>JARDVY010000037.1:10738248-13428622 GCA_029030555.1 Ornithoptera alexandrae
CAAGCGTATCACTTACCACCAGATAAACGCGCTTCGTCAATTAATAAAAAAAATACGGTGATGTGTACACTCTATTGTCGGCTACAGAAATAGAAGATATTGTTTTAATTACCTAGATGGTCTCCGACAACAGAGGCCTAGAACTAGTAATAACATATTCAACTCATTTACTTATCAACCGTTCTACTTTCATAACGGTCTTATATATGACATCTTTCTGTAAACTCAACACATACAATTCGACAAATTCAAGTATAACTTCACACTACTCATACGTTACAATTTATATAAACTGAATAAAGACAAAATTGTACCTAATGAACACACATGGTGTCAACATTTTAATAATAAGAAGACTGGCAAGACTAAACCTATGTTCAATGTTCAAATCATAATTAAAAGCGGTGTTTTGAGCGGAAATATTTAAGTGCTTAATAATTGTAATACTGCTGTTTTTACATATAATTAACAAACATTTAAATAAATTTTTTGTGGTAACTTTAAAATCTATATTTTAATTGCTTACCAGAAAAAAAGCCATATTTATCCCGCAAATTACACTTGTTATTCCTTAAAATCTATTGAAACAACTAAGAGATTAAATCCTCCATAAAGGTGATACCTATCTTTTCTTTTGATATGGATGTCTACGTTTGAATAAACTGATCGTTTTGTTCGGTGGCTGATGTTGCTTAATCTGGTATTGCGCGATAACGGGCGTTTCATTGGCGGCCAATTTGTTGATTACAAAATCGTCACCAGCTTTCATGTTCTCCATCATCTTAAGTTTCGCTTCAATTGATTGGATTGCAGTCTTTTTACTAAGTTTCAGCCCGGGCTTAGCACCTGCAAGGGCTGGAATACCCAATTCAGGCTTCGGTTTGTCTTGATCATCCTGAAGATTTTGTTCAGTGGTAAATAAACATTAATATTGAGCGAGTAATAAAATTAAAAATGTAAATAAACATTTACTGCTAGTGATATTACTGGGGTAATCATCTTAAGTCTCAGAGCTTACAATATGGTGCAGTGCACATCATTTGTCATTCATGCTCATCTTGCTAATTTCTTTTAATAAAGTAAAACTAAAATGAAGGTTCTTGAATCATTGATAATTTTAATTATGAATGTAAAGATTATGTATAACTCTGATACTAAAGCCTTGATTTACTTACTGCTGCTTAGTACTATGAAAATGATAAACGATGTCTGTAAACATTGGTTGTCTAAACACATTAAATGTCATGAATTATTATAACAAAAAGCACATACAGCAACACTTACAGAAACATTCTTTGCAAATTTGACACAAATCCTTTTTGCACCTAGAAGTTGACCATTCAAGGAGTTCATAGCTGTAATGGCGTCCTGCCTCATCTTATACGTAACGAAGGCAAAGCCTCGTGGCTGCCCTGCGTTAGGGCCACTCCGGTGGAATAACATGTCTAACTTCTCGATGTTACCATACACGCGGACCATTTTCAGTAATTGATACCGGTAAAGTGAAATAGTAACAGGTTACTGGAGTGGAGATAAAAAATTCCAGACAAATAAGTGCAGTCAAATATTTATAGTAATCATTTCCAAAGAAAGCGGAGGAATTACTTAGGCACTTCAATATATTGAAAGGTCTTATTACTTATTTGTATTGAAGAAGTAAATTATAACACAAAATCTTAAAACATTAAAGTTTAAAAATGCAAATATTGTTTTAACAATAATCAAATACTATTGTTTGAATAGTTGTCAAAGATCATTTAAAAACAAATGTCATGGGTAAACAAAAACATAATTTACTGGAAAATTCATAATAAATAAATAATCATACTCATTAACTCTGAGATCAAGATTGCCGATCCATAATCTTTTGTCACACACTTCATTCGCTTGTACTGGCTCTAAATGCAATGGTACCTGAAAATATTATTAAAATGGAAGCTTAGTAAACCATTTTTTATTAACCGCTTAATTAGTTGATAACCAACTTAATTATTAAAATCACTTATAGTACAATATTTAACAACATTATTATGTTTTTTACTATTGTTACAGAATTTTGTATTCTAGTGTCAGCAATAAAAGTAGAAAAATAAAGCTGATCTCACCACTATATGGGGTAATGGCCAGGAAGACAGAAAGCGTTAGCAGTGTAAGTCAATATCATTAACTAAAATTCGCTACTTATAGAGCACAAACGCTATAGTAAAAAACACAACCTTGGCATTTTTTTAAAAAATTAGAATATCAAAGTACTATTATGATAACTTCTGGCCTTTTTAACAAAAATTAATAACATATAATTCTGAGTATTGAGCGTGAGAATAATTTGTGATAAATAAACATGTATATGAAATATTCTTTTATAATGAAAGTTTTTGTTGTTTTAATATTCATTTGATCAAAACTATACATACCGTTACGTCTTCCATTTTTTATATACTTTTCATTAATCCTTTTTCTTATATTTATACCTTACACTATAAATTGCACGAAATAAAAATTAAACATTTTGGTAAAAAATAAACATGAAAGCAGTATTAACAATGTATACAAATTAATCAATAATTCAGATGGCAAAATATATGACAGATAATATATGGCTTCAACAGGTTAAAATACTTTCTATCGATTTAATATTTTTTTTCTTTTGACAGATAAATAGGATGTAAAAATAAATAAAAACATTAAAGCAATAATTTCTTTTCACAGAACACACATTTATTTTCCTTAGAAACAATTAAAAAAAATGTAAATGGAATTGTTAAACAAATATAGTTTCTAACGAAACGAAAGAGATGAAAAGAATTATTTCCTATTTTGTATAATGTTCTTTATAATCAAAAATTTTTTAAGACTTACAATAAAGTATGGATAAAAGAAGAAATCATTGCAACCAATTAGAACACATTCGGTAACTATCAAATTTCTAGACTATTCCTTATCCTGTCATTTTTAATGTTGAACTGTTTAGTGTTGTAAACAAAACATCTATATAAATTTATTTATAACTACTAAAGGTTGTTGTATCTTTGAAATTAGTATGAGTATTACTTACTTAGAAATTAGAATACGGACTAAACTATGAACAAAATAAACAAAAAGATTCCAGGAGTCTTACCACCACCACCAAGAACTGAAATAGATGGTAAAATTACTGATCTATCGGCCAAAACAATAAAGGAACTCTTCGATATTCGAGATCGACAGTTAAAATTACTTAATAATAACGCTTTTATTAGTAAATTAGCCGATAAAGGTGCGAAAATAGTAGCACTCTATGAAAAGGTTATGAACGAAATAAAGATAAAACAAGAAGAAGAAAATACATGTAATTTGTTAAGAAATTTAAACATAAATAAGGATAATGTTCAACACGTAGAATGGGAGAAGGGTAATTTAGATTATAAGGATAATAGGAATGTATATCTTGACTCTGATGATAATAGTGAGCCTGAAGACTTGTTATACGTTCTTAGTCAAAAAACAGCTGAACACAAAAAAATCAAGGTAATACAACAACATAAGCCTTTAGTTACACCTGAAGACTTAGAAAAGATTGGAGAAACTCCACATGTTCAATATTTAGTAAATAAAGCTGAACAAAGTTCTAAACCTAAATATACAGGTCATTACAAACCATTTAAAACAACAAAATCTGATGTGCACAATCCTGAGAAAGAAATTTTAAGAAAGAAACATAAGAACTGGGAAGTTACTGCAGCAACCCCACCACCTATTGTTCATGGACCTGCAAAAGTGCTATCTCTAGCAGAGTCTTTAAAGCTTCAGCAAGACTATAACAAACATTTGAAAGAAGTTGAAGTGCAACACGCTGCAGAGAAATTATTTGTGTGTACAGGACTCAAAATCTCAACTGTTCCTGTTGACTCTACTAAATTTAAAGAATATAGAAAAGCTCAAAGTGAAGATTCTGATGACACATCAGACAATGAAGGTAGTGATAAAGAAGTTAATGATGAGGAGCCAGAAAGAGGTGGAGTTGTATTTACTGTTATGAAATAAATTTTGTTTTCAAAGACTTCATTTGTAAAAGAATTTATAATATATTTTTAACAATGTTCTGTACTTTTATTATAAAAATATTGTTAATAAAGTAAAAAAAATACTATTATATAAAAAAAAACTTTGTATATTAAGTAAATTGATTGTAATGGTAGGTACCAATGAATACAATGATAGAGGGTTTTTGTTCTTATTATTTCAGTGTTATTTCTTAAAATTAGTGGTACCTAACCTTTTCTTTGTAGAGATTATAAATGCGTGTTAGAGTTTCAGGTAGAAAAAAAAACAGAATGATTTTTTATATTTTAGCGATTTTTTTAAATTTTATTACACAACTATAAAAGATTTCATTGCGTATACAATTAACATTTCTAATGAGCACGAAAAACAAATTGATTTAAAATAATGACTACCATATAGGCCAAGAATAAAACTCGGATCGCATGTTAAGTATAGCTGCTTTAAAGGGTCCAATTTTGTTATCATTAAGGGGTTGGCACTTTTACTATGTGTATGCTAAATGACAATAAAATTACAGATGGTAGAGTGTCTTTCACAATAATATTCGTCGTGTTGAGTAATGCTGATATTGCGATAGAAATATAATGACGAAAAACGCATCCATATACTTGTAATAAAATTATGTATTTTATACAACTCTTATCTTTGCATGCAACAATAAGAGGTTTAGGGCCCAGGAAGATAAATAATGTATAGATAACCGAATGTCGTATAATACAACGTTTACAATAAGTGATATCAAAAGTGTTATATTTGTGTATGATTTCGCATTGGTTCGTATATATGGATCAAGGCGATAATAATAAATAATACTGTATCGTGCCGTTTGTGATTGCATCATGTAGTTTCCATTTTTTTATTTAAAAGTACACAAATTTTTGATTTTAGCATTTTCAGCCAAATAAAACACTGTCGGACTTCGCTTATATGCATAATTTTTTTAAGATAATTCCTTTTGGCGGCTTACGTTTAATATAACATATATACCGTAAATGTCATTGGTGATATATGTAGATTTAAATATACCTGTTTTTTGAGCAATCGTAATAATTGCATGCCGCCTACGTTAATAATCTATAAAATTGCAGTGAATAAATATATACTACTAGTGGTGGGTTGCTTTCGCCGGAGACCGTCTAGATAGGTATCACTGCAGCACCTATTTCTGCCGCTAAACACTAGTGTGTAAACATTACTGCGTTCCGGATTAAAGGGAATATTTATTGAAATTACTATGGTTAATGGCTGGATTTAACATCCTATGTCTCAAGGCGACGAGCAGAATGTGGTGCTGTATATGCCATCCTAACTAGCGCCACGTTATTAACGGCACGCGTGGCACTTACCATCAGGTGAACGTACCGCTCTCTTGTCATATCAATAGCAATTTTTCTATAAAACGACCCTTGCATGGTTAAAGAGTGAAAATGTTCTAAATAAAATTATATCTCGATACGATAATACCTGATGATAACCAATATTTCATATTTAACTCCGTCTATGTGTTACAATTTCCCCAATCCTCTTTTTACCACCAGGCGTACGGCGAATTACCATCCTTAAAAGTCGCCAGTTAACGAACAAAAAGATTTAGCTTCTCGTTCTATTGGATACCGACAAACACTGTTTTTCTACAAATAATAACTAACATTACAACTGTTGTAAATTAGAAAACGTGGTATTCAACTTTCCATCGTCATCATTCTACTTGCCTACTTTTTATGCCATAACGGAATAGAATAATTCATTAATAACGTATGTGTAGTGTTTAATATACCAGGAATTTTTAACTTTGCATAGTTTGCCTTTAATTATTATATCCTGTTGTATTTGATTTTAAAGTATTATAAAACAGCAATACATTTTTTTGGCTTTTTTTTAGTGGTTTTAAGTTTTTGATTACTGGGATCAGATTTCTGTTGCTAGAGACCGTCTAGGTAAGTACCACCACAACGCCTATTGCAGCCGACAAACAGTAGTGATAAACATTAATGTGTTCCGGTTTGAAAGGCACTGTAGCTAGTATAATTACTGGCATAACGAGCTTAACATTTTATAATGCAATATGGTTCAATATATCCATCTTATCTAGCACCACGGAGTTATGGGCAGGCGTATCACTTACCATCAGAATGTCCCGCTCGACTCGTCGCATCATATTCTAACCTATATTATCACCTACTAACAAACTATTATTTATTATTATATGTACTGCTATGTACGTGTATTAACTAACAGTTAGCCTGTACCTACAAATTTAAAATTCTTTATTTTTTGCTGCTTATTTTACCCGCATTTATGTATGTATTTACTGTTTTTGTCATATTTTTTAAATTCAATATTCTGCTACAGGCTACAGTTTATACATTTAAGTAAACTTTAATTTATGATTTAATAAAAAAAATAATACGGTATCTAATTTTATTAGATGTAATATTTGCGTTAATATAACAAATTGTTGCAGTTAACTCGTTAACGTTTAAACGCGTCTGTTGATGTAAGAAACAAAAACATGAGACATCTTTGTTTATTTACCATTATTGCAACAAGGCTTTTCGTTCATGTCCGGCTCTACGACGCGTGCGTTCTTTGACAGTTCGGCAGACGTTGGTGCGACCGCGGCGCGAGTACACGCTTACGAATCGTACCGATTGTTAAATATATATTTACTTAAATAAAAGTGACCATTTAGTGAACCATGGCTCCAGTATCCAATAGCGTTGTGGGCATCGACGATGATCAAAGATTTGCTTTAATGAAGGTAATCTCACTGCATTTAAAATATTTTTGTCAACGGTTTGCGTGTTTCTCTATAAATATTGTATTACTTTATATGACTGCTCTATAACGCGTCGTTAAAAAATTTGTTTATTTATGTAAACTATAAGTTGTCACTAATAGTATCACATTTTTTAAAGAATGTATTGTTTTATTAATTTTATTATTTAATAAATAAAGTTAAAACGGTAATTTACAAAAATAATATTGATTTAATATTGGCTGTATGATGCTTTTAACGTAAGGTAATTCAGCAGATTGTAAAACATTGTTTTATTTATTAATACTTGTTAATTACGGAGATGTTATATGCCACATTTTCTTATTATTTCCATTAGTTAATTATCAAAGTTTTTTAAAAGTTTATAAATTTCTGTTTGCATAGACACTAACCAAGATTTTTTTCGAGATATATTCATTATAGTATTATCAAATGATAACTACTTTACATGAAAAATATTTTGTAGGCAGTTTGACTGTTACAAAACAAAATACTTTCGGTCATATACATGGAATATTTGTAATCAGTTAGATAAAAATCGCTACAGTGGACTGAAAACCAAAATCATATTATATTTAAATAATTTTTTATCAATAAATTTTTAATACATTGAAATTAATCTAGTGGGTAACGAGATAAAAGGTAACGACTATAAAGTTTGCTGTAAATATCCTAACTGGAAATTTTTTATTAATACCACATCTCTATAACTTAGTTGTATCAAAAAAAAAATAGGATTAAAAGAATTGCATATCTTTTTATATACGTATAGGATATTTCCACCTATGTGGAGCCTTAACACGATATCTCTGGCAGCAAGGCTTAGAAACTTGAAATTTGATCGGAATATTCCTTTTACTGGGAATGGGTCAACTAATAATGGATTATACAAACTCTTCCCATAAGGAGTTGCGAGGATGTTATGGCCAGCAAAGCGGGCGGATAACGGCGAGTTTATAAAATTAACGGTATCTAGCTAGTCAACTTGTCAAGGTAAATGGTATCCAAAGTTAGACATTGGTATGGGCAGCCAATTTTTTACGAAGCAAAGTGGAATAAAACGAGAATCGTATATGTACTTTTGTACGCTTGCAAGTGAAGTACTTAACTGACTGACCTTGTCTACATTACCTTGTATGGTACGATACGTTACGCATTATTTCGATAATTTTTATATTTATGTTGAGAATAACAGAGATAAATTAGAGTGGTTTTTGTTTATTTTACAATTTTATAAGCTGCATCAATTTGGGACGTATAAAAAACCTTTTCATAGTTATTTCTGTTAACTGCTTATAAAAACATAAACAAAGGATTAAACAAAAACAAATGTTAGGCTATGTTTAAACAAGGTGTGAGTAACATGGTTGAATAGCTATATTTAACGTGGAATCTAAAAGTACTACTCTTTACTGCACCTGTAAGAAAATTATTTATCAATAGACACAGCTGTTGATGATGTTTGGGTACTAATGAAAATAAAATACCGTCCGTTGATTTTACATAACAGCCAAAATTATAGAAACCCCTTAAGTATACGAAAGTGTGTGAAAGTGAAACATTTTAATTAATCTGAAGCTCAACGTTGCAGCACCAATTATATATTACAAGTTTAACGATCATAAATTGAATCTAACATTAACTTTATGTAACAATACGAATTTGAAATTAACTGGTTTTTCTATCATAAACACCTTAAATTTTTTTAATCCACCTAAGAAATTCTTACTGGACCATCTAGGTAGGTACTAGGAACCAACGCAGTGCCGGTATCTGCCGCCTAACAGTAGTGTACAAATTAAAAGTGTCCGGTTTGAAGGGCGTTGTAGCTGTTATCACTGAGGTAATGAGACCCATCTTATGTCTGAAAGCGACAAGCACAGCGTGGTGCAGTGTATATGACTTCAATTAGCGCCACGTTGTTATAGCCATGCGTATCATTTACCATCAGGTAAAGGACCTGTTCGTGTCATCGCTTCGTATATAAAAAAAAAAAAAACAAGAAATTCCTCATGACAATAAAAAAAAATTAACAGAACCCTAAAATGGTTGGGTATAGAAAACAAAAATTATAAAGGATTTAACACTGAAGGAGATCATGCAACGTCATGTAATGCCTATTTTTAGGTTTCTTACATTAAAAAAAAAAAGTCTTATTAGATACTAAATATCTTCCACCAACTAGTATTGAGCTAGCGTGGTGAGGAATGATCCAAATTCCGCTAAAATGAACCGCTATACACGCCGGCCTCCAGCGCCCGACGATGTCCATCGGCTATCGGCTGATGATGATAATCATATGTAAATCAGTAGTTATCAGTTACCATATACCAATATTAGCTGTTCCTCGATAGGTTTGCTGCCAGTGTTATAGAAATTAGATTTGAAATTTAGACGTGAAATTTATCGGGAATATTCCCGCCGGGAGGCAACCCGTCGCTCCCACAGCCCCTTTCCCTTATTAGCAACCTGCAACTCCCTTTTGGGGAGTTTACTTTTAATTTACCTCTAAATGACAGAAGCAAAATTTTGAATGTTGTATAAAATAATTTCTATCAATTTTCTAATCAAGAACTTGGCACAATAAGGATTGACAGTCTTGAATACAAGCGTCGTGTGGTATATGATGGAATTACACGATATAAATTCTCTATCCTATTTTTCACCACCGCACGACCAGACGCAAGTCGATTCACCATCTTTATGTTGTGGACATCCCCAGTTTGCGAACAAAGAGGTTTAGCTTTTCGTTCTTCATTAGAACATCAGAGGAATGAATTAGTTTGCGTCAGTGTTTCCATACAAAAGACGGCGTGGGTGTCTAAGGAAAGAGCTATAGGCTATTACTAGGTTAGTGACAGACCACAACAGCACTTAACATCAGATGGGATCCTGAACAAGCGCGAACTCTGTCGTTTTAAAAACAAAGTCGACTTTAGTTATGTTTGATGACAAAATAGTAACGCGATTTATCTTATTGTTTCATCAATTCCAAGATATTTCAAATAAACTTTATTAAAAATACCAATAGATTATATGAAAGGCTAAATTATACAACCATTTATATACAACAGATTTAGAAAAAATTGTAATTAATTGGAATGTCTTCATCAGTTCACATAACAGATATATTGGCTATTTTTAGAAGCAATTGAACAACTAGGAACTTTCTACACTAAGCGTGCGCTGGTCTGTGAAATAATTTGCACAAAAACTTGCGATAAAAAGAAACTGAAAAAAAAAATAAAAGCAAAAGAAAACTAAATTGGACCACTACAAAAAGATTTGGGTGAACATGGCCCCAGTACTACGGTAACTCTTTTACTGCTTTTAACCAATGTGCAGACTATTGTATACCGATTTGAACGGCACCGTGGCTATTAACCGGAAACAAAAAAGTTTATAGAGTACCGTTTACTAGTGGTTTCATGTGGACATATAGACGCACGTGGTCTATTAGCTGGACTCGGAGAGTGACCAATTTCAATGTTTTTCAACGATTTGGCCAAAAGCGTAACCTCATGCTTACGGTTAAGAAACGTAAAATCTGCTACCTCGGTCATTTACTCCGTGATCAGCGATATGATCTTTTGCAGCTGATTATATTGGGTAAAATTTCTGGAAAACGAAAGGTGGGGACAAAGAAAAAGTCATGGTTGAGGAATATTAAGGAATTGATTGGAATATCTAGGACGTCCGAATTATTTTGCGAACCAGGGGCAGAAATGACTGTACCATGCTGATCGCCAATCTTCACTAGTTGGAGAGGCACTTTAAGAAGAAGAAGACTGGTGGTAGGTCTCTGTTGCCGGAGACCGTCCAGGCAGGTACCACCACCGCGGCGCCTATATCTGTTGCCAAATACTACTATGTTCCAGTTTGAAGAGAAGTAATAGAGTTAATAACGGGACTTTACGTCCTATGTCTCAGGCTACGAGAACAATGTGGTGCAGTCTTTATCATCCTAATTACGTTCTGCTCGTCTCATTGTTTAATTAAATATAAAAAAAAACATAATACATAATTCTTCATTGTTATCCTACATAAAAAGATACTATTTATTGCCCGTTGTAAGACAATCTACACATACGACATACTACAAACGTGATGGAAAAAACCAAGATTACTCATTGTATACATCCCCAGTTTTACCTGCTAAGGTCTTGAAAGCTTCATGCAAGTATAATATTAAAAAGGGATTTTTCATCTAACGTTGGGGTGTAAAGGGATCCGTACAACTCACAAGATTAAAGCCAACCTCATCTGCTCGTGGTGCACCCTGCTAATCAACAAATGAGACTCTGCCTCTCACCAAAACCGCAATGGGCCAGAGTGGTGGGAAATGGCCCAAATCCCCCATATGAATCCACACAAATGACAATCCTTAGTGCCCGGCGATGCAGGCAGCTCAGGACCGATCGATGTGGGGATTTTGGGGGAGGCCTATGTCCAGCTGTGGATGTCTATTGGCTGAGGATGAGGATGATGATCATCATGAATTTACGATGAATCTACATTCATCGTCATCATTAACTGCCATCTGCAAGCTGAAATTGGGAGGCCAATTGGAGAAAACTTTTCCAATGTTTTTAAGTGTATAGTAATTGAAATGTGTCCAGTCTCTTACATCACCAAAACTATTTACCTTGTCTCCCGAACGCTCGTTTTTCTGGGATCATGTTTTCAACTAGATTTAATAAAGTCTTGATCCTGTTAGGTGATGAATGTATAGTGGTTTCCAGTGCGGTGTTTGCCTAATGGTGAATTAAGCAATATTTATGGGATACGCTTCGCTTAGGCGCACCGCAACTTCAGATAAATGAGATTTCATTTGCAGCATTACTCAATCCTATTTAACTTAACGATCCATACTTTTCTTTCATTACAAAATATCGCAAATGTTGGTCAGTAAACCACCTAAATGTTTAACGACCCGTTCTCCACATCATCATCATCATTACCAACCGACACACGTCCACCGCGGACATAAGCCTCCACCAAAGATCTACACATCGATCGATCCTGCGCTGCCCGCATCCAGCAATCAGTTGTCTATTTACCTCCTATCATTGACGAATATGATATGAAGATGGAAAAAGTGACTGTACCAAGATTTGTTCATCATTATCAGCCGACAGACATCCACTGCTGGACATAAGCTTCCCCTAAAGATCTCCACAACGATCGATCCTGCGCTGCCCGCATCCAGCTGCTTCCCGCAACCTTCACCAGATCGTGACCACCTGGATTGAAGATTTGTTCAATAAATGCGAAACTAACTAAATATTATAATTCTAAGACAAAATATTGTTCACACGTTACGACAAAACGTTTCATAACGACCTTGTTATTAATACGGGTGAATAATAATATTGTATGTACACAAAAGTATTGTATAACTTCATTACACATTCATCACGGGACACTTGGCTAATCAATCATATCCTCAATTGTGTCATGTCGTAGTGTATTATAAAAATGAATCAATTGACTCCATTCCGCAGTCGCTAAGCGTTTGGGTGTAAGGAGTCCCGCACAACAACTCACGAGGCTTAAGTCAACCTCACCTGCTCGTGATGTATCCCGCTAATAAACAAACGAGGTTCTGGCTCCCACTAACCCGCATTGAGCCAGCGTGGTGGGAAATGACACAAGTCCCCCCATATGAACCCCTTCAAACAACGGCCCCTGGTGTCCGGCGATGCGGACAGCGCAGGACCGACCGATGTGGGGATCTTTGAGGGAGGCCTATGTCCAGCAGTTGACGTCTACGGGCTGATGATGATGAAACATTTATAACACAAAGGTCTCTGATTCGATTTCGTGGCCAAAACTGCTTTCTTAGACCAGCCTGGTTAACAGAATTGTTGTGTTCCGGCTGTTAAAATATGACAGCCAGAGTGATCTATCGATTGAGTAAAGCATTTTTTTTTTATTCGAGGAAGCGACAAGATGAGAAAGATGTACACTTGGTGGTAAGTAATACACCTACCCATAACACCTCGTCACTAGTTACAATGTGCTCATCGTCTTGAGATATAAGCTGGTATATACCGTTACCCTCTTAATTTCACTAGCTACCTTTATACCGGACGCTGATGTTTGTACATTAGTGTGTTTCCGGCAACAGAGTCCTACCACCAGTAAAGTGTTAGTGTGCTTTATAACGAGTCGCAAGCATATACATAAGAGTAAGAATTGCTTTATAAGGATTTCCTTTCTATCAAAGTTACCGCAGAGAAAGAGGTTTTTTGCATAATGCCTTTTTACTTTCTTCCGTGTAGATATCTGCATTAAGTTTTTTGTCTCTAATGGCGTGCACAATCAAAAAGCCATATTCCAGAGTTTTAACATCTAATGGCTATTTAATTGTGGTTCTCTCAAATCTTAAAGTTCATAAACATTTAAAAATAACTTACATAAATTTACTTATTTCATTTCATGATGGCGACTTACATGCGTTTTAATATGTATAACGCTAGTTGTTCCTGCTGGGTATTACACCCTCGCAAATACCTTTGGGGAAGGAATTTAATAAAATCCAATCTTAGCTGGTCCATAGCCGACAAAAGGAATATTCCTACCAAATTTCATATCTGTATGCCTTATGGTTCCAGAGATATCGTGATGAGTCTCTACATAGGTGGAAATCTCTTATATATACTAATATTGATCTAGAACAAACACAAATGGATAATAATTTTTTTTTAGGTATAAGTACAGAATTATTATTTTGATATTCTAACAGACACTTAAATTTTATTAATTCATTTAGATTACTATTTTAAATTTCAATATAATGTATATATTGATACATATCGTCGTCATCAGCCGAGAGATGCCCACTGTTGATTTATCGCTCCTGGGCTATACACGGGTTTAAAAAAAATATGATCGCTCGTATTTTTTACTGCCAAATAGTTAAATCAGTACTACTGTAATTCGCTCTGAATAGGACATTATATTAGTACAAATTTGGAACTTCGTCTTATGGGGAGGATATTTAGAACTCCTTTGGGAAGCTCTGCTTTTATCGCTTTCTTATTAGAAGTAAAAGAACTATACAAAACTTATATAGTTACTTATAACTTACATATAGCTTATTTTAAAAACTATACACTTTTTATTCAACATGAATTGAGTTATTGAGTTTTTTTTTATTATTGCAATAAAACATTTACCTACTAGGAAGCGTTTTTCATATTAAATAATCCTTATTATATTAATAAAATATCAAGTATGAATTTTTTGAGGTTATAGCTACATTTTTAGTATTGCGCATTTTTATATCTGCATATGTTTAAGACTGCAGGTCTTAGATGAATACACCGATTTGTATTGCCTTGTTACATGTATTTAATATCCGTATTAGAGATTAAAAAAAAAAATATATAGATGCAGTTAACTGAATGTGATAAGAATGACGTAGAAAATACAATCGTCATCAGATAATCACTGTACATAGATTTCTTTTAAACTTTTCTATGCCTATTGGCCCTTCACTTCCTGCATCCAGTGGCTCCTCGCCATGATTATCAGATCGTCCATCTCTCTGTGGAGGACCTTCTAGCATTACGTCTACCGGAATGCAACTAGCACTCAAGAATCCTAACATATCATCCTTCAGTCCTATCACGAATAATCCCTGGCCAAATACCACTAAAGTCTAACAATTCTTTACCTTTATAGGGTTTAGATAGTAATATACAAATTTAAATACTAACATTTCCGGGTTTTCTATAATATCAACTGGTATAATGATTGATTTACGAAACGAGGGACTTACAATATAATTGCACATACATGATAGCCTCACTATCTTTGAACGGCCTGCCAGCAGTTATTGAACCTCCGGTCTCAATTGTTTACTATGATAAACTTTGATCTACAACAATAAAGATATCAAGATAGGGCTTCACCACATTTGTGTGCGAAAGCTGTCACAACGTCCTAGAAGCGTTGATAGTGACACCATAAGGTTCTAACTGGTTAGAATCTGGCATAACTCTCTCGCTCTTGGCCCATTTTTTTTTATTCAACGAAGTCACCAGATGAGCGAGACGTTCACCTGATGGTAAGCGATACGTCTGTCCATAACAGCGTGGAATTAGGATGGTATGGCACCACTTTTCTTTCGCCGCCTTGAGACGTTAGATATTCAGTCTCGTTTCCCCAGTAGTTTCATTAACTCCCTTCAATCTGTAAGATGGTAATGTTTGCTTCTAGCACAGATCTACCCCCAGTGACCGCCACCAGGGTATATCTACTAACATATCTCCACGAAAACAGATGGGGCTAGCAAGTGTTCTCATTACGATGTTTTAGTTTTCATCGAATATTTAATTTTTAACCTTTTAGTAAATAATTAACTGGTGGCAGGTCTCCGTTGGCGTCAACCGTCTAGAAATGTACCACAGCAGCGCCTATTTCTACTTCCAAGCAGTAATGTGCAAATACAAATTTGATTACTTCTTGTCTATCTCTATTAGTAAGAACTTACTGTGTTTTAGTAACAGCAGACCTAATTTAAAAGCGAATCACATTTAATGAACGTGATACAATTATTAACGGCCGTTAACGGTTTTGTGACGTTCATTGCGACTCTGCGACCGCCTATGATGATAAATAAAAAAAACCTGATTAACTTTATTACGTAATATCCTGTTATTTAATCTCTACGTTATTTATTATCTTAACTATCAAACCAGATTTGATAATTCATTATAATTAGATTAAAAATTATGCCTACTTACGACGTTTAGATGGTAAGTTATACGCCTGCCCATAATAGTGACGCTAGTTAATATGGTATACACAACAACACATTGTGCAGTGCTTTGACACGTAACAGGAGGTCTTGTTACCCCGGTAATTTCACTAGTTACAACACTCTTTAAACCGGAACACAATGATGTTTGGGACTACTGTTCAGCGGTAGAAATAAGAGCTGTGGTGGTGCTTAAACGGTATCCAGCAACAGAAGCTTACCACCAGGTGAATCTATTTGGGTGTGTTTTGATGAAATGTATACGTTAATGTGAATATTATAATTATCAGTAGAGATCTTGTAACATACAGCTAAGTAATAAGAGAAGCGTCAATCAATGCGTCATTGTAGAATCGTTCGTTTATATGTAGCTATCCTTAGTCACCATTATTCTCATGGATCAGTAAAAAAAAATCCTTAAAGTTGTTTTAAGGATTTTTTAATATCTGTGGTATTTCGGAATAAGGAAAAATTACTGAAATAAATCCGACTGACCTTAACCGATCAACTTTGGTGAAGCTCTTTTTCTTTAGTTTAAAATAATGTTATAATTTTTTAATACAATTAAGCGACGAGATGATTGACGTTCACCTGATGGTAAGTAAGTATGATGATGTACTGAAGTAAGTATACTGCATCACGTTGCGCTCGTCGCCTGAAACATAAGATGATGAGTTTTATTATCTCAGTAATTACACTAGCTGCGGCGCCCGTGAAACCGGAACACAGTAATGTTTGCATTGTAAAATTTGATGTCAAAAATAGGCGTTGCGGTGGTACTTCCGAATAGTTACCACCAGTAGGTTAATTAAAACTTCATAATATTTATGTTATATGATTATTCTAGAATTTTAATATTTCTTTAATTGGCATTATTTTTTATAGGCTTTTTGCTAAATTTAAGGGAGCCGAAAAAATTTCCAAATTTATTGTTAGGCATTTAGTAAAAAGGTCGTATCGTATCGGCCAATCTAAAAAAAATTTATTTAAAGACTGAAGAAGATGAAGATTTTACTTTTTAGATCTTTCAGTCAAGTTCTCGTACAATCTGCAAATAAATCGCGTAAATTCTTTTGCAAATCTTTATATTCTATTTTATCATCCACGGGCATGGATAAATTTTTTCTAGCTTAGCCCTAGCATTCAGCGTATAGCCTATTTATTCAGTTTTAATTCCATTTTTTTTTAAGTTAGGAATTTTTGACGAAAAAGGATCCTTCTTACTTCAATCGTCAAATAGCTCGGCAATTACTGGTCCTGCAGCAGTTTCGTATTCAGGAATGCATTTCCTATAAGATTCTATATATGGGATAACGATACATATATATATAAGATGTATTGTCACCCCGCTAATTTGACTGCTGCAATTCCTTTCAAACTAGAACATAATAATGTTTGTACAGTACTGTTCGGCGGTAGTAAGTCTTGCGGTGGTACCTATCTAGACTGTCTTGAGCAACAGAGACCTCTCACCAGTAAATCTATAATTGTGAAATATAGAAATAGTAAGATATTACGATCTCTCTACAGTATTCGATAAAATCGAAAACTTCCAGATAGTTTGTAAAAATACTAATGACGTCAGAGATTAAGATGCATTAAGGAAGTTTCCAGTTAACATGTTGCATAAACCGTATTTGTCTCTGTATCTGTGATGGAGTAATCGTGCAGCGGTTAGAAGACAGACATCGGCCACATCGCAAAGCACCAAGTTACACCGCTGCATGCGAAAACGCAATAAAGTAACTATGAATAACTTTCTAAACCTGATAACTAGTTATATGTACCAATATCTCGTAATGCTAAACGAAATTATTCTTTATTACTTACTGATGTTCAATGTGATTTAATATTATATTTTCACTGGGGGTAGGTCTCTGTTGCCGGAGATCATCTAGATGCCATTGCAACTGACAAACAGCAGAATTACTGTGTTCCGGATAGAAATGAGCTGTAGCTCACTAGCTAGTAAATTCACTAAATTACTGGGGGTAACGACACTTAATATCTTACGTCTCAGGCGACGAGTGCAATGTGGTACAGTGTATAGAATCACGATGCTATGAGCAGGTGTTTATCTTACCATCAATTGAACGTCCCGCTCGTCTCGGCCGTTAATTGAATAAAAAAAAAAACCACTGTCGAATTACATTCACTGAACGAAGTTTATTTAACATTACGAAATGCTTCACATTGGTGCCGCAACATTAACGGTTAAATTAGATACTTGTGGTAGGACTCCGGAGACCGTCTAGTTAAGTACCACAACAGCTCCTATTTTCGCAGCCAAACAGTAGTGTGAAAATATTATTGTGTTCCGGTTTAAGCGCAGCAAGTGAAATTACCGAGATAACGAGAGTTAATATCTCATGTTTTTCATCGCAAAAATCACGATGTGGCGTAGTGTAAATCATTCTAATTCCACGTTGTTATGGGTAGGCGTAACAATTTATATACTCAACGAAGTGACAAGATGAGCGGGATCTTCACTTGATGCGAATGGATACGCCTGCCCATAACGTGGCTCTAGTTAAGATGTTATACACTGCACAACATCGCGGACATCGCCGAGACAGTATGTTAAATCTCGTCACCCGAGTAACTTTACAACGTACTCAGTAATGTTTGGCGGCAGAAATACTCGCTGCGGTGGTACCTATTTTTCTTCTTGAAATCTTCTTAAAAGATATCCTGTTTCTGGGGTGAAGACAAGGTTATGTGGGGATTCTACCCACTAAAACCCTCTCGGTGGTCTCCCTAAGTGCCATTAGGTGGGAGTCCGGGCTCTTCTACGGAACGCACCGGTGTTTCCCTGCAGTCTGGCTAAAACATCCTACGAAAGAGCAAAGCCTTTTCTAGCACCCACGCTTTGCTACGGCAAATACAAGATCACCATGCATATGCCTTTCTCCTAAGGCTCGCTTATTAAGCTCTGAGGGTCCCCACCATCGCCTTGTACGACAGGCAGAGAATACCCTAGTGCTATTCTTAATAACCCAATACTACAGGGCAGACTGCGATGGTACCTACCTAGACGATCTGCGATAACTTAAATCTTCCGCGTACACTTACCATCAGATGAATGTTACCCTCGTCTCGTCTCTTTGCAGAATAAAAGAAAAATAGATTATAATTTTATCGAGATCCGAAAGAGTATAATCTGTATTAAAAATTCTAGTTGCATTTTGTTGAATAACTAAAGTGAGCGTAGGATCGTAAATGTAATGCAATGCCTATTATTTTTATTATGCTGTCTGAATGAGGAGAGATAATGCTGCGGCTTGAGTGTTGCACAAATGCTTAGTGCTAATGGTATAGGTATAGTCAGTTGCAAAAGCGAGTATCAAGGCCAAGGCGAGATGGACGCAACCGTTCACCTCGCTGTCTGCAGCTTGCACAAATCGTAATGTCGAATCGAACAGTGTTAAGATATTTATAATTATTACAAAGTATTTGATTCTAGCAGACTTTGCACTAACTAGGTAGATTTTTTTTTATTCAGTTACACGACGAGACGTGCAGGACGTTCATCTGACGGTAAGTGATACGTCGTCTGTGACATAAGATGTTGAATCTCTTTACGCTGGTAGTTACAATGCATTCAAACCGGAATATGCGGTGGTACCTACCCATTGTGGTGACATACCACCCGCCTAGAGACAATCTACAATTAAAGCGTAATAAAGACAATGTAATTGACTATTGTTTTAATTTAATTTTCTCAGTTGCCAAAGCTAGTTTACGAATATTGCATAGACATCCGGCCGAAGCCTCTTGAAGTATCGGGTCCTTTGAGCCGATCGTCTCCAGCAGGAATTGTACTACGCCGGCCTGAAAATATAAATAAAAAATTATAAATACAACAAGGACGAACACGTGCCGGTTTGATCCTGTTTGAAATTGAATTTTGTTTGAAATTGAATTTTTATTCAACGAAGCGATGAGACGAGAAGTACGTTCATCTGATGGTAAGCGATACGCCTGCCCATAATAATTGCAAACTGCATATTGCGCTCGTCGCCTTGAGACAAGATGTTCAGTCTCGTTACCCCAGTAACTGCATTTGCTACAATTCCGTTCTATCTGGAAGACAGTATTCTTTGCACACTACTGTTCGGTGATAGAAATAGGCGCTGCAGTTGTACCTATCTAAATGATCTTAGAGACCTACCATCAGTAAAAAACTACCGGTGAAAGAAAATATTGTTAGTAAACAGACATGTTCCAAAAACATATCTACAATACATCATGAACCAAAATGTCTCAAACCCGAACATGGGCAGTAATGGGTAAAGTGCATTTACTCTTTCCTTAAAGGAGAAGGCTTTGAGTCCCAGCTGTGGGAGTATGAAGTACTCTGCTTGGTATTAATATTATTATGTTACAAATATTACAATATTACTGGTGATAGTACCACCGCAACTTCTATTTCTGCCGTTAAACAGTAATGTGCAAACATTATTGTGCTCCGGTTTGAAAGGTGTTGTAGCTAATGAAATTACTGGGGTATCGAGACAACATCTTGTCTCAAGGCGACGGGCACAATATGGTGCTGTGGTATTGTCATCCTAATTAGGGTAAGTTGTTATGAGTAAACGTATCACTTAATATCAGGGGAACGTCACGCTCGTATCGCTCTTTAAATCTAAAAAAGATTAAATTCCAAAGTTGAAATACATAATCGCTAATAAAAAAAAACAATTATGTTTCTCTTATCGCATACATTCGACGGCAAGCTACTTTCATTGTTTTGCATGGAATATATATAACTATGTTGTATGTTTAACTAAACTGGACCACTTTTTACATTATCACGGAAATACGGAGCTACCTTGACATATTTTATTTAACAAACTTCACAATAAAAAAAAATTAGGTTATATTTACGAGTAACTTTGACATAATTTATTAAAAGGACTGAGCAATAAACTAAAAAAAAATATATTTATTAATATAATTAAAGTTATCGTAACTTCTAAAAAATAATAGAATATAACTTCATCATCATCATCAGTCGATAGGAGTCCACTGCTGGACATAGGCCTCCCCCAAAGATCGCTACATACAGTTAGCATGACCTCCAGTACCGTCGGGTATTAGGGGCCGTCGTTTGTAGATATAAATAACCTATCACCAGTTTTTTTTTTTACTTGAATAGTATCTATAATAAACTTCTTATAAACCTTATCTAGCGTAAGAACTTAGTAAAGTTATATGTATACGAATTGTTAACCGGATAGCTTGAAATGAATTATATATAAGATGTATACAATTAAAACTCCGGACATATCTTGATCTTCTTAAAGTTGAACTATTTTAAAAATTACGTCCACTTTACATATGCCCTTTGTAATCAATGTCCAAAGCAAAATATATATTTTAAAAAGCACCTTCGGATGATAATAAATATGTTGTGTATCTTTAACGTATGTCCTAATTTAAGAGGTCAAGACTTAACTGTCAATAAAATTTTAAATATCACGATGTTTTTCAATTTACTTACAAAGTTTGATAGTTTCTTTAGGAGCAATGTCAATGCAACAACAACTTCTTCAACTTCAGTAAATCTAACAGAAATTGGTACAGAAAGTGATAAGTCACTTTACACTAGTAAGTATACTAGCTGAAGTGTCCTTCAAATCCAAATACAGATATCTTTGCACACTGCTGCTTGGTGATAGAAATGGGTGCAATGTTGGAGCTACTTACTTACTACCAGGCTCTTCGAAAAATCAAGCAGTATTATCATTGTTACTATTAAATATAACGTGAAGCTCGCTAAGGTCATAGATACAACACCACATTATGTTCAATCGTATTGACACTTAATATTAAGACTCATTAATCAGTAATTTCCCTAGCGCTATCAAAGTTGGTGTTCGACGGCAAATGCGTGGAGCTGGTGTCTAAAAACTTTAAACATTTGTTACTCACGGCATGCATTGTGACGCAGTTGATGGAGTAATAAGACAAATGGTACAGGGCCAGCGCCGTAGCTCTGTGAACGTTTGGATTACGTGAGGTCATGTAGTTAACCAAAGGGGTGATGGCGCCGCGTTTGCCGAACTCCTGCCGATTTTGTGACCAGTCGCAACAGTAAGCGATCGCGACACCCAAATTCGCCCGAAGATGATCATCCGTTGTACTTACTGGAAACATGTTTTATGTATATATTAAGAATAAAAACATTTAAAAACGACAAAAAAAAAAGAGAAAGGAAATCAAAAGTAATCTATTCTGCGACAGGTTTTTTTTTGGGAGAAACTCAATAATAGAGTATTAAAATATGAATTCTAAACCGCACTGAATGAATAATTATTAATACGTTTAAATTATTTACTATTATTGGATTGTATTTTTACAGATTAGCAAATTTTTTTGCAACTATCAATATATCTCTTAAAGTATGATATCTTTATAGCCCTGATGCTTTATATCAGAAAAAAATACTTACCAAGCTTCGCAAGCTTTGCAACAACACCGTGATCAGAGATGACTGCTAAATTCTCATTATCTTTAGCAATTGTAGCGATCGCGGCGCAGACCGCTGATAAGACATTGCGATCATCCGAATCTAGTAAATCCACGGTCAGCTCCAAAGCACCGACAAAAGAGCGCACCATTTCGCCTGAGTCCGTTGCATTCTGGACGCACGGGCTTAAAGCTAACGCCGCGTTAGTCTGCACTCTCTTCGAATCGTTCTTCAACAGAGACCAGATCAGCCTGATCCCATCCAGTGCGTCTATTTCCATAATGCAGTTTTGCTCTTTTGCGCATTCCATTAAAACCAACGGCACATTCTCTAACAGCGGTTTGTAGGTATTGTTAAGATGGTTTACTGAATAATAAAAATTTTAGAGTAATTTATATATTAGTCTTTTATCTCGTAATATAATAAATATTTTTCATGCCAAATGAATTTTTCAAAATTAATAACACATCGAATAAAAAAATTGCAGCAATGTTTAGATCATACATAGAAAACACTAAATTCTTCATTTTTTTATTAAAAAACTCTGTATATATTATTCACCTAGTTAAAGTTACACTCGAGCTATAGTTATAATGTATCATCTTCTTCTTCTTCGTCGGCATTATTATTGATAAAGTGGTCGTGGTCATATATACATATACATTATGTGTTATATGACTAAATAAAATTTTATTGTTAAATAAATGAAGTGAAGAGTTTTACTTACTAAGCAATTTCATGCCTCCAGCGTTGCGTATCTTTTCTCGATTTGGTGGGTATTTTGCGCATTCGGCCAATGCACCAGCGACGTTAGTAAGCACACCATTATTCTCGTCGTTAAGTAAACGTACCAGTGTTGGAACTGCATCAAGGTAGTCCAACTTTTTGACGCTAGCGTCGCTATTAGCACACTTCCAAAGTGCTCCTGTCACGGCAGCCAGTAATGGCTTATTAGCTCTATTAGTGCTATCTCTTGCAGCTTCCACAAGGAGCTCCAATCCTCCAGATTCGCGTATCATGTCTCTTGTGATAGGATCATTTGCACATTTGTAGATTGCTAAACTGCAATATGTCTTAAATAAAAAGAAAATTAAAATTGACGATTTAGTAGACGGTTAAATCATTGATATTTGAAACATACCTTTAAATCTTTATCTTCGTTTGCCAGATGTGTTATCAGATCATCCACCATTTTTTCCGTTTGTATTGCTAATTGAAACGAAGTTTCGCTGGCGCACATTTGTAATAAACCAACCGCTGGTATTGCCAGGTCTAAGTGTATGGTCTTCAGCAAACGGGCAATCAAAGGAATCATGCCATACTTTCTCATAGCTTCGCGGTTTCTTTGTGAAGCAGACATAGACCATAGAGCTTTTGCCCCAGCACGAGCTATATCCAAAAATTGAGTTTCTTCTTGACTTAATTCTTCTCGCGCAGTTACCAAATATCTGTTAATAAAACCTTTATTAGACTATATTATGAGACAACACATAATTACAGCACAGAAAAAGAAATAACCTTTCTTTAATATCCAGCAAATCAATTAATTTTGGTAATCCACCAAACTTTCTGCAAAATTTTCTACTCTTACGAATCCTACCCAAATTAGCCATAGTTTCTGCTGCCAATATTTGCACATCTCTAGCGGGATCTGACAATAATCCAACTAACAAAGGAATTGCTCCCAAGTCGGTAACTTTTTTTCTTATTTCAATATTTGGAGATATATCTTTAAGAACTGCCAAACCACCAATAATACAACAAAGGTCTCTCGTTTCTAATAAATTAACTAAGAGTTCTAAGCCACCTATTTCTTGTATCGCTCTCTGATTGACTTCAATCGTTAGGTCATGATCTTTCAAGCAACTTAACGCGACGGTTGTAGCCGTCTGATTGCCGGCCTTCATGTACTTAACGAGTTTTTGTATGTGCCAGTACTCTGGCGGTATTTCTGATGACTTGATCAAATCTGCCCAATTGTCTTCGGACGGCGAAGTCGACGAAGGCGATGATGCCGATGTGTCCGAGCCTTCTGTCACCATTACGATTCGGGGCAAACCGACTGTATCTTGACCGCCTTCCGCACTAAACGCCGATACATTATCACCATCTCCCATGATTTATCTAATAATAAATAACTTTTTAAATAAATAAACAATTTGATTACGTAAAATATAGTATTCTAAAAGCGCGATACGAAGTCAATGTTTTATTGACAAAAACAATTATTTCAATATGGTTGCCTGGCAACCGCGTGCGAAGGTACTGTTTTCTTTTGGAAAGGAGTAATATAGGCATCAATATCTAAACATAAAGTACAAGATTTAATATTTTAATACCCAACAAATTCGGGAAGTATAAGGCGATTTAATGGCTGAAGTTTTAATTGAACAAATATGTGTATATCCGATCGACGTGGCGATTTTTGGGGGAGGCCTAGGTCCAGCTGTGGACATCTATCGGCTGATCATGATGATGGTGATGATGATGATGTGTATATTGTAGCCATTGAGAACTTATGCCATTGCAATTTAGTAGATTGCAAATGTTTATTCACTTATGGTAATACTGCAGTACGTTAAAATTTATATATTATGTTATTAGTAATACATAGACATATAATTTGTGTAAGTTAATGTAGTAAGAGTTAAGTGAAAATATACACTTCTTGCATGCTGTCGGTGCCGGTCTCTTATTAAAATTTTTCTCCCGATGATCATCTTACAATTGTTGTTTTTATAAATTAGTTTGTGTATTACTTTAACAATATAACACATTTGTTTTTATTGTATATACTAGAGCTAGATTACGATCCCACCTGATGATAAGCGGCGATGTAATCTGTGGTGGTAAAGCGCATTAGTCTAAAACAAAATATTACGAAAGTATCATTCCTTTGTAATGTTATTTCCATTTAGTTTTTTGGTTTGTAATAATTTACATAAAATTTACATTAACTGAGTTGAAATCGTGTTTATGTTTTAAATACTACAGCTAGATTTTATAGGTACAGTGTTTTTTTATGTACCAGAAGTAGTAACGTCAGGACGTTACAACTTCTGATCCTTCCTCCACTTTCAAGTTAATTATTCTACTGATTATGCCTTTATTATAATATTCTTATTTATGTTTTTCCTGAATATATGACCAAATAAATAAAAACGTTTAATTTTGTGTATATGTTCGCTGATGTTTTATGTATGGTTTCAAACACATTAATTCACGTTCACACTGCATATCCATGCTTGTAGATTTCTGACAGGGTCCAGTCTTTGGTTAAAATGGGTGCCTAAATAGTTATTTGAAGAATTGAAACGTAATTATGTACTGGTAATTTGACCTAATTACTTCTTACAGTTCCGTCGGAGCGTTCGAGATGTTTTGAAACCGGAGCACAACGATCATTACCTCCTGAGATGGCTAAGAGGTAAGAAACATTATTTTTTTTGCAAATTAATTAGATAACAAAACAGCGTTGATTGTATTAAAAATTTATTTTATTTTTATGATGAACATGAAAAAGACACATGAAAAAGAGATAACTGAATGTAACAATAGTACCCCACCTTGGTAGATTTTCTTTCATTCATTATATCCTATATTATTAACATTGTACACGTTATTATGAAAATATTAAGTAATTAAAAAAAAAATTACATTAAACATTTAGATCAGTAACTGTAGTAAGTTTTTTTTTTCTTTTTTTAATTTTGGGACTTTTAAGTAACTACTAAGACAGTCCCATCTTACAATAAGTAAATGCCATTTCTAGTATTGTTTCTGAAGAAGCACTACAAAGTAGTATTAATTTAAATGCTGGAAGAAAGACTAATTGAGTCCTTGATTTTGAGTGGTATAAGTCATATATTTCTTATTTTCTTATTGATTATGTTATTTTACTAGAATTTGAAATGAAATAACCGTTAAACTAGATTTTAAATTTTTTTGTCTTATACCACTTTCATAATCGAGGGCTCAATTAGTGGGAAACTAACAGGGAACCGAGTAGTCCAATTAAATAAACCGAAATATAATTTGCGTATCTTTTATTAATAAAAATATTTTTTTTTCTGTAATAAACCACTTTTATCCCTTTTTAATTCCAATAAATATAAAAAATATAGTGATTTCAAGATAAAATATTTTTAATAGATTAATAAACTATTATTAACGTAACATACATTTTTACATTGATCATACAAGATTAAGATTTAAACATATTCCAAGATCACACTGGTTCACCGGTGGTAGGCTTCTGTTGCCGAGGACCGTCTAGGTAGCTACCACCGCAGCGCCTATATCTGCCACCAAACAGCAGTGTGCAAATATTACTGTGTTCCGGGTTTGAAGGGCGTTGTCGTCAGTGTAGTAGGGTCACTCAACGATTTAACGTCTCATGTCTCAGGCGGCGAGCGTAATGTTTTGCTGTGTATTACATCATAACTAGCGCCACGTTGTTATAGGCGAGCGTATCACTTACCATCAGGTAAAATCCTTAATTACTTCATGTCTTTGTTTGATTTCATCAGACGGCGCTGAAAAAGAATTTACATTGTATTGTAGATAGTATAGGAACGTTTCATGCAAAGGTCAATAACATAGTAATTATCAAACAAACAATGGATATGAATAATTCTTTTTTTGTGTCAAAGAACAGAAAAGTAGTTAGGTCGCTGATTGCAGTTATTTACTTATAAAAGTCAGTAAAATTACAAACGACACTAACAGTATAATTTTTTAAAGTTGTAAAGGTATGTTTAAATATATATTTTAAAACTGGTATAATATTTGTGTAGTAGTACTGGTGATAGGTCTGTGTTGCCGGAGATCGTTTAGGTGGCTTATTTCTGCTGCCAAACAGTACTGTGCTAACATTACTGTGTTCCGGTGTGAACAGGCGCTGTAGCTAGTTTAATTACGGGGGTAACGAGACTGAATATCTTGTCTCAGGCGACGAGCACAATGTGTTGCAGTGCATACCATCTTAACTATCGCCACGTTGTTATGGGCGGGAATATCACTTATCATCAGATACCGCTTAATTACCTAAAAAAAAATAATAAAGTTTGAAACGATTCAGCACTGGACCACAGTAGCGTTTGCTCACTACTCTGGCAACAGAAGTAATTTCTGCTATATTTTATACTTATTCGATGAAGTGATGAGACAGGTTTGCTTATAACTACTTGGCACTTGTTAGGATGTTATACCCATCCCCACATTGTGCTCGTCGCCTCAAGAGGAGATGACTTTTCGCTACAGTAATTACACTAGCAACAACTCCTTATGAACATAAACAGTAATGTTTGCTAACTATTGTTTAGCAGCAGAAAATAGCCTACCTAGATGATCTCCAGTAACAGAGACCTATCACAAGTTAAATGTTGATAAGTAAAATTTGTTGTTAATTTCTTTTTTAATCGAAGGTGGTTCATTCATCGAAAACTAATGGTCATAAGTTTTTTCATAAATTCTTAGCTGAGCTATACTGGGTAAAAAGAATATTCTTACCAAATTTAATGACTCTAGGCCTTACAGTTCCAGAGTTATTGTGATGAGTCTCCACATAGACGGGAAAACTTTTTTTCTGTATTATCTTGTCAATTCTACTTACGTAACCATTTCATTGATTACCTGAGCTGCAGAGCCTTGAACCGCTAGTGCTAAATGACGATAATCTATGAGTGTTGTAACATAATAAAAAATTGGCACATTGCAGAACAGGCCATCACATTTATAACATATGTAATTAAGCAATATTATTAAAGGAAAACCTTTAACTATACCGGCAGTTATATTCTTATAAAATGAGTTGTTACAGCAGATTCTTATAGCTAAAAAAAAAAATTATTAACCGAGTTAAAAAACAATTCCTCTAAAACCATAAAATTTGATATGAATGTTCGCAATTGAACTTGTTGCAATTTCAATGCCTTTAGAATGCAGTGTATACAATCCTAACTAGCGTCACGTTGTTACGCGCAGACGTTTCACTTACATTCATGTGAACATTTCCCTCGTCTCGTCGCTCCGTTGAATAAAAAAAAATAATACAATAATTTCTAATTAAATGGAAAATTTAGTACAGCAAATCTAAAATCATTATAATTACATATTTTTATAGATGAAAAAACAAACTCATATAACTTTTTGTCCATTCAAAATTATCTCTTTATGAAACAACAGCATTTTTTTGCAGGCACTGTATTTAGAAGTTTTTTCTAATTCAACGTTAACCTTTATCATACACCGGTGAATTATTTATAATTGTTTTTTTTTTTTTTACTATTCATCAAGTATTTAAAACAGTGAATCCAAGGTGTTAACTAACGTGTCCAGGTAAATTTTAGTTATTAATAAAAAACGTGCAACACTGACATTTTAATTATTATTAAAGCTACGTATATGACCGTGACACCGATAAAAGTCAAGTTCAATGTTGACGTCACAATTATTAATACCGCTACTGGTTCCTATATATTATTAACCTTGAACCCCAAGCGAAAAAAAGGGGTACATAATATACATTAGATCCGGCGATGACAGTATTTAAACTGTTTAAAATTAAAGATAGATAATAATAATATTTCATCTAATAAAATAATATAAATAAGTACAATTATCTTACGTACTGATGAAGTTTATATTTCCGTTAATAGGTTCTTTAAAAGATATACAGTAAACATATTAATTAATAATGTCAAAATATAATGCAGTAAGTCTTGTGACAAGGCCTCCCACGAGGTGGACCGACGATCTGGTGGGAATCGCGGGAACCTACTTGATCCGAGCAACGCGTAACTTATCGATAAGGAGATCTTAAGGAGGGCCTACGTCCAGCAGTGGATGTCTATTGGCTGATGATGATGACGCCTTGTGATTATTTAATTCGAGCGTAGAGTAAATCGTTGCTTACTTCTTAATAGGGTCAAAAAGAATTATTTCGTAATATTGCGTAAAGGAAAGGAGAACCTTGGAAGTGTTTAAGGTGCTGTTCAAATTCGATGTTGAGCTCAGAGATTGTTGTATCAGCTCAATTTTAAAATAATGAATCATCAAAAAGTGTATCAAGGAGAACTGCAAATTGTACAGCAACTGACGATCTAATGAAGGCATATGTCCAGCCATGGATTTCATTACATATATAGAATACATTAACTATTTAATTCTAGAAGAAATACTAGACATAGCCAAATTAGAACACTTATAGCTTAATACTTGCATTCTGTAGACGATAAGCAATAAGAAAATTATTACTGGAAGGGGGTTCGATAAAAAATGTAAACGTCCCTAAGGGAACATTGTACACCATCTGCCTAAATCATATAAATTCATTTATATATGTCTATTTTTCGTTAGGAATTTCCGTTTCATATAATCCAATACACACCATCCCAAAAAAAGTATCCCTTCAAATATCCTTAATAAAAGAAAAAAAATTTTATAACTTGATAACTTTGTTGCAGCTCGACAATGGAACCCAGAAGCAGCAGAAAAAATGTTACGAGATGTGAGTACTATTATTCTTAATATTTTAATACATAATTTTTTCTTTGTTCAGGCAGGAGTTATAAGTACATTGTTGTAAAAAAAATCAATATTATGCAAAAGTTCTCATCAAGATTCAAAGCAGATCAGATTCTAAACAACTATTTCTAAGCTAAAACAAATCATACTTCAACCAGTATGGGAGAAGGGTTAAATTATCTATAATATTAATCATGTATAATAATCGTTTCTGAAACGCAGTTTAGGTGGGAATAATTTAAGGGGAAGTTTATCAGCTCTGTCTTGTTTTTGTTTAGCAGTATACTGGGATCATCTTTTTTTTTGTTTTTGGGGGGGAAATCATCGACAGATACGGGAAGTTTGGGTTATGATGAGATTTTTACTCACTAAAACCCCTTCGGTAGTCTGCATCAGTGCATTCAGAGAGGCTCCGGGATCTCTTATAGAACGCACCGGTGTCCCTCTACACCTACTGTTATACGTCTCTGAGGAGGAGCCTATCGCTCTTAGGCACCATTGCCGAACCACTGAACTCTGTCTCACGCAGGTTTGTTTGTTGAGCAATAAGGGCCACACCCTCAAGGCCCGCAAAACTCCTCGAGTCTTTTAATCGCCTTCTACGACAGGCAGGGCTTACCTTAGTCCTACTAGCTCGAGACTACAGGGCTGATACTGCGGTCGTCTGACCGCATACGAAACACGACTATTGTGAACATCTATGAAGCAGTTCAGCAGTGGACTTAAATACACTTAAATGGTTGTGAGAATAATATCAAATATTTGTTTGCAGTCGCTGATATGGCGGGAGAAATGGGGCATCGACACTACACTCAACTCATGGAAAGCACCAGAAGTGCTCGAGAAACACTTTCCTAGTGGCACCACGGGATTCGACAAAGAAGGATCACCGGGTGAATAGTATATACGGACTTTTTTTTATGTAATTCAGCGACGAGACGAGCGGGAAGTTCACCTGATGGTACCTGATGTACAGCATCACATTGCGATCGTCGCCTTAAACTTAAGCTATTAAGTTTCGGTACCTCAGTAATTACACTAGCTACAGCGCCCATCAAAACGGAACACAGTAATGTTTGCACGGTACTGTTTAGCGGCAGATTTAGGGGCTGCAGTGGTGCCTACCCAGACGATCACCAGCAATAGAGACCTATCACCAGTAAATAACAATATAACAGGTCGAGGAAAAGTCTACACTTATATATACCTTGTATACAAGGTGGCGCAAAAATAACCTTCCGATATTTTTTGGCTGTAATTTAAAAAAAATGTGAAAAACTTTGATTCTTCTTGTGGATTATTTTTATTTGATCTTTTAATTTTTTTACACCAAGGCAAAATTTATAGCATTTTCTGATAGGAGGATTACTTTTGCGGCCACCATATACAATAGTACGTTTTTACTAGTGGTAGGCCTCTATTGCTGGAAACCATCTAGGTAGGTAACACAAGCAGTTCCTATTTCTGCCACCAAACAGTAGTAAGCAAACATTACTGCGTTCCGGTTTGAAGGGAGTTGTAACTAGTGAAACAACTGAGCTAAAGAGACTAAACATGTCACAGGCGACGAGCTTAATGTGGTGCAGTGTATACAATCCTAACTAGCGCAACGTTGTAATAGGCAGGCGTATAACTTACCATCAGGTCTACTTCCCGCTCGTTTCTTAGTTTAATTGAATTAATAATTAAATAGTTTTTATGAAATGAGAAGGGAAGGAACTATATAATATACCGCCATCGACTTTCAACCACCGGACGTGCACACCGCAGGAATTCATCCCCACGTTGTCAATATCCCATACATTAGGACGAAGCGTTTCGCTTCCACCTTCTTAATGCGAACAGGGAAGTTTTGGAACAGTCTGCCGGCGTCAGTGTTTCCGTCCAGGTATGACGTGGGGATCTTTAAGAGAAGAGTGAATAGGGTACTTCTAGACTAGTGCGTTTTAATACCAAGACTGGATCGCCGCTTACCATCAGGTGGGGTCGGAGTCCGACGACAGTCTATACAGTAAAAAAAAAGAGAAGAAACTTTTACTCCGGCGTATTATAATATTTACCTTCCCTTTAAAACGTTCTTAACTCTCTAAGAATAACATAATAACTTATATTGCGTAGTAATCCGATATGGTAAATTCAGACAGGTTTCTAGATGGTAGCACTGGTTTTTTTTTAACCACTACGCAATAATAATTAATTTTTTTAATGTAATAACTTATTTTTTTGCTTTGAATTTTAATCTGTACTCGACTTGATCACTGCAATAAACATTTAAGTATCCAAGTCTATTCTTACTGACAAAAGGTATCTGTTGCCTGATGCCGTCTTGGTACCCATCTCTGCTGCTCTATACTAGATATAATATGCTGATAATGCGTAAATTTATTGTGTTCCGGTTGGAAGGGTGCTATAACGATTTAACTATCAGGGTAAATAAGCAATGTATTATGTGTAAAATAAAAGCACTCTAAGAAGTCATGGACCGTTTACCTTGTGACACGAAAGTCTTAAGTTAAATTCACTGGTGTAGTTTGGATGGTGACAGTTAACTTCGAACGTGCTTGATCCTTGATATTGAACCTTGCACCTGTTTATTGTAAATGTTCCAGTATTAGTGTATTACGACTGTCAACATATGAAGGCTAAAATATACTGAACGGATAAGCTTCAACCTCATTGTCACTTATCGTGAGAAAATCTGGTTAAACATATGGAAAAAAAAAATTACAGAATAATAATTGAACGTTACAGTTATATTAGTCCCGTTCGTTGGATTGGACGTTTGGGGCCTACTGCACTCCGTCACCAGGACTGACGTCATCCGCATGATCTTGCGCCATTTGGAGAACTACCTGGCCAGCGCGAAGAAACAATCCCTAGTACACGGACCGGCAGCTTTGAAAGTACGTGTAATAAACAATATTAGTAGTGTTTTTTATAACAATTGAACTCAGCATCTTGGATAACATCGCACAGAAGCTGGCTTTCATAGACTTCATCGCTGTATATATTTCTTTTACTTTGATATAAAGAGCAACAAAAATATTTGTTTGTGTTTTTTTAAACGTTATTGTTAATATATTTAAACACTGATAAATTAAAACCCATGTAAAACTACCATTTATACCATAACAGTAACTATAATAGTCTATTTGACTTCATGTGCTCTTTTAGTTATTTCTAAATTTTGGTAATAATCCACTTTAAAAGACTGTACATTAAAAATTCTAAACATTCATTGAAGAATGTAATAATATGGAAAAATACATATATAAATGTTGCGTTTATATGTAAATCTTGACCAGGTCACAGTGGTGTTCGACCTCGAAGGCTTCAACATCCGACAGTACGCGTGGAAACCAGCCGCTGAGATGGTGTTCACTTTACTACAGATATACGAAGCCAACTATCCGGAAATATTAAAAACATGTCTCATTGTTAACGGTTAGTTATATCCTAATTAGGAATGGAATTAAAACGCAAGTCGAGTAGAATAAACTATTCACATAATTTTTTTTTTATTCCGTGAAGCAAAATGATAAGCAGGATGTCACTGGTGAATTACTGGTGGTAGATCTCTGTAAGGTACCATCGCAGCGCCTATTGCAGCCGCGAAACAGTAGTGTGCAAACATTACTTCGTTCCTGTTTCTAGGGCGCCGTAGCTAGTGATATTACTGGGGTAACGAGACTTAACATCTTAATGTTAAGTCTTGTTACCCCAGTAACAATAGCAATATGGCAATAGAATTGGCAATGCGTTGTATTGTATTTATATTGTACTTGTCCCTTGAGACAATAAATACATGCACAAAGAAAATGTACTCTTACCTATATATTCATCATCATCAGCCGATAGACGTCCACAGCTGGACATAGGCATCTCCCAAAGATCTCCACATCGATCGGTCCCGCGTTGCTCGCAACCAGTGGATTCCTGCGATTTTTACCAGATCGTCGGTCCACCTTGTAGAAAGCTTGCCAACAATATACAATAATCAGGTATGGATATATATATAATATATTGTATATATATTACCATATCTCTCTCTTACATGTCTCACAGTTGTGGGTAAGTTTAAAATATTTATATAACAGAATTTTTTAAAAACTAGGCAATGAAATCCATCTTTTGTCTTTCAGCGCCGAAAGTGTTTTCTCTTGCGTTCGCTGTTATTAAAAAATTTATGCACGAATACACGATATCGAAGATCAGGATATACGGCACGGACACGAAGAAGTGGCATGCGCAAGTGCTGGAGCTCATAGACAAAGATCAGCTGCCCGTGCATTACGGCGGGACCCTGGTAGACGAGAACGGCGATCCTCGATGCGGACTAATGGTGAGCATGAGGATACGAACTTAACTTATATCTCAACTATGAAGACATCAAGATCAGCAGAACGTCCACCTGATGATTAGCAATACGGTTATCTGTAACAAGTCAAGCTACATCAATATTTTCATATCGAACTAAACAGTTTTCGTACTACTCTTTAATATATTCCTAGTCGATAATGGATATCTACCATCAGTATTCCAAAACCTAATACTACTCACACATTAAATGCACAAAATTTCGCAGGTGAAACAGGGTGGAAAAATTCCTAAAAGCTGCTATTCAAAGAACTCCACCAGCGATCAGAACAAGGAGTACAACAGGGTGACCGTAAAGACTGGAGAGAAGCATTCCATTGATTTATTGTGTATGGAAGGTGAAAGCGTCTTGAAGTACGTATACTTAACAATTTTATATATACACCCTTAAAACAAGAGAGTCAAAGTCATTTATCCATCACGATGGCTATATCCGCGCTTGTGGATGTAGATGGTCCTTGAAACATCTCGGTTTCCTCACGGTGTTTTCCTTCATCGGAAGCACGAGCTTTTAAACTAAGCTACAGCGGATTTAAAGAAAAAGTTGATCAGTTACAGTAACCTTAAAATTTCTCGCTTATACACTGCTCGCAAGTATCAAGATGACTAGACATCACCGTCACATGACCTATCACCATAAAAATTGTCTTATGTATAACCCGCCAACAGATGACTATATATTACAACTCCACTTCTATACTCTTCATCTTCTACGGTTAAGTGCTATGAGGTCCTGGATGGAGGAGCGCTTTCGTTACGAATACTTTGGCCTTCTTATGTTGACAGCGGAAACAGCAAAGCTGTTATGGCATATTTGGAAAATGCAAGTGGTAGATATGGAGGCGAGTTGAAAAAAACTACCCCCACTAATAGCGGTAAGGTTAGAAGCCTGGAAAATAGATGTATTCAGATACATATATATGTACAAAAAAGATGACATCCGGCAGGTTCAGCTAACACGACCGTCATGTTAAAACCTTTGTTGTTTTAGATGGGATTTTGGCGTCGACAGTCACGATATCAAATTCCTCATAAAGCGTAAGGATCAAGACGGCAACGAGGCGGTAGTACACGGACCGAGGAAAGTCGCAGAAGGCCCGGCCGATCTTGGATTCCTCCCCGTTACAGGACCAGCTACTTGTGAGTTAGAGTTGTGTTTTTATTGTATATAAAAAAATATAGTTCTGCCATTTAAAGATTCTCGGTAATTTTCTATTTTCGGCATAAGCCCTATCTAAAAATATCTATATAACTGTTAACTTTATTTTCCATAGATACGGTAATATTTGACAATAGAAGCGCGTATTTGCGCAACAAGAAGGTGTTCTACGACGTCTTGATCGCCGTCCCTGAGCGGGACCTCAACATGTCGGACGAACCGGAAGACGGCATCGAAGCTGCGGAGGAAGCGCTTGAAGTGAAAAACACATGTTGACGTGTAGTTTGAGCATAGAATAAATATCCCATGGTTACTTGATAAAGACAATTTACTTGGCAAAGCAATTAACTCCCTGAATACAAAATATGCAGTATTAACAATATTTTGACAATACGCTAATTAATAATTTTTTTATTATATTGTTTGATACAGAATTAGTTTGCAATTACACAATTATCCTTACTTCGATGTTGGAAATTAAAATAGAAAACTATTTACTATACTTATTTTTTTTTTATTTTTTTTATTACAACAGAATAAAAGTTAAGTAGTTTGGCAAATGAATTGATATGAATAGAATAATTTATTTAAATGTACTATTAAAATGGCATTGTCGTTTATTTAAGTACCTTTTGATTATAAATTACTCGAATCCTCAAAATAAAACATAAATGACTGAAATAAAATTACTACAATAAAAGGCGATTACCATAAGTCTTGCTAGTTAAAAAAAAAACCCAATTTAATTGAAATGTGAATTAAACTTTTGATATGATCAAAATAATATCCAATAATCATTACTATTTTAAACCCGTCTTATTTTGAGGATTTTATGTTAATCAAAAATTATTGTTTTAATTTCGAACAATAAAAACTATGATCAATTTCTATTCAAATATAATTTCTAGGTTATAACTTAAAACTTATTATATTTTACCCTAATATTGATAAATAGTCGCCTAAAATATATATTAAACCAATAACAAATATGTCAATGTTAATTTATTCGGTACATTAGTACTTTGATATTCATCACATTTGTCGGTAGACATTTTGTTAAGAAATAACTTGCATTGGAAATAAAAAAAAATGATGAAAAAACCTGCAACTCCCTGCGTGCCTGCGCTGGTACGGCCATGTTATGCGAAAACCAACAACGCATATGGTTAGGGTAGCGCTGAAACTGGAAACTAAAAGGAGAGACTCTGGGAGATGAGAGAAAGGAGAGGGGGAGAGCAAATTGACAGAAGCTATAACACAAATTAGAGATAGATTTAGGATGACTAGAAGGGCCGACCCCAAGTGAAGATGGGACAAGGTATACCAAGAAGAAGAATAAAAAAATCTGTAACAAAGTTATATCATTTGAGTTTTACTATTATTTCCGAATTATGCATTTGTCTATGTAGTAAAGCGACCATCACAATGTGATGCAGTATATATCATCCTAACTAGATCTACATTATTGTGAGCGGACGTGTCCTTCACTATCATGTGAACATTCTACTTGTCTAGTCGATTCGTGGAATAAAAAAAAAATACGTCTACTTACTAGTTTGTTGTGTTACAAACGCTCAATGTATATATAGTTCGTGTTATTACAATATTTGTAAAAAAAAATATGGAGCATAATCTGTGATAAATGGGCGAAAGAGAATATAATTTGAAATGTTACTATTATATTATCGGTATGATTATTTTATAACATCTCTGCCCCGTTTCCTGTTTTATTTGATTAGTTAACGTTATCCTTTAAAGACGCTATCCATATGCCTAAGGTTTGCGCTCCATGCGCTAGAAAAAGTATACAATTAAAATAATTATAATTTCCAAATATCCTATGAAATATATCAGCTGTCACCAATGTGGTGATCGGCATCAAAATTTCACTCTCGTAATGTAGTATATATTTATTTAATCAAATTATGTTTTAAGATGCATTAAAACGTAAATATTTTTTTTTATCTACATGCTATTAACGGGATAACTTTTTTTTTTTAACTAAATACATTTTTTATGTTCGTATATTACTTTTTTATTTATGAATATATTTAACACCTAATCCTACTAATTGTCCGCGCGAATTAATTTACTGGTTCGTTTGACCAAAACGTCAGGCGATCGCGGAAATAGGTAACACTTTTATATCCTTATACACTATAATTTCATTAATACCCAACTATGTGTAACAATTTATTAGCTTTAATGTGTTTTTTCAAAATTACGATATTATATTTAAAGAATGTATTAAAAAAAATATATATTAATACTGCTTCCATTTTTACTATAACAGGGTTAATAAATATGTTATTCTCGTATCCTTGAATGGATGTAATTTTGATATAATAATGTAAAATAGTAATAAATTGAAATATTATATCATAGCCGTAAGATTTTTGTATATCATTAGTTTCTTCAATATTTTTGTTAAAGAAAATGCAAAAATAGTGTTAATTGCTAATAAATGGTTATTTGTAATGCTGCAGTTCTATACTTCTATTAAAGTTACCGTTATATTAATCGTTGTCTCTCTTATCAATGATATGTGATATCTAAGTATTAACTTGTTTGTTATTATGGATTTTTTCCCCAGATAAAATTTGGTGCCGTCACTCCTATCGACATATAGTTTCATTGATGTTCAAAGCTTACGAATCCGGAATAGTTGAAAATTAAAGAAAAGTATATATACACAAAAAAAAAATCTCGACAGAGGAGTAAAATAAAGAGGATTAGGGGTAAAGTAGTGATAAGAGTTGTTGCTACCAACACCTAAAGTGATGACTACGACCACTCTAACAAGAATGATACCGACTAGAAAGAAGTGATAAAAAGTTAAATTGGAGTGGAAGATCCAGAAGGCGAACAGATAAATAACAAAAAGTATTTAAATTTGTTGTTAACGAATTCAATATGACCAGTTACATAAACTACTAAGTTATCCGTTTCAATAAAACAAGTCAATAATGTTCAAATGTTTAATATGAGAAATATACACATTGTTACATAAAAAGTTATACTTAGTCGTATATAGTAGATAATGACACTGGAATACAATACAGAACTTATTTATGAATAGCAGTAGATCAGATTAAATGTGATATCTTTTGGTTAACACTACAAGGTTTTAAATTAGATTATAGGGAATATATTTTTATATAGTTTTAGGAGTATAATTATGACAGCAAAATGCAAATATCTTCATCCCTCAGTCATCTTCCTCAAACAACATCTGCAAGAGGTCTCTTTTAGTACATTGGCTTCCTTCAAGTCTTTGGACTCCTTTCCACTTGATTATCGTCGGTATTACCATAAGCTTGGTACGAGTGTCAGTTCGAAAAGGGCAGGCTTTATCTTTCCAACTGTAACATTAAGTTAAAAATAACTTTTCGTATATATATATATGCACACACTATTAAAAAAACATTGGTTTATTTTAGCCTTAAAGAACAAACTGCTTATCTTTTGAAAATGGTAAATATATACACACACATATATAACAGAAAAGAAGAGAATATTTCAAAGCAGAGCATATAACCCAATGATAAAAGATTTAGTAAGCTAAAGAATTTGATTTCACCAAAAAGTTTTCTTCATTAATTCAATATTATTTTCTATAACAAGAAAAATTTTATGTATTTTACTCATCCTCAATCTAAAGTTAAAATAATTTTAAAAACAATTTTGTATGATATTTTTTAATTAAAACTGAACCAGTGAAATTCATCTTAAATATAGGAAAGCATAACAAAAATACAGTAAAACCTGTTTTTGTGTGACTATTTCTGTGTGATATCTTTTCATGCAGTGTATCAATCTCATTGGTGTTAGCACCACTTTAATGTTTCTTATCAGTGTACATATATATATATATATACAACTTTAAGTGACAAAATAAATTCATCATAAAACTATCTTCTTCTTAAAGTACCTCTCTCCAACTAGTGAAGGTTGGCGATCACCGTGATACAGTCCTTTCTGTCTGTGGTTCGGCGGAATAATTCGGACGCCTCAGGTATGCCAGTCCATTCCCAGATGTTGTTCAACCATGACTTTTTCCTTCTCCCCTCCTTTCGTTTTCCAGAAACTTTACGCTTTATATTAGGTCCTTACATATGAAAATAGCGTTTTGTCGTACTAACCACTTTGATCTGAAATATCTCCTCTTTGGCTTCGAATTCAAAATTCATATTTATAATTTCATTTAGCTGGTATATTTGAGTTTTGAAAACAGTCATTCATTTGTTGTTTCCTCATTATTTTTTTCTTTGGCGTCGCTTATTACCGCACAATGGAAAGTATGAAATATCGGTATATTTACGAGTACGAGTTCTACCGTGGCACCAGCTGAAACCGTGGCGCCAGTGCAGAAACAGCTCGAAGGATTAATGATGTGTACGGCGCTGGTGTCGCAAAAGAAAGCATGATACGTTTTTATTTTCAACGTTTTCATTCTGGACATTTCGACCTTTAGAACCAACCCCGTGGACGGCCGGAGACCAAAGTAGAAAATGAAGAATTAAAGGCTATTGTGGAAGCCGAGCCATCGCAAAGCACTTCAGAGATAGCTGCAGGCTTCGGGGTAAATGACAAAACTGTATTAATCCACTTGAAGCAAATCGAGAAAGTAAAAACATTTGAACGATGGGTACCTCATGAATTGAGTGAATCGAACTTGCAAACACGCGTCGACTGCTGTGTTACTTTGCTCAACCGAGACAATGATGAAGGGATTTTCGAGGAATCGAATCATTACTTGTGATGAAAAGTGGATACTGTACGATAATCAGAAGCACTCGTCGCAATGGCTGAACCCTAGAGACCCAGCCAAACCCTGCCGTAAACAAAAATTGACTCAAAAAAAGATACTTGTGAGTGTTTGGTGGACTAGCGCCGGTGTCGTTTACTACAGCTTTGTAAAATCTGGTCAAACGATTACGGCAGATATCTATTGTCACTAACTGCAAACCATGAAGGAAGAACTAGCTGCTAAACAACCGACATTGGTCAATCGCTCTAAGCCACTGCTGATTCACGACAACGCAAGACCACACACTGCACAACAAACAACCACTAAGTTAGATGAGCTACAATCGGAATGTCTGCGACATCCACCGTACTCCCTGGACCTTGCCCCAACAGATTACCATTTTTTTGGGAATTTGGACAACTTCTTACAAGGAAAAAAATTCCACTCCGATGCTGCAGTCCAAACCGCTTTCAAAGAGTTTATTGATTTTCGCCCCCATGGTTTTTTTAGGAAAGGGATCAATGAACTACCTATGAGATGGCAAAAGTGCATAGATAATAACGGTGCATATTTTGATTAATTAAATATATTTTACAAAAAAAATAATTGACTTCATATTCCTCCATATAAAACGCCAATTTCATATGTAAGGACCTAATAACTAGCTGCAGAAGATCATATTGCTAACAGCGCTATGCATGTTTTAAATTACAACAAATTGCACAGTGTATTATTTTTTATGTATTATGAAGAGACCCATATATATAATGAAAACTTAAATCTTTTTAAAACATATTTTCTATTTTAAGGCCTTATTGAATTCATTATTTTGTTTCTATTTTGATTTCTATTTCTTAAAATGTTATATTTTCCAAGTGCTACGTTTTTAAGGTCCCTGCCACTTAAAAAAAAATCTAGTTAGTATATTATACAAATTTATCATGTATTACTAATGATAGAAATTCCTTAGTTTGCTTCTGTACCATTTATTTTATGCAATCCCTATCCATCACACAGAAACCGGTTTTACTGTAATATAATTGCAATTTCAAAATCTGTAATGAGGTTGGTATAGTAGGTAAAAAAATTACACAACATAATCAATAACTTAGATAAGATATGAGACGACAATATCAGATAGAAATATTATACTATTCCATAAACCATGTAAAGAAATCACAATTTCAAATATTTAGTTTGTTCACCTACTGCTATAATACTTAATGTATATTATGAACATCAAAATAGTTTTTTTTTTTAAATGTTTCAAGGAATGTCTTAATAAACTTACTACTCTTTGTCACCAACATCTACGTAAACAAAAATTATTTCCTGCTTCAACTCCTCTAAAAATGCCTTAACAACAGGTTCAGCTGGAATAAAAATTGTTGTAAGGCTTTAAAGAAATGCACTATTAAGCAAAGTTATTAACAACTATTACACATATATCAGACACAGACATGGTTAGAAAAAAAAACAGAGAGGTTCTCATTATAGGTGAAAGTGTAGACAGAACTGTTCTACACTGGGACAAGTATTTCAGGTTTGCTTTACTGATAGCAGCAGAGTATGAACCCATCAAGCAAATCTGAAATGTAACTAGTCATGTAAGAGATTATTATTGATCAAGAATTTTGGGAGAAATGCAATTGACATTACACTTGTCTAATAGTATTAAGTAAATGAAATTTTAAAAAATAACAGAATTTTAATACCCATTTGACAGTAAATACACCAGCTTCTACCATTCTCTTTCTTACTTCCAGTAAAAAGAAAATAAACATTAGGACCTTTTTGTGGTAATTTATCAATAAAATTTGAAAATTCACTATGATTATTTAAATTCTCAACTTTAACTTTGCGGTTACACATAATTACATAAGTTGTCAACATATTTTTACAGCGTTTTTTTTAAAAATATGCAAGGAGTTTACATTTATATTATATTTTTATATTTTGGGCAATAACTTGTTGACAACTAGGTATTACGAATATATTTGTTTAATTTTTGTACGTAGAATAATCTTTATTAAATTACCTTCTACGCAGTCGGGACACCAGCTTCTACCGTCAGGTAATTTTGATCCACTAAAGTAAAATAAAACTTGAGGTCCTTTCGGATCAATAGATTCGGTGCATTTAGCAAATTCGTCAAAACCGTTAAGACTAACTAAAGTAACCATTTTAAATAATTATAATATACCAAATACTTTTTAACGTTTTTATTAATATATGAAATTTTTATTAACCCGGATAAAGAAAAGGATATTACAATTTGTGTACTTTACGATATGACCATAGAATGACATAAAATCTTTGTGTGACATTTGATAATAGTGTATCCAAATATTCAATATTAATTATTTTTGATGTTTATATTATTATTTTATAAATTAAAATATTAAAGTATTGTTTAGCTTGACATTTCAAAATAACTATATTTGATATAATAAAATATAATGTGAATCCTATTTTTAACATTTATAATATTGCGTGTGTATTTTCTTATTGTATCTGTGCGTTTGGCGGAATAGAAAATAGATAAGTTTGACATTGTTAGCAGTTAAACGACAAATTGAATTTCAAGTTTTATATACAAGTTATTCCAGTCAGTGTTTTCTAAAACAATAAACAACACGATGGATGATATAAAATCTAAAGAAAGCCCTCAGCCTAAAAGATTAATTGCGTTGCTGCCAGAACTTAGTGGTTTGTTTATAAACAATTTAGTAATAATTATATAGCACATCAAGTGATCATTGTTTTTATTAAACATCCTTTATAATTTTTAGGCATGTTCCGCTCCCAAGAGTCCAAAAATGAAGTCAAAAAATTTATTGAAAAGATGCAAATTCAGACAACAGTGGCAATTCCTCCAACCGCTGAAGAAAGTGTTAAACCGCTCCCGTTCGACTGTTTGACTCCTTTTTTAAATGGTACCCATTTTATTAGTTTATTCAAGATTCATTTGATAAAAAAATGACAATCACTTTATCTACCTGACAAATGTTTATTTACGTTACTTAAGAAATATATTTCCAAGACATTTATTTTATTATACTACATAATAACCAGCTGTTCCTCACCAGCTTTGTTGCTCGTAACATAGAATTAGATTTGAATCCTCCTCCACACCTTCTGTGGAAAAAATTTTGTAAAATAAATTTTAAGCTTAATGACAATAGTAATATCTCCACACAATTTTGAGTGTTTACGTGTAATAGTTTCGAAATCTCGTAACGAATGAATGAATCTCTGTATATCTCTTACATATATAAAGATATATATCCATCATCATCATCATTTCAACCGATGCATGTCCATTACTGGGGACTTAGGTCTCTTGTAATGTAAATAATACAAATAAATAACAAAAAATTTTAACACTACATTTAACAAATCCACTCTCTCTTATAAACTCTGTTAACATACATGAAAATATGTAGTTATTTTTCAAAATCTTGATTAATCCTGAGTAAGACGCGAGTGAGCGGTGCCCAGGCAAGCAAACACGTTCAGACCTCTGTGGATTATATATGAGCTTAAATATATATTGGCTTTGTAGCAATGTAGTTAATTGTTTGGTTTGTGACACAGGTGTCCTTGAGTCAATTTTGAGACCACATTTAGTTTGAATCGTGGTACAATATATATTGACATGTCATGTCAAGTGAGGACATACAGATGTCCTCACCTGGCTTGCAATCTCCCTTTTATTGTGATTACCACCATTACAATATTATTGTATGGTTATAGATTGTTTTCTGATTGGTAATAAGTAAATGCCCTAATATCCTTGGAGATTAGTCTCACCCTACATTCCCATTGACACTTAACTTATTGTGGAATTGATTGGATTGGATTGATTGGAAGTTTTACTTAATAGTAGGTAGGAAAACATTCTATTGTTAATATTCACTTATTTATAAACAAATAAACTATTTCTTTTTACAGCATTAAATCAACCGATGCCCTCTGAATCTCCTCAATATCATAACTCAACAAGGAGAAAGAATTGGAATTCTTCAGTTAAAGTTAATAAGAGAATTAACCATACTGATAACAAACAATTAGCACATACTTCTGTGAGAAAAGTGCTCAAGTTCATACCAAAGCAAAAGGTAAGTTGTAAACTGAATATTTTTAATAACTAGATCCAAAAGACATACCCTCATAATATTCCAGTAACGAGAACTTGGAGCTTTTTCAAGGTGAAAGCTAACACCACTAAGTTAACCAGCTCATGGTAGGTTAACATTTAAGCTACAAGTATAAATATAATACCTTTAATTAAAAAAGCACCCCTGTAGCCATAGTAATTTCCGTCCAATGCATCTGCTTATTAAAGATGTGAACAACATTCACAATATTGTTACATTACAAAAACTCTCTGGTGTTGCGATTTTCCATGGGCCTCAGTGATCATTTTCTATCAGGTGAACTGTTCGCCCATTTGCCTACCCTTCCTGTATAAAAAAATTATGTATGAAACCTAATGATTCTATACTTAATAAATTTAAAAAATTTAAGAGATGTAACAGCAAGGTATCAACTGACACGAACCAAATTTTGAAAATGGTCCTATGAGAAAAAAAAAATGTTCAAGATTTTTTGCCTCGTAGGATCTCTGCTATAGAGTGATTGATGTGATTGAGTGAGATGTATTATGACACGATAGACACTTCCAGGTACAATTTGGGTCCCTGTCAGATATATTGTAGGACAAGACACAGATGCAACAAGTTACTGCAGGTCCTATTGCCAACAAACAGTAGTGTGCGGATATTATTGTGTTCCAGTTTGCAGGGCGCTGTAGCTAGAGTGATTACTGGTGTAATGAGACTCAACATCTTGTTGCAGGCGATATACACAATGTGGTGTATATTATCCCAACTAGCACTCCATTGTTAAGGGCTGGCGTAGATTTGAAACTGACATCAGATCAATAAATCATATTTTATGCAACCATCTAAACCTTTTTTTATTGTAATTGTATAATATACTTTTCCAGCCTGTTGAGTGTGTTAATACAAGGACGTCGAAATTTCCTAAGCCAGGACTAAATACAAAGCAAACATCAGAGATAAAAGGTACTTCATATTTATTTTATATAATGAATCTTACAAGTTTAGTATAATCAGAATTAAATGCTATTTTTTAAAATTATCATTAAATAAATTTCTATCTTCTGTTATTTCAATTTAATATATTTTTTTTTAGGTAAGGTTAACTGCCGCATTAGTGGCATTACTAACATTGCAGAGACTCCAATAACTCAAAGTATTCCAAAGTACAAGAAAAGAACAATTATTAATAAAGAAAATAACTTGAATAAATTAAATAAAGCCACGAAGCCTTGTGCCATCCCAGTTGTTACTCCAAAAATAATAGCACAAAAGAACCTATTAAAGACAGTACCTGAAACACCATTATCGAATGAATCTTGGAAGTCCAGTTGCGATGCAAGTTTTCTGCAAACCGAGAAAGAAATACAGGACACGGATGATAAAACACATACTTTAAGTAATGGTAATATGTTAGATGGTCTGAAACCACTGGATTCTACACCTTTCAAAGAATATGGACAAAAACTAAAATCTTCCAACAATATCTCGAATTTAGAAACTTCTGTTGTTACTTGTTTTGATAAAGTTAATCAATGGAGGGAAGATAATAAAAGAGATGAAACTGTTATTGTATCTCTAAGTGAAAAGCTTAACAAGGCAAAAGTTAATGATTATTGTAAACATTGTTCCTCTCTTGAAGACCTGTTAAAAATTAATAAATCAACGGAGCATGTTAAAGATATAATTGACCAGACTTTAAACTCACTGGAAGAAGAATTACATTTGAAGTATTTAAATAATATAAAAGACTTTATTAATGAGAAGATAGCGGTAATAAGAGAAAATGTTTTAAAAGAAAATGTAACTGTTAAAAAAGTAATTATAGAACCTCAACTTTCGAGCAGTAGCAGATGTTGTTCAGTTATAAGATCATCCTCAAAGTCACCTTCATACAAGATACCTAAAAGGAATTCATGGTCAAGAAATAAACAGAGTCATAAGTCTGTGGCGAACATACCCAATGGATTACAAACACCGGACAGAAATGAAAGCAACAAAGCGCTGAACATGTACATGCAGATGAGGGAAGAGTTGCAATTCTTAAAAACACCCTTGGCTAGTTGTAATAGAATGGAGACACTGAACACACCGACTGCCACATCCCGTAATCTGCAAATACAATTAGATAAATTATATAATTATAGTTAGGCAAACAATAATTAAAGTGTATACTAAAGAAAAATCTGCTTCTATTATCAATTTTCTTTTTAGTCAACCAAACGATGAGGCAAGTAGGACATTCACCTGATGGTGTGCAATACACCTGCCTATAACGTTGCGCTAGTGAGGATGGTATTCATAGCACCATGTTACGCTTATCTTGAGATATAAGATGTCTCATTACCCCAGTAATTTAATTAACTAAAGCATCCTACAAACCGGATCTCAGTCAAGTTTGCTGTTAGTGTTGGGCTGCGGAAATAAGCACTGTCACCAATAAATGTAATTTAATATAGATTATGTCATTAATCTGTCTGTGTGAAGTTCATAATTTGACAAAGATCACTGGTGGTCTCTATGGTTGGAAACTGTCTAGGTCTGTACCTCCGCAGTTCTTATTTCTGCCACCAATCGGTACTGTGCAAACATTACTGTGTTCCGGTTTGCAGGACGCTGTAACTAATATAATTACTGCGATAACGAGATCTAACATCTTCCATCTCAAGCAGCGAGCGCAGAATGGTGCAGTGTATAACATTTTATCTAGCGCCACCTTGTCATGAGCGGGCGTATCACTCACCATCAGGTGAATGTTCTCATAGTCACGTCGCTTATTTGTATAAGAAAAAAAGATTTCAATATTTTTTAATTAACGTTTATTAATTTACTAGAATAATAGTAACATTTGATACGATGAAGTAACTAATAGCATACCGAAGTCTATGGTTCAATTCCGAGGTATGTGAAAGCAAGGGTATTTTGGACGAGAATGCTTCCCCATTTCGAGCTCATTGACTCTTATCATATGAAATTTAGTTTAATGTGTGTAATTAAAAATTCGATATTAAGAAAAGATAGTGTATAAACTGTTATATATGCATTAAACTTGGTGAATATAAATATGAAAGACTACCACAGGATGGAGTTTCTAAAATCTTCTAAACTTATTGATGTTATTAGGATATTTGAAATGTTCATATGTTTATGGTCACTAAAAAGCAATTTTTTTATCATTTAAAAATTAAGGTAATATATAAATGTATTAAAGTACAAATTTTGTTTGACATTAATATTTGAAGTTGGAAACTATTCAATAAAGATTTTAAATATATATTTTATTATTTCATTATCATAATGTTCCACTGGTGGTGGGTGTCACTGTGATATGCCTGCTTCTGCCAAATATTAATGTAGAAACATTACTATGTTCTGATATAAGGGACGCTGTAACCAGTTTAAAAAATACTAGGGTAACGAGGCTTACAATCTTGTATAGGTATTTTTCTTGTTTAATAAAGCGACGAGACTAACGTGACGTTCACCTGATGGTAAGTTATATAACATGGCGCTGGTTAAGATAGTATACACTGCTCCATATTGCTCTCGTTGCCTTGAGACCGGATGTTAAGTCTCATTACACTAGCTATAACTCCATTCAATCCGTATATGTATGCTACGTATAACATCCTAATTAGCGCCACATTATGCGGGGATGTATCACATACGACCAAGAGTACGTTCCTCTCATCACCTTATCAAATAAACAACATTATTAACTAATGCAGTTTCGTATAGAACTAGAGATCTCTGGGTCAGAAGACACCCGTACAGCCACAGCACACTCCAGCAATAAGAAAAAGGAAGTTAACGCAAAGATATTTTTTTTATTATCAGTATATACAACGCGCAAGCCCTGTTACTTTTTACTTGATATAAAATAATTAGAATATATCAACAGGCATAGCTATAAATGAGCTTGTAGGCTTCAAATCAAATTATGATTATTTTTTGGAGTAAACAAATACGAAATTTTTATTAGTGTAATCATTAAACACATTTTATTGTATGAAATAAATTTACAACTTATTCATGTTAAATTAGCTCATCACTTATCTATGCTATATTTAATAACAAAAACTTGATGAATATTACAAACGGAGTTTTAACATCTTTAATATTCTCTTGAATAAGAACCATTCCAATTACGATACGTAAAAATAATTGTTTATCTGTGCAATGGCATTGTTTTTGAGTCTGACGAAATTACTTGTCGTGTGATAACTGATAACAATTGTTTATCATTATTACACTGTGATCACTAATTCTAATCTACAAAGATATTAATAACTCGCGTAATTGGTAAACTTTGAAATCCTTTTTAAATTAAGCTCAATAGGAAAACAAGTAAACATGGCTCTATCGAAACCAATAATGAATCTTGTAGCATCGTATTTACAAAATTTATATTTACATCCTATAAAAACAAAGGCAATTACAAGGTATGTTTCTTATTTTTTGTTTAATATTCAAATCAACGGGAGCGTTTGAGTAAATTTTTGCCGACGACCTCTGCTTTCTGTTTCAAAGTCCAATCTTTTATGTTTTTCGAAAAATACGGCTAAAGTGATTGAGGATTATTTTGCTATATGTCAACGATCAAAGGAATTAAATTTAAATAAAAATTTAAAGTCAATTTGTTAAATAAAAAAAAAACTTGTACTTAATATCAACTATTTTATATGCATAAAAACCACTGTATTTAATAGAAGAATCACAGAACATTTATTGTAATATTACAGTTGTGTGGTGGGCTCTGCTGGCAGCATAGCTTCACAACTTGTTGCTGGACAGTCATTAAGATTGGACCCTATCCTAGCTTTTGGGCTCTATGGGTAAGTTTAATACATTCACTTTATAAAGATAAATACCTCATTCATAGACAAACTTTAAAACTGCTCCTGTAACTATGATCCTAGGGAAACAATATTATTAATTTTTGTGTATAATAATAACTAAAAAATGTAATTGTTTGGGTTTAATAAATTTATTACTTTTACTTAACTTTTACTACTTTACTTAAAACAATCATTATTTCATCTTGCATTATCTTTATATTATATAATTAATAGAATTATTAGGTAGCTTGCTATCAACATTTTCTTCCATGAAAGTGATAACTAATGCATCTGAGGGGTTGCATTATTATGTTAAGCAATTATTACATCCATGATTATTAGAAAATTATATCTTAATATTCATTGATACAATGGTTACAAAAATAATTCACTAAATTTTTATATTCCATTAACCATTATCAATTATTGCTAATTGATATTTTCATGATTTCTTTTCAGTCTTGCATTTGGTGGGACAATACCACATTATTTCTATGAAATATTGGAACGAATGTTCCCTGAAGAAGTTGTTGCATTTCCATTAGCAAAGAAATTAATTTTTGAAAGAGTAATATTCGCACCGATCATGCAAGCATTTTCTTTATACACATTATCAAGGTTTGAAGGAAAAAATCACAAGGCAGCATTGAAGCAGCTTTTTGCTTTGTATTACTCAGTACTCGAAGCTAATTGGAAATGGCTTACACTGTTTCAAATTATAAATCTTGCATTTATTCCTCCGATGGTGAGTTGAATTTTTTAATAAACTAATATTTTCTATTTGATGAAGCTACAGGACAGAATGTTCATCTGAAGGTAAGTTATGTGGCTCCTCTAGACTAGTGTTTATTACCACCTGGATTAAATCTCTGATTTCCATCAGGTGGATTTGTAGTCGAGCACTAAGCAATATAAAAAAAATGGCAAACCTGCCTGCTATCCAGTTTTTGTTTCTCTGGTGCAGTTAAAATTGATCCCTTATCTCTTTGAGATATTTGGAGAGTACATCCGCTTTATCATGGCCACATCAGGATTTTTAGAAATACAGGATATATTGTTTAATTATTATACATATATTTTCCTAATAAGACTCGGCAAAGAAATATCTTTGTTTTTTCCTTAACTTGTGTCGGATGTAAATGTTAGAGGAACTGAATGCATTATCCTTATGATATTAACATATACATAATTATTTACCTGCTTTTGCCGACTTATTTCTCAAGGTGTTTCTTCACATCAATTGCATATATTTACATACTTATCATTCTCCATCATTAATATTTCAGTTGCGGGTATTGTTTATGAATCTTGTTGGATTCGGTTGGGCAATGTTTGTGGCGACAAAAAGAAGAGAGCAAAATCAAAAGAAAGACACTAAGAACTAAATTCTCTCGACGTCTCGATGATCCAGGTGTAAGGTGCTGGTACATTTATTTTCCATTCCATATTTCAAAATAATATATATATTGTTAACTTTACAATTATCACTTACCTTTTTATGAACTGTTTTAAAACTTTAAGTAAGGATGTTTCATCAAAGAAATTCTTAGTTTTTGTCAAATTGTAGTACTTTAGGTGTTATAAAAAAAATTTCTTAGAAATAAAAAAAAAAGATAGCATACAATTCTTTTATAATACAATTAATCATTAACAGTATGAACGCAAATAATGCAATATTTTGTAAATTTCTATTTTTTCAAGATTGAAAATTAAATTATCTCTTTTTATTCTCTAAGCGATGAGCCATTTTTACTTCACTGTTGCCTCTGGACCATACAGGAACTAAGAAAAAACTAACTAGCTATGTACATATTTTCTTTGTATAAAAAAAGATGTATTATGGCTATTTATTTCAATATACTATCAGCGCAGTTGTTTTATCAGTTATAGAAGGGTCTAACCCTAATGTATATATTAAAATGATATCCCCTGACATCATACCTTTGAAGATATGAGTACCAAATTGATGTTATGGCGATTGTGTCATATTATGAAATAAGATTATACAAAGTATCTATATATGTATTTTATTCCAAAAGGTAATAATATATAATGGGAAATATGTTTGCTTTTGAGAAAAAAATCTTATATCTTTATATGGATAACTTTGTGCTACTTATGTGTAGTGGCAGTACGCTTGTAATATTTAATAAATGGTGTAAGACTATCATTTGGGTAATGTTGTACACATAAATTAATATAAGATTTAATCCATTATTGGATTGATTAGTGGATAAGTGTAATAAAAAAATCTTTTTTTACGACTTTTATATCTTTACACGTTATACATTTTTATACTGTATTGGTTCAGTGTTTCATAGTGTAAAATCAAAATAAAAGGTTTATTGTTGAATTTGTTTTTTTTTTTGCTAATACATTCCTTGTGTATAAATTTTATAACTAATTATTTTATATATATTTGTATTTTACTTGTTTCACTGAGGTTGCAAGTTGCTATAAAGCAGTCTACAAAAAGTAATAAATGAGTTAAAGTTAACTTAAATATATATATTTTTTTTATTTGATGAAGCCATGAAACGCTCAAGGTGTTAACGTGATGATAAATTTGCTCATAATATAGCACTAGATAATATATATACTGTCATGTGGTCGTCTAGAAGTATAAGATAATAGGCCTCGTCACCACAGTAACTTCAGCAAACTGGAGCACTGCAATATTTACAGATTACTGTTTGGAGGCAGACAGGAGTTGCAGTTGTATATACCTAGACGGTCTTCGGCACTAAAATTGTGTGAATAAAAGATATTAATGTCATCATGTTACTTTATTTTGACAACAGCGATTAAATATTCATACTGTATATGGTTATCATCTAAATAATACGACTGCACTTTTAATATCAATATTTTCGACATATTGATGTTTCATATAGAGACGAACACAAAATAAGAATTGCACCTACGGCATATTAACAAGTTCAACAAGGAAAGTATGTATATTATTTTCACATCCAATTTATTGCTTACCAAAATAAAATATTCGTAGACTTACAATCATAACTAGCACATTTATTTACATAAATCTTTATTGAAAGTTGATTACTTTTAATACATTACAGTACCGCGATAAAATACACTGCTAGCGCTGAAAAAGCTGTTACGAAATATAAATTCAGCAAAATAAATAAAAACAATTAGAATATAGAATTCAATTGAAATAAGTTTTAGCTTTTAAAAAAATTTATGAAAACTATTTATAAAGGTAATAATTGCAATGAAAGTTCAATTAATAATTTCTATTCACCTAAAGTAAAAAGATGATGAGTATTTTCAATTAATTAAAAAAAAACCATTGCTAAATAATAATTAACTGTAAATGACTAGTATATTTCAATTAGTGTAAATATCCGTTGTCAATAAATATATTGCACTATGACATTAAAATATAAATTTAACCCTACAATATATATTTAGGACTAGAGTATTCTTGGTACGTTTTAAATACTACACATAAATAGGAGTAAATAAAATTACCAACAAATTAAATTATTTTAACAAAATAAGCGTGTATAAAATAAAAACGAGATCAAAAGCAAATTTCTGTCTTGGATATATTAAATATGTTTCATACTTTATCTAATAAATAGTATTGGTAAATAAGTTAAACAATATCTTTGGCCAGGTATTTTAAATAATACTTAATATCATATTAAATATTGTTTTGTTACTATTTAAATACAAACCGTTTGGTTATTTGGGTAATGCATTTTGTCACGACTAGTAAAATTATTATAAAATCAAAAGTTACGACTTTACCTCAATAAACAAGAGATCTGCTTTATATTAGAAATAGTTAATTTTTAAATATATACCTCCATAATGTCGCTCATATTCGAATATTAATATCTTAACTTTTCTTCGTTATGTTTTTTTTGTCATTCTTATTCATAGATATTATTTTTTTTTATTCCAAGAAAAGAGTTAAAGAACACACGTTGATTCCAAAGTGACACTAAAAACGTAAATAAATTATCGTTTAATTATATTTAGCATTCTGGTTATGCCTGTTATGTTGGGCTTGAGGCGTAATGTTGGGTCGTTCTACTCTCTGTCTCATTCGGGTCTCGGAGACCGCGTCCAGCTGCTATGCGAGGATCTGCTGCTGTAGCTTTGTGTGCTGGGTGATGAGGGCGTCGGTCTCCTATACGGTATCGGCCGTTTCCTGGCGCTGTATAGATTGTTAATGTGTTAGCGGACATGCGCGAATGTTAGTACGTGTTAATAACAAAGTTATAAAGAACATGCAAGTATTTTATTTGTTCATATTTAAAAAAAAAGATAATTTACATCAGGCGTTAGTAGGATTCCTTTCTCGACATATATTTTTTCTATTTATTTAAAACTTATTTGTTAAAATATTAGTCGTAATATTCAGCACAAATACTTTCACGGTTAATTTTCGTTAAAATAAAACAATGTAGGAATTACATTATCGATATTATTTTTAATTAATATTATCGAGTAAGTGTACCACACTTTATTTATATATATATGCAAGGAAAATTAATGGCTTACCTCCTTAATTTTGTAGTGATAATGCCAAACTAGCTTAATAGAAAATTGAAACAAAAAAACAATAAAATTATTATATTTATGTGTATTCTACAGTCTCTTAATAAAATTATGCATAGCTCCACTAATATATCGCATGCAAATAAAACAGAAAAAGAAAAAAAAAACAAATCATTTTCACAATAAACTTTAATGTGCTAAAACAAATTAAGAATAATTGAAACAAACACTTTATAATAAATGTCCACTGAATTCTGGCAACACTTTCTACATCTGGCGGATCGATACGAAGTGTAATTCCTTAACAATAATAATTGAATAATTCATCTTTATATCGCCATAATTCACCTTCTTCTTCGATATTTGTATTTGTTTGATTCATAAGTAAGGTCTATTATGGGTGCGCTATGGAGGAAAAATATTAAATTAATAAATCATAGAAAATTATCTATTCTGCGACTAGGGGAAATAAAAAATAAGTGAATCGACACACAAAGAATCGCATTAAAGAGCACACCCCTGTTAGTATTACAATCTCCGATGAAAAATTATGAACATGAACATCATGAGATAAATGCATTTCAGTATTCAAAAACAAATTCCTTAAAATATACAATGGTCGGTGCCATTTAAAAAAAAAAATATGTAAACAATACATAGATACGGTCAATTGTTGCGCTGGGACTTTTTAAATAACGATATTTATAAATAAATACATTGTGAAATCAGTTGGAAAATAAAGTTGAACAAAAACATGCAAAAATTTAACAATATTTGTTTGATGAATTGTATTTACCAATTAATTTATGTACGACAATAAATGAATTTAAAATTTATAAAGTGGTGAATATTAAAACGAAAATAAAGACAAATGAAAATTAATATGAAACGTGTTATGGCAACCAAAAAAAAAAAAGAAAAAACTAAGTCAGGACCATAAATGCAATTATAAAAATGGCGTGAAATATTTAGCATTATATTAAAAACGTAAATCTTATATATAGTGAACAATTATACAATACATATAAACTTAAACCAATAAACCTAATATAGTGCATTCACTTCACTAATTGGAGCTACTGCTCGTGTCTTCTGAGCTCGTGCTATATTTTCGCGACTTTTTTCTACAAAAGAGAGAAACGAACAATTTTGATAAAAGTGCAAAACAAAAAAAAAAAATACGAAACCGTACCATGACGCTGAGAACACTAGCGTCATGGTCAGGTCACAGTTCGAGCGAAATAAGGGAAAAGCTAAAAATAAAAACCAAATTAGCAAACAAAGCGACACACTGGAATGTTAACACTCACTACAACATCTGAACCAACAACAATTTATTTACCCTAGAATTATTACAGGAAATGCAGTAAAAGAGTTAACACTAGATTCAAAAACATATTTTCACGGCTTCCATTACTAGTCTATGGTCATGTATAAAACTAAAATTGTACATTTGAACTTTTTTTAAGATCTTATGGCCTGGTGTCGAGGTCTTTAAGCCAGTACATTCTCTTTTTTCAAAACCATAAACAATGACACTCCGAATCCCAAACCAGAAAAAAATAAAAAGGTTTTACTACGTCACTCACATAGAATATAACGGATAAACCTAGTGTTATATGTTTGATATATGGTTATTGGTTCAGCGTGATGCCCTATGTACTCTTGATACAGTGCTTCAAGTTACAGTATAAGTTTGTAATAAAAAAAAATCACAGGAATTAACGTTTAAGGGTAAGAAATTTTATCTCGGAAGAATGTTTACAGCCACGTTAAATAAATAAAAATATAAATGACGATAATGTCATGTGATTGGAGGTGAGATAGAACTCGAAACACTGCGGTACGAGTGATTGCAATACCTCGTGATGCGCCTCCTATCCAAGAAACTGGGCGATCCGGCCCTGCGCGGTATGGACAGCGAGCGGGAGCGCGTCCGGCGCGTGGCGCTCGATCTACGGTAATCGGCGTACACGCCGGTCATTGTTCTGTACGTTATTGCGTTGCATGCATTGCCGTTCGATTTTCGAATTGGCCCGTTCGTTTTTTTTTATGGGTCGTTTCGATGCGGAAAACAGAATCATCGTTAGTTGGCTGATTACGGCTGTTCGTTTCGGAGAGCTTCATCAACGGCTATCACGTCGAGTGTAGCGTTTGAATTATTCGTTGTGATTGACAAAACTCGCCGCGAAACAAACATGAGGACAAATACAAATGAATCGTAACATTACAAAAGCAATTGAAATTACCTAGAGGAACGTGTGGATCTGGAAGTGCTGCGGGATGACCTGGACGAACTTCTGCTACTGTATGAACTGGAACGACTGGACCTCGACCGTCTGTTAATTTGAAATATAATTACATAGATGTTATCTTTCTTTAAGTCCTAAAGGGCTGGAATGGCGACCCCGCATCGGAAAAGCGTTGGCAGACCCCCCACCCCCACTGTGTGGATAGAAGACATAAAAAAATCGCTGGGAGCCACTGGATTCAAACAGCGCAAGACCGTGGTTTGTGGAACACATTACAAGAGACTTATGTCCAACAGTGGACGTCCAAGGGTTGAAATGATGATGATATGTTATCTCTATATAATCCATATATATATATATATATATATATAGGGTGGCGCAAAAATAACGTTATAAAAAGTACCTTCTAACACAGGTAATAAGGTACTTTTTATAAGGTTATTTTTGCGCCACCCTATATATATATATATATATATATATATATATATATATATATATATATATATATATATATATATATATTCTATTATTTTATATATATATATAAAATAATAGAATATGAATATTTCGAGATTCTCTTTAATTTAATTAAATTCAGTTCTTCGGTTTTTTCCTCTAGTATACTGAAAACAACATAAATGGATTTAGATTTTACGTTACTACGCTTCAGAAACTTTTGAAACCCTAATCCTAAGGAAAGAACAGTTTTTGATCGAATATATTATTGTAAAGATATTTAATAATACTCTCACCTTGACGAGGAATAAGAACGAGACCTCGAACGCGACGACCTTGACCGAGAGCGAGATCTCGACCGTGAGCGAGATTTGCATCGTGAACGAGATTTCTCACTGGAATCTGATTTTTCCCGTGAACGGGATTTACCCCTGGAGCCGGATTTATCTCGGGAACGCGACTTAGCTCGTGTACGAGAATTTTCTCGGGAACGAGATTTATCACGAGAACGAGACTTGGCCCTGGATCGAGATTTTTCTCGTGACCGTGACTTTGATCGCGACCGTGAGCGCGAACGACGGTAAGAAGAGTGCGACCAGCTCCGAGACTTACTTCTTCCGCGCTTCGGTTCTGGTGAACTGTCCACATTAACCGGACTTTTTTCTTTCGTCAGAATTGTTTTGTTCGGACTTTTACTTTCTGGTTGCGGCGATTTATTAGTTTTTTCGGGCAACGGACTGGCTTTATCTGTTTTTTCTTGAAGCTCGTTTTTGCTAAGCTTAGATGTAGAGGCATTAGCGTCGTCTGCTCTTTTTCTCTCAATAGAGGCTTTCGCCATTTGAGCCAGTCTTTCCTTTAATCTAGTGAGTTCACTGAAATCTAGTTCATCTTGCCTGGCCCTTTCATCTAATCTAAGAAAGTCATCTTCAGAATCTTCATTTTCACTGGAGGAGCTCCTCATGCAAGCCGCTTTCGGTTTGTAACTTTCGATCACATCTTTGTTTTTCTTTTTCTTTGGGTGCAAATCTGATGGTGATTTGATATATTTACGCTTATCTTTTTCGGGCAACTTTTCAATGATGTCCTTGTAACGTTCGGGGCTGCGCCTAGCTGGAGAGTAACTAAGGCTTGATGTACTTCTACTCCTTTGTTTTGAACGAGATCTCGATTTTCGGCTGTGAGCTTCTCTACGACTGTTGCTCTTTTCTTTTTCATGTTTATCTTTGTCTTGCTTCGGAGACGGCGACAGTCTTTCTTTGGCTTTCTTCGATTTTTTGCTTGGCGTGTTACTTTTTTCCTTTTTACTTTTTTTTTTGGGTGGTGATGATGTCTTTGATCTGCTCTGTCTTTGCTTACTTCTTGTTTCAGGCGTTGGTGATCTTCTTGCAGATCTGTCTTCTGATTTTTCCAATGACTTAAGTGGTGCCTTATGTTTATCAACTTTACTTTTAGGTGGAGACAAACTTTGTTTTCCTGATGATAAACTTCGTCTTCGTGGCGAATGTTTATTGTACTTTCTTGGAGATGATGATTTGAGTTTTTTTGGAGACATGGATTCGCGTTTTCGCGGTGCTGGAGAATTGCGTTTCCTTAGTGGTGAGGAAACTTCGCGCCTTCTTGGCTGGGAATTATCACGTTTTCGTAGAGGTGATGTATCACGTTTCCTTGGCGGTGATAAATTACGTCTTTTTGGTGTTGTATCGCGTCTTTGCGGTGTTGATGACTTTCGCTTTTTTTGACATGGTGAATGGCGCTTTTTTTGCGGAGTTGAGTCCCGGCCTCTTACTAATGGAGAATCCTGTCTTTTTGGCGAAGGCGAATTACGTCTCATCAGCGATGAATCATGCCGCTTCTGTACAGGGGAAGAGCTTATTATATTTCTTTTCTTCACAGACGGCGATACACTTCTTTCTCTATAGTATCGTGCTTTACCTTTTAATTCTTTCTCCTCCTTATGTTTACGTGGCGATTCTGGTTCAGATTCTGACGATATGGGTTTCATAGTTTTAGAGTAATATCTTTCTGGCTCTCTATGTGCTGATTTCTTTCTGTTATTTCTGCTTTGATATTCTAAAGACGAGTCACGTCTATGTCTCGGGCTGGTCCCAGATTTTTTATTTTTCGCATGTTCCTCGTAACTATGCCTGTGCGTTGGCGATTCATGTCGTTCACTGTATTTTTTGGTAACGTAATACCTGTCATCTTTTTCTTTTCTGTTAATATTTTCACTTCTCCTATTATTTCTATTGTCGCCAGATTGGCTTCTTCGTTGCACTCTTCTTTCGTCTCGGTAACAGCTTTCCCTCCGACTTTTCTCACTATTACGATCAATATCTTTGTAATATGAATCATTTCTTCGTTTTTCAATGGAAGAGCTTTTTCTTCTTCGTTTAGTTGGCGGTGGTGATTGGCTCCTTTCTTTTTCGTACATTTTCTTTTCTTCTCTAACACTTTTGCTTCTCGGAGGCGGTTCATCATCAGATTCGGAAACGGATTTTGAACGGTCGCGTTTTGAAGTTTTACGTTTTTCATTACTTTCACGAATAGGTTCTCGATTTTTATTAGTGATTTTAGTAACGTAAGATTTTTGTCTATACTCTGGCGATTGTCTCTTGTCTTCCGTAGAAGAACTACGACCGTCGCGTCCCCTTGTCTCAGGTCTAAAATTTTTAGGTTCTTCATAACGGTTATTACGGCTTTGACTAACTCGGCGCCTGTCTTCACGTTCGCTTTCTTTCCTCTTGTTTCTCACGATTTCCTCTACGGGCTCGTATTCACGATTCGATCTCTTGGCTTTAGTTTGTTTTACTGGTGAACTGCAACAATTATTTTCCATTAAATTTTCTACTAGTATAGCTTTATTTAGATATGTAAAAAAATACGCACAAAAGATTATTACGTAATAAAACTATACTGGTCGAAAACATTTTATGCTGCAATTAAGTAAATAAACACGCTTAGGACTGAATATTATCGATAACGAGATATATGTTGGTAAGATTTAAGGAGCAATATTTATGTAGTTACCTCTCGCGGCTAGAAGGCGCGCTACTTGCCTGGCGCCTGGTACTCGATTTTTTCTGTCAAAATTTTAGTATAATATAAATAATTTTGATATAAAAATTTGAAACAAAACACCAGTGCCAATAAAAAAAAAACTATGTGGTTATGCCATGTTTAAAAACATCTGTTGCTATTAATTGGTGAAATTCGTCAACCTGTATACACATTGAAAACAGCCGTTTGAAGAATTTCGACCAAAAAAAAAATAATACCACTTTTGCACATGCATTTCACTATTTTGAAACATTGAATAAATTAAACAGAGGCGATTATAAATAAAGTTCTATGAGATCACATAAAACAATAATTAAAAGCTACTCACAAAAGCACTTTAATTTTTCCACTTGTAACATTATTGTTTGTGCATAGTTTAAAAGAATGTTACATTGTTCATCCATAACATTCTCAACAAATTGACAAAAGTACAAAGTTAACTTTGGCACCAGTGCTAGATTTATTTTTATTTATATGTATGTATATATATATATATAAAAACTAATTTAATATTAACAGTCCATAACTATGTCTGTCCAAATGTTAACAATTACATATATACAAGAGTATTACATAAAATCAAATTGTAATATAACACTTCTGTGACGTACCTTATATAACAAACGGTGGTGGTATTTTCTACCATTTAAACATGTGGAGCATCCTTAATAAGTTTTCAGTAAACGAGAAGAGGGAGAATGTTATGGATTAGTTACATTATCATAAAAACATTCTGGATATTAATAATAAAATTAACATTGGAAAAATATGCGACATCCGGCTGGAAGGACAAATGAAACAGGAGAGACTTTAGACATTAAATACGGTCGAGGCGCCTGAACATTATGACTATGAGCACATTTTTCCAATGAGCAAAGAGAACGCGACTTATATATAATGTTAAACCACCATCTGTTGTAAGGACTACGGAAACACCATGCAAGTAAATTACTGTGCACACGAAGACCCTTGTAACAAGTCCACAAAACTGATTATACTATATGCACGATATCGGAGTTAGTCGCAAGTGTTAAACTTTAAATATTTTATTAAGTTTAACACGAACATGTTCACTTTTAGTATTCACCTAACATAGTGTATTTATTGAGTGTTATTGCTTTGTGATATACTTACAGTATACGTTATTTCTTCAGATAAAGATGGCTATCCTATGAAATGATGCACAGTTAAACAGATAATTTTTACTGGCTGTTTCTTGTATTTACAGGTAAAAAAAATAAACAAACAAAATTCCGCACAGACAATGGATAAAAACCCCACATTTATAGTAGATCTGTTCAAGGATATCGATTTAAAATGAATACATAGATTAGTTTATTTTGATACTATTCTTCACAACTATGCAGAAGGAAATGATTGGGCTGTGTGTAATTTTAATGAATACAGAGTTAAGCCCATGCTTATTATATCATGGATATTGAGTGGTGCCAAGATATTGAAACCAAGGTGTTTTGGTCTTTACGTAGAAAACAAAATGATGTCAAGCGTGTGCTATGTCAGCTATATAAATGTCTATCCCATCTAAACAACTATGTCAGTTAAGACAATAGACAACGAGGAAGGATCACGGAGAGGTCAGTGTTTTTATAATCCCATTTATGCATTGAGAGTAAAATTAAAAAACTGTGTATAAAAAAAATCCCAACTCCATTTGTGGTATTGAAAAGTAAGGAGTCGTCGTATTTAAAGATCATATCTTAACGTATGAAAGCAATAAAAAAAAACTTTTTATTCAGTTAAAAAAAAAAGGATTTTAACAGACAGTTAAATTACATAGTGGTAAAGTAAGAAATATATCCTATACTTCGTTCAGAATGAGTTAAAACATAATCTTTCCAATTTTTTTCCCCGTTTGCGCTAATTTATTGATCAAAGTCTATGACTGGTCATAGAGTATTGTAAAGGTTGTGACGTCACTGATATTTACACAATGGAAAGAGAAGTGATACCTTTTTCTTTTTTTTCTGCTTATCGTCGTCAGTGCTGGCGGAGTCGCTCTCATGCGCAGCTTCGGAGCTACTGGAGCTCTCGGTGTACGGAGATTTCGAGCGTTTCTTCTTCTTCTTGCTGCTTTCTTGTCTATGAGATTAAAAATAGCAGGTTTTATGGAGGTACTGAATATATAACTTCTCATGTTATGACTAAAATTTTCTTGTGATCTCTGTGCCGGAGACAGCCAAAAGAGATTTTACAGCAGCTCCTATTAGCTTGTAGCCATTACTGTGTTCCGGTTTGAAGGCACACACAATGTGCGGAGTCTATCATACTAACTAGTTTCATATTGTTACGGACAGGAGTATCACTTATTATCAGGTAAAAAAAGCTTGATCGTCTTATCTCTTCGTTGTGTTTAATTATCATCTATTATTTAAATTGTAATAAAGGTTTTTTTTTACGTAGAACTTAAATACCTAATTATCATTGCTTATATATTGTATAGTGTTTTAAATGAGTACAATATAACATTTGGGGTAAGAATTTCGTATAATACTATTGTTTCAAATTACTATTGTATTGGTTACATAATTCTTAGGTAATATAAAAAAATATTTTTAACTTTTAAAATTATTTAGGTGACAACCGCCCTCCCTCATATACATGATTAGTAGAAAACAGTAAACGTTTTGTTGGTTGACCATTTGGGTTATAAACATAGGACTTTGAAATAACCCAACACTATCCAAAATTTAATTACATCTTTTCCAGAATCAAACCAGAGACTTCAAGGCAAGGGGTTAGACAATAATTACGACTTCCCCTATGATTATATAAATTCGACTATACGTAGGGTTAATAGCTATTCAGTGTTGCAACAGGTGTAAAGTTATAGAAAATATTTTTATGCACGCTACTTACTACAGAGATATTTCTGAAAACAACTTCACGTACTAGTTATTATGAAACATTTGTATCCATTATTCACAGTCTTCACATTTATTCAGAATATCGTTCAAGGCTGTTAACTATATAAACTAGCTGTATAACTTACCATGAATTAGTGAATTCATTTAATTATAGTAAGTGGTAATGTAAGATTTTAACCGTGGGGGATTCAGTGAGGATGGTACTTTGCTAACACGGAGAACACTGTGGTTTTAATGAATTTTTCAAATTCACAACATTAAGCATATAATATATAAAAAATGATAAATGGATGTTTGCTATTTCTATAAACTATGAATTATATCAAAAGTAATTGCATACCTACTCAAATACTTCCATAACATTTTTCTTTGACTGAAATATGCAATTCAAAAACAAAATCAGTCCAATTATTTTCATGAATCATTTAAAACAGTATTTTGTGCACATTTCATATACTTGCCTCTTTGTTAATTCAAGTGTCACCTGCCTGGAGGTAAATATGTCGCATAAATAAAAAAAAATCATAACACATCGATAAACTGTTGTTAAAAACACACAATACTCACTTCTCCTTCTTGTTTTTCTTGGACTTCTTCTTTTTAGATTTCTTAGACTCTGGCGATGCGCTGTAAATATATGGACATCAAGTTTAAATATTTCACGTTTTCACTAAGTAATAAATAGTATACAAAAGTGCACTGCTGGGCATAGCCCTCCCTCAAAGATCTCCATGCAGATAGGTCCTGCGCTGTCGGTATCCAGCGACTTCCCGTATTGAGGGGGTTTATTAAATAATTATTCATTATTAAGTAACGGGGTGATTACAAGTATATGCACACAAATGTTAATTTATTGAACTATTTGTTACGTTTTTAATCCCTAGCATACATTATTACCTTCTTTTCTTTTTCTTCTTAGCTAAATGCGTATCGCGCTCTTCCCTCTCGTGGCTCGGTGTTCGCACGAGTGGGTAACGCTTGGCTTCCTCTCGAGCCCGTCGCTCGGGGTCCAGGCTGGTCCCCTCCACAAACTTCGGTGAGATTCCGAATGCATCTCTAAGGCGAGCGTTTTTTTCTTGCTGTGCTTCTGCCACCGCGTGCGTTTCGCGAACGCTGCCAACGGAAATAAAAAATTCAAGATGGCGTCAATGTCTGTCTTAATCGAGATACGACTGAAGAATAAGAGCAGTTACTAAGTTATAAAATATTGAATATAAAACATATCGACCTAACTGAATCTGTATTATTTTGACAGACATGCTACATTCAATAGATTAGAGGATATTTTTTTTAATTTAACTGGTATACAAAAGGTAAAATAAAATAGGAAAATATTTAATGAATCTTCTAGAACGCATATTTACCTGATAGGCACGTAAGTGCGCTAAAAATATGAAACATAGATTTAGAATACTCAAGTAATGTGCACAATTCAAGTGTTGTATCGCTTTATTAAGTAACAGTCAATGTTGGCTGAAACTGTGCGTGTAATCGCTTTGGTACAGAATAATTATAGAACATGTAACACTTTATTGCGAATTAGCAAGTTTCTGTAACAATAGCAAGCGATCTGTATCGGTGCTGTAGCCTATCGATTAAATTTATGCCCACCTTATAACGGAGCGCATGGATTTCCTCTCCTCCTCATTGGAGAGACAGACCTGCAAATTGTTGTTTACGTTGTTGCGTTCAGCGGCGCAATTGCATCGGCAACAGCACGAGCTCCTAAGCCCTGCGATTAGAGTTCTAAGAGCCGGCTCTAAGGAGTCCGCTAAATGCGAAGGTCCTTGCTGTGCCATGGTGTATGGGGTCACAGCGGTCTCCTGATTAGGATCGTGAGAGGACGCGCGTGGCCTCCTCTGTGGGCGTGCCAGCACGGCTTGGAATGTACCCCGCCACAGTCGCTCGAAGACGAGCCTATTGTTTTGTTCACGTCGCGTCACCCTGCCTCTCAGCATCTTAAAACTACCACTTATTATCTAATGGAAGACTTGGTTACTTAATCCTAAATAAAGGTAAGGCGGTTTTTGGAAGACTGTTTTCAAGAGCGGCAGAGCTCGGCTACATTTCGCAGCGGCCGGCTGCGGGCCGGCGGCGCTACTGACGGAGGGATAACCGGAAACACGGCGACGCGCGCAGCCTGCGCAAACATCTCATCTCCGTTGCACGACACCCTCTCCTCTACCCTATTCAAACGGAATCCTTTGTGTTGTAATGAGAATCATTTCGCAGCACTTTTCATTTTAAATATTAATCACGGAATGTGTTTCGTTTTGTCTCTTTACCGACATCTGCAACTATATTATGGATATAGAATCTTCAAAGCATATAGAAACTAAATTAAATTAAATTTATTTCGAATAATCTTACTGGTCAAATAAAAGCTGTATTTCTATCATATATTTCATATTCTTTTTCATAACATTAAGGTGGCAAACAAGCATACCGCCTGTCTGATGGTAAGCAGTTATCGTAGCCTATAGAAACCGACCCCGGAGAAACCTTACTGCGTCCTTTTTAAATACCCCCATTTAGTAGCTTTTAAGAGAGACCTCGCCGGGTAGTTCATTCCATAATTTGATGCTTGATAATCGAAAATTGTGTGTTTATATGTATAAGGAGGTAAAATTAAACTTGCTATATTCGCGATAGTGAAGTAACGACATCGAGAAATAACTTATTTTTAATGCACTGCAATAAAACAATGTTGTTGGTTACACATTAACCGGATCGTAAATAGCTCCTGACCGTGCAAAGCTCGTAATAACTTTTTTTTTTACGACGCAGTTCTTCACGATTCGGGCTTAATGTCGGACGACTCATGTCCTCACACCGCAGCCTAACCGCGCACCTACTTTAATTAACTTAATGACATTAATGATGTGTATGTAATTATTGTGATATGTGGCAAGAGGGCTTCCTTGTGACATTTGTACGAGCTAAAGATTTGTGAATTACTGACGATTGCACGATGATCTACCAATAATGGTGAATACAAACCTGGATTGAGATTACACCAATCCTTAAATTCGTGAATAGGAAGAAACAGTATAATATTATTTCGGAGCGTTGTTTGTATTTTGATTATTTTATGTCTAAATGTACCTCAAAGATACTAAAATGATAAACCTATCTGCTGTAAACGTTCATCATAGTTCACTGTCATAAAAGTAACTTAATAAGAAATATGGTTTGTTTTGACATATAAAAAAAAAATAATAATGGAAAAATGCAATGAATAATTTGTTTATCATATACCAGCGTCCCTACCGGCTTTGCTGGCGATAACATCTTCGTAACTCCCTTAAAGAAAGGAATTTTGTAGAATGCTATAAAAATATGTCAGTCACGTGTCAGTGAAGGCCGACGGGGGAGAAAAGTCTTGGAGTGGAGGCCGTGTGCAGGTCGCCCTCACCTCCAGCTGGAACGACAACATCAACAGAGCAGTCGGAAGTGGATGGATGCGAGAAGTTGAGGATCGCATTGATAGAAGACATTGGGGAAGGGCTATATCCAGCAGTTTATAAACAAAGACTGACAATCGATTTACTGTCTCTAATCTTATCATACTAAGTAAGAGGTATAAAGGGTTCCGCACAAAAACTCACGGGACCCAAGGCAACGTCAAGTACTCGTGGTGCACCCTGCTAATCAACAAACGAGGGTCTGACTCCCACCAACCCGCACTGGGCCAGCGTAGTGGGAAATGCCCCAAATCTCCCCACACGGATCTATAAACGACCACTCCTAGTGCCCGGCGATACCTAGAGCCATGTTGACTGTGGACCGATCGATGTCGAGATCTTTGGGGGTTGCCCATGTCGAGCAGTGCATGTCTATCGGCTGATGATGAATCTTATCTTAAACATAGATCTTCTAAAAACGCCTCACAAGGTCTAACCTATATACAAAAATTGTTTGAGATCGTATCTTTAAACATGTAATTAAAATTCTGAATCCGCGATCTTTATAAGTAACTAACAAAGAACAAAAGGTGCGTTTTTGGAACTGGTCACTGTTTCGCTGGTGAGCGTCCGGTATTAAAAGATGCCAAGATAGTACATATTTATAATCAAACCGACAGTGCCAAAGCTAGAGCTTACAATACCGGGATTCCGGGATCCCGAATACCGGAATCCCGGACGATATTTGTCCGTTATTAAAAACCGGTATTTATGTAAAAATACCGGTATTTTGGTATTACATTAGTTGAAAAAAATTTAATTTATGCACAATATAAATCTAATTTAAATAATATTAATTAATTACATGAAATTTGAAGAAATTAAATTTCGTATTCAAAAAGCGCTTATTGACATTAGTTCTGATAATCATTTTTCTGACGAAGAATTTAATTTATTATCATCTATTATTTCGGCTCTAACTCCTGTAAAATTAACAGTAGATGCATTATGCCGATGCAAATCTTTTGAGGGCTGACGCTTCTTTAACATTTATGTTAGATACTCTTTCCCAGCAAAAATCTACAATTGCATTAGAATTATTGGAAGCATTAAAATCTCTAATTTTACTGCGTCGAACTGAATTATCACAGATACTTCAGTATCTGCAAAAGGGCTCACACGATGTTGGAGAAGTATTTAAACGCATATCCAAATTTACAATCATTAAACAAATTGTAAGCTTAACTAAACGGCTCACACATGAAATTCTAGACGATACAGAAGATAAGGAAGTTGTGCAAGAAGCATCCGTTCCGATATCTTCTCAAATTAGTAATGAAACAGTGTTAGAATCTGACAAGGTAAACGGAAACGCATTAAAGAAAAACCTGCAGGCAGCAATAGACGAAACACTAAATAGTCCACCCGTGCCTGCGTTTAAAAAAAATCCAGGTCTGGAACAAAAACTAAAAGATGAAATCACTTTTTTTTAAAAAACAGGAACAAAAGGATTGTATTTACAAAATGTGTATGATTTCTTAATGACAATAGTGCCGACAGGTGTCGAATCAGAAAGAGCTTTTTCGGCGGCTGGTTATATTTGTACGAAAATTCGGTTGATTGTTTATGTTTTTTAAGAGCATACTTTAATAAACAAAAAGCAAGTTATTAATATTATTTCATAAATACTTTCAATTTAGTTATATTTTTGCTTCTTTTATATAATGCCATACGAGCCTATTATATATGTAAAATGTAACAGAATTTAATATGTATTTTTTTACTTGCACGTTTTTTTGTATTTATCTACTCCTACTCTCTGTGTAATAAAATAAATAATATTTACTCATTTCAGAACAAAATTTATTGGATTTCATATATTATTTGTTAACAAGACAATATAATCACTAAGTAAGTAAAAATATAACTAGTAAATTTTTTATTAATAAAACCGGTATCCCGATATTTCAAATATCAAATACCGGTATTCAGATTTTAGTTTGGTATTGTAAGCCCTAGCCAAAGCTATCTAGTTTACGATGTAAAATGGCTGAGATCGATCAAACTTGTAAAGATAGAATACAGCAGGTGTTGATGCAGCTCCTGTGGTGTAAATTTAGTTAGCACCGATAAATGCCTGTAGGGGCGGAACGCCAATCACTTAAATATATATGCGGAAGTATCATAATTAATAACGATGTGTTTTTTAATTAATTGCATTTAGATTACTGCGTCAAAAAGCCATGCGCTTTTATGATCAATATTACAAAACTCCAATAGAATACGTAAGTTAATATTCTTAAAGTTTAAAGAATTAATAAATAAATAAAGAATTTCTATAGTAAACGCACCTCCCAACACTTAGGTCCCGCATTAATCAACGAAATACCTCAGAATATAAAAGAAACAATAAATGAGAAAAATTTACAATTTAACCTTACTATTCTACAATAAAAATATTATCTAACAATAGCACACGTACACACTAAATAACTATATATTAAAATACAGGTTTAGAGATATTTATTTTAAATTCAAGTCATCATTATCATAAGCTGATAGACATCCACTGCTGGACATAGGCCTCCCCCAAAAATCTCCACATCTATCGGTCCTGCGCTGCGGTGAGCAAGGCTTCCGGCACCGCTGGGCATTGGGGCTCATCGTCTGGGGATATGAGGGAATTTGAACCATTTCCCACCACGCTCGACCAATGCGTGTTGGTGGAAGCCAAAGCGTCGTTTGTTAATTAACAGGGTGCACCATGAGCAGGTGAGATAGGCTAGAGTCCCGTGTCTTGTTTTGCAGGACCTCTTACACCCCCTTAAATTCAAGCATATATTATAAAACATAATATTTAAAATTTAAGATATTTGACTAAAAAAAAAGACATTCTGGCATTAACTGTACTTTACGTTTTTTTTTAGCGGGTACATTATTCACACAGGTTCATTGATAGCGTACGTACGTTCATGGGCTTTGAAGGTGGGAGGGCCGATCGTCCACTAAACGAATCCGAGGTGAACAAAGCGAAGTGAGGGTTCTGTGGTGGGTTATGGCACTCCCCAGGACATGCTTAAGCGTAGTGCAGAGGCACCGGTTTGTTTTATAGTCTCCTACGGGATCTCTCCCGGGGTCTCTTACAAAGTACTAAGGATGGCCACAGAGAACGTCTTAAAAGGTACAAATCTCACTTAACCTTTTCTATCCCCCCCACAAGCTAGTATCTTTCGAAGATTTCCCTCTCGATAAAAATAAGAGTCAAAGTTCAGAAGGCAATATGACATTGAATAAGATCTAAAAAAAAGTTAGAATCAAGAACCCCAAAGAATAACATCGTGGAAATTTAATGGATCAGGCCCACTCTTAGCTGTAGAAAGGGATGATGGTGATGTTGTTAAAGACAATTTGTGAAAATCCTTTGAAATTATCAGATATATTAGAGCGGACAAATGATGATCAGATTAACAAGGAACAGTTAAATGATGATCCAAGTTCAATAATTCCGTTAAACATTGCCAACATCAGGTAGGTATATGCAGTAAGCTCGTAACATGTCCGTCTCATCCAATCAATTACTGGTGATTGGATAATTCAATACCGCGGTGAAAGGATACGCGATTGGCACATCCGATTTCATGAGGAGTCCAGCTTGTGAAGCAATTACAGTTTGTTAGACAAACAGTACTATAAGTCATATATTCTAATGCTGTCCAGAATCCCGAACTATTTATCATGTTATTAAAATAAAAAATTGTAAGCATTGAAGACATTTAAAATATTTCCTTAAGTTACGCACCTATTCAGAAGTAAGTTACTACTGGAATGTAGTTTATTTCTACCGACGGGCAATTGTATGATAATATTACTTTGGTAACATCTGAAGTATTATAGATAGTTAATGGATTCGGGTTAATAACTTATTATGCTGAGAGACAAGTGATTAACGTCATAATGTTATAGAAAAGACTTGAGATATAACTTAGCACTAACTACAAGTATTTATCACCTTACAGTCATAAAAAATATCTCCGAACCTTTGATGAAAAATAAACTATTTTATATAATCGTTTCCACGCTAGATCCTATAAGGTGTGACGGTATGTGGGAGTGAACCAGGTTTAAATTGCATCAGTTGAAGAGGATAGCTGAAGAATTGAATAGATTTCGCAAACTGAGCGACAAATGTTAGTTTTAAGAAGGCACCACACGATGGAGACAACCAATGATGGAAATAATTATCCATGCCACAAATTTATATTTGATTGTACTTTGAGTACAGCTATTCAAGAAACTGGTTATTTGATAGAACAAATTTCCGTTGTCAATGAAATAGTAGCTGATCTATTTTATCCCTTATCAGTATGACATAAGATGCAAAATGCACAACATTTTAATTCATCTCACTTTATTTTAACGCGACAAATATGTGAGCCACTTCATTTCCTTTTCCTAACGAGTCAAGACACGAGACAGGATTTGCTGGGCGATAATTATATTTTAACTTCCCGATAACAAAGTTTGCAATTGTAAGTATATTTTAAATAGATACAAATTTAAAGCTTTACGGTATATATATAATAATAACAAACTAGAAACCGCTGGATGAGGGTAGCGCAAACCATTTGGAGTGGAGATCTTTTAGCGAGCTCTATATCCCGCATTGGATGATACTGATGAATATAATGTAAGAAATATGAAGATACTTCTGAAATAGAAGATTCATTTGATGGTAACAATATCTACAAAAGGGATATATCAGTCTATAACGATGTCGCGCTGGTTAGAATGGTTATATACTACACTACAGTAACACAAATATGATCGTAGCTTTCAAAATATGAGGTTTTAGTCTTGATATCAATTGGTACAAATCCCTTCAAACAAGAATACAATAATGTTTACACGCTTCTGTTTGACTGCAGAAATAATAGCTGCGGAGATGTACGTATCTGGACGATCACCAGGTACGGAGATGTATCACTGGTAACAGTTCGTGTAAAACGACAAAATATTGTAGCCGTCTAGTTTATCTAATTCTAATCTAAAATAATCTAATTCTTCATTATGAGCTAATAGACGTCCACTGCTGAATATAGGCCTCCCCCAAAGATCTCCTTGATAGAGTTCAGTGAGGCGAAATGGGCTTTAGCCCACCACGCTTGCCCAGTGCGGGTTGGTGAGTGATCAGAGCCTCGTTTGTTATTCAGCAGGGTGCACCGCGTGCAGGTGAGGCTGACTCGAGCTCCGTAAGATGTTGTACGAAACCCTTTACACCCTTAGTTTGTTTAAAATAATGCAGAACGAATCAATTTAGCTTCACAATGTTTTCTTTGTTAACTAAATGCAATCTTGCTGTTAAATATTTAGCTTAAAACGTTCGCAACTTATATTTGCATATATCCAAGGTTTTAATGAATGTAATTAAAAATTTATTGAACAAAAGATAAAAATTGCGTTTCAATTCATATATGTCAGTTTAATTAAAGAGTTTACGTTTAATTTCAATTTATACCCTGTGTGTATAAGGAGCACGGTCCGTTTATAAAATGGGTCAACATTTCAGCTCCACCTCCTACACGCGATTCTGATTAAATCCATAGCATTTAATTTATTACGTAGTTGCGTGATTTTTGTATAATTACAGTTACTAGGGTAACTAGTGTGTTGTAGGAGTGTTTAATATTCTAATTTTGTTACTCATTTCTAAATATTAACAATGATTTTTGTTTTTGCCAATTATGATATGAAAAGACTACGATCATTTGGATATTTTAAAATTAGATGACTATATTTATGATCAGTCTTCCGTTAGTATTTACTTACTTATTTTATTAATGATATGTAATTAATGATTTGTGTACAAAAAATATCTGATAACAATTAGTTTTCAGTGTCTAGTAGAATTGCGATCACAACTTTGTTAACTTTGTATACTTCACGTAAGTTTTGGAATTAAAAAGATATTTTCTAAATAATAAAAATTATCAAATCATTTTGTTTATTACAACTCTGTTTAAAATCAGGATCTGTCTGTTCAAAATAAAATACATAACACTTGAAAATATTAATACTATGATTTAACTTTGTAAAAGGTAGAAAAAGAACATAAGGGTAATATACTCTATTACCTTTGATTGATACTGATCCAAATAAATCACCGAAAGTAAAGGTTAATATTATTTTCATTTAATAAAGTCGTTAGTGGATTTATTATTGACAAAAGAGGATATAAAACTCACCATAATTGATAAGTAACGAAAAATATTAAAAATCTTCCATATATAATACATAAAAATTTAGTTATTGACAAAATTTGATGAAATATGTCATTTCCATTTTGAAACCACTTGTAATTTGTTCAATAAAGTTTTTAAAACATATAAACGAGATATTGTTCATAATTGAAAAAAAAAAGTTTCAAGGTTTGATGATTAGAGCATGATTACTATTTCTGCTGATTGGAATCTTAGTATTAATGAAAATATATAGGAAAGAAGCCGTAAGAAAACTGGGCCAAGCGTCTGTTTAGTTTTCCACATATACACAAACAAAGGCGGCGTGTAAGTAGTCCACCCTCGGCTAGCTCTTATTGCGAAGACTTTTGTCACCTGTCACGAGGTACTTCGTAAATTCAAAAATATCACACCTCAAACCGGAAGCATGACAAAATGGCACAATAGAACACGACAACCCAAACAATGTTATATATAAATAGAAGACTAATTATAACACATTAAGTATTGAGAGAAGTCATAAAGCCAATGTCTCGTTTTGACCTTAAAAAAAATTAAAATATGAATACAATTGCAGTAACTCTATTTGATCTATGTGCTTCAAGGCTCAAAAGAACAAAACAGATATAATAAATGACACTATTTACTAGCAATTATTTTAAGAACAACCCCAACCATATAGACTTTACTCTTTCACTAAGATTAGCTGGTAGAACCACTAAGTTAATTTCGCCCTGTACTATTCCGTTTCACGTAATCATTATTAGTTTTGGCTTTATTTGTATAAAATGATAAAATAACATAAAATAAAATATGAAAGTATCTAAAACTTGTGATATAAGATAAATGTCATATTGTTATTGTTAGACATAGTTAGGGGTTGTAGCTCTAGTGATATTTTTAAAACCTTACCACCCTTGCAACAAGGGTGTGGGGTTGCTACTTTATGCTGCCGATCGATATGAAAGGACCCCAGTTGGATTACGTGTAACCGTTAGCGCACAGTTCATTGCCTCGTTCCCTCTGCATCGATTCGAAAGGATATTACATGACATGACACAAACATCGAACCCCTCAGAACTGATGAAATTATAAATGGCATATATTGTTAAAATCATACTGCCGAAACGAACTTTGGTACTAATGCTTATCATCATCAGGTGCCTCCTTCGAACTGAAGTTTTGCTGTCAGGTTGCCTACAACGTGAGCATGTTACAGAGTTCATGGTGTATACATCTTAACCGCTTGGCTTCTGAAGGATTTTTTCCAACATATGCCAAAACTGCAGCATTAATTGGACGCTTGTACAGAAAAAAAAAATTAATACGTTTTAACTCTTCGCAAAGGCTCTACATAATGTCAGCGCTGTAGTATTAAACTTGTGGCAGCAGATGCTGGGTGGAAACCTGTTCAATGTCATGTCAAGACCCATCTATTTTTTTTAATAATTATATGAATGTTGAGTAAAATTTTCTTTCTTTCTTTTACACCTTTTTACAAATAGAGCATTTCTGTACCATGTCCACTGCAGCCAGCACGATCCAAGTATCTTTTAAAGACTAAGCTGCTTCTCTTGTGCGTAGTAACGTAGGTCGTATAAATGCTTTGTTTTTGTTTTGATAATTAAATCCAATACCGTCAATAATAATCAAAGCAAGTCAAATTCTACTTAGCTTTCTTCTCATACAATCTGTGTTATTTGTATGGAGACGTTCAAGATCATTCTTCAAATAATGTTAAACTTCAGCATTCTTTTTTTATTTAGATTAAAGATAAAACCGTTTGTCGAATTAGTTTACACTCATCTATGGACTTTTTGTTATTTTGAGAAACAGAAGTTTTCGCATTTTCCGATTTGTCATTTCTTTCCTTTTATAATATCTACGTTATATGTAGTACAGTGCGTTGATATTAATATAACGAATATATAAATTCCTCTAATTTCAAAATATTTAGATAAGACGAATGTGCAAGTTTAGCTACTTTTAGGACGTATCCAGATTTTTTTCTAATAAGACTAATTAAATAAGTATTTTTTTAATAATACTTTTGCTAATAGTAATTATGTAGAAAAGCTATTAGTGGTAACATGAAATCCTTTAATTTTTAATATTTTCCTAACTCCTTAATACTTTCCTAAATTTAATAATTGTTCGACAACAATACAGCCCAATCAATTATTTTTTACTTTTCGTTGATTACCGATCTCCATAACAAAAGCCTCCTAAGCAATACTTTGACAATATCACGAGATATTTCCGTTTAATCGTCTCCTTCTTATTGTTTTTAAATGGTTTTATTAAATGTTTTTACCAACAAAGCGACGAGAAGAGAGGGAAGTTCACTTGCGCTCATAGCACATAAGGTGTAAGTACCATTATCCCAGTAATTACACTAGCTACAGCACTCTTGAATCGGAAACAGTAATATTTGCACACTACTATTTGGTGACAAATATGAACTGCGGTGGTACACGGTGTCCGGAAACCAGAGACTTGCGAGCGAGATACGTGTATGTACAATTTAGTCCAAACATTTAAGTTTATGTATATTTTTCTGTTTAAAATAAAAGCAGTGTAAATATAGTACAAAAACAAAATAGTACATTAAAGATAAAGCAGAGAAATATGTTGATTTCTCACAGCTCGTTTACTGCCGACAATCGTACAATAGTGTAGCGGTCCAAATTGATTACGCGATTTATAATTGCCAGCGATATTAATTGATATACCTTTTTCGATATCGCTTTGACAGCTTGTTGAGAGTGACCTTTTTTTTGCATCACATACAGGAGAAATGTAAGTGCAAGATATGAATGATCTTCAAAGGCTAAACTTCTCGGAAAAGTCACGCTCGCTCACAGTGGCTTGAAAGTTTCTGCAAGTACTTCAAGTGCAGATATGCCTGACGAATTATTTGATATTTCTATTATTTTGTTTCGATCCCAGCATTGATTGAAGTCTTGGTATACACCATTCATCTATCGATATGTTCTTACTGCTGGATTTCGGGGTCTGCCCTTACACTGAGAGTCGAGACCTAATCTACAATGCTGGCAAATTGCGAGATGGTGGATTTCGCATATCTGCAAAATTTTCAAAACATTTTTTTTAGTCCTCCGCAGACACCTCTTTCACGGCCTCCTCAAACGCTGCTAGCGCGTCTTCCGGCGATGAAAACTGTATCCCTTTGAACTGATTTTTAATTTTAGTGAATAAAAAGAAGTCACACAGAGCCGAATCAGGACTGTAAGGAGGGTGTCCCAAGACTGACCGGTGTGGAGTCCAGGAAGTCTCTTGTTTTGATCGCAGAGTGCGTGGGCGCGTTGTCGTGGTGAAGAAGTACCCCGCGGAGCCCGGTGTTCGGTAGCTTGTTGCTTTATCATCAGATTTTAAGCCACACTTGAAATCGTATAAAATCATACCACGAAAACGTTATCGACGCAGATCCATTTTTTAATGAGTCAAGAAAATTTGAATTGGCTCTCAAAAAATTGGGGAGGGATATTTGAAAATCGAACAGTGGTATTTTTACTTTTACATAATCGAAGTTTTCAAAATAATCCCAAGTGGCCAGTGTCGAATAACATTTAAACTTTTTTTCGCCAAACTTTTCGAGTGGCCTGGTATATAACTGAGTATGATGAGATCATTAAAAATACCTTAATTATTTTAATAAAATACTTAAGTTTAATAATTATGAAACTTAAATATTCCTTTGATAATTGATATATTGTTGATTTTATATATTATTATTAATCATTAATATAATGTTGCTGTACCGTACAATGAAGCAATACTTTAATAAGAAACGAAATTGTAGTCACAGATTCTCCACCATCTCATCTCGTGTATTTACGTATTTACCGGCAAGGATATTCCCGATAACATTAAGGAGAGTCTATTGTAGAACTATAAAGTGTAAAATAAATAAATTGCTGTCGATTATAAAAGGAAAGGTTGTTGAATTGTTACTACCCGTTCTAAATTTATACATGATCCTTGGATATTCTTCAGTCAGTTCAGTCAGTTTGCATAAAATTTTCTATCAATTGTCTGTTCCCAAATATTGATTTATTTTATATAACTCCTATCGCGTGGTATAAATGGGAATTATGTAAATATTGAAGGTAATACTCACGCTACCCTTCCAAATTCGTCCCTTGGTACATCCTTGTCGCCACTGCTGGATTCAGAGAGCTTCGCTCTGAAGGCTGCCACGCGAGCCGCTATCTCCTCCCTCGGCAACCTGCGCAGCCACACCAACGACACGCTCATTATTAAAAATTTTAAAAATACATATAAAAACTGCTTCCTATATTAAATCGATATGTAAATATAATTGTAATGTGAGCGGCGACGGGGGACCGCGCGTTATGAACATATGTGAAGTAATGAAAATCTGAAAATAATATCTCGGCGAGCTACTGTTTCAGCACACCTGAACGTACCAATGCATGATACGCCGCGCTGTTGTAATCACGGAATTACTTTCCGAAAAACAATAAAAAAAACACGATAAGACTCCAACGTTACGCGGCGTGCTTGCGCCGGCAACTGAAACGGACGGTTCGTACATTATATGAAATGGGGTTGCCCGGTCCCGCTCTCTTGCATTATTGATTTGACTCGTGCGCAACGGGGGCTGCTGTTGCCTACAAAATAGGGATGAAGTGATTGATACCGTAGTATTTTTACATTCTTGTATTAGAACACAAAAGAACTTTTGTTGTGTAATAAATCGATAACTTTTTCGACACAATAAGTTACAATAATCCTACAAATCAAAAAAGAAGTAATATAATTTCTGATTAAATTTACTACTATTGGTGTATACTACTGGTGGTAGGTTTCTCTTGCCGGAGACCGTCTAGGTAGGTACCATAGCAGCTCCTATTTCTACCGCCAAACAGTAGTGTGCAAACTACTGTGTTCCGGTTTAAACGGCGCCGTAGCTAGTGAAATTACTAGGATAACGAGACTTAACATCTTACGTATCAAAGCGAAGACAGAATGTCTTAATTAAATAAAAAAAATATATAGATACACTCAAGTTTTATTTCATTAGTTTATAAATCCTACAGACAATTTTTTTCCTTTCAAAAGACTTCTTTTTTTGGAAAAAATATAACCTTTTCTAGGTACTATGTACCAAATTTTTTTAAATAAATTCAGCACAGCGCAAGCGTCACAAAGATAAATACAGTTTTTAATGTAAATATGGATTAAGTAATAATATTATTATATTCCAAAGTATACATAAATTCTGCTCAAAAAAAATACAAAAACCAAATGACACTTGCAGACTTATCTATTAGAAAATCTTTACTTGATGGCATGAATTCAAGGTGAGGGTAGTGTGTGAAAAAAATGGAGCCACTATAACAGCATTTCATAAGTGCTACAAAAGGTAAGTCATAACTGTTTCGAATCTTCAACTTGGTATAATGAAAGTATACATACACCAATCCACAAAAATATTTAACAATATGTCCTTCAATGATGACAGATCCCAAAACGGTTGTTCTCAAGATTTCACAATATCAATTACAGTCAAATCTGTTTCTGAGTGAATTCATAAAAACTGAAACATATTTCGAAGGTAGATGACTGTTTCACCTAGGATCATGTTCAGCATTATGAACTTAGAGCGTGTAACTTACTGACATAGGTGTAGTACTATCATACGAATACAACTTTATACAGCATAAAATTAATCAGAGCGGGGAAGTAGTAGTAGCTTCATGTTATGTGCAAGTATTGAAGAATTGTCCTAATCAATAAGAAAGTTTACATGGTGAAAATGAAATTAAAGTACTAAAATTATAAGATCTATGTATACAACTCTCAAAATGCTTCCCCAAAGGTTGCAAAATTAGTATAAAATATGTAAACTCACTTAAACCAAATTTTTTAATAGGTTTTAGATATTTTGACAGGATCCTGCATCTGCTCCATGGAGGAAACATGCAACCTAGGCAATATGAATTCATCAGGGTTTTTAGAGATAGGTTTTCATATTAATCCTCAGGCTTACTAGGTACATTGTGTTTTGAAACAAAAATCTGCTCAAATCATCTCCATAAAAATAAATCAAAATTAGATTGTTTTTTTATTTACTAAAGCGATAAGATGAGGGAGATTTTTACTTGATGGTTAGTAATATGCCTGCTCATATGAAAGTGATGCTAGTTAGAATGATTATATACTGCACTACATTATGCTCATAGACATAAGGTGTAAGTCCCATTATTTCAGTAATTATATTAGCTACAACAACCACCAAAGTGGAACACTATAATATTTGCAAACCACTGTTTGGCGGCAGAAATAAGTACTGCGGTGGTACCTACTTAAACTGTTTCCTAGACTAGACTGGCTGATGATACACATCTTGAGGCAAATAAATAATACGGATAAAATATAGTAAGTTAATTTGATTCCATCATGTATATATTTAATAAAACAGGTGATAAGGTGTAATGTGTATTTGATTTTTTTCTATTTAGATTAGGCACAATTTTAAATAAATGTCTTGATTGGGCTAAAAGATACAATTTAATAATTTATAAAAAATTGTTTAAATTTTGGTTAAATTTTTAAATAGATGTATTAATTGTCATAGAGTTTGAATACGAAAAAGTTCAACATTCTTGTCATTTCAGCCTGTCCATGTTTATTGCTAATCATTGGCCTCATTGATTAGGAGTAATTACAGTATTTAACTAAGTATATACATTTTACCTTTAACTTACTACATACATTTTTATAATTATATACTGTAAATTATTTTATTTATATAAGAAATCAAATTTATATGCTGTTCTTAACTACTATTTCGAATATATATCTTTTGTATAATGGTAATTAATTCACTAGTTATAATTATTAAAAACCGAACGAATTAAAAGTTTTAAATCAATTGGCGTAGCCTTGATTATGAGTTTAGAAATTAATACGAAGTTAATCAAGTACATAATTGCATGAAATTTCGTAATTATGTTTCAATAATTAAATCGCAGAATAACAATTTGAAATAAAAAAGGAAATTTTTGAACAAATCATTTTTGTCTGCCGGTTTTTCTAAGTTTAATTAAATTACAAAAGTTTAATTAAAAAAAAATACTATTTATTAATCAAAATACAAAAACTTACCCCTGTTCTTCCAAACTATCCTCTAATTCAGCACATTTCACTTCAATCTTCCTTTTTCTCTCGTGATCAAGTATTTCTTGATTAGGTTGCTTGTTTGACGCTGAATCCAACTTGGCAATCTCTTCTTCAGTTCGATAATTTACAGAATCTTTGGTTTTTCTAACCGAGGCCCAGTTTCTTTGAACATAACCGTTAGTTCCAGACCCTCTCGGAGTAGTTAATCCAATGCCATTGTACATTTTGTTGTATTATGTCTAAAAGATGAATTAATAAGTCAAATACTAGAATTAGTTCGACGCAACGAGGCGCAATTTAATACGTCGATAAGTTATAATCACAACGATATTGAAATTTTAATAATAAACTGATTATTACTTGGAAAATAAATATGAGTCAAATTTATAAATACCTTACCAATAGTTTTTGCAGCTCAAGAAGTATTAGTTATAAATTGTACGTCCATCTTGGCTGAAAAGCTTTGATTTTATTGTCTGTTGTCGAATGTCCGAATAACAGATTATTAAAATTCTTATTTAACATTTAACTAGTTTATGGTTTATATTATTGTCTATGTGTTAAACAATGTGCTATTCGGACATTCTTTATTATATAGAACAAATATGTACAATCCATTATAAATTATTTCATAATAAAATATATCAATTGAACTTTACTTATATTACTTAACATTTTATTTAAATTACATTCTTTAATTCATCTTTACGAATTGACATATAACTAAGCGGTCACCACTTCGTCTTTTAACTTTCGAGAAATCATTACAATACAAAACAGTATTTTTGCGGCATAGTTTTTAAACATTATTCGAATGTGAGGGAAAGTTAAGTATATTGAAATAGTTGTAATGTTCTCATTATGAAAAATACTGCAAAACAATTTTTAATTGTAATAACCTTAGACAAAATGTCAGATCTTAATACGCTTTATGCTATTAAAAGTTAGGTTATGTTTATGTTTTGTTTATTATATATCTCCCAAAAGTTTCACGCATTAGTAGATCTTAAATACATTACCAAAAATGTTGGATAAAATTTTGTATAATACCGTGTTATGTCAGACATTTTCACCTTGTGGCAAATATTTAGTTGCCGGTAACATTTACGGACAGCTAGCGGTTTTTGAGTTGGTATCATCTCTGCTATTACATTAAAGCTTGTTAAGAAAAAAATAAAACTAATTATACACAAATTTTTTTCAGTCTTAACTCTATTCTTCATCCAGTAATTGAATATCTTACTCACGATTACAACAAACCGAAACACTTGCATCAACTAGAAAACAAAAGTCAAATAACCAGTTTATCAACAACTGAGAACTTTATTGTTGTTGGTACAGTTAATGATATATCTGGATGGGATTGGAAAGCAATTTTACAAACAAAACTAAGCAAACCTTCTTGGACTATTAAAGTAGCTTTACAGTCAAAGATTGAGCAAACAGATGTAAACAGTTTGTGGTTTTCGCAACAAGACAATAAAATCTTCGCAGGTTGTGGCGACAATAATATTTATTCTTACAATTTAGAAGATGGACGACTTGTAAATACTTTTGTAGGACATAATGACTATTTACATAGTGTAAGTGGGAGGTATGTATTATACCTGCGTTTTTAAAACTTCTGTGGAAATCTTGTATTTGTGTTATGATACAGTAATGGATATTTGGAAAAATATTGTCTACAAAGTTTTAAATTATAGCAACAGAAATAAATACATTATAGAAATCTCTGAACACTTTAGTGTATTAGAAATTTTTTATACAACTGACATTGTCTTTTGGTTTTTTATTCATTTTATATTTATATGATTTAAATTTTTTAACACTAGTAATTTATATAACTTCAGAGGTCAACAGTTAATATCTGCAGGTGAAGATGGCCTGGTTATGCTTTGGGATACCAGAATGGGCAAGTCGCATAACAAAATTGAACCCCATAAAAACAATAAAATTGCTAGGGCTGATATTGGTAAATGGATTGGATCAGCTGCTATAGAAGAAGATTGGATAGTGAGTATAACTATTATTGTGTAGTTTCTAATATGCAGGGTGAAAGGTAATAGGTGTAAAGGATATGGAGGAGCTAAAGTATAGCTTGTATCCTATCTATCTATGTATACAATACCCCAACCAAAAACAATAGTTCTGAAGTTATTTATATTTTAAATATTTTTCCAAAAATTCCCCATTTTGTAGGAAAAAAGTCTCTATAGTTTGGTATTTCCTGGTACTTGGTTTTATTACAAGTGTTTTTTTTTCTAAATTTTAGAAACTATGTACTTTCTTATACCTTATCAGATAGGTATTGAAGTCAGGTACTTATTTATGTGCTCTATATGTATTTTTTATAAATAAAATTTTATTTTAAGATTAAATAAAAATGTAAGTGTGACACCTTATTTTTTACTATCATGACTTTCAACGAATCTAAATTTAAAATTTTAGCCTCTAACTGATGATTATGAATTTAATTTAATAAAACAATGATTAAACAATAATTTTACATTAAAATTTCTGTAGAAATTAGTAAAAAATAAAATCATTGAATTTTTTTCTAGAAAATCAGGTATTTTTGACAAATATTTAAAAAATTAATAACTTCGGGACCATTGTTTTTGGATGGGGTTTTCCATACATAGATAGATAGGATACAAGCTATACTTTAGCCTCTCTAGATCTTTTACACCTATTACCTTTCAGTCTGTATATTATATGGAGTCTACTGCTGTCCTACACCAGTATTATTTTTAAGTAGCATTATCTTAACTATGTTCTAGTATATAATTTTACTAATATTGGGGAATAAAGTATGTCTGTATTTGTATAATGATTAAAATGGTAATTTTTTTTCAAGGTTTGTGGGGGAGGACCCCGTTTATCACTCTGGCATCTCCGGTCTCTTGATGTGGTTACAGTATTTGACATTCCTGACCATGGTATCCATATCTCTTTCTTCCACAATGACTGTGTAGTGGCTGGTGGTGCAGCAAGACACCTATACCAATTGAATTATTCTGGTGAAATTAAAGTTGAATTACCTGTATCTGCTACAACTGTTTATTCTGTGGCTTTGAAAACCACTCCCAACAAATTGCTGGCGATCGCAGGATCGAGCCCAGAAATCGATCTTTGCACCAGCTTCAACTTTAGAGATCAAGTGTTGCACTTTAGGTGAAATATCTGTTTGTTAAGAAATTTTCATTAAATAATGTAGTCTGTTTTATTTCTCTCTGATAAACTCCTCAATTTGTTAAATTCATATAATAAATTGCCAGTGTCTATGAGCTGTGACATTTTTTATTTTTAGTTGTATTGTGACACAAAGCTATGTGTGTCCATTAAGCAATTCATCATTTGTACAATCATCAAAATAGTTCTGTATGTTGCTGGTGGTTAAGTTTATTACTAAACAGAACCATATTATCATCATCCAAGAAATGTCTAATGTTTGACATAGGTATCCTCAGAAGATCTACACATTGATCTGTCCTGCGTAACAGTATACATCAGCAGTATTGAAACTTTGTCACCTAAGCAACCATTGATAAACCATGTAAGGCAGAAAATTTAACCAAACAGTACAAGAGATTGTTATTTAAGATTTTGAAATTTTTTTGTTCAACTATTTTTATATACTATTATTTAAAGGAATTTATTTCTTAACACAAATAAATATCATCATAAGTTAATATAAACTTTTTTAAAAAATTCTGTCAGTAGATGGAAGTATAGTATATAAGATAGTAAAGAAATATTTATTTTGTTATCATGAAATGGGATCAATCAGGTACTCATATGTGATATGGAAGCTATACAGAGAGCGAAATAAAATAACCACATAATTGAACAACATTTCTTTTATATTAACAATGTAACAGAAATAAACCTTACATTAAAATCATGAGTTCATACATATTTCCAGACTGAATGGGAGACCTTTGAGCCGCTACCACTGTTGGGCTTTTTTGCCTCTAATGATGAAAATTATTGGTTAATGTGACTTAGTGTGATGTGACATATAAATAATAGTGCTTTATTGTGTAACAAAAGTTAAATATTTACTTCTTTTAGATAGTATGTTGGTGATCAGTTCCAATCAAGATCTCTAATATGACAGGATTAATATCCAATATTGTTTTTTAGATTTTTAGAATTAAGAGAATAGTTTTTAAATGTAAAGAACGCTGTAACTTTATAGAAATCCTTATGTTTGACTAAAATGAATGATTACTTAATATAATTGAAAACACTTTAAAGGTATACTAAGAAATTTTTTATCAAATATATCCATGACCGGCTATAGCGGCTGGTATGAATCCCTGGCTCCCATCTTTCTTCTCTACGTAAAACCACTCGGAATCTACGTCGGTTTCCCCACCGACACCTTGCACTAACATCACCACATCACCTTTGTTTACCGACAACGTTTTATTCAATTCGCTTCCGCCGTAATCACTGTTGACGACTAACAACGTTTGTCGTTTCACAACACTTTTAATATGTATATTTTCCTTTTCATGAAGTCTGTCAATGTTTGAAGAAAACGATTTAGTTCTTAGATATAGAGTATCAAAGTTCTTTTCGGCGCAAATCGTTTGAGGTTTTATAGGTTTCTCGGTGCTCGATCGGGCGCGAGTTTCGGACCGCGTGCGACCGCGCAGATGCTCCTTCTCCGTGTCAGTCAGGTTACCGCACGGCCTCGGGTATATGTCTGTGCTGCTTTCCCAGCACGGTGTCTTCTTTTGCACTGATGTTCTGGAATTAAAATGGTCTTTTTATTTAAATAAAAAATAGCCCTTCCAATGCTCCAACTGTTAGGATCCAAGCCTTTCCTCCCACGTGGAAAGTCAAAGCCATTCATCGACCGCGCTGGATAAGTGTGGATTACTGGTTAACATTATCTGTCCATTTCTTGGAATATGATGGTCTCGAAAATTAGGCTCAGCGAGGATCGAACCTGCACCTCTCCAACGTGTACAGCGGGTACGACCTCTTTATAAACTAAGCTATTATGGCTTTGTTACTAGGAAAATAAAACTACAATCGTTTGTACAACAATACGATGATTTCGAATAAGACCTAGTGGTGATCTACTTAGTTGCAACAATGAGGTACAAGAAGGTTATTTCTACTGCAACAGATTGCCGTCATCTTCTTGAGGTATTGGCCTTGCTCGTTGCTAGAGGTATTAGACTGCCTACAGCGTTTGTCAAACTTGGAAAACCTTAATGTTGCATACTTCTACTTAAAGTCAGTAATAGCAGTTGTGGTGCTACCTATAAAGACCATTAATTTGTTATTGGATAATACAGGCTAACTGCGATATGTAAATTTCAGTTGAAGTTAGATAAATCGGTTCTTTTATTTTAGATAAATTTAATGTACACTGAAATTATAAAATTATTAAAATATAATTCTATTGTGACTTACCTATTTGGCAGTATCCCTAATGGCAAACAAGCGCTATACAGTACGTAACCCTCGTGCCCATGCGGCGTCTGAGCATACACCCATTGTTGGTTTTTAAATACAGCGTTGACTACCGTACCGAGTGGCAGTGTGTACTCGCGTTGACAGTCCCTTTGCGTCTGGTATAAGGTGGTAGGAAATGCTATCACCACCGGGATATTACCAGGACGATTGATACTTGCCTGAAAACGAAATTAAGGGTCATGATATACAATGAATGAATATTAGGACTACTGCTCAGCAGTCTCTGTCCGTTGGCTGATGATGATTATGATTAATTTTAAATTACAATAGCAACTGGTTGAAAAACTATTTTAATTTTTTAACCTAAAACACTACAACTTAACAATTTATAAATGAGCACTAATTCAGAAATATATATTTATACGTAAGTCTAATTAAGAAAGTATTTAAATTAATATAATTACAAATTTGAACGGATAATAACAGTTATACTTGAAAAGTGAAAGTATATAATCTTGTATAACTATTTTGTAATAAGCATTTTTGCAGTCGATGTCCAAAATGGCTTCCCAAAAAGAAACAATTATTTGTTAGCAGTCTATAATTCGCGTGTCTTCTTTACTGATGAGAGTGAGTGAAGACAGGACTAGAAGAAACTTTGTAGCCTTTTCTAAAATCTTTGCATTAAATTCATCAACTGTTAAACGTCCACTGTTGGACATAGGTCTCCCTCAATAATCTTCACACCGATCCGTCCTGATATCTAAAGTACGTATGTATTATGTACGGTAATTGTTATAAATTACTATCTATAAATTTTATATTCAACGTTATATAAATAAGACATCATATAAATAAGACTAAAGAATTGTTAATAAATAAAAATAAACTCCAACAAATCCATTAGTTATTTCAATAAAAGCGCAGGATCATGTTGGGGGAAGCAATGATTACATAAAAATAAAAATTTTACAGAAAAGAAATATAGTTTAAACAAAAACTTATTTATTCAAAGAGTGTAGACCACTAAATTAATAGAAAAATGTCTTTAACTGACAAATATTTAACTTTTTTTGTATAAACATAATTCAAAACAAACTCAGATCCTTATCAGAGTAAATAGTGCAAAAGTAACTGAAAAAATAAACCGATATTTTTTTTTGTATAAGAATTTATCCCAAATTAAGTTTTTTATACGGATCCATGCCAGAGTATATAGCGCATTGAATAAATAAAAAAAATATGTCTATATTAACCAAGAAACTTTTAAATCGATATTATAGAGGGCAAAGGCCACAAGACAAATCATCCTATCATTACGCGGCGATATTTTCACGTCCATCGAGTAATATCACATTACACACGATACGAACTGGCGCAATCAACTCACCGGCGTTCATTCTCATGAAGATGTATCGTTGTTTTAAATTTAAAAAACGCTGATGAATGGTTCCGTACAAGTCCGATCGGAGAACTTTAAACAGAATGGCAAACCGAACAAAAGTTTTTTTTGTGCTTTACCTATTTTTGTAATAAAAATAAACAGCCCTCTTAATGTAACCGCTATTGGGTTTTGAAGCCTTGTCTCATAAGGATAGAGTCATGCCTATTTATCCACCATGCTTGATGGTAATTGTAAGTTTATTTACCATGCGTCCTTTCACCGGAAACTCGGTGAGAATTGAGCCCGCGCTTCTTGGACATATATAGCTTACGGCCGCCTTACTTCGTAATTATAAGTGAATGTTAATTTTTTTCATTACATATATGAAAGGGGACTCCGTCGGTATTGCCTTTAATTATCATTTTTACTTTCTGTAGAGATAGAAATGAGTAAACATACACTCTAGTGTATGTTTTATGGGTACATATAAGAACATAGAACCAACTAAGTATCGTAAATTTTGTTATTTTGTAAAATAATTCGCTTGCGGCCCATTATAAATCCAATACCGTCCTGGTACACGTGGCTACAATACGAAAAGAGACTTCGGAGTCAAGGTACAAAGAGTATAGTTGCGTGAATTAACCAAAATATGAAAATCGGTAATGTCTAAAGACTGAACCAAACTCACCATTAAATGTTACGAAAATACCGTAATTTAAGTATAAGGATGCAATTCATGCCGCGAACAATTTGAGCCAATTTCGCGGTTAACAAATTTCCGCCATTTTTTTAAGGTAAACTTTCTTCATGCGAACTCTGATGTAATGTTCGGTGTGTAATTTATTTTTTACAACGGACAGTCGGCATACTATATTATAACATATATATATTTTTAGGTAACCTGTGAAATGGGTTTTTGTTCGCCAATCACATGAATACTAGTGAATGTATCGACAAGGGAATGTGAGCATTTGACGCAGACTGATTTGTAAGTGGTTATAGGCCGTTTAGTTTTTGAATTTCATAGATCCCTCATCATTTTATTTCTAATCAACTTTTATAAACATTAAATTTCGTATTATTTATGCGGTTATTATAGTAGCGATCGCCATAGAAAGTCTTTTACTGTTTAATTCGGCCAGCAAAACGGACGCAGAATAGCTCGCATATGTATAAGTAAATGAATTTACTAACGTGTAAAAACAAAAAATATTCCCTATTCATTTGTTTTTTGCGCGGATATATCATGTCCTCAACTTGATGGTAGTTGCAAATATTTACAGCTCCACTTTTTAATGCAGAGATACCAATTAAATATTTTTTTCCGTTCATCACTTTCTTGGGAACAAGCTCAGATTCTAAGACCATGCTGCCTCGCCGATTACATTTTACGAAAATACTTAACATCATTATCATCTACCGATAGATATCGTTCTTTAGCCTTCACTCAAAGATCTCCACACAAAACTTTCCTACACATAAAATACTTTTACTGTATGCATTATATTTACTTAAGAAGAAAATCACGATAGTATAATTTGTATAAATTAAATAAACGTATTTGTTTTAATAACGTAGTTGGACTAATATTTGTTTTGAACTAATATTTTCGCTATTTCTGTACAAAAAAAAACTTTCTCTTGCATTATAATCTCCGCGTCGAGAAATTGACACTATGTATATACAGACTTTCTCTTAACAGATAATGCGGAAAGCTTAAATTATGTACATAATCGAAGACAGATTTTTTATGCTTTTAACTGCTTAATTTTTATACAATGAAAAGAAAGAGGTTATTATTTTAATCCGCATTTTTTTTATTTCATTTACGGATTGACGACGGCTATATTTTTCTTTAATAGTATTTGTTTTTACTTGAAGTCTTTGGTTCTACATAGTTATTAGTTTATATGAATATCATTTTTGTGTACGTAACATCCTGTGGGGTAAAAGCCCCAAAAAAAAAAGTTTTTGCGGTGACGACAGATTATGCTGATTCTTTCTTTAATATTCGCTTTTAATATTTTTGATTAAATCTAAGTATATTTACATTTTCCGTATTAGATTTTGTTAAAAATAATATTAGTAAATCTTAAATTTTACAGTCTAATGAATACGAAAATTTTATTAAAATAATATTCGATAAACTTTTTAAATAATAATATTGTTGTTCGGTTACTTACTTGAATCCTATATGTTGTTTATTTGATATTTCTCATGAGTCATTTCTCTTAAGTTGTAAGAATTTTAATATAACCATTTCAACATTGCGTATGGTGTAAAAACAAAAATTATGGGCCACACAATTGTCACATAAACTTTTGTAATTTCAAAGCGACAATAAGCTTTAAAGTTTTCAGTGTTACAGTTGATAGTCGCGTGCTGGTGGTGTTGCTTAGTGGGATAGCGCCGTGGTCGTACCATCTTACATTACGATGTCACAGTAATATTGCAGGAATGAGTAATGACAGTGGTACGCGAATCGCGGGTAGGTTCAAATGTTTCTATGCAATCGCAATAAAATACTCTCGTAAATGCGTGCAAATGAGTTATGTTACATTTATTATCGAAAGCCGACTTTAGATTAGATTAAAATTTCATAATTAGAATAATATTTCATTTGCATTGTTTAACAGTATACCTTTTTATATTAGAAGGCGAAGAGCAAGTTGAAAACCTGACAGTCAATACTTTGACTTTAAATGACTGGGTCTTAAAAGCAGTCTCCATCATATTTTAAATGAAATCGCTCTATCTGTTAAAAATTTACATTATTATTCTTCCCTTAACCGAGGTTTAAAAGGTAAGTAACATAAAAATCGTTTGGAATGTATTTTTCTTAATTGGTTGATCTCTGGTCATTTAAAAGGCTCTTGAAATTTCTACAAGCATCTATTCCGTTATTCGAGAATTTCCTTTGTACTCTATTGGATTTACATTTGTTATTAACATAGGTAAGCAGCGTTTCTTAGAAGAGGCTTATGTCCAGCAGTGGACTGTCGCGCGCCAATTATAATGATGATACATAACAAATCTTCGGTATATATCTGGCTTCATCATAAATAGCACTTATTCAAAGAAATCGTCCATTGTCTTACACTGAACGAGCGACATACTGACACAATCGGCAATCGAGCGATTTATAAACACTAATTATTTATGTATTAAGCTATCTTGTCATCATACTAGGAAATTCTTGAATGTGTATTTCATATCTGCAATCAGGAAATTGCTTCTCTGAGATTCTAGTGATATAAAAGAAAAAGCGGACTTTATACAAACGGAGCACTCACGAAGGAAAGAATAGAACCAATCTCTATCTTTTTATTATTTAAATATGTTAGTGCTTGACAAGGCATTAAATGGAGATGTTGTCTATGGTAGTGAAATATTCTAGCCTAGTAGAAGGCTATTCATTTTTCTCTTAAAGTCATATTTAGATGGTGACACTGACGTTGGCAAATGGTACTGCTTACTAACTTAGTGTGAGGTGAGATGTTAGAATAAGCGACCCATTTGAAGCAAAGACTAGTTTAGGATAACTACTGTGTATATAGGGCATAAAACTTGTTTATATGAAGCTTATCGTTTCACGCACAAATCTTATACTAATATTCAATGAGTCGATTATAACGAAATGTTTAATAAAGTTATAGAAAATATCTCGTCCTCAGTGCTAGAAATACACTGTCTAAAGTGTCTAAGAAAATGGAGTGGTGTTTTAAGATAGTCAAAATGCGAATAAAATAGTACAATGTAGCCAAAGTTAAAATATTTTCAGGTCCTTAAGAAACAAATGATTATATTAGTGATCAGTAAATAATTAAAATTGTGAACAATTACATTCAATTTGCAATTTTAAAATAAAAAGTGATTTGCCCTTATTGAAGCTGACTCTTAGAATTTTTAGAAAAGTAACTATTTGTTCATACCAATACATTTACTGGTGGTAGGTCTCCGTTGCCTGAGACCGTCCACGTTCCATCCAAGCTGCTATTTCTGCTACCAAACTGCAACCTAAATACCGTTTAATTGTTATCGGTATCATCATAAGGTAATCGAAACGATAATGTCGTCGTTTTATGGACTAAAAAAATATAATACTTATATATAGTATAAATAAATGAGATATACACCCTGCAGAGGTGCCAATATAGGATATATATATATAGGCTTCCTAGAACAGGACATTAAAGTAATTTAATGACAAAGAAAGAAAAAAATTAAATCTAATTAAGTTACGTACACTTTGGATTATTTTTAAATTGCAATTGCAGTTATAAAAACCTAGTTTTATATATTTTTTTAAATATTGTTTCGACGCGCACAGTAAACCTCGTAAAAGGTTTTGCAAGAGGGGGATAGATTTACATAGTTATGAAGTGACTGCGAAGCATGTGGTTAAGAGAATGAGGTTAATGACTACATCTATAAGTAAGTTTTTACGTTAATGCTTATGACTTACTTAACTGAGTAATCGTGACATAAGATCACCTGTACCTGATGCAAGAGTTAGATAAGGCCGTGCCAGAAAATTATCATAGAATCGACTTTATACGAGAAATATCTTGATGAGTTGGTACTGAGTACTTTTAACCTATTTTCGACAAATTTTCAAATCTCTGTATGCTTGATAGATAACAAAGACGTTTTTAGAAATTTATTGGTTAAAAGACTGTCTAATTATTTTGGCTCATATTAAATATTATAATAATAAAAATGTAGTGTATCATATAATATAAAAAAATAAGAGTTAGAATAATTACAAAATTTCATTCATCATAACTAACATTCGAAATATTTATAAGCTGTGAACTTCGACAATTTCGAATTTTGGACGATCCTGAAGCTGTTTCTCTTATCTTTTAGCCAAAATTTAGTAATATTATCTGAAATACATTTTTAATTACATTTTTAAAGGTTTTAAACAAATTATCGATATGGTTTTGGTTCGTTATTTTTAGCACCTCTTGCGGTAAATTTGTTCTCACGAGAATGAACGCAATTGTACGGTTTCGCTACTGAAGAAAGGCTTCTGGCTAATTGGATGTTTCGAGGTATTCCTCTGATGCATTATCGTGTAACATATGGTAATTTCTTTTGTACTCATTACCGGTTATTTAGTAACAATGTTGCATGAATGAAAAATAATAAACGATTCGAAGAAATTTGCTCTAAATTTTCTACGTCCTATCTTATATCATAAATTTTAGTCTAATAGCAGTCTTGACACTTAGTCATTATAGATCGTTTTTTTATTGCACTATTTCTTCTGACACGGACTTTATGTACATAATAAATGATTTACACTTATCTACAATATCATATGCTGATTTAAAATCCTCTTAATTTTTAACAATATGTACTTCGTTATTATGTGCGAACATAGTAAGAAATTGCGCAAAGAACCTTTTTTTCCTATTTACTTATACCTGCTTGCAGTTTTTTAACAAAAGGCTAAAAACTTCTTTCTTATTCCTAATTAGCTATTTTGCGTCAACATAAATCACTTACAATCTTATAAAATAAATTACTAATAGTAAAAATCTCTGTAAGATTCTGCGCCACGTAACAATTTAAATTAAGGTGATAGTAAAATTTTTTTGAACAAGCATAGTTATTAATTTGCAGCTACGATAGCATTGCTACGTTTCGAAAGTCATATATCTATGACGTTATAATCCGGATATTATGTCTAATATCCCGAGTATTTTAAGCGAGTAGATTTTACCAAATACACTTTCATTGTCACTTAATATCATATGAATTTGAGGTCAAGCGTCGACCGATGGTACATAAAAAAACAATGTCTAGAATGAGGTAAAAACTCTTATTTCAGCCGGTTGTGTGTAAATTATAAATAAACTGTTTTTTTTTGTCTTGGTTTATAACTTCCGTTTGCATGTTAATTGAAACCTAAAACTTAATTTTCGTATTAACCACAAACCTATGAGCGTTTTTATTTGAATTAGAGGTACAGTTTTTTTATGTTAACACTTTGAATTATACTTCATAACAAACTTTTGAATAAGATAATCCATTCATGTTACCAGTAGCTCGCTGGCTTAATGGTTAGAGCGTGCGGCCTTCATTCCGTAGATCGCGGATTCGAATCTTGGCATGTACCAATGACTTTAATGTTTAAGTTATGTACATTTGTGAACATTAGTTACAATAGCGAAATACAAATGGTGAAAGAAAACATCGTGAGGAAGCCTGCACATGAATTATAATTATTCTAAGATGTGTGTGAAAGCACCAATCCGCATTGGGCCCGCGTGGTAACTATGGCCCATCTCCCTCATATTGAGGGTAGGCCTGTGCCCAACAGTGGGGACGTAAATTGGCTGTTATGGTATGGTATGATATTCATGTTAACTGTCCAATTTCACAAGTAATAATCTTCCTTTCGATGAATACAAAAAAAAATCTGAACTTCATCATAATTTTTATCATCATCAGCCCGCAACAGTTCACTGCTGGACACAGACCTGTTCCAAGAACCGCCAGTCTGTACTTACCGCACTTAAAAAGCTGTCCAGATCTCGAATATCGTATCCAAATTTCCCATTCTGCCTCTTTTTTCTTCGATGCCGGTGCCGATGTTTCTTCCGCGCATATTCCTCAGTCCCAATACTAGTGTCGGAGTGGGAGCCCTGTCCGTTAAACTCTTCACAAGCACTTCTAAACTTCAAATTGTGGTAGTTTTCGTTACGGCCAACAACCCGGTTAACGTGACCTTTATATTTCGCAACCAATCGCTCTTTTTCGTTGACTTGATTACAATTCTTACCATAATGGCCGAGTTTGGTTTTTAATCGATCGTTGTCCTTAACTTTGGCGTTCTCGAGGTTGTCTTTTAGGACCCATGTTAGGGATATCTTAGACTTGCGCCGGTGTGGCAGCGGCGTGGAGTGCCACAGACCCATTTGTTCTATTTCAGCGTATTCAACGTCTGATTCTTGGCTTTCATCGGACTTTGATGTTATAGTGCAATTTGCCAATAAATCTAGAACTTCGCATGGTGGATTATCCTAGAACAATTAATTGGCAAACTTACTTTTTGATCTGATATTAAGAGGTGAAGAACGATCTTTCTTTAGCGACCAATGCAAAAAAAAAAATGCAATCGTTTTATGTTGTGTAAATCTGAACAATAACTATTATGAAAATGTTACAAATATATTATTATTTTATTTAAAAGATATTCAAAATACATCCCTATAACATTTACAATTGCAAAAGAAAAGAAAAGAATATAATATGAATATCTCATATATTCATATTATATTCTTTTCTTTTCTTAAGAGTAGATTTAAATAGTATTATACTCATAATATTCTGTTATTATCACGTATTGTTTTATTAACAATAAAATAGGCTTTTATCTAATATAACATATACAATCAAGAGACGTTAATTGTTAAAATTATGATTATTTATTGCATGAAATTAGAATTAAGCCGTGCGAAGTTGGCGGACGACTCTATTATTATGTTATTTAGCGAGATGATTTAATACAGCCGTGGCACTTTATTACATTAAATCCCGTTCTCCATTAGTGTCTGTAAAATAAATGATACAGGTAGATATCCTAAACGAGCTAGCATTATTATAAATAGGAATTTGTTAGTACTTGTCAAAAAATCTAATTTCTTTTTGTAAACAAAACTTGATAAGCTATAGCTAAAGCATCAAAATTTGTAGCAAATAAAATTCTTCTTTATTGTGTTGGAGTCAAAAAGACAATTCACCATTTACAAAAACCTATAATGAATTTTAAAAAGCATTGTTTTTACTATGATTTCAATGATTTAGATTTTTTTTTTATTTGATTTTTATTTCAAATATTAAGCGCGTTTTTTTTTTGGATATTAGAACAGAGAAACTATTTTAATACAAGCGAATATGCAAAAATTATGTTAAATTTATTCTTAAAATATAGAACGACATTTAGAATTAGCTAACTTACATTTAATGGTGCATAATCGATTGGTATCGTGCACAACTTTCCGGTGGACGGACGTAAGAATCTCCTTATGGCTTGTTGAATCTCCAAATTGAAATGCAAACGAGTATTTATATCCACTCTTTAATTAATATATTTGATCTTTAACTGTAAATAACTTTCGAAATCGGCAATGTTTTGCTAGAAGAAAGTTTCGATGTTACGTACCGTAACTCGTAGAGTGTCTCTTCCTGGTTCATCTTCAGGATGGTAAGTTTCATTATCTTGATAGGGTGGCGGAAGATCTTTGATGCTGATTTCTGTCAAAACATTTTTTGTTGTCTATTACACTAACAGTACCCATGTGATTTTTTTAAACGCTATTCTCATAGATTTGGTAAGAAAACTTTTTATTTACTATTGTAATTCTAACTAAGGAAGCTTTTATTAATTCGGTATCTACCTAGACGCAGCGACTCACTTTGGATCGCTGCGCTAGAGGAGTAAGTATAATTATCTCATACAACAAGAAATGCTTTTAAAATTACTGATAGCAAAATCCGTGCTACAAGAAGGATTGATAATAATAGTTTATATCAAGCATCAACAACCAAAAAAAAAACAAAATAAATTCAAGTGTAACAAATAACTTGTGACTAACTTTAGAAGTGTTAAGCCTTAAAAAATCTACTCGACCTTACAAAGGCATATAAAATATATTGCATATTATATTCGATTAAAATACAAGTCATATATTTAATGTTACTAAGTTTACTCCATTTATTTTGTATTTGTTTCAGTCATCTCTTTAATTTCACTAAATTTACACAAGCAGGGTATTATTATAGCTATCACTTCATTATAAACAAAATCCTAATTTTGACAGTACCGCCACCACCGGAATGTTTAAATTTTTTTTAGAATTTTATTGCACTAGTTAACTAGTAGTAGTAGTATAATAAGAAAAACCATTGCAAAATTTTGAGGAATTATTACCGTATTTAATTGAATATTTTATTTCATTAAATTTATCACGAAGTTAATAATAATATTTGAAAGGAATATAATCGCGTTGTAAGAAATGAACGCACGCAAAATGGCCGGACCGACAGCCGCCGCCTGCGAGTTCGCGCCAAATACTGTCAGATAATACTGGGTATGGACGATCATCTAAACTCAACGTAGTCAAAACTGACCATTACCAGCAAAATGAAAGGGGGTTAATCCTATTATAACATTTGTGAATTTTTATGTAAAGATATGGTCGGTATTTATATCTAAGACTCAAATAACAAATTCATTTATTCCGTGTGATCTACTTGCAAAATTATTTCGGTCAATATTTACAAATGCATAATTTACATTTAAATTAGTGTGTGTATGTTATCTTTATCAAAACCTTGAAGAAAATTATTAAATAGATTCAATATTAGGTCAAATCAAATAATTAGAAGCAAAAGTTCAGCTGATATCTAATTTTCTGTAGGCTAGCTGTAGATAAATAGTCATCAGACAGTTTATAAAACAGATGAAAAAAACAATGTAGGTTTTTTTTAGGTTATTAGATAGTATTAAAAGTAGGTAAATTTATAATTAATTGGATTCGTTAAACTTATTCCTTACTTCGTCATGCTTTTTATTATTTCTTTAACGTTTTTCCACTCGCTGTAACTGAGGGGATCATTCGCAAAAGTAACCCCCTTGTAATTGGATAAGCGATTACGACTGCGAAACGGTCGTTTGTTATTATTTTAATTGGTGCTTGAAGTCAAGGCCAGATCGAATAAAGTTTTTGCTTTTTTAATAGCGTATTTGTATTTTTTTTAAAAGAAAACGTGAGCAATGGATTTGTTTAACTTAATAATGCGGGCAGCTCAGGACAGATCGATGCGGGGATCTTTGAGGAGGCTTATATCTAGTAGTGAACGACTATCGGCTGATGATAATGATGAACTTAATAATAATGAAACTGAAGACGGAACTCTTCATTATAAAAATTTATGTTTTTCTTTTCTGTTTATGACAGTCTACACATTCGTGAAAATAATTTAGTATATAACTTACATATTCCTTGACAAATCTTATGCTTACTTGACATGTCCATCGACATTCATTACTGATGAAAATACTCAGTACATGCTGCTTAATGTGTTGTTCGATGCTGTTAAGATCTCTTCTAACCAGCGATAAATGCGTAGGAAACAACAAATATGAGGGCTAACGACACAGCAACGTTCTCACGGGCCCGAGTAGTACCGCGAACGCACCGAATGCGCCGAATACGCCCCGGGACACGATCCGCGGTATATACAGACCATCCGATAGAGACACTACTACATTCTCTGAAAAACAGGAATTGTTTTTATTGACGACTAATAAAAAGACCGACTGGTGGTATGTCTCTGTTGTCGGAGACCGTCTAAGTAGGTAGGTAGACCACCGCAGCGCCTATTGCAGCCAACAAACAGTAGTGTCGTGGTATGACGTATGTTGTAGCTGGTGTTATTACTTTTTTTTTTGTTTTGGGGGGCAATCTTCGAAATGATTCTCAATCTTCTGGCGGAGTTAAGAATGATATGGAGAGTTTTACCCAGCTAGTGTAATTAAAGAGACTTAACATCTTATATCTCAAGAGCACGAGCCCAATGTGGTGCAGCAGGACAGGCGCATCTCTTACCATCAGATCTAAAAATCGTACATTTAACTTTAAAAAATTGACATTTACGTTGATTAAACTTGCTAACTAAAAATGCTAACTCCGTGTTTAGAATTTTAATTAATTTATTCGAGATAGTCGCAGGATGAACAGGACGTATGACTGATAGTAAATGATATACTCATAACAACGTTATAGAGCTACAATTTTCTACATTATGCTCCTTGCCTTCAGGTACAATTTGTTAATTAACGATAATCCATTAATTTAACTAATTACAATACCCTTCAAATCGTAACACAGTAATATTTGGATGCTTCTGTTTACCAGCACAAATAGGAGCAGCTATGGTACCTGACCATCTCTAGGAACAGAATACTACCACTAGTAAAAAAACCGAAAAATTTATGAACAATGTTCTTAGAGACTTAACAAGGAATATCCCTCATTGAAATCCTGTTATATGGCAATCCTAATTTGCGGTCACGAGAGTTTCATTATCCCCGCGTTTGTAGCTCGCCTAATTTAGACGGACGAGTGTTTCGGAGTCATTACCATCTCGAACGATCGCACGCTCCAAACTGTTACCATTCGCCTTCGTAGCCCTGATATACACGATTCTTATGTAATTTTGAAGAAAGCATTTTTGGACAAGGCTACTTCGTAACTCTGAAACTTTTTACACTATGGCAGCTCAATCAAAATCATCATCAACCGATAGACGTCCACTGCTGAACATAGGCCACCCCTAAAGATTTCCACATCGATCGGTCGTCGACAGCGCAGTATTGTCTCTCAATCCAGAGCAACATTTACTAAAACTTTATATTTGAATATATATTTTACTTTCCGCCTTTATTATAATAAAATGATCTTACCTGGTCATAAATATATATATATATACACACAAGCTAAACTAGACGACTTCCTGCAAGTAAGATCTCTAACCTACGAATACGAAGATCAGTTCCTAATAAGTTTCATGTTTTTATATATCAATGTAAAAACTTGAAATTAAGAATATTGTAGATACAATAATAATAATAGGGTGATCGCTAGCTAGGCGAGTCTAGACCAGAGATTTTTTTTTATACTCCGTAGCTGAGACGAGTAGGACTTTCACCTGATGGTGAGTGATACGCCGGCCCATAACAACGTGACGCTAGTTAGGATATTATACAGTGCACCACAATACGTTCGTCGCATTGAGACATAAGATGTCTCGATAGCCCAGTAATTTCATTATCTATAGCGGTCTTCAAAGCGGAACACAGTAATGGCGCACTACTATTTGGCGATAGAATTAGGCGTTGCGGTGTCTAGACGGTCTCTGTCAATAGACCCCTACCCCCAATTCGCTCATTTGATGACAAATCTAACAGACTGCTTGATGCAATGTAAATCTTTAAAGTTATCATAAAAGTAAATTGTCAAGCGCTAAATACAATTAGTGTAGTAAATATCAACTTGTGTTTTCAAGCACATTTAACACGTCGCGCTTCCGAATAAGACGCCAACGGTGCACGGGGCCCGGCTTCGACACCTGTATTTATATTTCATTACTTTTTGCCCTCATTCTACTCTAGGTGTTATTTGGAGAAATAATTTAACATTCATAGCGGAATCCTTTTCAACTCCTGACGACAAATGATAAAACTAAACACGTTATATTTGCGTTTTAATTGTCAAAACTTTTGGATTAAATTTACACTCCCATAGCGTATGTTACGATTTCGAAAAAGTACTCTTATTGTTATTTACCAACGAAGTCTATATATTTCACTTGAAACAAGTGACAGGTTTACTGGTGGTAGGGATCTGTTGCCGGAGACTGATTACCGCAGCTCCTATTTCTACCGACAAACAGTACTTTGCAAACATTATTGTGTTCCGATTTGAGAGGCGCTGTAGCTAGTGAAATTACTGGAGTAACGACACTCAACATTTTATGTCTCAAGCAATAAGCACGTGTGGTGCAGGGTATAACATCTCAAGTAAGGCTTAACATCAGGTGAAACTCATGCTAGTCGAGTCACTTTTTCTTAATAAAAAAGGTTTTATATGCATACATTAAAACCTAAATATTTGACATATCGGCAAATGAGAAATTAATAGAATAAAGAAATAATCACAATTTTTTTAGAAAACCATAATGAACAAAATATTTCATTAAATGGTTGTGATTATCAGAGACCGCAACCTTCCACCAAATAAAAAAAAAATCCAAAAAAAAAATAGTTGCTTGGCATTATTTACTATATTTGCGTTGTAATTCTTAATAACCCTAATATAGAGAAAATTCTTATACTACTCAGTATCACTCTAAAAACGGCAAATAACGGAGATACAGTCTGAAAACCTTAACGATTACGGAATGCACAGTGCAATTATTGTGGCGAAACATCTTACATGAAATTATCAACTCTCTTAGATTGGCTTATATGTTAATACCAGTAAATGACAACTGGTGCAGGTCTCTATTGCCGGATACCGACTAGGTACATCGCACCGCAGCGCCTATTGCAACCCACAAACAGTACTGTGCAAACATTACTATGTCCCGGTTTAAAAGGCGCTGTAGCTAGTGTAATTACTGGGGAAAGAGCCTCAATATCTTAAGTCTCAGGAGCCTAATTAGCGCTACTTTATTATGGGCGGGCGTATCACCTACCATCAGGTTCGTACGTTCGTTTCGACATTTAATTGTATAAAAAAAAATATTTAGGCAATTCTCTCCCAGTTTATTTATCATTACTGTGACATTAATTTAATGAAATCAATATCAATGTATCGATATTTTATCAATCAACGAGCGAAGTTTTTAAATGTTCAGTTATTAAACAAAGTTTTCGAAAATATATTAATATATATAGCTGAATGAAAAAAAAAGGATATGAACATTAAGACGTCAAGGAATGTCTTATTTATTACACCGCGTTCCTTACATTTTTAAGCGTGAAAATAAAGGACAATATGTTAAACGGGCACGAGCATATCGCTATGGCGGGAATGTGTCTGGGACGGTGGACGCGGGGACGCGCCGCTCACGACCGCCCAAAAACGTGCGTACGCGCAACGCACCGTTTGCTTCGCACCACGCACTCTAAACAACACTGCTTTTTCATTAATGATTTACTTATTTACTTATATTAATATATCTATATATATAGGAGTTATCTAGAGATTCGTTGACTCATCACGAGATCCCCGAGACTGTTAGACTCAAAACTTGTTTACACACAAAATTTGCTAGTGATATTGTTTCTGTCATTTGGAGATCAGCTAAGAATGGATTTTACAAAATTCGTTCCTCTAAGAAGTTGCAGGGGTGTTATGGCCACCAAATCAGGCGAGGATAGCCAGTGTATATATATACATATATGTGTGTATGTATGTACATACATATGTAAATATATATTTATACTACGAAGCGACGATAAGTTCATCTGTTCTATGTAAAACATCTGCGTATAACAACGTAGCACTAATTAGAGTAATATACACAGCACTACATTAACCTCGTCGCCTTAAGACAAGATTTTAAGTCCATTACCCCACTAATTTCATTACGACGTTCTTCTAACTGGAACTAATGGACTTCTAATATTTATACATTACTGTTTGGCGGCAGAAATAGGAGTTGCAATGGTACTAACCTAGACGGCCCCCGGCAACAGAGACCTACCACTAGGTAAAGTACAATAACTATAATAACATATATTATTGTTATATTTTGTAGGTATCTATCTCACTATCTTATGTTAGTGTACATTGTTTGTGGTCTTATTATTAACATATACTGAACTCTACTATATATACTAACTCATAAATGGTTCTCGACTTCGCTCCAAAGTTATAACCAAATATTTTCTCTAATATCCGTAGGTTCTCCTTTGTAAATTAATATATCTCATATCCTTACATAAATTGCATCAATACTTTTATCTCTGGTCTACTCTATGGTAGATTATAACTTTTTTGTACATATTTTTTGTGTAAAGATTAAATTTAAACAAATAAAATATGTACATACACATACATATGTAAATTAATACCATTAATAGTACATACATAGATACATAAATAAAATGCTTAACTGTAAAATGGTATTAAAATAATTTGTAGCTTTTGATAAAAAAAATTGTACATTAAAAATTTTTAAAATAAAAGGCGACGATCTGGTGAAGGTCGCGGGAAGCCACTGGATGCGGGCAGCGCAGAAACGGTCAGCTTCAAGATCCTTGATTGTCGTTTATGCTCAGTAGTGTGCGTGTTCCGGCCAGTAATGTATGTGTACTGTGTGTTAGAACAATTAAAATATCCTGTCTGAACAAACTTTATCATACCATCTAATTATAACAAATAGTTAATTTTTTTTTGGTTCTATGAAGCGACGAGATAAGCAGGACGTTCATCCGATTGTAAGAGATGCGCCCGCCCATAACAACGTTATGATAGTTAGGATGTTACGCACCGCACCACATTGCGCTCGTCGTCTTGAGACATAAGATGTTGGGTTTAGTTATCTCAGTAATTACTCTAGCTCAGGGTAGTATCATATCAAGGGCGTTGTAGATATTGTAATTACTGGGTTAATGAGACTCAACACCTTATGTATCAGCCGAGGAGAGCAATGTGGTGCTGTGTATACCATCCTAACTAGCACCACGTTGTTATGAACAAGCTTATTACTTACCATCTAGGTGAACGTCTCGATCGTTTCGTCACTTAAATGTATAAAAAAAAGCTACAGCGCCTTTAAAACAAGAACACAGTAATTTTTGCACGCTTGGCGGCAGAAGTAAGCGCTGTGGTGGAACCCACCTAGACAGTCTCCGGCAACAGAGACCAACCACCAGAATTATTTATATTTTAATTGTTTTAGGTAATAAAATAATTTATGAATTATGTGTGCTCGAAATCGAGTAGGTGTCTAAATGTTGAAGTACAATACCACCCAGCCGTACCCAGCCCAGCCCACGCACCTAACGGAGATCACAATCAAAAAATTACTGGTCGAGCCTATCCGCTATTTGTCGGGAACGCCTCCGATAGTTAACGTTAAACGTAATAATTAAGCGGACTAAAACGTGATCTTCCTAACCTCTCTCATGATTTATAGTAAATATAAAAATTTTTACGACATTAATAGAAAAATCTGTCGGTGTGAAGGCCGCAGAGGATATTACGTTTTACTGGTGGAAAGTCTCTGTTGCCGGACAACGTCTAGGTAGGTACTACCGCAGCGGCTATTTCCATCGCCAAATAGTACCATGCAAACATTACTCTGTCCCTATATGAAGGTTGCTGTAGCTGAATTTACTGGGGTAACGTGACTTACTTACTTTTACGACATCTTACATCTCCGGCAACGAGTGCAATATGGTTCATAATATACTATCCTAACCAACACCGCTTACCATCAGATGTACGTCCCGCTCGTCTCCTTGGTTAATTCAATAAAAAAAAATATCGCTGATAATGATGATGATGAATATAAAAATATAAATATCTTAACGTAAGCTATAACAATATAAAAATTCTACAAAAAAAACTTGTTCAATCTTCTTGTTCATGTTATTGGATAGCTGACCATGGAACTTTCAACAGAGTAGTTTTTTCAGTTTAAAAATAAGAATATTATGTATGTATTATACGCAAAAATTATTCAGTTAAACCAAAGTCTTATTTGTATGATCTTTAATCCTTTGCCATTAGAGAAGAAAGGATAAAAGGAAGAATTCGGTCTCTGCAGTTGGTAGGCAGACGGATGGGCCGACTGGAATTAAGAGTAAGTGTAGGTAACCTATTATACCGTGAGAAAGAACCGTGCAAGTATATCGATAGCAAAAAAATACAGTAATAAATTTTTATCCATAAATAATAATTTTTTTCATTTAGTATTACCAATATTTTAAAGAAAACAGTTAAATTGATTCATTAGGTTATTTTTTTTATTTTTAAAAGTTTGTTTTGATTGGTAAAACAGGCCGTCTATACCGTAACGAAGCTTTGGATAAGAACATTAAATTATAGTCAATTAATAAATTAATATGTAAGAATTTCAAAGTATTATTTATAAAGTAACGCTAACGTTATATTTATTTAAATAATAGGGTACATTTGCTGACCATCCACTTACTGCTTTACAATATGACTCACGCAACAACAAACGGGAAACGGCAAAATTGCGGCGTATCGACCGTTCTCTGGTGATGACTGAAGTCTTGAAAACGCGCCCAAAATAAATTGTACATATTTTTGATTACTGTAACTAAGCTTAGTTAAGTTTACATTATAAATAATAAAAAATTTACAAGCAATTCTGAAACGTACCACAATATATTAGAAGACTTACAATTCTATTGAACTTTTAAAATATCAAATCTCATATATCTATCTATCTATACATATGTATTGAAAATTGGTTTTCTTTCTTCGTAAAGATCATTCGACGCGGAATGATTGGTGAGGGTTAAAGGCTATTTATTTCTTGAATGTCATAGATCCTTTATAATTCTATTTATAATTAACTTTTATAAACATTTTCATTTAGTGTGTGATTGCTATAGTAACGATTGTTATAGAGAATCATTTGCGGTTGCGGTTGCTCTCAAGGAATATTTCAGACAAATTTCAATTCTAATTTTATATTATGGACAGCAAAGCGGACGGGAAACAGCTAGTATATGTATTTATCAAATAATTTTTCCATTCTTACTTTATGAATTTAATGAATATGACTTTGTGTATCATTTTAATAAACCTAAACAGGAAGTACAAGTTTATAATTTTAGTATGCCACCGAAATCTCTTTACAGAACACGTTATTTACAATCACTTTCAAATGAAAGCTGGTGTGTTATACGAGCACAGGAAGTCAAACACAATTCACTTTTATACGATATTCTAGACGTATAGTAACGAGTTCGCAGACGGTTGGACGTTTAGTCCTACTTTTTTTTAGTTTCAACTTTAAGATACATTGAAAGTGAAATTTCGTTGAGGTTAGTAGAACGCTGTCATAACAACGCAAAACATGCCTGCCTCCGTGACGAATAGCTAATCATAGGCACCGACCACCACAATTCGACACAGCCACCCGCTGCTTGGAGTGACATCTCATAGAAATACAAGCGCCCAACGCGTCCATAGAAAACTAATCAAGAATAAACGTAATATTGCATATAGCAGAAACAAATTAAAAATGATTTCTATTTTAAATAGAAACATACAAATAATTCCAACCCGTTTGTTTAAGATAAAGAAGAAATATCATTAACTTATTTATTCCAGGAAAAAAAACTAAATAAAATGTATATAAGCACACATACATACAGATTAAAACTAGCACTTAATATTTAAATATAAAAAATATTAAAGTCAGTGATAATTATTAACTATAATGAAGTTGTAATATTATCACCGTGATAATATATAAGTTATATATCTGTAATTACTATAAACTATATTAATACTGAAAGTGTTCTCAGTTAAGCATGTTTTGATTTTATCAAACATTATTAACATTAAATGACTGCTATAGATAGCACTTTCGTAACTTTAGAGGCAACACAACATTGTCAACGCAAAAGACCAGCAAATTCAAGGGCTTAGTAATAATAAACGTTTTCTATTCACTTGTAAATTAAATCTGATAAACTTCAAGCCCATTCCATTTATTTGTGTTCCGTTCCAGCAGCGTTTGCAACATGCATTGCGAAATATTCCGTTGGGTTGATGGGTTGTTGTTAACTCTTCTTATACGCAGTGTAATTTGAAAAGAATGCTGTCGGCTGGTAGACGCTCGCACAATGGTCTATCCATACTATTTTATTATATGCACGTACACACAAATATTTCCATTGACGGAAACAATGTTTATCTGTATTGGATTTCAATTTTATTTTATATATAACCTATATAAATTAAACACTTTTGGTTGAATGATTGGAAAATCGGTGCAGGTCGACCTAGGCGGACATATTCCGATAAAATCGAAGATGTCCTAAAGAAAGGCCAGGAAAGAGTACTCGCAACCGACGAGCATGCATGAAGACGTTCATGAAAGTGGAGGAGGCGATAGAGGTGTGCCAGGATCATAGCAAGTAGAGAGAGATGGTCTCTGCATACCCCATTGGGAACGAGGCGTGATATATATGTATGTACGTAGGTTTTTGTTAAAATTTTTAAAAATACACTTATAATAACATAAACAGCTTTAACTCGGAATCTTTCCCCACAGAAATCTAACTGGCTAAATATATATTATAATGTAGGAATAAATATAGCAAAAACTAAAATATTCCATCTCACCCACCATAGTATCTCCCCACTTCCTGGGTTGACCAATACAAAATGCCAATAACGATAAGTCCTATTGTATTGTGACGTAATTATAAGTTTTCAATAATTTTTTTAAGTATAAATAAACAAATATCAGTGTATTGATCGCAATGTAAACAGGCATAGGAGTAGTATCCAAAACGCTATATAACAAAAAAATATTATCATATAATATTTTTAATGTATTCTCGTTTTCAGTTAAATTAATAGCCTTGTTAACATCTATAAATTCTTTAAATTTCCGCAAGAGTCAAAATGAAATTCATTGTAATTATTACATCTGATCTCCGACGGATTCCGAAGGTATCATTAACAATTCGACGTAGCGATGCTATCATATACTATAAAGTCGGTACCATCGCGGCGCGTCTGGTTTTTGGGCATCCGCGCGGAATTCACACCGCACGCCGAACACCGGGGCGAGCGATTATGATTTATAAAGTAAAAAAAAAACTTCACGCGCGGCAATTTTAAGGTCAAGAAGGAGCGTGATCTCGGCACGGTGGATAAAAATTATTTATTTGCGTGGGTCGCGGCAATTAGGTGGGCGGAGCGCGTCTGCGCGCGCGACCTCTCGACCCTAGGACCCGCACCGCGCGCCTCCCGGGACTCTCGCCCGTCCTATGACGCTGACAGCCCACTGAAACAATTTCTAACCCCCAGATCCTTTTGTCATGTTCAACAATACGATAAAACGAACACAAGTTATGAAAGTGGTATATGTCCGACCATAACCATGATGTTCTTTTTAAAATAGATTTTCTTATACCGGTATTGGGTACATAAATTAATTATTAACTAAATATTATATATCCACTGCCATAGACCACCCCAAAAGGTAATATCTGTCTTACTAGTCAGCCTTGGCAGAAGGGTTGGGGAGCGCAAAATAATTTTTATCAAGTCATAATTTATTCCCAGCCTTGACTGGCTATAGAGCTCTTAAAATCTGAACACAGTAATGATTGCCGACAGGAATATAAACTGTCGTGGTACCTACTGAGACGGTCTTCAGCAAGAGACACCTACAGATAGTAAAAAGTTGCGGTTGCATCTTAAACTTAATATTCCTTTCACAAAATTTACGATGTTGTAAAACTTTTATGCTAAATAATTTATTTTAAAAAATAAAAATTATCGGAAAAATAACATGTTACACATTATATGGGTAATTTACGGTGTTTTTAAACTGGTTACCAGGTTGCCATTAATAAGTGTAACCGAAACCGATGCGATGTTCTCGGTATCCATATATCACAGAGCGCGTCACGGGGCTCATTATATTTTACGTTCTGAAAAGGAGATGCCAATTACCGATACTCCAGCTCGATGCGCGGGCGCGCACTCGCACTGTCGAAATGTGGGCGGTGATCACTGAAATTAAGTCTAAGATATATCGATGTGCTGAGTTTTTTATCTTTTTACCAATGGTTAGACAACTCTGCTTTGTTATGTAGATATAATTTCTAATTACATAGATTAGGTCCGCCAATCCGATGGCCAAGTGGTCTGTGTGGCCTTGACTCTCTTCTTGTTATTGCAGTCTTGGTATTGCGAAAAAGCAAATAAATTTTCTGTTGAAATGATGAGTTAAAATATTTATTATAACTTCATTCAACTTCATATCCTATTCTTCTGGAAACAAAATATTTAAAATTATAATACTAAATATACAAGACCAAGACCAAATGCAAGACTAAATGAATAAAAAAACTCCGTTGAAATGATGAGTTAAACATTTATCATAACTTGAACATATTTTTTTTCATTATTCGGGAAACAAAATAGTTATATATATATATATATAATAAATATATAAGACAATATGTAAGACTAAGACCAGTACCAAGATTGTATAATTCTTGGTCTTGTCCTTGTTTTGTTCATCACTATTTATAAGAGAACGACCCCAAGTGACTTGTTTATCATTAACATTTATATATTTTGTGTGTTTTTCTCAAAATCCTAAAGAGATAGCCAAGTGAAGTTTATTTTCTACTATTATTATGGTCGCGGTATCTCCTTGTAAAAAGTTATAATTAGTAGATAATAGATTAGTCTGACCACGATTACGTCTTATAGAAAGTAGTGACGTAGTCCATGGTGGTGCTAAAAGAAATAAATAAAAGACAAGAAGCGCGATCTCTCTTCTTTGGATTGAGCAGTAGCATCAGTGTTGTTGTTAAAATATATAAGTTAGAAAACCGTAAGAAACAATGTGTTGTCGTTTATTCTTTTAGAAAATCTCTATAAATATGGAAACAAGTTTAGAGACGGATTAGTTGCGAATTTGCATTTTAAAGATTCGGAGATATAGCTAAGAAACTGGTTTGGTTCTCATTTACTTTATGTTTAGGTGGGTAGTTAGCGTGTGCACTAACTTTAAATTAAATGACGATCTTATGGCTCAGCGTTCATATAATTAATTTTCTTAATTGTGTTGTATTCTGTAATATTATTAATGTATTACCTCGGAATGACTATTTGGTTTATTTTAATATACTAATGTATCTATTTTACAAATTAAATCATCTTGAATATTGTTTGGATCAAATATTTCAAACCCTTATAATGGGCACAGAGTATAAACAACTAGGGAATATTCGCGAAATATTTTTTTCCGTTGTTTCCCCTTCGTATAATAATCAAAGGTAGATGCTAATGATATACATCTTCTTATAACTATACGGTTGATTGAAATTGAATAACAATATAAGGTGAATGGAATAAGCGTCTTTTTATTATGATCATACCAGTGCACAATTTGGTATCTAGATCTAACTTAACTAGAACCGACTGTATTTCTAGTTTCGTATTAAAGTTCTTACTAACATACTGCCTAATCTGATAAGAAGAGAAACCATCAGGTCATTACATCAAACCACTCAATATGTAAGAAACATTTAATACTTGTATCATAGTACTTCTAATCTTAATTAAAGTTTGTTGAGTTGTTAAGGATTGAAATAGACTCACTGTGTTTGAGTCTCGCGAGGATCCTCTTCATGGCGAAGTCGCCCTGATAGGGAGTCGGACAGGTGTATCCTGGCACGCGATCGGGCCACAAATGCAGCGTGTTGCTTAACATCGTCACAGCTGGCTGCGCAGATGGTGCCGTCGCCCGTCAAACCAACAAAGGGCGATAATACCACTTACTCATACCAATTGCCTAAACAAATTTCGTGATTCATACAATTGAGTCTCGCGATGCCTTACCAAAATTGGTACGGTAAAAAGCTACAAAAAAACTCACACGGCTTGACAACGGTACATGAAATTGACAATATCGTTCCACCGACTTGCCGAACAGATTTTTAGGTATAATATTTTGTTAGTTAAAAATATCTTCTTAATCTATGATTAAGACTACATCGGCGAGTCCAGAGCCCAGTCGTCATTGCACACATTGGTGTTCAAGTCAAAACGCATGAAAACGAAGAACGAGGAATGTAATGAAATTTCTATGTTGCAACTTTTATGGGTGTCCACAGGTTCGTTTGTATTTATTAATGATAACAACAAAAAGTAATCTTTTTCCTCTCTTTCTTAACTACGATTTTCATATATATAATCCATAAGATATTTATCAAACTTAAGTTAAATATAGTACCAAATTTTAAAGAGCACCAAAATTATAATTGCGTCAAATAATACTTCATTTGATTATGTAATTCTCTCGCATCGAATGTTTTTGGCTCTAATGGTTATTTAAACACTAAGTTGCACGGGAACTCTCCATGCGCCTGCGCAATTTAAGTAAAATGCGTGACGAGTATCGATGGAGAGGATTAACCAGATCCGTTATATTGATCGATCCGATATTTAATCTCGAGGGCTCGATACTAAATAATTGGGGTACATCGATAATACAAAAAACCTCTAACCACACATCAACAAGATTGCAGGTTGTAGGTAATCGCAAAGTTTTTGGTGTTCGTCTTTTTTACTTACAATATTATCAACCACTAACGAGCACATGATAAATAATGTAAATACATTATCTTTAAATTTTTGTTAGGTATATATTATGCTTTGTGGGATAGTTTGAACAAAACAATTAAATTGTTTGTAGAAAAATTTCTTGACCATTACTTTGGGTATACACGCATTCCTGATATATGTAACCAAATGTTTGCTACGTTACGATGCCTGAAGCTGGGCACTAAGAGAATAAGAAACACATGGGAAGGTAGCAATTATTTATACATTACACATAGACCATCTAGTACTATTCTATCTATATACATATATATAAATACATATGTATGCAAAAAATGGGTTTTATTTTTTCGCCTATCGCCTGAAAGCTAGTGAATGTATCGACACAATAACATGACCATACGCCACGGAATGATTTGTAGGTGGTTTATGGGCTATTTATATTTTGAATTTCATAGATTCTTCATTATTTTATTTCTGATTAACTTTTATAAACAGTCAATTTACGTCCCTACTATTGGGGCACAGGCCTACCCTCAATATGCGGGCGATGGGCCATAGTCACCACGCGGGCCCAATGCGAATTGGTGACTTCACACACACCTTAGAATAAATTCTAATTCATGTTCAGGATTCCTCGCGACGTTTCCCTTCACCGTTTGTATTTAGCTGTTGTTACTAAAGTTCACAAATGTACATAACTCAAATATTAAAATCATCGGTACATGCCAAGATTCGAATCGGCGACCTTCGGAATGAAGGCCGCACGCTTTAATCATTAGGCCAGCGAGTTACTTTTATAAACATTTTCATTTCGTTTTATTAATGCGGTTGCTATAGTAACGGTTGCTATAGAAAGTCATTTGCGGTTGCGGTTGCTCTCAAAGAATATTTCAGACAAACTTCAAGCATAGTTCTATATTACGGCCAGTAAAGCGAGCGGAAAACAGCTAATAGTAATATATACATAGATTGATCTATCTGGTATACATCAGAACACGAAATATTTTTTATGTCTTATATTCTAGACCATATACAATTATAAATGTAACGAAAAGGGGAATCACACATAGAAGCTTTCGACGGACCAAGTGTTGCATATCGCACAGCGGGCGTCACGCGCCGCGAACCCCACTTCCGGTAGCGCTCTGGTGCTCTCCTTCATTTTATTCTTACATGACTGCACTACATTTTAGCTTCGCAAGATTTTTCTTGGCTGTAAATGAGTTTGTGTAGTAAAGCAACTAAATATTTGTCTTTCTAACGTTTCTAACAATTTTCTACAATTGTTATGTAGAAAAATGATTTAATTTTTTCTTTTTTTTTTAATTCAACTGAAACTATTTTCAGCACCATCAGTAAAACATCGCAAATTTCGATTAAGTTAATGAAGTTATCAATAAAATGCAAATTACAAATTTTGTACAACGAAATACCATCAATTGACTAATACGTGTAGCTGTATATGTACTTACAAGTGAGGATAACTAAATAATTAGTTATAAAGGAGTTATTAATAATCTTACAATTATTTCCTCCGTGCAGTATTTATATTATAACATTTAGAATTTAAGTCAAAATGTTTTTAAGAAACAGTTTGGATGTCATTTCAACATTGAAAGGAGTTAGTGCAGTAATAGATAAGTTTATTTTGAATAATTCTGCATAATTCCAGAGAAAGTAACTAAAAATGTCTAAAAACGAACTAGCAACGAGTCCGTCGCAGCAATTTTCTCAAAAGGTAGCAGCTTCAGAACAAAGAATGACTATAAGCGAGTCGAGCCAAACTATTTTAGCCAAGGTAAGCAAGGCTACAGTCTCGTTGATAGAAAAGAGACAAATGTATCGAGTGATAGCCGATGGTCTAGATTTAACACCCGATGATATAGTTGATCCGGATTTTGTACTGATGGATGATGATCAAACGCACGCTGCGTTCGAAACGAGAACGGGACCCAAAAGTGACATAGGCTTAAAAATAGCGAAATCAAAGTCAAAGTCTATGGCTGATGTAGCAATGAAAGTGTACACAACGACGATCTCCCTTGACGACATTTATATCGATCACACAAAAAATACGGGCGAAGGTTTCACTTCAGATGATTACGACTTAGAGCTAGCACCTTCTGCATTCTATTTACCAAAACAATATCCGCTTATGGCGTATCCGAAAGAAGTATTTATCGTTCTCAAAGAAACAGAGACGAAATTTCTGTTCGAGTTACCGTGTTTTTCTTATGAAAAAGGTACAGCGGATGCAAATACCGTAGAAGAACAAAATAATTACTACCAATATATAACCGTTGGGAAAGGCAGAAATCGTAAAACGGTTACGGAAGAGACACAAACAAAAGAATGTGTGTTACAATCACGACACACGCTGGCAACAAGACCGCAGAAGAAAAATGCGATTTCGTTCGCGTCGCTATGGGACATGCATGACACGTATGCAAAACTCGCTAAAGTTATAAAAGAAGAAGAGCCTGATGAAATGGTCATGTATCAGTCGGTGGAGCCCAAACTGTTACGGAGAAAAAAGACGACGTCCTCAGATGTCTATGAAAGAAAAGGTAAAACCTTTGAAGAAATTTGCGACACCCAAGAGTTTCTCGATGCTGTACTCTTAACAGAACGTGTTCTAGCGACGTTACAATATTCTGATGCGCAAAAGAAATTTCGTGGACTGGTTACATTCAATCCACTGTCACTCGATCTTGTATATATTTACTCAATGAAACCGCTTTGGACGCTTGAATGTCAGGAAACTACAGGCCGTCCGATCACTAGTATATCGTTTAACCCAAGAAATGCCAATATTTTGGCGGTGGCCCACGGAAAATTTACTTATGCGGAAACATTTGACGGTTTGGTAAGTATTTGGTGCACAAAGAATCCACATGTACCTGAACGACTATATCGTTTTAAGCATCCACTGACCGCTGTGGCGTTCTCCGAAAGAAATCCAAATTGGTTAGCTTGCGGCTTTGATAATGGTGACGTATTGGTATTAGATATAACGTCTTATAGCATCAAGACCACAGCTGTGAGCAAACGCGAGACAAACCCCTGTTTCGAACCGATATGGCAGGTAAATTGGTCTTTTATTGATGGGGTACAATACGTTATAACCACTTGTCAAGACGGTAGGATCAATAAATTTAAAAGTACAAAGACCCATGATTTTATCTGTTCACCGATGATGCGCATGTCGACGGTTGAAGGAAAAATGAAAGGTTTACAAACTGCCAAAAACTGTGTAATTGTAGACGTCCCCATTGTAAGAAATCCGGCTGCGCTCTGTATGAAATGGCACTGTAGAATAGACCATATATATCTTGTTGGTACGGACGAAGGGTGCATACACAAATGCTCCACTCATTATTTAAATCAACATATCGATGTTATGAAGGCACATTCTGGTCCGGTATACAGCATGAACTTTTCGCCATTCATGCAAACATTGCTGATGTCCTGCGGCGCGGATAATGCGATTAGACTATGGCTGGAGGGTATGGACGACGTCATTATGACTTTGAATTGCCCCGCCGCTGTTTATGATGCAGCTTTTTGTCCAGTCAACTCGACCATAATCATTTCCGTGAGCGGTAACGTGTTGTCCATATGGGACATTCGTAGAAAAAATCATATTCCCTGCGCGGAGTACACATTTCCGGGAAATGTCGTGCTTAGATTTGTCCAGTTCTCGAAATCGGGGGACAATGTATTCGTCGGTGACACACTGGGCCGCGTGCACACGTTCCACTTGGAGGACACTCCCATCCCGCCGTTTTACCAACAGAAAATATTGGATGAGGCCATAAAGAAGGCGCTTTGCACTCGTCCAAAGTTACTTAAGCAGTTGGAGAAAATTGAGAAATACAAGGAGCGGTATGCAAAGTAACAACAATAAAAAAAGCTTACAACGACAACTTTTACCTGTTTGCGGACTGTACATCGCAATCGGTTTCAAACATTTAATACTCTCAAGTAAGCAAACAAAAAATCCATGGTCCCCAAATACAACAATGTCTATGGTACCAGAACTTGATTGAGAATGATTATGTAATACGCAATACTATAAATAACCTACCACCAGATATACAAAACATTGTTGTATCCTCGGGTTAACATCGAGCGAGATTAAAAAGATTGCAAACCAGCCCGGATGTGACTTAACGCTGCAGCTAGGCTACGACATCTGTATCAGCCAGATAAACCTTACTGGTTTTCGAGTAATATTTAAAATTTTTTCTTTAAAAAAATTAATTAAAAAAAACTAATTACTTTTTGTAGTCTTGTAGTTAGATAATAAAACTTGGTATTTATCATGAAGTAAAACATGAGTGTATTAAAAAAACCTTTTAAAAAAACTGTATAATTTGTTGAAAAATAATTTCCGATATGACCATTTTAATGTGTAAAATTTTTATATTACTTAACTGTTACTTCGTGCAATGGTGAGCTATTACATGCAATGTTTTATGAAACTACGGATTTTTTGCTTCTGTGGCGTAATGGCTAACGGCTTGCGTTGAGACACTGCTTCCCTGGGCTGGATTGCGGGAAGATATGCTGTGGAAAGGTTGCTTGGTGGTAGGGTTTATTTAAACATACTGCAGGCTAGCTGTTCATATTGTAAATCTGTGGCCAGAACAGCATGACTATGTTCCGGCTCTCAACACAAAATCCAAAGTATTCTGCATGACTACACTTCACCATTCTTGGCCTCATGGTCACTTTACACCGTGTGAAATAGAGATCGCGTCACCCATTACCACTAACCTTTCTTTTTAACTCGATCGGTTATTTTTATTACTGACTAGTGACCCAAAAATAAAACATTAAAAAACATAATTATATTTACTCTTAAACTTATTATGCAATTATTAAATACAAAAAAAAATATCTATTGTGAGATAGGTTACATCAATCATGTATAGAAACAGTATCGTCACTGACGTCAACATTTCAACCGATGGATATCTGATTAAATTAATCTGAGTTTTAAAATGACTAGGATTTGTTTGAGAGCATTTGCATTTGATACTCTTTCTTCAGTTCTTTTAAATTAGCTTCCAAAATAGCCACCTGAAAAAAGAATGAAAATGTTAAAACTTATTTCTATCACAGAATGAACTGTTGTGAGACTTGTATACAATGGCGCGACAATATTTGAGTGCGATGAAGAAAATTTCACCATATTGTCCTTGACGCATAGACATCTTGTTACTTTATTAATTTAATTACCTTCAAGATCCTTCACACTGGAACACAGCAATGTTAGCACATTTCTCTTTGACGGCAGAAAGAGAAGGTGCAATGGTACTTATCTACATAGTGTCCGGAAAAAGAGACCAACCACCAATAAATAAAGACATAAATTACCTCCTCGAATTTTAGGTCCTTCCTCGCATCTTTAATATATCCTCTGATAATGTTCATCTGCTCTATAATCGGGTTATCGTCGTCAACGTCGGGCTGGTTCTCCAGCCGAACTCCGCTGGACCCGGCTTCCTGTTCTCTCCAGTCACTCTCTCTCTCCATCATCTCTCTTTCCAACTGTATTTGCTTTTGCGCACGAGCGTACCGCTCTTGGCGCACTTCCTCTATTTGCGTTTCCGTTGGCAGCTTACGAAGCGACAGGAGGTCTTCCTGCAATATTCATTGAATTTATCATCATCAAGAAGCTTTATTCATCTACGGAAAATCTACAAAAGGAAGTTTGTTATGGTAAACGATATGCCCATAACAATGTTCCGCTTGTTAGGATGATATGCATTGCACCACATTACATTCGTCACCTGAAGACACAAGATTTTAAGTCACATTAACACCGAAAATTGCCTTGCTACAACACGTTCAAATTGTGTTTGCATACTGTTGTTTGGCAGGACAATTGAACGCGGTACCTACCCAGACAGCCTGTGGCCACAAACAACTACAACCAACTAAAAAAAAATATTCATCTAAAATATTTACTTTAATAAAATGTGCTGCTGCCTGTCTTATGGAATTGTGCAATCTAGCCAGCCGCGTGCCAGGTTCTGCCGGAAAGCCTGCTATCTGTTTACTGAGCAGGTCGATGCCCTCGGCCAGTTTCCCGACGCGCCCTCTCATTGCGTTTACGTCCGACAGGTTATACGTTGTCTCTCCGTCGAATAGACTTTGACACATCTAGAACAAAAAAAAAACAAAATTATTTGTACTATAATATTATCCAAAGTTTTTTTCAGTTTTCTGTAATGGGTCAACACTGGACCTCTATTTCACTTGATATAAAATGATGATGAGACCATGAAGCTTGTTTGTGCAGAGCACGAAGTTTCACAAATAGATTTTTACTTTTTGCCTATATATATTAAACAGTGTACCTTCTCATACATAACAACCGCTGGTTTGGCCTGGTCCATCAAACTTCTCATTTGTTCATACACTGTCACAAGAACAGTCTTTGCATTCCGGCTCTCCTGAATTTGCTTTCGAAGCTTTATTAAATTATAACAGTGCTCACAAAGCCTAAGGCAATTTTTTTCAGTAACTTCTTGATCAGGCTGTGTAGATACTTGTGGTTTGGACGGATCAACTATAGATTCTGAAAATTTGTGCATATATAAATTAATTTCACATAAAGTTTTGTTCCACGATCATTTGCCTTGAGTCTATAGAATAATACTGTTATTAAATTTCAAATACCTTATTGAAAATGCCAAACAAAAGATGTAAGTTAAAATTACATAACTATCATTTCAGTAATTGTCACTGCTATTCAGCTGCCACCTGAACTTTAAGATTTATTGCTATACAAGCTACACAGGGCATAAGACTTCACAAGCATACAGCTATAGTAAACAGTTCTTGGAATTATCCCCTTCTTATCCACCTTTTACTTCACTATAATAGTATGGAGGAGATGTAAATATTCCATTATGTCCCCCAATTATAAAACCTATTAAGTTTTTGAATAACTAATTTTGCATCCAATTTATAAACACACATGCTGTGTTGAAGGATGTTTATCACTTCTACAAAACCCCACATAGCTTCTATAAAAATATGTTCTTGTTTATAAATAGATTTAAATCCAGATTCAGTTAAAAAAACAATATTAACCTTCAGTACTATATGTAGGTTATCTGAGATGACTAATTTAGTATTTACTACAAAGTTAATAGTAAAAAGTAATTTAATTTTCAGACAACAAATATTAACAAAAAAATTTAAAGTTAAATGTTTTTAATTGATAAAGTTTTATAATTTCATTATATTATTAAATTGATAGATTGCTGATATGAATAAATCATTAATAAAATTATAATAATAGACACATAAATATTGTTGCTAATACAACTAGTTTGTATAAATAATCAAATAAAAATATTAACTGAAATATGTAACTATATTCATTAAAAAATTTATCACTCTATTTCTTGTCTGTTATGGAGGGCCACTGAATACCTGTTATGAAAAAATGTAAAGTATCTATGCAACAAATTTTATGTGTATACACATACTTGCTATATTTATATCAAGAAACACAGAACAATCATGGCACTGTATACATCCACACAAGCGACAGTGGTGCTTCCTTCTAGTCAGGTTAAATGCTTTTGCACAGTTTGGGCACAGCTTCACTGAAGAACCATCTAACCATGGAACAACCTAGAATGATAAATATTCATCTGTCTAGACATTTAATGCTTTCATTATGATATAGATACTAACTACGGCTATAAAGTAGATAATTAATCAAATTAATGGTGAAATATTGCAATTGCCAGAGTAGAGTTTATAACCTTTAAGGTTTATCATAAACAAACAATTGCTAATTTGCTTAACAGACCTGTTTATGAGCATTATAGGTTATTGATACGATATATCTCTTAGACAAATATTTCCACTAACTTTCAAAAGCCAATGCAGCTATATTTGTATTATCAAATTAATTCATTATCATATCTCAGGGTTTTTTTATGAACTTTAGAAATCATTTTTGCTACATAAAGACTGTAGATTTTTTCTCCTTCAATAGAAAACTAAATTTAAATAGTTCATAATTCTAAAATATATACTTTTATACTACATTTTACGGATCATTTTGTATTTTAATAGTATATTATATCAGAATCAGAATAAAATTTAATGCACAAATAAATGCATGCAAATGAAATATGCTTATAGAGAGTAAGTTTTAATGGTCATAATAGTTTTAGGAGGAAAGGAAAGTACATAATCTAACTAAAATATAATTTTATTTTTACTTTTCTCTTTGATTTTATTTGATAAGAAGTTTATAAAGATTTTTACCTGTTATGACATATAATAGATTTATATAAAATTAATCCTATAATGATGTTTACAATAACTATTAAAATATTTCAAATAGTATATTTAGGGCTAGAAAACTTAAGATAAGCAATAATATCTGTAGTCACTAAAGTTACTCACTTCCTGTTCATGGGCCTTTCTTTGATGTGATTCACTTGGCATATTGCATAAAAGCTTATCTAAACGAATAAGCAATTTATTTGTTTCACTTGCATATCTCTCAAGTCGCGCTGCCCTGACACCCTTGAAATAATCAGTGGAACTGCGTGCCACACCTATTAATTGCTCTTCTCTAGAATAATAGTACTCTTCGGAATTAATTTTTAACGCCTTATCGAATGTTTCTCTCAAATCAGATTCATCATTATTTAAAATTATTTTCTTTGCTTTACCGAATATATCTTTTAATGATTTAAGAACATCCTGCTCTTCTTGGTGTAAGCTTTCGAAATGATTTGTTAGTTGTGTAGCAGATTTTAGGTCTGCTTTACAAATTGGACATAAAAATCCTTCTAATATTTCTCCTTCGTTTGCAGTAGCCATTGTCTTACTAGTAAATTAGTTAAACATTGTAATTAAAACTTTCTTTTATCACAAACTACAGCGTTTATTCAGCAACTACTCCCATTTTCAACAACTACTGTTTAATTGTACAGTCTGTCATCAGTCATACTTAATGTCAAAAATATGTCAATTTTTTATTCCAATTCACCGAAAGATTAAACATCGAATAATAATATTACTTTAATAGCTCTAAATATAGCAAACATACACATTAATCATATATTAAGCTTTAAATAATGTTATTAACGTACATCATCAGCCAATAGACGTCCACTACTGGACATAGGCATCTCCCAAAGATCTCCAAATCGATCTGTCACGTGCTGCTCGCATCCAGTGGGTTCCTGCGATTCTCGCCAGATTGTCGGTCCACCTTGGGGGAAGCCTCTCAACCCTACGTCTACCTGTATGCGGGCGCCACTTGAGGACTTTACGGTCCCATCAGCCGTCAGTCCTTCAAGCAATGCGCCCTGTCCACTGTCATTTAAGTCTAGTAATCTTTTAGGCTATGTCGGTGACCTTAATGCTTCTGCGGATCTCCACATTTCGGATTTAATCGCGCGGAGAAACTCCGAGCATAGCCCTCTCCGTTGATAGCAATCGAGCTATTAACATACACTATCAAATTACTTTTTGGCAGATTGTTAAAGGCTCGGCTGTTTTTTAATTTTCTACAGATTTTATATTTTTGACATATACGAGGAGGGATCAAAAAGTTGTGAGAATGAGATAAAATGTAATGATTATTGATAACTTAATAATTAATTTTTCTACATAGTTTCCAAGTCTCTTTACACACCGAGTCCAGCGCTTTTCCAAGGTTTCAATCCCTTTAAAAAAAAAGTTTTATCTTGGTCCTGCAAAAAAACTCTCCACGGCATCCATCACCTCGTTATCGTCTTCGTACCTGTTTTCCCTTAAGTATTCTTTAAATTTGGGGAACAGATAAAAATGGCTAGGCGCCAAATGTGGTGAATAAGGGGGTGGTTAATCAATTCGAAGCCAGCTTGCTGAATGGCAGCCATCGCAACTGCCGACCTGTGTGCGGGTACGTTGTCGTGATTAAACAGCACGCCCCTTCGAAGTTTCCCTCTCCTTTACTCTTTGATGGAAAACCTAAACTTGAGAATTAAAGCTGCATAATATTGATCTGTAATAGTGATTCCACGCTCCAGGTAATCAATGAACAATATCCCTTCTGAGTCCCAAAATATTGAGGCCATAACCTTGCCAACCGATGCTACGGCTCGAAACTTCTTCGGGGTCGCTGATGATGGCCGTTTTCATTGTGAAGAGTGCTGTTTTGTCTCGTAATTAAAATGATGAACCCATGTTTCCTCCATTGTTACAAAAAGAGACAAAAAGATTTCAGAATCTTCTTGAAACTTGTCAAACAATATCTTCGAAATGTCAAATCGATTTTGTTTCTGCGTGTCAGTTAACATTCTCGGCACCCATCTTGCGGAGACTTTCTCATATTCAAAGATTGTTTCAATATGGATTGAATAATTCCATATGAAATGCCCATTTCTTGAATTAAGTATCAGATGGTAACTCTTCGATCGCTCAATTCAATTTTCTCGACTCTCGCAATATTTTCTTGCGTGAATGACGTATATGGACGGCCGCAACGATGTTCGTCTTCCGTGCTCGTTTTCCCTACTCGAAATTGAGAAGCCCACCTTGCGATAGTGGATTACCGCGGAGTAGACTCTCCTAATGTTCCCTCCAAATCGCAATGAATCTCATGCGTCGTTAACTTTTTTAAACTGAGGTATATAATAACGGCTCGTTTTTCTCAATTTTCGAGGACACGTTCAGACATGAAGCAAACAAATGACTACATTCAGGAAAAAAACAAAATAAAATCGAAGTTTTTTTCTTTATTAATATAACAAATATGTATCCAAGCCATGCTAGTATTTTTTTTCTCTTACCAAGGAGTATATATGTTGTTCTCACTACTTTTCGATCCCTCCTCGTATTATAAATAATACTCATCTTTGGTGATCGTCTATTATATTTGAAATAGGTTAGACAATAAATGAGTCTTTCATAATACACAAGAGTAATATTTTTATTACTTAATTAATGGCGATATTGATATTTATAGTACTTGTAATATATATACATATATATAATGACATTGGGTATATAAAATAATATAATTTTATTGTAAACATTTTTTACATGATAGATTTCATATAATCAGTAACAGTGATAAAAAGTTCTTTTAATTTTTCCAAAAACGTTTCCATTTCCGGCCAGTTTTGCTTTTCTACCGCTCTTATAACCGCCTGCGCCGTCAACCGAGCTGATGATAATTGCTGATCAGCCTGTTGTTTTTCCCTTTCTTCTACATCTTGTCTTGTTTTCAAACTATATTCAATTAGAAGACGGGCTAGCTCCATTACCTTCATGCAGGTTTCTGGATTATTTGACCAGTTTCCACTCTACAAATGTTTTAAATTATATAAAATATAACAGAAATAAGTTATTATCAATATTATTCAGAGAACTTACATATGTGTACCCTTTATAAGCTTTTAAAAGTCGCTGCGCTTTCAGCAGATAAGTTGTGCTGAGGTCAGAATACAACTGCCATATTTCTGGTTTGTTTTGGTGTATTGAAGTGATTCTACCAAAGAGTTCGAGAACGCGTTTTCTTAATCTGAAAAACAAAAAGCTAGATCGTTAAAAAAATATTTCTGAAAAATGTAAAGTTATTTTGCAATACTACGAAATCCGCAAAATGTTCACTTGGGGGTAAGTGATTCACCGGCCCATAACAATGTGGCGCTAGTTAGATTAATAGACACTACATCATGTTCGCCACTTTGAGACTGTTTAGTTTCTTTATCTCACTAATTTCACGGAATAGAGCACCCTTTAAACCGGAAGACAGCTCATGTAGTGGGAGAAATAGGTATAACGTTGGTACCTGCCTACCTGGTCTTCGATAACAGAGATCTATAATAAATAAAATAACAAGACACTTACTGAAGGTAACTACTTTACTGGTGATATAGTCTATTGGCGGAGACCGTCTAAAAAGGTACCACCGCAGCGCCTATTTCTGCCGGCCATCAGTAATGTGCAAGCGTTACCGTGTTCCGATTTAAAGGGCGTCATAGATAGTATAATTAAAGGGGTAATGACTCATCATCTCTCTCATGTTTCAGGCGTCCACTCACACAGTCCAGTGTATTACATCTTAACTAGAGCCACGTTGTTATCGGCGGGTGTGTATCACTTACCATCAGATGAAAGTACTGCTCTTCTCGTCACTCAATTATATAAAAAAAAAAGTGTTGTTTTGATAAATTGTATTATACATTGCAACCTTGAAACAGTAAAGGTTAGCTATATATAAAAGTTTTATATGACATGTACTGAAGGAAAAATAAATCTATAAAGGGACATTTACCACGGCCATGCCCAAAAACTATTAGAAGACCAAGTTGACAAGACAACTCCTTGGGTGACGTGATTCAAAGAGAGTTCCAAAAGAAAACCTTCTTAATTAAAACCTCACCGCAAACTGATAATATATACCTGGCAGCACTATTTCCATCCGCCTCTTTATTTTCCTGTAGTATACCACGCACGAGCAAAGACAGCACTTCCACATCTTCGAATTTTCCTTGAAGGTCTAATATCCGATGCACGCCCCGGAGCACATCTTCAAAGTGCCCTGTGTCCATGCTAACAATGATAATATTCTCCCACAACTGCAAAAATTAAGTACGGAAAAAAAAAAAAAAACACATGACGACAGCTGGTCGTATAGCCCGTATACAACTGAGCTATCACCGTTTTGTGAATCACATACCATAGATTAATAAAGTAAAAGGGATATAGTTGAACTGGTATTAAGTTTTATACATTAATGTGTAGTTATTTTTTTTACGCTTTTCTAATCTTATTCATATGCAGCTTAAGTGTGTGTCAGTTTGTCGCCGATAGCTTATTGGTGTCCTGCGTAACAGTGTCAGCTATTGGAGTGAGGTTGCTGCGAAATTCTATTAGTCCATATACATTGATACTATGCATGCAATTATCATTGTTAAATTCAATTTCTATAACAATAAAGATTGATAATAATTAGAAGCTTTAATGTAAAACAGCTGTTCATATACACACATACATTTTCACCGATTTCCACAACAGATAATAATAATTACAATTTGAATTAGCATACATCTTTGCATAGATAGTCTTAATCACAATTCATAATATTTAGAACAGCAGTCAATTCCGTTGACTGCCAGGATTTTTTAGTAGTTGTATAAGCAGATTAATTGAACAGGAAAGAATGGCCAAGACTTGCTTTGACAGATTGTGTAATCCTCAGAAAACAGCGGAAATAATAGTAAAACATACTGGGTGTTAGGAGACCGCTTCCGAAAACGAAGACAGACGACAATACTAATGACACCTTTGAAGAGGAGACGGAAAAAAAATCGATACTTATTAGAAAAAAAGTCATACTTTTAATACGTTTTATTAGCATCATTTACGCTCCATCATGTTAGTACAGCTAAATGAAACGATAGTTTCATAAAAAATACATTAAAAAAACTAGCAATGAAACGCAAAATCAAAAACAGCTGATGCTCGGATCAACGGACGTCCGGGCGCGCAATCTATATGCTCCGTGGCCCTATGAAATAAGGTTCAAATTCAAACCAAATACATCTCGGGATCCCGCCGCGCCCGAGCGTTCGTTAACCCGAGCATCAACTGTTTTTGATTTTATGATTCATTGCTGGTTTTTTTGTTTAGTAAAGTAATGTAGTTTTTATAAAGCTATCATTTCATTTAACTGTACTAACATGATGGAGCGTAAATAATGCTAATAAAACGTTTTAAAATATGATTTTTTTTTATCAGGATCGATTTATTTTCCGACCCATAATCAAATTTATCATTAGTATTATCGTCTGTCTTCGTTTTCGGAAGCGGTCTCCTAACACCCAGTATGTTTTAGAACTTTCTATATGCACTTACTTTCCAATTGTCATAATTAAAACGGATGGACTCCATGAGAGCTCTATATGCTCGGTTTTTATCTCCCTGCTTCACATAGACTTTAGCTAGATTATTCCACGCCTCGAAAGTGTTAGGGTGTAAGTACGTGTACCGACGGTAGGCTTTTGCTGATAACTCCCAGTTTTCGGTCACCAGAGCGGCATATCTAAAAAATATGAAAAAATAAAATCTTATTAAATTAAATGATCATTCTTTTAACTTGCATGTACACGCATGCAATGACATACCACAGAATGCACAAAACTAACCCCAATCTCGCCCATACACTTTCCTGAATAGAATTGATCTCGACAGATTTTTCATAATGAGGAATGCATTCTTCATATTTCTTGTGACTGAATAGAAAATTGCCCCAATGCCGTTGAGCGCGACTGCTTTTCTGGTTGGAAAACTCCCAAGCCTTTTCGTACCAGGACACGTCATCTGTGAGGTTTTTATTTTTTAAATATAATGTATGAGCCAACGCATAATTACGATTCTACATTATAGCATGCAGCAGTATGATCTATGATTGTAAATTCACAATAATCTGGAGTAAGTCTATTCACTATTCTCTTTAGAACGACCACATCATTTTGGTACGGGAATACCGATGTCTACAAATTATTCCAATCCCTCTCTCTTTGCGTTATGAAAATTGAGAAAAAAGACTAGCACAGGATCAGAAAAGTTTTCCGTGACTGACTGCCCAACTTCAGTTTGAAGATGGCACTCAATAATGATGAAAGGAAATACCATGTCCTTGTGTGCCAATATCGAATTTCGGCTGTATGATTGTATAATATGTACAACAATTGTTCATCAGTGGTAATAGGCACATTATTTATTTAACTTAGCGACGAGAGAAGCAGTGTTCACCAAATGTTGTCATGTCAGCTAATCATAACTGTGTGTCATGAAGTGTAAGGTTGGTTGGAGTGCAATACGTTATGCTCCTCTCATCCGTATGATTTTAAATCAGATTACCACAGCAATATCACTTTTAATTCTTAAAAGATCTTACATACCTGTAGCATCACCCAGCAGACAGTATAATTTCACTGTTGGTTTTATATCTAACTGCTGTCGTATTATTTCCGCAGCCTACAAGAGTGAAATCTCATTTAAGAATTTGCCCATATTCAAATTAGGCGCACCATTTAGGAGTCACCACATATAAACAGCGTAAACCATATTTGGATTAAAATTATTTGATTTCATGTAACAAAAATACCTTATGCCTTAACTGTAGCATGGTGTAGCAGACAATAACATCCTCCCACAACTGGAGACGTTGGTATTCCTCAAGCGCGGCCTTCACTAGCCCCATGCTAAGATATAAATCACCTAGCTGCTGACGCCATGTCCACGCCGCAGGGAGTCCGCTGGCCCACAGGAATGACAGCCTATAATAAACAAAAATTAAAAACTTTCTATAGCTATCATTAATACTTTTGTCTAACTATATATATAATATATATACATTATAATATTAGGTCCTTACATATGAAATTAGCGTTTTGTACAGGAGGAATATAAAGTCAATTTCTTTTTGTAAAATATATTAAGAATCAAAATATGCACCATTGTTATCTATGCACTGTTGCACTGACATCTCATAGGTAGTTCATTGATCCCTTAACTAAGAAAACCACAGGGGCGAGAGTCAATAAACTCATATACATATAAAAATATATATTTACGTTTATGTATTATTTAAATCATAAGATTATACCGTAACTCTGATAACAAAAGTTTCAATTGTATACCTGCTTATTGCTGCTACACCAGTTTTATCATTTACGATAGTCTCACATTGCATCATGGCTCTCTCAACTGTTCGCTTGTGATTAGCTTCCAATTTGCATCGGATGAGCAAAGCTGCTACACGAGTTGACCATGGACCTTTCGGTTGTGACAGAATCGCTTGTATGTATGGCTGCAATTCTTCTGTCATTAGATCATCTTTTGGCTGACACTTTTGTATGCACTGACTGTAATACAAAATTTATAAATGTATATTTCCATGAGAAATTATCATCATCTTCATTAGGTTCCCTCTTCAAACTGAAATTTGACAATCAAATTGACAAAACCAATTCAATCCTCAGCTATTATTTTGAAATGATGGTATTTAAACCTGGTCCATTCCGTGGTCGTCAAACTATTTCTCGTGTTGTCTACCAGGTGCACATTTTTCCAGGAATTTTGCCCTCAAAGGTCATCCTTAGAAACTCATAAAAGGATCGTCTTTGAAGGTGTCCAAAAAATGCAACCATTCTTTGCATCACAGTTGCCATCAGCCTGTATTTTCAGTTAGCGTTTTATGCCAGTACTAGGCCATAAAAATAACTATGTAATGTGATAAAAATAAAGTAATTTTACTAATCTCTTTTTCAAACTTTATGTGCTCAAGACACTTTATTGAATATTTAAAATTAAATCTAATACTCAAAATATACATACACATTAAGCAAACACAATGTTTGCTCCAAACTTGGTAACTCTGTTAAATTAATCTTCTCATTGAATTCTACTTTATTTAGTCTTACATCATCCTGAAGTTCTATATCAGGAGGAAGTTCAGAATTGCCATGGCTTATCTCAGCAGAATCACGTTGTATACTTGAATCCAGCTCAGCTGTGAGAGCCAATTGTGGTAGAGCATTCTGTTGGAATTTTGTACGTTTTCCCAGTATACCTGCACAATAATAGTGAAATTGTATTATATTTATGAAAAGTTTTTTGTAATTAAAATATTCAGCATCATCATTAGGTACGCTCTTCAAATTGAAGTCTGGTGATCAGATTGAGAAAACTAATTCAATCCTCAGCTATTCTTTTTATCTGATGGTGGTTAGGTCTGTTGATTCTTTTATGTTGTCAATCCATTTCTTCCATTGTCTACCAGGTGCACCTTTTATAGGACTTTAACCTTTATGGATCAACCTTAGAAACTCATAAAAGCATCCTCTTTGAAGGTGTCTGAAAACCTTTCTTTTCACTGCATTGTCATCAGCCTACATTTGCAATTAGCTCTCTCAAGAACTTGAACATTGGAGTCAAACTGCTTCCCCATGATCTTAAACATTTTACAGAGTCCCCACATCTCAAATGCTCTTATTTGATGACAACATACCTTTTTTTAAATCCTCATCATTTCACAACTATATAAAAGAACGGACCAAACATAAAATCTTAAATTGTCCAATTGCACAGCAAATTTATTTTGTTTAGTTAATAAATAAACATGAACTATTTATTTTTATATGGTAGCTATTATAGCTATGAAATAAATAATTATGAAGTAGAAAAAATCTTGATTAATTGTTCTATTACATAAAATTGACTTATGGCAGTGGCAAAATATGATTCTTACCTGTCAATTCTAATTTCAAACCAGCTATTTCTTTAGCTTTTAATAAATACTCATCAACCTTCTGCACCATACCATACATTAAATACGCCTGTGCTATTTCAATGTATAACAAAACCTTTAGACGACAATTATCTAATGTTTGTGATTCATTTGACAACTTTGCTATTATAAGCTCCAGATCTTTAAATAGACTTGCACTAGTTTCTTCCAAGGCTCTCTGATGTGTAACTTTTACACGAAAACTCCACCAAAGGTAAATCTACAAAAAAATAGAAATTTAAATACAGGAATGAGAACAATAGGACTTGAGATATCTAAATTTGATTATAAAAAGTAGTGTAAATTTTTAACAAAAATACCTTCAAATTTATTACCATTTTTATACATAATTACATTGGGTAATGTAATATAAGGTGTAACACAAAAGTAAAGCTGGTTATTTGGCAGATAGATGTGTTATATGTGGAAGTACTATTTTTTAACTGACAAACTATGAAATGTTGAAATATAATTTTACATAATATTTACTAAAAAAGACTTAACAATATTTTGTACACTTGCTCAGTAAACTATGGTAATCACATCTATGACTATCCCACAAAAATATTGTAATAGCAGATAAATAAAAGTAATTTTTAATTTCTAATTAAATAATTTAGTCTTACCAAATTTTGATCAAGCGAAAAGAGAGCACTAAATAATTGAGAAGAAAAATACAATAGTTCTGGATTCAATATATTCGGGTACATGGGTACCGAATCACATTGCAAGAATGTACTAACATCTAAATCTTGAGGCCACTCAGTGCCAAAATATTGTTGCAAATCTACTTTCTCTGGAACAGTGTTCCAGTTTATTTTACAATAAGTGAGGAATGTACTTATAGCTATGTCTAATATTCTTTCAGCAAAACTATTTTCATCTAAACACTTTTTAAACATAACAATTAACTTGTCTGTTTTTAGGTTACATGACAAAAGTTGTATACACAAATCGCAGTGTTTAATATTCCATTCCCCAGTCCATAGTTTTGTTAATGTGTCATGATCTGAAATGAAGTAAATGATATGTAAATACACATATATGATAATGTCAATAGACTTTAATTTTTTTTAGTTTTTCAAACATACCACAATTACTTAAAAGGGTGTCGTAATTGCACAAATATGAAAAACTCAAGCTTTTTAACATTCTCGTGAAATACTTATATGTATCTAAATATGTATTGAGTTAATAAACTGCTACTTATATTTTAGTTTATTATTAAAATAAAGCATGTTTTTGACATATAACCTTTATATGAAATAGTTAATTTATTTTAATTGTCAAACCTAAAATATTTTATATTTTTAAATTTTGCTAATATACTTATGGAATATACACAAATTATTCTTTCTCAACCCTCTAATTTTAAATGAAAAATTCAAACATTTCACATTTATTAAGTTCAAGTACAAACATTCATAGTTTAAGTTTGAAAATAACTAAAATAAAAATGAATGAAGACGAAGTATTATAATGAAATTTGCTGCAATTTTAAGCATTTTAAAAGATATCAATGAAATATATACCAGAGTAGCCTATCGGAGCCTTTCTTACACTGTGATTTAAATTATCTGTGACACTGTGTGATGGTGGGTGGGCAAATTTTTTTTTAGGTTAGTGATTAAAATTTAGGAATTTTTTAATATAAATGACAAAACTATAACAAAAATGCAGTTTAATTATAAAATAGAATTAGTATTGATAACAATAACTGCCACACTTTGTACAATATTGTTATTGAAACTCCTTCACAATCTGCGGTGAGTATGCGTGATATGGATATAGGTTACGTAGTTTCCCGCCTGTTAATAAACGTTAATTTTGGTCTATTTTCTTTACAGGTCGGCATTACCTTGGCGTGTTAATTGTTGGTTTTGTAATTGTAATACATGGGTGAAGTTTCCAGTTCGTAATTGTTGGATTTGTCCAAAATGTGAACAGTACAATGGATTTACAAAGGTGCTTATATTTTGTTCTAATCTTGACACTATTCCGAATAGACGAGTTATATTCTTAAAATAATTTTTCCCATTAATAAATTATGCTGCCAATACCACAAGTTGTTATGTATGTTAGTTATTATTTTGATTTAATTAATATTTATGAGTATTAGCAAATATATTACTTCATCGATGTTTAAGAAAATTCGTTTATATGTTTCAGGACGGTGATTACAATAGAGCGCTTAATATAGCCTCTGAGCAAGCATTCAAAACCTTAAATGTATTCCAAAAGACTCCTCCAAAGAATGGCCTTTGCAAAATGTGTAACATAAACCAACAACTCAAGGTTACACAATTGGCTAATTTTGTTCCAATGAACGAGAAAAAATTTAATGAGGAAATAGAATCATACAGGTGAGTGAAGACTAATCGAGTATTTTTTCATTTTGCACAACAGCTCATAATTTTTGCTAAAAAATTACTACTACTTAGAAACCTCATCTCCTTTTGGGTTACTTTCATTTTAAGCTTGGTAATAGGGCCCTAACCAACATTAAGATAGTGCTATAGTTAGTGAAACTACTAGGCTTAAAATAATATCAATTTGGCTTTTTTTTTTCACAAAGAGTACAAAAAGTTCTTGTATAAATATATTTCATTTATTTCAAGAAATCAAAACTTCTATGTAGACATTTTTCATGATAATTATTATCTATAAACTTTGGAAGCCAGCTTTGTGTTATAATGTATTATGGAAGATTTGTTGTCGCAATAATGTTAATAAACTCCTGAGCAAAGATATTTATCATGTATTTGTTTCTATGCAAGACCATGCGAAACTATTTAGTATTCCTAAATTTGTTCATTTTGTTTTTTGACAGAGAATAGAATGCTTATAATGCCCTAAAACTTAAAACAAAATTTTAGCTCTATGGTAGGGAAAACAGGAACTTTTTATTTAATCTATTTTTTTTTGTTGTATTTATTAGAAAACTGTTATCACCTTACACCCCTGTAAAATTATTCAGTTTTGTTTAATTGTACCAGGAGACGGGCTTATTTTCCCTGTGTTATAACTATTGATATGTTTGCGACAAGCCTTTACTTAGTGGCTTTGCCATAGGATTGCGTGTTTTCACATTGCTTTTCTTTAATTCTCTATGTGCCTCATTCAGTCCCATGAGATAGAGGAAAATGTAATACTGGTGGTACATTTCATTGTGAATTCTTAACATATTTTATGTGCTATGGGTGTATGAAACTATATAGTGCAAATGTAATAAAATTAAGTGTGAGAAACATTTGTCCACAAGTTTAATTGTAACTCTAATTGTTGATTCATTAATCTGGTTTAACGTAGTATACTAAAGCTTTATTACAAAAAAACTACCAATTGTTCCAGTAATCTTTGACTTGTTACCTTGTTCTTCTTAACTTTACAAACATTCTTGTTTGATAATACAATGTCTGTGCTTATCTCTGTGATATTTAATTATGTTATCTGATATGTCAGTTTTAAATGTTACTATTTTAAATATTGTATGTCAGTATTTGTACAGTCACATTCTTTTAATAGCTTGCTGTTGGAACTAGTTTTCTAAGTCCAATCTTTTTGTTCAATGAATTAATCAACAGTATAATTCAAGATAGAATGTTGAAATTCATCTAATGTTGATATGGCTGGTCATAAAAATGTGAAGTAAAAACAAAGCAATGCATTGTCTACATGAGACATGAAAGATTAAAAGATATTCAGATTCTTTACCACAATAATTTCACCAACTGCAGTACCCATCAAAATGTGTGTTCTCCAGCACAGACATATCTGTATTATTTGGTTATATTTTGTATGATTATTTGTTGTATACTCTTACAGGCTGCAGTTAGAGAAGGCTTACAAGTTGTGTAGTCCTTGCAGAAAAACACTACAAAGCAAGCTGCATAAAGAAAAAGAGACATTTTTAGGTTCTAAGCTGCTAGAAACCAGAACACCTGACAAGAAACAGCAAAAAATTCAAGGAAAACAAAATCGGATTATAAAAAATCTTATAAATGGTTCTTCCACACTCATAGCAGGGATTCTTCTTGTACTAGTTGTAATCGAACTTTACGATAGGATGATAAGGCATAAACATTTAGTTAATACAATGCATAATGTAAAAGATATAATATTTGGTCTATTTGAAAGAATATTTACTATAGTTAAAATGAAAATGTTTATCACATTCCCATCATTAGAATTAGAAAGTAGTTTTTATGACATAAATGAGATAACACATATTGATATATTTAATTATTTTAAAATAGGACATTTACACAATCTTAATGATTTGACTCAGAAAGCCTTAAGTGGTTTTGTGTGTTTTGTACAAATTCTAGGACATTTTTTCACTATAAACAAAATTAATTATACTATAGTAATTGACTTACTATGGACAGTATTTGCAGTTACATCCATAGCACATTGCTCTGAAGCATTGGACCCAATAATTCCGAGTATGATCAAGGTGAGCATGTTTACTTTTTATTACATGAGGTTAAGTTATAGTCTATGGATTTTGAAGGATGCTTGTCCACAATACTTTGACTGAACACTTTGAGTTGACGGTTAGAAAATTTACAATAAGATAGTAGCTAGCCAGGCGACTTTACATAACGCTACCATCAATCAAAGACCATAACATGTGGCTTCGGAATGGTACCAGAGATCACTACATTATAAAACAATGACTGAACCACACCATGACAGCGGCAGTTAAATGGTTTAGTTTTGTAAATTAAACAAACAATATTACACTTTTTATGTAATATAATTTTATTTTTCTTTACAGCTGACATCCGTATTTGCAATAATGCTAGTCTATAGGAGAATGAAAATAAAGGCTAACAAAAACAATCTACAAATGCCAACAACACCGCGGAAATTAAAAAACTTAGCAAAGGTGTCATCGAAGTATTTAATTGATAATGATGATAGTCTTTCTCTTGACACGGATGATGACGTGTCCCTTAGTAAATTTGGCCTACACAATATCACAGACTCGTCCCACGAGACGCTCAATCCTCTCAACATTAGCTTAATGAATGGTAGATCATTCACTCCTCGCACAGAGAGTGTATGGGACAAACCGAAATTGAACTCAACATTTTGTGTGAGTCCTGCTATAGCTAAAAGTCCAAGCTCTGTCTCTGACACAGTGTTCATAAAACCTTCATTTAATAAATACCAAAATTTAGTGAAAAGTGATTCCGATTCCGAGCTGGATGAGAGTATTAGCTCCTTGTGTATCAGTACCAAGAAGAGGAATACAAAGAGCAACCCTGTGTTCGAGCTGCGAAGGTTCACCACTGCTCCTAGTTTTGTAGTTCCCACCCCGCTCAACCACTCCCGACCACTTATATCACCGAGCAAATTGGGTCACAGCACATCTTGGGTAGCTGGCGGCTACTGGGGCTCCGAAGGTGAACGGCCGTTGTTTAATATAAACGGTAGCCGGTCCTCGAGCCAGAGCTCTGGGTTCGAATCGCAAACTTCAAGTAACAACCAGCGCAATCTGTTCTCGCAGCCGCCGTCACGTGAGGACTCCGTATGTGGAGAGCTCGACCGGAACTCCCTCCTATTGGATCGTTTCAAGGGTTGCAATACGAACTATCAGAACTTACAGAATACTTCCGGCTTCACTCCAAGCCTCCCCGTCTTCCCACAGATGCAGTACAACAGCCATGTGCAGATACCGCAACCAAGGTTCGCTCAGCAGACTTTCATATCACAGAATGTCTTCGCTCGCCAGCAACCCTTCCCCTCAAATAGCATATTCAAAACCCCTGGTGGGTCAGGACTGATCAAATTACCTCAGAATAATTCCTTCACGTCTTGCTAATGCTAAGGTGCTAGTCATTTCGACTTTTTGACTAACAATCGGTTTTTTTTTCACTCTGATTATTGACCTCTACTGAACTTCATAAACTGCCATTAAGTTAAGAATGATTGCCTCCATAGCGCAGTGGCTAACCACTAGCTTTGAACATGGAGGTCTCTGGTTCGATTCGGGTGCCACGGATTGTGAAGTTTGTGGGAGTATTGCTGTATACCAGCTGTCAACGTATGAGAGGCTGAGTGTTCGAGGCGAGCTCGCTTCATCATCCACGGCCTCATTGTCACTTAACATGATGTGAATTTGAGGCAAAATGTTAGCCAGTTGTAGATAAAAAAAATGAATTTAATTAAGTTATATATCACATACATTAATTAGTTTGTAAGCGGTTATTAGTGAAGTTAAGGATATGCTGATCTCGTGTTTGATGCCGCGTGTCGGATGTATGAAACATTAAGAATTATTCTATTGTTACAACTTTTGTACGGACCTCGCTGTCCCTCATCTCGAACAAAATGTGATATTGTAAAGATTAACATTTTTTTTTTTGGACAGTAATCCTTAAATGATTCTTGATAGTTATCTTTGTTTTTTTTTCTGTACGGGATTTGTCATCTTGTAACGGAACGTTTTTGTGAATTTGCTGAAATTAAATTGTGTTATATTAATTATTTTCGTTGTTTTATTTATAATTAAAGATGTATAACTATAGCACTGGTACTAGAGACCCCTGTTGCCGGCGACTGTCTACTTGGGTATTCACCGCAACACCTATTTGCCGTCAAAATACTGTGCAAACAATGTGGTTCAATTTGAACGGCGCTGGGGGTAGCATATTGTATCACAAACGAGTACATGGTTTTTTTTTAATTTAAGCGACGAGACGAGCCGGACGTTCACCTGATGGTAATTGATACACCTACCTATAACAAAGTGGCGCTAGACAGGATAATATACTACACCGCATTGGGCTTGTTGCCTTAGAGATAAAATGTCGAGTCTCATTACAATAGCTACAACACCCTTCAAATCGGAACATGGTAATGTTTGCACACTACTGTTTGGCGGCAGAAATAGACGCTGCGGTGATACCTACCTAGACAGTCTCCGGTAATAGAGTTCTACCACCAGTAAAGTACCAGTGGTGCAATGTATATAATTCTAATTAATGCCACGTTGTTATTCGAGGGCGTACCGCATCAGATTAACGGTGCTTGTTACGTCATTTCGTCAGATTAAAAATAAATTAACGCCTCGTCTAATGACAATGCTATCTTATCCATTTTGGGTATGAACCAACATTTCCATCTATTCATTTACGTATCATTAGCTAAGTCATATCATTGGCTACAGTGTCTTCGATACTAGAAATGGTGACGATTTGCACTCTACAGCTGCATAAGTATTCTATTGGTACTGATTTAGGTCGATATGGCAGTAAGATGTAGTGCTTGAAGGCCCCTATCGAGTACCGATGTGAGGTGAGGGGAAGCCAGCGCTGGACTTATTGCATTGTTGGCGACTTTCCGCTAATGAAGGTGATTAATTTGGAATCACTAGCGAGATAACTGTTCTCGGTAATTATGAATCATTTAACCTCTAAAACTTACGAATTACGCGCTTTCCGGTCGGGGCCCTGCAGATACTGCGACGGTAACGGCGCCACGTACGTATCATCGTAAAGCGACGACATATAATCTGATTCCCCGGCGCAAGCCCACTCTTGTTGCATATACTTCCTAAGGCCCCACTCCGTCGCGTTGCCCTGTAAACGTGTAGTATTGTAATGCTCTTTATTCAACGAAACGATGAAGCAAGCAATACGTTCTCTGATGGTGAGTGATATACCCGCATATAATAATTAGACATTAGTTAGGATTGTAAACACTGCATCATATTGCACTCGTCACCTTAAGACACTAGACGTTAAGGCTCCTTCCCTTAGATATTTCAACAGCTATAACGTCTTTTAAACCGAAATAAGTAATATTTGCACACTACTCCTTGCCATCATAGGTTACACCGATTACGTATCTCTTTAGCGCCAGAAAATTATAAAACGAAAACTAAAATGTTAAGCCCTATTATTCATATTCACTATCGCCCAGATCTTTGACACCGTAATTCAATATTGTTAAGTGTTAGAAATTGGTGCTGTGGCTGTTGTACTTGCCGATACATTCTTCGGCAACTGAATGATCACCACCAGTGATATTGTCGATTAAATAAGCATAAGTCTTTTATGTTAAATAGAATATCTTTTGTCTTCGTAACACTACATCATGTTAAAACAGAAGTTATACATACTACAGCTTCTTTCAGAGCGAAACATGATATTATTTAGAAATGGCGGCAATAATTGGTATGTCTTCAGGTATCAAAATATCAGCTTTGAAACATTATAGACACTTAAAGATATTTTATTTAATTTATTGTTAATGACAAAACTGATCTCGAAATTTAATATGATATAAAGAAAATGCTCAACAACAGACATACGAAGCATTTCATTAAATCCGGTTGCGGGTAGAACTGATGAGCGCTCTTTTTGTAATAGCGTTGGTTCGGGCCACACAGAGGCTTGGGTAGATGGTTGTAGACCAGGTCATTGATCGTGGCGTAGTTACCGCACGCATCGTGACTGCTATGCCGGATTACTGTAACTACATTACCCTGGAAATATTAATCTATAATGAATTACTATTCTTTAGCCTATGATTTCGCACCACACGAGCCGTTATATTTCAAACATTTTTTTACTACATTTAAGAACTCACACATTGAAATACACAAATTTAATTAAAGGGTCAAATTAAAATAAAAAAGAATTTAACCTTTCCACTGTTCAATCGATTGACACGGAAATCTTCCTTTCTAGTTTCTGGTCGCAATTTATCGTAGTCAATATCTTCTTTAGGTGGAAAATAATACGTCCCTGTTTTGGGACATTCTATTAGGTCTTCAACCCAATTACCTAAAATAAATAAAATAGCGATTGCCTTATTCTACGCTGAAGGTAATTGTGTGTTTATTCCTCTCAAATTAATGACATGGATAAATGAGACAGACCGTTCTCCAAAAATTGTAAACATATTACTAAGAACCTTAACATATGATTAGGTCAAGATTTCAACAACAAAATTAATAAGTGTGAATTTGGATTAGCAAATTAATAAAAGTTTAAAATTAAAATACCGGATAGTCCGAAGACACCGCATTGCGCACTAGCTACGATGCCCTTTAAACCGAAACACAGTAATGTTTGGACACAACTGTTTGGCGCAGATACAGGGGCTGCGGTACTACCTTAGATGGTCTCCGGCAACAGAGACCTACCACCAACAACATCTATATTTTTATTTATATATATTTTCCGTGATCATACTATGCTCACCATGCCTATGAAGTGGAATGTATTCAGCAGTGGGTACCAATAACCCAAAAATATGACTAATTGAAATAAAAATAGTCTACCCAATAAAACACCAGGACCGTAAGCCGGGCTGGGTATTATAGCTTTAGCTATAGCTTCAGCACGAGATGGTGATTTTGGTCTTGTATTTATTGAAGCCATTATGTTACGGTTAAAGAATTTTGCCGAACCATAAATTGTTTTCAAAAATGACAAACATAAGACGTCAGTGCGTACATAACGCATTAATTTTATATGGTAATGTTATAGAAAAAGCGCTTATTTTAAACATTATTATGTTATAAAATTATGGTATTGTATTAATCAATATATAATATTAAAGTATATTTTATGAGAATATTGCATGAGTACAATGATTTTAGGTAGCAGATTAGTGGAAAAAAAGCAGAAATGATGTTGGTGATCACAGAAGTATTTATTATGTTATTAAAATGAAAAATATTTATTTCATTTCTTTGAAAATTACAATGTGTACATTGTGTTTACTCCCCAAGATTAATTATTACAGAATTATTAAATCTGAATAATTATATAATAATTATTTTAATACTGTCTCACTAACAAGAAACATACCATTATAATAAACAATGCTGTTTTGTATGTGAAGTCAGGACGGTACTTCTAAATAACAACTGCCTTTATATGAGAGCAAAACAAATATATTTCACAGAGAATTTTTTTATGCTATAGACATATATTGATAATAAATAATCCAGGACTATAAGTAAACAAAAAATTGATTCATTGTTCATAAGTTTTTAATTATTTAAAAAAAATTGTTCAGTATTTGCAATTGTTACAGCGGAAAGAGAATCTAAAAACAGTTGAAAAACTATTTAATTAAAATGAAATAAATAGTTTTCTACCTCTTAAGTAATGAAAAACTTATACATTTTAGAAAAAGCTTTAATTTTTCACTTGGAGACCTTTGCATTGTCTCAAATTTTGCAAGTTACACAACTTAAAATTATATTTCTTTGTTATTTATAATTATTTACATAAAGTATAGACATGTTAATAAAACCTATGTAAAAAAGAAAAAGTATATATTTTATTTTCTTAAAGCTTATACTAACACCTAAATTATAAATCTTAATACATTATTTATTCTGTCTCCATAGGTGAATTCATATCAGGTTTTGGAAAAGATTGTAGCAATGTGGCTAGTTGGCTCTCTAGTGGGCCAGCTTTCTTTACAATATTCCTCATATTTTTTTCAATTTCAAGGACATCTTGATTAATAACCTGCATATTCTGTAAAGTAGTATGTTTATAATATCGTAAACAAAGAAAAAAGATTAAAAAAGATTTTGAAATTTGAACATTAAATTAATGTTTAATTCTTTTTGGTTACATGAGTATATTTCAACATATAGAAAAATTATTACCTCTAACATAGATTTATATAAAAATTTTAAATGATCATTATTATAACGGATAAAACCGCTAACATTTGATTCAGAATCCGATTGATTGGAAGTCATTTAAAAAATTTATTTAATAAAAGTTATGTCTTCACAAATTACACACAGTTATGCACCGTTTACGAAGTAAAATACAAAAGTTTTAGTTCACATTATTTTGAAAAACGTTTTTGTACATAATACGGAAACAGAAAACAAAAACTCACAGATTCACAAATTATGCAGAAACAATTGGCGAATTGATAAATTTTTGAGAAAGTTATCGATCTAAAAATAAAAATTGAAATGGGAAGAAACTGATTCGATTTATTTCTAAACACTTTATAAAGTAATATTTTTCATTATTATTTTATGTAAAACAAAATATAACTTTTTGTACAAATAACGATTAGGTTATAAAATTTTAAATATACATGGGAGGAAAAATCCGAATATATCATTTGTATTAAATGCAATGTATAATATTTGCATATATATAAGAATTCATTGTATATTTTAAATATTTATTACAAGAAAATTATGCAATATGATAATTAAAAAAAAATATACATATGCATTAATTACTGAAATAACATATTTACAGGCATAAATAGTTTTTTTAATAATTATATAGGTTTATAAACGTAATAATTCACAAATGCTATATTTTGGAACTGTTAGAAATCTGTCATTTATTTTCTGTACGAAGAAAGATAAATTCAACCAATAGAAAATAAGTACTGAACTCTTACATAAATTTGATTGGTTAAAAAATTGTGCAACTTAAGTTTGATGTCATTGAGAACAAGATAAAACTGCAGACGCAAAAAGAAATTTACGGTTATTTTAATGTTTTTAATTAAATTTAACTTTAGTAATATCGAAGAAGTGAAAAGTGTGTTCAGGTTTAATGTTTAATTATTTGTAAAAAGTGTGATTTAGAAACTGTTTTGTAGTTGTAGCCTCTTATTTCATGTTTTGGTCTTACGTTATTGATTATATACATATATGTAGTTTGATTCAGTTAAATAAATTAATATTTTTATGTTTTTTATTTTTTTTTAATTTAGCACAAAAATATCATTATCGCTGTGTATCCTTTTGCTAATATTCCTTATTTCCCATTTGCACTATCCTAACCTGGTCTTAGGCATCATTATTTAACTGTAGACTTTTCTTTTAAATTATAAATACAAACTATTATACACGTAGAGTTTCGATTATTTTTTATTACACAACCATGCAATTTGAGTAATGTCTTTTAAGAACTTTCCTTCCATATTATTTTTATTTTTAAACAATCAAAAAGCAAAAAAATTGTGCTGATAATATTAATGCTCTGTAAAAAATTATTTATTTCTATTATGTTTCGACATATTTTTACAAATCAAATAATTCATGTCAGTTATTAAATTATATTTATGATTGCTTCATTTATTAATAAAATAAAAAATGCTACTAAAAAATTCAATGACATTTTTGGTAGAAACATGGTATGTTTCCTATACAAATAATTTTCTATTATTAATATTAGCAATTCATAGGTAAAGTGACAATAAATCAAAACTTGTAAGAGGTTGTATAGTATTAATGCTCGAATGATTACAGATGCAATTTCCTAAAATGAAGTTACCTCTGTTCATGAAAATCCATAATTTATTTTTGATATTTTTAAACTATCTTAAAAAGTTTTTTTAGAAAATAAATGCAATTTATCTTTTTTTTTAAGGGTGATGAGTATTCTAAATAACATTTATTTACTAATTTGAATAGATAATCTTGGTTCGATACAACTGGTTTCTTCTAAGCTCGGTGGATTATTACTAATTATAACTATATTATTTTGTACCCTCATTAAACTATCAAACTGTATTTATTATACATTATCAGCATTCAAACACAAAGTTTGAGTGAAAGAAAAGAATTATTAATAGGCTGAAAAATAAGCATTGATTTCACTCTGCTTTATGCTTATATCACTTCAAATAATTAAAAGATATTAGAATAAATTCATGTAATTCTTGTCATAAATATAAAGATTAAAATATATAGTTATTTATAACTCTATTTGTTTTATAACTTTAAGTAAAATAGAGTTTAGCATAGAAATATTTAAAACTAGACAGTGGTCTGTTCAACATTATTATTAAAAGTTGTCTTCTAAGTCAAAATTAAGTAACAACGTATAAGTTGTATAGGCGTGTAATAGGCGGAATTAACTGTAGGAAACCGTCGGCGCCGGTCGGACTGGCGTCGCGACGTCGCCGGCACCACCCTCCTTACCCCACTCTACCCCTCCACTTGTGCATCTATACGCCCTCAGACATAAAACAACCCTCCCGCATTTGCTCTGCTGTATTCGTAGTACCACTGGGTTGAGAACTAAAACTTTCAATAAATCACATCGGTTTTCTCGAAAATATTTTTTGTACTACTGAACAATTCTAATCTAATTTTCTAAATCGCTTGATATTTTATGTCATTTTGTACCAGAATTAGGAAGAATGTTTGAGTAGACGCTTTTCCGAGGAGTCATGTCAGAGGAACATGACAAGAACTGCACCGAGAGCGATAATCATTCAGATAACAATCAGTGTAAATCGGAAGCGGAATCAGTAGATGTGACAGAAGTTGACAATACGTCCACTGTTAATTCTCAAAGTGCCAGTAAACCCGAAGACACCGAAACTAGTGTCGTATCTTGTGAAGAGGACAACCAAAGTAATTTAAATGACAATGACAGTTTTCCTGATAAGGACGTCAACAGTGAGAGACACCTCAGTTGGAGCGTCGAGGGCTCCGAGTTTAAGATATTGTGGAAGTTACCACAGGGGACGGCTACGGCGAATGATTTTATTGGACTCTGTAAAGCAGGTTAGTTGATACTTTTATGTCTGAAAAAAATATATAATATCTAGCAAATGTATATTTACGTATATATATTTTTAAACGTGATAAAATTTATCTGAACATGAATTATTAATCGTTCTCGTTGTTAACGTGTAAAGGGTTAACCCTGAGTTGTGAAGGTAAACATCAGGTATTTTCAACATCGGTAGTTTACTTAAAATTAATTTGAAATGTCAACAAACCTAAGAACATTCAGATATTAATAATAATTTTGATTTGTGGCTGGATTTGAAGTTTTTGCAGTATATATGTATATATATCCAGCTGTGGACGTCTATCGGCTCATGATAATGATGATGGTGATCATCATGTATGTATGTGACTCTTCTGTAATATCTAGCAACAGTTTTTTCCTGCTTGGAAATGGATATAAAATGTTTTGACTTAATGATAAATTACGGATGTGTGATGTAGTAATCATTGATAAAATGAGTAGGTTCCCACTGCTGGGACTAATCACAATAGTTGGTAGTAGAAAAACTTCGTTGGAGAAAATTTTGTGGACGTATGCTAGATTAGATAGCTGTAGTCGGCGGCGTGAAGTGTAATCAGCGTGAAATATGTGTACTGAAAATAATATTAATTGAATTCATTCAGACTACGCTATATATTCTCACTGTAAAAAAAGTGTTTATACTCTTTCTCACAAAACAAATTTACAGCTTTGTGGGATAGTCTGGTGGTAGGTCTCTGTTGCCGGTGATCGTCTAGGTACCTCACACCACAGTGCCTGTTTCTGCTGCCAAACAGAAGTGTGTAAATATTATTTTGTTCTGGTCTGAAGGGCGTCGTAGCTAATGAAATTACTGGGGTAAGGAGACCTGACATCTTTTGTCTCGAATGTGGTGCTGTGTATGTAACTTGTCCCGATTAGCCCTACGTTGCTATGGATAGACGTATTGGTTACCATCAGGTGAACGTCCCGCTCAACTCATCGCTACGTAGACTAAAAAAAAGTATAGATACGGTACCCTTTGTGCACATTTAACTTAAACGTGATGACCGCTCACGGTTTTCCACATCTCTCATGAAATCCAATTTATAAATTAATCTTCAAACATTGTAAGCTCATGGAAACTTCAACTTATTATTAAACATAAACTAACTTATTGCGTAGTGACACGGAGGGCCCAGTTTTGATTCCGTGGCTACATGGATAATACTTTGGTTAATGATAAGGTTTTACGAACCTGCCTTGCGAGGTATTGGTCTCATATTGTCAATCTACCGCTATATTAGTTAGGATGTGCTCGTCGCCTTCAGACGTAAGATGTTAAGCCTCGATGTACATATATATCTAAGTATACAGATGCGTAGATAAATACTAGTGTAAGCGCTAATCTAATATTGTATATTCTCTTCTATTAAATATAATATTCAATACAAATGAAATAAGAATTCTTTAGTATCTAAAACTATCTGACTGCGCTTTTTGATTATCTACATCATTACTAAAACTGTCCATCTACGGATTATATAAGTTTACTTTAAAAAATTCTCTATATTCTATCGTAGAAATACATAGACTATATAGTAGATATACATACATATTAGACGTAATGAGTCAAAATTTTTTAGAGACATTGCTTCTGCCATTTATAGATCAGCTAAGAGCGGATTTTAAAAAATTATTTCTCCAAAGGAACTTATGCAGATGTTACGGCTAGTAAAGTGGGGAACAGCTAGTATAATATAGTTCATCGTCATCATCAGCCGATAGACATCTATCGCTGGACATAGGCCTGCCCTAAAGATCTCCTTATCGATCCGACCCGCGTTGCTCGCATCCATTGGGTTCCCGTGATACTCATCAGATCCAGACCAGATGTGGAGATTCGCAGAACTGGGCAGGGTACGTTGCTGGAAGGACCTACAGCCGATGGGGCAGTAAGGTCCTCGAGTGGCGCCCTCGTACCTGTAGACGTATAATTTAATTGCGTATTGTTAAATTTATATTCATCGTTGTGTTAAGACATTGCACTAATTACAGCCTTTAACTGGGTAAACCATATTATTCATTGTTATATCGCCACTGTAGGTCCATGTGGCCACGATTTTTTTTTTTTATTAACGTGTGTAACAAAATGCTAACGGTCGCACACCCCGGAACCAAAAGGGCCGGTAACGGGGTAGTGTCGGACTCCAACCGACTAAAACGCTCCACACGGTATTCCAATCACTTCCGAAAATATGATGACATAAGATTTCTTTCTTTGTTCCAACTTTTATAATCATATTATCTAAAAACATTTAAAATTTAACCGTTGTTTATCTCGATAAAGCTTATTTGACGATGACAACATAAATTATCACAAGCTCCGTTGAATTCAAGTTTTATTCAATATGCGTTTCCTTATCAGCTTACGGACGGTGTAACTGCACCCGATGACAGACTCCGGGGCATGTATAAACTGAGAGGATATATCAATGGGTCACCCACCACTTTCGGATCTAAGGGTTAATGTAATATTGTTCGTCCGATTGTCGTAATTTCACCGCAATCTAATAAATCGCCTCTCGACGTTTGATCCGCCAACGCAATTAGGCTCTAAATGTTCGATATGAGTCAACTTGTTCGAACAGGGTCTATTTTTCTTATCGTCTTAATACAATATTTATTTGGCCCTTTTCTTTATTTTATGATTTTCTTTATAACTCACAATTTATCTCCATTTACAGATATAGAATAAGTCTTACAGGAAGTTTCTTTTAATTAATTCGATATTCTACTAGCGGTAGATCTTTGTTGATGGAGATCTTCTAGGCGGGTACCATCGCAGCTCCTATATCTGCCGCCAAACAGTAGTGTGCAAACATTACCGTGTTTCGGTTTGAAGGGCGTTGTAATTAATGAAATCACTGAGGTAACGAAACTTAACATCTCATGTCTAAGCCGACGAGCATAATGCGATGCTGTGTATATTATCTCAACTAGCGCCATATTGTTATTGACATACGTGTCATTTATCATCAGATGAAGGTCTCGATCTACTCATCTAATCGTTTAATAACAAAATAAGGAAGAGAAAAGCAAGAAATGTGGTCTATATTACATCCAGTGAAAACAGAGAATGTCTTATATTTTTGCCAAGAAATATGGAGATTATGGAAAATCAATAAATCATTGGTGACCAAAGGTTAACTATTCCTGTGATACAGGAGTCATTGCAAACAAGTATTGATGAATTTAAATATGGCGGCAGTAGAACTACGTTCTCGCCCACGCTGCTGATTGTGCGCCTGCGCAGCCGGCCGCCGCGCACCGACCATCGATTATCACTTTATTGCTTAACAAGCTTCTTCATCAGCAATAAATTTTAATGATCTTGTTAAATTCACAATAAAGTTTTCAACGTTCATAATAATGTACAATGAACGGACCACCGTGGTGATTGAATGAAACATTTGTTATAGTCTTTTAACGATCACCAGTGTGTCTATAAAGCTGTTCAGGTTCCGCCTGATACGTAATATCTGTTTGTTTTTTAAACGCGTTCTCCTGTACAATAGGACAGAGACTTATCCTTAATTTTTGTTGTATTTCTTTATTAATTTCCACTTACCATGCTCCTTTTATCCTTTACATTTTAATTTATTTTCTACTTTCTTTTATTACTTTCATTTACCGTTACTTCTACATTTACTATTTAATAAGAATATCAGGTTTATAATACTGCTGCTGGCTCTGTCTTTTCATTTCCTATATATGTAGGGAATGAGTTGTATTATTTATTGATCAATATATAAAGAAAATATGAATTTTACATTGTAGATATATAATGAGTTATAAATTTGTAATAATAATTAATCTCTACCAAGAGTTATTCTTTTTTTAGTTAAAAAAAAAAACTAGATAAAAATATGGTAGATGGAATATCATAATTTTATCTAGAGGATTAGATAATGAAAATGATGATTATGAACCACGATTCCACAATATAGTTTCGTCTTGTTATCCCGATCATACTGCATTATACTTGTGTGTTTATTATTTTAAATACATTATAATAATACTGTTATTATCGAGAGGCAGATTTCCCAAGTTTTTCTTTTACTAGGAAACAATATTAGAAGTTAAAAAATATCTCAAAGTTTATTATAAACTCCCTGTTCTCCGGTTGCTTTGCTGGCCGTAACACCCCCGCCTCTCTCTTTGGGGTAGGAATTTTGTAAAATTAGCTGACTTATAAACGGTTAATGGAATATTTCTATCAAATTTCAAGTGTCTAGGCCTTATGGTTCCATATATCGTGCAAAGTCTCTATATAGGTGGAAATCCCATATATATTTATAAAGAAATTTTTAACAATATAATTGTCGTATGGTATCTCAATCAGGTACACGCCTTTCATATAGCTTCGTTTTCTAGTATACAAAAAGCGTTTAATAAAATTAATGATTTTCGTTATATTTCCATATAATTTTTAGTTTAAGGCATATCGTGGTATTTTTAAATCGATCCCTAAAGAGATGGCTCTTACGTAAGTACGTACGTAATTCGGTAGACTATTGCAAAGTTTCAAACATATAAATGTTTTGTCATGACATGGTAAATAGTAAATGTTATGAATGCGAATGAGCAATAACGTATAATAAATTGTGAGATCATCGCGATCAAGCTGAAACCGTTGCCAGGGCAACGAAAGGGCGCTCTTACGTAAGCGGCGCTTGTGAAAGCCAACCAATTGTTTTGTTCGCTGATTGCGTCAAATGAAATTCTAGTTTTGTGTACATAAAGAGACTGCAAACATAAATGTACTCATTTCTGGTTTTAGAATTAATTATTTTATTTATTAATTACTATTAAATCGTTGTAAGAAGACTGCTCGTTGGTGTGCATAAATAATGTTCATTTAATTGGTCTCCTCCCCATAATAATTATTAATCCTAGCCTGATATAATTCTTTTTCCACAGACCTCGTTTCACATTTATTAATTAATCATCATGATCATCAACCGATAGACGTACACTGCTGTACATAGGCCTCTGTTAAAGATTCCCACCGTGTTCGGTTAGGGATTTAAATGGGAGGATTTGGGCCATTTCCCACCGCGCTTTCTCAATGCGGGTTGGTGGAAGCCAGGGCCTCGTTTGTTGACTGGCAGGGTGCATCATAAGCATTTTTTTTTTGTTTAACGTGGTGAAATACCTGAGCATACCCGTCCTCGCGGGGGCAAGGACAGGTTATGTCGGACTTATACCGACTAAAACGCCTATGATGTTCCTCCTCGTCGCTTTATGGCAGGGTCACGGGAAAGCTTTCGCACACATCCGCGACGCCGCCAGCGCCGGCTGCACAAAACAGCCCCACCTCGGGAGGAAGGGAAGAACTTCCGCTTTCCACCTCTGTCGGGGCACGCCGGAACACAGCGCGGCGCCTCCTCCGCCTCTTGCAGTCACCCTGGTAACGGATTCCCCCGAATTCGTCACCCAGAGGACATGGGAGCCAAAGAGAAAACTCTTCCGACACCCTGCAGCGGATGCGATCTTGGGGCCGCCGCCACCCGTTACACGGCCGCGAAGGCGTACTCTCCCTCCGCGACTCGACCTGCAGACCACCGCCACGAATCCGAGGTGAACTCACGGCGCCCCGGAGCTCTAACCTGGAGTGGGTGCCTCGGGCCGGCTGGGTAGGTTCCTCCTCGCTTCACCGTGAGCAACCCTGCCACGGCTACTAAGCCCCTCCGCCACGACAAGGCGTTGGGCGGAGCAGGCGAGGTTGGATTAGATCCCGTGACTTGTTATGCGAGAGCCATTACTCCTCCCTACAATATATTTATTAATTACTTGGTTTTTATTATTAATTATTTTTTTATTGTTAGTCTCGCTGTAAACAGTCTACTATTCGAATTTCACCGGATTTCGCCGATTGCGCATTCGTGTCAGTGAAGTCGGACGCGGATACCGGTCGCAAATGTCATTGTTGCGGTAAACGCGGTGCGTTCGGCTGTCGTGTGGTCACCGTTCCTACATTATAGTATAATTTGCGAGCATGTTTCCACTCTGAATGAAACAATGGAAAAATTTTACAAATCCCTATAGATAAAATATTTATTCGTCATTCTCGTGGAAACTCTTTAATTTCTTTTTTTCTATTACGAACACCCAGGGGTAGACTAAAGCCTGGGCTACTTATGAAAATTAGAATCAAACTACCAAACACAGCCGATGAAGCTCCAAAAGGTCCTCGAATGGCGATCGCGTACCGGAAGACGTAGTGTTGGCAAACCCGCCTTCAGATGGTCCGACGATCTGGTGAAGGCTACGGGAAACAGCTGGATGAGGGCAACGTAGGATCAATCGATGTGGAGGTCTTTAGGGGAGGTCTATGTCCAGCAGTGGACGTCTGTGAGTTGATAATAATGATAACGATGATGATACCAAACACAAAGTATGTAAACACAAGGCTGAAAAATAGGCCCGCAATTACGATGTTGCTTGGAGCTCCCTATGACATTAGTTCATTTCTGCGTTCACCTGATGGTAAATAATACACCTGCCTGATTTAGAATTGTATACACTGCATCACATTGCTCTCGTCGCATTGAGATGTAAGATATCAAGCCTCGATACCCTAGTAATTAAACTGGTTTCAGCGTTTTTTAAATCGGAACATAGTAATGTTTGCACACTACTGCTTGGCGGCAAAAACGGGCTGAGGTGGTACCCACGTAGATAGTGTCCGGCGACAGATACCTACCACCAGTTTTTATAAAAAGACTTTTTTTCTGAACGTTTTAAAGACTATGATAAATGATCTAAGTTAACGAATTTTTAAGTATTGTTATAAAGCTTCTTTATAATGCATTAGAACACTTCAAGCATCTACTAACCACATGCAATATGATGCTTGGGATATGCTGTAGTTGCTAAGTTTTAATTTTTATATGATCGTATCGTAAAAAGACATCATATTTTTATACCTCGAGATAAAAGTGATGGGAGTTAAAGTAATTGTCAGTGGCCATCATAATTAACTGATTATTTTTTCAACAGCCAATTTACGTCCCCACAGTTGGGGCACAAGCTTATCGTCAATATGAGGGAGATGGGTTATAGTCACCATGTGGGCCCAATGCTGATTGGTGACTTCACAAATACCTTAGAATTTATTCTAATTCATGTGCAGGTTTCCTCACGATGTTATCCTTCACCGTTTGTATCGGTACATGCCAAGATACAAACGCGCGACCTTCGTAATGAAGCGTAGGATTCTGGATGATGTCAGCGCTGCAAGCCATTCGACTGTTACAGCTTATCTGACACTGGGCACGTGGACCTGGATCCACGGCCTGTTTACAAAAAAAAGTGTACTACTTGTAGTGTATCTGACGGCGGAGTTTTTATAATATGTCTGGTTATTGGTTTCTCTGGCGAATCTACTCGGTCGTCGAGGGCGGGCGCGTACCCGTTCCCCGACTACCTTCACCTGTATCGGAATCTTTGGGCGGTGAGAACCGCCCCTGATCGCGGGTGTACTTAGTGTACGCGGTGTGTGAGTACCTGTGGCGCCGCGTTCTGAAGCAAGGGCGGCGTGATGCAGAAATGCAGAGCGTGGGTGGTAGTGTCCGAGGTATGTGTGGTAATGTGGGTGTTGTCGGTGGTTGTGGGTTCATGTGTGGTGTGGGGGGGACCCCTGGGGATGACGGAATTAGCGCATGCCGTGGTCTGCGCTTATGTGTCTTGGGATTGGGGGATTTAGGGTGAGTTGACGCCTTGTCGAAGTATGATTCGGAGCACTCTCTGAAGTGTTCCGCAATGGTCGGGACGCAATGAACGCCGCACGCTCTAACCATTAGGCCAGCGAGCCTGATTATAACTTCGATTATTTTATTCAAAATAGTAATAATAAAAAAAAATCTATTCTACCTCATGAAGATCTGATCGGCTATTTTTACTTTTCATTTATTTTTGTTTGATATACATGAATTTTGTAGATATTTTTCAAAATCCGTCAGATTGGCTTCCCGTGCGTCTCTAAGTAAGATTAATTAGGTACTCAATGACAACGCCTGTTGCGATCTAAACAATTCCTAACAATTGTTTAATTTTATCTGCGTATAGGTTTTTAAAGCGCCGTTTCATGTACTAGTTTCTATTTTATAGAAATAGTAATAATAGTAATAAATCTGCAGTATATACAATAAATTGTAACGAGAAGAAGCATGTCTGAATAGTTAGACTTTAACGCCGTTCAAACTGAAAGGGATTAGTTTGTTTCTTTATATGTAAAGTGGACAAACGATCAAATTGTTAGCCTGATGAAAAGTGATCACTTCCGCGCGTAGATAGTCGCCCTGAGACCTCACCTGAGAGGTCACAGCAGATTCTTTTCTTGAAGCTCCCCATTCGTATTGCTTCAGAAATACTGCTGACGAGAACTAATTCCACAAAGTAGTTGTGCATGATAAAAAGTTGCGCTTAAAACGCACAGCGAAAAATTGCCAGTCATCCGGTTGTTAAGGATGGAATTTGGCGCTATGAACTGTGCCCAGGAACGTGCACAGAGATTTTGCGTAGGGTATGTATACCGCACCCGAAATCTGCGCCAGCTTGTCTATATTTAAAAATAAACGTAACAAATCAGCAATTTAGTCAATTTAGTACCAATTTAGCCATGGCTAAAGCATATTTGTGTACATTTTGAATAACGAGAAAGATTATTATCTAGATATAGTTTAGGAGCCAGGGTATGCAGTATAGAGCGCAGACCCCTGCGTTTACTGCGGTGATGGAAAGCAGTGGCTGAGACGAACTCAAAACATTGTTCGTGGTACATTGCAATTGTATAATTGCATAATTGCAACTAATGGGGGCCTCCAGTTATATCTGTAAAGATGAAATTAATGCGATACTTGCAATAATTGGGCGGTCTGCTGCGGCGCCCCGGCCACCGGCTCGCATGAATGAGAAACCCTGCCCTCCTCTCCTCCTCCCACCCCCACACCCCCCTGCCCGCGCACGATTTGTGAATGAAGACGCGCGCGTGCCGCCGCACGCTCAGCGCTCAGTCGCGCCGACGACAACGCACCGGCACGCGGATACACGGCCGTGCACCTCGTCGCTGTCCGTTCGAAATTTAAAATTACGCGCGTTCTGTGAAGTTCCGATTAACGTTCGCGTAATCGTTGTTCTGTAATTGTGACGATTTTTAACCATTAACGAATAGTTCACTTTCGTCCGTGGTTTTGGGAAAGCGGTTAACTACTAGACGTTCAGGAGTTTGCGGTATGTGATTAGTTTTTTTTTTTTGCAATAGCTACTAGCGATTGCGTTAGAATCTTGTAGTTCTCGACACGTAGACCAGACTCATTGTAATTGATAGTGGGCCGGTTACAGGTATCCACCTACGGCCCGAGCCCACTGTATTTCACATTTCTTTTGCGTGTCGATTGCCTTTTTTATGGATAATTGTTGTAGGTGTCGACTTGTAACACTTTCACAAGCTGACAAATGAATATTACACAATGTTCCATATTAATTGGAGTTGTACGTATTCTAATTAATGTTTATGTTATAAGTAAAACGTTAAATGTTCGTGTATAGTTAACTCGCAGTTATGTTCGTCGACCGCGAGTTATAAAGGTCGATAGCAAAACTGGATTTCATTCATACACGCTTCTAAGTAAAAGATATATCTATACTACACGATATTGAGAAGTTGTATATATGAATAGACATTAGTTATTTTTTTTAATGAAGTTACGACTAAATAATGGCTTGAACTGGCGCCGATGGTGCAGACTATAGGATTTTACCTGAGAGTCCATTCTTCTCGAGTTTTTGTAACAACATTAAAATTGTCAGACTAGAATAAATGTAATGAAATATTGATTTGCAAGCGTAGCTTATGCACATTATACCGGTTGTTCGTATAAGAAAGTGAAGAGATATTTAAAGTCGTGATTTCGAGTCTACTTATTAACTTATGTCAAATCGTAAACCCGGCGCACGTCCGGCTATAGGGTTAATAAAACCGCCATCCATCATGGCAGCCCACCGGCGGATATTAAATAGTCTCGCCTCACCCGATACACGTTTCATTCCATTATGACCATTTCACTTTATTATGCAGTTAACCCCTTGAGGAACTAAAGCTTTTACCTTTTTCCTATTAAAGTTTTAAAAGTGCTTTTAGCCTGTTTACCTTATCTTCTTCATCTATCAATATTCAACTAGCTTTAAGCATTTTCGAGAATCATAATCGATGAACAGGATTCTTTGAAAATCGATGCGAGTAATGTCACCATTGTTCAGACATTTGTGGACTAACAGTGGGCGTGTGTTGGCCAGTCCCAAATAGTTAACAGTATGTCACAGAGCGGAAGTAACAGCCTACTTGAGTTGCTCGTCCGAAATCATAACGATATAACTGTGATAAAAATTACCGCATTTAATAAAGAAACATCAAAAATATTTTTTTTTTCCTGCTTTCATAATCTTTAAAATATTGTCAAAAATAAAATTCTGTATATTTAATATTGAAGTATCTTCCGCGTTGATGTACGGATTTTATCATCGATTGACCTCGCTCCAGAGTAAAACGGATGTGGGGTCGTCGCGCCCCCGTTTCGCGCCATTGTGCCGTTACCCCCGGCGGCGATTCGCGCACCCTTCGTTCTCTTGCTGAACCCACTGCACTGCTGTAACTAAATGCAGCAACTGTCAGTTTTTCCATTTTAAAAATTCCTCAACGTTTGGTTGTGTAACAATTTTTACAGCTACTTACAGAGGAAAAATATTTATTTTCATACTATATATGGTATCGTAAGAACAATTACTTTATGGTGTAGTTTATTGTATTGCTTTTTCATCATCTTTACAATATACAATCATTATTAAAAAGGAAAGCAACCATTATCAGTTAAATATGAACTTATTTTTAAGGTTCCTATTATATAAAGAGACAAACTTGGTCAGGGTTTAAATGTAATGTAATAATATATATATGTGACTAAATTCTAGATTTAAAAGTAATGAACGGATTGGCTTGCAAAATACACAGAAATATGTCTATGGAAATTCCTTTGACAGGGAGTAATCTCAATCAGAATTTTAACCTTTATTAGTGGTAGGTGTCTATTGCCGGAGTCTGCCTTGGTAGGTATTACCGCCTTTTTAGCCAGAGTGCAGGAGGCACCGGTGCGATCTATAAGAGATCCCGGAGCCCCTCCTAATGCACTGACGAACACCACTGATTGGGTTTTAATGATTTGAAGCTCCACATAACTTTGTCTTCCCCACAGTAGTAGGGTATTTTGGAAGATTTTCCCCGCGATAATAAAGAAAAGGCAGGTATTACCGCAACTTATATTTCTGCCATCACGCATGCACACTTTACTGTTCTGGTATGAAGGCTGTTGTAGCTGGTAAAATTAGTGAGGTGTCAAGACGTAATATATTACGTCTCAAAGCGACGAGCACAATGTCGTTCTGTGTTATATCATCCTAACTAGCGATTACCATCAGTTGAACGTCTCGTTCGTTTCGTCGCTACGTACAATAATGAAAGAATAACCAATCTAAAAGGTTAATTATACGTATGATGGTATAAAAATTGTCGGTACAGCTAATTCTATTAATAAAGTTGTATTAAGGATGGCGATTGAGCTGGCGGCGCGGGAATCCATATAATTTGCCGTATTTCTATAATTGAAACGTCGGCATCCGCTTATAATAAAACAGCGTATGGATTTCCTTCGCTTTGCTTATATGACGTACCTCCGGTTGCGGCGTGAGCGATTCTGGTTACATTTTAGGCAGGAACTATGGTTTATCGTGACGCTATGACCGGGGCTGAATGGATTCCGCACCTAACGCGCTGCGGATGCAGACTTCCTACAACATCAGATATGTAACCAAGTTATGACACAGTAAGAAATAGTAAATTACACATTCGTTTCAAAAATTTTAAAATTTATGTATTGAACTGGCGGCTGCCGTTTGGTTGCTTTTGTGACTTTATTATGACAAATTTTGAAAACACATTATGGATCTATTGGTTTCTCTACATAAATGAAGGTCGACATTTAAAAACCTTCGCACCTTGCTTAATATAATATATATAGGCATGTGAGGTAATTATTATTTAGCGGAGAACAACCAATATCTGATAGGAGTGGAGACCTTTAGGAGAGGCTTAAACAGAGGAGTGGGCGTCGATCGACTGATGATGATGGTAATGGACCAATAAATAGTAAAAGTATATATTTTTGAAAAGGTATTCGATTTGCTACAAAGGAGAAAACCTCGGACACAGAGTAAATGATCGAATAAATCGTTCTCTTTTAGATCAAGTATGAGTATACCAGTTAAACTACACACGTTATCTATGACGTAGGAATGTATGATAAAACTAATATTATACTATATTTTTTTATACTAGGACCTTATAAATTGGATTTTATTGGTTACTAAAAGTATCTAAAGAGCAAAAAGTCGCAGTTTGTTAGTTTAGTCTGTGATCAAAAATGGTAATTAGTATTGTTACTTGATTCATCGCAAGCTGGTATGTTTATGATGTGTAACTATTGTTTCATCGAAATTCACACTATTGTGTTTAGAGGCAAGTGAACTGCTAAATCTAAAAAAAACCTAAGCATTGTTTGGGAAGCTGGTTCGGTCTCATCGTAATATGAATTTACGATTTCTGTCAAAATAACACGAGATGCCGTTTGTTTGCTGTTGCACCGCGAATTCACATGCGGTTTCATCATTATGCAGTCGTTAGTCAACTGCTATGAAAGAAATCTACCTTCTCACGACTGACTGGAAGTGCAAAACTTATACACCATAGTTAAACCATACGACAAATTAAAAATGGTGGGTAGCGTACCGTTTTACACTGTAGTTTTCCAACCGTAAGGGCTACATTTCTACGTGCCGGAATAATCCCCTTTTTCCACCACATTCGGATCCCCGCTGCTGTTTATTGTTTATTAATTGGTCGTCGGGTTCGTTAAGAGATTGTTTCTCCGATGCAATTTTTTTTCGTACCCGCTGAGAGCGCGGGTACATTTCAATCTTTTTTTGGAAATAATTCAAGTGTTAGCCTGAAACGTTATTATTATTAATAAAATTGCTTAGTATCGACAAAAGGATATAATAGAGTTGGTATTCGTAATAATTTATTTTCCACTTGCTCCAAAATGATGCCCCGTGTAGTGCGATGTTGAGAAGAAAACGTCTGTTACTTTGTATGAGACGTGTTTACAGATCAATGGAATAGTTTCGCATTCGATTGGGTTGCATTCAACGTATCGTTTTTAATGATGAGCATTTCACGCCGCACTCACTTCGAGTGATGTCGTCGTAAACACGCGGCGTCGTTGTCCTATACCCGGGCTCGTTAAAGCAAATTACCCCTCGACAGCTCGTAAAGGCATTAACTCGACACTTGGAAAGACGAGCATTGTTGCCGAGTGAAAAACAGTGAAAGGAAGTGATAAATAATGTTCGAGGTTTATACGATCGGCCGGCTAATGGGCGCGTCCGAGGTGCGCGACGTCACTCGCACCCTCTTATGTATCCGAACACGCCGTTTGATATCGAACTCTTTGTTATTTTATACCATGTTGTAATTACTGATTTCTTTCTATTAATTCATATTTTACTTAAGGGGCAACATTTTGTTACCGGTGACCCGCTAAGTAGGTAATGCAACTCGTTATTTCTGCCGCCATACAGTTACGACTCCTCATATACATAAAGTACGAGTTCTATGTACTGCAATATACGTATGATTTACCATCAGATAATTGTCCTGGTTATTTTGTTGCTCCTTTAAATAAAATAAAATAAAAAACAAGACAGTATATCCATTTCTTACATATTTTTATCATTACTACGTGTTCCCACCTGTACCTTTGCCTGTCTAGAATTCAGATAATGTACTACAAAACTAAAAAGCAGACAAAAGTTTATTTTATTATTAAAAAATTATTAACGTAAGAAATATTTTAAGATTAATGACTAATAATATTTTTTTGCTTTAAATTTTTGCTTTTGTCGTGAATAATTAACCGGAAGTGCACACACTGAACAAAGACGCGGTTGACTTTTTAAACTCCTATTAATATTCGTCCCTTCCGGCAGCAGCCCTTCGTGAAGGGTGGAATCCGTTCAAGCGAAAACGGAAGTAGCATGCGCTCACCATACCTCGGTTCCGTAATTGGTGGCACGAGCTGTGTTTCCGGCCTGTTTAAAGTGCTCTAATAATAGCTTTAAAATGTTTCTCATACACCTAAATTCCATTACAAACAAATACTCATGTTTTTTGTTTTGTGTCTTCAATATTTATGCGCTTTACATGTTATAAAAGAAAACTAACAAACAATATTATATAAATATATATATATATATATATAGTTTTTATTATTACATTGAAATTTTCTAATTTTAGTCGGTTCCAAATACTTATATTAGATCTCCTTGAAAGAATAAAATGACCTATTAGTTTAGTGCGTACAAAATGGCCTAAAATTAGAATCAATATAAAATAACAAGAAGTATGTAAACATTGAAATGCACATTTTTTATTTCACTTACATGCTTAAACTCGTCATAGCCATGACCTGTTTTAATTAGTTTCAGACTATTAAAGCGTGATGTCCTATTTATGAACGAGCTCGTGTTGGAATCAATTTATTAAATTGCGTTCTCCTCCGAGCACCATATAGGAACGAGCATTGAGACGTGGTTCTCCGTTCGCGACGTGTCCTTTAAATATAATCGTGTACGTGTGTTTGTTACGTCGGCTATGATTTCAATGTACCTCACGTCACCGACGTACCTGCGAACGCTGACCGAGGACGGTACAACGCGGTCATGGGAGTCACGACTCTATTTGATTAACCGTCGCTAGAAATTTGCCGACCTGTAGATTTTCCCAAGCCGTATCTCTGTTCGCGCCTATGGAGATTAAAGACGGGCGGAGGTGCTAATGCGTATACGCAGGTACATCCGGTCCGCCGGTGTCCGTTAATTGGTCCGCGTAAAAGGGATACCGTGTATTTCGCCCCCTCTGGTCGCTCCGGCATCCTCTGCGACACGAGGGCGACATGTCGCCTCCTTTACATGCGGACGCTTTACTGAAAACGCACCATAAAAGGTTCGTCAGCCAATTAAATGCGGGCACATCACCGCCCGCTGTGTCCTGACTGTTCCAACGGTCACGATTCTTTTCGAGCGGCGGATTCGATGAGTTTCACTTGTAAAGGGTCACCGCTACGATTTAAATATTGATATATTCTTCGTGACGTTAATGTGGGGACTATAATATCTGTCATCGAGCAGGGCTCGTTTTCCCCACGACCTAGACGTAATTTGTAATAAGTGTCTAGGTATCTTATACGTTTTTTATTCGTATAACTTAATAAAGTATCTATTATAATTCCATGTTCATAACAGATGACGAACAATTACTGATGTTTCTTTATCTAAGAAGTTATGTTATATGCTTTTCACCTTGCTTGTTTCCGCGTCAAAGTATTCCACTGCATTTGCATGAATCTAAACTATTGCAAAGTATCTAAAATCACTACACAATCTACTCACTCTAAAAAAGCGAAAATTCCCACGAATGCTAGTTTTCTTATGAGCAGGGATTCATTAACCGTGGAGCAGCAGTTCATGTATATTTCTTGTATACATTAGGTATAGTCATGATGGCAAGCTCCCATGACGGTTTCCTAGACTGGAACGAGCTGCTCTTAGTCATTATTACCGAGCTCTCAACATATCATTTTGTATATTAATGTGGTGTTATAATTGCAAATAATTTGGACTTGCTTTATGCATAATTAATTTTATCAGATAATTAAGCAAATATTAATTAAAGGAAAAAGATAATTTAACTGCTATATTAGATAGGTCGTCTACACGGGTACAGTAATATTGTACTTAGAAATAGAAATAGGATCTTGTTTTTGTATGACTAATAAAAATGAGGAAAAAAGTTTAGGAATTATAACCGCTATACTTTTTAAATTTCAGAATAAATTACTTCTCTCGTGAACGGTCTCCGAATATTGAAAAAAATATTAATGAAGGTCCGTTAAATCAGTTTAAGCTTTAAACCGTGGTTGCTTCAACATGTACGTAAAGTTTTATCGTTTACATAAATAATTCTGTCGGATACGGGATGGTGAGTGTAAGTCGCTGGAACGAACAATAAATAACTTAACCTTGCGCAGATGCTTCTGGTAACCGGAAGACGTCACCGCGGCCGAAACCGGCCAGAAGGATATCATAATTCGTGACCGTTACATATTCAAATATCGTTGTTTGCGTTTCTGAATTTAGATCAATATCAATAAACATATAACGTGTAAGTGTGATCTTTCCGAATATTTCCGAGTTGCATTGTAACATTACGTGCGGACGTCACACGCGTTTCCTTCGATTTAGGGTTTTGTAAATATTTCGCTACTCTATTGCCCTGAAGTGTTTAGTCGGTTCTTATTGGTCTGGCCGTCCAAAGGTGCCGTCCTGAGAACTTGACTATTGTAGTCCTTCCTAGAAACGCGCTATGGGAAAATTGGGCTTGGTGAATAGAAAGACCATACGCAACGGCGGAAACAATAGGTGTTAACCGCTCCGCATTGCTTCATGGCTTTTAAATTTATATGTGAGCTGATTACATACTGTGTTTTGTACATTTAAAAATTGCGATTCCTTGGTTACCTTTAATATTGACAGCGGTTGATTTGTTTTATGTGGTTTGCATTAATTTTATGAGAGCGATAAAAATTTTACAGGTCCAACTGGTTATTTTTTTACACACAAATTTTTGAAAATCTCAAATCATTGATTATTCATATTTCATCTCGTGGTATAAGAAAAGATTTTAGATATTTCTTTTATTTTTAGTAGACTGCCTGTAGTATATATATATATATATCTTTATATATGTATATATTGACGCATACATTGACATGATTCCAAGATGCGATTAAAATGCCTCAAGGTAGTATATAATAAATTATGAACGGGATCGTTTTATGTTCCTCGTACTGAGTTTCGGAATTTTCTTTTGCACGTATCATCCACCAGGTTCATCATATCGGTGTTGGCTTATCCCATGTCCACGAAAGTTATTGTCTTTAAAATTTATCTGCTATTGCGACGTTTTGAAACCTCAAGCGTAGTGCAGCTCGAACCTTTCGATCTTTTCGAGTGGTATTACACTATAGCGCATAGTATCTTCGTACTTACAATTTAGCTATCACCACTTCAAGGTGGTTTACAGTGCGAGTATTTATTCTTGTTTACGTATTACGAGTAAACACGCGGACGTGCACAGACGCTAACACAAAACAGTTTGTTTTTGTTATTAGAGGCGTTGATATCATTCGCAATTCGCATGCGTAGATAACAATGTATGCGAAGGCATGAATAATTAATTGTGCACTGCACCGTTTGTATAATTCAATGAGGAATTCTATTTCTATTGAACTAAGATAATATTTACGGTTATTTTTTTCTCGTTCAATCACGCGAAGAATTTTCCTTGACGCCGTACTTGAAATTAGATTAATGTTTACACAACATTAAACGTTAGACAGTCGCTTTAGTTCACTTTGTCATTGCATTATTGCGAGCTTTAAAATGTTTTTGGTGTTCAATGATTTTTAAATAATGACAATGAATAATAAAAAACAAATTTAGACGTCAAGGTCATTTAACAATATGAGGGAATATAACTGATAATAAAATAGTACACATCAAGGATTCCTGAAACGAAAAAAGGTTTCTTCCTAAACCATGTAATATAAATATATTAAAATTTAACGAATATAACGTTTGTATGTTATTTTGACTCGGTAACTAGATAGACAAATAACTTTTTGATTAGTGATTATGGATTCGCAACCATACAAGGAAATGTTCTCACAATTTCCTTGTTTTATCTGTTTTATATTCCATCTCTGCTTTGTATTCAATTTTCTTATTTATTTCCATGGGACTACGTTCAGCATCTGTTACCTGACTCTGTCCATTGCATTATAATTTCAGATGACCGTATGTGTATTACCATCTTTGGGATCCAATGTACTTAACATTTTATGGAATTATAAAGTTAAGAAATGCCTCGCTTATTATAATATTTGAGATCTGTTATTTGTTAGTTAAAACATGAACGTAATAATGTTAAAGTGTTCAGTCATAAATAATACGATAGTAAATTGTTGTGAGTACTGAAAACATTAAAAATTTGAGACTTTTAGACCATTTAATGTTGGTAGATAGCGTTGTTTTTGGATTTTAACATGTTCATTTGTCATTGTACATGCGAAACCTTTAGATTTATAAAATTATAGACATTTGTACGTAGTACGCCTTGTATACAAAATTGTGTTATACTTTTAAATAATGAAACGATTGAATAAATTATGTACAACAATTGTTATATCCTTCATTCTAATCCTTCTTGTTGGTTAATTATTGTAACCTATTATAATAAAGTAATTCGCTTTGAATCAAATTTGTTAAGTGTAATTGTGATAAATTCGCAATGTTCCAAACGTGTTTAGTTACAAATCGTTTATAGTCTACCTTTTAATTTGCTCCAGACGTTTTTCGTTGACCGTCCAACGGAAGTCATTATGCGTTATCCGCCGTACGGTGTAGTGTGCCCTGTAAAAATATATTAATTAAATCAGCGACCATCCTTTATTCGGTTGGGGTCTTTCATTTCGAAAGATTTTTACCTGATATTTCTCACGATCTCCTACATACGTTTTAAGCTCTTCTAATCGTGTTAGGTCTCTATTGCCAGAGACTGTCTAGGTACTACTGCACGTCCAATTTCTGGTCCTAAATAGTAGTGTACAAACATTACCGTGTTCCAGTTTGAAAGGTAATCCAGACTGTGAATTTACTAAAGTAACGAGATTCAACATCTTGTGTCCTAAAGAGATTAACAGAATATATAGTTTATAGTTATATATTGTGTATAGTTGATAATTTACATCGTAATATATTGTTTTGAGAGGATGCATCACCGTCAGGTGAACATGCTGCTCGTTCTCTTGTGCACACTCTTTAATATTTTTCTTTATTATATTTCAAATCAATAGCTTTTGTTTGCTACAATCGTTAGGAGGAAAGTCATTTCAGGGCGGCCTCTTGCAATACCGACGGGGGCATGTGGCAAATATTGACATGGTAAATATTTAAGGTGTAACACAAGCGCTCGTCTCACTTGTGCTCACTTTCGTGTAGGTGTTGTGTACGGATGAAGTTTTACACGTAAACTATCCAAATAACAACGGTATTTACCCAAAGTAAGTAATATTTTTTTATAATTCATGCGTTGTAGATCATTCGCGGATCGAATCTTGGACGCCTGCTCACATTCTATTTGCATTAGACGTATTTGGAGTGATAGTCATGAGTATGTGTGTAGGTATTATCACTTGGACGTAAATGGCGGTGTGTTTGTGTAGGTTTTAGTATCAATAGAGCGCCAAAATTGTGTGTCATTTCAGTTTAAGCCACTTGACAAGTAATCATACAATTTATTCCGTTCACTAGTTTGTTATGTGTGGGGTATATTTGCATGACATTATCGTCTAAAAATCTTACGTCGTCCATAACAACGTTACTTCGAATTCTCTTATAAAATAATATAAAATATAAAAACACTTTGATTGCTAACACTAATGATTGCTAACTGTCGGAAGGCAGGTAACTGCGATGTTGTATAACTAAATGACTTTAAATAAGGAAGAGATAAAAGGTATGGTATAACTACAGAAGAAAAATTACATTTACTAAATATTCTACTGTTAAGGTCATTAATGTTTGCTACTAACACTAGTGTTCAAACTAAAGTATTAGGCAAGGTAAATTTTGTGTTAACGATGTGTCTTGTTATACGGAGGTCTCTGATTTCATTCCGGGACCACATATTGCGGAATCGGATGGTGGTAGGGTTGCTTCGTATTCCTTTAGTTAGTTACCATTCTCATATGGTAAACATGTATCCATATCACGACTGAGTATTTATCACATTGTGTGAAATCTAGGTCAAATGTACGCCTTTATATTGATTTTGCCTGACGTATTTACTTTTTATATCACCAACGTAAGATAAACGATCTCGATTCTTTGACGTCTATGTACTAGTCCCCTGATTTGGTGAACGACAGTTCTAATTGTTTTTAACACAAAATATTTGCAATATAGTGTGAAAGCGAAATGAATGCATCTGTTTAGATCCTTAGAGTCGTCGACTATGTAATGAGTGTGCGGACAGCTCAATAAACTGGCGGTTGGACGCGTGTTATAAATCGCCAGCGGAAACGAGTGCCAGTAATGAGCTTCGGATGTCGCTCAGCTATTGTGCCGGGCGAATAGGTATCGACTTCCTTAGTTCAGTTATCGCTAACAACGCAGCACTATAATGAGGCATTGTTTCTGCGTGTCGGGAAGTCTTCGCATCTTATTCTGTTTTCAGGACGCAGATCCGTGCTGTGATCTGATTGTAAAAGTCCAATGCTTGTTATGGAACAGCGGTGGGTTAATAATGTAATAATATTCTCGATTGCACTACGACATTTGTTCGTGTCAACGTCTGTTCACGGAACTGCATTGACAGTAACCGGTACGAATTGGTAATAGTTGTGTTGTTCTACTTCTGATTGATTTTGTTTGAAGGAACAGTTATAATACCATTAATTTATTACATTAAATGTAAAATTGATAAATCTAACGTTTGATTTAGAGAATCGTTGAAACGGATGTGTCTTCGGCGTGTCTTTCTGGCAGAGAGGAACATCCGTTGTACGTTGCGCCTGAGAACCGACGCGCATCGCCAATCCAGCGGAAACTCGGCTCATATTTACTTGACCGCCTCTTCATCGTCCGATCCCGATATTTATTTACATTATATAGGACGCACGATTCCGGCGAGAATCCACGTTCTGCCAACAGGAGTCTTGACTTTGACTAATGGAGCGTCACAAAAACGACCCACTGTATTTGCTGAAGGAATTTCATCGGCTAAAAAGGATCTTATTATCAAAAATATTACACCCAGGAAGTTAAATTAATTGTAGAGAGGATTTAAGTGAAAGATAGGACTTTTGGGGAGAAATACTGATTGTATAAATAGAAAACCAATCGGAGGATCTAGCACAGTAAATAATGTTATGGCTTGTAATATTTTGCAAGCTCGCATGAGCACGCGGTCAGAAGTAGGTTAATGTGTTGATCAAAATGCACAAGGTCAGAGGAGCTAAGTTTTAGTTGAATCAATTTACATAATAATTATTTGATTTCTTTTTCGTATTGTGATGTATAGCCATCTTTACAACGCATTTCCGTTTCGTGTGGGCGGGTGATTTGGCCAGACATCATTAGTTATACTACTATCTCGTTGTGATCTTCACGCCGTGATTTTGTTGATGCTGTCGTACGAGATATTTCTAAAATATATCTTTATTATATTTAGGTTATTGGAATGGTATTTGCGCGTTTTAATATTAGACAATTTATTTTTGAGTTACGAGTCTAAATCCTTGTAAAATTTTACAGATTATAAGTATTGAATTGAATAATAATGCTATTTAGATAGTTTATTAGTATCATCATAGTGCTTGATGACAGAACCCGCTGGTATATTGTAACGTTAATTGTTGCGATAAACGGAATTCATATCCAGTTTCAATATTAACGTCCTTGATACATAGCTGGACCCGTTTCACTTCCTGTTACGCATTGTATTGTGTACACGGATCACGTCACTCATTCATTCTCAATCAAAGGATCGTGAATGATGTGTTTGCCGCGTACGAGGTACATAGGTGTACGTATACTTATAATGCAACAACTGGCCCGTTTCCTGTTATTTGGTGCGGTAGTATCGCCGCCGGAACTGTGAGCATCTCCAAGGTGAGGCGTGGAAGAATTCCGATCTTAAGTCTAATGTGTAATAAGGTCTGTTGTGTTCAACATATCACCTACAAGCTATTGGAATCGTTATAGAACATATTATCCGGTAGTTTTTATGAAGTAATTGAAATTATCGCTTAATGCATTTTTCGAACAAATAACCTGCAGGCAGTTATCAGAAACACTCCGAGGAAGGAAGATGATTAAAATTACAAAACATTGCTGCTAATCTTAAATATCTTATCGTTTTGATTTTCACAGTAAGCTTTTATGTTGTCTTTAAATTTGGATATTAACGAAGTGCCCAATAATTTGTAATTTTTTTAACTTTTCTTTGAAATATCTATCCTAAATGTACCGATTTAAAAATTTTAATCTACAATTTATATTTCAGTGTAAACTTAAGTAATCCTTAGTGAATTAAATAATTTAGTATTTATGTTTCACTTTTACAATATTTTTCTTTTTTTTTTCCTATATAAATGCATATTGTTTGAAAGCAGCACATTCGCTTGGAATGTAATGTGTCGGTTTTGTTTATACTGTAAGCATTTCTAGACGCGAGTCGGATGCGAGGGTCGGAGGGCCGTCCTGCCAAGGCCAGCGGGTTCGTTAGGGCGTGTAGTCCTGTTCCCTCTGCCTCGGGACAGGATACTCTCTCTTGCTGTGCGCTGGTCGTTCGATTGGTTTCTTGTTTTTAATCGAATATCGAGCAAAAAGGCGACGGACAATCGTAATGCACCGGATGCACTAACGAGTGTGATTTTTTTAAGGTACAACAAACAACAGTATTAGTCTGATCTTCTTTAAGGTTATTTCCTTTTTGCCTTTGTTATTTGTTCGAACAAATTGTACTACTATCTACACTGTCAGTATTTTTCTGCTTATTGCTGAAAATATGGTTGTTTACTTGTATGTTGCGTATGTCATTAAAATGAAGAATTGTGCCATACTGTGTGTGAGAGTGGATTTCTGTTGGATTTATGAATGGTACTTGATGAACGAAGGGCGGCCATTATATCCTTAAGCCAGTAAAGTTGTTAGCAAATATGAAATATTTAATGTTTTTGCTTACGTCCTAAAAATTATTGTCACGAGTTATGAATGTAATTGAATATGCCAATCTTTAGCAGTAAACAACCAAAAGTCGCATTTACAAGGTTGTAACTCTAATTATTGTTTATACGAATTTCACCTTTAGGTATGATGAAATTGGCAACGATTCAGTCAGCGGTGCTCCGAAATTGGTGGAGCACATTTCGGGCGTGCATTGTGGGCAATTCGTCATGATTTGCGTATGTAAATCAATGGAATTTAGTTGTGCGGTGTAACGGTATTTTCGTCGATATACGGCATGAAAGCGGATGCTATAAACGCGGCAACAGCGGTACACCAAAACCAAAATACGTACATATCCTATTGCCGGTGTTTAACTTCCGATGAGTAAGATCTTAACTGAGATTCTTTTTTCCTATCATGTGCGGTGAGAGATAAGGAGGCGGTCTTTCCTCCGCTTTCTATCGACTTCGTGCCGGCACATGTTCGTTGTGGATTAGTATTTCGCACCCGTGTAGTAAAGACTCGCTAATATCTACACACCCATGCTAAAAGCCCCCTCTCTCCCACACCCCTCTCAATTCATTTCCATTCCTTCTCTCGACTGTGAACAATTAATAAAATTTTATTCTTCTGTTAATGACCTGTACCTACGTAAAGCATATTAAAGCAAAATAAATAACTTTTTATCCCTCCGTCTTTGTTAGTGGCAGTTTAATTTAAATATACATAAATTATCTGCCGGAGCAAGTTTGAAAGAAAAAGACTGATACAAGAAAAAAAAAAAGAAAAAAAAACATCCTCTCCAGTTCACAATTTGTTTTCGCGAAACGTATTTGATAAAACGAAAAGAAAAGAAACGGTCTTCCTGTTTGCGGGAACCGGTCTCCGTGTTTATTTCGGCGATGTTTATAACGGAGATCATAAAACTAAGTGAAGTAGTGTACGGGTACGATTTATATCTGTTGCAGTGATGAACGAGCGAGCTTCATATCCGATAGTTTTAGCCGTTCATTTTAAAATATCGCGCGTACTTGACCTCAAGGTAACATTGAACGTTTTTGTTCTATTTCCATATGTTAAAGTAATGAGTGATTTCTATCTTATTAATATATCTTAAATTTGTTCAAGAAATATACTTTAAATATTTTTAATTGAGTATCAAGTATCGAAACACTTACAACAAGTTTTTCCCTATGATAGCAAAGCGACAAATTATTATTTTTGTTTACTCTTCGTGTTATAATACAGTAGATATTAAGATGAAAACTTCGACATTATATTAGTCACATATATTTAATTATCAAAAATATAAGTAAAACTATTATTTACCCCTGTCTTCTATAATTTGGTATATTGGTAAAAATTTTATTTAGTAGTTATAAACTTTTTTATTTTATCAAGTTGAGTTACATTGATGTTATTTGCTATAGGAACTTTTAGGAGTGATGTAGCTTCTGACAATTGAAGTAAAATATAAATATAATTTGAGACTAGTAAATTTTGGCAATGGGCAGGAGACAATAATCGAAGAACTGACAGTCGATGGGGCACCAAAGTCTTCGAAAAGCAACCGTGACTGACCGTTCACCCACTAGGTGATCCGACGACCTGATGAAGGCTACGGGTAACAGCTGGATGCCGGTAGCGCGGGATCGATCGATATGGAGATCTTTGGGGAGGCCTATGTCCAGCTCTAGACATCTGTCGACAGAAGCTAATGATGATGATGATAAATAAAATTTTATGTAGAAAGAAATAACATGTATATATATATTCTTTTATGGATTAATTTATATGAAACGGTTGTTGTTTCAACTACAGTTTATTAAAATTAAAAAAGAGACAATATGTCATTGTCTACAGCAACTAGTAAACTATTTTAGGTGCGAGGCACAGTCAGTGCCTTATGCATTAACCAATATGGTGCGAAGCGGTGAAAGTAAGTTGGTTGCGGTCGACGGCTTGTGTCAACTTCCAGTACCAAACGCAGAACTCATGTCCATACAAAATCTAATAAATGAAAGTTTCTCTAACGCTATTCACATTCATTACCAGCCTTTTTTCCCTTTGTTTGAAATAATTTTGGAGATGGATGATTTTAAATGTTTTATAATATCCATACATATTAAATCGACTATTGCAGTTATCGGATCAGCGGTAGTAAAAGTATTTTTGATAATGAAGAAGCTTCGACTTCTGCCGGCTAAATAACTATCACATATCCTCAGTATCAATATGTGACCAATACTGAGTATCATAATGATAGAGCTAAGAGGCTTGGTATTGTTAACCAATGTCTCTCAATAACAAACTCTCTTGCAAGGATTAGTTTTAAATTGCATCGATTGAACGAAATGGTGAAAGCCTTCTTGCTTGTGAAGCTAAGTTCGTATGATGAGGTAGCAACTATTCTACACTTCCTGATCAATTAACAAAATTTTTTTAAGTTATTGCAAACGAGCTACAAGGAAATTGAGAGCTTGTTATTAATACATTATCTAATTAGTAAGCAGACGTGGAAAATTTATTCTAATATATTATAGATGCTTAGAACTAAAATATAAAAAAATTAAGTGATATGACGATTATAACTTAATTTACAATTAAACCGTATGTCATACAAAGTTAAGGTATTTATGAAAGCAATAATTTATTCAATGAGTTCTTAGAGAAGACATTGATTATGATTGAATTTATATGTTACCTTTATTCTTTCATAATAGAAACAGGTATTGGTCGTATAGGCGGGGGAACAAATGACATCTATAAAGGAAGCTCAACCGCCGCCCCCGACGGTTAATCCCACGCTCCTCATACCTTCGCACATCAATGTAAGACTAGAATTTGCTTAAGGGTTTCAACTTCTATATACTATGTAACATTGAAGATTTACTGGTGATAGGTCTCTCTTGCCAGAGACCAGGTAGGTTGCAGTAGTGCTTTGCAAAAATTACTTTGTACTGGTGTGAAGCCGTTGTAGCTAGTGTAATTTCTGGGGTAACGGGACTCTACATCTTACGTGTCAAAGCGACGAACAATGTGGTGCATTGTATACCTAGCCCCATGTTGTTACGGGCAGGCATATCACTTAACATCTGGTGAACGTTCCGCTCGTCTCATCGCTTCTTTTGAATAAAAAAAATAATTAGTGATACAATTTTTTTGGCTACTGGTGCCTACGTACGGAGCGCTGTCGCACCCACGGCTCGTTATCAATCATCAAGGATCGATTGAACGGGATCAATGAAAGGTGGTGCTGTGGGCGCACGGTCGACGAACTGCGCGGGCGCCGCCTGCCGGTCTACTCTAATTCAATTTAACGACAAATTCAACGCGTGTAGCCGGCCGCTGTCACCGCCTCGCGCGATCACTACACGCACTCGAGTAACGCCACCGGATTAACTCCTACGAGACGCTCAGGCACAATCACAATAACTCGCGGTGACGGTGAGCTTGAAATATAGCTTAGAGCCGGCTTTACGCTTTTTATGACACGCCTCGTGTGTCACATTCTTCGAAATTAGCTTTTCCTCCAATACAATGAACCTTCGACGTGGGAAATTGTTCAGTGAAGTAGATTTCCTTTTCTCGCGATGGCTCCATTGTTTCGCCGATAAGTTTGCGTCCACCGCGGACCGGATCCGCAAGGATGGGCGGTGTCACCTTGAGTGCCGGATGCCGACGCGCTGACGGTGAGCTATCGGCCGTCAATCGCGCGAGCGTCTCGCTATGTTATATGACCGCCTGTCTGTTTGTTTCTGCGAGAGACGTATTTATTTTACGAGCACCGACGTCCGCCGAGTCAGACCTCGGCCAAGGTCAGTTCCTGCGGACGGTGCATTGATTGGAATTTTTATTTGTTTTTAGTTCATTTGCGTCTTTAAATGAGTCTAGCCTTTATGGTCTGATGCTAACGATGCGTCGGAAGGTACACGACTCTCCGCCGCTCGTCGGAAGCGGGCAGCGCGTGGGCGATGTCTGCGGCTGTGCGAGTGACCGCTCTCTGCTCGCACCGGGTGACAAATTTAAAATTTGTCTTCTATTTCTGTGTTCTGTAATTTCGTGCCGCTTGGAATTTATCTTCGCGCTTTAAGTAATAGCCGCTAATGATGTGTCGCCGCGTAAGCTTTAAGCTCTTCCGATGTCAAATGTTTTCAACTTATAACCTCATTTAATTATTGATAAATATTACAAAGTATAACTTATTTTATGATACGTTAAGATTTCTATAAGTATTATTATAGTATTAATTCTCTAAGTATCTTAAAGATACAAAAACCAGGGTTAAATTAATATAATATAAAGTTTTTCATTATTCTCGTTTAGTACAATTCAATCTTAATAATTGATATCTACTGGAATAATTTCAGACGTTAGATATAATACTTTCTTGTTATTTTGTCTATGTTTAAGTTTGAAGGAATTGTTATTATAAACCCGTAAACGTTGTTATGATAATTGTTGTTAACCGGAATTCGTGACAATATTTGGATTATTATAAAACGTAATTATCTCCGCACTATTTGCGTGAGCGTTATCAAATACTCATAGTATTCAATTGTTCTGCATCATCACAATTTGTAACGCCACCAGTTATTTCCGCATCCGCTGTTGTAGTGCCGTCCACTGCAATTTAAATATCTATTTGAGTGGCGAGATGTATTAGGGCAGTTTTACGATCAACCAAACTGCGAAATTGAATTCTATCTCTCTCTCAAAGACATTAAAGTTGAAAATTCAACACTATCGTAATCTCCCTTTGATGTAGAACGGGAATATGGACAAAGACGGATGTCCGGTGCCGGTCAGGATTTGTTTCACACGAAGCGATTTCTCCGGTTTGAATTTGAAACGATGTTAAATTGATGTATTATACAATTTTTTTTATAAGACATTTTCAAATATTATATATTTATCGTTACCTAAAATTTATAATAGTTTAAAATTTCTGGTTTAATATTTCATTTCACGTTTAGACGCCCATGTTTGTTTAGAACAGTGTGTGCTGGCTTTTATGCTTTTGCTGATACGTTATGGAGAGATGCTCGCTTAAGAATCCTTCCGGTTCTTTTAATGCAGTGCACTGCATCGGGGAGCGTTTCAAAAGCCTGTCGTTCTGCGCTGTTGCCTGTGTAAACAACAATTGTAGTATGGGTGTGTTATTTCAGCTTTTTGTCCACAGTCCCCGTCAAAGAGACCGACTTAATCGTATTAATACGCGAATCCGGAAGTTAGCCACGTCTATAGAATTGAAGCGGAAGTAAATTTTGTACAATAGGGTGATTTTACATAATTTTAAATTTATTGCCGTCTTTGTTACAATTTATTTAACTGTGTTACTGTTTTGTCAACATCAAATACTGGTGGTAGGACTCTGTTGCCGGCAGTTGGCATTGCAGCGCTTGTTTCTGCTGGCGAATAGTAGTGTGTAAACCTTATTTTGGTCCGGTTTGAAGATTACCGACTTAAAGAAACTTAACATTAAGATGTTAAGTTAATAAAACATTAGATAATTATTATAAGACATAAATGACTCGGGGCGACGAGCACAATGTTGTGCAATGTATAACATAGTAACTAGCGCCACGTTGTTATAAATAGGGGTATCACTTATCATCAGTTGATTGTCGCGCTCGTCTAGTCAGTTCTTTTAATAAAAAAAAAATATTATTAGTCTAGTGCCCGTCGTCGCCCTTAGAGCATATTGAAAATAAAATTTTCTTGCAAATTACGGTGCTCTTTAATCACTAAATTGGCAGATTCAAAAACTATACTCTGAGCATTGAAGGCCGTAAGTTCTCATTTGACTAATTGTAAAGTTGATTTATTAGTTAAAAATTACATATAGATTCAATGACATTTTTTAAAAACATCTGCTTAGCAATATTAAATATCACTGATGGTATTTATAAAATCTTAGTGCATCTTAAAAATAGACAGAGGAGTATCTCGACAATAATAGCTTAGAAACTGAAAGCGGAACTTTAGGAAACTAAAGTGGAGTTGCTGCGAGAGCTTGTTAAGGTTTTTTTTGTCTCTTATTGCCTGGTGTTCCAATTTCTTATTGATCATGTCCCTCCTCTTCTAAATTGTCTGTTAGACATATTTGTAGTTTCAATGAGGAGATAGAAGTGTTCCGCTCAAAATGGCACAAGAAATATCATCTAAAAATGAATATTTTCCTGTAAATAGTATATCAATAATTCTAAAGCACATGTTATGAATATTAATTTATATTACTTGGACTAACTTCATTAATCCTTTCTGATCCTTTCGGTGCTGTTTATTTGTATGGTTTTTGTTCGTTCGCTCGGGTCCTTTTATGTTGACATTATTTACTTAGATATTTTTATAGGGTCTTCATAAGCATGAAATTTATATCCATTAGTAAAGAAGTGCATTATTTTTTCATTCAATAGTAACGATAAGCCAGCATATTTCTCCTCGTTTTACGTTTTCACAGTACCATATTTCGCTTGGCTTTGTAATTATCTATACAATTATTCAAAATGAAATATAGTAATATTAGTACATCATTAATGGGTAACGAATATACTGTCAGTAGAAAGGTTTAGCTAAATACTGGATTCGTTTTCACAATTTGACCGCCAAACTTCAGTTTGAAGAAAGCACCTCAAGATAGGTGTGTTGAGTGAGATCTATGTGTGAATCATATGATTTACAGGTAGATTTATTAATTTTCTCTGTATTTTACATAAATATGTACAGTAGATATATAAAGTCCATACCGTTATTACCGTTAGTTTATTCGGCACTAACGTTTTGCATACAATGCCCATAGCGGACTACGCTTGCGCAACGCACCTCGACCGGATGCGACGTCGCCGCGACGGCTGATGACGCTCTCATCACATAGTGCATGACTTTACGTCCCTGTACCCTGTGGTTCGATACGATATTACCCAACATCCACTTTTTAAACACTTCAATAAGGCGCTCAAACGTCCCTTAATATTCTTATAATATTAATTATGATAAGCACTTAATCATTCTTAAACACTTCTGTTATTTCTTTAGATAAAAAGGACGGTGCTTTATGTACATTCTGATACGGGATTATTCGAAGTAACGCATTAGGTTAACGTACACACTAGAGATAATGAAAAGGTTCTCGATTGTCGACGCTTGAACCGGAAAGATTCATGACATTTGAACCATTGCGTCTAGTATTATAGAGATTTTTAAAAATTACAAATCAAACAATAAGGAAGTAGGAAAACAAGCTACAATTGAAATAATTCCTCATACCTCATAAGGATCACATACCTCAGATCTTCCTCAGATATCGCTGGAGTGGCTAGTTTTATAATCATAAAGTAAAATATATGTCTCTTTAAAATTCAATCCAAGTGCAGTGAAACTATCCGCAGATGCGGGTCTATAAAAGTATGCTCATGATCGCTAACCGATCTTACGATACGGCAACAAAACATGGATGGTCCAGGAGCTCATGATTATAAAGTGACTAATGAGCAGACGTTGTTAAAGATTCATAAGTTGATCAGCGGGTGTTCTCAAAGGGCCCGCTGCATGTCGGCCGGTGGGTGGTCCGTCGATACAAGGGCAGCCTTGAAACATTCATAGGTTGCGAAGACGTGCAACACATATCGAGAGCAGCAGACCCTGGCATCCCGTCTCGGGCGCTATGTTAATTAGGCTCCCGTTTGGTCAACACCACCTTTGGAGATGTACCAACTGACAATGTGATTACGTCTCATTTACGACGACTGTTTTTACTTCATGTATTATTTATTAATACAAAAGTTTCTAGTCATCCCACATCTTAAATTGGAATTTAATGTATATACTTTTTTATTTTAATCTTTTTCCATTCTGTAATATAATGTTTTTTGGGTGTAAGGGATCCTGTACAACAACTTATGGGTTAAAAGCCAATCTCACCTGCTCGTGGTGCACCCTGCTAATCAACAAACGAAGCTCTGGCTCCCACCAACGCGTATTGGGCCAGCGTGGTGGGAATTGGCTCAAATTACCCTCTATGTTCCCCTATAAGCGACGATCTATAGTGGCCAGCGGTACTGGAGGCTATGATGTCTTTATGTGGAGATCTTTGGAGGAGGTTTATGTTCAGCAGTGGACGTCTATCGGCTGATGATGATGAACATAAATTTTTGTACATGATGTAAATTTACTTGTGGTTGATTTCTGTCGCCGAAAATCCTCTGTGTAAGTACCACCATAGCCCCTATTTCCGCCGCCAAATAGTAGTGTGGAAACATTGTTATCTTCCGGATTGAAGGGAGTTATAGCTAGTGAAATTAATGGGGTGAAGAAACTTAACGACCTATATCTCAAGGCGACGAGCGCAATATGGTGTAGTGTATACCACCGTAACTAGTGCTATGTTATTATGGGTAAGTATATAACTTATGATTAGGTAAACGTCCCACTCGTTTCATCGCAATATTGTTTAAAAAAATAATAGATATACCTAAAGCAGTTTAGAAGAAGAAGAATGCGTAATTGTATCTATGATTAAGACTAGAATCTGTTGTATATCATCATCATCATCATCGGGCGATAGACGTCCACGGTTGGACATAGGCCTCCCCCAAAGATCTTCATATCGTTCGGTCCCGCGTTGCTCGCATCCACGGGATTCCCGCGATTTTCACTAGATCGTTGGTCGACCTTGTGGCCTCCCAACGCTACGTCTACCGGTACGCGGGCGCCACTCGAAGACCTTACTACCCCATCCGCCGTCGGCCCTTCGAGCAATGTGCTCTGCCCACCATTTAAGTCTAGAAATCTTTGTCTAGCGTCTATTGTATATAATAGTTTTAAATAAAACTGATAGGGCCTGTTATTTAAAATTGGTAAAACTCATCATCATCAATGTTCGACTTGAACTATTTGTAAATAAGTAATGTATTTATTTTATGTATGTAGGTGTCAACGCGACTTTATTTCCGCTGCCGAGTAATAGTGTGTAAACAGTGCTGTGCTTATAACTAGGTAAACATATTGGCCCCCCATTCTTACGTTACTTGACGATTCATTTATATAATTAAGTTTTGGTTGAACTGTATAAATAAATGACAGTTTAATCTTGAACCTACACTACCACAAAAATTTAACTATTAAAGTTATTTGACAGAGTAAATATTGCGGTGTAAGATGTCCGTTGATCGGTTGTCTGCTTCTGTAACTGCAGATGGTTAAATCTGCATATAACATACATTATGCATCGGATAATGAGATGTTTTACTAAAGTGTTTTGATGTCTAATAAATGTACTCCTTTGCCACAAATTGTCTACATATTTAGGAATGACCATAGTACCTATTTCTGTCGCCAATTTAGTATATATGTTGTAGACTAAACTTTGTATCTGGGGATAAGCGTAATGAGATGTAATATACACATATTTCCTAGTACCGCAATACTAGGATATTCACTTGCTATCAGGTATACATTTTGCTTCTCCCAACGTATATTTGATTACAGAAACAAATTTTTTTATAGCAACAAATTTATATGTTTGAGCTTGAGTAGCTAGCTAGCTGGTTTTAAATATACCCTTCCCACCATCTTAACTTCACCTCTAATGTGACCCTGAAGTTGAATTTGGGCAAAATACGGCGTCTAGTTTTGGTGGATTAAAACCTGCTTTCCTAGCTAAGATGATCGTCTGATGTATATAATTTTTTCTATCTGAGAATTTATGATGCGATTTCTAGACATTTCCTCCAGATAGATCTAACAATGATACGGGCGTGAGAACTGTATATCGATTACCGGAACTGAAAAGCAGCGAAACCGAAACAGTACGAACGACACTGAAGTTGATTTGTGGTCTCCTACTATCGAGAAAACCTGTAACATAGCTGCGGAAACTTGTCGGCCACTATTTATACGACTTCTAAAGGAAATAATTAAGTTTAACTTGCAATACCGTGCAATGTAACTTTACAGTGACAAATTCCTTTCCTGTTAGTTACAGATCTAAAATTTTATATTATTAATAAAAAAAAACGATTGTTTAAAACTTTTGGCACTATTGATAATAGCAAACATTTTAGGAAAAACGTTATAGTAACAATACGTTTGCATTTCTGCAAAGGACCATACTAAAATTCTGATTGTTGGAGGAGAACTCTTAATAAGCACACTCCTTTGGTTATATTTAACAATGACTTGGAGAAACTTGTTACTGGGAGAGACCGCGTAGACAAAGCCCAAGGCAGGTGGATCGACCTGGTGAAGATGGCCATTTAAACAGCTGTGTGGGATGTTATGTATAAAGCGGTAAAACAGAAATAACTGGCGTAACGTAAAAAGCAGGTTATCAATCAGGAGTTCCGACCATCTAATCTGAGGAAACGACTTGCAGAAAGTTATATAAAAAAAGATGTTAACAGAGCGTAAAATTTTTAACAGTATTTAACTGTTAAAGAATAGGTAACGGGCTCGTTCCAAGTGTCGTTGTATTATCGCGACAACGGAAGTGAATTGTCGTGAGATAAATCTTCTAACCGTAGACAGGTCGGCGCAACGTTACTTATCATGTGAGAATGCAACGCTCTACTTACTGCTGCAGCGCGTACCGTTACCCAAGACGCAGCGGCCTCTAGCGCACTTCGCCCACACCGACTGAAGAAAGTCGACGAAACGCACACACGTAACGTTCACTTGCACAATGTTAACCATTGTAACAGCATGCAGTTACGTATCTACTAAGTCAATAATCTCATCATCTAACCCGGTATAGAGCAACAGGTTAAATCTAAAAATCATTTCCTGAATGCTTATTACAACTCAAGTACAGTAAAAGCCATCCCTTAGTCTTCTTATTTTTAGTTCGTTGAACAGTAACGAGTAAACATTAGTATTATTAATTATATTAATAATATTTTTTATTGACACCTAAAATTAGGTAACAATAGTCGGGACTTAATGCCTATGGACATTATACCAATTAACCTAGTTAGTCGAGAGTTGCTGTGATGGGTGATGATGAGGAACTTTTTAAATTTTAACTAAAATAAAAGTACATGTACATACTATAGGTAGATAAATACATATGCGAATAAATTCAAATATATATATCACTAATAAAATTGGAATAATCAAATGCTATAATCGTAGATCCATGGTTTATGTATTTGAAGAACAGCAATCTCGATCAGATTCTTCTTCTTGTGCCTCTTCACTATTGGAGGTTGGCCGTTAGCCCAGCGAACTTCTTCCAATCTTGTGCCTAGCGACAAAATTGTGCTACGTTGGCAACATTTGTCGATTCCCGGATGTTAAGTAACCAAGACTTTTTCGTCGTCCAACGCGCCTTTTGCGTGCGATTTTGCCTATCATTATTAACTGTTGAGTTCATATTTGTCGTATCACAAAATATGTCCTAGATATAGGAAAGTAGCATGACTTTCCTTTTCTTGATGGTCTGCAACAATTTGCGAGTCTTACCGACACGTTGGAGTATTCGCACGTTGGAAACTTTCTGTGTCCAGCTAATACTCAGCATTCTACGGTAGCAACACATCTCGAAAGCTTGGAGGAAACCTTGAGTTTTGACTTTCAGAGTCCAGGCTTCATTACCCACACATTACCACAGGCCATTCATAACACTGTAATATTCGTACTCTGAGCTTTATTGATAATTGGCGATATCGACATCGATTAAAGATTTTAAATTAATATACATGTATTAAAGATTATTTTACATAGATATGTCCAGCAGTGGACGTCTATCGGCTGACGATTATGATAATGATAGTTTAAGTTACGCTTTGTAATATTAGCTAGATACCTTTGGTCGCGTTCCTTTGGAGGCTTATGTTCAGCTGTTAACTACCGCGAGCCGTTGAAGATGAGCAACGGAAGCATTAACTAACATAGCAGATTGTTTATTAAACTTTTGAACAATAATTTCTTATAAACAGTGTAGCATTGTTCTTTTGTAATTTTATTGCAATTTCTAATGGTTATAATTCCAAAGTTATAAAGCCTTTTGTATTTTAACTCTCACAGTGGTCCATTAAAATCTAAGCCAGATAATTAATGCTGCAATTTTTTGCTCGTCATTGTTAGCCGGTGCGAATAAGCAGTTATCTCTCACGTGATGCGGGAACGTAGGTATGTTTAAAAGATTCTAACAATTTGTTTTATTTCCAATTCAAATAACCAGACGGAAATCCTTTTAGCTGACCCGTGACATTTATACGCGTATCGTGGTCAATAGCAGCTGGATACTTATATATACACTTCATTAGCGTCTTTATCGATTGTTTTTCATCGGACAGGAAGTGCGTGAGAGAATTCGTTCCAACGTCCCCCAAACGACGTATTGACTGTTAGTTTGGTCCTTCTGTCGATCTCTAAATGTTTTGTAATAGAAGTTGACTGTTAGTTTTATGTTTGAAATTATATTTTAAGTATCTTTCTTATTTATTCAACACAGCGACGTTCACCTGATCGCAAATGACACACGTGACCATAAAAACCTCGCGCTAGTTAGAACAGTGTACACTGCATGCCTTGAAACGTAAGATGTCAAGTCTCGTTACCCCGGTAATTTCATAAGTTACAACGCCTTTCAAACGGAAACACAGTAACGTTTGCACACTACTGTTTGGCGGCAGAAATAGGCGTTGCGGGGGTCCTACCTAACTAGACGTTCTCCGACAAGAGACCTAAATTATAAAAACAAAATTTCAAAATCTATTTTATACTACAAATTGTAAATTTTATTTAAATGTCGTATTACTGTATAAGGCCTAAAAAATATTGAGATCGTTTACGTAACTCATTCTATATTATCCTTAGAGGTCACACACTCGGCCACCCGTTTGGGATGCTTTGTATTCATTCCGCGGACCTCGAGGTCGTTCGTCCCGGTTCTTGTCTTATGCTAGATACTCTTTTGCATGCCGCTATCGCAATTTCATTATGTTTGAAAATAACGCAATTTGTACCGTTTATAAGAAAATAATCTCTGAAGATATTTATTTGATAGAATAAATTTTATAACGTTATATCAATGTTTATAACTTTATTATCAAAACATTCTGATGTGCCGGAAACCGCTTAGGTAGGTACCACCGCAGCTCGTATTTCCGCCGCCAAACATTACTGTGTCTATTTGAAGGACGCTGTAGCTAGTGAAATTACTGGGATAACGAAACTTAACATCCAATGTCTCCAACGGCGCAATTTGGTGCTGTAAATACTGTACTAACTAGCGCCACGTTGTTATAGACACGCGTCTAGCTTACCATCAGGTGAACATCCGGGTTGTCTCATCGCTTCATTGAATAAAAAAAAAATACGCAATATTAAGCCTCTACGACCATATTTGTTTTTTTTTTTTAACAAATTCTACTATGCTATGTCTGCAGTGTTCAATTCGTAAATCAGTCATCTGGTCGATAACCGGTCGTCGTGGATCGCGACGTCGCTGGCAACGTTCCCATAAAATCCGCGGATTTGTTCGCGTCACAACCAAATCGCTTCATTACTTGCGCTGGTGTTAAGCGAGCGATTTTAGTCTTTGTTGCTTTGTGTTAACATTATATCCAAGATTCTGAGTCGGTGAGGGTGAGACTGAGTGAACTTTGTCACTGGTCGCGCGGAATTAGTAATGGTGAGTGACGGTGTAAAGGAGGGCCGGCGCGCATGTACATCATATCGGATGACATTTTTGGTATTACTAGATCGTCTTCTTCGCACCTGTTGTACCATCATCATAATCATTTATATTTATGGTGGGACTAAGGTTTTATGTAATTTTATATTTTTTTATACAACGACGCGACTAGAAGAGCTGGACGTTCACATGATAGTAAATATTACAATAGGCCTGGCCCATCGCAACGTGACGCTAGTTATGATGATCCACTAATGATGACACTGCCCCACATTGCGCTCGTTGTCTGAGACATAAAATACTGAATTACACTAGCCACTGCGCCCTTTTTCTAATTAATCGACGAGAGGTATAGGACGTTCACTCGATGGTAAATGATACGCTCGTACATAACAATGTGACGTTAGTTAGTATGATCTATACTGCACCACATTGCGCTCGTTGCGTAAGAAATACTCGTAAGTTGTCGAGTTTCTTACCTCAGTAATTACATAACTAGCGCTACAGCGCTCTTCAAAGCGGAACACAGTAATGTTTGCACACTACTGTTTAGCGTCAGAAATAGACGCTGCGGTGGTAGCCACCTAGACGGGGTCCGGCAATAGAGACCTACCACCAGTAGTTAATCTCCTTCGCGCCTTATATACCATCATTATTATTTGTATTTACGATGCAACGATAATTTTCTTTTTAATCTTGTATTTTGATAACCATTGATTATTTATCAACATTCTTAGCGAAGAAAACATTTAAGTTAGAGTTAAACGATATGCTCTCAACTTGTAAAAGAATGATGTATGTGTGTAGCTGGTAAGTCTCATTTATATATAGTTATTTTTATTATATTTTTATAGTAGTTATTATATAGTTTTTTTATTGATATATTTTCTCTTTCCTTTTGTTACATTTTTTCCAATTTTTTACAGTTCTTAGTTGATATACAGTTATATTATCTTATCTTTATTGTTTGCTTGTTCGTTTTCATTTACTTCAGTCGTGTTGTCTTCTCTAAGTAGTTAGTAAATATAAACATAATTTATTCCTTAATGAGATAATTTTAACAAATAGAGCTCTTTGTCTCTAGTTCTAGATGGAAATCATCATTGCAATATTGCTGAAGCATTTTGCTTAGCTGGGCACCATTTCGGTATTTTTGACTGTTCATATGTGTATATTAACAGTCAAAAGTATAGGGGTATAAATATAGTAAAGTTTTATATTTAGGAATGTAAGGGGAAAGCACAACAACTCACGGGACCCAAGCCAACTCTACTTGCTTGTGGTGCACTATACTAATCAACAAACGAGGCTCTGGTTCCTATCAATCCGCCTTGGGGCAGCGTGGTGGGCATTGGCCCAAGTCCTCATATAAACCCAAATAACGACGGCCCCTAGTGCCCGGCGATGCGGGCAGCGCAAGACCGATCGATGTGAGTATCTTTGGGAGAGGCCTAGGTCCAGCAGTGGTCGTCTATCGCTTTATAATGATGTGGTGTATGTGAAATTAGTATGGTAGTAAATAGACCTTTTTTGTTTCTTTCTATCATTCTCAGTTCTCCCTATAATTTGATGTGGTGGGTAGATCTAAAGAACCTATAAACGTGATAGGGTAAAATTATGTTAGCAGTTTGCAACCGTTACCCTACTCCGAAGAAAAGAAATGCATTCTATGTTATATATCTTGACATTAAGTTATTTTGAAAATGCCTCGTACAATATTACAAAACAGCACCAATCCATTTAACATTTAGATTGTATGCTATATTTGCTGATCATAAGACTACGGAACTCACTTTGGGGAACGAATTTTATAAAATTTCACATTCTTAGCTGACCTCTAAAGGGCTGAAGCAGTATCTCTTCCTAACTTTGAGTGTTTGTCTAATAGTTTCCGAGATCACGTGATGAGTCAATAAATTTCTCGATATCTTCTCTATATGGTATATATAAGAGATATCTTTATATAAGAGATATCATTTTGTAGAACGTATCATTGTATTGTATCACTGTTTATACATCCTTGACCTTTTCATAGAAATTGCCTTCACGTACCCATAGAGTACGATTCGATGCACCGAGCGCTATTTGCATAATGACCGTTGCACAAATGCACCCAGCGGAACTGTTCTGTCCTGATTATTGTATACATTTGCATAATTATATGTGACCGAACTTAAATTTGATACTCTGGGCTGTGCAGTCAGCTTTGGCCGCATGTTAATACTTTGACATTCGATATGCTTAAAGTATATTGACGTGACGCTACATCGGTGCTTAACGTATTTGACTTTTAAGTCACCACATGTGATTGGTAATGAAAATGAGATTAAGATAAATATAAGGTTTTCTCGCTGATATTCTCTAGTACACAAATGCGAAGACTTTTTCTTGTTGTAGTGGTTTTATCTCTTAGGGTATGTCAGCCCACTGTGAAGATTGTTTTTTATTTGATTCCTCTGTACATTTTTGAGCTGGAATCTACAATGGTTCTAGTTTTATAGCAAATGTTTATTGAGATTTAAGAGCTAAACTTTACACTTCTATTTCTGATGTAAAAACTACAAAAATCTATGGTGAAGCTATGTATATAATATGTATATATAATATATATAATGATGTTTTTTATTCAATTTTAAACACAACTACGCAAGCATAAGTTGTTAAATATATATATATATTTTTTTTTTGCTTATAACCTAACGTAATATATACCAATAATTTGCTTTAGGATCCTATTGAATTTGCAGTACATGAATCGTTCTAGATTTTACTGTCTACATGCCGCATACCTCATTGTACGTTCGGAGGCCACTTCCATATTTATTGTTGTGGAAGTCCGTGGGAGACTCGTCAGGTCGTTAGAGGGCCCTGTTCGCCGCGACAGGTTGGCGGATGTAGGTGTCGGCAAATATTGGCACTCGCCTAATTCCTTACCAGAGAGGCATGTTTACCTCGTTGCCTAACTGCCGCCATAGTCTTACGCCGCAGTTGAGCGGCGGGTGGGCAGTTTTTATTGAATTTTACTGTTGTTACCAGTCAAATAGAGTCGCGTAACTAGCATAAAATTACAATAAATTTTAATGTTATTCGAAATACTCAATATTCAATAAATTCTTCTATTTTAATACTTTTAAGCGCTAGTTCGTATATATGCATACAAAAAGCTACTTAAATACCGCATAATTATTAAAAATTTTATTCAGGACACGTGGTGACTCCTCGGCCTTATATGAAGATTACTAATTCGCACACTGCTAAAATTATAGCTTCTTTTCTAAAGCAATATGTGGCAAATTATTGTCATCGGTCGAGATCCTTATTTATGTCTATATTTACAAATGGACATTACAGAAAGCCTACAATATACAAATAATACAACACAACTTGAAAACATTATCGACCTCTGCTGGACATAGGTCTTCCCCAAAGATCTCCACATCGATCGGTCCCGCCTTGCTCGCTCGCATCCAGGGGTTCCCGTGATTCTTACTCAATTGTCGGTACACCTTGTGGGAGGCCTTCCAATACTACGTCCACCGGTACGCTGGTGCCACTCGAGGACCTTCCTGCCCCATTGGAAGTGGGTTCTTCATTTGAGGGGAAATGGGCCTTTTCCTACCACGCTGATCCAATGCGGTTGGGGGGCGCCAGAACCTCGTCTGTTGGTTAGCAGGGTGCACCACGAGAAGGTGAGGTTGCCTTGGGTACTGTGAGTTGTTGTGTAGGACCCCTTACACTCCTGGGACCTCTTGCAAATGGAAAACATTAGAAAATAATTATTATTTTACTATCAACTAAGCAATTTACATTTTATTTGCAATCAGTAAGAAATATTATTAAAAAATTATGGTTATAAATTATTGACACTGTCTTTACACACTTGTGAAGATGAATATTATATATATATATATATAGAACATATCATAGTTTTAGGTATATGATCTCATAGTTAAAGATTATGAGAGAGGATGTTGTTGCTTTATAAAAAAGAGCCGAGTCTCTCTCAATGATATACTGTAATCGTAGAGATGTTATGTTGTGAATTTATCATTTCCATTACAATGCTAATAAGTTAATTCTAAGAATCATATCCTGCTATGTAATTCTTGTTCCGCTCACGCGCGAGTACTGCGTTTCGCGTTCATTTTGTTAAAAACAAATTACGTCATCTGTGTTATTGGAAAAGAGTGTGTCGCATCGGGAGATCATGATGATTATCACCAAGTCATCGTCGGTTTTCGTAACAAAGCATTCCTCTCAGTTCAACGGCACCAACTGACTATATTCAAATACTGCACGGGCTAGTTACGTCACGCCGCGCGGGAGAGCGCGCACTGCAAGGTCGACCGCCGGCGCTGATCAATGGACCCCCCACTCCCCACCACTACCAAATCGATCAATGGACTACACGTGGCGATCGATACTATGTAAATTGAAATGCATACGTTCACACATACACTAACACACATTTAAAAAATGCGTTATATAGTGTAATCTCATCAAAACATCCAATTTATATTGCACTGGTTTTATTCACAGCCGTTAAAACATTTGTTATAACTATGTAGTTCAATGTTACGATCTTTACGTAATCTTAATTAAATATTATAATAAATGCGATTTTTTGTTTGTCAAATAGCTATACACATGACCATGTTTCTTACAGATATATCATATATAATGTTTGTAAACATAAAAACAGTATTTGTACCATTAATTATAGTAATATTCCAATTTGGGAAGACGTTTACACGACCATTAGTTAGTGGTCTATAAATATGGTATAATGGTCATCTGTATTTTATTGGTTGTAGTTTTGCCCGAAATCGTGTAAGGTAGATATCACCGGAGCTCCTATTTCTGCTGCCAGGCAGTAGTGTCCATAAAAGGCGTAAAGTCCCAAGGCGACGAGGACAATGTGGTGCCGTGTACGTCATAATAACTAGCGTCACTTTATTGATAAGAGTATCACTTACCATCAGGAACGTTTCGCTCGAAGTCTAGTCGAAAACAAATGGTATATGATGTACTTATACATACATATAAGTGAACAGTTCATTATCACATTACATGTGTAATAAGTAGATAACACATTGGCTTGCTTTCCATATTACTTAACCGCGTTGTAAATTATTTTATATGCTCAGTTGCTGGGAACTAGGATTCTCGTTGCATGTAGGACATGTAATAAATTAGCTAGCTGCATCGCATCCGGTCGACCTGGGTAAGTTTGTGAAAGCACTTTGTCTACCTAGTTAACAGCGAAGATGCTTGAGAAGAAATGCGGTTGATAGAGAAAATACTAGATCCAATGTATTATTAGCGCGTATTTATTTATAATGAAAATGTTTTTTTTTTCCCCCAATAATTTGAAAACTTGTGAACGTATCAAAACGAGAACTTTACCATTCGATGAAAAATGATTTGCATAGGCTATTAATTTTTTGAATTTCATAGATACTTTATCACCTATGTCCAATTAACTATTATAAACGTTTTCATTTCGTGTTATTTAAGCGGTGGCTATTGAGAGACATTTGCGGATGCGGTTGCTCACAAGAGATATTTCAGACAAATTTCAAGTCTAATTTAATATTATAGCTAGCAATATTAAAAGTTGCTCTATCCATTCACTTCAGTAGTCAGAAAAAATACCATTCGAAGCAATGCAACTATCCATCAAACGTCGGAGTGGTAGTCGTGGTGGCGGCGCTGGTGGAGGGAGGAGGAGGTTGTATATCACCGCCTCGGCCTGCTCGCTGATAATTGACAGTTAAATGCCCTATTAGAGACGATGCAATTGAGTAGCCGGTCACGGTTCATATCGCCATTACACGTCGTCGATATACAGGATGTTTATAATTTACTGTTGTTTTTTCCATCAATCCATATATAACGAATGTATACTGTTGTATCTATTCTTTGCATTTTTATAGTAGTTCATCTAACAGGCTTTAAATGTATATAATTCTCTACATATTTAGAAAGAAAGAAGTGAACTGTTTATTTGTTCGGTTATCTCCAATGGGATTTTTAATATACATAAATAAATAAAAAAATGTTCCAAAAAAGTGATTTTTAGCACAGACTTAACACACACGTAACGACTTTATAATTTTTTTCTATTATTTTATAAGTACAAATTACATATTTCCTGTACCCAGCAAGTCTACGTTAGTATCATTTTATATAAATTTATGATATGCTTGCTTCATACCAGTTTTTAATCTACAACTATAAATTTTTATATAATCTATTTGTTTGTTGTTTACACTTTTGCATACTGTATTATAACTTGATGGAAGAGATCAACATTTATTGGTAGCATCACATCGTAATTGAGTATCAGTTGAGTTTTACCGCCGTGTGATTTCCGATAATTTCAATACGTTTAATTTATAAAAAGTTTAAAATAAAACGATAAAATTAAATTTCTCCTGTTCATTACCAGAGTTACTGGAATAACATATCAGTGAGCGGCCGTAGATGGTCATAACGGGCGATGGTGACCGCTGCCTTTACTAGATAAGTGGTTCCGTCGTTGACGCCGGCGGCGGGGTCGTTAAGTCTATAATTAGCCTTTAGGATGAACTGTAGAAAGGCCGGAGGTTGTACAAACGAAGGCTGCTTCCATGTTTAAAGCAGCCCAGATGAATAACTGGAACTGGACCTTGTTACGTCTAAATAAGTAGACATTAAGTCTTATGAGCTATTTATATAACATCTGTTACAAATTATTTGGGTTCTGTAGTGATTAGTATGAAAGTAATGGCATAATTTTCAACTAATCTAATTGAGGAGTCTAATTTCAACGTTAAATTATTAGCTAGTTCATTATTTAGATTCTTCATTAGCACGTATAATTTTTACTGGAAACAGGTCTCTGTTGGCGGAGACCGTCTAGCCGCAGCTTCTGTTTTTACCGCTAAACAGTGATATGCAGGCATTACTGTTCTGATTTTTTAGGCGTTGTAGCTGGTAAAATTACTGGGGTAACGGAACAACACTCTATGTCTCAAGGCGACGAGAACAATACGGTCCTGTGTGTATAATCCTAATATACTACACTCTGCCTTGAAATAATTTTTGTTCTTTAACAAGATCTTCGCTTTTATGATGCGTTCTACTTGGTTTTCTATCCAAATCAAACTTCTAGCAACTTTCCTTTGAACGTACCATTTCGTAAAATACGTTCTTAGCTGACATATATTCGGATAAAGGAATATTCCTACCAAATTCTAAATCTCTAGGTCTTATTATTTCAGAGATATCGTGATGAGTCTACATAGATAGAAATGTCTTATACATATATACTAGCTGTTCCGCGTCCGGTTTGCTAGCCGTAACATAAAATTAGACTTGAAATTTATCTGAAGCTTATTCCTTGAGAGCATCCGTAAATGACTTTCTATAGTAATCGTTACTATAGAAACCGCATGAATAATACGAAATGAAAACATTTATAAATGATAATTAGAAATAATATGATGAAACATCTATGAAATTCAATAAATAAGTAGCCTATAACCATCTACAAATCATTCTGAATAGAAAGGTCACGTTCCCATGACGATACGTTCACGAGTTTTCACGTGATTGGCAAAGAAAGGAAACCCATTTTCATTATATATAAAGAAGATGTATAAAATATAGATAAATAGATAGATTAAGAATATATCTTAATCTAAAGACTATTCGACTTATATCTACGTTATTAATTTGAAAATTATTGGTATCAAACAAATGTGTTTAACGTATAGTTAACACTAACTTTGCTGTTAACCAACATCGTTTTGGTTGAGTTTACATTTGGTTAGAATAAAGACCAGCATCTGAGTCACGCCGGATTTTAATGTATGGTCCGTGGAAAAATCGAGACGGTCGGAGTGACTTCTGAGAATTTTCGTCATCGCCTCTTTGGTTGAAGTGAACCTCTTTAACTCGCCATTGTTCCCGCCTACCGCTGATCCGGTGTTATTAAAGTTTTCCTGTCTTTGATAATTTCTTAAATCACGATAAAAGTATAGTAGTAAAAGTATTTAATAGCCGTGTTATTAAACACTTAAATGATGAACCATAAAAATTTTTTTATTCAAAAGCGTAGCTTTAGTCTAGATATCTGTTTCCAGATATCGTGTGGGGTAAGTGTCATCACAATTCTTAATTCCGTCGCCAAACATTAATGTGCAAACATTACTGTGCTTCGGTTTGAAGGGCGGCGTAGCTAGAAATCGCTGAAGTAACGAGACAATATCTCATGTCTCAAAGCGACGAGAAAATGTCGTGCTAATCATCCTAACTAGTTCTAAATGGGTAGGCTTATCATTTTCTATCAGTTAATACCAGAAAAGTTGTTTGAAACACCGTGTTATATAGCCTTGAAATTTTAAGTTGTATTACCATAGTAATTTCACATGCATTCATCATCATCAGCCCATAAACGTCCACTGCTGGACATAGGCCTTCTCCAAAGATCTCCACATCCTAGGGTTCATTGTGTGGGATTGGGCCGTAGCCCACCTCGCTGGCCTAGTGCGAGGTGGTGGGTGGTCAGAGCCTCGTTTGTTATTCACCAGAATGCACTGTGTGCACATGAGGTTGATTTGGGCTCCGTAAGATGTTAGGGAACCCTTTACAACCTCAGTAGTAATTGCTGAGTATTAATTGGAGGCAAAAATAGGCATTGGGTTAGTACCATCGGTTTTATTTTTTTTTGTCCATAACAAGTCTACACTTGAATACACTTAGGTTGGTTCGCACAAATTACTTTGGTTCTTACATGTCAGCTTTAACACAGTGAAGCTAAAAATCTTTTTTTTATATTATCATGCCTTTTTTCCTAGTAGGAGTATGCAGAGGCGAATAAACACCCACTTTTCGCCAGATGTGGTCAGATTAGGTCCCATGTAACAGGGGGCGAGCCTGTTGTCACTTTATTGGGGCCACCACACAGACAAAGATAATTTCAGTGTGCGGGTTTCCTCACGATGTTTTCCTTCACCGTTTGTATTTCGCTGTTGTTACTAAAGTTCACAAATGTACATAACTTAAATATTAAGTCATCGGTACATGCCGAGATTCGAACCCGCGACCTTCGGAATGAAAGCCGCACCCTCTAACCATTAGGTCAGAGAGCTACGCTAAGAAAGAAGATTTTGAAAAAATCCTACCACCATCCTAACCACAAGCCTGGTGTTTAAGAAGCTTAAATATGGGAAAGAAGTGTACGCGTCGGTTTATCTCGATAGGTGTAAATGGACATTGTCGTCAGAACGTCTTTTTTTTTAATTCCAATATCCGGTGCGATTTGTGCTGCAGCCGGTGGAATTTTAAGTGCTCTACACTCGTAAAATTAACCGGTTTTTAATGGCCTGCAAATGAATGGCGTGGAATTTTAAAAAGCGTTTACGTTCGCCCGATGATTAGAGAGGACATTGATGGAGGATGTCCCTTTTTAAACAGAAAATGCTCTAATAGCTTTTTTATTTACTTACAAAGAGATATATTTTAGTTGTTTTCTTCCGCAGTTTCTTATGACTAAGAACTATTGAATAACATTTTTATTATTCGATCGTTATTGTCGCTATGTAATAGTGTAAATAATCAAAGTCTGAAAAGTTATAAGGTACTTAAAAGACACAGGGACTTAGAACCCAAAGCAATTAATGTGACGACATAACATATCCAATGATTAGTTAGGACGGGAGTCCCACGAAGGTCATGGTCATCGTGGGGCTTGTAGTCAGTGCAAGTCCGACAAAACCTGCCTTTGCCCCCGCGAGTGCAGGTATGCGAAAGCATTTCCCCCATTTTAAGCACAAAAAAAAAAGAAATGATGGGGTCCCCATCGCCTCCCAAACGACTGTAGGGAAGATGGTGGCCACAAACAACATTCAGCCTATGTGGTGGTATTTGCGAGGATGCTGGATGCTGCATAAAACAGTCCCTCCGTATCCGGCGTAGTGTTAGAGAGGCGGTTGTGTATCTAATGGAGATGTTATAAATACTGTGGATAACCACCTAATAGGGTGGTTGTTGTTGCTACAAATATCCACAAATCCTTTATTTTCTCCAAGAAGGCAGGGTATTTTTTCAAAGATTTTTTTATTCGAGAAAAAAAAGACTACATTTTGATAGTCATTATTTATACATACAAAGTCATAGGCAACAGTTTTGGTATATGTGAAATGTAACGTCATACAATACTCTGGTCAAAGGTGTCTCTTTTGAAAATTGTAAAATATACTGGTGGAGGCATAGTTTTAATGTAAAAAAGTTAACTAAAAATTATCATCATGTTCGTTGAAAAATGAAAATGAGACGAGATATTCTTTTTCCAGTTTCTCGCTTAAGGTTAACCTGTTAATGCAATTAAACGGGTGCATAAGATCGTGTGAAAGTTGAGAATGCTGTTAATTCCCGCGTCGTCGTCTCCTAACAGCGTCTTGAAACCGTCAAATCGTCACTTCGCTAATGGAGGTCTGTCATCGAGTCGACCCCTTTAAGCTCGCGCTTCCTCGCGTCCATATGTCATCATTCCGAGACGGATACAGCTAACCGTGCCTCGGCGTTGTGGATAAAATTACCCTCTAGATGACTCCTTTCCGCGACACATGGTCTAAAAAGAGAAAAAACACAGACACATATCGAGAATAGATTATGACAAAATAATTAAATATTGCCTAATGACTGTTTCCTTAAATGGAGTAGTTGATAAGATTTTGCTATCTATAAACTTACTAGTCTCTGCTGCTGATATATATCTAGGAAAGGACAATACACTAGTATCCGCTTTTCGCATTACGATATGTGTCGATGCTTTTATACATTTTTGAGATATGTGAACAATAGTGAAATAATTTTAAAGTTTAGTTACTATTAACTAATCTAAAATATTAGAGGTAGTAAAATTTTTAAATTTTAATTCTCTTTAAGGAAGGCGTCAACGTCATGACAAATACTGTTCGTTTTCGCGTGAACTAGTAGAGGGCCACTTAAAAAGAGATGACAGTTAAGAGAAAAAAAGTCCAGTTAAAATATTAGAAGCGTAGGCGTGTGGCGACCGCGGGATCGGGAGATGACCGCGGTTCAGTTTAACTACTGGCTTCCGCCAAGTGAACTAACTAGTGACGCATTGTTCGGCGAACTAGAGGCGCCGCGCTTCGTAAATTGGGCCCCGCTACATTGGAAATGTCACTTGATAATTGTTAAGTATTTTTTTTCCTTTTTCAGCACATCAATGTTTGTTATGTGTACAGTATAAAAGCGGTTTCTTTCGTGGCGTATTTAAGGTTGGTAACATAACACTGTATTATTACCTATCTAATCAGATATTGTTAATGAAAATATAGACAATTTCATAATATAAAATCTCTACGGTTTCAGTAACTCTTTGACGAAACCTTAATTGTTTTTCATAAACCACCAACTTCCTGTTATATAGCTTTTAACTTAGAAAACACTCATTAAAATTAAGAAAATGATCTGCATGTGAGAATTATCATGAGAATCATATTTAATACATTATATTTTTCATTACTTTTGTATCTACTAGATTCTAAAAATAATGTCTTAGTTCTTCTACGGATCTCTGCATTTCTGATTCGATTGCACAGTAGCAGATATGTATGTACCAAGTGATGAAATAAAATAAATAACAAAACGCCACAAAAGTATTTCCAGTCGACAAATTCTAACAAGAAATTTCGCTTTACTATAATAGCGTTTGATATTAGCACAAGAATGCTAATATAAATTTATAATCCACGCTTCGAGGAAGCTCCGCTGAATAACAGATGTTTCCTGCGGATTTCGTACAACGCTTGTATTTTTTACAAGCCGCATGCAAGTGCTTCGGATACGAAATTCTTCTTGAAATAACGGAAACGCCGCTAACGCTTTGGATTTCTGTCGTTTACATACATCCATTTAATTTTTTAAATTTTTCATTTATTAGTAGAAACTTCAAAATATTTTTTTTTAAGTTTAGAATTTAGAAAAGATATGATATGATGGTTAAGAAAACACTTTTCATTATTACTATCTAGCTAGATACTACTGTCAACCCTGTAGTCTCGGGCTCGTAAGAATAACACTAAGGTAAACCCTGCCTGTCGTAGAAGCAGACTAAAAGGGTCTAGGAGTTTCTCGAGCCTTGTGGTGGCTCTTATCGCTCAACAAGCGAACCTGTGTGGGACAGCGTATGGCTCAGCGATGGTGCCTAGGAGAGTTAAGCGTCTCCTCAGAGACGTGTTCGCACAAAGTGTAAAGGGGCACCGGTACGTTCTATAAGAGATCCTGGAGCCTCTCTGAATGCACTGATGCATAGCACTACGGGGGTTTTAATGAGTAAAAATCTCACATAATCCTGACTTCCGCCAGAAGTAGGTTATTTTCCGAAGAATTCCCCCGAAACCAAAAAAAGGTAGGTACTACCGCAGCGCTTATTTCTTCTAGCAATCGGAAGTCAACCTAAATTAAGTTTGAAGGACAATATGTTTGTTTCCTATCCACTTCACACAGCTTGGTTCTGTAACAATAGTAACGAATGTAAACTTAGTCGAAATGGAGAGATGTTTCCCTAAATATGTTAACATTTTTAATAAGCAAAAGAAATAATCTATATTGTGATACATGCCAAAATATCAACAAGTATTGATATCATATTTTAATGGAGTATGTGCGGAACGAACCAGACAGCAAATGTTATTAGAGATATTCGATGCAGTAAGATATGACTTACTAGTAAAAGCCCGGCAGTCAACAGATTAATTGACTGCTGTTCTAGTTACATTAAAATCTTCTAATTACTATCAATTTTAATTGATATGGAAATTGAATTTAAAAATTATGTTTGCATACATGGTATCAGTGCATATGGACGATTTGAATCCCGCGGCAATTGCACTCCATTGGCTGGCACTCTTAGTCAAGAAACCAATAAGCTATCGCCGACAAACTCATACACACTTACGCAGCATATGAATAAGATTTTATGTTTTTCACAAATTTTTTCAGTTTACATTTTAGAAGTAACGACAGCAAAAAAAACTTTTAGGTTCACTTGATTCTGGCTTTTCTAAGGTTAATGGTTAATTATCTAGTAGCCGGCTTAACCTATAAAATGTACAGCGTAATATAGAATTAAAAATAAGTTTGAAAACATCTTAACTATCTATATACTACTATATATATAACTTAAATTGGTATCAATGACAAATAAAAATTTTGATAAAATAGTCTCGGTTCAAACAAACCACGAACTCATGTTGAACCCTGCAAAAGTTTCAAACTTAACTGTTAACCGAACATAAGGGCGAAAGTGGGTCTCCTTCGGCTCTCTTCCATAACCCGGCGGAAGTGTGCGGATATTACGTCACCGGAAACAGACGCCCTCTGTGTCATAGCGTGTCGTCGTCACCCACCGCCGTCATTGACACGCGCTAATCATCGCGGGATAATTATCGGCGCTGTATGCTTGTATATGAGAGCAATAATGGTACAAATATGAGTCCCATTTATATGAACAAGTCGGTAAGGCTTTGGAAATATGTAATACATATCAGGCTTAAAACTTAACGCTGTGAAATACAAGCTTTAAGTTATGATTTTTATTTTTAATGACGAAGCGACCAGACGTGCGTTACGTGCACGTATTACAATATAACGATAGTTAAAGTTAAATATCATAATATTCACCGCATCACAGAGCGCTTGTCGCCTTGCGAAGATGTTAAGTCTTGTTACTCCAGTAATTTTACTAGCTACAACGTCCTTCAAACCGGAACACAGTAATGTTGGCACACTACTGTTTGGCGGCAGGAATAGGAATTGCGGTGGTACCTTTTTTTAATTATACGTGGGGGAAATGCCTTCGCATACCTGCTCTTGCGGGGGTAAAGACAGGTCGTGTCAGACTTGCACCGACTAAAACCTCACGATGTTCTATCGTCGTCGCTTCTCGGCGTGGCCACAGAAACGCTTTCGTACACCTCCGCGATTCTGCCAGCGCCGGCTACATCGCGCAGCACCATCTCGTGGGAGATACCCCCTTCTCTCACTTCTGTAAAAACGCGTCAGAATAAACTGCCCTCCTCTCGGCCTCTTATCGTTACATGGGCAATGGAACCCCCCGAATCCATCACTCAGAAGCCATTGGAGCCAAGGGAGAAAACTCCCTCAGCTCCTTGCGGCGGACCCAGTCTTAGGTTCCGCGGCCGGCCGAGTAGGTTCCTCTTACCTTCACTGTGGGTGACCAAACCACGGCTACTGAGTCCCGCCGTCGCAACAAGGCAGGAACCTGTTTGGAGGGAGCGTGACGTTCTCCTGTTACAATGTAACGCTAGTTAATTAAAGTAAAATATCATATTCACAGTATCACAGAGCGCTCGTCGCTTTGAGAACTAACATGTTAAATCTCGTTACCCCAGTAATTTTACTAGCTACAACGTCCTCCAAACTGGATTACATTTATGTTTGCACACTACTGATTAGCGGAAGAAATAGGAGCTGCGGTTGAATCTACCTAGATAGTCTCCGGCAACGGAGATGCACTATCAGTAAAGCTTGTTTTCCTAAAAGAAAAATTTTTCTGTGCTTATTATTAATGATGCTATTCTAATAAATGAGCTCATAAATCACATGATAATAAAAAAAATACTGATTTGCCTTTTAACGCACAAAAACATTCACCGGAAGAATATGATTAATGTTGGTACTGTCTTATTAAATAATGTATTTGTGTATAACCTACATATTATAAAAAGCTCGTGTAGGTACTTGAATTGTTTAATAAACATATCCTTTATCAATAATATTGTTGGGATATTATCTCATTGACATCTTAAATTCTGTATTAAAAGTTGCATGTTAATGTTTTCGGCGAAATTCAATTTTATATCAATGAAAGCATCCTCCAATTCTCATTTGAATAATACATTGAATAAATCTTTCCAACGTTACGTTTATTGACAAAATATAAGTCGTATTTATTACTCTACTTTGTCAATAAAAGTGAACAACATCATGTTGAGTGCTTAAGCTCATAACGAGACAACGGAAATGACTGTCATTATACAATACCCAAATCACATTCGTATCAAAGAATGAAAGATGTCTCCAGCCCGACAAAACGTCGGAAAACAAATAATATGATACAAAAAACTAATGGGGGACAATCGATCACTACCAACTCTCGTCGTTTGTAATTATTTCCGAGCGGAAATGGGTCCCAGATAATTCTGCGATGTATCCTCCTCGACCCTCCGCGCCGTTCGCCCTTACATATCCGCAAGTTGCGTCGTAAATTTATTTCATTCGCTGGACGTCTTCCACGGCGGAACGTAAACTGGTGCGTCTGACGTCAACGGATCCGCACCGTGTTTACGATCTCATCGCGAACACTTAATCAACAGCAGGAAGACGTTATACTTGTACCTATGTACGTATTAATCCAATCAAAATATGGTAATGGCCGGCTCCCGATCGCCCGGCGGAGGATTTAATTTGGCCGTGTGCAATTTATGATCATATTTCCCCAATTAACTGGCAATTCGGTGGCTTCGATTATTTCGCGTAAAATGTGCGGGCGACTCCCGCATCCGGTGATTACGTCCACGATATAATTTGTGATGCGCCTGCGCCGAGCGCAGCCGGCCTACGCTCCGATTTTTGTTAGATAAAAAACGGGAAGGGTTCGCCTTGCCCCGTTTCTGTGCAGTTTATTTGTTTGTTTTTATTCAAGTCGTTTTTACACCTGCCGTTTGATTTGTTTTTCTTCTTACTTGTTATATTTAAATGAGAATTTGCCAGTCATATTTTTTAATAATCTTTTTTTCTTGTGACAATGTTGGATTGATATCATTTAGAAGTAACTTTATTGGTCATTAATAATGCAATTATTGTCTTATCAAGCTATAATTTTTTTTATTTTGAATACTTATAATTTTTTTATATAAATAATGTTATTTATAACTACTTCTTCGCAATATTGAACACAAAACTTTTTACATACTTAAAAAACCAATATTAAAAAAAATTGTCTGCTGCTGCCGAAATGAATGTCGAAAAATTTTGAATCAATTTTATTAACGTTTTTAACAGTAAGCAGGAGCCATGAGGAATAAAAAGACATATCAAATATTTTATCAATTCATTAATAGTAATAATTATGACTAAAAATAATATACGAAATCATGACTTGATTAGTTTCAATAGCAAATGTACATGCGTGTACAAGGCCTGCCGGGTCAATTAGTTTTTAAATTTGTGTTAATTAGTTCACAAATTCAATTTAACTAGAAACCGTGTTGTTGATAGGTTGAAATATTCGTTACAGAGGCGGAGGACATCACTGGCGTCGTCGGGCGCCTGCCGGCAACCGGATGTGCCACCGGCGACATAATGTGGCTGCTTGATGAGCCCAACCAGCCTTATGAAGGTAATTGTGGTATCAGGTACTCGACCTATTGCAATTAACCCCTTTAACCAATAACTCCTTGTTTTACTTAATTTTTATTTACACTTGCTTTTTGTATTTTTCAGATTGTGAACAGCTTCTTTGTTTTCGATATTACAATGGCGAAAGTGACGACTGTGTCGCGGAGTCTTCCACATTACCGCCGCGATTTAAAGTCGATCTCAAGAAACTGCCTCTTCGGCTTAAAGAAGGTATATCAAGGAAACGAAGTGGCGATCATGTTTCGCCGTTTTCTTATAACAATGAAAGCTTTGAAATGAACTCTGAAAATGTTCCAAGAGTAGAGCTCGTATCGGGCAGCAGTCAAGATATCAAGCATCTCAGTGAGAATGTCAATAAATGCTCAATTAGCGCTTTAGCAAGTAGTGCGAACAAGCTAGAACAAACAAAATGTGATCCTAACAATTCTTCTATTAGTGACATAAGTATTGAATCTCAGCCTGTAAGTAGTGAATCTCAGAGTACAGTGGAATGCAGACCGACTTCATCAGGAGTAAAGAAAAAATATCCACCTCCCGTTGACACTGGCGGCTGTTTGGCCCTGAATGGTGTCAAAAAGAAATCAAAAGTGAACAGCGGCTTCGACTCCCCTACTTCGCCAGACGCTGAATATTATAAAATATGGTCACCAAAAAATCCCTGCAAAATAATGAAATTCGTATACGACGTCGAAGGTGCTAATGTGCCAAATGATGCGCAAAAATCTCCGGTACCACCTCTACCTCCAAGACAATCGCATAAACCACTAGAGAGAACGCACGCATTGTCTCCGCCGCAGGTACAAAGACACAGAAAACCAAAAAAACTCACAAAACCCGAAGATGCGTTTACTTTTGAATTAATAGATACAGATGAACAGTTTTTTACGGACAATAATATTAATCATTCATCTGTTCTCCAAGGTAGTATTAATAATTTCAAACCTGGAGAATTTTTTTCCGGTAATCAGGTAGCTATGTCTTCGACGACTAGTTTCTGGAGAGATGGACAAAACGTTGCCCCATTGGCGACACCAGAGACCGATGGCAGCTTATGTGAATCAACAGTTTCATCCATGAAATTATCTAGGTTAAATGATGATAGGAAAACAAACGATGTACCTGACGGCTCGCCTAGTGTAAGTAGAAATAAAATTATGTTTATAAAAGATATAGGACCCGATAATTATATTACAACAACGTTTGTACGTAAAGACCAGACAAATATTGTCTCGGATGGTGTAGATGGATTAAATTCAACGCCAAATCACTCAAAATCCGAAGAAAAAGCTCAGAATACTTTTTTAAATGACATCAGCAACCATTCGGAATTCGACGATGACAATAGAAATCAAATTGAAGAAAAGGAGATAACGGTTATGAAAGCCCATAAACCGCTTACGAGGCAAAGTTCTTGTCGTGCTAATACACCGACTATGATGACAGCTTTTTTAAACTCATCGCATATTGATGGTTCAAGTAGAGAAATAGATAACAACAGTTCAAATGCTCCCAGCTCTTGTAACTCATCACACTCGGGATCGCCGGTTGATGAAACAAGTAAGCCGTCGCCCAGTGTGGGTACAATGATTATGAATCGAAAATACTCGTGTGAATCTGCAACGCCTAAAAAACATTCTAGTCTACCTCGACATTTACTTAAGAATCTTGGTTGCGAGGGTACACCTAAACACTCGCCACTCAAAACTGCAAATATTGTAAATAACCCGGAAAGTCCTTTAAGACCGCATCCGAGAGTACTGTCAAGAGTGGCGGCATTAGCGGGAACAGCAACGCCTCAGTGTCCACCAACACCCACGCATCACGCGCGAAGACCTAGACCTTTACCGCCGCCTGATTTGCATCCTCCACCAATACAGAATGCTGAGAATTTCGAAATGGTCGAGTTTACCAGTGAGCTAAGGACTTCGGAGATAAGATCTCCTAATCTTGAGTTTGTTAACAGTAATCATTTTACCATAGTGCACGCCGGACCTCCAGATGATGTAGTATTTAGGCGGCCACCGCCCGAAGATAACGACGACAATGATAACGCATTAGCTTCACCAACGCCTTTAAGGCACATGGCTGGAATAAGGTTGCCGTCGATACCAGAACGCGCATCAAGGCAGATGGCGCTTACCGGAGATTTCCCTGCTAATATGATTGGTGGGATCATCGAGTGTGAAGAGCCATTACCTGCTGGTGAGTTCTTAAATATATATTGTATCTCAAATTCTAATGTAATTGTAGGTTTTATTTTATGTAATACAAAAAATATCAGTTTTAAGTTATTGTGTACTAAACGTTTTCGGTAACTCTACTACTAAAGAATCTTAACATATTATACTTTGACTCTTTTCATCTTAGAGAAGCCCAACAGTGGGAACATTAAATAAGCTGTTTAAAACCAATCGACGCGTGCATTTTGTTTTTCCTGTCTGTAAAATGTGTTTTAGTCATACAATTTTTTGGATGCAACTACGTCTTAATCTGTGTTTAGTGATGAACAAAAAGAATTTTAATACAAAGTCTATATTTTTACAATGGCGTTAAAGTAGGTTAGTGTAATGTGTTTATATATATATATATATATATATATAAATACATATAAATATATATATATATAAATACATGTATATATATATATATATATATATATATAAATGCATTGTAGCAGCACACGGTGCTCATCGCCGCAAAACAGAAATTGTTGCCTACGGTAATTTCATTAGCTACAAACTTCCTTTAAATCGAAACAATATTTGCACAGAAATGAGCCTTGCGGTGATACCTACGTAGTTAGTTACTAAAGAGATGACGCCTACATAATGAGAATAAGTATTGTTAACAATAATTAAACATCCATTAATTGTAATTTTTCAGGATGGGAAGCTCGCATGGATAGTCATGGGCGTGTGTTTTATATCGACCACATCAATAGGACGACAACGTGGTCGCGGCCGTGCGCTAACGGGACGGCTCCGCGCTCTCCCGCGCCGGAAGTGCAAAGGAGACAACTAGATAGGAGGTAAAGCAATTTGGCTATTTTTAGAATTATAATCCAGAAAACATGTGAATATCTATCCAGAAAACTGTTGTTGGATAACAAAGTGTCATTTGTTGAGTTTTGTAGGTAGTGAAAATGGTGTATTAGCGAGACTCAAAGCAACGAGCGTAATAATGGGGTCTTATAATTATTTTATATGCTTCATTGATAGAAAAAAAAAACAAAATTATTTATATTAATTCAGAGTTTTGTTCCTAATCATCAACTGATAGAAGTCCACTAGTAGACATGGCCTCCCCTAAATTTCTCCAATCGCCATAGTGTTTTGCTGCTTGCATCCACCGGTTTTTCGTGACTAAATTATTCGTGTTTTACAAGTTTTGTTATTTAAAAGGATTGTTCATATTTTTACACCAAATTAAATGAAGTGTTAATCTATCAACAGATACCAGTCAATCCGGCGTACTATGACGCGCACGCAGCTCGGCGACGATGCATGCACGCCGGCGGGCCCGTCGCATGTTCCGACGTCAGCGCCGCCTGCACCCCTCGCACCTCTCGCACCGCCCGCGCCGCCTGTACTACCACTAGCGCCGCCCGCGGTCCCGCATCCTGCTGCTGAATTCCTCTCTAGGCCGGACTTCTACTCCATACTGCATATGAATCAGGTACATGATGAAATTGATTTACTGATGGTATTTCTCTGTTGCCGGATATCGCTTTGACGCAGCGCTTATTTCTGCCGCGAAACATTATTACTCTTTGAAGTGCGCTGTAGGTAGTGTAATTACTGTGGTAACGAGACAACATCGTGTCTTGGGCGGCAAGCGCGATGTGGTTAATTATAGAACATCCTATTTAGCGCCACGTTGTCATGGAAAGAAGGTGAGCATCCCGCTTGTCTCGTCGCTTTATTGAATTAAAAACACAGTAGGTTAAAAAAACTGGTAAAGTTTTGTCATCCTTTTGTTGGGAACACATTAAGCACTAACTTATCTAATAAATAAAAACCATCATCCATTGCTTTAGAGGGTCCCAAGGGTTATCGACGCTATTATACGACCCGTCATAATTTTTAATTAACAATTGTTAAGGATGGGTAATAAAACTAAGTGATTTTGGAGATTTAGTGGGCCGAACGGTCAGCAGCTCCGAGTGTTATCAGTTCGTGCGCGAGACTGCCAAGTGCGAGTAGATCGCAACCGTACTAAGTACGAAGTACCTGTCGCCGCGGTGTGCTATCCGTTCACTTACCCTCATCATAATTTATCGTTCTATTAATAAATGTAAAGGTCGTGTCGCTTACAACAATCATGTTCATTGGTGGTTAGGTTTTTGTTGCCGGAGACCGTATGTACCACCGCAGATATTACTTTGTTCCGGTTTGAAGGGCGCTGTAGCTTATGGAATTACTGAGGTAACGAGACAACACTGGCTTAAGGCGACGGGCACATTGGTGTTCTTATTAATATCGTCCTATCTAGCGCCACGTTCTTACGGGCGGACGTATTACGACTTCATGATGATGGTTACGAGAACCTTTGATTAACTCCAGACAGTACTTTACAAATTATTAGGGAACGTTAAAGAAACGGAAGTCTAATAAAGACCTGTTGTTATTTCAGGAAGCGTCCGCACTTTACAACGGCAATTCGACGCTGAAGCACATGATCTCCAAGATCCGTCGCGACACGACATCCTTTGAGCGCTACCAGCACAATCGGGACTTGGTCGCGCTGGTTAACATGTTCAGCGAACAGGATCGCGACCTACCGCTAGGTTGGGACACTAAGCTCGACCGCAATGGAAAGGTGATTCTTTAATTTAAAAAAAATACGTAAACATGTATAAACTTTATCTCTTTCTGCTCCTCCTTTGTATGATTTTCAACGAGGTAACTTCACACTCCATCGTGCATGAAGTGGGCTTAAAAAGAGATACAAAGATATTTTATATTCTGTTATTATAAAAAAAATTAAACACTATTTGACATTAAGTGATAATGAGGATATAGACAGATAAGCACTTCACCTACTTCGCCAGATAGTGCAGGATGTCTTTTTCTATCTGTGGCTGTCGGAATACAATAATGTGATCGAGGGTCTATTTACAACATGAATGTTAGGTTAGGTTAGGATATAACATAATTTTGATACCATCTCTAGAAATAAATTAAGTTACTTTCACATAGCTAGCGGATTAGCAACTGCGAGGCTTTAAAAATATGTAATCATAACGTAAACCGCATTATGCTCGTACGGTGCGGACTCGCAGCGCTTCTTCGTGGACCATGTGCTGCGACGTACCACCTTCATGGACCCCCGGCTGCCGCGCGCCGCTCGCCTACCCGCCGCCCCATTCTCCCCGCTGCTGCCGCATCGCCGACGCGCCGCACACGAGCAGGCACGGCACACACACACACATACACACAGACTCCTATCATACCATCAATACAAAAATATGCTTTCTGTATATTATTTTTATATATGTAACATTTTTTAATATCAGTCTCAGTGCTTTAAAAATATATTACACTAATAAAATGAAATCTTTTATCATCATCATCAGCCGATAGATGTCCACTGCTGGGCATAGGCCTCCTCCAAAAATCTTCACATCGATCGATCCTGCGGTGCAGTCAGCATGGCATCCGGCACCGCCGAGCACTAGGAACCTTCGTTTGTCTATATGAGGGGATTTGGGCCTTTTGCCACCACGCTGGCACAATGCGGGTTGGTAGGAAACAGAGCCTCGTTTATTGATTAGCGGGTGCACCGCGAGCAGGTGAGGTTGGCTGGGGTTTGTTGGACGGGACCCACCCGTGAGTTGTGCGTGACCCCTTACACCCCTTCTGTTTTATGTCACATTTATATGTAAAATTGTTTGCAGTACGTCAGTTTCACGTCTAGATTCTAGAGTACTGAATGTAGACAGTATATTTCTGTATTGTAATGGTTTTTGGAGTCAGTTCAGGCAGTTCTTATTATGTGCTAGTTGACAGTTGCTGTTCTTGTAATTTGTTAGTTCTTATACGTTTGTGGGTACATGTTTTTATATTTGTTGTATTTGTTTCTTCTATATCTGTTTGTGTTTTTATATTTAATGTAATTCTTTTCGTTACACTATGTTGAGTTTGTCGATAAATTCTATAATATTCATTATTATGATTATTCACATTTAAATAAAAGGAGTGACGCCTTACCAAGAATTTTAGCAAATAAAAAAATTAAAACAGTAACTCTAAAATAAAGAAAATATGTTGTTAAACGTAAGTACTAAATAGATTGATATATTTCAGACATTTAACATTTCATACTACCTACAGAATAATGGGTTTTATATCACTAGAGGAAGGACTCCGTTATTGGAGACTGTCTGGGCAGATGCCAATGTAGCTCCCACTTCTGTCGCTAAACAAGTGTACAAACGTTCTTGTACACCGGTTTGAGGAGCAATGTAGCTAGTGACATTACTAGGGTAATGTGACAAACATTTTAAGTCTCAAAGCGATGAGAAAATGTGATGATGTGTGTATATTATCCTTACTAGCGCTGCGTAGTTTTGAGCGAATAATTAAACATCAGGTGAATGACCTATTCATGACATAGCTTCGTCGAATAAATAATTTAATGTAAATTAAGATTGTGTTGATATATAATGTAGTATATTTACAACATTTTAAACTTGTATCATTATATTTGGTGTTTTTGCTAGGTTGTTTTTTTATTTGCTTTATGAAGCATGTTCCTGCCTTATTTTTTGACTAGTTTGTTATTGCATGAATACGATGATTTTTTTTTTATGTTGCAGTTTTTAATATAATGTTAGAACAAGTTTTTTTTTATTTGTTGCTTGTTTGTATATTTTCGATTAGTAGTATGTAAATGAATAAATTTCTTATATAATGACGTTGTCAACAGGCACCCACTCCGCCACCACGGCCACCGGTCAGTTCTTCCGACGTGTACGCGCATAACTCGCATCAGGAAATACCGGTTGCGTACAACGACAAGGTATATTTATTGCATATATCAAATCCCTTAACTAAAAATAAAGCGAGTTAGTAATCGTCAAACAACGCCACTTGTGTAACTTTTTTGGCCGGAATAAAGGAAAAGTATCTAGTGTCTACTACCCTGTGTACTCTGGATACAATGACAATAGCTATTGTCCTTAGTTTCTTAATTCTATTACTTCAAGGTGTATTAAGACGTATAATGAGTTGATGTTTGGACAGGTGGTCGCGTTCCTCCGGCAGCCGAACATAATGTCTATACTACGCGAGCGGTGCGCCGGCTGCGGCGGTTGCGGCGGCGCACTCCGCGAGAGGATCAACGCAGTTCGGGTAGAGGGTGCGCCTGCGCTTGCTAGATACCAGAACGATTTGCAGCTCACTTGTCTGCTCAGGTCAGTGGATACAAACATTAGTAATTTTATGTGTTTGAATAACATTTCACTACAATTTCACACAGTGTTAACGAAACGACGAGGCCGTGTATGATAAAGCGTGCTCGTGCAAAATATTCTGCTCGGTACGTTGACAGCCGCGACTAGGAGGATTCAAAAAACCTTAACGTCAAATAATATTTAAAACATTTAGATCCACGTAGAACCAAGAAACTTCGCATCGCTAAATAAGTGGCAAACATAATTATTGTAGCTCGCTGGCCTAATGGTTAGAGCGTGCGGTTTTCGTTCCGAAGGACGCGGGTTCAAATCTTGGCATGTAACGATGACTTTCATATTTGTGTTATGTACATTTGTGAACTTTAGTAACAATAGCGAAATACAAACGGTGAAGGAAAACATCGTGAGGAAATGAATTGGAATTTATTCTAAAGTGTGTGTGAAGTCACCAATCCGCAATGGGCCCGCGTGATGACTATGGCTCATCATCATATTGAGAAGATGTCTGTGTCCCAACAGCGGGGACGTAAATTGGTTGCCATAGCTATTTATTGCACATTTAAGACGGATAAATAAACATCGCAATTAATGTTTCTGATGTTGGAAATCGAGATCTTCTCTCACAGGGTAGACATTAAGGCTATTTATCCAGCACGCCTACCTTGTGCTAATTGCCGGATGTGACGTGTCTTCACGAGGTTTTCTTTCGCCGGAAGCCCAAGTTAAAGAGGAATCTGTTCTGCGCCTTTTCTAACTGTTCAACGCGTTGGACTAGTTCATACTAACTTCTTTACTTAACTTTTCTATTACTGATATTATATTGTTGACTTTGATTTTGTTAATTTACTTGTCGGTTTAACATAAATATGTAAAGATTTAAACCCCACTGTCACTGTAGTTAAACAACTATTCATGGTGAGAAAAAGATGGCCTAGATCTAATTATTCATGTATCCTGTTAATATCATAGTTATCATGAAATTTAAGAATGTTCTTTACTTTGTCTTCCGTAATAACTTTGAGCATCCATCTAAGCATCCTTGCTTAGGTGGTTCGTCCATATAGAAAGAATAGATGAAAGAAGATTAACGAAAGAGGTAATACAAGGTAAGAATGATTGGACAAATCGGTGCAGGTCGACCTAGGCAGACATATTTCGATCAAATCGAAGATGTATTAAAGAAAGGCCGGGTCAAGAGTACTCGCAACCGACGAGCATGCATGAAGACGCTCATGAAAGTGGAGGAAGCGAGAGAGGTGTGCCAGGATTGTAGCAAGTGGAGAGAGGGTGGTCTCTGTCAATCCCACTAGAAACGAGGCGTGATATATATGTATGTAATAAATTTGATTAACATCATGTTAATAAGTATTTACTGGCGGTAGAATTCTGTTGTCGGAGACCGTCTAGGTATATACCCTCGCAACGCTTATTTTTCTACCGTCAAACAGTAATGTGGAAACATTACTGTGTTACAGTTTAACAGTGTTCTAATTATTGAAATTTAATTGAGTAATAACACATAACACCTCGTGTCTCAGGTCGATGCACAATAGAATGCGGTGTTTATAACTGGTACTCCATTGTTATGGACTGATGAGTTATTTACCATCAGTCGAATATAAAGAAATTAATCGAAAATAGAATTGTATTGTTGAAGTTTTTGAAATATATACACCACTGCCGTAACGGGATGTAAATTCAATTCCGTTAAAGAATATATGCGTCATCCACAAACATTTAACCCGAAACAAGGTGTACTTTTTATATACGTTAAATAAAAAAAACACCTTGTTTACTTAAATTAAAAAAAGATTTTTGTAAACAATAACAGATAAATTCACACGTTCATTTCGTACAAATGCTTGCATGATTAATATTCTTTTCCGTCCGTAATAAAAACTTTTAATTTATACAACCGGAAACGTCGTAATGAATTCATTACCGGCACAGATTCGTGTGAAAAATACATTAACAAATAAATCCAGTACAAAAGCTTTTTCAATTATTGTTTAATTATTCTACAATTGAATATCTTACGTATTTTTTTTTTTCAATTTATATCAACCCAGTGGAAATCTTTCAACTGTCTACATAGTACGCATCAATCTTCAGCCGATAGACGTCCACTGCTTGACAGTAACATATAATGATAAGTTGGAAAGTGGATAGAACTGGTCAGTTTTATCTGCTGCATATAGCTGTAAACGTTTCAAACGCATCATGTATGATTAAATAGTATTATAATTTAACTAAAAACGTTGAAACTATGCCGCGTAGTATTACTTATCGAGCCCTGAATCTACTGTGTTTATGTTAAAACGCAGCCCGTTAAGGCGATGAACAGTTATAAAATATGTGCGCCTGCGCAATATTGTTTATTCGTTTGATACGCGATACGTGGAAAAGGCAACGTGATTTAGTAAGCTCTATGTTGGCCTGCAAGATATCTGAGAAATTTCAAACTATATAACTTATAATAATGGTAGGATTGTTCCGGAGACAGTCGCGTTAGGTACCATCGCTGCGCCTATTTTCGCCGCCAAACAGTAGTATGCAAACATTACTGTTTTCTGGTTTGAAGTTAAATTCTTCCTCGTCTCAACGTTCTGTTGAAAAAAAAAATTACTATTACTATGCTATGAATAATTTTAATTATAATAGTTCACTCATACACATATTATTTTATCGCATCGTAATCGTATCGGAAGTGGTAGATACCATAATAACAGTCATTTTGGTATATATCACTTCCGAGCATTACTGCTGTAATTTTTTATTTTATATGTACTGTAAATAATGTAATTTATGGAACTATTATCCTATGACTTACGACAGTGACTTGCATCATTTCGTACCAATTGAAACCTCCTACTTGTCCATTTTGTTGTATTAAAAAAAAAGTCATAACTAAGCTTTAATTTAGAGGATAGACGTAGCGTCGGGAGGCTTCCCACAAGGTGGACCGACGATCTGGTGAGAATCGCGGGAACCCACTGGATGCGAGCAACGCGAGACCGATCGATGTGGAGATCTTTGGCGGAGGCCTATGTCTAGCTGTGGACTTCTATCAGGAACATTGGAACGTTGGAATCCTTTTCAGTAGCCTATAGTAATTTTTCATTATTTTGTAGGTGTTATTTACTTGTGTTATTTAGGCAATCTTAAATATAATATTTTTCCTTCCTCCTTCCTATATTTGAACATTTTATGCCATGCGAATATTTTGTGTGTGGACACACGCGCGTCTTATTATCATCAGATGAACGGCGCTCGAATGGCTACTGCTTTTACAAAGTCTAGCTTTCTAAATAGAAAAGCTATTTACCTGTTTATTTACATATAAACCGTAATATATTTAACTTTGGAATAGTTAATAAATTTCCTGATGAATAACTGTTTTATAATTAACTTGCTATTCCCCGTCCGCTTTATAACATCTTAACTAGCCCCACGTTGTTATGAGCAGGCGCATCATTTACCATCAGGGCAACGTCTCCCTCCTCTCGTTGTTTTAATGTATAAAAAAACCCTTTGACACCTGCGAATTCTCACGCTTGCGGATCTTCAAAAGATACACTGCTTCGGGGAGGATTAGAGTTACGTGGGATTTGTACCCAATAAAAACACCCTCAGTGGTCTTCCTTGGTTGAAATCTTACGGAACGCACTCTCCGCCTCTCTGCACTGTGTACTCACCTTGGTTGAGTACCTTGATTTATGGACTCTAAGAGTCCCCAAAGCCTGCGTACCTTGAGACCCTTTTAGTCGTCTTTTACGGGAGGCAGGGCTTACTTTAGACCTATTCTTATTAACTCGATACTAAAGGGCAGTGTTGGATACCTAACGTTATATTATTAATGTACCGCCATAAATATAAAGAAGTATTTTGACGAATTCTTATCCATCTTCGGCCTGTCACTAAACATCATATGAAGTTACGGTCAATTCTTGTCTTATCTATGACTCAGTTCGCATTGTTAAAATAGTTTAATTGTCATTAGAGAAAATCAGAGGTTATCGCAAAATGGTCGAACGTCCGCTTCCGCTGATAGACTGTAAGGGCGCTCGTTAACCCACTTCCAACATCGTTAATTACACGACCACACCAGTGTTTTAGGTATAGTCAGATAGGAGAGCAGCCAATTTTGAACCTACAACAAACAAAAACGGTTGTTATATATGTGACATTGAGACTGTCTATGACGATTTAGCTTCTTAAAATAAAACCTAATTACCAAGTTTAAAAATTTTAAGGATTTTTTTTTGTAAATCTAGTAAACAAAAATATTTTGAAAAAAAAAAATTATTAACAACTACGTGGTTGAACTGACTGTACTTACGTTTCATTTAATGGGCAAAGTATTTTCATTGATAAGATTTACTGTACTTGACACACCTTCTCTAAATAACTCATTATTATCAGTGATAATAGGAACGAACTGAACCTTAAGAAAATCTTGTTTATCCTTTAATGTTTGTTATTTGCGTTAAAATGATTAACAGCATTGAACTAAAATAAGAAAATTATTCAAGTTACGCTCAGTGCATGTCCAAAACTTTTTTTTTAAATAATCTAACAAATAAAAAAAATCAAACTGAAACGTCTTGATGTAGGCGCTTATAAGCCATAGCGACTCTTACAGCTCATCTGATACTGGACCCGTGGACCCGGATCCACGGCCTGTTAAATTTAAACGTGAGGGAGACGAAGAAGTTTAGAATAGTTCCAACTACACTTAGCACTCGGCGTATCATAAATGGCAACTGTGAAGGACCCTGTGTAAAGGACTGTGATCTCTTCTAATGTACTGAGCTTGCCAATCCTCATGTAAAGGATATAGTAGCTGTAGTAGGTGTATAATGTTTTATTATGTGTTCATTATGTTTTCAACTCTTGCTCTCTCGTGACTTACACGTAGAAGATTTTGTCTTACGGTCATTGTATCTCATCAAAACAATCTACTGAATTATTACCGAAACTATAATGGCGAGATTTTTTATACCGATTAAATCTTACATCTCAATTATCAATGTACTCTATATTCCTTTTTAAACCGGGCCATGCATACATCAACAACAGCTATATCTTTAAAGCGGTAGAACTATGAAAATATTTAACACACGAGATACTGCTACTTGAGGATAAAAGCCTTAATGATTTTCGGGTATCCTTGCCGTGTCACACATCATTCCTGCGTATCCACTATCTCTGACAGGACACTTTCGGTATACCGTCAATTATGGAGGTTATGTAAACAGATTACGTTTTAATCAGTAAAACTGTCGACCGGTAGTCTAACGTGGTCATATCTTGTTACCAAGTCCATTACTGATCTATTGTTATTTTTGTTTATTTCTTAAAGTACACATAAACGGAAATATACAAAAATAAAAAAATTAAGTTGCTTCCCGGCTGCTTTGCTGGCTGTAACAGTTTCGGGAAAGAATTGTGTAAAATCAATTCTTAGTTGACCTATACTCGGCTAAAGCTATATTCCTACCAAATTTTAAGTCTAGGCTCTATGCTTAAAAGATATAATGTTGTTATAGCAACATTTGCTATAGAGTCATTTGTAGTTACGGTTGCTCTCAAGGAATATTTGAGACAAATTTCAAGTTTAATTTTAAATTACGGCCAGTAAAGCAGCCGGGGAACAGCTAGTATCTTATTCATATCCATCTTAAGTGTGTGTCAGTTTGTCGCTGTAACTTATTGGTTTCTTGCTTAACAGCGCCAGCCAATGAAGTGAAGTTACCGCGGACTTCAAATGGTCCATATACACCGACACCATGCATGCAATTATCATTGTTAAATTCAATTTCCGTAACATATACTCACATATATTTTCACTGATTTCACCAACAATTAGTAATAATTATAAGATTGTTTATAATCAAAATATTCAATGATTTAATTCAATTTCCACAACAAATAATACTAGAACAGCAGTAAATTCTGTTGACTGCCGGGCTTTTACTAGTCTATATATATAAGTAAAAAGTGAGTTGTTCGTTTTGTTATCGTAACTTCTTATATAAACGTGAACCGTTGCGCTATGAGGTCATTTCTAAACTTTTTGGTATCAACTGACATTTGTTGATAAGCTGATGATGCTTACTTACATTATGATTCGTTTTATCTTTCTACACATATAATGTTTCCTTAGTATATATATAATATAATTTTAATTGCTCGTTTCTGGATTAACCGGTATCTATGCAAAATCAGTGGACTCAACCTGTTAGTCAGCAATAAAATAACTTCATTATTTTAGATATTCATCAGCATCTGGTTATATGTAGAAATTAATTATTAAACAGAATACTTTACTATATGACGTCTTTTTTAATTGAACTAAACAGCGATGTACTGGGTGTTAGGAGACCGCTTCCGAAAACGAAGACAGATGATAGTCTGTCCATGGGGACAGACGCAACAATTGAAGCAGTCGCATCTGCGTTGCCGACCTTTAAGAAAACGGTATACTCTTTTCTTGTAGGACCCCACGCCGTGTTGGTTTAGAAATACCTTTCGAAAATAATTATCTTTTTTTTAATTATCCGTCGAAGCGATGAGACGAGCGATATCTTCACCTGATAGTAAGTGATATAAACTTTATTCAAGCCTGAGCACAGGAATAATTTCACCGTACTGTTTGCTGGCAGAAATAGGAGTTTCGGTGGTACCTACCTAGACGGTCTCCGACAATAGAGACCTACCACCCGAGAAATATCTATAATATCTTTAAGAATAAAAATTCTATACATTATGTATATAACTATATATATATATATTTATATATATATATTTATATATATATTTATATATATATATATATATTATATATATATATATATATATATATATATTTATATATATATTGCAAATTTTCACTTTTTCCTTTCTTGTAATTTTCATTACTAAAGCATGGTCCAGATTTTACTAGTGGTAGGTGTCTGTACTATTGAGGTAGATCTCTGTTGCTAGTTGCTAGTTGCTGTCTAGGTGGATTGATGTGCAAACATTACTGTGTTCCGGTTTGAAGGCTAACCTAGTCAAATTACAGGGATTACGAGACTTAACATGTCTCAGTGCGACAACTACAGTGATGTAATGTGGTGCTGTTTATATCGTCCCAACTAACGCCACGTTGTTATGGGCAGGCGTATCACTTACCATCAGGTTAATATCTCGCCCATATCATCGCTTCGCTTATTTCTGCCGCTAAATAGTGATGTGCAAACATGTCTGTGTTCCGATTTGAAGGGTATTGTAACTAGTGTAATTATTAGGGTAACGAGACTCAACACCTTATGTCTTAGACGACGAGTGCAATGTGGTGCAGTATATATCATCCTGACTAATGCCACGTTGTTAATACACAGGCGTATCACTTACCACCAGGTGAACATCCCGCTGTTCTCGTTGCTTAATTGAACCAAACAAAAGCTTTATTATTATTTCTTTACTCGGCTTGGGTTTGCTCTCTCGGGGGTTAATTCTTTTTTGAATTCAGCCCGTCTTTAATCCATACATTATTATAGAATTTTTAAAAGGATGTATATAAGGTGTTGGATGCGATTTATATAATTTAACAAGATACTGGGTTTTAGCAGACCGCTTCCGAAAACGAAGACAGACGACAATACTAATAACACCTTTGATGATGGGACGGAAAAAAAATCGATCCCGATTAAAAAAAAATCATATTTCTAAAACGTTTTATTAGCATTATTTACGTTCCACCATTTTAGTACAGCTAAATGAATCGATAGTTTCATAAAAACTACATTACTTTACAGAAATTACTTTCCATTACATAAACTATTCGCTCGTTTGCCAACTTTCCATATATATAATGATAATTACGGAAGTACAGACACAATATCACGAAGAGGATTACAGAGCTTCACCGCTTTTAATATTAGGTCCTTATATATGAAATTGGCGTTTTGTACGGGAGGAATATAAAGTCAATTTAATTTTGTAAAATATATTTAATTAATCAAAGTATGCACCGTTATTATCTATGCACCTTTGCCATCTCATAGGTAGTAGATTGACCCCTAACTAAAAAAAACATAGGGGTGAAAATCAATAAAATCTTTGAAAGCGGTTTGGACTGACGCACCGGAGTTGAATTTTTTTCCTTGTAAGAAGTTGTTAAAATTTTGGAAAAAATGGTAATCTGTTGGGTCAAAGTGCGGGGAGTACGGTGGATGTCGCAGATATTCCAATTGTGGCTCATCTAACTTAGTGGTTGTTTGTTGTGCAGTGTGTGGTGATGGAGTTGTGTTGTCGTGAAGGTAATGATTCGATTTAAAATCACTACATTATTATGTCAGTTGAGTAAAGTAACACAGCAGTCGACGCGTATTTGTAAGTTTCACTGTGATTCACTCAATTCATGAGGTACCCATCGTTCAAGTTTCTTACTTTCCCGATTTGCTTCAAGTGGATTAATACAGTTTTGTCACTTACCCTGAAGCCTGCAGCTATCTCTAAAGTGCTTTGTGATAGATCCGCTTTCACTTCATTCCATTTCATTTTCCACTTTGGTCTCCGGCCGTCCACGGGGTTGGTTCTGAAGGTCGAAATTTCCAGAACGAAAACGTTGAACCCAAAAACGTACCGTGCTTTCTTCTGCGACACCAGCGCCGTACACATCATTAATCCTTCGAGCTACTTCTGCAACACTGGTGCCACAGTAGAACTCATACTCATAAATATACCGATATTTCATGTTTTCCATTGTGCCGTAATAAGCGACGCCAGAGAAAAATATAAAGAGGTAAAAAACAAATGAATCACTGTTTTCAAAAATCAAATATACCAGCTAATTGATTTATAAATTTGAATTTGGAATTCTTAACCAAAGACCAGATATTTCATATCTAAAGTGGTCAGTACGACAAAACGCTAATTTCATATGTAAGGACCTAATATAATGTACATTTTTTTTTATTATTCTACGAAGCCACTAGACTAGTAAAACATTCATGTGATTACCTTTACACGCCTGCTCATAACAACGTGACGCTGGTTAGGATCATATACACTACACCACATATTGCTCGAATCGACATAAGATTTTGTCTCGTTACCTTAGTAATTAATTACACTAGCTATAGCACCCTTTAAACCGAAACACAGTAATGTTTACACAATAATGTTTAGCGGTACAAATACGCGCTGCGGTAGTACCTTTTTTTTGTTTTACGTGAGGAAAATACCTTCGCATACCTGCTCTCGTGGGGGCAAAGACAAGTTATGTCGGACTTGCACCGACAAATCCCCACGATGTTCCACCTTCGTCACTTTACAGTCACGGAATCGTTTTCGCACAACTCCACGATCCTGCTAGCGCCGGCTGCACCATGCAGCCCTATCTAGGGGGGCTGCGGTGGTACCTACTTAGATGGTCTCCATTAACAATAATATAATAATAATAGACTAAAAGCTGAGAGAAAAAAACCTTTCACAGAAATAATAATAATAATAATTTATTAGTAGTATTTACACTTATTAACACACTGAAAACCGCGTGTCTTGAACGAAACTAAGCCTGTATCTCAGGACCCTGAATCGCAAGTTCACAACTTTTTATATATAGTAATACAGACCCTAACAGCAGTCTATTGATGTTTCAACAAATAGTGAGATAGAATAGCGATATTTTTGTTTTTAATAGTTAATATTTATTTATGTATGGAATTTAAGAGAATACTAGGATAGGTATTAATGCGTATGCAAACAATACAGTATCTTCTGCTTTAGTACGTGCGCGTGCGTCGTATAACACATGCGATTTGCGATGGTAATGTTAGCCATAAACGGCCGTTAAATTTCCTTGAATAGATCGTCGTTGCCTTATTTGTTTATTTGTCACTGACTCGTATTTTATGTAGACGTAAACAAATGCGACGCGTGCGATGACTGGAGTGCTCAAGAAAGGCGATAAGTGTTCTTCAGGAAGAATACTTTAAAATTTTCCATTTTACCTTGACTTCTGAACAAATATTAATAATCAATGCAAAATTTTTTTCTCTACATTACCTTTGAAATAGGTTATAAAATGCGGAAATAATTAATCCATTATAATGAAGTACGAATACGTTTACCTGGAACAAATAGTCCAGCTAGGTAAGTTCAATTGCCAGAAAGAGTTAAATCGTCGAATCCAACTCGGGTGGGCAGCGTTCAGGAGGCTACGTAACATCTTTTCGTCTCAGATGTCGCTGCGTCTGAAAACAAAAGTCTTCAACTCGTGTGTGTTGTCAGTTTTGATATATGGAACTGAGACGTGGTCCTTTACTATCATCGCCATTATAAAAAGACTCAAAGTCATCCAAAGGGCGATAGAGAGGGCTACGCTCATAATTATTCTGTGCGATCGAATCAGATATGTAGAGATCCGCAGAAGAACCAAGGTCATCGACATAGCCCAAAAGATTGCTAGACTTAAGTGGCAGTGGGCAGAGCATATTGCTTGAAGGACTGACAGCCGATGGCACAGTAACATCCTCGAGTAGCGTCCGTGTGCGTAGTGTTGGGAGACCTCCAACAAGGTGGACCGTGGATCTGGTGAGAATCGCGGGAACCCACTGAATGCGATGAAAGCGGGACCGATCGATGTCGAGATCTTTGGGGGAGGCCTATGTCCAGCTGTGGTGGTCTATCGGCTGATTATGATGATGACCGAGTTTGGTAAAAACTGATGGCGAACGAATATGTTTAAAGTAAATAATTATAACGTGTTCTCAGTATAACTTATTCAACATAGGACCGGAGAGTGATCAGCGCAAGAAACTCAGCAGGCCATGTATACATACTAGCTATCCCTTGTCCGCTTTGCTGGCTGTAACACCTCTGCAACTCCCTTCGGAGAAGGAATTTTATAAAAATTCTCAGCTGACCTATACTCGGTAAAAGGTATATTCCTACCAAATTTCAAGTTTCTAGGTCTTACTGTTCCAGAGATATGATAATGAGTGTCACGAGACATGGATCGAAATCTTATATGTTTTATATATAAATACTATTTATATCTTTTTTATTACAAAATCGTGTTTTATCTCCACACATCAATATGGGGTAGTGGTGTGATTAGTTTTGCTAATTAAAATTCTTTTAACTATATTTTAAAATTGGTTATGTGGCAAATCTGTGAGAGTTTGTGATATGTTATTAAAGATCTATATTATTTGTATCTTTACTGGTGGCAGGTCTCTATGGCTGGACCATCAGTAGAGTGCAAATGTTATCGTGATCCGAGAATTGAATACTAGAGTAACGAGACCTCTCTTTGCCTCAAGTCATCGGGCGCAATGTGGTGCAGTGTATATCATCCTTACTAGCGCCACTTTGTTAAGGACAGTCGAATCACTTATCATGGGATAAATGTACTAGTCGTCTCGTAGATTCATAAAATAAAAAAAAAAAACGAAAATTAAAGGTTAAATATATTTAAAGGACACATCACTCGAAGGACACAGCTGAGGGGGCACCAAGGAAGACGTAGTGTTGGCAGGCCCTCCACCAGGTGGTCCGACGATCTGCTGGAGCCCACGATAGATCGATGTGGAGATCTTTGTGGGAGGCCTACGTCCAGCAGTGGACGTCTGTCGGCTGATAATGATGATGATGATATCTAAATTTAATATTTCGCCACGTCTTTATTTAATTAAACGGTGTGTACGTTATTGTAGATGCTGAATTAACTTGTTAATTAGATGACGTTGAAGAATGCACAGTATGGAAAATTTTTGTTTTATAAAGCAATCGGGCGGAAGCTTTGTCATTGCGAATCGTTTCTCGGACGCTGTAATTACTTTTGTGAGAACAAAAAAAAATATACGCTAATGGTAAACCACTCCAAAAATGTCCTAGGAAATTACTTAACGCATTTGTAATATTATATTATCTACGTATATAGGAGATATCCAGACAATTAATGACCCGTCACGAGATCTCCGAAACTGTTACACGTAAACACGCAAAATTTGGTACGAATATTCCTTTTACCGAGTATGGGTCAGATAATAATGGATTGGACAAAATTCTTTCCTAAAGAGGAATTGCTGGGGTATTACTACCAGCAAAGTGTGCAATTGGTATTTAATATACCATATATTTATAGTGCTGCTTGTTCGCCTTGGTTAATTTCTCATTTAGTATTATATATTATTTTTATTAATCTGTAACCATCACTATTACCATAAAGTTTAAAGGGCCCTGGTGCTAGTGTAGTTACTGGGGTAACCAGACATGACATCTAACGAGTACGTCGACACGAGCACAATGTGGTGCAGTATACATCATTACCGCCACGTTGTTATGGGCAAGCGTATCACTTACCATTAGGTGAACGTCAGGGTTGTCGTATCGATTCCTTGAATAAAAAAAAAATCTAACTAGCGACTGGCGTGTTAGAAGACAAAGCCATTAACCGCTGCGTCACAACTACAATTAAGGCGCTGCATTCTCTACTTTGCGTTTTATTTTCTGTCTAATTAATATCTAAATGTTTATTGTTTCCACTTCAAAGTAATTGAATTTATATAATCGTTGTATCACCTTGATATTTATAGGTTTGCCGGCTTGGATAATGAATTAGAACAAGCTTAACACTATCCACTCGTACCAAGGTCCTATACTGTGAGATAACGCTTATTTATTTCTTATTCCTTATTGTATACCTTATAACTACACTCGCGTGCAACTGGATCGACTCAGCCGTATATTGGTACAAAAGTTACATTTTTCGGAAAACGTCTTTTCCGTTTTTCGTAAAAGTTTTTTTATTCGAAAGACTTATAATTTTATTCATAATATAACAATTTTTAAATAAACGATGACAAAATTCTTTAAATAAATTTGATCAAACAAAATTAAATTAAATTTCATCAATAAATTCTCAGCCAATTCTCCTTACGATGGCATTTTTTAGAGAAAAGATTAATCTCATAAACAAAAAAAAAAAAATAAAATCGGATAAGCCATTTTCTGAAAAATCTACATCTTATACCAATATACGGCTTAAGTCGATTCAGTTGCACGCGAGTGTAGGCTACGAAGGGACGGTTTTATGTCCTAAGTACCAATCGACTATCTTATAAATATCTTTAACTGTAAAACAATTAAGATAACCTTAATTACCTTCACAATAGTGTAGATTTATAACTAGTCTAACGACATTAGACTCAATGGAGAGGCTAAGAGGTGCTGATCAAAAGTTGCCACAAATAGACTTGACAGTTTTGTACACACGCGTCATATGGCCAGTCTTGCGGTGATCAATAGAAATAATTCCCACATCCCCTTTGACCACCAGATGACTAGACGCACGGCGAGTCTCCATCGTTATGTTGTCAAAATCTCCAATTTGGGAACAAATAGGTTCCGCTCCTTGTTTTTCATAAGAACAGCAAAGGAGTGGATCTACTTGCCGGCGTCTATGTTCCCATCTAAATACGACGTGGGTCGTCTTCGTCTTCAAGAAAAGAATAGGTTGCTACTAGGTTAATCCGCCTTATCACCACAGATCACATCACCACTTAACATCAGGTGGGATTGTGTTCAAGCGCTAAACTTGAAAATATAAAAAAGGATATTGAAGTACTGTTAGTTATCTATAGAAAAATGTTATTAAATAGGTATGAAGTGGTCTTAAGTTTATGGGTACATACTCTTGTACCCCATTTTTATTTTTAGTCAATTTTCTGGTAGTAAGTCTCTGTTGTCATAGACCATCTATGCTAGTTATAGTCAACTTGAATTTCACTCCTATTAGTAAAACTGAGCCCATTCAAAATATTAAAAATTTATGTACACATTAAATCTTTTCATAGTTCTTTAAGAATATCTGAAAGAATCGTGAAAAGTTTAGAAAAAAAATTATTAACTAATTTTGTTTTGTTGATTGCAGACATCATGGCTAATGGGTTTTTATAGTGTCTATAAAAAAAAGGTTGAATACCACTAATCCAGGCCAGCCAGCGATCTAACATCTCAACTAGGAGCTTTTTTTCAACTGTTGTTCAACTAAGCGATGAGACGATCGGTAACCTGATAGTAAGTGACATGCCTGCCCTTAACAATGCGGCGCTAGTTAGGATGATATACACAGCACAGCATTGTGAAGGTCGCCTTAAGACATAAGTTGTTAAATCTCGTTAGTCCACTTGCTATAACCCCTTCAGAACGGAACACAGTAATGTTTGCACTCTACTCTTTGACAGATAGGAGCTGCAATGGTGCCTACCTAGACGGTTTCCGGCAGCAGAGACCTTCCACTTGTAATCAGAGACTTTCACCAGATCCTTTTTTTTGTCATTACCTTTACCTACACAAATTGAATAATGTCCTGTATTGTCAACACAAACGTTGGTAATGCCCGTCGCGTCCGCATCCGCTGCTCGCGTGCCATCGCAACCATGACAGCTCATCGTTTTAATTACACGCAAAACAATTGTTATATCGTACAACGCGTGGATTCCTGATTCATGATCCAGCAGACAAACGATGCCGTTCATGCGATAAATTGGATCGGAAATAGAATCTTGAAAATACCACAGCCACGGTTACTGCGACAAAATTATTATTACATCTCTGTTTTTTTTTTTTAATACTCATCCCACAGTATAGTGGATACCGAACCATATACTATCTTTCTCTTGATTGTCTATTTATTTATTTACGCTTTTCTTTACTCGGTCATTTTCCATCACATTTGCTTCTTTAACGTTTAAACGAGGAAAAATAGCTGTTTTTTTATTCCAGAAAGCGTCGAGACGAGCAGGACTTTCACTCGATGATAAGTGATACGCAACCCAGAACAACGCCGCGCTAGTTAAGTTGTTATACTCTGCACCAAATTGTGCTGGTTGCTTTGAGACATAAGATGTTCAGTCTCTTTTCACCAGTAATTACACTAATTACAACGCTGTTCAAACCGGAGCACAGTAATTTCTGCATACTATTGTTTGTTGGCTGCAATAGGCGCTGCGATTGTATGTACTTAGATGGTATCCGGCAACAGAGGCCTACTGCCTCCACACGTGGCAGCAGTTACATTTAGCTGTGGCTATTTGGTATAATTGCAATACATGCACACCAGTAAGAAAACGTTAAATATAATAATGTTAACGTTTTTGTGTTTTACGCACCCTTATTTACGGCGCAGAGATATGGCATCTGACCAGCGGGCTGTTCCACCGATTCAAAGTAGCACGGCGAGCGATGTAGAGAGCTATACTTGGCATTTATCTAATGGACAAAGTCCGGAATGAAGAAATTCGACGGAGAATTGAGGTTGTTGAGGTAGCTCACAAAATCTGCATACTGAAATGGCAGTGGGACTGCCATTTCTGTCGTATAAGTGACGGCCGATGGGGAAAAAAATCTTGGAGTGAAGGCCGCGTACAGGTCGCAGAAGTGCACAACGCTCTCCCTCCAGATGGACCGACGACATCATCAGAGCGGTCGGATGTGGATGAATGCGAGAAGCTGGGGATCGCATTTGGTGGAAGACATTGGAGAAGGCCTATATCCAGCAGCAAAGGCTGATAATGATAATGAATTTACGTTTATTTGTTAACACTTGCATTGGGCCAGCGTAGTGGGAAATGTCCGAAAATCCCCCATATGTACCCCTACAAACGACTACCCTGGCACTCGGTGATGCGGGCAGCACTGGACCGATCGATATGGGGATCTTTAGGAGAACCCTCTGTGGACGTCTATTGGCTGACAATGATGATCTGTGTTTATTTATACTCTTTAACATATTTGTTTACATGCATTTGTAATGAGTGGTATCGAAATATACGGATATATCTGTGCACTAAAATCCGTACTGCACTTTACGTTTCCACGGCCCGTTAATTTTCTGATGCGCGACGCCAGTTGCGACGCGCGCCCTATTTTCATTCTAAACAGGGACCCGTTTTACGCAGCGCGGCCCATGACTCATAATGTGCGAGTTAAATACATAATATCTAGTGCACAACAAACAGGAACACCAACATTAAATTTGGAGTGATGTTAAACTTGCAAAAACTTGCTTTCTGTTTAATCAACTAAACGCCGAGACGAGTGAGACGTTCATCTAATAGCTAGAGTAGCGTAGTATTTAAATAGTACCAAAGTGTAGTGATATTCATTCTCGATATTCCGTAGTATTAATAGCACCTAAGGTGTTGTTACCACAACACAGTTTTTTTTTTATTATTACTCTTTGATGGGAAAAAAACTGCTCTGACTTAATGCGATGACCTTTTTTTCCGTGTGGAAATCCTGCATTGGATACCCTACTGCTGTGGAGGCAACAGAAGGATTAAGCCGATGCTGGACTCTAACAGGCTAAAACCCTAGTGTACTTCTCAACGCTTTTAACCGAAACCACGGGAACGCTTTCGCACACAACCGTGGTTCCGACAGCAGGAAGCCTTAACGAGGCCGTGTCTCGGGGTGGAAGTGGAACTCTCCACTCCATTATTCAGTGATGGGCGGAATAGCACGCGCGCTACCTCGAGGCCTATCATACTTGGCAACGGATTACCACCGAATACGTCACCATGACTTCAGTTATAGTGGCAGAAAAGCATGAAACATGCTCCTACGACGCCCAGGTATTTGCCTGCGAATTTCCTTCTCGCAGAAAGCCAAGCCAGCGTCCCACCACCCCTCACTGCTAATCATGACTTCCATAAAACCACAACCAATATCTGTGTATTTCAAAACCTGCTGGTTTGCTCATAACTTTCCTCAACCAGAAATTCAAGCGCAAGTGCGATCGCACCCGTGCCTCTTCGGGTAGTATAATGGGTACGACCAGAATTTCAAAATAAACCCTTGCAACATTTGTTCAATGCAAGTAAACATAATTTTTAGTACCATAACAAAGATACATACACACTTACAAATTATTCGAGTCTAGTTTTGTGTTTATATTGATTTTGTAACTACTGATGAAATGAGTCATGTTTACTTAGAAACGAGGATAATTGGGCCAATGATGGACGACTGTTCAATGACGCCAGTAATTTATGTCTCTCGCACACCATATTCCGTACTTATGCTGTGATACTTTATGGTTGTAAATAAACGAAATATTCGCAGAAAATAAGACCAGAGTGCTGCTGCCAAACACCTCTTAAGAGAACTTCAATAACTTCAGACATCACTCAATGCTTACGTTATTTGTTTTCAATCATATCGGATAATGTTCGATGGAAATTCAATCTTATGTCTTTGGCACAGAATTCATTGTCGGGTATATTTTGTAATATTATTTTCGTACCGATACCTGAATTCGCGTGAGTCACATCTAAGAGTATCCGACACGATATGAAGGAAGAAGGGAATTTTCCGCGGAAATTTTGTCTAAACCTTAACAACACATTTTCCTCTATCATCATTATCATTGCCCTCTTCAAATTGAAGTTTGGCGATCAGATTGAAAAAACCAATTCGATCCTCAGCTATTCTTTTTAACTGACTGTATTTAAACCCGGTCCATTCTTTTATGTTGTCAAATCATTTCTTCCGCTGTCTACTAGGTGTCAGATACCAGGTGTATTTTCCTCTATAGTCACATGTATCAATACGTAAATATCTAATGCGATTTTATTAAAGTTAACTAGCAATATGACTGGGTTATTAATATAATAGTAATTAATTTACATAATTATCTCAGTGTGAAATAATCATCAATTTTAATATCTAAATGTATCTCAAACATAAATAAAAAAATAATACTAACAAAAGCAGGAAGTTCCTTGTTCGGTTCATCTTTACGCATCAAATGAAAACATTCAAACAGTAATTATTGTAGATGTACCGTAAATAAAAAAAAAAATACAACCTTCTTGTTAAATGAGGAAAGGAAAGAAGTACTCCATTTGATTGTATCCTTGTTGTAATGGATAATTTTTTTACTAGATGTCTCAATCATGGTGAATATTTCTCGTTGGATATCTGAGTCTGTAGAAATGTATAGAAAATTCCATAGTTACTTCTTCTTCTTAAAGTACCTCTCCAACCAGTGAAGCTTAGCGATCAGCGTGGTATAGTTCTTTCTGTCTCTGGTTCGGCGGAACAATCCGGACGCCCCAGATATGCCATTCCCTGTTATTCTTCAACCATGACTTTTTCCTTCCTTGTTTCGTTTCGTTTTCCAGTTACTAATGACTAACTAAAGAAACTTTGTTTCTGTCATTAATAATTCCTATTTAATCTTTTCAGTACAAAAGTATTGAAAGTTTTTAATTCCGGAGACCGGTTAGACAGGCCTAGTCTTGCCGCCAGTAGTGTGCAGACATTACTGTGTCCCAGTTTGAAGAGCGCTGGAGCTACTGAAATTACTGGCGTAACGAGATACGACACATTATGTGTCAAAGAGACAAAATCAATGTAGTGTTGTACACCATCCTAACTAGCGCCATGTCGTTATGGATAGGATTATGACTTACCATCAGCTGAATGACTTACTTGTCTTATCGCTTCTTCGAATATAAAAAAATTATTTGTAAAAGAGACGCTTTAAATTATCTGGGACGCGTAACGAAGAATAATAAATGCTTGTAACATGACGACGCCATACAATCAAGTACGTAAGTTAGGGCTTCGCAATTAAATTATACTGGTGCTTTAATCGAGTGCGATCAGCTTGCGCCCTTGTTTATTTCCATGCGGGCATTTGCATACAATCACCAATCTACAGTAGATCCTTATATAACTAAACTCCCACGAACGCTTCATTATATTTAGTGGCGCGACTTCTCACCTTTTTTTATTTACAACTTTTCTAGGGTAAGTATGTCAACATGTTATTTATTAGTATCTTTTAATACTAAATAACGTCAAGGAATCAAGCGGTAACAACAAAAGCTTCTTTATATTTAATGAATTACTTCATCAACAGTGAGGAGTCAAAGGAATAAATCGCCAAAAAAAGTCTGCAGAAGAATATTTTACTTTCTTCATTGACAATCTTATCGTAGTTTAATGTCTTGAAGTTTTGGACTATTAACAACAGGAACTAAGGATTACCTTCGTATCGTTGAAGAGCCGTTAGGTTCGCGAAGCTTTGAAGATAGGCCATCTCATAATTCAATAAGCAAACCATGGAAGCATGAAAAAAAAATTGGTTTTGTTAATTGCCGAACTACAGTGAAAAAGAAAATTTCCGATAAAACTGTACTACCTCACCTACCACAGTATTTCTCCTCGTCCTAGGTTGTCTGGTAGAGAATACTCAAACGCTTTTAAAACAAAGATTTTAAATAAAAATTTATTACGGAGAGAGGGTTAAGTTCCTACTTGAAATGTATGTAATGAAGAGGAGCAAAAGTGTGTTATGGAGGAAAACCTCGGTACTAATTGTATAGTACTAAGGGTAATCACCTGGTTTTACTAGATAGAAATTCTTCATACCTTTTCTTTCTGGATCTAAGTTAGAACTTACGTTATTTCTTTCAACGAAGCGTCGAGGCGAGCAAGATGTTCATCTGACAGAAAGTAATACACCTGCCCATAATGATGTTATGTACAGCACCACATTGCCCTCGCCGCCTTAAGACCTAAGATGTTAAGCCTTGTTACTCCAGTAATTCCACTGTCTACAACGCCATTCAGACCAGAACACAGCAATGTTTGCACACTGCTGTGAAGCGGTAGACGAGCTCCGGCAAGAGAAACCTACCACCAGTGAATAAAAAGGTATATAGATTTAGTTCTATGTATTTATTCACTGTGTATATCGATTCTAATCATACTTTCCAAGTAATATTCCTTGAAAGTTCAAGAATGGATTAACGTAAGACTTGAGATGATGAGATGATCCAACTTAACTAATAAGGTCGCCATTAAGGACAAACTACTTTAAATAATTAAATTATAGTTCCCTTGTAGTTTGTGCTATTAGTTTTCAGTCATTACTTTGCTACGGTATTACGTTTTACAAAGAAGCTTTATAGCCTTATCTGCTTACGTACAAGATAATCATTATTGCACTCCCGTTCAATAAGCTATTATCTAGCTGGTGAACCCGGAAAGTTTACTGGTTGATCAGTCCTCTTCTGTTTACATTACAGCTCGGGCTTTATGTTCTATAGTTTTACTTTTCATCATAATATTAATTCGATATGTTAATTTTGATGTTTACCATTTGTTCCTTTTATTAAAATGTGCGACTTGCTCTTACACTGAGACCTAAGGTGGTAAATTATGCTCACTAAGAATAATTTGGTCTATCCTTATAATATTTATATCTTACTCATATGCAGCTTAAGTGTGTGTCAATTTGTCACCGATAGCTTATTGGTTTCTTGCCTAACATTGCCAGCCAATGTAGGGAAGTGGCCGCAGATTTCAAATAGTCCATATACTCGTACAATGATAATACAATTTCCATAACAATTAAAATTGATAATGATTAGAAGATTTTAATGTAACTAGAACAGTCAATTCTGTCGACTGCCGGGATTTTACTAGTATTTATATATACTGGTAGTCTGAAAACTTGTCATCCAAAATAAACAAACATAGACAATAGACAATCAAGATATGCATATTCAGAGACATATTTTTGAAACTAAATTTTACTTCGTAAACGAAACTAACTGGGATTAGAAGTTCACTCACATGCTTGCATTTGTCAAATAAGTCTCAGGTTCGGTAACAGTAAAAAATCTATTCGTTTCATATTTACAACAACTAACTAAAGATGTTAAGTTAAATAATATGAAAAGTGTTCCTAATCATTACTATACTTCCGCCACTAATGTGAACATTAGCCTTGCATTTCCTAAACATTTCGTGGATGAGCCTCAACCGAAGTATGAATAAGGCCATGGTTTGCTGACCACTGGTATATACGTTGTAGTTTTTGAAGGATATGCCGACTTTAGTTTTAATATATATATATGTATATATATATATATATATATATATATATATATATATGTATACAAAATACTTAAGTATGGCGCTCGACTTCGACACGACTACCATTATATTTATAAAGAGGTGATTATACTTTCATGTATGAGAAAAAAAAAGTAACGGATTTCCCGTCGGTATGGGACGGCCGTTCGTTTTCGTAATCCGCTGGCTGTGCTGCATGCTGCAGCTCGCGCAATATCCTTGTAATATCCGGTGCAGCTGCCGCGAATAATCATTTTAAAGTTTTCGATCATGTTTATAGTTCCCTTAGCATTATGGTATCTTTGCGTTCGTATTCGAAGTGGGAATTACTGGGATTACCGCTGGTGGTAGGAGACCGTTTTGATCGTTACCACCGCAGCTCCTATTTTTGCCATCAATCAAACAGTAATGTGTTACTATGATCCCATTTGAAGGGCGTTGTAACCAGTGTAATTACTGGGGTATTGAGCCTGAACATTTTATGTCTCAAGGCAAAAAGCAGGCGTATCTCTTACCATCAGATGAACGTCGCATCAATCGGCAAATAAAAGAAAAACAATTGCGTTATGACGATAAAAGCTTAGCTGGAATGATCATAATTTATTTTTAACGTTGATACATTTGAGTTAATTTGACGGGTAATAAGGATAGTGGTCTCCCTGGCCTAATGGTTAGAGCGTGCGGCCTTCGTTCCGAAGGTCGCGAGTTTGAATCCCGGCATGTACCGATGACTTTAATATTTAAATTATGTACATTTGTGAACTTTAGTAACAGCAGCAAAATACAAACGGTGAAAAAAAAATAAGGAAACCTGCACTTGAATTGAAATTTATTCTAAGGTGTGTGTGAAGTCACCAGTTCGCATTGGGCCCGCGTGGTGACGATGGCCCATCGCCCTCATGTCGAAGATAGGCTTGTGCCCCAACAGTAGAGACATAAATTAGCTGATAAAAAATTGCAATTACGAATTTATTTCATATCATCATTATCCTTCAGTCTTCTCCAAAGTGAAGTTTAGCCTTTCATATAGCAATATTCAATATTCACCTAAAACACTGATGGTATATATAGATTGTGATATGTAGATGTTTGCTAGAAGCGGCACCGCGGTGGGCGCTATTTTCGCTTCAAGCAAGCGTCGGCCCTCACCGTCTATTTTAAACTACGACTCCATCAAATCAATAAACAAAGAGAGAATTAAACCTATAGTATGTATAGTTTAATTAGATTCATCCATTATATCTGTCATCATATAGTTTAATTAGATAATTTACACGGATGATAACGGTATTATCCGATGAAACTGGTGGTATTTCAGAGAGGCGTCCATTCGATCCCCACTGGGCTTAAGCTTTCGGCAAAGAAAAACATTGTGAGGAAATGACGTGTTCAGCAAATGGCAGCTTTCTGGGCCATGTGACATGCATCAACCCGCATTTGGCCAGCGTGGTGTATAAATGATCTTGCCTCCTTTGTGAGAGAAGGCCCTAAACACCAGGAGTGGGAACATCAAATGGATTGCTTATTATTATTATAGCGGTGATGTCCCACGAATTAAACTGACGATCCAGTGCAGGTCCAATTGATATTTCTGTCTGAGGCTTATATACAGCAATGGTCATCAATCATGATGATCGCTGTTTTGAACACGAAAGATTTAAATTCTCATATGTTTTTATAATAAAATACTAGTGTTTTCATACTAAACTAGGATATCTTTGTTTCAGGTAAGGATTCCAACGAGAACATAAAAATAGTAAAGAAAATTGAAGTAAGAGCAAATATCGAATATTGGACTAGTCGTACATAATTTTATGAAGGCTTATATTTTACAGTGCTTTGCAATATACATTATACCATCGAATGATCAAACACCTAAAAAGTAAACAGTAATTTTTACAAGTTAATTTAAAATTTGGTTTTAATTGTAATTTCGTATAAGATATACTTTGTAATAATCATAAGTATTACTCGAATACGGCTCATTATAAAATTAATGTTATACTTCACTATTTAGAAATGACTAATAAACGATCATAGTATGTATATACCGGTCTTCGTCTTTAATAATGCATTAAAATGTAGTTATTTATATCCGTAACATCCGTTAAAATATCCGGAGTGAAGCCCGCGCCAGATGCGTCCATACTGAGTATACGTTTGAAAGCTGTTCCACGACATGTCCTTTTGAGTAAGTGGACACCGTTTTTGATTAACACGCGATTATATAACTGAAGAACAGGTGACTTGAAACTAAAGAACTTAACTGTTCAATTCCTGATATTATAATAAAGCGAGGAATAAATATAAATAACTAGCTGTTCCCGGCTAACATTGTTGGCCGTAACACTCCCGCAAATACTTTTGGGGAAAGAATTTCGTAAAATTCGTTCTTAGCAGACTTATACTCGGTAAAAGGAATAATCTTATCAAATTACAAATCTTTAGGGCTTATGGTTCCAGAGATATCGTGATGAGTCTCTACATAGTCGAATAACTCTTGTGTGTATATATATATATATATATATAATTCATATTTAACTAAGTTGCAATGCCAACATTACTGCGTTGAAACGTGTTGTAGTTAGTGAAATTACTATGGTTACGTGACTTGGTCCTGTGTTTAAATTTGATGCGGTGTTTATCGTCCTAACCAGCCCCACTTTGGTATGAGCAGGCTCTTTCGATTCCTCAGAAAAAAAAAAACCATAATCATTTACTCATTGACTTCCGTTATAGAGTTTCAATGAAATTATTGAATACAGCTGCATGGCAAAAAAATTTATACATTCAAGTAGCCTTTTCCCAGACCGAATTTATAATGTACCCGCAAGCTTCGAAGAATAAGATGCGCGTACGCAGGTGCATTTGGAATCTTGTAACAAAGCTTTGTTATTCCATTCTTACGATACTTGCATACTAAAATGAATGCTCGGCCTATGATATAGGGTCTAAAATAACTTGATACTTTTGAAGAATATTCGTCTGCCCCATTTAACCGTGTAAGCCCATCTGCGGGACATTCGTGGATGCGAGTAATAAAAATAGCACATTGTTGGTAACACCACTTGTTCAGATCTAACGGTGCAGCACTTTGTTACAATGCGCCGGGGCATGTGATTATTTGATGTATGGAGTACAAATCTGGCAGGTGTTTGCCGTATATACGACAAAGATGTCCCATTTAATACCGGAAAGCCTTTATTGGTCCTTCATAATGTGATTGTAATTAAGTATGTTTATTGTTAAGTATTATTTATGTAATGTTGAAAGATTACCCACTAGGTGGACCGACGATTTGGGGAAGGACCGATCGATGTGGAAATCTTTTGGGTTGGCCTATCTCCAGCAGTGGACTTCTGTCCGACGATGATATTGATTAATACTAAAGCAACATTTTTAAACTAAGTAGCTTTAATTGGTAACGAGGAGACTTGATGAAAATATCGATTTGGTTTAGAGGGAAATTATCAAATAAGTAAACTTGTACTTTAGTTAGGTCCGATTTCAAGTATTTTTAGATATAACAATAACAATCTATTCGCTGCGATTTAAAGTGCGTAGACGCATCTACCTGATGATACACAATACAGATCCGTTAGCGAAAAAAATCGGTTGCTAAGCAACATCAATAAAGGTTCCTATACACGAATGGTTGTCGACATTTGTGTGATCAAACTTCGCAACTTTTATATTTTACTTTATTTTATAAAGCTAACATTTCAACGGTAATAAATTCAGAATTCTGTAATATCATTATCAATAGAAATTATAGTTATTTTATGTTAGTGTAAACTAAAAATAAAGCATAGAATAGTAAAGTAAAGTGAGTACATAAAAAAATCAAGTTATAATATAGAGTGGCGCAAAAGTAATCCTCCTATCAGAAAATGCTATAAGTTTTGCCTTGATGTAAAAAAATTAAAAGATCAAATAAAAATAAGCCACAAGAAGAATCAAAATTTTTCATATTTTTTTTTGGTGTAATTTAAAAAAAAATATGAAAACTTGGATTCTTCTTGTGGATTATTTTTATTTGGTCTTTTAATTTTTTTACATCAAGGCAAAACTTATAGCATTTTCTGATAGGAGGATTACTTTTGCGCCACCCTATATATGTAACTTATTGATCACACGTACTTTACTTGCTATATTCAAATGTTTTCATGTATATTTAAGAAAAGATATAACTTGTATCATATCTTATATAATAAATAGACGAAGATGCCAAAGCAGACAGAAATATTGGATAATTGAAGTTTTTAATACAATTGTAGTATGTCTGCATATTGTTTATATTTTGAAAGATTTTAAACTTACATTAAAAACCATCTTTTTGAAATACCTAAATACTGATAACAGCATACTAAAAAATTTGATCTTTTCTTTTGCAAATTTAACGAAGCGACGAGATGAGCTGGACGTTCACCTTATGGTGGTACTCCTGCCCATAACAACGTGGTACAAGTTAGGGTAGTACACTGCTGAATGACATTGCGCTCGTCGCTATTACTATTAATTTAGACGAAATAGACGCTGTGGTGATACGTACCTAGACGTTCTCCGGACACCTTCCACCTCCTACCAGTAAAACTGGAGTGAAAGCAAATTTAATTAGTGCTGTAATATATCTCGCTAAAATGTTTAATCTCCGTCCGTGTGCAAGTATCCTAAATAAACAATCGATAGTTGTAAATTTCTTTTAAAGTAACATGCTATAGTATTAATTTTCAGTTCATATGATTATGGACCTAGTGCTATTTGATATAAAGCCTATTTCACTTAAAAGTGTAAATGACAGTTGCTTTACAAACTTGGAATTTTCATGGTTATGCCATATGTTTGATGCTTCTGACAAGTTAATGTTAACGGTAGAGGGTTAAATAATTTAAATATAATTTAAATAATTATACATGCTGTTATTTTTATTAAGCAAATAGTATTTTAAAATATATAAAGGATTATTAATAAGAAGTCTGCTTTTAAAAACTGTGTCAACGAAATGTTTGTTGGATTTTGGTATTAACATCTTTGGAAATTTTGACTCGATTTGAATACCAAATAGAACAATAAGTTTTGGACAAAACCGTTAATTTATATTTATAAGAAATATGACACATTCTTCTAAATTCAATGATAAACTTTATACTAGTAGATTTCTATTGCCGAAATTGTCTAGGTAGGTACCACCGCGGCTCCTATTTCTGCCGCCAAACAGTAGTGTGCGAACATTACCGTATTCCGGTTTGAAGAGAGCTGTAGCTAGTAATATTACTAAGGGAACGAGACTTACGTCTCAATGCGACGACTTTAATGGGATGTCGTTCTAAAGAAGAAAAGATGAGCATAATAATAGTATTGTAGAAGGCAGCCCTGTGTATGAAAAGTTTTCGTTCGGTTATAAAGTATTTTAAGAATAAACAACAACCAATCAACAGTAAACCTTAGAAAGAGAAACCCGGTTATTAACCCTTTGTTTCAGCGAAAGTAAAAGTAGAGAGAAGTCCTAATTTAACACCTTTCATTTAAAATAATACACCCTAGTAATTTCCTTTACAAATTTTATAAATTTTGAACCCTTATTATGTTATTTTTACTTCAAAAAATACTTCGTTATTGTTAATTTTGAACAATGAAAAGATCAAAAGAACTCGCGATGACAACAGCTCGGGTGCTCAAAACTGAAAAAATTCTGTATAAGTAAAACAAGAATTAATATATTATTCTGGTTATTTCTTGCTAAACTAATTAAATATAACAATAAAAAATATAAGAAATAAAAAAATAAAGCATGTTAAATATAATAGCGGGTAGAATTTTATATAAGATCTTCACGCGACTAAACGCCTTTGAAGAAGCCTTTGGATTATAACCGTCACTACTTTTTTTTATTTCAATATATTTAGAGACATTATAAATAGAATTCTATGTAGTTGTAACTAGTTTGCAAACCACATTATTTCCCTTTGGTTTTAATCTTTGGATTCCTCACTAGGCGATGCCTGTATCGAGGAAACCCAGTACATAAAACTTCCTGTAACATTAACTTATTTGGTAACAACTGTTACCTCACTAGTCTTAAGTGTTATACGAGATAACAGATAGTTTGTTAAAGTTCTCTTTTTAAGGTAAACCTGCCATCAGCCTTCTCAAAAATTATAAATTGACTTGTTGCAAAAAAAAAACTTACGTGATAGATCTTAAATAAACTCCAACGATTTATGCGACTATTAACGAAACTATTCGAAACATTAAGCGTCCTTGCGGAGTGGACGGGAACGATTAGGAGCGTGGCGTATCCTCGCAACAGTACTGGCCCACCGTTACCCACTGGTTTGAATGTCGTCCGCAATGTAAATCCCGCAACAACAGTTAACCGTGTAACGAGCCTCTAATGGGGTACACTTTTGATGGGCACTTTTTGTGGCCGCACAATTTCCCGACGCTGGGCAGGTGCTGGCCGAGGTTATTGTGAAACTTAACGGACGTTTATGTAATTAAAAAGCCGCACGCCTCAGACTATAAACATTCTTTTATAATATTTAATTTGTTAAAAGAAACTCTAAGTATTTTTAAATAATTCTCTTTTAAGTGGCAATGGACATTTACTGGTGGTAGGTCGCTGTTGCTGGAGACAGACTAGGAGGGTACAATCGCAACGCTTGTTGCTGCCGCTAAACATTGCTGTGTTCTGATTTGAAGTACGTTGTAACTAGTGTAACAACTGGGGTAACGAGATTTATCATCTTATATATCAGGCGACGAACGTAATGTGTACATCATTCTTACTACCGCCACGTTGTTATGTGCTGGCGTATCACTTACCATCGGGTGAACGTATCGCTCGTCTTTTCGTTTGAGTGAAAAAAAAATGTTTTTGATTTTTATGGCAAATGAGTTAGTTATGATAAACATTGCTTCAGAAGTCTCCAATCCTGTGGTGTCGCCAACGAATATAAATCATTAATGATTCATGCGCTATCTAAGTATTATAATAAATACAGCTCAAGGGCGGCTGTACAGCGAGATACATATTGTGCATTCAAATCCGATTGTCGTTTACATCTTCATCTAATTCACATTAATCGTAAATATTCTTTTTTTATATAAAAGTAAAAACATTTGTACGTTACTTCGTGTAATTTTTAACAATGAAAGTCATGTGATTATATACTCGTACCACTACTGACCTTCCCAGACAATCAATATTTATTTAAAACTGTATCTTTATTACCACTTACTAAATATTCAGTGATCTGTTAATATAAATACGAAATGTAAATATTTTCATAGACCACATTTCGTTGAATACGCGATTCATTACTATTTATCTTTAATTATATTGTGCTAATTGGTTTACATTTGTTGATTATTGAGTGTTCTTTGTTTTATATACTATCAATATTAGTCTTAATTATTATTAGTATTAGTTAGTAGTTAGTAATCGCTTTCTTTACTATTCAAGTTATGTGAAAGAAATTATGGAGACGCGTGAAAGAATTTCGTGAAACTAATTTTATAGGGTTTACATTGTTAACATACTAAATCTCACCATAAGAAATAATATTGATTATAAATTCGGTCTAGGTTTTCGTACAGTACTAAAACGATAAATATAAATATATATTACAAATAAATAGTTTCACTGGTTTTACTGGTGGTAGGTCTCTGTTACCAGAGACCGTCTAGGTAGGTAACACCGCAGTGCCTATTTCTGTCGCTAAACAACAGTGTGCAAACATTACTGTGTTCCATATTGAAGGGCGTTGTAGCTAGTGTAAATACTGGGGTAATAAGACTCAACATGTTATGTTTCCTATGTATTAGGCGACGAGAGCAATGCAATGCTGTATATATATCATCCTGGATGCTGGCAGGAGATATTGCATGGAGAGCTGTAGCTTCCTTTTGTGAAACTGTTATGGTACAAAAGACAGCTGCCGAGCGGGGTCGAGATAGGACAGATCCCGCTCCGAGACGAAGCCGTCGTGGCGCTAACGCGCGTCAACACGTCGTATCGGTTAACGGTGTTCCTTTACCTTAATGGGGCTTTTGGGGTAGTTGGCAGTCAGGATAGGGGTCTCTCTCATCGCCTTCTAAACGACCTTGAGGAGTACAATGGTTGGTCATGGTCTCCGGTCATTGAAGTAATACTCACGAGGATGGTAGGGTCTGTGTAAAGCAGGCCCCTGAGACAGGCTATCCCAGCATCGCTTTAGTAAGGCGGCGGTTGTATTCTGAACGGAGATCTCGTCATCTCTCGAGGGGGTTTCAGTGGGTAACAATATAAACATAACTTTAACCTAGCCCCCTCCCTCCTCCAGAAGGCAGAGCATCTTTTCAAAGATTTCTCCCTCAAAACCTATCACTTGCCATCAGGTGAACGACGTCTTGTTACTTAATTGGATAAAAAAAAATCCTTACTTAACGGTCTGATAGGCGGTCAAATCGTATCAATGTATGAATAAGAAACCTCCATATTACAAAACGAGTAGTTAGCCGCTCCATCACAGACAGTTAAATATTAATATCGTATTGTGTATGATAAGGTATTGTACAAAATAAGTACATAATCCTGGGTATCCTGAAGATTCCTACATATGTATGAAAGTGAATGATCAGAAATTTTAAATGTGGTTACATGCATGGGTGTGCCCTTTATGTGGTCAAATAAGTAGTGCTTCCTCTAGCTTGCTAAGCCTATCTATATATATATGCTGAATTTTTACTGGTAAATTTATTTTTAAGTATAGTTGACTGTGCACTCCTAATCAGTGCACTCCTCTGGTCTTATGATATCAAGACGAAAAAGAAGAAGCGCTAAATCGAGTAGTATATAATAATCAATAGTTGTAGTTACTTCCATAATAAGATATCTTCCACCTCAGTCCTCCGATGACTGCTGACGTGCTGTTAACAACTTGAAACAACCCTTAAATAATCGCAATGAAAATAAGATTTTTTTTTTTTTTACTAAAAGCGAAACGATATGTAAACCATCAGTTATATCGAATAGTTGAGGATCGAATTGGTTTTCTTAATCTTATAGCCAAACTTCAGCTTGAGGAGGGCACCTAATGATGATGATAATAATGATATACAGTTTAATATATTTTGCAGCTATCGCAAAATGTAAACATTTACATAATTTTTTTAACAAACTCAATGTCAATTGTTAATCTTAAATAAAGTTCAGCACCACTCAACTTCAGCTCTCGAAACAGTTATTTGGCGGCTCTCTCGTTCTGTTACTGCTGAAGTTAATGTTGCTTTCGAAATAAGTGTTGAAGGATTTTATCTTAGATTTCATCTACATAAGTGATCAATACACGTTACTGTACAAATGTACTTCCAGACACAATTTAAATGTTTACATTCTGATTACTTTAACCTTGTTAAATTAACTATTTAAAATAACCTATTACACCTTTGCTTAGTAACTTTGTTTTTGTTATAAATTTATTAGTGATAGGTCTCTTTTGACGGAGACCGTCTAGATAGGTACCAATGTAGCGCTTATTGCAATCATCAAACCTTTCCGGTTTGAAAGGCGCTGTAGCTAGTGTAATTACTGGGGTAAAAAGACTCAACATCTTGTCTCAAGCGAGGAGCAATATGGTGCTGTATATATACCATCCTAACTAGCGTCACGTTGTTATGGGTACACGTATCACTTACCATAAGGTGAACATCCTGTTCGCCTCGTCGCTTAATTGAATATAAAAAAAAACTTAAGACTGACTACAATAGTAACTTATGGGTTTAAAGTCAAATATAGAGTAATTGTTATTTTAATAGATATCAAGGACACTAGAGAAACATTTTTAAAATATTTTTACGCTCTGGTTTAGTTTGAATGAAACGATAATTCGATATGAGAAACAAGAGATATATCCAGAAATTGCTGCAGCTACAACGCCATTTAAACCGGAACACAGCAATGATTACACAGCACTGTTTAGCGGTAGATTTAGGAGTTACGGTGGTGCCTAGACGATCTCCTGTAATATACCTACCAGCAGCAAACTACCGTTAATATTATTTTAGGTATCTATAAAATAAATTTATATTAATCTCTGCTACCGTGTATATCGTCTAAGTAACATTTAGTTCATTTTATCATCAGATCTTGCATAAAGAGGGAGCGGGCCGTATGGGTCCCGTATTCACACAGGTTCGATACCCGTGTTGAGATGTAGGTCGCGATATACAAACGCACGTGGCGTTAAACGTCTTTACAAATATGTTAAGAAGACGAAATTTGAATCATAATAAGCTATTTTAGAACCCGACAGTACTGTGCAAACATTATCATGTTTCGGTTTGAAGGGCGTTGCAGCTAGTTAAACTATAGGGGTAACGAGACTTAACAACTTGCTTCAAAGCGAGTACAGTGTAATATAATATATATGATCCTAACGTGTGCCCGATTTGTATGGATGGGGATATCACTTACAATCAAGGGAATCGAAACTATAATATTTGAACATTACGGGGTTCCGGTTTGAAGAGGGTTGCAACTAGTAAATCATAATGTGTTGTCTCAAAGCGACGAGCACAATGTGATGCAATGTATGTCATCCTAACTGGTGTCGTATTTTAATAGATATATCTTCCTTAATTAGGCTAGTGTCCCATATCGAAGCTTCGTCATAATAAACCTTGATGTTTAGTAACACGGCCACCGACACAAGTGCTGGTGTTGGGTTTGTTTCCGACGCATATAAATTAGTTGTAATATCAGCTAATATACGCCGCAGTGTACGTGCTCCACCGTAACTGAACATATATGGCCGAATTGTATTAAGGATGAAATAGATAACCTTTACTGATTAAACTAATATCGCCGAGGTTCTATTAATGTACCTCCAGTTTTGAGGTCTTTTGTATGAATCTGTGAGAAGGGTAGTGTGTTTATACTTAATTCTCATACGTTCATTATGGTAGGTCTCTGCTGGCAGCCTCCTGAACAGGTTCCCGCTTGGTAGTGGCGGTGGGGCACAGTAGCCGTGGCTTTGATCATTCACGGTGAAATTAAGAGGATCCTACCCGGTCTAACGACGAATTGTAGTACCGGCCTGAGTTGGTCACCTGGGGTGAGCTCCGTGAATTCACCTCGTCACAGAATTTTTTTTCTTTTGGCTCCCATGGCCTCTGTTTGACAATAAGATACCGAGAGGAGAGCGTGCTGTGTGTTCCAGCGCGCCTTTTTAGAGGTGGAAAGAGGGGTCTCTCCTTTTGAGATGGAGCTGCACAGTGCAGTTCCCGTGGCTCCGCCGTAAAGCGATAACGGTGGAATATCTTGGGGGTGTTAGTCGGTGCAAGTCCGACATGACTTGTCATTGCCCCCGTGGGAGCAGGTGTGCGAAGACATTTCCTCCACGTCAAACAAAAAAAAGGTCTCTGTTGCCGAACATCGTCTGGATATCACCACAACTCCAAAATCTATCAAACAGTAGCGTACAAACATTACTATGTTCTCGTTTGAAGGGCGTTATTGCTAGTGAACGACGAGGTGACGAGTAATAATCAGGCCTATATCATCAGGTGAACGTCTCTTATAATATAAACAAATTAACCGTATATAGTATGGTTAAAAAGTTATATAACGTTCTTAACATAATCGTAGTTAAAATTGTGGTAATAGTTTAATTCAAGATAATATTAAAATGTTTATTAGATTCTCAGAGCTAAGATAAATTAGTTTTTGCGACTGCTGCTGTAATCATTAGCACGCAATGTACACCAGAGGTTTTACAATGGCCTATTGTTAGCGGCACGGTTGTACAACGCCAGATTACCTTGCAGTTGACTTACAGGTAACACAAAGTTACAAACTAAGTTACTTTATAACTTAACTAAACATCATAGCTCACTACATACAATATACGCTATATAGTTAAAGAACACAAGCAACTTTCTTTACTGGTGGGAAGGATGTTGCAGGAGACCCTCTATGCAGCTACTATCGCTGAGCCTATTTCTACCGCCAAGTAGCAATGTGCTGACACATCACTGTGTTCCGGTTTGAAGGACACCGTAACTAGTGAAATTACTAGAGAAACGAGGCTTACCATCTTGTCTCTAGGCGACGAGCACAACGATGTGTTGTATACACCATCCTAACTAGCGCGACGTTGTTATGGGCGGGCATATTACTTACCATTAGGTAACCGTCCCGCTAGTCTCGTTGCTTAGTTAAATAAAAAAATGCGTAAAGCTATATGTCTTGTCCGATTAATAAGGGTTACCCACATAACAACTAACGGGACCCAAGCCAACCTCATCTGCTCGTGATCACCCTGTTAATCAACAGATGAGGCTCTGGCTCCGACCAATCTGCACATGAACGTATACGTATATATATACACATACGACAGCCGCCATGCTGACTGTATGTGGAAATCTTTGGGGGAGGCCTATGTCCAGCAGTGGACGTCTATCGGCTGATGATGATACGTCTTGTCACAGCATTGACGCTCTAATTAGAATGTTCACACAACATACATGTGATCTTATCTAAGAGCGTGCCTATGTATTATCATAGACTATAGCTAATAAGGGGTCATTATAGATAAAGACTATGTAAACAATACTTGTGTAGGTCACAGTGAGGCAGGTAAGTACTGTAATGACTCACAATGATGTCAGCCTGCAAAGTAGTTGCACATTACCTGCCCATTACGTATTTATTAATGCAGTCATCTGCGATGAGTGCATCATACTTTCAATAAATGTTATGACCTTTAGCTTTATAGTTACAAAGATCATTTTTGTATAATATATCCTTTATATGATTTTTCATGTCTTTTAATTAATTAGAAAATTTTCCCTATGGTTTTTTTTCTTTCTATAAATTACCGGTCTTAATCGTCGTCATCAACTGATAGACGTTCACCGCTGGACATAGGCTTCTCCCAAAGATCTCCACATTTGTAGAGGTTCATATAAAGTAGTTGGGGCCATTTCTTAACATGCTGACCCAATGCGGGTTGGTTATTAGCAGGGTGCACCACGAGCAGATGAGGTTGACTCGGGTCCCGTAAGTTGTTGTGCGGGGCCCCTTACACCTGGAAGGGCTTAATCATATTTTTAATATATCTAGTAAATATTGTTTAATTTTTCATACCACTATCATTTATTCGACGAACCGACGAGACGAATGAAATGCCCGCTTGATGGTAAGTGATACACTTCCCTGTAATAACGGGTTGCTAGTTAAGATGACATATACAGCATTTAAGTATAATCTTATTATACTTGTCGCTTTAAGACGTAAGATGTTACGTCTCATTACCTCAGTTATTTTACTAGCTACAACGCTCTTTAAATTGGATCACAGTAATGTCTGCATACTACTGTTGGACGGCAGCAATAGGATCTGCGTTGGTACCTAATTAAACGGACTCGGGCAATACCAACTTAGTGCTATAAATTTCGAAATTTATAGCACTAAGTTTTAGCAAAAAAATTTTAATCTATATTCAAAAAATATTAAATTGGACATGTTCCTCGAAGTATAGACCGTTGACATTAGCCGAATGTGCAATGGCATCCGTCCCGGCACGCGACGTATACCCCCGGGGTTCTATCCCAACGCACACACCGGGCGCGTTCGACTTAATATCGCATGCGACATGCTACTTGAAATAATTCCAACAACGAATACATTACCTGACTATTAATGTTTTCCCCTAAAAAATCGTTATTTCCTAGAATATCATATTTTGTGGTATTGTTGCCATTTCAAACCAATTAAGGGTGCAATCAAAACTGTTTATTATTTTTGGAGTTTTCATTGAATATGCTATGATATTCAATATGAATAATAAAGATTTTAAGTATGTTTTTCACATTTCTATATATTTACCCTTTACGGCCTTTTGTACAATTCTTCTTTTGACGTCGAGACTATTCATCTTCTATTCAAGAAATTTTCCTATTCTTAGATTATATTTTTATATATAGAAAGTATTTATAGGGTGATCGGGTGATAGGTGATTTATTCAGTGCCCTACAACAATACATATAAGATCAAACGGAATTTTTTTTTCTTCTAAATGGAGCGCATTGTCGGGTCAGTGGTTACAAACAACGAATCTGTGACCGGAACAGACAATGATTCAGTGCGAGCTTTAAGTTACGCCCACCCCCGTAGCCGGCGTAGCTCATCTCTACGCTCCGGATCAGTGCCGAACGAGACGCGGTGCTGAGTGGACGTGTTGATGACCGTCGTCGAAATAAATTATCGTAAAAATAACGCGGGAATAACAACGAATATTATTTTACAAAAAAAATATATTCTGAACTTATAAAAGGATTATAAGAATTTTGTCATTCTAGTGTGTTATTATAAAGAGGGAACGGTGATGAGTTTATACAAAGTGTGGAAGTAAGTGACAACATTAACCCTTACTCTGAGTTGGAGGCACGGTCGCCCCGCGGGGCGCGCCGTCGCCAGTTCATCAAGGGCTGGAAGAAGACCATGGGTGTCATATCGAAAACTTTCGGCGTCGTTTTCAGTCTGTGAGTAATAAGTTAACTGCTGTATTAATTCTCTATTCTGTTATTGTACATCGCTTGCTAATAATTTTTGATTTAGCTCATCTGGTACTGGGCTCGCATACTAAGGTCCACGGCTTATTGCATATAAAAAAATTAGTCCATTTATAAAATTATAAAAGCTAATGTTAACGTCACCAAAATATAAATGAGGATATAGCAGCGTAACTCACTCTATTATGTTTTTCATTTATCAAAACTAATTTTAATACCTTTATATGTACAAAAGATAATGCAAACAATTTCTTAACTTAACATAGCTTATCAATGTTGTTTATGTTACCGTTTTCTGTAGGACAAATAGATAACTTCAAACGTTTGATAAATAATAGAAAATTTATAACGAAATATGTCACTCGTCTATTTTAATATACAACTTTATGTTCATTAATATTGGTATTATTACTGAAATTAAAACATAATATTTATAATTAAGAAAGGTGTGTATCAAAGCAACTCTAGATGCAAACACTGCAGTGATGCTGCTGCTGATTAGTAGAATGAAAACGTTGTTCTGTTCGGATTTGATATTGTAACTATTGAAATTTCTACCGTTATCAGACTCGGAATTTCCCTCCAGATAACCGTCCCAATATTTTCCTGTATTAATATCCTAACCCCTCGTGGATGTGAGGAAAAATTCACGTAGTAAATAATAGTATTGTCAAATGTGTAATGTAAGTGCAGAACGCACTGATTGGCACTTGTAACAATATTGTACACTCGATTCTCAAATTCAAGTTCATGTTATTATTACATTAGTATGATTAAGTCCCAATTGAATCTTGGCAGTAAATTGTAACGTTAAAAATAAACAGCCGACCAAACCATTGACCCACTTCGTGGCAGTCGTAGCTGTGTGATAGGGTCAATTATTATGAAAATATCTAATTTCCGTAGTGTTTGAAAATGAATGGATTTTCTATCAAGCGACAAGCATTATTATACACAAAAGACTTTAAACGTAATAAGAAAGCAATGAAATAAAAGAGTTTCTTCTTTTATATATACTCGTAAGTATAAGTAATATGTTGAATGTTGTTTGTTTTATTTATAAAAAAAATATTATTAAGAATTTTTTACTATTAATATTTCTCATGAACAATATACCAAAAATAAATATATAAATTATTAAGGACGTTTTCCTGTGATGTGGCGGTAATTACGATGACATACACATCGCCACATTATACTCGTCACCTAGACTCAGAGTTAAGATTTACTTGAATTGTTTGATTAGCTACGGCGCCTTTCAAACCGGAATACAGTAACATTTTAACTACGTTTTAGACATTAAAATAGGAGCTAGACGGTCTTTTTCAAGACGGTTCTAATGAAAGTTACATACATACATACATATATATCACCCCTCGTTCCCAGTGGGGTAGGCAGAGACCACCCTCTCTCCACTTGCTATGATCTTGGCACACCTCTCTCGCTTACTCCACTTTCATAAGCGTCTTCATGCATGATGGTAGATTGCGAGTACTCTTGAAGAGTACTAATGAGAGTTGCTCCTCTTTTTCCCGGTAGTCTAGCGAAACAATAATTTAAGTTTTTTTTCTTTTGATTTGTTGAATGTTAAACTAGCTCCGTGTAAGTAGTATAACGTTAAATTAAGTTTGAAATTCTTTTTAGTTCATCCGTGCTGTGTTTGTGTACAATGAATGTTCCGCGCCGGCGCCAGCGCGGTTGCGCAAGCGCACCCATTCGCACGTTAGTTAGTACTGAGTCGAAATGCGCGCTTTTGGCCACTTTCGTAACTTAATCGTTATGTGTATATAGTATTCAATTTTTCTATTCAAAAATAAAGTCATAATATTTTATTCAATATAAGAAAATTCGTTCACTTCGTAAAAGATAAAATCTACCAGCCATTTGTAAAACGGATACCTCGGACCTGAGAAGAATAGGCGCAAGAATTAGGAGTTCACTGCTTGATAATCGATGCATTTTATCTTCACATAGTATAGTCCTTCAAATATTCTTCAAAGGTAAAGCAAGGTTTGCCAATCAAAACATTTTTAACTAGATTGTTAAATTGGTTAAACTATCAAATGTATGAGAATTTGTGGAAATTTATTATAGACACGCACACTGAAATCCCATACATTTTACGTTAATTTCTATCGTATATGTCACTGCCATTAGTCTTTGTATTAATATTTTGAGGACTATTACAATACATATTTATATACTGTGATGGAATTGTCAGTACGCCTATCTTATTAAAAACTTTTCCGAAGAGAATCGCAACCTCCAAGATTGTAGATTACGCGAACTGCTCTTTTCTAGAGTTACAGTAAGTTAATTGGTGGCCCTCGCTTTCCGGCTCTCACACGCAGCTACTCTTCTACAGTTAACTCATGCAAAAATTACAACACATCTATAAACAGTTCAGACATCGTCCGGTTTCCGAATTCCGGTACATAAGAAAATATTTTAATATTTTTAATTATTCTAACACTCTTACGGTGCGAAATGCGGTGAAAGTTTTATGTACGATTTTGATTCTTTTGTACTAACAAGAAGAATAACTTCAATCCGTATCGTTTTAAATCGCAATGAATCTACATTCAACGATAAGTTCACATTTCTTTTTGTATGAAGCGTAGAGACAATCAAGACGTTACATGATAGTGATACACTTGCCCATAACGTGGCGCTACTTAGCATCATACACAACAGCACATTGTGCTAGTCGCCTTGAGACAAAAAATGTGAATTCTCGTTACCACAGTAATTTCACTAGTCACAGCACATTCAAACCGTAACACAATAATATTTGGTTATAGAAATAGGAGCTGCGGTAGTACTTACTCAGAATGTGTACCAATACCTAACGCCAGAAATATGTAAAGTGCCTTAATCAGTCACATGTTATAAAGTGATAATGAGGCTGAATGGTAAAGCGTCTTCACTACGTGTACTGTCACTTATATATTGACACTAGGAACATTCAATACTGTTCTGATGATATATTTACTATAAGTGAGTGTACTGGGAAAATGAACCGATAAACTAGCGTATTTTAAAGCTTAATCGCTGCATCTTGAAGTTAAATCTGACATAGTTATGTAAAACAAAACAAATTTTAGTTGGTTATGTAAAAATCTAAAGTGTGCTTTCATCTTTGATTTACTTACTACTTGTTTCTTTTCAAGTTAATCTATTTATCCCATCTAAGAAACTCGACAAACTGCTCGCCTGCATTTATATCTCGATACAAAAAAGAATCGCTCCCGTGGACCATTCAGAATGCAATTAAACCGAGACTTACTACCACGTAAATTTTTTACCTGTTATTCTGGTGTCGTAAAAAAAAATATTTGTAACCGTCCATTTAATATAATAAAAAATTTAGTTTAGAAATCGTACCTTCTTCCTGAACACGCAATGCTATTTTTTCAATTCTAATCGACAAAAATTACCTATTTAAATATCAAAGGTTAAATCACAAAAACTGTTAGGAAAAATTATTATTTAGATTTACTAGTCTAATCTAGACGTAATATTATTTACAAGCGATAATTTTATACCAATAACCATAATCGAGTGTACAACAAACGGGACCGGCGTCAGACCTCTAATGTGGCGAAATATTGCCTTCAGTCATTAATAAATTCTAGCTCTAGGTTTCCAGATCCAGGTGGACGATTATAACTCCCCGTATATCCTGTTTTGTAAGATTTAGTAACGCGACTAGATAATTAGTTACTGTTATAGTTATATTGATGAACTTGCTCCGTTATTAGCATCCGGTTTCGCATATATATATTGCGCTAATTATGTTATCCACACATTGTTATATAACAATACGGTTATATTCCCATGTAACCGGACAGATTTTTTTTAATTCTTCTTTATTACAGAGAAAATAAGTCACGAGAAGTAATTTCCAAAAACTATCTTTTATTTTGTTTTATTGTTACTTCGAGGGAAGAATTTAGCAAAGGTTTGTATACCTTCCATTATATAATAACATAGCTGAATGTGAAATACGTAAGCAATACAACCGGTAAAAGTATCTCTTGTAGTACCTCTACAGTGTTTAAGCCTGTAACGACAAAAGGATTAAGCAGGGTAAGGTACAACCTACTATTATAGAGTTTTTAACCCTCGTTTCCACGTGGGTTTACAATATGTAGATTGAAGCAGAAGTTTCTCGGAAACTGTCGCTACTGCTCTTTGTTCTCCTGCCATTTGGCATTAAATCTGACGCTGAAGTGCAACGGAAGCAAGCTTTGACATTTAAAAACTAAATGATAACTTTATCCCTTTTTTATTGATAAAAATCCCGTGCTCTCATCTCATCCCTTGTAACGCAAAGGTACTAAGATTTTAACTAACTAATATCTGGTATTCATATAAATTATGTAGTAGTTCCATTACATCGAGAAAACTTTTAAATTATTACATAGTAATAATATTTTCTGTGTGTATCGATTTCAAAATATTACAGCACAAATGGGTTATTACTATATTACCAGTGACTTAGATTTTATCAAGCAAGTATCTCCCGAGCATCCATGGCACAGCTGCTAACCGTTTACTTTCGACACGGAGTGCCCTTATTTGATTCCGAAAGCAAAGTGTATGGATGGTAGTCTTTTTAAATCTGTCTCCATAATAGAAATTCTCTTTACTAAGTGTCAAAATATCCTTGCCAGAGTATTCTAGGTGTGCACAGCTACAACCTCAGCTTCATTGTAGCTTATATCATGTAAAACTGAAAACTGTTGTGAATAAAAAATATATACAAAATGACACATTATACTAAGGTATTCGAAACCAATGGCAACGTGTACAGTACACAAATGAATTTAAACATAGATACTTATCCGTAACTTTGTTAACATTTAATGCTTATTGTAAACTCGAGTAGATTTGTGATTGTCAAATTTATTTGTTTTAAATTATCAAGAGCATGCAACGCGATCTGAAACTTTATGGCGGCTGTAAATCAGAACGTTTAGGAGTCGCTCACATGACCATGTCTCTCATAATACAGGAAACGGTAAAATAAGTTTCCTATTTTCGCCGCATTGTACTTCGTTGTGCGGTGCGGTGTGAACGGGCCCTTTGTTTTATCATGCACCGATATCGTTTGTCCGATGGCCCAATCGAAAGCTAGTAAAGCGTATAATGGTTTGCTCGTTATCTACGCCCTCGATGTGGGGACGGCGATATTTAAAGATCGTTACGATACGATACCGATTCGACTCAAGCCTCGATATTTTTGTAAACACTTGTATATCTAAACAATATCAACTCGAGTAGTGCTAGACAAAGGATTTTTTATGAGACAATGCCAGCGGGACGTTGATGAACTATATGGCACTAATTAGGATGATAACAAAGTAGCACAACTTTTTCGCTTGGCACAAGATCGGGAGAAGTTCGCCGAGCTGACGGCAAACCTCCAGTAGTGGAGAGGCACAAGAAGAAGAAGAAGGATGATGGGGTGAGAATCGCGGAAACCCACTGGATGCGAGCAACGCGGGACCGATTGATGTGGAGATCTTTGGGGGAGACCTATGTTAAACAGTGGACGTCTATCAGCTGATGAAGATACAGCATGCTATTAAGTGGCACAGACAGATATGTTAAGTCTCGTTACTACAATTATCTCACTAGCTATAGAAACCTTCAACCCGGAACTCGGTGAGGAATATTTCTATGCTGTTTGACGGTGGCAATAACAGCTGCGATGGTATCTACCAAGACGGTCTCCGACAATAGATACCTGCCACCAATGATTATATTAGTCAATACTACATATATGATATCTGATTATAGTATATGTCGCAAGGTTTTTTGTACATCAGCCTACGATATGTGTTGTGTGAACAATTGCGCTTCACTGCGCTCGTATATTTCGTAACGGTCAATTTGCACTCAGTTACGACTTCCCCTTAATTACCCTTGAACGTTGTTACATCAGTAGATTGGTAATCAAGATAATAGTTTATCTTAACTTAACCTCATCGATAATAAATCAAAAGACATTCAAGAAGTGAGTTACAGTTTACTATTTGGTTAGAAAGAAAGTAGTTTCGGTTTTTAGATTGTTTTTAATTATATCTGTTTGTTAACTCTTGTAGTAATGATAATTTTTTTTATACTTTATGAGTTTTGTAGTTGAGATATGTACCTTATCAAATAAGCATGTACGTTTTTTTGCAATAGCAAATTTGCGATTAATTTAACGGACTCCCCGAATAGAGTAAAACATGTTTGACAAATTAAATCTAATGTTTTATATAGAATAATTGTGCTGTATATGCTGTACATAACATAATTATTATTTGTATTGAAATTTATCTTTTTTTCCATTGTTCCTAGTTATACGAAAATGTAAAGTAGTAATTTATTTTAGAAGATACGTCAGTGTTACGGGCAGTTGAACTCGGAGGATTACGTTACGTAGTTAGTTTTCACTCCTCGTCTAACGTTTGTCGTTCAGAGTATGAGCGGTGTGAGAAACGAGAGCGGGAGCGGAAACGTTATATACATTTTTCAAAACCCATCCAAACATAAACTGACTTCTAATAAACGTAAATATTGTGATAAGTTATTAAAACTACCCCATATTAACATAATACATATAACTGATAATTTTAATACAGTTGAAGATAGGGAAGTTTAAAAAAAGATATCATAATTGGTATTGCCGGTTAGAACGCTACAATTGGACACAAATATTTTTTTACTCGACGAAACCATAGAAGGTACCAGACGTTCACCAGAGGTAAATTTGGCACTAGTTGAATGATATACACTGCACCGCATTCTGCTCATTGCCTTGAGGCATAGATGTTAAGCCACAACGCTCTCCAAACAAGAATACAGTATGGTGCTAATGGCTGCATATTACTATTTAACGACAGAAATAGGAGCCGCTGTAATACCTGCCTAGACGGTCCGGCACCAGAGACCTACCGACAGTAAAAATATACAAGAGATATATATTCACGATGAACGTTTCCTCGATCATTATTACATGGAGCGTATTTTCACGGCCTCTATCTTGATGAAGCTGCAAAAGGTGAGATTGACAGCACCAAATATCATCTTAGTCGTTGGTGGTGACTTTCGCCACATACGCACGCTGCCACTGTGCTTGTACATCATGAGGGTAGAGCGAGCGGTGTACCGCGATCGGGAGCTGACGGACCCGTAAGTCGGGATTGGCCAAGGTGGACCGCATGAGCACTGGTCACGTCACATTTATGGAATACCCGACAGACAACTAGACCGCAACATGACATATAATTACATACATCCTTCCACTGCACACCGGGTTTGGATGATACTACTTTTTAACTTACACAATATAGCGTACATTCCTAACTTATATTTGCTGAGGAAATTTGATTAAACAATCAATTTAAAATCTAATTTGCTTATTAGTGATTTTTTTGTTTTTTATTCAACGAAGCGACAAAACAGGCGAGGCGTTACTCTAAAGGTAAATAATACAAATAGCGCTAGTTAGGACGGTGTACAGACCACGTTGTCGTCGCCGCCCGCTTTTGTTACCCCTAGTAATTGCACTAGCTACAACGCCTTTCAAACCGGGACACAGTAATATTTCTCGGCAGATATAGGACCCTCGAAGATTTATACATAAACGGTATTCAGCAACAGAGATCTATCACTAATAAAACGTATATATCATCAACCTTTTATAAGTTATAGTGCTATGGTAATGTAAGGTAAATTAAATAATCGCTATGTCAACCAGAATGTTACTATTGAAGAAACGATTCGGTCAGAGATATTTTCGTTATAATTTATTTTCATATACTAACCTTTACTCTCAGAATTAAATGGGTCATTTAAAACTATCAGATATATCGGTGTTCCGCACGTCATCGGATTGCCGACCCAGTGTAGAATATTTTAGTATCACCGTTCAACATTTAAATAGTTTCTCATAAAATAACAAAAATTGTATGCTTATGAATTCTAGCAAACAATCTGAGAAAAAATGTTATAATTATGAACTAAAGAGAAGATCGTATGACTGGCGGTAAGACACCAGCCTGCCGACACTGCACCGTCTATTTTTGAAGGACCGCTTTTGCAAGTAATTACAAGGATATTGAGACAATATAAAATATCTGTTGTCATGAAAATATCCTATCCAATTATATGCAACCACATTATAATTAAGCAGCCGCACGTAAGTTTATAATATAAAAATATAATGGCTCATGACACAGCTTCCGGATGTAGTGGTTAAGTAATTTTATTATATTAGCGGGCGCATCGTCGCCAAGTAATTGCCGTCTGTTAACTCTAGCTGTGATTGCTGTATCATCACGTCACAATAATACAAAAGTGACCATCGCCGTCGGGAGAGGCCGTTAGTCATATAATTGTTTTAAGCGCGGGAGTGTCCCTCCAATCGGCCGTTGGCCTTTTTTCTATCGCTTGTGTACTGTTGATGTACCGCTTTTATTATTCAACGACTCTCAACTTGTAAATGTTCTTAAGCTTCCTAGAGACAATGTATCATTAACAAATTGCAGTTTTTTAATAGATCATATAAAAATAAATCTTATTAATGTTCCATGTATCAGATGTTAATGAGAGATTACTTTAACCTCTCAACCCCAACAACGTAACCTCTGATAGGTATACGATTAACGCAAAGATTGACTATGTTATTTTATTTTATGTATATTCTATCTGGAAGTACTAACATTTGAATGCTGTATTACTTTGTTCATAATAAATGTTCAAACGCGTACAACAGAACTTGTTAATATGAAATACAAAATCTCTTTATTCATATCTCTTTGAAACGTATGATTCATAGCGCCTTTACTCATGGCACTGGTTAACTAATCGATATAGCTTATTGCTTATAATATTATAAATATATATAAAAAAATTCTGACGCTATATTAAAAACAAAAATAAATGTCTCTCTTTATGGTATCTCAGAGTTTGTGTCTGTACTTCACCGGAAGTTTGGAGTACGCAAAGATCTAACCATCACCTCTTCGAGTCAAACGTCGTGTATTTCAATCGCATTTAACAAAAAAACTTATTATTGCTTCACTGCATACTTAAACTGTAATTATGTAAATATTATATGCAACTTTTCAATGTAAAGTTACCTATAATAAGTTAAAGTACAAGAGCGAACATTTGTAATGCTTTAAAATTATGGATTATAAACTAGCGGCGTTTTATAATTTAAGTATGCTTACTTTTTTATTATTATGTTATCTTGAGAATGTTGCCAAATAATTTAATTAGCTTCATCATCATCATCATCTCCACCGTTGAACGTCTACATTTGCACATGGGTCGCTTGTAATGTATTCCACAGAACACGGTCTTACTCTGAATCGAGTGGCTCGCGACGGATGTTTTGAGGTCGTCTTATTAGCTAGTAAATTCGCTTAAATAGCATTACAAAGGTAGAGGGTCACAATAAAAAGGTGTGCTAAGCAAGTTGGGGTCGACAGGCCCCATGCCCTCCCATTGTTCCCTCGCGCCATTGTCGCCACTTCCTGTCAATATGGCGGCGTATGTAAAACGAACTTAATTAATGCGTTTATCAACGGAGCGGTCTAATACAATTTAGACGCTGCGTATGTTTTTTTTGTTGCAGAGCTCGTAGGGTGAGACTGTGTTAAAACAATTGTTCTTTGTTTTATAGTATTTATGTGTAGAAAATTTAATTTGATGAATTTTAATTCATTCATTTGAATGTTAGATTTTCTGCTAAATATTCTCATACCGTCAATAACATATTTTTTTTTTAACAGCCTATTTACGTCCCCACTGTTGGGGCACAGCTAGCTAGCTAGCAGCTTGCCCGCTGGCCTAATGGTTAGAGCGTGCGGTTTTCATTCCGAAGGTCGCGGGTTCGAATCTCGGCATGTATTTAAGTTATGTAAATTTTTGAACTTTAGTAACTACAACGAAATACAAACGGTGAAGGAAAACATCGCGAGGAAACCTGCACGTGAATTAGAATTTATTCTAAGCTGTGTGTGAAGTCACCAATCCATATTGGGCCCGCGTGGTGGCTAAGGCCTGTCGCGCTTATATTGAGTGTAGGCCAGTGTCCCAAAAGTGGGGACGTAAATAGGCTGTAAAGTAAAGTTGGGTCACAGGCCTACCGTCAATATGAGGGTGAAGTTATATATACATAACAACATTATTAACAACAGAATAGTAGATTCATATTTGTGTTATGCTTCACATTATCGCCACTTGAAGCAAGTTTATGAGAGCTAATTACTAGTAAATATGAGGAAAATTTACAAGAGTAATATTAGGTCCTTACATATGACATTAACGGTTTGTCGTACTGACCACTTTGATCTGAAATATCTCCTCTTTGGTTAAGAATTCCAAATTCAAATTTATAAATTCATTTAGCTGGTACATTTGAGTTTTGAAAACGGTAATTCATTTGTTTTTTCCTCAATATTTTTTTCTTTGGCGTCGCTTATTACCGCACAATGGAAAACATGAAATATCGGTATATTTATGAGTACGAGTTCTACCGTGGCACCAGTGCTGCATAAACAGCTCAAAGGATTAATGATCTGTACGGCGCTGGTGTCGCAAAAGAAAGCACGGTACCTTTTTGATTTCAATGTTTTCGTTCTGGAAATTTCGACCTTCAGAACCAACCCCATGGACGGCCGGAGACCAAAGTGGAAAATGAAGAATTAAAGGCCATTGTGGAAGCGGATCTATCACAAAGCACTTCAGAGATAGCTGCAAACTTCGGGGTAAGTGACAAAACTGTCACTTACCATCACGTATATCCACTTGAAGCAAATCAGGAAAGTAAAATACTTTAACAATGGGTACCTCATGAATTGAGTGAATCGAACTTGCGAACACGCGTCGACTGCTGCTGCTGTGTTACTTTGCTCGACCGACACAATAATGAAGAGATTTTAAATCGAATCATTACTCGTGATAAAAAGTGGACACTTGTGAGTGATTGGTGGACTAGCGCCGGCGTCGTTCACTACAGCTTTCTAAAATCTGGCTAAACGATTACGGCAGATATCTATTGTTAGCAACTGCAAACCATGAAGGAAGAACTAGCCGCTAAACAACTGAGATTGGTCAATCGCTCTAGGCCACTGCTGCTTCACGACAACGCAACACCATACACTGCACAACAAACAACCACTAAGTTAGATGAGCTTCAATTGGAATGTCTGCGACATCCACCGTACTCCCCGGGCCTTGCTCAACAGATTACCATTTTTTCCGGAATTTGGACAACTTCTTACAAGGAAAAAAATTCAACTCCGATGCGACAGTCCAAACCGCCTTCAAAGAGTTTATTGATTCGCGCCCCCCGTGTTTTTTTTAGTAAAGGGATCAATGAACTACCTATGAGATGGCAAAAGTGCATAGATAATAACGGCGCATACTTTGATTAATTAAATATATTTTACAAAAAAATAAATTGACTTTATATTCCTCCCGTACAAAACGCCAATTTCATATGTAAGAACCTAATATTTATTCCCATAAGGAGGAACAGGCTAACAGGATACTGCTTTTTGTTGTGTTGAAATATTGGTTTGTATTTGAACTTATGAATCCTATGCACTTAAGGAAATCGATAGGAGCAACAGTTTTTGAGGATTTGGATAACGTGGTGGAAAATTGACCTTGATTTTTTTTACTGATAGTACTTGACTGGTTACTGCTGGTTGGTCTATGTCGCCGGTGACCGACTAGGTAGATACTGCAGCTTCTATTTGTGTCCCCAAAGAGTACTGTCCAAATATTACCTGCTTGAAAGCCGTTGTAGTTATTGAAATTACTGAGGTAACAACACTTAATATAAGTCTCAAAACGGCGAATATAATGATGATGTAATGTATATCATCCTAACGCTACATTGTTATAAACAAGCGTTGCCATCAGGCGAACGTTTCGTTCGTATAGTCGCTTTATGAGACATAAAAAAAATCTCTCCTTGTGATCAATCTAGGTGCCAGTAGCGGGAACAATAAAAGAACTGTTTAATTTTATACCAACTTTTTATAATGTGTAAAAAATCATATATCCATAAACAAGTTATATTTAGGCCGCCACTAAACTATAATAATGTTACTCTGTCACATGTAAACTTGTTACGAGTCTAAAACAGTCACAATGGTGACTCAAGTGTGTCAGCACCTTTAATGACAGTGTATATACATCGTGTAAGTGAATTGCATGCATATATATAATTAAACATGCTCGTCCACGGTTGTAGCCCGCCGGAAGTCCTTCATAAAGTCCTAACTAGCGTGACGCGGCCTGTTGCCACGCCGCGGCTCCCGTGCTTATTAGTTAGAGTATGATAATTTACACAGACCTTGCCCGCAACTTTAGCGCCTTTTGTTAAAGATTTCTGTAAAGATAAGGTAAATTTTTGTTTTAACGGTAAACTGTTATTCGTCTGTACATCTATTTATATTTCTCATACTATTAGTTTCCGCTGTTAGCTGTCCGCATGTTGGCAGTAAAACTCCACCGCAACTCGCTTTGGAGAAGGAATTTTATAAAATTCGTTATTAGTTGACGTATACTCGGGGAAAAAAATATTTCTGCCAAATTTCAAGTCTCTAAGCTTTATGGTTCCAGAGATATCATGACGAGCCTCTTTATAGGCGGAAATCTTCTATATATATAAATACAATTTTTCACTGCAATAAAACCAGATATAATACGCTGAAGCACAACATACAGCATTGCAGTTTACGAACGTTATAAGAACATTACGAATAATAAAAAAAAAAATATTTAATAAATTTCACAATAAAACCTCGCAGGTACCTTCCCAGGATAATGGTGACGTATTAATTTAACGGACGTTTAAACTTAATGCCACGGACCCGTGTTAATGATGAATGATGATACTATCGGCGAACTAAAGGCTATTCTTAAAATTCAATTTATAATGAAACTCTTCGCTAAATTTAATTAATGTGGGATAATAGTAGAGATCGGAACTAAAGCGGAAAATTAGAATATCTCAATTTTGTAAAACTTCAAAACACAAGTGTAAACTACGTTAGCACTTCTTTGCTGTATATTGTTATAAAAACTATTTCACTTTTACACCAGTTAAGGAAATATCTTAACTTTTTCTATCAACTATAAACTTACATTTAAATTCAATTTCTCTTTGATGTTAAGCTATAATAGCTAGTTGTCATTATGGTGTAGGATATCAAAATGATGAATTTATATTTGTTTAAAACTGGTGATAATTTTTTATTCTCAAACGATACTGTAGAAACATTATATTGGTTCGATTAGAAAGACGCTATGAATTGACAGGAAGTATGAAGCAGTATGCTGCGAATAATGCTTGATTTAAATATGTTACTTTGCTAGGCTCCAATCTGATGGTAAGCGGCAATGTAGATTATTTCGTTAAAGCGCCCTAGTCTGAAAGGTAACACTGTCGCTAGCAGAACGTTCCAATCCTTCGCTGTTAATTTTATCAGGACCGTTTGGTCCTATAAAAAATTCTTTGCACGTATTAAGAACAGACGGACAGGTTCTTGACGAACAACAAACATCACTTGTTCCCACCGCTCTCACCGCAAGAAACGCAGGAATTTTGTTGTATGAATTAAATCTACATTAAATTCTCACCCGTATAGAAAAGCCATTTATAATAAACCCACTATTTTTACTACACCAAGATATGGGTTCTGTCACCATAGATGATATAATACATATATAGATATTAATTTTAATAAACAAACGGTCGAAATACATGTAAACGATCCAATATTTATTTTCTAAACAGCATTTTCAATTGGTTTTATATAACTGTGTTTTTTCGCCCTCATATTGAAGGTAGGCCTGTGCCCCTACAGTGGGGACGTAGTGTCTGTTGAATAAAATAGTGTTTTTTTTTTTTGAATAATCCTAAATATTAACTAGTACACTACATTGGTACAAAATCGTATAGATCATTATTAAACAAAGCAAATTAAAAACGATTTGCTAATTATTAGTAGTTTTTAATATTAGTTGCGTCTTAAAAAAATTATCTAAATTATATATAATTTTCGAAAAACCTAAACCTAACAATAGAATTGCCTATTCCCAACAGCGGACGTCCATTAATTCACGATGATAATTGTACATAATCTTTAAAAAAAAACTTGCTTCATATTTTCGTAAACAAATCTACTTCTACTTGTTTCTGAGTATATGAAAGAAATAAGTTTATTGAACTTTATTATTATTATGTTCAATATTTTATTTAAGCTTTTAACAACTGTCCAATAGGACATCCGGGCCATTGCTAGTTCCTTTTAAAATTAATGTCATTGAAGAATTTTTATGTATCCTTTGACTCACTCTTTAAAATATATATATAAATGTGTATATACGAGAGTTCCACCTATGTAGAGACTCATCATGATATCTCTGAAACCATAAGGCCTAGAGACTTGAAATTTAGTAGGTAGTATATCAGCGAAGAACGATTTTACAAAATTCCTTTTCCAAAGACAGTTGCCGAGGTGTCACGTCCAGCAAAGTGGGCGTGGCCAGGTAGTACTACATAAGAATATTTTTTCGATATTTCATTATGCAAAAATCCTTCTACGTGAAACTAGGTAGCTTGTTATGATATAATAATGCTTATGCAAAATTGGCCTCCCGTTTTAGTTTCAAGGTGCCGCTGTAAGTTAGCGTGTGGCGGGCTACAATACATTCTTTTGTTTTCACGTAGTGACCATTCACTCATTCTGTTTAGGAAGTAATTTGTTGGAATATTGAACACGTAGTTTGGCTGGTGGTCGTTGAGGTCGCACCAATGTCGCCTCACTCACAGGTGTATTATTATAGAAGCGAAACCATTCATAACCAAACAATTTACATTGTTTACAACGACAGCCGTTACGAATTAGTATGCGCGTGCCTTTTTTTTTCATGCGAATGCATAGTAGTTAAGTTTATTTTCTTGATAATGTCTCAAAATTTCGTTTTTTATAATTTTTGGAAGAATAATTACAATTACGAAGGATATATTAAATACTAACCGTTCCCTGCTCGCTTTGAAGGCCAAAACTCCCCCCAACTTGCTTTGGGGAAGGAATTTTGTAAAATCTGTTCTTAGCTGACTTATACTCTACAAAAGGAATATTTGTTCCAAATTTCAAGTTTACAGGCCTTACGGGTCCAATGATATCATGATGAGGCTCTACATAGCTAGACATGTCTTATATATCATGTAGGTAATGATTGAACCTAACGCTTATCTTATACCTGTCTGTTAAATAAGAAAATAATTATATAATTAGTTGTAAGTTAGGTACCTATTAAATATATCATCCTTTTACATTATATTGTAGATTTGCAAAAACAAAATAAAAAATATTCTATTTATTAGAACCTGTCTAAAACAAGATCCAGGATCAATAAAAACAAAACTTAAATATTTCATATTTTGTTTATAATAAAAGAACTTAATGGCTTTTATTGTTGTATTGCTTGCATAGAACCTTTCAACAATTGTCATACCCGAAAGATGTACAATTCGAAGAAGTAACACGATACTTTCCGAGATCCCCGGGACCTTAATAATGGTTCTAAATGCAACGCGATATTGGTACCCTAAATCGTATTCTCAAATTGCTCTCATTCTTTAAATCATAACCCATCGTATAATAGATAGGTTTTATGGAAACATTACAAAAAAAAATATAATTATACGATTTGAACAAAACGAGTTTGTAGATATCCATAAATTGTCATTAAATCATTTTTAATTATTACTCAAAAGTTTAAGGCCTAAGGCTTTAAAAATTTGAATTTGTTACATCGAAACTATTTTTACAAAAGGTCAGAAGTAAGTAAAGGTAGTATTAAATTTACATTATAAGCCAAAGATCTTTATAATAGATAACTTTTTTCTATGAGTAGATTAATGGCCACAATCTCAACGCGTCAGTTTAAGATCATATTTACCAGCTCTATATTTTGGATAAGGATTTGAATATTTAAATGTTTAATAATGAAAGAGAAATTTTACTCTTACATCTTAATCTTCGCCTAAGCGATTTCAGCAAAAGTTCTTGATATGAAAAATAAATTTATCTCTAACTTGCCTACAGATTTTTTTCAAACGTCTAATATGTCTAGATTGAGGCATTTGAAAGCCTCGTTTGAACTTAAGATTCCATCATCCAGCACTTATTTACCAATTGAAATGTACACGATGGTTTCAATCAGTTGATGGCAAAAGTGTCTTACAAGCAAACTAAATCATCAACACACAGTACATTGACTAGTTGGCAACTTAAACTGCACAAAGCGTTTAACTTATCCTATGCCTGAGTTAGCTTATTGCCAGGGATCATACATGACCGCTCTATATACTATCCTCGGTTCCTATCCCGTGGGAATGTTTGATTGCTGCAGATAAATCAACCAAATTCATACGATTTTTTTCTTCTATCAAAATCTTGTATAATTGAAAAATGCTTTTATTATATAAACTTAACAGATAATAAAATAAAATCTTTGTATTTGGACGGTGAACACAAGGTGGACCGACAATCTGGTGGGAATCGCAGAAACACACCGGATGCAAACAACGCGGGACCGATCGATGTGGAGATCTTTGTGGGAAGCCTATGGTCCAGCAGTGGACGTCTGTTGGCTGACGATGATGATGATTCGGACGGTAAATACAAAAATTTTAAGAAACAATGACAGATCCAAGACATTTACATATGAATCATTTGCAAAGACGAAAAACTTTAAAGTCAATACTTATAAAACTAGATCATCTAATATTTTCAGTTTTTCCCCACTAAATTCACAAACAAATAAGACTATAGATCATTTTCAACATAAGAAAAAAGTTCATTTTGTTTATAATATAAGAGAAATATTTATGATGTTAGAACTGGTGTAGAATAGCGGACTGTAGTCCGTTCTTGTAATATTAAATAACGGAAAAGGGTCTGTGAGTGTTTTGTACACGTAAAAATGCAGTTAATAGTTACAGTAACATTACTGTCGGTTTTATTATCTCAACACTCCTAATGTCTAAATCATCAAACGATGACAATAATATAATGTCTCCGTGCAATGTTTGCAGTCCTGCTTCAATGATAACGTGTTAAATAAATGATTAAGGATTACAATGAAAAGTGATTACGGTATGATTTAACGATATAAACTATCTATTATTTTTTTAAACGTTCCATTGTCCTTAAGGATACGTCTATTGTTGAGAAAAGATCGTAATCGAAATCCCAAGAAATACGCATATATATTTGTCAAGTTTTCTATATTGATAAACATTCGTGAACTTCGGTCATATTTAAGTAGTTTCATTATTGTACTGAGATAAAATTTATGTGAAGTTTTATATCCATTTACGACTAACCTATTTATTAGATGAACTAATGAACCAATATCTCATGCTATAGTTACTATAATTACGATTAATTGTATTAATACTCTATTCATTAATGATATCTTATACTCTGAATGTCGTGAGACCTGTTTATTTTTAGTACTGTGCGAACTGATACATCCTCCCTTTTTTTTTTGGTGCGTCTATTTTACTCTATATAATTACACCAACATTGGGATACAGAATATAATAAGTTCACCTAACAACGCTCTGTATATCCTCCAAAGATACAATACGACCAATGGCCTTAGCTCATCATTTGTGGCAAAAGGCCGCGAGTACCAGCTGTGAGAATGTTAATGAATTTTTCATTTATATTTATGTAAAATGTCGTTGTCCTTTGATGAAACGTTACATCGACAATAAAGGACCAAAATCACATCGCCTTGTAGACGAACTAAGCACTGTCCACAACGTAACAACAACATAAACGTTATTATCGCACTAGGCATTATCTCGAATGCTATCAGAGATCGAGCGATGAGTTTCGGCGAACGCACACCTGTTGTAAAGTAGGGCTAACCGGCTAGCAGGGTTGCCACTAAACGGTTCTTCATTTAATATAACATAATACCACTCTTAATATTTCCCCTGCTGGGGACTAGGACATACTTTCACAAGGATAGAGAAAAAGTTATTGTCGTTAAAAAAGTTAACTTGTCGACCGAAGCTGTTCTTCTTAGACAAAGCCGGTTTCCTCACAAGTTCTTCCTTCACCGAAAGCTCAGCAAATGTTATAGCATATAGAGTGTGCTGACTTTTCAATTGAAATATCTCCGTATCGGTTTTTCGTTTAGGCTTGATGAAATTAAACAAATCGTGGGAAAAATATAACAACATTCCCAAATGTTTAAACTTATTATGACAAATTATATATCGCCATTACCTTAAACAATCACTATATTCGTTATTAGATTTTAATGAAGTAAGCAAAAATTAACAACAAAAAAGAGCTACAAGACGAGCAGGACGATTAGGTGATGGTATTTGATACGCCCGATTATAACAACAATTATAACAGCACTACAGTGTGCCCGTCACCTTGAGACATAAGATGTTAACTCTCGTTACCCCAATAATTAACCTAGCTACAACGCCCTTCAAACCGAAACTCAGTAATGTTTGTATTCTACTGTTTTTCGGTAGAATTAGTTGCTGCGGTCTTTACCTAGACGGCCTCCGGCGACAAACACCTACCACCAGTAGTATTTATAGTTCAATTGATGATATATACAAAACACGACCTTGACCTACCTTTAAAAACGCTGATATAATATAATCATGTATGCGTTAGACAAAAAAATATATATCCTTTAATAAAACTTGTGTATTATTGGCAACCCTGGCAGGCAGGTGAGCGGAGCGCGTGCTCCTGCCCGCAGGGAATGCCTCCGACGTTCATTAACTTTGGGCCCTCGGTTGCGCCTGCATGATGTATGCGCCGGTGCCGGATGCCGCGTAATCACTGTGGAAAATGTATACCTACGGAACGACCACTCGCGTTAAACCACTAAAACCCCCCTGGGCATCATCTGTTGTGAGATATCTAACTATGATGTGCTCCTCCGAATATGAGAGTAGCTCGTACTAAAAGACTACGCCTTGTGGATCTATCATCGTTAACTTTTCAGCGAGTAATTTTTTCTATGCTCTACCTCATAAAAAATAACTTGATAATTTTGGCAGGTCACATTAAAGACCTGGAGTGTTTAATAATTAATCAAAGTATTCGATTACTATTCTCTTAGAACTTGTTGTCGATAGTTGGATAATTAGGCTGTAAGCTCAAATCATAACTTAATTTTTATTTGTTACTTTAAGTTTTTAGAAAAATTGTTAATTTTTTGCATTAAGCATCAACGTTGTCATAATTTTTTTTTTGCATGAATGAACTTTTTTTTATAAAAATTACAATTTATTAATACAACTGTAAAAGACTTACCCTAAAAACTTAAATTTTAACAAAAATAATTATTACTTTACCAAAACGTTATTTTTTTATAATCTGTTTTACTTAATTTTCAGACTGATTTTTTATAGTCTGTAGTTATTCTCTATGCGTGTCACTTCACTAATTGGGCGGTAACTAAACTAAAAAACAGGAAACTACATGTGCGTGAGCTGTCAAAATTATTATGTTATATTTAACAAAGTACAGATGAGTTAAATATAAGAAACCGCGAAATATTTAGTTTTCCAGTATATTAGGTGGTTGTTGCGGTCATTCCCACTAGTGTAGTTTAGAGATGGCCTTGCGCCCGCGGTCACGCAACAAGACAGTGTGACCAGGCGATTCCTTTATCATCATTGTACTGCTTTTGCTCGCTACAGCTGTTCAGGGGTTTTACTTATTACATTACCTCATAGCCCTGATGAAATAACAACAGAAATACCTTCTTAATTAATTCAATTGGTTCTATCATTTCCATCGACGTCCACTGCTGAACATAAGCCTCCTCAAGAAAGGTCTACAGCACGCCACATCGTATACTACTGGTAATGTTCAGAAAGCTACTGTAGTTTTTTGAAAATATTTTCCATCCTTTGTCAACATGCTTAAAATAGGGTGATGGTGATTAATTTCCTTTGTTAAAACTTAATACTTAAACAACGAAATGAAATAAACTCTTCGATTATTACTTCCTTTTTTATTTTATTCAACTTCGATACATTTTTGTAGCTCCTTTCACGAACAATACGTTTAAATTATTTTGGTCATTGCTATTGTTGTAAATCTTAAAAATTACCCACGATTGTTTGGTCTACAGCGATTTTACTGTAACCTTGCAAGTGCCTTGAAAAAAATAAACCATTTACTTTAATTAAAAAATTTCGCGTGCCTTTTTTGTTCGTAAGTTTTGATGTTTTTCAATCGACACTCAACGAACATGATCCACACGGCAAGATCGAAGATGAAGCGTACTTACCGAGAATATAATAACAGCAGTAAACTATGCTGTTATGACGGCAGATACACAATATAGTAGTTAAATAGGGGGAGTGTGAAGAAACTATCAGCTTCCAAATGTTACATTGGAATCGAACCAGGGACCTTCATGCCACAAACCAAGCGGCAAACTGTTGCGCAACGGCGGCAGTTAAATGGTCGATAGTGATTCATTTACATTGTTTCAAATTTGATGATGTTTATAAAAGTTTAGTTATGTTTATGGTTGTTACAAGTATGAACAATTGCACTGTATCTACAGCTTGACGGTTGTGTGATTACTTTCTTTGTAAACCGACATGTCAAAATGTTAAAATGTATTTTATTTTGGTTTCGTACAATCAAGCATCAAGTTAGCACCTTTGCTTTTACGTCACGCCGACTTTGTTTATGGGGATTTATTATCTTTCTCTTCGGTAAAAGATATTGATATTTATTAATCACCATAAAACAGTGTATGTATATCTATATATATAAATTTTGTGTTTTATCTATATATGTTGTTATATAATTTAAGTCAGTAGTTATCACCTAACCTAACCTTACCGAAGGTTGGCCGGTAGAGAATGCCAACAGGCATTAAGCCCGCCTTTTGTATACCTCGCTATAAGGTTTTACAATAAAGAGAAAAAAAATCAGAACATAACTAACTGCAGGGAAGATCTGTGAGGATAGTATCAAGTAGTTTTTGTATTTAGATACCTGTATTAACTATTAATATATAGTATGTGTAGTTTATGCAACGAAACATTTTCATAGATAAAAAGTGCGCGATTAAAATCCTAGGTGCTTAATGAATAAGGGCACAGGTAATACTAGAGCGACCGCCCGCTTTGTCTATGACTGCCGCAAACTCCCAATCAGGTAAACATTTAACGGTTTAGTAAACCGTAAAGGGAGTTAATTTATGATGATTTTGTCTGTTTTTCACGACATAAAGACTAAACGGTTGTAAAAAGAAGTGAATATAAATTTTAAACAGCCATTAGTCTTTGATACAATAAATGCAATTCCTTGAAATATATATAGTATTACGTATTATCACAAAGAACAACAAAAAATTGTGTATATTTTCTAATCTCCAATGAGCTTACGTTCATACTTCGATTTCAGACGGTGATAAGTCACTAAAGCACCGTAGGTGATGTAGCGTTCTCAGTATAATGGTCATTTTTATCTCTTTGACACCCAAAAAACAGAAGCGTTATGGCATAATATTTTCGATATGAGAAGGAAGTTAAGATAACTAAGTTTTTCTTGGGTTCAAAAAATACTCTACCACCTCTCCGATCTCCAGCCTCTTGTCACTCCAAAAACCTTACATTTAAATCAAAGATTTCGCCGTTCCCCGGCAAACAGTTTGCCGCTGTACCACGGAGGTATGACGACGAGAGCTCGTGTTTGCATATTGTTATATATTATTTTTTATCCATCATATGTTGAAATTACCCATATATATATCACATAAAGTAAATAACGTAACTAGTCAGTATTCCGCCAGCGCCTGCGGTGTGTTTCCGCCGTCGCGCGTGCACTGTCCCAATTCCCACATCTGCAGTGTATATAATTGCATTACACCGTCTCCGCTTTATAATAAATAACGTTAATTACACATCGAACTGAATATTTAACAGGTTATTCAGTTATTCATTGAAATGTTAATTTCAATAAATCACTTTAACCACTTTATGTTGATACACGTAACGTATTCATACACAATTTTTCAAATACGCGATATGTACGAGTATACATGATTTTCTTTATTCGACGAAGCGACGAGAAACTAACTGAATACTGGAACTGTACTGCTGAAAACTGCAAAAAATTATTCAATATAACCGCCAAACTTCAGTATAAAGAAAGCATCTCCTGATGATAAAGGATATAACTTTCGCAAACAATAGCCCTAACTATTAAGCTATCGATGTATTCGTCTTTAACTAATCGATTCTAAACCCGAATACCGTTTAACTGTAAACGATATTTATAATCTATATCAAATAATTAATCTTAAATAACATCATTACTGTGTAATTGCCAGAACACAAAAATAAGTCGTGGTCAGTAACACCCAAGTGATGTTGCTATCATAAATTACTTCACAGAAGTAATTAATAGATAAAAAAAAGGAATATGGACGTAGTTGGTTTGGTTAGGCCGCAAATGTTAAAACAGCAGATTACATTTAAACTTGTATTTTCAAAATTATATAATGGTTACAACGTGCTAACAAGTTATATCATCCGATGGATGTCCACTGTTGGACATAATACTTCCCCAAAGATCTCCACATCGATCGGTCATGAGCTGCTCGTTCCAGCAACTTCCATGACCTTCGTTTGTAGGTGTTCATATGGGTAGATTTGGGTCACTTTCCACCACACTGGCCAATCCACCAGAAACCGTGGGAGCTAAGAGAGAAAACTCTCCCGATTCCCTGCGGCGGATCTGGCCTTAAGTTACGCCGCCAACCGTTATACGGCCACAGAGTATAGGGAGAGCAGCAAACCGCTATGCCGACACACCTCTCACTCCGCGATTCCACCTCGGGTACGAAGAGCAGTACAAACCTCGCAGCCGGTACAAATCCCAGGTGAGGTCACGGAGCTCACCAGGAGCGGCCACCTCGGGCCGACCGGGTAGGTTCCCCTTAATTTCACGATGGGTGCCAAAGCTACGGCTACTGAGCGCCACCGCCACAAGGCAGGAACCTGTTCGGAGGGATAATACTTAACCGTCCTACCACAATTTTCTATTTTACACTTACGAGCATGTAATAACAGCCCACGCTCTGGTAAACAGAGGGAGACTTTCACACTGGCCATCATTGAGCGTAAGGTTGTAAGCGAAGAGGTTTCGTTACGAAATGCGTTTCATGAACGCGTTAATAAACTTGAAATTATCGCTTCCGTTAATTTGAATAATAGTTTCTTCCTTCCTATTTAGTACAGGTAATTAAACTTGTATATTATGTTTTGTTTTATTATTATTATATATATATATATATATATATATATATATATAGAAGACATCCGGAAATTCATTGACTCATTACGAGATCGAAACTTCTGCCATTTAGAGAACAGCTAAGAATGGATTTTACAAAATTCCTTTTCGAAAGGGAATTGTAAGGGTTTTAATAAAGGAAAGAAGCTCGGGGAGCGAGTCTCATTTCTGATATGATTGCGTAGAGATCAAGATGATGTACAAGAGATATATACATATAGTGATTCGACTACCATCGTCACCAAGATCTTAGACATTTCATAGTCTGGCGGCCCGCCAACCAGCTCTTGGCCAGCGTGATAGATAAATAGCCTTAACTCTCCTTGTGAGAGAAAGCGTTGAGGCCCAGCTGTGGGAACATTAAGTGTTATAGTATTTATTATTAATTTCATAAAAGTTTATTTCACGGATTTTATTGTGTATGTTTAATAATTATGTTTATTTTATTACCCTGACTTTTCGACCGCTTTGCAGCAGTCATGATCACGCAGAGACAGGTATTAGATACCCTATTGTCATAGCTATCACGGAGTACCTGAAACTTTTTAAGTACTATTTGTTGTATGATCTTTGCAGTGAGGTCTCTTTGTTTTAAGTCTTCTGGTGGGTTGTTCTAACAGTGTCATCCTAAGCATATAATATTATTATCTAATCATCTTCTCTATTGATATTAAATTATGACTCCTGCAAAGCGGACCAAACATGAAGACAGTAAAATAAATTAAATACTCGATAAAGTACGTAAAACTTAGTTTTATTAAATGTGGTATTATTCGAGCAAATATAGGAAATCTTTATGTTTATTATTGTTTATGATCTGTGGGTGTGCATTATTTATGTGTTGTGCTCACGTTTGTTGCAGCCTGTTCGAGCAGGAGATAATGAGCTACGTGCCCGCGGGCGGGTGCGGGGCGCGCGGCCCCACCGCCGGCTCCCCGGCCGCCTCGCCCGCCGCGTCACCCGCCGCCGCGCGCTCCACCCGCGCGCCTGCGCCTGCGCCGCAGCGGCGGGACTTCGAAGCCAAGCTGCGCGCGTTCTACCGCAAGCTCGAAAGCAAGGGCTACGGGCAAGGACCCGGGAAACTCAAGTAAGTTCAAATGGTCATAATGATTTTATTTTATTCTACAAAGCGACAAGACAAAGCAGATGTTCATCATCATCATCATCATCATCATTTCAACCGATAGACGTCCACTGCTGGACATACGTCTCTTGTAATGTGCTCTACAAAACACAATTTTGCGAAATTTGAATCCAGCAGATGTTTACATGGTGGTAAATTATACATCTACCCATTACAATATGGCGCTAGTTAAGATGATGTATACTGCACCACGTTGAGCACGTCTTCTTGAAGCATAAGGAGTTATGTCTCGTTACTTTAATAATTTCCCTATCTATAACGCTCTTCAAAACCGAACAGAGAGTAATGTCGTCGGTAAAGATGTCTTCTAGTCTACCCCATATCTTGGTTAATTTATCCAATATACGAGTAAATAATGTAGACAAAGGGTATAAGGGTTCCCGCACAACAACTCACGGGATCCAAGCCAACCTCACCTGCCCGTGGTGCACACTGCTAATCAACAAACTAAGCTCTGGCTCAAATCCCCTCATATGAACACCCCCACAAACGACGTGGGGATCTTTTGGGAAGGCCTATGTCCAACAGTGAACGTCTATCAGTTGGTGATGAATGTAGGCAACATTAAGATACAATAACTATGAAAACTATTATTTCTTTGCGTTAAACTGATGCGCAATACGTTTACGAGATGGCGTGTTTTGCCGTGTCCATAATAATGAGGCACTAGTTAGAGTAAACAGTGCCATGTTCAGCTTGTCGCCTTGAGATGCAAGATTTATGTCAACGTTGTGCTTCGTAAATATCTTAGCAAGCTCCGATGTGGTACAGCAGTGAAATGCCTACTGTTGATGTCTTCACTGAAATACACACGTACTTAATAAAACTTAGCGATGTCGTTTTATGTTATTCATCATTACAAGATATTGTACCAATTCATCATTATCAGCCGATAGACGTCCAATGCTAGACATAGGCCACCCCAAAGATCTTCACATACAGTCGGTATGGCCTCCCGTACCGCTGGGCACTAGGGTTCTCGTATGTAGGGGTTCATATCCCCCGTATTGGGCCCCCGTTTTGGGCCATTTACCACCACGCTGGCCCTATTTGGGTTGGTGGGAGCCAGAGCCTCGTTTGTTGATTAGCAGGGTGCACCACGAGCAGGTGAGGTTGGCTTGAATTCCGTAAGTTGTACTGCGGTACTCCTTACATCCCCTTGTACAAATCATTATTCATTAATATTAGTTAAGTCATTGAAAGGAAACAGTATCGCTTATAACTTAAAAGTACATACTGTAAACACTCTGTGGTCTTATTGACTATATGATCCTTTTACGAACACCATGCCGTAATTGTCGTTAAAAAAATTTCAGGCTGCACATCCGTCGCGAGCATCTACTAGAAGACGCGTTCCGGCGCATCATGTCGTGCGGCAAGAAAGAGCTGCAGAAGGGCAAGCTGTGCGTGCTGTGGGACGGCGAGGAGGGCCTGGATTACGGCGGGCCCAGTCGGGAGTTCTTCTTCCTGCTGTCGCGTGAACTATTCAACCCGTACTACGGACTGTTCGAGTACTCCGCCAACGATACGTACACCGTGCACGTGTCGCCGATGTCGGCCTTCGTGGACAACCACCAAGAGTGGTGAGTGGCAATGCTTATGGCGTCATCGAAGTTAATAGTATCCGTACCATGAAACTTAAGAGACTATTGTTTAAGATAATCAACCTATTAACATTAGATATAAAATTTATTAAATTATTAATGAACCACTTTTATAATGTTTCCACTACTAGGGTTGAAAGTCCTCAATGACAACGAGGGGTCATTTATCGAACACCCTAACATTTGGCAACACATTACTGTGTCGCGAATCGAAGAGCGCTGTAGCTAGTGAAATTACTGAAGTAACGAGACTTAACATATCTCACAGCGATAAGCACAACGCGATGCAGTGTATAGCATCCTTACTAGGCCGGCGTATCGCTTAACATCAGGTTACCGTCATCTCTCGTCTCTTCTCTTATGTTGATTTTTTTTTTTTTCATTTAATAGAAGCTTATGCATCTGATAGCATGACTGACCATATTACAAACTTGGCTAGTCAATAACACAAGCATACATACAATAGACTTAACACCGGATGTACTACTTCGAAAGTAAACAACGTGTATAAATGTGAAGCGGGTAAACAGAGTCAAGTGCGACGCGTATCATTTTCGCCGATGGCGTGCAATCGGCGCGATGCCGTGCAGCAATTAGTATTGAATAGTTATTCTCGTGACCCTCGCCGTTCGGGACACGGAAGCAGGCCCCATGCGAAGGACAAACTATCAATCAATACAAGGCTATCCTCATGACTGAAATACTATTAGAAACACGAGCGAACGAAATTATTAAAGCTAAAAATAACTATGATCAATATGGAATGATCTAGATATTACTAAACGCCTTTACTCAATCATGATTTTCCATTTAATAATCTACCTATTTATCATTCAGCTTTACATGATACCTCTTAGGGCATAAGCCTCCTCTCCTCATTTGTACTCCTATCGATCCCTCGTCTTCTGCATTCATTCTCTACCTACTTGTTGGCAAATGTCACCTTTCCACCTCATCAGTAGTCTTTCCTTCCACGGGTGTTTGTACGGGATCTCCACTCCGAAGTCCGTCTTATCCAACTACTATAGTCCATTCGATCAAAGTGTCCAGCCCATCTCCACTTCTTCCTGTCGATTTCTTCTACCATATCTCAAACTTTCGTTAACCTTAAGAAATCATAATAATTTAATAATGAACAGCTTATTAATGTTTCTATGATATTTGGCTATGCGAGGCCATTAATCCGCTGACCAAGTGCTGATTGCTGGATGTTAACGAAAGCCGTTACTCTTATGAATAAATCAGTTTCCTCATAGCCATGTCAATGGGCATTGGCTTCCTACAAATTAATAACACTAGGTTTTAATATTTCTTTTATTCAACGATGTGACGAGACAAGCAGGATGGTCACCTGAATGTGAATAATACGCTTGCCATAGCAACGTGGCGCTAGTTAGGACATAGGATGATGAAGCGCCTTCAATCTACACACACAACAGTAATGTTTGCACAGTACTGTTTATCGGCTGCAATAGGCGTGCGGTGGTACCTACCTAGATGGTCTCCAGCAACAGAGACCTACCACCAGTTATATCAATAATATATTTAATAATGATACTAAATAGACCGGTATAATACAACTGTATAGTGAATATGGTGAGCCGGTTGATATCATCTGAAAATATTCTTACACATTAAATCGTCTTTCCTAATATATCAGCTTCCGGCGATTGTGAAAAATAATTGCATTTTTATCGATATCCAAGTATCGATTCGGAACTGAAATATATTTATGGTCTATGGGACAATAGTAACCATAACTAATGCATAGTTTTACCGCATAGAATAAGAGCTCCATACAATGTCGACAGAACGTGTTGTGTATAAATAGTACAGTAAAATAGACGTACATTTTGAATTACCATCGATAAATTGGTGGTAATTAACTGTACAGTGGTGGTGAGTATCTATTGCCGGAGAGGTACCTCCGTCTAGGCACCACCGCAGCTCCTACTGCTGCTTACAAAAACTGGTATGGCTACATTAATGTGTTTAAGCTTACAGAGCCATATAGCTGGTGAAACTACTGAGATAACGAGACAACTTATGTCACAAGACTAAGATAGGAATGAGGTGTTGTATATATTTTGCTAATTACCACCACATCGCTAAAAACAGGCGTATCACCATCACATGAACGTCCTGTTCGTGATGAATAATAGTACAAGTAAATTGTTACATATTGGTTCTTGTTTGATGCTTTGATCATAGAAATTAGTCTTATAAATTAAAAAAAAAATCATTGCTACAATTTTTTTTTGTTTCTTTTGATCATATTTTTAATTATTTATTGGTTAGTTTTGTTAGGAATAAAGCTTTAAATAAAACCTAGTTTATCTTTATATTTAAATGTAGATAATGAACTATGAAACAAAAGTACTCACTTATTAACCAGTGATTGACACGCAAACATAAAAAAGGTAAAAGTAAAACATTTCGTACCCTCGGTTTTGGTTGAATTAAATGTACTGCGGGCCCGTTGCTCGACGATCAAGTTACTTCCTGTATCGAGTTTCATACAAAAGGTGGAGTCGAAATGTCGACGCACTGCCGACACTGTTGGGTGTAAATTTTTTTATCGCACCGTGTAACTCTATATCGAAGCCGAGATTGAAGTGTGGGTATTTATATAAAAATAAACCTCTCTCAGTATTTTATTAAGTAAATAAGTCTTTAAGACTAGTGCGTAACATATAGTACTTTTTAATAGGTACAAGTTAACTATATCATTACATGCTACAAATGCTTACAGACTACCGCCGGCAATCTTCATTAGGCCGTTGTAGCATATTTTATATATCTTACATACATCCAAATCTGTTTAATAATTATATATTTTCATTAAGGTATTCAGCTTAATGCTATTTACTTGCATTATGACATCAGAGTTTAGCATTTTTATACACTTAATACAATACATTAGAGGTAAAACTATATTCTATTTATTTACTGTTTGTCATTAAGTCCATCATCATCATCAGCCGATAGACTTCCACTACTGGACGTAGTGTCCCCAAAGGTCACCACATTGATCGGTCCTGTATTGCTCGTATCCAGCGGCTTCCTGCGACGTTCACACAGTCAGCATGGTCTTCGCTACCGCCGGGCAATACAGGACGTTGTTTGTAGGGTTCATGTGGGATGATTTCGGCTATTTCCCACCACTCTGGCCCAATGCGGGTTGGTGGGAGCCAGAGCCTCTTTTGTTGATTAGCAGGGTGCACCATGAGCAGGTGAGGTTGGCTTGGATCCCGTGAGTTGTTGTGCGGGATCCCTTACACCCCCATCATTAAGTTCATGATTAATAGTAAAGTATCTTTCGCCAGGTTCCGCTTCTCGGGCCGTGTGCTGGGCCTGGCGCTGGTGCACGGGTACCTGCTGGAGGCGTGGTTCACGCGGGCGCTATACCGGGCGCTGCTGCGACTGTCCCCCGCGTTGGAGGACGTAGACGCGCTCGACGCACAGTTCGCCGCCTCACTGCGCTGGTTGCAGGTATTTCATTATTACACTTGTCAATAAGCAAAATGATGTCATTGGGGCCTGACGAAGAACGCAAGGAATTATTGGATGCAGGTGGCATATGATTAGGTATAAAACGTTAATATGTCAAGGAGCAAAGCTCTGTCGTATAAAACTTATGGTAAGCCTCTGTTCTCTGACCCTTCTAAATAGGTATAATCGCAGCTCATATTTCTGCCGCCAAATAGTAGTTTGCAAACATTACTTTGTTCCACTTTGAGAGGCCTAGCTAGTGAAATTACTGTGGTAACGAGACAAAACATCTTATGTGGCGATGAGCAGGTGCATGCAGCAGAGATATAACTAACTGACTAACCAACTGGTCAATGTCACGAACGTCTGGTCGCTTTTGTCGAATAAAAAATAACATGGTGATGACTGGCAGACGGCGCGGTGCGTATCATCGCTGGAGCTGACGTTCGCGGTGTCGGAGCGGCTCGCGGACGGGCGCGTGCTGGAGCGCGAGCTGAAACCGGGCGGGCGCGAGCTGCCTGTCACGGAGCGCAACCGGCACGAGTACCTCGAGCGCGTGGTGCGCTGGCGCGTGCAGCGGGGCGTCGCCGCGCAGACCGAGTGGCTCGTGCGAGGCTTCCACGAGGTAACTACCATCAATAGTACCTCATATTTTTCGAATGTTAGCTTCAATTTCTCGCTTGGCTCAAATATGACCGTTGGCGCTCCGGCGAAACGAAGACAGAGCTGATGGGGGAAATTAGCACTGCAAGTGAGTGAATACTCACGTCGTATATATACACGTATGGTTTATTAGTTGCACTCTAGCGACGTATTAAAAAATTACTAAAAAAACTACTATATTGCTACAATTGCCTTAAGTCACCGATGTTTAGTATGTTTCATCAAACAACACGCATCATAATATTACATTATATATATATGTCAAAAATATAGTATATTAATTCTCTAAATCTTCTCTTACTAATACGGCTGAAAACTCTGGTAACTTGAATAAAGAAGAACATCAACTACGTATGGGTGACCTGATGATGAACATATCAATACAACCAATATCTTATTTTTTGTATATGTTAATAGTTCAAATATACAGCATTCTAAATTACTCTTACGTACAATGAGTTGTGGCGACATATATACAATAAGTTGGTGGTGAAGCTGGGCGAATTCAAAAAATCCTCTCCGCCAACCAAACTCCGCCACACGTGGCCTTGGAACCGAACCGGGGATCTCCCCGTTACAAGACAAGCTTTTAGCAACTGCACAACTGATATATAATGTACTAATATATTAGTTTCGTTTTAATAATACGAAATATAATTACTGCGATAGGCTCATAGTGATAAAGTAATATGTGTAACATAGCCGACACCCACTGGTGAGGGGTGTCACTGATGATGTATAACAAGCCGACCTCACCTGCTCGTGGTGCACCCTACTTATCAACAAACGAGACTCTGGCTCCCGCCAACCCGCATTGGGCCAGCGTGGTGAGAAATGGCCCAAATACCTACATACGATACACATACAACAGTTCCTAGTGCCCAGCGGTACCGGAAGTCATGCTGACTTTACGTGGAGATCTTGAGGGGAGGCCTATGCCCAGCAGTGGATGTCTATCGGCTGGTGATGATGATGATTCCCAGTGAGCTTAAACTTCCGGTGAAGAGAAATAACGTGAGGAAATCGACATATTCCAAAAAAAACAGCTTTATCTCACATGTGATAACCATCAACCTGCATTAGGCCAACGGCAATGAAATCCTTTGACTCTCCTTCGTAAGAGAAGACTTCATTATTGGTGGTAAGCCTCTGTTGCCGGAGACCGTCTCAGTCGGTACCACACAGCATCTATTTGCTCGGCCAAACAGTAATGTGCAACCATTACAGTGTTCCTGTTTGATGGGCGCTGTAGTCGGTGAAATTACTATATATATTATCCTATCTAGCGCCGCGTTATTACGGGCGGGCGTATCACTTACCATCCAGGTGAACGTCCCGCTCGTCTCGTCGCTTAATTGAATAAAAAAAATTTGCTACTTTCTTAATATCATACATAAGTACATAACATAATGCTTGTATCGATGTATTGCGCATCGATATAAATAAACTGCCGCTAGTATCTTAATTTAATTTGCAACGTTCAGTAAACACGTTGGCGGGTGTTCGTGTACTTACACGACGCGAACGCACAGCTCCTATCAAAAGCAAATTCATTATGCACTCCTGGCTACCATCCCGCTTATGCAATTAAATATATATGTTTACATAAAACTATACATAATCTGTGGTAGTTTTCTGTTGCCGGACACGGTCTACGTAAGGTACCACCGCAGCCGAAAAACAGTTCTATGTAAAGATTACTTAGTTCCGATTTGATGGGCGCTGCAACTAGTAAAATTACATACTTAACATTTTGTGTCAAAGCGATGAGCACAATGTGGTGCTGTGTGTATCATCCTAACTATCCACCTTGTTATGAACAGATGTATTATTTAACATAAGTTGAAAGTCTCGCTCGTATCATCACTACATACAAGTAAGCACCTAACGGCTTTTAAAAGACGCAACACTCATATCCAAGTAACGTCACTCTATCGCAGTTGCATTTTATAAAGTAACACGTGGTCTCGCGTGCAGGTGGTGGACCCTCGGCTGGTTGGTGCGTTCGACGCACGCGAGCTGGAACTGGTGATCGCGGGCGCACCCGAGCTAGACGTGGCGGACTGGCGCGACAACACAGAGTACCGGGGCGGCTACCACGACGACCACCCGGTCATCATATGGTTCTGGCAGGCCATCGACAGGTACTAACGCCTATCCGGCACCGTAGTCATATCTCTTTAATTGTTTTTATATTTATTTTCTATCGTTTTTCATACCAACAAATGTATGTCTTTATACGTAGAGCTTTTTTAATTACCTCTATTCACCACAAGATGGCGTTGTACTACTGGTATGCGTTATACAAAGCATCGGCCAACACAGCACTAAAGCCAGTCCATATATCATAAACTGTTTGTAATAACAAAAGTAACTTTGTACTTTATTCTCATACATTCATTTGCCCGATGTACATATTTGAGGATTCGGTTTGAAGAAGGCACCTCATGATGCTGATAAATAATAGTAATATGTATTGGGAAAAAAAATTCTATCCCGTATAGTTCTAGCACAGACTGTGTTGTTGAATTTATCCAGTATCCAAGAAAATATATTGCTATGAGTAATAATTAAGATCTTGTCCAGTTGTCCCAATATGACTTAACTAAAATTAAAAAGCTGCTCTGAATAGTTTTCTGAATCCTGCTAACTAAAAAACTATAAACGTTGAGGACGTCCACGGATTGGATTTTAATTGATATAAATCTCCATGTAAATCGAACCTTTAAAAAATAGGTTAACTTTAAATAGATTTCCTCCCTATGCTAAAAAAAGCTGTCTGCTGTTATTACGCAAACAAATCCGCCTCCACAGTGAACAGCGTTCGATTCAGGAATGTCTGAATAGGTCTTGACCTAAGACTATTGTTTCCACTACATGGATAGTGAGATTGTATTGTAAATATGTCAATAACCGTATAATTGTTGTCTGTCTAATATACCTAGATATATACACTATCTCTCTATAAATAATTTCCCCGAGTGCTGAGGGTCGTGACTCCTAACTGATAATCTGTTTGTGATGTTACGCCCACTGTTTATGTTCCCCGCCTTTTGTATAGCCTCTCCCCTGATAGGTCAAAGGTTTTAAACTTCGACACCCGCCGGCTCTTACTGTCAATCTTACCAATAACTATATTTTGCAAGATACGCAAAACCATTATAAATTGATATATATATATATATATATATATATATATATATATATATATATATATATATATATATATCGGAGCCGATCGATAGGCAGATCTTTGAGAGGCCTATGTAAAGCAGTGGACTTCTATACTACTGCTTAATAATTTAATACTAATACATATTTAATGCTAATACATTATTGTAGTATGAGTTGTTTTCTACTAGAAAATATAGCAATAATAACTTTATAGCTTAGCTTAGTTGATACTCGCGGAGAGAGCAAACCGCTTCGCTGAAAAAATGTTGTTACAAGTACAAAGTTGCTACTTAAAGATATTGTGCAAACTGACCAAAAACCCTTGACCTAAAATTTTGTATGAAAATTGTTGACTTTTATCGATTCCGCTGATTAAATTGTAGCCTGATCGACCAACGCAGTACTTGTGAAATTAATTAAAAGAGAAGCGCTACAGATATACAGAAGCCTCATCATCACTTTAGTCCGACATTTTAATTATGAACTTGAACAAAAACACCAGCATCAGTTGTTCATTTGTTTAATCTTGTCATTCTCTTGTATAATGGTTGTTTAAAAATATGAAACTGCCACAGAGCCGGTCGATGATGTACTAAAAAAAGCGTTCCCATTCTAAAGCTAAATGAGGTCACCGAACATACAGCACATCGCTGGCAAACGTTTGTAGCGCGACTCACGGGACACTCTGCGGCAGGTTCACGAACGAGCAGCGGCTGCGGCTCGTGCAGTTCGTGACGGGCACATCCTCGATCCCGTACGAGGGATTCTCGGCGCTGCGCGGCTCCACGGGCCCGCGCCGCTTCTGCATCGAGCGCTGGGGGCGCGTGGAGTCGCTGCCGCGCGCGCACACCTGCTTCAACCGGCTCGACCTGCCGCCCTACCCCACCGCCCGCCTGCTGCATGAGAAGCTGCTGCTCGCCGTCGAGGAAACCAACACCTTCGGCATCGAGTGATCGCTGCGAACTTAACGCTCGCGACTTACACCCAACAATCAAATTTAATTCCTGTTCCATTGTAACGGATGGAAGCATGTGTATGTGTATTATTTAATCTTTAATCCTGATAAATGCGGAATGCATGCACACGATGCAGTAATTGTATATTGTAATATTGTACTCGTAGACTCTGTGTATATAATAGTCAATTGATAGCGTAGTCGTGCAACAAACAAAGATAGCATAACGTCGGCGGCACCGCGCGCGTCTACCTACTTGTATCGGGTTCGTACTTTATTAATGCTTTTATCGTAAGTAACGTATATACCGTGGCTGTGAAACGGGGCTCGGCCCCGCGACTTAGATATTACGCTTTTACGTCTCTTATTTATAATAACGTCGTACTCACGAACAACCGGCGTCTGCATGGAGGAAAGGAAACCATTCATTATTACACTGCGACAAAAACAAACAAACATGGGTGGAACAAAACGGATAAAGTATTAAGTACCAAGTATTAAAAAATTAACTTTATTGCTCTCAAACGGACTACCAAAATCTCCATGTTACAAATACCTAGTCAGCTATCAAATATCTGTCAATCCGCAGTAATAGTACAAACCGCAGCAGTCAACTTAAACTTTATGTAACATGAAATTGTCAGTGCGCTCCTCACTCACACCAGCCAGGCAGCTTCCCACTCCAGCTGCCTCGTATCTGTTGGCTCATAAACATTGAACGGTTCTCTTGGACAAATTCAAAAGTATTTTGGTTGCATTGTAAATATTACTATTACATTATTTATTGCGCTTTTGTATAATAAACTCATGTGTACGTTTATTATTTTAAGTAATAGCTTTATTATGTTGAATATTTAACTAATTTGAATATTTTATTGTGTAAATTTTAAGCAACTTGTTTTTCGTGTGAATGTGATAAAAATGTGTCAATATACAATATTACTTACATACAGTGGTTTCATTTATTTCAACTGCCCCTATGGTTAGCCACAAATAACTGCCGGGTAGTACAGACAGATGGTGCTCCCTTATTATCAATTATTGCAAAGGTCATTACAGATAGTTTTACTATTCCACAATATAAATGTAGCTGGCCTGGGCCGAACAGTCTGAGCCCAACTTATTTAAATCTGTTCTTATGCTTAGCAAATCCTCAACCGGAATTAGAAAGGCAAAGTATGGTTTTAAATAAAATTAACACTAATGAAGTGCAACAAAAGTTATCACTAACAATTAAACCTTATATTGAGGTTACAACACACGGGCAAGGTGATCGTCCAGAGTGCTACGACCATACATAGTAAAACCAGCGGTAATGTTTCACTTCATGTAACTAAAGAATGCAAGGGGGAGGAAATATGGGCATGGAACAGTTTGCCAGACATTGAGAGCAGAGAGCAAAAATAATTAAGAATATTCACACATACAAAATGTTTATTTTTCAAGTAGTTTGCATAACAACAAAAATCAACCTTGTTTTTTTGACCTTATCTTTTAAAACATATAACTATTTACAGTTCCGAGTCTGTATTTGTCAACACAAACTGATGTTACAAAATGCAACATGGGTTATTTCTCCACAATGTCTATGCTAAGTTGTGACGGAGTTAAGTCATTAAAGTGTGTCACAGTCTGTAAGTTCCAAAATCTTATCATTAACTCATAAATGTTAAATCATAAAGCTGAGTACAAAGATAAAAGCTACTGTTACGATCCATATGCATTACTGTAGCGATGTGAATTAAAACTTAAAACTTAGGATATCCTCCCCCTTCATTAAACCCCAAAAAGATAAAAACTCTATATCAGAGAACTTACAATGACCCCAGCATCGGCAGATGAAATGGTCAGTGTCCAAACAAATAAAATATGTAATATAATACACACTTGTGTAAATATTTTGTATATTTACTTCAAAAATAACGGTACATACAGTATTAATTTGTATCTCTATAGTACTTTCAAAACGGGAGAAGGAGGACTCACTGCGAGTCTAGCTGAGAGAGGGGAAATCCTTGCTGTCGTCAACCTTGGGTGGTGCAGCCGGCGAGCGCGGCTGCGGGCGCTCCTCCGGTTGTGGCTCATCGCGCGGCGGGCCCCTCCCGCGCCCGCGTCCTCTGCCGCGCCCTCGCCCGCCGGCTCCGCCGCGCCGCGCTCCGTCGTTGAACGTGAACTCGATGCCCAACACACGCTTCTGACGTCCCACGCGTTGCGGATAGTCAGCCATGTCATATTCTTCGTCACTCTCATCATCCTCCCCGCCTTCCTTTTTCTTCTCCAGCATAACCAAGTTCTTCCACTGGCTCAAGTCCTCGCCTTCTCCTGCCTTGCGCAAGTTGTATTGAGGCGCCATACGTTGAGCGTTGCGCAACGCCTTATATTCGTCCAGTGTCAGCTCACGGGGTTCCTCCTCCGCTGGCACCGTACGCTCCGCATCTGGCTGTTGTCCGTCTCCGGCTGCAGCAACATCCGGGACTTTCTCGTCCGTGGCCTCGCCCTCAGAGCCAGTTTTCTGCAGCTCATCCAAATCGTCCTTTATAGTACCCCAGTTATGAGGACCGCCTCCTTCACGTTTGTCGACAGGCTTCACACCGGTCTTGTCGGATCCGGACCTCCTATCGAACTCACGCTTACCCCTGTTATCGTAAGCGGGCCTCGGACCACGTTGTCCATCACGAGGCTCACGCGGCGGTCTAGGTCCGCGACGTTCACCACCCTCAGGATTGTCGCTAAAGTTGCGCCGCTCAATGTTAGGCCGACGGTCACTAAATTCACGACGAGGGGGTCGCGGCACGATGTCCTTGCCGTCGACGGCACCGTTTTGAGGTCGGTCCTCACGGCGTCTCGGAGGTGGACGTTCAGCAGGACGCTCACCAGTCCGTACAGGTCCTTTGCTCTTTTGTTGATCGCCGCTCTTATTTTCTTGTGATTTCACGTTTTGGGTTTCCTTGATTCCTTTACGAGCGACTACATTGCCGCCCTTGGGTTTAATCTCAGGTTTCCCTTTATTCTCCTTTTCGGCCTCTTTGGTCTTCTTTTTAAGCTCCTTGGCTTGCTCTCGCGCTTTTAACGCATCAAGAGGATCGGACTCATCGTCCAAAAAAAGAGCGTATCGGTTAACAATCCCCACACCGTAGGAATTCTCCATTGTGATCCTCTTGATGATTTAATCACACAAAAACTGGATGTTGGTGGATAATTTTACACACTCTAACAAGTCGACATTTTGTCTTATTTTATTGATTTAATTTAATATGGCGGACAAACGAACACACTAATACGCCATATGACGGCAGGAATAGAGAAAAGAATGAAAATGGCGAAGTACTTTTTAAATTTGACTTATAGTCTATGGTATATTAAAAGAGAAGCAAGATGAAAATGTCACATTAAACACAACATTTATATGAAATTTTCTAGTTATTATGAACATGAATATTTAAAATTTATTTTTAATATCAACGATACGGATAATATAAATACGGGTATTATTTATCATATTATATTTTGATTTTTTAACCAATGGTTTAATAGATTATAAATTTGTTCATATATTTTACTTTTTAAAATATATTAACGTTGAAATTTAATGTTATGAAAAAAATATATATCTTTTAATTACACATATAAAATAAATTTTAATTATAAATATTAAATCATAAGTCATAGACAGTAAAAAATCGATTAAAAGTTTCTTGTTCATTGGGAATTGATTACAGACTACACACACAGTTCGATAAAGTTTAAAAAAATAATGCTTATAACTTAATAACTAATTTGATGAAATTTTAGGCGGATAAAAATCAAGTAATTTACGCTTATCAGGTTTTGCCTCCTGAAAACAAGCAAATTTATTTCAAAAACATAAATAGAAGAACCATATTCAACGTAAGCCATGCAACATCTTTTTTTCTTTATTCAGCGAAGAGACGAAACGAACGGGACGTTCACCTGTTGGTAAGTGATACGCCTGCTCGTAACAATGCGACGCCAGTAAGGAAGTTATAGACAGCATCGCATTATGCTCGTCTCCTTGGGACATAAAATGTTAAGTTTCTTTACCCCACTAATTTCACTAAGTATAGCACCTTTCAAACAGGAACACAGTAATGTTAACACTTTGCTATTTGGCGGTTTAAATATGAGCTGCGATGGTACCTACCTAGAGTCTCCAGCGTTGAAGACCAACCACCAGTATCTAACTAGAACAACGAAAATTCTTAAACAATAGTGAACTTATTTATTTATAGTTTACTATTAAAATTTTTACTACTTTAGTTACCGTTTCAACATTATTATTAAAATATATTTTTGTCGGTGTACTTATGTATTAATATAATGAAATAACATAAAAAGTTAATCTTCGAATTTAAAATCGCATATTATGGTAGGTATGTACATGAATTTGTTACTTCAGTATTACACTGGCAATTTTACTCATTTATTAAAAGTATTATACAAGACCTTAACCAACTTGTTTAATGAAAAATATATAAACGGCCTATTTTTATTCGAAAAGTGTTTTAATAATTTTAATTGTTTTTATAAAATGAATATGATCAAAATTATGAATAAATTGAAATTGTATAATTTTTCAAAATCAATCCAATCGAACACAATCTTGAAGAGAAAATTTAGCCAAGAAAATTTTACCACTGGATCATCAAACGTGAATACTCCTATAAATGCCTATTATAACCATTACATTAATTTACCTATTCCAAGAGATAAAGTACTCGCTACTTATATTTGGATCGATGGTAGTGGAATAAACTTACGTTCTAAGGACCGTGTTTTAAACAAAGTTCCTTGTGACTTAACCATGGTGCCAAAATGGTCATTTGATGGAAGTTCAACGGGGCTGGCAAAAACTCATGATTCTGATACGCTATTAATACCAGTTGCAATTTATAAAGATCCTTTTCGTATGAATCCACATATACTTGTGTTATGTGAGACTTATTATAGTGATGGGACCCACACGCCAGCAAATTTTCGAGCACACTGTGCCAATGTTCTTAGTAAAATTTCAGATTTAGAACCGTGGTTCGGCATTGAACAAGAATATACTATATTTGATAATGATTTATGGCCTCTGGGTTGGCCTAAAGGTAGAGGTTATGCCGCTATAAATTCTATGTTTTCATATTGCGGAAATGGAGTACACGTAGCTGGCAGGGAAATAGTGGAAAGTCATGCTAGAGCGTGTTTATTCTCTGGAATCGATTACGCAGGTTCAAATGCAGAAGTTATGAAAGGATCGTGGGAATATCAAGTTGGTCCAGGCTTTGGAATTAAAGCTGCTGATGATTTATGGATAGGTCGATATTTACTCAATAGAATAGCGGAACATTTTGGATCAATAATAAGTTACCATCCAAAGCCAATGGGTAAAGACCAACCGGGAATAGGTTGTCATCATAATTTCAGTACTAATAAAATGCGAAACAAAGAAGGTATTATTGAAATACAAAATATTTGCAAAATCTTATGTGCTAGGCATGAAAACTTTATAAAACATTATGGGCGTGGAAATGGAGAAGAGAATAAAAAAAGATTAACAGGACAATTTGAAACAGCACCATACAATAAATGCAGATGGGCAGTTGCGGATCGTGGAGCTTCAATTCGAATTCAAAAGTCTGTTGTAGCGGAGGGAAAAGGCTTTTTAGAAGATCGAAGACCGGCAGGCGATTGCGACCCGTACCGAGTATGTGCGTTGCTCGCGGAAACTTACTTGTAGTCGTTATATAACGTAGACTATATAATAAGGTTTGTAAATTGTTGTTGATTTAATAGTTAATCTATCTATTACTAAAAAATAATTTCGGTTAATATTCTTGCAATACAAAAATTATGTGATATTTATACATTATATCTAAAAGTAAATAGTCTTATCAAGTATTTATCGCAGAAAAAAGTTTTCCTTCAGAAAAAGCCCTTCGAGTAAGAAAAAAATTACATTCTAATTTTATGTTATTTTGTCAATCAAAAATTTAATTCTATATTGTCGTTTTTATTAGTTTTCCAAATTTTTTGTAGTATTCATTGTTGTAAATTTTAGTTATAGTTTTAATATTATATCTTTCAGGTTTTATCAAAAAAATAAAAAAAAAATACAATGAATACGTTAACCAATCTATCGAAGCTTTTTAAACAAACCAATGCTTTAATTATTCTTAAAAGAAATATGTTAAAACATTCTATTAATCATATTATGAATAAAAAAGTAATGGATAGATATTTAAGATTGCCGATGCCTTGTAATAAAGTACTTGCCACGTACGTATGGATTGACGGCTCCGGTATTCATTTAAGGAATAAAGATCGAATATTAAGTTGCACACCACATGCCCCGGAAGCTGCACCTGGCTGGTCTTTCGATGGTAGTTCTACAGGACAAGCTTCAACCGATAATTCTGACACTGTCCTAAAACCATGTGCCATATATAGAGACCCGTTCAGGATGGAACCTCATGTTTTAGTTTTATGTGACGTTTATAGAGGTGATGGTAAACCAGTGCCTACAAATCATAGAAAATTCTGTAATGACTTATGTGAATTTCATAAAGCTGAAGAACCCTGGTTTGGTTTAGAACAAGAATATACCATGCTTGATGTTGATGGATGGGGTTTAGGCTGGCCTAAAGGTGGTGGTTTTCCAGCAGTGCATTATGAATTCTCTTATTGTGGGATTGGTGCGAAGTATGTGGCAGGTCGAGATATAAGCGAAGCTCATGCAAAGTCTTGTCTTTACGCCGGATGTGATTTTGAAGGAACTAATGCTGAAGTAATGCATGCTTCATGGGAATTTCAGATTGGCACAACCATCGGAATCAAGGCTGCAGATGATTTATGGATGGCAAGATATATAATGGCACGAGTTGGTGAAGATTATGGTGTGGATATAACTTATCATCCTAAACCAATGGGACCTAAACATCCTGGTATAGGCATGCATCACAATTTCAGCACGAAAAAAATGCGGTCTGATGGCGGCTATAAATTTATTGAAGAATGTGTTAAAAAGTTAGAAACGAATCATATGAAACACATGAAGGGTTATAGCGTGGATGAAGCTGGAAATCGAATGCGTCTTTCAGGAAAATTTGAAACTGCACCATTTGAAAAGTTTTCATGGGGTGTTGCCAATAGAAAAGCGTCCATTCGAATTCAACGTAGTGTTAAAGCTAAAGGTAAAGGTTTTTTCGAAGATCGGAGACCTGCTGGGGACTGTGATCCATATTTAGTCTGCGGGTTATTACTAGAAACATGCTTAGGTCCACCTAGTGGTGGTGGCGCTGGCAAGTGTAAATAGAAACTTTTGATATGTAAAAAGAACATTTACCGTCTTTGAAGTTTTGTGCTGGAGTTCCCATAAAGATTACGATCTATTTTTACTAATAAATTATTTTGGCGTAACCGTTTTTTATTGTAACAAATCTATACATACAATGTCCTAATATAAAATTAATACATATATAATTAATACTAGCACTACATGTAATTTTTAACAAGTTTCGGTTACGTATGTATAAAAGTCTTTGGATACAACAACGTAGCACCAAGTATTTAAAATTTATTTACATTGATGTTTCTATATATTTAAGGGAAAATGTAAAAATTCCGGTAATTCGGGTAGTAAAGGTATAATAAAGTTTTTACCATTGGAACCAATAAATCTGTGGTGCGCTTAAAAACGTTGATTTGATGTTTGCAATTGAACATTGTAAATAAAGATTAGAAGAATGGTTTTGGTTTTTGTACTTTCAGTATGGATAATAAATGTGACAAAATTAAAAAAGCCTAAGTATTAAACGATAATTATTATAAAGCATGCGCACCTAACTTAATTTTAAAACTACACAATGCAATAATTGTGGCTATTTTAAAATATGTACCTATTTGAATCCAGCTTAAGACATAGATAATTTTGAGAATAGGCAACACTAAAATAGAACAAAAAAAATTTAAGCTCAACGATCCTTTGTTTATATACCTGCTCGTTACTTATTAAATAGATAAGTATAAAATAAATTCTTAACCAACGTGGCTTTCGAGTAGACTAGAACACAAGTGATAAATATTTCAATTTAGATTCATTAAATAATAAAGTAAAGATCTTGATTATTTATTAAATTTAGGTTGAACTGAACAAAAACATTTAAATCATATATAACTTATATAATGATTATACACCGCAGGCTAATTAATAAGCCTTACATGTAGTAAATTGGATACAAAATGGAAACGTAAGTATTTATTTACTATAGTTTCACCGTTATTGACTTACTCGCATTTTGGAAATAGGGTTATTCACTTTTGGAAACAGGCACAAACCATCTCGCGAACATTGTAATTGTTTTTGAGGGAATATAAACTAACATTTCTAATCTCTGTAAGGGTGGACCATAAAATTAATTAGAATTAAATTGTAGGTATGTATGTCTACTTACGTTTTATTAAGACATTTGTAGTAGTTGGTTCGGTATTGTTTCAGGACAAAGGAACATGCTGCTTTCCTAAGCAATTATGAAGTAATGCAAATACTACAGCAAGTAAAAGATAATACACAGAAAAAACATAAAAGAGGAGAGGCATCTTTAGCCACTGTTACCTATGAGGTAATTTTTTTAAATATGGCTTTCTAAAAATTTTGCATTAAGTAAGTCAATTATCTGTATATTATCTGCCACATAAACATCATACCTACAGTATACTTAATAGAGCATGCCTGAATACTTACAATTACACTTACACAAAATAAATTTAAGTCATCATCAACATTTAAATACAGTGCCCTAATTGTGACATTTTAATATTTGTCTTTATCTATGAATAGGCCCCAAATGATCATCAACATCATGGTTGAATCATGTAATATACATGAATTTATTTTTTTTTAAACAGTCAGTTACATCCCTACTGTTGGGGCATAGGCCTACCCTCAACATGAAGGTGATGGGCCATAGTCACCACAGAATGTTTTTGTACTTAAATAAATAAAGATAAAAAATTTAAATCTTAGTTATAGTAATTTATTCAAATGCATAGTATACTTTTATTTGGCATGTTTATATTTCTAGACAGTACATTATCTTCAAGATACTGAATGTATAAATCAATGTGAAAAAAGTATTCAAAATTTTCTAGAAAAGATGAAAAAATTCAAATTAACCAAAATGGAGAAATTAATGATGGTTAACACTCCACCTAGAACTGAATTGGAAATACAATTGGTAAGTTAAAATGAAATCAAATTCTTGGTATTATATTTTTGTCAATATGTCACCGACTGCATACTATCATATACTGTGAATGAATAAATTGAATAATGAATTGTATAAATTTTTCTAAGGTCTCATTTATTTTAGACAGAACTTAGTTACATCTATCTTTTCTTTTCATGTTAATGATATCTATCATTAAACAAACCTTCACAAAAAGGGGTTCATTAAAATTAGTTTTGTATACCACACTTGATTCTCAATTTTGTGAGCATATTGTGGCAAGTCACAATATTCTAATCAATTTCCTACATAAAGAGTTATTAAGAAATTACTTACATATTATATAATCTAGTGAAATGGGTATAACATGATTCAATACTGGTAGTACTACAAATAGGTGTTATGTGAGTGTCTTCAATAAAGCACCAATAATGTATTAACAGAAAAAAGAAAATGTACTATTTAAAGTTTGATAAATATTTAAATCTTTCAATGTGATAAACATTAACCAGAGACAAGAGGTCAAAAAAAAAAGTTATAAAAATAAGCTTGGAGGATATGTAAATCCATCATTATAAAAATTTTATTTGGTTGTATACTATAATGAAGGCTTTTGAAACTGAAGTTTGTAAAATGGAATAAGGACTGTAAACAGAAAAAAGTAGTTATGGGCAACTTCTTCATTTCAGATTGTTCAAGAAAGTGAGGAGAGGCTATCTGAGGATGATGTGGGTAACATTATAACCATAGTCAATGAAGTGTTCCCAGTGTCACACATAATTTAAGGGTTATTAATTTTATATATTTTTGTTTTTTGCTAATAAAATCAGTTTATCTTACTTTCAATGTTTCCTTATGAAGAAATTAAGGAAATCAATTGCATTCTTTGTGGAGAAATTATGAAAATCAATTGAGGCATATTGGCATTGATTTTAGTGTCTCAAAATTATTCTACTATGGACTTGAAAATGGAGAATATTAAACTTTTATTGCATTACTCTAAAATGTTTGTATGTGTAATAGTTAAAATTTCAGTGTAAGTTTTTAAAAGCTAGTTTTTTTATTTGATAAAGTGATTACACAAGTAACATATTCACCTGATCAGTAATTGGCATGCCGCTTGTAACAACGTGGCGCAAGTTAGGGTAACAAACACTGTGGCACATTATGCTCAACGCTTCCAGATACACGATGTGAAATATCCTTATGCTATAGTAGCTATAGTATTAGGCAATGGATTCCAGGCCTGTGAATTCTAGCCGATTAAATGTGTAATTTGATTGATTGAATAATAGCAGCATATATCTTCAGAGAATATGCAGAAATTATTACACCCTTGAAACCACACAACAATGTCTGCACTCTTCAGACAGAAGTAGGATTTGCAGTGTTACCTACCTAGACAATCTTAAATAATTGAGACCTACCATTAATAGGTTTAAAAGGGAACCTTCCAAAAGAAAGAATTATTTTTCATAATGTTTTTGTACTTTATGCAATTGTTACAATGATCATTACTTCAAAAAACTTTTTAAATTCATAACTCTTAACTAAACAATATGATAGGTATATCCATGAATAAAGGAGTAGGGTAGGTAGTTTTAATATAACTTAATACCATCTCCAAAGGTCCACAACATTACTGTGGGGGCTGCGATAGATTTTACAAACCATGTGTACGTTTTTTTGGGTTTTTAAATTAGTGGCCCTAAAAAACACCACTTCATTGTACTTTTTAAGTGTTAATTACTATAAAAAAAATCTATCTAGAAAATAGACCGAACATCAAAAATTGTTAGTGATAGACCCACTTGGCTAGCTTCTACCATCGTATTGTAAATCTGAAACAATAACAGTCGATGCATTCCGGCAGCTAACATCATAGCCAGAGTATAAAATATAAGCAGAGATTAAGGACATGTGCTAGATTCTTGTAAAAAATAACTCGCGTATTAATGATTAATTTAAATTAATTTAAGTTTTGTATCCTTATCGAAATGTTTTTTTTTTAATGTCTCTGTCCTCCAATTTAAAGATTTGTGTTTGACCGAGACCGTATCTAGTCTAGACCGCTTTGATCCAATCGTTCGCTTTATCATTTCAGCAATGTTATTATGTTTCTACAGCAACAGTTTCTCGGTTAATGATAATACGAGCGTGTTATGTTAATTGTCAGTTTTTACGCTCGATTATGGTTTCAAGGCCGTCATTGTTACGCAATTTGCGGAAATCGTATACATTTTGACGCAGTATTTAACTGTTCTATGAAACCCGAACTTATACAAATTATAAGCAATTAAGTATTCAGAAACACTCACAAAGGCACAGGATAGGAAGTTTTCTCCAACTGACTGCTTTACTTCAATTTGTAGATAGCCCTTAATCAGATTCATGAAAATGTCATCCTTCTCCTAATAATATTATGTAGGCTAGTGTCCTGTCTATTTTTATTCACAAAAATTTAAAATGCTTTAACATAATATGATATTAAATAAACATGTGTTAAGTTACAGAGAAAACCGCGGATGGAGTAGTGTGCTCGTACAGTATACTCCAGCTCTCGTACTTCGACAGCAAGAACGCAGACATGCTGTTATAGAGGCAGAATTACAATACGGAGGTTATAGCTACCAAACCTGGTTCGAGAAAACCCTACCACCGTCCTAATATTAACCAGGGGCTTCTATGTTATTCAATACATCACGCAGTCTGTTGCACATCAAAACCGCTGAACTTAATTTGTTTAAACTTTTTAGTGGTATGTCGCTTTTGGAAAATGGGAAGATAACCGTTAAACAGTAGTGTGCAAACATTACTGTGTTCCGGTTTGCAGAGCGCTGTAGCTAGTAATTATTACAGTGGTAACGAATCTCAACCCGACTAGTAGAATGTGGTACAGAGTATATCATCTTAACTAGTGCCACGTTATGAGCAAGGGTATTGCTGTCCATCAGGTAAATGTCCCATCCTTCTAAAAACAAACTAGCGAAAACTTCCATAGCTCAACATCTAATAAAACTATGAGCACAATGAGGTATCATCCTAATTAGCACCATATTGTTAAGGACTGGCTTGTGTCTTTCAACGCCTAGTTGTACAATAAAAATAAGTCTTCGAATTATACTAAAGCATTTAATTTTTTACAGGTACTAAACGAAAAGTGAAGACGGATCATTTAGGATTCATAGAGTATTGAGTATTAAGAGATACTGATAATTGATGACCAACTAATATGGACTACCCGTTTACTATCAGTAAATTTCGACAATAATGCAACGTTATCGTCATTCAGCATCTCATGGGCCTGTTCCATCTTCATTAGGAGTCCACCATGTTTGTAATCAGTTATAGTTTAGTTATCTTAGTTCATCAGTTTATTCAGTATATACCTTTCCAATTAACCAAATTAACTCAACATCTTGAGTAATAAATTTTTATTTTACGTTATCACAGTTCTTAATTATTGTTATTAACATTCCCATTTATAAAATTATCAAAAAACAAACATTACAATATTTTAATTATGTGTACAAGAAAATAGAAATATCACTAACTATGAAAACAGCAATAAAGAAGGCGATTATAAATAAAAACACATGCTTCTTATGCACACTTCACATTTCAACTATTGATTAATGTAAATTATTTCTGTCTTTTAGTTAACCTGTATACTATTGTATTATCATAAATTTCTGCACCAGTTTACAGGCTTCTTCCGAGAAACACTATTTGGCCCAGTCTTAAGCTATGCCCATCTAGTTAACAGAGAAACATGTTAAACATAATTAGGGATAAAAATACCAATGGCAAAGCAAATTTAAGTCTATCATATGTTGACAACTGAAAGTAAACAATGCGGTTATGACGTCGGATTTACAATATGACGGTGGTAGCCAGCCAGAAAGGCAAGGGGAAGACCCTACCGACATTCAAACTGCAATGTATGGCTTTTGATTTGAATCAAAAACAGCAACATATCTAAATTGATTTGTTTTTTAATTCAATTAAGCAGTATATAAAAAGTCTAGTTTGTTGTCAATAGCTCATATGAATCAGCTATTTATTATTTAATAACAGCGATAGAATTTAAGACATTTGTTCGAAAAAGAAGTAGAAAATAAAACAATCACGTTATCTGTTAATATGGAATTTTTATATACAAATACACTAAATACTATAGTTTTTATAATAAACAATCTATCGCTTTAATTCTAAAAGTATTACAATCTCTATTTTTGCGAATATTACACATTTAATGCAACTAACATGACCATGGGTGCTGTAAATAATCACTTGAAATGTGGTTAAAATAAATAAATTAATAAAGCCGGAGAAAATACTCTAATGCTAAATTGATTTATTATTGTATATCTTTGCAGACACAATGTCAAAAATAACCTAAACTACAAAGAACTTTAAGATTTTTAAATAAGTAACTAGATGTCGCTATATATTCAATATGTTAGATGTTATAGCATGTATTATATCAAGAAGGTATATATTATCTATGGTTAAATTTACATTAATTTCTAATTCATTAACTGTGCTTTAATAAAAAAAAAACTAGTTACTTAAAGTTGAAAAAAATTGTATTTCACAACACATTAAAATTATAACAATTTAATGACTTAAAAAAAACTCCCATACAAAACTGTAGAAATGGCACATTGAATAATAGTGTTAAAACTATTATTTGGTTATAAGTGCCATCTATATGTAAGAATGTTGGAATGTTCCCGATATAACATAAGGTGCTGCTGTTCAACTTTCGAACTTAGCGCAACGGAAAGGCAACATGCTCGATTCTGATTTTGAATCGTATCGGCCGCTCCGGGCGCGCCGCGAGTTGTGGCAGAAACGTGTACGGCGAAGTGCGGTCGACTCGTCGATGCGCAGCTGTCCAAACGCGCTTGTCAATTTTTAGTTTTTTTTTTCGAAACGCGTGTGTAAATAAACAACTTATTACTTTTCATTACAAATAATGATGAAGTGATACAAATGTTTGTTTAAAACGTGTCATATTGAAGTGGAGCTGAAGCCTTCGAAACCGTAACCGCCTCTCGCAATGACAAGGGAGAGCATTCAGTTACCTTTAGAAAAATTGGAGGCATTTAAAATGTTTTTTATGTCCTAATTGATGCCTCAGTTTTGTATGTAAGTGTTTTTTATTAATATTTAAGAACTACTGTTGTTAATTTTGTGACATTTGAGAGGTTTTCGTTTCGACACGGTTAGTCGTCTACACGTTTGAAAATGAGTGTTATAAGTGTTTTGAGCAAGGCTGACTTCACGACGGCTAGTGATGGACTTTTGGAGCTGTCCGAGGAGCGGCTCCGTAGCATCATGCGCTCGGAGCCCATCACAGATGTCTACCACGTCGAGCAGACTCCCTTTGCAAGGTCAGTTGCTTTGCGTTGACACTACTCGTTACTTTTAAAAAGTTACACGTTCACCTTACATTCGATAACCGATAAGAATTATAATTCTAGACTGTTTACTAAAATGTTCTTTATCTATAGGTAATGAAACATTATAATTTATAAACAAAGCATTTTTTTTGTACCTATATTTATCACAATTGTACTTTTTGAAAGTTAAGGTTTATTATGACCTAAGAAATAATTTAAAGTAAGTAAAGTTTAGTAATCTATTATTATTTATTTCGTCTATGTAAGATCTTTAAAATTTATTATAGTCAGCTCTCAATAGTAATTCATGGCCAATGTTGATAGTTTATGTACAATAATTGTTGGAGCATTATGTGTCACAGATATGCAGCAAATGTTCTGTATACACAGCTGATAGTTGTAGAATATACTTGATTTGTTGTGGAATGTGTGTTCATTATGAATATACCATACTATGAGACTATAACATTTATCTCCATTTTGTAGATAAAATTGACTGATGAGCGTCAAGTACCTTGATAATATGAGATAAGGCTGGTATTTTTGCCTTTACCGGGACAATAGCAATCTCCACTTTATTCATGTTTTGTTGAAAATTTATATTTCATTTAACAAAATTAATGTGATATTTATAAACTTTATTTAATTATTTAAGCCCCACACATTTTTTTGAAAATTTGATATTAAATTATTTAACCATTATTCAAACAGCTATTGTAACCATAGTGACAGTATGTCATAATGTAGTATTGACCTTAAACTAAAATGGGTTGTTGAATTTTACTTATTTATAAATTAAAATATTAAGGAGTCTGTGGTCAATTCAAATAATAATATTATTGAATTTAATACTTTTATCTATATATAGGAAGATGTATCGTTTGTTATAAATATTTAAAAGTACAATGGCATTGGAAAAAAAATAAGTGCCTAATTCATAATTAATATAACTTTGTTTGTGCGATGATAATATCTTGAGCTGTTATGATGTTAGTAAATTATCCTTCAGATATTTTCATAAGAATTTCTCATACAAACAAGGTAAATTGAAATACCTTACTAGTCATATGAAATAATAATAATTTTTTATTTCTCTAATAACATTATTAACTTTTTTAAAGCGATGAGAAAACAGCTATACAGTAATTTAATAACTAAAATGTATAATTTTTTTGTTTATGAATTTTAAAAATATCTATGATCTGTGGTTAACAACATAAAATTTAGTAGTATATTGTAAAGGTCAAATTATATTATATTTTTGGAGTAAATTATGTCAAAATTTACTACACATGAATTTTTAGTGATGCATAGTACATACTCATATATAATAGTAACATTATGTAGTGATATAAATGTCTATTGTTGATAGCACAAAAGTTTACTATATAATTAAATGTAATATTTTCATAAAATTAAAACAGGTGAAAATATTTCATACATGATAAAATTAAATCATTGCTTATTGTACCTTTCCTTTTTTTTTTCTTGCAATTTATTTTAATTTTATTTGCAATATTCTAGCATATTGGGTGGTAAGCATTAATCAGCAATCATTTAGAGTAATTGAGTTGTAATTAATTCTTAATGTGGTGTACACAAATGGATATTTCTAAACAGTATTGTTTTATTAATAGTTAAAATTGTGAATGGAAGTTTTTTTGCTTATTAAATTATGTAAGTTACATCTATTACATCCAAATAAAATTCAATATGCATTAATAGCATTCTTTTAAACAGTTATTAATGAATTGGACATTTATTGTTCTTGAAATTAGTTGTCCTAATGAAATTAGTTATTTTTAAACATTTAATTAATTTGAAAACCATATGATTTCAGTTGATTATTTATCGGAAAAATAGTCATTATTAATAATTGTCATTTTAGACGAATTAGTTTAGAAAAAAAATTGCCCCTTATAATTTCATTTCCTTTATCCTATATTAGATATCGTACGTATCCAATCGTTTTTTGTTTTCTTACAAAACAAGAAACGAACGCAGTCATGAGGCGCAGCGCAACGAAAGTGAAATGCATCGCTAAACCTAGAAATGGAGTTGTTATTCGATTGTATCAGATAATCGATTCTAAATCTATCCGATAGTAAACTAAACAATAAGCGAGTTTCTAGTGCGTAAGTTATGTTCCGACTTCGGGTGAGAGTTGATTCGCCAGTTAAAGCTGAACCTCAAGTTGCGAACAAAGGTCAGTATTGCGTCGGAATTCGTCTATAAAATACTGTTGCTGTCTTTATCTATATTGCTTTTCGCTTTCCGTTGTGTTTAATTAATAATAACAGTCTTTAGAGCATAAGAGATAACCTTGTCGCGCGATTAGACGTGTCGTCTACTTACATTATAGGTAAGAACTCCGACTGTACAAATTTCCTAATTGTCCATGTTTATTGGCGTACGTATGATGCATCCATTGCACCTATAAAACCTTTGATGATACTTTAAATTGTGTAAACAAAATTATAGGGTCTAAATTTTTAATTAAATGGAACGTAAGAAAACTGCCCAAGTAAATACAATTTGGTATATGTTGAAAGGTACGTTATGTAGATCTTTTAAAAATATGCTTGTTACAGTTTTATATTAATGTTATCTTATCGCATTGATATGTACATATCCAAGAGGTGTTCCTGATAATGTTACACTGCGTTACATTCTTTAATTAAAGCGAGCGATAAGAAGCCTTAGCTTACATACGCGATAATGAAGTGAGTCTGTAAATTTTCTAAGGAGTTGTACGTTTAGTTTGACTAGATGGCCCTCTATTCATTGTGTTAGTATTAGGCTCTTTATCGCTCACTGAATTATTCTGCGAAAAACGATGGCGTAGGTTAGACCTAACGTGTAGGAAGGAGACCGTCCGTGTAGGTCCGACCATCACGTCTCACATTTTTCCTTTCAATCAGTAATGTGCAAATATTACTCTGTTCTACTTTGAAAAGTGATACAGATAGTGAAATTTAACATATTGCGTTAAGGCGACGAGAACAATATAATAACTATAACCATGTACATCATAAGTAGCTTCACGTTGTTGCTGGCAAGCGTAACACTTACCATCAGGTGAACTTTGTCATTGTCCTGTTGCGTCATGGAATAAAAAAGGCTGCCGCAAGCAAACCCCGAAATCCTCTATCATAATAGCGCATAGCAGTAGATATTCTGATATTATGTTTTGAAGGAGTTTCTAAGACATTTTTAAACTCTAGATCCGGTTACCTAGTCAGTGGATAAAAATCTGCGCAGAAATTTATAACGATTTTTCACTAGAAGGCTAAAGTATATTTTCAGAGTTACCTTTCTTATAAATACAAAAAGATGCAGTCATAATTGCAAGATTAATAGTATGTTATGTAGATAAATCGTTTGTTAATTGTGTTATGCATTAGAGTAAGTTAAGTAAGTAAACCCTAATTTTAATGTGATCCACCTCTGGTAATTAATGACTTCACCGATATAATATTGATTGATAAAAATTAAAAAAAAAAACTTACCGTTTTGAGTAATAAGTAAATACAATAAAGGTATGACAGTCCTAAGTTATATAGTCAACCCATAAGCTATAGCGGTTTATCAATCTCTATAAATGGAAATTTGTTATGAATTTAGTTAAATTATACTTATGTCTTACCAAAAAGGAAATGGAATAAATAATTACTTAAATAATAGTCCATACATTTTATTAATAAACATTATTAATCTCAAATTAAGCCATCATGAATTTAAATATGGCAATGATAATCGGTACGCTTGGGTATGAGAGCGCTGTTTTGTAACGTCAAAGGAAAAGCTGCTGTCCTTTTCCTGCAATTACGTCTTACTTTTTCCGTCATGCTGAGAGTAGAGGGTTAGTGGGTTACAATCCGTCTCCTACACAATAATAGCGTTAAATAAATTAGTGCCGAATTTCATATAAGCTATCTATACTTAAACACTGGCTATGGATCTAACTGCCGGGGCGATGAACTCAATGTTTTTCTCGAGGACGTGACGGAAGAACAGCTCAACGAGATCAATGGACGAATGATAAAAAGATCTGCTCCATCCAACACTCGAGTGTTGTGTGAATGGCTCGGTTGTAAAGCGAAAAAATTTTCATAATATAGGAAATTTGTAATTGGGCGTCGCTGTTTATTTAGTAGGAAGGAATCGACACCGAAGATCCGGTAATAAAATACTATTTCTCTATTTCAAGAACTTAGTAGTCCATTTTACCATTTGTTTAAGCGATGTGAATAATGAGAATATTAATGGTTTTTTTTTTAAATAATGCATCTTCATCTGACATTAATAAGAATGTATTGAGGTTAAGGAATACATCATTGATAATCTACTAACTAAAAATTAAACGCTGAATAGGGTTTGAATGCTTCATCACCACAGCTTTCCTCACTATTAAGTCAAAGTTGTCTTCGTGAAGTCTAGTAAAATAATTAAAGAAACACAAGCAGTGCAAGTACCTAGCAATGATACTTACCTCGTTAGTTTCTTGATACCTCTTACAGAGTATTTACCGCAGAAAGTTTACAATAACCTTTAATATAGTAGCTTCAATAACGTTACTATAATTATAAGTAACATCAAAGTACTTAATTTTTTATTCAACTAAGCCACGACAGGAACAGTTTCTTCATCTGATGGTAAGTGGTATCCTCGTCCATAGCGATATGGCGCTAGTTATGGATAGTATACACACGACCACATTGTGTCTGTCGTTTTGATTCATAAGATATGAACCCTCGTTACCTAAATAATTTAACTAGCGTTATTCCTTAAAAAATATACATTCGCACCCTTTTGTTTGGTAATAGAAATAGGAGCTGCGGCTGTGCACCTACCCAGGCGGTCTCTGGGAGGCTTATCAACGGATTACATTGACTTCTTCAATTTCTAAGACTGTAAACTGAAAGTATTTGTGATAACTAAATAGAACACATACAGTGATTTCCTTAATATATGATAAATGTAGTTGAGAGTTCTACCGTGTAAGTAGACATTAAAGTAGGCTTTGTTAAAAATGTTACCCGTTTGATCATCTTCGTTTCACCGGCTTTAGTAATTATAAAGGAATAACTATGAAGTCGAGAATTATGTCAGACCGGAAACGGGATACGGCCCTTGATGACTGCCGACCATTTAGCATTACGAGGGAACACTTTGACAATTAACAGTCGTACAAACAGTATTAGCCACTAATTACTCTAACTGCACTTCAACCTCTACTGCAGCCACTGTAACCCGGTTGGAACAGTCTATTTAGATTTTTTTGGGGTTTCGGTCAGTAAAACAATAAATCTCATTAATATTTGTATCTATCCTTGAAATATATTTTAAACAACATAGTCGTAAAAAATATTTGTCTATGTATCTGTGGCAATTTCGCAAGTGTATTATTTAGCTATGTGATATAAATATATTGTCCAGTAGTGTAGAGTTCAAAAGAAAAAACAAAAAACTGAAGTGAGCAAACTTTTAAAATTTAGTTGCTTACATGTTTCAAGTGTATTCGTATTTCTCACAGCCCCTCCAATTCTCGAGGTCAGAGCACGGAACTGGTTACCAGCTGCCGTCAAACGTTTAGTTTGTTACAAATACCTTTTCCATACCTTTTATCGGTATTTTTTAAGTTCAGGTTTTCGCAGTCGTTTGCTTATAGCTACACTCGGAGATAAAAACTAATTGGAACTACAAAACGAATGCTGTGCTTGTCTAATATGGGAGTGATGCAATGTATTAAAATATAGAATGCATACAATTTATTACATTTTAATACCAACTGTGACTCCCTTCTACTTATAATAAACATCATTTAATTGAAATTGTAACGTTTGTCCTCCTTGCGCCAGGATGGAAAAGTGCTGGACGAAACTTTAAGGTAGAAATTTAAATAACAGTTGTTATCCTACATCCTGGGGAGTAGGGCAGCTTGAGTATTTACCACGATTTAATTAGCTGATATGGAATTAGGTTACTGCGTGTCGTGGCCTACACTACATTACCTGATTAGGCCCTATCTAGCTTTTGTTACACATAGCAATACTAATTAGTAAATGGTGTCGTTAATGAAAAAGGGAAATAATGAGACTTGCAATACACGTGGATATTTTGCATTTAGTTTTTTTTCTGACAACGTTATTTTTATCACTTAAATGCTTCTAATGATTAATAGTACATCATAAAGAAAGATAGTCTTATAATTTACATGTAAGTACTGTAGACAGTTTTAGTAGGTTCAACATCATCAGCCGATAGACGTCCATTGCCTTAGTTAGTTTAGTTGGTTATTGGAAATAAACATCTCTTAGATATTGCCCCGAACAGGGTGTTATCGTAAAGTTGAAGTGAGATCAGCGTTTTTAAAAGTGGCTACGCGCTGGTTAATCGAGTAAGAAGGCAGAGCAGTGTGGACTCTGACGGTCAGCGGCAAAGTGCTATTTTCTCCATGCGCTTTTGCCCCAGGCGCCAAGTTTCCCGGGAGTCCGACGCCTTGATAGCATATTTTTATCCGTCCACCGTCGAAGTCGCTACTCAGATGCATTCGTTGACTTTCTACAGCTGAGCAGCCGGCTGGCCCAGCGGTTTCACTTTCGAGCGCCGGCGGAATGCGGCCGGACCTCCGACCCAACGTGTGTGTCACCTCCCCTCCACCCTCACGTCCTCCGAAGCTCTTGGCCCTTTGCTGAAACGTTATACGCGGTTATTTTACACGCGAACTCTGTCGGTCTTCTCGTTTATCAATCCGCACTTAATGACTACACAGTCGTGATACCGTTGCAGTACCGGTGCGTCTGAACACGTCACAGGGTCGCTTGTTAAATTAGAAACGGAACGCGTCCCGAATACCAGGGACGGATTCCGAAGCCGATAATCCGCGCTAATATCTTATTCGTGTCATTAGTGCGAAATGCCAGCCGTTTGGCAGCGCCGGCGGCCGGCATGCCCGCTCGGCCGATGCACCGCTCCCGCAACAGTTAAATTCGGGACTGTTGCATCGCGCATCACTTTCAGTTTCATTTGTCACTCGGCTATTTTAGATCCTCGTGTCGATTATTAGAACACCGTTTTTAGAGTCGTCGCTCGCTCGAGAAGAATACATACCTTTATGACTAACGTGGTCGGCACGAGGAACACTTCTATCGATCAATTTAGGTAGCGGCGTAACCTCGTTATGTCTATTTAAATACGTCGAGGGCTAAAAGAGGTTACAATAAGGCTATATACGAGATTCAAAGTCAGTGTGCAACTATGCAATGAGCCATGTCGTCATGCAGTTATCTTGGCATCGCGTATCCTGATCAGTGATGACGGCGGAAGAGCGACACCATTCCTCACCCCGCATTGGAGTTTTATTCCTGCCTTTTCTACCCAGGACTATTTATTTTTAATAACGTCTGTTAGTCCTGTAGTTATAAAATCGTATTAAATCTGGGCTTGTGATTGTAGTTATTCTACGATCTAAATGATGCATGTGAAGACTACCGGTACATTACAACGCGGGATGCCATGATGCATATTACTACGGATATTCAAGAATGCGTGCAGACGGGCGCGGGCGTGTCCTTCGTTTGCAAGCCTGTAGTTGGCGAACGAATTATCACCTGCTTAAATAATGTCGCCCAAGTTGTGTAACAACCGCCACACGTGGGCGAACTTGGAATAATCGCCCGGCAGACAACAAACGCTGGAATGTAGGCCCCTGATATTGTTACAAAACCGCATATAACGGCGGGCCAATGTCACCGCGGCTTCTGTCTTCATATTTGATTGTCTTTATGGTAATTTGCAGTGCGGCTTGCATCGCGCGCATGTCGCACGGTCGTGTAGGCGACCTGTTTTGTGAGGCGGGTCGGTCCACGCGCATAATGCGGCGGCACGGCGGCACCGCGGCACCGCAACACAGCGCCGTAGCGAAAGTCTAGCTGACCTTCGGCGTCTAGATATGGGCGGTAATAGGTACCACGCTGTTTGACACGCCCGACATCGGATTCGAAAGAGATACACATTAGATAAACATGATTATGTCAACGTTCGACGCTGTAAATAAACTGTGTCGCGGCACTATCTCAATGACTTGATATTCATAGTTAACTGATCAAATCCATATGTAAGTTTCTGTTTGCGCACCAACTGTCGGAGGACATTTGCCTTAGCAGTGGCTCTTGTTGGGTGATGATAAAGCATACAATTCAACTTAACTAATAAAACAACGCCGAGTACGTACTGCGGTAATCGACTGGAGTAGTCGCTTGTTGAGAAATTACTTTCGCGATATCATCAAGTAGGCGGTTGTGCGTGGACAATATTTTTAAAACCGACCATTTCAAATACGCAGGTTTGTGATTGTATCTTATCAGCTGTTCGAGTGACTAATAATAGAGCAGATGGTATACATTAAACAAGAGATGTCCTCGTATATTGTCTTATTATTTTGTCTTCACCAGGACAGTATGTTAGTGGATCTGTGGCAGTGGATGTGGATGACCCGGAGTTTGATTAAGCGTTAGCCTGAATCCGTCGCGTGAATCATCGGTTTATGAGAGTCGTTAATGATGTAACTCGGAGCCATATGTTTTTTCGAACTCGCCGGAATTCCGATAATAATCATTAAAAAACGTGATCGTTAAGTAAAACAAAGGAAACGCTTCACAGTGATATTAACTCTTTGTAATAATGTTAATAATTTATATCGCTGCGGATTTCACTGCGCATGCGATTCGCACTTAAAGCCTTTTAAGAGCGCTTTTCTTGTCAATATGCCTATCTCGTATTGCAAATTCAATACATCAGGGGCGCCGTAGGGCTTTCGCTAATATTGACATGTCTCGGTTTCATTGTTTGCACGCTTGATGGATGTGGACCGCCGTCAAGATTGTGTTTACACACCTCACTCTAACCTTGGATTGGGTTTACTCACTGCATCAGCTCAAACGCGAGCGTCACTTACAGCATCCTAGCTATAATTTAATATACAACGTTTACTACTACGAGGTAATCGGCAAATAGATAAAAAAAAAACAGTAGATAGTGCTAGGATTTTTATCGTACTCTACATTACTTCATCGATTTTAGTATAGTAGACAAGATACATCAAGCTTGGCGAACTGAACATTGTGGGAGAAGCTCAAGCCCACAGGCTTCGCTGGATGGGCCACTTGCTAAGCTTAGAAGATGATCATAGCGTCAAATAAGCATACCTAGGGACTCCGATTGGTCGCCGACTTGTCGGTTGGCTTAGGTATCACTGGAAGAATCCCGTAGCATATCGCGTATAGGTACGCGAGCCGCAAGGAGTGGACTAGTAATAGGCAGTACGAGACAGAAAACACTGGTGTTCTCTTGTGCCGGTGGCCAAGACTCACTTTGGATCGCTGCATCACTGGAGTAAGACAAAGTGTATATATATATTTATATTATTTCATTTTATTAATTACTTGTATTCTAATTGTATATATAATGAAACAGTAATACAGTTGTGCATTGATATGCGATGTGTCGCCGAAACAATGTTTATTTCTTATTCGCCTAATTCCAAACGGTGGACAGTGACGGTTACGAGCGGCAGGCGAGTGGCGACTGACGGCAGACGGTACCGGCCATAAACGGCCGCGTTATTGTAACATTCCTATCGAGGATTTATCGTGCGGCGCGCGGCGCTGCGTAAATATAATTAGAGAGGCTATTTATCAGCGCGCTGGAAGGGCACCGGCTATCGTTGCTGTAAATCTCGCCGCTGCGCCCGACGGCTCAATCCGCCGAACGCGCCGAACATGCGCGATGACATGCACGTGAGCACGAACGAGAATTCGCCGCGCCGACCGGCGGTCCATACGTTACAATCAACTTGTATCACCAACCCCGCCCGCCCGCTTATTTGCTTGGAGCCCGATGGCCAGCTTATTAGTCTACGGGATTACACGAATTTATGAGCCTTTTAATTTGTCCGCGTTAAACTCGCGAAGCTGGAATTTCACTGCCTACAATGTCTAGGTGTTACGGGCTTTAGTCGCAATCAATTCCTAACCGCAATCGTATTAAACTGAACTGCTTTCGCACTAGGATTACGTATGGGGAGCTTTCGCGGCTGTGTATGATGAATATTGTATTGGCGGTTGGCGAGAAATAAGTAAAGTTTGTTTACCTCCAAGCACATAAATATGTTTATTTTAATTTGAAAGTTAAAATGACAAGGTTTTCTTATATCAATTACCGTCTTATTTTATATATTTCCGCATTCATAATCAATTCGTTTCTTGTTCTTAAATTTAAAATTATTTTATTATTTTTAAATAACGCTGGTCAAACTTGAATAGTTTTTCGGCTAAATCGTGATTATTAAGTAATAATTCTTGTTTATATATTTTTTTGTTCAGAATGTTTTCTTTGTTTTGACCGCAACATAAATCTGTTAGTTTCCAATAATTCATTAATAATTTTATTAATATTTTGTAACACCATCGATCTGCTTTTTGTTCTTATTAACATGGCTTTGTATTGTTTATTATGACAAGCTGACCTTTGCGATGAAAAAAAACCAAATGATTACATTAAACATAAATTAGACACAAGATAAAGTACTCCGTGTTCTTACGATTCATAAGAACAATAAGCCTTTATGATACAACGAAAGGGAGGACGGTTTAACTCTTAGCTATGTTGCAATCTTGCCATTTATGATGATGCGACCGTGGCGAAGGGTGGTCGTGATATATTAGCATAAACCGTGCAATATCGTCTACCGCCCAGCACAGCGAGCGGAGTTCGAAGTTCCTTGCACTAACGCAAAGCAAGATTTTATGGTGACTTTTGTTTGAGAAATATTATAAGTCAATTACTTTATGATATATTTTGAAGCATTTTATTGCAACCATTATTCTATGATATTAAAGACACGTGAAACTACCATTACGAGAATACCAGACAAAGTTTTAAGGAAGACCATGGCGACTGTTACGTAATATCCATTTCATATTTATTGTGGTGTTCTTTGGATGTAAAGTTTTTGGTAAAGTCAACAATAAAAGTGTATAATTTAATTTGATTTGAAGCTAGATTTAAATAATATCCGCCATATCTACGTTATTTCTAAAAATTTTGTTCGTTTATAAGCTAGAGTATTTTGTAACATTTTAAAAGCGTTGTCGTTAGTCACTATTATTTACATAACGTTGTAGGTATCATGAATGTATATTTGCGTGAGTCAGATGAAGAAATTTAAACGCTCCTCGGTCATGATCCTTTGCGTTTGATTTTGTTGTGTATCATATATTGGAATGTTTAGATTTCTTCTGTAGCCTTGAATTGACGAAATCACATCATTCATTATTTCACTTTGTTATTATCATCTGCTGAACGTAGGCCTTCTCGAGCTTTTTTGTCGCAAAGTACATACTCGTCAGGTTCATATTAATCAACTTTTATTATAACTTATAAGGATTTAAAGATTAAGTATTCATTGAAAAAATCTCGGAGGTCCCATATGTTGATCGGCAAATCACGTCTTCTCAATGTCACCTTGGTATTTTATGATCCTCGAGCGCACTGAAGTGTCTGTCTGGTGGCTTTATTGTAAAGTCTGCGATAAATGTTCTTTGTTATGGTCCGCGACTGCACCCATGAATATTTAGCGAGCCATCGCCGCCGTCCCTGACCTTTTTCTGCTCTTTCTCCTCAGTTCACATCCCACCGATTTTGTTGTTTAATTCAATTAATCCTTTTTAATTCGATATGGCAATTAGGCTTTTCGCCAGTACATAATTTACACTTGAAGTTTTAGTTGTGAAGCTATGGTGATGATATTCTTTTATATGTTGTGCTTACATAACGTGTAAAATATTAAGTATTATAACAGCTTTATTCATGTAAATTTATAGCTATACAAGAGATAATTACTTAAGTAGGTAGCTCTTTCCAGATAACAAATCCATAACTCACTCGTTCTTAATAGAATAACTAAATTATTTCTGTTACATTAAAACATGAAGCGATGATCGGCGCTTCTCGCGGCCGATTCTACAAAAAACTTATCAATAAACGATGTTATATTTTTTTGTCGTTCACAAAGCGTGCATTATTGTCTGTCAAAGCTCTACCTACACGATTGTCAATGTCTTGAACCGTCCCGTCAGAAGCTCATTGTTTAGCGACGAAAAAAAACAGCATCTTTGGGCTGACGCAATCGAAGATCGATCTAATCGATTATCCTGTCATGGAGTGACTCATAGGTGTAGTAATCTTCCTTGTATCTTTACCGTCTTAAACACCAGAAACATAGTATATGGTGAGTATTCTGAGAGGGTATAAAATCCAGCGATGATTTATATTCTTGCTTTTAAATTGGCATTTTTATCATGGCTTATACAATTCAATGTCACAAGCTTTGAATTAAATGTACGTAGTTATTTTTAAACTGTTAAAATATTAATCATGTACCTTTTTATTTTCAATACATCAATATAATCTGGTTAGTTATTCCACTCCCGAATGACTAATACCTAGTATAATCCGGATAGACATTCCTCGGGTAGGCCGCGGTCGCTGAAGGCGCCGAGTTCAACGGTCTTGAGACGTGATGCGCTGAAAACGGCCTCGCGGCGTCGTTAAAGTGTCGCGCGGTGTAAAAACTTTGGCCACGTTATACATAGAACTATAGACTAGAACTGAACATATTTTCTTTATAAACGGATGGAAGTGTTCGCTGCTTTATTTCTATACAAGTCCTACTCGATGACAGAGGCACTCTAAAGACGCTATTTTTTATAAACTGTAAACGTATATAATCTTTGATCCTGTTCATGTAAATCTGCAAGGATAACACTTTGTATTCCTTAAAAAGTTATTACAATTACTCTATAGTAAACCTCTATAGATTACTACATATTAATAGCGTTGATACGAAAAAATAATACAAATATGTATTTTTAATATTTGTGTATTTTAGTTTGTCTCTATAACAACATCAGTTAGTGTATTTCGTAAGATTGTTTATTTTTGCCACCCTCATATTACTTAACTTAAAGTCGAGCAGCACTTCTAGCTCTTTAGATTAATGAACGTAACCCGATCGCGTGGTGCGCCCCGCTCCCTGCGTCCCACATCAGTAAATTAATCTCTGCATAGAGATTGTGTGGAAACGCTACGCGTGGAAAACGAATCTGACACCGGGAAGGGCCCTCTCGAAAAATTTTCGATTTATGTTCAAATAAGCTTTTTTCCTTTAATGTATTGTACATTTGATTTGAAGCTTTAGAAATTAACAGTCATCACGTTGAATTTGGTTACAACTTACCGTAATATGTTTAGTAATCTTGTCGTCATTCTCACACTTGCGATATTGTTTAAACATCGAATATAGAAAGTTTGGGACGAGTGGTAATATAATTGTTTGCGTTCATCTCGAGCTCCATGACCGTTTCGTTCAAGCAGTTTGCTCAATTTTACGCATCTACGAACGAAAACATCTCGTGCATGACACCACATTCCTTCTTACTCTTTCACCTACCGTTATTGACTGTGACAATAAAACACTCTAGTCGTTTCAAAATTTTGATAAAATCCATAAATAGAAATAATCATAATTAATGTGCGTTCTATTATAATAATATATAGCTTTCTCCTCGTATGCATTACATTTCTAACTTAATCGACAGTAAACGGTTACATGGCCGGAAATTACAGTTGAATGATTGCCACAGCTCGGTTAATGATGATGAGGCAAGCGGGATTTCAATTATCATTTGTTGAGTAACAACAAATGCATCATCTTCAGATTCCTCGGTATCGAAGAATGCGTTTTGAAATCGAGGAAATTTATCAAAAATCTTAAAACAGTTGAACATCTTCAACAAACTCTGTCATCTTTCTGCAACAAATTCTTGTCAATGATCTAGCTTTGAATATTGTAGACAGCGCTCGCGTGACCTATGACAAAACGTCACTTTCTACGGACGCACGCGCAGTGCCAAATGAAGTGTGTCGCGGCAGACAGATGCTATTGACTCGCCGCTCTAATGTGCACCGGAAACCATCAATTGTGATGCGCCGGATTGCCACCGCTAAGCTTGCACCCGAAGGATGCAACTATTACAGGGGAGGAAGCAGTGATTTACGACCTTCATTGTTTTGTGTCCGAGATATTACGCATCCTCTTTCAATTAAATACTCCTTAACGAAATCGTCTTAATACATTTTTGATGCCACTTTCGCATCAATTATGAAACTTATAATAACATATTTTCGTGCTTGATCCGAAATATGTCGAGAGCATCACTTTATTGAAACAGATTCATTATATATTTATTGAACTTTGAATATTTGTAATATTAGTTTTATAGGTATAAGTTGGAATGTATAGGTGTCAGGTGTCATAATTCTTTTTTCCATCTCGATCATACTATGATATCAATTAAAGGGGACAGCTGGACGCATTTTTATCATCTCCTCTCTTTCTTTTACTCCATGTCACGGGAAACGTAAATATATAAATACTAAATACTACTGATTTCAAGCTTTGATTTAGGACTTTTTTTACCATTTAATGAAACTTAAATTTAACGGTAAAATGTTCTAAAATAGGTCTCGTACATTTTCATATCTGTATATAAAATATACGTAGTTTTGTGTATGTATTATGTTCTTATGTTATGATAACTATGCTAATGCTTAAACAAATTAACGTGGTTATTTAAATACAGTAGACGAATTTGTTCAGTGTTTGGTGTGTTAAATCAAACGATACTTTGCGTCGAACTTTCTCGAGGCTAGGCGAGCGGCGCGGCTGCCGAAGTATTGTTTATGAAAAGCGGGTCAGAAGAAAGCGACGGGGGATGCGGAGGGGAGCATGCCGGTCGCTGGTCACTCCGATATCTCCCGGTGAAGAGGTCACGGCCATCACGAGAGAATCGTCTTTTAACGGGTTAGTCTCGTGAACCCTGAATAGATTTGCCACTGTAAGCATAGCGACGGTTTTTGTTCGGATTAAATGTACGGCCAATGATTTCTGTTTTCGTTGGATTATCCTCCGCCACTTAGTTCCATCTCGCTTCGGTTTTGTTGTGCTGCCGCGTCGCCTTTCGATATATTTGCAAATTAATCATTATTGTACATGTGTGATGTCGCGTTGTCGTGGAGACTTGTGTGTGAGTGCAGCGGGCACATCGAATTAAGAATGTGTTTGCCTAGCACGCGCGATGGTAGGAGCAAGCAACCCACCTCACTTGTCTAAATACGCGCTTTGTTCAAGTGCGCTCGTCGCAAGGTCGTTGCAAAATAGCCATTCGCAAACGTTTGCAACTTCGAAGTGGTATGCGAAGTGACAGACTCATTACACTGAATCAGTAATATTGCGCAGAATTTGTCTAGTTTTCCTGTATCGCCGTATTACAACATTACAGAAGTTAGATGTTACATCGTTAAGTAAATTGAAATAAAGTTTGAAGACTGTAATTATTTTGCTGAACTTTACCATTCAGTAGTTATAATATTACTATTTATATTCAAACGAAGTGTCTGTGAATAATACATTTTTATTAAATTTTGGCTTCGAGATCTCTAGGGCATGTCAATGTTCGGCTGATGATGATGCTAATTCGTTTAATGAGATCGGCAGCAATATACACTTTAACATAATACCTGTATCTTCAGAAGTCATTTGATTTTACATGAACATATTATCAAAAGAGGAAGCATCCTTGTTAGTAACACGGTTAAGTTTCAACCGGGCCACACGCGGAACTGCCTTATTGAATTGACCCTATCATGAGCCTATAGTATATCGTTTGTTTATCAGACGCTCCCGGTAATTGGTGCTTATTTAGGAGTGGCTCGTCCATTTCCGTGTCGTTGACGTTACGTAGCCACAATGAGAACTAATTGGCGTCATGGTGCTCTATGTGCCCGGTAATGTCCACGTGGGGCTTAATAATGGATTTAATATGATGTATACATAGAATGCATTTAAGCTCACGAGACTAAAATTTTCAAGAGTTTGCGTTTGTAATAAACAGAAACATTATGTAATATTAAAATATATTTTTCTCTAAATCTTTTCTATAATCATAAATACTCAGCATAGATTCTATACTATTTTAGCCAGTACACAATTAGTAATCTGTTTTCAGAGTTTTATATTTGGTTATCAGGCTTTCTACAATGTGCGTATATCTTATCACTTCAACGAGACTCGCCTCTGGGATTTCCATTACATTTGTAATGATCTTGATAGTTTTAGCACATAAAAATATTCATTTTGTAATACAATATTATGTTGTGTATGTAAATAATTTTTAAAGTATTATTTTTCTTACTTAAAACAGAACTTACATTTGCTGCCTGCTAATAACATATGCCGCTGGTTAGAACGATAAACTGCACTGCTAGGTTGCTTTGGAATATAAGATGGCAAGTCTCCTAACCCCCAGGTATATTGAAGTCTTTTTTTGATCTGCCACATGCATTTATATTGAAGTGATAGGATATTGCAGTTAAATTAATTAATTTAAAATTTTTGGCATAAAGGATTAAAATAATTCTCCATATTTCACATTTTGCTATTTACAACCGCATAATATTGCTGCTTTGTTGCTATCGTAAAAATAACGATTCAAATGTTATGGAAGAAAAATGTGAAATTTATTTAATACGTTCCATTACTATTAAAGATATTTATATACTACCTTCTCGATCAAACTCGTGAGTCTTAATTAAACTCCAAATATTCGCTTTCATCAAATACAATGGGATTTATTTTGTATATGTATATGATTTCTATTGTTGGATGACAGATTATTATATTACACACAATTAATCAAGAATGAGTCGTATTACGCGCTTAATTTAATTAATATGCAAATGACGACAAGTAAACAAATAAAACGCTTTAACAGCGGAGCGTCGCTACGAGCACGTGGGACGCGCCCACGCGACCGCCGAGCGATAAATCAACGACATGTAAACGACCGCGATCCTCACGAAAAGTTACTCCTTCATCGGTATAAAACCCTCAGATTTAACGGATATTGGAGAAAAGGATTGTGAAAACACTTGCCTACTATCAACAAACATTACTGTGTATGGGTTTTGAAGGGTGTCATAGCTATAGAATTTAATGGGGTGACTAAATTTAACATCTTATGTCTTAAGGCGATTAGCACAATGCGGTACTGTGTATATCATCCTAACAAGCGTCGCGTTGTTACATGCAATCACATACAGTAAACTTCACCGAAAAGAAAGAAAAATTACACTGATACATATTACAATTATTCTTTAAGGTTAATTTAAGTCAAGATTTTTAAGACAACATGTTAGCTATCTCAGTAATATTACTATCCATAAAGCCCTTCCCTGTGCAGCATTGTTTCGCGGCGCAAATAGGGAGCTGCAGTGGTACCTTCTACCACCAGTAAAATTTTTATTGTGTACCAAATAAGATACGATTTCATACAGAGTAATTTCCATTGTAACAGAGCGTATGAGATATTAAATAAAAAAACATGTTTATTGTTGCAATTGATTGTAAAGAAATTGACTGAAATAAAATAAGAAAAGACTGTAATAAAATAAGATAAATGTTATAACCTATCTTACCGTACCACGAATTGCAACTGACGCAACGGTTAACCGAATACAGCGCTCGTTTTGTAACTTTCCACCGTCGCTCGAACCAAATCTCAAAGGAACGGCTGCAGTGCCTCCTGCGGATTATGCCCTCACGAAACTCTACTTCTTTGGCATTTGATGTGAACCGCCAATTCCGGTCACTTCGTCTCATTGCGAAAAAGCAACGCGTTCCTTTTAAATCGTTACAAGTTTTACTGGTGGTAGGTCTTTGTTACCAGAAACCGTCTTCGATAGATACCATCGTAGCCCTATTTTTGCCACCAAACAGTAGTGTACAAATACTAGTGTTCTGGTTTAAATGAAACTGTAGTTATGTAATTACTGAGGTAACGTGACTCGACATCTTGACTCAGGACAACGAGCACAATGTGATGCAGTAATATCATCCTAACTGGTATTATGGATGGGCGTATCACTTAAATTAAGTGATCCTGCTCGTCTCGTAATATCGTAGAATAAAAAATATTTTTTTTTATTTTAATAATATTAGACGTTAGTATGTTTCGAGTAACGACGATAATTAATGATCAGAACTAAAACGTAACAATCCATATAAACAAAGTGGTTGCCTAATAGGTTTTGTTTTTGGAAGGTACATAGCTGTTGTGATGTTATAGTATCGACTATGACGTCAGGTTAAATGTACCAAACAGGGGCGTGCGCTGCATACAGAGTTATTTATTTGCCTGTATATTGCATACCCAGGCTTCCTTAATCTATCTAAACAATAATGTCTCAACGTTACTCAAAAGTTATATAACTATACTTTGACTATTGCTAAATTGACTAAATTTCCAAATTGGTAAATATATTTTTAAGTATAGATAAGCGCATATTTCGGATGTGGTTTCTACAGTCTACCTGAAATTTCCGTTCACGTCTTTGGTACCAACAGCGCGTATTGGTTTTTAATTTTGAGGCATTATTATTATATTGTAATTTAAAACATGTGTAGTCTCAATAATTACAGAGAGTGTTTCGTCAACCGGTATTGCCAGCAATCAACAAACACAGGCGCATTCGCAATTTGTGTAACGTCCTCCTTTGTGTACGCTGCTTAGTTCATTAATACACAAATCTTACAACTTAAGTGTTACGAAATCCATACGCGGCGCGAACGTTTGGTATAATTGCGCGGGAGTGGTGCCAAGTGCTCCGCTCACGGAGGCATGCGGCACCGCTCCGTTCTGAATGAGAATACCAATTTGACAATGACTTACTGCCACATTGCTCGCCATACTCGTGTAATGTTCAACGTAACTCAACTAGCCACTAAAACTCAAAATTTTCTATTGCTTTAACTATATTTTCAATAATTTTTTATGTATTATTTGTTCAGAAGTTTGCTGGCTCTGATGTTGAAATGCTGTGCCAAGCATAGGTTGTGGTAAGTTTCAGCAAATACTACTATGAAGAAAATTGATTTCATGGACTGGTCAATTCTTGTTACATTTGACGTCTTATATTCTGGTGAGCTGTATATCTTTCTTTGGTCACACCTACGTCGTAAGACGTGATTATGAAATAGAAAGGAGTTCATGATGCGTTGTGAAATGCGCACAAAAAGGACATGTTTGCCCATTACTTGAACGTGAGCGATAAGTTAAATGGTGTCAACCGAAACGCTTATCTCTGTGTCTCATTTGAATCCCACGCGCTTAGGCAATCTCATGGAGAAGCTTTCGTGTGACCGATTTGAATAAACCTTTTACGGAATTAATAAAGTGTACCTCTCTCCGATCTCCCTATATAAACTTCTTAAAGAACTCTCGTCGTTGTTTTTGATTAAGATGTAAGCCTTTGATATCGAAATGCCGGCCATATTCGTAATGCCGCGAGTTCGCATAATGTGACACGCGTTATCCGCGCCTTAACCATGTCGCGCCCAATGTTGCCAAATAAAAAAATATTCGCAACTCCAGTATGCGTCCCGTGGTTTTAAAATAAGTAAAAAAAAATCCAGATGCTCACATGTAACGATTCACTTTTAACAGATGTTAGATATTTACATTGCATATTATTCTAGTGCTTTAAAACTTACTTTAACAATTGTACAGATGTTTATACTTAGCAACACATCACATTACTTATAACGCACGAAGGATCTTTAAATTTACAACTCTTACGATTTATAACGTATTTCTATTCAAGAGTATATTTAAAATGGGAGAAACACAGAAACTTTATAACATAAAAGGTACATATGTTTGTCGTAAGAATACATGTATGAAGTGTTGCCATTGCTTTCACCAACTCATCCATCCGTTCGGTTGCGAAAGTGGGGCATTTTTCACATGATTTATTGGGAGAGACGTGCACTGGCGACGTTAAATGCCACATTATATTTTGGAAAGGGTCCCACGTGATGCTCATAGTTTCGCAATAAAGAGATCTCGTGGTTCATTCCACGAAATTGTTTAAGTTGAATGTATTTTTATGCATTTTTTTGATTCGTATAACCTTTGACATTTGACTGTTGCAAAATTCTTGAACATAACCGTTATTTGGAAGTATAGTAATTTTTGAACATATGCAAAGTATCAGGTCGCCAGGCAACAAATTCATATTAATTCGAATTCAAAACAATTTATTTTTAGTGTGATAAATGTCGCCGCTTGTTTTGTAAGTAAAATATTGTCTGTCAGTATTTTTTACATATTATTGAAAACAAGTGAAATAACAAAATAATTCCTGTTAGGCACTTCCGTATACTTATAAACAGAAATGATCGTCTTACTCTATCCTATGTGGGTGGTGTTTCAACGTTCAGTTTTTTTGGTGCTAACACTTGACTAAATCGAGCAATTCAGACCTCCAGCGTGGAGCATTTTTAGTTCAGATGTGCGATAAACTAACGCAAACTTTTCTATATAAATCAAACGCTTTTGCCAAATGGCTAAAGGATGTTTGTATATCTTATGGTATACTTTGATTGAACAAAATTACAACTTTAGTTAATTAGTCTAACTTCCAATAAATTCATATGAAAAATGTTTGTAAAGTTCGTTCCCTCTAGTTTTAATAGTTGGTTTATCACGAGTGTGGCCGATACACGAAATTTGTAGTTAAATGTTAATACAACATCATTAGAATATGTATTGAACGAGCTTATTAGTATCTCAGTTATTAGTTATCTTCTACAATCTATATATATATATATAAGAGATTTCCACCAATGTTTACACTCATCACGATATGTTCGAAAACATAAGGCCCCAGTGACTTGAAATTTGGTAGGAATATTCCTTTTACCGAGTATAGGTCAGCTAAGAATGGATTTTACGCAATTCCTATCTCAAAAGCAGTTGCGAGGGTGTTTACGAACTGCAAAGCAGACGGAAAACAGCGAATTGTTATTAAAACATAAACATATTATTTGGTTATCTTCATGACATAGTCTAACACATCATTCTATCTAATCAAAATAAAAAAAGGTATGATGTAGGCGCGGAACCGTTTTAAATTTTGATAAACAACGGAAGGTCACACGAATTTTCGACAATTTACGTTCTTATATTGAGGAGAGGTAGAGTTCTAATTTACTCGTCTTGTTTTAATAACGCAACTTACGGTATCTTCGACAAAATTTATTCACAATTATGAAATATATGATTGCGAGAATCGATTCTGAGTTAAATATTACGAAGGGAAACATTTACGTTTTTGTTTGACCCCGTGACTTAATTACAGTGTTGCCACTTTGAATTCCATTCCGAGATTTTAATATTTCTCAGTCTATAATAAACATTATCTAAATTGACAGCCGACTTAATGAATGCCGTTTAATCGCTTTTGCTTTAACTTGTTTTATGTAAATTGAGTAAGAGGCACGAGGAACCTTTGACCTTGGATGTAATTGGCGCAATGAGACACCTTCATGTTTTTGTTAACATTTTTTAGTTAAAGCAGATGTCGTGTTTTGGGACTTTAACATTTAAATAACCCATTGTTTTTATTACAGTCACTAAAGTACAACGAGATAAGTAAAGTACAAGACGAGGAAGAAAAAATTTTGAATGTATATGCTATTAGTATATAATAGTATAAAATCTCACAATATTATGAATTGTATGTTTATGGTAACCAAATCTATATTCATTATTGAGAATGTAATAGGAGCGAAATTCTTATTGTTTAGTCGTGTAAAGATAAATTGTAATGATAGTTGCGAATCCCCGTACGAGATCAGCGACGGAAGCCGCACCGTTAATTAATTTAAGTTGATATTCCACTCGTAAAGCCACAAAGTTATGGGCTGTTAACGCCGAATTAATGGCGCAAACATGCACGCCCTCCGTTTGTGCCGATCTCCTTTGTGACTTCATTTCACGCGGCGGCCTCTTTGTTCGTAGAGATAAGTGTTTACATCGCTTAGGACAGCGTTGGTGGCCTTATAACTTTTGTTTTAGATGCTACGTTAATTTTTAGTGTTGAACAATACATTTAGTCGTAACATGAAGAATATTGACTTTGCAGTTTTGATTGGTACCCGTGTTTGGCAATCAATGCAGTGTACAGATATTTGTAGGGAGTACCGGAGTTGAAATATATAACGGGCAGGCTTTATTATTTCAGAATTATGCTTTTTATTACTGTTTGTTATTTTTTGCATTATATCTATCTAATTTTTTAGAAATAAAAAACTTGAACAATTAGGTGATGAACAATCTTCTTCCTCGGTCTACGGCGGGGCGACAGGAACGCATTCCGACACATTCCTATCCTCTCCGAGTGGACCAAATATCGAAATTAAGATTTTATATGGTATGTAACGTAAAATTAAAATAATTAAAATTGGTACCATCACAACATTAATTTTAAAACATGTATGTTTCAAGCGATTAATATGAAACGTCGATTAATCAAAAAAATATCTGTCGTATATCTAATGAAATATCTATGAACAAGCACTGTACTATACGTTATCGTTTCAGTCAATAATAATTTTTTATAATGCATTCAGTGTCTGTATAATAAGGCAATTGATAATCAGATGATAGGCCATACACGTAACAACTTTGTTTGTGACTTACCTAGCTAGCCGTGAGAAGTATTTGCTGTGCACATCGGGGTAACAGCGTGACGGGCCTAATTGTAAGGAAGTGGCTGTGAGTGCATAAATAAATTCAATGGTATGCAACTTGTAATTTATCTTAATATTGTCCGCCGGGCAGTTTTCATCTCGACCGCGCTAGCAGGTGGGCGTGGGCCGATCTATATTAATTGATCCCGTCGAGTTTCCACCGCCTGCGGCTTTGTGCAGCTGTACCTTGTGATACTTGGAATGACACTTTCTGTTTCAGATGTATTTCTCTCTAATATTAGAACGTCTGGATCAGACGTCTAGGAAAAATAAAAAAACACATCTTACCGCAGCTCCCATATGATATTTAAATGTCTGGGATACGCGTTATTATGACTGGTGAATCGTATTAACGGTAAAGAATAACCTGTCGAGTCGTGTCGATATCCCACAGCAATGTTTCGTTTTGTTTTTTCTTTTCGTTCGGTCGTACCGTAAATGGGACGAGCCAATTACGCGCGCTTTATCCAGTGCAAACACAGGCAGGCACGCTGCTCACCACGTGCCCGCAGATCCGCGATAACGTCAACTGACTCACGTTCGTTGTTTTTAATTTCGCAAACGCCGTCAATGTTCGCTTGAACAGTTATGCGGCATACATTTCGCCGCGATCGTTTTGGACGCGGTCGCAAACTAGCCGAGACGCTCTCGACCCCGCCGACCTTTATTCAAAATGCCGGGAATTGATCATTACCATCGCTAGTAGAGCCGAGTGAACGCGGCTAAGACGCCCGCGAACAACTATATCGGGGGTTTCTTGTAACTGGATACGTTTGCCCGTGGGGGTGCCCGTTAGACGCGAGGTCGTCGACAGGTGCCGATTTGCAATTGACGAAAGCGTGCTTCGCCCATTTTAGTCATGCATTATTATGGAGAATAAACTCTTATATCCCCGATAGTAATAGTAATTCATCCATATTCAGACTCATTTTATAATTAATAACAGGTATTGTCATTTCCTTTTGTAAACTATATAAATTCAAATCTCAATTATTTTAATATTAAAAGTGTTTTGTTTACTATAATAACCACTTTAAGAAAAGAATATAACAGAAAGAATATCTCGGCACTATGTCGTGCACCGCACCTTTAAAGACTAATTGATACTTAACTACGACAAATATAAAAATCAAAATTTCAATGCATTTTAAAATCGTTCGAATTGATACTTAATTACTTACCCATTGGAATAACCAAAAACGTGAAGTAAATTTGCATATAATTTCGGAGCGCAATAATCACGAGTATTGTACAACGTTGAAAAGAAAAAAAAAACTCATTATAATAATATTCATCTTGGTGTTAAAATAAGGACACGAAGCATGAAGTTATAAAGTTTAAAATTAACCATTATGTCAGGAGTTAAAAATGTTTTACGGCACGTACAATTTGCATTGTAAAGTTTTCGTGTAAAGAGCTGTGTTTGCGTAGACTTTATTGACTTTGAGATCATGTCTTGCAAAAATCGGCAGACATCGGTATTCTTGTGCTGTTATTTTTAAAAAGTAACAAACATCGAGTAAGTGGTGTGCAGAAACACCATTGTGTTGTGAGGTCAACTCATTACCGACTCCGCCCGACCTTGTTTATGGCGCCTCTTTGTATTGCGCGTTTTTTTTATAAAATGTTCTCAGCCTGTTAAGCGCGACCCATTTTCATACTCCAGCGGTAATTTGCGTCCGTTTGCTTAATTACTTTAATTGTTAACTTTGTCAGGTCAGCCTAGTTTTGGGCTATACCAACTAACCTAAAACTGTATTCATAAGGTTAATAATAAAATATTAATTTTACTTTCAATGTTTGTAACTTTTACGTGAAATCGTTAGAATTCGTGTACTGTGACGTGGATTGTGAATATGATAAATGTATGTTATTTAATTTGAAATGGTAACTGGAAAGGAAACGATTACGCCGTCTATGACGAATACATTAAATATAATTATGATTTTCATTTTTTTTATTGAAATTATTAATTTAAGGCGAACCAATACAAAGTGTGGTTTAATATTCACTACTGATACGGTTTAATGCTAACTATTTGAAGCTTTACCATTGTTGTCATGCTTTCAACATGCGAACTTATTTTTAATATCTCTGTCTGTTTGATAAAGATTTTAAAAATATTAATATTTCATCACAAATAAATATTGTTTGAGCGATATCGGCCATCGGCGATTATCGTGCCGTATTAATAATTTCTTTTAAAATGTGAACCGGGTACCCCAACTTGGATAATTTATTAACCCCATTGGTTTTCCACCTACAGGAGGTCCTACGTGTTACAAAGTAAACGATTAGTCACTGCTGAGGTAGTCGGACTCCGGAATTCCGAAGCTTCTTTCCAATTAATTACAGTGCTGGGGTTATATCAATATTTCGTAAATAAAGTAGCGAATGTGGATTACCAATTACAATTTATAGAACAAAATGTTAATATTTCAATAATATTAATAATTATAAATATTTTCATAAATGTTGATTTGTCTTGATAAAATAATTCACATGTTAATTATATCTGTTTCCTTTCGTGCAGATTTTAAATCATTGTTAGAAATCGTCTATGCGAATTATTCATGAAACTTTGTTACATTTAGCCAACGTGCAGGTTAACATTATCAGTTCATGTCCGGGGCCGTAGTAACGCGTTATCATCAGATCTCTAACAACGCTCGTGACTCGTTATCTCGATAATTTCATGAGCGATTAAAGATTTCGTTCGGCCTGCGAAAAATTTCCTAGACGTTTGCGTTTAACTTACAGCTATTATTGTAACGCTGGTAATTCCCACGAGGTTATTTCTACTCGTGAAATGTGAATAAATGTGAAATGAAGAGGCTGGCTGTCCGTTAGATGTGGTCACGGCGGCCTTAATAACGTATGGAAAGAATGCTCAAAATATGATCGAATATAATCACGTTTCTTAGTGTCAGTCATAATGTTTGTGATTTATTTTATTCAACAGAACCACGAGACGTGCGAAACGCTTGCTCATAACAATGTAGTGCTACTTAGGTTGATATCCACAAAACCACTTTGTAGCTTTTCGCCTTGAGACATAAGATATTAGTCTTGTCATCCCAGTAATTTCATTACCTACAACGCCTTTCTAACCGAAACATAGTAACTTTTACAGGGCATGATTTCAATCAGCAGAAATAGGAACTGAGGTGATATCTACCAAGACGTTCTTCGGCAATACAGCCCTTCCACTTGTAAAAAGAATTACAGGTTTTATTAAATTGGAACCGTCAGATGAAACAACATTCTTCCCGTTTTTACCGTCAAAACATTCAGCTAATATATCAATACCTTCAATCGGCATATTAATAGGTAACAGTTCTCCCGCTGTGTAGGGCCTGTTACGTGGCTTTCGTACTGTCACTATGGAGTCTTCAGCCGTGGAACTGTGTTGCTGTGGAAGCCGTCGATCAATCTATGTAAGGTTTAATTGACACGCTCGCGGCGAGCGACTGAATTCGTGTCGTTTCCGTTAATTCGGACTGCGTCCGCGCCGCTCGCGATTTATTCGCGACGTAATCAGGTCCCTTACGGTAAACTCGATCGGGGCTCCTCTTGTGCTGTGCTCTATCACTGCGTAAGTGCTTCACGTTTCGCTCAAGTACAATACGACATTTTCTATTTATTTTCTTATATCTACTATATTTAATATCTATTTAATTTTATTAAAAGCATAAAAATTTGGTAAACTATTGTTAAAACAGTTTTCGTCACATTATTAAATAATCCCGTGTAAGCAATTTTAAGAAGATATCCAATGGCAAGGCAAAATAAATTGAAAATATGTATCATTTCACCTTAACATCATAAATGTTATTTAAATTCCAACAGGCTACAATAAAGCATCTTTACTATACATATAGATTCACTGTATATCCTTGATGTATAAGACAAACCTGTAATAATTTTTAACAATGTATTAAAGTACATAACTAGCTTGTGAGGATCAGTTAAGCGCGGTGTGAACTTTCATGAGAGACGCGTCGGCGAACGGCGCACATCGCGCCGCAATCCATTTCCCTCCTCGCGCTCCCCATGATCATTTTTACCGTTTGAGAGGTAAAAATGCATTTAATGTCGCTAGTTAACCTTTAGCGTGCGCAGATGTACTAGTACGTACCCCATGGCGCCGCGCGATAATTGCGGAAGTGCTCCGGGGCCCGCCGCCGCTCTCGCTCGCGCTATCGCCGCCATCTGCCGCCGTGCAACTGTTTAAGGGCCTCTCCGCAGCCCGCAGCAGCGTCTTTGTCTCGTGCCACGTTACGTGTGACATTTGCTGCGTTTGTCGTCATTTGCATGCTGTTTATTGTGCCCCTATCGCTTCCATCTTAAGGTCTCGCTGACACGGCGCCGTCGCAGTGACATCACTCCGAGTTTGTTCCTGTTCGTTAAACCCTACACTCGACGTTGACACGTCCTGCATTCGTGTTTAATTTATTTTCGCCTGCCTCCATTTGGCTTGATTGCTTTTAAATGTCCATGTTAAATGCGATCGCAAAACTTTTTACGTTTTTGAAATGTTCCTCTTCCGTATATCATCTGACGGTTATGTGTTTATGTAAATGCACGTGTGCATTACTCAGTTATTTTCACGAAGTAATTCATTGTTATTTAAAATGAAATCGATTTCGCTTTTCTTGCAGTTAGTTCGTGGCAATGTTTACTATCGCTTAATTGTTATGATAATTATTTAGGACACCGAATACTTTCATTATAGGTTCAAACTGTAATATGTAAATTATCGTTACCATTAGACAGTCTTATATATTTATTAAAAAACTTGCAATATGTTTTTAACCAAAACCTAATTTCTATATGACTTGTCTCAAATTTAGTCCGAGGTGAGATTAGATCTTTTTCGTTAGTTCCCAAGGAAATCACTTAGTTCCTTGTTCTAAAATTTTGTATTGTGTTCTAATTGAACAAATGAGTAGCAGTGATTGTAATATTATAATTGGTCGGTCAGTAGCGAGTATGCCACTGGGCTAGGTTAGATGCAGTCGGCGGTGGCTCGGCGCCGGCGCGCCAGCCCGGTTGCACTCCGTCGACCTAATTTTCAACAGTCTGTGTGCACAAGTACTGTGCATTGAATACTTCCCCTATTTTCGATATGCACGCGCGTAATCTAATCGTAACTCTGAATTCTTTTTGTAAATTTCAACTGACGTATTGCTTTTCTTTTTCTCTCTCTTCCTAGCTATTATTCCATATAGTTATTGAGTCAACTTAATGTATTCTAAACCGATTATCACTAATGCAAATAGCATTTCATAATGTAATCACACTTAGTGAGTAACGTTCTTTTTCAAGGTACGCTAACATATCTTTAGTTGTTCCAGTCAGTTTGTTTCTCGTTAAATAGATTCACATTGGTGTCATACAGACTTTATTATCATTTTAACTAAAAATAAAAGTATTAGGATAAGTATATTAATCTAAATTAACACTCGAAATCAGAACAAAAGGTGGTGTTGGTAGTAAATTAAGGCCCACATTCCTTTATTAAATATGATTGGTAACCTGTCAAATACTATGTAATTAGCGAATGGAGCAATTGTGTTAATGGTTTTTAACCTTCTGCAGCATGAACGTGACCAAAATCCGACAGCCCCCGATACGATTGCATAGAAAATTGAGCGGACTTGATATTTGTCAAAATATCGGTAAGCGGGTGCGAGGACGTGTCGGTCACGCGTTCAGGTGACGGCTCCATCACGATCGGCTTTCGATTCGACTCCCGCGCGCGGCCCACTGTTGTGCAACTCGGGGAGATTAGACGGCGCCCGGCGTGCCAAGGTCGAGCACGGTGTCGCCGGCAAGAGAGGCCAGATCTGATAAGCTGATCCGTTCAAGGTTTTAATAGGTGTTGAAAATAAATCAATTATATCGATTGGGATTTCAAAATTTTTAAGTGCTCTTAAACTCTTGGGTAAAAATGCAAATAATGCATTAATTACACTTAAATTTAACTCATTAGTCTATACATTTATATTTTACTTGTTTAGCTATTTTTACTGCTTGACTAGTCACACATCGCATGGATTACTGATAATCCTTTTAATTTTTTTACATATTCGCAAAGCCTATAGAATTGCTTATGTATTTGAAAACCTTGATAAACAGTAGATCATTACTCTCATTTTTCTTGTATATGTGGTCGGGTCGTAAGCCCGTAAATAAATCATTGCGTCCGACACATTTTTATTTATACGACGGTGACATGCAATTTACCAGGCGTCATAACTGATGATGCGAAATGACGGACCCGTTCAAGTCGCCCGCAAATTAAGTTTTATTATCGTATTCAACTTTATTAAGCATTTAAGCTGTAAGTAATTAAACAGTTTACGCTGATTACAATCGGTATAAATTATTTAGCAACTATAAACTTTTATGGTTTCATTACAACATTCCCTCCCGCGCTTTGTTTTTGAAGTAGGTAGTATACCTTCATACATATTTAATAGTTATTAAAACTTCAATATTGTTAAAATTCATTTATTTTTCTACCACTCAAATGATAAATTTTATAGCCGTTTAGCAATTCACATAACAATTGGACAGATCTAATAAAGGCAAATATTGAGTATGTTTTCTCGTAATTTACAAATAAATTTTTGACTTGGTGACTTTCCGATACTGATATGATCTGTACGATATTTATGGAATTAATAAAACTGATCGATACCGTTTCATTGGTCATTTTCACTTGGCACGATATAAATTGTAGCATAGGCAAAAGAATGGGAAACCTTAGTTTCATATGAAGTATCTTTTATTTTATCTCAAATATAGTGACGACTCTTTACTAGGAAAAATATTGATAGATCATACATTAATTCGAATTTTTGTTTGAGTTTTTTTGGGCACCGAATTTTGAGCTTTGTTGTGACAATCGACTGCATTAGTGGTGTATCTTACGACATAAGCGTGGAAATGATTCTCTAGCTCTAATCTAACAATCTACGTAAATAAACTAATGCATGTAAATAAAATTTCTAAATAACATTCCATGGCATTGTCTGTTGTTATGTTGAGTGCTCATATTAAAAGAATTTTCAATTTATAAATATTTTTCACCATTATTAATAGAATCTTGCAGTATATGTTATCACAATAAGCCAATGTGAAGCGTTGTACGTAAGTTGTTTTTAATAAATGTTTATTACAATTCATGCGTTAATGTAAAAATTATTATGCAACGCTTTGTGTGTGTTTTGTGTTTATTTAAACTCGTTATTAATAGTAAATTAGTTACGCTTTAGGTGCCTACCTTGTCGGAAGGCAGGGAAAACCGCACATTCATATCCCATTTGTGCGTTATTCATACATCACACGATCGGTACTTGGAAATGAAGTGATGTCGTAATGGCAGTCGTACTGTGTAGACCATTTCTATCTTGATCAAAAGGATCAAAGGGTCTGGAAAAATCTGTATTGCTGCGTTGCGATTAATCAGAGGAGCTGTCCAGAATTGTGATGTATTATTCCAAACCGATCTCGATGTCCTTTGCGACTGTTCAACTTAACCCGCAAACTCAGCTTTAAGGTACAATCGAATATGATCGCTGTTCCCTCGGGTATTTTCTAAGCTCAATCGAGACTTCAAAGGCGATGTATGAAATCCTTGACCGCCATTAAATTCTATTGTGTAAGCGGGCCGACATTGCGGCCGAATCGAATCGATATCAATTCATCGGCGCTCTTCGAACCACTCGGGTGTTGATTGCGAAACTGCTCTTAATCGCTTTAATAACATCATTGTAACGCTTTAAGTCTTAAAGGTTATCAAAACAAGAAAAAATTATCAAACGTTTCAGACGCTACATTTTAAAGACAAGAAATAAACCTTCACAAATATGAATCAATCATTTGTTACAACTTTAGTTTTGTCCTTGAACTCTTCATTATCGTAAATTGGATTTATTTATCTGTAACCTGCAAAGAACTATCATTAACTATACAACAAGTAAAATTTAATACGCTGATCGTCTGTCTTTTATTCGAGGCGTAGTGAAATATGCGCTAGTGCGGTATTGGCCTACTTCTTGGTACCATTAGGTTGGTTTGTACATCTGTTCCATCAGGGGCTAATTTGTGTTTATTAGCCGTGATTGGACTGCGGGTCAGCGTCGTAAACGTCTTCAGCCAATGTGCTCACTACCAACCTGTCACAATCTATACGTCATGTGTGTATATACGTTTAGTAGTTTAGTATTATTCTCAATAACAACTATAAGTTTCTTTTTTTTTTCTACAAAATCACCGGCGAGTCGTTTGATTGATGGTAAGTGATCGCCATCCCATAACAACGTGGCACCAGCTAGGACGACATACAGATGTTGAATCTTGTTATTCTCGTTTCATCTTAATTTTCGACAATATTTTTTAAACATAATATGTTAATTACCCCAGTGATCACTAGCCACAACGCCTTTCAAACCGGAGCTCGGAAAGTTTTCTACAGTACCTACTTAACCTACCTAGCCGGTTTCCGGTAGCATAATTCTACCGCCAGTAAAACTAATAATTGTGTAAATAAATTTATTTTCTTTTCTTTCAGGTAACAAAATTACTTCACTCAACCTTCTGTAGCAAGATTATACAGTGTAAGTTTCTTATACCAATTACCTAGATTTATTGAGAGCTATCTAAGATAAATACAAATCTTCTAATCCGCGGACATTATCATCAACTCTGTCCGTTCCTTGAGCTATCGGGATCGAACGTCTTAATTAAGTATAATTTTATTGGAAGAATATCTGTTCTCGTAAATCTAATTGTTTGAAATATTAGTTATCGAGCAGATAAAACAAAGTGAACCGAGGAAGGAGGTCAACAACAATTATGCCGACAAATCGGACGCACTTTTAGAAAGTAGCTATAAAATGGTACAACACTAAAGTTTTACTAAATATACAATATTATATATAAAGAAGCCTTTAATATTCCACCATTTGCACTTTTTGTTTAGTACTTCGTCAAACTCATCTAAAAATAATAAAATCCTACAAATTCATATCATATTCCTTTCCTAAGCAATGAAAATATTAAAATACATTCAAATCATAAGTAAACAAGTTTTAAACTTTTTTATGATCATTCGTTATTTTAATCAGTGTCTTGTAAAATAACTTTTTTTATTAATTTACTATTATGTTAATAATATGTATGGCATAGTATTGCAAACAAACAGATACATGCCAAAAACATCGTAGTGTTTATAATACTGAACTTATAAACTGAACTGAAAACTGTTACAAAGTTACCTAAGGATAAAAAAAAACATAAATCACATCGTTTCACTTTCCCCTAAGACTTTATAAATCAATTTATTTCCCCTATTTCATTATTTGGGGTAAGATAAGAAGAATATGGGGTGAGATAAAATAAGTGGTTCTATTACATTGTCGTAAACACCATCCCTTTCCTTAAAAATTAATATTAAGTGTGGGGAAGGAGTGGTTAACACTCTATTATTTTTGGTATTTATAACTTTAACATTTGTTTTTATTTTAAATCGACTCTTAATATTTATTCTAAGTTTTATAGAAATAAGACTTCGAATAAGAGATTTTGTTTAACATAGGTGTTTAGATAAAACAAGAAGAGTATTAATCGTAATTTAATATATTAGCCTAATATGTGTTATGAGTAGCGATAAAAAAAAAAACAAATGTCTGGTTTAAACTACCCTAGCAGCTAATTGACAGTATGTAACGCAATGACTTCTATCTTAATTGCATCGAGAGTTGACAGAGGCAATTAAGGGCGCGCTGATTTGACGAGGAGTTGACGACCGCAGAGCAATCAGCTGTCCTTAGTACTCAACTAGCATTATGACGTCTTTATGACTGTTATATTTTGTGAACATAAAAGTTATATTATTCGTCTTATACGATATTAAAGAAAAACTCTACTAACAATTAATGTATGGTAAGACTTCGTTGTCTTCGACTGTCCAACTTGTAGCGATTGCATTGCCTGTTTTAAACGCCCGTAGTGTTCGAAAGGCGACGTAGTTAGTGAAATCGCTAAGTTAACGAGACTTAAGATCTTGTGTCTCAAGGCAACGAGAACAATGTGCCGCAATGTTCACCGTCTTACCTAACATCATGTCGTTATGGGCGGGAGTACTTACTGTAAGGTTATATTCAGAAGTAAAATATTATATGTTTTAAAGCTTCCCAGCACTGTTTTTCTTTAGCCAGGTAAGAAGTTTCCTGATAAGAATAGAGGTACTTCAAACTTTACAATAATTGATTAAAATTCGATACTGTTATCGAAATGCATATCCAATACAGTTGGGGGTCACGTGATTATTATTTCTTCTTTATGTACACATCATATATCTTATAAGTTATAATCAGCCGATAGACATTGCTGGACAAATGTACTTCGCCTGCATCCAAGGGTTCCTCACGACGATGACAAAATTGTAGGTTCAAATTATAGGAGACTTTCTAGTTCTACGATATACCAGACGCAGATGCCTGTCAAGGATATTACTGTCTTATTGCCCTTCAGCACTTGGAGCAATGTGTCCTGCTCATTATCACTAAGCTGCCAAATCATCATAAGATATTAAGACTTGTATAGCAGTTTCGCACACTATAGATAACATTGTTATATTGTATATTTTGTGCGTGATGGATTGCGCGTAATTAGAAAAAAAAATCTTTGAAATATCACACGTCTAAGTATCGCTTGACCCGTATATCATACAACATGTGTAAGTATCGGTAGAAAAACGGCTTATGTAAATATTCGGAAACCAACTTGAATGCTCTTTTTAAATTACCTACTATGTTACCGAGGCTTGACGAAGATGTTACCGAGTAAATGATGATCATAAAAACATTACGGGTATAATTGAGAGTGGATACAGTTGCTCAACTTTCACCGGTTACGTTTTACTCGAAACAGTTTAAGCGTTCGTTATCGTTATTACATGCAGCTTAGCCGGGCGACGGGTGTAATGGGTGGGCGCGGCCCGGGGACCGCTCTTGTGTTAATTGTTGTACGCCAGCTTCGCGTTATTGTCGGCACTGTAAGCTAATTGTAACGTTATCGACCGACTTTAAACTATCCGTGTCTCGACCAAGTGCATTAAGTTAATTTGTTTTGTTTCCCGCAACTTCATTAGCATATTTAATTCAATTATTTGTGGGTAGCACAACCACTACGCGAATTATCGTTTACCTTCTTGCAATCCAGCCACAGTAATGTTGTAACGTCTGTAATAAATACTAGTATAATTTAGAATCGTTGAACACATTGCTAAGAATAAATTATGGAGTGTATTGAATTAGGTATTATAAGTATAAAATTTCCGTTTAATTTGAAAATTAAGCCTTTGCCGTGTGTTAAATAGGAAAGTTAGGAAAGCTCTAGAAGACTACTTTAGATTGTGGCATATTCTAGCTAACACTAAATCGTCTTCTACATCATCCATATTAAAAAGTTTGTAGTCAATTTTGTGATGTGAATGGTGCTATAGTTACTTTAATCATTCGTTTGATAAAGGTATAATGTTGTGCCATTAAGTCCGGGAAAAAGTTCTGAATAAAACTGTATTGGGTATAGTGCAGTGCATCGCTTTCCGTCATCTGAAAGTCTTTTATATCTTCGATATTTGCTTTTGTTATAATTGAAATATTTTTTTTTAACATTAGTCTTTGAAGATGTGTAGACTTATAACCAATATTCAATATTGTTTCTCGGAAGTATGACCACGCAGTGACCTTCGATAACGTTAGAGGTATAAAAACTGTCCGACCTCACGCCTGGCTTGTGTCATGTCCATATTGAAAACATCGCATGCGATGCTTTGCAGATCGCACGCGCTCTTTTTATCACCACTTCACTTAGAACATAAATATTATTACTTTTCATGCTATATTTGAAGACTAATTATTCAAAATCAAATAAGAGCTATTCAAATTTTAAAATACAATTACTAATTAAGTTAAGTAATCAAGTTTATAAATAATAACTAATACTAACTTTAATCTATTGCTAGTGAACTTAAGACAGATTTATCAACGTAAACTATAACTTAATTTAGTGATAACCAAAAAACTATTTAAATTATTATTTTAACGGGCGTTTTTCAAATCTGTGTTGAAATATTTATAAGTATCAATACGTGTAACAGGTTGATGATTCATAAGTTGCTAACATTTGAAAATTTACTTGTTAGTCATTTGTAGTGGTTATCATGACACGTCTCATTCAGAGCATTATTTTTTTAAGGATACTTCGAAAATTTATCTTCAATTTACATAAATTTTATTTATAAAGTTTTGATATCTTTTATTCCTACGCAATCGTGGTTTGGAATATTGTATACGTACATGAAACTGACTGTAGGGTCTAAGTGCAACAGTGATATTTCTAAATGTCAAAAACCTAGAAACATAAATCTCAATTATTACAACACGCCCTAAGCTATTTTAATTTGAGCACCAGCAATAAAGGAGTCAGTGGCTCCGGAAGGTCGCACCAATGGCCGATATCGAGCACTTGACTCTGTCCGCCTCTTGCCGCTATTTTAGCACATAGTGGTTTTGTGATGATGCCCTCGTGGCCTGATTCGATCAGCAACAGCTTCCTGTTATTACCAGAAGTAGTCGTCTAGAATTCATTGTGCGTTATTGTCCCTGATTAGGACATTTCATCTAGAAGCGAATCTACGTTCCAATTCAACATTGGAACCTATATTCTGCAAATTGACAACGACAGGTCGTAGACGTTTTTTAAGTCCCTTCAGTTTTTATTCTTAACCCCTTAGGAAGATTGTGATAATATATTATTTATGATTACTCATAAATACTATATTATCTTTAATATTAATAATAATTAATTCCGAAATAGTTTCTGTAGCCAGCGCAAGTCCTTACCAAATTGTAACAGGACTAGAAACTAAAAACCAATATTAAATGTATGTGTTAGCACAAATTTTATTGAAGACATCTTTGTCGACAAGCCACAACTGATTCCCCGTTAGTGGATTCTTTACGATGACCATATGTAGTGTATAATTACCAGGATTTAGATTGAACCGCAGTTAGCTGCCGGGGGCTACTATAGTTTGCTGGCCCAGTCTGTTATTACGCTGCAACAGTTATTATCCTTTGTATATATATAGTATTAAATGAGTACGTCTGCTGCACTCGATGTCGCAACCAATTTCTATAAAGTTATTGCTGTTTGTTTTCTCGTTTTGGAAGTTTGATCGAAAACTTTTGTGTTAAATATCCTTTTCATGATACAGTCTAAAAAAATCTTTATTTGAACTATATTTGGAGAAATAATAAATGGTAAAATGAATCAGTGTCTTCTCAACGAGATGTAATTTTATGTTACACAGGATAGTGTTTATGTTTTACTGAGCAAAAGTTTTTGTTTTAAATTGAATTGCGGGTAGCTAGCAGAGCTTTTGCAGTTTTTAATAAAGTGCAAGAAATTGTGGATATTTTCTTTATAACATGTTTAGTGATAAGGCAGCAGACATGAGCCGGCGCCGACCCGTCCCACCTGCCGCTCGCGGAGAGTTATGGGTCCGGGTTCGGTGCCGCGACGGCCATTGTACGGATTGAAAGTCGAGACAAGCGCGACTTGCATATTCATGGCGGGCGGCGGCCCTACGCGCACAATGTTGGGTCTCAGTGATAATGCTTCACTATTTTTCTATTGCCAACTTGCAGGATTTATGGCTAGAGTTCACATAACGTCGCTGCAATCGAAATGAAAGTCCGAATACGAAACAAACCTGTGCCATACATAATGATAATCAATGTACGTCGTTCAAACAAAAAATTAGTATGGCAAATATGCTACAATTAATTAAAAACGTGAAGGAAGTTCAACATACAGCTTTGATTGTACATTTGATCTGGCACTAAATTGTGAAACCTCCCCCCATTCTATTGCATTTTGTAGAAGATCTAGGGGCTTCTTGAACTGAATAACTACTGAGGGACGTTAAGAATGTCTGAATTCTAGATAACCCTTATTTCCCCCAGGAATAACCTTTTATAGAATATTTCTCAAACATTAGAGACTTTCCTACGATTCGTTGAACAATACACATAACATATACAATCTAAAGGTCAGTAGTGAACATCTGTAGTTGATGATAATAAACTCTCTCCTATCCTCGTAACTTGTAGACGTATTTGGTGGCTTACCTTTCACAAAACATCTTACTGTTTTGAGCCCAACGACATTTAAGTATACGAGGATTATCCAGGTTTGACCGGAGAACAATAAGTTTAGACAATTGATTCCAATTCGTAAGATCATATGCTTATGTACCATACGGAAGTGTCTCGTGCCTGTGAAGGCGTATCCATTAGAAACCTTTTTATTTCAGGTTTCTTATAACACAGCTCTTACTGAACCAATCAGTCCAGTGTATTGGACAACTTTCGAGTTGAACGTTAAGTTTCCGCTGTTGCGGGTCACAAGTCACCATTTACCGAACATGGTCACTTTTTCTCCGTCGAAAGTCGTGATCGTGAACTTGTGCGAACGATACGGACGAGCCCACGCGGAGCGGGTGGACGCGCCGGTTTAATTGTGCTTTGAACATGCTTTACCTTGTTTATGGTCTTTTATACGGACCCCGTAATTAATTGCTACAGAGATAAGGTCTATGTTACATTAAAATAAATGGAATCTGTGTGTGTAGCTAATAAATTATACAATCAATAAACAAGGTTTTAATTAGTTAAGATTTTTTGCTAAATAAATTAGTCTTTCTTTTTCATTGTAAAATTGTTATTGCTTACCAATTCGTTAAGCGTGATAACTCAGTTCGATACGCGGTTGTACGGGTTGTGCCTCGGAGAGGCGCGGGTTCGATCTCCACTGAACTTGAGTTTCCGGTGAAGGAAAACAATTATAAGAAATTGATACGTTCTAATAACGACAGCATTGCTCAGCATGTGATATCTACCAAATCGCACTTGACTAGCCTGGTGGATAAATAGCCTCTACTCCTTGTGAAAATAGACCCCGTGTCCTAGTGATGGGAACCTTAAGTGAGCAGTTTATTTTTAATTTAAGTTTAAACTATAGGACAGAATCTCAACAAGAGGAACAATACTGTGATCTAAGTAATACGCAGAACTAACGCAATTGAGCGTTCTGGTTAGGACGATACACACTTCACCATATTATGCTCATTGCTTAAAAAAAAGGATGTAGTCTTGGTACAAGTTATTAAAATAAACATAGCGCTACGCTACTTTTATTTATTTTTTAAAATCTTAAATCTATTTTAACACCTAAAATTTTTACAGTAGACGGACTAAATGTCTATGGGCTTTCTCTACCAGTCTATCTAGGAAATGGGGAGATGCTACGGTAGGTGAGGAGGAACGTTTAACAAAAATAAAAATACACTTACATACGTTCTATGTATTAATAACAACATATAGAAATAAATATGTCTAACTTTTACTACTAATGAAACGTTTATATTGCGTACGATGTATCTCCGTATGTGTGTAACTTTCCTCACGAGTGCGGCGTATAGTATCTTATGAACCTAAGTCCGTTCCATCAGTTAATCGAAATCGGCTGACCATTGATGATTGACTGGGGGCCGCTTTCGCGCGCCGGAAACGAGTAGCGAGCACCCGGACGGAGGCGAATGTCAAGGTTCCACTTCAACGCTCTTTTGATTTGGCTTACATAACACAAGTTAATTGCAGTTCAATTAACTTGTGCCGCAAACGTTAAAGAAAGATTTCTCATTACTATCAAAACATGGCCATGTCATATTTACATCTACACTACGTTTAAGATTTTACTTTGATTTTACTATATACTAAAATAACTAATTCGGTATGATTTGGAAACGAAAAAAATTTCTGTAAATATATCTCGAAGAATATAAGTTTTTCGTAACATGAAACCAAGCAAATAAACCTAATAGCATCATCATCATCATCAGCAGATAAACATCTACTGCTGTACATCGGCCTCCCCCAAAAATCTCCATGCTTGAAGGGGTTTATATGGGGGGATTTGGGCCATTTCTTACCGCGCTGGCCGAATGTGGGTTGGGTTGGTAGGAGCCAGATCCTCGTTTGCTAGCAGGGTGCACCACGAGCAGGTGAGGTTGACTTGGGTTCTGTGAGTTGTTGTGCGGGACCTCTTACCTCTCACGTAAAGTTAACTGTCATTCAATTAAAAATAGTAGAACTCAACACCCAGCTACAAAAGGAACGTAATCGCGTAACAGAAACAAATCATCTCGTCCACTAGTGGATTCGCATGACATTTGCGACGGAAATGCGGATTAGAAAACGTTGAGTGCTGTACATTGCTGGCGCGACCACTTTCACTGGCGCTTAGACGCCCCTACCCTGCGCCGACCAGCATTCGAAGACGCCCGCTTAAACAAGCCACTTTACTGAAAAATTGAGTATACTGTCTTAATTTCAGTTTTAACTCTACATAGAAACATATTAGTGTGATGTAGTCATCAAAGAAAACATCGGTCATTAATTCTTTTTTTAGTGTTTTGTTTTCATATATACTGGAATAATAGCAAATATATAGAGATATAATCGTGTATCTAATATTTTCTTTGTTTTTGATTTGATCCGTTCACAATAGTAATAGTCCCACCAACCCGCATTGGGCCAGCGTGGTGGGAAACTGCCCAAATCCCCCCATATGAATCCCTACCCGATCGATGTGGGAATCTTTGGAGGAGGCCTATGTTCAGCTGTGGACGTCTATTGGGTGATGACGATGATGAATAGTAAAAGTCGTATGAAAATTGTTTATCGACATTTAAAATGGTGAATGTCAAAGTATTTAAAATGTTTAAATATAAACACGTCGGTTAACAAAAATGTTGGTTAATAATCTGCTCTTCCTAATTAATTGCGAGGGGTGGAAGAGTGGGGGTCGTAATAAAAAGGCTTGGTCGGTTACCTTGGAAATTTGCGATTGTTTGTTTGCTTTGTTACTGCGAGTTTTTTATAGGAGTAGTAGTATATTAACTACGCATATGTTGCTTACACTCTTGACGGGAACCCTCGCAAATACACGATATATTTGTTTGCAATTCAAGTTTTAAGATTTAAAGTCGCAAATAAATACTCATGAATTCAAATAAAATTTCTTTATTAATTAATTTTTGTACAAAAGTTTATAATCGTAAACCGTTTATTCAATAAGTTCACTGCCCAAGAATTGACAACAAACTCACTCCGGTGGACCATCTAGAGAGGTACCACCATAGCTCTTATTTTCATGCCGTTATATAGTACAGTGCAAATATTACTGTGTTCCGGTTTGAAGAGTGTTATAGCTAAATAGTGAAATAATGAGGTGACGAGATTTAACATCTTACATGTCAAGGCGACGAGCTATAATTGGTGCTGTGTACTATACTAACTAGCGCTATACTGTTATGGGCAAACATATTATTTACCATGAGGTGAACGTCTTACTCGGTTCCTCACCTTGTTGAATTAAAAGAAATAATACAATTAACATTTCAAAAGTTATTGTCTTATAAATAATCGTCTAAAGAATAATATGCTTTTGTATCATCACGTTTTTTGTTTTACAAAACATTTAAATTTTATTCCATCGTTTGGCAATCTGTTATAGGAATGTTTAAACTGACCATTAAAAGAATTTGATACTTTATGGGGTATAGGTAAGCTGGGAGCAATAAACATTAACGATGTTCGTTCAATAAGTAGCCAGCTGTTAGGGAGCCACTCTCTCCTTCAGACGTCTGGGTACGAGGAGAAGGCGTCGGCTTAAGACCGCGCCAGGCGTTGCGCAATCGCAGGCGCCATCTCACGCGTTGCGAGGGGTAGCGAGATTGACTAATGATTAATAATATGCAATCGGTGTGAAGTAAATCGTGGAGGTGTTATTAATCGATCCTCCTTCCATGGTAACAACGTACAGGCAAATATTTATTGAAACAAAATAACGATATTCACTTTTATTACACTTCAAAATAAAACCTCAAACAAATTCAACTCTTTGTAAATCACTCATGCTAAGATAACGACCAATACTGTTATATACAATTATTATACGTTGTCATTTGATAGATCGATTAAAAAGTGTGCAACAGCTAACACAGATTTGACAACCCTAATACGGTCGTGAAACCACGGGTCGAGGTGAACCGTGTTGATAAACGAGAAAAAGCGTGTCTAAACTTTTGTAACATACATTATTTGCCAGAAATGGAGAGCGTGAGATACCTTGCGCCTGTAAGCCTAGACTTGGTTGCACGTACGTAATTATAATCAGTTGAGAAACAAGTTTAAAATTGTAAAATATGTCAGCTGTTGCCACAAACTATATTTACTTTAGTAATATAATTATATATGCATCTATTACTGACATTTACCAATGATAACACCTGCTTCCATATTTTCCATAATTGGATTGTAGACTCATCTCTCTTCTTGGGAATTTTGACAACATTCCCAGTTTGCGGACAAAGAGGATTAGCTCCTGGTTCTTATTCTGAACAGCAAAGGAGTGGAACAACTTGCTGGCGCCAATATTGCCATTTAAATAGAAGTGGGTATCTTATTCATCGGATCACATTATTACTTAACAACAGAAGGAGTCCTTGTCAAACTTTCAATTTCGATTTAAAAAAAGATATCTCTGAGATTACTTCTTTAATGTCGATTTAATAATTTAACAATTTTTCATCAGACAATTACGGCACAAAATGTTCATCGCACTTTCCGGATTATTTTTTTGTTTGTTTCTCTTCGTCTAATACGAGAGTAATAGTTGGAAAGTTGACGGGCGAAGGGGAAACGCTCTTTGTCTAATCTGTCGTTTGTTACGATTGACGCTGTGGCCTTTAACTGGCTTTAAGCCGATTACGTGAGCGTGGAAAGTGTTTCACGGCGGTGTTATTAATTTTCCCATAGCGCTTCGTGTTACTGTGTCACAGATAGCGACACATAATGAACGAGCACTTGTCACGTGAAAAATGCTACTTAGTTCTTACGTGTGTGTAGTATTACCTGCAGCCTGACTGTCTCACATAACTAATAATTGTTTTTGTATTTCCCATAATTCTTTACACGTCCTAGGGAAACAGATCAGAGCGATTGTTGATAGTATTTGTCGAACTTTGCGCATACTGCTTAAATGGTACAGCATATAATAGTTTGTATTTACAACAGGTTTGCAGCCAAATTTTATGTAAATCTCTACCAATATACTTTAAAAAATAAACAAAGTTTAAGTTACAAACCTTAAATCTGATATTAATAGCATATATTTCAAATTTTTATAATTTTACGTTACTTTATTTAAAAAGTTAGTAACAGTGGATTAAAGTGAACAAATACAATAATTTTTAAATTTAAAACCGCTCGATGAATATTAATGTTACAGATAATATAACAAGTTATAAAACATTCGTGACTTAACTTAAGCACTACTCAACAGTTAACATCTATCATACACGGTTGCATTCCTTCGAGGACCTATCAGTAAGTGTTCTGATTTCATTGCCGATTTGTTACTATGTCCGCGGGGTGCTATTAAGTTATATCTATTACAGTCGCTATAGAAAAGCGTTCGATACGAACCGCCGGCGATATTTGTCGCACGGGCCATGACACGTTTCGCAGACATTTGCATTCGCCATTCACCGATTAATATACTAAGTTACATACCGAACGTTTTAATGATTTCATACAAAACTTACTATACTGGGTGGTTAAACAGATAACCTAAAGCGCTTTTTTACTTATGGGTTCATTTTACGGTGCACATTGTCTAAAGTTATAAGTTCAAATCTCCAATTCGATTACTTAATAGAATTTATTTGTTTCTACATAGTTGCATGTAAAATTTAACCATAGAAAGGAGAAACTACGAAAATAAATTTCAAAAGTTTGATGCGTTTCATTGCACAATTTTCATTGAGGAGCATCCCCTTTTTTTTATGGCGAAATCTTGCATTGGATGCTCTTGTGCTGTGGGGGCAACAAAGAGGTTATGCCGGACTCATACCGGCTACAACCCACGGTGTACCTCTCAACGCTATTAGCCGAAACCACGGGAACGCTTTCGCACACAACCGTGGTCCCAACAGCGAGAGGCCTTAATGAGGCCGCGTCTCGGGGTGGAAGTAGAACTCTCCACCCCATTTATCAGTTATAGAAAGAGCAACCCCGAGAGGGTACAACAATATTCGTTTCCGAAAAAACGTTTTAGTAACAAATAAACTATATAATAATGTCAAGGAACATTGCGGGCCGCGAGTTGCAAGTATCCTGCGGTCTTCACGCTGCAGACTCACCGCCTCGACCTTATTTGCGGTCCGAAAAGATAACATACACCTAGTAAACGACTCTCAGCTACCTCGTGGCTTAGCGTTGGTACGCACTCGAGGCGCCCGATTTACGATTGCACGGGGTTTGTCAATGTTAAGTAAGACAATTATATCCAATAGTCCGCGTATCGGAATAATTACGAAATTAATAATTTCGTGGTTTGTTCGCAATTATAAAGTTAATTATTTAATGGTTGTAATGAAACGGTTCTAGAGTAGCAGTTGTGACCAGTTTATTATTTAGGTTATGTAAACTTTATCTAACCATTTGCCGTTAGAAATATTTCCAGATCGATACTATTGTGTTCCACGTTCAAGTTGCGAGTCTAAAATAAATGTTTCGTTTGGCGCTGTTAAACAGCTCCTAGATATTCTAGTCTAGTGATATCTGGCATTGAATGTGATCGCTCCCAGCACGCAACCGCACAAAGTTATCGTACAGCCCACCGCTACGTATTTACATTTTATCGATATGTGACTAGAAATGTTGACCATTGCCGATTCCTACGGCAAACAAACAAATTTAAAATTTTGACATACTTCTATTATTGTAAATACTGTTAAATACTACAACGTTTAATTTGTGAATAACTTAGCTTTTGTTTTTTTAATTTTTTTTGAGTCTTTAATAATCATGACAGTCCCATCATACCATAAGTAAATTACATTTCCAAAATGTTTTTGTCCCCAGGACAATAACATTTTAGGATAAAATTGAACAGTTCTCAGAGCACGGAGAAAACTGAACCCTGTGATATCGACTAATGTCTAAATGATTTATATTAAGGTTGTCCATATGTGATTTCCTACTGCTCCCTTTCCGGACACATTCTTGTAGTATACGATTCAGATCTTCACTTTTGTTACACATCTCACATTAGGGTACCTTTTTCATCATAAATTTGAATTTATTTAAAGGAATGACTCGGAACGAATTTTATGTGGTATCTTAATTGTTTTTTGAAATTAGTGTTAAAATTTCAGTCAATTTAATCTATGGAACAAAATCTTAAATTTTATTTCAAAAATATGTTCTCTTATCTCTTTATGCAATTATTCAAAAGGAAACTGTGTTGCAGAACCCTACCAATTTACATATTTAGCGTTTTGTTTTTCTAGTTCCTCGTTCGTACCGTATCCGGGTTACGTAAACTAATAAGCTAAGCGAAGGCAGTTTGGCAAGAATTTTCTTATTGATTAAATTTTAATGTTACCTTACTCATGTGTTTTGGGGAATAAGGGAGGAAAGTAATCAACATCGCTTCCATTCCGAATGTCAACCACACATGGATGCTCTGGGTGGCGAAGGAAGACAATTAGTCTCTGCGGTATTCACTGCTCCTTAACCATCGACGCTTTGGCGACTGAGTAAGTGGCGCTATAACGTTTCACCTACTTTAAAGTAAATGAGGCTTCTGCATCTATGAGGAATAATAACCTCTAGAAGTACTGGAACAGGAAGTCAGAAAAAACCAGTGCTACCTTTTTTTCATGATAAGTATTGGAGGAGTTAAAAAGGAAACATTTCATGATCACGATCACATCGCCAGAAATGATTAAGAAGAAGAATATACATGTATATAAATGTGTAATTTGCAACAAATAATCCTTCGACTGGCAACTGCAACTCTTCATCCTTTTACCTTTGTGGTTTTTAAAATAGTAATATTTTAACTGCCATGTTATCTGTTATTTGAATAAATGATACGATACACAGTTATAAAATATTAAAATGCATACATTTTTGCTCATGCTAATAGCGTGTCGTAAGATCGCAACAAGGTGCAATTGTAGTGTAAGCGCTTGACCTCCGGCTAACCCGCGCAGGAAAGCAGGCGCTATTTGAATATTGCGCAACCGCCGGGTTTGTTCGCGTCCGCGTCCGATCGTTACCTGACTTCCTACTAGCCAACCACTGTACACAAATGACGCTATTTTGGCAGCACTCGAGTATTATAGATGTTGCAGCAGCAAATTCGTCGACTACTATATAAAATCAAATGGGACAATATAAAGTCAAATTTAGATCTGATTGGACCTAGCTACAGTGTAGAAATGCATATTCACTTGTGCCTGTGCTCTAAAGTTATAACTATGTCCATGTCAATTTAATATGCATTGTTAGAGATTTTCATGAATTAGGCCCTCACATTATTTAGAGGGTTTTATATGACTGTTGATTTGTACAAAGAAGTGACTACAAGTGTTTATTGTGGCAAATACTCAATTACGAATGCGTTACCAGGCCGACGGTGTTTTGTCATTATCTTTTATAACATAACTTCATGCAATTAAAATAGTTAAATCGTCTCTCTCACACAAGTTAAATATACTTTGACAAAACCGATTTGTTCGTCGTGTTTAACTTGTCTGTGTCGACTGCGATAACTATACATTAAATATAATTCGAATGTTTAATGTGAGCACTTCACGTCTCGCACGAAATAGCAGTTCAACATTCCTACAGCCTATTTGCTGTTATTCTCGGCTGAAACTTCACTAAAACTAATTCTACCCATTACAGTATGATTAATTAAGATATAAACCCAGACGTCCCGAGATTTATGTTAACACTATGCTGATGCTTAATTGCTTCGTTCCCAAGTGTATGTTGTAAAATATTACTCCCCGACGACAATAATGTACGTAGTATACGTACTGAACACTGCGAACCACTATTTGAAACTATAACAAAGCGAAGCAACATTTAAGCGAACTATAATGTCGTATTAAAATTTGGCACCAAACTACTAATAGTTTAATGTTCAATATGTATATAAATAAATTATATTTTTTATTAAAACTGGAACTTTGTTTAAACACTTCATAATGGCAATAAGTTCTATCCATCACCTCTTAATGATAACATTATTAGGTAAGACGTGTTGTAATTTAAATCTCTATTCCAATACAAAATAATTAACTTATAATGATTTTGTATTTCTAAATAAACATGTCACAGACATTACTAGTTGTTTTTTTGTGTCTTGGCTTTTTAGTTTTTTATAGCTTCCGATAAAAAGGATACATTCAAAAATATTTTGTTAAACCTGCTTTGGCGAGAGTCTAAGAAACAATATCGTATGCTGTAGCACCAATATTGTTACTCAATCGTCAGTACGCTCTGATAACGTATAAATAACATTTACCCATAAGCTGTATTGTTAGGTCGTTACGCGAATGTTTCCCCTTACAGCGCACTTTATGGCGCGGTTAACTGGTGCCCGTAACGCGATACCCGAGGTGTGAACTTACTGCCGGGAATTCGCTTATTATTAGTACTTGATATTGCACCGTCTGCGGGTTATTCTGAACCGACGGATTCGGCACGGTCGCGATCCGTCGCAATCAGTCGCAATCCGTCGCGGTACACTCAGCTACCCGGATTTTGCGCTTAAGTGTAGTTAAAAAAAAAATTTAATTAAAATCTTTTATAGTAATTAAGATGTTATCTATTTTATACAATTATTCATTAAAAGTATTCTATATAAAAACTATATAATGCATCCTGTTAAAGTGCAGGTTTGCTTATAAATTTCGGTATACTAATAAATGTACTCCGGACAAAAGTATGCAGCGTGTTTTTTGTACAAATATAAAGTCAATACTGACGTTATTTATATTAGCTTGTCAATAGTAAAAATATTGTCTAATAAATAAATAAAGATTAAAATTGAGTTTAGAAGTGCACAATACATGTTTCTGTACGAAACCCTTTGCGGTAGTGAGGTCACACCAAGGCATACGACCGCTCCTGTATGGACATTACCCAAAGCCGTTTGTGGACGACGCATTCAGCAATGTTAACCGGTTCAGCTAATTGCTCTTAGCGTTTTAGCGACGTTTTACAAATGAGCTCTTTTTATAATGCTATTTATAGTGTTCACTTGTCATCCTTTTTGTATTTAAATTAAGCACGAATCGCATTCTAGGATCTAAAGTGCTGTGGTAAGGGTATGATTAAAAGGTTCATTAAATTGGTTAGCGTACTCGGTCGGCCCCGGGCTATCGGGCGTTACACCGCGCTCGTGCTCGTGCGCTGGGTTAGAACAATGCACCGCACGGCGCCAGGCCTCCGGGACGCCCGCAGCCTCCGCCGGTACCCCTGTACGCCAGTACAGGATGTAAACGTACTATTGAACAGTCGGCAATCTTTACTCGTTCCATTTCTAAACGATACGTTTCAACTTACATGTATTGTTCATCACGGCTAACGTATATTATGGTCGCGCACGCAGGCACATGTTTCACATTAAACTTTTGACATTTACCATGAAAATAATGATAAAAAGTTTAAATATACTAATTACCTGGTACCTGCTAACGAGACTCAGCATCTTATATCTCAGGCGTCAAGCGCAATGTTAACCATCCTAACTAGCTTCACGTTGTTATGGGCTTCACTTCCCATCAGGTGAACATCCTGCCCGTCTCGTCGCTTCATTATATAAAAGAAAAATTTATTGTACGCATTGAATATTACGTACTTACTCTTTTAAGAAAATTTAAGTGGTTATTTGTTGTTATTTCGCATCATTGTATGTATTAAGCTCATTCGACTCATGCTCTTTCGACCCTCTGTATGAATTAAAACGATCTAAAATCCAGGAGAATAGTTGAGATTCCAGCGTTATAATTGATTAGCGAAACGTGACGGCGCGTGGAAACAGGGCACCCCGTGTCGGCCGGTGGCGCGGCGCCGGCTCCTCTAATAATAGTCGCATTCCAGGGCTCCGCCCTCGCCGGCGCGCACCTGCCGCACTTTCCTTTTTCATGCTCCAGACGCTTTCGCCGTGTTAACTCGCTCGACATGATGCGTCCGAATCCTACACAAGCAAATATATGTTCCTCATTATAAGACAATTGCCTGTACGAATGTAACGATAATATTATACAATGTAACATTTTTTAGTTCTATTATACCTGTTCTTAACCTCTACAGTCTCTTTGTATTTGTTTTAATGTATAGATTTAAAGAAATCAAAGTGGTATCTCAGAGGGCTCTCGTTTTATGCACGGTCAACCTTTTAATGTAACCATCGGATTTGTGATAAAAAAATAATAAACCAAACTCGTACCTTTTTGCGTCTAAAATTTACTGTTTGATCGTTAACGTGTCCGGGGTCCGTGGAGAGCCGCCAATGCGTAACCGTAGGGCCCCAAGGGAAGCTTCGTGAGAACCAAGAGTCGCTTCTTTCTCTGTACGGGTCAGCGTGCTTATGAGACCGGATCGAATCACCTGACCCCATGGCGCCCGAGCGCAGCTAGTGTACATACGTACGAGTAGTAACGCGAACGTCGCCCTGTGAGTCATTTGTATTTACACACAATAACTTTTCTACGTAATAACGGTGGCGGCAGTTGTAACGGCAACTAGACACAGCGATAAGAGATTACGACTTTAATAATATTCCTCTGCGACCAGATGTCGTTTAGAAATAATGGAAACGCCGTTTTGTAGTCTTAAAAATATACAGGGTGAAAGGTAATAGGTATAAAAGATCTGGAGGGGCTAAAGTATAGCTCGTATCCTATCTATCTATGTATGGAATACCCCATACAAAAACAATACTTCTGGAGTTATTAATTTTTTAAATATTTTTCTAAAACTTCTCGATTTTCTAGAAAAAAATTCGATGATTTTATTTCTTACTTATTTCTACACAAATTTTAATGTAATAATTATTATTTAATCATCTTTTCGTTAAATTAAATTATTAATCATCACTTAGAGGCTAAAACTTTTAAATTAGGTTCTTTGAAAGTTGTGACTGTAAAAATAAGGCGTCATACTTACAATTTATTTAATCTTAAATTAAAATTTTATTTATAAAAAACACGTATAAAACGCATAAATAAGTATTTGACTTCAATACCTATTCGATAAGGTATAAAAAAGTGCATAAAGTTTCTAAATTTAGAAAAAAAAACACTTTTTGGTAATGAGTCAGTACGACAGTTAAAATTTAACTACTTTCGTGGGCGGATGAACATTATCGTTGTCTTCTTAATTCTGAATATTTATTTTTTTCCATACCATATAAATTTAATTTCAATGGCAGCAGATTACGGTAATAATGAATACGCTAACATTTTCTATTGTTATGGACTTAGCGATGGAAATTTTTTACAAGCACGAAGAAGAATATCAGCTACGTTTTCCAAATCGTCACCTACCAAGTCATATAGTCTTTGCTGCGGCGTATCAACGCGTCAGCGAACCTGGCAGCGTTCAACAGAGGCGATATGATAACGCAGGTAGGCCACGCATCTATGATACTGAAGAGGAAGAAGGGATCATAAACATATTGTTATAGATCTGACTACGTCAACCAGGGTCTTGGCAAGATTGCTGGGTTTAACACAATGGAAAGTGTGGCTTACTGTGCATACGGCAAGGTTCTAGCCCTACTATTATACACCGGTAGGGGGCCTTGGAAGGAGACCTTGAAAGGAGGTTAGACTCCTGCCGTTTCATGCTGCATGCAGACTTAGAAAATAATAATTTTCTTTCCAAAATATTGTCGGCTGATGAATCGAAGTTTGACAGAGACGGCATAAGAAATTTTCATAATAGTCATTATTGAACTCTGCGAGGTGAAAATCCCCACGTGATTAGAGAAGGAGCTCATCCGCAAACATTCTCCGTAAAGGTATGGATGGGCATATTTTAATACTTGATAATCTTCTTGCCCAACAATTTAAATGGGGAGACGTACGGAGATTTTCTTCGAAATCATTTAATTAATTATCTGGTGAATATACCATTGGAAACCAGAAGAAAAATCATGTTCCAGCATGACGCTGGTTTCGCCCATTGTCGTCTCGGCGTAAGACAATGGTTAGCCACTACTTTCCCTCAGGGATGGATTGGCCGAGACGGACCAACACCATGGCCCGCAAGGTGTCCTGATTTCACACCTTGCGGCTATTACTTAAGGGATCACATGAAATCTTTAGTGTACACAATACTCATTAACTCGTTGGAAGATTTAAAGTCACGCATCATTGTCGCTACTGACAAAATAAGAGAACAGCTCACAGGGCGAGTCACTCGATATGACCTAAGAAAAAGGCTTCGTGCTTGTATCAGGAACCGTGGCCGTAAGTTTGAGCAAGAAAGTGTTTTTTGAAACTAACAACTACTAAATTTTTGAAACTATGTATTCTCTCTTATACCTTGTCGGATAAGTATTGAAGTCAGGTATTTATTTATGTGCTTTATACGTATTATTTATAAAGAAAAATTTATTTTAAGATAAAATAAAAATGTAGTATGACGCCTTATTTTTTACTGTCACGACTTTCAAATAACCTAATTTAAAAGTTTTAGCCTTTAAGTGATGATTATTAATTTAATTTAATAAAACAATGATTAAACAACAATTATTACATTAAAATTTGAGTAGAAATAAGTAAGAAATAAAATCATCGAATTTTTTCCTATAAAATCGAGAATTTTTAGAAAAATTTTTAAAAATTTAATAACTCCAGAACCATTGTTTTTGTATGGGGTATTCCATATATAGATAGATAGGATACGAGCTATACGTTAGCCCCTCCCGACCTTTACACCTATTACCTTTCACCCTGTATAAATTACATTCCGACATGATTTCTGTGATTTCGCTATTGTGACACTTTAATACGATTTTAAATACATTTTGCCACATTTATATCAAAAAACGTTGATACATATGAAACCATTACGTGAAAATGAATTATTAGGTCCTTACTTAAGTTACTCGTGACTGTTTGGTGGACCAGCGCCGGTGTCGTTCACAAGAGCTTTCTAAAATCTGGCCAAACGATTACGGCAGATATCTATTGTCAGCAACTGCAAACCATGAAGGAAGAACTAGCTGCTAAACAACCGAGATTGGTCAATCGCTCTAGGCCACTGCGGCTTCACGACAACGCAACACCACCACCACACACTGCACAACAAACAACCACTAAGTTAGATGAGCTACAAATGGAATGTTTGCGCCATCCACCGTACCCCTCGGATCTTGCCCCAACAGATTACCATTTTTTCAGGAATTTGGACAACTTCTAACAGGAAAAAAAAACAACTTCGATGCGACAGTCCAAACCGCCTTCAAAGAGTTTATTGATTCTCGCCCCCATAGTTTTTTTAGTAAAGGGATCAATGAACTATCTATAAGACGGCAAAAGTGCATAAATAATAACGATGCATACTTTGATTAATTAAATTTATTTAAAAAAAAAATTGACTGTATATTCCTCCCGTACAAAACGCCAATTTCATATATAAGGACTTAATATTTCAAATCCAATCGAATGCTTACTACAATGACTTATAACTTATGTCTATACTTCGATATAATTTATAATTTAGTAATATTTAATTTTACATGCGCACTTTTCTATAGTAATTTAGAGAATAGTTGAGTAGTAATGAATATCAACTAAATGGTCTTTTTCTGTTTACAGTTAATATGCCGTAGTTTTAGTAATAATTTATACTTCTCGTCCTGTGTATTTACAGGGCGCGTACTAATTAGCAGGGAGCGCATGCCGCGGCAGCCCCCGGCGCCGGAAGTTATCCTTCCGGCCCACTGTTGTCTGCCATCCCTCTATACAAACACTAGACACAAATTTAAAAGCATTTTCGTATTCTACTAAAGGAAACCTGTATTAATGTTTTTCTGATTTATTTAATGTACTATATAAATATAACTTCTTTTTATTGGCTCGACGACGTTTATTATATACATCCAGCACCTAATGTTTATTTGAAAATAATATATTCTTCTATCTAGATACAACATTTCTAAAGGAGGCGAGCTTCGGTTTGCGAAAATCACGACAATGTAATCCAATAGAGCCATTGTGTTCCGTACACGAGTGGGCGCTGATACGTACCATGTTTGGTGTTGTTTGGATCGTTCCAATGACCGCTGCTGCAGCACGTATTGACGAATAGCAACACCGATCGAATACTAATCGCTTGCAACCTGATGTACAATTCTCCACCATTGGAAAAGTACTAACCATCTAAATATTGCCGTCGTGCATTTTAAACATCAGTTAAAGCAGTTCATTGATATGGAATTGTACCTTCAATTAGATGTAGACTAGATTTCCAACACTATTTTATTATCTTCGTAAGTAAACTTTATGTAAGTATGCACAACGTTTTTTCTTTTCAGAGGTTATTGCAAAAGAAAGGTAAAACAGTTATATGGTTAAAAACATTGTGAGGAAACCTGCACATGAATTAGAATTTATTCTGTGGTGTGTGCGATGTTACCAATCCGCATTGAGCCCGCGTGGTGACTACGACCCATTCACCCTCATATTGTAGGAGTAGGCCTGTGTCCCAACAATGCGGACGTAAATTGGCTGGTATGGTTGATAACGAATTATATAGGAAATTATAAATAAAATACAAAACTGTATAACTTGGATTACCCACGTAATGTAATTAGTTTCACGGTGATCTACCGAATAAATTTTGGAGAATATGGTCATGAATTGCTTTATTTCATATCGCCATCTTTCCTTAAGATTCGGACATATAGACACAGCAAGCATTCACCCATTCGCTAATCATATCCCGCACTTTAAGACAATGCGGTTTGTTTCTTCCTTCATAATGCGAACAGTAAAGAATTGGAAAAGATTGCCAACCACAGTGTTTCCATCCAGGTATAACATGGATATCTTTAAGAGAAGAGTGATTAGGCTTCTTCTAGACTAGTGCGCTTTACCACTTAGATTACACTTTCGCTTACCGTCAGGTGGGATCATAGTCAAGCACTAGTTTATATAAAAAAAAATTAATTTGATATCTAATCCATAGGACCTTTTCACGTAAAAATCGGTGACCACTAATAATTAAACAGTCCGTCACGTGCACTTGTGCAGCAGATAATATGTAATAGGCAGATCGCATTTGAAGCACGAACGGCGGCGATCGCAATCAAACGCGGCAATCGTTCACACCGCGCCGGGGGACGCTGTTATCGCCTAGTGCCTGTCCGTTATATGCTAAACTGCCTCATATATTCAATGCGATGGCGGTCACTGCGATACTACTCGAAATTATTGTCTTCCTACGATAATTAGAACCTGCTGATTCAAAGGCAAAATTTCATAACTACAATTTTATCCCAACGAATAGAAAAATATATGTTCACTGCAATATGAAGTGTAGTAGGTCAAATTATGCATCTATTTAATAATTTGATAATACGCCCGTAGCTATTGACTTAAACAAAATTTTACACTCAAAATATGTATGATGTTAATTTGTACAAAAGTCAAATGAAGATAAACATCTTAACATTTACCTTTGTATTTGTAAAATATATTTTTTTTAATGTATTTAGTTCTCAAGCAAGCACACTCTGTTTCAATCTAAATAAATCGATACGCAGAAGTTGTGTAATAGTATATTTGAAGTCAAGGCGATTCGATATCGTAGAAGCTCAAGTTGCGACACCAATTTTGTAACCGTAGAAATCTAAAGTTTCGCTATATTGTTATAATAAAAATACAAAGTATCATTCTACTTGTTTGCAAATTAATAATTCCGTCGTCATTGGCGAAGGTCGGCCGTTTAAGGCGATATTTAATTAATGCCGCTCCGCGCTCATGAGCTGACGCGACGTCGACGTCGTCGCGACGGTTTCCTCGAACGCTTTGATTTACGCATCCTTGGCCGGCGATGTGTGTTAACCCACGACCTTCCACAAAAGGTTTGGTGATTCACGTGTGTTTTAATTTTGTAGTTTTCGACAAAGAATAGATCCCGCCACTTTAATAATATGCTCGCGGATGGATTCGACTGGATTCCCCAGTCAACGACCGCAACGCTTCCCGGCACATTCCAGCTCCGTTCGTCACCGGGAGATTCATGCAAACGATATGCAAAAGTGGCTGTTAGGTGCAAGGCCTTTTGACCCTCGTAGCGAGGAGAGTATTTTTCGTAGCGATATGTTTGATTGTTGACTTACTAACGTGTCACATTCAATAATTATATATAGTTTTACCTCTGGAGTAACTGTAGCTTACACTATTTATTATTTCAAATTCCAAATTTATAGTCTATCCGTTACAATTAACATTAATTAGCTCGCTACTTACTCGTATCTTGTACATCAGTATGCAAAGTCAACCGCTCTAGGTGCACTTGTATACACAACTTGCCGCGACGGTCATTTTTTGTTAACTAATTACCTATAATACCTTTTAAGTTCAACGCACGCATTACTCGAGTGGTGTGGCCGCAAGCGAACTTGTTGTCGGCCGCATGTTGATATAAATATTTTGGGAAATCGTGTGAAATACGCGGCGCACCCGCCTCCGAGCACTCAGTTCCGGGCCGTTTTAATGTCGTTGAAATTATAATAATGCCGCATGTTCGTTCGCGGGCAGTTAATTGCGCGGAGCGAAGTCGCAAATCACGACGCCGCACAATGCGACTACAATGCAGTCTCGAGTGCGAACTCGCTACAATTATTCTGTCATCAGCACGTCAATAAAAGATGAAGTACGCGGGATTTCGCATTTTCTGTTGCCATACCGGCGAAGGGAATATTACTATAAACTGCAGAGAAATGACGAGTATCAAGTAAGACGGCTGCCATATTTGACCACACAACTTTTGATGCAATTGTTTTCGACAGTAGAACATCAGCTCGGTTCTGCGTCAGCCGAGGTCGCGGCATTGAAGCTCATTCGGCCAACAGTCTCGTAAAGCTGGACTCTGATATAGCTTCGTGTCGTTGTGGTTGATGTTACCTGAACCAACAACAATGTTGTATTCAAGCTTTTGCGATTCGAAACTGAAACAAATACTTCATGGCTTAATGGAGATTTCTAACTTGTCCTCAAGTTTTATTTAAAATGATCAAAACTTTTACTTGAATATACGATATCAATGTTGCAGACAAATATGTAGTGTAGCAGCGTAGGTCACTTCCGTTTTAATAACACAAATATATATTCTCTATCTGTACTAGTATTAAAGCATGTTTTGTTAAATTTTAGGTTTTAAATAAGTATAATGCAAATAAGCTTGCTTCTGAGGACATACGTAGCATAGACAGCTACACTGACGTCTCTAGGTACAGTCCCGTAATTCCGTTACACTGATTATTCGATAAAATGGTTTCGGTGTGTGTTTCTGGGTTATGCAACTGAATCGGTGCGTGTAATTGAATAGGGTAGGGTCATTGTTTGTAACGGTGCATCACCGGGTGCGCCTGCGCGGTGTGAGATGAATTCCATTACCCGCCGGTGCACACCGACCTCTGGCGATGACTCTACATCCATTTAAAGTGCACTTTGTCGTCCGATTTATAAGGCACTATGATCATAAGTCAGTTTAAAACAAAATAATATTGTTAATCCATAGCGAACTACAGTGTATTTGTTAATATTATTCCGCGTACATTATAAATGCCTTCGAAAGTAATCTCCTTGACATAACACGTTACGCTTGCGGCGAGGTATTGTATATCGAAATCGATGTTTTTATGTCCTGTGTTCGTTATTGTGACCTTATTGCACGCTCACGACTCGACGTGCTTTAGCGAACTACTAATGACTAAAGTCCCTCGGTAAAAGTTCTGCAGTTCTCCTGAATGCAGCGCTGGTTAATAAGAAGCGGTGCCACAATTTCATTGTTAATATTCATATAGTGTGCCGCCCGCCCGTCATATCGCCCTGCTGTTCCTAGAAAGCGAAGTGGCCCACATGGATGCTAGGCAACATCGACGGCCACCGGATGCGGTAATGGCGTCACAGTAACTGTTGATTTTCACTTTTATTAAACTCGTTGCAACGAAAATGAAATTTTTGAGCGATTGCTTATTCCAAGTGGCAATGAACGCGAAAGTGGTAGCTTCCATCTCTCTTAACGCGAATTAATCGTTACTCAGACGTTTTGCGGGAATATTATAAAGCGGCGCCATACGACGACGCTTGCAGATAAAACGTCTCGAGTTCTCGGAACAAGTGGATTCAGAAGCGTTGGTTTTCAATTGAAAATTACGAGTTCTTCCCCAAAATGTCCTTACAATAAAAAAAAATTATTAAAAGTTGGTCACCTTAAACACAACGTCTTTATAACGCAAATGTTATTTTGACTTAAAAATTTCCACCAAGTTTTTAATTTGTCTAATCTTTCAGGTTTTCTTATTTCTTATTTAATTTACAAATCTAATAAACAAGTAAACACAATTCTGTGAGGTATGTGGTTTTATGCGTTTACCGACATCCAGTAAAACGAACTCGGCATAAGCGCCATGATCTGTATAAAACTATTCAGTTGCAATATACGTCTTATAATGACCACTGCCACACCACGACCTTCTTTTCTTTTATCTCCCGACTAGTGTGTAAACCAGTACTCACACCTGATATATAGTAAATTCCTTACACAAAACTTAACTATATAGTAACTAAGAAGATTTATCTCTATCGAGCAAGTAATAAATTGGCGGAGATGGCGATCGAAACGCGAACGCAGCTGATTAATGAGTGGACATTTTTTAATTACGACCTCGACTAGATACCATTGAAAGGGAAGAGGTTTGATAAAGGAGTACATCGTTTTCCCCGCACCGACATTTGTCTGCAGTACAAGCCCATGCTGAGCAGCTAATTGCGTGTTGACGGTCGACATTAACCGTGCCCCAAACAGCGAAAATACCTCAAGTATTCTTAACGCACTCCTCACTCAGACTAAGAACCCGTATTACACCTATTACCGTCTGTGGTGTACATTGCGTCAAAAATTTATTTCTATGTACGAACCGACGGCGGATGGAGCAGAAAGGTCCTTCAGTGGCGCCCGCGTACTGGTAGACGTAGTCTTAGGCGCCTCCCACAAGGTGGATCGACGATCTCGTGAGAATTGTGGGAACCCACTGGATGCGAGCAAGGCGGGACCGATCGACGTAGAGACCTTTGGGAGAGGCCTATGTACAGCAGTGGACGTATATCGGCTAATGATGATGATGATGACCCCTTTTATATTGAAGAAGACCATCGGAAAGTATATGTTACTGCTTTGTACTCTCTATCGATATCGAATGCCAATCATCAACTACTATCACTATCACTAACATAAAGTTCCATGGTCCTATTACTTAGTAAGCAATATTTGACATCAGCCGTGAACTCCGTCGACATTGGCCCGAACTGAAGGTTCTATATGTTGTAATATCTGATTTAGCTGTAAACGCTGCATTCCTTTCTTGTATTGATTGCCATAAACGTTTAATCATTTTTTGTTATGTATAAGATTGTTGTTGCATAGAATTTGTGTTGTCATCGCATTGTTAATAGCATATGATAAATAAACATCAGGGGTATATATTACACATGATGACCGAACCTCAACAATGATGACCTGGATATGTTTATAGTTTAATAATGAGAACTAACTACATCCGATGGTGATACACGAAATGGGGAAATTACTACATACCGGAATACATGCTTGAAAATTCATTCGGAGCTTTTATTCAGGACTGTCTAAGTCGTTGTTTATATCCATATTATAATTTAATTACTTGATAAAAATGCCTGCAATTATATCAACTGACTTCCTGACACCCTTTCACATTTCATCATTCTCATCATCAGCCTTCGTTAATCTAATGCTGGATATAGACATTCCTTAATATTTTCCACTTGAAACGGTCCTCAGATTTTCAAACCAATTTAATTCCGACTGCTCTTACGATGTCGTCGGTCCATCTGGAAGCTGGGCGTCTTGCACCTATCATCTACATTTTATTATATGATTTAAATGTTTTTTCTATACATTGTGCAACTGATGAAAAAGACATTAAAAGTTATAATGTACAATAACAAGCTATAAAATATATGTAGTATATATTATACGTATCCATTTTCTTTTAAATTACCTCTGCTTTGTGATAGTTATCATTTGTCAATATGTTGGAGCTTGGGTTAAGTTGTGGCTTCGGACAAGTCAATACAAGTTTGCGATGTTCGTTGTCATAACTTACCGTATATGCTAATCACGTATGCAATATAATAGCCAATATAAATTGCGGTTTGAGGCGACGTTTGGATACATTGTGAATACATCTTGCGTTGTATTTCAACTTCAATGATATTGACATTAAAAAAGGTATGTGAACGTGAAATGTATGACAAATCGCGTAAGGTGACATCCGTTGAAGCACTTCAATAATAACCAGATCATAGTTTTTTTTATTAATATTATTGGTATATAAACATAAACTATCAGTTAATTCGTAAGTTGTATACCTTTCCGGAATACCAACTACTAGTTATCTCCTAGCATAGACTGTAAATATTAATTGAAAAGGTTCGCCCCGTAAGAACAGCACTGGTTAGGATGATATTCACAGTATCAGATTGTGCTCGTCGCCTTAAACCACGATGTTACCTCAGTAAATTCATCAGCTACAGCACACTTTAAAGCAGAACAAAGTAATGTTTACAAAGTCCTATTTGGTGATAGAAATAGGAGCTGCGATGATCTAGACGGTCTTAGACGTCTCTGGTAATAGTATAGCGTAATGAGGTACCGCGTAGAGAATAAGAGGTTTGACTTAAATAATCAGTAAATTTATTAAGATGTAGTATTAAATGGAAAATCTTTTGATTTCCCGATGTTTTAGAAGTAGGGTAATAACTAAAATCAGTAAGCTGAGGTTCGGTACGAGCGTGTGGGCTGTCGGAACATTCTCGAACGAGCCAAACAATGTTGTCCCAATAATAGGCGAGCTATGCAGCTCTAATAAATTAAATCAACCGAACGTGACAAGCAAGTTGGGAGCGCGCACTAATTACAGTGTTGTGTTTTGTCCTTGCACGGGCACGATACGAGAACGACACGAGTACGTTAATATTAATACAAATCCCATTTAAATCTCTATAGAATATCCATTCATATACAATATGAACCTTGGTGCTATGGCAGAATAAATAAATGCGATTTAAATTTAGTATGATAGGTTGATCCATCGGGTTATTGCAGTATAAACTTTACTCAAATACATCTAAAGTAGTATGTAGCATTAGTATTAAAAAAAAAATGGATTAAACATACGTTATAAAATCTTGATACAGTCAAATACTGTAAATGTAGCCAAAGATGTAACAGAGAGGTGCCGCTTTTTAATCGTTTTGGCGCCGATATGATTGCGGAACCTTGAACCAATTCGTTATGCTCGTGACCAAATATTGTACCAGCAACAAATCCATACAATAAGTTATTAAAAATTATTATCTCCTGCTGTTATTTTCTACCACTTATTAATTATATTTACCACCCTACTATAATATAATATTTTATTCTATTAATGTCATAAAGGTATAAATTTATTTTGTTGCAATATATTTATATCATAGTTATAATCATGTCTCATAAACTATTTTTTCTTTATAGGTAAACACAATTTGGTTTAAACCAAGCAATATCTACTAGAATTTACGAGTAAGTAATACATTTTATTAAATGTTAACATAAAGAGTACAAACTCGCTACAGATACAGTGTTTACAAACATATCGACGTAAACAATTGTCAATATGCTTTAACTCTTCTCGTTGGTCGCCGAACATCCACGTCCCTCATCAGCATGCGCTCGCACTCCCCACAAACCTTTTGGAGAATGAATCACTCCCGTTGGCTGCAGCCCCCGCGTGACGTCACGACCTCATCGTCGCACGCTCGAACACCGACGTACATAATTACGGTAATCCTCATACATTACCATGTGCATAATCGTTTCCGACTGTTGCGTCTTACTAGCGCCGTTCAAGGTCCACCGTCGGGAGCAAATCATACTGCCGATATCGCGTACTCCTTCCCATTAGTATGGATTGAATACAGGAATTACGCAAATAGGTGTGTAAATAAATGTCATGGTACACTAATTAACTACCTATCTAACAACTCCTAACAAAAGTACACTGGTTCGATTTCAGAATCAAATGTTGTGGACATAGTAGTGAAAAAATTGGTCTGACCAGCGACCACTCTTATATTGTAAATCTGACGTTATAACAGAAAAACATGATTTAATCCAAACATTTTTATAGTTTCTGTGATATTACTGCGAAAGTGTAAATATAATAATTTAACAACTGTATTTCTCAAGCCTGAAATGATGATATATAAATATTAAATCCATAAATCTGTAAGTTATTTGAAAGTGTTCGCCGTTTTGCGATGTATGCCAATATTCATTAATACAATAAACATTTCATAAGTTTTTTCCTCATCCGCCTTTGGTTGCTGAGTAGGTTACATTCTATCACAGGGGCAGACAAATGAACACGGTTTGCGACACGGTAGCTGCTTGCAATCGCACCGGGATGTTGACAAATGTGATGCTGAAGGTCGCAGCGATGCGACTGACCCCAAATGAATATACAGCCGTCACAGATTCTCAAAGAGAATAACTATGTTAAATAAACTTATAATTTAAGAGCATGAACGTCGATATTGCATTGAAATATTTCTAACCAAACATATATATCAAAGTAAATAGTTTTTTCTCTCGACTTTGAATCTTGGATGAGAATTCAGACTACTGCAATATAATGAAAACAAATCTGTAGCAACATCAATCATGCACCGGCGCATTAAATCAGCGACGTCCGAATGAAAGGGACGGAACTATACTATAGGGCCAATCGCCTCAATCACGACGGGACCATTTAGTTCCTGCCATCTTTAACGACTATAGCTCGCTATTGTGAAAGAGTACAACCCTCCATCACGATGCGGAACAATGGACTATGGTTGCGAAGTGGGATAAGTTTTATCAATATCAATAGGTATACGTCGAGGTGCGACGGTGTTGTCCGGAATGCAATATTGTCTAGTTCAGTTGGAGTCAGCGTGTGCTCGCAGCCGATAGCATCGGCCGCTAGTACGTCCTAAGCCAGCGTGCCGCATTCGATCAGCCTCAACTTTACAATCGGTATGCATTCTGTACAGCCCGCCCGAACAAACTATTCGTTACTTGAACATAGTTCACGAGAGAAATGAAGAAATGAATCTCCCTAAGGCATACACAGTTTCTAGATCGGTATTATTACATTTTCCTCCATGATCATTTCTAATTTTAATACAGTCTGCGATAGTTTTCTAACAGTCACAATAAAGACTATTTCAACGTATTAGAGTTACATGTCCGCGGTCGCTGGCGCTGGTAACGGATACCGGTAACACTACACCTTCCAACTGACTCTCACCTTTTACCAGATGGAAATACAGAGCGGAACGTTTCCTTGTGTATTCCACGTCTAGACACCGTTACTATTGTGCGAGGCGACGTGTACGACGCGATTCCGTCGTGTCGCAGTTCAGAGGGCAGCCACCGTCACGGCGCCGCCTTTTCACAATAGCAGCGAATTTCCAGTCATAAGTTACAGGTTCCTTAGATCACTGTCAGATCTTCGGATCCCGAACACGTTCGTGCACAGCTTCCGTGATACGCGAGAGCTATGTATGTATGGCAACTCTTTAATGTCGAAACACTTACGATCCGTTGAAACAAACGTCCGATTCCTCGACAGATAAAAACAGTTCGTTTATTATAGTCAGTATCAGATGGAGCGAATTGAAGATATGTGGGATAGAAACGTTTGCTTCCGGCGTTCCATCGCCGTCGCCCCTCCGGAAATCGGGTGTCAGTTATTTCTGTATACATCTAAACCACATCACTTTAAACGTAACTCTCTGTACGAAAAGAAACTCGTCATTTAAATATTACGATATTACTAATTGTAACACATCCTCGGAAATGAATGGATGCGAGAAGCTGAGGATCGCATTTGGTGAAAAATATTGGGGAAGGCCTATATCCAGGAGTAGATAAACAAAGGCTGATAATAATGATAATTAATTGTAACATTTATTGTTTTGGAGCTGACATTCAATTACAGCTTTTATCTTTTGTTGTTGACTTTGGGTTTACAACCGAAATGTTTGCGCATCCCATCCGAGCCTTATATGGTCACATCGGAGCTCCTTTAATGAGACACGTGTGCCACGTGGGCGGGATCACCTCCATTATTTAACTTTTTAGAATTACCAGCCGTCATGTCCCACGAACTTGTAATAACCATTTAAAATAATAAAACTTGAACCTTTTGTAAGACATTACATTAATTTAACAATAATTTTACTAACAAGATGTATGTCACATTATTACACATCCCGGTAAAATACCAAACCAGAATAAATGGAAGCTGAAATCTCTTAACTGAACTTTATCACTGTCGGAGCATACATTAGATTCCGCAGCATCAAAGACAAAGCTAAAGGATTTATCTAAGACGGGGAAGGTGATTGATTACATCGTCGATACATCTTGATCCATATTTATGAAGAAGTATTTACAACCGGCGCTCTGGAAGCTGATACGTATCGAGACTAGATTCTGCTATATTTTAAATCGGTAAAGCCCTAAAAACAACCAGCGTTGCAATTCTGTAGACCTCACTGACAGCGGCGAGAATTCTTTTTCATATTCCATTTTAAATTAGTATAAAAAAAATATAATTACTTTAATCCTAATTATAAAGCATCATTTATGGTTTGGTACTATCATGTTCCCGCACAATAATTTACGGGATTCAAGCCAACCTCACCTGCTCGTGGTGCACCCTACTAATCAACAAACGAGGCTCTGGCACCCACCAACCCGCATTGGGCCAACGTGGTGGGAAATGGCCCATATCCCCCCTATATGAACTCCTATAAACCACGACCCCTGGTGCTCGGTGATGCGGACAGCGCAGGACAGATCGATATGGGCATCTTTGGGGAGTCCTATGTCCAGCTGTGGACGTCTATCGGCTGATGATGATGATGATGACTGAAATGTTTAACAATTATTATCTATTTCTAGTATCGTATCGTAGTATCTAGAAGAAAAAGAGGCGGTTATTGTGAATCATATGTAAAATTTTAATCAGAATGTAGATTTTATACATTTAGTTTTAGTTAATTTGTTATTTTTCTTTCTATAATTATCTCTGTTTTGAAATCTACTGTTAATATTTTACAACAGTTCACTGACTGGTCTGGCACACGGCTCACAACACATTTGCATTGTGGAACGATTCTGTTCAGTTAAGTTCTGACACCACTAAATCTTTTTACCGAAAACAATGAAGACGTCCGTAGAGCCATTATTTTCTAGTGTCGGATATTTGCATGAGTTTGTCCGTTCGCAGTGACCCCTTAACTAGGACCATTGTTTTCCATTATTTCAACGGCTGATAATAACTAAGCCTGAAGGTTTCTGTAAGTGGAACGAACCGAGCGTAGCATCAGATCTATACAAATGTCCGTTGATTGCGGTTATTGGGCGGGGTTACAGCCGGTACTCTATGCTTTTTGGGTCAAATTTGCAACACCAGTAGTTCTACTTTCGACTCGGACGATTGTGGTTAGCTTATGTGATTCCATTTGCGAACTCTCGACATGGTTCCTTATCTTTCTTATCATTGATTTCCGATATATCCGATATAAAATCAACATACGTCCGTTGAAATTTGCTCTCCCTTTGTTTTCAAACTCAATCGGTCGTTATTAAAATCTACGAGCGGTTTGTAACAATAGAGCCAGGCACTTAAACGCATTAAGCTCTATGAAGCGGCACTCTTATTCCATGGGACTAACCTCACTAGTGGGGGATGGATTGTCAGTGACCCTCTGTGCTACAGTCCGCTACCCATTAATTATTCTATTACGGCAGTACTTTGATCTGCGAATGCTTTTGATATGAACATGCATTTTAATATAGCCCAAACCCTTGCTTTGCAATTGAACTATAGAAAATCTATAATATTCCTACTGCGTACATGCCTGTGTAAAAACGTTAAATGTTTAAATGTCCACAGCTAGTCTTGTGACCCAAAACGATACTTCGGTAACTTTTGAAAGTATGTACCTTTTTTAAAATTCAAGCGCGCCGCGTCTCGCTCCAGCACCATGAAGTTGTTGTCGTGACGTGTAATTGTAAATTGGATAACGTTTGCCCGCAGCACGTCATGCATTTTAAAGTGACCTCGTGTCGCTTTGCTTTTTCGAACTGTTTTCGAGTGTGCGCCACTCTCGCGTTATATTGTACTGCAAGCCAGTCAGCTGGTTAGTTCATAGGCGTGAATATTTTCTGAAAGAGGTTTTAATTAAATTTCCATGCTTAACGACGCGCTATTTTTTAAATTACGGATTCAAACTTTTTAATGTATGACTAAAATATACGTTATGTGAATTCTTACGACAAGGAGCATTTATTAACTAGGCGTTGAGGTGTTTCGCTACCACTGTCTCAAATACTCACACACGCCCCCAATTCGTATAATTGGCCCATGTCCTATATGTCCTAATCCAATTTGTAACTGTTTATTATATCTTCTATTGCCCTTCATTTAATACATTTAATTTTTTGACAAAGTGACTAGACGAGCAGGACGTTCATCTGATTATATATATATATATATATATATATATATATATGATATAGCAATTTGGTCTTGTAAAGATAAAATAAACTTTGTTCTCATCGCTTTGAACATAAAAAAATTTTGTATGTCAACTATAATTAAAAAATACAGTTAGGCTCTAATTTTGCGACTGGTTATGTATCATATGGAATAGATACTAATTTATAAATACCCAACTGGAATGACAAATATTCTAAATTTTTTAAAATACTATGTGATATAAAAGTAAGTTTAATGCAAATGTTTGATGATGTAAGATGATAACTTCTTTATGCAACAGTCGTATTTTAAACATTAATAATAACAATTATCGTGTGTACTAAAATTAATACTTAATATAGTAGAGAGATAAATAGGAAGACGGGAGTAGAAATAATGCCCCCATTCAGTAATTACACGTGTTTATTAGCTGTAATCTATTCGGCAGACGGCGTGAATGGGCGATTATGTGTCAGCGGAAGCGGTAAGGCGGGTGCTGATTTCTGACGTTGGGATATTTTGCATGTAGACGCCAGGCTACAGATGTATATACTCCAAAGGATCAGAACTATAACTATTTTACTATACTTAAACTGTTTCGTCGGGGAATGATTTAATCCAAGAATTATTATTAACTGTATTATATGATTAAAAAAGTAATAAGTGAAGTATAATTTATGTAAATATATTTATACTATTGGTGTCCAGTAGAAATATTTTCTCTACTATTCATTTCCCGATTCGTTGGCGTGATTATGAACTGTTAAATTCTTATTTATAATACATGCCAACTAGCACTTGACCACCGAAGCAGCTATAGCATAGCATTAACTGCTTGTGAGAAAAGGCTCTGAATCTCCAAAGCGGTAACACATTGTTATGTTGTATTCAAAGTATATGATGAGTAAAATATAATCATAAAAATATGTTATTAACATTCACTGCAACCCAGTTTTGAAACGGACGTATATTAAAAGTGCGGTATGTACCGCTAAATTAAATAATGCTTATATATCGAATATATATGTTTATATATCGCACAGTAGCATATATTGCAGGCCCGGCCGGTTCGTCCAGCGTCCGACGGTTAGGCGTTCAGCCTTTAAATCTAGTGCTCAAAACTCGACGACACTCCCACACAGGCCGCATTTTTACTACGGCTATCTACATGATAAATTTTCGATTAACTCTTTTTAGAGCGTAGAATAAATTAATGTCTAATGACATATTCCAGTTTTTCTTCGAATCTACGTTCGTGTCGACATATACTAGTAATAGTAACTATTTACTGTTTTATTTATTTCTAATTTTTATTCATTCGTTTGTTTCAGAATATTGAAAGTTTTATAGCAACAAAAGTCATTTGTTTTTTAAACCATAAATAATATATTTATTTCACAACAAGAGATATTTTATAATGATGGGTAGTTCGCTGTACCCGGAGACTTTCTAGGTAGATATTACTGCAGTTCCTATTTCTGCGGCCAATCAGTATTATCCAAACAATACTGTGTTCCAGTTTAAAGGGCGTTGCAGCGAGTAAAGTCACTAGGGTAACGAAACTAGTCTTTTACACGGACCATGTGGTGCTATGTATATCATCCTTACTAGCGCCATGTCAATATGGGCAGTATAGAGATCAGGTTAACGTTTCTTTTGTCTCATTGCTTCGATATAAATAAAAAAAAAATGCGTTTTGCAATAATAACGAATCTCGTATTCCGACCGCATCCACAGCTTCCCGTCACGAGTCCTTTGCGCCGCAGCTGTCGAATTATTATTGGCCGTCACTACCCAAAAAAACCGTTAAAATGGCACATCTGCCATTATTCTCGGCTGTTTCCTTGAGTTCGTTAATTGGCTTTTTTTAGCCCATTACTTCAGTACCGCGTATCCTCCAGAATTAAATATAAACAATCCAATCTAAATTTTAAAAATATTTCTCCGTATTATTTTACTTATTAATTAATCACAAGTATGTAGCATCAAGTGTATCTATGTTTTATATGTAATAGATTTCCGCCTATGTAAACTCATCACGATTCCTCTGGGGAACCATACGGCCCAAAAACTTGAAATATGATGGGCATATTCTTTTGGCTTGTTAATAACGGGAAGGCACCTGGGGTTCCCACCTCGTGGGAATATTTCTGACAAATTTCAAATATAATTCTATATTACGGCCTGTAAAGCGGGCGGTGAACAGATATTTAATAATGTTGTTTGAAGTACATAAATAAAAAAATAAAAAAAATCCATTAGATTCGCAGATTTTGAGATTGAAATTAGTAAGCGCGCTGCGCCGTCGGGTTTTTGTCGGAATCGATAAACGATCGCCGATGTGAATTCGGGACTTGGAGCCCCCGAGGTTCGCACCCGCTGAGACGTGACGCGGGAACTAACGAACCGGAGAATTATTGCCAACGTACACACCACGCGCCGCACTCTGTCTGTGCAGGTGATAGATAGGTACGCGGAAGCGAAGCTTTTGAGGGCTCCGGACCACCTACGACGGCGGAGGGCATGCCGACAGCTTACACACTACCGGTACTCAAAACTTACTATTCACTCAAAGAACTCGGTTTAGTAGATGATGACTTCACAAACTGTCAAATAGATATACCTTATTTTATTTCATCTCGTGTGTATTATGATATTGATTAACTGTTTTACCGATTGATGAATACTACTACTATAATTTCATTTCATCACATACCAAAAACATCTACGTATAAACGTATATATCATATAGTGGCCGTTTTTCGCCCGCTTTGCTATCAGTGTAACACCTCCTTAACTCTCTTTGGGGAAGGAATTTTGTAAAATTCATTCTCAGCTGACCTCTAAATGTCAGAAGCAATATCTCTACCCAATTTTAAGTGGTTCCGTCTAATACTTTCGGAGATCTCTTGACGAGTCAATGAATCTCCGGATTTCTCTTATTTGTATACATAGATTATCACAACTATTTGTCAAGTAATAATTGCACTAAATTATTAATATTTATGAGAAATACATCGTTATCTCAGTGGATAGATGTCTACTGTAAGATTCAGTTCTCTTGTAATGCTAATGCTATGCTTGCTAAAAATGTTTGTTAACACTAACGCTCATGCAAAGCTTCAATAGCATTTTTACTATAAAAAAAATTAAGAAGCATAATTTATGTTAGTAATAGTTTAGGTATAAATCCTATTTAACTTGTTTGTAGTAAGGATTAATAGTGTTCCCATTCTCGGCGTATTGAAAAAAGCGACTATGTAGTAACAATCAGTGGACGTCTGTAAGCTGAAATTAATTACAATTAACTAATTTCTTTTTCATAGTTTCCACAAGCTACTTCGGCAGCAAGAGATGTTACGTACTGCCATCGTCATCTACCGATATAGGAACAGACGATAGCTTTAGGTAACATGTTGTAATTACTCCCTGAATGGACATAGTCGTTCGGAGCAGTTTAATTAAAGCCCGGGATTAGATCGGATACGCGGATAAGAAGTAATCATCGCAAATTTCTATAGCAGTCTTCGCAGAAACGATATTTCTATATAAAAATTCGTATCATTCCAAGCATGGTATCCTTTATTGGTTTTACTTTAACTGTCGCATTTATAAAGACAAAAAATCTCGACCTTCGAGGTCAAATTATGTTTTATATTTCAGTTAGTTAAATTTTACGTAATTTTTAACAATAATTATAAGTTTAGCTTTCTCATTATTTCCTAAATATGTATATATTATCTCAATTCCGTTTTTCTCATATTTGTGAAAGCAATCGCTGCATTTTTATATTTAATCAACAAAATTTCTTCCTTTCAACTTCCTATAGATCCCTATAAAGTTTAACCGTACCCTTAAATTGATTCTGTATGTATGCTTGAGATACTTCACAAAATTTCTCTTACCCACACACAAACCGTGAATGCAATAACTTAATAGACATTATATGAAAGCGCTCAGAATCAAACTGGCTCGGCTGTTCATATCTCCACGTTTAATGATACAACCTTCCGCTCCTGTGTCAAGGGAATGGTCGCGATGTATTAATTAAGTTCAGAATTAACCTACATTAATTCTGCAATTTATTCACGACGCGCGATTTTACCATTCCTTTCCTTTTATATATGTACTGTATCTTTTCCTTCCTTTTCAACTTTGTATTTATCTACATCTGAACTCACATACGTTATTTTGTATGTACAGTACATTTGTCTTCCGCTTTGACATATAAGGCTTCACTATTACTCCTATATTGCAGTTCACATAACTTATATTGAAAAAGTATACCCTTGTTGCTACTTTTACCTATCATCTCTCATGTCATGTTCGTAATCACAATCTACTATTTGTTTTTGATACATTGATTGATGAAATTAAAAGAAGAACCTTATCATCGATGTAGACGTAATAAGCAATCTATATATACAGTAAACGTGAAGATTCAAAATTTGGTAGAGATATTGCTTCTGCCAATTTAAAGTTACCTGAGAACGGATTTTAGAATTTTTTTTTTCTCAAAGGGAGGTGTGGGACAGGAACAGTTAGTACACAATATATAAATAAATACCGTCGATTTGGTGAAGTAAATGGAAAGCCACTAGATATGGCATGTTGGTGATTGAAGGAGGATTACGCTCAACTTCTGTCGGCTGATAATGTAATGTAAATAAACACACAAATTATATGTTATATAAACTAAAAGATGCAAACATTTTTTGTGTTATAATTATAAGTAGTAGTTTTATACTAGGTTTTTTCAATACTAATGGAAAAAACACGGTTTTGGCAGTGCCATTGCCAATTAGCTGTTACGTTGTCCGTGTCCGTTTGTGTGGTCTCCGGTATGAATTTTTATTACGGCCAACGGGTTCGGCGATTAGACGGCGTGAGTCACCCGGGTCGGCGACGCAGACCGCGTGCGCGCCTCGTTAGTGATGTGTCTTCCACATGGTCTTGACTGCAGATTAGAGTGACCGATATTCTCTTCGTCAAGTCAACAGATTGCTTGGCTGTCCGAACTTTGCGAGCGACTACGCACGTAATAATATAAACATTAATCTGGGATTGATTGTTTCAGCTGTTTTAATATTTATTAACGAATCTAAATACATTCATAATAATTGACGAGACGAGCGGGACGTTCACCTGATAGTAAGCGATGCGCCTGTCCATTACAACGTGGCGCTAGTAGGGATGATATACACAGCACTACATTGTATTCATCGCCTTAAGACAAGATGTAAATATTCGTTACCCCAGTAATTTTACTAGCTACACTGAGCTTCAAATCGGAACACAATAATGTATAATACTCTTTGGCGGTAAAAATAAGAGCTGCTATGGTATCTACCTATGCGATCTCCATCAAAGGAAATGTACTACCAGTTAAAACTATTTAATTACGAAGATGTGACATGAATGTTACAATGAAACGTTACGTATTTTTATATTATATTCTTTAATAAATTGTTATATTTGGGCGCATCACTACCTAACTGGAGTCGCGGGTGTTGTTTTGAGCGTCCACTCCCACAGCCCAAAAAAACATGTTGTTAATAGTGGCCGGCCCGTGTGGTTTTTGACCGCAACGTATATCTTGTCTAAATTATAGCATTCTCAGATGCGCGAAGATTACGTTTTTGATTAGATTACTGATTGGTCTCCGTCGCTAGATAACGTCTATATAAGTACCAACGCCCATCTATTTCTATCGCCAAACAATAGGTGTGCAAGCAATCATGTGTTTCGGTTCAAATGGCATTTGAGTTAGTGAAATTACTAGAGGTAACGATACTTTCATCTTAGAGCTGCATTGTTATGGATGTACCCCACTAGGTGAATGTCGATTCGTCATAACGTAATAACAAAAACTAAATTGTATTTAATAAACAAAATTATAAATATTAGTATTAATGAAAGCACGTCTCGCAGCTTTATAAACAAACTATTTGATTTAATTAAAAGCACAGATTTATAATATAAAAAATTGTTCCATGGTAATGATGCTAAATTTTGTTTATCATGTTTTGTTACATAAATTCTGTTTAAAGACTAGTAGATAACGGAGATGATTAGTCGCAAACAATGTTGCAATATTACCGGTCGCATACCACTGTTGTCACGGCACTGTAGCGCCACACTGTCTGACTGTTGACCGAAGTGTTTACCTAACGGTACTCCATCAGGTTCCACCGAAATGTGCTTTCGTACAATCCAGACTTACAGGCGACCGTTGGTCTTCCGATTCGACTCTTTTTATTAACTGATTTATTTGCATATATAAAGTGACCGAGAATTAAACTGAAAGAACGCGAGGAAAGTAATACAGCAAAAAAAATATCTGTATCTTTTTTGTTATATAATAACTTAAATTATTGATTGATTTTGATGATTTTTGATGATTGAAAATTTATTCACATAAGAAATAAAAAATTTTATAACCTTTACATTATTACTAAGGTTATTACCGATACAAAACTATAGAATCCATTTTCTTTCTGCCGTTTGTTACTTTCTACATATGATATAATGATAGTATATTATTTCAGTTATTTGTTACAAGGTGTATGTATTTAATGTTTCAGTAATTGATTGTGTGAGTTAAGTTTTATCGCTTTAATTCTGTGGTGTTCAGGTGACCTCGAAAACACTACACATGCGTCGCGACCGCGTTTAACACTTCAAAGGTGATAATTGGTTGCGAAGCTCTCGCTTGAGTCACGCGGTATCTGACTTCGTTTTCCAATTCATTTGCATGCCTTTTTCGTCTCTCTCGCAACTTAACAAAGTGATTTTAACGGGCCCAGTTGTGGATGCCGTATTGACCTGAATTGGCGTTCGACCTCATACATTTTTTTCTGTCTCACAAATTTAATGGTCCCGTTTCCTTGTCGTCTTTTTAATTTCGTTTTCGTGAATGGTGTTTTAAAATTTACCGCAAAAAACTTAGTGAGTAAAAAGAAAACATTTTTATTTTTCAAATGTTTTAACCGCTGAAGCCAACAAAGGGCTCAACTTCAAAGAGCAGGACGACCTACTTTAAGTTTGTCTTTGTAGAGTCCGAAATTCTTTGTGTAGTTAACTTTTGTATGATACAGGTTCCCCGAAAGGCATTCGCGCCGGCAGTATAGCAGACGTAACGTTTCATCGCAATCGATACCAAGAAGTGTGCATAAGTGAGGCCAACAAAGAGCATTGTCGCATATCGCTCTCAGGCGGTTCCCACGGCGTGCCGCAGCGATTTCGATGCGATTCTATCGCGGAAACATTGCGATTGATTTTTCAATGGCAATAAACTGTCTAAGGAATTTGTGTTTTATAAAATATCATTCCTATTCTACAATTGCTTTGCCTAATATTTGTTATAAGTTAGGTAATAAAATATTTAGGTTCATTAACAATGTGATTGGTAGTCGTGATAGTATCCACAAATTTTTATCATGCATTTCATTAATAACATTTTACATGGTAAAGTTTCTCATATCACACTCGTTGAGATCTGAACCCGGACAGATTTCATGAAGAGTCGAATACGGTAACAATTCGAGGTGACCCGAATACGCGCGATGCGGCCACCATTAGGTTTGCCAAGTTGCAGCAACTCGCCACAATTCTATTAATTCATTTACACCAACATTCTTTCACAATCCTCATATTTGCATAGCGCTGTCGTACCTTCGTTTTTGTTATTATTTTAGTTATTTTATAGCATTGCTTTGATTACCCCCTAAATTTTGGATATCTTTCATTAGTCTATTAACGTCCCCATATTTGGGGCACATGCCTTCGCTCAATATGAGGGCGATGGGCCACAGTTACCACGCGGGGTCAATGCGGAGTGATGACTTCACACACACCTTAGAATAAATTCTAATTCATGTGCAGGTTTTCTCACGATGTTTTCCGTCACCATTTATATTTCGCTGTTGTTACTTAAATTCATAAATGTATATAACTTAAACATTAAATCATCGGTCCATGCCAAGAATCGAACCCGCGACCTTCGGAATGAAAGCCGGACGCTCTAACCATTAGGCCAGCGACCTACACCTACTGCAAATTATTCAATTGCATTACTTTATCACACGCTACATTAAGCTTTATTATTGATACTATACTATATATAATTCAGACAATAGTACCTTGTGATCGCAACGAAGACAAACGAATTGAAGTACTGAGTGAACGCTTGCTGTAGGGAGTAGTGTGCCGCTGGAGCGTTGAGTTGCGCAAGGCACGCTCGCGCAAGTTATTGTCTCCGCGACACCCACCGCCGCTTGCGCAAACTGATACAGATTTATAACGCATTTTTAGGCTCTTCTTTCAACATTCAAACAGATTTTCTATTCTTTCAAAACATCTTTTATTGAAACTTCCGTTTTCGACGGAGCTTAGAGGGAGCACACAAGAATACTCGCTGTCAATATCGTCGTTAAGGGTTTAAGAGTGAAGTATAAAGTAATGATAAATATACCTACCATACAAAGATATCATTAACACTAAACTATGGTAATTTCAAATTGCTCTAATACGACTCCGTAAGGGCTACCGTAAGAAAATACTATAAATAGATCTTGTTTCCATCCATTTTTATCATTACACAAAAAAATCAAGTTATGGCTGTTTTGAACCTATCCTCTGATAAAATGTAGCGCTTGATAGTCATTTTCACTTATACAGCTCATCTACTTGTGGAGCCTGATCCACGCCCTATTAGTTGTTTTTAAGTAAAATTTACTTTACATAGAGAATTTAGAAAATAAAATGTGTTGATTGTCAAACAGAATGTATAAAAATATATATATGTGGCATTTCATTAGCGATTTGGGGGGTAGTTTTGTGACGTTCAATAACACCGGCTTATGTTCCTATTTGCAATGAGAAATTATAACTTTGATGATACAGAGATAAGTCTACAATTATATGTGTAAGCTTATTATAAATATAAAAAATTATTATATTACATCTTTTATACCATATTGTTACATGTATAATTTTTCATAAAACGTTGTACGATGATGAATCATATTATGTGATGGCATTCAAGCAGTCAAACTGAAAGATATACAACTCGCCCTGTTGCTAACTTAAGCTCCGTTCTATAAAGTAAGTCATGATATTAACAGTCTATGGGAAAAAGATTTTTTTTTTGCTTTCTGCTCATGATTCTAAAGCACACTGTATTTACTGTACGTTTTTCAATTTTAAATTCGGTGTACATTTTTGTGAGTCATTTGAAAACAAAAAACGTGCTGTGAATTTTTGTTTCTATGTACTTTTCTGTAGTGTCATTCAAAGCATATGTACGTGTACCCGCTTTTATAAAAGCTTTGCCGTATGTTGTAAGATTTTTTTTATCTATTATATTCTCAAAGCAGTAAATTAAAATAAAAACAATTAAAAGTTCAGATATTCGGTGAAACGCGCAGTGTAAAGTTACCGAACTGGATTTTACGCATAACTAATTAAAACCGGATACTTGATACTTTTATGGTACGATAGGGCGGCGGGACACATTTCGTCATAAGTTTGTGAGGAAAGTTATGAACGGCGGTTGCACCTGTTAGATGTCGTTGCGTTATTGTTTGAGAGCTGATAATGTCGCGCAACTGTCGCGCGACACCTTCGGCACAGTGTCGTAATGGTGCCGCTGTTGTGGGAAGCGCCTTATCACCCGTATCGCGATGGCCTCTTGTGCAAACCTTCGCGGTTCTGGCGCGGTTATTCTGCGTTGCCCTAATATCGTACGCGATTAATTAAATTTTTTAAGTACTTAAAAAAATAAAGAGTGAGAGGGGGACATAAGTCCCTGAACCAGGAGCACTTAAAACAAATGAAGATACAAAGCAGACGAGGTGTAATAGAAAGCAATGTAGTAGCTTTATATATGATCCAGCTCCGAACAAACATAGATTAATGTTGTCGATGACGGTAAAGATAAACTTTTTTTTTTAATCGTTTCTTTGATGATTAGTTGTTAGTTGAGATTATTTGAATACAGAAAAATATCTTTATGATACCTTGATATTTCTATAAAAATTTACAATTGTTTACCAATAGTAACAACGTCGGTCGGCAGCGATCCATTCCGTTTTGACCTTTAAGTTTTTTTTAATGATTCCGGAAGTAGAATAAAATGACATTCGTAACATTGCTCATGGCTTTTAGTTACTGCTCGAGTTCTTTCGGTATTTACGTGTATCACCTTGACGGCCGTCGACCCTTTTCGTTCGATGGTACCGGTTGCTCGGCTCAGGCCCGGACGGGTTTCGCGTGATTTACTTAAACCGTTGCGCAATGGTAGACTTGTTATTGATCGATCTAAGGCACGCTACCTTGATACTTACTACATAATTTACAATATAATATATCTTATGTAGCATTAGATTTATATTATTTAAATAATACATTCTTTTTTATCGTATAATTTGTTATGCCGATAATAAATAAACTTAATTGCCTATGTTACGGCTAGTCCTGGTTGGTAGTTACTTGAGTCGCTTACTCGTCGGCCCACCGTCGTTATATACAAAAAAAAATACCGATTATCGAAATTAGTCTTCAATGACCCCAAGATATTAATCGTGACGGTCGCACAAACTAAGTGATTTATCAACACAAAACATTGGAACAAACTGTTTGAATGTGTAATAATATATATTATAGCCGTCGTTTCGTCGACTGATTTAACAGTTGTCGGTTTATGTAACGACATTCGGATGACAAAGTGCATTTCATTAGTGCGCGCGTGGGCCGCGGTACCTGCCCGCGGTGTCGGGCTAATTGAAACGTCCAAGAGTGCGGTGGGCGTGCGTCCGACGGTATAATTATGCCAGCGGGAACAGCCCCCGGCGCTGGTGCGGCGACTGCGGGGGCCCACGCCTTGCGCTGCTGGTTTACATAATCTAAAACTCGCCCCGGAGATGTCTATTCAGTAACAGAAAGACTCACGCTACGATCATAGAACGAAATAATTATCCATATAATACCATAATAATATATATAAATATTACTATAATTATGTATATAATACGCTGCTACTCGTAAAGATCTATATAAAAGGGCTCAAAATTACCGAAAGAGCACTGGAAACCCTGTTATTTTCAGAATTTGTCTGCATGATCGAAATCAGGCGTGTGGAGATTCGTATGAAAGTTAAGGTTATCGACATAGTTTAAAATATTGCTAGATTTAATTGAAAATGGGCAGGACATACAGTGCTATCGGCTATCAATCGATGGGACTGTAAGGGTCTTGAGTGGTGGCCGCGTACCGATAGATGTAGTATTGAGAGGTTCCTCAAAAGGTGGACCGACGATCTTGTGAAGGTCGCGTGAATACGCTCCATGCGTGTAACGCAGGACCGACTGGTGTAAGAGATCTTTGGGCGAGACCTATATCCAAGTGGACGACTATAGGCGGATGATGATGATGATAATTATATTTCATTTACTTTTTGTTGGTATGTGTGTTCGATGTTCAATTTTTCAGTAACAAAAATTTTATTAGTATCTCAATCATTATACATTTATATTCCGGATTTTACGGTTGAAACTAGGTGGGCACGGAGGGTTATTTAGTCGCAATAAAGGAGAGGAGGAGGCGGGTATACGTTGAGAGCGTTTGTTTAGTTTCGGGGAAGTGCAGTTCGTCGAAGCGGGAAGAAAGGGACTCGATTGATGCGTTCAGACGTGTTTGTATACTCGGAACACGACGGCCCCCACGCTGCGGAATTTGCTCGGTCAACACGCGAGCTGAACTCGCCTTTATTTACCTGCGTACCAGTATAAATTCCAATTGTTTTCATTGGCAGTTAATGACCCTTTTTATCGTTTGTTTGTGAAAGAGATTCGAAGTCTAATTTAAGAGTTCCCGCAATGTTGAAATATTATGATGTAAGCATTAATAGAAAACCAGAGAGAATCTTCTGGTTTATACACTGAAGGTTTCTTTTAAAAAGTGTTACATCAAGTGAATTTTGTTAATTAAAATCCAGACAATAGGAGATGTGTTCAAGAATTATTATAATATTTTTGACTAAATTTGTAGAAGTCCTAAGACGATTGAATCTATTAAAAAGTTTAACTGCGTTCTTATTAAATTACGTGTCATCATCAGCCGACAGACGTCCACTGCTGGACATAAGTCTATCCCAAAGATCTCCAGATAAGGTCAGCGTAGCCTCCGGTGTCGTCGGGCACTAGGTGCTATCGTTTGAAGAGGGTGGAGGAGCTTTTCCCAACACGCTGGCCTAATGCGACTTGTTGGGTAAATTCCAAATAACATGTGTATCAATAAATCGCTAGTACTTATATTATATGAATATTGTTTGTTCGCTTTACTATAAATAGGAAACTGATTTATATTAAATACTGTTACATATCGGAGTCGTCCCGTACGTACGAAGTGGCCGCATTTAATTTGACCCGTGGTATTGTCCCGCACTGAGGTCGCACTAAATGTCGGAATGCGTAAACAAACGGATACATTTAATGAAACGGCTTTAGACCTCGCCTCGACCTGCCCGCACCGGCAGCGAAGTGCCATTTCCGGGAAGTGACACCTTCTTATTGAGCGTTTTATAACGGAGTTTGAGACTCCGTGACGGAAGTTAGCCGAAAACGAAGTAACAAAAAAAAACAGGTCTTATAGAAATTTAGTATACATCCTTATTATAGTGTTAAAGTGACACAACGCAATAATAAAAAAAAAAATTATCATCACAAGTAAAACACAGTGTTATAAAAATTTATCAGTTTTGTTATAATATTAATGAATGGGAATGAAATAATCATAGAATAACCTAGAAAGTAGTAAATAAAGTATGGAATTTGTGTGCTTGTCGCTATATAAGTGAAACCGACGAAAGATTGAATCGAGTCCGAAATCTCAAAACGACCGATTGAATATCGGTCACGTGTTCACACCTCGCCGTAACCTCTCAGCGACATATTGCAATGACACTTAAGGTCTGCCACAATTTACGACACGGGGTGCTGTTGAATGTAATAGCTCCAGTGATGAAGAGATAGATACGTAAAAATTATGTTCTTTAATATTCCGCGCCAGAATTCGGTTTACTACAAATAGCCGGCTAATGGTGCTTAAGTGAACACGACCTAGGCGCGAACAGCATAGCCTGGCACTTGATTCAGGGCCTGACCTTACGTTCACCGCGAATATTCAACAATGCACAGCTAAGCCTCGAAAATTTTAAATGTCAATGTTTGTGTAGTTGTAGGTTTAAATTAAGCTACTGGGGATTATATTTGGATGTATCACCGTCATAATTTCTATTGAAAGAAACAACGTTTACTGTAATACATTAGTATGTGCAGGATTTCTATTGTCTGAGCAATAAAATCATGTACAACTTCATTTTTATATATGTTTTTATTCATTAAAGCGAGGAGGCTGGTGCTGCTTTGGATGTTCTACTCCGTAGCCTTGACACATAAGAGGTTGAGTCCCTTTACCCCAGTAATTATACAAGCCACAGCGCCATTCAAACCGGAATACAGTAATATTTGCTCCCTACTGTTGTTTACAAAGAGTTGCGGTGGTACCTACCTATACGGTCTCTGGTAACTGAGACCTATCACCAGTAGTTTAATTAAACATATGGTTATATTTTTCTAGCACGAGCTGTTGAAATTCTTTTACCCAAACCGTATTAGTAATAAATGTTAATAATTAGTTTAGACTTAACCATTCGTTGTGGTGGAATGCTCATCGTTCAACATAACCATGTGTCAACTTAATTCAAATAAGATGTCGATAAAACGCCTAGTGAATTTTTTTGCATGCTTTGTTAAACGTTACGATTATCAGAATGGAATCGCTGCGACACGATCCGGCGACTTTTTGCGTCGCGATCGCGAAAAAATCTAACCACTTGTCTAACAATGCGAACGTTAGACGAGACAATGGCGCTGAGACCCACGCACCAGCGACGAGCGGCGGGTACGCCCGGGGTGCTGCGCTCTTTATGTCATTCACACGTCTATTCAATCCGTCAGCCGATGTCATTAGGCTATTAGGGTCACCATGTTTAACTTAAGACTTGTTCAGAACAATACACGATTAAGATTATTTCGTATGTTTACTATATTTTCAGATAAATTACGCTTGATTACTTATTACGATTATAGTTATAGTCATGCATAATAAATCATCAGTTGTGATAACTTGAAATCTTGGAAACAGATATTTCTTATCGTTGATTAACATAAGTGGTATTGTTATCGCCAATCCGGAATGTCTGCATAAACATCGTTGCACCTGGCAACCCTTTCCAGGCTTGTCTATTGTGCACGGTCGACCTTCACAATCCGCGATTTCGTCAATGTAACGCGTAAGCTTCTGCGGCCATTGTGTCGCATACAAAAAGTATTTTTTTCGGTCACCCAGCCGGCGTAGTTATGTCTGTCAATGTCGCATACCATTGTTGTTGTGTCGCATGCAGTCATCTGCGCCGTGTTATGGCACTTTGTGCATGTGGAACGTGAGACACAAACGAACAAAATTACATTGCTTACTTACGTTACATGTTTAGACAACATTTGTGCGCGAGTTCGTTTATTACTCCATTTAACGTAACAGAAATTAATATATATATATATATATATATTACAGGGTTTCTTTAACTATTTATTACTATTGTAGTAAGTTTGCAACCTGCTACCGAGCCAAAAAATACAATCAACTACTACCAAGTATGATTTTCGAGGGAGGTGATTGGGTACATTACCACTGATTTGGGGTCTCAATGTTATTACAAATAAATCTAAGCAGCTTTTGCTTCTACTGCCAAAGTATAAAGTATTGTAAAAAGATAATTGTGCTCCGGTTTTAACGGTGATACAGCTGTTGAAATTACTGAGGTATCGAGACCAAATATTTTATGGATAAACGCGACAAGAACATTATGATCCAGTGTACTGTATCCTAACTAGCGCTAAATTGTTCAAGGTAGACGTATGACTGAACCACCAGGTCAATTCGTTCGTCTCGCAATTTCCTTCATATATATATATATATATATATATATATATATTTACTGTAAAAGTTTGAAAGCTACTGAATTGTTTTAAAAGCATCGTTAATAGTAATTTCGAGTTTACCTTGTCAATGTTGTTTGCCCTTTAGATAAACGTTCTCGTAACGAGATAAACGCAACCGATAAGCAGTCGGCTCTCCCTTCGTGGGCGTGTTGTTTGCTGTGCCGAACTACCGCGAGGAGGACGACACGGATATTATCTATTTATCTAGATTGATGGATCGCTCTCGCGGCCTTTGTTTCATCTCCCAAGTCACTGATCCCAACCGCCGGCACGTGTGGGAGATTATTGTATAGTTTTAGTTAGAGCTCATAAAAACTAGTGACTACTGGATAATCATTAAGTAAGTTTTTTTTTGCCACCAAGCAACGCGACTAGCGAGACATTTATATGCTGGTAAATGCCTAGTCATAACAATGTGGCACAAATAAGAATGATATACACCACATACTCATCGCCGCGTTGTCAACCATAAAAATGTAATGTAAGTCTCCATTACACCAGTAATTTTATTAACTACAGCGCAGTTCAAATCGGAACAAAGTAATGTTTGAAAACTATTATACTGTTTGTCGCTGTGGTGTCTTGCGCATTAAAGACCTACACCCAGTCACAAGATGTTATTAGCGCTTGTTTAAACACTTATTATTTAAGGTCTTTTGTTGTGATTATTATGGTTTGTTGTAACCGACAAAATAATTAGCACAATTTCAATCCACTCCTGCGGAAATTGGTTTTACATAAATATTTCTTCAATAGCATACAGGCTAGGGGGGTATGTACTTAAGGTAAATGTTTACCGCTACATTAGACCTATATTTAATAATTTAATAAACATTTTAGGACACTTGTTTCCCCCATGGCTTTTGGGTGACGGATTTGGGAGATCCGTTGCCCAGGTGGACTTATAACAACAGGCCGAGAGGAAAGTGCGCTCTGTATTCCGGCGCACCATTACAGAGGTGGAATGGGGGGTTCGGCACCCCATGTGGGGGGACTGCTAGGTGCGGCCGGCGTTAGCGGGGCCGCGGAAGTGTGCGAAAGCATTCCCGTGGCCCCGCCACAAAACGACGATGGTGGGAACATCGTGGGGCATTTAGTCCGTGCAAGTCCCACATAGCCTGTCCTTGGCCCTGCGAGGGCAGATATGCGAAGGCATTTCCCCCACGTAAAAAAAAGGACACTTGTTTCTGGTAACAATTTATTGTTTCTTTACTCTATTTGTTGTGTTGTTTTCTGTTTTGTATCTATTGATATTTTGTTAACGATGCTGTCATCGTTATCATTATTGCCTTAACCAAGATGTGCGAAATCCTAATTTCAATGATACGTATTCACAATTTATGTTAATATAATGCCGTATATGATGTGTTACTTGGTCGATTAGCCTATATAAATAAATTAATAAATTACAATTTTTAAAGTTAATTATAATAATTATTGCAGTTACATATTTATCTCACATGAATAGAATGTTTATGTTAGAAATTATGTTTGTTTAATAACATCGTATGTGGAGAATTATTTAAGTATCTAACTGTAAACTAAATGTGTCGTGTTTACGGCGTATTGTTTGTAAACAATCATCTTCGCTTGATTTACTAGCGGAGATATATCTTCGCGGTCATCGGATGCCACGGCGTAACATTGCGAAATTAGTTAATGTTTCGAGAAAAAATGTTTAAACTGTATAAACTGAAGAAAATTTATCACTAAACATAACAGTAAAGTTTTAATTATTTACCTATACAATTACGTGGTGTATTAATGAGAATTAAATTTCTATTGACGAGTAAGACTTTTTGTGGTGTGACTTTAATTGAACGCCTGTGTTTGTGTCTACAACCTTATTTTTCTAGTGATCATAACAAAATATGACAACGTTTATTTAGTGTTATAAGAAACCTGTCGTACACATCTTACTCTAGTAATTAAAGCATCACCTTAATAACGTGCGTTGTTATGAATATATTTATATCTATTTTTTCTCATCATAGTTGGCGAATACGTCGCAGTGTAATACTCCAGGTAAACTCACTTAGTGTACCAGTGTGCCGTGTCGCTTCAGTTCCGTACTGTGACCGGGTCATGCAATATACGGGCGACATTCGTTTTTTCTACTACCCCCTTTCCCCAACACCTCGGAGCGACGAGCTGATCTCTGAGCTCGCGCCGCTAATTGCACGTTGGCGCGGCATTTTTGATCTATGCTCGTTCATCTCGCGCTTTCTACTTACCCAGGCCGTCAGCGCCATTTAAGATTCCATTATAGGGTAAATTATCGTTTAATTAAACCCGCCCGACGGCTTGGCGACGGCTAGGTGCGAGTTCCGCTTACGGTATAAACCGTGTTTAGACTACGGGCCCTACCGACCTCCTATATAATTATTTTGCTACAGACCTTACTGATTCTGTTAGTTCATATAAGTAATACCTTTCCATAGAGACATGCTGTTAATTATAACCATCGTTTGAATTAAATTATATTTAATCTTGTCGTACGTGAATGTAATAGAGAGCAGATTTTAAATCTAGGTACTTTGCCCGTCGACACTAAAAAACAAAGAACATATTTAAGGCAGCCTATATATATTTAACGCTTGAGTAGTTGCAATATCACAATTGTATCGACTGCCATTAAACATACTCTTTATAAAATTTTATAGGGTCCCGTGTGTTGATGAGGATAACTTACATACCTCGAAAGATAACTATTCTGCAATTCCAATAGGCTTGTTTCTTTTCACATTGAAATATGATGTCTCATAATGTCGCGACAGTAATCTTCCCATACGCATCATGTTACGGGCATCCACAAAGAGCTTTATCAGATTTGATCAGCGCAGACGTTGCTTATCAACGTTGATCTATGACCGTGCCATAAACACTGTTAGAAATCTGTTTTGAAACTTATCGCAATCATATAAATGCTTTGTAATAATCGCTGTAGGAACTAAGTTCTGGCTTACGAGAGTTTCTTCAACATCGTGAAATCTAATAACTCCTGCAGTACAGTAACACAAAACTTAAATAGAACTAAACCACCTGTAGACATATTGTTAGTGTTAGTAGATTAACATTTCCTTGATCTGGTCTGAATATTCTCGCTTCTCTCATATTTACATAAGTAACACAGTGTCTGCTTAAGATCTCCTCGGTTACACACAAGAACTATCAAATGAATTGGCAATTTATTGCTACCACACTTATTAGATCGTTCCACATTGTTTCAATTTAGATTTAAACCCCTTTTTGTAGATATGTAATTACAGTAATTTCAGTAAAAATTGTTAAATCTGAAAATCTAATCTCAGTCTGAAAACAAAAACATTTTGACTCAGTCGTGCAATGACTAAACGATATACACGGAGCGGGAAGTCTTTGGTTCTAATATAGCCACATCTTGTGGAGTTTATTTGATGATAGGATTTTGTCGATCCAGCCTGTTAGCTACCACTCTCATATTGTATATCTGTTGCTGTAACAGCATTACTGAGTTCCAGTTGTCAGCATATAAAGAGCCTGAGTATTCAGGGCGAGCTCGCTTCATGATCTACGGTTTCATCGCAAAGCTACATACAGCTTGAAGTCAAGAATCATTTAGTCACCATTACAGCTAACGCGGAGTATGATAATTTGATGTGAAATTAAAAGATATTTGTGATTTCTTCTATAAAAAATATTTTGTCAAGATTTAATTATATCAATGTTCAAACGTATCCTCTTGTTGTTTTCATAAACACTATGTGACGAGTCCGATAAAGAATATCTTCAATCTGAAGAAGAAAATGATATCTTAATTTTAAAATATTTCATTTGAATAGATAGGTATGCTTGATTTTTATAATGTACTAATCGATGAATCCCCCATATGAATCCTCGTTGTGGGAGTCTTTGACGGAGGCCTATGTCGAGCAGTGGACTTCTATTGGCTGATGATGAATCGAACAATGTGTAAGACCTTGTTATAATTTAAACAATACGATACCTGTACTCATGTATAATAGCACTTTATGTGCATTATAAATGTATTATTCATAAGTATTACCTAACAATGGATGCAATAACATAACTTATGAATATTTGCATAGAGAGAAGTGTGTGAAGAATAAAATTAACATCCTTTAAGCAATGAAATTCATGTAAATGATTTTTTCATTAAGTTATACTAAAATACACTCTGCATTTTTTTAGCATATTATTGAAACCTTACTTTTCACTATGTAAATAATCTAAAGTTTCTTAATAATGCGCATGTCTAAGATAATTTCAATGTCATATGCTTACCGTTTAACATGTAGCAATTGTACATTATGGACACTAGGTCCATTCGGTACAGTTGCTCTGTGCCTGAGTATTCAGATCGCATCTTCAGCTCGGCCATGGTTGAGAAATATTTGCGCAGGCGCTGCTCAAATACCCAAGCGAATGCGTTACTCCAGTTTGACGAAATTTGTTTAATTGGAACCGGATAGTAGAATGGTTTTTATTCGGCATCATAAACATTGTTTACTGAGCCTTCTATCTGATCTAAGTTAAACTAAAGGCCACCGCATGGTCATTAACGAGTTGCTTACGGGAGCGTCCTTCCCTTCTTTTGCAACATCTTGTTCGTTGATCACGCATCAGATTATATTATACGGCTCTATATAACGATTTGCATAGTCGTAATAGGCGAATCTCTAAGGTCGAACTGATATAACGATGTGGAAATGTACACAGGAATTAACGGTGACATTGTATTTTGTCATAAGGTTTTGGAGTTAAATAAGTAAGTAGTAAAATAGTAAGAACAAAGAAAAGCCTTTGCACGATGGTAAAATTGTTAAATTTAGTGACTAAAAATGCATTGTTGCCAACTCGTATACACTCCTTGGATACAAAAATTTGACAATTATCTACTTTTGAAACATTGAAACAATTCTAAATCTTTATTTGCCAAACATTCTTACTTGGTGAAGGAACAATTTTGATTAAAACCCGGGAAAGATAACTTAGAATGTTAGGTCGGTAACATTCCCCGTCTGATTATTTGCCCGCAATCCAGACCCTTTCGTTTCCGCTTAAAGAAGAAAATCGAATTAGTGCGGTTCCATTTGCGCTCTCGCTTCCGCACCTTCCACTCATAAAACGGATTGCACATGATGATCGTTGTTTCCGAACGAGAGTTACTTTTATTCCCTTTTCCGGCACACCCGGTTCCGGCACTTTACAAATCGGAAAGCTGTAAAAGAAAATATTCTTTATTGTTGTAGTAAGAAAGTTAATTTCGTAATGTAGGGAACGAAGCTATCCCGCCCCAATCGCCTAGGTCATAGGGTAGCCCTTTGAACTGACCGCGGGCGTGGGGTTGGGTCGGCCCGGCCCGGGCCATAAAGCTCGCAATTCAACCGTGCCACGGCGCACGTTTTGCTTTCGAATACCCGCCGGGAGTGTACCTTGTTACACTTTATTGTGTGCGGAAATTGCAACGGCTTTTGTTTGCGAAATTCGTGTTGCGATGTCGTCTCATTGTACGTGGAGAGCGTGAGTGAACCGACGTTACTGTATGTATGCACACACACCCTTGTTTCATAGAAATTCTCTATTAAATATTTTCTGTACATGTGCGATAAATTAATCGTAATATCCAAGTCATTTCTTACTCTTAACGATTTTTTGCTTTTAATATTTTTTTTATATTACTTATTGCCATTGTTCGAACGATATAAAACGACAAAGTTATCGCTTTACCACGATCCCATCTGATATTAATTGATATTGGTGATGTGGTGTGTAGTGGTAAAGCGCACTAACCGAGCAACAACCTACTCACTCTTTTTTTGACAACATCTTGTATTTGAACGGGAACACCGACGCCGACAAGTTGTTCTACTCCTTTGCTGTTCTTATGATAAACGAACTTTACATTTTTGTAAGGCGGAAATTTTATTGATATTAATAATGAAACCGGCACATAGCTGATGTTGAAGGAATACCTTATGTCATAATGGATATATCGTTGTTTAAAATTTGTGGGCACGCGGTGATAAGACGCGGCAATTTTCAAACACGCTCGTTTGGAAAGTGGATGTCGGATGCAGAATATTAAACGTTGGAGCACGGAGACTGGGTGCATAAATCTTGCTTCTTTAAGATCAGGTGCACGCACGCACTTAGCGGAATTGCCACAGGCTGAATCCTCACCCCGTTCATTAGTGTTTCCCTTACGAGTACACTACTACTTTCTCTATTTTTTCGAAAACGTCTCGTACCTACATGCGATACCTACGGATAAAATAGGTTATCTATTAAAGACGCCGTCTTACTTTCTCATTAAATATACTGTAAGTACTCGATGACCCTGAAAAATTTAACAGAGTCGGGAATATCACTTATACGTATAAACTAAATGCAAAATGGTAATATATGCTCAATATCTTTGTATTATTTTAACAGGTTTCACTGTCTTTATTAAACGGGAGGATCACATTGACAAATACCCATGATTATGGAGCAGGTGAAGTAATCACAGATTGACACGTGGGGATAATAAAGACTTAAATAATTGCGATGAAATCCGGAAAAAAGATTTACTAAGCGTGTAATATCACGTAAATATAATAAATCACATTTTTTTACAGTACAGAGCCTATTAATCATTTTTATTAAGCTATAATAAGAAAGGCTACTAAATCAAGTAACAAAAGTAAAGCATAAACCAATGGACTTCAGCTAACTATGCAATCTGGTGGTAGGTCTCTGTTGTCGGAGACGGTCTAGGTAGGTACCACCGCAGTGACTATTGCAGCCGCCAAACAGTACTGTGGAAAAATTTATGTGTTCCGGTTTGAAAGGCGCTGTAGCTAATAAAAATAATAGAATATCGAGACTCAAAATTTTACGTCTCCAGACTACGAGCGCAATGCGGTGCTGTGTATATCTTCCTAACTACCGCCACGTTGTTATTGGCAGACTTATCACTTACCATCAGAAGTGAACGTCTCGCGCGTCTCATCGCTTCGTTGAACAAAAAAAATAATGTATGGGTATTGTTGTTCTAGCGTACAGTGTTAACATATCTCCTCTTGATTGAGATTACATCAAAGCTCGAAGCGTCTCATCATCTTAAAGTCTAGCATAGGGATCGAGAGGTCGCGGGTGTGCAGTCCGCCCGCGTCACCGTCGGCGCCTCACCGTCGCGACGCCTGCGCACTCGGCTGCACCGGCGCGGCCGGTTCTACATTTAAATACGTCAGTCAGATAAACGCTTTTAAACGATTTTATAGCTATTTATAATTAACAACTGCTTTTTATAACAGCTTGTTACTTAACAAGTTAGAAAATTCATAGTAATATATATATATATATATATATATATCTACGTTTACTTATATACAATTCCAGCAGTGCAACTTGTTAACTATATCTTCTAGTGTATTATCACTATATATATTATTAGTGGTGCCTATATCTCTTTGTTGACGGTGACCGTCTAGTTGGGTACCACCGCAATTCCTATTTCAGTCGCCAAACAGTAATGTGTTTCTTCAGTATATATCATCCCAATTAGCGTCACTTTGTTGTGGGCGGGCCCAATTACTTACCATCAGGTGAACGTCTCGTTGATCTTATCGCCTTGCAAAATATATACATAGAAATATATATTTAAATATATTCTATATACTTTACTTATTTAAATAAGTTAGTAGAATATTGGATGCAATAAAGGTTTTTAGGTTTCTTTCAACATTTGTAAGCCAATAGTGTAGTTAGATTACGTAGCGACTAACTTAGTTTATAACACCCTTTGAGTGGACGGAAGAACGATTTAGACGATAGTAGAGGGTAGGAACTGGATAAGAAGCAGTAGATCCTCGTTTATATGGATATACGATTTGAGGAGGAGGAGGATGGCTTCTCATATTAAGTACGAGTTAACGCTTTTTTATTTGTACACACTGAAGATGTTAGTAACGTCTTAAATATGAACATTTATAATATACCGTTAACTCCAATTTTCTTTTTATCTTGTAAAACGATAATATTCTTTAATACAAAGATACTCTCAGGTTGAGATTGTTGAGTTTCCAAAACAGACGTAGATGGTCAGAGAATGGATCCGAGCTCGTCTTCGACGTCCTACTATATTCGCCAGAAAGCAATAATCCAGACATAAAACCGTAACTGCTCCGTTAGATAACTACACTCCATATAGTACACTCTTTAAAAACAGGCCGTGGACCCGGGTCCATGAGCCCAGTATCAGATAAGCTGTAAAAGTCGCTACGGCTTTAAAGCGCTTACATCATCAGAATGAAGATGTACCTGTTAGGAATTTTACGAGAGAAATGTTTACACAACGTTCATATCATTCGGTGGTTATTCAAACGGCATACCGCGGTATCGGCCGATGTATGCTAATAAACGGCCGAACTGCCGCATTTTTGTTGGGGACCAGCCCATAACTAATAACGTGGTTTAATGCGCGCACCAAGCCAGTCTCCATCGTGCCGTAATGCGTCAGCATAACTAAGGATACTAGTTGTAAAACAAGTAAACTACATTATGTAATAAACTATATATATATGTATAATGTATAACCGACCTTGTATATCTATTTCTACGATTAACTAAAAATAACTAATGAAAGTCATATAATTGTATATGCTGTGGCTATTATTAATGTTGGACCCATGTGCTCTAAGTGATAGCTTGTTTCATTTACATTTAACCTCTTCATTACATTTCCTAAGTTACAATAAAGTTATAAAACTAGTTTATTTTTTATAGCGATCCTTGTGGCTTGATGTTTAACTGTGTATGTGTTCTTCTAAAATAACTAGTTTCTTTTTAATTATAAGAAGTCGAGGTGAATTAGACGTTCATCTGATGGTAAGTGATAACGTGATGCTGGTTAGTTAGGATAATATACACAACACCGAATTGTGCAATTCGCTCTAAGATAAGCTGTTATCTAGTTCCCTAGTAATTTTACTAGCTATAGCGCCCTTTAAACCGGAACACTACTGTGTTGTGTTTGTATACTGCTGTTTAGCGGCAGAAACAGGAGCAGCTGTGGTACCTACTTGAACGGTCTCCAGTAACAGAGACTTATCTCTAGTAAAGTAGTGTTCACATATTAGGATTTATATTATATTTTTTTAAACGTTTTGTACTCTAAGAGATCTCGTAACAGTAACTCGCGCGCACTACACTTAGCAATTGTAACTAATTTAATTAAGAGAACATGAGCTGTATTTTAATTTATTAAAGGGAAGTATCCCATAGTGACATTAGTATTGAGAGCGCGTACAATGCTGCAGATAGCCGGATTGCTAACCATTGTGTTGCCCCGATAAAGATTGAATAGGAGCGGGCTGCGCACGCGCACGCGCCCGGCGCAGCTTCCGGTATACTTGACCCGGTTCGCGGCTACAATTGCTGCCTAATTATTTGCATGCTCATGTCTGTATTGCCGTTGTTACTTGAAAACGACAAATTTATATATATGTAAATTAAAACTATATCTATAGTATTAAGTCTTACACTATCTGTATATATATATGTCTCATGACGTAAATACTTAAAATTTGGTACAAATATTGCTTGTGCCATTTAGAGGTCAGGTAAGAATGAATTTAACAAAATTCCTTGCCCAGAGAAAGTTGCGGGGCGGGGGAGGTGAGGTTGTTGCCGCCGGGCGGGAATATTTCTGACAAATTTTAAAACGAACAGGGAACAGCTAATATCACATAATGGAGATTTTTTTAATAACTACGAAGTCAAATGTGAACAATAAATGAACTAAGAAAACAATTTCATTTTTCTATTACATTGTTTTAGTTACAGCGCAGTGTTTGCAACCGTTGTGCAAGGTTTCAAACAATGGCGTCGTTCGCGCGCTTTTGGAATTCACAATGGCGGAATTCAATCACGCGCTCGCCTAAATTCGCGCGCGAAATCTCACGCCTCTCGGATCCAATCCCGTCCCTTTGTATGAGCCAACCGTACGCTAGTGTTCATCGTTTTCTCTTTGACCTTTTAAATTGTTAGCATTACCATTTATATATATATGTAACATTTTGAATATTTTAATAACATATAAATTTGTATATATGTTAGGCAATTATCCTTATGGTGCGAACTAATGAGACGTGCAAATTATTCACTTGATGTTAAGTGATCGTGGCACTAATTACGACGATGTACACAACACGACATTGTGCTAGTCGCTTTAAGATATAAGATGTTAAGTCTCGTTATACCGTTAATTTCATTAGCTACAACGCCTTTCGTAAGATTTGAATACTACTGTTGGGATGTAGAAATAGGATCTGCGTCAGTACCTACATTTTTTTTTGTAACCACGGGAACGGTATCACACACTACTGTGGTTCCGACAGCGAGACGCCTTAATGAGGCCGCGCTTTCGATTGGAGTTACATCTCTCCATCCCCTTTAAAAGTGTTAGGCGGAAGTACTGCACGCGCCACCAGGAGGACTATTTGGTGATTGATTACGGCGGTACCTACTTATACGGTGTAGGTAATAAATTTTAAATTATTTTTTTTTAACGTTGTCTCTTCAATTTTTTTATTCATCTATCTGATCGTTACCAAAACGATCGTATATCGAAATAAATGATTACATATTAGTACTTCAGGTTTATGGCACCGATCCTCGGGCCTCCCACGGAAGATTTATCGCTTCGAGTGGAATATAACAATGTTGCAACTTGGTTGCTAAATATAAAAGGAATCGGTCGCCCATCCGTCACGCGCCGGTCTGGATATTTCCATACAAACGGTCCTAGATGTCTCGACGATAATCGCGATGAACGACCGCGCATCGCTACCGCTTTTTATACTTCAGTCCTTGCTCGGGACATCGATGATAAGATTGATCATATAAACGACACCACGACGACCACGTAATAGTGAAGATCTAGCCTCGTGTACTATCAGCTGGGTTACCTAACAACGGTTCAAACTGCAAATAATCACTGTTATAACTTGTTAACTCTTATCAATCTTTCAGTTGGATACTCTAGTCCAGCTATACTCAAACTGCGACCCGGTCGGGCTTTTGTAGTTTGCTCGCCCATCATTTTAAATAATTGTTATTTTTGTGCCTATTAGAAATATCAAAATATTAAATAGGATGAATCCTCTTATATTTGTTTAGTAAACTTTTAGACTTGCAAAAATCTAAGATAATAAAATATATTTTATTTTTGCGGTCGGCGATACTATGACTAACTGTGGCTCCCATGAAAAGACGGTTGACTACAACTGCTCCACTTTATAGAGGTCCATACAGTTCGATGAACTGTAAAGATTTTTTTTATTATAGTTTTTTAATCATATTTCTATGTACACCGCTCACAAATCTTTCGCTTTACTTGATACTTCGTTTAATAGTTTTGTTTTCTTTAGAAAAATAACTGTTCATTTCATTGAATCGTCAACGAAGTTGCTACACATTTCCCATGCAATGCAATCACGGTGACATTATTCAATTAAACTTGTTTTACAGTTAAAAGGTAGACAAGTTCACTCGGATCTAGTGGCTAGTTCTGGTGAGCTGATAATAAAACGTCGAGTGCGCATTGATTCTCTTTCCTTTGAATGCATTTAAACTGTTTGATAATAACAAAAAAAGTTATAACGAAATGAAGAGTGCAGTCAGTATTCATCATTGGTTCTTGTTAACTATGGCAGATAAAATTTCTTCGCTACGTTATGGGTCCAATCTCGTCACCGTGTTAAACAGTTTTAATTTCTATCAATATCGTATGTAAAATTTCGATACACTAAAAATTACTTTATTAGTCGGTATTATAATTTTATTATATATTCTATATATATTATTTTATATATTATAGTGTACTACTACTCTCCCACTTTATGCGATTCAGCTTCGTCTTGATTGCAAATACGAGAGTAAAATAAAAGGACAAGATTTCAAGTTAGATCTAAGTATTATGTAATAGGAAACCATGCTTTAGTTTCTCAAGCCAATAAACTAAACTGGTCTCTTGGTCGTGTTTGCTATTCAGGGTTCACGTCGACCGCATACACTTGTCAGTTTACTATTATATCTCGTCCCTTTAAACTTGCTCTGTCCCAGTTAAGCTCACTAACAATGTACGAACGAGACCTCTAAACAAAAGCCCGGAGTCCCTCTGTATATACAATCAAATTTGACTTCTATTCCGTGTCTTCTTCAGTCGAAGTTCAAGCGGCCGCTACAGTTGATGTGGTCCGTTTTAACCAGCACGGCTGGTATCGCCTTGTTGGCTGGTACACATACGATAGACCGCGATATGCGCCCGCACCTTGTACCACACGCTCGTACCAATGCGGTAATTGACCATAAACAAAATAAATTCACTAGTGCGGGGCGTGTGTGCGCTGCGCATATACATGACTCTTCGCTCGCCAATAAATCTAGCGTGCGGCCATCCGGCTACAATACATCATTGCCGTCCTTGTGTGGTCGTTACCGTCGCCGTCTCAATATGGCCGTGCCACTGAAAAAAGTGCACCCGCTGCGGCTTTATCAACCTACCTGTACCTGACTTTTATAGGTTTATTGATTTGTGATATTAACCGTTAAGCATCACTCGCCGTTTCCACTGTCGCCCAAATAAGATCCGCGTGCTTAATTAATTCTGTTAATTGTGTGCATTTTTAAATTCTTCTAATTGTTTACGTCTCATATCATCAATAAACCTTAAATAAATAAAGTTAATAGCCCCATTAATTTTGCCACCATTGAGACTCGGGACCGGCCTCTCACGAATGAGAGAGTCGAGGCCTTTTTGATCCACCTCGCGGGTTGGCGGACGTCACATATCCATCCATCAAAGCTTTTGTTCTTGGAACGTGTTGGTTTCCACGTGATATTTTCCTTCACAGGAATGTTTTTGAAGCTCAGCGGGGATTGAACCTGCTCCTCCGAGATTTATAACGCTTTCGACCGCCTTACAAACGTAGCCACTCCGGCGATATAACTTTTTTTTTTATTCAATTAAAGGACGAGACGAGCGAGACGTTTATGTGATGGCAAGTGATGATACTCCTGCTCATAACAACGTAGTGTTGTTCGCTAGGATTATATATACAGCACCACATTGCGCTCGTCGCCTGAGATGTAAGATGTTGAATCTCGTTATTCCAGTAATTACACTAGCTACAGCGTTCCTCAAAACGGAACGCAGTAGTGTTTGCAAACTACTGTTTAGCGGCTGCAATAGGCGCTAAACAATAGTTTGCAACTCGCGCTCACAGTAGACTTTTCCTCACAGTACGCTTCCTCGCAATAGACTTTTTCCCGCAGTACATTCCTCGCAGTAGACTTTTCTTCGCAGTAAACATTTCCTCGCAGTAGACTTATCCTCGCAGTAAACTTTTTTTCGCAGTAAACTTTTCTTCGTAATAGACTTTTCCTCGCAGTAGACTTTTCCTCGCAGTAAACTTTTCCTAGCAATAAACTTTTCCTCGCAGTAAACTTTTCCTCACAGCAGACTTTTCCTCGCAGTAGACTTTTCGTCACAGCAGACTTTCCTCGCAGTAAACTTTTCTTCGTAGTAAACTTTTCCTAGCAGTAAACATTTCCTCACAGTAAACTTTTCTTCGCAGTAGACTTATCCTCGCAGTAAACTTTTTTCGCAGTAAACTTTTCTTCGTAGTAGACTTTTCCTCGCAGTAGACTTTTCCTCGCAGTAAACTTTTCCTCACAGCAGACTTCCTCGCAGTAGACTTTTCCTCACAGCAGACTTTTCTCGCAGTAAACTTTTTTTCGCAGTAAACTTTTCTTCGTAGTAGACTTTTCCTCACAGTAAACATTTCCTCGCAGTAAACTTTTCTTCGCAGTAGACTAATCCTCGCAGTAAACTTTTTTTCGCAGTAAACTTTTCTTCGTAGTAGACTTTTCCTCGCAGTAGACTATTCCTCGCAGTAAACATTTCCTCACAGCAGACTTCCTCACAGTAGACTTTTCCTCACAGCAGACTTTCCTCGCAGTAGACTTTTTCTCACAGTAGACTTTTCCTCACAGTATACTTCTTCGCAGTAAACATTTCCTCGCAGTAAACTTTTCCTCGCAGTAAATTTTTTTCGCAGTAAACTTTTCTTCGTAGTAGATTTTTCCTCGCAGTAGACCTTTCCTCGCAGTAAACTTTTCCTCACAGCAGACTTTTCCTCGCAGTAGACTTTTCCTCGCAGTAGACTTTTCCTCGCAGTAGACTTTTCCTCACAGCAGACTTTTCCTCGTAGTAGACCTTTCCTTACAGTAGACTTCCTCGCAGTAAACTTTTCCTCACAGCACACTTCCTCGCAGTAGACTTTTCCTCACAGCAGACTCCTCGCAGTAGACTTTTCCTCATAGTAGACTTCCTCGCAGTAGACTTTTCCTCACAGTAGACTTCCTCGCAGTAGACTTTTCCTCGCAGTAAACTTTTCCTCGCAGTAAACTTTTCCTTACAGTAGACTTCCTCGCAGTAAACTTCCTCACAGTAGACTTCCTTGCAGTAGACTTTTTTCGCAGTTAACTTTTTTTCGCAGTAGACTTGTCCTCGCAGTAAATTTTTTTTCGCAGTAAACTTTCTTCGTAGTAGACTTTTCCGCGCAGTAGACTTTCCCTCGCAGTAAACTTTTCCTAGCAGTAAACATTTCCTCGCAGTAAACTTTTCTTCACAGTAGACTTATCCTCGCAGTAAACTCTATTTCGTAGTAAACTTTTCTTCGTAGTAGACTTTTCCTAGAGGTAGACTTTTCCTAGCAGTAGACTACCTCGCAGTAAACTTTTCCTCGCAGTAAACTTTTACTCACAGCAGACTTTTCCTCGCAGTAGACTTCCTCACAGCAGACTTTCCTCGCAGTAGACTTTTTTCGCAGTTAACTTTTCTTCGCAGTAGACTTATCCTCGTAGTAAACTTTTTTCGCAGTAAACTTTTCTTCGTAGTAGACTTTTCCTTGCAGTAGACTTTTCGTGGCAGTAAACATTTCCTAGCAGTAAACATTTCCTCGCAGTAAACTTATCCTCGCAGTAAACTTTTCCTAACAGTAAACTTTTCCTTGCAGTAAACATTTTCTCGCAGTAAACTTTTCTTCACAGTAGACTTATCCTCGCAGTAAACTTTTTTTCGCAGTAAAATTTTTCTTCGTAGTAGACTTCCTCGTAGTAGACTTTTCCTCGCAGTAGACTTTTCCTCGCAGTAAACTTTTGGAATTTGTTCTGTGTAACTACGCATTAGTCTGTTTTACTAATATTATCATGTCTTTTCCAGGTAAGACCAGCTCGACAAGATTTCATCGAAACCTCCGCAGGCCCATTCTATTACGTTACGCCATAAGACACACGTGTAAGTTTTTGTTTACACATATCGTCAATAAATCTACTTATTTTTTTTTTAATTAATATCATGTTGTAGTGTGTTTTTTATAATATTGAAGTTAATATAAAGAAATGTATGAAAAAGTTTTCATTCCGATTTTCCAGTAGAAGTACGAGACACACACATTAACCTAACATGCACGGATCGTCGCGTAATCAAATAAAAAAAATTAAGTAACCCACGTAATGTTGAACATTAAATCTTTCTATTATGTCAAGGAGGGAGAGAAGAGGTTGTTAAGTGATGGCTAGTGAGCATAGCATATCCTTAGAAGTTTAGTGGGCATCAAACGTACGCCCTTTCAAGTCATACAGTGTAAATTTTATATTACTTATAAACTACATAAAAAATAAGTAGGTGAACAGTTGTTGTCCCTGTCAATTAGGCGAAAAATTCTCCGTTATTTATATTTCACGAACATGTCCTAATTTAGCGGTCTTCCTGTTTCCTTATGTTTATGAGTCAGTTGATGTTCGAAATATTTTTTGCACAGCGGAACACAGAGATATTCATCTTGTAATGTTAATTAAGATAACATACGATCGCACAGCACGCGGAATGCGTGTTCGCGGAGTGGAATCGACCGCAAATGTCACGCGAGACCGCAGCACCTCACCACCTCACCACCGCACCAGCGCGGCATAGCTCGCGCACCCATTAATCGACTTTGACATTTATCGCCTCCACCGCACAGGCGCACTATTAGTACGCACCACGACTCCTTATTATAGTATCCGCCCCCGGCGACGCTCGCTTACCCCGGCCAGTTCCTACAATTATGTATATATGCTCGTGCGATCAATTGGTCCCAGCTATTATACCGTATAAGCTGCGACATGCAAATTTTGCACCGCACGCTTATGCTTATAGGCTCTGCAAAATATTGTCACTTGAAGTTGATAATGATTCGCTTAGAAGAACAAGAAGATATGTACCATATAGACGATTAATTTTCCAGTTAATTTTTTTCCGTACGTGAATGTAAAGTATTTAATTCTCATTAAGTGTATTTTACAGCCGCCCGGTAAATTTTTTGAAATTAATCGTTGGACGATGACGTGTTCTTCGGTCTTCAATGGAATCCAAAAAACTTCGTATTGATTACAGTAATGAATTTATTCAATGAATGCTGAAAAAATAAGTAAATAGGCAAAGATTCCGCTTAAAAGTACCGACCGTGCCAATTACGGCGAGCAAGCAATGCAACTGATTAAATCATAGCCCCGGGTTTTGTGAATGCGCACGCGCCGATAGCAAAGCTCAAAGAGATTGATAAACGGCGCACCATGATCTACCCTGGCTTTCTTTTCAAGGTACAACTAATAAACAATACATATCAACGATTCACCTACTAAAAAGAGATCACAAAAGTCGTTTAAAACTTTCGACTCATATATAGCAGAACTTCGTTATCTTCTTTCAAGTTTTCAATATATGCAATTAGATTATCTTAAAGCGAATGCGTTCATTCAGGAGCTTTAAAAGCTTAGCAAAACAAAAAAGTTCACTTGTAGGGACAGGTAAAATACGAACCCGTCGAATAAAAACGCTTGTTTCATTGCACCGCGCGAGTCGATCGACGACAACAACGCGGCCGCGACGACATTGAGATATGTTGGGACATAAAGATACGTGCACATTGATGAGGTCACGAAAAAACGTTATGAATAACGTTTTTATTATTTATTAACCAATATTTGGAACTGAAGAATAAACTAAAACAAATCGATGAGATGAGTAGAAGTATCGCCCAATGTTGTTCCGGCGCAATGAGGCAATACTTAAAATATTTACATACCATCATAATGTGCTAATCTTCGCCTTGAGACTAGATGTCCCATATCGCTTATTAAATTATTTCATAGTTAAGTATATTTACACACCATTATTCATATATATGGTATATGCAACAGTATGCACTATTCATGTATACTTAAACAAAGTTTAAGTGTATGAACTACAATGATTGTTTCGTACGTTATTAGTAGAAATGTCAAGACTTGTTAAATGCTGGTTATGCTCGTGGACTAAACATGATCCAAGAAGCGTCCACTTCATTACAGTTTAATTGCAAGACACTTTGTAAAAGATATTTGTAATATAAGCAAACGTAAACTGATCGTGCGGTGGGCGCGCTGTTTGCACGGTGCTCCTCGCGAACGGTACAGCGGTGCGTGTGCTCGGTTATGCAAGCGGCGTCCTTGCGGCGTGGCCGCGGGCCGCGGGCGGGACAGGGGCGAAGGCCGGGCCGCCGACCCGTTCGGTAACCACCCCGCTTTTTGTACAGGCCGCGCGCCGGTCCAACCTGTCCTGCAGCTCGTCCTGCTCAAACCAGCCCCACGGAATTGCTAATTTTTTCCCTAGACCCTATGGTATGCGCACGCCATTACCGCGACGCTGCGCAAAGGATACGCGCCTATCGATGTTAGCTTAAAGACAGGTTTCACACCGCAGTATCAATTTTAAAGCATAGCTATGGTTACATATTTTTTAAAATTTTTCCTATGCGTTTTCATTAAGTAATATCAGTTTGCTTTTTTGTTTAATAATCCATTTTTAAAATGATGAAACCATTAGTTGAATACTTTTATTTTTTTGTAATTTTTAATTAGAATGCCCCACGTCATATCCTAAGAGCGCGATCAATCATGATGGTAGAATTTCGTGATAGCGCGTGTTTGTGGGCGCGTGCGCATGCGCCGGCGCCGCCATAAAGCATCGCCAGACACCGCCGAGAGATCGCCGCGTTTGACTTACGGCGGCGCGGTATCGGCCGGCGCACGGTGTACGGTGCGCTATCGCTCTCCATCCATCTCGCAGGTTCTGTCTTGAGAGTGTTGCGCTCGCTCCTGAAGCGAATGGGCCCATTGAGTTATGCACCTTGTATATCACCTTCCTATATTTTATGTAAGAATTGTCTTTAACTAGTACACAATATAGGTGAATGAGAACTTCTTCCTGCGATTAATATTTTGCACAACAGTCGCATGTGAAAATTACATCAAATTAACCTTTTCTAACAGCTAATCGTTTATTCACCACGTTTGCTAAGTGCGGGTTAGTAGAGATAACATATCTAAGAAAGATGATTCTTGTAACATACCAGTTTTTTTTACATTATCTTCTTTTACTGAAAGCTGAGACTAAGTGGGAGTCGAATCCGCGCTTCTTTGAGACCAACAGTGCTTAAAATGGCCTTACGCTTGTCTGTCACAGCTTCACTGAAAATTTATTTCATATAACTAATTGCCCCGTCGCAAATGTTACAATCAACAACAAATCAATAAGTCATATTTTTTTTCGAATTTCAATATTTAAGTTATGTACATTTGTGAACTTTAATAACAGCAGCGAAATATAAACAGTGAAGGAGAACATCGTGAGGAAACCTGCACTTGTGTTAGAATTTATTCTAAGGTGTGTGTGAAGTCACCAAGCCGCATTGGGCCCGCTTGGTGACTATAGCCCATTGCCCTCATATTGAGTATAGGCCTGTGCCCAAGTAGTGGGGACGTAAATTCGCTGATGAATGAATTGGTAATATCAAACAAGTTGAAACACGTTTCAGCAAATCTTCTTGCATAAAGATTATTACAGTTGATTTTTGTCTTTACAACGACCGATGTATACACATCGAGCATGCTTCGGGTGGTTATTGTCGTACAAGTGCCACTTGTGCGAGTACTTTACGCGCTCAGTGCACTTTATTATAGCATGCATAAGATATGTCTAATGTAATATGTATTTCTTGTGTACATGTATACATGCATAGCAAATGTATTAGACATAAGTACACCTCTCTTTCATAAACCCATTATAGACGCGCGATATAAAATCAATGAATATATTTTTGGACTGGTAAACTTATTGGATAATTTTGAACAGAAAATTCTACTGATAACATTTTAGCCGCTTTTTAGTTTATTTATCATAATATATGTACATTATGATTGCAAAGCTCTTGATAATATTATCTCTTCATGATATTAATATAATACATTGTTACTCCAAAGAAACGTTGAACAGAAAGCATAATAAGGAAAATGAAGTATTTTATATTTATGTTTACGTTCCTCCAATCCCTACACACCCTCCAGATATTAATCACAATGGAAAGGTATAAATTAAATGTGTATTTATAACTTCAAAATTTATAACATTGTTCTCGTTTCTGGCGTACAAAGGTATTGATCACTCGTGATACTCGTCTCGTCCTAAATACCATTTGGAATAAAATAAACAAAGCGTTCCGTTAGCGTGTAACGAGATATTTATCTTAATTTTGTTTCCAAATCTTCAATAATTAATATAAATACTGAGAACAAGATACAGATTTGTCCTAAATTCTTTTAACCCCCGTGAAAAAAGTTCTGAGAAATGAGATCATATCCATGTCAAGGTATATGAATACAGGCTACCGGCTATCGGTTGTTTTGACCACAGCGGCCCCCTTTGTCGAATTCACGGAAACTCATTAGTAGTATTCGCCTAACCTTTATATCTTAATATCACTTTGTTTGTAACGGCGTGTTAAAATGTTTCACCGCTATACATCACCGGCTAAGCAGCCATAAGATCGCGAAAGCGTCAGTTGGAAAGCGATGGTTGCGATCGTGGCTTTTTGTGTGATGCATCCGGTGTAGGAGAGTTCGTCCGGGCACCGCGTCCGGCGGGATACGACGGCCTTCGCCAGGGATCGGCTAAAAATAGCCTGCGCCCTTGAGAGACGTTCTTTCGAACAGGATTTATCATCCGCCTGGTAGATCGACAGACTTAGCGTTACAACAGTGCTACTTCACGAAGTTATTTTTTATTAAACTGTCACCGGTAGCCAAAACTGTAAAAAGGATTATACTCTATGATGTATAACTTCAAGCGAAGATCATAAATAAAACATATCCTACAGAGGGTGCATTAGGCTGAACTAAAGAAGTTTTCCGCTGCATGCCATTAAAGGCGCGCTTATGTCTTGCGATACGTCATATTTGTAGATACTGCATGTAAAATACATTAGCGCTACTTGCCAATCTTGCTGTGAACGTTGCTATTTTGTCATAATAATAAGCAAAAAATGCTCTTGTCCTACAGAACCATGGACCGTTAGTGGTTCTATTTCTAGATAAGACTCGGTTTATTTGTTAACTGTTCAAAAGGCAACAGTTATGGTAACCATCGTCTTTCTTTGCTTTAAAATTAAGCAATCGCTAGATTGAATTATTACGTATATATATACTTAAATATGTAATTATAATAAGCGTCTACCTTTGTGAAAGATTACTTAGTATTAAAGCAATTCTCGCGTAACTTGAATATATTTACATAGAAAATATTAATGACCATAAGGTAAAAAATATAACCAAAGGGTATACTTTGCTGGTCCATTTTAACAGATTCTCACCTGTCAGTAGAAAAATGTAGGAGTGATAGATATTAATAGAGAAAAATAGTTGATGTATGGGTAAAGTTTTGCATTGAGTTAGGATTAAAACCACCACATTGTGCTAATGAGTGTGCGAGATCGCCGTTTGGTTATTAAGCAACATCCCCCACATCTCTATGCGTAAATATTTCAAACTTCTATGCATTTAAACATGTGCTGTGCGTGTGACCCCACATCGTTTGTAAATAATTAAACGCACTCGACGAAATGCGAAATATAAACATTAGACCTAATCTAATGGGGGTGGTGAGACACGCTCCTCCGATTTAATCCACCGCCCCACTGGCGCCCGACTTTGGTCCCCATTATTTATACATTGACGGTCGATGCACATCGAATTGTTACTCATCAAGGGCCACAACACCCCTATGTAACAGATAAACATCATTTGTTTTGACTAGCCTATATTTCGATCTGTTAAAGTACTCTTGGCTGCGAGTGTGCCCGACACTCGATTGTGTGTGCGACCTACTATTGTTTCCTTTAATGCATACAAATGATCTCAAATTCATGTTGCGGTAACGGTGCAAGACCTTTTAACATAACGCATTCCGTGTTATATATAAAGGAATGATGTATTGTAAATGTCAGATATCTTGGCAACCCCCACTGTATAGTGTAAGGTTGTCTGCCAACTGTCAAAACAAACTAAATGGATTGAAGTTGTGAAAATTTTAAGTTATGATAAAATTTATATCTTATGAGTAATTTCATACTTTTGAAAGAGTAATTAATATTTATAGATTATAAAAAAAAATTAAAGATCGGATACCATTCGTTCATAAAGAAAGAGTGTATAAGGCTTAAACTTTACCCTAGCTAAAGCACAAGTATTAAAAGAAGAAGACTCCTTCTTTCTTTCTGATAATAATAAATGAGGATACCATTTCCGATGAGATACAGTTGCAATATTTCAAATCAACAAATCTCACACATCAGACTAAAATTTTATCACCCGGTTACGGCGATGGTGGTAATTGTAACTGTAGATTAGTTTTACATTATGAAACTCGTTTATACAAGCGCCCCCGAACTCATGTGACACGGTGCATAAATCACTTTACTGTATTAAGGCCACCTTCGTCTCAGCTTTGACATCGATAAGTAGTTTTCTGCTTCTTCGTCGGCAATGCTAACGCGGAGTTATAATTGTATTGGTATTTAACTTGTCGTGGGCGCAACGTATCGTTAGCTACCGTTGGGAGGCTATGTATTGACAGAATGATTTACACACATCATGTTTATGAATGAGCGATTCTGTTTGCCCCTTTGCCGCCTTTGTTCTTGCGCAATTGCCTAAACTGTTTATTATTTGCATTCGTCACAGTATAATGAATGATTACAAAATGTTCAAACACTTTGTACCGTTAAGTATTTTCTAATTATTTAGTATACCTAATACATTTTATTTCAAATCATTTCTTTTAAAACTTAAAAACAGATTTCCGTCGCCGCATTCAATATTCAGTTATTCATTTACAACACATACGTTTCGTGTGACAAGTCGAAGATGTTGTAAACATTAGAACAGTCGCATCAGATTCCTAACTGTACCGGCGCACGGTTTACGGCCCCAGCGACACCGATACAATCGCAGACAGACAATAAAAACTCAATTCTTCCTCTATATTTACTTTTTTTTTATGTAAAACACTGGCTTTACGCAATGCCAGCCGTATGGCGCCTGCGCCCATTTAAACAATGTAATAACGCCGTGTCTCTCACAATAATCTCATAAAATAGATACTACAAATAATGAACGGTCAATTTCACGTGTATCATTAACATACGATTTAATTCATGATACAAAAGCAAAGATCTGTTATAAATTAAAAGAATTAAGATTAAGATGTCTAAATGATTTTGATGATACGACGAGGCGTTTTCACATATTGAACATCAACTGTATGTTCCCTCCCCGTACAGACCACTTACAAATACATTTTCTATATAAGAAATTTATTGTTAATAATAAATTAAATTATTGTTGAAGCGCGTAGATAACATAAAAGAATATAATTGTATATTTAAATTGCATACTTGTTATATTATTACTTCGCAATGGCTGTGGTTAATTGCATATTCTCGCGAAGTCGTTTCTGTCTTCGTACGCGTTCTCGGATAAAATTGCACTAATTGCCATTTCAGCGCTATTAACACGTTCAACATCATCATTGCACGCTTTTTGTGTGTTACTTTTAATTTTAAATATCTTACTATCATGTACGGTATACAATCTTCAGTATTGTTTTAATTCTTGCTGTTAATTTAGACCTAGTATAACCATTAATTTATGATTTCTGTGAACTAACATAGAAACACGTCAAAGCGAGTTGTAATAAAAATAAAATGCTTTGAAGTAAAGTAATGTTCAAAAGGCTTTTAAAGTCATCACTAGGTATGTGTGTGTATGTGTTTACTGTGTAAAAACTACTTTGTTGTTAAATTATTCAGCCGAATGTTGGACACAAACAATTAGCGGAGGCAGCGGGTCACGGAAGGCGGGGGGCCCATTAATGATTCGCTGTATACTTTTTGCGTTGATTAACGGCGTTTAGCTGCGACCGGGCGGGGGCCCGACGCGTGTTATTGCTCCACCGGCGCCTGCGCACTAAACATGCGAATTATAAATACTTTATTGAATTTTGGCCTGTAAACTTCCCGCTTACGTATTACAACGTGTTACACTTTAAAACGAGATGTGAACAATAACATTATTCTTTCATGTAAAGTTGCAATGAATTTTGTTTATTCCATTAAACGATGAATCAGACGCACGCCTATTATTGTAATAATATGTCAGCCCAGAACAACGTGGTACTATTTAGGATACTATAACCACCATCACATATCGCTTGTCGTCTAAGACATATGATGTCGAGTCTCTTTACGCCAGTAATTACACTAGCTACAGCGCCCTTCAAACCGGAAAACACTACTGTTTGATGGCGGCAACTTTATTATGTATTGGTATGCTTAAGTGAATAAAGAAAAATATCGCAATATATTAACGAACCAAATGATAGGTAGTAATACCAACTGGTGGCTCGCTGGCCTAATGAATAGAGCATGCGAAGGTCGCGGGTTCGAACCTCGGCATGTACTGATGACTTTAATACTTAAGTTTTTACATTTGTGAACTTTAGTAACAACAGCGAAATACAAACGATGAAGGAAAACATCGTGAGGAAACCTGCACATGAATTAGAATTTATTCTATGGTGTGTGTGAAGTCACCAATCCGCATTGGGCCTGCGTGGTGACTATGGCCCATTGCACTTATATTAAGCGTAGGCCTATGCCCCAACAGTGGAGATGTAAGTAGGCTGCCGGAAAAAAAAACAACTGGTGTTTTGTCTATCACCTAGCGGTGCAACTGTAGGAACAACGTACAAAACATCAAAGACGACGGTCGGTACATGTCGCGTTGCTCGCCTAGTCCTCCGTCGCGATCATTAAAACCCCCTGCCGTTTTCACCAAGCGTCTACACAAGGCGACACGACTCGTTTGTGTCGGGCAGGGTACGTCGCTTGATGAACGACGACGATTGGAGTGCTGTCGGCATGCCGTACTAACGCATCAACCCCGTAAACACCCTGTTACAACTCACCCTCCCTTCCCATAGACGTTCTAAAAGGCTACGTGTACCTACACTACACAACGTCGCATTATACTTGTACGGTTTCATAATTTCGTTGTGATGCAGGATTTAAGTATAAAGACTACTATTATTCAAATGATCTGACTTTACTTGGTTTTGTATATAATATATTGAGATTTTGTTAGTTCGTTACTTAACAATAGATCGTAATTCATCTCTTTCATATCTAATAATTTGATTTGTGAAATTGTCTAGTTTAAAGCGAATCATTCTACCATCATTCCCGCAATCCCTGCGAGTTTAACGTCGCTTTGTGTTACGCGCCCTATGAAATAAGCTTACATTAAGGGACAACCGCAAATTTGATTTGATGGACTCGGAGGGAGAAGGTAATCGCGAAGGTCTCGAGCGTCCGAGTTTTTTTTCATTTCACATCTCATTCAGCAATTTGTACGCGGTATTAACACAACTTTTGCAATGCCGGTATACCTGAATAGGTCGTTTATTCGCAATTAGGCGCTCATTATCCGTTTGTTTCGCCCACAACCCTTAATCGCTGCCCGTCTATTCTTTTTTTTTTGCGTTGTTCATATGTAAGTGGCCTTTTCAATGGATGTTTATTGCGAGCTTGTGTCTTGTGTAATTGTCTACTACATTTTAAACGGACACCGCGCGCAATTTACGTGAAATTTCAAAGTGGATTTATGACATTTTATATCTCGCCGTGCGCCGCGGACAAGCGCGCTCTGGACGGTTTTGTTTCAGCGAGCAACTGATACGAATTCCGCTTATTTATAGACCACCAGCTAAATATGCATTTATGTTTTTTTGTGTCGTCGTCCCCATGTTCACACCGTTGTTTATGAAGACAATAACATTATACGTTTTGTATTTTCATCGACTTAATTTTTACTTATACCACATTAATATCTAAACAACTATTTAAAATGGCTTGTATTTTTCTTTAAAACTATTCATATTTTTTATTATATTGACAGTTTTCATATAAAATTCCCGTTGTCATAACAAAAAAATATCAATACAATAATTATTATCCATAACTGGATGCACCCATGTCAGGTTGCGTGTCTCCATTGCCAAGTTAGACTGACTCATACAATAACCCTCGCAGCCATCCGCCTACTGTGCGGTATTGCATTTTTATACCTTATAAGCGCGGTTAGAAACAACTGGAGCGCGGGGGCCTTGCAACGTCCAACACAATCCTCATTGTTTACACTTTATATATCGCCCCTGACATTTTATTTATTGGTTCTTGAAGCATTAACTTGGAACGGGTATTTGGCAAACTCCAAAGCTCGGGCGGGCCTCGGGCCAATCTGATAGGCGCACGAAATTGCTAAAACTATATTCATCTAGCGTTAAAATTTAGGTATAAAACAGTTAAACGGCATGTTAGATATTATTTTTATGTTTCACTGTGTAACAATCGTTTCTACGTTTTGTCATTTTCAAACCTTTAGAAGAAGATCCCTGTACTACTATTAGAAAATCTTATATTTTATTGTAATGATTTTTATAGATTAACATGCAAAGTACAATTAGTTAAACTTCCCCATCAGTCCGCAGTTGACCAATGTCGGATATGTCTTCCGAAGGAGCGCCACCAGATCAATTTAACATTACGTATATACCTCTCTTTCATTTGTAAGCAGTCAATGCAAAAAACTGTATAAATAAATATGTTCGCTAATGCTCCCTGCTAAAGCAAGTCAACGATCGCCTCTTTGTGTGCGCGGTATGCCAGCCGTGCACAATTGGCACATTGGCCGGGATGAATTACTCCAACACCGCCGGCTCCAATACCGCGGACTACCCATTTCGCAACGCCGCAATCGGCTATCCAATATTTCACATCGGCTATCCGTTACTCTTTAATTAAACTCATAGCAAACATCCCACTTTTTTCAATTACGGTTTTCTGCGACGCTTTACCAATATAGGCAGAAATTTAAAATAATAATATTATTTCATAATAGCAGTACAAAAATAATAATGTGTAATAAGAAGGATAAGTTGTGTTATTTAACATTAAGTCAAGTAATTTTGCTGATGATAGATCTCTGTTGCCGGAGGCCGTCTAAATGGGTACCGTCGTAACATCTGTTTCTGCCGCCAAATAGTAGTATGCAAACATAACTGTATTCCGATTTGAAAGGCGCTTTAGCCATTGAGATTATTGGGGTAACGAGACATAAGATCTCGTTGCAGTAAGAGATCGTGTTGCAGTGTATATCATCCTAACTAGCGCTACATTGATATACATATGCATACAAACATATGCCTTACCCTCAAGTAAACGTCGTGCTCGTCTCATTGTTTCGACGAAGAAAAGAGAGCAGGAGACACTCGGCCCGATTTAACATTTGTTAAACTGCTATTACTTTCGCAAATTAACACAAAGGTAATTTTATACATTGATTACAGTCTCCAATGGAGCTTGATGGGGAAGCTTCCGACCAGTTTGAAAGCCTGTATAAAAAGACAAAAGGAAATGACAACCGGATGCAGCTGAACGTTCCAAATGTCGATTCAAAAGTTTAAAAATAACCAGTCCCGATGCCCGATCGATTGGTAACTTCGATTTCATCGAAAACGTAGCTGTTCATTCTTTATTATGCTTAATTAATCCAGATAATTACCTATCGCAATGACCTACCGGTGAACGCGGTGATCTTAAAGTGAATTCGAAAATACCGAAGGCAATTTGTTGAATTAAGTTTAATTACATCGATTTTCGGTAAGCTTTATTGATGTAATGGTAATTCGGACTCGGAATGCTTCGATTACATTTGGCCCATTACTACTGGATAATTCGACCCTTGGTAATTGACGTGTAATCACTATTGATTGCGTTTCGTTTAACTCGTATGAACTTAATGAGTAACATGTACAAATTTTTTTAAATTAATTTATAGGCCTTGTAGAATTGTAGGAGGATAAAACAATTTACGATAAGTGACAGCTTAAAAAAATAGAAAATAGTTGCAGATAAGAATTTTGTCGGACAATGTATGTATGTACAGATGATTATTGCAAAAATCAACCACTTGTACCCCTAATCTAATATGCAAACATATATTGATTCAATGAAAGATACTATCACGAACTTACTGCCACAGTAATTGATATATGCTTTATTAAGTTCATAGTTACAGATTGGTTCTTAGTTTACATGATAACCGCCAAATGTTCAAACCAATTGAAATATATTTTTGAGCAAGGATAAAGGTGTAATTAATGCACGAAAACGTATTCCAGGGAGGTCTACCATTTATAGGTAGTGTAGTTTTTCATAAAACTATTTCGAGTAATGGTAGTTACATTTAATATTTGATTGTATTTGAACTGCTCTGTAGCTTGCTGACCTAATGGTTAGAGCGTGCGGCCTTCATTCTGAAGGTCGCGGGTTCGAATCTTGGCATGTACCGATGACTTTAATATTTAAGTTATGTACATTTGTGAACTTCAGTAACAACAGCGAAATACAAACGGTGAAGCAAAACATCGTGAGGAAACCCGCACATGAATTAAAATTTATACGAAGGTATGTCTGAAGTCATCAATCCGCACTAAGCCCGCGTGGTGACTATGGCCCATCGCTCTAATATTGAGGATAATCCTTTGTCCCAGCGGTGGGGACGTAAAGTGGCTGTTAAGAGAAAAAAAAATAGGACTGCTTATCGTAATCGAATTGTATTAGCCTCACTCACGCTGGATATAATTCTAGCAGCTCACCTAGCGCTTATTGCACAATGGTGTATAGAGCAGCGCACATTGCGACGCGTTCGTTACCGATCACGACTGCAAAGCGGGAGGTGAAAAATGCGCTGAGAATGCCACAACTTGTCATTTCGCAGTCACGAGCCACGCCGCTGCCTACCGCCCGCCACCCGCCGCTTATCACCCGCCAAATGTCACCTCCGCTCTAACGCAATACCACTTCACTATTGCTAATGCTGTGCGTAGTTCCGTATAACACTAAATCTCATTAACATACAATCTTATATTTTTTTTTTACTAGAGACAAACAAGAATCGTCACCATCAGCCGTTAAGCGTCCCCTCAAAGATTTCGAACAGGAAAAATAGATACAAACATACAAGCGAAAAATCATGTTAACCCCTATTATTGCTTCCTATAATAGTTTCACTGAGAATATTTTTCGTTTACAAAAGCAACAAACAAATAATTTGTAACATAAATATAAAAATAATATTGTTATACACAATATCGTTTTTATCTTGTATTAAGTGGAGCGAGAGAATAATAAGACCATGTTTTTTTTTTCATTTATTTGGTCCGTTCGTTCACCTGATGATAAGTGATACGCCCGCCCATAACAATGTGGCGCCAGCTAGAATGATATACACTGCATCATATTGCGTTTGTCGCCTTGAAACATAAGATGTCGAGTCTCTCTTACCGTAGTAATTACACTAGCTACAGCGTCTTTCAAACCGGTACACAGTAATGTTTGCAATTTGGCGGCAGAAATAGGCGCTGCGATGGTACCTAACTAGACGGTCTCTGGTCTCCGGACAACAGAGAGTAAGGTTGCTGAACAGCTTATTGTGGAAGTCACGCTTTATATACTTTAGATGGTATTAGAAAGTTTACTTTTGACAATGATGCATGACTGTTTATCTCCTTTATATATATAAATTCCTAAGAGTGGAAGCGTTAATGAAATATCATCTCTAATTGATATTTTTGTAGCGAAAACATATTATGTTTAGTTAATATGTTTTCGTATGAATCGCGAGATCATTCGATATTTGCGTAAAAACTTCTTTCTTACGTTCTTCTCTCGTCAACAACTTCGTAATTGTCCTCTTTCCTTGCGGATTCGTCCATACAATACTTTGGGCCGACCTTCACAATATCATATACAACGTTTATTCCACAATTCAAATATTCTCTATATGGTGATCGTTATGATTTATTTATGTATACAAATTGCCTTTATAACGTGTGATTATTGTTAATCACTTTTCATTTTATCATAAAGGAAATGTACCCGCGCCGGATTCAGCGCTCGTAAACAATAAAAAAAATTAACATCTCAATGATTGTTTCGACATTTAAAAATCTCTCACTGAGTGGATTCAATTTGCGAAAGGTTATCATTATCAATTCGTAGTCGTTAATCGAAAAATGACAGAGTGCGGTACGCGAATGGATGTTTTAAATGGAAATTAATACGACAATGCTTTCGATTAACTTACAATTTCCGCATATGCAAACGACCCGGCGATACACAGGCTTTATGTATTTAAAATAATCGACTCACATATAAGATTTAACTTCGGTTCAATAATCACTGAAGCTGTATTTTTTTCAGCAATTTGTATTTAACGAAGTCAATCAAAAATCAAATCCTATCGACTTCCATATCCCTTCTACTCTGAAAACGGACCGTTTGTGTTTTAGACAGCGCTAGCGATTAAATAAGAAAATGTATTTATTATTTTTTAATGTATCGTTAAGTAATTTGTTATGCTTTAGCCTAATGCTTTAATAATTTCATTTGCAACTGACATTTGTTTTTATGCATTCGTGCGAAGGTCTGCAGTGCAAGGTTGAAAATAATTAAAATATATCCGAGTATCACCTTCGCGCAATCTAAATGTAAGTCAATAATCTTTTAATGATATTTATTCTAAATACTAATAAAATGCTAATTGTATAAAAAGCTTTACAATTAAAAAAAAAAATCTGTTTGTAATTTCTATTCAGCAGGATGTTTTCTGATAGTAAATACCTACATCGCACATTCACGGTACCAAAGCCTACCGTTTTGAGATATTACTGTGGTTACTAGTAATTTTATCTGCTATAACATCATTAAAAACGGATCACAGTAAAGTTTACTACTTGCACTTATGGCAAAAATATGAATTGCTGTTGTTGCAGCCGGCAAGACATCTAACATTGATAAGTTTACATTAATAGACATATGTTTAATTCAGCTTTAGGGAACTTTTGAAGGAATTTAGAAATAAACTGGAAGAAAATGCACAGAAGCTTCTGCTATTACCGTCGAGGTCCCTTAATTATCGGTAACGGCCACTTCCTCCACGTAAAACGTGACCCCAGCTGTGCCGTTCCATCGTCAAGCTCCTAATGAACCATCGCTCAGCGAATCGCCTAATAACCATTTAAACCGTGTTATGACCGGGCTCGTCTTTGGTTTTCGGTGTGTTTACTATTATCAACTTTATCTCATTGCTATATGGGTCTATACAATTCTTTCACAGCTTTGTTTTCTATTGAACATAAGACCACAAAAAATATTTTTTTCTATGAATTACCTATTCACTTTGAGAACACTCGATCCGGAAAATTGAAACGACCTCGCCATTCGTAAACATCATTTTACACATAACAAAGTATTAACATTACCTTTTAAGGAAAATAGGTATTAATAAAAATTATCACGATAACGTTGTTACAACAATTTTTCTGGAAAGTACTTGTGAAACGTAAATAAATAGAAAAAAATTTACAAAAGCTTTTAATCACAGAGGATTGATTAGTTTTATATTCTAGGATGCCTATATATAAAATATAGGAAGAGTACTGTGGGAGTTTTTCTTCAAAGTATTAAATTTTAACGGAATACCCACGAAAACCTACAAATATAAAGTAGCCATGATATATACGTATAAACATTAAATGTACTAATATATATCGAACTAATCGTACCACCACCACCACGACATATGATATCAATCCTTTACATTTTATTTCCAACTCCGTGACTTAATCATTAGCATTCTGCGTCTCATATCCTGATCAGCATGTGGCCAGCCGTCGAGCCCGTTACAGTTTGCCAACAGTTGCCAAGTGTGTTTGCGAGCTAATGGAGTACACACGACGGGCGGACCTTATGCGGCAGGTCCCAGGTCCCACGCTCCACATTGCACGCTCGCCCGCCTCTTACGAACTGTCGCTTATGGAGCGGCTGTGATAAAATTATTGTTGTAGTCTTCTTGTATTTCATGCTCGCTACTTTTATTCATATCTCGATAAAGGTAGTTATGTTTTAATAAAGCAATACAAATAGTATTTTGATCTCTATGATTTGACTTTTACAAAGTTCACTATAAGTCTTTTGAAGGTCGTCTGGTGTATTTTAATTTTAAACCATTTTGAATTTCACGCCTTTTAGTAAAATTGTACTCTATGTTAAAATATACACGCGATAAATACGCTCATAATTCTTTCAGAAGATATGTAATAATCGCGTAGAAATAGAACTATATTTTAATTTTTATTTTTTCACCCGCCACACCATAGATAACAAGTGTCTGTGAATCGCATGAAAAACGGTTGAGTTTCACTGGTCTCTATGGTAATTCCGTTCCAAAATTTTTATAGTTTACTAGCGTTTAACCAACTCGATACAAGTTTTCTAAAATAAACAACATAAGCGAACACTTATCTTTACTGTTGTGTCGAGCATAAATAACGGCCGTTCACCAAATAAAAGAGCGGAGCGGAACCTGCAGCAGTTGCCAGCCCCGATCGCGCTGGACAGTGGCTAATAAATTTAATTAGATCAGTTCTCCTCACCGGGGACCTGATCATATTGTTATCGAAAACAGCGCGCAGGACGAAAAAAAGATCCTCGAGATAAGCAGCTAGCTTTTTAACATAAGTTTTAATTAAACCAACATTGCTGAAACTTTAGAATGCGGCAGCGAGTTCCGATGGACTCCTGTTTCGGATGAGAACTGTGATGGTTATCTCCTTGTTAGTTTGATAAATTGAGGCCTTTTCAATTTCCTCGTTCATTAAGAATGTTGTATAATGTACACCTTGATAACCTTTTAAATTATAAAAAATTGAATACCTTTTAATTTTTTTTCACCCTTTACGCACAATGAGTGTTACAGTTGTAACGCTTATATGTGGTATATCTATAAGTTAAGGCCTCCCATTAGGCTCATAGATAGCAATAAACTTCTTTATTCATTCTACTTATTTAGATAGTTATGTTTCTTTAAGGTACGTTTTAATCATCAGTTTGGTATTATTTCTTTATTTCCTACTGTTTATATCAGAGTTTACACTATCAATATATTAACTTTTTATTACTGCCACAAATAAAGGGTTTATATAGTGGTAATATGAGATAGTTGAAACCTTTATTTAATTAATACAAAGGATTCGAAGATTGTATTTGGCTTTCAAAACAGTATTTAGTCATAGCCTTCGGTACGCGAGATCCTTTAATTCTTAAGCAAGTAAATTATATATATGGAGGATGTAACATTTATCTCTTCTACAACTTAATTGGCCATTACGAGTCCGCCGATCGGTTGTTCGCGTATTACAAATGAGTCAATATTTCACGAGCCACAAGCGTACCGACACGCGCCGATACTAATTTTGTATGGGTTGGCCAATTACTCGTGTCCGGCGGTGGATATTACGACTCTAAATGCTGCGATCTCTCATACTGCGACTGCACTTGGCGAAATTGATGCGTAAAGTAAATTTATATTTATTGTGTCAATGTATTAATTTTTCATATTATTACATCTTTTATTTCATAACCTCAGGATCAAATTAACATTACAGGATTAAAATTTACATTTGTATAATGAATATTCATGATGTTAATTAATGCTGTTGGGAGCTTGGCGCCTTTATCGATTTCAATAAGAAAAAAAATTATGCAAAATATAACACGTTGACCCAGAAAGTGAGCGAAACACAGACACGCACATAAACAGACGGTCGTTAGTCATTATGTGCAGGCGCATGATTGTCTCATGGTTTTATTTTCACCGTTCGAGTCGTCTGCGTCCCCTCTGTATCCGGCACATTGTAGTCTCACGACTCTTAATCTCGTTCCATGATTGTCAGATAATCGTTAGTTTAATGATTAGTTTTTCTATAAAACATTTAACACTAATAAATTCATGGAAGATGAAAGATAAAGTAGGCCTCTATGATGGACATATCAAATGAAGGTCATCGATATAAAATACAAGCACATTCTTAGGATTTCATTTAATGTGAGACTTACTTCAAATGAAGCAATTGACGACCTATTCACAACATTCTTGATGATAATGATGATCATTACCCTTTGGTGACATGCGAACAGGTATCACAATTGCTGTTATTAATGTCGTGCTTCGTCGAGACCAGTTCGCGAGTCCTAATCACGGTGTCGATGTACATAATCGATATTTAATCGTACCGAACGCTTCTCGACTCGGAGCGTTACGAATCGATTCCGTGCCGGTGAGCGCGGGAGGTTTTTGTGAACCGGGACAGAATACTCAGAGATCAAAAGAAAAAATGAATAAAGAAGGACATCTTTATCCAATTGGTCAGCAAAATATGCTGATATACATCAGGTGTATGGGTTCCATACAGACAAATAAATATGACACACCCTGACTCTCGAACCCTGTTTAAATAATAATCATTCAATGTAATCAAAAGGTACAAAACTATGCATTATCTATTGCTAAATTAGTACTAAATTGGTAATTTATTTAGATAAGCACAGAGATTTCGGGTGTGGTTTGCATACCCTACCTGAATTCTTTGTGCACGTCCCCTGACTTATATGAGTTGTTCATAGAAGCAAATATTAGACCTATTTTACCTACCACAACCGTATTGAAGTGTCTCTGACAAAAAATATTCTTGCTTTGCGGATTTCGGAGAGATCGCAGCTACATCAATGGACAAATAGGCTCATTATAATAAATTAACAGAACCGAGCTTCAACCCTGATACATACCCGTACATTAAAGTAATAGATATAAATAAGTTATACAAACAATTAGCTACGACTTGAATATAATGTAAACAATCTAGCTTATCAATATTCAAATCCATTTGTGTTACAGCCTTTAGCTGGCAGGCGCCAGGAGGCAGGTCTGCGACCTATGACATTACATCCATGATTATTATAGCGGGCTCACCCACTAAACGATTTTGATCTTCTATATGGTTGCAAGTCAGAAATAGATTTTACATCAAAAATACTTTTAATGATAAAATTATCGTAGGTTACAACTCAGCATTTAAAAAATAATTTACGAAGCGATGAGACGAGTGTAGCGTTCACCTGATGGTAAGTGATAAACCTACCCATAACATTTTAGCGGTAGTCAGGATGATATACACAGCACCACATTGCGCTCGTCGCCATGACAGAAAGACATTAAGTTTCTTTATCCAGTAATGTTTGGCGGCGGGAATATGCGCTGTGGTGGTACACCTACCTAAACGGTCTTCAGCAACAGAGACTCACCATCAGAGACTTACTGGTTTAATTTAGCATTAGATGTTAATAAAAACATGAAAAATCTCTTTTACTCACTTCAAAAATACACTTGCACGTACTTTTTTAATGCATTACTTAACGAATGCTCTCTTACTTCCGTATTACCTCACAGTGCATTATAACAGATAAAACTGAGCGGTATATAAAAATAGCTCTAAATTTATGATGTTACTGGACTTAAGTACTATTAAAGGTTTGTTGCAACATGTTTATTGACCACTTTATATTTAAATTACTTGATATGAACGGCCGTGGCTATTTGTCTGTTTGTTCAAGCTTGTTTGTCCGTAGAATTAATTAGACCAGTATTGAATTAATGTAATCAAGTGCATTAGTATATAAATATGTTTACTGCGTCATAAAATTAACGTGATGACTTATATATTCTAAGAAATATAATTTCTAATGATTGCGAGAAGTTTCTAGACATGTTCACAAAGTTTCCACTTTATTGTTGTGTCGTAATTTAAAATTTCCCGAAAGCTTTAAAATAGTATAATGATATAATTCTGTTTCATAAAGGATATAAGCAACGCAATAATTTCATAAATGATCTTCTTAATTCATCACTAATACAGTAGCGTTTACAAATTCTAGTGTATTTGGTGATTTACTATTATCTATGAATGTATTTGATATGTGTTTTATTAGAAATAGTTAATTTTACTAACAACACAGAAAACAACTTCATATCTACATGTTTATCTATAATTTAGTAATTAATAGATTTCCATTTTGGATTCAGGTTAGAACATCTCCACCATAACTTCGATTACTTAGTTGCATGCTTAGCATGTCCTAACAGGAGATTAAAAGTAAGCAATACTGTACTTGTGTTAGGTCTCTCTTGCCAGGTACCCCTGCTGCTCCCTATTTCTGCCGCCAAACAGTAGTGTGTAAAAACATTAGTTTGTACAGGTTTGAAGAGTACTGTAACTAGTGAAATTACTGAGGTAACGAGACTTAATATTTCGACGGCGACACCATCCTAACTAACGTCATCATAGTTATTATCAGGTGAACGTCTGTCTCGTCTCATCGCTTTGTAGAATAAAAAAAGCTCCATGAAACGAACAGTCGGTATTTCTGTGACCTTCATATATGACATATCGCGCTCTCCAAATTTACCAAGCGTCATGAGTATAGACCATTACACCCAATTAGGGATTTTGACGTTGACCTATAGACTTCAATAAATTCTTATAATGATAATGATGTTATTGTTATCCTTAAAGGAAACCAAAACTGTTCCTTGGGAATTCAAACAGTTGCCGGTGAAACTGAATATCAATTTGATCATAATGTTTTTTAATTAATTATTTGCTTAGTTAGATTTGTTGTTGCGCAGTAATAAGCTGAAATAATAATGGCGATGACGACCTTCGATAGCACAATTCATGCAAGATTGCGCTATCTATCATTTTGCCAAGGCCACACACCACTCGAACCCACTAATAGAGCAAACAGTTGACTACGTAGCTATCCTCGACGCCACCAGTAAGAATCGACGTCCTCCGAACGTGCTTCCGATTCACATCGATTCAGAGGGTCGGTCCGACAGACAGGACACACTCTCAAACGACACCAACACGCACAACACGACATCCAAGCGTAAAGACACCAGTCACGAATTCACCACATTACGGACGCGCCGCTGGTTGAGGCGCCCGTCAGGCTCGCACTCCGCGCACACAAAGCACACCAGACTTCTTGGGCGGTCCTCACCGCCCTCGGTTCGTAATACAGGCGAAGATGATCGGAGGACGGGCCCGAGCCCTCCTTCGATCACTGCATAGTCATTGCCGCCATCCGATGCGCGTCGTATGCGTATTAAATTCATAAGTCTATTTATCTATGTATATATTAGATTACATCCCCTTGCCTCTCCCTCTATAGCACTATCCAACCCTTCAACCCTTCCGCATCCAATATCTTCTCACCCTTCTCCTCTCCCTTTTACATATTATTTTTTATTTTTATATTATTTTAGCTCGCGGATACCAGATCCGCGAGCCCTGAGTCCGATGAAGCCGCTATAGTTGTCAACAGAACTGCGGCGAGAACATCACCATAAAAAAAAGGCGATGACGATGATGAAATGTTTCATTATTTATTTACACATTATGTACACATCTTTTTTTATCTTCCGAACGAAGTCGTAAGAATCCGTTAATGTAGCTTATAATATAAACAATGATATAAATATTTTTTTTTACATATCTTTTTACATTAATATCATATAAAGTAAAGTGAACAGCTGTCGTTTTGATATTACAGACATTTAAACTTTTTTTATATAGATTATAACTTCGATCGCATCAGGCGCGTAGAGAAAAATATGTGGATATGGTAATCGGTTGTAAATGCCGCGCCTCGCTCTATTCAGCTTTTGAGGAAATATAAAACTGTATAGAACGTTTATTAGGTTCTTTAGCAGGTAGACTCTTCAGTTATCTGGCTGGGAACAAGCGTCCGGGCATTTGTCGATTGTAATTGACCGAGTCGCATCATATCCTCGACGTCCTGTTTGCATAGTGCGGGTCTCGCGCTTTGTCCAGTCGCTCGGTATTTATACTTTTATCTTAACATACAACGGGCCCTATGTATATATATTCTTTGACTTGATGATATAGCTACAGAAACTGAAAGTGTAATATACATTCGCATTTAGTTTAGTTTAAACGTGCATTTATTAAGTAATTTTTTTTTATACATTATAGGAACATAAGATCACTTATTATCATTTACAGAACAATTGCCTCGGACCTGAGAATAACTGGCGCAAAAAACTCCGCGGGATATATATATATATATATATTTAATGCCAAAATGTCTTACAAACTGATTATATCATTCATGTGGTCGTGGTCTTCACTTCAAGTGTTGGTGGCAAACTTCTTAGCACATCGCTACTCTTTTCTATTGGCCGCCTTCCTAGTGCATTTGTATAGTAGTAACGATGATGAGCCATTTTATCTGGTCAGTCTATCTCATAGGCGATCTTCCTCGAGACCTGGTGGCCTCGACCTTTCCCAGGACCACAAGTTGCTCAATAGCCACCTACCCTCGGCGGTATACGTGACCTAAAAAGGTGACGATACGAGACTACCAAAGAAGATAAACGCAACGCTACTTGAGAGCCCCATTAAGGTTTCCCATATTATGTGTTTCTATTTAAAGTTCTTTCATTAGGATTTAAAAATATTCTCAGCTTAAAATAAAAAATTTTTTGTTAAGAAAATATATCTAGCTTTAAATAACAAATGACAGTTATTATTTAAACGAATCTATAGATAGAAATGTTTTGTCTATCACATCGGTATATTGCAAAGGTCCTTTATACTGTTTATTCTTTGAAGAGTTTGTCCGATGATGGTATAGGGAAAGAGGTTTCAAGGAAAACCTCTTGCATGCCGACGCGGCAAAGCCTTTGCGGGCATGCATCTAATCTGTGTTGGATCGTATCTCGCATGCGCATGCGCACGCGCTCGCCCCCACTCATAGATCAACATAAACGTTTATGCTTACATTACCGTCACTCGACCAACATTTCGTGGTCAGGAGTGGTCCATTGAATAAAACATTCTCACAATGACCATTATTATTTTCATGATAAATTTATGTCTTCTTCTAGTTAGGTACTAACAGATATTTTTCAATTTGCTAAATTCAAATTATTTTCTTAAAAATATTTTTTTTTAGACAGTATTATGTAGAATTTAATTATAAACAGAATTTAATTTTTTTTTATGTGATAATCAAAACTATGTATATATGATATATAATTATAGTGTTGCTAGTCATTTGACCAACTTCTACAGCTTATCAGGCACTGGGCTCGAGGATCTGTAGTCCACTGCTTAAAACGTTCTATATCGCAGATTAAATTAACACAACATCATTGAAGATATTAACCAGTTAAGTAATCTATACATATAAAGGATATTCGGAGATACATTCATTCATCACGAGATATCCGAAACTATTAGACGCAAACACTGGAAATTTGGTAGAGATGTTGCGTTTGCCATTTTGAGATCAGCTAAGAATGGATTTTATAAAATTCCTTCCTCTAAGGGAATTGCCGATGTTTTAATAACGGAAAGGCGCCCGAAATTTCAAGTTTAAATTTCAAATATAATTCTATATTATATTACATCCTTTAAAGCGGGCGGGTAACAGCTGGTATTATATAAAAACAAAATATTATAGTTAATAACTCGGGTGTCTTTAAATATTCATTTAAATTAACAGAAACAAAATAATGTGAATTTTACAAGAGCCTTGTCAGTTGACGGCCGCTGGCGGTCCCTTCGCGAAATCGATTAGCGACGCCTTGTAACACAAACCTTATTCGGGCGCGAGCGTCCGCCATCTTGGATTTATGTAATTACAAAACGCAAATTATCATGCTTATTCGGCGCGAACGTCCTTGCAGTGGATTAAAGTGGTCATGATTGATTTACACTGCTCTCGGAGATCAGGTAATTCTTAACGGTCTTAATAACTTGTAATTGCATTAACCATCAACCGCGTGTTTCTTTGAGACTTTCTGTCAATGCATTATTATTTATTTATTTCAATTTACTTTATATAAATAAAGCAAAGACGAACAATTATTACACGAAATGGAAAAGTACATGGGAACGTTAACTTTCATTGTGTTTTCTACCAGCCAACCTTAATGAAAGAGTAAGCTACATATGAGCATAACGAGAGGCAGTGGTGAAATAAGATGCGTTTTGTTTTGCTTTAACAGTTGTAATGTTTTAAAGTACTACATTAGTATTTTATGTGTAATCATTAAATGTGAGGTGAACCAACCAACCAGTGATCATTCCTAAATACAGTTTCCAACTTTTATTTCGTTTCTACTTGTATTTAATTATCATAAACTATAGAGAGAAACTACAAAATTCGTCTTTAGACGTCTATAAACTTTGCCACACAAATGGAGAAGTTGCAGCGTGAGTTGCAAAGATGTACCACTACTACTCCTATCACATTTTTGACAACACAGTCGCAGAGAATTTTGAACCTTTAACTCGTTTTTTTGTCTGTAAAGTTAAAACGATTTGATTATAAAAAAAAACAATTATAATCTGTACCGTGCTATAATGACCCATAAAAAAATCCAGATAAAAAAAATGTAAAAAAGATATAAATGGATGCTTCTACAATTGCCATGTAACATCTCGATTAGCGAGCGTCTTTCCGTGTTGCGCAATTGTCGGCCTTGCGTGTGCGTGTTCGTGTGCGCCTCCTAATTCCAGCATGGGCGTTTAATGACCCACTGATTGCTCCAGCCACGACTGAACACGGACTCAGTACGCGGAAGACTTATCTTCAAATGTACTTTACTTAGATAATCGGAAGCGGTCGACGTCACATAAATACTCATAAAATCGTCTAGTTTAATCGCAACGACATTGGTAAATAAAACCTCATCATGGACGGTATGTGTAGGCTGACTATTGTTAGTCTGTGGTCGTATATTTTTACCAACACCTTCTTGGTTGTAATATTCCAAAAGATAAATTTACTGACAATATTAAACTGATAAATTACATCAACTAATATGAAACTTTAAAATTAGGCGCTATTGTCGTAACACATCGTTCGGAAACCGTTTGAGGAGATATCATCGTAGCTCCTATTTCAGTCGCTAAATAGTAGTCTACAAACGTTACTGTATTCCAGTATGAAAGACGTTATAGATAGTGAAATTACTGGAGTAACGAGACAACATCTTACGTCTCAAGGTGACGAGCTCGATGTGGTGCTGTGTTATCCTACCATGTTATTATTGACATGTGGACACTTAACCGTCATATGATCATGTCGGTCGTCTCCTCTCTCGACCAAATAAAAAACCATGTTTGAAGTAAAGATGTGTTCCAAAAACCGTTTCAAATGACAGTAGTTAAAGAGATATGTACAATGAAGGTGTGACTACGAAATTTGATGACACAACCGTTTATCTGCTTTCGAAGCATTACGAGTTCGCACGTTAGGCCCGCGAAATTTGCCACGAACGCGCCACAGAGAGTAACGAACCTTGAACTTCATGGTGGCTTAGCTAGCGTTAAATTAAACCACAGGAGCCAAAAGCCTACGAAATCGTTTTGAATCGCACAGCAGCTTTTCTATTAATGTTATACATTGATGTAACAATTTTATAGTTCGAGTGGAATTGTAATCTAAGTTTTAATTTAACTTTTTTTTTATTCAACGAAGCGCGGACGGCTCCGGATACCGGTATCATACCACATTATGTTAACTCATCCGTCGATGAGTTAACATAATGTGGTATGTCCATCTATAAGAGTGAGGCGTTAGTTAGGATATACACAGCACCACATTGTGCTCGTCGCCTTAACGCGTGAGATGTGTCAAGTCCTTTTATCCCAGTAATTTCACTAACAACAAAAAATATATGAATAAATGTATTTCTTCACGTGCTCCTGCACAGCATTAGCGGAAAAATGATTTGACGATATGAACTTTAAATACTTACTTAAGAACATTACTAATAAATGGAAATAATTTACTACTCTCTCAAACTTCAACTTGAAGAAGGCACATCAAGACGACTTTGATAATATGGCCGATGACACTTAATACATTTTACTTACAGGGCCGAATCTAATAGAGTCCAGTTTTAATGTGTCGCTGACCGCGAATATCCGCTTCCGCCATATGGCCAGCGCTAAAGCTACACCGCTTACGCGTATACTCCCGATCAAACTTAATATAACATGCATATTTATATTTACCGCTGTAACCAGGTAAAACCATATGATATAGAAGGCTTAAAAATATTTTTTAAATGAATTTATTAATTCTTCTTTTCACAATGAACTATTTATTTTCCTCCCATATCCATAGATGTCATTAGCAACGTACACAGCACAGTGGTGACGTGTTGACGGAGTCCGGTATTTGTTAGTGCAATACGCAAATGGCATTTGCCAGCCTTGAAATATTTGAAGCGTAATCCGTCTGCTGTTTGAACAGCTGTTCGGTGCCGGGTTATTCACTATCACACATAAAACAACTCCACCAAGTTCCACGCGGACAATTTACCATAAATGGCAACATCCTCGTTAGTAACAATATTGAAAAAATTAAATAACTCTTGTTACCTGTATATATTATCTGTGTTCTTAAACAATTAAAAATCATAAATAGTTTAACTGCTCGTAGGTCTTGGTACAGGTTACCGGAGACGGTCTAGGTACCAACACAGCTGGAATTTCTACCGCCAAATAGTAACAGATATTATTGTGTTCTGGTTTAAAGAGCTTGGTAGATATTGAAATTACTATTTAGCGAGACCTAACATCTTATGTCTTATGGTAACGAGCACAATGTGGTGATATGTCATCCTCACTACCGCGACCTTGAAATGGGTACATTTACAAACAAGTTAAACATATTTGAACAAATTTTAACGCAAAATTTGATGATTGAATTGACATAAGAGGCATGCACTACAATAAAGCATCTAAATGTTTTTGTTTTATTAATCAAAATGGCTTATCTTAAAATAAAAAAAATAAGTCAATCTCACCGTTCTCTTTTTATCCACAGGTAAAAGATTGAACCGCTTCACCACATATCGCCTGTAACACCAGCCCCGGTAGGAGTCAAGAGCTCCGTTATCTCGGCACTTCATCTGATCGGGGAACTATATTTCACACCGTTTATGTCATTATTAATTTTTAACTTCTAAAAAGGTTAGTGAACTTATATAATTATGAACTGTCTGTAATGTTAATTAATATATTACTTTCATTATGTCTAAACATCATAACACCCAGAGTTCTTTATCTCTCAACAACGTTTATGTACTTCTTAAGTTTGATGAAACTAGAGATCATCTTATCGTCGTCATTATCGGCCAATAGACGTCCACTGCTAGTCATAAGCCTCCCCCAAAGATCTCCACATCGATCGATCCTGCGCTGCCAGCATCCAGCTGCTTCTCGCAACCTTTTGATGTGTTATATACAGGTATCATTATAACAATGTCTCTTTACATCATTTCAGTCTGATATTAATTTCCTTTCAACTTCAATAACAATTCTCTTCTGTCGTCACTGAACGAACAATGCCTCTTTACAATCGAATCAAACATGAATCCGTAGAACCTTGACCTGACCGTCCAGCAACTAGCAATGCGGTGGGTCTAATAGACAATGGTGCTAATGCAGCCACACAATACCGACTAATGCGCTTCGACCATTCTACTCACAACTACCCACAACAACCTGAACACCCAAGACTTACCTATTTGCTCTCGTATTCTGTTCTATTGTGGAACAATAGAAAAGAAATTGATAAAAAATCTCTTGTGTATGGTATAATACAGATGCATGTTACGAAACAAGCTAACAGAGTTTGGAATCGATATATAGTTATAAAATCGATTAGTACTGTTTCCATATAAAACGGCAATCTATACATTAAGTAAATATCTAGAGATTATTTGAGTCATCACTAGACCTTGGAAACTATTAGACATCTACCCTAATTTGATAGAAAAATATTGTTCCATTATTTAACAGTCAGCTAAGAAGGGGTTTTACAAAATTCCTTCCTCAGGGTAGTTATGGGTTAGGTGTTAGTAACGGGAAGGGGCCATAGGGGCGGCAGGTTGTCGCCGGGTGGGAAAATTTCTGACAAATTTCAAGTCTAAATTTTAAATATGATTCTATGTTGTATTACCTCTAGAAAAGTAAGCGAGGAACAACTAGTTTTTAATGGAAGGATAATATTTATCAACACATGATATCTTTCTCTATCTATCTATCTTTTGAGCTTTAGCTAATACGACATCCAATAACACCTTATCATCACGATCATTACGACAATGTTACAATAAAAAGCATTCTGTTTTATTCTTTCAGACATTGCAATGCTGGAATTTAAAAAAATAAATCTAGGCTCAAATTGCATGTAGGTGGCACTGTGCTGATAAATAATTAAGGTTTTAATATGGCCGATCAGAAACGTTTATAGCATTCTTCGTAATGGCTCTCACATTCAATGCGTGTTATACGAGATGGAAATGTGCGTACTGCTTGCAGTACCATACTGTTTACATTGTTGCTGCGTTATTAACTTAAATGCTCCTGTACCCTGCTCATGCTGATATTATTCTATATGGCATGTGACATATTTACGTGGAACTCCTGGTGGAGGCAAAGTGAGTGTAACGCCGGCTATTATTAAATTACCTCCCGACTGTCGTGCAATAAGATACTGCATATTATTTGCAGTTGTGTGGAAGTCATGACCAAACTATTACGAATAACGTGCTTTAGATATTAGTGCTTCTCTCTACATACTAAAAGATCAAATAATGTTATTTTATATCTATATATATATTTGATACCTTGAAGTTGGTTAATAAGCACCTTACAAACACTGTAGTATTCCTGTGTTTAGTTTTCCTCTTACCGAGTGTAGGTCAGTTAAGAATGGATTTTACAAAATTTGCAGGCAGGAAACAGCTATTTTTGATACACGTTGAGGTTTTGTCGTTCTTATGTTTTAAAAATATAGATAAACGGTATTTTATAGACAATGTCAATTATTTCTATATACATTGTCATTTTAATTATTTTTTTGTTACATTGTCATGATTTTTAAACATTTATGTTAAATGCTTTTGAGGTTAGTTCTTCTTTGCCGGAGATCGTTTAGGTACAACCGCTGCTTCTATTTCTACCGATAAACAGTAGTATACACACATTACTTAGTCCTGATTTGGAGGGCGTTGTAGGTAGTGAAATTATTGGGGTAAAGAGAGTTAACGTCTTATGTTGACCCAAGGCAATAAGCATAATTTGGTATACACCATCTTAACTAGCGTAAGTACCATTTACCATCAGATTAACATCTCGTCACTTCATCGAATAAAAAAGTTAAAGAATTCTTGACTCTTGCAATGGTAAGTTATACATATATATTTTTCCTCTGTTTTCTGATTATGTTAAGCGCTTGAAAGTTATATTAATTCTTACAACATTCATATAATTTTTTTTCTTTTAGTTTATTAAAGTCATACTCTTTATTATGTTTAAATGTTGACTACATTGTAACAACTTATCTTAATCTGTATCTGTTCTTTTATATTCACTTCTTTACACAATGATATTGATAGGATGAGTGCTGGTTCTTGAATGTTTTTTTTTAACAGTGTTTTTAATCATTTAAAATCTTTAATCTTTCTAACTCAGTGAAACTTACGGAATTCAGATTTATGAACTCTGGAAAGTTTAAATTTTTTTAATCTTAAATATAAATCGGATTTTGTTGCTAACATTGAAATAAATGAGTGTTTTGACAGCTATTATTGTGCTTTCAGCAACGGGATGCTATTAATAAGCGTGAATGAGAAGAACTGTACAAATGACGTGTCTCTGGAGCCCGTACGCTTTGTTGAGTTTGCCATTACATTGCTTATTTCGAGTAATTTATTGCCCCGGCGATATCGCATTAGTTACACCGCTTACCCAGAACATGATGTATCATATTTTGCATGCTGGAGAAACTGCCGTTTATTTAGTACATTTAGCAATTAATCTACTCGGCCGTTCATGTTAGACGTCCTGAATATTTTACGTTTGTAGATTTAATTCGCTCAGATTGTGTTAAAAGAAGATTCTGCGAAATGAATTTCAGTACTTCGGTTCCGTGAAATCGATTGTGCCCAATGTTTGTTTACGGGGCCGTCGAGTCTTATGATTATACACGTATTTTAACAGAGTGCCAGTACTGAAGGAGTAATTATTGACCAATCAAGGTGAAAGTCCGCCGATGCCCTCGCCCCGATCCCCTCGCCCCTCTTCCGGCGGCAACTGCTCCGATTCTCGTTTAAGCTCCGCTAATAAACGGAGAAGCATAAATGAGAAAAGATCGATTTGGAGCTTTGCGATCACCATGAGGAAATTGCCTGCCGACTGTGGTCAATAACTGTTTTATAACTGGAATATTTATCTTCCATTAAATGCATAGTTTATCTGGTATTAAAGGGTATACGAGTATAAATTAAAAACTCGTAAAATTTTTCTCTTGTTGTTATATATATAACAATCCAAAAATTTGGTAGAGTATAAAAATTTTGTTATATGAAAATAATTTTTTAACAAACTTTAAATGTTATACTTATCATCATCATCATCATCAGCAGACAGACGTCCACTGTTGGACATAGGCATCCCCCAAAGATCTCCACATCAATCGTTCCTGCGCTGCCCCGCTTCTGTTTTCCGCAACCTTCACCGGATCGTCGGAACACCTGGTGAGGGTCCTACCAACACTACGTCTTCCGGTACGCGTTCGCCATTCGAGGATCTTAGAGACCCAACGGCTGTCAATCCTTCGAGCAATGTGCCCTGCCTATTGCCACTTGAGGCTAGCAATCTTTTGCACTATGTAGATGAACTTAGTTCTCCTGCGGATCTCCTCATTTCTGAATCAAACATTTTATGTGAAATGTTTATTCAAAAAGCAATATTATTAAACAAAACCTGCTTTTTTACCGTTAGTAATTTCTTTCGGTCTTGTGAGCTCGTAATTCGTGTGCATCCATTTATTATTATACAATACTTCCGTTTGACAGTAAATCAACAAGCAATCTTTTGAGAATTGCTGCAAAAGTAACTCTTGTCAGTAGGAGAGAGTTTGTAAATATTACATAAATGGTTTAAATCTTACAAAATTACTTAATTCTTTATTAGTAATAAGAAATGATTTAATCAGTTTTATATATTTTTAAATGAGAGAAATTGCAAAAGTAATATTTTACCAAAATAAAAGTTAGTGGATCGACTTTAAGGCGTACTTCGTTGCGCTGGTTGCGACACCTATTGTATAAGAACAGGAAGGGTGTTGGAGTGTGAAATGTGTTAATCTCTGCGGCCGCTGCAACAACGCTTGTGGTTAACTTTTCGCAACAAATTTAGCAGTATCCAGACGCTTAAATCACTCATCTAACGTATAAACAGTTAGTTATTACTTAGGTGACATAAGTATCTTGATACTGTGCAATCTGCTATACAGTATGTGTGAACTTACCATGGACCAAAGTTTTAGCTCAACATTGACTCTAATGTTTTTTTTTCTAGCCCAATTCTAATGACCTAATTGAACTCACAGAATGTTAGATACATCCATAGTTTATGGTCGATTTTACTCAATAATTACATGTAAATTTCTTGAAACTTTTTAAATTTAATGTACACATGCAACAGATTTTAATTAACAAAAACAACAAAATATCAATTTAACTATATATATATATATGAAAGATATCCGGAGATTTATTAAGTTTGAAGAAATCAGCGAAACTAATAGACTTAACACTCAAAACTTAGTAAATATATATTGCTTCTATTATCTAGGGATCAGTTAAGAATTATTATAAAATTGCTTATCCAAAGGGAGTTGCAGGGGTGTTAATAACGGGAAGAGACCGAGACCTGGGGTACGGCAGGTTGCCGCCAGGCTGGAAAATTTCTGACAAATTTCAAATTTTAATTTCATAACTTAATTCAATATTATTACGACCAGCAAAGCGAGCGGGGAACAGCTTAGTTATATTATAATTCTCTACTTATCAATAATAAGCAAATCTATATCTATAATTCATAAAAAAGATATGTTTAATGAATAAAATCAATAGATAATAAATAACGTGCAAACGTAAGTAGAAATATGAAAACGAACTGGAAATTATGATGTTGCATATTTGAATAAATTATAATTTTATTTGTACATAACACAATTCAAAATAAATAAACATCTACCCACATAGTGATAGTGTTGGTACGTAGGCGGCAGGTATCACCACGGAGCGGTCGGCTCGCGTTTTACAGCACCGTTAATCTCCATCTGTGTCGAGCAAATATTTTTATTCGCCGATACCCAGTTTCCCACAAACCACTAACCCCGATGCGGCGGCCCCGCCGATTCTTTAATTAGTACTCATTTAAATCGATATCTAAAGATTGGCCTACCATTCGTTCTATCCGTTCTGCATCGGTTTCGTATATTAATGCAGTCGATTTGTTTCGCTAAACTTTTCGTCTGCACGGTCAGCGCTGACGTCTTTATCTACCGTTAAACGTTTTGTTTATCGTTTTTGCTAATTTATTTTGACGTTAACGGGTCTCCTTCTTCAGTTGACATGCATTTTATTACTAAACAATAGTTAATACAACTTGTAAAAACAACATTTAGTTTAAATTACTTTAATTCTTTTATTTCACTTCACGACGCTGACAACGTTAGTTAGGATATACTTAGCATCGCTTGTGCTCATCGTCTTGACACATAAACTATTAAATCTCGTTACCTGAGTAATTTCACTAGCTACAGGTTCCTTCAAAGCGGAACACTATAATGTTTACTCAATACTATTAAGCAACAAAATAAGCAGCTGTGGTGGTAACTATCGAAACGGTCTCCAACGACAGAAACCTATCACCAAGCCTTTTTTATGTTCTTTGCTTCATTGTCTCCGTAATAAAGCGGCTAAGCGCATACCTTGTAACATGGAGGGAGTTCTCTAGTTCGATTCCATAGCCACTTTGTGAAGTTTGGTAGGGTATTCTAGAACCTTTCTGATTGTCAGCCACCATTCTTTTATTGCCGCCATAAATAGCATCTCTCTATTCCAGCTGTCAATATTCATATGTTATGTCTGAGTATTCTGTGCAAGATGAACAGATGATGAGAAATCCATCATTATTGAGTTTTATTTTTTTTTCAAGTGTAGATATTAACAATCTTATATGTGTATGTAAGTAATGTGTGTAATGTTTTTATATCGTCCACCCACATCACATCATCGATATTGAAAACACGGCGAGTTGTCTGCGGAGCGCAGATCGCATCTCGCCGCAGTATATCCTCCTGTCGCGGCTGACAGTTCGTCGCAAGACACACTACTGCTGCTGCCCATACATATGCACACACGCGTGCATCGCCCACGCACCCGAACACCCGCATTGTAGGGCTCCTCCACGTTCACTACTTTTCCGGATACATAATCTCCTGTTCCTGTTCCTAAGATCCGCATTGATTTTATAGTAGTTGCTTTGGTGCTTTTCATAATTTCTGCTTATTGCCGTCCATTGCAGGACATGGGCCACCACAATTGATTTCTACCTAATCGCTGCAAAATGTTTCCTAGCAATCTTCACTAAATCATCAATGCACCTTGGCGCTATTACAGATTCTACAATCCTAATTTCTATTTTAGTTAAATTCCAATATCATATCATACTTATTAAATCGAAGGAATATGTAAAAAATATCTCCAACTCTTCTATCAAACACCAAACATCCCATTAAAAACGTATCTATCTGTATTTTAATCGACTGCTAATATTCTGTCCTTAAATGCACATAAATTTGTCCTTAAATAAATATTACCGTCCCCACCGTGCTGATCGTCCTTGGTTAACCATAACGAGATCTAGAGAACCTATCCAGTCTTGTGTTGCGGAGTCGTCGGTCCGGGCTCTCATATCCGATGCACGTGATAAGATAACGGCGCACACTATAAATCACGTGGGAGATATCAAATAGATACGTCGCAATATTTATATCCCTCGCCCTATACGGAATGGCGAGGCAGATAAAAGGTGGGTAGAATTTAAATTGCGGTCAACAATGTTGCAAGTCACAGCAAACCAATCCAGCATATTCTTGTCTACAATAATCTGTAATTAATACAACTCATCATATGCAATTAATTACTAGTGAGACGGTCTAGGCAACATATCACCACGGTGTCTAATCCTGTCGTCATTACTAAAGATTGTTGAATCCTAGAGAAATAGCTGATGTAAAGACACTTATGTCTCAAGATGACGAACACAATATGGTTCAATATTTATCATTAGCCTAGCGCCTTATTGTTACATCTAAAAATATCACTTTCATCAGGTCAATATCCTGTTCGGTTTGTCGCTTCGTCGGATAAAAAAAAACTCTTTAACTCTCTATCCTCAACACAGTTTTTTCCCGATAAATTGCGAAAAATCAAGTGGTTTACCTAGTCCTCTGAACTAAGTGGATATAACATAACTTATATGATATGATGTTTGTCTTAACCTGTTAACCGAGTGGGATGTATAAATATGTCATGTACTGGTAGGACTTACAAATACGTCCTTGAAATATATGTTGCGCCCTGGATCGGGTGGGACGTATAGTTTCGTACGTTCTCCGAGCGTGACGTACTGACACGTCCTAATAAAAGAGGTCGCGCCGGTTATATCTTGCGCAATTAAAAAGGGAATTCCCTATAAAATTTTATGTGCGACAAATATACCCAACCTGGAGAAGACTATTGTAGAGTTTAATCATCCATAGCCTAAATGTAGAAGATTGACTTTTGTTAACACTTCTAATGAAATGTTGAAGTGAATATATTAATCTAGGGAACGATACAATTTACCGTGTAAACGTTTATTAATAATGTTATCATTCGCAGTGATGTACAAGTGCTGTGCCATCGAGTCATTAGAATCAGTGAGTAACGTCGCGGATAAACAAAGCTCCTATGATCGATGGCCTTGTAACGGGCCCCTTCCGGCACTAGCGGCTCGCTGTACTCGTGTGTGCGTGTACTTACGTGTGCCCGTGTGCTTAAGCGTGTGTGATATCGCTTTGAGATATTAAAGTGTCATTAATCCCGCTGCGGTACTGCGAGTCTAGTATTACTGTGAACTCGCGATAAATAAGTTTTTCACGTTGACTTTACTTTTGGTTTGACTATATACGAGTAGACTGTAGTAAATATCAAATCGTTTTTTTTTTAATTGTCTTCATCCCCTCGTCGCAAGCTGGGGCGTCGTGAAATACTTCCGTTGACAGTCAAGTATAACAATTTACTATGTGGAAACTTACAAAAAGCTATCCAATTTGTAAATGTCAGCGTGGAGTGGCTGCTCTAATGGTAAATCCCCACCGTGTTGAAGAGCTACGCCAACATGTCTTCCAGCAAAAACAACTTAAAGTGTATGATCCTCTCGAGGATGACAGTGTTACTCCTCAAGTGCTCGGACTTCACAATTGTCCAGTCACTGATTCTTGTAATATTTAAAATGTGTATATGAAGACGTTCGAGCTCTACTAAAAAGAGTGACAAAATTCCGTTTCTACTAAATTACTTTGTTTCCATATTGGTTAAAATATATCATTACAATGTTTAAGTTTGTAATATAATTTCAATTAATTATCATTTGAACAACTTCTAATATTTACTTTATAAATTGCAAGTATACAATAAATTTGTCGAGCAGACAGATATACATACAAATGGATGACCAACAACTATCATTTGTTATTTAATATCATTATTTATTACATTACTGTTGATTTTTATAATAACATAAAAATAGTAATATTAAGTGTTAGACGCTTCGTCGTATAATAAAGCATTACATAGTTACCGTGTACGTAAACATTAGTGTATTGTTTAAATAATACATATTTATAAATGCAAGATTTAATATGGAAATTTAACTGTTTATAATAACTAACATTTTATGTCGTACTTTGATTGTTATTATTGTAAAATATTTTGTAAATCACACATACATTTTAACTACTATTCTAAAGTACACAATACTTTATTTTGTATATTTGATGAAACGGAAGTTCGATAAAAAAATATTACAAACGTAATATATATTATAAACATTAAATTAGCGATAAACCTACTCAATACATTACTGCAATCCGATATAATAATGGTTTTATTTGAAGGTAATTGTTTTTTCCATTTGAACAGCCTGCGAGGTCAATGGCTAACAGAAGTGGCAAGTGACTCACGCAGCACTGTACGTACCCACAGCTGGACACCGCTTCAAACGTCTAAAGTTTTTACAATACCCAGTTTACCGTTTCAAGCACTTAACGCGCACATGTCGTAAATTCTGATACGGCTATCCATCATTTTACTTACGTGCAGATGAAATCATTACTTATGTTATATTTGCCATATAACTGCTTTAATATACAGGTAGAGCAGAGTGATAAGAAAGGAACATTTTCAATCCAGTTATTTCGTGCCACTTTCAGTTGGTAGGATCTCTAAGATCTTACCGATAAGCCAAGTTCTAGATTGATTAGAAACCTATGACAACATTTTTTAACCGTACAATGTGAATGTAATATTTCGCAGTTATCCGTTGATAAAACAGCTAATACTGTTGACTTATATCGTTTCAAAATTCCAAGTCCATTGGAGGTCATGACTTGACATTGCTTGACGGCAGAAATAATGACTGCTATATTTTTGCGCCTTTTACAGTTCTATTCGGCAAAGTATGTTTTTGATGTCGTAATATTTCACTAACGGAATATGTTTGTTTGAGATTTTTCGTCTGTTTAATCTATTGACCACTTATTGGACAATCTGATTTATTACATTATATTTAGTTTTACACAAGTTGTACGTTATTTTTTTTCAAATATAATGTATGTGTTGTGTATATTAATAAACACCTTGTATATTTTCTAATAACGCGTTAAAATATATATATATATATATATATATATATGTGTGTGTATGTAAAAGTTGTCGGTTTCTCGCAGTCCTGATTCATAGTGTACGTACCGCTCGGCTCCGGCACCTGACTAACCGCCCAGGCGTCTGTAGCTGCATCAGCCTTTGTCTCGTGGTGAGTAAGAACCCGAGAATCTGTTGCGCTATGTCCACGATCGGCTGCCCACTGTCAAAACAGCTGGGACTAACCTAACATACAGATGATGCACACCTTTATGGATTACTATAGACTTTGAAGCAAAAGTGACTAACATATCTATCTCAAGGTTTTTCCGACTCTATCTAATCCGAAATAACTGTCCCAGTACTTAAGAGAAAAGTCCTATGAGAAATATGTTAATCGTATAATATATCTTAAGTAATTAACATTTAATATATTAATAATGAAAAGTACATACGAGTACAAGACTTTATTACAAAAGGGATCTGATGGTAAGAGCGGCGTGTAACAAACGGACGCGCTATTAAATAAATGTTATTTATGTATATAGCGTTTCATAAAGAGCTAACCAACAACCGCGAACTTTGAAACAAGACATAATTTACCATAAATCAGTGGAAATTGTTATGGAAACTACATTTACGATTGCGTTGAAGCGAGGTCCCTAATGCAAACTTTGTTCGCTCGTTTTGTTGCGCTCGTGTTGTATTTGATGGTGTACTAACACAATGTTACTAAAATAGCTTTTTTAACTTCTCTTATTCGATACTTAACTCTTTAAGTTTTATGCACAGTTTCTTTTGTAGTCAATAACGCGAATTTTGTCGATTAAAATACCTGTACCAGTATAAAATTCATATGGGAGGATTTGGGCCATTTCCCACCACGTTGGCCCAATGCGGGTTATTGGGAGCCAGAGCCTCGTTTGTTGATTAGCAGGGTGCACCACGAGCATGTGAGGTTGGCTTGGGTCCCGTGAGTTTCTTGTGCGGGACCCCTTACAACCTTAAGCTGTTGTTATAAATATTTTAAACTCTTTCATATTCAAAAAACGATAAAATAATTTGATACCTCCGTAACTACTAAATTATGTTTATGTTTAATTCGCCTATATGTAGTATGCAACCACCGTAAAACCTCTCATTTTATAATTAAGATACAATGATAGTATGAGCTCATTTACATTGTTACTATGGTATATCTTCATTATATTCGAAATTTCTTATTTATATTACAATGTACATGTTATACAATAATCATGTAACTTGAGTAAACTTTATTATTAAAATGCAAACCGCAGTGTTATCTCGACGTAATTACTTCCTATACGATTGACAGTCGCGTTTAACAATGCAGTTTTTATTAACTATGTTGGAATCAATGTGGAAAAAACTTGATTGATATGTATGATGTACGTATTCTCTGATATCATCATCATTAGCTTTTTTTTCTACAGTCTATTGATGTCAACAGCTGAACATAGACGTCGCCAATTATACTTGTAATTTTTGTATTCGTCTCTCTTGGCATGCGGGTTGGTGAGCTGCAGTGTCTTGGTGAGAAGAAAGGCTGCTATGGTGTTTTTTCAAACGTCGAGACGGGCACATTGGGCTCGTTGCCTTGAGACATAAAATGTCTCGTTACTCCAGTAATTGTATTTCATATAATTCTATCCTTTTAACCTCTTTTTATAGCGAAATGTCAAGAATAGTATCTAATTGATAAAAGCTGGGTATTACTACTTTTCTATATTTCAAAAGGTTGAATGTAAATGTTTTTATATTAGTTAGTACTTTTATTGAATATTTAGGTTAGTTACAATACCGATTTCCGTTTAAAAACATTTACAAACATAACAATAATCGTGATTACCTTTTATTTACTTATGGCTGCATTACAATAGTGAAAATAAAACACAATATTTATTCATGTGAAATTATATTAAAGGTATTTTCGTGCTGAATAAAATCGAGCCAACGAATTCATTGTCATTGCGGTGCATTGAATTGTTATTGTACAAAACGAGACGACCCATTTCGGATTCGACGACTGATCACCTCGTACGGCACTAAGTTCCCCAACAGATCGGAGCAAGAGGCACAAAGTGCGATCCGGCACGCGAACACCATATAAACGCATTTCAACCGGCAATTATCCCGCAGTGATAAAGATTCGCTCGATTTACTTGCTACAATCACCACCAACAACTGTGCACCACTAATTGGACTTGCATGTGTCCACCGTCTAACGAACAAGTCAATCAGCACGTTATAATTATAGACTCGAATCGTAGTCATGCCGCGGTGTCTCCTACGGAATGCTTCGGTGACTCCCAGCATCCTCGCCTTGCTACGACGTATACACGATCATTCTTATTTATTGTCCATCCCGGGCTTGAAAGAAAGCCCACGAACCCGGAAACCGTTTTAGTCGCCTTCTACGATAAAAATGGTTTATCCTACTCATATTTTAATAGCCTGAGACTACAGGGTAGAAAACAATTTACGCGGAAGTCTTTGGTTCAAATTCAGTGCAACATGTTGTTAAGGTTATTTTGGGCCGTTCTCACTAGCTTAACCATTTTTTTAAACCTAGCGTCCTCACAGCATTGCCTTGTTTCCGTTATCAACAACGTATATGAAGGTACCTTGAGCGGTGATCCTTTTGGGGGTAGCATTTTTTAAAATCTGTTCTAAGTTGACCTATTCTCGGCAAAAGGAATATTCCTACCAAATTTGAAGTATCTATACCTGGTTCCGGAGATATCGTGATGAGTACATAAGGTGAGTATCTCTTACGTATTTGATGCATTGGTTCTCCTTTCATAATAAATGTTATATCACAAACATTAAATGTAAAAGAAATTTGAAACTTCGGAAATAATTTAAGTATACTTTGATTTATGTAAATTCTCGATTAAGAAAATTACCAATTTACATATATTATTAATGAATAAGATATATTTTAAATCCACAATCTTAGAACATTTAGTCATCAATAAATAGTAAAAAAAATCTTACATTTAATGTAATTATACGTGCGCCGCTTTCCAAATGAATCAATTGTATGCATATTCTTTATTTCCTTACCGTTCATTGAAATCATCGATAATGTCTTTCTTTGTATTTGTTTTCATTGTATTTGTCATCGCATTAATAACGTTGCCAGTTAAACGTATCGCACATTTTATAAGAGAAATTGTAAAAGTAACTCCAATTAAAAGGAAAACACGTAGTTTGTGTAGTTGCGTGAGCTCTCCTTACATAAATGTAGGCATGATCACATTAGGAACATTTATCGCGCAATAAGCGCGGAGTGATTTTTTTTTTATTCAACTGAGTGACTATACGTACAGGCTGTTCACGATGATGGTAAGTGATGCATCGGAAAGCGTAGCGTTGACAGACCTCCGATTAGGTGGGGACAGAGGTCCTAAAAAAATCGCTGGGAGCCACTGGTTTCAAACAGCGCAAGACAGTGTTTTGTGGAATACATAACAAAAGACCTATGTGCAGCATTGGACGTCCAAGGGTTGAAATGATGATGATGATGATGATGAGTGACGAGACGAGCAGGACGTTCACCTGATAGTAAGTAATACGCTTGGCCATAACAAAGTGACGCTAGGTAGGATAATATGTTATGTCCCCTTACGCCAGTGATTACTCTAGATATAGCGAACCTTCAAACCGGAAAACAGTAATATTTTCACACTGCTGTTTAACGGTAGAAATATGCTCTGCGGTGGTAACAACTTAGACGGTCTCCGGTAACAGAGACCTACCACCCATTATTTAATTGCTCGTTATTATTGTCACGTTGTTATGGGCAGGTGTATCACTTACCATCATCGTTAACATCCTGTTCGTCTCGTCGCTACATTAATTAAAAAATAAATACACATAAAGCAGTTAAACGTCTGGTTAATGTCTACAGTACCATGGAGTTTCTAATTGCATTCTAAATACATCATCATCAGTGAATAGACGCCCACGGCTGGACATAGACGTCCCCCAAAAATACCCATATCGATCGGTCCAGCGCTGCCCGCATCTCCAGGAACCAGGAGACGTCGTTTGTAGGTATTCATATGGGGGGGTCTTGGGCCTTTTCCCACCATGCTGGCCGAATGCGGGTCGGTGGGAGCTAGAGCTTCGTTTTTTGATTAGCGGGATGCACTACGAGCAGGTGTCTCGGTCCCGGTGGCTTCGGTCCCGTGAGTTGTTGTGTGGGACTTCTTACACCCCCTGTTAAATACACTGTAATGTAATGAACTTTGTTATAAATTTTAGTTTAGTTAATTACATTTAGTTTATATTTATTCAACACACAAATTATACATGCGGCGGTTACGCTAAACGGAATTACGTCTCCAGTGCATTTTCCTTAAGGCATGTCATTTACCTCTTCTGGTTATTTAAAACTGTATTACTGTGTTTAAATGCAGTATTCGCTTTTATGGTTGACTTGTACAAATCTCTGCAAATGAAGTTTTATCACTTCATATTAACTATATATCAGGCTAGCTATTCCTCGTCTGTATTACTGGTCGTAATATAAAATTAGACTTGAAATCTGTCTAAAATATTCCTTGAGAGCAACCGCAACCGTGACTTCTTATACCAACCGTTACTATAGCTACCGTATAAATAATACGAAATGAAAACGTTTATAAAATTTAACTTTAAATAAAATAATGAAGGATCTATGAAATTCCAAAAATAAATAGCCTGTAACCATCTACAAATCATTCCGCGTCGAATGCTCATGTTCCTGTATCGATACGTTCACTAGTTTTCACGTGATTAGCAAGCACACGAAACCCATTTTCATTATATATAGATGTCTTCTCCGTACATAATAATCTAGTTACGATATGGTTAAATCATATAATATTTCTTAAAACATAAATTTCGCTATTCCTAGTTTGTGTACTGTGATTTTGTACTGTATAGAATATTGTTTATAATGTAATTTTTTTTTATTCAATTTAGTGAGGAGAAGAGTGGGACGTCTCCTGATGGTAAGTGTTATGGGCAGTCGTATGCACATAACAACGTGACACTCGTAAGAAGGATACACATCACCATATTATGCTCCTCGCCGGAGACATAAGATGTTGAGTCTCGTTACGCCAGTAATTAAACAAGCTACAATGCCCTTCAATCCGGAACAGTAATATTTGCACGCTACCGTTGGACGGCTGAAATAGGCGCTGCAATGGCATCTAGACGATTTTCGGTAACAGAGATACACCAGTAAAATAAGAATATATTATCCTATAAAAAAAAATATTTTGATTATTAAAAAGTAGGTATAGACAGTATAGTCTTGGTCTTTCCATTTTAACCATCAGAATATAGTTCAAACAAAGAAGTCATGAAATTAAAATTTGGGGAAATTTAGGAAGATGTCATAAGGTTTATTTTAGTTTTCCTCTTACGTGTCATTAATTCTCTTAACTTTGTATTTGTTTAATGAGTGAATGGGGAAGCACCTTTACATCAAATAATTGCCGCATTGCTCACGGTTTTCGGGGAAAACTGCATTAATTTTGTTTATAAATACCTTAATAGATCTCGAATTATCAGTATAACACGAAGAATAAAAAAAAATGTTATTATGAAATAATATTTCCTAACACAATGTATAAATCTGTGAAAAGAAAGTAGAATATCGATATCTAGAATCATTGTAGTGCTTAAACTATACTTGTCTTAATTATTCTATCTTCTTCTTATCAGTTTGATAACTCCCACTGCTGGGCATAGGCCTCCGTCAAGGAGCTTCATTGAAAAGGAATTGGGCCTTAGTCCTATCGCGCTGGCCCAGAGCGGGTTTTTTTTTTTTTTTTTTTTTTATTAACGTGTGTAACAAAATGCTAACGGAACGCACACCCCGTACCAATACTGGGCCGGTAACGGGGTAGTGTCGGACTCCAACCGACTAAAAAGCTTCACACGGTATTCCATCACCTCCGCAAATAAATGCACGAGGGTCGCGGGATAACGCGACAGTTCTTCCGCAACCCCCGTTCGGTGCCCGGATCGAACGAGCCCGCCTCGGGGAGGGATGTGAAGCATCCCTCCCAACTGACAAATCCCTACACTGCGCGGCGACGCGTCGGAATACGAGACGCGTCGCTAGATACGCCCCAGGAACCCTTTCCAAGGGGGGCGCCGGACCGACGGCCCTTGTCGGTCGCGGCGCCAGTGGCCCAGAGCGGGTTGGTGGGTATTCTAATATTTATTTATTTATAAATTAAACAATTTTTTTATTGTTGCACGATTTAAACAATAGTGTTACGTATTATGTTATATAATGTCTACTACAATTAGTTTAAACAATATAAAGTACAGTTGTATATAATAGTAGAGTGGTGGTAGGTCCTATATGAGACAATGCCAAATACATTTTCTTTGAGACGGTTAGGATCGTGAATACAAAGATACTTGGCAGACTATTTGTGACTGTTACTAGAATTTTCCGAGATGTGTCATTTGTATTAGATTAAGTTGGAAGTTATATACGTATGAAACATCGTTGTGATCCCCCTTTAGCTTGAGTTAGTACTGGCACCTTATGTTTTTCTATCATGTTTGCTTTACAAATTTCATTTATGATACTACTTAAAATTTGTTATGTCATTGTTTATGTATTAATGTATATTGTGTATTTTATTTAGAAACCATTGTGTAGCATGTTACTGGTGGTAGGTCTCTTGTCGGAGACCGTCTAGATAGATAGGCACCACCGCAACCCCTACTATTGCCGCCAAACTGTAGTGTGGCAAACATTACTATATATCTCGGTTTGATAAAAGCTGTAATTAGTCTAATTACTGGGGTAATGACACATAATATATATCTCAAGGCGAGAAGCACAATGTGGTGCTGTGTATAACATATCAACCAGCGCAGGCGTATCACCTAACGTCAGGTGAACTTCCCATTCGTTCCGTCGTTTTGTTGAATAGAAAAACCTTTCTCCTACGATATACAGGTGTAGTATAATTTTCAGTTCAAAAGCATACGTTCACTTGGTTCACGTCGCAGACATGATAAATATTTATTATTTTCATAATTCGATGAATACTAACAAACGGAAATTAAAAACTATCGGGCAAAACTCTAAATTAGACTAATGAAAATTTCTTCAATACCTAAGACTTATTATGCATGCCATAATTAGTTGTAATGTGTGACCATGTACAGTCCAACCGAAGAACTCCCTCCATATCCTGCACTTTGTAGGTGGGAAGCTTTTTATTACAAGTCATGTTTACCGGCATAAGATAACAAGAGAAGGGACAGATAGCATTGTTTTATTCGACTTATTTATCGTTTTACTCAGGTTGTAATTTAAACGAGGCGGGTCCGTTTTTTGTCCGTCTGTCTTCGGCAATTAACACAATGGTCCCGGGGTATGTTGGGGGGTGGGGTGGGGAGGAACGGAAAGGAATCATCTCTCTTAAAGTGATTTGTGTTTAGGACGGTCCAAACAATTCGATGGCGTGAGTGATGACGGTCACTTTGTTTAGGTATGTTGAACTAGTTAAATATTTTTTTTTCTCTGTTTTATAAATCAACGAATGAATTTTTGTTTTTTTATTCTACCATCAAGACTTGTTAACTATTCGTTTATGAACTCACAAGTGGAAACTTGTACAACAAAGCTTCTGGGTGTCTTAGGTAATTTATAAATGAAAGCTGTAAACTAGTGTATCGAAATCAGCTTGATCTCAAAATAATTTCCAGTTTTCCTCCGAGAAATTCTTAAAGTTGTTAGACAAACTTAACATGTTATAAATGTTAGTTAAGAAACTAGTGATTTATACGGAAGTGTTGTTAGCTGGATCGTCGGATGTAGGCGAGAAAACACGGTACCCGTGTAATCGACAATCGCGCCACTTCGTTACTGTGCTCCAGTACACGGGCATTGATACTATTCCGTATTTCCTGATTACAAACAAGTAATTAAGTACGTACGAATGACATCTATTGTACTTCCTGTAAGTAAATACGTTTGTGAAAAGTATTTTTTGCTAATACTATTTGGAGAAAGTGAAATAGTTAAAAAGCAACGAATGTCATATCATGAATAAGCAATACTGATATATATTAGATAATACTAAAATGAACATACTGGCGACAACCTATTTGAAAATTTTATTGCTAGTTTACCGTCTAAGTAGATGATAAAACAGAGCAAGTGCACAGTTAATCCGGAGTAGTTAATTTCTTATGATTCATAAAGAATACTCGATTGGTGACTAACAATTTGAAATGCATTACGACGGTAAGAATTTATCTTTAAGGATATTTCGTTTCACCATAAACATCGATAGGAAATTGTACCGAGGCACATTAAAGCTTTTTGCATTAGCAATCGGCGGATAGCGGCGCAAAACTGAAATATTTTATCGTCGCGAAAGCTTTCCAAACACACTGAAGTGCAGTTGCTTGTTTCACAACGACGTAATGCGCGCGGTGACAACGCAATAACTTTTCTAAATCGACGATTATTTCACGTCGGTGAAATCGTCCCTGCTCGCTCTGCTCGTGTTCGGCGACCAGCTCTACCTCACCGCTGTCTGTTCTCCGTTTCAATACAGACTTTCACTGTTCACACCTCCTACGGTATTTATAGTTGTCGCCTTCCAGCCGCACCAATAACACAATGAGTGTCTCTCAATTTATGAGTGCTGGTAAGTCTATTTCAAGTATATTATTACACTAATAACATTTATCCGCTTCCACCAAAATAATACATTCGTAGCATTACAACTCTTAAGATATATTCATCATCATCATCCTCAGCCAATAGACATATACAACTGGACATAGGCCTCCTCAAAGGTCCCCAAATTGATCGGTCCTACGCTGCCCGCATCGCCGGACATCAGAGGTTGTCGTTTGTAGGGGTTCATACGGAGGGATTTGGGCCATTTCCCACCATGCTGGCCCAGTGCAGATTGGTGGGAGCCAGTGCCTCGTTTGTTGATTAGCAGGGTGCACCACGAGTAGGTGAGGTTGGCTTGGGTCTCGTGAGTTGTTGTGCGAGGGACCACTTAAACCCGTAGATATATTCATATGTATACAATACTTAATGTTTTAAATAGTTGAACGCGATATCTTAAACATTTCATATAGAGAGCACGTATTGTGATTTATTATCGATTAATTTCCCGAATGTTATAAAACTAATCGTTTCTTATTTTCGAATACTTGATATATAACACGGACTAGGTAATACTTTAAAAATATAATACGGTTTTGTCAGAGCCAACGGGCGGTCGATTTATGCCCAAACTCTTAGAATTAATATGTTTTTATTTACACCACGCTATCCACTTACCGTGGGCTGGTTTATTGCGGCGTAGGTGTGTTTATGGGTTGAGAATTTGGAAGCCATTTTTCAGGCAGACGTTAATAATTTATTGAAAGATATTAACGACCGATACGATACGGCGGACGGGACCGGTCGCTATCGGTGCCGCCGAAAAGTGTGCGCTCTTACTCCTTCCCATATCTAAGCGTCACGATGATTGCTTATTTTTTTAGAAATGTTTCATTACAGCTCACGACGATATGACAACATAAATAAAAATTAAAAAAAGTTTCACAGTAAACCAGATGGCAACTATTTATATCTACTACTTCTGGACGACACCAAAAGAAAAATCTTTCTGGATTACTGTCTGGGAGTGGCAAGGACTGCAGCCAAAGAAAATGGCTCAATTACCAAGTAGCAACGTACAAGAACTGAGGAAAAAAAAACATGAGGCACGTAAAAGAAGAGAATCACGAGTAGACAGTTATCAAGGTTGCTGCTTAAAAAATCGCAGCAGGTACTCACAGAACCCATTAAGGGAAGAGAAAAAAAACTATTTATATCGTCATATCATTTTATATATGAATAGAACCCATTGCTTACAATTACAAAATGGTATATTTACTGGTGACAGGTCTCTTGTCGGAGACCGTCTAGGTAGATAATATCGCAACGCTTATCTCTGCCGTCAAACAGCACTGCAAACATTACCATGTTCCGGTATTAAGGGCGCTGTAGTTATCGTATAATTACTGCGGCAAAAAAGATTTAACATCTTATGTCTCAAGGTGACTGAAACAATTATATGTCATCCTTACGATTACCACGTCGTTATTGTCAAGCGTATCACTTAGCAGCAGGAGAATGTGCTGCTCATCTCGTCACTTCGAAGAATAAAAAAAATTCATGCTTGAAACTAATGAATTTAGTGTATTATATTAAAGACACCGGAGTACACGGTGTACACACACACATGAAGGCGCACACGACCTTACACCAATTTTTTCTTCAGTTATCTCCTTGGACTTGGCTGTTCGTGTTATAGGGAGGAGCCGTCTAGATAGGCGATGTTGCCGTGCCAGTTTCTACCGTCAAATATTAATGTATAAACATTAGCGTTTTCCGGTCTGACGACCGTTGTAGTTAGTTAAATTATTGAGCTAATGAAACTTGCATCTCAATGTGATTAGCGCAATGTGGAGCTTTATAAACGTATCTAATTAGCGCCGTTGCTTATATCGGTAGAATGAACCACGCCCCAGGCGGTATATTCCTGTTATCGTATTATCCAATAATACTGGAATCTTTTTGTATTTTTCAAGATACACCATTACAGGGCTGTTATTAAACATTTATTGATACCTCGAATTAAACGGTTTGCCTTATAATAAAGCACGGTAATGGGTTAATTGTTGTTTATGTTGAGTTTTCCTCAGTCGTTATTTGTGATTTTTTCCTGTTGTTTACTTCGGGCGACTTGTCGCCGCCGTACAGGTCCGTCAATATTGACGCCCTCCATGTATCCCCGATTGTGCTAATTAAACACTCATAACAATGTTTGCGGCTATAATTATCGTATTATTGTTTAAGTATAATTTGTCATATTAATTTATATATTACAATAGACATGCAAGTTCAAACTATATAAATGAAAAAACTGATAAATATAAACGCATTATTTAATAGTTTAATTGGCAAGTTGTTTTATTATGATGTCAAATTTTACGTATATTACAATAATATTTTTTGACTTAAATGTATGTTATCACACATGTAAGTATATTAAGATTTAAACTACATCAATCCTGTTCGCGTTATTTTTATTTTGAGTTTTAATTGTCTTTATATTTTTTTTAACCTGAACCCGGTGTGGTTTCAGTTACATGGACAGATTTTTTTTATACTTTAGCGAAATAAATTGAACTCATTTGAGACGGCGGCATCCCGACAGTGTGGTCCCTTATCGTCGCATCTCACGCACGTGGCAATGAACTTGGTGCGCACGCGCGCGATTTCGGCGCGCCGCCGCCTTTGACGACACCGCCGCCGACATAGTCGCCGCACCCGCCTTAATAACCGACACGTTTATTAATAGCGTTTGTAGTAATACCCGTTGGACCGTCTGTCTGAACCGTATAGGGATAAGGCTACACGATTATACGGATCTCATTTCGATTAAATCTTGTTAGTTTAACAGAGAATATATCAAGACATGTATACAAAACTTAAAACTGTTCGCTGCTACTTTTAAGAAGGCTCTTTCTATATGACTACCCAATCATTTATACAAATGTCAGATAATGTAATATGGTCATGTTTAAAGCTCCTTTAATTTCGTATTGAAGAAAATCGGCAACGTCCCCCACGGCGCGGCAGACGGCTGGGCGTCATGGCGTGCGGGCGATGGCGCAATGCTCGATTACATTTCACCTCGCCATTGTTTACGGTGCGCCTGCTCATCGCCGAACGTTACGGATGCTTCACTAGGCGCACGCGTCGTGAATCTTAAATTAACGGAAAATGCACTCTGTAATATGCACCTGGGGATTGTTTTTGTTTATACCACTTCGTCAGAAGCGCAATTATTGTAATGAGTGGATTCGAATACGTGGAAATTAACGCCGTAACATTTTATCGTCGCGTTGATATACAATATCAACTTAATCCCTTGCTCGCTAATTTAAATTTTTTAAAAAAATTATGTTAACTTTTTACAATATATTCTTTTAATTTAACTATTATTTGTAGCGAAAATTAATAGTATTCATTAATTTTTTTTAGGTACATAAAAATGAACATCTTTAAGCAAAAAACTATCTAATACCTTTCGAGGTAGAATTTGGCGTAAACACAAAAAGCATCGAGGTACCGTTCCGTTCTGTTCCGGTGTAAGGCGTTTCACGGTTCGCGATTATCGCAGTGTTCGCGGCATGAAATTGGAGGCGGTGTCGTCGACCCCCGAACCTGCAGGGTTCACGGCCAGGCTTGCGCCAGATGCAAGACGGCGCCTTTGATGTGTAGGAACGCAAATCTCCACCACAGCGCTCTTTCGCCGAATCGGGTGGACGCAGTGGGCGGGAAGTGTTCCGCACGATCGTCGATTTCAAAATAATGTAAGCCGTACTATTAAAATTTAGTGCTTTTATATTGTCTTAGGTCACCAGGAACACATGATTGAACTTAAACGCTTTTTACTTCATCTATATATGTATAGTATTCAGAGTCATCACGAAATCTCCGAAACTATTAGACGTAAACACTCAAATTTTTAGTGAAAATATTGCTTCTGTTATTTAGAGGTCAGCTAAAAATGGATTTTACAAAATTCTTTCCCTAAATGAAGTTGCGGGATGTTACGAACAGGTACTTCCCTGTAAATACAATTAAGTCAATTGACAATATATATACATTATAATTTTTAGTATTTAGTAAGAGTTATTTTTTTACATTGGATACGTCAATTAAGAGTTGATACGTTTCGAACATATGATGCTGAACCCTATAATTTAACAACAATCGTTCACATTCTGATAACATTAATCAGGAGTCATTCATCAAGCTTGCAAAAAAAAAAAAACGAATGTTCTGAACCAGTTCCCGCACGGACATATCTCTGTAATTGTAGCAATAAACAATACCACAGGGCCATGTTAAATGAAGACACATATCAACCGAATCAATTAAACGCTGAGCCAACAATGGTACATATCCGCATACTTATTACGGTCGTCCTTAATGTTGTCATATTTATCGACTCCTCTTCTATACAGACGGAGACGTTCCGGCAATGACAGTATGAACTTCTTGTGTCGACGTGGTTTTACCAAATTGGGTAAGCGGCCGCCAATTTTGGTGTCAATAAATCACAGCGGTGCTCGTCCGATTCATCGATATGTAAACATCTTAATGACATGAGGAGTGATCGTAATGTGCACTTACAGCTGCTCCAGCGCGGCGTTACGAGTGATGAACTTGTGGCGGGTTCGACATAAAAACGCTAGAGTCACATAAACTAATGTAAGATTGTAATGGTTATAGGAATTATTATTGAATAAAGATGAAAATATATTAAATCTTAATTATTATATGTTTTACAGCATCATGGCAAAACTTCCTGTCTGTAAATAATATCAACATAAAAGCAAATTCTTTTTCTGCTCTTATTCATCTTATACAAAATTTTTTTCACTACCTTCTTGATTTTACTTGACACTACCCTTTCCATTTCTACGTTATATTAATTCCCGCTCGACGACAACTCGCCGCCTCTCGGGTCCCCTTCTTTTTAACATCTCTTCAATTCCCTTTGCGGAAGGAATTTTGTAAAATTCATTCTTAGTTTATCTTTAAATAGCATAAGCAACATCTCTACAAAATTTTGAGTGTTTACGTGTAATAGTTTAGGAGATCTTATGATAACACAACGAATTTATGAATATCTCCTACATTTATATATCAATTCTAGCTATCTAAAGTAAAGCTTTTTAACGTATTGATAATGTATTTATTCAAAACTCTTAATTATACACTGAAATATACTAAATGACGTACTTTGGGGTCTATGTAAGACACCTGAGATGAGATATAATAATTAGTTTTGTTGTTAGCATTTATATAGCTTATCATTTAAAGTTAACTTATACCACCAGCGCGCAAGCGTCGCGTATTCGTCTCGCCGGCGCCTGCGCAGCTCATACAATATTAATGGCGTCCGCCGGCTGCGACTAATGCCCGCCAACCGTCCAATTAAATACCTATTGAACATGGAAAAAAATCAGTTCAGTGTTAGTTAGAAAACAGCGGAGCGACTCCATACCGGCGATTTAGAGAACTATTAACTTGGAAATGTCTTGTTTACTCGTGTCCAGGTGATAAAAACCAATGCGGATGCCCTGCAAAGATATGCGCAGGCGCCGGCATAAAATTCACTAGCGTACAATGCTTGTTTTATTTATTTTTGTTTACGTTACAACTTACAAACTGTAAGATGATGAAGCGAATGTCTAGGTTACTGAGTGGTTATAAAAATGCCCTCATATTCCACTCCTTAGCATACTGGCCTCCTTAGCGCTGTCCATTACCGGACTTGTCCCACTAGCGAGTTACGGAGACATTGTTTTTTGCCGCCTTCACCTAAACAAATTGCAGTAATTAGGCTTAGTGATGTCAGGAGGAAATCTCGATGTTTTTGTTGAAGGTTAAATGAATAAACTACTCACTTTTTATTTCATTTTATTTATATACACTTTTTTACTGTACTCTTAAAGTAGTTTTTCTATCTTTGAAGATGTATTAAAATTTTATTTTATTCGGTATAAATGTTTAATTGTAACCATTGCAGAAATCTTTAAGTTTCTTTTTTGATCAAAATCCACTGATAGATTATATCTTGTGAAGCAAGTTACCTTTACGTTTAAGTACTTGACTGTACTAATTCTGTGATAGATCTGTAATGGATGTGTTGGTATATTTTAATTTTGTAAGGCCTATTGTTACCTTGACAATTATATCCATAAAACTAAATGATAGAGCAGAAGACACTAGTCCAAGCACGCCTATCCGCCTTCTACTTTCCTCGAAAGCATTTGCACTGAGGCGACAACTATTTGTCTAACCTATCACACATTTGCACAGAAGTGTTGCGCAAATATTATAAAGTCTTAGAAGCATTTCAGTACTTTACCATTCAAATATTTATTGAAAATACTCTAGTCATATATGATCAATACAATTAAACATACATCGCTACAAATACTGAAAAAAAATTGTAAACTAAATACTATGTATATATAGTTATGTGTAAGGAGACCCGTACAAAAACTCACGGGACCCAAGCCAACCTCACTTGCTCGTGGTGCACCTGCTAATCAATAATTGAGACTGGCTCCCGCCAACCTGCATTGGGCCAGCGTGGTGGGAAATGGCCCAAATCCCCACATATGAACCCCTACATACGACAGCTCCTAGTGCCCAGTGCTACTGGAGGCCATGCCGCCTGTATGTGTAGATGTTTGGGGAGGCCTATGTCCAGCAGTGGACGTCTATTGGCCGATGATGATGTCATATGTAGTTAACTAGTTGTTCTCCGCCCGCTTTGCTGGCCGTAATATAAAGTTAGACAGCAAATGAATTTCTATAGCAGCCATTACTATAGCAACCGCATAAATAATACGTGAAGATTTTTATAAAAGTTAATTACTAATAAAACAAAGGATCTATGAAATTCAAAAAATAAATAGCCTATAACCTTCCATCTATAAATCATTAAGTGTTGAATGGTAATGTTCCCATGTCGATCGGTTCACTAATTTTACCGTGATTGGCGAACAAAGTGAACGCATTTTCATTATTTATTCATATAAATATATTTCACACTGCTTACTGTACAGACGGTGGAGTTGTTCGTTACGAATATACTATACGATCGCTGTAATCATGAACACCGTGACAAATGCGATAGTGACGGGTAATGGATATCGATGGCCGTCGGTAACGCGGCGAGTCGCGGGTTCGAACCGGCTGTCCTCACATCGTAACGTCGACTCGCCAACCCGCCGACTCGCCGACTGCGACAGATCCCGGCTCACGGATATCACTATTATCGACGCATGCCAATCGACCGATTACATCGTAATACCGATTACAATTTATAATGCGGCTTGGCTTATATTCCACGCCGAGACGGTTTCATCGCGTGGGATTACAATCTACTCAGATGATGTACGCTCCTACAGTTTGTATTCTGATCCAAACTTAAAACAGTATCTCTATGCATGGAAAGCTGTGATTTTTGTTTTATTAAGTAATCATAGTAAATTATCTTAAAAAAAAAACACTTAAACTCACACAAAACTCCTTATTATTACAGTTACAGTGCATGCAATTATGAGTCTTGCATACTCCTTTAATTAGTACATCATAATTATCAGCCTTTGTTTATCCACTGCTGGATATAAGCCTTCCGTAATCTCTTTCACCTCGGCTTTTCGCATCCATCCACCTTCGACCGCCCTGATGATGTCATCGCTCCATCTAGAAGGACGGCGTCCTACACTTCTGCTGCGTTAATTGGTAAATACATCATCATATATAAACTTTATACTAGAAATTTAATATGTACGTATAGTAGTAGAACCATATTTGAATAAACTTTACTGGTGGTAGAACTTTGTTGCTGGAGATCGTCTAGATAAATACCGCCGCAGCGCTCTTTACTGATGGAAAACAGCAGCGAGCAAACATTACTGTGTTCTGGTATGTAGTGCATTATAACTAGTGAACTTACTGGTGTAACGAGAGTCAACATTTTGTCTCAAGGCGAAGAGCGCAATGTCGTGCTGTGTATAACATTCTAAGCAGGGCTACATCGTTATGGTCGGGCGTACACTTACCATCAGGTGAACGTTCCGCTAGCCACGACGCATCGTACCATAAAAAAAATAAGGTTAGGATAACAACAGTATTCTTGAACTACGTTAATACATAAATCCTAGCAACCGTCATACTAATAATACTGTATGAAATTGAGTAGTGTTTTCCAGGTTTTATTTCCCATTTGTTTAATTAAAGATTTAAATAAAACAGAAAATAAATAAATAAAATTTTCATTCCACCTTTATCATAAACCGGCACCTTTGTTAATGCAATGTATCAATATTACAATACTCTTAAACTGTACCGGAAGTAACTCAATCGACAGACGGACGGCCGAACAAATTGCTTGGAGCTGTAAACAGGGGCTCAAGCACAAATAACGAGAGGAGATAGTTATTGGCGAGGCCGGTAATGTGTCTAGGGTCAATTGGCCGACGGTGTCCGTTACCAGCCCCTTTCTCACGCCTCTTATTACGCTACTAGTGAGCTTGCCTTCACGGTACGCTCTAACTTAATCCTGTATAGAATTTACGAACAAATATATCGATGATGCTTCATATAAATTTTTATCCATATATTTTTAATTGAGGTTTAAGAATCTTTATTGCTCACAAGAATATAGTAATATTCTGAATATAAATTCAGTGTGTTAAATGTAATGACTACAAAAAACTTTTTTAATTCTTTGTATTTCCTATTGGCTAACACTTGACATACACGAGGTGTTCATTAGTGACGCCGTAGATGATGAAGCATGTTCGTCCAGAATACTTGGACTCTCATATATGGGACAGGCGGAACAGCGATGGTGTTATGGCAACAAATATACAATATAATGGAGCTATTCAAGCAAAGGCAACAAAACCCTACTACTAACCAAACCTTACAGCTCCGGAATCAAACTAGTGACTTGTGACTTGTGACAAGCCTTTAGCCGTACGTACAGTGTGCCGCTGTCTATTGTATTGTATTTCTGAAATGATTAAACTGATTTTAACTTCTCTCGTTTGATTTAATCGATCATCTATATACTATGTAGAGACTCGTCAGGCGGACTGTAATCATAAGGCCTGGATACTTGAATTCTGTTGGTAGGAATATTAAATTTTCCCAAATATAGATCATCTAATAACGGATTTTACGACTTTCCTTCTTTAAAGGGAATTGCGAGAGTATTGCGGCTAGCAAAGCGGGCCGAGAACAGTAGTATTATTATAAATCTTAATTCCAAAACTTCTAAACAACGAGCCCACCACATTTTAGTGTTTCATCCAAGACCAACATATATTGTGTTCAGAACTGTTCATGATTATAGAGACTTACAAACTGCGTTGACTTAAGAAATCTTGGCGCCTGGAGAACATACGGTGGGCTGTGCGAAAACTTGAATTAATGAGAGTGGATGGGGCGTTCGAAGCGCGTCTGAGTGACGCCAGCTACAGCCAAGTAGTCTTTGGAGAGCAATGAGGTGTGCGGTTCACGACAAGATGGTTTTAGTGCTAACAGCAGCTATTTCATTAAATAGAATATTCGTTTTTTAATAAATATTCTCTACTTCATGGTGATGCTCGCATTACATATTGTTGTATTACATAATGGAAGATTACATAATTATGCAAAATATTAAAATTCAATGAATTTTATTTCATGAATAAAGTTTGGTGAAGGTCACGGAAAACCGATAGATGCGGGCAGCGCAGAACCAGAACCTGTTGGTGTAGAGATCTTTGGCAGAGACCTATGTCCAGTAGCGTATGTTTATCGGCTAAAGAAGTATGACCATTAATCTAAAATAACCTTGATGTAAGAAGTAAACAACAAGAATTCGAACCTTAGTCTCTTGCGCGCTTTGGAAACCAATAACCGCGTGTCGGCCTATTGAGTCACAGTCATATTTTATCACTAATTCGCTATTTAATTGCTAAATACAAGAACAATAAATACCTTATTAGACATGGAAAATTAACCTGTAACTTGAAATCGTTCGTTAGATATTGATTGTACTAATAAAGTAAAGGTCAGGTGCTGGCGCCTGCAGCTGTTGGCTCCGCACCGGCGAGGTCGACGCGGCCGTATAACGAGGCGAGACTCATACCACCAACTCGTCACCAATTTCTTCGTATTGTATACATTTTAAATAGGTCAATGTTGATACACAATCGATCGTCTTGACAATCTTTTTCGATGAGGAAAGCACGACTCCATTGTATAATACATAATAGATGTGCATTACATACTAACGTTATATACAATACATATATGCTAAGGCAATACATTAATGTGTGGAAATTTTCTGTTATATTTACACCCAAAACCAACAAAATTTGGAATGTAAATAGATGGATTTCTAGGAGAAAAAACTTTGTAAGAAATGATGGTGAAAATGATCTTTCCGTAATTGAAAAATTTATTTCAGCTTTAATGAATGTAGGTTATTTGTAATCAAAGTTTTGGTTTTCACGCGGGTAGTTAGTACAGAGGCTCCGCTAGTATTAAATATGAATAGAATTCTATATGAAGGGTTAGTACTTGATTGGTAAATTATTTACCTCGCGCACATGTCACAAAACTAATATTTCTCATATTCGAAATATTGAAGTGCGTCGACTAATTGCTTAATGTATTCAAAGTTCATTAAGAAACAAACTTTCTCAGACGTTTAGACAAAACGCTCGCGGTTAAAAACATTTACTTCCCACATTCAATTAAGACTGTCGAAATTACTGCGAAACGGTCGTACAAACAAAAAAAACCATTTGCAACACAGTGGTCTATTGTATCGCCTTAACCCCCGCAATACTTCATCTGGACACAATTATTACAATTGTAATACGGCAGCGACAGAAATTACGCGTGTAATTGTAAAACATTCCTCCGCGATACCCGAGCCCCGGGGTTTACTGTTCGAGATTCAGTTCCGTGTTTGCGTTTCCCATGACCCTAGCAGCCCCGGTTGTTAAGCGTCGCGCTCTTCGAGGAGTGAGGTTCGAGCGTGGCTTTAATCAAACATTAGCCCGCGGCCAACACAGTGGTAACTTACCAAGTGTTTACGATGAATAACAGGTGGAAAATATACTTTTTATAACGTGAATAAATCTTAAAATTATTTGTATTAACGTTTATAGTGCGAAATACGACCATATTCTGTTTGGAATATTAACATCTTTTATTCCGGTCTTAAATTCAAATGGATAAGGAAACCGTACGCTCGAAGGATCTGTTGCATACATTTAACCTTTTCATCTAGAAGTTCCAATATGGAGTTCTTAAAAAAGGGCTTGAAAAGGATTCTGAAGGGTCAGCAACACGCCCAGTGGTAACTCTGGTGTTACTGGCGGCTGCGGTTACCGCTCAACATCAGACGGGCTGCACACCTCTTTGCCACCTAAGTGTTATAAAAAAAAGTACACAAGTTATGTTGTTTATAATTATTACATGTCGCAATGTAATGAATTGTGCTTGTGTACTGTTTACAAAGGAGACTCAAAAATTTAATGGTTTTATAGGACCATGAAATGTTTAGTTCATAATTTGTATTGACTCAGTAACAAAACTTTGACAGATGACGGAATAAAAGGTTTTCGAAGGGGGACCCCGAAGTTTGAGGATAGTGAGTGTCACGGGAGCACAGCGAACCTCTAACAGTCGGGTGAAACGGTCGGCAATCGCGTGGGTCGGCTGAATAGGTGCAACGTGAATGGATGCCTTCACTGCGGACCACGCGGGCTGAATGGGCGGCCCATTCATATTAAACGACAGGGGCCCGTTGTATGTGAGGACCACGTATCGTGGGCTCGCCACCTTTAAGTGTTATTACGTATTATAACAAAAAGCGGAGTCCATGGATTTGATGTGTTTCTTAAATCGTTTCCCACAACCAATTAATACAAAGTTTTTACTTTCTGTAAATATCGAAGAGGTTCATGCCAATAATCAAATAGCGAATTCGTGTCTGTTAACTACACACTCCTACTGTATTATGCTTTGAATTGGTAATTTGATTATCGCATAATTAGCACATAAACAATAAAAACAGAGTTAATGGTAAATATGTTTGTATGTAATCAGGCTCATTATTACATTTTAAATTGTGACCTTAACATGCCTTAAAAACGTTACTACAACTTCAGCGTCGTAAAATATTGCCATAGTTGTGTGGTCTACGGTATAAAATAATATCTTTCTAACCATAAAAAAAAATATTAATCGATCAATTAAGCGCGTCATATCTCAAGCCTACGTGTTTTCGCCATATCAGATGCCGAAGGCAACACTTGGCGATGTACCAAATACGGAATTATTGCTATCAATACAGGATTGGTGCACCGTGAGGGCTCACTGCGTGCCCGTACAATTTCCATATTTGTTAAAGCATAATCATTTCAACCTAATGAAGAAGACGAGTTTTGTGGCATACGAATGAGAAAATATTGATACCATTCATTATTTCACATTTTATGATATTTACGATCTTTTGCTTCACAATAAAAAAGGCCCGAACAAAAGGAGCTGTTTGTTATTTGTTTGCGATATGAATATTTTAATAAATTTTGTTTCCTTTAGATCGCTGCGCCTTACTGCAGCGTCAGTTAATAGCAATGTATCAGATTTATACATTTTCTTCAATAAATCGCCACTGTGGCGCAGAAGCTAATCGCTTGCCTTGTATACACAGAAGTCCATAGTGTTCAATGCCATATTTGGTAGAGTTTGGGTGATTGTAGAATTTTGTCTAAACTCTCGTGTTAGCCACCACTACATACTGCATACTGGTAGTTCTATGTTGCCGGAGATAGTCTAGGTGGGTACCACCGCAGCGCCTATTTTCATTGCCAAACTGTAGTGTGAAAACATTATCCAGTCTTATTTAAAGGCGCTGTGGCTAGTGTAATTACAAGATTAACGAGACTACATCTTATGCCTCAGACGACAAGCGCAATGTGGTGCTGTATATACTATCCTAATTAGCGCCACGTTGTTATGGGCAGGTGGATGGATTCCTTACCATCAGGAGAACAACCCGTTCTTCTCGTCGCTGAATTAAATAAACAAAAAAACTCCTTTGTGTAGTAAATCTGCCGCCTTAACAGCATTGTTGTCCTCTTGCTATCCATAATAGATAGCCAGAGTATTATGATTGAGCGCTCTTCACCATTTACAGCTTCTTCGCCAGTTAAGATCAGTTTGACTTTAAATGTATTATATATAGCAGTGAACATAAACAGTGTAAAGTTATTAATTATGAGGTTTTCATAAATCAAACAATTTTGGATGATTTTTCAATATTCATAGTGAAATTAATTATATATATATATACACACACATATATACACCAGCTGCACCGCGCCCGCTTTGCTGGCCGTAACACCCGCACAACTTCCTTTTAGGGAAGCAATTTTTTTGGAATCATTCTTAGCTGAGCTCTAAATGGCAGCAACAACATTTCTACCAAATTTTGAGTGTTTACATGTAATAGTTTCGGAGATCTCGTGATGAGTCAATGAATTTCTAGATATCCCCTACTATATGTATATATACATATATATATATATATATATATATATATATATATATATATATATATATATATATATAACATCATTTAAGAAGATCTAGTACTGTTTGATATCATATAAACCAGGTGTTCTCCGCCCGTTATATAAAATTAGACTTGAAATTTGTTTGAAATATCCCTTGACACCAACCGCAACCATAAATGTCTTTATATAGCAAACGTTACTATAGCAACAGCATAAATAAATCGAAATTAAAATGTTCAAAGAAGTTAATTAGAAATAAAATGATGAAGATTCTAGGAAATAGAATTCTAGAAATAGAAAAAAAAAACAAATGGCCTATAACTATCTACAAATCGTTCCGCGTCGAATGATCATGTCCCTGTGTCCATATGTTCACTAGTATTCTTGTAAAGGCGAACAAAAGATAATCCACGTAGACTCGTTACGATGTCTCTGGAACCAAAAGGCCTAGAGACTTGAAATTTCGTAGGAATATTCCTTTAGCCGAGTACAGGTTAGCCAAGCATGGATATTGCAAAATTTCTTTCCCAAAATGTAAGTAGCGAGGGTGTTATGGTCAGTAAAACGGACAGGCAACAGCTAGTATAAAATATGTGTTTAGTCTTAAATATACACGTCACATACACAGTAACAAGTAATCTTTATATATCAAAACATATAAAGCTACAGGACAAAGAATTAATCCGATGAAGATTAACTGCTAAGCGCAATAATCAATCAGTGCACAATAAAATATAATTGGAAATATGACCGCCAACCTATCCAGTTGATCGTCCGAACCCCCCCATCCTTAGCGCAAACGAGTCCGATAGTTTCAATCATATCTACCTACAATATACGGACAACTATAGAATTTTTTAGTAAAAATATAAACAAAAGATAAAAATTAAATATCTGGTGATAGGGTCTCCTCTCTGTTGGCGGAGACCGTCCAGCTGCGTAACACCGCAACTTCTGTTTCTGCCGCTAAACACTACTTTGCAAACTTTACTATTTTCCGGTATGAAGGGAGTTATAGTTAATGAAATTGCCTTGGTAATGAAACTTAGCGGCTAGGTCCAATGGCAACGAGCTCAATTTATTCGAGTGGTTTTTCACTGTAACCGGCGCCACTTCGTTTCCGGGCATCAGTATAACGTTTTACTCATCTCATTACTTCGTGTAATAATTTTTTTATGTAATATTTTATTATCGTGGTTAACGAATGATAAAAGGTACGATTTTAAAAACAAACCTTGTTTACAAATTTTTTTGTTTCGATCCAAAAAAAATGTTCGTGTATTGGAAGGATCATGTAGAGTATGGAGTTTTCGTTTTCTTATATTTTAATTTACGGCGACGGGTCGCGGGTTCCGATACGTCGCCGACCACCGGGGACGGCAGTAAGGGGACACGCACACGCACACTACCACTTATCATTTAGGATCAAGTATTACCTGATATTGGTAATACATGCTCCCGTTACAACTTGTCACCACCCACTACGCAATGGTGATTATTATTGATTATCTTTCCGAAAACTGCTCACTGATGAGAACTACAAATGTCCGTTGTTAAATTTTAGTATGTTCATAGTTAAAACTATAGACTGGAAAAAATATATACACATTTATACATTATGTTAGTATTTATACACAGTAAATATATAGATTACACGTTTTACGTTTCCTTTTGATTTATTGTACGTACTTAGCTCCGGGTCTGATGAAATGTTAATCGTGAATTGTACTAGCATTAATAAAACGTTGATCAACAAGCAATAGTTAGAACGTAGGCGAGGTTCTTTAACCATGAATTACTTAGCTAAGTATGTTTGTTTACTTAACATTTTCATGTTTTTGTATTAAAACATTAGAAGACAAACTACCTATTTATACAATTTTCTTCGTGGATCATAATTATATGAACTTATTGCCCTTGCGATAATACTGTGCGCTCTCCCTTAGACAACACAGAATCGTCTGTTGTTAAGTGAAATGGGCATTCATGTAAATGAGGTACGCGCTTATTGGCTGTTCAATAACAGATGTTGTATGGTGCCAGAATAGTTTGTGAGCCGGTCGGGAGACACTGGATATTGTTAGCTGGACGTCTTTATTCGCGGCCCTAACGGCTCGCAGCTCTGTGAATATTAAGCCACGTTTGAGGAGTTTGTTTCTACTTCACACGAACATTTGCGTCCGCGCACACTCAACTTTGTGATTGTATTGATTAAACATTGGATATATTTTAATGCTTGCAATTCTTGCTTTATTAGCAAATCGCATCAAAATGACTATACTACTATCTAGTACTGGGAGATGTCAATATTTTAATTACTTATTACTGATTCTTAACAAGTCTTATATCAGGGTGATTTTATAATGATACCCAATTTCTGATAGAAAACGAACAAGTATAGAATTCTTTGGTAATAAAAGAAAAATAGGAGATACAGTAATTAAATCATTGATGGTAGGTCTCTGTTGCCCGAGACCGTCTAGGTTGATACCAGGGTAGTGCATATTTCTGCCGCCAAACAGCAATGTGAAATGTTACTGTGTTCCGATTAGAATGGCACTGTAGCAAGTGTAATTACTGGGGTAACGAGAATCCATATGTTATATCTCGATACGACGAGAATGTTGTGGTTACTATCGCCAAGTTTGTATGGGCACACGTATCATATTTATCACTTACCATCAGGTAAACGTCCCGCCCGTCTCTACCTCGATTTGTAATATTTGTCCGTAAATTGTTATTATTTTTTATGTTTTGATAAATATATTGAAATCATTCCTACTAGCTACTTCACGTAATGATGCGTCCGTCATTATTCTCAATTAATAAATAACGCAACGTCTATGATTGCCTCACTTTGCGATGGTGCAACCGACAAAGATTTATCTTAACGTCTACACAGAATACAACTGTACGTACATAAATACATCGTTTCTGCAATCAATAGAGTGATATTAATGTGTTGCTGCAATAATGACCTTTTTACTAATACATTAAAAAAATCATTCTTACGTCTAAAGAGGATCTATAGGAAGACTGCCGTGAAAGGTAGGCGTAACGATTTATCAATGTTTGGTACACTGGATGATGTTTGTTAGAAACCCTGTACATGGTATTGAGGTAATACAGAATATAACTTGAAGTTAATAACATATTGGCAATGGGTTTAAAATATGCTCTCATAAAAGCTTCGCTGTGTTCCAGCAATCATACATATTACGAGTATGGTTGTTTCAACATCTCACTAACTCGTGATTTTATTGGTGCTTGCTCTGTTGCCACAGATCGTGTAGGTAGGTATCACCACAGCCCCTATTTTTTCCGACTACCAGTACTCTGCAAATATTACTGAGTTCTGGCACTGTAGCTATTGAAATTACTGAGGTAACGAAATTTAATATCTTAATGTCTCAAGTCTCAAATTGTTGTATTTAATGCTTTACGGTTAAACAAAAAATTATTCACACTACAAAACGATAAATAAATATAAGTGAATTATACTACATTTATATTTAATCACCAGTTCACGAGGTAACCGCGCAGCGCTGAACAGCATATAACACGTTATAAATTTTCCCAGGGCATCCGAACGATTAATCTCTGCGGACGTGTGGGATATTCAATAGAGGTTTCCGTACACTACCGGCAGTTAGTGTTTGCATACACACGGCTACAGCGTACTATGTTGCAGTCATTAATACTATAAGCTGTTAAAAAACAACAGTTCTCTTTTACAACGAAATGAAGAAAAGAAATGGACGTTCATGCCCTTCAAGATCAGATGCGTGCATAGAGATATCTGGTATAGTATACATACCGTACTCAAATCTCTGTGCTTATCTACAGTTAAACATTAGCTATGGCCTGCCGTGGGCGTCTATCGGCTGATGATAATATTTGCATACCTTTTGATAATTTATTATATAGATAGACTTAGCAAAGGCATGCAGCGCTTATTTGCCTATATCAACCGCACGCCACTGTTTAAGACACAAGAGGTAAAGTCTTTTTCGGCTGTTTTAAGACTACTGTTTTATTTATTAAGCGACAGTTAAAAAAATTATTAAATAAAAAAAACATACGTACATTATTTATATTGAAACATTCATAAGAATTATCACTATATTGTATTGTTGACGTATATAATATAAAAGCCCAATATATTTAGAGATGTGATACGAATAACACGTAAACATTAGCACATTCGTTAAATTGTCTGCACCCCTATTAAATTATATTTAGGTATAGGGATGCTATTATTGTGTATATCAATATATATATACGATATACAATTCGCTTTTAAATGAGTAATTGTGGATCATCACCTACATTTCAACTGATGGACGTTGGTCTCCTTGAGTTTGAGTCCAGTGGCTCCTAGCGATTCTTTTGATATATTTTTTTTTACCTAATGGGGGTCTGCTTACGCTACGCTTTCTGGTGCGGGCTCGCCAGCAGCAAGTCCCCAAATCACAATGTTTCTAGTTATAGATCAATAAAACAATCACATAAAACACGTAATTTTTGTATACAAATAAAATACCGTCTATTCTAGGTCACATATGTAGTGGAGTTTGGTTGGTGGGTAGAGTTTTACCACCCTTGTATTATAAATCTGTTGCTATCATATCACTGCTGTATTTCATTTGTCTATGAGAATATCTAGGTATTGTAAATTTTCTTAGGTCTCATTATTACCATAATGTGAAATTATGGTTTAATCGCTTGCTAGCTCATTGTAAATAAAAAGCACGCTTTATCGCTTGCAACATATTTTGTACTTTTACGAAATAACTTTAGCAAACGTTTACGGTACGTACGTGTACGTGTTTACATTTCAAATATCAAGGTCGACGTAGGAATTAAATAAAAATTTAAGTAATGTTATAATGCTTAATGAATGAATGATAATGACGAATCGATTTGATAATAATAACGATTCGAGGAGCAATCAAAATATAATAACATTAGTGAAACTTTGCTGGCTCCGCCGGTGTTGCAACCGAATCATCGAATCATCGTTCGCTAGTCGATTATAATAATTATGAATAAATTTATCTTTTCATGAATATTTTATGAGGCTATTCATTAAAATTTGATGTAACCTTGCCTATGTAGAAGGGAAAATATTCACGTGTCAAAGAAGAAATATTGTACAACATTATATATTTTAATTGCTATTTTTTGTTACAGGTAATCGAGAATAACAAATTAACGAAACAAAGGTTTGATTTTTAAGGTTTCGTTTAAAAAATGTTTATTAGTCAGATTGAGTATGTAGAATTTTTATTTATTTTATCTATGTATCATCACAATAAACTTTGTAATTTATATGATCTCTCTGATATCAATGAGACTAAAATCATGATCACTAAGATCTGCCAAACAAAAATCAGTATTATTTCAATCGCTATTTTGAGATGTAATAATATATGGTTCTACTTTATATTAACGGGTAAAATACAGAGAAATATAAATAAGAGTGAACAATCTGCTACACTTAAATTGTACCTATTTCTGACTCTGTTCTGAGAGCGGATATGTTCTCACGTCAATAATGTTATTACAGGCAGTATGTGCCTTTTGTATTAAGTAATAAAATTAAATTATTTGTAGTTGTATTCAAGTAGAGCGGTGAGCAAGTCCGTACAGTTAAATAAATGGTCCACCGTTTATTCACGTTCACAGTTTCTACGAACACCCACCGATGTCTGTATTGCTAATAATAAAAAAAAAACTCCGTTGTAATTGTGTATTCACGTTTGCAGTTAATTTTTGCAGCGAGGAGCACCAATTGAATTCGTCCACTTAATAAATTGAGAGCTCGCTTGTACAATGGGCGGGTTAATTGCGCTCGCGTCCCACCGCTGGTCTGCGGCGGTAATGAACTCATTTAACGTCCACTTGTCGCGTTATAAAACTTTTCGTATTATCCGACGGCTAGTCAGCGACCTTTAGAATCGTTACGCGAAAACAGTACCACCCATTCTTTTAACAAGTAGTAATGAATCTGTTAATTGCGATCGATGCGACTTCTTGCTTTTCATCGAATAATACGGTAATAGAAGTTTTCAGGAAAAATATATATTTCTTTTATTAATAAAACTCTATAAAGAAAAATAGATTTCTTTAGTTAAATTTACCTCAAACAAAAAGCACAAGATTATGTTAGATGGAATATTTTACAAGAGATCTTCGTTCAGCGGTGAGATGATGATGATTTTACTTCCAGTTTACTATACGTACTTGCTACATATTTTTGGAATTTCTCATTCTAGACAATTTGGATGAAGACCAAGCCTTCATACGTAAAAGTCCGTAATACAACGTTACCGTATTATTCACAGGGAACCTTGTCTATTTTATAAATAGACAAAGTTCCCTGTGAATAAGGAAAACGGTGAAACCTAGAAGTCTTCCAACTACCTTAGGGGGGACTATCCTAGTACTTAATATGTTATTATAATATATTAAATATTTTTTTTTTATTAAAATCAAAACAAATTCAAGACCATCAAATATTATTATAGAAGGATTTAAGCATCATACTCAATTGAGAATATATATTTACACGAACTTAAATAATAATAAGAAAGACAAAACGGAAATGGAGAAACTCATAAAGAGGAAATATTTATATATTTAAGTAATGTTCCAGGTCATCTCCGTCCGGCATAGTACCGAGCATACAAATGGTATCTGGCGCTGGATTGCGAGGCTTATTCGTTTTTCTTTTCTTTGGAATTTTTTCAAAAAGTGTTTTTGAAACCGGATCCGTTTTCAACCTCAAATGGATCGAATAGGTGATTGAGTATGTTACACATTAGAATAGATTTTGCAGACAAGAAGGCTATTTCAGGACATTGTTACAAAAGTGTGATCATCACACCGCCTCTTAATCTACAGTCAGTAGCGTGGGGCACCTGCTCCGTTCTACTTGGGAATGTTTCGCCCGTTTTATCTTCGCCGTCGCACTATCTGCGAACAAAACGCCGCCGCGAACAAACAGACCGACCGGCGGCCCGTTTTTATCTTTAATGTAAATGCATTTGAATTATTTACCTTGTACTCGCTACGCAAATGATGATGTAAACACCTTCATAATCCTCGTGCTCTTGTCGTGGATACAATATTGTTACAAAAAAAAATATTGTTGAATTGGATTAGAAGCGCGTCCTTTTGGTTCCGTAACAATCAATGCCCACTAGTAAAAATTTACGATTCAGAGAAAAACAACAGCTTGTATATCTTAGTTAGCAACTTTTTACTCGCGGGTTAAAACCAACAAAAATGAAATATTAAAGTTTTGTACAGAGATAGTTTCGTTACTCATTAATTACGGTACGGCAATTAAAGTTGATTGCTTAAAAAATTATGACACGACAAATGTGAATAATTAACTGGTGTAACATTTAAAAAAAATTACAATCAATCCATTGTAAACTAATTCAATTACACTTCGTTATATCATATAACTTCGCATCTTCAATATGAATTCGTCGAAATAGAATATAAAAGAAAGAACAGACATGTAAAAATAGCCTTGAACGTTTTGTCCATTAGATTTGAAGTCGTGTAAGTCATAAGAAACCACAACAATAAGCATCGGTTTACGACCATACACAAGCATTGGAGCTTGGCACTACTCTTAAGAACTCAAATGTTATTCATTATTATAGGAGAAAACATGAACGAGGTGCGCGCTCGGGTTCAGCGGAGGCTGACGTTAAGTGCGCCCGTGCACAGAATGCGTAGCGATGCGGCGCGGATGATTACTCCACAGATAAAATCTGCCGCCGTCATTACAGGGCCACATTAAGATAAACTCGAACACTTAACGGCCCGTACCGACGGTTACTAATGCCGCAACTATTCAATAAATACATTATATTAATGCTCAACAATGTCGCATTTGAATAAACATCGCGCCGCTTAAAGCCTATTGTCCTCAGCAATGAGTAACCGCTTCGAAATCTAATCTGCGCCGTCGAGAGAACTTAAGTGCATCCAGCGGCCGATAGATTAAAAGTGTATGCTAATCGATTACTGCCGGCGTATCGGCTCCCTCGCGCGCCGCCGGTTTCTCGGCTGTCGTGTCCGTTGTGCGGAATCGTCGCCGAGGCACTTTCGCTGCAGCCCTCGTCCGATGAACCGATACCGACGTTGCTTATCGAGCCGGGGACGCCGTCGGAATGCCCCGCGCTCACATCTTAATGTGCCATAAAACCATTCGTTATTATTAAGCGCCCGCGGCTCGTAATGAAACTGCTGTTCGTTGACCGGCCGGCATCCCATTCATGCGAAGGCCGAGGGGAAACTAAACGAGAGACGAGACGCTGACGCCGGACCTGCCATTTCCGTTATTCTAAAATTAAAATAACATATCATAGAGTCCAGACGTTGCTGTCTCGTCTCCGCGACGCACGGAACAAACGACCCGTTCGCATTGAAATAAAGTAGAGATTCCTAATTCCTGTTTTAACGGGCGAACACAACTAGCTCGTCACAATGGACGCTGCACCAGAGTTTTGTATGACTCACCACTCCTGAAATCACGGCCATGAGACGTACTACAGACGCCGTTATGGCGGCATTTTGAAATTTTGCCAATGGCTGTTTTGCAAGCAGCGATTATCGTAAAATCCGTCATTCTCCGGCAGTGACCTATATCGGCCGGGTCAGGGGCGGGCCAGGCCGCCGGTGTCCGCACGGATGCGGGTCGACGCCATCACGAGCGCGCAGTGTCCGCTTTACGGATGTAATTTAGTGGACGCGTCGACGCGAGGTTCGCGCTAGTGGAATACAAAACGCCGTTGAGTGTTCGCTTCTTGACTGTACAGTTAGAGCCGGCGGGGAGTACGGACAAAGGGCGGCTAATGCGTGTTTCGTGTCTCCCGTAGATGGGCAATAGGGACTTGGGCTAACCGCGTTGATATGGGCCGCACCGAACGCGCCAACCGCGCCTGTCGAATCTCACACATCTCCGTCTTTATGGCCACCGTTAGCATCATAACGGTATACGTATTGTGTGCGCTCTTAAACGCCGCTGTTTACTGCCCTTCGCTGCGACGTATGATTGCGTTTCGTTTCTAAATATACTTCGTGCATTGTTTGCGCGAATTACTTAAACGTTATCCGTTAAGTTACAAAGCTTTAAAACTTCTGTAATCGTTTAATTTAAAATTAATCCGATGATTGTTTAGTTCAGTTATTGTTATAAATTATTATCCTGCTGTGCATACGAATCCTTACGCGTTTGCAAGCAGCTTGGTAACGTTATCGCTACGTTTGTGGCCTTATCGCAATATCCATTTCCGCCGATATCATTCACCGAACCAGCCTCCCCCTAGCTGCCGGTACTAGTCCCGAAGATGATTTATTGCGTCTCATTAATCGTTGACGCCAGATAAACTCTGCGCTTTCGCCCGCCGTTCGCACAATTTTCTATTGCCTTGTTTCCAGATTATACCAGCGTATCTATCATACCTTGTCTAAGATTATTCGTTGCCAGTTTAAACATCAGACAGAAGACAAGTTGATCCGTTTCGGATAGTTGTTGACACGCGATGGTTAAAACTTGAACCGTACGCCCGTCCGAACTATCGCATGTGTCGATAAATTGGGGTATGACAAATAGGTTAGTGGTTATTTGTCGTTTCCGCGGTTGTGGTGACCGCCCCTTGACAAAGGGCTAATTGTGGGCACGATCGCGATCGCTGTGCGCACTGACAATGACAAACGCGGGTGTCCCGATCTCCGTCCTCGCGATAAATGTATCGATTTAAATAAAGATTGGATAGATTATTCATTTTAAAAGCGTTAGGCTTTTCTTCTCGCGCGTTAGTCGAAACTAATAAATTGTTAGTCGACGCTGAGCAAGATCGTAAGCTCCGTGTTTAACGCAGCAGTGCACGGCCGCAGGCTGATGATGATGATACATTTAATACCTTACAAGTTCCTCGAAAAGGGCGTGAAAAGATTTCTGCAGGATCGGCAACACGCCCAGTGATACCTCTGGTGTTACTGACGGTCATAGGCTGCGGTTACCGCTCAACATCTGGTGAGCCGAAAGCCTGTTTGCCATCTAAGTGGTATAAAAAAAAATCTCTCAACATTGTGGCAAAGATATCAAATGTAATCTAAGAATTGGTATTCTTCGGTATAACTATTGGTCAATTTGTGATATGCTACTAAATACAAAACAGATACCAGACATTCAAGTCAATTAATACTTTTACACTTTTTACTCTCTTTAATAATTTTACTCAGATCAAATATTATAAATGGCACATGAAATTAATGATTTCTTTGCCTATCGACATTTAACATACTAATTAATAAAATCAATACATTATGAAATTTTGTCCTTTTTGTTGGTTTTGTTCAATTCCAGTCTTCTTTGGTTTATCTATCCAAGCGAAATTTCAACCAAATAATTAAATTAAACTTAAGTGTTTATTTCGATATTTTTTTTACTATTCACATTATTAAAGAGTAGTGAAGATTGATTTAGCTATATTGAATAATTACAAATAGTATGTGATTGTCAACACACATACCTTACCATTGTTCGATAATGAAAAGGGAATCGCTTGTGCTATTTCAACATCGATTGTAATCTTCTACGGATAAAAATCCTTTCATAACAGAATAACCTATATAGATAGCGATTTTTATTAATTGAATAATGTAGCAAAAACTCAAGGTACCCAGTGTTCTCACCAAGGTACAATAGGTGTGCTTACGCGTGCGCAGTATCAACAATGGCGCTTGTGACCTTGCGCCCCTTTACCACACCGCACCGTCAGCACACGGAGTGAATGCGGCTGTATTTTATATAGTTTTTTTTTAATTTTTCGTAATACATACTATTACTTACCTTATTTTTGTCATATGTTTTATATAGTTATTTGTCATACTATTCGCCGATATATAGAAACCGTCGCAATCCCTAACCCCCTCATATTTATGTATTGATATCGATAAAAGTGGAAAAAATATCTTTTCCTTAGTGTATGCAAATAGTAAAAGATTGATTTGGTTCTGGTTGTTTTATTTATAGATGCTTTGTTACTTTCTATTTTTAGGCGTTAAAATATTTTTTTTTTTTTCGGAAAAATGTATCGTACAATCCATTTACACGAAAAAACGAACAAAAAATTTAACAAAAATCACGAGTGTTTAAAATTATATTGTATAGTCAGTGAACTATTATAATAATTTACTAATATTATGGTTAGGTGAGGGAAGGTGGATGAACGGAAATGGTTTTTGTATGTTATGGATATCTTCCGACCTTCTATGGGCTAAGTCGTGGGAAGCATACGCTGTTTAGCCTTGGTCTATTAAATTTTTTCTAAATACTTCAATAGTTAAAAGAATGGTTATAATGGTAGAGGAAGACAGAAAAAAGTGTGGATGGTTGTGTGAAAGATGACATGTGTAAGAAGAGTGTGAATTCAGATATGACGGCTGATAGAGCGATATCGAAGAGAAGTACATACTGTGCCGATCCCACGTAGCTGGGAAAAAGGCTGGAGAAAGAAACTTTATTAGTTAAGAGATTGGTTAATTTATTTTCATTATTCAGAAGATATCGCACAGTGTCGGATGGTAATGAGAATCATTCGCGCTAAGACAGGACAGCGCCGTCGGATAACTTTTCATTCGGTCTAAGCAATTTGCAGTTAAGTTTGACACGCGGCTGACAACGGCAGCCTCTCTAATTAGCGTCTCGTTCAGTAGTGCTTCCGCTATCTCAACCGATTCTGGGTCGCCTCTCGGAAGGTAGCTGTCTCCTCGACTATCAACTTTGGAATCTTAACAACCAGCGACTGTCAAGATCACTTCACGGCCTCAATGAATTACTCTAATGAGAAATAATAAGTTTTTTTATATGTTCGTATTTAATTAATAAAATAATCGTTATTTTTTTAGTTTTAGTTAGACGGACGTAGTGTTTAGAGGTCTCCCACAAGGCGGACCCACGATCTGGTGAGAATCACGGGAACCCACTGGATGCGAGAAACGCGGGATCGACCGATATGGAGATCTTTGGGGGACGCCTATATCCGGCTGTGGACGTCTATCGGCTGATGATGATGAATTATGATGATATATAATATTAATTAACACAGTAAGCTTCTTACTGAAACATATATAAAATCCTTATAAGACAAAGACTTGCGTGCACTAGTTTAAGAAAACCTGATATTTCTTTTCAACACCATACTTCTATATTGTTTCAATAAGGCCTTAATCATCATCGGCTAAATTAATGGACCACTTAACTACATTCATTTTTTATCATTGTTAAAGTGAAACTCCTGGTATGACAGGAATAAAAGAATCGAATTGACAGCTTATGAATCCCGATCCAGATAAAGAAGGTACAGTTACTTAGGATCCGTTAAAGTAATGTGTGCGGGTCATCCGATGGTAAGGAGAATCGTTGGCTATCAGCTATTGTCCTTCAGGATGTAGCCGCAAAGTAATTTTCTACGTCGCACTATCAACGGATCACAATTTGCAGGATATTTGTCAAGATGTCAAGGGTTATCGTTATCATATAAAACATTACTTCGACAATTTTGTATAAACTAAGTCTGAAATATTTAAACCGCTTTTAATAAAATTCTTTTATTCAGTTTCTTAAGAGTTCACAGTAATTGTGTATTTGGTAATAAATTACAATTAAACATGAAACGAAACCGGTAATTTTGTCCGACCTTTAAACATGCAAATGAAGGTTTTGGATTTTATATGTAAACGATGTCTAAATAAAAACGGCGAAGCGTAGGCGAAGCTGTTAATTATGGTTCGCTTCCGCGGGTCCGTCGCCGCCACGCGCTGCCAGAGCTGCCAGGGCTGCCAACGTTTAATACCACTCGAGTATTAGGTGGCCAATCGAACCAATCTACTACATAAATTACTGTGCTTCGGTTTCAAGGGCGTTCTAGCTAGTGATACCTATAGATACCTATACTAGGGTAACTTACTATCTTGTCTCAAGGCGTCAAGCATAATGTGGTACATCATCATCAGCTGATATACGTCCGCTGCTGGACATAGTCCTCCCCTAAAGATCTCCACATCGATCGGCCCCACGTTGCTCGCACCCAGAGTCGATTACTTATTATTTTTATAATAATATTGCCAATATCATAATAGTTGTATATAAACCAGTTATAATACTGCGTAAGTCTTAAGAGTATATAATTTACGACTATCAGCTATAATATTTATAAAATTATAAATTGCAACATTTTTATTTTTTTTTAAACTATATACATAACGTCTTAGAACAATTTCTATAAGAGTATAATGTACCGTGTATATATATTATTATATATATCATCATCGGCCGTCCGTATTATATATATATATATACGTTAGATATTAGAGTATAATGCTTTACCCCCTTTTATCTTTTGTTTAATTAGACTTGCTAATAAGAGTACGTATCTTTGATTTGTTGTTTCCGTCGGCAACCTTGATGGGTAGATTCCAATACCTCTACGTTAATTGCGAGATGAGTCAGGTTTCGTTAACTCTTATTTTTCATGATGAACACACACCCATTTATGTTTAAGAGAGTCACTTAGTTGTTATTTTAACTTTCAGTGGATTTTTATTTTTATACATATTATAGAGATACCATACGGTAACATTATTTATACATAAACATCCTGCTTTTGGGTGTGGTATAAGGAGTCCCGCATAACAACTCAAGGGACTCAAGCCAACCTCACCTGCTTGTGGTGCTCCCTGCTAATCAACAAATGAGGCTCTGGCTTCCTCCAACCTGCATTGGGCTAGCGTGATGTGAAAAAGTCCAAATTCCCCTTATACGAACCTCTACAAACGACGATCCGCAGTGCCTGGCGGTTTTACGAGTAGCACAGGATCAATCGATGTAGAGATCTTTGGGAGAGGCCTATCTATGTCCAACAGTGGACGTCTAGCCGCTCATGATGATTATAATGATGAGCCTGTTTGTCAATAAAGGCCCTTTTATCGAATCGTTTAATAGGACACTTGATTAACAAAGTGCAATTGTACTGTGTTTATACGTTACATCCGATGAAACTTTTTTCTTTTTTTCTCTATCTTTCTCTTCCTATAAACCATTTTGATTCATTATAGAAAATTTTCCGCGGCGTCTGCCAGTTAACTGACTACATTGTGACTGCGGATGAGTAACACGGAGTGGTTTTACAATATTCCATTGTCCGCTTATCGACGGCTGGAGGCGATCATTTCAGGCACTTAGCGTTTTGTTTCCGCGATTGTTATGGTAACACGTTACATGAGCAACGATACCAGTACTTATTAGTTCTGCCTAGTTGGAGATATGATCGTAAACGATTTTTTTCTGCCTTAGATCCAATTACGACTTTCGAACCGAACAAAAATATCTATAAAAAAAAATATTTATTTCTTGCATCATATGATCTCTCTTTCAAAAGTATCGAGTTATACACAAACTTAAAAGATCTTTAAAATATAAAGCGGCAATTACATAAATTTATTACACAGTAGTACAATAAATTAAGAACCGAGCTTGTGCGTTAACATAATCGTATTTAAAATTAACCGATAGGGATATACCGTAATTGTAATAGATGAAGTAATTACAACTGTGCTAACTGTCCCACTTAGTTTACATTTCTACCGACTAACACAGGAATTAAGTGTCAACTTAGAATCGAACACGGGATATAGTCTAATATTTTTAATGTTTACGCTTCTTTGAAATAAAATATATATTAAGGGCGCAGTACTGTTGCTGTTGGGAAATCTTGCTCATAATTCGTGCGGCTGTTCAGGCTGTCAATCGATGTTTAATGTAGAATTTCCAAAGCTATGATATATACATAGTACATGCTTTTGAAAATACTTAAAAAAATACCACAGGTTGCCTTATCATTATCATTTAATTTCTCTCTCTAAATAAAAAAAAATTGTCGATCAATCGCCCTCCTCTGTTTAACACCTCCATAGTGTTTCATCTCATTCTCTTACACATTAACTAAAGATTTACTTATACCGCTCGTTTTTTTTTTAATTTCTTATGATGGTACGGATAGTCAATTCAATGACGATTGTTTAAGATTAAAATAAAACATTTATCATATTATTTTGTGTGTTATTGGCGCATCCTGCAGAGTCGTAACGTTAACATCAGTAATAGAGTTTCTAAGAAGGTGGTCGCGAATGAAATATCGCGCAGTTGTTTGGACAATTATCTAGGCAATAAAATATAAACGCGCTGTACCAACGTCTCCATTAGCCACCACGCCTCCGCGACTCCGGCCCAGGCGCCGACCCGATACCATTAATAACCAGTCGATGCCGTCCGCGCCCATGCAATCAATGGAAGGTTGTATTCATGGGGAACCACGCTCATGCCTCATCCTGACCTCAAGGGAGAGTCATTATTGGATGTATAGTCTTCTATTACCATACGGAAGATAGTACTAAGTTGTGTGTGTAACTATTAAATAAAGGGGTGAACCGGGTTATCGTCAATCTTATAGCCAAACATCTTTCTTTCTTTATGTTTGATGATAAGTCCCGGTTGACAAAGACGGTCTGGGTAGGTACCACCGCAGCTCTTGTTATTGCCAACAAACAACAGTGTGGAAACACTACTGTGCTCCGGTTGGAAGGGCGTTATAGCTAGAATTATTATTGGGGTAAGAAGGCTTAATGTCTTACGTCTCAATGTAGTGGCATGATCATCAGCCGATAGGCATCCTCTGCTGGACGTAGGTCTCCACGAAATAAAAGAGTAATGTGGTCTCTTTAATATTGTTTTTGTTCATGTATCATATCAGCGTGTGATGCGCTTGTAGTTCTCTAACGCCATCTATATTGCGCAGTCGTTAACTACAGATAAGATCATACCGCCGTTAAGACAATGAAACTCGTCATGATTAACTTAGATCCCGTCTCCTATTGATTGATTGATTGATTAACTCTTTATTGCTCTCATTAAAAAAGGTTCAATAAATTGATTAAAGCTTAACTTATAACCTAAATATGAGGACGGGCTGCGTTATCGCTAAATTTGTATGTGTGTGTGTGTGTGTGAATCTTCTATATGTATGACGTTTGCGTAAACTTAAACTCTGATGACGACTTAAGAATAGATACAGAAGATAGTAAAAAATAAATTAGTAGTAAATTCATAAATGATTGCTTAAAAATATGTAAGATAGTAAACAATTGAAATAAAATCAGTAAATGTTACTTTATGCATATGTACACACTAAATAATATTCTGTGTATTTTTGTGAATATTAGATAATTAGATAGTATAAGACATAATGTAAAATAAAAGAAAAGAAATAATGTTAGAAAAAATTTAAATAACCAATAGTAGTGAATATGTTATAAATAAATGTTGTAAATAATAGGATAAGGTAAAGCCCTTTTAATAATATCAGGGAAAATTGGCAATAAATAAAAAAAACCTCGGATGCGTTACAAATTAAGAAATTAGTACATCATACTATAATATTAAGGTATATATAAAAAAAAAACTTTATTGTATATGGTACTAAGGTAATGTAAGGTAGACACTAATTTTAAGATGTGCCTAATTATTATTGATAGATATAAAAAGTCGGTAATAGGCATTAGACCAGATATTTAACAGACTATACAAAACAAACTGACAGACAAACAAACAGTAGTAGCAAGTGAACATTAATATTATATAAGTAAAGAAATGTTATTGATGTTTCAAACAGATGTTTTAATTTATATATCTATACAGAGAGTATACGAACGATGTCAACTTTCAAAAGAATACATTTACAAAAGAAACTAAGAATCGTTTCCCCACCGTATTTGTTGAAGAGATGAAGTAAGTCTTAAAATGGGTACAATTGTCATAATTGTAAGCAAAGCGGTGACGTAGTGTATGACGCTGAACAAAAACTCATTAGCCGTCGCAACAAAGTGCCAGGGGTTGTAATTCACGTGGATGTGACGTCTGCACAATGCGACCCGTCCTCCCTATAATTTAAAACTTGATTACAATGCGTGCACCAACCCTCACTCGCTGCCATTGTTCTTCTTTCTGAAATGAAGAGAAGTTGGAATACATAGAGTTGAAATCTAAAGAAAATATTGAAATTTTTTTTGCAAATCAAAATTCATAGAACCTGTTAGTTATGTTTTAAAAATTATACATTTCATTATTATACGTTTTTTTCCACTCTGGTTTTGCCGTATGATGCTTTAGGTAGCATCACATGGTAGCATAGCACTTAGCGGTTGTGGTTCGAACGGAAATCCCGTGTCTTTTCCACACGCTGAGGACTACCGCTGATTGGATTTAAGCGGTTAAAAATCTCCACATAAACCTAACTTCTCTCCAAAAGATAGATTGACTTTTCGAATATTTGCTCCCCAAAACTAAGAAAAATAGTGTTATGTGACAGTGAAATCGTGGATGGTGAAGTGTGCTTGCCAATAATACTGTAGCTCCAATATGTTAAAAGCTGGAACGGTAATAACGACAAATATGCAATATGAGGGTGGGTAGCTGCGCTATTGAAACTCCAAAATATGTTGCACTCGAAATCGGACCCAAGCCTACTTTACCTGCTGATAGTGCAGCCTGTTATTCAACAAACGAGGCTCTAGTTCCTACCAATCCGCATTGGGCCAGTGTGGTGGTAAATGGTCCAAATCCCCCCATATGAATCCCGACAAACGACGGCTTCTAGTACCCGGCGATTATGCGGGTAACGCAGGACTGTTTGATGTGGAGAATTTTGGGGGAGGCCTATGTCCAGCAGTGGGCGTCTATCGGCTGATGATAATGATGATGAACTATTACCTTAACAGAAACGTTATCTTTCTATTCTGTATTATATTCTGCGGTCCACTCGGTTCGCTTTGTAACTCTATGTCCTCCGCTACACTATCCCCGCGTCCTGTACACTTGGGAGGAAGCAACGACGCTACAAATGGACTGGCCACTGGAAGGGTCCGTCCACTGCCCTGCTGCGATTTTATGACTTCCGTCGCTTTGCAACCGCCAACTGCTGTAATTCCCATTTGATTACATCTCATTGCGATCGTTTAAGGTTTCGTAATAATTCCTATTTTCAATTTGATAATCGGCCCTTCAAGTTATATGAATGTGATTTATATTGTTTTACATGCAATGTACTTTTAAGGGAACGAGTTTCTTACGTGTTAGTTTGCTAGCTAAGTGTAAGCTAGTTAGCTTCACACATGTGTTATATATGTTTCTAATCAAAAAGTGCTATAATCATAACAAGATTGATTGTCGATAATTAGAGAGAAATATTTATATATATATCTATTAAAACAAAGGTCCTGCGCAGCCTCTCTTGCGGTCTTTGTAACGCATTTGGACCAACGCCATATTAATACAACTCACGTTCGCTGGCCAACGTTTGCATCCAAATGGAGAATCGATCTGGCGTGTTGCGGTTCCAACACGACTCTGTCCCCGCAGTGTCCATGCTTTAGATATTAATAATAGGTTATGTACTAATCAAATCGTTATACAATTATTTAAGATTTGACTAAGATTCATTATTTATAGTTAAATAGTTCTTGTTACTCCAGTAATATTAGCTCCACTCAAATTGGCTGAAAATATCATGGCGTTTGTAACGACGATGGTCTTCCGATTAATAGACCTGTGCTACCAGTTAGTTGACTTTGGCACATTTATAGTTTATATAAAAAAATGTTCTGCACTATTGGATTTCTATCTAGTTTGGTTTAGTTCTATTAAATTTATTATCCTGGTCACAGTAGTCGTGCGCCGCAGGCTAACCTTATTAGACAACGGTATCTTTTTTGTCGGACTGACGCCGGCGCCGCGCCACCAGGGCACCTGCCGCCGGTACTAGACCTCGGCCACGCGTGCCACCGTACGGACCCATGTTTGTTTTTTAACGACGTCAATCTGTTTCTTTCCACATTTGATTACGTCCAGTTACAATACTTAACACGGAGTTTATATTGTAACCATTTGTCGCGCGTAAATTGATTGGCATGCGGCAATAGCATAAAAGTCATCAGTTGCGATATAATGTACACACTGTTAAGTAAAAATTATTATATTAAAAATATAACTCATCTTTCAGTTTTATTTCACTATAGTTACTAATATACTTGTGTTTAAACAACAAAATAACACTAGCAGTTCTTCTTAAAGTGCCACTCCGGCTAGTGAAGGATAGCGATCAGCGTGGTACAGTCCTTTTTCTCTCTGGTTCGGTGGGACAATTCGAATGCCTCAGATATCTTGTATGTGTATCTTGTCAGTCCTTTCCCTGATATTCCTCACTAGCAGTTAGAAATCCAAAATTAACAACTTAATGTTTCAATAAATGTTGGGCTGCAACCTAATGGCATTAATGAAAGTAGTTCAAAACGGTGACAAGTCGCAGATATCATCTATCTTTATTCATCCAACTATCAACTTTTGTTAAATTACTTCGATAGGTGTCGTTAATTATATTAATGTTTGTATCTGTAATACGACCTTGACTTGAGAGTCTTCAAGAGAAGAATGAGTAGTATTCTTCTAAATTAATGCGCTTTACCAACTAGAATACATCTTAGATTTCCGTCAGATGAAATATTAGTCAAGCGCTAGGCTCATATAATATCGAAAAAATACTTTTCAGACTTACTGTATATTTTGAAGATCACATTACCTAAATGTTTCAGGCGTAACTTGGTTTACTTCGCGCTGATGCCCACTAGAGGCCAGTATTCATAATTTCGTTACGAGCCATACAATTTATACAGAGGAGGTGCGATTAAGAAATATCACCGAGTGCGGTTGATAGATGATCCGAGACGGGCGCGTCCTGTCACCGAGTGGCGATCGACGGTATCGATGCCCATCGAATCAACGCCGAGATATCGATTAATCGCCCTCGAGCTTGTGCAACCAGCTAATGACTCGTGACCAAAGATCGATTCCGATAATCAATCAGGGCAGACGTTGGGCAATAACTTAGTCTTTCGAAATTACTATATTCAGAGCCCTCGTCTTAGTAATTTGGATGTGGCGGGTGGAGAGTGAACTTTAATGGTTTCGGCTCATTCATTTTGTACACGATCCGCTCTACGTGTTGTTATTATTCTATAATTTTTCTTAATTTACATACATTGAGTCAACTTTAATAAAATAATGGTAAATGCTCATTTATCAGAAATTCACTTGCCTATTACTTAATAGCATAACGAAGGCGTATCTTTATCTTTTCTGATGTACTCGTATTCTTTCAGCGGAAGATTTTTAAACAATCCATTTAAAATGGCAAGCATACGACTGGTGTTATAAAACCAACATATAAACATATGTAAACACCGGTAACTGCGTTACTACATACTTTCCATTGATCGTTCGGATGTAAAGTCAAACACTGTCCACCTCTTCCACCACCGATCGTGATTTATATACAAGCTTTTCTTAAAACGTGCTTATCAACTTTCATGCGGTCTTTGTTTACGAGTAGTTATCTAACGAAGTAGTTTATTCTAATATAACTGTAAACTGATTCAACGTTTCCACTGAAGTTATACTTCGTACATGAAGTGAGTTAAAAAAAGGAAATGGACTATAGATTTGGTACTTTTTTATTTTTGAAATATATATTTATTCTTGGTGTGATTGAAGATGTAGTGACAAACAGAGAAAGGGATGCTTAGATGGTTCGGCCATGTAAAAAGAATGGATGAAAGAAGATTAACGAAAGAAGTATACAAGGTAAGAATGATCGGGAAAATCGGTGCAGGTCGACCTAGGCAGACATATTTCGATCAAATCGAAGATGTCCTAAAAATAGATCGAGATAAGAGTACTCGCAACCGACGAGCATGCATGAAGACGGTCATAAAAGTGGATGAAGCGAGAGACACCTTTCTGCCAGGATCGTAGCAAGTGGAGAGAGGTGGTCTCTGCCTACCCCACTGGGAACAAGGCGATACACTACTACAATATATGTATATGTATGTATGTATGTATTTATTCTTTTCAACTTTCTCGTGACTTTAAATTAGTAAGTAGAAAACTAACATTTGAATTAAATTTACCTGTACTCAAAGTTTGTCCTTAAATATATTCCGTGTAGTTTTTATGTGTGCAAAGATATAAATTAATAATAAAAGGTTTGTATCATGGTTTTAAGATTAAGTAGTGATTTTGACTGCAAATCCGTTTATGTAGCCATCGATGTATTCGTATGCAAATGGGTTAGTGGGCACCTAGTGGGTTCGCGCGCGTTCATTGTGAAGTACGAGCGCAGTGCGGGCGCGCCCCGACGCTCGCAAATTCATAAAGCGGAGACGCGTCGCTCGTAAATTCTCGTTGTGGCCAACAATTGCCTGCTTACGACGCTTTGGGGAGTCATTTGAATATACGAAACGGCCGGAGAAATGATCGAGTTCATTGTATTAATCGTACATAAACTAGAAGGTTCACAGGTTTAATAGGGTTCAATTATAAAAAAAGATCGCTAGACGTAAGTGACAACGGGTAGAGCACATTACTCAAAGAATTAACGTAATGGCCGATGGGACGGTAAGGTTCTGGACTAAAAGTTTCATGAAAATTTTGTAATTTTTTTTATAAACAGTTTAAAACCTGTTCTCTCTGTCTATAGGTTTCTATTCGACGAGACAAGTATGATGTTCATCTGAGGGCAGTTAACACTTCCGTTTAAAGCAATGTAGCATTAGTAAAGATGATGTACACAGCATCACACTTCGCACACTAATGTTTGGCGGCAGAAATAGGAGCTACGGTGGTAGTTATACTGAGAGTCTCCTGTATTAGATCTACCACCAGTGAAATTGTTGAATTATAAAGTTCTGAGGAATTAAATTACTGGAGTAAAGACGTATTCATAGGATTTCGCTTTGTGTCGGTATACATAAATTGTCCATTCTTACCGTATATTCATTATAACTAGCGGAATAATTACGCAATAAGCGAGTAGTGAACGTGCGCAACGTGGCGTCGATTCATTGATGGACAGGAAGCGGCAGTGAATTTGCGTGCATCTTCATATCAAACGTCTCCGCGGAAACGGATCTTGAACGCTAATGCGCGGCTAACGTAAGCAAGAACCCCCACGCACGAAACGCTATCCGGCAAATTCCTGAAGATCTTTATATATGCCTACACATGACGCCGAAATTTTGGTGATCAAGTGACGATCTCTGTGATCAATGTCATTTAGATAAAAATTTAAATCTATGTACTCCTTTTTCCAGTTTTTAACAAGTCGGTCAAAAGACAACCAAGTATTGACTGTATGAAAATAGACATCAACATTACGTTCGTATTTATATATGGATCGGTTTCGATGAACGTCGCCAACAAAAATTTCATCGATTATAAAATTTTCAACATTTTTGGATGCATAGTCTAGTCCAGTTTTAACTGCTAACGAAAATACTGACAAAAACAAACACAACGTAATACTACTTAGTAAAACAAAGAATGTTGTCATATGACAGATAACGTGACTAACCTCGTTAGGAAGTAATAACGCACAAGTGTATTAAGCTCGGGTATTTTTATATTAAATATGTGTGTTCGCGGGGCCGATCGACGTGGCGATCTTCGGTGGAGGGGTATACCCAGCAGTGGACGTCCTTCGGCTGGTGATAATGATGATATGTGTTCGCAGCATATATCACAGTTAGACTGATATAACTAAAGTAAGGGGTGTATGGGGTCCCGCATAACAATTCAAGGGACTCAAGCGAACCTCAAATGCTCGTGGTGCACCCTGCTAATCAACAAACGAGGCTTTCACCAACTCTCATTGGGCCAGCGTGGTGAGAAAAGGCCCATATCCTTCTAATATGAATCTCTATAAACGACTACCCCTAGTACTTAGCGGTTTTGCGGGCGAAACAGGATCAATCGATGTGGAGATCTTTGGGGGCGGCCTATGTCCAGCAGTGGATGTCTAGCGGCTGGTGATGGAGTAAAGTAAACCCTTTTTTTGTCCTAAATTTTTTTCTGATTATATTTGTGTATGATTTCTTTTACATGGTTACGATTCGTCACACAATGACTGGTTTTACTATATTTAAAATTATTTTTTTTTTAATTATAGAAGGCCTTTATTAGTTTTATTGACTCATCACGAGATCTCCGAAACTATTAGACGTAAACACTGAAAATTAGATAGAGATATTGCTTCCGCCAATTAGAGATCAGCTAAGAATGGATATTACAAAACTCTTACCACCATAGGGGACGTCTTCGGAGTTATTAACTAACGAGTAGGGGGCGGTAAGACGGAACTATTTTTAACAAATTTAAAGTTTCCAAGCCAGGAGAACAACTAGTTCTTTATAGTACTATCAAAATTTATTAATGAAAATGTCTTAAAAATTTCTTAAATCGAACTCGTAATCTGTAAACAATAATCTGCAGAGAGTGCGTCGGCATGGCAACGTTGTGATCGTTTTTGCGGTGAGCAGCTGTCGGGCAGGTGGCGGGTGGGTTCCGACGAAAACGCCAACACCCGCCGCGCGCAGCAGCTGTCGCAGTTTCGGCTCCGAAGTACGGTTTCGTATAAAACTAAAGCAGATCGCAATAACTCGTAACCGCCCGGGGACCGGATGATGCCGTCGGATGAACGTTCTCATTGATATAAACCTTTGAATATTAGCGGACCTGTTCGCGTATGTAACAAGGTGAATGTACAGTTGCGAAAGTTTAACTACTTACCTTCTTATTAATTATTGATTAAAACTTTGTTTAGAATGCTTAACGGTAAATTAACGATGGTACGTTATAAACCATATAATTATTACCAAATTAGCTGTAAGTCAAAATGTTTTATTAATTGTGGTTGAAGAATACTGGATTATTAACCTTTCTCCCTAATTCCAAGTATTGGATAGATATAAAGAGACACTTGACCGGAAACAGTCAATATTTTTTTACGCTACGATACGAGAAGTTATACAATAATATTTGTGGTATTTGACATTGATAACAAAATGTTAATAATTAGATTATTGGACAGCATCACATTGCGATCATTTAAATTCAAAATTATTCTTTGCCTTCCATCTTGACAGCAGAAATATTCGCTTTAATGGTAACTAAATGTTTTTCTCCAAAAAAGTACCGACTTCAACAATTTATTTCTTTGCAACAAAAAAAATTGTATGGTCTTAGATGGTACAATCATTAATAGGTGGACATAAAAAGCGCATTTTAGTGGAATATAGGGATTGGTTGTTATAATAAATTATAGCTACCTATTTAATACAAATAGACGTTTTATCACCGATGGAAAGATTATTGTACAAGTTATTAACCGTTGACCTCCAGTGGGTCACACCTGTCACACGCTGACCCATTTACCTTTAGTAACTGGGTCACGATGTTAGCGGCACGTATTGATCTCGGCGCGCCCTTTGTGGGCCCGCGCAGTTATGACCACGTAAAATTGTACACTTTATTGAGAAACTAATATCAACGAGTTTCTCTTTGTAAACTTTGATCAAACATTGTTCTTAATTTTTTTTATTAACTAATCTGATTATATCAAAACATAAAAATGATAAAACAAACGTATATATATATGCATGAAATAAAGGCATGTGACAATTAGTTTGGCTAATAAATCTTATTAGATTATTTCCTCGTATGTCATAGTCGCGTCGGAGGAGGCGCCGGCGCCGAGATTTATCCCACCGCTGTGCACACTTCTCCCGCACAACTCCGACGGTTGGAATGTTAACAACCCTGTCACATTAATCCACTTAAATTACATCCATCCTTATGAGATCGCTGCAGCGGCAAACAGATTAACGTTTAACTATTAAGGCCAATTCCGACATTACCAAACATTCACTGAAAACTATTTGTGACGAAAATATTGTGTTATATTTAAACTCGCTACTCTGGTGTGTGACAGCCTTCGCTATGGTGGATGGAGATCCCTTGTAAAAACTATAGTAAATATATTTGAGGACCACCGGCGCCATAGATTCGCGGCGGATATCAGACGCGCGCTGCATTGAAGGCCCGATCACACACAGTTAAGGATATGACACGAGTATAACATTATTCATTTTGAAGTTATCCTCCTTCTGACTAAACAACAACACAGGGATGAATGGGATTGAAAGAGGAAATTACATGTTTTTTTTTCTTCATGAAATTACTTAATATTTAATTAACAAACGAGAATGGTTCTTATGCCTGTAATGTTCTTGTCCTTAACAATACATTACATATTTTAAAATAATTCTGCTGACATATCTGCTTTCACCCTCATCAAGATTGGAGTATCAATATTGTAGTGAACCATTCCAGCTATGGATTTAATTTCACCTTTTTATTCTTATTGTATATTATCGTCTTCTAATTATACTGAACATTATATAGAGATTTGTATGGTAGGTCTGTCCGCTGCGCTGGTAGCGTCGTGGTCGCTGCCGGCGGTCGGGACTGGCTCGCTCTGCCGCGTTAGATATATCATGCGTGAGACTAATTATCCTGAGTGATGCTTCTGTAACGGTGCTCTCTGAAATCTTTATGGCTGTCATTTTGTTCTCCCGGTGACAGCTTAATGAGATTGTGCAATTACCACCCCTCGGCTCTGTTAGACTACTACCATATTCATTTTTAACGCTTTATGTACCAAATACATATTTACAGTATATCTCTCGGAATTACATAGCAATATGTAATGTACAATTATTTCAATATTTTATGTCTCCTGAAATTATTTTATATCGGAAGTAGTTTTGTAGTTCAAAACCTCATGTTATGTAATATTTGTAATGATTATTAAAAACCACGAAACGAGTGGATCGTTCACCTGATGGCAAGTAATACGCCTGCCCCTAATAACGTGTCACCATTTAGGATGATATGCACTACACCATTTTGTGCTCGTCACCATGAGACATAAGATTTCAGTATTATGCTGAGCCATCTGACTTTAGACGATGTGGTTAACATTTAATTTTGGTAATGTAGAATCCTTCTTTGTAATAATTTGCTTCGTATTGGTAACTTAATTATTAATGTTTGTTCGTGTCCAGGGGCAAGTTCGCGTCGGTGCGCAAGATCCGGCACTTGGTGTCGGGCGAAGAGTACGCGGCCAAGTTCATACGCAAGCGGCGGCGCGCGGCGGACTCCACCCGCGAAATACAGCACGAGGTGGCTGTGCTCGCGCTCTGCGGCGGCTGCGACCGCGTCGTGCGCCTGCACGAGGTACCACCACCTCTCCACATTACCACCAAAAGAATATCTCACTTATCTCTCGCCCTTCGTTAAATAAAATCTATCTAACGCTTAATAACATGGTTTATATTACATGACCTTGGTGTCTTCGAAATAAGAGTTAATACTCTGCTGCTGTCCTTGTATATATGTAAAGATAACATGTTTATGTTCATATGACAAAAAGATAACATTTACCATTGTATCGATTCCAGGTTTACGAAACACGATCGGAGGTGGCGATAGTACTGGAATTATGCGCCGGCGGGGAGCTACAGCACCTGCTGGACACGGAAGAGCGACTGTCGGAGGGGTCGGCGCGGCGCGCGCTGCGGCACGTGCTGGAGGGGCTCGCGCACTTGCACGCCCGCCGGGTCGCGCATCTCGATCTTAAGCCGCAGAACCTGTTGCTCACCACCAGGAACGAAGAGCTGCTCATCTGCGACTTCGGAATCAGCCGCGCGATACAGCCCGGCGCGCATGTGCGCGAGATTCTCGGCACCAGGGACTATGTTGGTGAGTTGACAAACGCTGGCCTGACTTATATGATCAGGGTGCACACTAGTTCATCATTTTGAATTCTCTCTGTTCTTCTCTCTCGCACTTTGAGAGTTACAAATCTATTCCAGGCTTATTTGTGTTGCCTAGAGCAGACACTTATTTCACGGCCTGCGCAAATCCGAGTTGCGTTCACTAGTTTTTCACATTTGGTTCATTCCAATTCTGAACTAATTTAATTATTAGTTATTTACAATCATTTCATCTATTCATGATATTTTTCCCCGGATATAGATATGATTAAAAAAATACTTATGACAAGCGTCCGCTCTGCGAGTGAGATTCACTTTGTATGTTAAAGAATCTGTTTGAGAGCAACGCATATTTATTTGCAAGCCAATGATTATCTAACAAATCAACGGCAAACTGAAATCGTATGTTTGTTTCACGCGTTAATTAACGCGAAATCATTAATTGTTGTGTATTGAGTTTACTCGCTACATTACTCGCCGCATAATAAGTACATAACTGCTATCGTAACACAACCGCTGCGTTATCAATAACGTGTCTACATTACGCGCGAGCCGGCTCCGGCGGTTCCACTCTGAATACAGTTTACATCACCGGCGCACTCGCTGCGTCATTGTTCATAGAAATCACTGTTTTTCCATACAAATATCTTATGAATAATGCAAACTGTTTCGTAATTGAACCTCCGGTTTGAGAAGTAATGTGAAAATTCTAATCGAATTCATCCGATATCGGACTCGTTCCCGGGCGGAGCGCGCGTTGCGTAAGTAAGCGGGTTCCTGAGCTTTATGCTTCAAATTAATTTAGATAGTGACGTTGAATATTCATTCAGGAACATATATTATCTTGCAGCGGTGGCAGCGGAGTGGCTGGGGCTCGTCTTCGTCTTTTTATGACTGAAATCGAGCTGATTTGGAATGTGTTAGTCGTCTCATTGTATTGAAAAATGTGGATACATTTCCGCCATCAACGAACCCATATCACAACACAATGTGAAATTGATAAAATGTTACCTAGATAACGAATAATATAACCACAGCGTTCCTTTCTCCAACCAAACAGTACTACTATTACTACTTTGTTTGTATAAATGGTTTGAATGACGTTATATTTATTAGGTCCTTACATATAAAATTGGCGTTTTATACGGGAGGAATATAAAGTGATTTTTTTTATAAAATATATTTATTTAATCAAAGTATGCACCGTTATTACCTATGCACTTTTGCGATCTCATAGGTAGTTCATTGATCTCGTTACTTAAAAAACCATGGGGGCATGAATCAATAAATTCTTTGAAAGCGGTTTGGATTTACGCATCGGAGTTGAATTTTTTTCCTCGTAAGAAGATGTCCAAATTCTGGAAAAAATGGTAATCTGTTGGGACAAGGTCCGGCGAGTATGGTGGATGTCGCAGAGATTCCAATTGTGGTTCATCTAACTTAGTGGTTGTTTGTTGTGCAGTGTGTGGTGGTGGTGTTGCGTTGTCGTGAAGCCGCAGTGGCCTAGAGCGATTGACCAATCTCAGTTGTTTAGCAGCGAGTTCTTCCTTCATGGTTTGCAGTTGCTGATAATAGATATCTGCCGTAATCGTTAGGCCAGATTTTAGAAAGCTGTAGTGAACTACACAGGCGCTAGTCCACCACTCACAAGTAACTTTTTCTGAGTGAATTTTCGTTTAGAGCATGATTTGGCTGGGTCTCCAGGGTTCAGACATTGCAACGAGCGCTTCCGATTATCGTACAGTATCCACTTTTTATCACAAGTAATGATTCAATTTAAAATCCCTTCATCATTGTCTCGGTTGAGCAAAGTAACACAGCAGCAGCAGTCGACGCGTGTTTGCAAGTTCGATTCACTCAATTCATGAGGTACCCATCGATCAAGTTTTTTTACTTTCCCGATTTGTATCAAGTGGATTAATACAGTTTTGTTACTTACCCTGAAGCCTGCAGCTATCTCTGAAGTGCGTTGTGATGGATCCGCTTCCACAATAGCCTTTAATTCTTCATTTTCCACTTTGGTTACCGGCCGTCCACGGGGTTGGTTCTGAAGGTCGAAATTTCCAGTACGAAAACGTTGAAACCAAAAACGTACCGTGCTTTCTTTTTGCGACACCAGCGCCGTACACATCATTAATCCCTCGAGCTGTTTCTGCAGCACTGGTGCCACGGTAGAACTGATACTCGTAAATATACCAATATATTTCACGTTTTCCATTGTGCGGTAATAAACGACGGCAGCGAAAAAAATAATGAGGAAAAAACAAATGAATTACCGTTTTCAAAACTCAAATGTACCAGCTAAATGAATTTATAAATTTGAATTTGGAATTCTTAACCAAAGATGAGATATTTCAGATCAAAGTGGTCAGTACGACAAAACGCTAATTTCATATTGAAGGACCTAATATATATACTAGTTAAAGCCCAGCAGTCAACATAATTCACTGCTGTTCTAATATTATTTGTTGTGGAAATTGAATTAAATCAATAAATATTTTGTTTATAAACAGTCTTATAATTATTAATAATTGTTGTGGAAATCAGTGAAAATATATTAACAGCTGTTTTACATTAAAATCTTCTAATTAGAATTGATAATAATTATTATCAATTTTAAGTATTATAGAAATTGAATTGCCCAATCATAATCTCGCGCATGGTATCAGTGTATATGATGGACTATTTGAATTTCGCGCCAACTTCACTCTATTGGCTGGCACTGTTAGACAAGAAACAAATAAGCTGTCGGCGACAAACTGACACACACTTAAGCTGCATAGGTTATACATGTATGTGACGATCTACGCAGTATAGTGTAGTGTAGACATATTAATTAGCACCACGTAATTACAATAGGCGATTTACAACTAAGTGAACAAACCTGCTTTCATCGCTTGCATGCGAATAAATAAAATGAATATGGTTTAGTAATGTAACCGCTTCCTACTGCTTCCTGAGTTTGTGCTACATTCGCTCCCTGTTGTTTCGCAGCGCCGGAAATCCTCTCGTACGAGCCGCTGTCGCTCGCCGCGGACATTTGGTCGGTGGGCGTGCTGGCGTATGTGTTGCTCAGCGGCTACTCGCCCTTCGCCGGCGACACCAAGCAGGAGACCTACCTCAACATCGCGCAGTGCCAGCTCTCCTTCCCGCAGGAGCTCTTCCGCGGCGTCTCGCAGCGCGCCATACACTTCATACGGGAGACTCTCGTCGTGGATCCTAAGTATGCATACACTCCCTTTACTTACCTATCTTTTGTTTTGATAAAATTAAATTTAACGGACTTTAATGCGTTTATTTCATTACTTTATTAACCTGGCGTTTCGACCGCCTTGCAGCAGCCGTTGCAGCAGTCAGGGCGAGACTATATCCGTAGATTTTTACCGTCTGTTTAGGTCCACAAACATTACTGTCTTACGATTAGCAAGACGCTGTAGCTAGTAAAACTATTGACATAACCGAACTTGCATCTTATATCTCAAGAGGTGGAATATAATGCGGTGCAATATAAACATCCTTACTAACGCATCCTTGTTACAAACAGGGGAAGTGTGAGCTTTTGGATTTATTGTTGACTGGTGAAAATAATCTCAGTTATTTATATATAACTGATATAAGTATATAAAGGTGTCACGACCCTCAGCATTGAGGAACCGACTTAAAGAGAGAGAAGTATATAAAATGTACATGTAGCTATATAGATAATTATAAGTATATATATATACATGATTCACCCCTTACTGTGTACAACGAAACAACTGTTCATATTGTCTTTAATCTCCTCAGGGGTCGTCTTACAGTGGAAGAGTGCCTGGAGCACCCCTGGTTGAAAGACGAGGCGGATCTCCCGCGTGCCATAGAAGGCGTCGGTTTCCCGGCCGTGCTCGCGAGCGACGACGCGGATTCCGACGACGGCACCCACAGCATACACGGGATCAACGGCCTCAACGGTTTAAATGGAATCAATTGTGTAAATCGTGTCAACGGTGTAAACGGTGTTAATGTTGTAAATGGCGTCAACGGCGTAACAAGCGTCCATGGAGTTAACGGAGTCAACGGTCACACGGTCCTGAACGGCTGCAACGGCCCCAATGGCGTGCACGATGACAAAGGTACGTTGTCATCAACTAAGTAGATAGTTACAGCACTCAAACATTAGTGTTTTTCCGTTTGAAGGATATTACTAATGTATTTACTAGGAGACAATTCCGCGACGATAGCAGTGCGTTGTTGTGTTAATATATTAACGAACGAGTTTATTATGGGTAGGAGTAGTATACGGTGAAAGTCCCGGTCATTAATATTATAAATACAACATAGAACCAAAATAACGTGATACGTTGTGTTGCAGAGGAGGCGGAGTGCGAGGAGCGCGATAAGCCGCAGAAGCACGCGCACGCGCGCGACACCTCGCCACCCTTCCCCGACGCGCCCTCCACACCCAAGGTGCTTAACAGTTTGTTTCCAAATGTTGTGTATATAACGTTGCCCTGGTGCATTGTACACAACCATAATATTCCAACCCACAATAAAAGACTCATCTCAAACTTGAAATATAACCGCAATTGAATAAATCTGGCGATAAATACTTAATTTTTTTTAACTTCCACATATTTTAAAATAGTCGACAAATTTACCCTTACTGATATGTAATACGTATTAGATAGATATCACGTGGGTTTGTAGTACAGTGGTCACCACGGATTTAGAGTGTGTACTAAAGTAAAAAAGGTTTGTCGGCAGGTGTCGCGCAAGTCGCGCGCGTCCCCGCCGTCGGTGCTGGCGCTATGCAAGAAGTTCCAGCCGGACTACGAGAAGCCGGCGACGCTCGCACACGCACACGTGCACGCACACGCGCACGAACGCACGGGCGGCGATTGCGCGTGCGCGGGCGTGGGTTGCCTGCGCGTGCGAGCGCGCCCCCCGCCGGACCGCGCAGTGCTCTGCTAGCGCCGCCTCGCCACCCTGCTCTGTTGCCGCACATGACTGCCCGACTCGCTGCTGTGATCGTGCTTCCGGTGATTTCGCGCCCGCCCACGGCTTAAGATTCTGATGTTGGCGTGCTCATAGAGCGTGATATTCGCCAAGACCTGTGAAAGTCTCATGAGAACGTGGTGCGTGGGGCGAAGATGTGCACAAGGCCTGTATCCAGCGGCTTGTGGGTGTTGTGTCAGTGTCAGCAGAGACGTGTGGTGATTCTGTGAGTAGACTTGTGTGTGAGCCGTTCGGTGTCGAGCGGTCACTCCGCTAACGCGTAGTGTATAGGGTAGGTGCCCGATGACGCGGACAATCGTCGACGCGCACCGCTCGCAGCGCAGCTGTGTGTGTTCGTGCGCGATTGTTGTAAGATGTTGGTCCTGTTTGTTATAGAATAATCTTAATAAAAGTTATCGCTAATAAATTTTTGAGAAATTTTGTAATGTTACGACGCCATGATGATGTTATAATTATATTATAAAGTGATGTTACTATATTTACATTGTATGTATGAAGCGGCGAGCGTGCGCGGCGAGCGGGTTTGCGACAATCGCGCGTCTGCGCAGGTCGGTACAAAAGCATAATTGTAAGCGAGCGTGGAGGCGCGGCTTGTAAATGTTAGCTGTAGCGGGGCCGAGCGCGCCGCAGTGTAAATAATGCGGTGGGGACCGCGGGCCGTTATTTATTGAAAGTCGCGCGGCGCCCGGCCGCCACCCTAGGTAATGTTGGCGCGTGGCGGCGGCGCGGTCGCCCGAACCCTGGGACCAAAATTAGTGTCGACGGCAGAAGTGCCGCGTCGGCGTCCTGTTGTCGTGCTTCGTGTACAATATTAAATTTTATCACTTTAAGTGGCCGCTTCCGGTACGTTACGGTAGTTAGGGGAATTTGTTAAGAGAAGCGCGTGTTGTGCTCAAGTCTTACGAGATGAATACTTTTACGGACTTGTCTAGAGTTTAATGGAAATAATGAGTGCCTTTGCACAGCTGTTCTGTTAGTTCCCTGTCCATACTTAAATCGAGTTTCCATGTTGCTATGTATAATTAAATTTTTCCCTTACCATATAGTTTTACAGGTAGGATTTCAGTTTAAACAATTTCTAATCTTATCTTGAGGATTTATTACCTTGTGAGAGCTGTTGTGATTTATAACTCCTTTGTAAAAATAAATTATTGTGATATAACATATTGTTTTTCTTGCCCCATTATTTACATTATTAATTAAGAAGATGATTTCATAAAGCGAAGATAAAATTCTGTATCCTATCAATATAAACAAAAATATATATCTGTATGTATGTTGTCTTTGAGTAAAAAACAATGTCTTTGTAATATTCACTAATCAATGCAAGTTATCACTATTTCGCTATAAAATAACGTGTACTGCAATTTCGTACAAAGAAACAATTACCAATAATAAAAAAAAAACAAAATTGTCCATTTTAAAAAACTTTATTTCCTTCTTATTCTTATATATTTTATATACATCTTATTATTTTTCTCACTCAATATTATTTCTTTTACCTTAATTTATATAAAGCAATCAGTCAAATATTATAATTAACATTCCAAACATCAAACGACAGTTTTCATTAATTTTTATCAAAATATAAATATGACGTACAGATATTTTGGTGTCGAAACGTTTCCAATCAATACATTACATAGTTGTCGCATCGAGATATATATCTAGATATATATATAACGCTATGAATAAGTATGATTATGACGTAATACATTTACGTAATAATAAAACATTACTTGAGATAAATATTCGCCTAGAAAGTGGAATAGACCTGTCCTATAAATATCATCCATCTTATACGCAAGCCTAAAATGACAAGATTTAAAGTAAAAAGAAGACAAAACTTATAGCTTAATTATTTAGCTGAATCCGGTGAAGCTGGTACGGTTGTCTAACTGTGCAAACTTAATCATAAAAAAAAACAGCTTAATTGGAAATGAAGTAAAGCACACTATGTTCCGGTACAGTGTAAACTGGTATACCAATTATGAACAAGAAATTGTTACATTGGTCACAGTTATCTATGCTCGTGACATCACAGTACATTTACTACTCGGCAGTAAGGATACTGAGTACGATTTTGTTGACATTTTTATTATCCACATAATAGTTAATAGTATTGTTTAAAATCGTTTGTCATTATTTCAACGGCAATGCTTCAGAATATAAATTTTAAAGTGACATGCATTTTCTTTATTAAATGTATGCAAAACAGATAAACAGCTGTCTTAGTGTTCCCACTGCTGGGGCTTGGAATCTTCGCACCGGAGTGATTGATTCGCAAGCGTTAAAAAAACGACCAATCAATAACGTAAAGAATAATATAAACATTTTGATACATAAGTACAATGTTTTATTTGTATTATATATTTATGTACAAACATATAAGGCGCCTTTAGAAAGCCAATACCTGATGGTAACCAACTCATACAGATTTCTCACACATAAATATAATTAATTATGGATGGAAAAAATTTAAAGAATGATCTGTCCACAGCTGGGCATGGGTTAATTAGATTCGCATCAAGAGCACTGGGTCTAATTTTTTTTATTCCAAGAAGTGACGAGCCGAGGGAAAGGCGAGAGATAGCAGCACGCCTGCTTATAACGTGGCGATAGTTACACTGCACCAGAATGTGCTCGCCTTGAGATACACTAGCTACAACACCCCTTAATCTTGAACACATTAATGTTGTCTTTACCTAGACGGTTTCCGGCAACAGAGAGCTACCACCACTTCCAATATACCTTATATGTTACAAATATCCCGTGGTACAAGAATTGTGGATGTACTATTTATTAGCTTAAATATTACTTGGAATTCTTTTAAAGATGCAAGAGGAGAGGAAGAGAGAAGAATATTGCGTTGGATCATTGTTAAAACTAACACCTTTCAAGTGATCTTCACAGCGATGATCATATCTATGAACGGACATAATACATTAATGATGTTTTCAGAATGAACTCGTTCAGTTGAAAAATAGTATTACAAGAAAGCAACACCCCCGCCCCTTGAACTTTCAGCCACCAATGAAGTCTAGAATGTTGAGCTGTTTTTATTCAGGTATAGGAACATTTGCTTCTAATACTAAGTCCTTAACCTTTTTTTGTAAAAATCATTCCTATAATAAGTTTTAATTTCTTACATAAGCACCACTTTACTACCTAAATGTTTAAATGTTTTTTTTTTATTTTTTTACATCTTCCCTAACTAACACAACACATTCACTAACAATATCAAATAATTTTTGTTGCCAATTACATTGAAATAGAATTTTGTTTGAAATGTTCCATTTAGTTTATTTATAGGCCACGACACAACACACATAGACATCAAGTTCACATGGTATTAAGCGATAATGAGGTGAAGTGTGCTCATCCAGAACACTACAACTTCCATAAGTTGACATTCGGCACACAGCATTGCTGTTCTTGTTGAGAATGCTGATAATATGAAGATGGTAGCTACCCAGGTGGATTCAATCGAAACCAGACAAACAATTCCACAATGTGATTATAACTGAACCTGGGATCTCCATGTTAGAAGACAAGAGTTAAGCCACTCCTCCGTGGAACCAGTTATAGTGACACGGGTTACATAAACAAAACATTAACTTGATTGTAACAAAACATCAGAGATCATTGTAAATTGGTCTTATTATTAAAAGAAGATATAGAAAAAGTGAGAATTTAGAACTTTGTTAAAGAAAATCATCATCATCATCATGATTTCAACATATCGTTGTTCAATGCTGAATGTGGTCTCCCATTTTAGCGTACCAACTGGTGATTATAGATATTCTGGTACTTCGGACCTTAAAGAGTAACAACATATGATAATATGTAAAGGAAAAGTAAAAGCTTTTAATGAGCTCTTTTATTTGTTATACTTATCAGTTTTCCTTTTTTCACGATGATGGACAAGTGAGTTGCTGTTACATTAATAAGGCAACTATAAGGATGTTTACACAACACCGCATAGAACACATTGCTTTTAGACACAAGTTTGTAATTCTTCTTACCTTTGTGACATGAGTGACCTCTGCGACCACTAATTATGGTTTCTTCCACGATGAACACAATTTAGAATATTTTAACAATTAACAGTACTAATTAATCTTTATCCGTTATTAAATAAATCTATATTATATCATGGCAGTGTACATTACCCGCAATATGATATGACGTGCGTCTCGTGATGTTTTACTATTGATTTATTATTTTTTTATAAAACTTCATTACATCATTAAGTTTAATTAATATCAGCTTTTGTTTATAACATGCGGAAGTAAAAAAACAATTTTTTTTTTAATGAATCAACACTAACAGATATTTAAATTGTATAAAACATTGCGGCGTTAAATTTTATTTTATCTTAAATAAATGAAAATATTTAATATTCGAAGATCTTTTTTCACACTCAAATGTATCGAGATATCGAGTCGTATGTGTGACGAACATTTAACCACACACACATGTACAAGTACACACACACACACACACACAGACACAATCACGTATTCGGGCGTGACTCGACGTCTCACAGCTAACTACGATTGCTTATGGATCCACAACATTCCGCTAGAACGGCGAGTTACTATCCACAGAAACATTCTAGAAAGTTCTAAAACTGCAGTTCAATGTATAGGAGTGTTCGTGTACAACTACTGGGCAATGTTCAGGTCACTCACGGGAGGCTGGCCTGCGCCTCCGTCAGTGCCCGTTGGTGAGTGCGGCCGCGTGGCGCACGCCCGCGAGCTGCTCCGAGTACTCCGTGTAAAGCCGCTGCCAGCGCAGTTGCTTCACCAGTAGCGTCAGCATCTCCTCGAGGATCTCATGCTTTTCGATGCCCTGAAATTTGCGTGATTTTATCAGTGTTATCGTGTAGCCGGTATACTCGTCTAGGTACTGCGGCAGCGGTTATAGCGGCCGCCTGACAGCAGTGTAATTACTAAGGTAACGAGACATGACATCTTGTCTCTAAGCACAGTATCATCCGGTGTACATCATCCTAACTGGTGCCACGTTCAACCAAAAATGTTACACATAAGATAATGAAAGAAATAATTGTGTGTTGTTTTTATTTAAGAAAGACGGATAAAAGAACGAAATAGAATGGAGGAAGATAGAAGAAAGGAAGTTTGCGTAAAGAAAGGCACGATAGAAAGAGGAGAGAAAGTAGAGAAGGAGGAACAGGATATGAAAGATGATAAACAAACAAAGAGACTAAAGAAAAGAATAGACAGTGCCCCAGCCTCACATAACTGGGGGGGAAAGCTAAGTAATAAAAAAAACAACTAGTGCCACGTTGTTACTAGCGGGCGTATCACTTACTATCGGGTGAACGTCTGGCTAGCTTTGTTGAACAAAAAAAAATTTTTTTGTAATATTGTAGATATAATTTCTTATTTTTATTTTAAACCATTTAAAGCAATAATTATTATTAAATGCTTCACTGTCGGCGCTTTGAACTGTTTCTATTGAAAGGCTTGATTTCATTTAGATCTTAAGATTAAACTAGAATTAATATTCGTAAGGATATAATTTCATTATCATCATCAGCCGATAGACGTCCACTGGACCTAGACCTTCCCCGAGGATCTCCATATCGATCAGTTCTGCGATGCACACATTCAGTGGCTTCCCGCAACTTTCGTTTGTAGGGGCTCGTATGGAGGGACTTGGGCTTGAAGTTTAGATAAGAAAAATTTATAATAGAGAAGAGTTAATTAAAAACATTGAATTGAAGTGAACTCGTAATTCTGTCAAATGGATTTTATTAATAATGAAAGTTTTATCATTATTCACACTAACCAAGACAGTAGACTGCCACTTCTGCGGTACAGACGTGCAATGGCTGGGCCCCAGCATATCGTCCAGCACCGTCCGCAGCTGCTCCTCGCTGCCTGAACATCGGTACATCAAACTAATTTATTTAAGAGTATACTTAGGACGTCTACAATTATTTTAACTATGTCGCTCTTTCTTTCTCTTTCACTTTAATAGACGGATATCCATATATTTAATACGTGCGCCTATTGGATGGTACTTCGTGAGAGCAGTACCCTGCGCATGCGCACACTTGAACTTCGATAATTGATTGTATAGGTAAATGTTTTAGTATCCCACACTAGTGCCGGTTTTAACACTACCAGCGCCCACGGCAAACGTTCTATCACGCCCCCTAACTGCTGCTTTAAACGTACTGTTGCCAACAATGAGTTTAGATCTCGCTCAATTAGCGACAGATGCAGGCTCATTTATGTCAGGCGCCCTGGACCGTCAGCCCTAGCTAGTCAGTATTCTAATCTAACTCCACACTCGAATAACAGCTCAGAATCTGGATAAATTTAGCTGCTGAATTCTATTAGTTGATGCTGATGACCTTGAGTATGTAAGGCAAATAAAATATTTCGTAATACAATTATAATACTGGTCACTGAACAGTCGAACATTCGATGGCTCTAAAGCGCCTCGCGCTGCAAAGTAGTAAAACGTACCGTGGTTGACGAGGTGGGTGAAGAGAGCGGAGATCCAGTGGCGGTAGTCCTTGGGCAAGCGGAGGTGAAGGCAGCACGCCACCTGCGCCTCCAACCAGCTGCGCGCCGCGCTCGCGCTGTAGCCACTGCAACAATAAATACTCTTTATGAGTTCACAATTGTATGAGACAATTCGGAAACGAAATCTAGAAAATCTAGGGTTTACTATGGATACACCGAATAAAGGACGATTGATATTATTTAAGCATAAATAAAATAATAAAGCATCGGATCGATCCCGCTGAAAATCCATTATGGAACTAAATGGATTATGTTCAGCAGTGGACAACAATAAGCAGAAATAAAGGTGATAATGATAAAATAACAACTTCAAACTTTGGAAATGAATAACTTTAAGACAAAATCCCGTCCCCAGAACACGGGGTCCCACATAACAACTTACGAGAGTCAAGCCAACATCATCTGCTCGTGATGCACGTTATTAATCAACAAACCGCATTGGGCCAGCGTGGTGGGAGATGGCCCAAATCCCCCCATATGAACCCCTACAAACGACAACCTCTAGTGCCCGGCGATGCGAGCACCGCAGGACTGATCGATGTGGGGATCTTTGCGAGAGGTTTATGTCCAGCAGTAGAGGTCTATGGGCTGAGTATGATGATAATGATAAGAAATACAATCTGTAAAATGTGACGGATCGTGCTAACGCCACTGTCTATATCTGATTTATGTGTTAAGTTTGATGCTCTATTTCTTATTATCATGTTTATTTGCTAGCAGTTAAAAAATAAAATCTAACATCGTTCCACTGTGCCCTGACCTGACGTTGGTGTGCGGTCGCAGCGCCTGCGCAAGCGCCGGTGCGGACGGTGTTTGCGGCACGTGGAGGGGGCGGCGCGCGAGAGGCACGCGGGTGCGCGACGTACGCGCCCCGCCGCCCGCGCGACGCACCGGGTCGCTCGCGTCAACCCACACCACCCTGCGCACACGACAACGTACTGTAATCAACTTAACATAGTATCGGTGCTTCCCTGATGGGTGAGGACCACAATCCCTTATTTACACAATTTTGTAAAGGAATAATAACTAAAACAATAAATGACAACCTAACGAGATAGAGTGAAAGACAAGTAAGAGAGAAAATAAGTAAAAGTATATAACAAATTTAAACGAAAGTAGGATATGTATGATAAGAAAAAAAAGTACAAGGTATAGAAATTATGATAAAAATAACAATAAATGTATAGCGATTACAATAAAGATAAGAAAATATATATCAGAATGTAGAAGCGGGAACGTAAAAATAAATAGAGTGTGTGACCAACTAATGTTAGTGAAGTATGAAAGAAAGAAATGGTATGGAGGTTAAATGAGAGAAAAGAATGAAAGACAAGTACGGTATAAACGAAGAGTAGGAGCAAAGACGAGAATGAAGAAGGAATAAATAACAATGCAGTAAATAAATAAAGGAACAAAGCCCAGGCCCACAAATTCCTAGGGGAAGAGGTATAAAAAAAATATATAGTGGTGGTTCAGAACTTGTTCAGTAAATTTACAAAAAAGAAAACTTTAAAAGACGTTATGAACTAAATATCTATTCTCTTACATAATAAAACGCTAGGTATATTTTTAAAATAGGATAAAACTTGATCTCTAATCCGTATGGGACTGAGTTACAATGAGGTTGAAGATAGTGAAGTTCGTCCACAATATGATATATATGGAAATTTTGGAATTAGAGTAGAAGATGTACCTGAGATCAAAAGCCGAAGACAACAAGCTGGATTTATGATGATGAGAAAATTTGTCTAAGTCAGCAATAAAAAAACTCACCACGCACATAGTTTCTTGCTATAAATATAACTTTTTCCATTACTAAGTGAGATCATAGGGTTGTCATCCTCCAAGAGTGAACAATTTGTGACTGAAACTGAAAGAATTACAGGAAGGTAAGTAAAAAAAAAAAGTTAAGCAATAAAATCTAGATAAAAATATCGATATGTTAAAAAAAAGTGCTTACCACCGTGTGATAATAAATTACGAAAACATAGAGGCTTTATCACACAGGTAGCGGTTTCCAGTTCCCATATCGTGAGCTCCGCCACGGTGGTCACCACCACCAGGGTATTTCCCGAAAGTGTCATTTTGGCGGCCTGCGACATTAGGGCTGAGGAACGAATAAATGCAGAATGAATCAATGACCTCCCAGAGAAAAAATATATTAAGGAATATAACCATTAAGGGAATATAATTAACAGTGTAATTGGCAATATTTGAATTACAGCCATTATAATTCATCATCAGCCGATAGACGTCCACTGCTGGACATAGGCCTCCCGCTTATATTCCTATATCGATCGGTCCTGCGGTGCCCGCATCGCTGGGCACCAGAGGCCGCCGTTTATAGGTATTCATAGGGTGAACTTGGTCCATTTCTCACCACGCCCGCCCAATGTGGGCTGGTAGGATCCAGAGCTTCGTTTGTTGATTGGCAAGGTGCACCACGAGCAGGTGCCTTGGGTTGTTGTGCAGGACCCTTTAATTCCCCTATTACAATTATCATAATAAAATTAGTTTTCTCTGTTTAAGACCTGTATAAAACCACGATTAGATTGTGCCTTTGCATGATTTGAGTTATTTTAAATTGTGGTAGTAATCAGTAAATTACGAGAATAAAAATTATGATCAGTTTATTATAAAATTAGAGAGTTTACCAACCTAGTGATGATGGTTGGTAAACTCTCGTTGATGCACAGCATTTATGCTGTAAATAAATAACAGCAACATAACGGAATTGGTGATAAATAAATAAAGTCCGAAATCAAAGTAAAATGGACAATGCGATGAAAAAAAGTTTATAATACATTGAGTCATAATATTGGTAATGATTAATAGTTCTCACCCAGAGGCGGCAAAGCGCGTGTCGTGTGCGCACGCGCAAGTCGCCACACATGCAGCGAGCCGTCCGCACATGATACGCACGCCCACCGCGCATCGCACGCGATGCACGTCACTGGCGATCCTACAGGCAAGTACGTTATAATTCCTCAAAGTTTATCAAGATCCCCTTCTTGTCTCTGATGAGACACGGGACCTCATTTCTCAAGGAAATATTCAAAGTTATTTATCCATCACTCTGGTTAAGTGCGATTGGTTCATCAAAGAATCATCATCAGCCGATAGACGTTCACAGCTTGACATAGGCCTCCCACAAAGATCACCACATACAGTCGTTTATAGGAGTTCGTATAGGGGGATTTGAGTCATATTCCACCATGCTTGCAGAATGCGGGTTGGCAGGAGCTAGAGGCTCGTTTGTTGATTAGCAAGGTGCACCACGACCAGGTGAGGTTGGCTTGGGTACCGTGAGTTGTTGTACGGGACCCCTTAAACCCCCATACATCAAAGAATGTTCATGCTAAACTATGAAGGGCCAACAATAGATCCTTGTAAGACACCACATATATTAAATCATTTAACAAAATTATTGAACTTCCTATAACTATGAATCAATACATTAAACACTGAGGGGAATTGGAAGGAAATATGTTACATACATCAATTTTATTTAAGACTTATTGTCAGAAATGTGAGGTCTACTGTGTCAAAGACTTTAGCAAGTTTACACGAATATAAATATAATTTCATAATGGGAACAAAAATAAACTTACCTAAATATGTTTCCCAAACAGGATCATTGGAGGCGGAGTTGTTAGGGATCATTTGTAACCGGGATAAGGTTCCGTAGTGGGTATTACATGCCTTGTTAACAACCTGAAAAGTGAAAAGAAACCCATGACACCAACTGTTTCTTATTACGTTTCACGAATTTAAAAATCACTTTCAATTAATCATTTTTATTTAATAAGATTCTAATGACTGACCTGCAATCGCAACGCGCCCGCAGCTCGGACTACGGGCCCGGCGGCGCCGAGCACGGGCGCGGCGAGGGACACCCGCGGTGACCCCGTGCTCCCGCTCGCGCTCGTACTCCCCGTGCCACCCGCCCGCGCGGCTAGCTCCTCTGCACGAGGGCCCGGCAGAGCGCCGCCGCCGCGCTTGCGCAGGCGCTGGTCTAGACCGCTGGCAATCACACGTTAATATATATTTTTTAGGTAGCACAGAATTAAGATATATTATTTTAATTACGTCAAATTATATTTTATCATAAGATCTTAAAGGTAATTTCTGTTGGCTGTAGGTCTGTTGCGAAAATCACTTAATTAATCATAAACTAAGTTCCTGTTACGAGGTTTATAGAAGCCTTGATATAGCAAGTGTTATGTAGTACTAAGACATACCATAATTTTCTAAGATATCGGTTTTTTGTAAAAGGTTCCATTCTATAGATATGTAGGGTAATTTTTCATCACTCCGGCAGCCTTTCATCTCTTTTGGATGACGAGTTTGCCCATCATCAATTTCGTAATAGGCTGTATGAACAAAGCAATGATGTATGTACGATACATGGCCAAATGATCCCTTTGTTGTGTAATAAATCTAACAATACCTCTAACACAGATTGCTTCAATCTCTCTATATTAGCGGTTTAGCCATATTAAGATATATTTATTCTTTTTGCATCTTACTTGTCATTGGTTTTGCCGCTCTGCGAGGAGTTGGCGTGGTTGCTGACATTAGGGTGGATGATAATGTCGTCGCGGCGCTCAACGCGGATGCGCGATTTGCTCTGCGAGGATGTACTGAAGCAGTTCTCGGAGCCGCCCGGCTGCGAGCCCAGCGATTCGCTAAAATTAACAAGTACATCATTCAAATAATATTCTCTTAATTTTTTAAACATGTCCACGTGAACATCTACGATTATGTGAGGAAATAACTGTTATATTTGTGGGTATTTGACTTGTATGTGTTATTGACAAATAATGTCAACAAGTGGGTATACATAAATATTCACATAATGTCACTTTAGAAAACGACTACGTAGCTGGTAACAGCACACAGCGCCTACTCATGTGTTTTATCATATATTCAGTACACAACATTGGTGAAGAGGTTAATGTGAATAAAATGGACAAAAAGGCAGAAAATTTTAAGAATTCAATCCACAAACGAGATATTGGGATCATTACCATAGTTCGATTAACTTTTGTTTCTAATATAGTGGCGTCGTATTAGATCCAGCTAAAAGAGCTAATTTTTTCACAGTGCGTGGGTCGCGAGTGTACAAGACTTTAGTGGTCCTAATTGCCCCTAAAAAAAGTAGTCATGTGACATTTAGTGAAATTCACACAATTTTGACAAAGTATTATAGCCGTCAGAGGGTCCTGCACAACAAGGGGTGTAAGGGGTCCCGCATAACAACTCGCGGGACCCAAGCCAACCTCACCTACTCATGGTGCAGCCTTCTAATCAACAAACCAGGCCCTGGCTCCCACCAACCCGCATTGGACCAGCGTGGTGGAAAATGGCCCATATCATCTCATATGAACCTCTACAAACGATGGCCTCTATTGCCCGGCGGTACCGGAGACTATGCTGACTGTAAGGTACCGGGAGGCCGCTAGATGTTTACAGCGCAGGACCGACCAATGTGGAGATCTTTGGGGAAAGCCATGTCCAGCAGTGGACGTCTATCAGTTGATGATGATGATTATAGCCCTAAACTAGTTAGAGTCCGAGAAGAATAAGTAATAGAAGACCAAGGTACTTCTGAAATGAAGAAGGATGAAGATTATCAGGAAAAGTTAGAGGACTATGGAGAAATAATTGAAATTCCCGTTTCCGATAAATGGACAGAGATATTGGGAATATCACCCAAAGCTGAAAGCTGTGTTCCGGAAAAGATTAGACACAGAACATCTATGCATTCTCAAAAGCCATATATGAGATATGCTGGCACTGAAAATTTATATTTATACTAGTTTCATTTACCTAATATTTTGATTGATTGATTTAGATATGGTTTAAAGTACTTATTATAAGCTTTTATTTTTCTAGTTTGAGTAGCTTTTCTGAGGAGGAAGGTATGTTGTATTTGTGACTATATGATGTTATTGACAAATAAAATCAACTAAGTGGGTACTTCATAAATATTGCCATATATCCACCTTAGAAAACAGCTACGTAGTTGCTAATAGCATATAGCACTTACTCATGTGTTTTATCATATATTCAGTGCATAACAGTAACCACTTAGTGCGAAGATCTTGAGAGGAGGCATATGTCCAGTAGTAGGCTACTAGCAACTAATTGTGAGAATGAAATCTTTATATGAAAATATTGTGAGGTATATATTTTTTACAAGAATCAAATCACACTAAAAATTTATTTCTGGATACAGAAATAATAGCAAAAAAAAGTGGTTTCAAATTAAGAAGTTTTTTCTAATCTGGTATTTGGTTGTTCATTAAAATGATAAAAGGAGCGATTAATTGGTAACTGACTTGGCGTCCACACTCGTAAGCGGTATAAAGACTGGTGTAATGCGCCGCTTGCCGTCCGAAGTGCGCGTCTCAATCTGTCGGTCCATGGGCCGCAGAGGAGTGCTTGACAAAGCGCTTTGAACGATGCTGGTATTGCTGCTGCAGACTGGCGACGTAACCACTGGACCACTCTGCTAGATAAAAACACCATTTTCATGACACATGTACCGATCAAGTAGAGCAGGCTGCTTGCAATGATTATTATTAACCTGTGATTTATCGCTTTTAGGCGTAGTCTCTTCCTTAGTTGCTTCTTTCTTCGCCTCCTGTTTCTCCCTTGCCAATAGTATCTCAGGGCACTCGACGAGCAGGTTCGATGTCAAATCGCCACCAGACTCATTCACAAAACATTTGCCATATATTTTTTCATAGAATGCGTTCTGTGAAAAAAAAAAAAAATGTTTTGTACAATATAGAAGTTCCTTACGGTTTAAGTAACGTATATATATAACTCATTAAAATTTTCGATTGCAGTATATCCCAAAAAACTAGACAATAATAATCAACCCTTTAACGATAATGTATTTCAATACTGAATAAAAAATATAACAGAAAATTTTATACCTTTTCCTCCAGCGTCAATGGTGTACCAATTTCTTTGTTAGTAAACTGTATGCAAGCGACTGTACCGTCGGAACTGCAGGCCAGAAGATTTAGACCTGAGAATGTGTATATAAAAGAATCACACATACAAAAAAAATAGTACATTAATATCATTATACAATATCTACCGTCCGAGCTCCAGGACAGGTCGAGCACGCTGTCACTGAAGAGATCGTGCACCACCACTAAAGGTCGTTTTAAAGAGGTGAGCCAAATGGAAAGCGCCCGATCTCGCGAACCTACCGCAGCGCAGCAGCACTTTTTGCCCTCCTTTACGAATATGTTGTTGTTGAAGCGCTGTTAAACAAAAGAAAAACAACTTAACAAGCATCAGCCTTATCTGCATTAGGTGCTAATGAAGTCTTATGATCTTTCCTGAAACTATATTAGACATAGGCTTTACGTCTTGTGCCTTAAGCAGAGAACACATTGTGGTTAAATATTTATTATTAAAAATCACTTATCGTCAAGAGAACGTTCTATTTATCTTGTGGCTTCATGAATTAAATTAATAAAAACGATACATAAGTGTTATGGACTAACTGCACAAGTGACTGCCTTGCGGTGTCCCACGAAGTCCTTGTCGCAGCGCCAGCCATCCCGTTCTACTACCTGAGCAGTAGGCCCGCCGCCGTTCATCGCGTGTGCGGACAACACGTACTGCCCGTCTGGCGACCATGAGAGTCGCAACACATGGGTTGTTCCTGAAAAAATTCCAATTCCCACAGTTTCATAAGGTCAATTATTAACAATGAGGTGTGTAAATAATACTAAGGACATCAAAACATCTAAAAAGACTGTTATGTTGTATCATCTGAGCTAGCTAGTTCGACATTGTAATGAGCAAGAGTTTCATATACGATCAAGTGAATGTTATGTTTGTTTTTTTTAAAACAAAATGTGTTGTCCTTGTAACTGCACCATATTTAAAACAACAACAAGAGTAGTAGAATAAACTGATAACATGTAGTGTACAATTGTCTATTTACTACATTACAAAAGTATGACTCAACTTTAAAAAGTAATTACATGAAACAATAAATGATACCTCCACATTCTTCAAATGGTTCAGTTATAACAGTTTCTTGTGCCCAATCAGCCGTTTTCCAAACTCTCAACGATTTATCATCGGATTGTGAAGCTAAATATTTGCCAACCTAAAATCAATAATATATAAATAAAACAAAAAGAATTACTTATTTTCATAAATTTTAAAAATTCGAATTTTATTTTTCAACAGGAAAATTTTAATCTAGAAAATTTTTAAGTACTTATGGAGTATGTTTTAATAGTAATATGTGCACATTATTACCGGGTCCCATGCAACACCTTTAACAAGCCCTGTATGACCATTGAGTACACAGACCATCTCCGGGAACTTTTCTGCATTCCAAATGATTATTGTATTATCCACACTACAACTAGCAAGCCATTTGTCTAGTGGTGACCAAGCAAGATCCAAAACATCTCCTGTAAAAAAAAACTAATGAACAAAAAAATGTATACTATCTACAATCTATTGTCTGTCATATACCTAATATTACATAAATCTACCTTTACCAAAGTGTGATATTAGGTAATAATATCTATAATCTTATTTTTAAACAACAATAATAAAAGTTTAAAACAACTTTAACAAAATACCAGCATGTCCTCTCAATGTCGACAGACACCTCCAAGTCTCAGCTTTATGTTTGCCAGGGGCTGAAGGAGCAACACTTAAACCCCAAACCATGACAAGCCGATCATCACCACCTGATGCTAAATAACGGCCACCATTACTCCACCTCACACAATTTACACAAGCTGAAATGATAATATAATAAAGATTAATCAGTTGCACTGGATGGTTGATATATTAAATCTCATTGGGATACTTTACAATTTAAAATACTAAAGTTCTGCTATTTAATACAAGTATTATAATATTACAATTTGATACACACTTATAATATATGACCATTTTAAAAATGCTTTTATACTAAAAGTAGTAGGTAAACCATCAATCTTATTAATTATTTTGCTATGATACACGTAAAGGGTATAGGTATAAACAGACAGAGAATTTAATACAGATGTAAATATTGTGTGTTAACACTGTATCATTTTGATGCTATACCTTCGATTTTTATATATACACTATGAATAAATCTACATTTGAGATTCTGGTTACTAACCTAAATGATTATCCATTTGACATAGCATCTTAGGTACATTAGGGTCTACCTCCACTGATTCAAATAGGACAGAGTTCAGATTCCACACAACGACTCGCCCGGAGTCACCTCCTTGTCCACCAGTGGCAAAACGTTTACCCGTTGGATGAATATCCACAGAAAATATTGGTTTGTCTGTAAAAATAAATACGATTTGCTGACGACTTTTTAAACTTAAAAACAATCTAATTTATTGTGTAAAATCATATAACATACCATCATGATTAACCCAACTGGGTTTTAGAAGCTTCATTTATATTGTTGATGTTTCGGTTATGTTAAAAATATGTACAAATTCAGAATATTATCTCTATTTATTTTAATAGTGACAATGACAGCATTATACCGCCTGGAACTTAGTTTCAAAACGCATTCAAATATAATATTTTATGAATAGTAAGATAAAATTATCTCCCAAATTATAATAAAGTAACTGGAGGAGTGTAAAGGCTATTTTATCGAATGTTTATTAAATTAAAGCTATATGTAATAGTTGAAATTGGCTGAAAAATATTAAAATTTAAATAAATTTTTGATATGAGACAGTCTTCTGAACTGACCAAGCTTACGTATGATGCTGCCATACTAAAAATAATACATTGTTATTGTTGGTGGTTTTTTTAGCACAAATGTAAGGAAAATAAATTATGCATTTTAAAAGAAACCATCCTTATAAAAAAAGATAATATAACAATTTTGTCATATTTACTTATATTCAAATTTAATTGTTGTAGCCTACGTTGTCACGGTGATAATCTGTGGTAACGGAAGTAGACGAAGAGTGCTCGGCGAATTTTTGAATCATCGAAAGCTAATGTACAACGTTTTGACCAATTTTATACATAATACATCTACTGACAATAATAAAATAGCAAATTTAATAAGTTTAAGTTTTGAACAATAGCATATATTTAAAATAGTACAACATCAGTGTTAACTAATTCCTTCGCGGCTTTTACTTCTTTTTTAGTTAAGGGATGAGAGGGGCCCAAACACTGATTCCAGCACGTTTCTTGACCTTACTTGGTCATTTGTGCGTATTAATAACATTGCTATGGGAGAGCAAATTGAGCGTACAATATTGTTTGCCGATACGACACCACGACACTCACTTCCAGATATATCACAGGCGGTAAGTTAAACTTTTATAAAGCGTTATTTTACGTATTTCTAAATTTTTTAACGCGTAACATTCAATATCGTACAAGTTTATAACAGCAACAAACATATTTAGAAAAATCTATAGTTACATTAATTGATAAATGATAATAAAATAATTGAAATAATATTTAAAATAGTCCAGCAGTTATTAACTTCACTTTATTCATTGTAAAGATTACTGTTTACTTACTTTACATTATCATAGTATTATGAAACAACAAAATTAATTTTATACATAATGTAATACTTAAATATTGTAACGTTTTAACCACAATTATTTGTATGGATAGTATTGGTTTAGTGAATACTACATGTAAAAAAATTTAGAGGAATACACTAGTGATTTGTGAAATTTGTGGTCTATATATTTTTGTTGTTTATGTATTTAATATTGCAGCAAGCTTCACAGTCAGCCTAAAACCAATTTTTAAATAAACATTAAACTAAAGGGTTGGATGTAATATATTTTTTATTTTATGGGTTATTGTAATAACTTTGTCATGTTTATTTCATTATACAAAGAGTTAATTTACTCATAGTTGTATATAAAAAAGCCTATTATCATTGCTCATCGCTGGACAAATTGGACTATAAAAAGAAATATATGGTCTTCTTCCACATGTGTATATTTGCTTCTACAAGCACAGTAAATTCTAATGAGTACAAGATGCATTATTCTTCAGTTCTGTCCTTGACAAAAAACAAAACTTGTCTGCTGGAAAGAAAAATGTAATTAGTAATGGCGTCGTTATAACATAAGTTTTAATTGCAAGAGTGCAGTTAACACATTATAAGTGATTAGAAGCAGATATATCTTTGTGATCAATATTATATGCAGATCATTTTAAGCAAGTTTTTTTCATAAGCAAACTTCAGGTTTTTATATACATCGGCAATAAATGTTAATTAATGTATAATTGTGTTAAGATTGTGTAAATCAAATTACAAATAATTTTATCACTACAAACCAAAACACTATGAGATACTAGATATTAAAAATAAAAAGAAATCAATGTGTATGCAGGACACTTTTTGTAATTGTGTATGTTTAGGGTCATGTTAGGCCCTCTAATAAGTCTGCCACCAATAAATGAATTGAACTCTTTACAACATAACTTATATAGGATAAACATTTATTTATTTTGGGGAATATACTATACAATTTCCTGTTAGACATTTTGACGAAAACGGATGCACGAGTATACGCATGCCTCTGTTTGCGACAAACTGATTCTGAGCAGAAAGTAAATAAATTTAATTAAAAAAACCGACGGGATTATAGCAGTAGCACTAGTGTGTAAAATCGCGTAGGCAGTGCTTGTGATTACTTTCTGTGAACCCTTGTCTTCTTAAGAAAGCTCATTGGCTTTAAAATACAACTATTTGCCTGTTGTCGTATTTGGTATTCCTTGCCTGCCGCAGATGGCGGTTAAACTGTACTCAGGTACGAGAATTCTCCCTGTGTCCTGAATGCACATTTAAAACGCGCACCCGAAGAGTCGTTTTTTAAGAGGTGTTTATACTTAGGAGCGTATTTAGGGTTTAGAAATTTCATATAAAACTGACATTTATCTTATTTCGATGACAAACACTCTTCTCTCTATCAGAGTGAAAAATTATATTCTGAAATATTGTTGTCACAACTTTATAATATTTACTAGAAATTAGTGATGAATCCAGTATGAAAAGTGATACCAGGTGGGATGTGTGCTCAAGTGAGACAGGGTGTAAAAACAATGAACCGGTTTGTACCGAATAACACTGGAGCGTATCTATATAGATGTGGGCAGGTGTTTGGGTTTAGTGGTTCATTGTGAATCACGTGTGTGCTCTTGTTCAATAACATAGACGGTTCACATAGGGATCGTTAGGGTTGTGAGCAACCTTTGTTATTACATTGCGAAATTAATATGAATAATGTCTAAATTATTATAAGGAGATAACAGTAATTATCATTATTATCAGCCGATAGACGTCCACTGTTGAACATAGGCCTGACATGACATGACATCGCATGACGGTAATTATTACTCCAATATTGCTGTACTTTCATTACCAGCGTCATACGGCACTTTGTATATTACAATAGCTCTCTAATTTAACTATAAGAGCCAGATTGATGCATCACACAGTCTCTTTGAGGGTACAAAGGGTGCAATAGAATTTTAAAATGAACTTATAAGTAACCAGCTATTCCCTGCCCATAACTCCCCGCAATTCTATTTAGGGAGGGGATATTGTAAAATCCGTTCTTAGCTGATTTATACTCTGTAAAAGAAATATTCCTACTAAATTTCAAGTCTGTTGACCTTACCGTTCCAGAGATATCATGATGAGTCCTCACATAAGTGGAAGTCTCTTATATGTACATGGATAGCCTAATAATGGTGCTAGAGAATAAAGAGATAAATAGAGTATATTTCAAAGATAAGATTGACAGTTGGTTGAACTTACCAAAAACGAGACACATTGTATGCTCGAACTTTAAAAATTTCACGGTCCCTTATCTTAGGTTAAAAATTAAAGCTGGTTATTATCATTATGCAATTGTGTGTTAGGTCAGAAAGTCTAGTCTAAAAGTCATTTGCTAGTAATTTAGAAATCCTGGAAGCACGAGAGCTACGACCCCATATCCGAAATGAGATTAGTGGTAACGTAACCAAAAAAAGCTTCGCTTCAGGTTTAGTTTATTGTTGAAAGCTCATGCCGCTATCAGTAAACTCAAGGTCTAGATATATATAAGGCAGATAACTAATTTTACGTTTATATAAAGCATCCTAATGGTACTTAGCCTTCTCTCTCTGGTCAAAGATCCATAGTTAAATCCAAAACATGTGAAAAAATTTAGTGTCAAGAGGCACGGGTGAATACCAAGTGACTGACAAGGATTTATTTTATTTATTTATCCTTTATTGTACACCAGTTACAAGATATGGAATACATTGTATATATACATAAATGTACAATGGGCGACCTTATTGCACAAAAAGCAATTTCTTCCAGACGACCCATTGGAAAGGAAGACAAACTAAAAGCAAAGAAAAAATAGTGGTGCACTAAATAATTAAAAACTATAACACTTGATGAAAGATGCAAGCAATAGCACAATTAGACAGAATTTATAATTTATACTTTATGATAGTAGTTAGTTAAGTGTCTTTTGAATGAAAATAGGGATTTGGCGAAACGAATATGGTTCGGTAAAGAGCTCCATAAGCAAACCGTCGTAACGGAAAAGAGTTTTGAAAAAATGAAGAGGAATGCACAGGGACGCGAAGGAAAAGATTTTTTAAAGAGCGCAGAGTACGACTGTGGCAATCGGAAATAAATTCGAATTGATTTTTTACGTAGTAAGGTGTTAGAGGATTGACAATATCTTGTATAAAATAGAAACAATGTGAGTATTCCTGCGAAGACAGATTGGGAGCCACTTGAGTTTTTTTCGAAATTCAGAGATGTGATCATATTTGCGTAGCCCAAATATTGAGTCGTATACACAAATTTTGAATACGCTCAAGCTTATACAACTGCGCTTCAGTTAAATCAAGATAGCAAACACCGGCATTGTCGAGAATAGGCAGAAGAAGAGAATTAGCAAGCGCAACCTTAGTGGTTGTTGGAAGAAAATTGCAGAGTCTGCGCAAGGAGCTTATAGCTCCATACATCTTTCTACTACGTTAACTTGCGGCGTCCACGATAGACAGGAGTCAATGTAAATACCTAAATTCTTAACTTTACTATTATAAGGAATTACGTTACCATCAAGAATAATAGGCGATACACCGGACCAGTTAATTTTGGAGAGTACTCTAAAGCTTCCGATTATGACTGATTGTTTGTAAGAGTTTACGTTCAGACCATACAATTTACACTAACCCCTAATATAAGCAAGATCAGAGGTAATGCTGTGGACGGCCTGACAGAGATCATCAAGAGAAGCTCGAGTGTAAATTTGGAGATCGTCAGCATACAAGCAGTAAGAAGAAAATAAGTCGTGGGTTATAGAATTGATGAAAATAGCGAACAGGATTGGAGACAACACGCCACCTTGAGGCACGCCAGCATCGGTGTTTAACTAACTGGAGGAATTATTCTGCACTTGGACACGTTATTGATGGCCAAACAAGTAACTATGAAACCAGTTAATAACAACCGGAGTTATGTTAATAGTGCGCAGAATACTTAACATGATATCAAAGTCGACAGTGCCAAAGGCATTACTAAATTCAAGAAACGTAAGTACTGTTAGTTTTTGATTTTCCATTCCATGACGAATGTCATCCGTGATTTTCAGTAATGCAGTAGTAGTACGTTGGCCAGGACGAAACCTGGATTGTAAGGGATTGAAGAGGTTATTTTTTAAGAGCTATGGTCTCAGTGGGTCAATATTAATCTTTCTACAACTTTGGACTGAAGGGGGAGTAAAGAAATAGTGTGATAATCATACAGATAAGAAGGGGTCTTCTTTTTCAGGAAAGGAATTATGTTGGATTTTTTTCCGATGGGAAGGAAGGGATGAAGTATTAATATATTTGTTAAAGATAGATATGATATCTAGGATGGGAACTATCATTTTACGACTAATGCAATCAACACCGACGGCATCCGAGTGGATAGTTAAAATTGTCCTCCTAACAACACACAGTTGTTCGATTGACTAAAATAAAAAAAGTATGTGTCAGGAGTTGGTTTAGCTGAAAGATTTTTTAGCTTTGATTGCTTAATTTGCTCATTAGTGCAAGGACAAGAAGAGAAATGGTGATTTAACAGATTGGAATCGATATTTGATGGTAGGTTTGAGCTTGATTTTTCAACTCCCAATGACTTAAGAAATTTCCAAACCCTGGAAGGGTCTGGATCTTACATGAATATGGCGTCGTTGTGCATTTTTACACATTGTTGCAACGATTCCGTATTAACCTGTATTTCTCTTTATTGTCATCACAGGGCTCCGCTTTGAATTTCTATTTTTAACGATTTTTTTTTAATACTATCATCCAACAAATGGGAAGGGAGATGACAGTCGCGCGCTCGACGAGTAGGAGCGTGAAGGTCATATAACTGTTTCAGTTTAGTGTTAAACAGAGGTACTTGTTCATCCACAGTAGGCGTGTTCAAGACATCAAACCAGTTAATTTGTTCTGCATCTTTTAATAGACGTTGAGAATCTAAGCCACTAAAATTACGCTGAAGTAATATTCTCGATTTAGCCTTGGAGGTTTCATTTTGTAAGACTGATAAAGAAGGTCGTGATAAGAGAAAGCATCGGCAGCTAGCTGACCATGTGTTGCAACATGATCAAGGGGGAACACAATCATTAAGTCAAGAAGAAAAGGAGCAGAATTACGAAAACGATGTAATTTAAAATTTTACTGTCGTTGAATTTTCTCTTTCATGCGGCTCATTATTGAAGGTCGTGTTTCTCTTCAAAAGCGTTTACTGAATATGTCCGTCCACCTTATCACCTTTGTCTTCGACAGGTCTTAAAGCAGTCGGAATATTGACTCCTAATATGGGTTGGACTTGGTCGAATCAGGGGGTAAGGTGTTCGACTACAAGTTTATACAGTTTCAGGTAGTCTCCAAGTATTGTAGCCAAATTAGCGAAGAGAGTACTTGTTGGTCCTGTCCTGACCTGGTGTCTATGTACTGTAACGGTAGTGTTGGATAACCTGCTAGTGGTTTTACGTTGACTGAGAAGTTCTTGTATATGGTAACTTAATTTCTCTTCTATGATTCATGGTTAGTTTGGACCATAACGAATAATAAACTTATTGCTTATTATTGTTTATGTTTAAGTCTAGTTTTTAAATAAATATCATTTAATATTTTTTATCATAGTTATATCATCCCTGACCTGCTGATTGTTAGGTAGTATCCGTAAAGTCGGTAGTGTCCGGTTATAGTTGCCGTCAAGCGACACTCTGTTTTGCCAACACGAGCCATTGTGCTGGGATGTCGGACAGTTCAGTCTAGTGTCGGGAGATTTCTCCGATGTCGGCTGATTTGTATCACGTGAATTAAATCCACGTGCAAGGTGTTTTATCCGTATTAAAAAAAAAACAAAACTATTTAGACCCAGTGTTCGTTTGTCGAGTGAGGCTCAAGACTATTTATGGGGTCTTCGGCCTCCAGCGAAGTATGAGAATTTGATTTTCTATACACATCTTTAAATAATACAAAGTTATTTGTGTTTAATATATTTTTAACTATTACATAGTATAAGAATGGAGTATTTGTACGTGGTGTGGTATTAGCGAATTCAAAGTTCAAGGTGAGTTTACACCAGTGTGGTATTCAACGGTATGAATAAATTATTTACCTCAATACTATAATTTGCGTCTTATATAAAATAATTTACTTCACTTACATTTTTTTAATAGTTCTTTTGAGAAATTAATTTCAATGTAAATAATAAGCTCGATTGACCGTATTCCATCTAAGTTTAGTTAAATGCGTTGGTGTGGTTTTGTGGTTGCTAAAATTTGTTACATGCTTATGGACGCTACCGCCATTTATTTTAATTGTGAAGTTCTTTAAACATTAGTATATTATTTAATCTTATTATTGAATACTTCTTAAGGACAATTAAGAAGAAATAATAGTGTTTGATAAAGTTTAGAAGAGACAAACGAATCATCAGTTTGCCTAACGCAGCATTTCATACGCTAAAGTCCATATCTACTGTTTAAGATTTACTTAACTTATTGTGCTGTTTATTCATTAACTTTTAAAAGTAATAGACAAATGATAATATAAAATACGTTTTTTTTTTAATTTGCTGTATATGCAAATTACCTAAGAGTAAATAGTAGTAGTCGAATGGATTTTTTTTAATAAATAAACGTTTTATCAACCTTTACCCCATAAGCAATATGTCAGTGAAGTCATTTGTAACAGAGGAATATATTTAATTAGATAAACGTTTAAACTTAATGCATAATATATTCTACATAAGGCAAAATGTAAAACCGTTATTACTGTTTTTTCTTTTGGTTTGTATGCAACGTTAATTAATAGCAGATAACAGAACTTATGGCCCATTAAATTCATAGTAAAACTACTTCCACGGTGGGTAGGTGATGTAGGACATAGATCAGATGGAATCGCCGTGATTTTGCAATTTCCGTTTGTAGTAGAATGTATATGCTTTATAGCATGCTAATTCACACCTCAGTAATCCCAACAAAGCTCCATTTCATCATCTGAAGAGAGTTATGCTAACATATTAGACCTTTAGAACTCATTCGCAACTTTGTCAACCGGACCCAAGGGATCAAGCGCACGTAAGCTTCACCCTCCTTCTTTACGGTCTCCTACTTATTTCCGCATTGAATAGGAAGAGGTTGTATTCTCAGTAATAGAAATCTTGCCTTCCATTTTATTTTATCTACCCTACCTTCTATTGTGCTTCTTTTTAATATTTCTTAACTTGAATTTTAATGGCTTTCTTTATACGGTAATTTGTATGTATGTATTATTGCACCCATTAATTAAGTTTTTATTTAAACCCGTGGCGTGTGTAACCTAGTTAAAACTTTAGATAAGTAATAGTCCCTTGATCACGCGCAGTTTGCTTGATCGCAGTTTAAGTACGACTGATAAGGTAGCAACTAAGTTATTGTTATGATTTTAAAATACACCACTATATCATCACCATTATCATTTCAACCGATAGACGTTCACTGCAGGATATAGGTCTCTTGTAATGTGTTCCACAAAGTGGGGTCTTGGATTTCGATGGACGTTGGGATCTGTATGCGCAACGTTGGCAGGCCCCTCACCAGTTGGACAGAGGACTATTATATAGTTTTTGATAAATTTTTAGTGAACGAGTTTATCAGGTTCAGATTTAATCTGTATAAATGATTCATATGATCTATTTTAATATTAAGGAATTTGTTGGAGGCTGCTTTAAATTCAAACTACGATATTATCTAAAAAAAATTCTAATAAAAACTAAATTTTTAATACGAAAACTGGAAAAGAGCTATTATCATTTAATCGTTCCAGGCGGGATATTTTTTTTATATTGCAAAGCACAATTTTGTTGGAATGAAAAGAAAAAACTAGATCAAAATTAATTGATTCAGTGTTTTGGGGACACCGTTGTCACAGACATAACTATACACAAATATATATGGAAGCGATACATAATTTATATATTATGCATATCAATAATACCTATTAATTACTTTATTACCTTTATCTACACTTACATACAATATGTATTTATATGTATTTTTAATTTCTTTTACTCCTAATGTTCACACTTTTGTCTTGCTAGGTATTGCTGGACGATGTGTCTTTAGCTTTATGGTCACCTTTTGTTTATTCATTGTATTTTTTATTATCGTTTGTATTATTGTTTGTGTAAATTTAGATGTGCGTAATTTTATTATTAATAATGTTAGTACACAATAGGTCCATATATCACATCGTATAAACTGCATCAGTCGACTCTAGATAAGGCGTATGTAATGTGTTCATTGTTTCCGAAATTATTACTATACGACATATAAAGGATATATGCAAAGTTGTAAAATGTATCTCTGTTGAAGATTTAGAATATATATATATATATATAGGCGTTTGATGTATTTACAATCGCTCCAAAAATCTAGATCGACTTCAGCACAATTTTCTAGTTTGGAAATCATTAGTATAGCTAAATGTTAGTATATAAATTGTTAATCTTTGTCAATTGGTATAAATGACAATAAATACTATAGATTTTTTTTCATAGGGATCGTAAAAGCTAGGAAAGCTCTTGAAAAATTTGACTCCACGGCGAAGTGGCTAAATGCTTGCCTTTTCACACAGAGGTCTTTAATTCGATCTCAAGCTCACATGATGTAGAGTTATCTTAACATCTGCCGTCGTAACAACATTGCTGTGTTCCAGCTGTATTTATAAGACAACCAGAGTATTTTAAGCGAGCACACTCCTTCCACGGCTTCGTTGTAACTTATTACCACGTGAAGTTTACGTCAAGTTATAGCCTATTGTATATAAAAAGAAATAGGTAAAGTATTATAAAACATTTGACTGAAAGTAAAACTAAAAACCGCTGACTGGACTATTGCGTACTCAGCCATAGTTGTTAGTAAATTTTTAATAAATAATTATTATTAAGCCAACGTTTCCTTTCGAATAGATGAGTTACCGTTAAAATGTACCGTAAGTTAACAATCAGGGAAATGTGCAAACACGCGTTGCGTTGGTTTCACTTACGCTATAGTCTTATAGTGAAGTCTTTCAAGTTTTGCGTCAGTTGCTCGTACGGACTTGCTCGCGAACGTGTTTCTGTGAATGTGAACTTATATTTGTATATAATATAAAAAAAAATAATTGTGGACAAACTAGTGTACCGAGGCTATTAAAATGGACCGCAAGGAAAAGCAGGTTTGCTTTATTATAATAACGATGTAAAAAAAAATACGTGGGATATTTAGTTATATGCATAAACTTGCATTAATTTTTTTTTTATTGGAATATATAAATTTTCTGATTGCGTACGTATTATATAACCACATTTTCCTTTCAATGTTGTCTGTTGTGTTTCCCAAAGTAGTACTTTTGATTTGAAAATAATTTAAATTCTTCATATGTTGTCGGAACTAATTTTAAAGCGCGCCAAACGCGCTTAGATAATATCTACCTGTTCCCAGCCCAATAATATTTAGTCAACGAGTCTGTAACACCCTCACAACTTCATTTGGGGAAGGAATTTTGTAAAATCCGTTCTTAGATTACTTGTTCTCGGCAAAAGGAATATTCTTGCCCAATTTCAAGTTTCTAGGCCTTACAGCTCCAGTGATATCGTGAGGAGTAGTACATAGGGGGAAATCTATTATATTTCGGTTTTTCGTACTGAACAAAGTTGAAATCTCAGCATCACGCTACTTGGTACAAATTTTGCTCAAGGTTCTACAGTTACATTTTAAAAAAATCTTCGATTAAGAGAATTGTGGAAGCCAATCTAATTTCAATTGACATTGGAAGAGTTTTTCATTTTTATGTAGTTTTAAAAACACTGAAAAATGTTACAATACGTTTCAAGAGACAAGTGAAAACTTAAGCATACTAAGATCGTAAATAAGTTAAACGGTAAAGTATTGAAACGATTGCATTTCGTGGACTTAATTTTGCATGATTCTTCATTTAGGTATGCTTTCCAATATAACTTGAACAGGATGTACACAAGGACTAATAAATTACCTACTGTATTTTAATACTGTTTTATTATCAAATGAATATAGCTTCGATTACACTTGTATGTTCCTTGTATAAAGAGAATGTAAATAATTTGAGTTAGCACATAAGAAAATCTGACTAGGTACTATAATATCTTATAATGACTAATTCTATCGTCCAGTATTGGTTATTATATACAGATAATATGATGAGAAATTACCTAAACATATTACTTAAAATCTTGACAAAAATCAATATTTTAAAATCAGTTTTGATTAAATTAGTTTCGTATCGTTCTTGTTAGGATTTATGTATCTTCAGCATCTTATCCAATATGTTGGTAATATTACCATAACCTTAAAATTTGTTTAATTACCTTTAGAACCACCTATATAATAAAACCGCGTTTGTGCAAAAATCATGTATGAATTCATTGATTTATGACTACACTATATGAGAAGAAACCTTCAGACTGCTGTACTCACATAAAATAAGCATACCGTTATGTGCTAAGGTACGAACGGAAGTCAACTTTAATACCTTCTATTAAGTTATATGGTCAAATAGCATAAGTTGACCACGTGCTTGAATGTACCGTAATTTCAATTCCCGGTAACATGTTAGTTTTTAAATAATCTGAGGAGCATTGTTAGTAGATTCGGTAAAATAAAAAATACTTGACATTTTTGATCATCATCATTACTGGACATAGGAGACCTAATAGTGTTTCACAAACCACGGTCTTGCCTATACGATATGAGCTTATTATGTTATCATTAAATATACTGGGAAAATTTAGAATTGTAATTGTTGATTGTTTATTACAAAAGGTGATTTCATTGTATTTGTTGAATTATTATACAAATGTATGACTGGAGTGTTTTGAGGCAAGGTCGAAGCAGTTGGTAAACGGTTTGCTCCAGCATGGTGCAAAGTGTAAATGACCGTATGTTTTACGATACAAGTTTTATTAACACGGTCACCTTTTACGCATCGATTAAATTGACCACATTTTTTATGGTTACACACAGACGTACACTGCTGTTGCTAAGTTATATAGAAGCAGTTATAGTTTTGTGTGTATTAATTACTTCCATCAGTTGAGAGATTTTCAAAAATCGTTTATCCTCATAGTCACTGTTTATCTGTGATTAAAACCCGTTTGTTTTGTTATATATTATTCAGTGGTACGTCTATCAAACTAAGTAGTTAATCTTTGATTTATAACATGATAAGAGAGTGAAAATGTATGGTTTTAGCTTTGAAATAAGTTTTATTTGAGAGGAAAAAGGCGCACGATATGGATTATATTGACTAATCTATTACTTTTTGTAGTAAATAGTAATAAATGAATATTTAATACAAAACGTAGTGTGTAGAAACATTTGCCTTTTCCTGGAAGGTAAAATATATTGCCAAGGAAGCAAATGTTATCTTTTGACCACTTATATAGATATTAACCCCTGAGGGAGGTATTTGAATTACGTCGGCGTTTAATGTACTTTTACGGGCTACGAGCTATAGGTTCTTAATTGATCCAGATGCTAGGTATGAGATTCATTATACATCTAGTTAATTTTGGTTTCGAAACGTCTAGACATAAATGAATATTACAATATTCATGGTATACCAAAAAACTTATAGTTGCTGGGTTTCAGCCAATTGTGCTGCTATGTCTTTATAATAAGTATTTACATTTCAAGTTTACGTTGTAGACACGAATGCTATTATTCTCGCATTAGTAGCCTTTTTTTTCATAGTTCGGTCACGATCATCTTACATAAATGCAGAATTATATTACGCAATAAATTTTTACTTAACTTCAATTATCTTAAACTGGTAAAGAAGGAAATTGGGTTCAAAGAGAGAATATTTGTTTTCCTATACGACCACATATAATTTGATCAAGTTGTACCTCAGGCATGATAGGGAATATAGTCTGGTTGGTGGGAGAAGTCCGTCTCGTGTCGAGCTAGCTTTATTTCGAGAGTAGCTTTCTTCAAATCAGCTATTTCTATAGTCAAACAGTAGTGTGCAAGCTAATTGTAATGGTTCTATTTAAAGTGCGAATTATAAAAAAAATCTGCTTCATGTGGCTTCATTTGTAGTTCTCGGTTTTTTTTTTTCAACGTATGGTTAATTTGAAACATTGATAGGATTTTATACACAATATATCAGTTTGCATATAAAAAAATCTTATATATTATATAATACAGACGAGGTTAAGAATAGACACAGTATACACGAGACTAGCTCATCTTTCCCGGTTGTTTTGCGGGCTGTAACACTGCCGCAACTTTCTTTAGGGTAGGAATTTTGTAAAATCCTATACTAAGCGAAAGGAACATTCCCACCAAATTCCAAGTCTCTAAGCTTTATGGTTCCAGAGATATCGAGATGAGTCGTTACGTAGGTGGAAGTTCTTAAAATATTTCATTAAATTTGTAAGACGAATTGAAGTATATAAAACTTAGTGAACTCTATCTAGCATCAGAATAGCAGCTCCTCTTAGACTCATGTCAACGTTTACAGTTGTACTGAAAAACATACTTTACAAATATTTGCCTTGTCTGTCTGACTCGTTATTTCGATAAAACTATGAAACTGTCGCAACGATTTCGACGATACTTATATTGGCAGATAGCTATTGATGTTGGGATTAACATCTTCATCCATCCTCTTCATCCTATCTACCACATCACACTAGTAGGACGACTCACGCGCATATTGTCACAATCGTCAGATATAATATCGCATTTGCATTATCCCTTGTCGGAGATAACCACATTTGTTTATAGGCTCTGAAGTTATCTCAAAGTAAACCCATGATCTTTGTTGCCTTTGTCTGTATAAATTATGATATTTGCTCTTAGCGTTAAAATCATATCATATATTTACATTACAAATGCACATTGTTATTAATGCACAAATATAGATCTTTCATCTTACAGTATTAAGGATGCGAAAAGCAATTAGTAATTTTGAAAAGGTTAACAAAATTTATTAAGTATACGTTGTGCCTTCAGTATAAACTCCCAGTCTCTCTATCTCCAAGGTAGTTCGTTTTAAGGCTTGCGGTCAGTATCACTCTTGCTGTCTATATAGGACGATCTGCTTCCACAGATTCCAGTCAAAGGTTCCCTAGTAGTCAATCAAAATATGATTTAATTTTATGCCCTTTTGTCGTATCAACACTAAAGGTAAAAAAGTAGATATTACTTAGTTGCGTTTAAGTTGTTAAAAGGAAGAAGTTATTAGGATATTTTAATGCCACCCAACAGCATTGCCAATTTCCGGGCCGTCAACTCATGTTGATAGCGACATTCATCTTCAGCCTCTTCATCACTTAACACCACGTCAAATTGAAGAGCAGCGAGAAACGTCAATTTTTTTTGGATTTATATATGGCAATGATAGAGGTCTTTGAAAATGGCTCTAGCCATTTATCAAAAATTTCAAAAAAAGTTTTATGCGCTGTCTATATATAGTTGATGATACTAATTTGACTCATGTATGCATAGCAGATAATTCAAATTTTATTATACCATATGACCGTCATCTACTTTGCATGTTACGATCGATGTGGTCACCAATATGTCTCTGCATTAAATTAAGCTCATTTTAGTATTAATACAATAAAGCCTGACTGCAAGCATTATTGAAACGTTTGTTAATTTGAAGATTCTGTGATCACTAAAGTTGAGATGATCAGGTGAAGGATTACCATGAATGCTTCACAGGCGACTTAAGTTTAAAATAGTTTTTTTATTTCTACGGACCGATGAGACGAGCGAGACGTTTATCTGATGGTAAATGACATCTACTCATAACAAAGTGTAACTAGTTAGGATGATGTACACTGCACCACATTGTGCTAGTCGCCTTAAGACGTATGATGTTAATTTCGTAACTTCGGTAAAGTTACTAGGCATAACGCCCTTTGAACAGAAACAGGGTAATGTTTGTACACTACTGTTGGCGGCAGAAATAGTAGTCGCGGTGGTACCTTCCTAGACCGTCTCCAATAATAATACCACCAGTGTGGTATTCAAATTTGCGGAAAGTACTTGTTGGTAATAAACAAACGTGGTTGCAGGTTGGTGGCTGGTTTCGCTGCGTCAGTCGTTCTCATAGTGGTTGAGTTCCTAACCTTCATCTTGGGACTAACAATGTTCTCACCATCCGTCTCGCTGACTTGTATCCTTTTGCTAACAAAACTAATATCTGCTATATTATATTTTATTTATATTAGCTATTAACCAGAGAGATTCTTTTTTAGTTAAATTTCTAGATTTCGTCCTTAATTCCACTTAACATCCTTAACAGTTTAACAGCAATCGGTTGCCATGGGTTTGCCTCAATTGGTTTGTCCTACTTCATCCTAGACGGCTGGATGTGCGACTGGTTCTGGCCTATCTTCTTGTTGTGCTCAGCGCTGCCATCCATTGTGGACATCACGACAGCTATTTATACTTTGTGCTCCCTTAAGTGGTGATATTAGGACGTATATTTATAAGGACAAATTTAAGTTTTATTATATATGCAATGGTTTGAAATAAACAAAAAGATATTTTTCATGTTCTCTTTTTCTTCATAATCATTCCGTCAACCTCAATTTTTGGACACTGTACCAGTTCCTCCCAACTATGGTGGTAGGTGATAGGGAATCGCAATGTGTTTGTTTGATTGTATGCTACTGTAATGTATGTTTACACAAATGTTATAGTGCCATATCATAGTGCGCTATTGATTCAGATGAGAATATATTCCGTAAGGGTATATTATTCTTTTGTTGAAGAATAATATAACAATTACTAATATAGTCAGATTACTATATATAGGGACAGTAGAATAATCATATAGTTTCTTTCTTTTATACCTTTTTTTGTTTCGTCGGGCAATCTTCGAAAGACACCCTGCTTCTGGTAGGAAGTCAAGGTTACCTGAAATTATTACTCACTAAAACCTCTTCGATGGTGTGTATCAGTGCATTCGGAGAGGTACGACGCAGATGAGGCAGAACGCACCGGTGCCTCTCTACACTTTGTGTTAGCACGTCTCTGGGGAAGGGCTAAATCTTCCTAGGCACCATCGCTCATCCATATCCTGTCCCACGCAGGTTCGCTTGTGGAGCGATAGGGGCCCCCGCCATCAAGTCCGCGAATCTTCTATACCTTTTTAGTCGCGTTCTACGACAGGCAGGGCTTACCTTAATCCTTTTCTTACTAGCCAGATACTGCAGAGCTCTTCTTTCTTTTATCAGATTTAAATTAACACTTCAAACCCGTTTGATAATGAGGAAATTACATATTTACTTATATATAGGAATATCCCGAGATCATCGTCCAAAACTTACGCGTAAACACTGAAAATTTTGTACAGATATTGCTTCTGGTATTTAGAGGTCATCTAAGTACGAATTTTACAAAATTCCTTCTCCCAAAGAAGTTGCAAGAGTGTTACGGGCAGCAAAGCTGGCGGGGAAAAGCTAGTGTATTTATAAATATATATTATGTATTTATGCAATGGGGTCCTGTACAACAACTGACGGGCTTTTTCTTTATGTGGGGAAATCCTGCATGGATAACGTTGGCCCACTAATGGCCCCAACATAATATGGGGTTCCTCATGGGAGACCCAAGACAATGGTTATGCGTGGATAATACTAGTCGCGCCTTCTTGAAGCTTATTGTACTGGGTAGTGGATTTCCTCGTATTCGTTACTTAGCTTGCGTTAAGGGGCTTGGAGGAGGGCATGATCCCTTCTCCTCCGACGCCCGGGTCTCTGGCTACGGATGGCGAGGTTAGAGGCACTTTCTTTCACTCGCTCCGCAGCATCCTTCCGCGAACTCACGGGACCCAAGCCAACCTAATCTGCTCGTGGTTCACCCTGCTAATTAACAAACGAGTCTCTGGCTCCTACCAATCTACATTGGACCAGCGTGGTGAGGAATCGCCCAAATCTCTCATATGAATCCCTATAAATGACGGCCCTTTGTGCTTGGTTGCGGGAAGCTGCTGGATGCGGGCATCGGAGCACTGATTGATGTGGAGATCTTTGGAGGATAAGATTAACGAAAAACGTATACAAGGTAAGAAAGATTGGACAAATCGGTGCAGGTCGACTTAGGCGGATATATTTCGATCAAATCGAAGATGTCCTAAAGAAAGGCCAGGTCAAGAGTACTCGCAACCGACGAGCATGCATGAAGATGCTCATGAAAGTGGAGAAAGCGAGAGTGTGCCAGGATCGTAGCAAGTGGATAGAGAGGGTCTCTGCCTACCCCATGGAAATGAGGCATGATATTTATGTATGTATGTATCTTTGAAGGAGCCCTATGTCCAGTAGTGGACGTCTATCGGCTGATGATGATGATGATAATAAGGTACTATAGTATTAGATTTTCGAGCAAACGAGCGTAGTTTGTTTCACGCATACTTATTATTTATGTATAAATTGTGTTTTTTTTTTATAGCCTACAGTAACTATTCATATTTTCATAGGTAATAAAATCTGTCATCATCAGCTGATAGACGTCCACTGCTGGACATAGACCTCCATCAAAAATTCCCACTTCAGGTAGGGATTCATATGGGGGGTATTTGGGCTATTTTTAACCACGTTGGCCCAATGCGGGTCGGTGGGAACCAGAGCTTTGTTTGTTGATTAGCAGGGTGCACCACAAGCAGGTAGGTTGGCTTGGATCCTGTAAGTTGTTGTGAGGGACTCCTTATACCCTATAAAATCTGTACCTAGGTATTATGCTAGATTATCAAAAATATATGAGCAGACTTAGTCTGATGAACGTTTTTAATTTTTTTACAGGTAGCTAACGAGCATCAGCATTTGACGCAGTCACACGAATATAAAGCGGGATGGTCGTTCTTCTTGGTGCTGGCCGGTGTGGTCACCACCCTCGGCTCCTCACTGCCCGTCGGCTACAATATCGGTGTAGTGAACACACCAGCTGAGGTAATTATAAGATACTTCTTCTTCCTTCTGCCTTTTTCCCATTCTATGTGGGGTCGGCATAGTATGTACTTCTCTTCCACATCTCTCTATCAGCCGCCATATCTAAATTCACACTCTTCTTACACATGTCATCTTTCACACAATCTATCCACACTTTCTTCGGCCTTCCTCTACCCTTATAACCATCCAATATATTATAAGATCAGACCAAACCATATAATTATAAGATACATTACCCTAATATTTAATATATCGCATAGAGCTTAAAACTCTAATCTTATCTTAAAACTACCAATGATTTCAACTTCTATTTAGTTGACCGAAAATTAACAACTAACATTGGATAATAATGCTATGTACATAACCTATGACCAAAAATAGGCTCTTAATCGGAATGGTTCCTAGATTCTTTTTTTGTAGATAAAAAGAGTGTATCTTAAAGTAGGAGAACAATAATAAAAAAAATATAAGAAAAATTTAATTTTAATTGATTTAGTACCAATTAATTTCTGTTTCAACTTTGCTCAGGTTATCAAGACATTCTGCAATGAGAGCTTCGTGAGCCGTTACAATCTACCTCTTAACGAGACATGGCTCAACATCCTCTGGTCCTCTGTAGTGTCCATATTTATAGTCGGAGGATGCACTGGGTCCGTGCTCGGTTCGGTCTTAGCCGACAAACTTGGGAGGTATTACTACAACTTTCTTTTTAAGCACACAGCAGAGCCGGCAGGTTTATGAGGGTTGTAGCACTAGATTTACCGATTCAAAAAAATTCTAATACCAACTTCATAGCATATGGTCTTGGAATAGAACCCTAGAGCTTCTAACTAAAAAACTTAATTATAGTTAAAATATAGATACCTGTTTTTACCCTCAAATGTAGTATTACTTAAAATAGGTTGAAATGATGATGATGACACAAAAATCCTTGTCATCATCATCAGACGATATTACCACAGGCATTAGACTCAAACAGCGCAAGAACGTTTTTTGTGGAATATACTTCCAAGAGTCCTGTGTCCAGCCGTGGACGGTCATCGGTTGAGGTTATAATTATGTTGATGCTGGTGATATTATGTTTATATCATCAGGGTTTTACCGTTTCAGAAAGAATGCAACAATCGTCACAAGTGCCTTATCGATTGCCGGCGCCGTTTTGTTCCTGCTGTGCCGCGCGGCCAACTCTGTTGAGATGCTGGTTCTTGGAAGATTGCTGGTCGGTTTGGCCGGAGGTAATATAATAAATACCATATTAAACATTACCATGAATTTACATATTATAAATTTATTCTTATATCAAATTAACTAATCTGAATGATTTTTTTTATTCATTGCTCGTTTCATTTCGACGATTGGTTTCAGAATCATTTGCCCACTTGTCGCCAAAATAAAATGACTTCAATAATAATTAGCGGTAACATGTTAAAGCAAATAATTTTAAATATATGTAAAAGACTTTAATACAATGTCTTAAAATTAAATTTTCTAAATAGAATTGTTATAAATAATAAATATTAGTTTTACATTATAACATTTGTGTTATTACTTACCGTATTGCTTCTTAGTAAAGTCCAAGTTGTATATAATTTGTTTTTTTTTTTTAATAAAATAAAAAATGTAATAACGTTTATGTTGTAAAAGTTGCTATAAATCTTTTCCAGGGCTCACCACCAGCATAGTGCCCATGTACCTAACAGAGTTGTCCCCGTTAACTCTTACTGGTGCGATGGGCGTAGCCTGTCCTATGGGCGTCAATGTGGGTGTTTTAGTTGGTCAAGTCATGGGATTGCATTTCTTGTTGGGTATGCATATTATAAGATTTTCTTGCTTATAACATTATGGTATAGTTACTATTATAATAAGATGGAGGGACTTGGAAAAAGTTTGCAAAGTTAGAGAGATTATATTATTTAGGCTGATCAAAAGTCAATAGAAATATATGACTGTTTGAGAAATAAATTCATCTAGTATGTAGCGGTAAATTGTTTCCACTAACATAATTCCTCACCCATATTAGCCATATTTCTAAAATCAAGCCATATTACTATAAAAGAACCTGATAACAGTTAAGCTCGACTTTGTACATTTACTTTATTATAAGCTGATAGACTCTAATTGCTGGAGTTCTCCCACAAAGTTCATGCCAATCAGTTCTGTGGTGGCAGCCTCCAGCGCCTTATCAGGATTTATACATACATATACATCACGCCTCATTCTCAGTAGGGTAGGCAAAGACTACCCTCTCCCCACTTGCTACGATCCTGGCACACCTCTCTCGCTCCCTCCACTTTTAAGATTTATGATTGTTATATACTTTATACTAATTATACAACAATAAAAAAAAGTCTTAAAGCCATGAAGCCTCAGTGTTGTTGCGCTGCAGGTGTTGAAGATGCTGAGGTTTGATTCCTATTGATCTTGAGCTTCCAGTGAAAGAAAACTTCTTCAGAAAACTGACATGTTCGAAGAACAATAGTAGTGTAGTGTATAAATGGCCTTGACTCTTTCCTTGTGAAGCCCAAGTCCTAAAAGTGGAAACATTAATTTAATATTGTTCGATTGCAGGTGGTGTCGACGACTGGCCTTACTTACTATCGGTCTATGCCTTACTAGTCATTGTTTGTTTACCAATATTATTTATATTACCAGAAAGTCCAAAGTACCTATTTATTGTTAAGAGGAATGAAATTACTTCTATTAAAGGTAATATCAATGAACTATTTTCTTTTTTATTATTTATATATAAAATATAATGAAACTACTGTGGACTAATAGGACTGTGTCGCAAGAGACTGTCTGGTCGGTATTATCATAGATCCTGATTCTTCTATCAAAAAGAATTGTGCAAACATTGCTGTGATCCTGATTAATGTGTACCAGTAAAGTTAAAGAGTTCAATGAATGGATGGATAACCTTTTTAACTGCTTAACCGGGCTGTATACCTTCATTAAAGGATACCCGGCGACATCTATCCGGTCACTAGTCCGTCTGGCAATTTGCCATTTGTAGGGCAAACTATGTTATGTTAATTAAATGTCATTTTATTATATTTAGAGTTAAGTCGCCTACGTGGGGTGTCACCAAGCATCCTAACTGAAGACTTGGATCTGCTGCGCGAGGAGCGCCGGGCTGCGGATGTAGCAGCGGCCACTGGAGACGGACAGTGGAGTATGGCGCGTGTGGCAGCGGACCCCAAGCTGCGGCTCATTCTACTCCTCGTATGCAGCACGCAAGCCGGACAGCAGACAAGCGGAATTAACGCGGTATAAACGCACACACAAGTTTCTTTACCTCTTCTTTGTTTCGGTTGATGCAAAGTATATCTTTTGTTTTCCTGGTACTTTTGCCCAATTAAAAAAACAACGACTGGAAAACTAGTTTGTAGATGTCCCGAACGTCATTCATGAATAAAAAAAAAATCACGAAAACCAAAGTATAAATGGTATTATATTAGATATCATAGTCAACAATGCATATACATATATTATAAATTGCGTTCGAATGTCAGGTTACACAGTTTTGTGGTTAAAGTATTAGTGATGTTTTATTCTTTTTTTCCAGGTGTTCTACTACTCTCAGACGATATTCATCCAGGCTGGGCTGTCAGAATCGAGCGCGCAATATGCGACCATCGGCTGTGGGTTCATCAACGTGTGCACCGCCGCACTGATGCTGTACCTGCTGCCGCGTAAGGGCCGTCGTCCGTTACTCCTCGGCTCCGCCTTCTGCGCCACGGTCTTCCTGGCCGCGCTTGCTGCTGCTATGACTGCCATAGTGAGTACTTGTGTTATATGCTCTTTTAATACGAAGCACTAGTTTTAAATACGGTCAATAAACATATCTCTCCATCTCGACTTCACTTTCATTCAGAAACATGACAACTGTCTCCCACTCCGTAGTGTTATTTTGTCCGTATTTTTTATATCAATGTTGGGTTAACAGTTGGCGTGAATTACATATGATCTTAAGAGACAATGAGATCCTCGAGGGTGCAAGCGACAGGTTCATCTGATGGTAAGTGATACAACAGACCACAATATCGCGCTAATTAGCATGATAAAGTTAAAGCGGTGATGAATGAAGTCTAAACCAAAGTCCTTCAGCCTTTCGATATATAATCATTATTGGTTTGTAAATATTTTCCAGGAAGTAGTTTCGTGGATGCCGTATGTTTGTATGATTGCGGTTCTACTGTATGTTCTAGTCTACGGGTTTGGTCTCGGACCCATTCCATACTTCATAGCTTCAGGTAATTCATCTAAATCTTTTACCTTAATAACATTAGTGGGAGATTGAAACACAGAGAAAATTTTCTCTACAACAAAACATCACATAAGTCTCCCTCGCTTACATGATATCATAAAGTCAGCATCAATGTTATTCTTCAGTAATAATTATCTACGTTATAGAGATGTTCGAGGTGGGTCCACGTCCGGCGGGTATGGCTTGGGGATCACTGGCCAACTGGGGCGGCAACTTTCTAGTGGGGCTTTGTTTTCCCACTATGCGACGTGCCATCGGAGCTTACTCGTTCCTCGTCTTCTCTGCTATCACAGGCGCGCTGTTCTTTTTTGTCAGGTATAGCAAGTTGATTTTTGTGGACGCTCCGTTAAATAAAAAAAATCTGTACTGTTTAACATATAAATATATGCATACGATTCTAATAGTAATAGTTTTTTTTAATCATTCTGTTTACATATATATAATCATGCCTCTAACAATATTTTATTATAGCTTGTTTTTAGACAAAACGCATTTTTTTTTAACTCGGGAAAAGCGGTCGTTATTTGACAGATCGGATGTGACGTAAGAGTAGTTGTGTATTGTAGTGAAAAGATGTCAGTATTTGATGTGACGTCACATAAGATGCTCCAAAATAGTCCGGTGACCCCCCAAGAAAATGAAATAGCACAAGAAAAAAACTATGCTTCCATAAACCAAAATATCGGTGATTTACTAAACATAATACTATTATTTAACCCATGTATTACAGAACGTACTTTCCGGAGACCCGCGGCAGTACACCCGCACAAGTGACGCAGCAATGCTCGCAGGGATTTCGCTCGCGGCCGTCCCGTACTGTTGGTCTGCATAGCGTTTGACCGTCACCGTACAACTACCTCGCATCTTATCACCGCAGCACTTAGCTAGCGAAAGTACCAAACTAATATAACTATGGGTTTCAATAAAGAAGTCTTAGCCATTGACAGGTCCCATTACTGGAATAAGGGACACGTCCCATAAATTAGTGGTAAATTTACAATACAAGGGAGATAGCAAGCGGGAGTTTAAATATACTACTGTCATGCAAACATATATGTAGTCCCTGGATCCACTTAGAAACTTACGTTACAATGCAAGCAGCTAGCTCTTGAGCCACAAACGCAGTGTTATATTTTAAAGCATTTAAACAAAATTTTATATATTATTAAAACTGAAGGAAAACATCGCAACGAATCCTACTAATCACAACAATCATGAATAGCTTTCGTTGTGAACATCTACCAACCGGCACTTGGCCAGTGTGGTGAGGCCATCTCTTCTATCTCCTTTTCAAGCAACAGTGGTAACATTGGGAGAGCTGTTTATTTTAATTCATTTAACACTAGGTTTACTATTGAGTTTAAAAAAGAAATTACTTGGAACAAAACAAAAGAAAAAAATATGAAAGTATCATAAGGGGTCATAATAACTTATCTAGTAAAATACTAGTAAACCTAGTGTTAAATAGCGTGAAGCATAAATGCATGCATGTAGAGAGAATTTTTATATTGCGCGCTGTTATTAATGTTTATATAACGTTACCGTTTTTAACTATTTTGATAAATATCTTTTCTCACGTTACTATACATGGCGTCCATTATTTTTTTCTAATACACTGCCATTGAACTTTACATTTGGCATATTTTAACGCATCGGAACGATTGCATAATTTTAATTGTAAAGTTTTAGTAAATTAACAAGGAATAGCTCCATCCAGTTAAATGTCTAGTCTTTTTAACCGCGGATGTGTTTAATATAAGTTATTTATATGCGGCTAATAATTGATTTTACCAAATGATGTGGTAACAAGGAAAAATATCCAAATTTCAGTTTTTTTTTTTTGTTAATTTGTTTTATCGTTTTAGTTTTTTTTTTATTTACTATAATTTTATTATTCTACATTTTTTTTAATGTTTAATTATATTTCACATTTTCACAGATATCATGTTAAGTACTTAATTTTTAGTTAATAGCCTTTATAGCTTAGCATCTAAAAGGATTAAGTGTTTACTTTTTTAATTACTTTTATCAAAATGAAGTACTTACTGTGTGATTTAGATTTTAGATTTTAGCTGCCCTTTTTATTTTGTATTCAGTTATATGTGGGACTTTACAACGCCACAATTAAGATGAAATTAAATACTGTAATTTTTTTTAGATATAAGTAATTTAATAACGCACAAAAACTGATATTAAACAATTTGTAATTTAAATACTTATGAATGCATATATAACTAAAATCGATGCAAGTTTGAGTGTCATTTTCTAAGTCTTCCATTACACTTATAATAGCCAAATGATACAATCAACTAAGTTTGTTTTCTCTTAGCGATTTCGAGATAAAAAAGTGCTATGTTAATTGTAACTTCCACTGTTAACTATATTATGTTTGTGCGTTATAAATTAGGTGAGTTTAATTTTATAGCATAATTGTTTTTTGTATACCATTAACATTTGGTGTAAATGCTCAATAGGTATTCTATTTGTTGTCAATATTTTAGTTCATGATATTTGCCATGATAATTATGTAAAAAATAAACTTTATAAATATCTATATTTGTTTTTACCGAAACATTTACCTCTAAATTAATTGTTCTAACAAAAAAAAAATAAAGAATTTTCTTTATTTACTTAAACAATTTGAAGACAAAGACACAAACTGGTTAAAGAAACCGTTAGTGATATATTTTAGGTTTTATGCTAGTTTTTGCTGTCTCCGTATTCTCGAGCATCATGAAACTTGATCTGCAGTCCAGTATAAAAAATTTTCAGATCTAGAATATGTTTTTTGACATAACTAGGTTGATACTTCTTTCCGCTTAATGGCAGACCGATGCCCGGGTTGTGAAATTCTAAAAGTGCACTTGTGCTTACAGCACAATTTATATTTTAATAAATGTCAAAATGTTTATTGCTTTCAAAGTAAAATATGGTATGACAAAAATTTATTTATGTAAGAGAAAGACATTACATAAAAGATTTTTTTTTAAACAATGATTAACTCTATGGTTAATAATTTATTTATCCTGTGCGTATACAGGTATCTGTTAGGTTTATCAGCTGATTGTTTGACACTATTGTTACGTCATATGACTGTCGTAACAATAGATTAAAATGTTACGAAATAAATTATTTCTCTACTTGTCTCACATAGATAACTATAAATAATTATGGTAAGAGCAAAGGGTATTGAGTGTAACAGATGTTTACCTTGATTTTTTAATAAGAAGCTGGCTCAATGGTATTTAATGGAGTATTTTAAATAATTAAAGTGAGTATACAAAAAAATATTAAATTTTATTTAATTTTTAAGAAAAGAAATAATACTTAACAGTGAAATATACGTCATAGCTTTTCGATCTTTAAGGTTATTTCAGTATGTTATTATTATTTAAACGAAAATTAATTAAACATAGTAAACTGTCATAAAAACGTTCTGCGTTCAGTTTTGCGTGTTGTCTCAAAAGAATCAGTGTTAAGTGTATAAATTCAAAGTGTTCGGTTAAGAAGCAAGAATAACTGGATAAATGTTTTATAAATGTGTTAATAAATTTTATAAAGAAAATAAAGTTGTGGTAAACTTTATAGAAATATGGATTTTCTCGTGGGAGGCCTTGCGGGCGTTGGCGCGGGATTTTTCAGTAATCCTTTCGATGTTGTGAAAACGCGAATGCAATTGCAAGGGGAGCTCCGAGCTCGTGGACAACATAATGTTTATTACAAAAATGTTCCACATGCAATATATACAATTGTAAAGCATGATGGGGTGACTGCTTTACAGAAAGGTTTAGTGCCTGCACTTTGGTTTCAATTGGTTGTAAATGGTGTTAGGTAAGTTATGTTTGAAAATTAAATAATCAAATGCTCTCTCACATATAAACATGTCTTTAAGTTCTTATACTTTCATTTTGTTTAGTAACATTAAGTAATATTTCTAACAAAGCATCATTATCATAAAACATCATTAAAATTTTCAGGTCCAATATTAAACTATCATTATTCATTACAAATTTTTTTTTCATGATCAGTTACTTTAACTTTACACATGATGTAAGGTAAAAACAAACTTCAGAGGTTCAGTTAGAAGACTTCCTTCAGTATGTTTGTATTCCATCGTACAAAATGTAAATTTTTAAACAACAAATGGAATTATTTTAACAGAGACCAAACAGTGACATTTCACATGTTGAATGCACTAACATGGACAAACCATAAAATAGTTAGTATTGCTTTTAATACATTTAATATTTTCATAGCTATAGTATTATAATATGTAGATCACCATTTTCTCATTAGTAATAATTTCACTGGCTGTAAAAAAATATTAATATAATAATTTGACATAAAATTTACTTACAAATATGTTTTTATAGATTAGGTATATATCAACATGCCGATGATTATGGCTTATTAAGAGATGAAAAGAATAATACAAAGTTTATGAATAGCATGTTCTTTGGATCTCTGGCTGGCATGGTGGGTGCTTTCTTTGGGAGTCCCCTGCAATTGGTGAAGACGCAGTTGATGTCTTACTCCTCTGAAAAGATAGCTGTTGGCACTCAACATGCACACAGAGGCATGACTTATGCCATAATGAAGATTTACAAGAAGAATGGTTTATTGGGACTGTGGCGCGGAGCACATGGGATGATGATTAGAAATTCTATAGGTTCAGCTTCACAAATAGCCTCCTATTCCATGTAAGAAAATCTATCATAATTGTTTTATAATAATTTCAGTTATTAAAAGTCTTCCCATATTTATTTTGATAAAATTAAAGTTTAGGTTTATCCATGCAAAAATATATGGAAGTAGGGTAAAGTTGCAGAAAGCTGCTGGATGTAAATAGTGCAGGACTGATTGGTCCGGAAATTTTTATGGATATCTGTAGTTAATAACAAATTTATTTTATATTGCAGAAGTAAAGAATGGATGGACAATAATGATTTATTCCAACAATCAAAATATCTGTCAGCATTCATAGCAAGCAACATTGGTGCTGTCATGAAGACAATTACTCTAACTCCAATGGATGTTATAATGACACGGCTTTACAATCAAGGTAAAAACCAATTATTATTGAACATAGACAATAAGTTTTTGCATTGATCATGTAAATAATGTAATTGAATAAAACTTAATATTATAATCTCTATTAAACAAATCTAATCATTTAAGTAATAAAATATAAGATGAAGGAGTGTACAGAGTGGACTAACCACTTTTCTTGTAATATGAAGTCCCCTGGATTAATTCCCAAGCCAAATGTGGTGGAATAGTTAGTACTAGTTCTTATGCAAATTATAAATTTTTACCCTAATTTTGTAAACCTGTCGTCTCTTCATTTTGAGCAGTAGGGTAGTGGCAAGAAGGAATAGTTTAAGCATATATGAAACGGTGTAATGTTTCAATATTTCCTCTGTTAATTTTTAACACAAATATGATTTATGTTTAATTAAATTTAATTATTTTAATCTGTTACAGCTGTGGATGTCAATGGTCACGGACTACTCTATTCCGGAATAGTGGACTGTGCTCATAAAATAACAAAGACCGAAGGGCTCTTAGCGTTTTATAAAGGAATTGGCCCCTCTTACCTTAGGCAAGCACCTCACACCGTGCTGCTTTTAGTCTTTTGGGACATGCTGAAGGATTTAGAAAAAGCTTTAGGATTTAGGAAGTTAAACATGTGAGATGGGATAATCGAAAGCCATTTTGATACTAATAGAGTAGTTAAATTTCGCGTTAATCAAAATGCTTATATTGTTAAAATTAATAAGTATTCTCCATTTAAAATATTTAGACTAAAGTCAATGGAAAATAGAAGAAAATTGAATATAATAAAAATGTTTAACTTCTGCAACATATTTATATTTGTTTTATATACATATTATTTATGTATCATTGTAATAATATACTCAACTGGTTTATATATGTAAAGATACAAAAAGATCTGTCACTTAACATTCGATTAAAAAAAATTAGATAGGGTATTTACGATACTTAATAGGCAATAGCTGACTTAATAAAAAAAAATCAGTTTTTTTTTTTATTACGTCTATTTACTTATTATACAACTTGTAGGTACCTGATGTAGTAATTGTTCCAGTTACAATACAGTATTATTACGCAACGCAGTTAAAGTTTTAAAACGTTTACGAGATATCTCATTCACAAGGCCAAAGATATAAATATTATTTAATAAAAGATTCCTATTTTAATGCTATCGTATAATTGATAAGTGTGTTTTCCTCTTGTCTTATCATTTTGTTTAGATTTCTTATGACGCTCGAATATAAATTATGCAATACAATATAATTATACGTTTGTTTTCGTCTCTTATGTTAACAAGGTTAACAAATTGTATGTTATTAGAAAATTAATATTAGCTGAAGCTGACAAAGGCATAAAATGGTTTGTTGATAGAGTATTGAAAAGTATGACAAAACGTGGTCGTGGCGACAGGACTGTACCACGCAGATTGCCAACCTTCACTAGTTGGAGAGGCACTTTAAGATGAAGAAGAACATCCTAAAGCATCGACACATTTTAATGAGACTTTGTACAGATGGCGAAGGTCATTTCAATAACTATTAATATTGAATAAGTATTAACTATTTATATTGACCTTAACGTTTTGTCACGAAAGCATTTTTTTTTATTTGCGCAGTACAAAACCTCTTTTTATAGTTAATACACTAAAAGATTTTATTTAGTGTTTCTCATTTTTTAATTATGCAAATTTTAGGTTAATATTAAGCGTACTTTATTAATACCAAAGATTGTTTGTGTGAATGGAAATGATTTATTAAATGATTTAAAGTCTATGACTAGTTTTATTCATCAGGTCATTAAAAGAAGGTTTTTGTTCGATGAGCAATAAACATATCTCATTTATTATCGAAAAATTCTAAATGTGCATTGTTAATAATAGTCAACGCCGAAACTAAAACCATTGGAACAAGTATTGGAGAATGTCCATGGATATCATCACACTTAAAGATTAATATATTAGTCGTCAAAGTTTTTTGGATTTTTTCATCATAATCTCGTCAACATAATGATGGCGGTCACTGAACATAAGCATATGCTAATTTACGAGCTCAATAGTTTTATTCAGTAAATCATACATGAAAATATCACCACTTTTCTAGAGCTATTCCCTCATTGGTAGTTTGTATATGTTCAGCTGCTCTGAAACTGGGAAATTTATTTAATTATGGTATTATTTCAGACGTAGAGACGACTAAGCAAAAATGGCGGCAATACCGAGAGCTAAGAAAAATGGCATCTTACTTGACATCACGGACATGGCTATGGGCGGATTCTCGGCAATGTTCGCGACGGTGTTCACTAATCCCATTGAAGTGGTGAAGACCCGTCTTCAATTGCAAGGAGAACTCGCAGCTAAGGGGAAGCATGCGGTGTTTTACAAGAACGTACCTCACGGCTTATTCGTCATAGCCAGGAATGAGGGCTTCAAAGCCCTGCAGAGCGGATTACCGGCTATGCTTGGATTCCAATTTTGTTTGAACACATTTAGGTATACATGATAATACTTTATTTATTTCACCATAATTATTGTCATTATATCAAACATGATACCATGTAACTATTTAATAATCAGCGTTTTTTTTTTTTTTTACTATTTATTTTATCTAGATTTGTATTTCAATGGACTCCTTAATATTGTAAATCTGCTGTTGTGATGTTTACAAAAAATAAAGTATGTGATAATATAAATACATACAATATAAACAGCTCAGAAAACAAATAAAAATAATGATAGATGAAATGTAAATAGTAGTGAAGACAGACGACAGTAATAATGACACTTTTGATGATGTGACGGAAAAAAATCGGGCCTGATTAAAAAAAAAATATATATTTTTAAAACATTTTATTAGATTGTTTTTGTCTGTCTTCGTTTACGGAAGCGGTCTCCTAACACAGTATAAATCGAAGGACTGACAGGCGATGGGGCAACAAGGTCCTGGAATAAGAAGACGCAGTGTTGGCAGGTCACTCACTAGGTGGTCCGATGAGCTGGTAATGATCTAGGCAAGCAGTTGATTGATGATGATAATGATGATACACGTAAATGTTGTAAATAAGGAGCGCAATGTGGTGCAGTGCATGCCACCTCGACTAGCGCCCTGTTGTTATGGGCAGGCTCATCATTTACCGTCAGGTGTACGTCCCGCTCGTCTCGCCGCTTAATTACATAAAAAAAAATTGTCCCCCTCATCTTCAGACATAAGATGTCGAGTCTCGTTACCCCAGTAATTACTCTAGCTACAGCGTGCACCAAACCGGAACACAGTACTGTTTGTCGGCTGCAAAAGGCGCTGCGGTGGTATCCACCTAGACGGTCACCAGCTACTAAGACCTACTACCAGTAAAATTCAAGAAACTCAAGTCGTTGACAAAGTTAAGAAAAATCATATATATATGTTTTTAATAAAAAATAATTTTGTTTTCTTTTAGGTTAGGAGTGTACCGTATATCGGAACGACGGGGACTCATCACCGGGCCTGACGGTCGGTGGTCGGCAATACGGGCGACGGTGGCGGCCGGATTCGGCGGCGCCCTAGGCTCCATAGCCGGGACGCCGTTCTTTCTCGTCAAGACTCGTCTTCAGGCGCAGGCGTCTAAAGAAATCGCAGTAGGGCATCAACACTCCCACAGTGGGTTGCTGAATGGCTTCGCCGAAATTTACAAAAAGGAAGGTGTCAAAGGTGCCCATTGTTTAATCTATAAATCTCAGCGGCTTTAGTGGACCGTAATGTGCAAACATTACTGTGTTACGGTTTGAAGGGCGCTGTAGCTAGTGAAATTACTGGGGTAACGAGACTCAACATCTTATGTCTCAAGGCGACGGGCGCAATATTGTGCTGTGTCATTCTAACTAGTATCACGTACTCATCACTTACCATCAGGTATCTTCCTGCTCGTCTCGTCGTTTAATAGAAGAGGGAAAAAAAACTCAACAACCTTTTTATTACGAAATTTTACGTGATTGGAGTTTGTATCTTATTATTTTCATCTTTATTAATATAAATATATTTAATTACTACTCTTTGGTCTCTAGGTCTATTTCGGGGGGTCAACCCTCAAATTCTGCGCGGCGCAGTGGGCAGTAGTTCGCAGATGGTCACCTTCACATATGCAAAACAGTGGCTAAAGGACAAAGGCATTTGCTCGGACTCGCCGCTGCTCCTCTCGTTCTTAGGTGCCAAGATGGGCGGTATTGTGATGACCCTCTGTTTGAACCCATTCGACGTGATGGCCACTAGGCTGTCCAACCAACGTAAGGACTTAAAGTTTTTTTTAATGAGAACGTACGCAAAGGGGTAGATCGTAGTTCACGGAGAGTCGCATCACCAGGGACATATCCTAAAACACCATGCTTTAATTGCTTTCATATAAGATAATGCATCTTGCTTGGTACGATAATTTTCATTAGCTACAGCAGTTCGAACCGGATTACAGTAAGTCCTGCATACTGGTGGTACTTCTCTGTTACCGGAAATTAACGTCTCCTATTTCCGTTTGTCTTGATTCTATCCGAATACAGTATTTTGACCATGTCGTTTTTATGGAGTCTTCTAATTTATAAATGTGTTATTTTCAGCGGTCGGCAGTAATAACAAGGGTACATTATATCGCGGGATGTTCCATTGCTTCTTCATGATGCTGAAGTGTGAGGGCGCACGCGCATTCTACAAAGGGGTGGGGGCAAATTATATGCGATTGGGTCCGCATACGATCCTACTCTTGGTCTGCTGGGATCAGCTTAAGATATTAGAAGAATACTTAAGAAGCTGACGGTGGCAATAATTTTTTGAAAATAAATATTTTTTTAACTTTATTGTTATAAAATAAAATGTTAAAATAGTTTTATGGTGTAAGTCCATATTCAGGTTATGAATTATTTATCTATAAATATATTTTTTTAATGTTTTATATAAACATATTAAATACATGTAGTTTTTAGTAATGAGTTCGTTAAATGATATTTATTAAATTTAACCTGTAAAAGTAAGTTTAAATAGGGTAGAGGTTAAGTGGTAAGTACAATAAAAGTATTGTCAAGGCTGGCTATAGCTTTTATATGTGCGAGTTATTTAATTACTGGACCAGGCAAAACCAAATTGTCTGTTGAGAATTTAAATGTTTTTAACCATCTACCTCCACTAGGCTATCACTGCTTGTTATTATTGCAAATAATTTAATTATAAAAATGTTTTATCTGTTATTTATCTATACATAAATGTTAATAAAAATATGTTTTTTACTGTTATAAAATATGTTTTTCATTCAAACATTTTTTTTGTGAGTGATATTCAAATTTATTATATTTATTACGGATCTTTGATAAAAATGAGGCAAGTTGCTCTCGTTAGTGAAGCCGGGGTTGTGTTCTGCCTGTGACGTCTTCAAGTGCTGTGGAGGATCGTCGAAGGGGTTTTAGTAGGTAATAATCTGGTATAACCCTGGGTTTTCTTTAGAAGACGGTATAGTTTTGCTGATTTACTTCCCAATAAAAAAAAACTACAAAAATGGCTAAGCTTCTATGCTTAGTATATAAATACCCCAGAGATAGTATGAACATAGTAAAATCGATCACAAACCTCGATGAGGAAATTGGTAAATTATACCACTCAATAACACATTAACTTATTACGTACATTTGAACATTCCGAATTAAAAGAATAATATGTTGCCTTTTCATACGTTTTAACAAAAAAAAAACTTAATACTAAGTCTGTACCACTAACAACATAAAAAGAGACAGTGGTTACAGATAATCGAAAAAAAGAGTTTTTTTTTTAACGGGACTTACGTATACAGTCCACACGCGATGTTTAGTTTGAATTGGTTTAAGCTACAATATAGTTAATCAATGAACTATTGTTTTTTTCTGTTTGGGATATATAAGCTACACCATTTTGTGTTGCTGGGAGACGTAAAATCCAAATATTCCATTAATTTCATTAACTAAAACACTTAAGTCAGAATATAGTAAGAAATGCCCACAAGTAAGGTGACAAAAATAGACGCTGGTTCCTAGTTGGTTTCCAGCGACAGAGATCACCAGTAAAAACTACTGCCCTTTCGTAATATAAAAAATTCTCGATCTACTCTAATTAAGAATCTACCAAGGATTTATTTGTTTATTCTGTATAACTATCTCTGGTTAATAAACAGCTGAAGCTTGTGACGTATTAAATTATTTAGTGTCACCCCGATAACCAAAGATGTAGAGGGATGTTTCTAATATTTTTATTTAATAGTCATACATTGATTTCAACAACAATGTAAATTGTTACAAGATGTCCAAAATGAATCAATGGAATGCAAAAAGTTTATATAATGGTACATTTCCTATTAATATTTATTTGTTATAATATCAGATTAGAGACGGTGATATCATTAGGATGAAGCATTTTTCAAACTGAAACTGCAATTTTTTTATTCGAAAAAGACAGAGGAGTTAGAAAGCATGGTATTTATTTAAAACTATTAACAGATATTACAACATAAACCTGATATAACACACATTGGCACAGCATCTCTAATACTAGATGGACACGATATGAGTAATATACAAATTTAAGGGTTCAAAAGTGAAAATAAAACTGTTAAACTGCACAAAAGACATAGTGTAAAATAACTATATATATATATATATATATAGTAGAGCCCGGGATGTATGACAATAACGAGGTGGTCTAGTGCTTGTCGTACCAAAGCAAGAGTGCCGAGGAGGGCTATAACCCTCCCTGCGATGTGCTTTACGCGTAGTCACGGGGGTTACTGGTTCCATAAGAGATCTCGGGGTCTCATTGAACGCACAGAGGATGACGGGGTTTTAGTGAGTAAAAAATCCCACATTACGTTGTCTTCACCCCAGACGCAGGGTATATTTTTAGATTTCCCCCCGATAACAAAAAAAAAGACTATTCCTTCTGCCGAGTTGTTTCTAATAATATGTTGTGTATGGCTTACCGTATGTTTTTTATTAAAGTTCTACAGAGCTTTAACTTTTGGTCCAACAATGAAAGTTGAGGTCAGCAGCGAGGGCATGAGGAGTAGGTAGTAGAATAAAAGGCATTTAGAATGTCAGACCAACGTTGAGTCTCAGGTTTTTTTTCGGAGTTTATTTGACTTCGTATCGTATATGGTGGTGGTAAAGTACCTTGTATGTTATTAATCCATCGTCTCACAAATGACAGAAAGATGCCGATACATAAATGGTGTTTTAAGAACTACCTCCCGCCGTCGTCGTCGTATCGGTTGAGGTGATGATCATGATTCTTAATCTTTAATTTATAGCAATATGGACTTCTTCGTGGGGGGCCTCGCGGGCACCGGTGCGGGGTTTTTCAGTAATCCCTTTGACGTTGTGAAAACGCGATTACAGCTGCAAGGTGAGCTCCAGGCTCGCGGCAAACATGAGGTGTATTATAAAAATGTTCCTCATGCAATATATACAATAATAAAACACGACGGTTTTTGTGCTTTGCAAAAAGGACTGATGCCGGCGCTGTGGTGTCAGTTGATCGTTAATGGAGTCAGGTGCTGTAATTTTTTTTATCTTCTTTTGTAAACACTTGAACTGTATTTGGCATGTGAGCCAATCTCCATTCTGTGTTACCATCCAGTTCGTGACAGGTATTGGGTTTTTAGTGAACATAAGTCAATGGCATAATGTCTCATAGAGATAAATGAGTTATGTATTAATAAACATAGAATAAAGGAATATATAGACATAAATCTATTATATGTATATGTCGATATCATTAATTCTGCACAAGTTGTTGTTATGCTCCACCACCACCATAAGGTACATGAAGTGATCCATTTTGATGGTTGAAAGTACATTTTGTTATTACAGATTGGGTACGTACCAAAATGCAGATAACTTTGGATTATTGAGGGACGAAAATGACAACACTAAATTCATCAATAGCTTGATGTTCGGAGCTACGGCGGGCATGGTCGGCGGTTTCTTCGGAAGTCCACTGTTGTTGATCAAGATACAATTGCAGTCGCAATCATCTAAGAAGATAGCCGTTGGTACTCAGCACGGGCACACCGGCATGCTTTACGGGTTGCTGAATGTTTACAGGAGTAGGGGTGTGCGAGGATTATGGAGAGGGGCGTATGTGGTGTCGATAAGGAATTTTTTTGGGTCAGCTGCCCAAATACCAACATACACAGTGTGAGTATTCCTCGTCTGTAGCTCCTAACATAGACAACTTCGATGGGGCTTTTCGCTCCCTAGATGTTATCTTATCACATATCTTTTTTGGTTTATAATGTTATTGTTACGACAACTTAGTGAATAATAGAATAATTGTTTTCTTTTAGAGTTAAAGAGTGGTTGGACAACAATAATACGTTTCCCCAGTCTAAATATCTCTCAACATTCGCTGGAAGTAATATCGCCGCCGTTATGAAAACGCTCACACTTGCTCCTTTAGATTTAGTAACGACGCGGATGTATAATCAAGGTGTGTTTTACGTACATCTACAAGTTATAACTGTTTTACGCTATAATAAATGATTATTTTTAATATGTGAACCAACTTAGGTTAATATTCAAAAATCTAAATCAAAGCATTTGAATTTTTTTGTTTAGAATTCTTACAGGACCAAATCCGAGTAATACTTCTTTCAGCAAAAAGAACGCTGAAAGACATTCGTAATCATTGAAATACTAATTCCTGTTTCTGTACCTTTACAGAGTTAATTAAGTTAAGTTAAGTTAATATATATATATATGTATATACATATATATTATATACTAGCTGTTCTTCGCACGTTTTGCTTTACGTAATATAGAATTAGATCACAAATTATTTTCTATAGCAATCATTACTATGACAACTGTATAAATAATACGAAATGTTTACAAAAGTTGATTAGAAATAAAATAATGAAGGGTTTATGAAATACAAAAAATATATAGCCTATATTTACAAAATATTTCGCGTCAAATGCTCGTTCCCACGTCGACGTGTTCACTAATTTTCAAGATATTGACGAACAAAGAAAACTCATTGTCATTATATATATTCATGTAATACTTTTCTTTACAAAACTCTAATGGATTTCTAAGATTCTGATGTTTCTATTATAGGCCTGGGTGCCGACGGTAGCGGAGCGCTGTATTCGGGGATGATTAATTGTGCACAGAAAATCATGAAAACTGAGGGATTCCTGTCGTTTTACAAAGGAGTAGGTCCCGCTTATCTAAGGCAGGCGCCCCATTCAGTGCTGACGTTACTATTCTGGGACATACTAAAAGATTTAGTAAAAAAAATTGATTATTAAACCAACGGTTTCCAGTTTCTTAAATCATGATATACAGTTGTGAAAACTTTATCATAATGTGCGAGTTAAATATTTATATATGTAGAATAAAGTTAATTATACAAAAATTTAATTGAATTCATATTATAATATTAGTTTTATTAATAATCATATTTATTACGTAAATCATGATTGATGTGTGATTTGATCTATAAACGAGCAGTGCTTTTTTTTTTACGAAAGGAAAATATAAGCTTAAACTCGGGATAGACGAAATAATAAGTAGGTGTAGGTTAGAATTTATTAACAGCTGTGGACATCCACCGGTAAAGATGATGATAGGTTATGCATACGTTTGACTTGTAATCTCGGGCTATTAAGAATAGGATTAAGGTACGTCCTGCCTTTCGTAGAAGGCGACTAAAAGGGTTTTCGGGTTCGTAGGCTTAGGGACCCTCATTGTTGACTAAACGAACCCGGGATGAACGTCAAGTACGAGCTGGTCTAGTTCTTGTAACAAAGCGAGGGTGTCGAGAAGAGCTACAGCTCTTCCTGGCACATGCTTTAGGAAAGCACCGGCCACTGTAAGAAATCGCGGTACTTACCCCAACGCACTGACGATGACCGCCGAGGGTGTTTTAGTGGGTAAAAAATATAATCTTGACTTCTCTTCAAAAGCAGAGTAAATTTTTAGAAGATTTCTCTGTGAAAGGAAAAAAAGAAGGTAATGCATACGTTTAGTCATATTGTGGTTTAATGAAATATACTACAGTATTTTAAAAGATATTTTATTTATATATTGGATTTTTAATTAAACGCTTTTCTTCCGTATTTAGAACTAAAAACTTAATAAACGGTCCAATTAACCGCTTCAAAATAAATATGGCAATTAAATAGAAATGTCATTATTCCGTGAGCAAATGCGTTAACTGTTAACTGGTACGAAATATTATTTATATAAAGTTAGTAAAAAAAGGAGTAAAAATGTCATGTCATTTCATAGATCAAAATTATTAGTAATAAAAATAACGTAAAACTCTCGTTTAACGGTAATCCATCTATTTGAAAATTCTAAAAAAAAAGTTAAAAAGGAAAAATGTCTGTAACGAACGCAATGTTTATTTTCGAGGTGGTAGTCCAAAGCGTGAAGAGTCTAACAAGTTCTACTGCATTAGTGATTAGAAGTGATTTTGCTGATATTTTTTCGTTGGAATTAAAAGATCCTAAACAAATGCATATCGTGATGCCCGAACCGATTCCGTTACCTCCTGATCCACCCGGAAAAAAGAAAAAAGCTAAACCGAAACCGCCTAAAAAGAAAAAAGGCCAAGTGGAAGCGCCGCCGCCCGAACCGGTCATACAGTCTGGGCAGTCAGTATTGTTTTCAAGCTGCGCTGAGGTCCTTTCGCAAAATATGAGAAAGTTTCCGATGGAGATATCGTTATGGAATAAAGAGGATTATTTGGTATATATCGGTTCTGTTTCAGTGCCGTGGGATCCTATTTTTTTAATATATTTAGAGAAACTTTACAATTGCGAGGAAGCAGCGCCTGTGAGTCTTAATGAAGAATACAATGTATTCGAAGAAGGTACCGCAAAATTAATAGCAAAACTTGGAATACAAGTTAAACTTTCATACTTAGGCGATAAAGTTACAGCAGCCTTTCGAACTCTCTCTGAAGATCCTACAATTAAAAAAGTATTATACACCGGTATGAACTCAAAAACTACATCGTATATGTGTACAATGAAGACTACCGATGAAGTGTTTGAAGAAAATTGCAACAAGGTTGAAAATAATTATGTAGTAGATAAACCTCGGCCTACTAATATTCCTTATGCTGATTACAAGAATGCGCCTTTGCCTCAATACAATATCTTCAATGAAGGGGATTACTGTTGTATGGGTAACGCTGATAAACCTCCAGACTCAATATACAAAGCACCAGAAACATGTCCAGATATAAATCATATAATTGAGTATGTGCGAACAATTATAACTTCCTGTTATGATAATATGAGAATGTTAACACCTCGTCCGACAATAAAACCTAGAGTGAAAGCGACTGATATAGACCGACTTTGTTATTGCAAGGAAACCAATTGGCCCGAAGACGAGTTTGCACAAAAGTTTAAGAAAGACGTTCAAATGGGACCATGTCCTCTTTGTTCGGGACCTAAGGAGAAACCTAAAGATCCTACTGAGAATAAAGAAACGTTTGACATAGCCAACATTAGAGGAACTTGCGGCCGGCACGACTGCAGAGTAGCACGTCTAATAAGGGCTTATATAGAAAACTTAGTTGAAGAAGATAACAAAATAATACAAATAGACGATATTGCTGGACCATGCGGAAGTAAGCAGTGTACATTAGCTGAAAAGATACACCAGTTCCTACGCCAAGAGGGACCATTTAATAAGATTAGTACTTTAGAAGCTCTATCTACTCAGTGTGCTTGTTTACAAGAAATGAAAGATACGTTATTAAAGAAACCTCCAAAGAGCAGTGATAGCTCTGTTAGTGGTGAAGATGAATCAAATACCCCAGGTGATGACGAGAGTGATAAAAATTATTGTAAGAAAAAAGGTTGTCCATTTGGGGAAAATTTGGACCCTACTCAAGTCTATAACGTGTATTATTTTTTCGTACAATATGACGCGAATCAAGAATCACAGTTATCAGCATCCGAAGATGGTAAACCGAAATACCAATATTGTTCTTCTGAATGCCCCAGTGTAAAAGCTTCGGAGAAAACTTCTTGCTCTAAAAGCGCTTGCTTAAGTAATAAAGATGGTAAGACGAATCTTAAAGCTGAAAACGAGAATTCACCAGATCACAGTGATACACCAAGCCCTGATGATAGTAATGTTGTCATTAACTTTGAAGACATTCATAACCTCTGTTGCGTGAAATCTTGCAACGTTGTAGAAACTGTAAAAGAATTAATAGTTCAAGGAGCTCAGAGTGAAAAGAAGGTTTGTCTTCATGAGGATCCTTGTTATTGCGACTGTGACTGTACATTTAAGTTCACGAAAAAAACGACTTATTGTGCTGTTTGTGGTGGCTACGAATGTATGGGGGACGATTTAAAGGACATGCCCGATTTCGCAAAGCCGTATCCATGTCCTGTTTACAACAAGCTATATGATAAAAAATACATAAAAGTACAAAGTCCATGGCCCGACGAAGCGCCCCAAAAGCCGCAAGATAACATAAGTATAAAAAGCACTAAAGGCTCGAAGATGTCAGAGAAAAGGATGCATTCAACTAAATCAATCTCTGATAGGCGATTAGGCGATAGAAAGTCCGACAAGTCGGAACGTAAAATTAGGAGCTCCCAAAGAGTGAGCGCTATAAAAACGAAGCCTAAGAAAGAGGAGAAGAAAAAAGTAAAAGAGAAAAAGGTTTTTCCAAAAGTTGAAAAACCGCGTGAGTATGACTGATCGATTAACTTTTAATTTCCATGCGTGTTCATAAAGTGATATGTGAATGCGACCGGCAGGTGTTTTCTTATGGAACCTCAATAATTTATCTATGTCTATCTATACTTCGATAACATTTTTTTATTTCACGAAGATCACGTGGTCGTAAGTGATACTTTGGTCTGCCCTTTGCATAGTGCTTGTATTTTTATACATATAGAGTTAATACACGATACCCCAGTAATTTGTATACAGTGCCCTGTAAACCTGTACAGGGTGTAAGGATTTCCGCACAATAACTCATGGGATCCACGTCGACAAACGAGGCTCTGGCTCCCACCAACTTGGATTAAGCCAGCGTGGTGGAAAATGGTTAAAATCCCCCATATGAATCCCTACCCGATCAATGTGGGAATCTTTGGGGGAGATCTTTGACCCGCAGTCGACGTCTATCGGCTGATGATGCCCTGTAATCAGCACATGGTAATCTTTAAGCTCTAATGGTCGGTGGTGGTACTTATTTAGACGGTTTTTTGGCAACAAAGATGTATTCACCTGTATATTACTAGTAACAGCCATATAACTGTTTATAATTAATGATATTTTTTTTATTTTAATCTCTATGTACTAATTACGTCTAAAAAATAACTAATGTTATCCTTAACTATTATTTAGCTCCGCCACCAATTGAGAAACCACCAGAGAAGAAGTATCCGTATCCTCCGGTTCCAAAAAATATGGGGTGGAACTGGACCGCCGATGATATACCTGGCATGAAGGTGAAAGGTGTTTTATAATAATTACCATTTACGTAAAAAAATGCATGTAAGATATTTTTTACCTATAATTATGTTTTATCTATTCGTTCATATTGTGATAGGTATCCTTTGTCATAGCCGTATAAATTCTGCTAATCGTGGAAAGGGACTAACTTGATCATCGGGTTCGAGGGCATTGAAGGTCTTTATCACTCTTTAATTGGATTCGAGTGAGAATGCACCATGTGAAGTGGTTCCGATTTACCATAGCACAATGTATTAAAAACACAGTTAAAGGACACGGAAAGTGCTTGAAGCGTGTGCCAATCAATGTGCATGTTTAAATTACAAACAACAACACAAAATCTTATTGAAGCTGACGTTCAGTTTTATGCTACTAAACAATCTATCAAGCAGGAGCATTGTAGTACCAGGCCTAAGAGAAAAAAGAAGTATTACTAGTTTCATTTTATTTCTTCTTATCCTATTGCTCCATGCCAATTAAACCTGTGTACTCGATTAGTTTTATTTTGGTGTTTCAAATTTTTACGGTAAGCTTTTTTTATTTTTTTTTTTGCATTAAGCATAGAGTTTTTTTCTATTTATTAGGTTGATAATTTTAAACTGAATTATCTATTATATTTTACAGCATGTGATGAAAAGCTCTGCAGTGTGCAACTATTGAAAACGTCATATATCTGAATTCTTTTTACCATGAATTAAACAACTAAACTAAAGTTAATAGAGTTTTATTCACTTTTAGTTAACTTACTTTATTAATCATAAATTATACATAAAATATTACCGGTTTAATCATACTATATTCGATGATTATGTTGTTGTATTAATCTTTTAATAATACCTACATAGTATTATACCTATGTAGGTATTATGTAATCTCAATATTGCTGATGAGCAAATGGACTATAATTGAAGAAATTTTCTAGATTTTTGCAGAACTTTTTACAGAGGCATGCAGTTCTGCAAGTGTATGGTATTTATAATATGTCTAAACCTAATGACAATAAATATTGCAAAGATCTAAGAAAATATTTGCATTCATATATTGTCGGTTTCAATGTTTTGTGAAATGCATTACAAGATAACTATGAATGTCCATTGTGGTTAAGGTGATGGTGATACATTGTTTGAGGGAAGAAAGAGATAGCATATAATTCACTAAAATTTACTAGATTTATTTTTTTTTTTCGTTATTTACCAATGTCTGATAATTTGATAGAGAATTAAAAACGAAAAATATTCGTTTTAATTTGGAATTTGTTTGAAAACTTTGTTTTTTATTCGTCAGGTTCGACCAAAATGGAAGCCAGGTGCCGCCAACAAAATATTAGTCCGCCGTTATAGAGCTTTGAGAGAAGGTATTGATACAATAGCAAAGAAAAAACGAGCTTTGATGCAACGCAAAAAAAAGTTGGAAATGAAGCCAACGCTGGTGGTAAAGAAAAATAATGGCGAATACACTGTGCAAATGGAAGTATTTAAAAAGTACTCTAATGAACGCCTGGTTTTTCAATATCCCTATGAAGAGAAGCCGCCATTAATTTACTCGATTGGAAAATCCGAAGAGGAGCAACTCAAAATACAAAAACAGAGAGAACGTAAAGAGCGCAGGGAAACGAGAAGAAAATGTCGCCTGTTGCAATCAACTTTCCGGAATAAATGCCAAGAAATTTGTTTAAAAGCATACAATCAAGCTATTGGTATTTTGCCACTGCCAGATCCTAATAATCCTGAGTGTCCATGTCACACCGATGCGGTAAAGCCGTTAACTCCACCTATAGAGTCTTGCTCATGTTCCGAGGATGAAAATATATCTAGTAGCGATACCGATAATGATGATTGGGTTATTGAATTTACTCCTCCATTGGCTCGTTGGGATCCTAAAGTAAAACATTTTCCAGTTCTGCAAGAGAATGAGTGCCAGTACAACTACTTAGACTTTAAAGTAAAATTGCTTGATAAATCAGGTAATCCCGTGCCAAGATTCTTTAAAGGACCTGATGGAAAACAGGAATGTAGTGATCTCGGCGGATTTTGGGATCCTTATCATTTTTGGATGGAGATTAACAAAGACGGTTATATAGGACCCGATAACAGATGGGTGCCTATAAATTTTACGGGTCCTGATGGTATGTTTTATTCAGCAGAGGAAGGATTTTTCACTGACAATTCAGGTCGAACATTAAAAATTGGAATAGATGGTTATATAGACAAAGATGGGAAATGGCTATGGTATTCTAACAGAAAGGCACCAAAAAGTGTAAAATCTAAAACTATGTCAACAGCGGCAACCGGAGATACTAGAAAAGCTAAGGTAGAGAAAACACAAGCAAAAGCAAATGAAGGAGGAGATAAAAATGTAACCGCACCTAAGACAAAAGATAAAAATATATCCAAAAATCCTCCAGCAACTGCAACAAAACAAGAAAAAGGTAACGCTAATAAAGTTGGATTTGGTACTTCTAAGGCTAAGAACCCACTCATTATGAGTGTTTCCATCGATCGTGTTCACAACAATACGTTCCAACAAGATAGTTTAAGATATAATGCGGATCAATTAAGAAAGGATAAGTACAGCGAAATCATGCAACAAATTTACGATGATATAATAGAACTTAAATTACCCACTAAGGCAAACAGAGCTTCTAATACAACAAGAAAGAATTTTGCCCCCTTGACACCACAAAAAAGATCTGAAAAATTTAGATTAATTCATTCAACTGTTAATGGAAGTAATACTACATCAGAATCGTAATAATTAAAGTTTTATGTATCTCGAAGATGATTAATATTAGATAACCAATAAACAATTTTTTTTGTTGTTAGGCCAATAAAAATGCACCAAATCGCCTGTTTTACTCTCATTTAAAACATTAATTATATTCTGTATATGTACATTAAGCAATTAATTTAAACGAGAAGACTATACGTTTACTGAATTAGTATTACCTATCCTATTTAATATTTGGAAATTCAAGTTCTCAGCTAGAATTTCCTATAATATTTTTATTATTAAATATAGCTTAGTGTTGTTCATCATCATTAGTTGATAAACGTCCACTGCAGGACATAAGCCTCTTCCAAAAATTTCCACAATCGATCGGTTCCACGATGCTCTAGTTCCCGCGCCTTGAAAACGCCACAGTAAGGCTTCTGGTACCGCCGGGCACCAACGGCTGTAGTTTATGGGGGTTCATATTCCCACCATGCTGGCTCAATACAGGTTGGTTGGAGCCAGAGCTTCGTTTGTTGATTAGCAGAGTGAACTATGAATAGGTGAGGTTGGCTTGAGTCCGTTGAGTTGTTGTGCGGGAGCTTTGACACCCTATTAGTGTTATTCAGTTCTTCTCAATTAAAAAGGTAACAGGTACTTTTTGTACTCGCCAGCGTACTTGATCGGTAAGTGGGATGGCTAGCGCAGTATGTTGTTTCCTCATAGAATACGTAGCGAGAACATAGGAAGTTTTCATTTTAATTTTCTCACCGTGGCAGTTGGAACTAATTTTTTAAAAGAAATATTTTTAATTAAAATATTAAATAGAGTTCAGTAGATCTTGTTCAAATATCAATGATAGAAACATTTCGGAGTTTTTTATATGAATTATTTAAAGGCATTTTCCTACCTCCAATGTAGGATTAAAATTGGAGTTAAGACTGGCTGTTTTAATTTTGTTGTTCAAAACACATCTTTGACATACACATTATACTTTTGGAAAATTTTCAAATTACAAGTATGGGTTTTTAATATGTAATAATAATATTTTTCATAAAAGTGCTTGAAAAATAATATTAATAATGTCTTCTTCGGAATTATTTTTTTTGATAGAAGTAAGTATTGAAGAATTTGTAAGTCATATAAAATGTGACAAGTTTAGAATTATGTGTACCTTCAGCGATATATTTACTTTTAACATGATGGATCCGAAGTCATCGCAGAAAACAGTTTCTCAAGGACAGACGAAGTTAGTGCGCAAATCAATGGTTAGATCATTAACTACAAAAAAAATTATGAAACCAATACTACAAGCTACCAAATCGACAATTATATCATATGATACGAAACACTTAATTAAAAAAATGCAGAAATATCCAATACAAATCAGTCTTCGAAAAAAATTAAGGAATTCAAAAACTTTAGGTTGTACAGAATTTGTATGGGAAAAACCATTTCTAGATTATTTAAGAACGGTAAATTTAAACGAAAAGAATATCCCCACAATAAAAAACACGAAATATTGCATTGCGTTAAATGAGGTAACGAGCCAAAAAATTGCTTCATTTAAAACTACCGTGAAATTAAGTATTGTTGGAAATCATACAATCAAATTAAATGCATTTTTAAATAGTTCCCCACCCATAAAGTGTAAAGAGTCAAAAGCAAATATAATAACAAGGTTCAAAAAGTCTGCTAATAATGTATCTTCGCCTACTATACTTAAAAATAGCGACAAGCTTCAAGAACTGTTTACTGGGCATTCGAAACAAGTACTTCAAGAAACACATGAGAATAAAACTAAAGTAACTAATATTAAAGAAGGCAATAAAATTATATGGAATAACTTAGTTAAAAGTGATATAAATTTGAACATAAATAAGAGCATAAGCTTAAAAAAATCAAAATCTACTTCAACAATAGAAGTATTTAAATCGTGTAATATTTTGAAATATATTTACGGCGATGGTATTGGTGTTCACAACAATCGAGTCTATTATGTAGGATATTTTACTGTTGCAACAGACACAAGTAAAGACAAAACATCTGTTAGTAAATCAGACAAAGAGAAAAGCTTAGCTAAAGGAGGCAATAGTTCAGAGAGCATCTGCCTTTTTAGTGAGCCGACAGATGTGAGTTTTAATGAATGTAAAAATGTTAGTTGTGAAAACAAAGAACATAGACCTTTACGTAAAACCCCTGATAAACAAACTTTGCTAAACTTAAAAAGTATATATAAAGAATGCTGTGTTAAAACAGAAGAGGTTGAAGGAGAGGTAACAGCAAAAATGAAATTTGGTCAAGATCCTTGTTTTTGTACTTGTGAGTGTAGTTTTGGTTATACTAAAAAAACTACATATTGTAATGTTTGCGGTGGTTACGAAAAAGTTGGAGAAGATTTTCCTCAAAAACCAAAATACGACATGCCTGTACCATGTCCTGTGTTTCATAAAATCTTCGATAAAAGTAAATTTAAGATGTTAAGCATATCGGGAAGTGATACCAGGAGAAAAGATGAATTGTTAGGAGCAAAAACTATGAGAACAGGCTCAAAATCAGGTACTTCGTCTGAGAAACGGTCAAATACAGAAAAAAAAAGTGATTCCGAAAAGGACAGAAAAAAAGGAAGAAAAGCAAATGACGACAGATTTAAATTTAACTATGGCTACAAAGGTATACGTACGTATTATTGTATTGACGATGACAAATAAAAAAAATATTATAAAGAATGTATTAACTTCGATTAACATTATTTTTACAGCTCCTCAAATAGGACATTGTTACTGCGCAATGCCATGCACTGGAACATTAAATCCTGTGCCAAAAAAGATGGGCTGGTTATGGACTGCTGATAACGTACCTGGACTCAAGGTAGTATATAATATTGTATTTTTAAATACAAAGATCGTTAGTTTTAAGTAAATGTTTTTTAATTTTTTTTTATTTTTTTGTAGTACGATCCTCAATGGAAACCAGGCGCCATCCATAAATTTGTTTATAGATTACTAAAAATTGCCAAAAATCCTGATGAGGTCGGTAAAAAGAGACGTAAAGATACCGGAAAGAAAAAACGTCCTTTAAAGAGACCTTTACTAGTAGTTTTTAAGCAGAACGGAGAATACACTGTTACTGTGGAAACTATGAAACAGTACCCGAAGCCTAGGAATATAAACCAACAACCATATGAGGATAAACCAGTAATGACCTACACAATTGGTAGAACAGAAGAAGAAAATCGCGTCAGACAAAAGAAGAAGGAACGGCAACAGAGACGTCTAGAGAGAGCTCAACGACTCTTTATCCAAAGTGCCTTTAAAGACATGTGTCAGGAAATTTGTCTTAAAACTTATCAACAGGCTCTTGGAATTTTGCCTGACGCAGAAGATCCCAGATGTCCTTGTTACCCAGCTGAACCGGGTCCAGATAAAACTAATATCAATTTATCCTGTTCTTGTTCGGAAGTATCGTCTTCCTTTAATTCCGATACTGATTCTGACGAATGGCTTATCGAATTTACTCCACCAAGTGCCTTTTTCGATCCAAAAACTAAAGTAAAAAAAGTAATTAAAACTGATTCATCATCACAATATACGTATTTAGATTTTCGTGTGAAATTAAGTGACAGGTACGGTAATCCTGTACCTAGATTCTTTATCGGTCCAGATGGAAAGCAACAATGTAGTGATTTAGGAGGATTTTGGAGTCCCGATCACAAATGGCTAGAAATAAACATAGATGGTTATGTAGCACCAGACGGAAGATGGGCTCCGAATAATTTTACAGGACCGAACGGGGAAGCAGTTGATGCTGAAACTGGAAAATTTCAAGCTATAAACGGCAAATGGCTAGTTGTAGGAATAGATGGATATGTAGATGTACTGGGGAAATGGCATTTTTATTCAAAGGCCAGAGCTCTCATGAAAAAGGCTGATAAGAAAGTGGCCGTTAAATATGATAAAACCATTAAATCTGATAAAACAGTTAAAACTATTAAAACCGACAATAAATCGTCTTGGAGTTGTTTCGGGGACGTAAGCCCTATGCAGTTATCTAAAATGGGAATTACATGTCATGGTAGTGACAGAAAATTACTTATTAAGAAACTTCAAGAATTAAAGGCGCGAGGTGAGAAAGTGAAGATTCCTGCATTCCCTGCTTCTGGTTTATCAACTGGAAAAAGACGTAAAAAGTTTAAATACCAGAAGCTACCAATGACGGGGACAACAGCGAGTGAAAGTAAATGTATACATGCGAAACCATCTGATAAAGGTATAGAGGCAATCGATGCTGACGGAAACAAAACATATTTTCGTCTAAAAAAATTTATAAACATGAGACCAAAAGAAAGAATGGAAGATCTATTAAAACGAGGCATAAGTTTGAGCTCTTTTCATGTACCTTGTTTGCGTTCCTTTATTAATGCTGAAATTATGAAACAAGAGCAAAGGAAGAGATTGATAGCTCTTGCAGCTAGACGTGGGTAGCTAGATAGAAAGCAACATCAATCCGCTATTGAATGAAATAAGTTCAGAATTGTGTAAAACCCTATTTGAGTTAATTTTGTTTAGGTTCATTGTCGTGTCAAATAATATGCATGAATGTGGTTTTTTTTTGGTTCTGTAAAATTTTGTAACGTTATTTAACTGTAAGGATAAAATAAATATTTTGTCATGTTTTATATTTTATTTTTGTATTTTTTTCCTTTAGAAAATTTTCCCAAAAACAGTAAGTTTTTTTTATTCAACTTAATTATAAAATGAGTAATTGTATAAAAGAATGTACCCATTTCATTAATTTTTAGGAGGTGTCAAGAGGTTGGAAGCCAGGCGCAATTTCGAAACGTCTTCTTAGGAAACTTAATAAAGCTAAATGTTCTGTATCAATAGTAGAGAAGGTAAAACAAACGAGAAAAATTAAAAAACGTGTTGAGGAAAAACCAACATTAATAGTAAGTAAAAAAGAAGGAGAATACAAAATTGAGATGCAGGTGAAGCCAGAAGGTAATGAAGAATGTATTGAACAATACTCACCAATAATATTTAAGATTACAAATTCAAACAATGACGCCAGGAATAAAAAGAAGGAAAGAGTCCGAAGAAGATTAATAAGAAAAGTAATAAATGACATTTGTTCTGATGTTTATGATTCTAAAACTTGTGATATGTTTTGCCTAGCGGCATACAAACAAGCTGTTGGTTTATTGAATTATGATGATCACCAATCTTCTAATCCTCATGGAGATTTTAAGAAGGAGAAAGTATTAGACAGCTGTTCCTGTTCTGATATAGACGTGAGCTCGAGTTGCACTTCATCCGAAGTTGATTGGGAGATTCATTTCTCACCACCGACAGTATCACGAGGGTGAAATTCTCATTCCATTTAATAAAAAGTTATAGTTATTCGTACGAAATAAAATACGTGTACTTGGTCAATTCTTTTTATTTACGTCGAATAAATTATTCAAAACATCCCATATAACAAGTGATATTGTTGTGTGCGGCGCTATTCTTAGATAGAACGGTAAAAAACCTTTGTATAATCCATGAATGCCTTCATTGATGTAAATTTTTTTAAGGCAGTCAAACATACCATTGTAGAGTACTTCACCTGTTGATGCCGGACCTGTGGTCGAAAGGAAGGTACTATAAGTAAGAATCATTCCATTTTTATCAACCACTAGTCAATTTCTACACACATGTATTGACTTGAGTACGGTTAGAGGCCATAATTTGCAGACTAAGCTGGTGAAAAATACCCATTAGCTTGTTGTTAACCACTATTAAATATTGCCACTTCAATTGTGAGAAATTTCCGTACGTTACAAAAGTACAATGAAATATACAACAGGAAACGAGGGAAGTTATAGATTGATACAATGCCTCCCAAAAAAGGATAACGATCTTATATTTGTAATTTCTTATTATACTCTCTATGACGGTGGAACCAAACAGATATTCTCCTCTTAAACGTAACTCGTAAAAAATGTCCTCTTAAATGTGAATCAAATATTAATTATTAAATTCTAGATTTAACTTAAAATACAATCATTCCATGTTAGTAACGTAATGAATTCGAGTATTACATTAAATAAAAATGTAAACTTTCACCGACAGAAGCAAAATTCTGTTAAAAAGCTAAATTGGTACCTAAACAAGCACAAAATAAAATCAGAACTAATCGTCGAATAGTTGAACTATATTTAAATTAAAAATTAAAAAAAAATCTTTTACGAGTTATCTAAATCTGTAGAACTATTTTCAAGATGAGTCAAATTTAAACACATTATAGTAATCGGTAAATTCCATGGTAATGGATTTAATAAAATAAATATTAGGTATTCACGGTTATCTTAAAAAATCTTCTGTTTATAACAGCAAAGACACTAAAGTCAAGCATATTTTAATTCAATTTTAAATAGTGGATTCAAATTTAAGTGTTTTTTGTAATATCAAACACAGATAAAAATTAAAAACAATCATGTAGTAAGTGTGTAGTAAATGTTGTTTCCTATTCAACAAAAAAAAAAACAATAACTGATAAATAAATTACATTAGCTAACTTGCCGTAGTATTTCTCTGGATCAGCATCATCAGCCGATAGATATCCACTGCTAGACATAGGCCTCGCCCAAAGATCTCCACATCGATCGGTCCCACGCCGCTCGCGAGACCTTTACACAGTGAGCTTGGTCTCCGGTACCTCCGGGCACCGTCTTTTGTAGAGGTTCACATGGGAAGATTTGAGCCCTTTACATCATCATATCTCTCTGAATAAATTAATATAATCCCAAGCGCACCAACCGTAATTTCATCAGTAGATTATCCTTCACCGATGATATGTTATAAATTAACTTGTAATTCATCACGCACAATTCTTTGCCTTGGTCCTATGTTAGTTTTAAATGATGTAGAGAGTCGTTTCTGCCCAACAGTCAAAAGCAAAGCGAAACAGACAAATTACCCTGGTTGTAAAGTCGGGTATTCACTACGTCCAGGGTTGTCCCATAATCACACTAAAAACTCACAGACTCAAAGCGAACACGAGCGTCGCAGGGAATGTGAAGTAACCGCGTTCTAATAGTTTTCCTTTCATTCTGGAACATTCCAAGCATTCACTTATATTACGGTCACGATTAGCCATCGCACCCGGTCGTTACTGCTGTAGTTATATGGTTCTAACAGAAACTCTACTATATTATTAATGTAGTTTTCCTGAATTAGTTGAAAATTACATGCAAGTTGTGAAGAATTACATCAATAATTACTATTAATTTTATGTGTTTCAATTGACGCAATTTAAGAAAAGCTTGTATGTTATTAAGAAAATTAGTTAATATTCTGTCTGCTTTCATGAGTTTAGGCTATCGAAGAATTTAAATGGGGTTGTTATTGTAACGTAAATATATCTCATTATTTTAGCGACAAATGACAAGCAACGTAACCGAGTATTGGGTCTCTTAAAAGGAACAAGTATAGATGCAAAAAAAAATTTAGGCTGAAAATGTAGTTTTAGATGAGTAATACCATGAAGCTGATGATGTAGTTTCAGATGAGTAATACCATGAAGCTGATGATTTAGTAACAGGATACAGCGGAATAAAATCTCTGAATCATACCCTGATTGTAAAGTCGTACAGATATGACGTCGAACGGGCACACCGCCAGAGCGACCATTACGCCGCTAAGAGCGCTGGCAGAGAATGCTAGACTGAGCGGCGATTCCTCGCAAATGCCATACGATAGTAACACTTCTTTCGCACTGTAGATATAGTAATTCATTAACAAAAAAAAAGAATTTTGTAAGAAAATAGTCACAAGAAATAAAAAATCAACCGTGACGATGATGATGGGTGGCGTTACCGACTGTTTAGATCTATACGCGTATTGTGGAATCTAACATGCTTGGACACTTCTAATACAACTTCAGTTAGATATTAACATATAATGTTTCGCCGAGGAGACAGGATGCGGTCGTAACGCGTAGCCAGCTCACCGCCAACAGGCGGGGACGAGAATACGACCGCCGATTTCCCCCTTTGGCAGAGGAACCTGATGTCGCTACCGACATAGGCCGTCGGGCCGGCGCTCCCTTAGAGAGCGTTCCCGGGGTGTTTCTGGCGGCGCGTCTCGTATTCTAACGCGTCGCCACGTAGGGATTATCTGTCGCGAGGGGTGTCTCACATTCCTCCCCGAGGCGGGCCCGTTCGATCCGGACACCGATCGGGGGTTGCAGAAGAATTGCTTGATGTTATCCCGTGACCCTTATGCATAATGTCGGAAGTGATTGGAATACCGTGTGAAGCTTTTTAGTCGGTTGGAGTCCGACACTACCCCGTTACCGGCCCTTGGTTCCGGGATGTGCGTTCCGTTAGCATTTTGTTAAACGTTAATAAAAAAAATTGATATTATAAAGCATGTAGTATTTAGTAAAGCAAATGTTACTGGAAATATAATAGTGTTTCATTATATTATGTACAATGTAATTCTTTATGCGTTTAAAGACGATTACTATTATTAGTGTTAAGAAAAATCACAAATAGAAAGAGTTTTTGAAATGATAATGAAACCATGGAAACTAAAATATGAGATATACCAAAACTAGGTAACTCGAATGAATTGTAGAAATTTACTCTTACGTAGAATATGAGGTTAGTTGTGCTGCGCTGCCAATTCCCAGCCTCGCACAAGTCGCATTGACGCCGGTAAAAAACCCCCGTATACCTTCATTTTTATAAATTGATATAAACCCGTCAACCATTCCTGAAAGATAATAACATAAACATAACGAAGTTATTGTAGTCATTAAATGATATTCTTGTGAAAGTATCATAAATATACATACAAATAAAAATATTTATGATGATGAAGACAATGTAGTCTTAAAGGCAAATGTTATGCTATACTCATGATAATGAGTACCTATACATAGCATTTGCTTATAAGGCATGTAATAGACCTTCATATGCTGATTTCACTGAGCTTTAATATTAGCTATTTAGCAATCGTTGAAACTTATCTGAGAGTGCTTGACTTAAATGCGGAGTAACTTAGGAAATGATGTAAAATACCGCATCATTGGAAGCCGTACTGTACCATGCCTGTGACGTCACGCCGTATTAATTATAATATATATCAAATCATTACCATTGTAGCAATGTTGCCGACCAACAGCGATCTTGGGGTCCGAGGTTGCTTGCATCCTAGTTTTGAGAACGGTCGCTGGGTTGGAGGTAACGCCGCTTGCCACGCCGCTCGCACCGGCCCAAAACAACGTCTTGGTAATACTGATGTCGCCGTCTTTCCTCCTCATCATGTCGTTTACCTCTGCGATGTGATAAATACCTAATCTAAAAATTTATTGAAGGACAGAAGTTATTTTCTTTAACACAGATGAGTATGATATTTACTAATGTTATGAGACACTAACAGCTCATAGATATTAACATGGAAATGCAATAAAGTAAAATCACAATATTTTTGAGTGTTTGTTAAAGATTGGTTCGGTAGACTATAATAATTTTTCGCATTCATATTCCTGGCTTGTGAACCCGTAAGTTAATTTTAAAATGTGTAATATTACGAGTATTATTGTATAAATATAATACAAACTAACCTTACTGAATTCAACGAAAACCCCAGGAGTAAAGCGGGAGCTAGCCCCTTCTGTAGTGCCAGGATGCCGTCATTCCTCACTATAACGTATACCGCTTGGAATATTCCCCGATAGCGAGTCGTCTTATCACTCTTAGCACGGAGCTCTCCTTGCAGTTGATACCTGGTTTTTAGTACGTCCATAGGGTTCGTGAAGATGGTCGCACCCGCTCCAGCAAGACCACCAATCACGAAATCCATTTGTGGGATACTGTAAAATTTAAATATTATAGGATAAATTCTGCAGTAACCTTGCCGTTTCATATGTTGACTAATTTCCGACACAAATTTTCTTACAACTGAGCGAGGACTCGATCAGGACGTAAAAGACTGTGTTACTAAGAGTTAATTTTTATTTATCCTATTTATACATAAAATGATGGATAATTTCATCAGAACCAAAGGTTCTTAAAACACCCACACAGTTTTCGTTTTCTATTTATTTTATCCAACGAAGCGACGACGTCTGTCCCTAACAACGTGGCGCAAGTTGGGATGATGACAATGCACTGTATTGTGTTGGTTGCTTCGTTGTATCTTTACACCAATAATTTCACTAGGTACAACACCTTCGAAAGCTTGTTTGCATACTACTGTTTGGCGGCAGAAATAAGCGCTACCGTGGTACCAACTACACAATAACAGAACCCTAACTTTATTAGTTCTGATTGTAGTTAATATCAAAATAAAAATTTTCGTGTATATTCGGGGTACTTACAAGTTTACTTTTCTACCTAAACTTTAGTTAGTTTTGGTAGTTATTCTTCTAAATTCTATAGACATTTCACTTCAGGACTTAGGGAATATGATATGTAACTACCGGGAGTTCTATGATGCCATTCGTCAAACTAAGTAAGTTTTTCTAACGGTAATATACTCTTCAAAATGTTTATTAGTTTTATAATATTTTTTAATGTCTAAACCGGCTTGTTTTTCTGCTGTTACTTGTGTCCACTGTGTCATAAGAGTAGATTGATTAGGTAAATATTTACCATCCAAATAATCGGAAACATACACCATACAACTTTCGTCATAGTATAGAATAATGTTCTATATGTAATTTATGGATAAAGTTTGACGCTCAATCAAATGAGAAGTAATGGTTTTGTTAAAAAATAATTTTCGGTACATCATCTTAATTATTGTGGTCGTTTAACATGATCATTTCTTCAATATTCCTGAGATCTGTCCTGATAAATTGTTTTCACGAAGTAATTTAAGAACTCGGCAATAATTTTGTTAAATGTAATTTTTTTTATAAGGGAATAATAATTATTCATGTAATGATAATATGTAAGCTCGTTATTTTTTTGACGTCTAGTAGGAAATATGTCTTTTAAAATGCAGATTATAATTTATTTGTATAACTTCTTTAAAAAAATTCGAGTAGTGTATATTTCGCACAGTGTTTAATCTTTTAAGATAAAACACGATAATTTTTTATTACTAGATAACAAATTTTGTATATTTGTAGTAACGTTTTAAAATTATTAATTTTGGTGAAGAGTTAAAGGTCGTACGATAATCTCATTATACACTAGTAATATATGATTACTTTCATGTTGTTTTATTTTTTATCAATTTTCTTATCCTTACTTAATCATCATAAACAGCTGAGATGTTTTCCATTTGAATCCTGCTTTGTTCTTATTCTGTGGCATCTCGTGACTTTCTTCAAATCGTCTGTTTATCTTATAGCTATCTTAGGAGTACATCATTACTTAAGTTATATTTACTAGTCTGTTTATGTATAAGGTAAAATAAAAAGTAATTTATCGTAATTTGCTTTTTAACAACGCTGATTATCGAAATAACAAGTCGCAAGTCTGGTACTAGTTTTTTAACAAATTTAGTACATGAATGCTAATTGGAGGATCGGTAATAAGGTCGTTGTTTAGAAATTAAAGATAACTATAATAATAATACATAATAAAAATATTGATGGTGAAGCGCCAATCAATATATAATTAAAATGGACTATTTTGGACCTTATTTAACTAAACGACTTTAGATTTTGTTTAATAAATAATTTTGGTTTTTATTGTTTTCTTGTGTATGTTTTGATATCATCACTTTGACACTTTTTTAAAATAAAAAGCTGTCGCCTTTTTCCTCTTTAAAGTGTTTTACGACACGCTGAGAGCAACGTAACGGTGGGTATATTATAAGCCGTCTTCCACACTAAGAGTATTAGTACATACTTTTTTTTATTATTATGTCAATATAGGGCTCATGTCCTTTTCTGTGATCGCGTCTTTCCTTTAATCTTGATATAATTTTATCCATAAAAGTTCTTTTCAGGCGCTTGAAACTAAGGCATAGACATGTACTCGCATTTACCGCATTAGATGTTTTTTGAATTGCATTGCATCGTTCGGTTACGCGTTTCTGAGTGTTCATATTTTTAAAATATTATATTAATATTTTAATACAATTATTACTACTGCTTGTAAAGAATTTCTATCACTAAGTCCATAACATTAGAAAATGTCAGCGTATTCTTCATTATCGTAATCCGCCATTGAAATAAAATTTATTTGGTATGGGAACGAAAAACTATTCAGAATTAAGAAGACAACGATAATATACGCCCGCCCACGAATGTAGTTAAATTTTAACTGTCGTACTGACTAATTATCTAAAATGATACTGCATATGTTTTACTCAGAACTCAATATCTTAAACGACAACAATAAGCTCGCACGTGTTACAACAAAAACAAAAGGATCAAATTAAGGGCCGGCGCGGCGTCTACTTTTATGACTCTACAGTTGAGAACCTAATTTAAAGTTTAGCCCCCCCCCCTCCCCCAACGTGTTCCCAAATTGTCGTGGCGGAGGGGCTTATACGCAGGCATTTCCTCCACGTTAAACAGAAAAAGAAAACCTGCCGTTCCTAACAAGGTGATAGTTTGCAATTTTAGGGTCATGGTGAGATGGTTTCAGGAATGTTTCCTGAATTAAGATGACGTCGACGTCGTGGTGTCGAAGAAATGCTCTGATTTCTTCCTTCTGGTGTCGAACGCTGTTCGCGTTAAAAGTCGCGACGGTCAACGAGCATGGTTTGATTGTGTCTAATACTTTGGGCAGCTCTGCGCTGATCCCAAAGGTGTGTACAGGGAATCAGACGACGGCGTCCAGTTGCGAGGAAGGATATCATTAGATATCCGCCTCGAGAGCGGCTATCACGTCGTAGTGCTCGTATACGACTAGAAGCCTCTCCTTTAGGTATTTTGCGGCACGACGGTTTTCCGTATAGCTGAAAAGGTTCTTTAATGTAAAGGGTCCTTTGTACTTCATAAGGGCCGTACATCGGCTGCGCCCCGAGCATCGAGCACCTCGGATTCGACAGAGTTGCCCAGCGGTAAAGGCTTGTTAGCAACTTTGGGGGGGAGGGGGTACATGCAACGGGCAGGGGCCTGTGGGCGTTTTGTCATTGGCAAAGGCTTTGCCCAGACAGATACATCGTGCTCCGTCGCTTTCGCAGGGGGAGCGGGGCGTGGAGAGCTAATCGTTTTTCTCGCCGGAGTGGCAAAAGGCGATTCACAGGTCGGGGAGTTGCGGGTTGAGGTACGCTTACGCTTACCTTTGAAGACGACGAATCATTCGTCGTCTGATGACGGTGGGTCGAGGGCTTGGTGCACCTCTATGTCGGAAATGGTCTCCATGCTGCACGGCGATGAATCGCGGGAGCATACAGTAGAGTACGACTTCTCGAGCCCCTTAGCGGCACACGCTCGAGCCCTTGGTGAAGTGCAGGTTGCGGACGAGAAGTACGCTAGGCTGTTTGATGCAGCCAGCTTTGCCCTCAGTGAAGTCTGGTGGGCTTCGAATTTGTGCCATAGCTCGGAACACGCCACCTTACAGTACTCGATGAACCTCGCAATGGACTAAGCCATTGTAGTTCACTTAGCTCCCCACCATGCGGTAGTATAGTACACAGGCAACTCCTACCGTTGCCTGCATAAGTGAAATTTACTAAAATAAAAGGAAAGGTACGCACCTGTGTACAGCACTCATCTAGCAGGGGGATTCCCGGCTGAGCAGCACTAACAATAAAACACAGTAATTAATAACAAGTTTGACCGCGGCAATTAATTGCGCGCTAAATTACGCGTAGGGACGCGCACGCGTACGCGGACGCGTACCCTAACGATCAACGGGCGACGGTTAGGATGACGCAATAGGACGTGGCGAAGCGACGTGATGCGCGCGGGCGGGCAGTTGGTATCCCGCGTAAACGAAAGATGCGGTTCGGTAGCAACAACACAATAATGCAGGAGATACGCGAATTTCTCCGGTAAATCACCACGCAACTGTTGAGTTGAAGCTTATTTAGGATGGCTAAGATAGCAGACGGTAGTAGCGAACGAGAGCTGGCTGGAGATCGATCGGACGCGCCTCTCATAAGGGCGACCTAGTCAAACTGTACATACGTATTCATCCTCCTTCACAACTGTACAATATCACATGTTACTATATAAGAACGTGAAATATCATTCACCGCTCGGAAGACACTACCACTTATCAGGTTACCTTGTGACGTTGTATGACCATGAGATTACATACATCACTAGTAAAGTTAATTCGAGTGTGTACAAGATCGATCAATTCCTTTAAAAACTTATTCAAATCTTTGTACAGTTTTCTCCTTTCCGTATATTTAAAAAAAAGCAATTAATACGAGAAAATAAAAACAAATATCCGGTAATAAATAATTCTCGTTTTGATGAATAAGTTCATCGACTCTTCAAGTGAACGATTTACAATATATCTATACAAATACTAAATAGAGATGTTTGTTCGTTCAAATTAGACTTTACAACTCATGTTAAACAGCTAAAAGTTGAAAAACGTTGTTTAGTTTTTATTTAAAATTAAACCTTAATTTAAGTACCTTAAGTTAAAAATGAATGAGATCATAGATAGAGAAGCATGTTCACCCAAACTACTCTAAATATACAATATATGACTGCTGTAAGACAAATGTTATTATAGCTGAAAGTTTTATTTTTTTTTTTATTTACGTGTGTAAGAAAATGCTAACGGAACGCACACCCCGTACCAATACTGGGTCGGTAGTGGGGTAGTGTCGGACTCCAACCGACTAAAAAGCTTCACACGGTATTCCATCACTTCCGCAAATAAATGCACGAGTGTCGCGGGATAACACGAAATAGTTCTTCCGCAACCCCCGTTCGGTGCCCGGATCGAACGGGCCCGCCTCGGGGAGGGATGTGAAGCATCCCTCCTAATCGACAAAATTCCTATCACTACGCGGCGACGCATCGGAATACGAGACGCGCCGCCAGATACGCCCCAGGAACTCTTTCCAAGGGGGGTGCCGGACCGACGGCCCTTGTCGGTCGCGGAGCCAGGTTCCTCTGCCTAAGGAGGCAAGCGGCGATCGTGCGCTCGGCTCTGCCCGTTGGCGACGAGCTGTCTGCGCACTACGACCGCCTCCTGCCCCCTCGGCGCCCGCTCTCTGTGACGCTCGGTCTCTCGTTTCTGCGACATAACGATGTCGCAGAATCGGGATACCGCATCCCATGACGCCTCGCTTCCGACCATGGTCAGGACCATGGTCGACAGCGAGAGGTCAGTCCTTATCGCCGCTACGAGCGCGGCCCTATCCCCCCGAATTGTGGGCAATCGGCCAAGGTGTGCGACGATGTGTCCACCGGGTGTCCACACTCGTCGCACGCCTTGTCCGTCCTACCGCTACAATGACGTTGGTTCAGATAGCTCCCGAAGTAACCGTGCTCCGTGAGTATCTGCACCAGGCGGAAATTGAGGATTCCGCAGTCCCTATCTAGTCAGTCCTCGAGGACCGGTCGGACGGCCTCCACGGTGAGGCGGCCGTGCGTCGGGTCTCGGAGTCACCGCTCCCATCGCCGACGCACGTCTAGGCGCCCTTCTCGGCGCCACCTCGCCTCCTCGTCCGGCGACGGACGCTCGCCCCGCTCGAGGGCGCACTTCCGCCGCCAGCGACTCCGCATCGAGATCCCACGGCGGCGTCCCGGCGAGGACGCACGCCGCCTCGAAGGAGACGGTACGGTAACCGCGTACGACCCGTATGGCCATGACACGCTGTGGTGATCGCAGCAGAGTCCGGCCGCGGGCCGACAGGTTCTCCGCCCATATGGGCGCTCCGTATAACGCCATAGAGCGCACCACTCCGGTGTAGAGTCGCCGGCATCCGACGCTCGGTCCGCCCAGATTGGGCAGAAGGCGGCTTAGGGACCCAGCCGCTCGAATGAGCTTCGGGCCCAGCTGCCGAAAGTGCTCGTTGAACCTCCACCGGCCGTCGAGGACGAATCCCAAGTACTTCATGGAAGTACCGACGGCGATGGAAGTTCCACCGACTATCAGCTACGCTTTCGGCGGAGGCTCGTTCCGAGCACCGTGGAAGCATAAAGCCTCGCACTTGCCCAGCGCCACCTCCAACCCCAAGCACCGAATGCTCGCGACGACTTGGGCTACGCCCGCAGTCGCCAACACGCGCGCCTCCCTAAAGGTGCGTCCGCGGGCCGTCACCAGGGCGTCGTCGGCGTAACAAGTCACGTCGACTCCTCCGAGGTTAGCCCCGCGCAGCACCGAGTCGTAACCGACGTTCCACAGGAGCGGCCCGAGGACCGAACCCTGTAGGACGCCGCACGACACGCCGTGCCGACACCACTCGTCTCGCGTCGGGTACCTCACGAACCGGTTCGAGAGGTACGTCCCGATCGTCCGCCTCAGGTAGACCGGGACCCCGAACTGGACCAGCGCAGCGGTGATCGTTTCCCACGGAAGGGTGTTGAACGCGTTGGCGATATCGAGCGACACCGCCAACACCACCTCTCCGCGAGACACCGCGTCGTCCGCTATAGCGCGCACCCACGCTACAGCGTCGACGGTAGACCTGCTCCTGCGGAATCCGAACTGTGAATCGCTCAGATCCGGTCCAGTCTCCTCCATGTGTCGAACGAGGCGAGCTGCGATAACGCGCTCGAAGAGCTTGCTCACCTCGTCTAACAACACTATGGGCCGATACGACGACGGCGAGTCGACCGGTTTCCCCCCCTTCTTGAGCAGGACCTGTTTCCCCATTTTCCATAGGCGCGGAAACCGGCCCTGCTTCGAAGACGCCGTGAACAGCGCCCGCGTCCAGGGCTCCGGGCGACCTAAAGCTAGAGCCCACGCGCGGCCGGGTATACCGTCGGGTCCAGGAGAGGTGTCTCTGACACGCATCCTTTTGACAGCCGCCGACAGTTCCCCTTCGCTGACAACTGGGGCCTCGTCCGGTTGGAAGGAGTATTCTTCGCCCTCCTCCCTCGGCCGACGCGGGACTGAGTCGCTGTCGATGGCGACCCCTCGACGTCCCGCCGTGGGAACAGTGTGCAGATCGTCCGGTCGAGAAGTTCCGGTCGGAGGCTGCGAGTCAGAGGGAGTCTCCAAGGGCGCAGCTTTTGCCGCACCCTCTTATACGGCTTCCCGAAAGGGTCGCTGTCCAATGACTCGAGCATCTCGACTTAGGAGGCCTTCTTCGCCTCGGCGATCGCGACCACCAGCTCCTTCATGTTGGCCCTGTGCGCCGCATACAGCCGCTCCTCCTTGGCCGTATCACGCCTCCGTCGACGTTGGCACCTGTGGTACCGTCGCCGGCTCGCCACGCATGCCTTATGAAGGCGCGCTAGGTCCGCCGACCACCAGTACACACCGCGTCTAGGAGGCAGGGAGCGCACTCGCGGCATGCTCGCGTCGCACACGCGCGACACTGCCGCCGCCAGTCTCTCCGCTTCCTCCTCTACGTTGACTGCCGCCGCGGACGTCCTAGACGCTCTCCCCTCGCGGACCCAGGCCTCGTCCAGGGCCGCCTCCTAGAGGAGGTCGCGGTCGAGACGCCTCAACGCCCACCGAGGGCCGTCCCCGACCAAGGGTTGACTAGGATCGCACGGAGTGCCCGAGGCCGCCGAGACACTGAATCGGACGTACAAATGGTTCGACAGCGTCTCCACGCTCCCGAGCACTTCCCAATCCCCGATGCGGCAGGCCAGGGCGTCTCCAGCGAACGTAACGTCCACTATAGAGCCGCCCTGTTTCCGCACGCACGTGTTCGTCGTCCCCCTGTCGAGCACGACCAACCCAGTCCCGACCGCGAACTCCTCGAGCGCGGTGCCGCGTGCGCTCGTCGCCGGGCACCCCTACGCCTTCGACTTGGCGTTGAGATCTCCGGCGAAGAGAACGCGACTCGACCCGGTCCGGCCGACGAGAGCACCCACCTCGTCGAGCACCCGCTCGAATTCGGCTAAGCTGCGATTCGGCGAGAAGTATGCTCCCACGACCAGAACGTCCCCGATCCGCCCCGCGACGCAACCCCGACCGCGCTCCACCGACTCAAGGTCGGGCGAGCCGTTCGAGGTCACCGTACCTATGGTCACCGTTCCGTCCACGTCCCCCGCCCAGCTCTCCCACGGTGGGACGTAATACGGCTCGCTGACCACAACGACGTTGATCGACCGCTCCGCCATGCTCTGGTACAGAAGGTCCTGAGCTCTGGCGCAGCGGTTGATGTTCGCCTGGAGGAAGTTGAGGTCCATCGTTATTCGACGGACATCTCAACCCTCTTGCGCACGGAGCTCGCGCTCGTGCTCAGCGCTGGCGGTTGAGTCAGCCCGGGGCCCTTACCGCCGCGCTTACCGCTTTTTTGCGTCGCTTTAACGACGCGCGCCTTGCCGCAGGCATTACCGCCGCCTCTATGGTCGGCCGGTTTACCGGCCGCACTGCAGCAGTTCCAGTGCGGCGGGGCAGAGCAGTCGGCAGCTTTGTGGCCGTTCTTATCGCAGCGATAACACTCATCGGCCTTACAGTTTGCTTTCAGGTGCCCCTTTTCGAAGCACCCGAAGCAACGCTGCGGTCGCCTCTCAAGCAGTGTGACCTGCGCAGACACCCAGCCAACCAGGAATCTGCCGCCGTCCACCACATTCTGCGCCGAAACCACGGGGCAGCGCAACCACGCCGTCCCGAGGCCGGACGCGCCGATCGAGATGCTGCCCGACCTAACTTGGTCGGCCGGACAGCCACCTGCTCGCGCAACCGCGGCGACCACGTCGGCGCTCGTCACCGAGTCGTCGAGTCCTGAGACCCTCAACTCGGCGCACTTCACCGGCCTGGCAATGCGCACGACCTCCTCGCCCAGAGACTCGCGGAGCATCCTTGGGAGGTTATCGATTTTGTCGCCGTTGTCGGCGCCGGGCACTTGCAATATGCGCGCTCCGGTCGCCGCCATCTTAAAACGTATCCCGGCAATGCAGAGATCGTCCAGGTTAACCTGCTCCTTCGCCCGGGCGATGACTTGAGCGTACGTAACGCCCTTCGTCATCGCCTCGGGCGACAGGGTCACCACGACTGCTGCGGACCTCGGGGCCCTCAGCTTTCGCGGGCGGCTCTTTCTGTCGCCTTTGCGGTTCGCACTCTGCCGCTGCTGCTGCTGCTGCGGCTTCGGCTGCGACTGCTGTCGCTGCTTCCGCCGCTGCTGCTGCTGCGTCCGCGGCAGTTGCGTCGCCCTCCTTGGATTTTTGGCGGCTGATGCCGCCTGCCTTGCCGCAGCAGGTAGCGGTGGGCGGAAAAGCTTCTCCGGGAGAAGCCTGTCCTCCGGCGATACCAGGCGGGCCGACACCATTATCCCCACCTGCATCATGACCGTGCGACAGATCTCCTCGACCGACAAAGTCGTCGGTTCGAGTCGATCTGCACCGGTGCACCGCTTTTTCTTCGCCGGGCGGGCCGCCTCCTCTCGGGGAGACTCCTCGCCGGCGTTCGAGCGAGAGGGCGCGGGTCGTTCCCGCCGCTCACTCTCGTCAAACTCCGCCCTGAGTTTGGCCAGTTCCTTACGGAAGTCGGCCACCTCGGCGCGCAGGCGGGCCTATTCCGCCTGCAGCTGCCGCGTTTCGTCCGTCACCGTGCGAGACCCGATGGCTGCCACGGCCGTCTTGATAGAGGCCGCGGCTTCCTTCAGATCCCGCACGAGATCAGACTTCAGGTTCTTCGATTTGCTGGCGATCGTTGCGATCAGCTCAGCGTCATCGGAGACGACCCTCTGCAGCATGGCAGCGGTCTAGTAGTCCGGAGCCATTCTTGGCTCCAGCGCCGGAGACCGTGCGAGCCTCCTCTCTCGGTTTCGGCGGAACCTCGCCGCCGTCGCGGCGAGTTCCTCCTCCGCCTGGAGTTTCAGCTCTTGACGCCTTTCGGCGTCAAACGCGGCTTTAGCCTTGCTAAGGCCGACGTATTTACCTGTCGTAGGCGGACACCCACGACGCTCCGTCTTGTCGCCGGGACGCTCGGTCTCGGCGATTTCGGTGGGCTTGTCGTCCTCCTTAGAGGAGGCCGACAAGCCGTCCCTACTGGGACGACGTTGTTTGCGGTCCTGCCAAAAGCGGGACTCGCCTGACGCCACCGTACCGAGGCTGCAGTCGGAAACCGAGGCAGCCTCGTCGTCACAAGTTGGGGTAACGGGGGCCATGTCGACATCGACTACGCCCTCGTTGTTATGCAGCTCGAAGCGCAGCCGCTCCAACACCACCCGCGCTTCGGGAAGCGCAGTCGGTGTTGGTGCGCGTTGCGCGAGCACGTCACATCCGGTAGATTTGCCAGCGCCTGTCTTTGAGCGCGGCACTGTCACGTCCTTGTTGTCGCTCGCGCCCGTCACGGGGCGCGGCGTTATCGTCGCTGCAGCTTCGCTGCTTTCTATCCTCTGCTCCACACATCCTCCCTCTCCGAAAACAGTGTTGCCCACCCCAGAGCACGGAGGGCAGACGGCGCCAAGCGCCGTGTGGGATTCCCCAGCCGTAAGGCCGGGACCCACCTGGGTAGTTAAGTCTTTTCCACTGTAATCCATTTGCGTGTTGGGTGCTGATCCACAGCTTTGGGCGCTAACGACCAATACCCTTGGCCATTCATCCCATCGGCACGCCAGACCTTAGGATTGGGGTAATTTGAGAGGTTGTCTTCCTCTTGACTCCAGTCGCAATGACCGCAGTCCCCGCTCCCGCTCGGGGTGTGCTATAAGCGGGCTACGAGTGTGCCCGGCGTGGCCTAAGCCAACAGCCGCCCTAGGGGCGGACTCGCCGTGCGTTTCGACTGCTTGCACGGAAGAGAAAACTTCCGTGGGCGATGGGGTCGTCACATCCCGACGCCGTTTGACTGATTGCACTGAGGCGAAGAACTATATCCACAAGGGATAAGCCTTCGCTTCAGCGGGCGGTGGGGTCGTCACATCCCTACGCCGACATTATAGCTGAAAGTTGAAAATGAAAATCTAGCCAAAGTAGTATAAAAAATAATATATATTTTTTATACAAAGTATAAATAATAATACACTTTTTAATTATTTATTTAATTAAACTAAATTACTATTATTTTTTATTACCCCAGTCATAACATCAGCTTTAATGCGCCACATATTGTTGTGTAAGAACATGGATTCTAACCATGCAAGATTTGTGAGATTACCCACCAACCCGCATTGGGCCAGCGTGGTGAGAAATGGCGCAAATCCCTCCACATGACCCTCTAGATACGACAGCTCGGCGATGCAGGCAGAGCAGGACTGATCGATTTTTAGGACAGGCCTATGTCTAGCAGTGGACGTCTATCGGCTGACGGTAATGATGATGATACCTCACAAGGGTACTGGAATTAAAAAATATCCCGCTTAAAAAGAGAATTTGGTTGGGAAATACCACCAGCTTGGTATCCTGTTATTAATAAAACTAAATAAAACACCAAGCATGCCAATAGAAGACCTCAAGGCACAGTGAGCTCTCTCTATGTAGATCGGACAATCAATAATAATAAAAAGGTTATAAATAGAACCGTGATAGTTAGGAGGTATCTGTCAGCTGCGAGTCGGGAGAGTTTCCCCTCTATACTTCTATGGTCTATGGGTGACGTATTTGGGGGGATCCGGTACCCAGGTGACAGTAAGAAGCCGTGAGGAAGGCGCCTAGTGTGACAGGTATTTGAAAGCATTTTCCTCACATAAAACAAAAAAAGGGATATCTGTCACCTTAGTCTCCCCGTCACCATGGCTGCTGCAAAGCGATCGAAAGGTAAGGATAATAAAAATAAATGCGATAAAATTAGTAAAATTTACTTTTTATTTAATGTGTAGCATTTGCGTAAAGAAATCTTTAAATAAGGCCTAGATTCTTTAGAACTGTTCAAGGCCATGATAGTTCTTTTAATGTCAAGTTCATTGCCAGACGATAACAATGCTAACCGTATAAACCTTAAGTGGACATTACACTGTACTCGTGACGCATTCCTTTCAATCAATAGGTTATTATTAATTCACATTTCATGAACGTATCGTCATAGGCCCACGGGCATTCAATGCGGAAAAAATTATGATGATGATGATCTTTCTCCTTTTCCCTCTTCTCCTTCTCCTCATCCTCTTCTCCTCCTTCTCCTTCTCATGCTTCTTCTTCCTCTTCCTATTCCTCTTCCTCCTCATCTTCTTCTTCTTCAAGTTAAAAAAGTCTTTGGGGGAGGTTTATGTCTAGCAGTGGACGTCTATCGGCTGATGAACATTTTTTAAATATTATATACGCTCAAATTACTTATAATTTTAAGTTTATTTTAATCTATTTATATTGATATTAAATTAATGCATTCGATAGTATATAGACGATGGTATTAACGTGTTCTGGATAATAATATCAGCCTGATCGATTGGCTGCGTAGTAACGGTCCTTATCCGATATCCTAACCATGCTTTTGATTTTTTATGGACACAATGCTTTATTGGTTTTATTTATCCCTTGCTCCTCGCACACATTCTACCTTACAGTTACTAGTTTTATTTTCGTTAAAATTTTCTTCCTCTGCTACCACAGCATCTACCCACTTCCTAGGTTCACTGGTACAGAATGCCGATGGGCAATAAGTCTCCCTATTGTAACGTAATTTTAGTTGACGCAATAAATGTAATAAAAGTAACTAATAAATATATCCTATATATTAGTCAAAACATTTATCTGATGATGAGTAAACTGAGATACAATGCCACGTCTTCCTTGGTGTCTCGAGACTAAAGATGATGTCTCCGTTATTCCAATGATACCATTAGATAAGCTCTTTGATCCTGCACACAATAATGTTTGTACACCGACACACAAACACCTGTTGTTGCTTGTTTCCTTGACGCAGCAGCTAATTGCTTGCCTTATACGAAGGTCATCTCATCCTGGCTACATAAGTAATAGAGTTTGGATAATGATGGGTTTTTTTCAAACCCGCCAGACTAGTATCCACCTTCATCTTGCAAATATCTTACGATAATATTGCTGCGAGAGCCAAAGTATTCTGGGCGAACATCGTAATCTATCCCTCATCGTCACTTAACTTTTTTTTATTAAATAAAAACGATACGCGCCGGACGTTCACTTCATAGTAAGTGATGCGCCAGCCTATAACGACATGGCGCTAGTTAGGATCGTATACACTGCACCACTTTGCGCTCGTCGCCTTTGAGACATAAAATGTTCAGTTTTGTTACTCCAGTAATTTAAGTAGCTATAACTCTCTTCAATCTGTAACACAGTAATGTTTGCACAGTACTGTTTAGCGGCAGAAATAGGAGCTGCCTATCTAGACGGGCTCCGGCAAGAAAGACCTACCACGATCAGTAAAACTCAATAAAAGTAATTACTTAGGGCGATATAAAATATACGATACAGTTAGAGCTACCTATACATTCACCAGTAACAGAGATTAATAATTATAATATAATAAAATAAGTTTTTTTTTTTGTTAAAATTCTAGTAAATAATATTAATAAACTTAAAAATGTTTTTATCACACTGTATAAACATTTTAATTAACGTCATTGCGCACATAAAAAATTACATTGTCGATTGCATTTGACTACATATTCCTCTATTAATAACTTTGATACAATCTATGACATGTCTATCATTTTTAAGTACTTTTATATTATTGGGATGTAAGGGGTCCTGCACAACAACTCACGGGCCCCAACCAAACTTCACCTGCTCGCGGTGCTAATCAATAAATGAGGCTCTGGCTCCCATCAATCCGCTTTGAGCCAGCGTAGTGGGAATAGCCCAAATCCCTTAGTATGAACCCGTACAAATGACGCTCCCTAGTGCCCGGTGGTACCGGACGCTATGCTGACTGGATCTGGTGAAGGTCGCAGGAAGCCACTGGATGCGGGCAGCGACTGATGTGAAGATCTTTAAGGGAGGTCTACTTCCAGCAGTGGACGTCTATCGGATGATGATTGATTGATTTGATGAATTATGTTATTGTTCAATTATTAAAAGAAAATATATATTTTTTATAATTTGACGAGGCTTTCTAGAAATTATTGTATCGATAATTGATGAAAGGTGTCGTGGGTGGTAGTTATGTAGTCAATGCTAAGGACGCTTTTGTAGTTTTCTTTATCTACAGATTGTCGTTATGCCGCCGTTGTTTATTTTTATATTTTTTTATGAAATAGGATACAAATGTAAGCATTATACAGCAGATTTATACACAGTAATATATATATATGTATGTGTATGTATTTATATGTATGTATGTATGTGTATATATTTATATGCATTTTTAATATATGTATACTCATGTATTATATATTATATTGTTACTATTTGATGCACCTACCTCATCATCTCTGCATTACCCAAGGTAGACTGGAGGATAATGCCAATGGCATTAAGTATGCCTTTACACGTGGTGTAAAAAGTTAAATAAATAAATTTATACGTATATTATCGTCTAATATCAGTCTCAATATATTTATTTAGAATCTATATCAAACCAAAAAGTTTGTAATCATTAACGTGCCGATGAATTTTATGAAAAAGAAAAATTTTATTTACGTTTATGTCATTTGAATAAATTCAGCGGCGTGATACCAGTCTCTCGTCACATCGTCAGAAGTCGATACGGTCTGTGTCCAGTTGTCCATTACCGTGTGGGCTATTCGATTACATCGGGTGGGGAGCAAGGGTGACCACGCCGCCCAAGGTCGCGCGCTGTCGCGGCGCGGACGCGCGCGCCCCCGCCCGCCCTATGTTGCCCGGACCACTCGTCACCCTCGAGCGGCACAAGGCGCGCGCCCTCACCACCATCTATGCGCCGCGAAAACAGAAATCGAGGAAAAACAAAACGGCCCAGAACAGAATGCTACAGAGCGATCTACCGGTGAAATCAACGATATCGCCCTTCCGTCCTCTACCAGCTATCGGACAGAGGCCACAATCTAAGGCCAAGGTCATCGTCTTCGATTTAAACAGCGAAAACAATATAGAAGATCAAGCGTTGAAGCTTCAGGAAGTTTTGAAACCTTTAACTCCTTTAAGTATACACGGATTTAGAAGGAAGGACTGTTCCGGTGATTTGGAAAGGAGACAACATCGTTTATTGAGAGAGAATACATATGACGTATTAGAACCGATTTATTTGAATGCAACAAAGAAAGAAAATGAAGTAAGGAACAGTTTAAAATCAGGCGATATTAAAGACCAGCAGAAGATATCACCGAAGTCGAGGTTCAAGAGAGCAGCGATGCACGTCGCGAAGCTAAGTTCGATGCCGGAGACTGGGAAATTGTTATGTATGAGAGAGAGAGAGAAAATTGCGATATGTATCGACGAAGACAAGAGATTTAAGTTGCAAGAGCTGCCGCGTAGTCCCGCGCAAAAAATAAACAAGCTTTCAGAAATATTCCAAAGCCTGGACATGAAAGGTCGCCACAGAGATAGGGTGAAAAAGGAGAATAGTTGGTTTTAGCTTAAGATGGAACCTCAGTACTTTATGTAGGAAACGAAGCGGGAACTATTGTAAGTAATTACACAGATGTGTGATAATTAAGTGTTAAAATGAAAAACGTATTCTATTGCTCAAAGTTTTCGTGTGATGTGTTCTTTTCATTAAAGTGATTTGTTTGTTATTGTTGTTTTGTTGTCATTTGCTAATTTGTCGATAATTGAATACGAATATAAGTATGGACCTTTTCCTACCTACCAGCGTCTATTTCTGGCGCCAAATAGTAGTGTGCAAACATTACTATTTTACCGATTTGAAGGGCGATCAACAAGACTCTACATCTACGTCTCAGGCGACTAATGCAACGTGGTGTAGTATATACCATCATAATGAGCGCCACGTTGTTATGGGCAGATGTATCACTTACTGTTAGGTGAACGTTTCTCTCATCTCATCGTCTAATTGAATAAAAAAAGATGGGTTTGTTCTTTAGCAGATTTAACTGACCAAACTACCTACCATCGTACAGGACTACTTGGTATCAGTATTTGAGTTGATTATACACTTGCAAATTACTTTTTTATGTATATGTGTTATAGGAATTTGAAAACAATAAACTTTTTTTGTTATTATAAAAAGAATTTATTGTGAATGATACCAATTACTTCTGTGCAACTGAATCCAATGTAGGTCATTAACCTCTATTAGATATGGTATTAAGTGACAATGAGGTCGGGCACGGTGATAGGTGCTCGCCAAGAATACTTTAGCATTCATTCATAAGCAGTTTGATTTTATTATGATTAGGTAAAGTAATTCTATTTTTAATTTAGTGCCAGTGTAACTTTTTTTTTCGCCAAACATCTCTTATGCTTATAATATATAGTACAGATCCAATTCTTTTATTTTATACCTTCGAAGAGGTAAACAGGCGGACTTCCGTTTATTTAGCAAGCGGTCACCGTAGCAAACGGAAGTTGAACTTAGGGTGTATCAAAGTGCATAGCCTACTATAATACTTACTCCTCTGGCGCAGCGACCCAAAGTGAGTCTTGGCTTCCGACACAGGAGAAAGCCAGCGTTATCTGTCTCCAACCATAATAAACCGTTTTGTTAGATCCCAGTGTCAGTTTTCTAGTTTCTTAGACGTTTAGTGACTCAACTTTGATTTCCCGTTCACACGTAAAGACTGGGGTTACGAGTAGATTGCGATATGTGCAATAAATAGAAGTCGCGTGAATTCGTGTATTCTCGAAAAATATTTATTTACCAAAACTATATGTATTATAATTTTAAATAATAAATAAAAATAACTGGAGGATTCTGTAGGAAACAACGAATGGCACATACTAAGGAATCACGTCGTCTTGACCTTAACGTGATTAGTCAACAGGTGTTAGTTCGCGTGACCGATGGTCGCAGGGATGGAGAATGACGTAATCCTGGGCGCCGTCGCTATAACCCCCAAATTATGCCCAACAATGCACTAGCACTATGTTTTATTAAGTTTTAACTGTAATTCTAAACATTCCGATCTTTAAACAAGACCAGGTACAATAGCCTCTTTGATTATTCGTCCTTTGGAAAGATATCAAATATTTCTTGTTAACGAAATTGGCATTCAAATGTCCTTGACAAATGCCTAGAAAGAAAGTTGGTATAACTTACCATTAGCGAAGACCAATTATATAAATAATTCTTTTGTGTGTCGAGCATGTACTCGTAAATGGTATGACAATAACTTTATTGACTCGGACACATCATCATACGTTTGTAATGACTGCATGTAGACACAAATGTATGATTTAATTGGGGATAATTTGCCAGCCAATAGAGGTCCACTGCTGGACATAGGCCTCCCTTAAAGATTGCCATATCGATCATGTAAGGATTCATATTCGTATAGAAGGGGAGGGGAGGATTTGAGCAATTTACCACCATGTAAGCTCAATGCGGGTTGGTGGAAATTTGTTGGAAAATGTTATATAATTATTCTTTATTATAGTTAAGATTTTGTTAACAATATATCCCATAAACACATTAATCCACTGAAATACACATCGCGTACACGAGGTACACCCGCGACCAAGGGCGGTTGCTCACCGCCCGGAGTTTCCGATACAGGCGAAGGTGGTCAGAGACCGGAACCGAACCCATCTTCGACGACCGATTAGATTCGCCAGAAAGCAAAAATCCAGACACACAAAATGAAAATCCCCCATCGGATAACTACACTCAAAGTACACTTTTTTTTAAAAACAGGCTGAAGTCTTGGGTTCACGTACCCACGTTCAGATGAGGTGTAAGGGTCAATATGACTTTCAAGCGCATAACATCATCAGAAAACAGAGTATACCGCAGCCTCTTAAGGGTTTTACGTTGTGAAGAATATCGCAGACGTCTGAAAATGTTATGAGAAACTAGCACAGTACTGATAAGGCACGTTTATAACCTTCACTTTACATATATCTATAAAACAGCGCATAAAGATTCATCAACATCAACCAGTTTAAACTCTTATAATATAGTTAACTGAGTGACAATATTTGCTTACGTTGTAATTTCTTTGGCGCATTTAATATGTATATGATCCTAAGCCCTAAATCTTTTTTTAGATATAACCTACTTTTTATTTGTTCAATCGTAACTAATTATTATTCTATTTTTATTCTTTTTGTATACAATATTCGCCAGATTATAGTGATCTTATAATATACGTGTAATGGCTAGCTCAACCCGAATTGAATTATCTTCCATCAGACTATAATGTGGAGAACATCTTGCGATCAGAGCGGTTTAGTTCCTCGCTCTTCATAAGAACAGATAAGGAGTGGAACTGCTTGTCGGCGTTGGTGTTCTCGTCCAAATACTCCGTGTCTTCAAAAGTTGTTAGTACATTAGTGCGCCTTATCACCACAGACCGCATTACCACTTAACCTTAAGTGGGATTGTGATCAAACGTTAACCTTGTCGATTTAAAAAGGAAGGCTATTAGGTTTTCCTTCGTTTTTTTTGAGTATAGAAAGGTACATGAAATAAAGTATCAGATTATTTTGCAAGTATGAAATGAATATATTACGTAAAATATATCATACTGTTATTTTGTTACATAATCTAAAAAAAATGGGGTAAATAGAAACTTAAGTTAAAAAGACAAGACAAGATAAATTAATCCCTGTAACTATACAAAAAAATATTTGTCCCTGAACATATCGTTTTAATAATTATGTGTTCTTATAGTATATGTTATAAGTCTAAAATAACATATATATGTTTGATATATATTATTTTTTGGAGTAAATACTGAAAGGTATGTTAAGTATGCCGAAGTATACTGTCATGGCTCAAGCACTCTCGACGCGTTTCGTGAAGACATAGGTTCGATCCTCATTGAACTTGAGCGTTCGTTGAAAGTCAAAATCGTGAGGACACCATGCTTTAAGATGAATAGCTATCATGTGATATCCGCCAACATGTCCTTGACCAGCGTGGTGGATAAATCGCCTTCACTTTTCCGTTCAGCAATTGTAATGTGAACTGTTTACAATTAAGTATTAATTTAACCTTTTGTTCGTTCGATATTGCAGTGAAAGGAAAGTGCGCCAGCCGTGTTGGCCACGCCATCGCACTGACTCTCACGCTATTTGATAATATTCCATTATACCTAGTGCCTGCACTCTTTACACGACCTACTTTACAGTTAGACACGTGAAATTACCTTGTACGTGTGTACATAACCTATATGTAACAAAAATTCAAGAAAAAAAATCGAGCGCAATTTCAACTATATATATATTTTAATATGACCTATAGTAGTTTTTACTGATGATAGGTCTCTGTTGCCGGTGACCGTCTCGGTAGGTACCACCGCAGCGCTTATCTCTGCCGCCGAATACCACTGTGCAAACATAACCGTGTTCCGGTTGAAAGGGCGCTGTAGCTAGTGTAATTGCTGGGGTGACGACACTCAACATGTTGTCTCAGGGCTACGGGCGCAACGTGGTCCGGTATGTAACATCCTAAGTAGCGCCACATTGTTATGAGCAGATGTTTCGCTTAACATCAGATGAAAGTCCCGCTCGTCTCATTGCTTCCTTGAATAAAAAAAAGTTGATTGTTTTGCGTCGGCTACAAATGTTTTTCCTTGAATATAAAACATTTTATAATTCAAGCAATATTTTTATTTTATTTCTAACGCTGATTAATAAAATTAAATAATATATTTACCATCAATACAATTTTATATCCACCATAGAAAAAAAAAACAAAATGTCTTTCCAGCTTCTGTTACATTAATACCTAATCTATAAATAAATAATAATACCTAATCTTTAATGAAAGAAAATAAAATACTAAATATATTATTTAATAAATGTTTATATTTTACATACATAATGTAAACTATTGCCAAAATATAAAATATACTGCCGAGATAGCTCAGTGTCTAAGACTCTAGTTCCAGTCCCCACTAAAACTTCTGGAAAACATTGTGAACGCCCCCTCAAACTTCATTGAATAAGTTTTCGTGGACATGTAACATCAGGCGACCCACATTGGGCCAATAAGGTGGATAAATTGTCTTGGTACTTGTAAGAGAAGGGAGCAGTGAAACTGTAGTTGTTGACTTGCTGACTGTACAAATTATTGTGTATTAGTGCTGATAAAAATTGTTAAGTTAAACAGCAGATAAAATACCACAAGGTGGATTATTCTGGACCTTTGCAATTTCTTCCTTGAATTTAGATATGGTCTCCTTTGCCAAGTGCAGTTTTTCTTTCAAGTCCGAAATCTCATTTCTGACTTTCACCTGTGCTGTTATAATCCTATCTAATGTTTTTTCTTTCTTTTCCTCAACTACAAAAAAGGTGTCACAAAATAAAAGTAAATATTAGGATCATCATGTGTTAGATGTTTTTAAAGTTTTGAAAGGAAAAAATGCATTATGTATTATCCTGCTGCAGCGGCTATCAGTTCCCTTTAAAACTACTATTAGTTTCAAAGCAAGAGGAAGTGGAAACTAAACAAAGACCATTCCTTGCTTGGTTTCTAGTGCAACATGTGTAGGAGTTTGAATAGTACTCAGAATTTTTCAAACATGTATCCTATGTCTACTACTCTCAAATCACTGCTGCCGTAATAGCTTATTAACAAGGGGGCCATCCGATGTTGCAAAAGAAAGCTTTTTCAACTTTGTACTCAACATTTCGTAACAGAGTGAATTTAAGGTATTAACACATAATTAGCATGACTTTATAATCTGGCATATCTCTTATTATCATGCACATATTTCACTGATCTTGCAGTATAAAAAAGTCTCAAAGTATTGAATACTAACATACTGTAGTAAAAAAATTTCTATCCATAATGTTGAATAAACATCAAATTAACCTTCATCATGTTAAGAAAGATGTTATAGTGCTATATGCATTATTGTACTCACAATTGGTATCATGAGCCCATGGTCCATTTGTGATGGGTTTTACACTGTTCAACATGTGCTGCATGAGTTGTGTAGGCTCCTGGAAGACTATCTCCTCATATGATTCACTGACTAAAGCTCGGCCAATTGTAGGTGGTGTACTTTCATTGACTGGTGATTGAAATAACTTTAATATATGGTAAAGTGTAACCTGCAGAGGTGTGATCATAGTTTTATTTATCGAAGTAAAATTTAATCAGTTTTTAAAGTTTACTTTCAATTATTTATTTAACAATACCATAAATTCTGTAATTAGAGTAATAATTGTACATTTATTACTTCAATATTTATTTCTTCAAGTTTAAAATGATTAAGTTTCAATTTCAATTGAATACTTTAACAAATTGATTGCATATTGAAATATTTGGTATTTATTGTGTTAAGAATATTTGCTAATTATGTTTAAGAAACCAAGTTGACATATTATTGCGTGGCTTAAATATATGTAATAGATAAAACCATTCATTGTAAAATATTGTAAAAAGCTAGTTCGCCTATAGTATGGTATGTATACTGAGAGACATAAACATTATTATGAATGATATATTCTAGTATTATTCAATTAAAGTTCCATACTCACAGGTCTTTCATTAGGATCATGAAAGTAAATCTTAATAACAATCTCAAATTCACCCCAGCCAGTCTCTGTAAGTTCGTATGGTGGTTTGGTGACTATTCGATTTGGATTTGCATAGCTCTCATGTAATTTGAAATGTACTTTTTTAATATATATTGACATGTCTTCGTTTGCGTAAGGTTTTACGTAAACAGTCCATTGATGTGTGTGGCCGTCTTCTTCCCTTTTTTTTCCAAAATACCGTGCTATATTACCATACACTATTGGTTTTACTATAACTAATCCCTGAAAATTTTTAAAATGTAAACGGCAACTGTTCTCGCCGTATGGATGTCATCGATTTTTAATACATGAATTAAAATGTCACTATTTTCTAGAATTATGAAAGAGTATTATATGAAATGAATTTATGAACTTTAAGAAGTATTAAAGTTAATATTTACCTTTACTCTTCCCCCCGAATCAGGTCCGAAATCTGTTTGTGTCGACATTTGTGGCTCAATTTTGATTATTAATGCAAGTAGAAAGTAAATAGAACAATTCAATTCTTTATTAATCCCGTTTGTGTTAGTAAATAATAATTATTGATTTATAAAGCATTACATGACAGTTTGAAATTAATTGTCAAGTAATTTTTTTTAATCATCAATGTTATTTCTACGCTTTAGAAATTTGTTTTTGGCCAAGTAATAATTTAGGCACCATATCGTTGTAATTTTATTACATATTGGAAGAGGACTAGTAGTGGACTCGCCTAGCGTACCCATGGCACTGAAAATCATTCTTCAAAAAATATTTTTTTTTCATTTCAATTACAAATGTTCTGCACTATCGGGCTGCCAGATAAATGTATAAATTACTTCATTTCACGTCTGCATTGTAATTTTAAATAGAATATATGGATGTGTTATGGAAATATTACCAAAATACAGTGGATTGACCTCAGCAGTCGCTAGAGAAGTTGTGGTACTAAATATGTGAAGTTCGCTTTTTTTGGTATTTTTTATAAGTTTATATTTACCAAAAACGATTACAAAAAAAAATTAAATAAAATAAATAAAAAATAAAACAACAATTTATTTAGACTTATAATATCATATAATGCAGGTAAACAAGTGTTTACCAAGCTCATTTCTTATAACTAAACGCAATATTTGAATATCATTTAATTAGCTACGTTGCGGCAATATTTTTCATGAGCATAGACAGTATTATTATAACAATGACGGTTTTTGGGGTTCAGCGAAGTAGGCCTTGTGTGACTAGATCAGGTCACAATTACGGTTGGGCATGTTATAAAAGTAAGAAGCCTTGGCATTTTTAAAATTTATGATCGGTTCCTGCATTTTCGTTATCAGCCAGTAATGGATCATTTTCTTCTTCAAGTCGCGAAGATCGCGAACTGTGTCTAGAAGCGGAAACTCTTTGTGTGAATATAAGAATGTTGGGCACAAGTGCTCCACATGGCGTGGCTGGAGCAGACCGCGATGACGCTCTTGTTCCTGGAGATATTCTAGATTGTCTTCCAGAATAAGCCATTGACAATGGCATATATAGACTCGATTTCCTCGCTTTAAGAGTTTTTCTGACATGTTCTAATCTCTTTGTCCGTCTATCCATTCTATCTTCGTTTGGTCTTCTTAGTGTAGATTCTCTTGATGTTTGAGTAGGGCTGGTAGGTTGAGGTGGCGATTCGAAACCACCTCCGTTATCTTGAGAGGGACAAGAGAAAAGGTTCCGCAGCCCATATGCTTCCTGGTCATAAACAGCATCAGTCATATTGGATTGGGAACGGTGTGCCGGAGGAGAGGCCCCCAATCGAGGCTTACAACCACCATCGCAGTACATCTCGCAGTCGATTAATTCGAGTTCCAGATCAAATGCAGCATCCTGTTTATACAAATTATATTTTAATTTTTTATTTATAACAGAATATTCAATCTCAATTTTATTGTTTCATTATGTTTAAAATGGAAAGTTGATAGATTAGACTAGGGAAAAAGAAATTTGTATCGCTTGTTATCTTATGTATTTGAAAAGCATCCCAAAACTAAAGATTTAAATGAAAATATTAGTAAGGATTTTCACCAGTGGTTGCACGGGAGAGGTGATAAGGTTCTCGCGGAAGGCAGCGGCAGGCTCCCGACGCTCTGGGCGGCGCGCTTCTGGCCCCCGCACACGCTGTGGTACGCAATCGTCATAACTACTCGCGCAGGAGTATGGAGGAGGGATTATTGTATTAGCCTGCATAGAAAAGTATATTACTTTAAATAGAACCTCCTTTAAAAAGAAACCAAAAGAATGATATGACGTATAAAAGACCGCCCGTGACCATGGCTGTTCCAAAGTGGTCGAATTGTCGAAGAATTTAAACAAACGTCAACAATAGTTAAATTTAGTTTTTTAAGTGTGAAATATTCGCGTATACATTAAGATCAATAATTTACCTGTTTGCTGATACTTTCGATTTCACGTAATTTTTAAAAATTAATAATTGGAATATACACGTGTTAATTAGAAAAAATTAGAAGAAGAAATAAGAATTTTCATTATAATTTTTATGAAAATTTTCATCGGAACGTTTAATTCTTGTTAATTAAGGAATCTTTTTTTAAGACAAATACCTCATTTGTTGCGCTGCAAATGAAACTTGAATTAAGAGATTCTGCAGTGCTTGTAGCCGACAAAGTACCTGAATAAAGAGTTAATATATTTATTAAAATTTGTCAAAATTTCTACGCAACTACCTTTTACGACCAGTCATTTTTAAGTCCTTACTAGAAATGAAACTAAAAAGGAATGTAGGTAGTTAAATGGCAAAATTAATTCAATGTCATGTAAAATAATTATTATAATAGTATGCTTACCAGGAGCACGAATTACGTAATTTCTGAAATAATGAACCATCAGATAATTTCCTCCAGTTCCGTTCTTACCATCACCTTCAGCACACGTGATTACGAGAGGATATAGATCTGGTTTTGATGTAACCTGTAACATGTTCTGTTAACTGTATATCTTATTTATATATTTTAAAAGTATAAAAAATTTAAAGAGACTATATTACTTGTTGTACTGTTATACGAGAAACGCATGATTAAATTTTTGACCATAGGTACCTCAGCATAAGGTGGTGGTGCTTGATGAAATGAACCACAGCGGCTGTATCTCGGAGGAGGGTACACTGATCCGGCCGAGTCGTGTTCAGATGTTGGCCGGCGCACACAACACGAAAGGGAGAACATGTAAACGCCGTGTGGTCGTCGAAAGAAGAGACACCAAACGCAGCAAAGAAGGATGCCCGCCAGACAGCCGAGAATAAAAAGGATTTGCCTGCATCAATTCATATAATTAATTTATGTAATTATGTGTTAAAATTAATATAATATTTACTACAATTATATATGACAAATAATGAAGTTCACTCTAAATAGATACCATAAATGGATGAACTAGCTAGAATGTGGCTAACTAATAAGCTTATGATGATTATAAATTATGTAGAGCGTATACATTTTTGAATGTTGATTTTTAAAAATAAAAACAATTTTCTTACCATTGCGTGTACCATGGGTAAGTGAAAATTCCTTTGAAGGCGTCATCGTCAGGCTCCCGGCGTGGTGGGGCGCTGGGAGGAGCGCAGCATCCCTGTTCACAGCACAGCCAGTGCGCTGGACACAACCTACCGTCCTCACATGGGTTGTCTGAGGCACACTTTAACCAAGAAAACATTTTAATTACAATTTTGGACGTAATTCCAACACAGCCTAAAAACACAATGTTCAGTCGCAGAATGGTAGATGATTTGTAGAATTTTTTAAAACTTAATTTAGTTTCTCAAAACTCTGTTAAAAAAGGATTTTATTTGTATCTGTACAACTATTATTAATTATTGTTTTCAATAAGAAAAATTAATATTTTAAAAATAAACATTTCTATTTTCGCGGGAAAATTAAAAAATGTACGGCGCATGTTTCTTTACAAATCGATACTACTGTCAGACGAAGCGCAAACATGGAATCCCATATTGTTCCTTTAGTTTGGAATTTCATGCAAATAACTATTTGCACTGAGTTTAGGGTATATATTAAGTGATGTATATATTAATTCCTTGTATAAAACAGTAAATTTATGAATTTGCTATACGTACGTGCCTAAATAAACATTTAAAATATTTTATTACATTAAATTCATATTCAGGCGTTATGAACAAATTAATGAGATAGGCATTAAAATGAAAAGAAGATTCTAAAATATTGCCTATATACAACAAATATTTCTACACAAAATCTTAATTTCATTAGACACAAGTAAGTGATCGGAAATGAGAGTATTAATAATTAATAACTTACAGCCGGTTGATTAAAGATTATTGCTGATAAAGATACTATGAGAAAAGCGAAAATCATTATGACTGTCACTAAATAAGTCCGGTACCGTATCCATATTTGGCTCACATATTTTAATATTTATAACTGGTTGCAAAGTGCAAGTTCGCACTTTGTTATATTAAGTTTACACTAGAATTTATATTTAAGAAATCATCCCCGTAAGATATTTCCGCCCCGCGGGGCATCGCGCCACTGAGAATGCTAAGCTAAACTCAGTAACCACCACTATAAAATGATCTTCCCCGTCTCTCCCCTTTCCAACCCTCCACTGCTAGAACCCCTTGTTTGCGTCTATGTAATCGTACCTGTCAAATAAGTTCATAAAATGGCGATTATTCAATAAACTAGAGCGTGTAGTAGCAATTGTTCCTTGTTTGTTAAATGTAATACAGTAATTTCAGATGAAATAACTGAAAATTATTAAACAAAACCATCATAGCAGTGTAAATTGTTTCGAATTAAAAATTTTTATATTGAATGTTAAAAATCGCGTGGTAAGTTTCCTTTTAGTATAAAATGCACTTTGTCATTACTTCAATTATCGCATCATATATTTAAAATATTAGATTTTTTTATGTAATTAAGTCTCGAGACGTGCGGCACGTTCACGGTAAGTAATACGCCCGGCCGCAGAACGTGTTGTATTTGCTGGATTAAATGTAGAGCGTACATACACAGCTTTTAAATTATATTTGGAGTAAATTCCTTAAAGCTATAAAAAATTCATAGGTGAATTACTAGAAAGATTACATATGATTGCTAAAACAGCAATATTCTAATGACGACAGATTATTAGTATGTGGGTGGTAGTAAACTAAATGGGTACGAAAAACTCTCGTTATTTAGACTTCATCAATAGGCAATTAAATTTTCAATACCACTAATTATAATAATTTGTAAATCATAATTAATTCAAAAATTATCCAAAACAGAAGAAATTTGTAATATTAATCAAAAAGACAATTTTAAATTAAGAAGGATAATAAGTGTAATAGAAAGTCCTGCTGTATTAAACAATATCACGTTTACAAGTTTTCAAGAAAATATTTTTCGAAAAAAAAAAAAAAATATTTATACATTTAATTTTCTTGGACATATATTTTATTAGGTAAATAATTAAAACGGCAGTGCAAAGGACTCCAACAAAAAATAAGAAAACATTGACGCCTGGTTGTCTGCAACTTGCTACTATGCGACGTAGCGCGCGGTATGCTTGTACATATATTTAAATCAACATATAAACAAATATCAATTCTCGTATATTGTAAATCTGTTCGCTTAATTGTCCATGCAAGTTTCATCATCATTTGATTATTATCCTATGGCCCCAAGACAGGGCAAAGGACGTCCACAGTGATTTTCCATCACGTTTGGTCATGAGCTTCATCCTTTATCTCATTCCATGTCTTTCTGATCTTCTTCGCCTCGTCTGCTACTATTCGGCGCCAGGACTGCTTGCGGCATCCATGCTTGTGCTTTCCTTGCAGATTTCAATCTAGCGCCTACCTGAGAATATGATTGGGATCTCCTCGCGGAGTATAATTAATCCTCTTTCATTGTCTATGCAGACTACCTGTGTTTCATTAATATATTTTGTAATTAATTATATTTAAAATGATTATTATGTTTTGAAAAAATGACTTAGTGTTGTGAGCTGAGTATAGGCCTCTCTCTGGGATTTTTATTCTGAATAGTCCTGCATTGCTGACATACACTGGCTTCCCGCGATCTTCTACAGACTGCCAACACTGCGTTTATAGAGCGTTAAATTAACGCACGCCTAAAATTTTGTTTATATTGTTAGTTCCATCAAGATTTACCCTGATTAACTGAAATTCATGGTCAGTTCATTTTTAAAAAATATCGAAATTATGGGACTTACTTGATGGTTTCATAACGTGTAAATTCTTTTTCTTGTTTTGACAGATGACGTTGACTTTGACGTATGCATGACAGTTGGCAGTGATACATGAATCTAAATCTAATAGTTAAATAAAATATCTATTTTTTTATGTATTATGCGATAGAAATTTATTAAGAAACCATGCGGTACAGTTTAATTGTCTTTTTAGCACTTATGATAAGCGTAGCCGCGTGGGATGATGACGATTTAGAAGTTTTTGACGTTGTTGAAGAAGTTAATCAGAATTTTTACGAATTATTAGGTGTTACACAGGTGATGTATTATTTTTACACGTCTTCCTTTTAATTAATTAGTTATTTAGTTTATGTTATATAGAATATGAACTTTTTTACCAATTTTAATATAACTTTTATAATTAAATAAAAAAAGTTTAATTATTACTTTCCTGGGTTAGGGTGTTATATAAAATATTTTTTTTTATGAATTACGTAATTACACGGTAGAATATTTTGCCCTAAATGTTTATTTACGTTTTGCACTATTTAGTTTTTAGTAACTAACACTAAACATATATATGATTTCTGTGAATTTTATGTTGTAGAGTAGTAATATAAGTCGTAAAATTTACGGGCAAAGTATTAAAATTATGATAAGGTATTGAAACAATATTTTAATGATGAAGAATGGATATTTTAGATGTACTAATGTACAATTTTATATGTACCTAATAATTAAATCTTGCCTTTGTCTAAACCAACTTATTCAATTGAAATTGATTAACTTTATAACATTATCATACATTTAAGTTTAGGTAAATCTTATATGGTATTCAAATTGTTAACAATCGATTAAATCAAAATTTCATTATTTTCAGGAAGCATCACAATCTGAGATTAAAAACGCATTTAAGAAGCTTACATTAAAGCTACATCCAGATAAGAATAGTGCTCCAGATGCTGATGTGCAGTTCCGAAATTTAGTCTCAGTGCATAATATTCTTAAAGATCCAGGAAAAAGAGAAAAGTATGTAGGTTTTATTTTGTTATCAAATGGTATTTTATTTATCTTTATATTTTTTTTAACAGTGATGATTATATTCAGAGTGAAAGGATAAAAAATTCAATAATAAATTTTCTAATAATAGCTTCATGATATAAGTTGTGATATTTAATACAAAAATTTGTTTAGTGACAACAAAGACAGCTAAGAACATGATGTAATAATTTTATAAAAACTACTGATTAATTAGTAATTAGTAACTAAAATGCAAATTTTCATTTTCAAATCATCATTGAAATAAATTCTAATGTAAAACAATTATGTAATAACTGGAATCAGCCTAATTATTTTTTTTTCTTTATATGGATCATCTACAAAGTTATAAATGCATAGAGAAAGTATCTTGAATATTATTATTAATAAATTAAATTTGAAATATTTAATGTCTATATCTATTTTAATTAGGTACAATGAAGTGCTCAAAAATGGTCTTCCAAACTGGCGATCAGCTGTTTATTATTATCGACATGTAAGAAAAATGGGCCTGGCGGAAGGATCTGTGATTCTTTTTATTATTATTACATTTGGGCAGTATGCTGTTGGTTGGGCAGCATATGCAGAAAAGAGGTTTACAGCAGTATGTATTTTAATAAAGTGATTTAATCGTATATTTCTTGCAAACCTTTATTTGTTTTGGTGAAACTGATCATTTGCTTATTTGTCTACAGGAACAAATACTGAATAGTAGAGGGAAGAAACAAAAAAAATCAGGCTTTGATACAGGCCTAGCAGAGATATTGGAACAGCTTCCTAAACCGAGCATTAAAGACACACTGCCATTCCAAATACCAAGGTTCATATGGTGGTCAGTGACTGCTATCCCCAGAGGTGTAATAGAGCTGAAGAGGCAAATGAAAGAAAAAGAAGAAGAAGCAAAGCGACAGAAAAAGAAGTATGTTTATATTTTATATTATTGATTTTTATCCATACATCATCAGTTGATAGTAGATCATAGAGTAATGTTAGGCCAAGGTATCATGTGAAAATTATTGTGGTAGCCTATGTTTTCCAGAGGATTTCAGACTGAAATGGTGATAATAATCCATACTCACATGTTTGTGAACGTTCATGAGCATCACACACTCGTTAATTTGAATTTTTTGGATCCTTTAAATACCATACAAGCAGTCTATATACTTTTTCATTATTTATATTTCATTATGTTTTATGTATCTATTACATATGTATGTATTATAAATACAGTAATATGATGATGTAAGGCTAGTGAAACATTTCGTGGTTTCTTTTTGAATTTATCGTTGGCCTGTTTGCAGAGAAGAGGAGGAGAGTGCGCGTGCGGAACGCGAGGCGGCTGCGGCGGAGGCGCGTGCGGCGACTGGGAGCGTGCGCAGGAGGCGTGGCTTCGTGCCACCCGCGCGCGATGCCTGCCTGCTCGACGCGGCCGACGAGCCGCACGCCAACGCTCCGGTCATAGAGCCCGTCAAATCTGTGAGTTATCTTTTTTGTTTGGTAGCGAGGGAAAATCTTCAAAAAGATACTCTCCTCTTCTGGGGAGAAGTGTGAATTATGTTTTTACCCACTACTCGGTGGTCTACTTCAGTGTTCGGAGAGATGACGGGATCTACGTTCGAAACAAAACTGTTCGAAACACAACCTGTGTGTTATCTATTCTATCATTCATTAGTCTGTGGCACAGAAGCTCCAAGAAATTTCAAGATTTTGTTATTTAAGATGTTGGATAGATTTTTGATATAATATTATTAGAAATTATCTATATTTATAGTAAATTAATGAAATAAATGCAAAATTATAACCTTAATTATTATAACACTAATGCATATAGCGTTTGAAGATAATCACCAGTATTAACTATAATTGATGTATTTTAGGCACCACCACTTATAACCGGTGGGCTGTGGACGGACGATGATCTGGCCGAGTTAGTGCGGCTCGTGAAGAAATACCCTGGCGGCAGCTCTGAACGTTGGGAGCGCATTGCGGAGGCTATGTGCCGAAGCGTGCCCGAAGTCACACACGTAGCCGCGCGCCTTAAGGACAACTGCTACAAGATACCTGGACAGGAGCAACAAGAGGAGCCCATCCTGGAACCACCCAAAAAGGTTAATACCACAGAAAGTTCTAAAATTTTGTCTTTAAAAAAAATTACAATCTTGTTAACATAATACATATGTTTATGTTTGCAGGTGAAAACTCGCAAAACAGAGGAAGTCAGCGGCGGTAATTGGTCGCAGAGTCAACAGAAGGCGTTGGAAACGGCACTGGCCAAGCACCCGAAGGGTGGTGCAGGTGACCGCTGGCAGAAGATCGCCAGCACTGTGCCAGGGAAAACTAAAGTAAATAAGTTTTATAATCGATTTAATATTTATTTTATATGATTAGTGACAAAGCAAACAAGACATTGCTCATATTTATCAACATCATCATCAGCCTGAGGCAGTTGGCTGCCAGACATAAGCCTGTCTCATGGAACACCTTATGTACACATAAATTCACTAGTCGTCACATTTGATCTTATCCTTTCAGGAGGAATGCATGCAGAGGTGTAAATATTTATCAGAGGTTGTGAGAAAACAGAAACAGAAGGAAGAAGAAGAATCGAAGGAGGCACAGAAGAACGGCGATGTAATGATGCTGGGCGATGAAACAAGCTCGTAATACATTAAAAAAATTTACACCGAATATTGTTTTTGGATGTGACGTCATTTCACGTTGACCAACGTTTGATGTATTTAAATTGAAAAAAAAAAATGGAAATAAAGTCATGGCGCTGTTTTAAACTGTTATTTTTTCTTTATACTCATGAATATGGCATAAATGCAATCATCGATTTACTGATGATCACAGCTGGGGAGTAGGCGTTGCTAGTTTTGGCGATAGCTTTACTAGTCACGCCGGCAATTAGACGCAGGCAGGTCGATGGTGAAGGTTATAGGACGTTTATTTGACGGGATGAACAGGACAATCACCTGATGGCCAGTGAAACGCCGACTCAATAATGAGACTAGTTTTTATGATATCATCATATTGTAAAATTTCGTTAGCTTAATGATTTCACCAGCTTAACTATTAGTAAATAAATAGATTCGTTTCAATTCTGATTTATATTTACAATAAAAAAAAAATACAAAATATTTTAATACACTTTGTTTAAACGTGCTTCTGTTAAATTACAATCCATATCAAACAAATACACTCTATACTTCGTCTGAACCTTAATATTGTTACAATAAATGTATCAATAATAAGACAAATTTAACTGCAGATATATAAAAGGTTACATTTCGGGTTTAGGGTTTCACAATCTCGGCGGCGGCCGTTCGGTTCCGAACCTCGCGAACATCTCCGGGATATTGTAGTCTGCGTCATCGAAGATCTCGTTGTGTTTCGACGTCGGAATTAAAGTCTTCGTACCTTTCGTGCCTGAATAGTCAAAAATATATTTAAGTTTGGAGCAGTTAACATAACAAATTGTGTTAAAGTACCTTTTACTTTAAATTATTACTTTATGAGGGAGGGAGGTAAAAGTTGGCAATGAGACATTGAAATTAAATACTACTATTTGCACGCATAATTATCCGAGCAAATAAGTTCACTTACACTTCAACGTTTAATTTATATGTCAATATTATGTACATGTATTCTTTAGCTAAAAGGTATGTAAATTTTATTTCACTTTACTATAGAAAGTGAGATAATTGTATAAGACATTTCCTGACAGGAGTTCCATTACATATCTCCTATAGTATAGATCTCCGTTTTATTTAAATCCTTTGTAGCGCAGGCTAGGTGTGGGTATTCCATTATATTGAATAAAAGACCGGAGTATTAGTACATATAAATTAGTCCCCTTCCTAAATGATATAATTTACATTTCGAAGATTTCCACTCACTCTCTAAATAAAAAAAGGGTATGAACTATGGCACTGTGCACTTACCGGACTTGGTGTTGGGCCAAGTCGTGCCGCCTCCGCAGCGGCGGCAGGCGCAGCGCTGCGGCGAGGCGACGCTGTGCGCGCGCGGCGAACCGTCCTCACACACCAGCCCCACCACCAAGCGCTCATACTTCACCGCCGCACAGCACTCGCATTTAGTGTCGTGAGCTCCGGTATCTGAAATATTCATTTTATATTATCCTTTCAGATTCTCTTTAGTAAATTATCATAGTGATAGTTAAGGTGGAAAGATATTGTTAAAACAGTTCTTTGGTACCTTTTAATATATATGGTACCTTTTAATATATATATATATATACTAATATAACGTTGTCACCGTGGTATCGAATCCGCCGTGTAGAGATGTACTTACGGTTGTTGTAGAGGGTGCCGGAGTCGCAGGAACCGCGGCACTCGCGGAAGCCGGACAGTGGCTGCCGGTTGACGCATAGCCCGTGAGCGCTCGTTCTCACACGGATCAGGCCAACCGACTCCGAACTCGGGATAGACTGAGGCACACATGTACCTGCGCAAGATTTCGCGTAACAATTCTTATAAATTAGAACTAGATCCGAAATAAAACGGTACATAAGATAAATAATCTAATTCAACACTATAGTTACGAAAGCTCTGAATTATAATTAGAATAGTCGACAATCTAAATGTAAGTTAATAATAATAAAGAAAATAATACTAAAGAAAATAATAATACTAATAGACAATTTGCAGTAGTAAAAACTAAATTAGGCTCGATGCTACACTACACACTAAACGGTATGAAACAATAAATAAAACTTTTTCATCCAGGCTATTAAAAGTTAAGCTAGCTGTCTCCTAAGTCCAGAAGGAAGGTAGTACGAGATGAGAAAAATAAATCACTTAGGACTTGTAAACAGTTATACGAATCAGATCATATATGTTATGTTTACTTATCTTTATATTTAGTGTGGTGGCGACTGGGACACTGGTCAGTACTAACGGAGAGTAATCGGTGAAGTATACCTCAAGAATGTTCTTAAAATGTCTTCGATGAATTTTACTTCTCCAAAATATCTTTAACAACTCTAGAAAATGTGAGATCTAGTGATATGATACAACATATTCTACTCACTCAACGGGCTGGGCTTGAGTTTGCAGATCTGACAGCAGGTCTCGTTGACGAGGTCTTCCGGCGCGCAGGCGGACACGTCGGGGCACGGCCGCTGCAGTGATGTCGTGAAGAACTCTTCACCGTCACGCTCGCAAGAGTAAGTCGTACAGTTGTCCGCAGATTGCCACGTCTCGTCTGGAATCAGATCGAAGATATTAGTTTTAATGGATTTACGTGGATTCCAAATCTTTAGTTTGACGAAGACGTAAAAATCGAAGACTCTAAAAATATATTTTTATTTCTATGAAGCTATAAGACGAGTCGTACGTTGATCTGACAGGAAGTGATACGCCTGCTCATGATATCGTAGCGCCAATTAGAATGGTCTGTACAGCACCACGTTGTGCTCTTCGCTTTGAAACATAAAATGTGAAGTCTCTCTGTAATTTCAATAGCTACAGCATCCTTAAGGTGAATCGACGATCTGGTCACCATCACGGGAACCCACTGGGTTGGAGCAACACGTGACCGATCAATGTGGAGATCTTTGGGGGAGGCCTATTTCCAACAGCGAACGTCTGTCAGCTGATGATGACAGCATCCTTCCCACCGGAACACAGTAATGTTTGCACACTACCGTTGATCTCCTGCAAGAGGCACTGCGGTGGTACCTTTCTAGACAGTCTCCGGCAACGGAGACCTACCACCAATGAGCAATGAGTGGAGTGAACATGAAATTTGAACTGAATATATGTATACTGGTAAAGGCAAACACAATCAAATATGTAAATATTACTGATTGTTTAGATCAGCGTTCAAGCTTTAATTCTGTGTTGTTTTTTTATCTCAAGAATAGAATATCTCTATCGGAGTTGCAGTAACGAGCCTACTATCATTTTATATGAGTCGTAATGTTATGTGTCTTACTTGGAGTCTTAAGCTGGTCGTCGACGATACACGCTTGCTGTACGCAACGGCCGCAGCAGGCGCCGGCCGGCGGCTCCTGGTACTCCCAGCCGCGGCGGCACTCACGCACGCACATCTCCGCGCCTTCCTTGTGAGTCAGCTGACCGCCCGCGTCGCGCGCGCAGGTCACGTTGACGCATGGGTTGTCTGTCGGCCACGTTTGACCCTCCTGATGTAAAGTCAATTCATTGGTTAATGGCGTTAGTCCAAAAATTTTATTATACACGCGAACAATCGTTCAATTATTGAATGTCAATATCTGCCACCTATTCGAACGAAGAATAAAGGCCGCGGAACTGAGATAAATGAGCGCAAGAATATTCATCATCATCATTATCAACCGATAAACGTCTACTGCGGGACATAGGATTCCTCCAATGATTTACACAATGGCTTCCTGCGACTCTCACTAGGTCATCAGTCCACCTTGTGAGAGGCCACCCAACACTACGTCTACCGAAACGCGGCCACTCGAGAACGTTACTGCCGCGTCGGCTGTAGGTCCTTCGAGTTTCCATGTGCCACTTAAGTCGATCAATATTTCTAGGTATGTCTTTGACCTTAATTTTTTTGCAGATCTTTATATTTCTGAGTCGGTCGCACAGATAAACCCCAGCATGACCCTCTCCATTGCCCTTTGGGTGACTTTGACCATTTTTATAAGGCGGATAGTACGAGCAAGTAAGTTAGCAGACAGTATGTGTATATATATATATATATATATCTTTTTGATTTTAACATGCCTTACAATCTGAGTAATACACTGCTTGAGAATTAACGCGTTTTATCTCCTCACGTCGTTGTCATTCAAATACATATCAACGGTATAGTCAGCTTTGATAATTAAAACATCTTTAAATTTGTCTTTTCAGTTACTTCTTCTTCTTAAATTGCTTCTCCAGCTAGTAAAGGTTGGCGATCAGCGTGGTACAGTCCTTTCTGTCTCTAGTTCTTTTCAGTTTGCATTGCAATATCTCGGCTGTCAACACACGAGAGTTGGTGTATTTTAGGCGAGTATACTTCACTAACCATGGTCTCATTATCACTTAACATAATGTGAAATTGGAGGCAAATGTTAGGCCATTTGTGAATAAGTTACTCTTTAGTACCTGGTGGGAAATATTCGAAGGATTCTGTCTTTATAACTGAATACAAGTTTATGAATTAACTTTTAATTACCATAACCTTTTGTTTGCTTTAAGAAGTGGATTAACTGTTTATTAAAAATAACTAAATAATAAGGGATGACATTCAAGGTTCTATAGATTTTTTTTGTCACCTGGTATATTTTGTTTCCGACCCGGCAAGCGGTGGGCTCACGCTTGGGGCAGCATTTGCCAGGTATTTTTTCTTCAGAGTACACGAACTGCTTCAGCATCGCTTCCTTCACCTCCGGACACGATTCGTTTGCGCTTTGAACTTGCAACTGAAATGTTGAAGAGAGTTTACTACATAATCTTTTTAGCTTTAATATCTTTATGTACCTAATTCTTTATTTTTTAAATTCCTATTGATCAGCTAAATGTTCTCTTAGACTCCTTCTTCTTTTACCAATGTTTTGTATATAGTTTATATAGGACAAACATTTTTAAATGATCATAAGTAAAAAGAAAGAACATAGCTCAAGAATTATGATAAGTATCGAAGTAGAAGATGTAGTGAAAATTTTGGAAGAAAAGCAGGTGAAGGCATTGGAAAGGCTTTTGTCCATTTTATGTAATCTGAAACATCTAGAAAAAATTCAACTAACTGTTCCATTGAGATCTACGCAGGTATAATTGGTGCAGAAGTCTGATGACGTCCAGGTCTGACCGATGAGGTGAAGCTTGTCCTCGCAAATGCAAGCGACCGGCTTGCATTTACCGCAGCATTGCTCGCTCCTGTTAGTAGCTGGCTCATACTCCCAACCCTGAGATAAAAAGTGAGACATGTTTAAAATTTCTATGACCTGAAGTTACTACCACAATAGCTAAGTGATTCTAACTTAAATCGACGAAAGCAACGAGTATCTCTTGCATGTAGTACGTATGACTTTTCAAAGAGTGTTTAAATATTGTTCCTGATCTGTGGTCTTAATCTTTCTGTTGATGGAAAGATGTTATCATTGGAAAATATAAAATTTGATTGGAATAAACCCGATTATTCCGTTTAACACGGGGTTGCATCGAGATTGTAGAATCGACTTACCGGTTGGCAGTCGTCATCGCATCCCTGCACGGTGGTAACTTTCTCGAGGTTTCCGTCCTCGCCGCGGTCGCACAGGTACGATTCGCAGGCGTCGATAGGCGAGGTCCAGTTTTCTCCAACCTACAATATGATTAAAATAAGTATTTTAAGTAATAAAACAAGCGAAGCTTTAATAAGATTATTATTTATTTTAATCAGTACGCCGTGTAGCCGAAATTTGCTTCAAGTCTATATTAGTCGAGCGTACCTTAAATATAAAGTAAAGGCTAGAAAGACAAGTTGAAGGAATAAAAAATTTATATTCTTGTACAAAAATATTAAATATTGCAATGTAGTAGAAATAAATTAAATTATATTCAGCCAAAGAGAACATTTTATTAAAGATTTTATTATTATACCTATTGATCATATTCAGTGTTTACCTGGTATATTTTATCAGCGACGCGACAGGCGACTGGCTGGATCTTGGGACAGCATTTACCCTCTACTTTCTCTTCCATCACGACGAACTGCTTCTTCATTGATTCACTAACATCCGGGCAAGTCTCGTTGAAGCTTTGGATTTGGAGCTATTTGGAAATGCATTCATTGAGTTATTTTAAAATGTTTGATGATAGTTCGAATCCAACTGTACCATGATTGCACTCAAAATTCTAGTCAAAAATACTAGTTGTTTAACTAAATGAATTAAAGCTAGAAGGTGTCTCACAGTTCCGTTGAGGTCCAAGCAGGTGTAGTTGGTGCAGAAGTCCGGCGAGGTCCACACTTCTCCTATCGGGTGAAGTTTACCTTCGCTCACGCAAGCCACCGGCTTACACTTGCCGCAACACTGTTCGCTCTTATTCGGAGACGGCTCATATTCCCAACCCTGAACGAGCAATACTTTAACTGGTTAATTCTTTTATGACATAAAATTGAGAAGGTAAAAACTTTATAAACAACTATTTTGAATTTAAGAGTATAATAATATATAATTCAATGCAATCTTTATTAGGCTGCTGGTTCTAGAGCAGATTACTGTACAGCGTTTTCTTCACCATTGACCACTTGAGTTTATATAGAAATAGTTGGAAACAAACCTTTTATCTTTTTAAAAAAACAAAGAGTACTTACCGGCTGACAGTCAGTATGGCAGTGCTGGACGGTAGTGAACTTTTCAAGCTTGTTGTCCTCTGCGCGTACGCATCGGTACGACTCGCACGCGTCGCTGGGAGACGTCCAGTTTTCTCCGACCTGAAAAATATTACAAATTAAATTTTCAAGATTATCTTACCTACTGAATTTAAATTATATAATTACTATAATAAATGACTTTTTAACGATTAAAATTTTTATGTTTACCGCTGAAAAAGTATTACCGTAAATAATAAATTTTTTTGGACTCCAGCACTACACAGGAAACCTATCTAGAGATTTGATACGAAATAATAGCAAATTAGAAGACATCGATGTGATCTATATGTAGTAGATTACAATAACTATACCTGGTAAATTTTGTCCTTGACGCGGCAAGCGACAGGTTCGACCTTCGGACAACATTTTCCCGGCAACTTCTCTTCTGTGAGCACAAATTGCTTCTGCATCTCTTCAGATATCTTCGGACACGTCTCGTTGGAACTTTGTACTTGAAGCTAGAAAAAATTTAAAAAGATTTTGGTTTTAACAGAATTTTAAAAGTAATAAGATCCGAGAATTTTTTTTTTTTAAATGTCTGTGCAGAAACAAGCAGGATATTCAGTTCTAAAATTCTACATAGAATATAATGTAAAATTCCTAGTCAGCAAATCTATGTAGATATTGCCACAGCATTGCTCTCGTCACTCCGACATTTAACCTGATAAGTTTTTTTTTTAGTGTCATATACAGTATATTATAGTTTATCTAATCTTGTTATTTGTTCAGTTTAGTCTATGACACCAACTCCTAACAATAATGCTTACACACTGCTGCTGGGCTACACAAAGAGTTTATGACTCTCTAGGATGGATAAGGACCTAGACAGTTGTTTCAGAATTTACCTATTTAATTATCGTCCTTTTTAATGTACAGTTATAAACTTTTGAAAGCTGCCTCTGTATGCCTTGAATTGTACTCACCGTTCCATTTAGATCAACACAGGTGTAGTTTGTGCAGAAGTCTGGCGAGGTCCAGGTCTGTCCGATCGGATGCAGCGTATCCTCGCACACGCACGCAACCGGCTTGCATTTACCGCAGCACTGTCCGCTGTTACCTTCCGCCGGTTCGTACTCCCAACCCTGAAGAGAAATTACTTTTTAAAGAAACGTAGATACATACCATAATAGCCAATTTACGTACCGTCGCCTACCCTCAATATGATGGCGATTGGGCCATAGTCAGCACGTGGGTGCGTAGATACGTGTATGCAATTATTTCTTTACTTAGGAGGACCAAAGTTGAATAGGATTGACAAATCTTGAACAAATGCTTCGTTTAATGAATATAAGTTATATGCATCTAACATCTGCTATTAATAAGCTGATGTTAAATAAATTTGTAACTTACTGGTTGGCAATCCTCGTTGCAGAATTGTTCCTTGGTGATCCTCTCGAGCTGACCGTCTCCTATCTGGACGCATTGGAACGTCTCGCAAGGATTCTCAGGTGATGTCCAGTTCTCGCCGACCTGTTATATACCAATGTTGTGAATGTGGAGGTAATTGTTGTTGTTACCATAGTCTAATGAGAAAATATTGAAACTCTATCAGAAAATCTAATGCACCTAAGTTTCATAAACTTTTGAGATTTTTGAGGACTAGCGAAAAATTTGTCATCACCTTTAGATTTAATGTAATTAATTCTTAATATTTCAACTGCTTTTTCATGAGTGAAAGTTGCTTCCGGTTATTTGTGAATGATAATAATGTAAATGGTAAGGAGGATTCGAATATACCTTGTAGATGTGATCTTGGTATTTACAAGCGACTGGCACGGAGTGGGGGCAGCATTCGAAGGGTACGAGCACCGATTCTAGGACGAACTGCTCGCTGCTGGTCAGAAGAGGGCAATCCATGACGGTGCACTCCGTCGAAGCACCGCGAGCGTTCTCCCTGCAGCCACAGGTGCGGCACGGGCCGTCCAGCCACACCGCATCCAGCTGTTGGTGATATTTAACTTGAGCTATACTACTACACCATACAGTCTTGAACAGTACCCTTGAACTAATTCAATGTTTTTGGCCTCTGATATATATGTATGGTATTGCATTGGGCGATGGTAAAATTGTTTTTTCAGTAATTCAATGTTTTGATTACGTGAAGTAATGTGAAGAATTAATAATGATCCTTTAATTTTTTTTAATTACAACATGCGTTGTTTCTAGAGACAATTCAGTAATTTTTGTACGTTGTACTCACGTCCTTTAAGACAGATTGTGGTGCATCGCGAGGCTTCTCGCCTCCTTTAGGCGCTGCTTCCCATTCCAATTTCGCAATACATTTATCCTTAGGTAGTTCTGTGGAACATATTGAAAAATTCGATATAATAGTCCTTTTAACAGCTACTTTTATTATAAACTTAACTATTTAATGTTATATACAATGAAGAGACGTGGCGAGTTGAACATACGCTTGCATTTAACAGTGGCGCCTAATTAGCGCTTATTTCTTCATTGCATTTCGATCATTATTTTGAGAGACGAAGTGATAGGTTTCATTACTACATTTATTGTATTTGCTACAACGATCTTCTAGACGGATCACAGTAATGTTTGCATACTGCTGTTTGACAGCATAAATAGGTGCATCGATCTTGTTCGACGATTTCGAATAAGAGTCAATAATATTTGTCAGAGATGGTTGAGATCAATGATGAATACATATAATTAATGCTTACCGCACTTGTGTTCGGGGCAACATTTTCCTGGGATGGTGGTGGTGTTGACGGTATGGAACTCGGGGCAGGTTGGTGTGGAGGGGCATGTCTCTGGTCGGCAGACGAGCAGTGCGCGCGGGCAACAACCGCTCGTGTCCACAGTGCGTTGCATTCCCGCCTCTATCATTTCTACCTCATTTTCCGGTGGAATGTCTTCGCACTCGCTGGCCGGCAAACATTCTGCATTATAATTTTATAATTCATTATAAAAAAAAAAAAAAATTCAAAATGTTTTACTCTAGGTTATAGAGGTTGATAAGTTAATTATTAAATAATCTGTATAGTAAATCTAGTACAATAATTTTCATTTCAAACTAAAGTATGATGAGACTACGACATCCTCAGAATGAGAGTTATGTATTCAAATATCTGACCGCAAGAAAACTCCTTGCAGCCGTTGGGTGTGTTCTTCTGTTTTAGAATTTGACCGTAACCGCATACCATCTTCTTTGGCTCTTCGCAATGTTTCTCTATCGGCTTGGGCACTGCAAAAAAGGATACTATTAGAATATAGTCTAAATTTCTCAAAATAATAAACAGTTCTCTTAACATTCCCACTACTAAGATACACGGCTTTCTCTGATGCATAGGGTGTCAAGTACATTCATCCACATCGCTGATCAAGTGTGGGTTTGGAGTTATAAATATATTGTATTAATGTAATCGATATCTCAATAATTGCTAGTAACCAATCGTAAGTTATCTATTTATGTCTTGATGGTGATATTCATTGTATGATTGTGTGCAAGTCAGATTACGTTATTTCCGTACCGCATAAATACTCCGGGCAGCAGTCGCCGGGCTTAGCGGGTGTGGTGACGAGGTTCTCCTGATCGTTGCACACTGGCACGGTGCAAGTCTGCTTGACACACGACACGTGCGCCTCGTTCGAATCCGCGAGCTTGCTGCATGTACATTTCGTGCACGCGTCTTCCTAAAAGGAGATAGAAGGTATATAGCCAGGCGGCTCGTTATAAATCTCCGAACAACGGACATTTTCATCAGAACTTCCGAGTTTATAAGCAAAATATTTCAACAATTACTATAAACGCAAAAATTTTACAAAACAACACTTTATAAATATACATCAAACATTCTTCTCGTAAGTTTACCTACTTCTATTATAGTAACAATAATAGTATTAATTCATATTAAGTTATTATGAATAACTTAAGTTCACAAGACAAATTTTGATCCAAAAAACAATAGGAGGATATGACATGATAAATATTATATCCAAAAGTATGTTTTTAGTGACAGAATAAGTGAAATAAATAATAAAATAATTGTTGTATGTACACTTACTTGCCACTCGTCACCTGTATAGTGTTCTTTATTGGCGTCACACGGGAAGCATTTAGTTGGTTCGATGCAGGTATTATTTACTCGAACCTGCAAAGGAAGGGAAAGAAATGTAAATTATTTTTTCGCTTCCGTCCTATCACCTATAGGTTACTACCCATTGTGCTGTAAATTGAGTACAACGCAATTTTCTCTCAGTAAAACCTTGGGGAAAATTAAAAATTCTAAGACAGCTTACTTGACTCCTTTGGAACAAAATATTTCGGAGTCAAAACAGTGGGGTAAGAGGGCTGTTTATTATTATTATTTACTATATACATTATTAGCTCACTTTTCCTTCGGGACAGAAGCAACCTTCGACCGGTCGCTTGTCACATTTCTTTGGATCCTTTTCAAGTTCATCGTAGTTCTCGCATGTATGTTCACAGTCAACGCATTCTCTGTACACCAGTGGACTATCGCTGTGAATTGGAATAATTAATAAGTTGGTTTAGTAAAGATATTAAGAAAAGAAATAAGTATATTTAATACATGGTTTTTCTACTCCATCAATCATACATTAAACTTTAATGGCATTGACGATGTCACTATCAAAAAACATATTTCTTGGTGCTTGTTTCATTATCATTCGCCAGTCCACTTTATATCTAGTAGAATCTGTTGTTGGCTCAACTTATCAAGCTACCAGACTACAATAACATTCTTCTTTTAAAATACAAATTCATTAACATTATTAAATATTGTAAATTTATCGTTAAGATTCTATAGTTAGAGGACGTAGTTAAATTTACCATGGGTAAGGGCAATTATTCTTGCGCCAGTCCAAACAGACACCCTGTTGACGGCACTCGTCCGCATATATCTCCAGGGTGAGGCATGCGTCGGTGTTATTCCATGTGCAGAGCTCTAGTTCGCACATTTCGACATAAAACTGGGGGTCCACTAACGCGTGACACTGTAATACCATCAGACCATATGTAACCATTAATAACATAATAGTGTAATACATTGGAAAGCAATATGAGAAGTATAGACGCAGGTTTAAATACGATATATAACTCTTGTTGTCAACAATTTGGAAGTACCAAACTGATGGATGGATGTGGGGTGTGACAAATTTAAGAGTGAGTATATAAAAAGAAGTCTGAAAGTTGATCCAGTGACAGAGAAGGTGAGGAGCAAGAGGTTAGCGTGGTACGGGTATGTTATGCGGAGCTATGAAGGATATATAGCAAAGAAAGTAATGAGAATGAACGTGGATGGTTATAAGGGTAGAGGAAGACCGAACAAAGTGTGGTTAGATTGTGTGAAAGATGACACGTGTAAGAAGAGTTATGGTGGCTGATAGAGGGATGTGGGAGAGAAGTACATACTATGCCGACCCCACATAGCTGGAAAAAGGGCAGGAGGAAGATTTGTAAGTACCAAACGAATAGATACTAAAAATGATTTTTTTTTTTGAGAATTAATCTTCACAACCCAAATATCAAATATGAGACGTACTCTTAAGATTTTAGCTAAATCTATTTTAATATTGTAAATAAAGTAGTGATATTTGCTGGGTTTTTTCTATCGTTAATTTCAAACCATAGTTTAAAGTCTGATAGATTTTTCTTTTGACGTATAATGAAATTTATTTAGTATAGTAGTCTTCTAAAAATATTGTCAATCTCTGTTTATGTATATAGAATAGAAATTAAAAATGGTATACCGCTCCGAAGGTCTCCATATCATAGAGTGCAAGACAGGGATTGTTCTCCGGGGACAGCGGCTCACACTCGGGCTTCGGAAGCGAGTATCCGCACGAGAGCTGGAGCGACTCGTCAATAATGGCAAGAGTATCCGTGTCCGCTTGCCAACTCTTCCCGTACTGTCAATAAATCAATACATATATTATTTAAAAGTACAATGGCTCCTGATTTTCCATCAGACAATTGGTCATCATGTTTTTCTATGTTAACGGTATTTTTATATTGTAATTGTCGTACCAATTCAAAGTCGTCGGTGGCTGTTCCGTTGCTCGTGTACAGTTGCTCTTCGTAGCCCATGCACACGCCGCAGAGGCCTTCCGTCTGGTTTGCGTAGAGGAACGACGGCACGCGCACTTCGAACTCCATCTTGGCGCGCATCACGGATAGCTACAGAAAATCAAATGGTACTGGTAAACATCAAACTTATGGTTTCATGTCTTCGACGTGCTCAACCAATTTAATCAAAACTAATCCTTCATTGGTCAAGCATTAATATACAAAACATTGTATGGAAATTTCGATTATTACATCTTTAATTATTATGGAAATTATTTCCCGTCATTATTATCTGTATCTATATTTTTTTTCATGTACTACTAAAGCGTCAAATGTGTTAATGCTAAATGTATTTATTGAAAATCCTGTAATTAGCTATAATAACTTAACAAGAAATTGATTTAATAATAATTAGAAATCATGAACTAATTTCTATTAAAAAATCTGTTGTACCTTATGAGAAAAGAAAATGTGGAGCAACGTTTATGAAAATTGATGCCGTAAACCTAGAGCTTGTCATACGGACCTCGACATGTACATCTGATAGTTTTATGGTGACGTCATCGCCATTCGCTCTCGTTATCTCTGCCCAGTCGTTCTTCAGCGGGTACTTGAACACCGGCTCTCCGTTCACCGTTGTTTGTAGCTAATAATTAAAGAAATAAATTAAAAATGATATTTATTTCAGCAAAATTTACAGATGTTATTACAAACAGATTTCTGTGTAATTGTAATTAGTTTGCAGACAATGTTTGTCTTTTGGTTTTAACCTCTGGTCTCCTCACTGGGCGATGTCTGTATCGAGGAAACCCAATACACAAAACTTCAAGTCAATATTTTTTTAATTCACTAGGCAGTAGCTGTTAGTTCGACAGTCTTTCAAGTTGTTAGTGAGTTAACTATTTAAACTTAGAAAGAGGCTTTTTAACTGTATTACCTTGTTCGTTATGGATTCTTTGGTGATGCCTACGACGTTCTTCTCGTAAATTAGATGAACCGTCTTCGTGCAGACGACGTCGCCATTTGCATCGCACGGACCGTTTGTTGCGTATACCTTGATACAAAGAGTCCTATATTAACAAATTACAATCGGTCTTCGTTGCCAGAGACCTAGATGGTCTGATAGTAATTAATACCGCAGCTTCTATTTCATCTATTGATCAGTAGTTTGCAAATATTACATTTGTTCCAGATTTATTAGTAATGAGACAGCACTTTTTGTCTTTTCCACTTATAATAATTTGATCGACGAGCTGGTCTCCATGCTTTACTTTTTTATAGTTTTATTCATGATCATGCTGGGTATGTCTATAAGATGCAGTTTTGTTTTTTAATTTTTTTTACATACCTGATACTTATGGTGTCCAGTTTCATTTCTATCCCTTGAGGCGAGGTAAGTACAGTTACCGAGAGCAGGCCAATCGTCACCTTCGAAGGTTACATACTTAGCCGGAGTGCCCACCCCGTGACAAGCACCTTGAAAAATATTATAATATTTCTTAAAAAACAAACATTTAGAATACATATTCATTACTTTTCATATAATAACTGTAATTTGTTTTAAGAAATTATGTGTTTTTTTTTCACTATTAAAATTTCCTCTGCATTTGGTGGATCAGGACCTATATTTTATTATAGCATTTACCATCAGTATAATTTATTTCCAAGTCATTCTCATCTTTCTTTCTATTCCAACTTTCATGCTCTGTTCGTCTTACACACTTCTTTCCATCTAGCATTTTGCATTCCATTTCCTTCTTTCATCTCTTGCAAGTAAAAACAGTCGCCTTTTGCTTGTGAGTTTAGCCTGAAAGGGAACCTGGAAAACATAAAGCATCCCTTTTTCCAGTTTGCTTTTTCTTCTTCTTTTTTGAATTTTGCTTTACAATTTCTTTCTTATTTTTGTTAATTTACATTCACATTTTATTTCCTATTCTATTACAGCCTATTCTATATTCAGTTTGTTTTGTTTCTAACAGTGTCGGCTATAGATCATTTTCAATATTTTAATAACATTTGTCGTCCTTTGTTTTCACTCATCATAGAGGCAATCACTTCCTCGCTGTGCTGTCTTCCAAGCTCCAATTCACGGAAATAATGTGTTAATTATTAATACAACAGTTGTAAAATATTGAATATGCGTGTAACATAAACTGGGAAAGGGATAATAATATTGAAATGGTTGAATTTGTTTTGTTTTTAGCATAGAAATTCTTCGAAAAAGTTATATTAAAATAATACAAGCAATTCGGCGTGGCGCGATGCTATAAGTGCATGCATAGATTTGTACTTCTGATTTTTGGTTTGGGGGTTAATAATTAATAACTTTTAAGGCGAAACTTACAGTCGAGACAGTCGAGGGGGGCGACGCACTGGTCACCTTTGCGGAGACGCCCCTCGGGGCAGTAGCAGCCGGGGAAGCATTGGCCGTCTTCTGATGGGCATCCGCCAGCGGACGCTCCGCCCGTCGCGCAGGTCGGCTCGCAGCGCCGCCGGTAGCAGTCGTAGTGTACCAGCGGAGCCGGACACTCAGCCGCTGACATAACATTAAGTGAATATATTTAAAACGGCAAACTTAATGATGATGAGCATTGTTAACCCGAGTTTGGGAATTTACTGTCCTACACCAATAAATCTATAAACTGGACAGTATATACACTACAAAGTCGTACTTTCTTACTGAATATTATCTGATTCAGTCCAGTATGTTCTTCCATAACATATATTTCCACTACAAAGCCGTAATGTGTAAATTTTATTGAGTTTCTGGGGTAACGAGATTTAATGAGCAAATATTTCTAATTAACACCACGTTGTTATGGATAAAAGCATAACTTATCAATAGTTGAACATCACCCTCTTCTCTAAATTGTGGTAAATTATGATTGCTATACGAAAACACAGGATACTTACGGCAATTCAATTGCATCCTCCAATTCTGTATGTCCAGATCCTTGTCAGCGGCGAGACATTCAGCTACTAGCTGTTCTACGAGCAGGCAACGGCACTCTTCCTCAGTCCTCTTCGTACCGTTTACAACTTGTTCAGCGCACTCGCACATCTTCTCCAAGCAGATTGTGCGCCACTTGTCCAAATTCAAGACCTTGGCGCACTCGGAAATAGGTTCTTTCCTGTAAAATTCATGATAACCGTAAGTCCATGTATGTCCTATATATCCAAAATTAATGTTTAATTTAAAAGTCAGCGATATTACATTAAGACATTGCACATATCCCAGCATTTCTTTTGTTCAACAGGCGGTATAACTTTTGGCTGGCAGGTGTCGGGTTCCAGACCGGGTTTGCCCCAGGAGCGACCGAATTGGTCGATACTGGACGCTAATCGACCGTTTGGAAGACGACGGTCATTGCTCGCGTCGCCGTCGTAGGCTCCACATAGTCCGTCTACATGACCCATGTGAGTTTGAAGAACCTGAAAGTTATGTGACGATTAGATTGTTTATTGCTTAAAATTGGTGCGCTTTCTCTTCTCTACTTTTATAGACTACTCCATTGCTGATTCTGACCCATCTATGTATCGCTGTGAATCAAGAGATGAAGCAAAATAATTTTAACTACAAATTTTCTATATTTTGTATAACAAAAAGTATTTGTCTTACTCCTATCTTGACATCACCGTCAGTGGTATAGAGCAACGTGAAGTTGTATTTTCTGGATTTGATGGAAACGCCGTTGCCAAGGCGGTCGACGTCAAAGCTATTCTTTTGGAAGCAAATCTTGCGCGTCTGTTCTACTGTGTACTCGTAGTTGTTGTATTCAATCATCAAATTCGGCTTTACAAGGATTAACTGATCATCCTGCAGCACCAGCAGCTGCTTAATGCATCTCTCTTGCCGACATTTCTTACGTACTGTGGAATTTAAAGCGAGTATCGTCACGTTAACATTTACTACTTTACGATCACAAAGATTAATTACGAAGTGGACGTCTTTACAAAAAAATGGAAAAGATTTTATCACTACAGACCACATTATCACGTATCATCAGTTAAGCACTAACATATTTATATAACAAAAAAAATTGAATAATATTTGTAAATTTTATGTCATCTAAATAAAGTGTAGTGAGAGTCTACTTGTCCTCTTATTTTAACTTTATTAACAAAAATATAATAGATATTGTGAAGAATTAGTGACACTTACGGAGAACAGACCAAGCATCTAAACGATTGTCTCTAGCGAGGATGTGGAAGCAGATGTCGTATTTATATTCGGTGCCGTCGAATGTGCTGAAGGTACGTCCAGTGACGTTGCAATACACCGGTCTCTCCACCGGAGGCACACACACGTACCTGTAGGGAGACATGATGTATTTATGTACTACTTAGTACCTACTAATCGGACTTTACTGGTGCTGAATCTTCGTTGCCGGAGACCGTCTAGGTATATGCAGTTCTTAAAGTAGCCGACAAACAGTAATGTGTAGACATTACTGTGGTCCGGATTGGAGAGCTAGTGAAATTATTAGACTAACGAGACTTCACATCGTATATCTCGAGCCGACGACCACAATTTTAGTGTAGTGTATACAATCTAACTAGCGCGACGTTGTTATGGGCAGGCGTATCACTTACCATCAGGTGAACGTCCCATTCGTCTCGTTGCCTTGCAGAATAAAAAATAATCAAAGTAAATAAACCTCAGTAAAACTTTTAAAGCTCGTTACTTACTGTGGACACGTATTGATCTCACTGGATACACTCTCCAATTTTAGCGAATAACGCGGTGGACAGAATGGAGTGGAACAGTCTAGCGGAGCCGGCGTAGACCCTGGCCTCGGGGGAGGAGGCAGTTTAGGTATGCATTTAAACTGCTGGCAAACCTTTTTAGAACTTGAAGTTTGCTTTATAGCCGGCTTATCTAGAGAGAATGCCTGGTTCTGTTGTGGGCCCTTTGGACGACCTGTAAATCAAAAGTTTAAATTTCATCGATTTTATGAAAATATGTAACGACTACCAGAAATGTAAATAGTAGTAGATATTTACCATAAGAAGGCGAATAACCGCCTTTAGAGAAGCCAGTCTTTGAGAATCCACCTTTGGAATAGCCTCTTTTAGCGTAGCGGTCTTTGTAGTACTTTTGGTATGAATACCTGGGCCTAGGAGGTGGAAGGTCTGAAGTTAAAGATCTCGAATACCCTGGTTTTGTCGTCGAGACGTATTTTACGAAGTAGCCAGGCGGGCACTCTACCTTAGGGCATTCTAGAGCTAAACAAAGAAATATAATATTAATTTGAGTTTTAATATTCAAAAGGGATAGGATTTCATAGGTTATTAGAAATTACGATATAATATTGCATAAATCTAGTCATACGTAATTACCAATATAAGTAAAAGACTTGCGGTACTTAAATATATTTCTATATATTAATAATAATACACAAATTGATAGATATCGGTTGTATGGACAACATACTATTTTTGCATGTAGGATATGCATTGTTTAGAAATTATAGCTATTTTCATTGACATATATGTTGAGCTAAAGCTTATTCATTATCTAGAAATTAGTTTGATACAAAATTGAAATTATGAATGCAAAATAAACTTATTTTTTATAATAACGCATTTATGTTAAATGAATAGCAAAGCTTGTTTTGTATAGTTATCTAACCTTTAATTATCGTCATTAGCAATGTTTTCATTGTCAATCTACTTCCGAACCTTACCATCGGGCTTAATAACTTTTCTTATTTTTTCTCTTTCCTCGGTAGATGTAATTATAATTTTCTTTTTGTTTAGGCGAGGTAACTTTATACCCTGAATTCTATTATATTTGTTAACACTACTTTGTGTAGGTTTCCTGATTGGGCCTGTTAAAGACAAGCTTGTATGATTTTTTAATTTTTTTTTTGTTTGCCAATTATATCGTACTACAATTCTCTAAGTCACAGTAAATTAGTTAAAAATAAAAAAGAGTCATAAGAGCCCTCGGCTATAAATTCTATTATAATACTGTTTAGTACCCTGCTGTCTTTTTTTGAATTCTAACTCTTAAAATGCCCTATAGTTAAAAAGAACTGGTTTTACAAAAAAAATCATTCCAAAAATAGACTTAAATAAAAACATACGTTTGGGTGCCATTGTGGTCGTAGTACTTGGTTGTGTGGCAGCATCAGTGGGTACCACTGTTGTAACGAACGTCGGCTCCGTGACAGTGGTCTTAGTGCTGGCGGTGCTGGTGGTACATTCGCGTTCGTCGTCGCCGCAGTCCTGAAGACCGTCGCACCATTTCTCCAACGGGAGGCACAGCTTGCTGCTCGGGCAGATTTTAGTTCCATCGGGACACGGCACACAGGAACATTCGCAGGTGGAAGAATCAAGTTTTGGTACTAGGTCCTGTAGTAAGTAAAAATTTATGATGTGCTGTATTTCTTTCTCTCCCTACATAGTCTTTACTCTCTTGTGAAGACAGATAGCATAGTCTATTAAAAATTTCGAAAAAGGGTTTGTAAATACCTTACATCTTAATAAAAGACATTTCCTCCTATGTAAAGACTCATCACGATATTTCGTGAACTAAAAAGCCTAGATATTTGAAATGTGGTAGGAATATTCCTTTTAACAAGAACAGGTTAGCTAAGAACGGATTTTACAAAGTTCCTTTCCCAAATAGAGTTGCGGGATTGTGACGACCAGCAAAACGGATGTGGAACAGCTAGATACACTACATACATTATTACTAACCGGCGCACATTTGCATTCTTTAACTGGTTTGCAGTCAGTGATGCCGCCAATCTTGCACATGCACTCGTCACAATTAGTTCCACGGAAAGTGGAGCCAACAGCATACCTGCATCGGGCACACAAATACATTTATAATATTTATTCTAATAACTTCTTCATTATCTATGACAAATCTTAATAAATTTTTTATTCACTAAGAAACCGAAAGGTAAAAATATTGTGCAGAAATTTCATAAAAACAAGACCTCGAAGCCTTCATTTTGGGCAAAGAGAAGTTTATTTTATATGATGCCTATAATATTAGCTTACGTCATGAATCCTTCAACGCATGGGCACTGATCTCTTGATACGCAACCCTCACCGTCGAAGTAGTAGTTTGGTTCGGAGCAGTTGCAGGCGACTGCGCGTACTCCCGGACATGGCTCACATGCGGTTGCATTGACCGAGGGCGTTGGTATGGTTGATACAGTTGTAGCTAACGGTAAAATGAGATATTTCTTTGATGCAAATCTTATAAAGCAATTAGTAGACTAAATACGTGACAAAGTTACTATTAAACTATTTAGTTATAAATATTTAATTTTTTAATAAATAGGCTATTCATTAATAAAAAAAATCAGATATTTCTTTGATATATTATATAACAATAAAGTATATTACTTAAACATTGTCCTTTCATTAATATTGTATTGTAAGGTAATAATAATAATAATTAAACTTACGATAAGGTTCGAAGCAACCGATAGGTTCTATCCTCATCTCCATATTTTTAGTCCACTTGATTGGCACAATCTTGAGATATTGAGCGCGGATGGGAGGACGGAATTCGGCGGATACCACAGTGTCACTGTCGAAGTTAGCTGGGAACAATTGCTTATTGCCGTTCTCATCCACAACGGGGCTGAAGGGTGTGGAGAGATTGCTGGAGTACATTACGTTGTACGCGGAGACCCAGCCGTTAACTCCGCCTTTGGTTTTAACGCCCGTGATGTTGCGCGGCGATGTGAAGTCGAACTGTAATAATACGTTTTATCTAAGCATTCCTACATATGTTCAGAACGTTCATCTGATGATAAATTGTACAACAGATGACCAATGTGGCATTAGTTACGAGTCCATGTACTCATCGCTTTAAGACATGATATATCTTTGGGGTAGTTAACACAGTATTTTCAAATTTATTTCAAACCGCAACACAGTAATCTGTGCCAAACAATAGTTTAGGAGTAAAAATAGTCGTTGTGATTGTAACTACATCTAGTACCTTTTTAATTTCTACCAGTATGGTGTTATTTGTTAGAAAATACATTAGTATCAACCAACGTATATAAATCTTAAAATATATGCTCAAGTTCATTCATTAAAAGTAACTTATGCTCTTACTTAAATTTAGCCTTTTAATCAGTGAATATAATTTCTTTTTAATAAGCAATATATTAGAGATTTGGTTTAGTTTTTTTTTTGTTATAAGAATGAGAGAACTGATAGAGGAATGTGGAAGAGAAGTACATACTGTGCCGACCCCACATAGCTGGGAGAAGAGCAGGAGGAAGAAGAGTGTAACATAGTATAGAGCTATTTAGTTGTGTTTTAAGATAATTCACTAACCATAATCCATTCTCCAGGAGTGCTGTACGCTGGTGTCCATCCTCTAACGCTGTCGAGCTTTAGGAATGGTCTCGCGTCGTTATTAGAAGACACTTCAATGTTCTCCAATGGTATGTCAGCACCTAAGCCGAGGGGCTCCGTGCACTGTATTGGTTCTGGCTGTGAATATTTTAAAACGTTATTTTAACATTTATAACAAAAATTTACGTATTAAAATTCGGAGCTGTTATTTGTAACATTTATGTTCTTCCAGTTTATGAAGTACTAACAGTAGTAACCACGGTTGTGGGCGTGGGTGTTGTGGTTGTAGTGGTGGGCTCCTGGCAACCGATGAGTTCGAAGCGCACGGAGATTTCGCTGTGCCAAGTGAGCGGACGGATGCGAACAAACTTCGCTTCGATCGGAGGCTCGATCATTTGCTTAATGGGATTGTTACTGTCCACTGGTCCACGGAATATCTGCAAAAGGAAATAAAAGATGCATCACTTAAATTCATCTTAACTTTATACTATAATATCTCTTATACTTATGGATTTAAATCATAATTAAATATCTTCTTTGTAGTCTTAAAGTGCCTTTCCAAGTAATGAACGTTGGTGATCAGCGTGGTAGCCATAAAATAGATAGTAGTATAAATATAGTATACATTAATATAAGAGTTTCTACGGCTATAAAAACTCATACATTAATGTATGCTATATATAAAATAGCCTTTTAGCGAAACAGGATATCAGGAACATACCTTGAATTTCTGCTCATTGTAAAATTTATATAAAGTTTAAAGGATATTCTAACTCATAGTTAATTTTAAGTAGTATTTTTAACATTTTTGTAGCGTTACCTTAGGAGTTCCATCAGGACCGTCAACTGTAGAGAACACGTTACCATCGTCCCCGTACATCACCTCGTAGCTGGTGACGTACTTATCGAATAGCGGGCTGCCTTGCATGATCACACCATAGACCGGCTCGCGACGCGGGAATTCCACTTGGATGTACTGGTTTGTGTCCATTGTTTTGGGATTCCAACTTCCAGCTGATTGACAAATGTTCAGATCAAAGTAAGTTTCGGATTATGGTAGTTTTGAATTATTAGACAAAAGATTATAAACGTGTAAAAATGTGTCTAGTTGTTCAAGACAAGTATATATTTATGTTACAATTAGAATCGCTTTACGATATTAAAAAATCTTCATTAGCCCGGGGTAGGCCAATGTCGGAATTAATATATTCTTTATTAATTTCAAATGGATCTATTTTAATTTATTTTTTCACTAAGGATTAATAATTCTCTTAAAATTGTATTGATGACATTCTTATAAACTTTAGATTAAATGTTTGTGTGATGTGTATTTATTTTAATATTTGATGGATGATGGAAACGAACCTTAAAACTACATATTTAATTAAACGAATTCTGTAAATCAAAGTGAACCAACCGGTAGTGTCGAGGGGTCGACCGTTAAGTTCAGCAAATTGCGGTTGGAAGAGTGGACCCGCCGTTGAACTGGCGGTAAGTGCCGACTTTGGTAGCGGTTCAACATCCCAGAGCAGATTCTTATAGCTGAAATAGAAAAGGTACATATTGATGTGAGTGGATATAGGAGTGAATGTCTTATAAATGATGACACAAGTCCTGGATTACGACTAAATTTACTTCAGCAAACATTTCATAGAGAAAAGTTTTTTTTACCCCATATTAAGTTATTTATCATTTGGTTCGAAAAATATGTTGTATCAAAATAAATGATATTTTAATGAAGTTTTTTACAACTACTACTAAAAATAATGAATTGTACTTAGGTTAAACATGTTATTAAACTAATAAGAATGCGTAAACTTACTTAGCAGGGTTACATTCTGGAGGGGGTGTGCTAGTAGATTTAATAATTAGCGGAGTCTGGGTTGTCGGTACAGTCGTCACTGTTATTGTTTCCGTAGTAGAAGGTACTGAAGTAGTGGTTTCAGTTGTGAAGATTGTAGTTTCTACAGTGGTATTGGGTGGAACGGTTGCCGTTGGCGAAGTACGGAACGTTGGCATTGGCGTCCAAGTGGAAGAAACTGTGACAAGAGTTGGTTCGGTAGGTTCGGTAGGTGTGGTATGGTAGGTCCGCCCGGTCTCGATGATGTAAGGCTCATGTGTAGGCCCCGTGGGCGTAAAGATTGTGACGCAGTCGGTGGTGTCGCAGTGTAACGCGTTGTCGAGGCACTGGCACTTCTCGCAGCCGTGGGTAACCACGCCGCCAGGCTAAAAACACAACTATTTGTAAAAAACATACTAGAAGAAATTCTTACGTATAAAAGAAAGATATTACCCATACCCATGTAGAAATTTAGAAATTAGTTTTTTTTTTTTTTAAATGTGATTTTTTGATAGATTTAAAATCCATATAAAATGAATTTAACTTTAAATCTCAATTCTATGAACATAATGTAAGTAATTATAATCCATTGTACGTATTATGGCCTACTTATATTTAAAAATAAATACCTTGACCCTTTGTCCTTCGTCATAACAAGTGCAGTCTTTAAGTGATACACAAGTCTTCTCATCCCGCCATTTGGAACCAAACTCGCACTTCACGTTGGCGATCGATTCGTCAATGCATCCTTTTACACATTCCTGGAAGAAAGATATCGTTGTTAGTATTAAAAAAAAAAAACGGAACCTATTTGCCTGTAGAGAAATATTAAAGAGTATTATTATATAAGAGAGAGAGAAAGAAACTTGGAATGGAAAAAAGTGGAAATAAAACACATGAACAATATTCATTGGAATGGACAAGCCAAATGTCTGTAACTCGTACATATTAATTTTTAACGCAATAACTAAATTTGTACAATTGAATATTACCTGTCCAGGTAAACATTCACCCTTTTCTTTCAAGATGTGCTGGAAGTGGTCGCACAGGTTGTCGCAGGGATACGCGCAGGAAGAGAACACTTGACCAGGCGGACACAACGCGCTCGTCGGAAGTGGTGTGGTTACTGGAACGTTATTGATTTAAATATAACTCTTACTGTTTTATAGTGTTCTCAGATTTTTCTCCTGCCTTTATCATCATCAACAACCTTTTGATTCCCATTTCTATTATATACTTCTTTAACTAGGAGTTGCCCGGATTTGGAATGTGTCACGAGAGTCGGCATATTGCGCTATAATGGTGTAGGGAAAAATCTGGAGTTTGTCTTTGGCATGCCAAGGGTAAAGCATTGGATGGGATATATTAACCTGTCTCGACTCGCAAGTAAGAGTTAAGAAGATGACATACTAAATAATAGTCCTTCATAATCAAATAAGACCTAACAATCATTTGAAAAATTAAGATCTTTGAAAATATTTAAGTTGTATATGATATCAAAAGGTAATATACACGTAACTTACCGGTAGTTGACGAGGAAGTAGGAATGAAAGATTCCGAAGTCAAGACTCTAGGTTCTGAAAGAATGTATAAAAGGTCAATATAAAATTTATTGTATACGAGTTTATGGTAGTTTATGTTGCTGGAAACTGTCAAGGTAGATATCATTGCAGTGTCTATTTTCGCCGCCAAACTCAAGTGTTCAAATCTTTCTGTGTTACGGTTTGAAGAGCGCTGAAGCTGGTGTAATTACACGGGTAACGAGAATTACCATCTGTATATCTCAAAACTGAGAGCACAATGAAGTGCAGTCTTTATCACTTATCCCGCTCATCTCGTAGCTTCTAAAAAAAATATTCTCTTAAAAATATATAAGATTATATGACTGTCCATCGGAAGGTTAATTGTGAGTAGCTTACCGCCGGGTGTTTCTGCACTGGATGGAGTGGATGTCTCTTGAGTTCCTAAAAAATTGTGTTTTTAAGTATTTGTGACAATGTGTTATTTAACCAGTTAAGTAAAAACTTGAGATATAATAGTAGTGTGGTTTGCAGGTAGAGATATTTATTTAAATCATCATTATCATCGTCATCAGCCGATAGACGCCTCCCCAAAATATTTCCACTTTGGGTAAGGATTCATATGGAGGCATTTGGGCCATTTCCCACCACGCTGACCCAATGCGAGTTGATGGGAGCCAGAGCCTCGTTTGTTGATTATCAAGGTGAAGTACGAGCAGGTGAGGTTGGCTTAGATCTCGTAAGATGTTGTGCGGGATCCCTTACACCCTTTATTTAAATAGTTAATTTAATATGTATTTAAAAATTTATTAAGGATTACTACCCCGTGTTTTATTTTCTTTTTTCTTTTTCGATAAACTTAAGTATTACACTTAAAGATTTATGTAACTGTCTTACAAACTAAGTGAAATATAGACGCAAGTTAAATGAATATAAGATTTTAGATTGATACCAGGTGCGAGTGTAGTCGTCGGACTGGTGGCGCTGGTGGAGGTCGAAGCAGAGCACTCGGGGCGTACGGCGTAGACAGAAAGTGGCCAGTCGCAGATCATGAGGGACGGATTGTACAGCAGACCAGGTCCGCATTGCTTCAACACAGCATGGGACTTGTTCGCAGTCCCCGCCTCGGGGGTACACTCGTAGAACTTGCTGCAGTCGGTCGGGTGCGGCTCGTTAGGATGCGCCGAGTTCAGGCATTGGAAAGTCTCTGAATGAACAATTCTTCTTTATAATAGCTTAAGTATTATTCCTGTTATTGCCGCCAAACAGTACTACGGAAACATTACTGTGATTTTAATTAAAGGGTGCTATAGATAGTGAAATTACAGGGGTTGTTTATTTCATTACAATGCTGATGGAAATGGAGAACGGGCGTGAGTTTTACCATCAGATGAATGTTTAGCTCGTTTTATCACTTGGTGTTTTAAAAAAAATTTTTACACCGTTTTATCACAACGGTTACAGTCTAACCTTCATATCATCATCACATCAGACGTCCACTGCTGGACATAGGCCTCCCCTAAAGATCTCAACATCGATTGGTTCTACGCTGCCGCATCGCCGGGCACAGTGGCCGTCGTTTTTACGGGTCCATATGGGGGGAATTTGGCCAATTCTCACCACGCTGACACAATGCGGGTTGGTGAAAGCCAGAGCCATGTTTGTTGATTAGCAGAGTGCACTACAAGCAGGTGAGGTTGGCTTGGGCTCCGTGAGTTGTTGTACGGGACGGGTAATCTATTCAGTAGTCTCATCTACTTGGAAAAAATTTTGCTATTAGCTTTACATCTTCATAAATTAAATCTATGTACCTTCACATTCGCAGAAGACGCGTATCTCGAAGTCGGGGCAGGTCGCTTCCTGCTCGCGACACACCACACCCTTCTCGAGGCTGCACTCTGCGTTCAGTCCTGTCTCTTTGGCGCTCTTGTGGTCACCAATGGTTCGACATTCGATCTTCTTCATCATGTTCGGCTTGCACATTGGAGATCCGACCACCTGAGATAGAAAATGTTTACAATAAAAACCATAATTAAGCTTTGGGTTTTTTTTTAAAGAAGTCTGTTAGTCGTTGGTGTTTAAGGAAATTAAAAGAAACGCAGAAAATTTACATCTTAAATGACATCATGGATAGATCCTAGGTCTTCTTTACAGACGACGTAAAACAACTTACGGGACCTGCTCTGGCTCCCACCAATCCGCATTAGGGCAGTGGAAAATGGCCCAAACCCCCCATACGAACACCTACAAACGACGCCATTAGTGCCCGGCATTACCTGAGCCCATGTTGACTGTGGACCGATCGATGTGAAGATCTTTGGGGGAAGCCTTTGTCTAGCAGTGGAAGTCTCTCGCCTGATCATGATGATGATGAAAACAGATTTGACGAAATTATGGATTGATATCAGTAGATTTTAAATCAATATAACTTTGTTGAAACGTGAAGCTTTCCCGTACCAGTTCATTCAGCCGTGGCAAAGGTTCGTTCTCTATGGAGGCCCCGTCCGGCGCGATTTCCGGCGGGCCGCGGTTCAGCCACGGAGTCCAGCCGCCTATGCATTTCAACTGCTCCTCCAACATACTTGACGGTGTAGTGGAACTAGAAGGTGATGTCTGTAATGGAGGCAGTGATTAAAGTCTAGTTTGCTTATATCAAATATTCAAACGATTTCTAAAAATTAGAGGAACTTCTTGCCATTGATTATAAACGAAAAAAAAAAACTAAATGTTTAGTTATGTAAATAACTATTACATATCCAAAAATATATATGATATAGAAATAACTTACCACGGTCGTAGGGCAAGGTTGTCCGGTGCAGACTTTGGTCTTCTTAGAGCAAGTGCAGGTGTGGCAGTCGTCTTCTTCGATGACGTCTCCTTCTAGAATCTCCGAGCCATTCACCAGAGTCATGCAAACGGGTCGACACTTGGCGCGAGGCACACATTCCGTCAGCGAACTGTTGGAGTACACCATGTCCTCTGGACATGTCTTGTTGGCCTTGCAACCTTGAAATGTATTATTATTGTAACTAGAATACTCGAGACCACACGGGAAGGTATAATCGCGTGTACAAACAATACTGAGTTCACACATGCAATCCAATATGACAAAACAAGCTAATGCTGTGTAAACATCTCAACTCTATCAAATGAAACGTCTTAATTATCTATTTGCTTTGTTGTTTAATTAAAGTTTATTTTGTTCATTTTCATTTAATAATATTCTACTACTTTTTAAAATAATAATTCATCAATACCTTCTATACAGGTTTCTTTTTCGCAGACTGCTTTCACCTCCGCGTATTCGAGTGTATTGTCGCATGTCTCCGGAGGGCAAGGCGACATACACGAGTTGTAGTTTGTACACTTGCCGTCGCATTGCATAGCTGAAACGTACGTTGAATTGTTAAATTTTACGACTATTTTAATAATTCAGTGGTAGTAGAAATTCCTGTTGCCGGAGACCGTTTAGGTGCCACCTCAGGTCTTATTTTCGCCGACATACTACTGTATGTAAATATTATTGTGTTCGAAGAGAAATTACTGGAGAAATGTGATATGACAATTTATACATCAAGGCGATCATGCGCTTGTTATAAGAATATAAGCAAATCCTAGCTGCCTAAATCTGTCTAAACAATAAACTCACAATTCACTAAAAAGGTACGCAACTATGCTGAATTGTAATTGACAACATAATTTTTAAGTAGAGATATGTATCGAGATTTTAGACAGTATGCATACCTTATTTAAAATATTTGTATACGCCCTTGTGTTTAAATATTATATTACTTACGGCACAGGTCCCGTGTACGCCAGTTGAAGGTCACGCCCCGGGCAGCGCACGCGTGCGCGTAATTTGCGATAGCTGCGCACGCGCAGCGGCAGTCGTCGCCCGCGTCGCACGCGCATGCGTCGGCTTCGCAGGCGCGCACGTGCGCCTCCACTGCCACCTCCGCGTGGCACAGCGAGAACGGGAAACGTTTCAATACGCCACAAGTACTCGACGCCCACTCCTTTCGATGAGGACGTTGTTTGCAGTGATCCTGTTCAAATATTTTAAACGATTAATATAATACACACACACACATATATATATATAGATTTCCAAAGATTCATTGACTCGTCACAAGATCCAGAAACTATTAGACGTAAACACTCAACCCTCGGTAGAGATATTACTTCTACTACTTAGAGGTCATCTAAAAATAGATTTTAGAAAATTCCTTTCTTCAAAGTTACCGGGGGGTTAATAACAGGAAGGGGCCCGTGGAGCGGCGAGTTACCGCCGGGTCGGAATATTTTTGACAAATTTTAAGTTTAATTTCAAATTTAATTTCATATTACGTCCAGCAAAGGGGGAGGGAAGTAACTAGGTTAATAACAATACCAAATAAAAGACACTTAACTTAGAAAAACAAATTAGTTTCCAGCCCAACATTCCCTAATTTCCAGCACACTATTCAAAGTCTGAACGTAACGTTATCTTAGATTCTGTTTTAAAAAATATTGATCCTTTCATTTTTTTTTTATTTATATTTACTAAATATTAAGGTACAGATCGACCCAGTGATGTTATATACGTACACAAGCATCTCGCTGATAACATCGCTTTAACTTTTAACAAATAAGGTGGTAGCTGAAAATCAGGCAGTTTTTCATTCTGTAACAACATTCGCACTGAGCTATGGTCAATTTTGCACCATTGCTATGGTAAAACGTTAAAAAATACAAACCTTTGCAATGGTGCACTATAATACTAATTAAACATATAAACAAACAACCCGTTTTAACTGTCTCATTTAAATTTCAACCTCATTTAAGTTTATTTTAAAGGTGGATCCTTGTGGATTTAAGATATCACTTTATACTTACAGCAACTTCTTGCGGTTTAGGACAGGTTGGCTTCAGTTTCCAGGAGTCGGCGAATAAAAGAGCGGAGGTTTCGGCGAAACCACCCCCAGACGGTGTTTGGAAGTCATCGCGCATATCCGAGTTGTAGTTACCGCACAGACCTTTCACCTGCACAATTATATTCGCTCTTAGTAAACATCTTATTACAAAATCTTCAAAGAATGTAACAATATAGAATAGAACACACAGAACCATTTTGTGAACAGACATAACAATCTAAATGCTCCGTGGCCTTATGAAATAAGGTTCAAATTGAAACCAAATGCATCTCGAGTTCCCGCCGCGCCTACGCGTTCGTTGATCAGAGCATCAGCTGTTTTTGATATTATGTTTCATTGCTGGTTTTTTTTTAGTAAAGTAATGTATTTTTTATGAAACTATCGTTTCATTTAGCTATACTAACATTATGGAGCGTAAATGATGCTAATAAAACGTTTTAAAAATATGATTTTTTTTTAATTAAGATCGAATTTTTTTCCGTTCCATCATCAAAGGTGCCATATGTCTATCGTCTGTCTTCGTTTTCGGAAGCGGTCTGCTAACACACAGTATATATATATATATATTGCCAACTATTTGTTAATTTGTCAAATATTTCTTATATCCAATCGAGGAGTCTATATAGCTAAATATAAAAAAAAATACTGACCCTGTTCTGCCACATAGAGTCGAGCTTGATGTAGACGCGCAGCTCGCGGTCCCACTGCAGGCTCATAGCTAAACTGGCCACGTCCAAGAACACGTACGCTCCCGCGATACGCAGCTTTATTCTGTAGACATAACATCATGCTGTCCCTTAAATCGTTATTTGAGAAGCCTATATCGATTATAATGATAGCCCAGACCCTCATGTTACTGGGATAAAGTTTTCAATCGTAAAAATATTTATGAAATGTGAATATTAGCTCACCTTTTCAAATTAGCGACGTCGGGTAAAGGTGCTCCTTGTGCTAGAGAAACAGATTCCTCGCTTCCGTCTGTGTTGGAAACCCTGAGTGTTATAGACTTGGAACAGGTTGCGCCTGTGGTCCCGCATGGCACATTCTAAAACATAGATATTTAAAAATATAACATGTTTGCTCCTAATGTTAAAACAAATATTTCTGTATGCCCGTCTATCCGTCACCGTATTTAAAGCTGATGCTTGTTGGAGTAACTGAGTAATGGATTAAGTGGCGAGCATCATGCGGTGAGAAATTGTAGTATAAAAAACAACATATTTTTTTTTATTTATTGCAAATTTTTTTGTAAAGAATACAATGCAAACTCAATATATGAACATTAGAAATCATTATCAATATCATCAGATAGTATATAATCTGTGACATGTTCCAGATGTATTTTAAATCAGTACTTGTATCAAAGTAGACGAATTTTTTTATAATCTGTGAGTTCGATCGCTGTATGACACTGTTAAATATAGTCGTTTTCTAAGAAATAAATACATAGATATCTTTATCAAGATTGAGGTATATTTGTCGGTAGTTTTTTCCCTATGACCAAATTTCTGCAATTTGTTGGCAACAAACCTGAATTTCAACACTGAACCCGTCGCTTCCATCCATGGATCCTTTAGCTAGGAGGTATGTGCAGACTCCTTCAAAGTCGTATTGTGCTCCGTCGAAGGTCGAAAGGTGAGAGTCGCCCCAAGCGCCGCACATTCCGGCGCACGCGCGGGCCGTGCACGACCAGCTGCCACTCTTGCATTCGCTAAGATACAAATATCTACTGATTAAATAGGAATAGATCAGTTATAAAAAAATGATCTATACTCTGCCAGATTTAGTTATCGCCACAAAATTGCACTAATAGAAATAGAAATTAATACTGGAATACATGATAATGTTGTTAAGTGAATTCGTATTGTAAATGAACGTCGGCCCAGTACAATAGCAAATTTTTTTAAAGCCCACATTTCCAAAAAAAAATTATGTAAAATAAACAAATTGTTGTCCAAATTTCCTCTTCATCCCCTTCTTTACTATTTTACTTTATCCTCCACTATTATTCGCTTTATTATCTACAAACCTTTCGAAGATGATAATGAAGCATCACTCAGAATAGTTCCATCAATATTTGACTATTGATGAAATTTTCAAATTACAGGTAGTTTCACAATTTAAAGTCCTCAAGCAAAAGTAAAATATCAACTAATGGACTATTTTTATATATTATATAACTTTTAAAATCTTTTCCCTTTCAAAGATTTAATAGTCTTTGTAATAAGAGTTACTTTCGTTTATTTTGTTGATGCAAGATTGTTCACAAACGTTTTGTTTTACATAAATCAAGGTTACCCACTCTTACACCGTATACTTGAATACTTTTAATGATGTATCTATCTGGTAATTTTTTTTAAACATTTGTATAACAGGGGGCGTAGCTCAGATGGTAGAGCGCTCGCTTAGCATGCGAGAGGTACCGGGATCGATACCCGGCGCCTCCACATCCATTATTTTTAGTAAGTAAAAGTAAGTTTATATTTGTAATCTTTGCGTGACACAGTTTGAAAATTTATTGTTTTTGTAGTTGTATGTTACAGTCAAAAAATATTGAAAAATACGATTCGAGCATTAATGAAATATTCAAAACTTTTTTTTTTTGTATATTTTTGTAAATTAGTACAAAGATTTGGAGGCGCCGGGTATCGATCCCGGTACCTCTCGCATGCTAAGCGAGCGCTCTACCATCTGAGCTACACCCCCTGTTATCCATACCTATACTGAACACGGTCATACTTAAGCTCTATATAATTCAGTAAAAATACACAAATAACACATCGATCATCTAGGGTATATTTCCTTCTTTTAAAATAAAATAAAACATGTAAAATAGTTCACATAATTTCTACACCTAAAATTGAACCAGCTATAAAAAGAAAAATCAGAGAAAGTCTAGAAAAAAGAGCGAGCTGTTCACCTGATAGTGACACGCCTGCCAATAAAAACGTGATAATAGTTACGAAGCAAATATAAAGCATCACATTACACTTGTCGCCTTGCGACATAAGCGGTTAGGACTCGTTAGCTACAAAGCCCTTTAATCCAGAATTACTACATTATTATTTAGCTGTAGAAATAGGAGCTGCGGTTATACTTTTTCTGTCCCTGGCTCAGTTTCCAAACGATTGGATCCATTTGATGTATAATTTTAAATTTGTCGAATATTGTATCAGAATACTCATACTTTATAAATGAAAAGCGAACTGTACTTACCATATGTTGCACTCCTCCTGCATTTTCTCTCCATCCGCGTAGCTCCTGCCGCCGTGATGGCACGGGCAGTCGGCGGGCTGTACGCACTTGCCGGACCCCGTGTCCAGCACGTAGCCCTTCTTACACTGGCAGCCAGGACGGCACTCGCTCGGCGTCGTCGAAGGCGGCAAGTGCATGTTCTGTTAATTCATTTTGTTGATTGTTTATAGAAAGAACAATCCAGTAGCTGTAGTCTTCTTACAAATATCGATTAAAGGTTCTTAAGAATGACAAATGGCTGACCTTGCAGGTAAGTGGTTCCTGGAGTTCACAGGTCGTAAACTCGCGGTGTTGTGCTGCGCTACAGTTACTGCGCAGGTCTTCCGCGGGAGGATATAAGGTTATTTCCTCAGGTGTAGCTGGCTTACAGTCCCAACGTGCGCCCACGCATGTACTGTGGAAATATTTTTATGAAATGCAAGAACTAAAGCAGTTGCTTTAGTATTTAATCATTACGTACAAATAAAAAAGGTAATAAATTAATTTTAATTAAGTTTATAGATAGTCTTGTGTGAAAATATATAACAAAATAAAAACTACGCCATATTTTTATAAGCTTTGATTCAATATCTAAAAGAAGTAGTCATGTTCTTACCAAAGCTCTCGTTCCCGTCTGCCAGCCCTCACCTCTTTGTAACCGGGGTTGAACTGCATACCCTTGTGGAAGCACGGGCACAAGGCGATGGGTACACACATGTTATTGCTGTCCAACACCTTGTTAAAAAAAAAACTAAAGTCAAAATTCCATAATATAAAACAAATTTTATCCCAAACTACTGTGTTTTTTTAGTATATAGTTATCTTATACCGTAAATTATATTGTGTATGTAAAGTTATATAACATAGTCAAGCCACGTGAAATTTATTAATTAAGTCTTTATTTCATCAAGGGGTTGTTTTTCCACTTGGAGTGTACACTCTACCAGCACAGATCCAATTGCAAACATTTGCTTTGCCGCGAATCAATACAAGATGGCGGACATGTGCGGGCTATATCATTATCTTATTGGCACATCACTTATAAATCTTATAGTGATTGTTAATACTTTAAATTTAAAAAGTATAATTTAAATACCAATTACCTATTAAAGTACATTTAACCTCAATTAGGTTAAGAAACAAAAGTTAATCTTATCATTCCGTTTAACTAACTTATGAGTTAGAGTAATATTTTTCTTCTCTCTAAATTGGTACTAACCTGTCCAACTGGACAAGCGCAGCCTTCTACACATGAGGGTTTGCAGGTGCCTTTGGCCGATAAAGCCACGTCTGAACATGTTCTGAGACAGCTGTCCGCGCACACTGTATATTGCTGACCACCGGGGCACGATAACTCTGAATGCATCATAAAATACTTCCATTTAATTATTCTTCATAACCATTGCAGCGCCTATTTCTGCCGCCTAACAGTATTGTACAAACATTACAGTGTTCCAGTTTGAAGGGCGCTATAACTAGTGTAATTATTTTTTAGATTAAGTAATTAAGTGTAAGATTTAATTGGTAACGAGACTCAACATGATATGTCTTAACGCGACGAGCGCAATTTGGTGCATTGTATACCATTCTAACTAGCACCACGTTGTTATGGGCAGGCGTATCACTTACCATTAGGTGAACGTCCCGCTAATCTCGTCGCTTATGGGAATAAAAAAAATAAAAACATTGCGGCGTTGTTTTTGTTATAAATAAATAAATTAAAAATTATTAAATGATTTGTTATTATATACTCGAAACCAAAATGATTATAATATCAGCTCAATACTATTCCTATACTTTGTCTGATATTTTTTCTGCTCTCTGCTAAATTAAAGATCGACTTATTTATATTATTTTGTATTATTTATGTATTTGAAAAGTTTAAGATGTATATTTGAATAATATAATGGTAATAATAAAATTTATTCAGAAGTTTATATTTCATTTAATTTATATGATTGACTTTTGTAGTATCCTAAAAAATGGATAGGACAGAGTTCATGTGAGTTTTGTGGAATCTTCTAGTAAAAACGTAATACCAAGTTCAGTGCAGGCAGTAATTGAACTCACCACACTCCTTTACGTTGTACCGCCACTGAACTTGCTGACCGTTGGCAGCGCATGCCATCGCATAGTCTCCCAGCATTGGGCAGAGGCAGCGAGATACATCTCCGTAGCACGCGCACATGTCGTATAGACAGTTCTCGTAGTACGGTTGCACGTCCACGTACCAATGGCAAGCTGTTGTTACGGTAACAAAAGTTACAACACATACAGACATACATTCAATTATTTTTTTTATATTTGTTGTATAACAATTACTCCGATTTGCCTCCGTTTGCCTTCAATAGATTCCGGGACCAACCAAGTTTGGATTATTACTTTCTTATTAACGATCTACAGCGGTAACAGTGTTGCTATATTCTGGCTGTCGACGTATCAGCCTTCAGAGTATTCTGGGCTAATACCTTTTACCATTTTAGGCTTTATTTTTACTGAACTCCAAGTGTAAGCGTATTGTCAAAAAAAATTACGATTCTTAAAGTGATAGTGGAGAAAATTCACTTACATTCGAACAGCGCACTCTTCAATATGCTACAATACTTCTCGGCTGCTTCTTTGTTTTCTACATTCGCTTGACAAGGATGCTCTGGTTCCTTTGTGGCGATATCGTTGCAGAATTCTCTGGTCTTCCATTTGTTGGCGAAGGCGAAAGCTGACTGTTCTACGTCTCCTTCGGGTGTTAGGAAATCGTCTTTTTGGTTCAGATTAAAAGTTCCGCAGAGACCCTAAGAGGAAAATTATTTTTCGTATTATAATATATTTAAAATTTAGCGTTGGACAAGTTTTCATTTTATAAGAAGAATTTTATTCCAAAACTTTAAATAGATTGAATTAGACAATAAAATTCTCTACACGTCCTAAAAAGAAAATACATGGAATCAAACCTTTGTACTTTGGTGAAACTCTGGTGGTACATCGACGAAAACTCTGGTATTACCGTCCCACCACAGGTCTACTTTTATCGGGAGTTGAACTATAAGGAAAATTTTATTTCACATTAATATAAAATAATTATTAAAATATTATTCTAATGTATCGATTAATGAATGTAAAGGAATTGTCGCAATCCCCATTAAATTTGAAGTCTGCTTAAAATAATCTAAAAATGTCATACAAACATTCTTATATTAAAAAAAAATAAAGGTCTAGGATATTCCTTTGTGTCACATTATATAATATATTATTGTAAAACTATATGTAATGTTCAAAATTTAAGTTATGTGAATTTGCTTGATATGTGCTTACCAATAATAAACAGTGATGACGCAGCACGTATCTTGATATCACCGACGTTGACAGGAAGTGATGACACTTCTTTACCATTCACCAGGATGAATCCTCCTTGCTTCATGTGTATATTGGCACCGTTGTATACTATGTTGACAGCTTTAGTACAAGACGGTTTACCATCGCCTTTATACGGGGCTAGATTCATTGCCTGTATAAATGGAAAAAAACATATATAAAAAAAAAAATGTTTTTTTGGCTAAATCACAGCTTTGATTATCTCCTATAGAACATCCCGAGTATCAATAATGGAAATATCAAGGGGCAGTTCATTATTGTTCTCCTATTAACATATAATTATTAGTATTATCTTGCTGATACCAGTATAGGAGAAAACGTAAATTAAAATTTAGTCTTACATACAAATTGTTTAATTTATTTCTTTCTTATTCGAGTAAGTTTACTAGTGTTAAGTGATAATACACCTAACCAATTGTTTACCCAACATTTTATTAGCCGTACTGCTTTTCAAATACAAATATCAAAATATTAACATATATACTTTTATAGTCAAAGTTGGCATTAAAAAATCCACTGAAACCTCGATAAGAAAGGATAAAATCAAATTATATGAATATATTCAATTACTAACCTCGGTGATAGATCCCGAACAAGCAATGTTCTCCACATCGATGGTGACATGGTCAGTCTGCAGGAGTGTATAAGTGCAGGTGCCCATAAAATCGTAACGAAGACCATCGAATGTTGTGTAATGAGGATCACCTACTGCACTACATCGAGCTCCACAGGGGACTTGAGTACAAGCCCACTCTCCAGCTTGGCATGTACTGGTGATTACAAAGATCCGGTTGGTTTATTGTGTAAAGTTTTGTGATATCATTGCAAATTCAAGATCAAAAAATTATTTGTAGTTTTCAGATATGTAACATTATTTTTTTTTATTAATTTTAAATTTTTATCTAAGTAAAATGTTCTTACCAAGTATTGCAGCTCTTAGGCACTACAGTTCCTGGCGGGAAACTTTGGTTTCTAACTCTACAAGGGCATTCGGATTTAGGAATACAACGACCACCTTCCAAAAGAAGTCCTTCAGGACAGAAACAACCTTCCACGCATGAACTGTTAGATGTTGCTGTTGCAAGCGGGAAAGCACAGCTGGGCTGCACATCAGGACCACACGATTGATAGATTTTACCATCGGGACACTTCATAGCTGTAAATAAAAATATCCATTAAGGTTTTTAGAATTATTAATACCTGAAATATATCAGCAATATAATTATAATAATTATATGTTGAAAACTAAAAGATTTTAACAGAAAACTATATCATGCTCATATTTCATATATTATATATACATTTATTATAAAACAGACGTTATTACTCTTCTATGTCTTTTTTAAGAATCAGTTCATCATCATCAGCATTTCCACAATCCTGACGATTCGTCAGATTATCCGTTATAATTAACGTAAACTTTTTATTTTCATTGATAATCAAAAAGTCACAATTTCGATTACTTACGACAAGTTTCAGAGTCACGCCATAATACCATGTCTTCGACGCCATGGCGGAGACACTCCTTGGCGTATACTGATACCGTTTTGCAAGCGCATTCTTCTGGACCTAAGTGTAATAATTGTTATATATTAGTTATGAAATTTTAATCTGTATTAAAATTACTAATTTTGAAGTAAAAGTCCAGATTAATACTTACTCAAACTTGTAGTACACGCGCAATAGTCCCACTGGCAAGCTTCCAGCAGAAGTGAAACGTCCATAACCTGAATCATGATCAAATTTGAGTTTTTTATGTTATTTTATGAATTAGATATAGTAATAAGAAAATAAGTTGATTTTTACTCCACCTTAGAGCATTTACGGAATTTGTCTTTGCTGAAGATTTTAGTGCAGAACTGCATCGCTTTCTTCATATCCTCATCAGACTTAGAAGCGCAAGCGCTATTTTCAGTAGGGCTGGTCTCGCAAATATCTATGAATAATAAGATAGTTTCATTAAAATAAGGAAAAAAAAATTATCAGAATTCAGAAGTTATAGTAGGTCCTTCGAGAAATAGGGAGTGCAGTAGTACCTAGGCTATACAGATACTGCCTTCGTGGCGCAGTGGCTAACCGCACCATTGTCACAAAAAATCAGTAAGACAAAGTTAGTAAGTTATGTACTTAAAAACTTTATATTCAAAATTACTAGCACCACTAGATTTGTTACTTATACCTTTATAAACAAAATCCTAAATATTTTATCTTACATTAACAACAAACAAATAATGCAATTTAAATCAAAATGTCGAGAAAAATAAACTTTCTGATAACACTCCCAGCATTCAGCATACGTACCTCCAATTTTGTTCAGCTGCCATGAGGACACCATCACTGACTTTGCTATCGCTACGGTGCCGTCTTTGATCATAAAATCATTCTCCGGATTTCCGTCTAAAGTGCCACACAGACCCTTGGTCTTGTTCCACAAAAGTACAGTACCTTCAATTACGACTAGGTTCTGGAAAGAAGATATATCTTAAAACATAAGTTTTGTTCTCTGTGTCTAGCAGTGAACGTACATACATCGGTTATACTGATGACAATGATGATGAAGCTTAAAAACTACAGCGAGTGTTACATATATATATGTTTGTGTGAATGGTTTAAAAACTTATGCTTACGTTGGTATCCCATTTGATGGTAACGCCTAATGCGTCTAAATTGACAAAGACTTGATCACTAGGCATGGAGACGCGAATGCCGGGTAGCGACGCCGGAATGGGAATCAGACGTTTTGTGTTACGGAATAATACAGCTCCATCATCTGAAACATTATTATGAAGAAATTTGTTTGGTTTAAATATACATATTCTGTTTTGGATTACAAAAATATTTCAGGAAAGGAAGCAATCATAGGTTATTTAAAATTGATACTCATTAATATTTTGTTTTGACTAACATTCCGAAAAGTAATTTCTTAAAGAATGGCGACTATAAAATTCTTACCTCCAACACTGAGAGCGTACATCTTGTCGTTTATATAGACGACCAGCTCTGATGGACAATAGTCTAGCCTTTTGCACTCCGGATGTCTTACAGCTATAGTGTACTTATCTTCCTCGGCGTCACGAACTAGAATGTGCTGACATGGCGACTGGAAGCTGCGAAATTTACTTCGGTTATTACAATACTAATAATATCATGTTATAATTCGGGTTATAACAACTGATATTATTGCTTTCACTATTGTGAATATCGTAATAAAGGAGTTATATTTAGAAACCGGAGTAATGACTAATTCTCCTGATCCATACACAGGGGCAGAATTTGTTATTCCATCAACTTTCTTTAAATGTACGAACCTTGCTATCTTTTATTTATCATCAATCTGATGCAAATAATTCGTCGCTGAGAAGGCAGCTACACACACCATACTATTAAAAAATTATACCTGTAAATCTTCCCATCGAAAGTCTTGTAGTGCACACCTGCCCAGGTCAAACAGCTGCCACCTTTAGGTGTTAAATCTTGTACGACGACAATCTGATTCGATGTGGAATGAGATTTCCCAGAGTCGAAGGTGGTGGATTCCAGCAAATGTCGTTCACTTTTACTGGTCGTGATGTTGATAGGACTCTGGCTTTCATACAAATTCTGGAAATAATTTACTACATTTTTATTACTATGTTAAGGATATAAAGAAGTATCGAAGTCAAGTAAAATTGTTTAAATAAGTCTAACAGTAGTGGTAAGTTCAAGATAACTAGATGTATCATCTGATACTTAAAATAATAATACCTAGCTCTATAGCTGGACATGAAAATTCTTATTAGTGTTCCATTGTTTACCGGAGTATTATTTACCACCAACTGAACTTTTAGGTCCCGCACAACAGCACACGGATCCCAAGCCAATCTTATCTGCCCTTGGTGCACTTTGCTTATCAATAAACAGGGCTCTGGTTTCCACTAACTCGCATTGGGTCAGCGTGTTAGGAAATGGGCCATATCTCCCCGTATTAACCCCTACAAACGTGGAGATTTTTAGAGCAAGCCTATATCCAGCAGTGGACATCTATCGGCTGATGATGATAATGACCGTTTGGAACATTAAGTATTTTTGTAATAAGAAATATTTTTACTTACACTGCTGGTTGGTCGATGATTGCTAGGTGTTATAACTATTACATTGTCTGCAAGGAAAACATAAAGTGAAAATTAGTTAAAATCAGAAAGTGAAGAAAAAAAATGATTAACTTTTAAGTTGATAATGTTATCTCTAGCAGCTTTAGCATGAAGAAGCAAATTGTGTTAATACAATAAATGTAATCTATATAAATAAAAATGTTGCCAAGCGCAAAATTTGGGAATGGCTCGATCAATTCGACAAATCTTTCTGTATGTTCTTCAAGGCACGCGGAAAGTTTTAATAATAAAAAAAATTGCATGGACAATGTAAAAACACTTTCCTTTTCACATAAAAATTAGTTGTCAAACAGTTGACATAAATTATCGTCAGTGTAAAAATTAGAGTGTATGTAATCATCATCATCATTAGGTGCCCTCTTCAAATTGAAGTTTGGCGATCAGATTGGGAAAACCAATTCAATCCTTAGCTATTATTTTTAACTCCTTTGTGTCATTTATGTCTGTATGTAATATATAATGAAAATGGATATCCCTTGTTCGCCAATTACGTGAAGACTAATGAAAGTATCGACATGGGAACATGACTTTTCAACGCGGAATACATTGTAGATGGTTATGAACCTTTTTTGAATTTTATTTCTTTTATACTCTTATAATTTACTCTTATAAATATTTTATTTACTATTTATGCGGTTGCTATAGTAACGGTTTCTAAAGATAGACATTTCCGGTTACGGTCACTTTCAAAGTATATTTTTGACAAATTTCAAGTCCATTTCTAAATAACGGCAAAACGGGCGGGGAACCGTAAGTATCTTTATATATTATAAATGTTAAATTGTGACTAATAAAAAGATAAGGAATAAGTTATTACACATTCATTATTTAGTCATCAGTCGTCAGTCAGTTTGTGTTCACTAAATTTTAACGACAGGCATAAACTCCATTCAATTTGTTACTATTGTTTGATAAGCACTGTTAACAAACAACTTTAAAACTCACTGAAAACACAGTGTGGGATAGGCTGAGGCATGAACACGCCAGTTGAGTATAAGCAGGTGTAGATACTGGCGGGGGGCGAGCTGAAGCTGGCCTGGGTGGGACAACTGAGAGAACAGGAGAACTGCTCGCCGTCACCGGAGCAGTTGTAGCCGCCATTGAAAGCCAGTTTGCGCATATCGCATGCGCTCGCCGCTGAATAAATATTTTAACAATAATTATAGATTTAGAAAAAACTCTTAAATATAGTAACATGTAATAAAAAGTTGAAGCAATAACATTATTTTTAGTAGTCTTCAGAAATAATATGAAACATTGCGAAATAATACTTTCGAGAAAATATATTAAATTCTTTATAGATATATTTATAATAATAGAAGTAAAGAAAAGTCTTTGTTTTTTTACTTACAATATTGGCACTGGGGTCCTCTATACTCTGCGGAGCACTGGCATGTGTTAAGCGACAGGCAAACTCCTCCATTGAGACAGGGGGGATCGCATTCAGGGATGCAGTCGGGGATGGAGGAGAAATCGGCGCGGGTCGGTTGCCACTGGCCGCTGACACAACGCATGTTCGCGACCGTCGTACCATCGATAAACTTGTGACCATCCATACAAGTGATTGTACAGTACCTACAAATTACACACATTCTGAGCAGACTCCCGCATAGATAGATAGAAACTTCAAGAAAAGTACTCCAAATCTACGCAGATTAAAAATTTTGTTTTCAGTTAATCGACTCGACAAGCGAAACGTTTATTTCATGGTAAGTGATACATCCGCCTATAACAACGTGGTGCTAGTCAGCATGATATACATTCTAAGACTTAAGATGTTGAGTCTAGTTACTTCAGTAATTACACTACCTACACCACTCTTGGGTCCAGAACACAGTAATGTTTGCACAGTACTGTCTGTCGGCCGCAATAGGCGCTGCGGTGGTACCTACCGAAACGGTTTCCGGCAACAAAGACCTACCACCAGTGTGAATTCAATACTTCTTGATGACTTGGTCGCAACCATTATTATGAAGTTCATAGTCTTAAGTGTAAATAAAAATGTGAATGAACAGGCGTGCCTGCTAAGAATACTCTGGCTCTTATATGTTGACAACCTTTCCAGCCAAAACGTCCCCATTGTTGGGGCACAGACCTACCCTCAATATGAGGGCGACGGGGCCCAATGCGGAATGGTGACTTCACACACAACTTAGAATAAATTCTAATTCATGTGCAGGTTTCCTCACGATGTTTTCGTTCACCGTTTGTATTACGCTGTTGTTATTAAAGTTCTCAAATGTGCATAACTTTAAAGTCATTGGTACATGCCGAGATTGGAACCCGCGACCTTCGGAATGAAGGCCGCACGCTCTAACCATCAGACCAGCGTGCCATTGTGTATGACAACCGGAACACGGTAATTCGGGGAGTAAGGATTGTGGTGGCTACCCATTCAGGTACGAAGTTCCGTACCATGAACCAGAAATAACAGAATAGGACGTTAGTATACATATTTTCATGTATATAAATAATTTCAATTTAAATTTCACGCCGGCAAAGTAGCTGGCGTGAAATTCGTGAAAAAAATCGTGATAGTTGAGAACTCAGTCCTCGAAATTGTTGATGAATACGTATACTTGGGGCATACGGTCCAATTAGGTAGATCTAATTTCAACAAAGAGATAAACCGCCGAATCCAACAGGGATGGGCAGCGTTCGGAAAACTTCGCAAGATCTTTTCGTCCAAAATCCCTCAGTGCTTGAAGATGAAAGTCTTCGAACAGTGTGTGTTGCCACTGATGACCTACGGCTCCGAAACTTGGTCGCTAACTATGAGTCTTATAAGAAAGCTCAGAGTCACATAGCGAGCGATGGAGAGGGTGGTGCTTGGAGTATTTCTGCGTGATCAAATCAAAAATGAGGAGATCCGCAGAAGAACTAGAGTCACCGACATAGCTCTACGAGTCGCGAGACTGAAATGATAATCGGCGGAGCACCTAGCTCGTAGAACCGATGACCGTTGGAGTCTTAATGTGCTGGATGGCGACCCCGCATCGGAAAGCGCAGCGTTGGTAGGCTCCCACTAGGTGGACAGAGGACATAGAAAAATCGATGAGAGCCACTGGATTCAAACAGCGCAAGACCGTGGTTTGTGGAACGTTACAAGAAACCTTTGTCCAGTAGTGGACTTCCATCGGTTGAAATGATGATGATGATGATGATGACTTCATGAGAATAAATTTACTAACTCCGTTGAGCACTTCCTGATAGAATTCATCGGCAGTGGTGGGTAGACGAGGCAAGGTTTCTTCTCGAACTCGCAGTACTTTCCGTAATAGTTTGCGGGACAGTTGCAGGTGTTGGTGTCCACACATATGCCATTGTTCTTGCACTCTATATCGCATTTTGCTAAAAATAAAAAAAGAAAACTTATGTTTCAAGATTAATTTTAAAGTGTTGACGTAAACGCAGATGTAAGTGTGGTGGTCCAGGGACGAATGGGTACAATAGGTAATGAGCTACACAAATGACCAATAAGGTATGAATCACGATGGTAAATGGGCAACGAGGCTAATCCGAAAGCTAGAGGGTAATTTAAGTAAATTAAAGAAGATTACGACCGTTTTGACAAGACTAGCTACTAATAATTGGGAAAAAAAAATCTTTATTAATCAGGCATATGTTATTCAATGATTATTTCAACGATATAATTCAGGACGTTCAGTAAATGCAATTGAAAAAAAAAGCTATACATAGTTGTAGATTGTGTATGTAGACCATATCATTGCAGTATGTAAAGCAGATTTAAATAATTGAAGACTTCAACTTGCCTTCAAATCAAATACGTGATATATAATTTCACGCAAACTGTCTTATGGTTTAATCAGAAAAAGTCGAAATGAAACTCAAACTAAAAATATTAATAAATAACCCTGACCTAGAAGTTGATATCACATTCCTGTATTAGTAAATGTTGTTTATCAGTGACATTCAGGGTCTAAATAGGTCGTGTAGATGTGCAAATCGGGATGTCCAGCGACCGTTCGGCGAGAGATTTACACGAGTTTCCGTTGCTTTCGATAACTACACCCACACCTTCCACTTATTATTTTTAGGTTTATTTTTTTTTTTGTATCAACTTTGAGCTTAGTTCGATTATAACACTGCGTGGGTTGTAGCGATTATATACAATTTACCCTTAAAACTTCAGTTTTGTATTACCTAGAGCAATAATTCTTAAAGCAATTTAAGAAGTTTATGATGATAACAAAAACAGATTTGATATAAAAAATCGGAAAAATGAAAAACCGTTACAAGTCCAATGAGATGTTTTCAAGGCAGAAGCACCGTATCAATGTATTGTTATGATTAACAAAGTTTATCGTGATAAACTGACCTCTTTTAAGTTAATATAATTATTACAGCAAGTTACATATTACTTTTCTTATATTAACAAATGCAATTTATTAATAAAAACATTAAATACATATTCGCTTTATTCAACATTTAGCAACAACTTGTAAATTTTACTTACGTGTAAACTTCTCCCTTGCAATATTATTGAATTGCTCGTAACTCGGCCTGTAATAATACGCAACAGATTAATATATAAGAAATTAAGTACTAATAAAATACTGATATTTATATTAATTAATACGATTGAACATGAAAGATGCATAAAACTTATTTAATAACATCCTCGTTTAAGAGGAAGTATAAAGTTTGTTATCCTAAATGTTAATAAGGATATACTGCAATTAATGTTAAATGAGTGTGCTAAATCTACTAAATATGTTTGATGTGTAAAAATCGAGAGTAACTCTTCTCTTCTTCTTAGCGTTTTGTCCCGTATTATGAAGAGATTTGGACCTAGCTTTATTTGAGATCGCCGGTTTATATGTCTTTTGTAGCTATCGCAACTTCGGCCTTCCCCTCTGCCGTTTGCCAGGTACATTTAATTTCCTTTTGATATGTTCATACCATCACAGCTAGTTTTTTTGCACTTTGTTGGCGATATCGTGTACAACGAGACTGCAAGGCACCATATCCACCTCAACATTTTCATCTCGACCACGTGAATGATATAACACGCCTTTTTGTCACAGTCCATGTCTCGCTTCCGTAAATGAGAATTGATCTAATTATTATAGATCTATAAATTAGCCCCTTAGCTTAATAAGCAGCTTGGTATCGCAGATAATTCCGATGAGCTCATGCCACTTAAGCTAAGCGGAAGATATACGGCATTGAAAGTTTCTCGAGTTGAGAATTTATACTCGTCGCACTGTTGGACCGCCTGACCATCAACTAATATTGAGTCTAATTAATAGCTACCATGGTTTCTAATCTGGTACATTACAATTTTAACTTCTTATTTCCAATATATCAAATGAAATATAACAAAAATAAGTCTACTGCCTAAAAATGTATTGATTAGAGGCTGTTTCAATCCATATAATAATCAACTTGAACGTTAAACAGAAAACACTTACGCTGTTCCTGAAGAAAACCAAGATTTTCTCTCAGCATAATTTGAATGTCCTGCATTTCCGGTTTTCGTTGGCACATAACCGGTTTTGCTTCTAGAATAACCGGTTTTTGTGCCACTGTACCCAGTTTTTGTGCCACTGTACCCAGTTTTTGTGCCAGTGTACCCAGTTTTATAGCCTGCATAGCCATTTTTCGTTCCCCAGTGATTACTTTGAAAAGCACCGGGATTATTTCTTGCGTAAGGAGGAACGTATGATGGCGCTTCAACGTCCGATTGGCTAGTTGATAAAAAAAAAAACACGTTTTCATAGAATAAACACAAACTGTATTGCAACTGATCCACTGGAGCAAAGGAAAAACTGTTATGTACATATAAATTATGGAAATTGATTACTTATTAGTGAATATCCACTTAAAGGAATTTGTGTTTAAACCATTGGTTCATAAAAGCTCTGGATTCGTTATATATTTATTTTCGAAAATTTGATGTACCAGAAACGTCGCATTAATGACAGATTCAAAACAGAACACACTTTACTATTTGGCAGAAACCGGCTTTGGAGATCCATAGATATAATAAAAATGAAACATTTAAGTAATTAATTAAGTATTCACATACTATAAATTTACAATAAATGACAATACATGAGAATAATTAAAATAAGATTTTTTTCTATTTAATCAATTATGCCACAAGAAGAGCGGGACTTTCATGTGATGGTAAATGATACGCCTGCTTATAACACCGTGGCGTTAGTTAGAATTATATACCCACTACATTGCGCTCGTCGCCTTGAGACATAAGAAGTTAAGTCTTGTTACTCCAGTAATTTCAGTAGCCACAGCTAACTTCAAAGTGGAACACTAATGTTTAGACAATATTGTTTGGCGGAAGAAATAGGTACTTATCTAGACCAGAACAGAGACCGGCCAGCAGTAAAATAAAATTATAAAATATCAATGTAGTAATAGGATGTGATACAAATGAAAGTGTATAAAATATATACGTTACAAAGCTTGATAATCTTTGTTTTTGCGCGAACCTTAACCTTTAAAAAGAAATCTTTTACTACTTATGTAAATATAATTAAGTGATTAAATTAAACTAAGTATAATGATCCAAAGAAAGAAAATCCAAAGAAAATAATTTTAAATATAAAACTCCAACATTAAACAGATGAAAGTTAAATAAACAGTATAATATATTAACGAAAAGTATTTACGCTGTGGGTCCATAATAGCCGTAGCCATATCCGGCTCCGCAGAGGTACAGCCCGCACAAAAATATAAATGAATGTTGCAAATACATTTTCGATTAGTTTTGCGTATCCATTTATATTTACTCGAAACGTTTGTCAGCTTGTAAAGCACAAGCCGAACTGAATCCCGGAGTGTAATGCAGTGTTATAAATATTATCTGCCCTTACATAAGTCAGGAAATTCGAGCGACTGAATCCTCCCGATAAATCAAATTTATCTGAAACTACAGGATTTACCCAACAAATATAAATAATTCTTACATTATCTATTTTCTGTGAAACCTATCGGAATGTTGTTCTAGATTTGATGCAAATAATAAATAGGTTAAAGAAAAATTGCATGACAGTAAAAAATATAGATATATATATATATATACACTCATATTTTGTAGACATTAGTCTAGAACTGCAACCTGATCTATGAAATTTAACTACAAAATCAAAACCAATAGATTTCCACCATTGTTTACTTACACAAACCACACTTTATATAAAATGATTATTATTCATTACTCTTAACCATCTGATAACTGCTGGTAAACTAGAAGAAAACTAAAACAGTAAAGAGTTAATTCGCCTAAAGTAGTAAAATAATAAAGAAAAGTAAGGAAAATATAAAAATAATTATAATTGCTTTGACTTCCGCAACAAGTAAATAAATTTATGGTGACATTATAGATTCAATGTACATAGCAATGAAAATACTAAAATATACATTATATGATTGCAAGGCCTCAGCAGTGATAGATATAGTGGATACTCCATGCCAGAAAACTTATTATGGAACACAGCAAAGATGGTTATGTTGACATTCTCATAAGCAACTTTGTTAGAATCGGTATGTGCTACGAGAACTTAAAACTGGACCCCCTGATGTAAAGGAAACTGGTGCTTTACGGATTTTTTTTTTTCGTTCTTCCTGCGTGTTTTGGGTCAGGGCCTTATACTTTCCATTTCACTTATCATCATTAATTTAGTACATCTAATTTTTTCCTTAATTATCATCTGTCATTCTTTCATCTTTCATTCTATACTTATCTTTCACACACACTTCATGTCTCAGTCGTTCTACATTCTATTTCCTTCTTTCATCCATCCTCTTGGAGTGAAGACGCCTTCTGAAGAGAGGGGAGGGGGAGCCTGAAAGAAGATCATCCTCTGTAGCATATTTTGCTTTCTTCTTTCTTCATCTTCTTCCTGCTTCTACTGTATTTATTTATTGACATTTCTTCTCTATATTTTGTTTTACATTTTTTATTTATTTAATTTCATCCTTATTTCTTATTATATTACAATTTATTACATTTCTTTATTTATTTACTTTTTGTTTTCCCCCAACACTTTTCCCACCACTTTCCTGCAACATTTCAAGAATATTTCGCGACTTTCGTCTTCACTCATCAGAGAGGCAATGACACCTACGTCTATTCTTCTTCCAACCTCAATCTCACAATTTAACCTATCAACCCCACATAAGGGACAGGAAGCGATGATGTGCACCACGGTCTGGTCCACCGCTGGGTCACAGAGGCACGCGGGACTCTCCTTGAGCTTGAACCTGTGGAGGTACTCGGAGAATCCCCCGTGCCTGGTGAACATCTGGGCCAAGACCGTGTCGAGCTCCAGCCAACGAAGGGAGCGATATGCCGACGCGGCATCCGGGAAGAAAATCCTCGTTGTTGAAGCCGTCGTACCTTGCACGTACCTCCTGTTTCATTCGTCAAGCGTCTTCAGCCTGAGCTGACGCTTGACGAAGGAAACGGTGCAGTCCTCGTATATCGGTCTTATTTTATTCTTCAGGGCCGCTTCCTTGGCCAGTTGGTCCGCCCTTTCGTTTCCCTCCATCCCCACGTGCGCCTTCACCCAAAATAGCCTTACGTCCGTCCCTTTTGCCCGCGCTTTCATTATATTCTCTTTTACCCGGAGCGCCAGGGGGTGGAGGGTGTCAGATCTTGCGACAGTTTCAAGGGCAGACCTCGAGTCGCTAAGTGCGGCGCATGACTGCGCCGACCCGCTGTCCACGTACCCCGTCGCTTCCACTAATGCCAGCAGCTCTGCCTGGTATTGCTTTACGGATTAGGTTTTTTTTTACAGTTTCCATTTTTTTTTAAATTTTTAATTAAAAAGTAAATATCAAAGATGATTTTGCTATGATAATATAGCCTAAGGAAAGCAAAGTTATCATGCTCACCATACTTGAAAGGAGGACTGGCGAGCATAGTATGCTGTTCACTATGACAAGGAAACATGATGCTGGAATTAATCCTTTCTTAGTTGTCTCTTACGACATGCCGAGTTTAGTTAACTACGGGGACAACCTGTCTCTCTGACTAATCAATTATACTTCGTAATAAGACAAACTTACAGCGTGAACAATTCTAGTTATGGGATTTTAAGTTTTCCGAACAAACAACTAAACACCTTCCGAAAGAAGAATGAAAAGTAATAGATATAAAAAATGCTATTCAATTTAATTATATTTTACTTTCTTGCAGAGCTTATTTCTGCCGCCAAACAGTACAAACATTACTAACACTATTGTGTTCTGGTTTTATGATCGTTATAGCTAGTGTAATTACTGTGGTAACGAAACCCAACATCTTGTCTCCATATATACCATCCATACTAGCGCCACGTTATTATAGGTGGACGTATCACTTATCACTTATCATCAAGTGAATTTTATAACCCTTAATAGACAATAGGAAGCATTTCAAAATAATTTGCAAAATTTTATGAGATCTGTCTACTTCTTTATAGATTTCTGCATCATGAGATGTGTAAATTTTTGGATCTTTATTCTTCGATAATATAATAAATGAATAAATAAATGACCTATTAACTGTCAGTATTTCCCACAAATGACGTTTATTTATCAAAAATGTGAATGACTTTCAAGTTTACTAGTCTACTTTACTGACAATAACCACGTCACACTAAAATCTTGTGAATTTGTGATCATCATTGTTTTGTCATTGTTTGTTGTCATCAATAATAATGACATCAATTGTGACAAACTTTTGTCAAGGTTAAGTCAAATAAGAGGTAAATCGTATAAATTACAATGTTGTATTGTTCAGGTATATTACTCAGACACTTAAATACTTCATTTATAAGAAAAAAGTGTACGTAAACTAAAGTTAATGAGTCTGATTAAATACCGAAGAATTTCTTTAAGTAAAGAAATCTATAATATAGCTATCCTTTCATATATGTGCATAAAACATAATCGTTTGAAAAGTATTTTTTTATTTAACGAAGTGACGAATCGAGCGGGGCATTTACCTGATGGTAAGTGATGCGCCCCCCCATAAAGACATGGCGTTATTTATAATGTTATTCACACCACACGATTGTGCTCGTAGCCTAAAGACAAAAAATGTTGAAATCTCGCTACTCCAGTAATTTTACTAGCTGCAGCGCCCTTCAAATCGGAACACTGTAATGTTAGTACATTACTGTTTGGCGGCACATAAAGGCGCTGCGGTGGTATTTACCTAGACGGTCTCCGGCAATAGAGACCTACCATGAGTATATATTCCCCAACGGGTTCCTGCCTTGTCGCGGCGGAGGGGCTTAGTAACCGTGGAACGACACACGGTGAAGCGAAGTGGAACCCATCCGGCCGGCCCGCGGCGAAGAGCCGGCCGAAGCGGTCGCTCCAGGTTAGAGCAGCGGTTGGATAACGAGCTCACCGGAGCGGCCAGGGGCGGCAGGGGCGGCTTTATGCTGACCTTTGCGGCCGGCTGCAGGGGCGGTTTCTTACTGCCCTCTGCAACCGAACAGTGTCGCACCGTGGATGCGGCGACGGTGGGGCCGCGGGGGAAGAGGAATGTCCGTATTGCGATGCGCCGTTTTCCCTATTCTCCGCGGCCGTTAACGGGTAGGGGCGGGCCCAGCATCTCTCCGCCGCAGGGAGCCGGGAGAGGTTTTCTCCCATGGCTCCCGTGCCCTCTTAGCGAGGGGTTCGGGGGAATCCGTCGCCCGCGCGACTTCAGGAGACCGAGGAGGGAGCACGCTGCTTGTTCCAGCGCGCCCTGAAAAGAGAGGGTTCATCCCTCCCTCCTGAGGTGGGACTGCGAAGGCGGCCAGCGCCCGCAGGGTCACGGTCACGGTGGCGAGCGAAAGCGTTCCCGTGACCCTGCCATCAGGCGATGAGGCGGAACATCGTGGGGATTTTGGTCGGTGCAAGTCCGACATAACCCGTCCTCGCCCCTGCGAGGACGAGTATGCGTATGCATTTCCCCTACGTAAAACAAAAAAAAAGAAACCATCAGTATATATGTATAAATTCAGTATATATGTAAAAAATATTTGTATACTAGCACCAGTAAGAATAAATTTTGTTTAATTTTACGTTTAAATACTGTAACGGATTAGGGTGTCCACTCAACTTATTTTTGTAACGAAAATGCCTACGTATTCACGCCAACGGGAGAGCAAGGACGTATTTTATCAGACTAAAACGCCCACATAGCACCACCTACGTCGCGTTTTGTTTTAAATTATCGGGTATTATTATTTCCTCAAAAGCACCGAAAAAACTTTTTTTTTGCAGCGGATTATGAATACTATGTCGATAGTAATTTATTTTTACATCTCCATTATTTCAATGCTTACACAATCTAAAATGGGTAACAATTTTACATTCTGTGGTAATCTTACCTTTCAGTCATTTCAAAAAAATTGTAAGAAGTAATACTCAAATTAATTTAATAACAATGTACCCCTTATTCTCATAAGAAAACAAATACTCTCACAAGAATAAAATATAATATTAAATTTAATTATTTAATGAAATTTAATATTATTTTTTAATCATGTGATTCAAGTTAAATAAAAAAATATTTATTTAATAAAGTATGACAACACCTGACTATTTTGGCGATTGACATTTACTCATCAGCCGGTCGATTATTTACGGTTTACGCATAGCGACAAAGATAATAAGTAATTTTAATAAACATAACAAAGTAAATAGGCCATTATGAGTGACCTATTAGATGATGACCTAGAATTTCGTGTGGGCACGTTACAGCTATCCACGGATAATGCTAATGCAGATAATCGACGTGAAAATGCGTCAGAATCCAATATTTCTAATAAAAATAAAAACCAGTTAAACGCGAATCCTTCTGTTTTATCTGGTGCCGATTCACTCTCGTCATCCACGTCTTCGTTTGCAGGTAGAGGTACTAAATTTACAACTTTCGTTTAAATAATTTATATTGAATAGTAGCAAAATAAAAAGAATTGTTGAATAAAACACTATACTATGTTAAGAATTTCTTGTTTAGAGATATACGAAATAATAATTGTGCCTAATTCATTAGTATTTTTTTTATGTAAACTTGTATTCAATTTAACTGAATGTTTACATGCTTAATGTAAGTTCATTAACAATGTAAATATCCCAATGTTATATATAAATTGGATAACTTAAAAACAATGCTGTAGCAGTAAATAAACATTTTACACACACAGAGTTTTTTGAATTTCATTATATGATTATACAGATGCTAGAACTGAAGGCACAACAAATTCAAGACCTACAAATCAAGAACCACAAAGAACTGTTTACCCACGCTATGATGTGCCATTCAATAGAGAAAATATAAAAGACTTCTTTACATTCCGTAAAGGTGTAGTGGAGAATGCGATTCAAGAGTGCATTACTGCTTTACTGTTTCCTGAAGATGGGGAGTATTTGGGTTCTTGGTTATTGACAGAGTATGTTTTGAATTAAATATATTTTGCTTTATGTTATTATAGAAAATTCATTTAGCATGCATAAAATTTTAAAATTTTTGCTAAAGACAGATATATAAAATAACTACTGATAAGCTGCAAAATGTATTTTGCAGCTTATCAGTAGTGATGTATGATAAAGAGCTAAATCAGTCACTGTTCTATCAAAATGTAACTAGTATCTCAAACAGACAAATCTTGCATTCTTCTGTGATATACTGAATATGACAACATTGTTATTGTTTTGAAATATACCTCACTTTTAAAATGTTAGTGTTTCATGTGATTTTCTTTGCAGAATAACTCTGTGGGATAATGAGAAAGAAAGGATTGTTCTCCTTACATCTAGACTGGTTATGACAATAAAGTATGACTTCATTGCCATGAAACAGCTGGATTTTAAAAAAACTTACCTAGATGAATTAGATACCATAGTTATAGGAGAGCTGGTTTATCCTCCTTCTTCACTAGTACCGTAAGTAATTAATGTTGTCACACAACAATAAAAAAATCTTTAAGCTTTGCGTGAAGTTGCCTTGTACTATGAAGATCCCAGGTCCAATGCAAGAGCCGCACAAATGGTGTTAAAAGTTGTAAGATTTTTTTAGACCTGTCTAGATAATTACTAACCTCATAAATATAAATTCCAACATTGCTGTGTTTGAGTAAACATATATGAATGTGAGAACATCTTTGGTGAGCATGATTCTTTTGAGTTTATTAACCTTATTCCCTTAAAAAAATAATATAATTTTTTTAAATTAGGTGAATATTAAATAATAAGAAACATGGGTTTAATAAGTGATTTGTTTATCATAACATTCTTATTACCATTAGGGGAATGAATGAAAATGTTTAATAATTATATTTCTATGTCAATATTTCAGTGTATGTTAAAAAAGCAATGTGAGTGATATCATATTTTTTTTAATGTAAATTATATAAATATTGCACTTTTTATGGCGCACCAGCCGAATAAACGGCATCGCAACGGGTGTGACGACTGTAGTCAAAGACTGCGTCATAGATCGTCTGTGCAGACGACCAACAGGAAGCGATGGAGAGGCTAAATTGTTCGATCCCAAGTATTTTGAACCTAGGTACTTTGAGTTGCTGTAGATGCATAAATATGTTGTGGCACTCTTGATTCTGCTAGCTTATGTATTATTAAATAGTAGATTAGAAAATATTAAAATAATACAATAAGAAAACGCCTATGCTTAATTAAGAGCCGCTTTTTAAATGTAAATACTAAAGCAAGTTCAATGGCATGATATAACGAAATAGTATATGTTTCAGTCTATATTATATTTTCAAGTATCACATACTTAAATTTTCTACTCTCTTTCCATATTTCAGCATGTATATTGTTTTACTATTTCTTTAAAGGATTTTTCACCCATAAAAAACTTATAATCCCAAATGAATTAGTTATATTACTTCTTTTGAATGTGATTCATTGAACCTACTTGAATAATATCTAAGTTTTCCTTTATCTGTTGATATACAATTGGCCATGGTCTTAGATAAATGATCTTGATTCTTTTCTTGCGAGAAAAGGCTCGAGTCTAAGCAATATATTAAGAGGGCTGTTTGTTATTATTATATACTTTTTTTTTAATCAGTATCAATGGAATATCTATTCATTACCATATGTCGCTATGTATATAACTCTATGAAAATAAATGTGTTACATTGAATTAAGGCTGAGCTATGTTTGCAGGGAGCGAAACCTTCGTGGAGTACGTCTGATGTGGAACAAGGGAGAACCACTGCCACTTAGGACTGCATGGAATCCATTCAGTCAAGATGTGCCTTTCTTTACCTTTGCTTCGCATCCTATATATTGGCATAAAGGTCAGGTTTATTTCTATACTTCATTTAATTTTTCACTGTTTTTAATATGAGTTTTAGTTTCATAATCTTTTATAAATACACATTAAGAATGTTTGTTCATATACATGTACTGGCAAAGAGCCACAGTTTGATATTCATGTATTTTTGTAAACCAATATGTGGTTGAATCCTACAAGTTCAAAAAGTGCAATGCTGTCTAGTGGCAAGTTAAAATGTATATAAAAAAAAATATATAATTCTGTATATCATATAAACAGACATTATCATCATCAGCCAATAGACAAACACTGCTGGACATATGCCTCCTTTGAAAATCTATGCACTGAATAATTAGATACATAAAATTTCTTAACTAACACATGGACACAAAGTTCATAAAATGTTCATTGATTATATTATGCCTCAAATCAATTTTAACTATTTACACTGCAAAGTTAATCAAAAAAGTACAATTCAATTACATTATTAGGAAACATCCCAGAATTTCAAACATTTAACTGCTTTTGTGATACAATGGTTAAGCACATCCCTTCTAATGCAATAATCCTCAGTTCGATTCCGTGGCCACATATTAATGAATTTGGCTGATGGAAAGGATTTTCAAACCCTTCTGACTAACAACAAGACAGCATTGTTGTGTTCCATCTGTCAACATAAAAGCCTTCGTGTTCTGGGCAAGTGTTTTTTCATCCAGAGCCAAATATTAAAATATAGATGAAGAAATTATATTAACACTTAAGACACTAGATATGTTAAAGATCTTAAAAAAGGTTTTATATATATATCAATTATAAAATAAATTTTCCGCCACACTATTATAATTAGAGTAGTGAATATCATTTAATAATTAATATAATACCAAATATAATTGATAAAATAATTATAATATTAAAAACAATAAATATTTTTTTGTTTTTGTAAAGATATGTTTTTATATTCAATATTATATTTTCCATTCCATCAAAATTTCTTTTAATTACAACTTACAGACTTAGAGAGGATCAAAGAGTTATATTCATCGGAGCAACGAAGAGGTTAGAAGTGTTCATTTTATTATAAAGATAGACTTGACTTGACCCTAGATAGACTTGGTGTGATATTAGTTTTAGTTGTAGTAATGTATTTACTTTATTGGTTAAAATTTATGGCCTGGACATTGAGATTATCTGTGTACATTAATATATTGTCAAAATATTTGATTTTAGACGATAGCTCAGAAGAAAGGGCAATGTATGATATGGAGACATTCGCGCAGAAGCTTCAGAGGGCAATAGAGTCTATGAGGTCCTCCGCCTGCTGCATCCATCACTCTCCTATCGTCATCCAGAGTTATGTTGGTGTAACATCGCTACTTCATAACAAGATTAGTCTAGGTTTCTTCAAGGTTAGAGGAAAGTTTAGTTTTTAATTTTTAACTCTATATATTAAGATGTTATGGCTAGTTTTTCTATAGAACGGTGCAATATCATGTTTAAATTTATATAGTATATAATAAATAACCCTTTTAATGTTCTCACTGCTGGGAATTGTGATGTATGTAGTTTTATGTGCCCAACGACATCCAGTAAAATGTTGAACTTTGCATAAGCTCTGGTACCTGTATAAAACCAGTCAGGCATATTTTTATATTAAAATATATGATATATATATTAAAAGATTCATTAAAAAGTAATATTTAACTGGCAGAGTTCAATATTTTACTGTGTGTGGGTAGGCGCCTAAAACCAGATACCTCACAGGAATAAGGGCTTCCTTTCAGAAGGAAAATATTATTAATTATATATATACATATGTCTTCTTCTTATAACTTGTATGTATAAACATACTCTGTTTATTAATAATTAATATTTATTAATGTTTCCTGTTATTTGTAAACAAAAATAGCTTTCAAAACATCATTAAAATGTGGAATGGCTTACAAATTTAAAATTTAATTGGTGAAAAGTCTGTATACTAGTGACTTGTCATATGTCATAAATATAATAATGATTTCATTTCTACGGTCACAACAGCATATGTTTTTGTGTGTGCGTGTTTTGGTAATGATCATCTTTAATTGTGTATCTCGGTAGTTTTTTTATTTATGTATATTGAAGTAAAGCTTTTACCATATAAAATTTATATAGGAATTATTAAAGATCCTTTATGTCAAATATGGTCACTTCATACTAATAAGTTGAGCAAGTGAAACTTAAAATGAATATTATTATAGAAGAAAAAACTGATGTGGAGATATAATTTGGTTTTAATGAACTGGTATATCTGGTATTTAATCATGTTATTTTAACACAAAAAATATATTAATTTTATCATTCCTTATGACACATTGAATATTACTTTTCATATATTACCTACAATGCTCTAAACATGTTTACTAGAATAGTGGTTAACTGTTTCTTATTTTCATATATATAAAATGAATTTTTAGTGAAATTAAAAATAATAAAAACATAATATTTTATTATCTCGCAGTACTGTATGTAAAGTATGGAAATGTTGCAGGAATAACCTTTTTATCGACTTAATATGAGATGTGTTCAATCTCATATGTAATCAATATTATGTATGGGTTGTTATTAAAGAAAATATGTGATATATGATGCTCACTAAATTAATCTTCTCTCTATTATTATATCACAATACATTTTGTTCAATAATAGTACAAGTTTATTTTATTAATAAAATATATACAGTAATAATGAAGAATTAAATATACCCAAAACATTATTGTCTTTCTTTAAGATACAATATCAATTGAAAAAAACTTAATTATTTCATAATTTAACATTCCGTTACATAAAAACAAACAACTTTTGTTTATTTTGAACTTGAAGTTACTAGGATGAATGTTAAGCATGCTGGTTAAGGTGATATCGGTAAATCAAAATTGTTAAATAGAAAAGTAGCAATTACTATGTTAGTAGTAAATTTGTTGTTTAAAAGTTAATCGTCATATGCATGCATGTTGTATCTAATTAATTTAAGATATCAGTTTTAATGTTGTAAAAAACTTATATATATATTTATATATAAAAGTTGTACTTGATTTACAGCAAAACTAAAAATTTCGTATCAGTTGTTTCCTTTTTTGTAAAATTCTTCCACAGCCATGCAGTAGTCAGTAAATATTACTGCCTTACAGTGTGAAGGGCACTCTATCTAAGGAAATTGCTTCGATATTGATAGTTAACATTTAACCATATCATATTGGAATTCTTACGCTATAAAATCATTGCTGTGTACCGGCTGTCAACATATGAGAGCTAGTGTCCTGGGCGATCACTATTCACTTTTATACGAACACGTTTCCACTTAACATCATGTAAAATTGGAATGTTAGCCCAGTAGATGTAAAAAAACTAATCACGTGTTTATTAGTATTTTCAGGCCTACTTAGAATAACCTAAATTATAAGAAACGAACTTGAAACGTTTATATATCCTTTATATTTTAAAATAATTTTTTGTTTATTAGCTTTCGTCTGTTGATTTTATATATTACTATTGATTCTTTCAAAATAAAAATACAATTAAAAGTCATGATATGTTAATACGTATTGTTTTATTTCCCTCAAACCTTGTACAATTTTCAGTGATGAATTAATTTAGAAGATTTCGTTTAAACCTTGATGTGGTGTGAAATACTCCTGCTCGTCTACTATGCGTACGTATTTGATACTGTCAAACCAAGATAAATTATATGCAGTGTTTTCTTTTACTTTATTAGATCTATTTTTAACTAATGGTATAAAGTTAGATCTTTGAACGCTATCTTCAGTTCCAGATTTGTTTTGCCTTCTTTTTCTCCTAACTTTGTCATTTTTATTGATTGCGGTATTAGTTTTAACCATTTCGTTTCTTTTCGATTCTTCTTCATTCTCTTTATTCGTTTCTCCAATAATTTTTTTCCGTTCCACTCTTTTCGCCGAAGTAGTTGCAATAAGTTTCCTGGCACGTTTTTTCTTTGCAGTTATACTTTGTTGATCATTTATTCCCAAGAAAATTGTTTTTATTCTGTGTCTTGGGAGTCTTTCCGATAACCCGCTAACGATTAAAAAATTATTATCAAGATTTTTTGATTCAACTATAATTTTCTTTTCTTGATCTACTTGCGTAGACATCAATGGCCCTTCATTAATATTATCAGGACACGGTTTCGTTTCATTACCACTTTGCACTACAGCACTCATAACATTATCAACATTTGCGTTGATTTGCATCATTTTGCTTAAATTGTAATGAAAAAGGGACATAAGTTCCCGCTAATACTAGGAATTCCTTCCTCTGTTTAAAGACAAAAGCATTAACGTCATTCAGCGTATCATTGAGTTGATTTTCTGTAAATTGTGCGACTAGAAATAGAAGTAACAATGAGTAATAAAGTATTCATTAAAGTAACAATAAACAAAAAACGTAACTAGTTATTAATATAAAAAAATTGTGTTGTGTTGTAAAAAAATAAATTACATTGGAGGCGCCGGGTATCGATCCCCGTAGCTCTCGCATGCTAAGCGAGCGCTCTACCATCTAAGCTACGCCCCCTATACCATTCACTATTTAAAAAAATATCCTGTAAAATAGACATACATAAAAAAAAACTATAAGCGATTTCTTTTGATACTTTCTGTGCAAAGAGGTTAAGGTCGAACTCAAGTCAGGTTTCAGAATCGCAGGGCAAGCACTTTACATATATACCTATTGTTATTTTACAGTTCCAAAGATAACAGAAATACTTTAAATTTCTTACGAAAAATTGTACGATTGTATATTTTTTTTAATAAGTACATTTAACCTAAGAAGCAGTAAAATTTATAAAACAAAATGTACGAATGATCTCGAACAACGATTTTGAATAAACGACTAGTTGGCCCGAATCCAAGACCATTGAATTATTATTAACTCTTGATTTTGTTTTCTTCTTAAGGTGCTTCTCCGATTAGCGGAAGTAGGTTGGTTGGTTTCGATTAAGTTGATTTTGTTTTAATAATCATCAATTACATCATTTTGCATTTTAACGCATCTTGTGTAATGACGTATTTAGATCACGCAATAAGTGAAAGGAAACGTGATTTTGCAGGTAGTTGCGTAGATTGAATAATTTGTAGTTACTAAATGGTGATTGTTTTTAACTATGTGGTAACAGGGGGCGTAGCTCAGATGGTAGAGCGCTCGCTTAGCATGCGAGAGGTACCGGGATCGATACCCGGCGCCTCCAATAATTAACCTTTTTGTATTTAATACCTTTAGAGGATTTTTTCGTATAAACGCCAAAATATTTTTTTTTAAATTGTAATAATAGATATTTTTAAAAAAATAATGGCTATCCAGATAAAATATCTCTACAAATTTTTTGTAAAAGGTGTTAGGCAAAACAATGGATGTAAATATATAGTTTGTAATAGTAAATTAATATACTTGTAATGATTATGTTATAGAAATAAAAATAGGCAAGTATTTTTATTGTCTTGGTGTTAGTATGATAGGAAAACCGCCTTCAACTGACTGAACTACAAAAGAGGTACGTTTAATCCGCGGATATCGCACGGACGTCGGTGCTGGCAACACAGAGAAACGCTGAAGAAGTGCTGCTATGGCAGCCATCGATTGCATAAATGCTAAACGTGCACCTGAAATTTTATTATTGAATGAACATTTTAACATTACAAAATAAACTGTATAAATAACAATAACAGAAAAATATAACACTAACCTATACATTTCCTGGGACCTTCGCCGAATGGTAAGTATACATATTTGTGTCGTTGTAAAGAAACATCCGGCGCGAATCGTTCAGGCCGAAACTCTTCAGGTTTATCATAGTACTTTTCGTCCATATGAAGTGCATGGACGGGGATGATAATCCTTACACCCGGGTCTATCGTCACGCTTGTGCCGGGCAAAGTATACTGTTTGGTGCATACTCTACTGATCGTACCGCCTGGTGGTAAAATTCTAAGCGATTCTTTGACCGTTTGCTCTAGATATGTAAGTTCCGATATGGCTTTGTAACATATCGTATTGTTATATTTCGACAGGACCCGGTCGATTTCAGCCTGAACTTTTCTCTGTATATCTGAGTGGTAAGCCAACAAGTGTAGTGTGTGGCTGGAAGCTGTAGCAGTGGTCTCGTAGCCAGCCGCAAAGAATATGTAGACCTGAGCGGCAATATACATTTCATCAATATCTTGGACTGCTAATGCTGGTGTTCCGTCGCTATTTTTTTCGACTAACGCTTCACCAGTGATTTTCTCTAAAGCCTCCATTGCTATCAATAAATCCATTAGATCGTTACGACCACTTGGTTTATAGTGACGGTGTTTGCGAACGTTCCTTGTTATTTCTAAAATAGTATTCCTGACAACGTCGCTTACCTTGCTCGAGACATTGAAAATGTTAAAGTCGGAAAAGATTTCTTCTAAAATAATAAGAAATATTTGCCATTTGGGTCTATGGAAAATTTTATTGCCAAGGTCAAGGAAAAGAGAATGCCTTAGATTCATCGTATCCATTTCTATTCCGAACGCATAAACTCCCATTAGCTCTATAGTGAAACGTTCCATTAGTTTATGAGCGTCGACTATTTCACCACTTCTGGCTAAAGTACTACCAACGGCTTCCAATCTCTGAGTACAATTAAGTAAAAGCGGAAACATTTTCCGTAACTTACTGGTAGTGAAAGCCGACGGTAGCCACTGACGTAGCAGCTTCCAAGTGTTACCGTTAACACTGAACAAGTTCTTCATCAACGGTTCACATTTCACATCGCATTGAACGCGTATATAAAAGTGTAAGAAGTCTTTATTCATAATATGCTTCAGAATGTCGGGGTCCCTAACAACGAGCTCTGGTGTGGACCCTCGGTAGTGTCCGACGAATTTTTCTTCGGGATATTTGAAGTAAACGTTCTTGTATAACTCCGTAGATGTTTTCATTTCTAACAGTTTCGACAGGTAATTACCAAATAGCGGCACCGGCGTGTCGTGCTTGACATTTCTCATTGACCAATAACCGTATTTTTTTTTGTAATAGACGTAAAACAGGATTACTATTACAAAAATAATATAAATAAACATGATGATCACACACTTGTAATACGCTTTATACTTTTACAAATAAACGCGTTCTATCTTATCGTTACTTAAAGACAACTTTAGTGTTTTTCAAGCTAAATGTATACTGAGCTGTTATTTAAAAATATGTCACAACTACACAAGTTTACATTAAAACTGTACACGTAAGTAAACAACAAATAAAGAAGACAAAAGATAATATCAGCCGTACTATCAAACAGATGGTATACGCGACGAGTTATTAATTCGAAGTGTGAATAGTAAAAGTAAAGGCCAATAACCTTTTACCTACTAAATTTGAATGTTTTTTCATCAAAGAAATGTTGAGGCGAGCGGGATGTTCACCTAATGATTAGTGATATACCTCCGCGTAGCAACGTGGCTCTAGTTATATTCTGGACCACATTGTGCTCGTCGCCTAAGAAATAAGATATTGAGCCTCGTTACCTCAGTACTTTTACTAGTTACAGCGCCCTTTAAACCGGAACACAGTAATGTTGGTCGGCTACTATAGGCGCTGCGGTGGTACCCACCTCAACCGGCAACGGAAACTTACGACAAGTGAATTTCTGTATTAAAAGTGTATTAACGATGTCGTCACTATATAGAAAAAAGGTTGCATTTTTCGGACACCTTTAAAGAGGATCGCTTTATGAGATCCCAAAGTTGAGCCTGGAGGGAAAATTTCCTGGAAAACGTGTACCTGATAGACAGCGGAAGAAATGGTTTAACGACATAAAGGAGTGAACTGGGTTGAAATACCATCAGTTAAAATGAATAATTGAGGTTTTCTCAATCTGATCGCCAAACTTCAGTTTGAAGAGGGCGCCTAATGATGATGATGTTTAGAAAGGATTTCACAAAATACCTTCCCCAAAGGGAGTTACGGGGGTAATTCTATATTACGGCAAGCATTGAGGTGGGAAACAGTTAGTTCTCTTATATTTGACCAACGCCTTTCTTTATACGTAATCTCAATAAAGAGGTAAGTATTAAATATACACGTGGTGATATTGATGATATTTAACTTTTGACAAAAGATTTAAAGCAATAAGTGTAATTAAATAATTTTTAATATCAATATCTTCTAATCGGTCAAATAATATATTTTCCAACTCACGAATTGTATTTTTTTTTTTTGTACAAATCATGTAATATTTATAGCATTGTTAAGTGAGACTTTTGTGCTTTTATGCGTTGATGGAGGCAATGCTATAATAACATCTTTTTATATTTATCTCAATTAGTAAACACCGCCAGCGATTACCACTAATTAAGTATTATTAAAACTAAATTAAAGCAAGGTGAATAAAAGCATTATATAATTTTACTGAAAATAACTATTTATTTTACAAATAATAAAAAATACAAAATCTGGCATCCGTTACCTTCAGTTATGGCAAACGGGACATAAACTTACAATGTATTCTCCATGAGTATATCGTTTCAACTTAAAATTTAAACGATCGATTAATAATAATATATACAACTGTACAATGATAATAATATACTATATTATATTTCAGAAATAAATTTAAAAGTTGAATTTTAATATGCGATATAAGAAAATGTTTCAGTTTCGATATAAGATGTGTTGTTTTGCAATTACTTAAAGGAAACTATAGAAAATAAAATGATACAATAATATAAATAAATAATTGCAAAATCAAACATCTGTCTACTTAATGTAAACTGTTTTTCGATAATTTTCTGATGCTTAAAGGTCAAAATCATTTAAATAAATACACAAATTGTTTACTTTAAGAATTTTCTCTCTAAAATAGACCGAAATAAAATGCCATTTGGCGTTGAGTCCTTTTACGTATATTTTTACTTTAAATGCCAAAAAAAATCAAAAATAGACATATATATAACATTCCCTGCGATAAATGAGTGTTTTTTTTTTTAATTAATTTAAATTTTTTTAAACATCTGTTTAGAATAACAAAATTCTCGCACGATGTGTTGATGGGGAACAGACTTTATTGTTATGGCCATTAAAATGTTTTGTAATGTATCGAAATAAATAAAAGAATTTTGTGTATATTATAAATTCTATATATAATATGTCTTTAAAAGTCCATTGTCCGTCTAGTAACAGCGGCATCTGTTTTTGGGGCAGCGGGGAGGGTACACGATGCAGAGGTCCATGCAGTACACGTCTGCCCCGGTGCGGCCTTCCAGCTCGCCGATAGCTTCGCATACTTGCCTACAAATGCAATTGTACAACTATATAGTGCATTGAAACGAACAGAACTATCACCTGATGGTAATTTATGCGCCCATTATAAAATTACTGGTTAAAATTTCACCAGCTACAACGAGTTTCTTAGTGAAACAGTCATGTTTGCGAACTACTGCTCTTCGGTTCTGTTACAAATAAATATGAAACTATCCTACAAAATAAAAAAAAAACAGTCATCAGAATCGATTACTAAAGTCTGTTAAATTTAAGATAAATTGGATAAATGCATTTATTAAAAGAATGAGGAAAACTGGAAAAATTGACGTTGGACTTGTTAATTACTAAAGAAACCTTTGACTTCATCAAATTTGATGATCCTTGTTTTGTTGGATAAATTGATTGTCCAATTCTATTCCTCACAAAAGTAAAATAAAATAAATAGGAAAGGAATAAAAAAAAAATTCCGATAGATATGTGCACGGTCACTCTTTTCGTGGTTAAAGTATTAACTACTTTAGCACTTACGGGCAGTGGCAAAGTGATTCTGGACAGTTGGGAGGATACCGGAGGCAGTTCGTCTGGCACCAGTTCAGCATGCCGGGTATTACCCTGTACCCTTCCGATGGTACGCAAACCTGGTCTCTGGAAAATATCACATAAACATTTTTTAAATGAAACAAGCAATCGTGTATGAACAAATAAAATGGTTATTATACATTAGGGTTACAGTTTACCCTTAACCGACTTGGTTCTATTTCTTTACACACAAATTTGTCTTAGTACGTACTGATAAGATAAATAAATCATTAATATTTTTTAGCAATTCACCTAACAGGTATTTTAACAGACAACTTTTATAATATTGTTCGTTTTTCCTGATTTATCATCTTGTCCTTGTTTCCTATTTTTTATTCCAACTTGTTTTGTTTGTTGTCTCTTCTACTACTTCTATACTCTTAATAAGTTATACTATCTCTCTGAACATTTATTTTCAAATCACTGTGTAAATTTGAAAATTCTATCGTGAGGAAAATCATACAATTATCTTTTATAATGATATAAACGAAACAAAAAAAAAATTTTTTGCTCCAACTGCGAGGTAGATTGATGAACATAAAAGTACTACACAAATGGCACAGTTTAAGAACACTTATTGGAAAACCACAAGAACTTTCACCTCAGAAATTGGCACCTTTATATATTCAAGAAACTATTTTTTTTTCCCCAACGTATAAATTGCCACGACATGGTTCTGTATATATAATATCAATTAACCAATTGCTTTAGAGGTTATTGCCATGAATATCCACTTTATATTGCAACTACTAAGACTTTCGCATTTTCTCACAAGGAGACAGTCCAGACGATATTCCCCGAAGTATCCTCGCAATATACTCCAACTTAACCATCTCCGCTTCAGTTCATCACACCTACCACAATTTTCTTATATAGATATAAAATAGATTTATACAGAAGATATGTCTGTGGACCTTACATGCGAATAATTTAAAACATTAAGTATATACATATGTACACAAGAACTAAATTATTAAAATATTAATTTGTTTTTATTAATTACAGACAAATATATTTACAAGTATTTAAACTGACACAGATCAAATATCACGGCTAATAATTTTTTTTTTTGATGATGAGTGTAAAGAATAATCCATCTTCAGAACTTTTTAGTTCCTCATTTTGACTTTTAATGAACTCATTATGACTTGTAAGTTATAAAGAGTAAAACAAAAACCTTTAAAGTGTCAAAGAAGATTAAACAATCAATCATCGAGCAATACAGCAGTAAGATCTTCGAAGATCTGACCTTCGAAGAGTGTTATACAAGCTACCGGATGATGGTTATATTAAATATTTAACCAATTCAGAAATTGACTACCACGATATGCCTAACAGCGTTAGCAGGTCGACTGCTCAATTATCGCTTTAATAAAATATCTTGTATCTGTAAATAAGAGAATCTCCTGAATGCTTTGATCACATCCCGAATAACCGTCGTTATCTATCTTCTGTGCTACTGTCTCCAATTATATTCAGATCAAGTTCAGATCTATTGTTGATGAATAGAAATCCTTCGCTATATATATATTAACTGCGCCAAAACTAACAAAATTGCGGAAAACTATAGTTATCACAGTTTATGCCATGTAATAAAGAGATGGTGGAAAGAGATAAAGGATATCACAAGTTATTTAACAAGTGTTAGGAAACACAAAGCGTCTACACACTTTCAGTTGATTAAAACAATTAACAAAGGAGCATTCTCTGTTAGTCACAAGTCCATTTTATACACGGGACATTGGTCATTACGAACAGGTACTAAATATATTCACATTATGATACAATACACTAAATACCATCGCCGGCAAGGATCTTGAGCGCTTAATCATCAGGAATGTTCTATTCGATCAAGGCTAAAAAAGCGGCACCGAAATAGAAATCGCTACATTTTTTTAATGCAACAACAACATATTTGTAATTAATCTTTTGCAAGTTTTGTAATAATTTAACACTAGAAAAAAAAAAAAACAAATATTTAATTTTAACAACATTGTTAGTGATTTTTTCAATGTACAATCTCCATATTTTTGGAACGATTTAATAATATTTTTATGAAAATACCAAATTGCAACAAACTAATAATAAAACGTTGTAAATATTTAATTAATGGTGCTCTTGTTATAAAATCAACTCCTGCGCAATTAAAACGATCAAGATCTACGGCAGCGGTTAGAACATCACCACGGGGTCCAACACCACGGGGGTGACCAAACCATCGTCAATCACCGAATAAATTGAAATGTACCTAATCACCGGCGGACTTACAAAGTCCTCCTCGACGGAACTCTCAATGTCATTGCTGAAAGAGAATTGATTTCATTGTACAGTGCTGGTTATTCACGAACATGTATTTATATATTTATTTATTTATTTATAAACGCACACAAACACATTTTAGTTTACCTAATTACACGTATCGGTGCCTTTTTGTAATCCTTTCGTAAATTTCTGAAATGTTAAGCGTAAATATATTTATATATAACAGGTCATATACGTGTTGAGAGACGTAAGAGAATTAAATACAAATAAATATTTGCACATAGGAAATAAAAGAAAAAAAAAATTGAAAACAAATTGCTACTAACTAACAAGTTTATAAATATTAGATATACATAGAAAAAGTTTTTTTTTTTAATTATATGTAACACAGTTGTTAATGAAACTATTGTGCGACAAATAGAGATGATGTTATACGACTACCAAGATAATGATGATGCTGAGATATTAATTTTAGGATAACAACTTTTTAGTTGAAAGATCAAATAAAAGTAAGATGAATAATGAAATAAGGATTGCTAAGATAGTCTCTTCTTGTACTTTAAGAAAAAAAAAACAATAGAAATGAAGTAATTTTTTGAAAATAGTAAGTGTTAACAGAAATATTTTTGCAATGTTTCCCTCACCTGACCACCAATGGGAATACGTTCTGCGGCTGATAGTAGTCCCTGTAGTAGAGAAGGAAAGGATTGTCCCTCCTGAGGTCTCCCGCAAAAGCCGGAGGGAGACCTCCGGTGCTGGTGATGACGGTCACGTCGGCGCAGTTTCTAAACGTTTCCGAGCGACCACAACCGACTGCCTCCGTACCATTGGGGCATATACCCCACATATTTCCTATTTGAAATATTTGTTATTAGATTTTCATATTTTCATATTTTCATATTGAAAAATAACCTATTGATCAATTTCATTATATCCTTATTCGTTTAGTATTGCTTGATCAGGTCAAGATCTTCTTGAAGCAGTTCTTCTAGCTATTCGCGGCTGAAGTATACACATCGCTTCAAAACAAGAAAATCGATTACACTTTCCAATCCTCGATCTCCTTGGCTACCGTGGCAATTGGAAAGCAGTTCCATGGAAACTGTTGTCAATGGGAAGATAAGAAGCCGAGTTTTATCAAAATAAGGGAAGGTGAGTATTTATTTCCATTGACGAAAGGGTGGCGTAGTCGCCAACTGGGAAAATAAACAAGAAATTTTTAGGATTAGGTTTGGGGTTGTTAGGAAAAAGTTACTCATAGATGAAAAAAAATATTAGGGGTACGGAAATAAGGTCGGGAAGAACTGTCATAGCTGATGCAAGTCCAGTTTATTCTTATTCATATTAGAGGCATACCTATAATGGTAAGAAAAAGGTTTACACATATTTAAAAATCTTCAAGTTGTTCGGTGGAGGAAAGGAATGTTATCTCACCAGTGTGATAAGTCCATTGCAGCACACACTGCGTACAAGTGATGTATGGTGGCAGCCTCACGCGGTATCTGAAGATGTCCTTCTTGGCTGTGTCAAGCGGGATCAGGAACCGATCTTCGCGCGTACCGGATATGTACAAGGGGTACCTGGAAATTGAACAGCATGTCTTGTGAGTGTCACATGATTTTTAGAGATTCTGCGTGAGCTTGATTGATTTAAGTTTCTATGAGGGTAGTTACAGATAATGACATTTTTATTATTAATACTGTTTCAAAATTTCAATATCTAATATATTTTTTAATTAATTGAAGCATAGAGATAATTAGGAAGGTCACCTAACGGTACCCTCTTTTCGTAACAATGTGATGACCTAGTAAGGATTATATATACTCCACTTTAGGATCAATGCTTTGGGATTTTGTCTCCGTCCATAACTAGCTAAATATCCTGCAAGCTGTAACACTGCACCAGATTGGAACACAGTAATAATTACACACTACATTTTATAAACAGAAATAGATGATGGAGTCTCCGGCCACAAAAATCTACCAACCGAAATGCCTATAAGGAGATCTAAACCAACCTCACCAGCTCGTGGTGGATCCTGCTGATCAACAAACGGGCCCCTCCAACGGGTTCTCGTCTTGTCGTGGCGGAGGGGCTTAGTAATCGTGATGCGGAACACGGTGAAGCTAAGTGGAACCCACCCGGCCGGCCCGCGGCGAAGGGCTGGCCGGAGCGGCCGCTCCAGATTCGAGCACCGGTTGGGATGACTGGAGCTCACCGGAGCGGCCGGGGGCCGCAGGGGCGGCTGTGTGCTGCCCTAGCGGTCGGCTGCCGGGGCCGTTTTAATACCGCCCCTCGCGGTCGAGGTGGGGTCGCGGAGGGAGTACTCTCTGCGGCCAACCGGTGTCGCACCGGCGATGCGGCGGCGGTGGGGCCGCGGGGGAAGAGGAGTGCCAGTATTGAGATGCGCCGTTCTCCCTATCCTCCGTGGCCGTTGACAGGTAGCAGCGGGCCTAACATCTTCCCGCCGCGGGGAGCCGGAAGAGGTTTTCTTCAGTGGCTCCCATGGCCTCTGGGCGACAGGTTCGGGGGAACCGGTCGCCCGCACACGCATGAAGTCGAGGAGGGGGCGTGCTGCATGTTCCGGCGCGCCCTGGAAAGGGAGGGTTCATCCCTCCCTCCCGAGGTGGGGCTGCGCAAGCGGCCAGCGCCGGTAGGGTCGCGGTTGAGTGCATGCGTTCCCGTGACCCTGCCATCATGGCGATGAGGTGGTACATCGTGGGGGTTTTAGTCGGTGCAAGTCCAACATAACCCGTCCTCGCCCCCGCAAGGACGGGTATACGTAGGCATTTCCCCCACGTAAAACAAAAAAAAAAAATAAACAAACGGGGCTCTGGCTCCCACTAATCCGCAGTGGGCCAACGTGGTGGGAAATGGCTCAAATCCCTATGTGAACCGCTAAAAACGACTGAAAGTCCCTGGAAACCGCTGGATGCGAGCAGAGCAGAACCAATCCATGTAAGGATCTTAGGGGGGAGGCCCATGTCCAGCAGCGGACGTCAACCGGCAGATGATGATATATGTATATATATACAGATATATGTAGACTCGGCCTAGAGACTTGAAATTTTGTAGGAATATTCCTTTTAGGTGATAGTTAGAGTATCTCTGCGTGACCAAATCAAAAATTAGGACATCCTCAAAAAAGCCAGGGTCACCGACATAGCCCTACTAGTCGCGAGGCTGTAATGGCAATGGGCGGAACATACAGCTCGTAGAATCAATGGACGTTGAGGTCTTAAAGAGCTGGAATGACGACCCCGCACCGGAAAGCGCAGCGTGGGCGGGCCCATTATAACTCCTTTTGCCGAGTATATAATTTACTTAGTATTGAAAAAAATCTATATACCTAAAGTTCATACAACAAGTTATAATATTACCTACAAGTGCATATTTATTTCATTCCTTATTAATATAATCTGAATATGTTAATAACTTTAGCCCGTTTTGCATAGAAATCTTTCTTTAATTTTGTTTAACATAAATATAAATATAAGAAACATTTGCAAGATGTTTATATACTAGAAAAAAAATATCAGCTCAATTTAATAACTGTTTTAACCTTGTTTCGTGTGATAAAGCATATTAAAATATAATATCTGATTATTTATAACCTGTCGAAACACTCTTGCGTGGCTTCCTGTTTAGGATTGTTGTTGGGACACAGCTTCATTATGAAAGTTCCAAGGTGATTGGCGGTAAGTTCAATTTCCACTTCTATTTCCTGAAAGTATACGATGGAGATTTGTAACTTTTCACATATAATATTAAACTACAAAGCGGATGGAAACTACATTGATTTTGAGATATACTGCTCGTAACAGTCAGACGCTACTAATTATCAATTCATCACCGAAACACATTAATTACAGTGATGCCTAAAATAAGTCTGTATAGTGCAGAATAGTGTTTTAGAGATCAAATTAAAGTTTTCATAGGCATGCTTGACGGCATAATAAAGGAAGAGATCTGCAAATATAAAGTATACAAATATTAATGTTTATAATATACGAGTATGCTTTGGAGAGAAATAGGACCTCATGTACAGCATATAAATTACTACTTTCTGATTTGAAGACAGTTATAGATCATGAAACTAGTGAGATGAAGAGTGTTATAGACTTCAATGCGACTTAGGACATAACCCTCTCTCTTATAACTAAATGGTCTTTTAGCTTATTTCGTCGTTTATTTATATAAAAGTAAAAGGTTTCACTAATCCGGTCACCGGCTGTTAGTTCCTGTTTGAATAGTATTGTATCTATTGAAATTACTGGGGTAATAAGACTTATATGTCGCAGTGATGTGTGCGCCAAGTTTTTATGTGTATTAGTTACCATCAGGTGAATGTATTGCTCCTCTTGTCGCTTCGTAAAATATAAAAGCACTAACCTGCCCGACGCTGTAGTGTCTGGTGATGATGCCCTTGCCGAACATTCCACCAGCCTCGTGGGGCCGGGGCTCGGACAGGTGGTCCGCGTCCCCGCACACCCCGCACCGGCCGGCGTTCTGCTCCCACTGAACTAAACGCACTCGCTATCAGTACGACTAACCATAGGGTTCAATTTTTATAGAACATTCTAGAAGACCATACACATTCTGCAGATTACACCCGCTGAAGACTTCTGCCACATCGATCGTTTCTTTTTTATATAAACTAATGCTTGATTACGGTCCATTCTGATATGCCGAGATTTAATCTAGGTATTAAAGCTCACTAGTCTAGGAGAAGACTACTCGCTCCGTTCTTAGACTCCCACATCGTAGCTGGACGGAAACACTGACCCTTCCGTTCCAATACTTCCTTATACATTGTGAAGGTCAAAGCAAAGCGCTTTGTCCTAAACGGGGTATCAACAACGAAGAGATGAACGTCTGTCACGTGTATACTTCCAACAGTATATTGGCTGGTTCACAGTAATCTTTACTGGTGATGCCTATCAAACAAGAGATCAAGTATACGATTACAGTAAACCCTGATTCTATTATCATAAAACTTCCTCAATATTCCTATTTAATTCAAAAGGGGTTGTTATTAATATAAATAATATAACGAGATATTTTCAATGTGAAAGCGATAGTTATTTAATGTTGTGTAAATATTTCAACCCGCGCCATTTTGTGATGAATATTCGACTCATCTAGTCTATGTTAATATTATTATTTCATAATTAATAATATAATTGTGGCAAAGATTATAATGTTATTGATTTATGGGGTGCACTACAAGTTAATTTTTAATATACGTGTTACTTAGTATAGCTACATAAAATTTGTTCCTCTTATCTTCAAGTTTGAGGTTATAGTAGCTTAAAGTTATTTTTGTGTGGTTGTATATATTCATAATGTGTATTTTTTTAATTGCTGATCTGATGCAAGTGGTAGCACATACGCATTAGGACGAAGCGTTTCGCTTCGATCTTAATGCGAACAGGGAAGTATTAGAACCGTCTGCCGGCGCCAGTGCTTCGGTTCAGGTATGACGCGGGGATCTTTAAGAGAAAATTAAATAGGCTACTTCTAGACTAGTGCGCTTTACCACCAAAGACTACATCGCCGCTTACCATCAGGTGAGATCGTAATCAAACGCTAGTCTATACAGTAATAAAAAAATGCGATGGGCCAGGCCATACAACGTGGTAGTATGAAAATAAATAATGCACTAAATTGTACCTCGCTGGCTTAATGGTTAGAGTGTGCGGCCTTTATTCCAGACGTCGCTGGTTTGAATGTTGGCATGTACCACTGACTTCAATATTTAAGTTATGTACATTTGTGTACTTTAGTAACAGCAGCGACATATAAACGGTGAAGGAAAACATCGCGAGGAAACCTGCATATGAGTTAGAATTTATTCTAAGCTGTGTGTGTGAAGTCACCAATCCGCATTAGGCCCGCGTGGTGAATAAGGCCCGATCACCCTCGTATTGAGGGTAGGCCTGTGCCCCAACAGTAGGGACGTAAATTGGTTGTCGAGGGATTAAATTGTGCTGCTAGTTTTAACACGTTCAATACGTTATGAGTTCTAAAGGATTTTTCACAAGTCTTTCAGCCAGTGCGGCCCTAAAATTCGCTGCTTTCAGTTGGATTCTGTAGTTAAACAAAAAAATTGGAGATGGCTTAACGTTTAAACGTGTTGCTGTTGAGATCGGTTAGGAGATCTAATAGGTCTCCAACGCAATGAGCCCAAAAAATGGCTCCACAGTGAACGTGTTAAAACGTATGATAAGTTTCGTTACTCCAGTTATTCTACAGCACCCTTCAAATTGGAACACAGTAATGTTTACACAGTAGTCTTGTCGACAGAAGTAGAAGTTGCGTTGGTACCTACCTAGACTGTCTCCGGCGACAGAGACCTATCTGTAATCTTGTTTTGAAAGCTAAAACTTTTTTAATAGGACTCTGGCGCGCTACAACGAACACGTCGCGGTTAAAATGTTAATAAACTTGTTTTCACTTTAAACATTATCAAAGTCCACGTGTCGAATTTGGATTTATTGATCAATAAAAAGTTCAAAAACACAACAAGAGATTTGTTTTTTTTTTTTTTTACAATTTTGGTAGAAGATTTATAGTTTAATAAGCGAGGGTTCTAAAGTCTTTGTTGGATGAGAGTTGAACAAACTTTAACATTACTTTCGTGCACGATGTCGTGTCTTACAGTTTAATAGCGAACAAAAAAAAAAACTTTGGTAAGTGTTTTTCTTGTTATAGTTATCTAGATTGAATGATTTGAGCTTATGAACACCTGGCCAAACATCTTAATTTCTCTGAAGAAACAAGAACGGTTAAAGTTAACTCGAGATTACAATTATTTTACATTTTCAATCTGTATATTCAAACGTTAGGGTAAATACCTTGCAAGAGATTTACGTCCAGGAGACGTTCATTGACTGAGATGGTGATGACATCTATATGTCCTCTTTTTAATATACATTGCCTTGCACGCGATGTATGTAAAAAAAATAGTTTAAAACTGGCGATTTCATATAGAGACAAAAACGTTAAAAATAATAACAAATGTTAGAAGAAATACATGAAACAAAATATTCATACATAAATTACTAATGATTAATAAAAACAAATATTATTAGTTATTAATATTGTTTAACTATAAAATAATCTGTTACGATATATGTAAAGAGTAGTTGATGTAATAATATATATGTACTGACCGGCATACCCGCCGCAGAACAGTTCGTTGTCATTGTAGTTCACTGGATTTGGGAAACCGAAACGCCACATGGAGTTCCGAGCTGGTGGGTCCATGAGCCTCCCGTGACCTTCGGCACCGCGACGAGCGCTGCCCAACATCTGGAATAAAAAGGGGTGTGGCAAAATTAATTTCATTCCAGCCTCCAACGAAAGATTTATATTAAATTTAGTATGCTCTAATTTTATTGTAATCTTTCCGATATGTCCGTCATGTTATGATGAACGGAAAAGGACAAGGGACCCGAGATGAATTAAACTTAAAAACAAAATGTATAAATAAATGTATTAAACGTATCAAATACTACAAATCATCGAATTAGCTACTGAATAGTGATTATCAGAGTTTCCTTCCCCTTCTTTTAATGATTTATCATCCAAATCAATTAGCATTAAATACAGCAATTAAAAATTTTATTAGTGCCAGTAACGGAGATCAATTCCTGTCTACTCTAGTACCGTTAAATAAAGTGCTTTAAATTTATTACTAACTTGTAATAAAAATATCCAAAATGTGAGGAAGGAGGCTCCGCCACGCTTACTTTGATGCCTTCTGATCTCCATCTGAAAAAAAAATATTACCTTATAATAATTATCTCTCAGATACTCACTGAAAGGCATTTTGTCTACCAAATTGTTGTCTCTAACTCTTGATGATAATAAAAATTATTATATCCTATCGCATTACTAGCTATGAAATTAAATTGACAGTTTCCGTTGTCATTACACAGTATTCTAAGTAAAAATGTAAGTTACAGAGTCTACCCTAAGTAAAATAGTTCCAACAGCCAGTCGATCCACGATGAGATACAAGTACAGTGCAAATAAACTTGTTATTAAGAAAGCATCACTATTCTCCTAGATGGCGAACCGTCTAGTTACACTTACCGATATTATAGCAATACAAGTATTGATACTCTATTGCTACAGAACCCAAAGTAGAAAAATAAAGACAGTAAAAAAAAAAACCATAACTGTATAAATATCAAACGCGGTAAATCGTTATTTGACAGTTTAATACTCTTTATGGTCATAAAGTTATAAATTTATGTTCACATCCAAAATGTCAATAGAATAATCTAATAAAGCCGGCGCGTAGCGATGGGAAATTTAATTTATGTATGAAAGTTGATTAAAAACGGAACCTTTTTCCCCAAAATCCTGCAGTGGAAGAGTGTTTAGAAGTTTGTGAAGAGAGTTTAAAAGAAATTTTACGCTGCGTACTTCAGAACCTTGAGCCCAGTATCCGATGAGCGGTATCGAACGATCAAACGGCTTGCAGTGTTAAATATCATCAGAGAGTAGACTTAGAAGAATTATAACTAGATATCCCGGAAATATAACTACAGTAATTAGTTTTAGCTAAATGGTTAGAGAATCAACTAATGAGAGAAGTCAATAGATTATATACATAGTAAGGGGTTATTACATTTCAACAGAAACTACGAACATAACAAAATAGATTCTGGTAAGATTTCCAAATAAAAAGGTTATTTTTTTGATTGTTTTCATTAACATCATCGAACAGGAATAATTCAAAAGAACCTTATCTATATATATCTTCTAGATACTAAAAACAAGTTGATAATCTCAAGAAGAAGAAATTTTATGATTCAAAATTAGCCAAGGCTAAAGATTCAATTTTTTCTCGTAAGACGGAATCATGTTTGGATTCCAAATCTAAGTCACAATTGTGGAGTTAAAATGGTGATAGGGTTTAGGTGAGACTCAATCGTTGCTGTGCTCAGCTAGAACATGAGACATTAAAATCGTATTAGTCTATTTTCGATGAAAAAAAAAAATGTTCATAAGCAACTCCGCTTCCTTTTAATAATATTCATGTCTTTACCCGCCCTGCGGACGGTGACCTTTCGTACCGATACCATTTTAATTATTCCATATCTCAAGATTAATCCATTACAGTCCAACAGTTTTGTAATTAAACTCCTTAATATGGAGGGAAAAGATTATTTTCCGTTACGCGAACTTGATAGTATTCAACAGCTTATTTCATTGGGTTTTTGTGCTGCAACTTTATAAGGATGTTATTAATAATTCCATAAGTAATAGGATGATGATAATGTGCCACAATAAACTGATGATCTTTCTACGAAAGCTTCTGTAACACAGTCATACAATTTAAATAGAATTTTTGATTATAAAAAAGAAAACTTTTAGACTATAGTAAAAAGTCGTTTGGGAATGTTATCTGCTGTGGTAAATGTTGTCCCATTCTACTGTTACAGAAAATATAGCAGCTTAAAATCTTCATTAAAATACCTGATCAGGCTTTTTTCAATATCGTTATTATTCATCTAGTATAATTATTATTCTTCTTCTTGCTAGACCTTGACCCATCTTCACTTGTGGTCGGTCCTCCTGGTCATTCTTCTAAATCTATCTCTATCTTCATCTAGTATATTTATTGGTTTGAAAAATTCATGTAAGCATACATGCTTCCGTTAAGTTGTGTAGTTGTGATAGGTTTAACTATCAAAGTTAACAAACTTAAAATCAGTCCATCAATTCCACTGTTAATTAATCAATTTTTCTTTTTAATTAAAAACCTTTTTGTTATCTATTACAGTTACATTACTAAATGATAATGTTGTGATAAGCGTTCATCCGTCGGGAATTTGCTTATGTACTTTGTTATAAATTTAGCTTCCCGTTATTATGACGATTTTTTTTTATAAATAATATATCCCAGTAATGATGTTTATGTTAAAAACTAAAATTTTAAGATATAGAAAACCATGAACTCAATGAAAATAATTAGTTTATCATTCTTCTGTATCCGAAATGATCTTAACTCAATGGGAATATTTCTTACAAGTAAATGTGATAATAAACAAAATTAGGCTTCATTAAGTTTTCTAAATGCTAACACTGAGGTTCATAAAGGAAAATTACCTAAAAAAAATTGAAGATCATCGACATCAAAAATATTTTTTTGTAATATGAATCATGTAAATTAATTAGGCTAACAATTTAATGCTAATGAGAAATAAAAAGTTTATCTTTAAATTGTGAGAACTTATAAGCGCTTCTGAGAATTTCCTTTTTTATATTATTTTCTCTGTACTGGCGATAAAACATCATCACCGCCATTTTAACCTTAGCGTGTCGTAAAAGGCGACTAAGAAAGTAATAATTCTAGTAAAAAGAGAACAGCATTTCCTGTGACCGTTACCAACAGTATGCACACTCATTAGTCAAATGTAGCAAATACAGTAGAGGTCCTCTTTTGGGAAGTACATAAATAATAATGACTATTAATATAAAAAAGAATGTTTTTATGATAACTCATCCATTAGAAGTAAATATACTATTTTCCTGTATGTTTCGTAGTTAAAATGAGAAATGTTTCCTTATAGCATGATCAAATGCGGAGCTCGCTTACTCACGCATCTATGAGGGTAATCCGCAAATACTATTTGCCCGAATCGTTTGCATTGAATGGAGAATAAAAAATCACAACTAAATATATTAATACAACGATCGACATTCAAATAATCACTCTATAAGCCCCTGAAATAAAATAGTTTTTTACACATCATCCTTTTGTAAGTGATGACAGCGTTATCTTATGGTGCAAGTTATCATTGGCCGACAGGAAATCCTGAATTATAAATATCCTAAAATTTTACACATGACGCTTTATGCGGAAAAAAAATCTCGCATCAACCAATATATTGATTAGAATATCACTTAATTTAAATTAATTAGATAAATATTTAAATTAATCCAATTTGATAGTCGTCTGAAGAATACAGTTGTTTTATATCTAAACAACTTATTTTCACTTTTAATAATTAACCTATAATCCATTATTATGTAAAAACCTGATGGTAGATCATGATATAATTCTGTATTTACTTAGGTGGATATTTACGTGTGTACTCGTATTACCTTGAAAAAAAAAGTTTATTAACACATTATTGTTTAGATTTTGACAATGTTGCGTCCTAATTATCTATTTCTATTAGTACTTAACAACGATACTATTGTAACTTAAATAATTTCTCAAAACCTCTCAAATTACGTGTAATTTCTATTTACGAAAAGTCTCACCGCATGTTATATAAAAGGAAGGTCCATCATTATTAGATTCCAAGACCACACAAGTGGATCAATCAGTATTTCGGCTGTCAAACAGGAGGTCCATAATATCCTGGAGAATCATTAACTATCTTCGTCACTTAAGGTAAATTGTTAGCCTACTGTAGATAAAAAAGACCTTTACGCTGTAATTGAAGTTAACTAAAAATATGTATTAAAATAAACAATTGATATTTGGTAGATATTACTTACTACTTGTTAGTTTTTTTATAAAATATTCATACTAAGAAGTTAATCTTGTTTAACTCTTTGTGTCAAGTTTAAAATAAATCTCTAGTACTGACAAGGATATACAATAAACGCGAAGGATAAATATGCATTACTTTGTGTTATCAGGCCATAGAATATCCTGTGACATCGATTAGAAGTTTACGTTTATCTAAAAGTTACGTTATCTACTTTCACCTGATACTACTTGGCCTATAAAGAATCAGCGCAGCATTGAACCCTTGAAAGGTATTTGAAGATGGATAACAGTTATCTTTTGATACTATATACTACAAAACTCGCTCCGATTGTGCGTTTTGGACCACGAAACGGGGTTACGACCGATGGCAGATGCGCGGTGGGCGTCTGGGTCAACAGTCTCATGGCCTTGACAGTAATCAATCTATCACGAGAACATAAATGTTGTTATGAGTTGCGTAAATTTTTTTTACATCACACACGGGAGAACAGTCGTTTACATGATGGTGAGTAACATAAGCATTAGTTTACTTTTGTTATTGCGATGAAATCTTTGAAATCATGTTTCTTATGGGAAGTCAGAATTTTTTATGATTTCTACTCTAATACTGTGAAATTCTGAAGCGAGAGGCCCTATTCATTTCCTATACATTAACCACCATATACATAAATTTTTAAGGTTTTGATATTTATGAGATATTAATCGCTTAATATCTTATACATTTAATGACACCACAACAAAAACTATACAAAACATCGAAACTTTCGCCGCATATTAATAATTCCAAGGCTCCATTAAGTCTGCATCCGCTGAATAAATATCGGTCAAGCCAACTAACAGCATCAAATAGATTAAAAAAAAAAGATAGTCAAAGCATACGAGTCGAATGTATACAAACACTAATATTTAACATGAAAATTGTTACGATGAACTTGTTAAAGGATTTCTATGCAAATACACAAAAAACTACGCTATCACCATCGTTTACCGTTTTTAATAGCGCCCAGTGGAACAAGAAACCTAACCAGGTTAATTGTACCAATATCTGGTCGGAACATTTGATAAAATTATGAGATGTTGTGGAATATAAAGAAGGTAATTAAAATGAAAACGGAAAACCTAATTGCCAATGGACCGGTCCCGACAAGAGATAAGAAATTGGTGAAGAGGTTCATATGAATTGACACCTTAATCTCAATTTTTTTATATCGCCAAACGATGAGTCGTGCATAACATTCGCCGGCTATTAATATATAGTTGAAAACGCTTTTTTTAATCCAAAGAAGCTGCGAAAAATGCAGCTTGCATCGAATTGTAAGCGAAAAACTTACCCATTACAATGACAAACTGCATTGCATGATAGCAGATATATATAGCAGCTGGTAATAAGTGATACGCCTGCTTGTAACGACGTGGTGCTACTTAGGTTGACATAGACAGCCCCACATTGTCCTAGTCCCTTTGGTCTAAGATGTAAAATCTCGTTACTCCAGTTATTTCACTAACTATGGCGTCCTTCAAACCGAAACATAATAATGCATGCACACTACCGTTTAACGCAGCATTGCCATTAAAACATCCAACATCATGAAGGAGAAACTTCATGCAAAAAATATCCTCATATTTACTTATCTGTTTGTATGTATTTTTGGATTAAAGTAGTATTTGTTTATTCCCGTTTTGGAAATGGATTAAATACTATAGAGAAAAATCCACACATATATGTAGAATGCATAGAAAAGTATGATTGTCATGGGGACCCTTGCTTGCTTAACTTGATTTCGAAGGTTAGCATCCTCACGCAATGTAAACAAAGATGAGGAGTGAATATATGCAGTAGTGTTACAACTACAATTAAAATAAAAATATACTTAGAGTTTTTATTAAAGCAAATTGTGAATCACATCTGTATAAACACAAAAGCCGACAACTGACGGGATTTATCTGTCATTAAGAGAATTTAAAATGAGAGAAAAAAAAAACTCGTTTCAAGAATCACCGCCTTATCAATTAAGAACTTGTAAAACCATTCATTAAACAGTTTCCTATGAAATTATCGCTTACAAACTCAAAATGGATACGCTCCATTCATCACACGTTAAATTTGGTATAATTGAGTGTTGCCGTCAACGGCTTTTTAAATATCAACGGGCTTTATTATAAAATGATTGAATTTCTTATATGTTTTACATTTATCTTATATATATATCTATCACCCTTTGTTGTGTTTTCGACATTTCATCTTACTTGTATACAAGTTTATTTTTATGTATGAAATTGGAAACAATCTATGGCTATTTAAATTTATTTCAAAAGTAACAATTCAGAATTTCCCAGGAGCTTACTGTCCGATCAAGAATATTCCAAAAAGATGCAAATGTCGTCCACGGGGAATTAAAAGAAAACCAAATTACAGATACAAAATACAGATAAAACTTCAAATAGGATACATTAAAAAAAGTACCTTAAAAAATATTAATTCTAGCAACTCTAAAAGTAAATGAAGAAATTGTAATGCAAAGAATTAAGTAATATTACGTTCTTGTAATTAAATATTTGCTATATAAACAAGTTAAAATAAATAACTTTGTTTTTATCTTCCAAAACGGAAGATATTCTAAATTCATAATTTTTTGCAAGAAGTTAAGTGGTGTAATAAAAAATTAGCGTAATTTTTTAGACAAATCACAAGATGGCAATACATTATATATATATACAGAGATTCGTTGTTTCATCACGAGATCTCCAAAACCATAAGGCGTAAACACTCAAAATTTGGTAGAGATATTACATCTGCCATTTAGAGGTCAGCTAAAAACAGATTTTACAAAACTTCCTCTAAGGGAGCTGGGCGAGTGTTCATAACGCGAAGAGGCCCAGGGTGTAGCGGCTTATCACCGGTTAGAAATATCTAACAAGTTTCAAGTCTAAATTTCAAAACTAATTCTTTATTAAGACTAGCAAAGCAGGCGAGTAACTGTTAGTTAAAGTTTACTGCCACAATTCCTAGAAACAATATAACATTTAAGTCCTACGCTCGGCCATATAACTTTCAGACATTCCTCTGTATCTTGGATCCTGGATCTGCATCTTGGACTTAATTAAACATCATCATCAGCCGTAAGGAACACAATTTTGGTCACAGACAACTCGAATGTATTTATTAGGGTTATTGATAAATTTCCACTTAATAACAACACATGATTTTCAATTATCTACTCATTTTCATTGTTTTGCACTCCTACCTTTACATTTGATTCTAGAGGACCAATATCAACAATAACTGAATTATCAGAATCAGCTTCGTTATAATCGCATTTTATATTATTAGTAATTAACTCTTTGTCAATGCCAAAGTTGACATGTTTAATAGCAACACTTTTATTGCTTAAGGATGAGGCCGTATCACTTTATCAATCCAGAAAGCATTATTAATTTATTTAACAAAAGGTCAAAAAAGAACAATAACGCTTAAAATGGTAGCAACTTCTCAAGAGTCCAAAACTGTCGAGTCATTTTTCACTCACCACGCCATCGTAACTGAATATTGAAAACGAACAATAATGTTGAAATCGAACTGGTACAATCATTAAAACGTACATTTATATGTCCATTTTTTTTCTCGTATGCTTTAATCATTTAATTTATTATAAAATCATCATGCTTATATCTAACTCGTACATTTAACGAGCTTTTGATAGAAAAATCTGCGTGGCTAAAATTAAGGCATATTTAAAATTTTTCTTGTTTTCGTAAGGCGTAAATTATAGATTATTATTATCAATGTGTAATAATTATGTTATAGGAAAATAACACTTATTGGTGACGACTAGACACATTTTACAAAAACAAATTTGTCTTGTCGAGTCAATTGAATTGAGCCGTTGAGTGACGACGTTTTCACATTATAGGGGCGCATGTTAATTATTTGTTCTGACAGTATCGACAGATTGATCGTACCATACTTTAACTTTGTATCTCTTTTAACTTTTATTATATTCAGCGTAAGTGCTTTGAAGTTGAGATATTGGAAAAAAAAAAACTTAGTCAAATCGAAATATCTTTAATATAATTCGACGTAATGTCAAGATCTTTACACTGACGAGAAAAACAAGCTTACTCTGTTCGGCCGTATTTTTAAAAGTTAATGTTTAGCAATACTGTTTAAAGCATCGGTTATATTATTTAATAACAATTAAATTGATATGGTAAGAATATATCAATGATGAGCAGTGGAATAGAAACATAAGTTAGTTGTAATATAAAGAACGCTGGTAACTATTGAAATTTCCAAGGGATATAGGACTTATTAATGTGCTATATTTTAAAGCTATAATTTTGTGTGAACATCATCAAGTAAGAATCGAGCTCGTCTTGTCGGACCGGTCCTTAAAAAAGTACGTTTCCAAAAACTTTTGACCAGTTTAAACAATGGAAGTGCAATTCATGCTCCTTCATGATTCAATCTGAGTAGGTTATCTTCGATAAGGAGGCGAATAATTGGCTTATATATCGCAAATATTGACAGATCGATGTGTCTGTCGTCGGAGTATCAGCAATAAATCATCACTTTAAATATATTAAATGAGGAAACTCCGTAAACCTTGTCAATTACGAGTAACTGGCGATACGTCGATACTGTCTACGCGGGTCAATTTAAATTGATAAATATGTAAGCTATAGTTTTTTAATCGACACGAAATCCATAAAGCTCAACATATTTAAAATAGATTTCATTAAAACTGTAAACCATATTCAGACCATAAACAGAGTGGTTAGAATACATAATTATATCATCGTCATTATCATCAACAGCCCGCGGCAGTCACCTGCTGATGATAGGCCTCTCCCAAGGCACGCCACTTAGCCCGGTATTCCTCTATACGCATCCTGTTATATACGATTCTGTTATTGTTTTGATAATAATCGATTCATTTTTAAAAGTATATCGATTTTAATCAAATACCATAAATGTGTTAATTGAGATTATAGAGTTGTTTATAAACGACAGTGACGAATCGGAATTATAATTACAGTTAATGCCAAAGGAATACAAAATAATGCATAGACTAAAAATATTTTTGTCCGAAAAAGATTTGGTATAACGAGTTTCTTATCTTAATGGAGGTAAAGTTAAAATCGTTAGCTGTGATCTATCTAAACTTATTGTTTCATAAATTTTGTGTTATCTTAAAAACAATAGTTTTATTTTCAATATCGTGTTTCGTAGATTTTTGTTTCAAAGATTTATCTCCTTTATTTTGTATATGAAATGCTGAGTCTCTCAACGTTTACATATGTATGTGTAAGTTGATAAAGAAATATTAAGTGTTAAGGTCTAATTGTATAATGTTAAATCTTACACATTATCCTGTTATCAGCATTATTATGTATCATTTCTTTGAAAGGTGTGTAAGGGTTACCGCACAATAACTCATGTGATCCTAGCCAACCTCACCTGCTCATGGTGCACCTTGCTAATCAACAAAGGAGGTTCTGGCTACCACCAACCCTCTTTGGGCCAGCGTGGTGATAAATGGCCCAAATCCCTCCATATAAATACCTGATCGATGTGGATATCTTTGAGGAAGGCCTATGTCTAGCAGTGGATATATATCAGCTGGTGACGATTCCTTTAAAAAGATATTACACCTTTATCACTATTGCGCAAATTATAAGTAAACAAATATGATTTTTTTACCAGGATCTATAAATACCAATCAAACGTCGTGGATAATGGTCAAACGAATTTAACATTCAGGATAATAAATATGGCGACGTAGGTTACGTATCCTGTTCTTGCATGAGCGCACTCCGATATCGTGTTACAGTGAACGTGAAATTGAAACCAATTTATTTGTTTTGTCTATAAAAAAAAAGACATTTTGTGGCGATAATTTTATATTTTTTATCTGTACTCTTACATCATATTCTTTATGGAAACGGGAAAACGGAACAAGCTTACATTTTAAATAAATAGTTAATACAAACCTGATGGAGATGTTCGCAGCACTAGTCAGTTAAACTTAAGTTCTGATAAGCATTTAATTTTTTTTTGAAGAAGGGACTACTTAGAATAATATATACAGCACCACATTTTACTCGTTGTCTTGAGACAAGACGTTAAGTCCCGTTACCTCAGTAATTTAACTAGATACAATACCATTCAAGACCTGACGGTCTCCGGCAACAGAGACTTACCACCGGAAGCATGGAACATGGCAACACCAGTAAGAACATATTAAGTAGATATTTAAGAATTTAATTAAGTATCTATTTTGCTAGAGATCGTGTAATTAGTTAACAACGGAAGACATACGTCATCATCATATAGATATGTATAGAATACATCTCAACGTTATTTGTCTTGATGTGGACTTATTTAACTTAAAAATATATTCAATAACTAACTTAGCAGAGAACAGAGTAAAGATAAACTTACTCAGGCCATTCAAAATATCGTATTACGCGATATTTCCGGTATGAAATTTTTCTCGCATGATATTTTCATCGCGATAAAGAGATCAGTTCAAATCGTTTGTGTTGACGGAAGTGGTTTGAGGACCGGTGTGCGAGCTACTTTGTGAGATTTGTGTAGTGTGGAACACTAAAACTGGTTATCGTTGGGCGGTTGAGTTAATTATAAGCGGTGTTTATGCCCTATTGACTGGGGACTGGCATCGCGCCCTTGGCATTCGACGAGCGCGGGGGCTCGCCACTGGTTACGTTTCCCGATAGCATAGCTGAAGAAGAGAATGTAGCCGCTATTGGCAGCGAATGCGTGTGATCGAACGAACGAATGGTTTTCAATCGCAAATTAGGTATCAAATGAAAATATGGACTAAATAGGGAATAAAAATTTTCACTTGATTATTTCACCGTGGGAGATGGTTTAACCTGTACTTTACATTCAGATATAACTAAACCTTAAATAACTCCATTTATAGGTAAAATTGTTTCTTGCTAATTATACCCTGTGGTATATAAATATCTTAACTAGCACCATCCCATTGTTCTATATCTGAATATCTTCTAGTACTATACCAGCAAGTGTAAGTTTGTTTCAGTCTTCAAATATTTTTTTTAACACCAATTGAGACCTTGGTCGGTATGAAACCGTTGCTAATTTTCTCTAAACCACAATCGGACCCAGGGACACAGTGCACCGGCTCACGTCCATGCCAACCGTTAGGCCATCATTAGCCAACTCGGCGACGGGAACTGAATATTTATTATTCCAATTAAATCATTCTGTCAGGTTTGCCGAGAACTTATAGTATAAGTAAACTAGATTTTTTACGTTAAAATACATAATTATAAGCTGTATCAATTATAATACAGTAGATATTGATTGACTATCAACTTATCTAATAATCTAACCGGAAGTGAAAAGAAAAACTAGTACATCTGTCAATAATTTGGAAGTGCGTTTATAAACCATATGCGCATGCGCATACGATAGAAAGGAAAGTATTACAGATCACTTAAATATCTAATTGTGCTGGATATCAGTAGAGTGATGAGCCTGCAAAATTACTAGGGTAACAAAGGATTCATTATCTTTTGTCTCAAGGAGATATATTTAGGAGCATACCTTTAATTGTTATAAGCTGCTTATGATCAGATTCAGTTATCATCTGTATCTTCGAGATAAGTATTTTCATATTTATGTCGAAGGTATTCTCCAAAGAGTACACATTGTAATTTCACCTGTCAGGTAAAATCTTATAGTATATGTACTTAATACTATATTTAGATTGTACTTTCATGACCTAAAAAAATGTCTGCTCTTTGGTACAAATGACTAGGCTAGGTCTCTCGTGCTTGACATATTCGACATTCCAATTTGTATTCATACAACTTGTGCGAGACAAAAAAACATACTTGTAAGGTTACTACCGGGTTAAGGCAGAAAACCTGAAGAACTAAAACAGGATTTCAATGTTGACAGAGACCTAGCGAGCTCGTGCCGTGGCGGGGGAACTGGAGCAGGCGCGTATCGGGCAAATACCACGACTGGTTTCTGGGGACGTTTTTAATTGTATTTATATATAAGTACACTCCCATTTGGTGTTATCACTTCCTCATTTAGCGACCTCTGCGAATTCCTCATTTTTTTGTCCGATACTTCTGGAACATGAGACCTTCTCTTGAGAAGATAGTCAAGGCCATTTATACACCACGCTGATGAAGTGCGGTTTGATGAAAGTACTGGTTGTAAGTCGCCGTTGCCGGAGACCATCTGGGTAGGTACCACCGCAGCGCCTATTTATACTGTCAAACAGCAAGGCGTTAACATTGCTGTATTCCGATTTGAAGGGCGCTGCAACATATTATGTTTCAACGAACGCAACATGATGCAGTGTATAGCTAACTTAGTATTGTTATGAGCAAGCATATCACTTACATTGGAGTGAACGTATTGCTGGTCTCCTTGCTTTATTGATTAAAAAAAAAACATCGATTTTCCCTAGCATCAAGCTCAATTTTGAAACTTTCTTATCCAACGAAACGACGCGACAAGCGTGACATTCACTTGATGGTAAGTGATGACGTGGCGGTAGTTGATATGCTGCACCATATCGTCCTTGCATCCTTAAGACTTAGACTTTATGTTTCTTTACTCCAACAATTTCACCAGCTGCAATACCCCATCAAACCGGAACACAGTAATGTTTGCACACTTCTGTTTAGTGACAGAAATAGTTGCTGCTGTGGCAGCTACCTGGTCTCCGACGTGTCTGGCTCCGTACGGCCTGAGCTATCAAGTCTTTTTTTGTCTACGATCCCTTCTAATATTATCAATAGTTTTTTACACTTAAATGTTAAGTGTTTTAATTTAAAAGCAACCTATTCTGTTTGTTGTAATGTAAAGGTTATTAAAAAAAAAGTTAATAATGGATCGGGGGAAAACCTGAACACTGAGGAATTCGTGACCCAGTCTTAGTTATGGATATCATATTATTATATAAACAGCACATCATATTATTGTTTTTTTTATTAATTTAATGATGACGTCTTCGTGATTGTAAAACTAAATAAAAAAAAAATTTTTTTATACAATTAAGATGAGACGAGCGAAACGTTCACCTGATAGTAAGTGACACGCCCGCCCAAAACAACGTAGCGCTAGTTAAGATTAAATACTGTACCACATTGCGCTCGTCGCCTGAGAAGTAAGATGTTGAATCTCGTTAACTCAGTAATTACACTAGCTACAGCGCCATTCAAACTGGAACACAGTAATGTATGCACATTACTGTTTGACGGTAGAAATAGGAGCTGCGGTGGTACCTACCTAGACAGTCAGCAATAGACACTGACCACCAGTAGACCAGAACAGGATATAGTTACTTTATAATTAAAAATACCGAAGGATCTATCAAAAGAAGGAGGATCTATATACATATAATAGAAGGTGTGTATTTATGACCTATGGACTCCAAAACAGCTGGACTGGTTTCAATGAAATTTTCAGATAACCTTACCATTGGCCTAGCGATCTTTTTCTTCTTAAGTTGCCTCTCCGACTAGCGAAGGTTGGAGGTAATTTCACCATACTTCGGACGGTCTCTTGCGAGGCGGACCAGTTGGGCAGTATTCGCGATCCCAACCCACTGCCTAAAGTGCCTAGAGGTCGATGCTCTAAGTTTTGATGGGGATCGAACAATAGTTTTTTTTTGCTTGACCTCTCATCGCCAACATTCTTTTTTTTTTCTATATAAATCATGAAGAAGATATGCTAACCAATATATTTATGGGTGGTGGTAATCTTCACTCGCTAGCTGCCGGAGCCCATCTAGGTAAGTACCATCGCAGCGCCTATTTCTGTCGCAGAACACCAGTGTGCAAACCGGTATCGGTTTGAAGAGCGTTCTAGTGAAATTACTATGGTAACGAGTCTTAACATCACGTTTTTCAAGGTGAAGAGCGCAATGTGGGGTTGTGTATAACGTAATTTACGCCTCTTAGTTATGAGTAAGCGTATCACTTACCATCAGGTGAACGTCTTGCGCGTCCCGTCGTTTTATCGAATAAAAAAAAAAAGGATAGAAGATAGTGAAATTAATGAACAAACTAAATTGCGATAGTTTCATCCCCAAATTTATTGTATTTAATTAACTACCTTATTATATAATTTTTTATATAATTATTAAGCTTAAAGCTGGCAAAGGGAGCTAGGTTTGCTAAGCTATATATATAATGAAAATGGTTTTTGTTTATTCGCCGATCACTTGAAACCTAGTGATCGTATCCACGCAGGAACCTAAGTGTTCAACGCGAAATCATTTATAGATGATTATAGGCTATTTATTTTCTGAATTTTATAGATATTTCATCGATTTATTTCTAATTAACTTTAATGAACATTTTCATTTCGTATTATACATACAGTTGCTATAGTAACAGTTGGTATAGAAATAACTTTATATTAAGCCCGTCAAAGCGGATGGAGGACAGCTAGTTCTTTATAACATGTAAACAGTATCTCATTAGCTGTATATTAAGGAAATGAAATAATAATGCATTAATATGTATACCAATGCGAATCTTATCAATTTAATGTTGCCAGAAACAATTCAACTGAATAACATAGAATATATTTTTGTCGTTATCAAACAGAATAAATACCTTTGTTGTTGTTTTTTTTTAATTCGAATCAGAACGAGTTTAGAAATATACAAAACAATCTGGTATTATCGTCAATTGTAAAGGTCATCATGTTTTTGTTATCTATTATTTTCAATTAGGCTTAAATGAGATATTTAACAATTTACTGCTCGTAGGTTTCTGCTGCACGAGACACAACCGCAGCAGCTATTACTGCCGACATACAGTAGTGTGCAAACGTTACCGTGTTCCGGTTTGGTGGGCGCTGTAGCTAATGAAACTACTGAAGTAATGTGACTCAACATCTTATGCCTCAAGGGGACCAGCACAATGTGGCGCTGTATGTATCATCTTAACTAGCGCCACGTTGTTATAGGCGTATCACTTACCATCAGGGGAGTATCTTGCTCGTCTGTAAATAGAATAAACAAGGTTATAAAATTTATTCTTCGACAAATTTAGTACTTTTTGTGATACCTATTTACCCCTTAGTAGGATAGAATTGACGGCATCACGTTATAGCTAATGTATCGCAATCATTTGATATCTACGTCAGATGAATGTAGACACGTTGTATAGAGATCGTTAAAAAAAAACAACTAAAAAAAAATCTCAACATTTTAATCTGATGTTGCCCGCATTGGCATTTAAATTACCAATTAAAATGGATGACCATATACAACATAATAATTATTGAAACTTTCATTCTATATGAACTCTTAATAGATCGACCATTTGAGAATTAAACTCTATAAATTAGTATCAGACCAGCTTTATCTCTAAATTTCTTTTTAAATTTTACATCTATTTTATATATACTATATCTTATCATATATTCCATATACGTTTATGCCAGCCATCCCCAATTATACGGTTTAATAGAGGTTCCTTAATAGGCCGCTGACCCGGATTCACGAGCCCAGTGTCAGATGGGCTGTAAGAGATAATATGACTACCAAGCGCTCAACATCATTAGATAACACAAGAGGTTCCTTAAATCATCATCCAGCACTGCAGTATAACTACATAATATTTACGAAGATGATCTTAGATTTTCGAAGACGAGATAGACATCTTATATTTTAATATCATATACGTTAAGTACGAGCGAATTTTGACCTGACAACTTGAGTACTCATCATCATCAACCGATAAACGTTCACTACTGGACATCTATCGGTTGTACTTCCTCAAAGATTTCCACATCGTTCGGTCCTGCGCTGCTCGCATCCGGCGGCTTCCCGCGATCTGCCGTGCATTAGGGGACGTTGTTTGTAGGGGTTCATATCGAGGGATTAGGGCCATTTCACACCAAGCTGTCCCAACGTGAGCGTTCGTGGAAGCCTAAGCCTTGTTTGTTGATTAACAGGATGCACCACGAGCAGATGAGGTTAGTTTGAGTCCCATGAGTTGTGGGGTACCCCTTACATCCTTTGAGTACTATTATACTGTTAGTTTTATTATTGACGCAATAGATTCAATTTCGCCGTTATTAAATAAAAAAATTTAAATGTCGGCTGTGGTGTATCTTACCACTTGAAATCCTGGTGCTGCATAAAAAAAATATTCTGATTAAATTCACCAGCGCATGCTTTGTATTAGCATTCTTTAAACATATGAACTGTCTGGATATATGTATGTATATTTGTGGGTCCCCTGTGAAAACTATGTCGTCAAGATTTTTGTTATCTTTGTCCAAAGTCTATTTGTATTTTACATTGAAAGCAAATTTAGCTGTTCTTATGTAAATGCGAGTACAGTTATGGATCTTGTTTCCCGCGTGCGACCAGCAAATATTACACCGCGGTCAAAAACCTACACAAATACATTTAAAAATATTTCAGTATATAACATATACATATATCTTCTATAATGGTAACGATGATTACTTATTAAATGTTTCATATTCTATCATAATCATAACTTAGAATGTGGAAAATGAGACACGGGATGTTCACCTGATGGTAAAAGACATGCCCGTCTATAACAACGTGCCGCTAGTTAGTATGGTACAGAGCACATTGTGCTTGTAACCTTGATACATAACCTGATGAGTCTCGTTACCTCAGTAATTTCACTAGCAACAACTCGGCTACTAAAGGATTTGCGTTGATACTTACCTTATTATTTTTTTCGGGGTGATATCTTCGAAAGATATCCTACTTCTGGAGAGAAGTCAGGGTTATGTGAGATTATAACTCGGTGGTTTACATCAGTGCATTCGGCGAGGCTCCGGCATCTCTTATAGAACACACCGATGCCCCGCTCCCACCCTCAAAGCCCGCAAAATTCCTAGACCCTTTTAGTCGCCTTCTACGTCAGGCAGGGCTTACCTTAGTCCTATTCTTACTAGTCCAAGACTACTGGCTGGCGGTAATACCTACCCAGACACTCTCCGAACCTATCATCAGTAAATTATCAATAAAGAAAATCGACTTATATTGATAATTAGTATCATTAACAAAAAGAGTGGTTTTCATAACAAGTTTCTAAGAAACTCAAGTTATATATGAAACGTGAATTTATTTATAGTCTACATTATGTACAGCATCCATTTAATGTTTTCTGAAGACAAGATGCGCGAGTTCGTTAACCGGTGTGACATGATAATTGTTTGAACAACTCCTCGGAGTGTTTTATGGCGTTTGAACTAAACGACTAATATTTACCACTTCATTTCAATAATTCTCTGTTGGAAAAAGTTTTGTGAGGGGTTAATGTCTGTTGTGTTCGACTATGGTATTTCAAGTGATAAACATCTAAGCAGCACTGTACTCGTTAATAATATCGATCTGATAATACTATCATAAAAATACACAAACAACCTATTAACAGTACTTTAAAGAATAATTTAACATACTCCAAAAGGTGTTAGATCAATATTTTCTATTTTGTCATTCCTTCCTTCCTCCTGCTCTTTTCTCAGCTATGTGGGGTCGGCACAGTATGTACTTCTCTTCCATATCCCTCTATCAGCCGTCATATCTGAATTCACACTCTTCTTCCACATATCATCTTTCACACAATCCATCCACACTTTCTTCGATCTTCCTCTACCCTTATAACCATCCACGTTCGTTCTCATTACTTTCTTTGTTATATGTCCTTCATCCCTATTCTGTCATTCACTAGGTAATAATTCTTCATAACATTAAGTTATCGATATACACTTCCTATGAGCACCCTCACTTCTCACAAATACCTCATGTGAAGATTCTTTTTCTTATCATTTTATAGTCTGTCCAGTCTAATTCTCTTAGAAACTACCCACAATAAGTAAACTATAATATTTCACGTTCATTTGAGAACCTTCTTTATGAAGTCGGTTAAAACTACAATCTGTATATTTTGTTGGAATATGAGAGCGGTTTGAATTCATAGATGATGTAATATTTTGACTTGTTATTATTACGAGTTGGTACATCAATCAATGATTTTTACTTCGAAATTTGCTTAGGTATATTATAGTCATTAAAAATTATACGTATTAGTACCTTTATTATCTAAAATAAGGAAAAAAGGATCCGCTTTGTGAGAAGTACGGGTATTGTGACGGTAGCGAATAATATATATCTTCCTCATTATCGTCAAAATTTGTATTCAAAATTCGTATCCAAAAATATAATGGACAGGGTTCGTGGTTAACCAACTGGTATTCAATGCAATTATTGTTTCATTGTAGATGAAGAAAACACATTAAGATATTAAAATTCAAAGTCATTTCGGTATCACAATAACTAATGAAACTGTAGAAACTTAAGCTCGGAATACACCAATTCTTTATGGATCGTCCGATGATAAGCAGTAGTATAATTACGTATAATTAAAGTAACATTATTATTATAACATTACGAAGCTCCGTTTGAATACTTCGAGCAATCTAAAAGCGGTAAAAGTTGTCAGACAAAATTATTACAATTGAACCCACTAAAAGGTCGGCCTTCAAATGTATTCGTTTGTATACAATTGCAAATTCAAACAAAATGTCAGACGCGTAATACGATGCAATAAAGTTGATAATAGATTGAATAAATTTAAATATGTTATTATTTTTTATTGTTATGCCTTGAATAATCGATCAAATGATCGATATGGAATCATTATTCTTTAGATCTAAATATCAAATAGAGAGATTGATGTCTTATATCCTCCGTATGGGAAAGAGGTCAGGTTCCCGCTACTCAGGCCACAGCGTAATGTGTTATACGACAAAGAAGGGATAATTCTAAAATATAGGCAACACCTCTTCATGTAACTTTTATCAACATAATAAGATCTCCGTCATATATATAAAGTAGCAAGGACTCTCAAAATTATGGAGGTTCAATAATGAAAAACATTAAGTTGAAATAATGATGATCGTTTTGATCATTCTGTTCCTTACACTCTATCATTGATACGAAATATTACGGAGAATATCAATCAATTGCTCGAGCAACCTTTTTCCGCTTCTATTCTTAATTTACATTCGTGCTTAGTTATTCTTTAATTGCTTATTTAAATTTGCCAGTGCATATTAATAATTGCAGAGTCAAACAAGAAATCTATTATGTAAATCATCTTTTAGATTTCATTTACCGATATTTTGCATAATTTAGATACAATTCTGAAAACATAAAAGAAATGTAAGAGCCAAAAAATGCTTATAGGATACATTGAAATACAAAGTATCGTAATAAAAAACCAACGTTTACGTACAAATGCGGCCAATAGAGCCATTACTTTAAGCAAATGCAGTTCTGATGCATTCTGAATAGCAAATTTCACGTTAAATCAAACAACTCAGGGGTACATAGATCATAGACCATGTATAGAAGAGAAGATATATGATGTATAAATTAAATACTTTTTATATATGTACGGTCAGTGACGAGCCGAGGACGTTTGGAAGGTTAAACCAAATGTCACGAGTCGTTGACACGAAATAGTTGGTGTTTGAAGCACGCCCGTTATATTTGTTTATTTGTCCAATGACGACAGTATCTGCTCCAAGAGATGTTCCAGTTCGCAATTGAGTATTAATTCGAGACCCCTTTGGTCTAATTAATACCGATACATAAATCCAAACTGGCATTTTTAAAAAGAACTCCACGAATAGATCGTAAATGTTCTCGCGTTAGTTCTTAGTATCCACAAATTCTGATTGTAGACCGACGCAAATAAATTTATTTCCCGAAATCCTCAATTCTGTTGGAACGGAATTTGGACATTTGGTGTGGTTCCAAAAGGAAAGAGTTAAGTGAAAGAATTTAAAAAGACATTCACTTTTACGGTTACCTTGTGGTATTCCAATAGTGCATAGTTTCCCACTTGCATTTAGATGTTATTTTTTTTTTCTGTTTTTTCGGAACATGAGTTACAATTTAATCAGATACCAATGCAAATACACGTCGTGTTTTGCACGTAAAAAATTGATCTTATAAGAGGCTTATGATATTATTTGTAATAAAAATGTTGTAATCTCTTATCTCGCGCTAAAGTAAATATTATAAACATAAAATTCACTTAAGTTTCATTTATAATTTATTATCGGCATATTAACCAACTGTCGACAGGATAGTTTAACATTGATCTTGGAGATTATATTCATATTTGTAACTCTGAATTATTTCACAGCCAAAAAAAAAGAGTTGAGACGTTAGATAAAATTGAAATCGAGCGGCTCTATTAATACCGGCTTAGTCATTCCTCTTATATTTTATTATTCGACCGGTTGTATGTATATATTAAATACAATATGTATAAACAAACTACGGGAATTTTAATGTTGCTATGGCAAAGTAGATATTTCATGTATTTTTTTTTTTTGCTTAAATTGGAGTGAAATATGTGTTTTGAATAAACACAGAGAAGGCGAATTGTTGCCATCTCTTACCCCTGTCATGTTTTTAATGACTAGTTTTATAAAGATCTTTACATATGTTACATAAGAGTTTTAGATGTTATTTTTATTTAATTTCACTTCGAAAATGCTCACTGCTCGTCTCCGAAGACCAACACCTTCATCGGTTTTAGTTAACAGCAAACACGTACTGGGAGCTTCGTGACTCACCTTCTGAGAAGTGCGTCCCCTGCTTGGTAAACACGCGGCCCACAAGGAAACCGAGTGTACTTTTTACCTGTCATTTGTTAGACCTTCGCATATATCAGGTGCGCGTGTACTATCGCTTTTAATGGGTGACCAACGTACAACCTGTAGGTTACGCGAGCGAGCATAAAGGTACCGCAGCCGACACGGACATGGAGATTGTTCAAAAGGTTCGAAAAGTAGACTTTACTTATAAGTAACAGTTAAGAATAATGTGCGATAAGCTCGCTCATAAACTATAGATACGATCGTACCAGATATCGCAGCAAGTTTTTTTTTATATTTTAACACAAACTTAACGATAAAAATGGGAGGATTTTCGCCTGGTAATGAAAGATAGAATTGTGACTTTGAGACGATATTTATCGATAAAATATCACCAACCCACGCTATATACAAACGATATTCATATAAATTAGGTGATACCCCTCAGTAGTAAATGCGAAATAATGCGCTTTAATATTCATGCAGGTTGGTTAGATGCACAATAGTCGTATCAAAAGTATCGAAGCATTGAGTGGAATATCATTTGGATACTATAGACATATATAACAATAACATGTGCTATTCACGTATGTGTCTCTAACAAAACAACTGAGATAAAAACTAGAATGATGCCAACAGGCAATGGATAGAAGCATGTTCGGGTATAAGATTCGCGACAGGATGTCGACTGCTGCCGTCCGGGAAAATCGAGGGTCACAGGATTTCTGGAATGCACAGACAGAAATTGGAAGTGGACGAGCCACATGTAGCGGTGTGAGCTAGACAAGTGGAGCCAAAAAGTATCTTTTCGACTCCACTTGGTACCCCTGTGATAGTTAAAGAAAGAGAGGAGGACGCACAAGGAGATGGGAAGATGAGCTAATAAAAACCCTGCGTCCGCGTCGGACAACGGTAGCAAGTGTTCGATCATTGGAGTGATTTGGAGGAGAGTTATATCAAAAGACATTCCACAATTCTAGATTTAATTTAAATAATTCTGTAGGCGTAATTGTATAGAAAGTGGAATATAGGCTATTTTTATTTTTTATTTTATTTATTCACTTATGTATATACATACGATTAAATAACTCTTGAATCCTTTCACCTAGTCCGAAAAATCTTACAATTCTACTATTTTTACGAACTAATAAATATCGCATAGTTCTTATGAAACTGAATTACCCTCACTTATAGTTTGCCGGATGAATACAAAAATAAACTTAAATGCGATTAATGGGACAACTGTTTCCGTTTTATCTTATCCTGTACACATTTGACATATTGTCAGTTATAAAACATGATTCCACTTAACAGTATAAGAGCTTTTAAGTGAAGGATAGGTCGTAATAAAAAAACATTACACTGCTAATTTCAATATATTTACGTTGCACGGTTTTGTGTTTTTTTTTTTTTGTAGACAAACGGGCTGCTCGTATAGGGTGGCGCAAAAATAACCTTATAAAAAGTACCTTATTACTTGTGTTATAAGGTACTTTTTATAAGGTTATTTTTGCGCCATCCTATATACGAGATGCTAAGTGATTCAGTACTTAAAGTCCAATTAACAAGCTTTTCCCTGTATGAGTATTAAAAGAGATTATTACATTTGAAATCCACAGGCTTTTAAAATTAACACATCACTTGAATTGAGATATTTATACTGATCCCTTACGAATTAGCGCTACTAGTAATCAATCATCTGATTACAATAATCGATGCTAAAAAATTTTACCTTAAAAAGGTTTCATCGGATTTCCACCTTAATTTGTCGGCAGAAAAAACCCGACTTTTACGAACGTTCATCGAACCCTTTTAAACCAAGATCATTCATTGTCCATTGTGTCGGTAAAAAAATGACAAAATAATCCCCACGTGAGTGACATTCGACCACCATTGACAACCTGCGAACAACAGGGATGATAAAAAAAACCGCTAATACCAATTTCCAATTCATTGAGATAACATTCATTTTCAAAATGCTTCTCTATATTGCAAATTTGGGAGATCTTTAGGGATGGCTTACATCCAGCACTGGACGTCTATCTGATGATGATGATGACAGCAAATTGTTGAACAATTAATAATTTTTTTATGGTACTTATGCTGAATGCTATAAAACCGATGTTGGTACACGAACAAAAGCTCATACATCAAATATATCATAACAGAATCATTCGCGCTGCCTCTTTTTACGGGTAAAGACTTCCGGCTGCTCTTCAGACGTTGTTTATTACTTAATAAAAAAAATATTTATCACGCTATTTTAAGTGAACGTCATATGACATATTTAAAACTGTATTGTTCGTATTATAATCGCGCTTTTGTAAATATTAACTGTACTATATATGTAGGATTGAGGTGACTGTGTGATGACGTCATTCATTAGTCATCACGGCGTAACTGCAGTTAACTAGCAAAACATGAAGAAGACCAAGACTTGAACAATCTTAATATTAGTCTTGACCTTGTCTCTTCAGTCTTGGTCTTGCTTAAATTCTTCTAGTATTGATCTTATATATTCAGTCTTATATGAAATATTTTGCTTCCAGAAGAATAGCATATGTTCAGGTACATTTAGTCTTGATCATGCATAATAGCCCTGTCTTGGTTTCGGTTTTGGTCTTGGTCTTGCTCGAGTAAAATTTCACTCGTCAGTACCTATAGCTCTTTAATTATGGTCACATATTACATTCCAATAAGGATTCTGAAAGAGATGATTACACGAAAAGAGATCACAGTTCTGCTGCTGAAGATATTCAAGAAATCTTTATAGAAAGAAATAGTTGCTTATATATTTTCGTTTGGTTACCTTACCAAATTAAAAAGCTGTTTACCAAGTAATAAAAAGTAACTTTATGTCTCTGAAGAAAAGATTTTAAACAGTGTCTATCAATGATTAGTTCTATCATTATGACTGTGGAATAAAAAAAAGTAATTACGTCGTCATTGAAGAGACTTAAGCAAACTCTATGAAGCTGATGACACACCCATCCGGTCATTTACTCCAGTCGTGTAATGTATTCGTCAAAATCTATACTTTATCACCTAAATCCTGATAAATTAACAATATTATAATAAAATAACGTATAATGATTATTTCGAAGCGATAAAATAGTTTAAGCCGTAATTAATGTTGCACCGCACAATTTTATGCACATAAGAGAACATAAAATGCCATGACGCATCATCATGAGAATTCGGATAATCGCCGAGAGTACAAAAAAAAAAAATTGTAGAAACTATTTACATAAATAACCTTTGACAGAAGTTGATTAAATCAATTACGTATCGTCTAAAATGTTAATCTGAGATTTTTAATAACGAGCGGTGCAGTTTTACTGCAACAGATTTATGATTTAGCACCGCCATAAAGAATTTTGTTTATATTGACATTCTGAACTTTACACACACGCTAACTGGTGATAGGTGTCTATTGCAGAAGACCGTCTAAGCAGGTACCACCGCAGCTCCGATTCTTTCCAGAGTGCTGTACCTAGTGAAATTACTGGAGTAAAGAGAGTCATCATCTCATGTCACAGGCGGCGAGCGCCATGTGGTGCAGTGCATATCAACCTAAGTAGGGTCACGTTATTATGGGCAGGCGTTTTACTCAACACCAGGTGAGCGTCCCGCTCGTATCGTCGCTTAATTGTATAAAAAAAAATCATATACCTACTGAGGATCGAACCTACGTCTCTAGATGTATCGTTCAAGATTTACAAACTGAATCACGGCTTCTTTAATTTTTTTTGGAAATTATTTATCGCATAGCTATAGATCACTTGTACTTATGCACCGTTTTGAAATAAGTGTTGTCAACACTTAAATAAAATGAGATAATTACCACGAGATAACATTAAAAGGTGACGTAAATTAAAGAGCGGACTCGCTCCGATAAATCCGCAGAGCAGATAGTTTGCCTTCTAAGAGATAACATCAGCTAACGTCACACTTAATTTAGTGATATAATATAAAGAGGAGGATAAGGTAGAGTATTCGTAAATAATTTATATTGCAGAGATTATACGTTTAAAAATCGGTAGGATCTAAGAATAGTAGATATCTATCATCATCATTAGGTGCTCTTCCTTCCGCTATCGACCAGGTGCACCTTTTCCATAAATTTTGCCCTCCAAGATCAACTTTGAGAACTCATAAAGGGATCCTCTTTGAGGGTGTCCGAAAAATGCAACCTTTCTTTGCATGACGGTTGTTATCAGCCTACATTTGCAGTTAGCTCTCTCAAGGAGTTGAACATTGAAGACAAACTGCTATATATGCTGCTTTATCCCGTCTACATTCAGCCATAGCGCTCCTGTCCATAGCGGAAATAATGAAAAAAATCTTTATTTTTTGAAACTTTATTAAAACCCTAACAGTACATCAGAAAACTTAATAACTTATCTGTTACCATCGCCGCCATGTAAAAAATCTAAGTGCTATCTTGATTGTACGGATAATTAGGCTGTGTAATAAAGGAATGGAAAGTAACTGCATCAGCAATTGCAATGGATACTATCACAGAGTAATCTTTATCAAAGATTCTACTAACCTATCTAACAATAGTTAGATGATAAGAGGATATAGATCAGATAAAGGAGAATATATTCGTTGCATTATAAGAAGTAAGAAAACAGATTTTTTAAACTCAAGGAAGCGATTAGATGGAGATGATGTTCACCTGATGGTAAGCGATACGCCTGCTCAAAACAACGTAACGCTAATTACGATAATACACGCTGCGCCACATTATGGCTTTGAGATATAACATATTGAGTCTCATAACCTCAGTAATTTCACTAGCTGCAGCCTCCTTTAAACCGGAACACAGTAAAGTTTGCACATTACCGCTTGTCAGCTGCAATAGGCGTTGCGGTGGTAACATATCTAGACAGTTTCTAGATACAGAGACCTACCTACCAAACTAGTAAAGATTGTCAGGAACACGAAAAGCGCTTCATCAATAAGAGCTAAGCTTTTAAATTGTATACAGATAAAACTGGTGAACTATGTTTTTTTATTATCGTATTATGTATATGTTTACACTTTACACCTTTACTTTACACTAGGACTGCAATAAAAAAAAAAACAAGCAAATTATATGTATAGACTGAACTGCGCACTTCACACCTACTACTATTAATTCGATGCATTTGCATCTTCATGTTTATTCATTATATATACCTAATTTTTTTATTGAATGTTATAAACATTATCAATTATTAAACAATTAATATATCTACATTAATGTCAACAGGATTTATTGTTAACAACGACCTTGAAAAACTTGCGGTTACTGGCAAAGTGGAAGGGTAAAGGCCGCGGGGCCGCAACCCAATGCGTAGGTCTGACCAGATCCGCAAAACACTCAACCCAACAGTCTATGATGCTCTTCGAGTAGCCGGAGATGGTACGAGATGGCGAAACATCATGAAGACAAGAGTGGATGGTGGTAGTCACGACCCTCAAACATGAGGGAACGATTTGAGGAGGAGGAGGAAATGTTTTGTGTTCCTTGCAAACGTTCACTGAAGAAATGATTTTTCTGTATTATCATCATCATATGTCATTATAAGGAAAGGGAAGAGTATATTTTTTTTAAATAAATATCACTTTTAATGTTGTTAATCTGATCACCGAAATATTGATTTACCTTCCCTTAAATTCTGCTACTTAGTAACTATATAAAATTAAACTTTCCACTGGTAGTCTGTTTCCGGTGATGATATAAATAGGTATCGCCGCAGTTCCTATTTATTCCAAACGGTAATGTGGATACATTCCTGTGTTCCGGTTTGAAGGGTGCTGTAACTAGTGAAATTACTGGGGTAATAAGCCTCGACATCTTATATCTCTAGGCGACGAGCCCAAGGTGTATATTAAATTAACTAGCGTCACATTATTACGGGCGGGATCAGGTGAATGTCCCGCTAGTCTCGTGGTGTAAAAAAAAATCAATCCAAAGGAAGAATCTTATTTAATCCTGATGCTAGAATCTATATATGTTTTTTTTTTTCAATAACTTATTTGTTTAGAAATCAAGGTGCAGTACGAAATTAATTCACAAAATCGGTTTATTGCGGCTATTATATTTGGTAGTTTCAATTCTGATGCTCATCTTATGGCAGCTTGAGTTCTTTATACCTCTCATAACAAAGATCACAATGGACCAATTCGACGTCCATTGAGGTGTTTTATTGTATATCATTAAATTGAAATAATTAATGAACGCACACGGGTGTTAATTTATATTATACATCGCATATATTATTGGTTTAAAATACATATGATGTATAAGGATACGTAAAATGCATATATGTATATTCGGTGATCAATCATTCACACTGCATGTGGTTCCTCGATTGATTTAGCTGGTGTTTGGTCGTAGAGAATGTTACTAATATTTTATAATGTGAAGCCGGGGTCAAGTTCATTTTAAGCAATTATTAATTTATTTATATTAATCTACTTTAATGACTCATGATAAAAACTTTGCTTTACTACCAAATAAATTGAAAGGAGCCGTGGTTCAGTTTGTAATACGATCGTACATACGATACTTTTAGTGACGCGGGTTCGATCCTCTCTAACCTTCAGAATCAGATTGTTTTTTTTTTTTATTCAATTAACCGACAAAACAACCGGGACGTTCACCTGATGTTAAGTAATACGCCAGCTCATAATAACATTGGACTACAATATGATCCTTGATACATAGGAAACTAAGCATCGTTACCCCAGTAATTACAGAAGCTACTAGTACAGCAAACCGAAACACAGTAATGTTTGCAGCTTACTGCTTGTCGACAGACATAACCGTTGAGGTGATACCTACCTCGACGGTTTTCGGCAATCGAGACCTACTACCACTAAATATACCATCCTATTTATATAACGTTATGGGCAGGCGTTTTACTTACTATCAGGTGAACATCTCACTTGCCTCCTCACCTCGTAAAATAAAAACAGAATAATAAGTGCCATAGCTAGTAGTATGTGCGTTAGTTTCTCACAGTATGCAGGGTGAAAGGTAATAGGTGTAAAAGATCTGGTGGGGCTAAAGTATAGCTCGTATCCTATCTATCAATGTACGGAATGTCCCATACAAAAACAATGCTTCTGGAGTTATTAATTTTTTCAATATTTTCCAAAAAATTCCCAATTTTCTAAGAAAAAATTCGATAATATTATTTCTTACTTATTTCTACACAAATTTTAATGTAATAATTATTGTTTTATTAAAGACTCTATGACTTGGTAAGCGACGATTTGGAAAACGTAGCAGATATTCTCTTCGTGCTTGTAAAGAATTTCCATCACTTAAACCATAACAATAGAAAATGTCAGCGTATTCTTCATTACCGTAATCCGCCATTGAAATTAAATTTATTTGGTAAAGAAAAGAAAACTATTCAGAATTAAGAAGTATCAATGTGCGTCCGCCCACGAAAGTAGGTAAATTTTAACTGTCGTACTGACTCATTATCTAAAAATGACACTGCATATGTTTTACTCAGAACTCAATATCTAAAACGACAACAATAAGCTCGCACGTGTTACAACAAAAACAAAAGGGCCAAAGTAAGGGCCGGCGCGGCGTCTACTTTTATGAGTTTCTACAGTTTGATATTTCATGGTAGTTGGTTTTATTACAAGTGTTTTTTTTTTCTAAATTTTAGAAACTTTAAGTACTCTTTGATACCTTGTCGAATAGGTATTGAAGTCAGATACTTATTTATGTGCTTTATACGTATTATTATTAAGAAATCTTTATTTTAAGATTCAATAAAAACTAAGTATGACGCTTTATTTTTTACTGCCACGACTTTCAAATAATCTAATTTAAAAGTTTTAGCCTCTAAGTGATGATTATTAATTAAATTTAATAACAAAAATGATTAAACAATAATGATTACATTAAAATTTGTGTAGAAATAAAGAAGAAATAAAATCATCGAGTTTTGGCTTAAAAAATCGCGAATTTTTGGGAAAATATTTAAAAAATTAATAACACGAGAACCATTGTTTTTGTATGGTGTATTCGATGCAAGCTATACTTTAGCCCCTCCAGATCTTTTACACCTATTACCTTTCATCCTGTGTATTTTCTCCTTATTTACAGCTGTTTATTAGTATTTAGGCGTTTTACAAACGTGAATATCTTATGTAAAGATGTTGATATGTATCTTGAGATACATGATAAAATAGGTAAATATTGAAATTAAACGTAGAAAAAACGATAAAACGAAATAGTGAAAGAAAACCTAATGAGAAAAAAACGTTCAAGATTTATTAATACAGCATAAAGCTCTTAGTGTTTGAACACGTTAGGAGGCTTTATAAATTATTATAAATAGGAAAAATTGGCGTTGCTGTGTTATATCGATTTTTGTGAAAAGATCTAATAATATCAGAATCATTTATCCATACATTTTGAGTTAAATAGATAGGTGTAGATAAAAAAAGTCCGTTCTGTAAGAGCATCGACTGTTTCAGAGCATTCGTGTTGACGTATCTTTGTGTACAATAATTCTATTTGTTTATAAATTCCAGTAAAAATTACAAGTATTTTCAATACTCGATAAAAAAAATATTGAAGATACTAGCTGTTCCTCATCCGCTTTGCTGGCCGTAACACCCACACGGCTCCTTATCGGGGTGACATTTTGAAAAATCCGTTATTAGGTGACCTATATTCGGTAAAAGGAATATTCCTATTTCATGTCTCCAGGTCTTATGGTTCCAGAAATGTCATGATGAGTATCTACATAGACGGAATACTCTTATATATATAGATATAAGGTCTAGCATGGTTGTTGTACTTTTTCTAGTGCTAGGTATCTGTTGCCGGAGAACCTTTAAAAATGATGTAGGTGGTGTAATTACTCGAGTAACGAGACTTAAGACCTCAAGGCGATGAGCACAAAGTGATACAGTGTATAACGTCCTAACTAGCGCTACGTTGTTATAGCAGGCACATCACTTATAATCAGGTGAACGAAAAAGGCTTATATTGTGTTTTAACAAGATGATTTTAATATTATATTGTATACTATTTTGGATGTTGTCGTGGAAAACAGAAGTTAGGTGCTGTAGTATGAGCAGGCGGCGCGAAGACCGTCAGCTCAACGGTATTAGCTCGCGGAACCGAACTGCTCGGTTGCCAAATGCTAATGTCACGGCCACCGATCCAGTTCTAACTGGTCCCACTTGACATTTCTACGGACAGTTTTAAGACTGTCACTCAAAGGCGACAAGAGTTAATCATGCAGGTATGCGAATAAATTAGAGGGCAAAGGAACACAATGAAACGGTCATGTATTGGTACTGTTTGGAAAAAACCGATAGTCGTCGTACTTTAAGAGGTTCTTTAGGATCTTTCATAGAATATGTTGGTGACTTGAGCATTTCTCTTTTTGCCATAATCGCTGTGCTCGCGTAAACACGAGACCCTCTGAGCAAACTATAATGAAGGTTAAGAGTAAAGTACCTTTGCCGTTAATGTCTCTACGACGTTCTATGTAACTTATTCTTTTCATCCGGATTTATGTTGTATTCATACATTATCTTTAACAAAAAAATTATTGTCAAAACTCATTACTCCATAGAACAAACAGCTCTTAGATCGCTCACACTGAAACAATAAACGTATAAATTTAACCATAAAAGCAAACAGATGTAAAGTAGGTAAATGTTGTGATGACAAAGTTCCATGTTTACATTCCTAAAATATAACAAAAAAAAAATGAATATGTACGTTTGCTGACCTATGTCGATAGATGAACGTAAATCATTGGAAATTGTGCAATAAATAATGTATAAAAATAAATGATCGAAACAAGGTTTGTTGAAAATCATTGGATTCACTGACAAATTTTATTCAAAATTATTACCACCGCAGCTCCTATTTCTGTCGCCAAACACTTACTCTGTTCCGGTTAGAAGGGCGTTGTAGCTAGGTTAATTACTGGGGCAACGAGAGTGGGGCAATGGAAGTGGTGCAGTGTTTTGGACGGGTATTTACCATCAGGTGAACGCTCCCCTCGTCTCGTCCTTTAATTGAATAAAAATAAATCACGCTATAAGTTTTTATATAGCTATATATTACTGAAAAATTTTAACATCTTACGGAGTCAACCTCAGCTGCACGTGGTGCATTCTGCTAAACAAAAGAAGAGACTCTGACCCACCAACCCGCACTGAACTAGCGTGGTGTGGTTAAGGCCCAATTCTCCCTCAATGAGGATCCTTGAGAAAGGCTTATGCCCAGTAATGATCGTTATCCGGCTGATAAGAAGAAAAACTTTTTAAAATTAAGAAAAATATTTAAGGTGTTGGACTTAAAAAACAATTTTTAAAAAATAACTCCACCAATTTATTATCGTTGGGAGACGTTTTGAAAAAAATAAAAAGTGAACACCAATGGAAGGAAACCAAAAAAAAAATCGAAATTCCAAGATATTCGACTACGATATACATTTAGATTAGAATTTATTTGAAGGTTATGGCGGTAAAAAACTACACTATCTTTGTATTGTATAAAAGCTCATACGTTTTTTTTTATATTTAAATGTCAACCTTTGCAACACTTAAATTATCTGTGGCGCAGGATTTAATTAAAAAATCTTTTGTCTTTTGGGGGTAGGTCTTTGTAGTTTAGATGGGAACGGTGGTGTGCAAATTTTGCTGTGTTACACAAGATATAACTAACCTAACTAGCACCATGTTGTTATGGGCGGATCTATCACTCATCATCAGTAATCGTCTCATTACTATAGATTAGATTAGTCTTTAATTTCTATTCCATTCCCTATTAAAATACGTAATACAAGAGTTCTTCTTTTCTTAATCCCCTACGCTAATATGAATCCCTACTATGAATATTTGGGGGTGGTTTACGTCCAGCAGCGGACGTCTATCGGCTGATGATGAATTTATGATTTGATGTAATATTAATTGGTAACCGTATCGCGTTTTATATTAAGTATCAAATTATTCTGACGTTGGGTACGCTCAATGACTACGGCGACTCTCTGATCCGCCTCTCATTGTTTAACACATGCTTAACTACGACATCGTCCCTTTATCTACGCAATCGATCATTGCATTGCCTTGTAAAACAGCTTCAAAACCGATTGTTAATATTAAATAAATACTAAATATTAACAAATCATACTTTAAACTAGATAATCAAAAAAGCCTTCACAGATGTTGATATTCTAGAGATAAAATTTTTGTGTGACTTGAACCTGTTTAGAAATAAGTCTGTAGATGGACATTTGAAATATGAAAATACTAATTGAAGTAAATAATAAACCTAATAGAATCATATTGTAAGGACGTAAATTGTTTATAACAATTCCACGTTGCACTAGATATATTTAATGTTATTTTTACCTACCTACCACCAGTAAATGCTGGGTGGATGTAAAACGGAAGAGAGGGTTGTAATTACTGACAATAGATACGAGTGAAGAATTCTATATGGCGCTATAATTCACTGGTGGTATAAATATGATAATTAATGTTTGAATAATAATTTATTTAATTTTTACAATACTCAATAAGGCAATTTATTTGATGACTAAAATGAAAATTTAGAAGAACAAAAGTATAAAGAAGATTTATTATTTGGACAATGTTATTTTATTTGGCTTACTATAGTCACAGTATATTTACATTAGTAAGTTTCCCATTGAAGGTATAAATACAAACATTGATACATGCAAGAGTTGAAAAAATCTAGTTATCGCTTAATCATATGCACAGATTTTCCTTGCGAGAATTGCTGCAGAAGTCGCCGGAATGAGGGCTACAGCCTGCTAGATTTCTACGCGGAACCTGTTTGACTATGATGATCTAAAGTATGAACACTAAATAAGATCGTAAACATTACTCTAAATAAGTATGCTTTCGTAGGATGAGAAATACGTAAGCGTAGCCACACAGTCATTTAGCTTTGAAGGTTCTCCACTAAGAACCAGTGGACGTGATTCGCTGAGTGATAAGCCTAGGTCATAGGGTACAACACCGGGGTCTATATATTCTCATAGGCCAGGGCCTCAGTCTGACAAGCCTTGCGAATGACTCAGTAACTAACAAAATTTTCCCTGCAATAAGTCTTCTTCTTCTTAAAGTGTCTCTCCAACTGGTGAACGTTGGTGATCAGCGTGGTACAGTTTTTTCTGTCCTTGATTCGGCGGAACAATTCGGGCGCCCCAGGTATGCCAATCCATTACCTGATATTCCTCAACCATGACATTTTCCTTCTCCCCACCTTTCGTTTTCCAGAAACATTACCCATGATGATCAGTTGCAGAAAATCATATCGCTGATTACATGGCCCAGGTAGAAGATTTTATGTTTCTTAACCCTAAGCATGAGGTTACGCTTTTGGCCAATTCGTTAAAGAACACTGGCCACTCTCATGATTGGTCATTCTCTGAGTCCACGTAATGGACATGTGTTAATATGTCCACATATCAAAAGCTTCAACACGTCTAAAAACAAGTATTTTTACACCAGCGACATCATAAATTAACTATTAATACTATTAAAACTTAACATAGCTCTTTTAATTATAGATAATGCCATCTTATAATTATTAACGCTTCAAAAAAAACAAATTAACGCAGCAATCTCTTAACAAGCTTAATAATCCACAACGTAAAAGGCATTATTGGATACATTATTAAAGGATGACCAGATTAAAACATTTAAACATGCAATTGTTGTCCATAACCATGGTTATTCCATCAAGATTTCTTGTTTCGACAACTCGAAGTATTCAACGTCCAATTATAATAACATTTGCGTTGCTTTTGTCTCTCATAAACGAGGACGTTTAAAAATTCTAGTGTATCCTTTAACGGATTTTTGGTGCTAACGTTATAAATTTCAACTACCTGTAGGAACCAATCATCGCCAAGGATCCATGAGAGTCGAACGAATGAATTTTTCAAATCTACCACGGCCAAATTAAAGGCAATTTCACGTGGTAAGTGATAATCGCTGGTCCACTGATTCAAAGTCGCACAGTGAGCGATGGAGAGAGGTATGCTTGTAATTTCTCTAAGGGACAAGATCAGGAACGAAGAAATCCGACGGAGAACTAAAGTCTTGCACACTGGAGTGATAATGAGCCGGCTATATCTGCCATGTCAATAACGATCGGTGGAGCAGGAAAAACTTGGAGTGGAGGCAACGTACAGGATGCAGGAGTGTAAGACGCCTTCACTTGATATAGACGATTTCATAAGAGCGGTCGGAAGTGGATGAATGCGAAAAGTTGAAGAGCGTATCTATTGGAAAACATTGGGGTAAGCCTACATCCAGACGTAAATTGTGAAAGAATGATGATGTTGATGAGGTAGCTCGCTGGCCTAATGGCTCGAGCGTGCGGCCTTCATTCCGAAGGTCGCAGGTTCGAATCTCGGCATGTATCAATGCTTTAATATTATATTTAAGTTATATACATTTGTGAACTTTAGTAACAACAGAGTAATACAAACGGTGAAGGAAAACATCGTGAGGAAACCTGCACATGAATTAAAATTTATTGTAAGGTGTGTGTGAAGTCACCAATCCGCATTGGGCCCGCGTGGTGACTGTGGCCCATCGCCCTTATATTGAGGGTAGGCCTGTGTCCCAGCAATGGGGACGTAAATTGGCTATTATGGATGATGTTGATGATGAATCCTTTAAAATTTTCATCGTTTATTTAAGTTTATTTTCGAGTATAATTCCAATATAAATTATTTATGGCATCCATACAAATTACTGTGATGCAGTATGACAGTGTTTTTGTCGCGCTTCTCAAATACTTTTGGACATTAAATTAGCCAGTAATACTTCGTCGATGTTTTCACCGCAATCAACTACATTTTGGCGCGCATTTTTCAAATATGGCGCCTCTTGTACAGATGAAAAAACTATGCAACAATGGATACGGAAATTATTTCGCTGTTAATGAAGTTAAAATTTGATAAATGTCATCTCACATGAACGAGATAAGTATTTAAGTTGAATACTTTTTATCAGTTATATAGATAGTAATGAGGAACCTGGATTTCACATTGACAACTTAGTGTTGGATATAGGATCAGAAATGCAGCGAATTTAATTTCTGACTCCATAAATTGATAGTTTAGAAATGATGAAGCAGTAGAGACAATAATAGGACAATTTTAAATTGTAAGAAGTAGATTTTTGAAGAAGGAAAAAATGTTATTATTGAACTGCATCGTATTAGTCTTTTCTTAAATCATAATCATTATTAGCCGTTAAACGTCCACTGCTGGACATACAATGATTCCCATATTGATCGGGAAGAGATTCATATCGCACGCATACCTGCCCTCGCGGGGGCAAAGACAGGTTATGTCGTCGGACTTGCACCGACTAAAACCCGCACGATGTTCTACCTCGTCTCTTTATGGCAGGGTCACGGAAACACTTTCGCTCACTTACGCGACCCCGCCAGCGTCGGCTGCACCACGCAGCCTTACCTGGAGAGGAAGGGAAGGACATCCCCTTTCCACCTCTGTAAGGGTACGCCAGAACACGCCCGGGCAATGGATATCCCCGAATCCGTCATCCAGAGGCCATAGGAGCCAAGAGAGAAAACCTTTCCGACCCCCTGCGACGCCTGCAAAGGGCAGTATAAACCTGCCTCTGCAGCCCACCGGCACACACCCGAGGTGAGCTCACGAAGCTCACCTGGAGCCGCCGCGGGCCGACCGGGTAGGTACCTCTTCGCTTCACCGTGGGGGACCAAGCCACGGCTACTGAGCCCCACCGCTACGACAAGGCGGGAACCTGTTCGGAGGGACGAGCAGATAAGGTTGACTTGGGTCCCGTGAGTTGTTGTGCAGGACCCCTCACACCTTTCTTTATGCTAAGTACTATCTGATCTATTTATTATTTACGATCAAGTATTATTTGCTGCAAAACATACGTAGAAACGTTCAGGTATCATCGAATAAAGATTAAAAAAGGACAGAGCATCATTAAAACTATAATCGGCTTCCAAATTATAACCCTCAGTTTGATACCGAGCCGGATAATATGATGCCCTTTGTCTTAAAGTTTTTGTTGTAATAAATTCATGATAATTTAATTCTTAGCAAATTTTAAACATTTAAAAGGGCTAATTAAACAGGACTAACTTTCGAGATAATAATTTTCGTAAATCGTCATTGTTGAATACAATAAGATGTAACCTTTAATAAAAAAAAGCCCTCAACAACATTTTCTGTCGGAATACCAGTAAACTTTACACACTCGCACAAGAAATTTATTGTAAATTTATTCCATTAAAGATGGTTGGAAATTTTTAAACAGCTATCATACAAAATTTATAAAGATTTTTTACTTCTTAACTCATACAAAATAATGTTAAATAATACGATTAAATTTATGTTTATTTATATAGATAATTGAATAAATGGCAATAAAACGTTTTTCGATGCGGTAAAAATTTGTTCTCTGTGGTGTATACAATTGGATGATATAAATTGTCATCAGGTCGTACCCATAATGGCGATACAAAAGCTCGGCTTGTATACAGCATTAAACAAGATTGATGGTATCGTGGATATCAGTTCTTGATAAAATTATGTTAAGGACGTTGCCAGGAATATGACCTGGACGGTTAAATTTATTTATAAGTACCAACCACGGTATTAAGACCTACTACACTTTTACTGGTGTTCAGTCTCTTGCCGGAGACTGTCTAGGAAGGTGCCACCGCAGTTCCTATTGCAGCCGACGAACAGCAGTATGCAAACATTTCTGTTCAAGTTTGAAGGGCGCTGTAGCTGGTAAAATTACTGAGGTATTGAGACAACATCTTAAGTCTCAGGCGACGAGCTCAATGTGGTGCAGTGTATCACTTAACATCAGGTGAACTTCCTGTTCTTCTCGTCGCTTTGTAGGATAAAAAAAATTAAAATAATAAGAAAGCGGAACAGGTGCAGTCGTTATTGATGAAATGAAAAATTACTACTCTTTTGTTCCTTTTGATGGCTTTACTTAATCACGAAATCGTGGGCGGATAATCGGAAGTAATTTATGTTTAAGGCTGTACAGCTTATTCAGGCCTCATGATGTTTATGGATGAAAGAGCAGCATTACAGTTTCGACATCTATCAAAGCTAATATGACAATAAGTAGTTGAACAACATTCACGAATTGGACTATTTTACAAAAAAATCATATTTGTGAAGTCTTGAAAGATACTCGTAATTAGTGATGAGCAAAGCAAAAACTAGACCAATTCTTTATATCTATAATAGGTCTCTCTTGGTTTTGGTCTTAGTCTTGCTCGTATAAAATTTTTCTTGGCGTGGATCATTTTTACTCATCACTACTCCTTATACTACCTTCAACCACAATGTAAAATGTAATAATTATTACCGCATTAAAAATATATAGTAAATAACTTTAAACAAGCCTATTATATTTTAAACGCCATTTTAAATTCAATTAAGCAATTAGTATAATTAAGACGTACCGCGTTAAAAATCAAGTGATTTTTTTATTTTTTATACAGATAAAAGATTTAAGGTTATATTCTCTGTACAATACCACTTCTTGTTTTTTAAGATGAAATCTCCGAAAACCATCAATTTTTATATTTGTTGTCATCAAATACGGTAGCCCTTTTTATCTAGTGCACCTAAATTTGGCCTTTGGTCTTGATGACAAGTTATTTTATGTTGACAGCCGGAGACCGCTTCCGAAAATGAAGACAAACGATAAGCACTAATGATACCTTTGATGATGGGACGGAAAAAATATCAATCCACATTAAAAAAAAAATCATATTTTTAAAATGTGTTATTAGCATTATTTAGGCTCCATCGTGTTAATATAGCTCAATAAAACGATAGTTTTAAAAAAAATATTACTTTATTAAAAAAAAAAAGCAGCAATGAAACACAAAATCAAAAACAGCTGATGCTCGGATCAACGAACGCACGGCGCGGCGGGATATCGAGATGTATTTGGTTTCAATTTGAACCTTATTTCATAGGGCCACGGAGCATATAGATTGCGCGCCCGGGCGTCCGTTGATATGATCATCAGCTGTTTTTGATTTTGTGTTTCATTGCTGGTTTTTTTGTTTAGTAAATTAATGTATTTTTTTTATGAAACTATCGTTTCATTTAGCTGTACTAATATGATGGAGCGTAAATAATGTTAATAAAGTTTTTAAAAAAAAAAAATTAAAAAAAAGAAGCCGGATGTACTGGCAACGCAGGATCAGTTGATGTGGAGATCTGATGATGAAATTGTTAATATGTTTTCGTGACTACAGGGAATCGAACCTGCTCCGTTCTTATTTGTAACAGTAATTTTCTCCTCTATCGCCTTATTAATAACAACACTTGCTCGGCGATGCAAAATGTTCACTTTTTACTTTATATAAATAATAAAATAGGTGCTGCTGAATGAGGACATGTGGCCCTATAAGAACTTAAATCTATCTTATCTCAACCACGGATTCATAGGTATTCAAACTTCTATGATCTACCTCTTTTAGAATAAAAAAAAATCAAACGCCTCCTTTTACAAAATAAATATAACTATTTTATATATCTCTTGTTATCTATAGTTTATCGATGTGGAGATCTTTGTTGCGAAGCCAATGTCCAGCAGCAGACGTCTATCGGCTGATGATGTACACGTCTCCCTATTATCTGTATCTAAAGTAGATATCCAGAGATTCATTGACTCATCACGAGATCAATCATCAAGCGAAGGGAGAAGTCTCGTTACGCCAGTAATTTCACTAGCTACAACACTCTTCAAACCGGAGCATAGTAATGTCAGCATAATACTTTTAGTCATCAGAAATAGAACCTGCTGTTGTACCTACCCAGACGGTCTTCGCTCTAAGAGATCTACCGTCGGTGTATAATATGGAAACCGATATGTTCCAAGAACAACAGCTTCCGTAGACACGCGACATCCATCAACCAGCACATGGTCAATAGTCAATACCGCATACGCAAGATCGTTGATTTTTAAACAACAATAAACGATAATTGTGTGCTTAAGGCACTTTTTATGTTTACAATCAATTACGTTACCATTTAAAAATGTAAATAATACGTGAAATTAGGTTTTTTTTTTTTGATACATTGACATATAAATTATAGTCTACAGCTTCTGATAACTATGTAGCCGTTGTTAATTTTAAATAAATCCTTGTATGTGTGTATATAAACTATTAAAGTAGTGTTGTTTTCGCGAAACTCGCAATTTTTCCACTCGCCGTGTGGTCTCGACAGCTTAATTTGATAATTACAGTACGCGAAGTCGTTTCCATAAAAATATATACGAAAAAAAAATCATCATCAACCGAAGGTGCTTTTTAATTCAGTTGGAGATTTTAATGATCGCTTGCAAATCGATCGCTGATCAAACAAAAACTTTGCAGACGCAATCAAACCATCTGGCATTTCCTCCACACGATCCGACACTACGCACTAATTGCTAGTTTTTATATCAATTTCCTCATTGTAATATACAATAAAGTGTTATAAACTACTTCTGGATTATTATCTCGAATTGAACTTTGGATAATAACTATTTTTATAACTGTTATAAGTTTCTATAGTAACGGTTTCTATAGAGTGTTATTTGCGGTCTGATTTTATATTACGGCCAGAAAAGCGTGCGGGGAACAACCAATAATTACTCTGGCCATAAATACTGTTACATAATAACTTTTCTTCTGTTAAATTTTTTTATTATTTTGATTTTGAAACATGTATATTGTTTTTACATATTTTTTCGTGTTCATTATCAAATTACAATTTAGAATGGAGTGTTAAAGAAAATAGGATTACAGTGATCGCCTCGCACAAAGCGGGTATGGAGCCGTCGGTCATATTTCAGACACTTCAAAAGCTTGGTATAAGTCGTATGTTCGTACAGATGCAACACTTCCTCTGACTAAGATCAGAAAAGATCGGGGCAGAGTCGTGCTGTTAAAACTACAAAGGCTGTTAATGCTGGTAAAGCCAGAATTCGTCGAAACCCCATTAGGAAGCAAAAAATCTTATCGCAAGAACTGAAGATTCCCACTAGGACTCTGTCGCGTATTATAAAACAAGATCTGAAGCTCGGCGCTTATCATCGATGTACAGGACATGCCCTAAATCAATCTTTACTATTAAAGAGAGTGGATCGATATAAACGCCTTCTGTCGCGATACGCAGGTGAAAGGCACAGAAATATCCTCTTTACTGAAAAAAAATTCACGCTTGAAGAACACTACAATAAGCAAAATGATAATGGGAAAGAAAGGATGGATTCAGAAATTAAAACAGGTAAAAGGATAGATGTGGAAGTCATTATCTCTCTGATGAGTAAAGACGAAAGTCGGCAAAAGTTTATAAAAATTAATAAAAAAGTGATAGAGAATGTCATAAAAAGAAATCAAGTATAGAAAGAAATGAATAAAATTAAAAGTAAATACATAAATAATAAAGGTTATGTATAGACCAAAGAAAGAAAATTGTAAAGTGAAATTAAAGTAATTAAGCAAAACAAATGAAAAATGTAAAAACAAAAGTAAATTAAAGAAGGATAATAAGAAACAAGAAAAGAAATATGCCAAAGGGATGCTTGTGTCAGGATCGACATGGTGACGGTCTTCACTTGCGGGAGGTATGGGACAAGGAATTGGGATGGAGTAAGAAAGAGAACAAAAGTATAAAAGAAGAGTATGTAGGAAACAAAATGTAAACAGATAAGATAATCAAATAGGATGTTAAGTGAAATGTGTAAATAGGTTCTGATCCACCACACGCAGTGGGAACATTAAAAAAAAAAGATAAAAAAAGCAAAATGATAAAGTGTACACTCACAGTTCTAAAGAAGCTGCTCAAGTGGTCGGAAAGGTACAACGTGGTCATCATCCTGCGTCAGTGATGGTTTGGAGGGGCGTGTCTTATCAAGGAGCCACAAGACTACATTATTGTGAAAAAGGAGTGAAAACTTCAACCAAAGTGTATCAAGATACAGTCTTGGATCATGTTCTGAAACCTCTCAGCAATATACTTTTTAAATATATACCGTGGTCTTTCCAGCAGCACTCTGCACCTGGTCACAAGGCACTAACTACCGAAACCTGGTTTGAAATCAACGTTCCGGACTTTATAGGAGCTGAAGACTGGCCGTCATCTAGCACAGACCTCAACCCATTAGACATCAAATTATAGTCAGTTTTAGAAGGCATGGCCTGCTGCTGCTCTAAACGACACGGTGGCATTGAGTCTCTTAAAAAATCTTTGGAGCAAGCAGTGGCGGTGGTGGTCATTTCCCTTGGAAACAGCGCGAAAATCCATAGGTTCGTGGCCAAACAGATTAAAGCCAAAGGTGGCCATTTTGAATAGAATATTGTTTTTTATTTTTTGCTTAGATTAATAAATATGTAGTTATAAATTTTAATAATATTATATTACTTCATTAAAAAATTGCATTTTTATTTGTAACAGAACTTATGGCCGGACTAGGTATATAAATATATATATATATATATATATATATATATATACTATGTTAACGAAGACTAGACTTTTGATTATGAGAAATATTTTCAACTAAAACTTTGGATGTAACTTATGTTTTGACAGATATTTTTTTTATTTATTTATTATCTATAAAGATTAAAATGTTTTTTTTTTTATATTACGCCGGTAAACCGTGTAGTTTTGTCTCGGCGTTGTACATCTTTGTGTTACAATCGTTTCCGTTCTTAATACTGGCTCATTACTTACCACCCGATCAAATTTAAATAAAAAAACTAAAATCAACAACAGAAATAATATTCTACAAACTATAAGTCGTGCATCATCATTACGTTGGGTAGTTTTATGAAAACATTACCTACCCCCACAATGACATATTCTCACGTATTCCAGTACGTATTAAATAAATATTCCCACTTTATTTATTATCTTTGTATGCAAAATAATATATAAATTATTATATAATGTTTCACTAATCGATGCTACATCACATTTGCAACTTAAAACTTACTCTAACTTAAATCTAATGTTACTCATGTTATCAGTTTTATTAAACTGTTTTATCGGCTTCTTTAAGTTTTTATGATATAGGTCTCTTGCCGCAGACCGTCTAGGTAGGCTATCACCGCAGCGCCTATTTGTTATGCAAACTTTACTGAGTTCCGGTTTGAAAGAAGCTGTAGCTACTGAAATTACTGGAGTAACAAGACTTATGTCTCAAGGCGAGCGCAGTGCGGTGCAGTGTATATCGTCCTAACTATTGCCACATTCCCATGGGTATGGTATCACTTACCATCAGGTGAACGTCTCGCTCACCTCATCGCTTCTTCGTATTTGCGTTCAACGATCGTATCTTCGGAATATTAATATTTATCGAGTTCGTTTATGAATACACCGAGATCATATTACGTATGACAATAGGCTCATATTTTATTTCGTTATGTGCGTCCGAAATACTGCGGGGACGTAAAAATATGCAGCCGGCTGCCCACCAGCTACCCACCAGTTACCTGCCGCCGCGCGCGTGTGGAATCCTTAACAATGCATATGCTCGATGCACGATCCGTTCCACTACTGTGTAATTTCATTACAAATACTCACTCGAACAGACTGGGGAATAAGCTGTTACTTAACTCCATGCTAAGTTATACAAATGTCCGATACTTAGGTGACGATGTGGACAAATGATATATTTGGACTACTTATTTTTTGATGACACACTGCTGGTAGATTTCCTAATATTCGGCCGAGTAGAACTATACCAACGCAAAACATTTCTACAGTAGGTCTGTCTTCAATTAGTATTAAATATATCATCCTAGCCAGCCTCACCTGCTCGTGGTGCACCCTGCTAATCAACAAACGAGGCTCTGGCTCCCACCAACCCGCATTGGGTCAGCGTGGTGGGATATGGCCCAATTCTTCCCATATGAATTGCTATCCGATCGATGTGGGAATCTTTAGGAGAGGCCTACGTCCAGCTGTGGACGTCTATAGGTTCATGATGATGATATCATCTGTAGATGATGGGAAGACGTTAAAAGAAGTCACTGGTCCAGAATGGATTCGTATAATCGAATAAGGATAAAAGTATTTGGGAAATTTTTTGAGGCCATTTTCGAAAGACAATATTAATAGTTTATATGTGATTATAGATTTTTTTTTTTGTTAAATGAATACTAAATAAATAAAATATACATGTATTCCCGATATGCGTTATTAAAAAAAAACTATACATAAAGTAATTATCAAATATTATTATATTCTAAATCATAGAAATTTATTAATAATAGCTTTGACATCTGAAAGCCTTGTGGTCTTAGATAAAAATAATAGGATTAAGGTAAACCATGCCTGTCGTAGAAGACGACTAAAAGGGTCTTCGGGATCACGAACCTTGAACCTGTCGCTCGATAAACGAGACCTAAGAGGACGATCAACGCACAGTTGAAGGCTTTTGTCCTTCATTGAGGCGTGTCTAGGTATAATGTGGGGGGGTATTTACACCGGCGCGTTCTAAGGAACAGGAGATCAAGGAATCTCTTCTAACGAACTGATGACCACCGAGGATGTTGTAGCGGGTAGAAATCCCAAACAACCCAACTTCCGTCTAAGAGCAGGGTATCTTTAACAGAATTCTCTTTCCAATACTAAAAAATACTGCAACTGCCTACAAGGCGTGGCTGTTACCACTTGCCGCATGAGACCTGGTGTTGATCCTAGGTGATGTTAGAGTTTAAATTACGATAGGGTTTTATCTAAGCTGCTAAGTTACCACCATTGCTAACTCCATATCACTGGTCCCGCTAAAACATAGGAGACCAGAGTATAAATGGCGTGGCATCGTCACTTAAAATCACGTAAAAGTTAGTACATATGGCAAAAACAAAAAAAATTTACTTAATAATTTATTATAATTGTTTCTTAATGATTTCTTATAATTTTAACTTTCTTAAGGTTCTCGCGTAAATAATTTATGTTTATGCCTTAGCAATAATCGTAAAGCAGTAAAATACTAATTCTAGAAGATGACCGTAACCAACGTTGACTACATTTTATTCGGTTTTTTTTTTCTTTTGCTATTTAATTTGTGTTATACGAGTTCAAAGGCCTCCAAATTAAAACCTAATAGAGGTTCGGAGCGTCGTATAAATATTTATTAGGTACTCTTCAGCCGCGCATTAATTACGGAAGCTTCTGCTCCAAACTCTTCGACGCTAGGTTATACTGGCCGATGTCAAGGTCAATGTAACAAAGTCATTGCCAGTCGGCACCAGTTCACTGGTGATCGTAAATCTTACCAAACACTGTGGAGCTAACGATCCGGTCCCATATATACTCATCAAGCTTGTCTATTGCTGTCGTTACCGTATTATAGTAAGTTATTCAATTTTATGTTAGAAATATAAGAAACGACTAGAATTAAGAAATAAAGATTAAAGGGTAGTTGTAAAAAAATATTTGCTATAAGGTTAAGAACAATATAGTCAGGAGTAAGTGTAGATAGACCTTCAAGGATCTCGGAAATACTAAAAAATTGCTTGTAAAATCTACCACCACTAGTCTCCTTTATCAGGAATACCAAGTATTTATCACCAAGCTGTAATGGACAATCATTACTTCTTTACGAACGTTATAGTTATCAAACTTAAGTAAATTACCGTAAAATCTAATACATAAATGTTGACGTAGGAAAAACAACTCGATGTCATATATTTCCTTAGAAACAGCCTCAAGTTATAATTAGCCGGTAATTAGCTGATTAATTATTAGAAAATTCCAGGTGATATTGTAACCTACTGGTCTGCAAAAGTCTCTCGCTGTAGACGGTCTTATTATGACGTACTATAGTCACATATATATATATATCACGCCTCGTTCCCAATGGGGCAGGCAGAGACCACTGCAGTCACAATCACACACAACCACGCCCCTGTTATTAAATGTTATCAAAACAAAACAACTTACTTACCATTTTCAATAAATATGTTGACATTTAGTGTAAATAACTTAAGCACGATACTAGAGGAATGTTCGCGAATCTCGCGTATCAGAAATATACTCTGCAACGGAAGGCGACAACTTTGTTTAATACAAAATAACAATGTTTATATGTTTAATAAGAAAATATCATCGTTTTAGGTGCATTCACCTTGCGCAAGGTTAACTGGACATTAATCATTTGTTTTATATTAAAAATAATTACTTTATGTGCAAAAGAAAAAGCTGTAGTGATTGTACCAAGTCATCGGATCGAATACACGCATTTGAGAAGTGGGGATTCCGTAGAATGCTTTAGATCACGTGGAAGCTGTTTGTCTCCAACGCTCAGGTCCTTTAAAGAGCTAACTGCAAACGTAGGCTGATAACAACTATCATGCAAATATAGGTTGCATTTTACGGACTTCAAAGAGCATCCCTTTATGAGTTCTCAAGGTTGATCCTGGAAGGCAAAATTATTGGAAAACGTATACCTGGTGTACAGCTGAAGAAATGTTTTGACGATATAAAGGAGTGGACCGGGATTAAACAGCATCAGTTAAATAGAATACCTGAGGATCAAATTGGTTTTCAAACCAAATGATGATGATGTCAATTATATCAAATTTTATTAACCTGACAGAAAAGTTTACTCTCTAATATACTATACTGCTAGTCAGTTAAATAAACGTTTTTTTTAATAACTGAGAGGTATCACTAAAAAAGAAATACATGAATATCCTTATTAATATTTCACTACTAGGACTCGAGGCCTCTCGTAAAACCTTTATCCACTATACTTACCAAGTGTGGTTTGGTAAATTTTATACGTCCATGCTATCATTCTTGGAACATATCGATTTCCTGGTGACGTTTTCCTTCATAAGACACACAGGCTTGGTGGGGATAAAACCCACACTCACCCTTTACAGATAACTATCACGATTACATTAGTAAACTTGATACATTTGTATCAATGTTTAAATTATTTGTGTGGAAGTTAGAAAGTTACATTATATAAAAAACCCTTGAATACCGAATCAGCTTTAACTTCGTATGCTTACTTGCCTTTTACAGATAAGGAAAGAATATGTGATATGCATTGCTGTCCGTGAATGGATATCGATCGGAAAGTAAAATCGGCAACGGAACCAAACTGAATTTATTATAGTTGAAGATATCTCTTCATACTTACATTCACCGTTTATCTGTATCTAAAAGTGGAAGACAAAAATGAGGATGATAATCTCATAATAATGTTATTTTGGTTTATACTGATTTAGATACAAAATTGTTTTAACTTCATCAGTATTTTTAACCTCGCGATCGCTTTCCGGAATACTGTGCGATAAGCGAATGCCAGTTAGGGTTTAAGGGAAGCTCTATAAGACCGCTAAAGACCTACGATGTTCTATGATTCAAAGTGCTGGCCCGCAACTAGGGCACAAGAGCAAAAAATGCATGTGGCAGAAATGCGTATATTTTGGGCAGGAGGAGTTGTCCTAGAAGACAGAATGAAGAACATATATGTCAGAGGTTCCATTAAAGGAAAACCGGTTCAAGAAAAAATGGTAGAGACGCTTGCGCTGGTACGGCCATGTTATGCGAAGACCAACAACGTACATAAAAAGAGAGGCCCTGGGAGACTTCCGACTAGTTCGTTGACGATGGTGAATAAAGATCTAAAGAATAACAAATTCACAGAGGCTATAAACAAAATAGAGATAAATTTAGAAGAATGACCAGAAGGGCCAAGCCTAAGTAAAGACAGGACAAGTTCTAGTAAGAAGAAGAAAGAAGATCAGTATTTCTAGCCTGTGTTTCTAATATTCTACATTTCTATTCTTTCCTACATTTTTGTTCATCTAAGTTTTGTTTTTCTTGTGAAAATATTATATTGATATTTAAAGTATTCCTTTATGAAGATATGATGTATTCATCAAATAATATTAAATCAGTAACAAATGTTTCACATTTCATTATTTTATATACAGTAGTAAAAATCATTTATCATTACAGGTCATCATTAAAATGATTAATGCTTAGTTAGCTTTAATTATGATTATTCTATTACTGTAACAGTTTTTGAGTTGAATATCTCAAATTCAAGGCAAATATAATTTAAGTAAACCTGTATTTGTTCATTTGGAAAAAGTGGTATACTTAATAACTTAGAACGTACGTACTCAAATATAAGATATTAAAAAAAATATCTTTAATATACGAGTAGTTACAGCATTGTGAATTAATGAATCGAACCTACATACCTCTTGATATACCGTTGGTAGGAGGACATAATAAAATAATTAATCCTTCAATCACCAGTACCAGTTCTGTAGGAACAAAATCATATGGAGCATATAAATACCGAACTATAAAAAAAAATTACTAGATCCGTCGTATGTAATAATAAATATATGGGCATAAAATTTAACAACGCCAAACTACTGTAGCATTACTCTACCGGTATTCGAACCAGGAACAGTCGTTTGACATGCGACTCTGCGGGGCATTTAGAGCAGACGCAAAAAGATTAAAAGCATCAGCTATATTTTTTTTTATCATAAACCCAATCGTCCTTTTTTTTATTCAATTAGGCAACGAGACGAGCCGGACGTTCACCAGTTCCCTCTGCTCATAACAACGTGGCGTTAATTAGGATGATTCATCACCACTTTCTGCTTGATGTACGTTTAGTCTCGTAACGCCAGTTATTTCACCAGCAGCACCCTTCAAACCGGAACACAGTACTGTTTGGCGATAGAAATTGGTGCGTCGGTGGTGTCTACCTAGACGATCTCCGGCAACAGGGACCTGCCACTAGTACTCTCGTATCGTAAGGAGATATTTCTGTATGATTAAGTGAATTTTAACGTTATATTTTAAAATTATGTTTTGGTTATATTCAAAGTGAGAAATGAGACAAACTCCTGAACATAGACACAATAAAAATCACTAGTGGAGAAATCACAAATGAGAGAAATGATGTTTGAAGCAATCGTATCTGAATTTTTAAACAAATATCCAGTAGCAAAACTTATACAGTGAAAGCAAATCTTGTATTTGGTATATCTTAAATAGCCATTAAAGAATTTACTCACAAATCACATATATAATAGATACAGTTTTAAACAATATCTCTATAAACAACAATTGTTATTACAATACAGAAACAACATTCACATTTAATGTTTTTCATATAATCTTAAATCCACATACAGAAGTACATCGTTACCGTGCACCGACACAATTGAAACCCCTTCATATGGTCAATGTGGTCTTTAATAATACTAGGAGGTATAAAAAAATATTATTTAATCTCTCTTAGCTACTATTAATTCAGAAAAAATAAGACATAAATCAATTAGCTAGATTAGACCTTTCCCAGGATACGTGGTATTTTTTTTTATTTTACAAAGTGACGAGATGAGCGGGACGTTCACCTGATGGTGTGATACGCCTGCCCATAACAAAGTGGCGTTAATTATGATATATTCACCATCACAGTGTGCTTGATATATAAGATGTTTAGTCTAGTTATCCCACTAATTTCACAAGCTGCAACTGCCTTCAATCACTCATAAAAAAGGGACCACTATTTTTTTTTAATTCTATGAAGCGACGAGACTAGCTAGACAAGCATCTCACGGTAAGTGATATACCTGCCCATAACAAAGTGGTGTTCATTAGGATATATTTATCACCAAATTGTGCTTGGTATATAAGATTTTTAATCTCGTTACCACAGTTATTTCACAAGCTGCAAATCCTGCAATCCTGAACGCAGTAATGTTTGCATATTACTCTTTGACGGTAGAAATAGGAGCTTCGGCTGGTACCTACCTAGACAGTCAGCAATAGACACTGACCAACAGTAGACCAGAACAGGATATAGTTACTTTATAATTAAAAATACCGTAAGGATCTATAAGAAGGAGGATCTATATACATATAATAGAAAAAGTGTATATTTATGACCTATGTGGACTCCAAAACAGCTGGACCATCTCCGGCAACAGAGAACCACCATTAGTGTAATTTTCGTCGTAGAATACCGAGGGTACGGCACTCCCTTTGCTTCAAAGGTTATCCTTCTGAGGTTAATAGTAATTTATTCAGCTTAACGAGAATATTGTAATTTTTTTATTTTCTCAATCGGTGCGATGCTGGGACGTATGCCGGACAAAGAGCCTTATGTTAACAACCTCCTCGAGGAGACGTTTTTCTCATTTCTACAACATTATGCAAATTGTTTTGCTACGCTGAGCGTTGAGAGGATCCTTTAAAGTAACGTTGCTGTATCTGCAAGTTATTACCTTTACGTTTGCCGTTTGAATATCGTATATTGATCGCTGTGTTCACTACAGCCCTATTGCTCCGTATCGCAGAAAATAAAACATGGGTGATCATCTGTTTTTTTTTTTTTTTAATTGGAAATGTCAGTCGCTTTAATATTACCGGTTCGACTTTGTTAATACACCATGTTTTTGTTTGGTTCATTAGCTTTACCGGGGCTTAAATATCTTTTTATTGCATTTTTTGTCGCTAGCCGTGTAAATATTGGGCGATATTGTTTTTGTCGATTACAAGCGATAGAGCGCTCAATTTGTATAGAAATAAGGTATAAATGTAGCCTAGATTGATTAAATATACAGATTTGATAATAATTAATAGGTCACAGTCGTGTACGAGCGTTTTGCAAGCGCCGTATTTATTTATTAATCGACATATATACAACCTAATGAGCTTATTTATAATGCACAGGGATTTATTATCTATGTTTTTATTACTTTAATTAAGTTGTGATGATTTTGAATAAAGAGTTATATTGTGTATAGTAAATTTAATCATAAAGTAATAAATTTTTTCGTGTATATTTATTATAAAAACGTGAATTTTCTCATAGTGTACAACGTCCTTGAACTCACTCTCGAATGGTAATCAATTAGAATATAAAACAGATCGCTCATTCTTTAAAAAATCTTTAGAGGTTGAGAAAATCTAAATATCTTACATCATGTATGCATTAATCTTATAACTAGGTATGTATTTATGCAAACAATTTGCCATTTTGTAAGATTATAATTATTTATTCTTGCGAATTAACATTAATAAAATTTTATCAAACATATGATTTCGTATTTCTCAAATTGGTTTGAAAAGCGTTGTTTTTTAAAAAAAAAATTCATATACAATTTATAATACACGTAAATTGTTTTCTATACTAGAATAAAATTTTAAGTTTAATTTAAAAAACAAACTTACCATGTAATTCCGATTAGAAATAAATTTGGAGTATCACAGATATCTATGCACGTGTCTCTAGCACAAAGTATCTAAAGCACCGAATGAAAAAAAAAAAAAACTGTTCTAAATTCTCAAAGCGCGCCAAACCGCAGAAATGTGTCAGTGGCGTGTCGCGGCGGACGGCCTAGGGCGCATGCGTGAACGGAATACCAATGACAGTTGATACAAAAAAAAAAAAAAGACGAACCGATATTGTCACTTTTCGAAAATATTTTGGGAGCGGTTGCGTCGCATCGATGGCAGGCCTTTGAATGGCGCGTCGCGCGATACATCCGAGACTGGCTAACAAAGTGGCAGGACATCGACTTTATAAATTGGCTTTGTCCATCACGGCGTAACTGTATATGCCTTCGGCTAGAAGTTTCGGCTGTGGCGTACCGATCGGATGCTTCGTTCGCTAATCGCTAAACGCTTTCGACGACATGATTCGCGACACATATGTGACGATTTATCAAACATAACAATAACTTAAATTTAAACTTTTCACATCAACGTCATAAATCCTGATACATTGTTTCCTCAAGTGTCTAAAAAAAAGGAAGAGAGAATAATCCTCGCCATCCAACGCGGTTATGTTCGCGCGGTACTTTTATTGTTAATAGGAAATATTAATCTATTATTTGAATTAGTTTATAATAATAGATTTTTTTACTAAGATCTATTCCTACGACCGCTACGTTCTCATGATGGTAAAAGATTGGCACGACCACACAATGTGGCGCTAATTAAAATTATATACACTGCATCACATTGTACTCGTCTCGACGTCACACAAGATCTTAAGTCTCATTACTCCAGCAATTGCATCAGCTGCAGCGTCATTCATACGGGAACACAGTAATGACTAACTAATGTTTCGTGGTAAAAATAGGAGCTGCGATGACACCTACCTAAAAGGTTTTTAGCAGAGACCTACCACCGATATATTCAAACGTTATTATAATCCATCTATCTATATATAAATATACGAGTTTCCATCTATCACGAGAGATTCATCACGATATCTCTGGAGACATAAGGTCTAGAGATTTGAAATTTGGTAGGAATGTTCGTTTTGCCGAATATAGATCAGTTAAGAGCGGATTTTACAAAATCCCTTTCTGAAAGATAGTTATGAGGGTGTTACGGCCAGCAAAGTGGAAGGTGAACAGCTAGTAATATATAATAACATAGACTAAATTTTTCTTGACCTTGGTATAAAACAACTAACCACTACGTCTTCAATTTTGATGCAACAACCATATTTACATCTTGGAGATACTACATCGATTCAATTGATCAAGCTATTTACGTCCGAAACTAATCTCCTAATGATAGTAATCCTAGACAATCATTGCCTAATTTTTTGGACTATAAAAAGATTGCGGTGCTCTCCGTAAAAGAATCCAGACTTTGTCGCAACGCACAAAGAATAACCTACAAAGAAATTTTAGTACATAGATATCACTCAGAATCATAGTGGTTTTTTAAGAGTACTCCACAATAAAAAAAATTCAGACAAATCCAGAGAGAATTTGCTCTAATTAAAAAAGGACGGTATTACCTAAAATTTGTTAACATTATGAAAATAGAATTTAGGGTTTTATATTATGCCTAAGGCATTATTTGCCGTGATGTGATCTACGCGGAATTAAACGTCCCACTGAGCTACGAAGACAAAACCTAGTATCACATTATTGTGATCAGATTTACTACTCTAAACAATGATATACAGAAAGATTAAGTATGAAGGTAGAATACAGTGTTATTGTGATATAAATAAATACATAAAAAAATTTTAAAACAGCTGAACTCAATGTAACTTACAAAACAATCAATCAACTTTAAATGTCGCATAGACTTTTAAGTTACTTTACACAACGTACAAAATCATATTTTACATATAAATGGCAAAAATTAATCATATAATAAACAAAAACATTTCTAAATATCTTCTTTCTTATCAAACACTAACACTTAAGAAATACTATCAAAAATTAATCAAACAATGCGTGGAATTTGAAAGGAGGATGTATCATCATCATCGTGTTATGAATTGTTCCAGCTCAAGAGCGTCTGTTAGATATGAAGCAGATGTATGAAAATAAAAACAGATCTAACAGAAGCAGTCTAACCTAATAAGGTATAAATGGTGTTAAATCAAATCGGACATTAAATGCCAATAAACGGATTCGGGTGATATAAGTATCCTTTTATTAGTCACATAACGATTGTTAGTCCCACCGTGGTGTCGTAAAAGTACGTTTCAATTAACTGACTCATTTGTTTAGATGGAAGGATCATGATATTGACCGCTAATATTTTTTACCATAAAACTACAAAAATGTATCGGGAGGAAAATCTTGGAAAAGATACTCTGTCTTCTAGGGGGAAGGCAGAGTTATGTGGTGATTTTTACCGACTAAAACCCCCCTCGGTGGTTAACATCGGCGTTTGGAGAGGTGACGGGATCTCAGTTCGGAACACAATCGCGGCCTCGCTAACGCTATGTTGGGATAGCCTGTCCCGGTGTCTGTCTTATGCAGACCCTACCAGCCTCGTGAGTACTTCAATGACCGGTAACCACGTCCAGCCATCGTCCTCCTCAGGGTCGTTTAAAACGCGATATGAACCCCTATCCTAACCACCAACAACCCCAAAGGCAGTTAAGTAGAGGAACACCATTCACTGGTGCCGGTCTCGGAGCGAACGATATATATTTGTTCCAACTCTTTGTTCTGTATTTTTTCACCATCATTAGACGATACAGGTTTACAATTACACATAGATCAGCGAGGAGGGAAATCTTCTAAGAAGATGCTCTGTTTCTAGGAAGAGAAGGTTATGAGGGATTTTTACCCACTAAAATCCGCTCCGGTGGGCGTCCTCACTACATTGCAGGAGGCCCCGGGATCTCCTACGGAACACATCGGTACCTTCCGGCATTACGCGATTAGCACGTCTCAAGGAGAGCTGTATAGCTGTATAGCTATATATCTAGAGCTGTATAGCCACCTAGGTACCCTCGCTTTGGTACGACAAGCACTATACCCTCTCGTACTTGTTGTTCATCCCAAGATCGCTTAGTGGACAATGTAGACCTTTAAAGCCCATGAATCTGAAAACCCTTTTAGTTGCTTATAATATACATTGTATACCTTAGTCTTATTCTTAATAGTTCGAGACTACAGGGCAAGGACTATCTACGACCTTCACAAGAGGGACGTTCCACCACACCAACATGCGTCTATCGGTAACTGAACATAATAAGATTACAATCTGTACAATTTCTAGAATAATAATGTGTTATTGTATTACAAACGTTGTAATTAAATCAATATTAAAGTCATGGCCGTTCAAACATACGTCGGACCCTTCATTTTTAATAATAAACATCGACAGTCGATGTTGATATTTGATCGCCTCGTGATTTTTATGAATGGGCGGGAACGCATTGTAAAAGTACTGCGTTCTGTCGGCCGACATCTTAAATATCATAGACTATATAATCAAAGATAATAAATCACAGTTAAATATTAATATAAATATTTAAAATGTCAAACGCTAATAGCTTCCGAGGGTGTAAAGAGACCCGCACAACAATTCACGGCACCCAGACAAACCTCAGCTGATCGTGGTGCATCCTGCTAATCAACAAACAAGGCTCTGATTCCCTCCAATTCGCATTGGGCCGGCGTGGTGGTAAATGACTAAAATCCCCTCACATGATCTACAAACAACGGCCCCTAATCTCCGGCGGTACTGGAGCCAATGCTGACGGTAAACCGATCAAAATGAATATCTTTGGTGAAGGCCTATATCTAGCAGTGGACATCCATCGGCTAATGATGATGATGAATAGCTTCTGTAACGCAATAATAAACCGATTGCCTAGTAACACGGAAGTCACCAATTCAGTTCCAGCGCGTGTACTTGAAATTGACGCTCGTGGTTTATATAACTTTCATAAGTTTTATTTAAAAAGACAGAACCCAAAATAATTTATACAAATCTCAAACTTCATAACCTCAAAACTTATAAAGCATAAACCGCTTAAAAGTTAACCCATAAATCTAAATAAAATATTAGTCTCAGTGTGACGGTGTTGCAAGTGATAAAAATTATTAGCAAGATGGTAGAAACGTGTAATATTATAGATGCCGTTCTAAACAACTCGATAAAAAGTTAACTGATTAATTAATTACTTAAAAAAAAAGCTCCTCACCTACTTAACAGGAAATTAATGTCATATAATTGAGCTTCGCCCTACAAAAGCAATTAAGTTAGAATAACATGGCAACACATTTAATATGATATCGATAAGAAAACGATAAACTCTCGATTCTATATATCCTCTATTAATTACTAGAGGTGAAAGAATAACGCGAAACCTCAATCTGATAAGAAAGTCATCTGATAACTTGTATCAAGAGATGGACACAGATTAATTATCCCAATTAATACGCAAATCCCATATATTTTCTTTCATCTATGGTAAGTTTAAGTTTTTATTCGTTGAAGCTACGACATGAGAGAGACATTAATCTGATGGTAAGTAATGCGCCCATTCATAACAATGCAGCGCTAGTTAGGGTGGTAAAAACTGCACAGTAATATACTCTTCTTGTGAAACAAGATATTAAATATAGTTACCACAGTAATTTCACTAGCTATAATGTCCTTCAAACCGGAACACAATAATGATTGTACAGTACTTTTTAGCGGTAGAAATAGACGATAAGGTAGTATTCAGACAGTCTCCTACGTTAAGTGAATTGCTAACTTTAAATAATATGAAGTATATTATTTATTATATATTAAGTCTCCATTACTATCTCATAGTAAAACAATATTCCTTATTATATATTTTTTTTTTTTTATAAGCTAATATAACTCCGTCAACGTTAATGTAATGAACATCCAAAGTTTTTAAAATCAGTTTATAGTTATAATTCTCATCTTAAGATTAGTAGTAGTAAATGTTATTATTATGAGCTAAAATCGAAATCTGGCTTATCTTCTTCGACTATAAACAAAGCGAGGATTTATTGCTGCCCCTTGTGTAATTTAATTAGGGTTTTTATGTATTTTTTTTTTCTCATACTCCTCTTTTCAATCCGTACATGTATACAAACACATACACGCGTATATATACCCAAAATAACCTATATATATGCACACACAGATGACTTCAAAAACCAATGAAATATATATATAACACACATGCAAACATACAGACCATTTATTTTTTAAAAAAACAATTTGTTAATATTTTAATTTCTATATTTATAAAAGATTGCATTAACGTAACGTTGCAACTGGGAGAGGATACTTTTTCCTGAGATACAGATTATATTTCTAGTTCAGGACCAAGGGGCTTCAAGTGTCGAAGACATGTAAAATAAAGCAATAAGTTATCTTTATCTTGCCTTATTATTGTAATGCAGACAAGTCAATTTTAGATGTATAAAGGTGATTAGATTTAAAGTTCTAACAATACAAGCGAATTCCGATACAGAATGTTTCTGCAGAAAGGCATCACCTCACGTGGGCGATGAGGCAAAAAATCGGTGTAATTTAGATACCAGGCACCGGTGAGAAGTTGCCAGCCTTCATCGATATGTACACTAAATCCAGCATGCCGGAAAGTTAACCTTCGTTTCGCAAATAAAATGCATCATCCGCACTTACAGACGGATAAACAAAAGTTAACGCTTCATGTTCACTATCACATTATAAATGGATTTAAACGAAGTAACCATTTGCTCAAGCTATTGTTGTAAAAAATATTTTTCTACTTTTAACGTTCTACAACGGTATTATTGAAGAAATATTGGGTAATATTTCAAATTTACAGAAATCCATAAAAGCCTTAAAACTAAACGTTAGAGATAATTTTATATTTATCTCAAAAATAATAGACTAATCTATATATATATAGGATATATCCAGAGATTCATCGACTCATCACGTGATATCCGAAATTGTTAGATGTGATCACTCAAAATTTGGTAGAAATATTGCTTCTGCCATTTAGAGGTCAGTTTAGAATGGGTTTTACAAAATTACTGAGCCACCCACTGAGCTTGAATTTCCGGTGAAGGAAAACAATGTGAGGTAATCGATACATCCCAAGAACAACGGCTTTCGTGAACATCGTGGTGAATAGTATCAATTCTCTCCTTGTACAAGAAAGCTCCGAATCCCAGATGTGAGAAAATTTATAGGGTTGTTTATAAATAACCCTTTTTCTATACAAGATTACCTGAATCTACTGAACGAGGGGTATATATTATAACAATTTCCCAAAACATAAGGAGCACCAATAAATCTTATCCTGTTAAACGACCATTAAAATTCCAATTCTTTCCACATACAGCCATTCTTTAAAATTCATGTCCACAGATAAATAATCAAACAGATATTCGGCGTCTTTAAGTTATCGTGCTCAAAGCATCGACTTAAAGTACAGGATACTGCTTGAAACTTTATTAGAGTTGACTACATATTATTCAATAATACATTGGTATCGATGTCCTTGAATGTTAGAGACATCGGTCCAGCCATTCAGATACTTATGAAGTAATTTGCTGATTCACAACGATGGTTGTTACAAACATCATACGCTTATAACTTGGACCGATGCCTAAGTTCTCAAAAATAGCAGACTGATAATGACCGCTTTATGGATTTGAATAACAACACAGTTGTCTTCAGTCTAAACTAAAGAGTTTTTTATTTATGAATACTTAAAATTTTGTCCATGGAAACGTTCATTATACTCCGAATATACATAAAGATCATCCGATATATTAATATATTAGTTTTATTTTTATATAAACACTCGACACAATTTTTACATGGTATTAAGTTACAAAGAGGTCATACATGATGTAGTGTACTCGGCCAGAATATATTAGAACTTGTGGTGAACGGTATACTTTTTTATATATACATATTTTATAATAAAATATCTATATATACTTAATAATATGCAACGTATTTTTTACGTTAAACCATAATTTCTGTAACAATAAAAAGATGTAAAATCAGATGGACTACCCACCTATTACAAGCGATCAGACGTGAGGGGGTGCAAAAAGCAAAGGTCCGCATCTGGTGGAAGGCACCGAGGAGGGCCTTTGTCCAACAGTGTAAAATCTGATGATGACATGTTATTTTACATCAAATTTGCGTTTTTCTTACTCTTACCTCCTCCATGCCATCGGTTTATAACTAAATGGTTTAAAATTTTTATTAATTCCCATGAAGTATGTATTGTGATAGAAATCAAATATATATAGGGTGCCGCAAAAATAACCTTATAAAAAGTACCTTATTACCTGTGTTATAAGGTACTTTTTATAAGGTTATTTTTGCGGCACCCTATATATACTTTACGCACATACGTATTTATAGTTATATATTAAAAACGGTCATAAATATACACATCGAAAGTTTAATCGAATAATCTAACCACAATTCCAAGTGGAATATTATTCCTACAGTATAAGAACCAGGATGACGACAAATTACTTCGCGAGATAAAAGAAATTGTTATCAGCAATCCATTTATCTTTAGTCACTTGATAATTTTGTCGCTTGCAAATTAAAGTTATTCCTAAGTTATATTTTCAACTTGATTATTTTAATTATCTTTGACATTTACTTGTTAAGTAAACTCGTTTGCTATACCAGTTAATAGATTGTTACTTAAGTGTATATCAAATTATAGATTATATGATTTACTAAGTAAAAAATTCATTATATATTGAATATGCTAAATAATTTATCTCTAAAAACTTAAATATCTTATATAAATCTAGACGGCGACAATATATTGTATTGAGTACTCCCAAAAGTAAACGCAATGTTTAGGTTCATTAGAAGTGCTATTTTTAACCAACAGGAGTTTAATGTTTTACATATATGTACTTAAAAAAAAAATTGTGCAAAATATTGTACTACGATATAGAAATCATCATAGATATACTACTGAAGAAAGAATATATCTTGTGTCATGTTGATGACCACAAATGATTCTAAGTAGAACAGTCAGTAACGGACTTAAAAAAAACTCATGATTTAAGATTACCGTAAGGACGAAATCAATTTTTTTATATCAGTCAATAACTCCTCTAATGTCTTTTATACTGGTGATAACTAATATGTTACTAGTACGTAAACATATTCAATTTTTTTTTTCTTAAATATAATTATTCATAAACTTCCGCATAGCTTGATGAAAAACAAGTGACTTTCAAGGCCTTAATCTTGTTATCCTGCTTCTTGATAGGCATTGATTACTTAAAAAAAAATTACTTAATATGTAACCGCTGACAGTTAATAATAAATTGACAACTTATTTTATTATTAATTACTTAATAATTTACTGATAAAAAAAAGTAAAACGGTAGGTTCTTATATATTGTACATATATTTATTGAAAACTATATTGTACGATATTTGGTGGAAGACATTGGAGAGGGCCTGTATCCACCAGTGGATAATCAAATGCTGATGATGATGTCATCGTAATTTATGAATAATCTTACAATTTACTAGAATGGTTTTAGATTAGATATCATAATAAAACCATAAACAGCTCTCTTAGTTTCACCACTGCTGGTACTAGAAGCCTTCTTTCAAAAAAAAAAGTCCAAATTATTTATGCGCATTGCTAATGCGAGATCTACCATATCACATGTCTACGTATTTTTTTGTTATTGGAACATGTCGCCTTATTTACAGATATTATATTTTCCTTAAACGGAAGCTCACTTCTCGGTTTCATTAATTTCATAATTATACCAAAAATAAATTACTTTGACCTTACGTTCTAAATCTCGTAGTAAAAAACAGTCTTCTACTGTCTAGATATGATACAGTAAGCGGTAGATAAACCACATATTTCTAAATTAACTCTGTATTCTTTCCCAGATGTGAAATAACTTCGCTACTCGGAGTTCATTGCATTCTCGTGAAATTAGATCTGAATCCTGTGCACAACTCACGGGAACCAAGCCAACCTCACCAGCTTGCGGTGCACCCTTCTAATTAACAAACGAAGCTCTGGCTCTCACCAATCCGCATTGGACCAGCGTGGTGGCTAATAGCCCAAATCCCCCAGCCTGTAGATAGCCTGTTTGCCACCTAAGTGGTATAAAAAAAAATCCACCAATCTGAACCCCTTCAAACGACGCCCCTTGTGGGCCGCTCTCTGTTTTGTTCAGTGCGATTTCAATAACATGTTATTTATCTGAGCTGCTCACGTTAAAACCATTTGACAGGTTGATAAAAATAAATTATACTGTAAATTTAATAATCACATAACCAAATTAATCTATTATTGATAGTCTATAGATTGTTTAATTATTTATTGATCTAACATCCTCTTATATACCCCATAAAAAAAAATTAAATAAAAGACATGTCCACTTATATTACATATATTTCAAGATTTTGTTCTCAAATATCATCTACAATCGTAAAAACATACTGCCACATATTCATATATTTACAATTCACAACTCATTTACACGACAATAATTAAATCACAAAATTAAAAAAAAAAAAAAAAAGAATTTCGAAAGAAAAAAATTAAATAAACGACAGTCCAAAATCCGTTTTGCTGTACAAGTCATTTGATCAATATAATACATTACACCACACGCGGAGCGGAATATTTACAATGTAGAATACTGCTTGCTGTTCAGGAGACGAGCGACCGTCGACCGTCATCCGACATCCATCAGACGAATTAAAAACGCGAAATACACAATACCTCATCATCGTCAGCCAATGATCACAAATTAGTAACGATACAATAACCAACATGCACTAACAAGTACAACATATCAACTTTAATGTAATTACGATCAAACACTAACTATAAAGTTTTCAATCTGTTAAAAACGATAAATAATAAACAATACCAACAAATGAGATCATCGTCATCATCATTTCAAACGATGGCCGACCGCTGCCGGACGTAGGTCGTACAAATGTGATACAGATCCTGAAGAAACAGAAGTATAGCTTCCCGTCTCAGTTCTGATAATTACAGATGTTTGTTATAAAATATTAAATTCGTACAATTTTTTAAAATACAATATTATAAAAAGGACGATTTGATCGTTTCATAATTAAAAAAAAAAATATTACATAGTTTTTAAAGATTTTAATGGATAACTTAACAAAATAAATATCTCTCACAGTGAATACTATTGGCATCAAGATTATGATATAAATATTTGTAAGTGTAAATAAGTATATAGTATTCCGTGTTTTTAATTCATCGTTATAACGCATTTAATACACAATATATATATATATATATATATATATATGTATATATATATGTACTCTGACAGGGCTGTTGAAGTCATACCCCATGTGCCGTTATGTACAAAGAATAAGACAAAAGACTTTTAAATTTATGGACTGAATAATACATTTAAAGGCTTTAAATAAACTTAAAAAAAAATTATAACTAAAATTATTCGACACTGGCTCCATCTGTTTATTGGTTTGAAACAATTTGTGTATGTATATACTTATATATTTATTCATATATATATATATATATATATAACAGAATAATTATATCGCAATGTACAATTTGTTTGTCCAAACCGTAAACATTGTATCGATCGACCCTTATATGAATCATTGATAAAGTCATGAATTATTTACACAAACACTTTTATCACAGAAATAGGCCCGATGTGAAGACATGTTTTTTACCACGATGTAAAATACTCTTTTTTATTTATTTATTATGTCATGATTTAATAAAAACCATAAACAATATAGATGCTTCTGTAATTTTTCATTGAAATCAATGAATAGTTTGTGAAATAATTCTGTTTTGTCAAACTATTCAAAACCGGAGTTCTTTAAATGCATTCAAAATATATTTAATTGTTGTATATTTTAATGTAAAGTATCAAGACAATATAATTAGTGGAATATGTATCTTAAAAGAAATTAAATTAATTTTTATATATTTATATATCAATATTTTAACATTGTAAGCGCCATCTATCGCCATTTGCTAAAATGGCGGGAACTGCAATTAACGATTGTATTACATTAATTTACCAATTATATATACTTGAAATAACATCTAGAACTTTCCGAGTGTTATATAGGTAAAATACATTTATGTATAAATATGTAAACTGAAAATAATGTGACAGAATGTATGTGCATAAATCCATAGTAGAATAAATACAATTGTATATTGCAATGCGATCAAAGAAAATCAGATTCCCAAAAAATAAAAATAAAAATTATCATTGAAATAAACTCACACAGTAGTTTCTGCACTTCCGGCACACGGAGCCACCCGGCGCCAGTTATACACCCAACTCACACATACAAAACTCTAGCGTATGTACTAACTATGTACACGGACAGTCTTGCACAGTATAAGTTAACACTTAACGTCGAAATGGATTACGATGCTCGTCTCTTTAACGTCACTTTACCGCGCGCTAACTGCGACACGTATATCCTTATCCTCTCGAAGTTTGTCTTCTTCACCCATATCTGCAATAGGAGCATCAGATCTATTAACACGTTTCTTATGGGGGAAAAAAAATGCATGGCGCTGTCCTGTCTCACCGGCAATGCTGTAGTTTCGCGCTATTAGGAATAAGACTACTATGAACCTTACTGTCGTGAAGGAACGGAAAAAATAGCTTCTTCCAATGTGTAGGTAGATACCACCACAGCTCGTATTTCTGATGCTAAATGGTAGTGAGCAAATGTTACTGTGTTCCAGTTTGGACGGTGAAATTGCTGGGGTGACGAAACTTGACTACTTATATCTCAAAGCGTCGAGCGCCATTTAGTGCTGTGTATACCATCTTAAATAATGCCACATTTTTATAGCCAAGCGTATCACTTACCATCAGGTGAATATCTTACTAATCCACTCTCTTTATTAAATAAAAAAAAGACACTGTGTTCATCGCTTTAAGACTTGTTAAGTTTAGATAATTATTTATTGTTTCGTTACGTGTACTCACCGCCTCGTCGGTTATGGCGTGTATGTGGCCGGGGAAGCGATTAATCTCCCGGCCCTTGCCTTCGACGTAGACACTCTGGCCGCGGTGGAACCAGCGCCTCTCGTACAGGAGTTTACCGTCCTCGACGCGCGCATCCGTCGCCTCGCCCTCGCGCACCGGCGACTCGCCTGCGCACGCCGCTACAAACAACACATCCTTATTATACTAACTAAAGAACAGACTACCCTGATCACCGAAGGTAGCTTGTCTCTTAGTCTTCTACCAAATGCATTTCGGAGAGAGTGCACAGGATTTGCATAGTTTAATACCGCCATCAACTGATAGAGGTCCACTGCTGGACATAGGCCTCTCCCAATGTTATAGTAGGGGTCGATTAGCAGGGTGCACCATGAGCAGGTGAGGTAGGCTTGGGTGCCATGAGTTGTTTGGGAACCCTTACACCTCTAGAGATACACCGCAGGCAATAATTATTTCGCTGTGTTATAACACTTGGTTTCATCCTTCATAATAGTAAAGGATATGAAAAGACTGCCGGTGTCAGAGTTACCATCCAGTTGTGACATGGGAGTCTTTTAGAGAAAAACGAATAGGTTGCTTCCAGACTAGTGTGCTTTACCACCTTAATTAAATCTTAGATTTCGATCAGTTAGGATCATAGTCAAGCATTAGTCTATATAAAAAAATATTATTTACATCCTTACATATACACAATTGGCTGATGATGATGATGTACAACATCAAATGGTATTAACTTTTTGATTAGTATATAAAGTTTATGTGATGCAGCAAGATGATGTGATGAATTAAGAAATTGAGGAAATAATTTAACTGCCTCTATGCCACAGTAGCTAAGTGCTTGCCGCATTACATGAAAGTCTCTGATTAATTCCAGAACCAAGTATAATTAAAATAGGTTGGTGGTAAGGTGCTAGCCACCATATTCATATTCTATATCTATCTCAACAATAGCATTGCTGTGTTCTATTAGTCAATAAATAAACCCTGAGTAGTGTGGGTCAGCACAGCCTGGATCACAGTAATTTAAAATTGTGTGCATTTTGAGATCAAGTGTTGGCCCATTGTAGAATATAAAAGACAATCAGCTTCTATCATCTAATTTTAGATTCTTCATCTTAATAAAATCAAGTGACAACCCAGCAGAATATGCCTGTGATTCGTCTATCAATCTTCTGATAATGATGACTAAGATAGAGGGATTGATGATAGCCTATTTTCCTTTTTAAATTTTAAGATTACTTACAACTGGTTGAGTTTAGGTGTTTCCGGGGCTGTGTTGAATTATGGGTGGAGGAGTGATGTCGTGATGGGGGCGAATGTGGCGAGTGTCGCGAGATTGCGCGCAAGTCAGCCTCCACGTCGCGCTCGTCCAACTGGTAAGTAAGTGTGGTGGCGAGTGGCTTGCGCCGCTTCTCCGGCGCCGGCGCAGGCTCGTTGGCGCGCCTTCTTAGTATCCGCTTCATTACTGGTTTTACCTGGAAGTGAACGAAATATTATTAAATAGTATACAAATTAGCCATTAACAGAGAATTAAAAGCAATAATCTTCTCTAGGGAAAAATAAAATATGCTCTCCAAAATATATGTTGCACTTATCACCTTGCAATAAAATTAGACTTCGGTCCCAAATTTCTGTATTTACTCATTGAAGCCTCACCATAGTAGCAAGTACTGCAGTAGTTACTGTATAAATACCCACTGAATAGAGAAACTACTGGATTCATCTAATGGTGGATGAAATCCAGAGTGATATTTATATACTAATTTAATTAAACTTTCATACCATTGCTTACAATTTACTTTAATAATGCAATACAAAATGTTTAGTTACCTCCATTGAATCCCCATTAAGCTCCATACTATGCCTCTCATTTTCAATCATTTTTCTCTTGTCCTCAAAGTCATTAAGTAAATTCTCCCTTAACTCTATCTTCTTTTCTTCAAATTCTTTAGCTGCTGCTTTCTTCTCTGCTATGTACTCCCGCTCTACCACATCATGCATGTGTTCTCTGTACCAAATGTTAATGTTTTCACATTTAGTAAATCTACAAATAAATTAGGAATATCTCTATGTATAATAACCACTTTTTAGTTATTTCATGTTAATATTTTACAATTATTAAAAAAAAAATGTGAAAATTTGTCTACATATTCAATGATAATGGGACATTCACTGAACAGAACAACATAATATTGCTAAAAAAATAATTTGAATATATAAAGACATTTAAAAATAAATGTTACTTTAGGCTATTAAGAATTTTTTAATTCATTAATTGGTTTTTAGAATTACCAAATTAATTAAATAAATGTTAAAAAAAAATAATAGTTTGTCATCAAAAAAAAACTAACTGACTTGTATATCTTGTTGAGCCTTAGCCTCTCATGAAGCTGATGTTCCAATCTCTTCACACTTCTTAGGAACTCTGGATGAAGACCATCTTCTAACTGTTGCAGCTGCTTCTTTAGGTTTACTAGTTTATCTTGATACATTCTGAAAAAATATTTTGCCTTAAATTGTCATTTCTTTTTCAGTCCAATATTTTTTCCATTTAATCAATAAAATCTTTAATGATTTTTCACAACCAAGTAGTTTAAAAAAGGGAACAAATATATCTTGACATATAAAATAATTTTATACTCACTGCTCTTTAATTTCCACAGGCTCATCATTATTAGGTATATCTGTCTCACTAGCTTCCTCTGTATCTAAAATTTAAATTAAACATGAAACAAAAGTATTTCTATTAATTACATATGTTCATTTAATAATCAAACCTTTATCTATTATTTTGGATTATAATAAATAATATTTGTTTTAATACAGATAGAGAAATTTTAAACCAAAACATGACAAGTAAATTCACCTGTTGATTTTTTGTATGGTATAATTAGATTAGTCCTTGATATGGAGAAAGTAGTGCCTATTCGTGTTCATTACGTCACCTGCTAAGCAGATACCAAAAGGCGGGAAGTAAACAATGCAGGGAGCTTCGATAGTTTTCTAACCTTATCGATATTACATAACTTATGTTTACAAGCTTTACGCAAAGTTATTTATCAAGAATAACAGGTTGTAGTGTATGACAGTAATATGACGCCAAAATAGGCTAAACTTCGTAAACAAAACATTCTTACCTTCATCGCTATCGTCGACTGCTGGCGGTGGCAACGGATCCTCTTGATCCCTATATTCGTCTAAATCGTCATACCCGTCGTCTTCGAAATCATACTCCTCGCCCGGGCCCGAATATGGTGATCCTTGGTAAGACATAGTCGAGGCAACGCGTAGCAGTTGCATACAGATTGACTACAATTACTGTCTCAGAAATAAACTCTGAAAACTCGTACTCGTATCAAGAGCTTAAGCGAGAAAATGCAGCAGTTACTTATGTCACACATAGAAAGAAATTCCTTTAAAACAGAAACCCTCAGTAATGAAACAACGAAACTGGACCAAGTTGAAGTTATTTTACGTCAAATTCGACAAATTGAAAAAGCATCTTTATCCGTCCAGCAAAAATATCCACGAGACACATGTTTTGCACCTTTCATACAAGGAAGTAAATAGTAAAAGTGCAATGCGTGAGAAAGAGACACTAAATCAAAATACAATAGAATCCGTTACAACTTAATTATTTTTCATAATAGTCATAGACACAATCGAATACCGACAGAAAGTTCGAATGATAATACAAATTACGATGCTATGAATCGAATAAGAAGTACATGTCACACATGAAATTTAATTCGCATAAATAAGCAGTAGTAACAATGTAAGAAGTTTGTTAATACTACTAAATTCTAAGTAATAATTGAGTGACCTTATCATACATATTTGTATGCTGACACATATTTTATATTTATTTTGGATAGAAATATTGGATGATATATACTTACTTTTATAAAATTATCAGCATTGGCAATTTACTTCAAAATATGTTTAATTAAGACTGTCACTTTATTTTAATTTCATTTGCGATTCTTATCGATTAATAATCACTTGACAAAAAAGTTAGTTATAATCTGTAATAAAATTTTAAAACAAAAATTTGTCTATTATTATGATTTGACGTCATGAGAGTGGACGTCATCTTGAATGAAAATTTCAAAATTTATTTTATATTAAATTAAATTTAACATTTTATGACCTGTACAGTATACTAAGTTCCTGGTTGTTTAGTGTGTAAATTATATACTTAGTGTAGTAATGTATAATTTTTAAAAAAAAACCAGTGTGATTAAAGTGACGCTATACGCTATTGTGTCAGTGATGTAATTTAGGTGATTGGGTGGCTTCCTCTTCTAAGTACAACAATGGAGGAATCTTCATTTACTATTCCAGCTGACGACAATGGTGATACTGAACTCGATCCTAGAATACAGGTCAGTGAGTGACAATATATTGAATAACTGTAATCATATACCTTTGTAACAGCAAAGATGAGTGTCAACTTTGTTGATTATTTCGCCAACGAGCATTATGGATATGATATTCTCTATCAAAACATGAAATTCGGATTCATAGCCAGTAAAGAACTCTCGGAATATCTCAGAGAACGCTCTAGTATTGAGGAAACGAATTCGAAGTTGTTAGCTAAACTAGCCAAACAAGCCAATAGCAATTGTGCACAAGGCACATTTGCACCGTTTTGGAGCGTTTTGAAATGTTCGGCTGAGAAACTTTCAAACTTGCATCAGCATATGTTCCAGAAAGTAGGTGAACTAGTTAAAGATGTAGCTCGATATGCTGAAGAATTACACAAAAAACATAAGGCTGTTAAGGATTCAGAGTCAAGTACACTGGAAGTTGTTTTACTGATTCAAAGCACAAAGCAAGCATTGCAGAAGGCTAAAGATGTATATACAACAAAATCAGTAGAGTTAGAAAAGCTGCGCAAAGAGAATGCATCAGCAAAGGACATTGAAAAATCTGAAGTGAAGCTTAAAAAACTTCATGAGGATTATAGGCAACTTGCTGAAAAGTACAATCACGTAAAATCTGATTTTGAAAAAAAAATGACTCAAACATGTAAACATTTTCAAGATGTTGAGGAGGCACATCTTAAACAGATGAAGCAGTTTGTCAATGTTTATGCTGATATAATTCAGAATAACCATGATATGATGGGCCAAGTGCATAGAGATTTTAAACACCAATGCTTAGAATTAACTGTTGAAAAATTATTGGAACAATTTCTTGTAGAAAAATATAATGCAATTGAAAAAGCTAATCTTGTTGAATTACCACCTTCATTACCCAAACCAGGTTCTGCTAATAATTCTATTTCAGAAGCAGATCAAATATCAACTATTTCTAATGGGTCACACAAACCACAACCAGCTCCGAAATCTTCAGCTAAGAAAGATCAACAATCGTTTGTAACTAAAACTTCTCGTAGAACTACATCTCTTCTGAATTTGTTTACACCAAATTTCCAGAATAAAGATGAGCCAAGTGGAAGTGCAGAAGGTGCTGCTCCTTGTTCAGCTCCTTCAAGCCCTAGTGGCACGTCAGCCACCCCAGCAGCACAAGACAAAGATGATAATATGGGAAGATCGACATTCCGTGATTCTAAATGGTTCCGTAGTAGGCGTACAAAAACTAAAAACAAAAAATTGAAAAAGAAAAAGGATGAAATTTCAGAAAATTCGAACACCGGTGACAGGTCTGATCTAGATGAAAAAGAAGAAGAAGTAGCTACAAAGGATGATTTAATGAATTCTCCTGAGGTTGACGATGAAGGATTTTGCATTAGACCAAAAGATGAAAAAGGTAGTGTGTATTCTTCTACTGATTCAGATTCTGAAGAAGAAAGAGAACAGAAAATTCATGTGGAAATTAAACCGATTAGTAATGGTAGTGCACCCATGTCTGCTAGTGTAGATGAGCTAAGAGCCACTGTAGAAAATATATCTTTGTATAAAATTGGTACAACTCGTCGAGGTTCTAATGCCAATACAAGTAAAGCAAGTAGTGACTTGCTAGATATAAATTTCTTTCAGAGCCCAAACATTAGTAATCCAGCTTCTCCTCATGGCAATGTCACAAATCCATATGCACCTTTGCAGGTTAATCAAACACACCTGCTTGAAAGTCCAACTCAAATTTCAACAAATGATGTTGGTGACTTGTTTTCAGAAGTTGGCGATTTGGTTCAATCTAATTTTAGAACATCTACTCCCACAATGACTACTATATCACTCCCAAGGCCACCATCACGTCGTTCGGAAGGAGATTTCCGAACAGCCGGTTCGTCTGGATCCAGAGGGCCTTCACCACTCACAATTGGAATGGCCGATACAATACCCCTTGCTGTAGCTTTTCATGAAATTATACATTCTTATTTTCGAGGTACAGAAGAGAGTAAATGTCAAGTTAAAATGTCAGGTGATATGATGTTATCTTTTCCAACTGGCATAGTGGGTGTACTTGCCAATAATCCTAATCCAGCAAAGTTATGTTTTAAACTGAAAAACATCCACAGACTTGATAATGTCCTGCCTAATAAGCAGTTAATTAGTATTAATACAATGATGTCAACCAGAGATACTACAGTATTAGAATTCAATATGTCTGCATTAACATCTTTATTGAAAAGGCAGTCTGAAAAGAATCCAACTGCACAGTATTTTAATGTGGACATCTTGAAATATCAAATACGTCCCAAAACAGGGGCAGCATCATGTCCATTTCAATTAGTTTCTTACTGGAAGTGTGAACAAGATCATACAGATCTCAAAGTTGATTACAAGTATAATCTTCACGCTATGAGTCCACCATCTCCATTGCTTAATGTTGCGGTCTGTGTACCAATTAATGCTACAGTCAAAAATGTTATAGCAATGCCTAAGAGCATCTGGAATGGGGAGAATGGGCATGCACTCTGGAGATTCACTGAATTGTCGCAACACTCTGAAGATAGAGGTGTAGGATCTCTCAGGGCACGTTTCGAGTTAGAGAATGGTCCGTCTACTAAAGGCACTATCTCTGCGCAGTTCAACTGTGAAGGGGCAACTCTGTCTGGTATAGAGTTCGAACTCATTGGTAGTGGATACAGGCTATCTCTTGTGAAACGTCGTTTCGTTTCTGGAAAATACATTTGTGATAGTGATTTTTACTGATTGGTCCAATTCCTTATGATTACATTTATAACATGTACATTGTAATTTTCTCATGTATGTATGGAATATGAAATGTTAGTATTTTGTAACATAACTTTGGTTGAGGTGTATATGTTTGTACCTTATAGGATTGTTTCCTGTCCATTATAATGATTTAACTTTGGATACACAATAATATAAAATTGTCAATTGTCATTTATAATGCTTAGTTGTAATATTACTTATTAGAGACAATAACAACAAATTTGTCAATGTATACTTTGCGTAACTAACTTATTTTTCAAATAGATATGTGCCATCATGCAGACTAACTGTTGTTATTCAAATAATAGAATCTTAAATTCATTGGCTTAAAATAAATGATTTATAAATTTTAGGATGCCAATAATATGTATAAAAGGATTAGTTTAGTTTTTCATTTTAATTATTCCTTATGATGTAAACAATTATTAAATCTATCTTGATTATAAAAATAAAAAGTAATAAAACATTGTAACTACGCATGTATGAAATTTGCTGAGGTATATAATTAATTGTTTATAATTTAACATGAATAATATTCATTTATCTACCTCCAGAGCTCAATGAATTGTTGCCCTTGTTATCGCTTATTAAAATTTTGTTGCAACAATTATTAATAGACTATCTTCATCAAAATGATGATAATAAAATTTGCAATACACATTTCTTAGATTTGTACACATGTTTATATATAATAATTATATGGAGTTTTCAAAAAAAAAAATTTAATCATGAATTTAGTGTTGCTATTACATGATATGTAATTTAAATGATAATGTCATTGAATACATTAAATGTCAGCAAAATGTAAGGCCTATAATGCAATAATGGTGTACAGTTTTCGAGAGAATATCTACGCACTGAATAAATTTTACAAATGCGACTATAAAATTTTTAAATTGATTGTGCAATGAAATAAAATGGCTCCAATGAGATAAATTGCTTGTAATTGAATCTCTGAAAGTGTTGTGTATATCGTGTCATAAATTTGTAATGTTCAACGTCACAAGTCAGTGTTTAGGCTGTAATTCGACCACCGTCAAAATAACTTGGTTATTTTTAATTGTTAGGACATCCTACTTAGTTTTGCTGTACCTTGTAGCTAGTATGTTTACATCTTTACTTGCATGTAATCTCATTTCGTTTTTAATTTCTTTCATAATTTCTGTTATGTATTTATAAAATCCCAATGTGTAATATTTTCACATAATTTATTGGTTTAAGCGAACAACTGAACGTTATTACCAAAAGAAAAGTGTTCAAGGTAACCCCGTTATTTAGTGCAAAACTTATTTTCTAGTACAACTGAACCATTCCATTACTTTGTATGCAATAATAATATATTTTTTGTTTTGAAACGTATATGTTTGTTTTTATTGGCAGTTCTCAAATTTAAATGGTCTAACTGATAATAGACTCTCACTGAAATTGTACGATGGGTAGGGGGAAAAAAAAAATTGTTATAATATTTTTGTATCGTAAAGTTTTGGCATGTAACAATTAATACTTATAATGTATGTAAACAATTTACATCGTGATTATTTGAAAATAAAAATGTAACAATTTCTAGTTTCGGGGATTTTTCTTTTCATTTGTATTTACCTAGACAAGATAAATAAGTAAGTACCTATCATGTTTTTTTTTCGTAATAGACGCTTTTGTTTAGTAGGGACAGGAAACGTCTACATAAGGTACATATAGATAAAGTAGTCGCTTATCTCTACATTATGATAAATTTTCTCGCGCGTTTGTAAAGAACACAGTTTGCAATGTATCGTAAGTTTCCCGTCTCTACATGTTGCTTGCTGCTGCCCCACGTTTGGGAGTACGAAGTTCGCGTGCCGTGCGATTGTTTGAAGCAATTCCTCAACTTCCAGGTGGAGTTGGAGAAGCTCAACGCGGCCACCGACGAGATCAACAAACTGGAGTCGGAGTTGGACGTGAGTTATATTTTTTTATATACCTCTTATAACTATTGTCGTTTTATGCTATCACTGACGGTAGGTCTCTGTTCGTGGATACACCAAACGGTAATGTGTGTGGTAAACTGTGTTCCGGTTTGAAGGGAGTTTTAGCTATTGAAATTACTGGGGTAAAGAGACTTAGCATCTTATACTACAAGGCGAGGAGAACGTTGTGCAGTATATATTATCCCAACTAGCGCCAGGTTATGAGCAGGTGTATCACTTAAGGTCAAGTGAACGTCTCGCTCGTTTCGTCTCTTCCTCAAAAATAATATAATGTAAGCGGCAATGCTCATGTTTATTACTGTGATTAATACTGATAATCTTACTACATTATGGTTAGCTACCTTAAATCAGGATTTATTTAATGAGTAAATTAGATGAAAAAATAATTGTCTAATTTTGATAGTCTCTGCCGATGGTAGGATGGTATCACAGCGAACATTTGTTCTGCAAAGGTTACTGTTCCTATTTTATTTTATACGAGGATGCGACGAGACGAGACGAGCAACACGTTTACCTGATGGTAAGCGATTGCCTGCCCACCTGTAACAACATGGCGCCAATTAGAATGATATACGTTGCACCATATTGCGCTTATAACTGCGAAACATATGTAAGTTTCGTCACCCCAGTTATTTCACTAGCTACAACGCCCTTCAAACAGCAACACGTTTGCACACTACTGTTTGTCGGCAGTAATAAGCGCTGCTGTGGTACTTGCCTAGATCGTGTCCGGCGACAAAGACCTACCACCAGTAAACATATATATATATATATATATATATATAGTCCATCATTATCAGCCGATAAACGTCCACTGCTGGACATAAGCCTCCTCTAGAGATTGCCACATCGGTTGGGCCTGTGCTGCCCTGATTCCGGCGTCTTGCCAACGTCGTTTGTTCAGTCGTTTTGGTTCATATGCCGGGACTTAGGCATTATTCACCACGCTGGCCCAATGCGGTTGGTGTGAGCCAGGGCCTCGTTTATTGATTAACAGAGTGCATCATGAGCACGTGAGGTAGGTTAGGGTCCCGTGAGTTGTTGTGCGAGGCCCTTTATGTATAATTATGCTAATTTAATATGTAACTTATGCTTATTTATGTAAACGATATATATCCTATATCTCTTGCCATATGTTTTTGGAACTGATAGTATCTGATATTATAATAGTATAGTAATGACGTCAATTAGAAATTGTACTGAACTGTAAACTGCTCATTTCACACAGCTTATCTACTGGTGTCACTCCAGAATTGGTTTAGGTCTATAACTTTTTTGTCGAGAGGAAAATCTTACATACTCTACACTAGTTCTGGGTAGGAGAGACAGGGTTATGTAGGATTTGTATCTACTAAAACATCCTCGGTGGTCATCCTTAGTGCATCGCGAAATGGGGATGGGGATGTATGGAATACACCAGTGGTTCCTGAATGTCCCTGGGAGTGTCTTAAACCTCCTTAATACCTTCTCTTTGCAACAACAAGCACAAGACCATCTCATACTTGTTTGCGTCCGGTACGCTTAGCGGGCAATGATGGTCCCTACCGTCACAGCCCACGAACCTCTGTCTCCACCTACAGGTCAGTTTAAAATGAATTGATACATTTTGTATACCAATATGTGGTTATGTGAAATACCTAACCTTGTTTTCACATTTGTTTAGAATTAGCTCTTGACCTATCTTGGAAATGAAACGAGTCTGCAAGGTCTCGTTTGATTAACAGTAGACCGCTTTCTTTAGACGGGGTTTCATCGAAGGCTGGAGTTTGAACTTTGTTAACTTTATGTTATTTATGAATTATTCAATACGAATTCTTTCCTTCCTAAATTTCCTTCTCATTTTTCTCTATAGTCTTTATTTGATTTAACTAAGCATCTACAACTGTAAGTTGAAATAGTTGTGTATAAAAAAAGTATGAATATAATGAGAAATAATACACAGCTTCATATTGTGCTTATCGCCTAGTTCAGTCTCGTTACCTCGGTAATTTCACTACCTCCAAACCGGAACACAGTAACGTTTTCAAATTAGGAGCCGAGTAATAAGGTGCTGCTGTGGTACCTACCTCCACAGCGTCTTGTGGTAATAGAGACTTACTACCATTATCAGACAATGAAAGAAGTGGCTTGAATACACGGTAATTACACCTAAAAAGGATGGATTAGAATAGTAAAATTTTCCACCAACTTACTGCTCAACTTCAAGCTGAAGATGGCACTTAACGATGATACTAAAAATGGAAAACGAAATCAGATAAACTTTTTACGTCTCATGCGTCTTATCAGAGATAAGAATCACAAACGAAAAAATAGTACGTATGTTTGTTCTATTATTACAGTGAGTAAATATTAACCTTGAGTGTGTGTTGGAACTATTTACACGTCGCCTTGCACAGGGGATCTTTACAAGTCCACTTCAACTGCTTGCGTCACCACCGTACCGGTTCGGTGTCGCCATGATTTCAGTCTCACTAACTGGTTTACATTATACTCTATATTTACATTATACAAACATCATAACAAACTTTAAATATAAAAAAATATATATATTTTCACCATTAAGTTATATCCGACCTCAGTATTAATTAACCTCATACGAAATTCAGGTCAAGTTGTAGATAAAAAAATATATTCGATGTGTCCTACCGCAATGCGGGTTCCACCCACGTTTAGTGCAATCTAGAACTTTCTTTAGTATATTCATTCTGTTGCCAGATATGTACTGTGTTTGTTCATATACTCTTGTAACGTGGGGGCGTTGCCAAGGTATCATTTATTTACGTCGGGTGAGAGGGAGAGCGTATCTATGTATTGTTATACCCTTTTAATAGGTAGGAGATACGTCAGGGATCTCTTAGGAAAGGCATCGGGGTCCCTGTGTACTCTAGCTGAGTCCGACCCTAGGCCCGAGTACCTCCCACTACAATATTCTACAACTAGCTGTTCCCCATCTACTTTTCCGGCTGTATCACCCCCGTAACTCCCTTTAGGTAAAATTTTTTGTAAAATCCGTTCTTAACTAATCTCTGAATGTCAGAAACAATATATCCACCAAATGTTGAGTGTTTCCGTCTAATAGTTTCGTAGATTTCGTGACGATTAAATGAATCTGTGGATATCTCCTATATATATACTTATTAGAATTAATAAGAATATTAAGTTACCAATAAGCAATAAGTGTACTGGTAGACGTTGTGTTGGGAGGCCTTCCACAAGGTGGACCGACGATCTGGTGAGAATTGCGGGAACGCAGTGGATACGAGCAATGCGGGACCGATCGACGTGGAGATCTTTGGGAGAAGCCTATGTCCAGCAGTGGACGTCTATCGGTTGATGATGATGTATAAGCACGGAAGTGGGGTAGTATTGTATAACACTTCAATATACATTGCTTTAAATCTTTTGGCAGAGTATTGACGGCGCCAGATATATTTGATCTCATTCCAAAATTCCAAAAACGTTTCATCTTTCACAATTCCAATGAAAATATCTTACAGTAATATAATATTTAGTGGTGATAGGTCACTCTGTCCGGAGACGGGTCTAGGTACCACCGCAGGTGCTCCTATTTCTGCTACCGACCATTAATGTGTAAATATTACTTTTTCTGTTGGTAAGGCATTATACTAGTGAAATTACTGAAGTAATGACACTTAAGTGCTAAGTAACTGTGTATGTAACTCGCCGGCCTAATGGTTAGAGCGTGCGGCCTTCATTCCGAAGGTCGCGGCTTCGAGTCTCGGCATGTACCGATGACATAATATTTAGGTTATGTACATTTGTGAACTTTAGTAACAACAGCGAAATGCAAACGGTGAAGGAAAACATCGCGAGGAAACCTGCACATGAATTAGAATTTATTCTAAGGTGTGTGGGTGAAGTCATCAAGCCGCATTGGGCCCGCGTGGTAACTAAGGCCCACCGCCCTCATATTGAGGGTAGGCCTGTGCCCTAACAGTGGGGACGTAAATTGGCTAATCTGGAATGACACTTAATATGTCGTCATCCTAACTAGCGCATTACTATTGGTAGACGCATTACCACCAGACCAAAGGCCTTCCTCTCGTCGCTAAGTCTAATAAAAAACAAGTTCTTACTAACCCATAGCTTGTTAATAATCTATTTTTAAGATCTAGCTAAGTTGTGATCCTTCGTAGAGGCTTATATCCAGCTGCGACCTGACACGGGCTGTTGATGTTGATGAATCTATTTTCACGTAAAAACAAATCCGTACAATCACTTCATATCACATGACCACTAAAGCGGCGTTTTCTGTAAGGTCAGGGTCAATGGTACACGAGAACCTGCGGCTCTACGTGAAATATAGAGAGTTCTACCTTTCAAGCAGCTTATCACGGTTTTACGTTTATTAGGTGTAAAGTTTTGCATCTAATCAAATGTTAGGTCGGTGCTGTAACCTTATCATAATCATGAGGTCATCATCATCACCCGATGTTCGGCTATACTCATCTAGTTGTCGCCAGCCGTCTTATATAAACCATCTATTATCTTCTTTATAATTATTTTCCTTTTCATTCAGCTTAAAATTATTATCCAACTCTTCACACCTGGTCTTCCAAAACATTCTAATCTTACTCCTGTTCCTTCTCATAAAATTACAATAATATATATTTATGTATCAGTTCCTTTAATTTAAGTTAGATACCTGGAAAGGAAAATTTTTATAAGTGGTTTTCTATATTGTTACAACAATGGGATTCAGTAATGTCGGTTACCGTTAGACCATGATTTGCATGCATGGCGACGGTAACCACAAGGTACTGGTTGGTATGTTACACGGGTAGATGGAGGGGAGGTCGGACCCTGCCCACCGTCCTCCAAACGCTATACAGCTCGTGGATAAGTTTGTTTAGATTTCCATTGGTTTATTCATATTTATAGTTATTTTATACATATTTGTGCAAGTTATCAGTATTCTATGACCTAATATGTTCTGATGCTGAAATGGTCCAAATCCCCCCATGTGAATTCCTACCCGACTGTGCGGCGAATCTTTGCAGGCTTATGTCCGGCAGTAGACGTCTATCGGCTGATAATAATGATGATGATGTTCCGAGGTATCAGGCATTGCTAGTTAATTACTTAAGGCTCTGCAATAGGATAGGACTTCATCTGAATTTACCTACAGCTAGTAAAGGAAACGTCTTGGTCCAAGACCACGATGATAAAAAAAACAAAAGTCACTTTCTGTTTTCGCAACGACGTAATACCACAAGTTATAGTAATTTTTGATTATGTATCGAAAAATATATTTATTTAAAATCTTACCGTTAGATAACTACGAAAGTCGCAACGCTGTGACCGTTTCTGAGGAACTGAATGGTCGTCGGGTTGAGCGCGTCCGCAACGAGCGGAACCTACCGTCCTAGTCGCTTTTTTACAGATGGTAACTCTGCAGCAAGCGGTGTAATGTACATCTTGTTTTGATCGCAATTTTACGGTATAAGACCCTTCATCACGATCATCATCATCTTCAACCAATAGACGTTCATAGCTAGTAATAGACTTCCTCTAAAGATTCTCATCTCGATCGGATAGGGATTTGAGCTATCTCTCACCACGTTGGCCCAATGCAAGTTGGTGGGAGCCAGAGCATCGTTTGTTGATTAGCAGGATGCACCACAAGTAGGTATGGTTGGGTTGGATCCCGTGAGTTATTGTGTGGGAATCTTTACACCTCTTTACCTTTAAATTCCTACAAATATATTATGATTTAATTTAGAAAGTCCTGAATCCGATGACACTGTAGGCGTCGTCAAGGGGTCTAGAATTATTTAGGAAAACGAACATAGTTCAATAATTGAAAATATCCTTTTTTTTTGGGTTAACAACCATTATTTCTTTTTCGAATTAGAACAGTCTTTTTAGCTTTAAATTGTAATTTAACCCTTCGATTAAGATTGCATCTGATAGATGATGAGTTGCCATTAAAATCAATCTGTGAACCCTAACCGTGAGAGAATTCAATACGTACGGGGGAGCTCACGGATATTATTCAATCACGATCTAACTATCATTGATATTTCATAGAGCAATAAGTCTATGTTTTACTTAATAAATATTATATTATATTAAATATGCTATCCTCATCTTCGCATCCACGAACTTCCGACCGCCTTGATGATGTCGGATCATCTGGATGGAGGGCGTTCTACACTTCTGCGGTCTGTATGCGGCCTCGACTCCAAGACTTCTCCCCCCATCAGCCACTCACACGACAGACATGGCCGACCTACTGCCACTTCAGCTTCCAGATTTTGAGAACTACATCGACAACTTTGGTTCTGCGTCGAAATTTTTGCTACTTTTAATCTGTGGACTATTGTCGCTGTTTCTATTCTACCCCTAACTATATTCCAAATAGTAACATCCTACATTACCCGTTATTCCAATATACTTCGCAACATTCCTCACAAAAATGTGCGATTCCCCCTACATCTCTCTCTATCACAACCAAGACCTTACAGTTACAACCCGCATGCCCAACGTGGTGACTTATGGGCAAATCTCTCCGATGGACAGCAAACACATGGTACAATACCATCGCCATTTTTTTACAATCGCTGTGAAAACACACTGACCATATCATGATATGTTATGTTCAAAGATCAGATTTACATACAAGCTCCAACCTCATGCAATTGATACTTACAAAGGTGTAGTATTGTAGGGTTGTTTCTTGAAATACTAGTGCTGGGTGGCCTCCCACACGGCGGACCGATGGTCTGATGGAGGTAGTGAGACACTGCTGAAAACAGACAGCGAAGGATCAATCAGTGTGGAAATTTTTATGAAAGGTTTATATCCAGCTGTGGACTTTCATCAGCTGATGATGATGTCTCGAAATGACCGGTCATCTATGTTTAGCGATGGACCATCGAAAAACAATTATCCTACTCTGACCGTTATGAACTATATAGCGAAGGCATCGGAAATTAAAAGTAACTTGGAGTAGCATCTGTCGCCGAGGCTGTTAGCGAAAGGCGGAAACAATCTGTCAGTTTTGCGTTCCGCTAGCGGGTTTCCGTTTAGTGCCGTCAGCTGCGGGCGGGGTCACCGCCAATGAATCAGAAATAAGTGCAGCCGGGTATCACACAGTAACGGTTCCCGTAGCTAACCGTCCTACATTACACCCAGTAAGCTACAATTTGTATCGATGTCATTTTGAATGATTTTATTGCATTTTGTATTGTTGATAGGTTCATGATACTGTTTAGTGCAGTGGTCGGCAAACCGTGGCTCTCTTTGACCCCTGGCTTGCAGCTCTACCATACATAGAATGTTACTTATTATGTTGCCTTGTAAGAGACAAGTAAACATTTTTGAAAACTACATAATATATATATATATATATAGATATATATATGTGTGTTTTTGTGTTAAATGTTCCTCCTCACCTACCACAGTATTTCCCTACTTCCTAGGCAGACTGTTAGAGAACAGCCATAGCCAGTAAGTCTATTGTAACCTAATTTTAAGTGTTACAATAAAGATTATAAATAACATATAGTCAAGATTTTAACTATTTGTTATATAGATATATAAGAGACTGGATATCTCTTAAATCATGAATAATCCACATCCGCCTCCATAATACAAAAACTGGCGTTGCTTATGTTTGGTAGTAGAATTAAGCGATGTCTATTTACCAATAAAACTATTTTTTTTTATGTCATTCTATAAGAAATTATTACTATAAAGAATTTAGTGTTAAATAATTTCACGGAATAACCTTGGTACCATGTTGCAGGAGTCGATGAAGACGTTCCATCTACTGTTGAATGAGACGTCGCGTCGCCTGCAGGCGCTTATCAAGCGGCTGGGGACCTGTGTGGACAAGTCCAGGCCGTACCACGAGGCGGTTGCAGCAGCCACGGTAGCCAGGACCGAATGCCAGCGCGCCGCCGTCCAGTTCCAACGGGCTAGCGGTATGAAACCTTATCCTACTTTCAGAACATTCCAACATCTTCATATTTAATGTAAAGACCATTTATATAAAGACCATTAATATAAACCCACCCGTATTAGGCCAGCGTGGTGGGAAATTATCTAAATCCCTCCACTATGAACCTCTGTAAACGACGGCCACTGGTGCCCGACGGTACTGAAGCCGATGCTGATTATAAGGTCACGGGAAACCACTGAATGCTTGCGGCGTAAGACCGATCGATATGGGAATCTTTGGGGAAGACCTATGTCCAGCAGTGGACGTCTATCAGCTGACGAAGAATTATATAAAAAAAATTAAGTCAATTATGTTTTTAATTTTATTCTGTATATGACAAAGAGAGTAAATACCGACTCCTCTTCCATCAATAATCGCTAGTAGATCTGTTGCTGCAGACCGTCTCGGTAGCTACCACCGTAGATCTTCTTTCTGTCATCAAACAGTACTATTACTGTCTTACGGTATGAAGCGCGTTGAAGCTGGTTAATAATGAGGTAGACTTTAACATCTTGTATCTGAAGACGACGAGTACAATGTGGTACCGTACATATCCTCCTAGCGCCACGTTGTTATGGGCAAAAGTATCATCACCATCAAGGTGAACGTCTCTCTCATCCCTTCTTTGAATTAAAAAAAGGCTCATAGATAATATAAATCTTGATAATAATAACTATTTATGCCGTATAAACAAGGTGAACTATTAACAGCTGATAATAGCCTTAATGTGCTCGTATGGCTTTATCTATACTGTAAAACTGCAAGTTTCCTGTAGTATGTTATCACCAATTGCACTTGACCTCCGCGCTCGTACGCGGTCAACGACATCGCCGGTCGTTTTATAATGGTCCTTTCAAGTTTCGTAATAAGTGTTAAAACTTACAACTAGAGACGAGTATTGAAAAAAAAAAATTGCATCACTGATCATTTTCTTACATATTTCTCTTACCTACAATAGAGTCACACTTGACCTAAATTTCATATGATAGATATACATATATATATTGAACTTCACTAGTTACAGATCTCTTCAAACTGGAACAGGATAATGTTTTCCTATTACTGTTTGTCGGCAGAAATAGGCGCTGCGATGGTACCTTCATCAGCAATGGAGACCTACCGTCAGTAAATCTAATCAATGCTAGGGTACGGTCGTACGGTTTTAATGACTGTCAATTTAAACTAATTTATCTATGAACAGTGCTCATACACGTGATTATTCGGAACAGACAGACATACACACATACATACAAATAGCAATTGGCAGATTCATACATATGACCTTGACAAGTGACCTAAATATATGTACCAAGGATTTAATTTGTTCGCTCCGAGTAACGTTATTTCACCCTCATATTGAGGGTAGGTCTGTGCCCCAACAGTGGGGACTTAAATGGGGTGTAAAAAAAAAGAGTAAAATCATCTGCCATTTTGCACCTCGGTGGACCAAAACCCATCTTGACGGCACAAATTTATGTAAAGTATTCCCATCTATTATGGAGGCTTTTGGGATTGTGAGGTATTAGGGTGAGGTCTTCATTGTCATCATTCAGCAGTTAGAGAGACCAGCTATCGAGGCAGTTACGAGAGTACGTTTCCGAACGGTGATTCTGTGAACTCTCTAGATGAGGATGATCACTTGGGTTCTAGTGCATAAAAATCTCCACATAACCTTGATCAGGCAGCCAAGGTATCTGTTTAAAGATTTCTCCTCCCAAAGAAAAGGTTTAGCAGTAAATCAAATCGCAGTTGTGAACGAATGAATCTTTTTAAAAATTGGTGATGTAGTAATGATAGAAACTGGAAGCTTTTCATTCATCATCAAGACTAAACTCCATTTTACCTTGCCAACAACACGTGGCACAGTTTATTGTAATATTGCAATTTTTCACGATGCCAAGAGACTTCCAGCCGGAGTGGGCGCGGCGCGGCGCTCCCAGGAAACGCGCTATCGTACCACTCTATCTAAATATGTATTCGCCGTAATTATTTCCTTTGTTGTATTTATTAAATTTTTATAATGAACATGTTCTAGTTAGACCATAAAATTCCTCATAATAGTAGATATGGTACTTTGGATTATTTACCACCATTTTGATTTCTTTTAATGCAACAGATTTGTAGATATCATAACATTTGCCCAAAGATCTCATTTTGACTATTCCCTTTCGCTTTCTATACTTCGTTTGCTACCCTTTCATTTTTTTTTCTATTTGTGTATATATAATAGGTTATTACATCAAAAATTTAACTATGCTGTGATGTCGGTTCTTTGTGTTAATTCCTGTTTATAACTCCGAAAATATTAACGTTTCTCGTGGATGAAAATTCCCTTATCTGATCTGATGCCGGTTCACTTCCGTATGTTATTAGTTCTCAATGTTACCATTTTGCAAATTCTTCGATGTACCACGAAGCAACGACACGAACGCGACAGATGTTAAGTATCGTCACCCCAATAATTTCACTGGCTACAACGTCTCTAAACCGGAACACAGTAATATTTGTACACTACTGCTTGACGGCGGAAATAGCAACAGTGGTAGGGGAAGTTAGGGTTATGTGAGATTCTTACTCACTAAAAACCCCTCGGTGCGGTCTACAGCAGTGCATTCAAAGAAGCTTCGGGATCTCTTATAGACCGCACCGGTGCCCCTCTACACTTTGTGGGAACACGTTTCTGAGGAGGAGCCTAACCCTCCAAGGCACCATCGCTGAACCACACGCTGTCCACGTAGGTACGCTTGTTAAGCGATAAGGGCCCTCACCGTCAAGACCCGCGTAACTACTAGACCCTCTTAGTCGCCTTATACTATAAACAGGGCTTACCTTAGTCCTATTTTTATCAGTCCGAGACTACAGAGCTGACAGCAGTGGTACCTAGACGGTCTCCGACAACATACACCTGCCACCAGCACATCGTAGTACTTGAAGCGATAGGAACCAACTTCGATGTCCATTTGCTTTCACTTGATAGATGATTTAATCGATTCTAGCTGTATTTTGAATTTTGATATCTTCTAGTTTATTCTTCTTCTTAAAGTGCCTCTCCAACTATTGAAGGTTGGCGATCAGCGTGGTACAGTCCTTTCTGTCTAGTTTATCAAGAGGTTTTAATATTTCGTGGTTATATATGAAAATTAAAATTTTTAGTTAGTTTAACCTCGCTGCTCGTTTACAATGGTTGATAAAGCTCGGCGCGATATCGCTGACCTTGCGCGGACGGTTACATTGCTTTTGTTTATTTGATACCGATTGCGCATGCGGCTATTGTTGGATCAAATATTTGTGCAAATATTGCATAACACATTTGCCAACAGCGCGACTGATTTCACGCAACATTTTCATCACTTTAAGGATACCTCTATAAGAGTAATGATATAGATCTGGATCTGATTCAAAGTGTTCCAACGGATCCGACTTCTTAATTCGCCTAATGTTTATCACTGTTTTCTGGTTTTAGATATATTTATAGTAGATGTCCAGAGATTCATTGACTCATCACGAGATCTCCGAAAGTATCCGATAAAATTCAGTTATTACTCTCTAAATCGCTCGTGTATATCATGTTGGTCTTTCTTATACATGATCCTATATTTAATATATATTTTTTGTAGTAAGTATTTTATTCCCTTAAAGGTCGACAAAGCAGCTGCCATCCCTCTGGTGTTGCGACTGTCCATGGGCGTTAGTGATCACTTCCTACTAGGTGAAGAGTTCGCTCGTTTGGCCCACCCTTACTATAAAATAATTACTAAAAAAATGTGACAATGTTATTGTTAGTTGAAGTGAATGAACTGGGAATAGATACTGATGGTAGTTGTCTGATGCTGCTGGAGACCACCTAGGTCGATACCACCGCGGCTCCTATTTCCACTTTGAAGTGTGATGTGAAGTGTCCCGGGGCCGCCGCTCCAGGTTAGAGCACTAAGATCACCACGGATGCGGCCGGTGGGCTGCATGTTCCGGCGTGTCCCTACGGAGGTGGAAAGGGAGAGTTGTTCCCTCCCTCCCGAGGTGGGGTTGCGCAAGCGGACAACGTCGGCGGGGTCGCGGATGATGCGAAAGCGTTCCCATAACCCCGCCATCAGGCGACGAGGTGGAACATCGTGGGAGTTTTAGTCGGTGCTCGTCCGGCATAACTTGCCTTAGCCCACGCGAGGGCAGATATGCGCAGGTATATTCCCCACGTAAAACAAAAAAAAATTCCAGCGGAGTGGTTTCTCCAAGTGGTTCCAAATACGGTCTTCGAACATCATCAAGTATATTGGATATTTAAGTTACTTCTTCATGTTTCGGTTATTTGTAAATGTTATTAATATTTAGCAATCGGTTTGGATCTTGTTTACGCTGTGATCGATTTTTCATTACATTCACGCCATTGTGTTTCCCCCGGTCCATTTCCATGGTGATGATGCCAGCTGGAGTCGTCCTGAACAAGTTCGCCGTTCGTGAACGATATTTGCTTCTGCGTTGACATCTTGGAAAATTACGTGTTTATTTTTTTTACTGTTTCCACTTAATACGTGGGATACGAGATACATCCTTCAGCTTCTTCAGAGACAATGAGCTCATATTCGTCATTATCCGATAGACGTCCATTGGGCACAGGCCTCCTCCAAAGATCTCCACGTCTATCGTTCACGCGCTGCCCGCATCCAACGACTTCCTACGACTTTCAGCAGATCATCGGTCCATGCAGTCAGCATGGCGTCCGATACTCCGGGGCGCTAGGGTTTGTCGTTTAAGGGGTTCATGTAGAGGGATTTAGGCCATTTCCCACCACGCTAGCCCTGGTTTGTTGATAACAGAATGCACCACGAGTAGGTGAGGTGGATCTATTATATTATACTTATTAGATATGGTCGTGAACACTTCTTTTTGCCATTTATGGGATTTTTCTACTATAGACATCCTTCTCATTCCTTTGATCTTACATCATAGGTAAATTATACTCTATAGCATGTAATTTAAAGTAAATGAGAGAAGAAAGAAAGGAAATGCTTTTACCCGTGCCAGAGATATCAGGTCTGTGGCCAACCTGTTGAAGACTCTTCCCGTGGTTTTTTGACAATTCGTTACCGAATGTTCCGATATAGAGCTGCACGCGGCTGCGAAGGAGACGGTGACCCTTGCCGAGCAGCGCTTCGTAAGCAAACAGGACGAGTGGCAGTTCGACAGCAACTGGCAGGAGGTCCTCAACCATGCCATCATCAAGGTTTAGATACTATTACATTTATATATATATATATATTGTTTTTTGATGCTACGTGTAAAAATATGTATTCGCATCGCCATCATGAGGAGGTCTATATTCGGCAGTGTGCTTGAAATGATGTTTAAACTATTCTTCAATATGTTTCAATTTCTTTTGACTGCTTTTCTTTAGGTTATGGACGCAGAGAAGAGGAAAGCGGAAAGCGGACGCGAACATCAAAAGAAAGCCGCCGCGTACATTGCGGCCGAAAGAAAAGTAAGTTATGAGAGGATTTAAGATTTTCCGTCTACTTATCCTTTCCTATTTTTCCTTTGAATACTTATAGGTGTTGTGAAGACGATCTCATGAGTAATCCTTTCATCACTGCGCAGGTGACACAGCTGGAGGAAAACTTAAAACGGAATATAATCAAGTCGCGTTTATATTTTGAGGAGAAGAAACTTTGCGATGAACAATTGCAGACGCAAAATGGAAAGATCGACAAGCTTCAACGTTCGATCGCTGATGCGAAATTTCGCTACTCAACGTCCCTCAAAGCGCTCGAAGAGATATCCGAGGAGATCCACAGAAGGAGAGGTGAATATCCACCCGGCAAAGACCCCATACCCGTCGGCCCCAGGGAGCCGGGCGTCGGTGCCGAACGAGATCCAGTACACGACGAAACTCAACTGGAAGGGAGAGAGTTCGAACAAGACGACGAGCCTTGTTTACAAGAGTTGAGAAAAAGAGTTAGAGAGTTAGCATTAAAACCTATAGATAGAAGCGACGTGGACACCGATGAGGCCTGGGCGCAAGAACTGAACGAAACAATTAATAAATTGGACCAATTGCTTATGATGAAGGAGAATAATCAGCAGAAGAGATCTAAATTCACAGCGAGCTCGCCGAGGAACTCCAGCGCACCGACAACTAGCACGAACACAGGGTACAGAACTAGCCAGCCGCCAAGCGATAGCTGGAAAACTGACTCCAATCTGGCACGGACAAAGTCCATCAGTCGGGACGTTATTTGTGAGAGCGCCCACCCGCCCATGAGCAAAACGGAAAAGTCCAAGAGCATGATGTCTCTCGACGTCCTCGCGCTGGCCAGAGACACGACCATGATGGACCGGGAGTCCTATCTGAAAGCGGTGATAGAGGACAAGTCACCCACCGGCACGTACACTGAGAGCAACTCGGATAGAAACGACAGCCCTGATGATATATTAATGGTCGAATGCGATTCCAGTGACTCCACTCAGAACCCCGTCATTAGAATGACGAGCTCGACCGTCACCGACAGCGACCACAGTTAAACTGACATAAGTGTCAGCTGTCAAGTATTAAAAATTTTTATTGTGTATTGAGGCAACGGGCTGGAGTCCATGAAGCCACATTAAAGTATTTCGAATAGTTGATAGCTGTCATTGTGAAATATGATAAAAAAAATATTTTTTTTTAAATTTTTTAATGATTATTCTATATGTGAATGATGAGTGAGCATTATACTATAACTGTCAATTTTAAGTTTAGTTGCGATTTTGAACCGTTTCTGGTGACGTCTTTCCGTTATATAGTTATTGTTTTAAATAAATGAGTTGTGTATATATTCTACCGTCATGGTTATAATTGTTTTAATACTTTTTACTATTATTCAGCTTCTTTTGTATAACATTTTCTGTTGGAAGAGATTATTAAAATATATTTTCAAATTCAAATGAAACAATTTAGTCCGCACAATTTTATACACAACACTGTTCAATTAATTAAAAAAAAAAAATGTAGCTTTAGAGCACACTATGAATAAAGTTTTTATTTACATACCTAACGAATATATATACTTATAAATATATATTCATTCGTTGTAATCCCATGTGAAGTGATTATATATAATATTTTATCAATTAATAAAGACATAGTACAGGGATGAAATTTGTTACTTTTTTTTTGAGGGAAGGTGGAGGATGGAGTTTCTAAGCGCGTGCATCAAATACATATCTTGTCTGGTGTAAAACAAATCAATGACTTACATACAGCAGACTTCCGTTAATATGTAATTAATATATTTAAAAAAAATCGGTATGAATAATTAGTATAAAAAAAATGTATAGTGGCCGCTGTGATTATAAAATATAGTCAGCCATTGTCAAAGGTAATATATTGTGTTATGCAGATTTTTTTTTTATCCAATTAAGCAATGACGAGCGAGACGTTCACCTGATGTTAAGTGATACGCTCGCTTATAACAATATGGCGCTAGTTTGAATGATAGCACCGCGTTATGCTAGTCGCCTTGTGACATAAGTTGTTAAGTCTCGTTACATCAGTAATAAATCAAACTTAGAATAGATTATGTATTTAAAAAAAAATACCTGGCATTGCAAGATATATATATTCCAATTTTATTAAGAAATATAAACTACATAAGACAATATTTCTGCGTGTCATTATATACATTTTTGTTAACGTTTACTAAAACCGAGGTCAATGAACTTTTGACATAATGAATTATATATCGAAGAGGAGATATTTACACATTTACTAAGAAAATATTTTTTCTGTTATTGGGTTTTGATTCAAGTATATATATAATTACATGAATAAAATATCTAAGTTTTTCGAAGTTATTTATAAATTAGTGCATTCACAATTAGATAAGGTCTCTCTTATTGCACTTACACAAATTATGTTAATTAGCAATTGTACCGACGTCTTCGTTATACTCGTATTGATTTGTTTCATATACAATTAAATGTCTTTAATTATTAGAATGTGTTTTTTTATTACCAGCCACTTTTCCTTTTAACATTAAACCAAGTAAATCTATAGTTGCTTTAACTATATATCTAGCGGAAATAGGTAATCTTTTTTCTGTTCTCGAGATGAGAATTCTAAAAAGACATGGTTCTGTGGGATTTTTTGCCCACTAAAGCCGCTTTGGTGGTCATCCTCAGTGCCGTGTGGGAGGTCCCAGGATCTGCGGAATGCACCAGCGCCTCTCGTCACTACGCCTAAAGAACGTCCCAGGGAGAGCTGTAGCCCTCCTTAGCATCCTCGCTTTAGTACAAGCACTAGACCACCTACTTATCGTTCATCCTAGACTCGCTTAGTGGACAATGAGGGCCACCGAAAACCCGTAAACACTTTAAGACGTCTTCTACTACAGACAAAGCTTACTTTAGTTCTATCCTTAATAGCTCGAGACTACAAGGCAAGCAGAAATAGTTCACCTAAGGATACTGCTTGCTAGTCAATCTAAATCAGTGGTACTCAAGTTTTTTTTTCAGGGGGCCACAAACACGTGTTAGTGTCACAGGCTTAAAAAAATAGGTAATAGTTTCTTTCTTAAATTTTAGTGATTATTTCAGAATGTTCGTAAAAATCTATGAGAGGATCACGTGTACAATAATTTAACACTTTTTATGGGCTCTTTTTAATTAGCGTAAAATTAAAAATAGAGTAACACCAGATGAGCCAACCCCAAAAGCTTGCGCCGACCGGGGGTTGCGGAAGGACTGCTTAATGTTATGCCGTGACCTTCCTGCGTCGATGAACTCGATGTTGATCGATTGAGGCCGACCATGGTGAAGCCACTCATTCTGAATGCTCTGCCTCTCATGTCAACAGTAGCAGCAAGTAAAGCGGATTTGAAGATACTTACGTGGTCTAGGAATCAAACTAGAGACCTCTATGTCACAACGGAGAGGTTTAGTACTGGGCCAAGTACGCTCGTGCACTATAATGGATTCTTCGTTTCTATTATTATTATTGATATTTTTATGCTTTGAAAGTAATAATACAGGATAGTAGTAATAGTGTTGGGAGGCCTCCCACAAGGTCGAACCCACGGGATACGAGCAACCCGGGACCGATCGACGTGGAGATCGTTGTAAAAGGCCTATATCTAGCAGTGGACGTCTATCGGCTGACGATGATGATGAATTAATACTACAGATAAATTTCACATTATTTATTAATCAATCCAAACTGAAGCCACACCTTCAATTATAAACATTATCCTAAATTTATAACAACAAACACAGACGAAGGCACTTCTAGGGAGCGATAAAAGACATCTAATACATGGAAATATATTTGATTCTTCAATTATAAAATCATTTAAAAATAGGTCATCATTTATCGATAGTGATCCTTAATAATACTAGAGTAAAGCTAACACATGTCCTAGATAAGACATCATCTAGGACACGTTTTAGCATCAGACACATCTATTGTGTATATCAGAAAAAAAATAATACATCCTTCAATGTAATATCATTATTTAATAATGCGATTTTAATATAATAGATTTAAAATAGACAATGTTTTTATTTAAAACTGTATAGTTTTTAAAAACACCAACGACAATGATTTTATACCCACATATTCACAAACAATTCATAATCTTTGTTATGATTTCATTGACATTTTAATAACAATAAAAATTATAATATATAAAAAAAAAATATCTTAAATTCTTTTGTACAATAATCGGATCGAATATTATTATCACATTATTTATATAAATCATTTGATAATTATTTTCTCGATTTAGTTCGGGCAAAGGGCACAATAACAGAAACGTCAAAAAATGATTTTATTTCTAATACAGATAAAAAATGTTAATTAAGATATTAAAATTATTATATTTTTTTTTATATAGTCTAAATTGTCGTCATCGTTACCGATTTAATAATTCGGATTTATAATATTACGACAACGAAATAACATTGTTTATATCATTTTGTATTTTTTTTATTTATTATGTATATATTTTTTTTTAATACAAAACGAAAATACGTTTTCTATTTGTGTATAATGCAATATTACCCGTGTAGTAATGTTCGTGAGGTTATATTATAGAAGGTTCCCTTTGGCATTATTATAAGACCCGACATAATAATATTGTCAAATGTTTGTTACAAAAGAATAATTGTAATAATAACACTTAAATGCGAAAACTAATTATTTCAAACAATTTATACATATAAACTATTAGCGTTGTTACTTAACAAACAAAATAATAAAATGCAACGTCTAATAAAACGCTAAAAATATAATTAAAGAGATTTTTTTTTAGTTCGACAAATGGACGAAAGGCACAGCCGTTTAAGATGGATACAAAATACTTTATATGAAAAGTGTTTTTATTTGCTATGAATGAATTAAAAATTAAATAAAAAAATACCATTATGCATAATAAATGTTATATATTATCTATTGACATAAAAACTAGATATAGAAATAGAGAAATCGCTTCATATTGTATAACAATAGAAATTTAAATGCTTTCATATATAATTTGTAACTATATAGAAAAAAATGTTTAACCTATATACCCTTACATAGAATAAAATAAAAATGATATATAACCCACATATGTGATCAATATAGTATTAAAAAAAAAACTTGTAAAATAATTTGCGATTTAATATATTATCAACAAAAATATAATAACATTTATCTAAAAAATGCATCATAAAAAAATTATAAGAATTTCACCAGTGTTGCCATGCTCATCGTAAGGTAATATAACAATTATGATGAATGTTAAGAATGTAATAGATATATTAACAACATAGATATATAAACAATATAAACATCAAATATGTAAGTTAAGTATAACTTTATAATCTATGAAAATGCATATAAATACAAATGCAAAAACTTCCCGCTCAGTATGAAAAAACAATGAGGCAGAGATATTCATATGCTTGATATTCATTACCAGTGGTATGCTCTCCGGCTGATGTGATCCGACTCCTGGTGAGCTTGTGATGGAACAGAACAGATGCTGAATGATAAATCATAATTTAGACGACCTCTATAAGAGTCGGCTTGTTTCTTTTTAACCGATTTGTATAATTGTAATTTTTTACACTCTCAAAATTAACTAAAAAAATTTTTCCAAGGTGTGTCGTTAAGTTTTTTTTTTAGTATTTAGGTGACAATATTAAATTGAAATTGTATAATAATCCAGAAGTGACAGGTACAAAAAACTTTATGTTCTGGAAGTTCTATTCCATACATCATCATCAATAGCATGAGATAAATATCTATACTCATATACTTTGCTGTAGGATATTATGGGTACGAAGTGTTTTTGATAATTAATACAATTATGTTCACAAATCAAAGAATTTTTTTTAAGGAAATATTTAAATATAAACGTATAAACCCACATTGGGGCAGCATGATGGGAAATGACCCTAATCCCCTCACATGACCTGCCCGATCATGTGAGAATCTTTGGGAGACCTACATCCAACAGTGGACGTTTATCAGCTGATGATGATTAAACTGGGGAATATACCTATAATCCTAATAACACATAAATAACCAATCAATTAACTTTATTACTTTAGAATTATGCTATCAATGTGTGTGGAGATCGTTTGGTGGAGCCTTTATAGCAGTAGTAATGATGACGATGAACTTGAAACAAATCATGGCGGCTGTGATGTTAAAGTTCATACAAATAAACGTTTAACAAATACATGTCACAAGGTATATGGCTTTGATGGAACATTAGTCTACACGCTGACATCACACCAAGCACCTCAAACTTGCAGACCTTAACATATCCGTGGTTATCTTTAACCATTATAAGTATTACTTTAATTAATTGATTGTTTTCTAAGAAACAAATATCAAGCATATGTTTAGTTTCATAATTAAAAATAAATAAGTCATCATCATCATTATCAGCCTTTGTTTATCCACTGCTGAATATCAGCCTTACCCATTGTCTTCCACCAAATGCTATCCTCGTCTCCTCGCATACACCGCCACACTCAAGTGAGTGAAAAAATAAATAAGCAACATAGTAATTATGATTAAATATGCAAAATATATAAGACATTTAACAACATATATACCTAGCATAGAAAAAGCTGCTTACAATTTTTTTTGTGTTTTAACAAAATAATTATATAATATCAAAATAATAATTTTCTTTGTGAAACATCTAAGATTGATATGCAAAAAATTTATTTAACTTTGCCCAATATATAGATATATATACAGTTGGTTGATTATTAAATGTACAGCTGATTGATCTCCATAGAAACCATATGAAATGATAAAAGATATTTTAAGGTATACAATACGAATATATAACGGGGTGTAAGGGGTCCCGCACAACAACTCACGAGACCCAAGCCAACCTTACCTGCTTGTGGTGTAGCCTGCCAATCAACAAACGAAACTCTGGCTCCCGCCAACCCGCATTGAGCCAGCGCGATGGGAAATGGCCCAAATCACTTCCACATACGAGGTCCTACATACAACAGTCTCCAGTGTCCAGCGGTACTGGAGGTCAGGCTGAATGTGGAGATCTTTGGGAGGCCTATGTCCACCAGTAGACGTCTATCGGATGATGATGATGATGATGATGATGATACGAATATATACACACAATTTCTAACGACAAATATATAATGAAGGTTAAATATTTTCTACAGGTCTAAACATTCAATTTTTAAATATATATATATAACTAGCATAATTTTTAATATATCATATTAGAAATCATTTAAGTAGTCATCATCATCAATTATCAAGTAAGTTTAGTATTTGTCATCATCATCATCAGCTGATACGTCTACTGCTGGACATAGCCCTCCCCCAAAGATCTGCACATACAGTCTGCATGGGCTCTAGAACCCTCGGGGCACTAGAGACTGTCGTATGTAGTGGTTCATATGGGGGGATTTGGGGCTATTTCCCACCACGCTGGACCAATGCGGGTTGGTGGGATAATATTTGTAAAGCTACAAAAGTGCTACGTAATTTCATTGGTTTACATAAAAATTGTGGTTAAAACTGGACATTGAAGGAAGGTGAACTTCATGTAAGAAGATATACAGAATGTATGAGACTATTGTCACATGCATGAGAATATTCTATATAGATCTGATGGGACTCCAAGCGGAAATTGGAAGTACTTTTATAGATAAAATTACTTGAATTTCATTACATGGTATGCTTCAATTCACTACAGCGATGACTGGTTCGTAAGTGCACCAAGCGGTCAGCTTCCGGCGGAAAAACCATTTGATTATATACCTAGACTGTCTATGGCACCATTCATACCACCGGCTGGCTGACCCGGTATTACAGCTTGGCGGACGGTACCACTTCGCGCCACCAGCGCGCGCGCTCGAAGGTGCCGGGGTGGCTCACTAGCGTCTTTTGCAAGTTCTGGTATAACTGAAATTAATACACAACCTTTGACTTTGATCCACAAGTACCATTTAAAAAAAAAAATACTTTAATCTAATGTTATAGCTCAATTTTATTCTCCCTACTTACTCTTCCATCGCTTTTCCCTAAAACAGAGTTAAGGACGAAGTCGGTCGGCGCGAGCGCGTCCACCACACTGACGATCTCACTCTTCAGCTCGGCGCACAACTCCATCACGGCCTCGCGCAGCAGTCGCGCCGGCGCATCCCCCACGCAGTACCCCCCCTGGTACAACTCCACCAGGTGTCTGTCCAACGACCACAGACCGTACACCGTGAACAACTTGTGAAGCACCGGTTGTAGCTCCTTCTCCTTCTTTTCTATAGATTCGAGGCTGAACATTATGGCCAGGTATTCGGCGTAGGCCTTCGTCAGGTTCCTACATCTGTACACTTGCGATTTGTTCTTCGCTTGGAACTTTGTGAGGCCTTGTGAGATCAGCGCATCGTATTTCTCGTATGTCTGCTTGAGGAGCCAGCATATCAGCCATTTGTATGTGGACAGTATGACTGAAAAAATATTGGACGATTTTTAACCCAGCATAAATAAATCCTTGATAATATTAAGTCAGAAGAAGACTTTGTGAACTATTAAGTGGGGGGAGGAGAGGGAGAAGAACATTACATCGGATTTAAATGTTATTTTGGTTGCAAAAACGCGCGGAGATAAGTCAATGGAATAATTTTGTATAGTTTATCACCTTCAGCACCATCACGAGCCTCAAGCAGTAGACTGGCAAGAGGCAGTGCTGTCTTGTGTCGTAGACCAAGACTCACTTTGGGTCGCTGCGCCAGTAAGTTATCACCATTAGTAATTTGATATTTTGTATAGACTCACACTGTGTTGTCTTCAGCTGCGACGTGTTCTTACACTGGAAGCGAAGCTTCGAGATGGTATCATAATCCTTGAAGAAGGTGACGGTAAGCAGGGGTGATCCCACTTCGCCCCCTGCGATCGCCGCCTCGTACTGCCGCAGCAGCCAGTTACCCGCCTGCTGCGAGAGCACATTGTTGTCGCCTTCGTATGTCACCGTCGGCTCGTGGTTGCTGCGGATGTCGCCCAGGTTCGCGCACTACAATACGTGTTCAAATATATATATAACCATATCAAGATATTAAAGTATTATACAGGGAGTATGTAAGAGCTATACCTTGAGGTATCCGTGGCCACCGCATGCCTCGCGACATTGCTGCGCCGCCTCCATCACGGTCCACGTCAGCAACGGCTTGCTGCTAGACACCATCGCGTGGATCTCCGACACCGCCTCGCTCTACGTACATCATCAAACATCGGATTTATGTAGAGTGCCAGCAAGTGAATTAACATCGGCCGCATTAACAACACTGCTGTTTACCTATCTTTGAAATCTTCGAAGATTGCTGCTGCTTTTGAGGGGAAGTCATGATTATGTGAGATTCTTTCTCACTAAATCCTCCTCGGTGTTCTGCATCAGAGCAATCGGAAAAGCTCCGGTATCTCTTATATATCGCACCGGTGCCCCTCTACACTTTGTGTCTCTGAGGAGGAGCCTAACTCTCTTAGGCACCATCGTGGAGCCATACGCAGGTTCGCTTGTTAAGCGACAAGGGCCCCCACCCTTAAGGCCCGCGAAACTCCTAGACCCTTTCAGTCACCTTCTACGACAGGCAGGGCTTACTTTACTCCTATTCTTACTAGCCCGAGACTACAGGCTTCATTGACATTTAAATGTTAGCTCATTGTAGTTTAAAAATAATTTAAGATACTCAGCCTTTTTAAGTAAAAAAAAATCACTTACCAAGTTATCAACTTTAAGTCCCATATTAGATTTGCCCACGATGTTTAGGTACACGTTCGTGAAATTCTGTATGTATATCCGGAACACGACCGCAGCCGCGACATATCCGAATAACCGCCATTGCTGTAACGACATATTGTCAGGAAGTCAGATATAATGTAATGGAAAAAATATTATATAATTCATAACCACAAAAAAAAATTAAATAATTAATATATTTCCTCAAAATATCTTTTAAAAAAAAAAGGGTCCGGGAATACCTTAATCAGAAACAGACTAGTGTTATATATTTATAAATATATATGCACTATTAATATGTATGTATATGTTTTATCTATATCTAAATATATATGTTGCTAGTATGACCAATATAGTTTAAGTGAGTAGTTATGACCTATACAACATCTAACCTCACCGAAGGTTGGGTGGTGGAGAATGCCAACAGGCATTAAGCCTGCCATTTGTATATCTCGCTGTAAGGTTTTACAATGAAGAGAACAAAAAAAAAGGATGAAAATTGCTATTGTTGATAGTAGAGGGTGAACTCACGTGCAAGTCGTACTCGAGCAGTGGTATTTCGTTGTCGCGATCGCCGAACTGCCTGCGAGTGGCGGCGTACCGCACCGCGATGGCCACCGCACTCGACATCGAGTGGCAGCTCTCCTGCATTATGCCGATGCGACCTGCGAACCACACGCACGCGATGTACCACCTGCGCGACCGGACCCCCCGTGACCTTGGGTCCACCATCGGAGGGTTTTACTTGGTAGAACTTATATGGTAACCCTAACTTTCCTGCAGAAACACGAGGTATCTTCCAACGATTCTTAACGACTTCCTTGACTTATACTGCCAACTGACGCCTATGACGCCAACTGCTGGATGTATGCCTCTCTCAATGATCTCCACATCGATCAGTCCTGCCATGCCCGCATCCAGCGGTTTCCCGCGACCTTCGTTTTTAGGGGTTGATATGCCCCATATTTTTATTTGGCATGTAGTCATGTTTCATGAGATTTAGTGGATTCATTTCATCCACCAGTTGCACTGAACGGTGTTGGATAAATGGCCTCGACTCTACTATTGTGAGAGATGCGCTCGAGTCCCAAAAGTGGGAACTATAAGGACTAGATGAAATGCTAAAAATCCTTGTTTCTTTTTATAAGGGGTTTAACACTTAACTTGTGCACTCGTAGACTTATAAACATCTGGTGTTAGAACACAATAAGCTAAACGCTAATGTTATATAAAAACCATGATTAGCTGATTACTCCATCACCTGTGCAGTTGTGAATAAATATTTTTTTTTATTCACAAACCGTACATCGCGATGCGTGACAAAAATTTGTATGCAGTTGGAGCATCCGTTATCCATTACATCACATCCAGTAAAGTTTATTGTTGTATGAATTCGCGGATTCGGTATGTTGAATATTTACATACGCGAAACATAATAAAAAAAGTTATTTGAATATTTATACAACAATCTTATTATATCAATCAGAGGCGAGGCTTCACTAACTACAACCCTCTATTAAATTTATTTATTTATCAAAATTCGTACGAATAAATGTCGCCCCTATATAAAATCACAGTAATGGTTTACCAGCTGATAAGTTTTCCAGCGCGGCGCCGAGTATTCTGGAGGGTTCCGAGAAGGAGCTCACGTACTGGCCGTCTTCAGTAACATCGGCTGTTCTGTTCAGTAGGTTCTCGCGCGGTATCCTGTATTGGCTAAACATAATGAACCTGAAACAAATGTTAAAACGTTAAGACAAAAGCTTTATATTCAGAGGACCGATGGAGAAAGCTTTTGAAAGAAAGGAGATAGAAATTGATCAGCACAATTTGTCGACTAATGTTTTTTTATTCAAAATGCTTAACCATGATTCCACCTGGTCTTAAATATTGATATGCTCTGCAGTGATAAGTCGCTCTAGCCTTTTTTTAGTAATTCAAGAAGTAATCTTCTAAAAGATATCTTGTTCCTGGAGGAGAGACAAAGTTATGTGGGACCGCCTCGGTGGTCATCCTCGCTGCATTGCGAGGTGTTTCGGTATCTCCTACGAACGTACTGGTTAGCCGTAACCTTCCTCGGCATCCCTGCTATACTACAACAAGGACGAATTCACTCTGAGCTTGCTTAGTAGGCAATGAAGGCTCCCATCTTCAAAGCTACCAACTCAAAAACTCTTTTAGTCGCCTTATACGACAGGCAGGGCTTACCATAGTCTTATTCTTAATAGCCCGGACTACAGAGCAGAAAACGCACTAGCCTTTACTGGTGGTTGGTTTTTGTTCCCGGAAACCGTCTAAGTAGGTATCACCGCAGCTCCCATTTCTGCCGCCAAACAATACTAATACTGTGCAAACATTATTGTGTTCCGGATTGAAGGGAGTTGTAGCTACTTAACTTACTGAGGTAACGAGACTTAACATCTTATTTCTCAAGCCGACCAGCGCAATGTGATACAGTGTATACCATCCTAACTAACGCAATGTTGTTGTGGGCGGGCGTATCACTTACCATCAGGTGAACATTGTGCTCGTCTCGTCGCTTCATTGTATAAAAAATGCATAGCAGCAGCCTATGCACTTTTTTCTTAAAGACGCTATATTAGTTAAATTACATGATATCGCCTAAAACTATTATCTTTTTGGAAAACAGTCAACCATATCTATGTTAATCTTCCTTTATATATTATTATAATAAAGCGGAAACGTTACTCATCAGGTGTTACAATGTTCGGATATAGAGTTGTATGTTTGTTATATGATGATTTATCAAATTAACAATAATACCAGCTCTACGCCGATCGCCCACCGCCAACTAAACCATGTGAAAACTAAGCTGACCTAACTTATGAAATACATGAACCCTGCACCAAAAAGTACTCTAAAACTACGTTAGTGCTCATCAGTTCGCACTCGAATGGTGTGGAGCTAGCAAATGGGTATGGAAGAGGAGAGCTATGACGAGTTCAGACGAGGATTGCAATCTTAAAAGGTAATGAAGTTTGTTTATTACTCATTAAACAAACACATCCAATTGAGGAAAACAAGTAGCGTATTTAATACTTTGTTAACGCAACAATATAAGCGAATAGTTCTGGAGGGGTAAGATGGGTGGCGGTGGGGTTGAGAGGCGTTTCAATTAGCACACATATTTGCGGATCGACCCACACAACTTAGTACTACTTGGGCTACTTTACGTAGCTTAGCTGGCATAGTTTGCAGAGGACGAGTATGAAAAACTGAACTATGTCAAGCTAAACTCTAAACTGTCTAAATCTAGAGTAACAGGATCAGACACGGCTATAATTTTAGGAGACGGTAGATTAAGTAGAATTCTATAGTCTATTTGATCTTGAGATTTTAAATATCATAGGTAAATGTACAAATGTTTCCGTGATACGCCTTATCTGGATCGCGACCGCAGCGTTAAGTGCGAATTCCGTTTTTATTACACACGCCGCGCTGATAAGGACACTTGTAACGTAAATTTTATCGTCGATTACTTGTCAGTATCCCACACGTGAGTAATTTCAACAGTTTATTCTTCGGCCACAAACTCAGTAAGGTCGCCCACTACGGCCGTCCCATCCCCGTGGAAGGGTTTCGTTAATATACCTTGGTGTGACTCGACGCTAAACTGAATTTCGTTGCTCATATTCGCATATCGCACAATAAAGGAGTAAAGCTGCATAGGTACTGAGTAATCTACACCCCACCCCCTCTACTCTAAAAAAGCAGCAAACTCTCTCTGAGATATAAATAAACATCACCTGAACAAGGCTTGCGTGCGCCCACAAATCTGAATCCCGTCTCAAACCCTTGCAGGTATTCGAAAACTGATACACCCGATCACTGTCGCTGAATGCCAACCAACGCAATGTGGACGTCAACAGTAATCTCGAGCTTCCAACCATAACCTAGTAGTTCAGAAAATGTTCGAGTTTCTGACAAAGCGTTCCCTCACCCTAACCCTCTGGTCGTCAGTGCGATCAACTACAAACCGTTACCGAAACCAAAGACGACGCCATGCGCTAATCCTGCCACCAGCAACAAGCACGTCACTGCACAAACCATAGACACTACAAACACAGTTCGCATTTCAACATCTTCACTTGTCTCCTTCATAGGCAAAGGTGGTCTGAGAACGGATCCAAGCCGATCTTCGATGAACTAAAAATCCACTGTCGGATAACTACACTTCTAGTTGAAGCGGTAGTTTAAAATTAATTAGATCGTGGACATTGGGTCCTTGAGCGCAGTCCATCATCATCAGCCGATAAACGTCCACTGGACATAGGCCTCTCCAAAAGATTCCCACAGCGATTGGGTAGGGATTCAAATGAGTGGCCCATATGACCAGTACTATACATCATCAGAGAATAGTGTTTTCTTTGATGATTATTTCGTCACACTTTGTAATGATAGGTGCCCTGCAGATAAGGTTACACACAAAAACATCCTAAAAATATCCTGATCCTTTTTTAATTAATTAAAAAATGGTGAGCTTACGTATTATCTCATTTTATTGTAATAGACTATATAATGAAACTCGGTATGTTACGCAAGGTGGATTAGTTTAACTTCCCGTTTACCTGATGGTAAGTGATACGCCTGCTCATAATATCGTGGTAGATAGCATGATGTACACTGCACTACGTTAAACCCATCGACTTGAGACGTAAGAGATATTAAGTCTCATTAATCCAGTAACTAGCTACAACGCCCTTTCAACCTGTACATTGTAATGTTTGCATACTGCTGCTTAGCGGCAGAAACAGAAGCTGCGGTGGTACCTATCTATACCGTCACCGGCAACAGAGACCTACCACCAGTCATTGTCATTATTATGTATACATATGGTGTCTTCACACTTACCCATTGTCGATACCATTGACGCCGATCTTCTCGCCCATATCGCCCACCACCAGTCCGGAGTAAGTCTCGAGTGTCTCGGGATCCCGGATCGGCACTACGAAGCCGTGGAGACCGTGGTTGGTACCGTCCGGCATGATCAACTGAGCGAACAGCAGCATATGGGTGCAAGTTCTGCCTAGAAACAAGGACCCTCCTGGTGATGACGTTCATTGCATATTGTCATAAGGTGATGAGAGAACTATCATGTGCAAGACACTGAAAATAAATGTGACTGTTTAATATACAGGGTGAGGGGTAATAGGTATAAAAGATCTGGAGGGGCTAAAGTATAGCTCGTATCCTATTTATCAATGTATGGAATTCCCCATACAAAAACAATGGTTCTGGAATTATTCATTTTTTAAATATTTTTCAAAAAATTCCCGATTTTTTAGAAAAAAAAACTAATTTATTTCTACACAAATTTTAATGTAATAATTATTGTTTAATCATGGTTTTATTAAATTCAATTAATATTTATCACTTAGAGGCTAAAACTTAAAATAGGTTGTTTAAAAGTCGTGATAGTAAAAAATAAGAAACCACACTTACATTTTTATTTAATATTAAAATAAAAATTTATTTATAAAAATACGTATAAAGCACATAAATAAGTACCTTTTTTTACACTATCACGCCTTTTTTCTCAATAGGAGTAGGCAGACGCGAATAATCACCCACTTTTCGCCAGATGTGGTCAGATTAGGTCCCATGTAACAGGGGGCGAGCCTGTTGCCACCACACACACAAAGATAATTTCAGCATGCGGGTTTCCTCACGATGTTTTCCTTCACCGTTAAGTATGTGGTAATTGTAACAATATGCTCATTATACATTGAAAAACTGTCTAAGAGGTGAAGGCCCCGGCCGGGATTAGAACCCTCGTCATTATATTGCGATGTCCGAGTTCATAGTCATTGAGCCACCACGACTACTAAATAAGTATCTGACTTCAATAACTATCAGACAAGGTATAAGGGAGTACATAAAGTTTCTAAAATTTAGAAAAAAAAAACACTTGTAATAAAACCTAGTACCATGAAATATCAAACTGTAGAGACATATAAAAGTAGACGCCGCGCCGGCCCTTAATTTGACCCTGTTGTTTTTGTTGTAATACGTGCGAGCTTATTGTTGTCGTTTTAGATATTGAGTTCAGAGTAAAACATGTGCAATGTGATTTTTAGGTAATGAGTCAGTACGACAGTTAAAATTTAACTACTTTCGTGGGCGGACGTACATTATCGTTGTCTTCTTAATTCTGAATAGTTTTTCTTTTCCATACCAAATAAATTTAATTTCAATGGCGGATTACGGTAATAATGAATACGCTGACATTTTCTATTGTTATGGACTTAGAGATTCTTGAATTCTTTACAAGCACGAAGAGAATGTCAGCTACGTTTTCCTAATCGTCACCTACCAAGTCATAGTCTTTGCTGCGGCGTATCAACGCGTCAGGGAACCTGGCAGCGTTCAACAAAGGCGACATGACGCAGGTTGGCCACGCATCTATGATACTGAAGAAGAAATCATAGACCATTTTGTTATAGACCCGACTACGTCAACCAGGGTCGTGGCAAGATTGCTGGGTTTAACACAATGGAAAGTGTGGCTTACTGTGCATACGGCAAGGTTCTACCCCTACTATTATACACCGATAGGGGGCCCTGGAAGGAGACCTTGAAAGGAGGTTAGACTCCTGCCGTTTCATGCTGCAAGCAGAGTTAGAAAATAATAATTTTCTCACCAAAATATTGTGGACTGATGAATCGAAGTTTGACAGAGACGGCATAACAAATTTTCATAATAGTCATTATTGGGCTGTACGAGGTGAAAATCACCACGTGATTAGAGAAAGAGCTTTAAATGGAGAGACGTATGAAGGTTTTCTTCGAAATAATTTTTTTAATTATCTGGAGGATATACCATTGGAAACCAGAAGAGAAATGGTGTTCCAGCATGACGGTTGTCCCGCCCATTTCTGTTTCGGCGTAAGACATTGGTTAGACGCTACTTTCCCTCAGCGATGGATTGGCTGAAGTGGACCAACTCCATGGCCCGCAAGGTGTCCTGATTTAACACCTTGCGATTATTACTTATGGGGTCACATGAAATCTTTAATGTACACAACAACAATTAAACCGTTAGATTTAAAGTCACGCATCATCATCGCTGCTGACAAAATAAGAGAACAGCTCACAGGGCGAGTCACTCGATCTGACTTAAGATAAAGACTTCGTGCTTGTATCAGGAACCGTAGCCGTGAGTTTGAGCAAAATTTAAATTAATTGTTACTTTAAACTTTTACTCTGAACTTAATATCTTAAACGACAACAATAAGCTTGCACGTGTTACAACAAAAACAAAAGAGTCAAATTAAGGGCCGGCGCGGCGTCTACTTTAACGAGTCTCTACAGTTTGATATTCCATGGTACTTGGTTTTATTACAAGTGTTTTTTTCTAAATTCTAGAAACATTATGTACTTTCTTATAGCTTTTCGGATAGGTATTGAAATTAAGTACTTATTTAGGTGCTTTATACGTATTTTTTTATAAATAAAATTTTATTTAGAGATTAAATAAAAATTTAAGTATGACGCCTTATTTTTTACTGTCACGACTTTCAAAGAACCTAATTTAAAAGTTGTAGCCTCTAAGTGATGATTATTAATTTAATTTAATAAAACAACGATTAAACAATAATTATTACATTAATATTTGTGTAGAAATAAGTAAGAAATAAAATCATCGAATTTTTTCCTAGAAAATCGGGAGTATTTAGAAAAATATTTAAAAAATTAATAACTCCATTGTTTTTGGATGGAGCATTCCATACATAGATAGATATGATACGAGCTATACTTTAGCTCCTCCAGATCTATTACACCTATTACCTCTCACACTGTATATGAAATTTCCACCTGTATAGAGATATCTCCGGCACCATAAGGCCTGGAAACTTAAAATTTGATAGGAATATTCCTTTTACCGGATATAGGTCAGCTAAGAACGCATTTCACTAAATTCCTTCCCCAAACGGAGTTACGGGGGTTTTTATAAAGCATCAATATTGTAGACACATTATTGGTGGTAGGTCTCTGTTTCCGGAGACCATCTGGTCTTGCATTTGCTGTAGCACAGCGTGGGTGTTAAGAACGGCTTTACCCTTCCGTGGGATGTTTTAGCTGGAGTGCATGGGGCACTGGTGCGTTCCGTAGGAGATCCCGGAGCCCATCCTAATGCACTGAGGGAGACCACCGAGGGAGTTTTAGTGAGTAGAAGCCCCACATAACGATTTCTTCTCCCCAAAAGCAAGGTATCTTTTAACAAGATTTCTCTCGCGATAAAAAAAAGACTTACTGTGTACCGGTTTTAAGAGCGCTGTAGCTGGTGTAGTTACTGGGGTAACTAGACTCAACATTTTGTGCCTCAGGCGACGAGTGCAGTGTATACCATTCTAACTAGCGTCAAGTTGTTATGAACATGCGTATCACTTACCATCGCGTGAACTTTCTGCTCGTCTCGTCGTTTACTTGCATAAAAAATAAAACATTTTTGAATTCTTTGCCATTTTCATGCGTAAAACCAAGCCATTTATATGCAGAGCTAAGAACTAAGAATATGGTTAATTACATTTTTGTGTAGGTTCATACGGTGCTTTATCTATGTTCATATTACAGGTATTAAGTGAAAATTTATATTGATATTATTTACTGTAACGTTTTACATTTCACATATATACACACACACACACATACACACATACACAGGACACACACGACTATCGCAATAAGAAACGTAGTTAGATTTATATATTTAATTAGTAATAAGTTTAGAGGGTGTAGTAAGTAAGCACAGACACCTGTGAATAAAATAAATATATACATCTGTTAAGCACACATATATCTTCTTCATGATCATCAACAGCCTCCGGCAGTCCACTGCTGGATATAGGCTTTTCACCCATGGAACGCGACAAACATATATATAACTTACTAACACTTGATAACTTTCTAATAACTTAGGGTGATTTTTGTGAGGTATTATGTAACTTCTTTTTATACTTGATTACGATCCCGCCTGATGATACACAATGTATCTTTGATGATAAATATTATACCTATTTTATAATCAAACTAAGTATTTTATTAAGCAAATTAATTAATAAGAAACTCAACTTATTAGGCGTAATAAATGAAGTTATTCAACTTGATATTCTAATTTTTGGCAATTGAAAGAATATTTTTACTATTAAAAGTTATGTCCTTTAATTAAGGACAAAGCATAATTAAAGATCATTATTAAGTCTATACCAGTGGTGGGTATATACTTTTTTTTCAATTGATTGTCATATCACTTTCATAACTTCACCGGTCATGGTATCATAGGTATAGCTTAATGTATATGTCATATCACAGATATTCAGAGATTCGTGTACTTATCACAAAATCTCCGGGACTATTAGAGGTAAACACTCAAACTTTGTTAAAAGCCTCTGTCATTTAGAGATCAGCTAGGAATGGACTTTACAAAATTCTTTCTCCAAAAGGAGTTCCGGGAATATTAATAACGAGAAGAAGGGATGGGGTATGCCGCCAGGCGAGAATATTTAGAATATTTTAACTAGGAACAGCTAGATGTGAGAATAAGAAGGCTTTTTTATTATAAATACTTGAAACCAGATAAATGATACTTTTGGAGGTGAAATCAAACTAAAAAATACATTGTTTTATATAAACAATAATTTTTTTCTATAACGAATGATCTAGTACAATTGAACAGTTGCAACATCCGACCTTGTATAAACAATTCGAGATTTGTTGGTTACGCATATCTATTTACAGGGTTAATACAAAAAAAAATTACTACTGCTACTTGATTCACTGTATCCGTGGCCAGGTAACCTCCTTGTAACAAGATGGTCCCTTGTTCAACCTGGAGTCAGACGTACAAGTTTGTTTGGTAGTATGGCTTTTCCGAATTCATTTAAGTATCGGTCTCTTATTGCCAACACCTGCCCATAACAACGCGGCGCTGGTTAAGATGATGTAGACAGCACCAAATAGCGCTCGTCGCCTTGAGACCTAAGATGTTTAATCTCGTTATAACAATAATTTAATTATCTATAGCGCCCTTCTAATTGGAACATGGTAACAGTACCGTTTGGCGGTTGCAATAGGAGTTGCGAGAGTACCGGCCTAGACGGTCTCCGTCGACAGAGACGTACCACCACTAAAATGGTCATCAGACACGTCAACACCATCGTCATAAGCCGAAAGACGTTCGCTGCTGGACATAAGCCTCCCTCAAAGATCTCCCCATCGATCGGTCCTGCACTGCTCGCATCGAGCGGCTTTTTGCGACCAACGTCAGTAGGGGTTCATAAGGGAGGACTTGTGCCATTTACGCTGGCCCAACGCGGGTTTGTTGGACCCAGAGCCTCGTTTTTTGCAGGGTGCACCACGAGCAGGTGAGGTCGGCTTGGGTCCCGTGAGTTGTTGTGCGGAGCCCCTTACACCAGACGTACAACACGATAACTTTAAAAATTTCTTCCACAGTAATTAATACAAAAATCACACAATTGTAATGGCGTAAGCACCGAATCAAAACGGAAGTCATTAATTAGTAAAATAAAAAGGAAATTCACACGATTATTGAGAATAAACGGTGAAAAAAGAGCGAAACAATTTTCAGAGTATCAATTGAACAATGGATGGAAATAAGCTCCAGCTGTGACGGTGCTTGTGATAACAATTACTGCTTAATTTTCATTTTCTTAATCTATTAACAACATTTTGTGTAAATGCATTAACATATTCACATAATTACAAAACCAAAAAAAAATCAATATACACCGTACGTAAATATCATCATTAATGCCATGATCATTGTATTTTTTAAACAATCTTTGCTTTGATATTTTTTATATTGCTCAGTCTCGACTTGAATCGCTAACCGCTAATTAAGTATCACTTAGGACAAATCACTTAGCGTCACATCGCTATCATAAAACATTCAAGGGGGGCCTACTGTACCCCGTAATGAGCAAAATGCGGTGTAGTGTATATCATCCTAACTAGCTCCAAGTTTATATGGGTATCACTACCAGGTAAACATCGCACACATCTCGTAGCTTCATCGAACAAAAAAAATGATAGAGATATCATTGCAATTACTATATAAAGGCTGTAAGGATTCCCGCACAACAGCTCACGGGACCCCCCAGCCATCCTCACCTGCTTGTGGTGCACCATGCTAATCAACAAACGAGGCTCTGGCTTCCGCCAACCGGCATTAAGTCTACGTGGTGGGAAATAGCCCAAATCCTTCCATATGGACCCCTACATACGACAGCCTCTAGTGCCCAACAGTACCGCAGGCCATGCTGACTGTATGTGGAGATCTTTGGAACCTTTGGCAGTGGACATCTATCGGATGATAGTAGTAGATAGGTAAATAGTAATTTCATTATCTACAGTGCCTTTCACAGCGGAACGCCAAAGTAATGAGTATCAATGGAGGAAGCAGGTATATACTTTAATGGAAAGATATACGCATTTAGTCTAGGAAGCGACGAGACAGGCGAGACTACCTGATGGTGAGTGATAGGCTTGCCCACAACAACGTGACGCTAATTAGGGTCATATATACTGCACCAGATTACGCTCGTCGCCTTGTGGCATACGAAACTTCATAACTTAACTAAGTCCCGTTACTCAGAAGTAACTACTGGTATGAAAATTACTAGTAATTTCACAAGCTACAACATCCTTCACGCCGGAATACAGTAACGTTTGCACACTACTGATTGTCGGTAGAAATAGCAGATGCAATGGTACCTACTCGGACGGTTTCCGGCAACAGAATTAAAACATCACATCCATTACATATAGATACGGTTAAAAAGGCTACAAAATACTATTTTTAGCTTGGCTCTGAAATTAAAGATATTCAGCTTTGTTACTTCAGTAATTTCAAACTGGAAGCACAGTAACGTTTTGCAGATTACAGTTCGTCTGCAAAAATAAGCCCTGCAGTTGTACTTACCTAGACGGTCTACAGCTAAATACCTAGAATAGAACCTTAGTAGAGTATTTCACAGCACTACGGTGTGTACGTGTAAAAAAAGCTAAATAGTAACCACACGGAGGTTTTACCTAGATTACCAACCCAGCATTTGGCGGCCTCGAAGTCCGGCGTGTGGATGACGAACTCGCGCCGCAACGGATCGTACGTCGCCGTGGTGCGCATGAGGCGCGCGTCCGAGCCGTGCGCGATCTCCGTCAGCGCGAAACTCGCCAGAATCTGCATGAAATCATCACGATCACTAAAGCTAAAATCGCATGATCACACCATATCATTAAATGCTCGCTATTTACGATTTGATGTTTTAAATGATTAATCCGAACCTAGATCAATAAATCGATCGGAATAACTATCGCAAACGCGCTTTATCTATTATCATTAAGGAATGTCTCATTAACAGTCATAGCTAGTTAGATTTACTTGTCGCATGAAACACTAAGTTAACCTTAACCTGATAACACTAATGTTCTATGAAGTAACTCTTCTCACGGATAAACGGTGATGAGTAACTTCTTCACATCCATCATAACATATGCGAAGTTTATATGTTTTTTAAACATTGAGCCTCCTTTTGAAGATGTGGACCGCTTTCGTTAACATAGTGCTGCGGTATTTTTAATTGTCAACAAGGCCACGCAGCGTTATATGAATTAGTCAGTGTGTCTACTGATAATAGAACTTATCAATTACACCACTGGCGTTTGGTACCGAAATAATTCCTTTCAAATGTAACTAAATTAAACGGTTTTACATTATAATATTACTTCGAATCTTGGACTGCAAAAACTATGTTAAAAATGTATGTATTATATAAACACTCAATGAAGTACCAATTATTATGTTTTCCTGTTAAAATCTCAACGACAAAGGTTTAGGCTCCATCCTGTTAACACGTCATTTGTTTTCCCACATTGTATCATATTAAAATAGGTTTTAATTGTTTACGGGAAACACGAACGTATTTCAAAAAAACCATAGTAAAACTCGTGATGATCCTATTGCTCACAACAGGGAAGATAAACAGTTTAATTGCTTCAAACCACATAACAAGTTATATTTGTATTAAGCCGAATATTTCCTTCTAATTCTAATCTAAACATGTGTGGGATATGTACTAGTAAAAGCCCAGCAGTCAACAGAATTGACTGCTGTTCTAGTTACATTTAAATCTTCTAATTATTACCAATTTTAATTATTATGGAAATTGAATTTAACAATGATGATCGCATACATGGTATCAGTGTATATGGACCATTTGAATTCCGCGGTAACTTTACTCCATTGGATGCACTTTTACGCAACAAACCAATAAGCTATCGGCGACAAACTGACACACACTTAAGCTGCATCAGCTACATACAAATAAGATATTCGAAATTGTAATAACATGTTTATGAAATATAATGAATGGCATAAAGGTTTATCTTTAACGGGTCCATAGCAATGTTTACTGGTGGTAGTTCTCTGTTAGCACTGTAGCCTAGGGCTAGTAAGAATAGGACCAAGGTAAACCCTGAATGTCGTAGGCGACTAAAAGGGTCTAGGAGTTTCGCGGGCCTTGAGGGTGAGGGCCCTTATCGCTCAACAAGCGGACCTGCATGGTACAACATGTGGCTGAGAGATGGTGGCTAAGAGTGTTACCCTTCCTCACAGACGTGCAATACAAAGTGTATAAGGGCACTGGTGCGTTCTGTAAGATATGGGTCCCCCGAATGCACTGATGCAAACCACCGAGTGGGTTTCAGTGATTAAGAATCTCACATAACCCTCACTTTCCCCCAGAAGTAGGGTATCTTTGGAAGATTTCCCTCCGAAACTATAAAAAAATTCTCTGTTACTGAAGACCGTCTAGGTAGGTACCACCATAGTGTCTATTTCTGCCGCCAAACAGTACTGTGCAAACTTTACTATATTCCCGTTCGAGGAAGGTTGTAGCTAGGGTAATTACTGGGGTAACGAGATTCAACATTTTATGCCTCGAGCGCAATGTGATGCAGTATCTAACGTTCTAACTAGCGCCGCGTTATGTGCGGGCATATTATTTACTATCAGATGAACGTCCTGCTCGTCTCGTCGCTTAATTAAATAAAAAAAATGTGGGGAAAAAAAGTCAATTTTATATGTAAAAAAGCGAACAAGCATCATGTTTACATGTCGTCCACTTATGTTTACCGGTCTCAGAAAATAAAACGGCTAGTTAACTCAGTAACTAACTACAACCCTGAGGAGGACAATAGCTGGACGTGGTCTCCGATCATTGAAATAGTACTCACGAGGCTGGTGGGGTCTGCATGTAGCAGACCCCGGGACGGGTTATACCAGCATAGCATTAGCGAGGCCGCGGTTGGGTTCCAAACTGAGATCCTGTGACCTTTCCCAACGCCGAAGGTGACCACCGAGGGGATTTTACTGGGTAAAAATCTCGACATAACTGTTTTCCCCACTGAAGGCAGATTACTTTTTCGTAGATTTCCCCCAGAAATTAAAAAAAAAGTTACTAACAACGTCCCTCAAAGCCAAACATTAAGCACATTTCCTTGATAGAACTACGCAAAAAAAAATTCCAATAAAAAATATCCAACACGGAGGAGTAGGAAAAGGAAATGAACGCGGTGTGATCATGAACAAGATTAACTAAATAATTACATAAACTTGATAAGAAATTTTCACAAACTTGAGGAAGTACTGTCCTGTATTAAAATAATTGTTTTGGTTAAATTTTAACTGATACGAAGATGTTTATAAAACAAAGTATATGTATTAATAATGATCCGATCGTATCGGACTCTCCCCTGAAGTACGTATATCAACATTGACTACCCCCATTACATCATATCCTAATTTTACCTATGCGACATTTTTTTTATCTCACGACTTTCAACAGATTCAAATGATACGCCTGCATTGTTTTTCCTTTTGACACGAGGGTTTCGATACTCCAATCCATATATATATATGTATATAGATACTCCAACTAGCTTCAGTGCTCTCTAAACCGGAACTCAGTAATGTTTTTTTTTTTTACTACTTAGGTGGCAAACAGGCATGCGGCCTGCCTGATGTTGAGCGGTAACCGCAGCCTATGACCGCCAGTAAGACCAGAGGTATCACTGGGCGTGTTGCTGACCCTGCAGAAACCTTTTCACGTCCTTTTTGAATAACTTCCTATTGTAGCTCCTAGAGAAAACCTCGACAGGTAACTCGCTCCACATTTTGAGTATTCTCGGGAGAAAACATCTCTGGATCGGACCGTACGTGACCACTGCGGTTCAAGGGTATGAGTATGAATTCCCTGCAGATGTCGAGCAGTGCGATGATGAAATGTAGCCATGGGTATCATGCCAAACAGTTCATCAGAATTGATCCCGTTATAGAGGCGGTAGAACACACACACATGGAGGCAAAATCTCTCCTAAAACCAAGACGTTCAATACCGTCCGTTAGCGAAGAGTCGTCAACAATACTGACAGCTCTGTTTTGCACCGAGTCTAAAGGTCCCAGCTGACATCTAGGTGCTCCCGCTCAATAACGAGAGCAATACTCCATGTGAGACCGGACTTGCGCTTTATATAGCAACAACCTTTGCCCCGGAGTGGAGTATTGCTTCGCCTGTTAATTACACCGAGCTTTTTAGATGCCAGCTTTACCTTTTTTTTCAAGTGCTCTCGGTACTGGAAGTCACTGGAGATTTCGACGCCTAAAATCTCATTTTTGAAATGGTCAGAGATGTATTCTGGAACTAAGGAACTACAGTAAATAGAGTTTTCTTAGCGGTGAACGCGCAAACTTATGTATTGGATGGATTAAAATTAACTAAATTGAGGTGACCCCATTCGCACACATGAGCAAGAGTTACCTCAATTTCTGACACAAGATTCCTTCGACTTTCCTCTACAGCAGTCTGAGAGACGTTGGTAGGACCCGTGTAGCAGGTGTCGTCGGTGCTGTCATCCGCATAGCAATGAATGCCGTCGATTGACATGTCATTTATATGAAGTAAAATCAGCGTCGGTGACAGCACAGAGCCTTGTAGGACATCTGAATTTATATCCATGCAAATAGAGCTGCTGCCGTCAACGACGGCGCTTATGCTTCTGCAGAACAGAAAGCTACTAATCCACTGACACAATCCCTCAGCGAGTCCATATGATGGTAACTTCATAAGAAGACCACGATGCCAGAACTAATCGAATGCGTGGGCTATATCCAAACTCACTGCTAAAGCCTTTCCTCGACTCTTTCAATGTTTATACATAACTGTTTGGCAGAAATAGGAGTTGCGGTGATACCTTTTTTTTTCGTGGTGAAATCCTGCATTGGATACCCTTCCGCTGTTAGGGCAACAAATAAGTTATGCCGCACTCTTACCGACTAAAACCCAACGGTTTCGCACTCATCGCATTTGGCCGAAACGGAAGTAAAAAATGTGACTTTTAAATTAATTTTATTGATGTGTAGTAATATTTCTCGATTGTGTTTTACAACAATTCTTACGAGCAATTTTTTTGTATATAACTTTGTAATTGCATTTCGGCAGAAACAATCTGTACTTACTGGTGGTAGGTCTCTGTTGGCAAAACCATCTAGGTTACCATCGCTGCTTCTATTGCCGCCGCCAAACAGTAGTACGCAAACATTACTGTGTTCCGGTTTGAAAAGCGTTGTAGATATTAAAATTACGAAGATAAAAACGAAACTTAATATACGTCTTAAGACGACGAGCACAATGTATTGGTGTGTATATCATCGTAACTAGCGCTACGTTATTATTCGCAGGCGAACTACGATTCGACGTTTCATCGAACTTTTTTTTATCCTACGAAGCGATCATACAAACAAGTTCACCTGACGATAAGTGATACGCTTGCCCATAATATTGTGGATATTTAAAACATTATACATTGCACCACATTGCGCTCGTCGCCTTCAGTAAACATGTTAAGTCTCGTTACCTTAGTAATTATCCTAGCTACAAGGCCGTTGAAACAGGAAGACAGTGATGTTTGTACAATACTGTTTGGCAGCAAAAATAAGAGTTTTGATGGTACCCACCTAGATGATCTTGGACAACAGAGACCTACCACCAGTAAATAAAAATGCAAGTACCAAATTAGATATATTCTAATAACTCGTGCCTATCACAGTTTGTTTAATTCTTCATCTGATTGTTTAGTTACTGTGAACACCTTACATCCATAAACATCATGCAAGCGAAAGGATAGTTTCTTAGAATAAACTGACCTCTCGATTTAATATCGTTGCTTCGTAGAATTTATGGTGGCGTTCCGTGCCGAGTGACAGCAGCGCGTTGGAGAACAGATATATCCCGATGGCCATCTTAACCGACACGCTGGGGTTTAGAGACTGAACAGCTTCGTTAATTGTCATGATTGCACGCGTCTAGAGACGAAGAAAATATGTAAATATATGCAATGGCCGAAAAAAATTATATTGCGCTTTTTAAAATAACGATGTTAATGAAAACAATTATAATCGACAATATGCTACTACACTTCTAATGAAAATAGTAGTTGTACACTAAAAGGGCTCATTTTTTATTGAGATTCAAAATACGGTTTTTGAAGAGACAAGGTTCTGCTTACAAAAAACCCAATGTTTACTCACTAAATTCCACTCTGTGGTCACTCTATGCATACAGAAAGGAGTACTGGAATGTCTAACAAAGTAAGCCGTTCTCACTTTAAACTTTGTGTAGACAGCCTCCAAGGTTGTCCATAGCAACTCAGTGCCTCCATCCCTTTGGTATCGACAAATGTATTTATGATCCTCCTTGGACTCAATTTGTGAGTAACGAGGGGCCCCCCTTATCTATGTGTTCCCTTTTACAATTTAAAAAATAAGACAAAAATAATGATAATTTTAAATTGTTACCCTTTTGCTGTAGCTGGAGTTAAAGATTTCTTTTGTAACAAACTTGTATTCATTGATTTTCTTTAATTGCAGCTGAGTCAGACGCTTCTGTTCCTCTACAGATGGTGTGACTTGGTTATGGGCAAATAATGGATCTTTTTCAAGAATATGCCATATTTTGTACTATAAGTAAAACAAATTTTAAAAACTGTTAATCTAAACTTTGTTAAAAACTAAATTGTTTCTCAACGAAACATCTGCTATATCTGATAAAATAATAAATAAATAAAACCACAATTACTGAAAAATGTATAAAGTGAAATGTAAAACAATTATTGTAATTTTCATCATTTACATTATATTGTGTGTTGCAAAATTATATTAGGCTTTATCTTATTTTATATATATATATACTTCTTTTAAAAAAATATTATAAGTGGAAAAAATAACATTTTTAACCTTGTTTATGTAAGTAATACCAAATTAAAAACAAATTATGAGTAAAAATTTTAAGAGGATAAAGCAATAAAATTTAATACATATGAACAAATATTTAGAAATTCATAACAAAAAAGATGAATTCAACCTTATATCTACACTATCGAATGAAAGATGTTTACACAACTTTGAATTTTTTTTAATTATCATATTTCATGTCATCAGCACATTGATAAACATGAATTATTCAATGTATAAAAAAAATTGTGTTATAAATTAAGTTGCATTACAATGTGATTCTGGCAAAAAATAAAATACATATTAATGGCAACTTTGAAGATAAGTTATTATAAAAAATTTTATTCTATCAATTAACTTTGTAAATTATCTGATTGTGGTCACTATAAAACTTGATTAAAATTACTATTCGTGTAATACTGCTGTAATAAACAAAAACATTAAATAATAATCTTTAATGAAAAAAATGTAAATTCTTTAAAATTATTTAAAAAAATTCCTAACATTTTAAAGAATTTATTCATGCTAGTTTTATTTGAAATTATTTAATTTATGTAAATTTATATTACTATGAACATCGCACCTTTAGTCTTAACAGTTCGACATCTCCTTCCAATGAAAGTTTAAGGCGTTTCCAGTTAAACGATGCAGTATTTCTATAAACATCAAGGGGCCCGCTTAAGAGGTCTGGGATAAAACTTAGGTCTTCCATGTTCCTAAAACAAAAACATTAGCCGAAACATAAGAAGAAAATAATTTTTGAATTAATTTTAACGTGTAGAAATTTGTTAATTAATAGTTTGTAAGAAAAATATTTTGAATAAATAAACGTCTCTCACCTTAACGAAAAATATGAATTAGACGCAGTACGAAAATATTATAACCTAACAGCGCTTTGCCGGTTTAAAAGAGACTGAAAATTAACATTGAGCAGCGTGCTTTAAAAGCGAGGAAACGTATGATGCGATAAGTCAATCATGAATCGCGTTAGTAGCAACGTACGTCGGCAAACTCGAACGGACGTATTTAATCAGTTTGACACACGTCAAACTAAACGACGGCAGTAGACTAACGAAAGACCATAGACAAAGTGCGCTTCATGTAGTATTTTTTTTTAATAAATAAAAAGCGAAAGGTATTATCTTCAGAGTTTAACCTACTGATAAAAGTCAACGTCTTAAGGAAACCGTGATGCTCCAAAGACAAGAAATAACGATACGATGAATGTCCTCCCCATGTTGGTAAAAAAAAATACAAGTTTTATGCACAAGTGACATACACCAATTCATTGTTTAATTTATTAAAAAGACATAAGTTTTTACAAGACTATAAACTACTTGAACATTTCGTTTTTATGCAAATACTCCGAGAATGTGTCTCTAAAAGATAAACTGACGTTTCCTCAGAAAAACAAGCTTTCCATAGTCATGATCATTATCATCAGACGACAGATGTCCTCTGTTGGACATAGGCTATAGTAATTAAGAAACAAGAAATTACTTGTAAACTTATCAGTCATGGGCTACGTTATTAATTAAACATAAATTTTCTATTTAATGTACTGACTTTTTAATATTTTCTTGTATTACATATTGTATGAAATACATGGAATTCATTTTCATGGTCATTAATAAAATCTGCTAGTGGTAGGGGTCTGTTGTGAGAGGCTGTCTAAATAAGTGCCACCACAGCACCTATTTCTGTTATCAAACAGTAGTGTAGAAACATAACTGTATTCCGGTTTGAAGGGCGTTGTAGCCAGTGTAACTGGGGTAACAGGACTTAATATTTTGCCACGTTGTTACGGGCAAGCGTATCTATCACTCACCATATGGTAAATGTCCCGCTCGTCTTGTTGCTTAATTGAATAAAACAATATACAAAACTTGTATCTAAAATCCTTTTTTTTATGATTTTATCCTACTATAGGGATTAATTTTCTAATGTCAATGGATAAAGAAAGATATGTAATATTAATGTTACTTATTTTCTACATTTTTAGTATAAGTTTGACTACAAATAAGTCAATAAATAAGTACATGATAATTATGATAATTGAATGATTCCTTTTAACGATCGCAAAAATGAGCATTGATCTTTGGAAAGGTATACGTCAAGCAATCCATCGGCAGACGATGATGAACTAATTGTGAATCGTTAGCGAAGATAAAAATAAAAAACATAAATTATATACATATTGAATTTATATAAATGTTAGATGTGGTTTTAATAGTGTTATTCCTTTTAAATATTTTAACAGGCGACGAAACGAGCGGGTTGTTAACTTGATGGTTAGTGATATGCCTATCCATAACAACGTGACGCTAATTAGGATGGTATACACAGAACCATATTGCTCTCGCCGCCTTGAAAATTTTAAAATTTGAAAGATGTTAAATCTCGTTACACCAGTAATTTCACTAGCTATAGCGACGTTTAAACTGGAACACGGTAATGTTTGCACAATTCTGCTTGGCGGCAGAAATCAGCGCTGCAGTGGTACCTACCTAGATGGGCTCCGGCAATGGAAATCTGCCAGCAGTAGATGAAATAGTTAAAAAAATATTTAAAAACTCATTAACAACTATACTAATGACAGTGACATCTATTGTACTACATCAGCTACAGTTATCATTATTTTATGTCTGTCAGTGTAAGAAACCCTAAACGCTCGATAGATGTCAGGTAAAACACTATTTAAATTAAATAATGAAAAGTGCGAAAGAGGTAGAACAAAATACACATCTTATGCGAGAGCGAGATAGATGTTCACTACTACACGCGCAGCTTACACATTGAAAAAATGTACAAGCATACAAGTAAAGAGAAGTTGTAAAACAACAACTTTGTTCGCCGCCTGTGCTTGCTTTTCTATCAGATGTAAAATGGACGGGCGGATGTGTCGTTGTGCGCTCGGGAACTCCGCGTGTTTATTGTAAAAATCGATGTTTATTTTGACGTGAATACGAATAATATTTTCGCGATTGTTCGACTTCTTCTATGTTCGGTTTCTGAAGAAGATTGTGCAGTGCATGTGTTTTTTTTATGACGCTAACGCTCACTTTACTTGCAGTGATTTTGCTGATCACTCACCGGTGGGTGCGCGCGTGAAAAACTTCGTGTTCGTCAATAAAGGCGAATAATTATTAAGTGTTGGTGTTAGTACCATCATGCTGTGGACGGTGACATAGTGAACGTTGAGGTAACCCTGACCTCTGGCAATCATGTCTGGGCGCTCGGATTGCAGGAAATTCGCACCGAACATCTTTAATAAGAGCAAGTGCACTAATTGCTTCCGACAAAAAGAGGAGCATAGCGCGGAGGCCTTGGAATCTAATCGGGTGAGTTTTTTTTTGTAGCCATCCAAAATGCAAAACTCGAACGAGCTGTTTTCTAATCAACAATACAATGTATGATTGGCGTGTAGTCATTTGCATGTGTGCGTGTAGGTTGCCCAGTCTTAAGTGTTGATCTAACGGAATTTAACAAGCCAAAAAAAGTACAGAACAATGTAGGTAGGTAGAAATTATTTCTTTTGACTGCTATGCATTTACACTTAAACATATAGGACAAAATCTTTTCATTAGTTGTCCTGTGTTCTGAGGAGATCTGCTTTCTTACTTATCTCCTTATACTTTGCTCAATTTTTTTGGACGATGTCTATATTTTAGCTAGACAGGTTATTTAATATATGTGGTTTATTCATGAATTTTACTGTGGAACACAATCGTTTTTTCTTGTATTTAAACTTTGTAGGTTAGAAAATTTGGCGGCAAAGTTAAGTTGCTTTCAAAAAGTAGTCGAGATCTTATAATTCGGCTTCTTTGGCGCCATAAAAACGGAAGAAAGTCGACAAGTTGAAAAAAATTGCTTACCCGTGTAACAGATTTGTTTTATTTTTGTTGTGCGTTGAGTTTTTATTACTAAAAACGTTTTCCTTATAAATGTTTGTGTTCAAAACGTCTTATCGACTGGTGCGACATTGTTATAATCATTTCGTCTTATTGCGGTCCACTGCTGAACATTGCTTTTCAAATTAAATTTTCAGCTCGACTGGTCCGATGTCGTTTGTGTCCAACGATTCCCTGCGGTCATCATCAGGTCGAAGTATTAATCTGTAATGAAGGAGCGTGCAACGAGTTAATTTTATATATACGGTTAAAATTAATACATCGTTTATTAATCTCTGATAGCAACGTTAAATGTATAGTAATAAATAACAACACTTTATTATCTCTTTTAGTTTGAAGCTTACGATTTATTATTTTGCGCATACCGCTGCAAGCTGCTGCAAGCTTCGCTTGTCAGCCTTGGACTGTACAGCTTTTCGTATCTTCATATCCATCAAAAGTATTTTCTCATGTATAAAGTGACCACTGATACCTGTCTGAAGGAGAAGCGGTATTTTGGTTATGCAATAAATTTACCTCGGTTTGCACGGTTTTAGATGAGCAGAATTGATTATAAAGATCTCAGTTTATTCGGTACGAAATTTACTTTCTTATATATATTAATTCTGTACTAAATTAATGGGTATTCTAATTTTTTTTTAAATATGTTATACTTAAACCGCAAATCAACGTTTGCGCAATTTTTGTAATGATCTGATCGAACGGATTAACCGCTTAAGTTGGGAGAAAGTTACAGCTTCGGTGAACTGTCATTACAAAAATTCAATTTTCAAATAGTTGCGTGATAGTTAATGATATTTAAAACAATTTAAAGATAAGCATAAACTAAGTTTAAATTTTATACGAAAAACTATATCCTCCTAGTTTCGTTTCGTTCCATCTCGAAGGACCATTAAACTCTTCACAACCGGTAGAATAGATGCGGTAACTGTTCACACTTCCTTACGCGTGAACTTGTACGAGACATCTTGTCGGTCAACAAAAAATTAGAAGCGATAAGGTAACGATGCGTTCTGTCAGCGGCTCGTCCGAGAACCGACGAGATTTATAAACGGTCCAGTCGGATGTTGATACAAAAATGGAGTAGCCGCGTAAAACGGTATTTGCTTTACTGCTTAACGATAAGATACATTTGATAATATATCATTACACATTCAACTTAAATCGTTACGATATACTCTGCATCAGATTTAATTAAGTAATGGTTAAGTGTTGAATATAAAAGTAGTAGTATACAATGGTAGTAATATGAAAAAGAATGATAATGGTTGGGATGTCAGATTTTTTGTAATTTGATGTGAAATTAGGAAATGACTTTCAATCTAATTAATTTCTATTGAACCGCATTTGCGTGTCTATATAATAACCACAAAAACGGCGGCGGAAATGGTACGATACCGTAACCAGTTAAAAGCAAATGTTTAAAAGTACTAGTAATTACTAGTTTAGTTGTTCTTCCTCCTCGTCGTGATTGTTTATGTATAAAGGTTATCAGAAAAACGGATACTTTACGCAATGCGGACTGTTTCCTTGTTGAAAGTTGATTTTTAAAAAGTATTATTAAGAAGTAACGAAATAAAGAAAATTTGAATGTGTTTTGATGACATTGTACACGGAAACGGCGGAAATTGTTCAGCACACTCCACCTGTTATCAGTTAGGTAATTACTACGTTATCACTGATAAGATAAGCGGCGTGGTTCACGCGCTGACGTAAAACGTATTATGTATTAAGTCCTACAGTTATTTTAAGATAATATCGTACACTATCACTTAACATTAAATATCTATTCATAAATCTACAAAAAATTAGTATTTTAACAGGACTTAATATTACATGAATTAAATGCGATCGAACCTTTTTATGACTCCTTAGTCCTTAGTCCCTAGTGCCTGAAATATATAACATATATTTGTATATAATTACTCATACTTTAAAAGTAATGTTGGATGTCTACTAGCTTAATTTTATTTTGCTGCTTAGGGGTAGTAGCTAGTAAAATTACCGAGGGTAATGACAACATAAGTCTCAAGTCACATCTGGTGGTGTGTACATAATCCTTATTAGCACCACGTTATGGGCGTGTCACCATGAGATGAATGTCTTTCTTGCTCGTCTCGTCGCTTAGTATACGCGAACACACCTTTTTTTTTGTTTAACGTGTGGGAAATGCTTTAAGGCGGGGTTACGGGAACGCTTTCGCACACGTCCGCGACCCCGCCAGCGCTGGCCGCATAACGCAGTCCCATCTCGGGAGGGAGGGAAGAACATACAGCGCGCCCTCTCCTTGGCCTCTTGCAGTGGCGCGGGCAACGGATCCCCCGAACCCGACACCCAGAGGCCATGAGAGCCAAGAGAGAAAATTCCCCCGACTCTCTGCGGCGCATCCGATCTTGGGCCCGCTGCCACCCGTTATACCGCCGCGGAGGATAAAGGAAATCGGTGCATCGCAATACCGACAGTCCACTTCCCCCGTGACTCCACCTCGGCTGCAAACTGCTGCATAAATCCGCCCCTGCAGCCCACCGGTGCGCACCCGAGGTGAGCTCACGGTGGACCTCCGGAGCTTTAACCTGGAGCAACCGCCTCGGGTTGGCCGGGTAGGTTCCTCTTCGCTTCACTGTGGGTGATCCAGCCACGGCTACTAAGCCGCTCCGCCACGACTAGGCGGGAACCTATTGTGACGACGCGAACACACCTATCTTTTTGCAACCTTTACTTAGTGCCTAGGACTTAAGCGTATGTGGATAGTTTTACTTTTTCTTACTAATACACTTTTATCTTTATCTCCTCTTTTAACAAAATGATCTAGATGTGTATGTGTAGCTATATATATATAATTTTTTGTTCGAGGATTTCGTATCTCCGAGCTCTGAATCCGATGATGCTGTAAAAGTAGTCAATAAGACAAACAGCATGTACATGCGGCGGAAACAATAATTATTGCTACACCTGCCAATCATATAACTATATTCAGTAGCTTTTATTATAAAATAACGTATGCCTCTGTTTAAACATTAGACTAAGCCGAGTTGTAAAACTGTCAGCGGAGATCCAATCCGGCTGCCGATGCTGGGGTCAGATTTCATTATACTCGTACCGTCGAGAAAGTAGACATTAGTACTTACACGCAAATGTCAACCTTTTACTTATAAACTTTCAGTAGTTTATTGTGAATTAACATTCGCATTGTTATCGGGCATTAACGGTAACAATTCGTTTTTGTGTAAAATATGTAAATAAATGAAAAGGCTTTAAAGCAAGGAACTGCGATATCTGTTAGTCGCGGCATGTCGACCACTGTGAGCATTAAAGAGATGTTTCGGTTCTCATATTGCCATTAAAATTTATCTTTAGCGCTTTAATATTAATCTTATAAGACTACAAGTATAATGTAGTAACATTACTATATTTTTTTATAAAGGAGAACTTGGGATATTAAAACGGATTACTTAGTCAGTCTGAGGCTATAGATACCCTGTCAATCTTTTGTTTAAAGTAAATTTTTTTAAATGCATTCATTAATAATACAAAGTGATATATTCCTTAAAAGTCATAAAATTATATTGGTATTCAGCTGGTAATTGAGACTGGTTTGATTATTGTATCATCTCCTATAACAAGTTATAGATTTTATCTTAGGCGTAGTTGTTCCAATTTGAAGGTGTTTGTAACTTGTGAAGGAAGCTTATTAGGTTTATGGCCCAAGGTGAGGAAGTTGTCGCGAAAACTATGATTTCTAGTTGTCTCTTTTTTATTATTCCACCAGTGGTACATGAAGCCAATTGTAACGTTCAAACGTATCATGGATGATATATGCTGACGCGAACGTATTAATAACATTTATACTGTTTCTAGGCCAACACTATTGTTGGATTGAACATTGATTGTTAATGTACTTGATTGAGATGTGTTCAGCGATATTTTGTTACGTCGTTGTGTAACGCTATATATATCAATTGATGTATGAAAAAACTGTTAATCTGGTGTGAATTTATCAATGGAGAGCTGATAATCAGTTAATAAGTCGTCCGATAGACGCGAGCCGATTGTTTCTTTACGGCCGCAATTAAGCGAGCGGCACCTGTTAAAACATCAATAGTAACGAGCAACCCCGCCGGGGCCCGTTTACATAGTTGTATTGAACATCACGATCATTTCAGCTCATTGATGCCCACTGCTGAGCATACAATTTCCCAATACGGGGTTAAATGTGCGCGCCGCGCTTCGGATGTAGGGTGGCGCGCTAAAGGTCAAGTGCTCTCTTCCTAGAATTGTTCCTGCCTTAGTTCCCTTTTTCCACACGCTGCTCCCTCTACTCGTCTCCTACACGGTGTTGAGTTAAGATATATATACTACAATAATTTTATAAAAAAAAAAACACAGAATTACTCGTAATTCATTAAATGTATACTCGGTAAAAGGGTCATAACATTTCTATGAATGAGATTTACATTAAATGGTAATCGACTCGGAGAAGTCTTTTCTTTAAGATATCTTTTAACTATTAGTTTTCTGATTTTAGGTAAAGATAATACTTTGTCAGTTGATCGAAAAAAAAATTACTTTATATGGTGTTATTATATAGAAGTACCTAGATAATGAAATTTTTACATCTTGCTTACCATAATTAGGTTAGTACGATTGGAGCATATTCACCTACAAAACGTGTTTATGGATGCGGCAATGTTAAATGAGATGAGAACTTTAGGATATGGAGCGAGGAGTTGAGTTGGACCTTTGTCTGGTGGCACTGTTTCTCGACCATAAATTTATGAATATATACAGCGGCTGTTAAACTGGACCGCACTAGTCTTTTACTACTGCTGAGCGGGAGAAATGCTTGAGCGACTAGAATCCTAACTTCCGTCTGTTTCAAACATAATTTAGTTGTTGTACCTAGATTTTAAGTATTTTATTAATTTTCGTTTAGTACTTTAATGGGGTTAGCGGAAACATGGTTCCGAGTCATGTCCTTAGTTAATGTGTCCATTATTGCTTAAGACGACATTACTGTAGAAATCTGTTACATATGATGTTTACTTTATTAACATAATAAATGCATTTTGCATGGTTCGATTCAACTTATTAATATTTATATAAATGATCATTCATAGGCCTATGTCCAGCAGTGGACCTCTATCGGTAGATGAACCAGTAATCAGCAGTCAATAAAGACTTCTATGTTTACATTTTTCTGCCAAAGGGTTTGTCAAATATATATTTTTATTATAACTGCAATGAAATATATTGTAAAATATCCAGGGGTGGAAGGGGTTTTGCACAGCAACTCACGTAACCCAAGTCGACCTCATTTGCTCGTGGTGCGCCTTACTAATCAACAAACGAGGCTCTAGCTTCCAGCAATTTGAATTGGGCCAGGGTGGGAAATGACTCTAATCCCTTCATATGGAAATCCTATAAACGAGAGTCCTAGTGCCCGATGGTACTTGAGGTGATACTGACTGTGTGGACCGACAATATGGTGAAGGTCGTTGGAAGCGGACAGTCAGGGTCTGATCAATGTGGAGATCTTTGGGGAAGACCTATGTCGTATAATAGACGTCTATCGGTTGATGATGATGATAAAGACATATTGTTAATTTCTGTTGTTATTTTTCATTTTATATATACAGACGACCTTTTTTTTATTCCAATGCTTGCATTAAAATAACAAACAAATAGTTTAGAGACAATGCCTATGGATTTGGTTGCATGTCAAAGCCGGCGGTGTACCTGCGCGGGAAGTGTGTAACGTTGATGCGCACGCATTGTGTGCCTTATGCCGCCTCAATAAGGCGCAATGGAGGTGGCGGTAAGATATCGAGTGCTATTTATAACAATACGGAAACGTCAATGGCTCAAATCGGTCCGTTCGGACAATTATCTTGACAAATGCTCCACTAACGAACCGCGCCATCTTGGATGCGCGGACGCAAGGTGACGCGGCGAATAGATAGCTAACGATGGGCACAATGACCAGCCCGCCTGCCTAACCTGACACTAAATAGATGCTAATTTTTTTTTCTCGTCACAGCCCATGCTACAGTGAAAGTTTGTGTATAAGTGTCTTCGCCGCGTCAACTGAACTATGCGATTTGGCGCTGAACGTACGCGTCGCGGTGCCCAATCTTGTTGGTGAACCGACTCCGAGGTTGTGAATGTGGACCTTGTTGTGAGCGGCTGTTTGCGAGTGAAATTGGATTCAATGGAAGTTTGAATTCATAGCATCTTAAACGTAACTATTATGTTTCGGATATTTTTGAATGACGGTTGAGCGACAGGTGAGCTAAGTTGAACTCAAAGTAGCATATTTTTTTTTTTAATAGATAATGCTATATATAATTACGAAGGTATATGTCTTGTCTTATTGCGGAATCGATCGACGGAGATCTCTGAGGGAGGCTAATGCCTAGCAGTGAGCGTCTATCGGCTGATGATGATGATGTCTTAAACTATACATTTAAATCCTTTACCTTTAAATACATCAGCAACGTCGTTACTGCAATATGCACATAGTGCAGTCAATACTTGAAAGTTTTTGCCGTTGTCGCATGGCTTGATGTAATAGAGAAAAAACGAAAAAACGACACTCATATCATAGTGATATGCTTGCGCATTACAATATTTACTAGTACGTAAGATCATATGGTGAACTGACCGCCAACCTTCGCTAGTCGGAGAGGCACCTTAAGAAGATTATAACAGCACCATATTGTACTGATCGCTTTGACGTGTTAGATGTAAAAAAATATTATATTAGTAATTTCTCTAGTTACAGGATTTTAGTAATCCTGTAGCAATGAAAGGATTAAACTGAAAGAAAATAATGTTTTCAAACTATTCTTTGACGGTAGAAATAGTAACTGCTGTAATACTTTCCCAAACAGTTTCCGTCTGCAGAAATCAATCTCCGGTAATCCATTGTAATGATGTTAGTTGCAGCATTGATCTATGTCGCTGTTTAACAAGCTGGTTTAAATAATAATTATCAACTTTTGTAAGGTTTAAATTAGAGTTCCAATTACCAATACACGGTTCAGCTCGGCTGTTTAATTAGCTAAACAAAAATTGATAAGCGTTTCGCAACAGTTAAAGCATAACGTAATTAGTTTACCCACTATCAACGGTTAGTGGGGCGCGCACAGATGTTTGTTTAATATTAAAAAAAAAAATTAATAACACCGGAACAGGTTTTTAGTATGTTTTGGTTAGGCCGTCGTGGCGTCGACGCGTACGCACTTTTGCGGTTAAGGCGTAAGCGCGATGCACACACACACACAAATTTAGTGCTTTGACACACATTTGACCGTGCCCCGACGCCTCGAACTGCAATTTAACAGCATACTAACCTTTAATTCTTAACTTTCGACACCTCGTTCCAGTGGTCACACTCAACCAGACCAGCTCTGTACCACTTCATCGAGATTTATCTGAACAATTCGAACTCGGCAGCTAATTCTGTCGGGCCCTTAAACACTTCAAAAGCTATAAATCGTTTGGACAAACAAACACAATATAATGTGTAAATATTGAATCCGCTTTGATGTAGATCTTATTTAACGCAATGAAAAGGGATCGAAACCACACTACTTGATTTTTTTTTTTCTGCCTGATGCCGGAGATGATAGAGTTTAAATTAAAAAGGATTGGATTTAGAAATGCGTTCCATCAGTTGGCTAGTCAAAGCGGAACTCTCAGGCCGTTTCTCTGTCATCTCATTTGGCTTGTGATCAACGAGGCGGGAGGAGATGGGCAGCTCCGTATAAAGTGGTCGGATAAATCTTGTGTAGTATAAAAAGGAGTGCGTGAGGAATGCGCCGACCCGATCGCCAGGTGCAACGGCCTGGTGCCCCGCCCCAAACACCCGTTTTTGTTTGCGCCTAATGTTTTATTGGCGGGGTGATGTTAGTTATTATTTGAAATTTAACAGAAATTAGAGTACGGAGAAATGTTCCATACATAAAACACACGTTAATGAATATTATTTCAATTACTTAACTTCCTCTTAAGTAATATGTTTAAATCTAACACTTTCTAACGAGCGCATGCGTATTTAATATTTCGAATTAGAATTCGCTTGGAGTACATTGTTAATGTAATAGAATTTAACATCATCATTCATTAACATCCTATGGTCCCAAGAGAGGGGCAAAGGGTGTCCACAGTTATTCTTTATCGCATGGTCTTGGATTACACCCTTACTCTCATTCCACGTCTTCCCGATTTTCTTCGCCTCGTCTGCTACTATGCGGTGCTAAGTCTGTTTGAGGCAACCGTGGGGGCGTTTTCCTTTTTTTTTTGTTTTATGTGGGAGAAATGCCTACGCATACTCGTCCTCACGGGGGCAAGGACGGGTTATGTCGGACTTGCACCGACTAAAACCCCCACGTTGTTCCGCCTCATCGCCTGATGACAGGATCACGGGAACGATTTCGCTAGCAACCGCGACCCTGCCGGCGCTGGCCGCTTTCGCAGCCCACCTCAGGAGGGAGGGGTGAACCCTCTCTTTCCAGGGCGCGCCGGAACATGCAGCGCGCCCTCTTCTCGTCCTCCTGCAGTCGCCCAGAGGCCATGGGAGCCACGGCAGAAAACCTCTCCCGGTTCCCTGCGGTGGAGAGATGTTGGTCCCGCGGCCATTACGTTTTCCTTGCAGACTCCAAACAAGAGCCAGCCTAGGAATATGGTAGAGGTCTCTTCGTAGAATATGGCCAATCCACTTCCACTTGTGACGCCTAATTTGTAAATTTATTGGAGGCTCGCGGCAGAGCTGAAGAAGATTTTCATTGTAAATTCTCTCGGGCCAGCGAATACCGAGAATTCGGTGTAGACAGCGGTTGACGAAGACCTGGAGCTGGTGCGGGATGATTTTGGTTACCTTTCACGTCTCATAGCCATATAGCAGCACGGATGTTACGTAATATACACAACGTTAGCATAATGTATATATAATGTCTTTTTTTAACAATTAGTGAGCCTGTTAAGTGATATGACGCAATTGTTGTTTAATTGACTATAATGAATATTGATGATCTTTATTCTAATAAATACATTCGAAATTAGAATACCATTTTAATGGTCTATTCTATATATTAACAATTGTAAGAATATTAATAAATATTTTTATTTTGTTGAACTACCGTCAGTGTGGGTTTTATGCTAATTAAGTTCATAAGGTGAATAGTTGCGCAAAGGAATATTTGCATATATAATAAATACTTTAAAACTTATCAATTTATCAAGCTGACGGAATGTTCTGGTTAACAAGGAAACATCATCAGCTAAGAGACGTCCACTCCTGGACGTAGGACTCTCCCAATGATTCCCACAGGATAGGGCAGGGATTCATATGGGGGCTTTGGGCCATTTTCCACCACGTTAGGCTAATTGCGGGTTGGCGGCCAGAGCCTCGTTTGTGGATTAGCAGGGTGCACCATGAGCAGGTGAGGTTGGCTTGCGTCCAGTGAGTTGTTGTGCGGTGCAGTAATGATCTCTAGTTCAGTAAGCAAGAACCATGATAACCGTATGTGTGTGTACATAGAGAAGAAATAAAGCTAAATAATGATGAAGGGATGTAAGGGGTCCCGCACGACAACTTAAGGGACCTAAGCCAACCTCACGTATTCCTGGTGCACTCTGCTAATCAATAAGCGAGGCTCTGGACCTCACCAACCCGCAGTGGGCTAGCGTGGTGGGTAATGGTCCAATTCCTATCAAACGACGGCCCCTTGTGCCCGGCGGTGCTGGAGGTCATGCGGAGGCGATGTAGAGATTTTTGGGGAGGCCTATATCCAGCGGTGGACTTCTATCGACTGAAGATGATGATGATGATGAATAATGAACGAAGCAAATGTTTACGTTCCGTTATTATTTGTTACTTTTTATTCTGAACACAAGAACAGTGATGTCGATGTAGCTAGTTAATAATAACGTTCGTATGTCTTTTTTTATTTACGACGAAGCGATGAGATGAGCAAGATGTTCACCTGATGGTAAGTGATACACTTGCTTATAATGTAGAGGTAGTTAGGATGATATACACTGCAACACGTTGCGCTTATCGCCTTGACATATAAGATAAGTCTCGTTACCCCAGTGATTAAACTAGCTATAGCGCCCTTCAAACCGGAACACGGTATGTTTGGCGGCAGATATAGGCCATACAGTGATGATCTAGTCGATAGATAAGAAAGTCGACTAATAGTGTATATAAAATATTGGTTAGTTTACATAGTGTCACGTAAAGTGGGGGGTAGCTTTGGACCGTTCAGTAAACAATGGGCCCTCGGTTTGAAACTGGATGAGACACCGGCTAATAAGAACAATTGGTGTCAACAATGCGAAGTGGTTTCCAACGCAACCCTACCTGGAACTGCCAACTGAACAACACCTGTACGAGATCGCATGACGGACATTTACTGTATTATTAAAGCACTCGCACACTGTATATGGTTCGCGTAACATCCGGTCCTTTATTTTTTATTCGGCGAAGGGATCGGATGAGCAAGACGTTCAGCAGACAGTAGCCCATAACAACGTGGAGCTAGTTAGGATGATATACACGGAATTGCAGCTTACTGGTGGTAGGTCTCTGTTGCCGGAGACAGTCCACGTAAATACCAACGCAGCTCTGCTGTTTTCTGAAGATGTTAAGCGCTTGAAAGTCATATTGAATCTAACAGTTCATCTGACATTGGGCTCTTGGAACCGGATCCACGGCCTACTGCCCGCAGATCTAATTTCTGTCGCCAAACATTACTATGTTCGGTTTGAAGGGCGTTGTAGCTAGTGAAATTATTTGTGTATCGAGATTTAACATCCTGTGTCCCAAGGACACGAGTGCAATGTGGTGCAGTGTATACCATCCTAACTAGCGCCATATTGTTATGGGCGCGCGAATAACTTACTATCAGGTGAACGATCCGATCATTTCGTCGCTTAATTGAATAAAAAAAAAACGTATTTGCGCAAAACTGTTGCGCAGCAGTAATAAAGGTACAGTGGTACCTGCTTAGTCTCCGGCAAGAGACCATCCAGTAGTTGGACTGTAACAGATATTTGATTATTACTATTATTAATAAAGTAACTAAGCAGAGACTGGAAGACGATCTGCATATATAGGTGATAACCCGAGATGCACTGACTCATCACGAGATCCTCGTAACTATTGGACGTAAAAAGTCAAAATTTGAGATATTGCTTCTGCCATACAGAGGTCAGCTAAGAATGGTTTTTATAAAATTCTTTCCCCAAAGAGAGTAGCAACAGCTTGTGTATACATATATATATATATGCAGATGTAAATAATTCGACCGTGAATACATAGAGCGTTATGATTACAAGGTGACGAAGGATACAGCAGCGAGTCGGTATTAAATAACACGTTTCCGGTGGTTACGGTGACCAAGATCGTCGGCGCACGTAGCGGCAATGACGTTGTGCTATCGAGTCGCCGTTCATACACGACCATATATGGTCATTAGCTAATGCGACCGTTTACGGTACAAATTACAGACGCCGCTACCGATAACAACTGTTTCACTCAACCCAATGATCAATCGATGAGGAGATCTTTGGGGGAAGCCTATGTCCAGCAGCAGAGGTCTATTGGGTGATGATGATCATTACTGTTTTACTTACACTGCTGTTAATCTTTGCAAAGATTGCACAATTTCCATTCCACACACGATCCTTGAAAGAGGCACTGTTTAACAATGGAATGCCGTGAGCTGATGATATTGCTGGTAATCTTAATTTGTTTAACATACCGGATGTTTTCAACACATTTGGTCTTTCAATTCTGGTATTCAGGTGCACATCGCACTTTGGCGTCAACATAATAAAAACCGTTGAAATCTTGTTTGGGTAAATACGATGCGGCCATAAGCAGTTCGCGTTATCATCCAGGGAGTCGAGTGGAGCCCTTGATCCACTTCGCAAGTATGTAGGTAACGTAAATTCACGTCTTAGATAAGCGTGAACTTGCCTCATTTACTTACCTACTTAAGTACTAAACGAATGAAGAATTCTAAAATGCACATGTGTGGTTCGAATCACAGCATGCTCGTTAATATGATCTTTTTCTCTTATTCCTCATTAGCCAGAGAGTAAGGGTCGAAGTCAGCGAAGCGTTCACCTGGTGGTAAATGACCAGCCAGCTCATTACGTGGTGGTAATTAGTATGATATACACAGGACCACATTGTACTCGCAGTATTGAGAAATAAGTTGTCTCGTTACCCCAGTAATTTCACTAGCCACAACATCCTTCTTACTGTAACACAGTAACGTTTGCACTCTACATGCTCTATTATTCTTGACTACAATTGTTACCATATTTCCTTCTATATTATACTTCTTACAATAGATACACTTTATCCATTTCATTTCACACTCAAAACCTTCTATCTCTTATTCAGAAGAAAATAGGAGAGTTTGAAGAGTTGTAACCGTCTAATTTTTTTTATGATCTGCAAATAAATAAGAGATTTCCACCCGTTTCTACTCATCACGATAGCTGTAGAACTACAAAGCCTGGAGACTTGTAATTTGGTAGGAATATTCCTTCTGCCGAGCGTCGGTCAGCTAAGAATGGATTTTACAAAATTCGTTCTCCAAAGGAGTTGAGGGGTGTTACGTCCAGTAAAGCGGGACGGCTGGTTTTGTATAGTAACGTGGTCAAAACTAGTAAGTATATCTAGTAGTAAACTAGTAAGTAGTGTACTGGTGGTAGCTGTGACGTCATGATAAATATCATCAGAAAATTTGAATTGTTTATGTGATGCCGTCATAACAATACAAATTAAAGCACGTTTCATAATTATCAGCCGACAGACGTCCACTGCTGGGCATAGGCCTCCCCCAAAGATCTCCACATCGTTGTTGGAGTTCATCGAGGGAAATTGGGCCGTAACGCACCACGCTAGCCCAGTGCGAGTTGGTGGGTGGTCAGAGCCTCGTTTTTAATTCTGCAGGGTGCACCGAGTGCAAGTGCGTTTGCTTCCGTAAGATGTTAGGCGGCACCCCTTACACCCCTGTTTGTGGGTCTGATAATCGTTCTCTACTCAGTGTGACATCTATCGTACTTCTAGAGTAACTTAAGATTTGATCGAACTGTGTATGCACTCTCTGCTCTTCTATCTACTAGGGGATAATCAGGTCACTGGGACAAGAGTGAAACGACCAAGATATGAAAATATTATGTTATTTTTTTCTATTGATGGCACATTTCTTATAAAAGGTCTATTCATGAAGTGAAACCTTAGTTCTGGAAATATTATTTTCAATGATAACATTAATATTTATCTTTTATTATAGTGTGGGTAAGAAGATATATAATAAATTCTAAAGGCAATGATACTATTGTGATCAGCAGACTATGCTGCTAGATAAGTAATTTTTTTTTTATGAATGGGTTATTTTCTTTATATTAATATGCGTAGAAGACGAGTAGATTCGTAATCTTTTAAACTATTTCTTCAGTATCATTAACTATCTATAGATTATATATAGAAGATTTCTTGAGATTCATTGAGTCATCACAAGATCTCAGAAACTATTAGACGTTAAACACTAAAAATTTGGTTGATATAGTGCTTGTGCTATTGAAAGATCGACTAAGAATGGATTGTACAAAATTCCTTCCCCAAATCTAGTTTTATAGCTAGTTATATTTGTATTAGTATAAGTTGTAGCAATAGATCAAGCGGTACGTAATCGATTCGTGCACAATCACACATTATAAAAGTGAATTTATCGTTTGCCTTTAACCGCCCGGTTTGATATCATTGTATGCGCATGCGCATCTAAACCCACGAATGCCTAATGAGCGGCCTTTATTCACGCTTTATCCCCATTCTCCTGGGCACGCTATTGCGTTACATTATAGTAAATCTCCACCTAGATAATTTATGCTTTGAATTAAATTTTACGAGCCGCCACGTCTACCATCGTAGGCCTGTCACATATCAAATTCGTACCGAAACAAGTTCTCACGGCTGCACCTGTCAGATTAATTCCGGATGTAAGTCTAACGCGCTAGGTAAAAGTTATTTTTTTTTATGCGTCGAAAATAAACTAGCCGATTGAACGGGCCCGTGCTTTATAAGGGTCACGGCATTAGAGCTTCACAGCAGCCTTATTAGTTGCGTTTTAAACGATCAACAGTTTACCTTCGGCCGTGTGATAGTCGTGGGATACCCGTGCGGTGCTCGTGCGATGTCGCTCGTACCACTTCATCCGATGCAACTAGCCGCTAACGAGTTTTTTATACCGTTGGCGTTATCTGGTAAACGTTTTATGAGTCACGGTGAGTTTTATTCCTATACATATTCATGGGCTGCACGACGGTATCGCTGATGGTGGCGACGTTGTAACGTCGCTTCTAATTAAAACATTAAAATATAGAATTTGTTGCACTCTCAACGTTTTGAAAACTTTGTTATATAAGAAGTAAATGATTAATTATGATATTGCAATTTCTAACGTTTTTATTACTGGCTAGGGCTGTTACCGATGACCGTTTAGATGGATATCACCGCAGCTCCTATTTCCGCTGCCAATTAGTACTGTGCAAATATTACCGTTTTCCGTTTTGAAGGGCGCTGTGGTTAATGAAAACGTTGAGGGAACAATTCAAACATCATATGTCGCAAGTAGTCTTGTGTATATCATTCTGAGTAGGGCAACTTTGTTATGGCGCAGGCGTGTCACCATCACATGAACGTCTCGCTTGTCTCGTCCCTTCGACGAAAACGAAATATTCATCTTCAACGTACATACTTCTTAAGTTGAAGTATTGAATAGAAAGGTTGAAAGCATCCTTTAGAAGCGAAGCACTGTTTTACTTAAACGGCAACTTATTCGTTGTACTGAGTTTGTCATGATTTGAACTCTTTTTTAACTTCAAAATAACTCTTATCCACTGCTGGACATAGGTCTTCTACAAAGATCTCCACATCGATCGGTTCCACGATTCCTCCAACACTACGTCTACTGGTACGCGGGCGCCACTCGACGACCTTACTGCCCCATCGGCCGTCGGTCCTTTGAGCAATATACCCTGTCCACTGCCACTTAATTCTAGCAATCTCTTATCAATACTTCTCTAATTCTCATATTTTCATTGTCACCACGAGTTATAGCTTGTGGATCACCAGTTACATTGCTGTCTTTGAAAGGAATTGTTACAGTCAGACTTGCTTACTAATATACATCAAGGTAGCTAGAACAGCGTGAGCGAGGTTCCAAAGTACCACAATAGCACTTGTTAATTCTTAATAAAATGGTAACATACTAATGAGATTTAAATACGTAAGTGAGTCTGTGCGAGTTTAATTAGCGTTTTAAGTGATATCAAAGTAAGACGATCGTGTGGGAATGTCGACTCTCTCCACGCAAGTACCTTAGAGCTCGTGATATCACCTACATTTAGTTTGAGAAGCTGTGGAGGTCCGATTGTGCATTTGAAGTTTTATTACCAGCGAATAGGTTTAAACAGGTTTTAATACTGTAGAATCATTATTTATTAATTTGAAGGTAGAATGAAATATAATAGATTGTTGTCGAACGCTTTGAAATGTATTTAAAAATTATTGAAGGTATTTTAATAAAATGTGAATGTTTAATGGATTTTGTTGGGAGATCGACTTGAAATTACAACCTGTTGCCGTCGCTCATGGTTTGGAAGGCGACGGCCGTCCGCACTGGGCCATACGGTGTAAGTTACTAGTGTAACATTAGACCATTTGAGCATCAGAAAGCGGCGTCCGGTTCCGTGCGGCTGGTCACCGCGGACCGTTAAAACACCCGACCAATAAAACTGTAGCCGCCTGCAAATGATGATTTAATATTTGCTCGTTTATCTCCTGCACTCAGCTTCTCTTCAGAACTTGTTTTTCTATTCAAAAAAGCAACAAGACGAGCGAGACGTTCGTCTGATAGTAGGTGACATGCGTGCCCATGACGTGGTGCTAGTAACGATGGTATATTCTGCGCCACATTGTGCTCGTCCCCTTAAGAAATAAGATTGTACGTCTCGTTATCCCAGTAATTTCACCAACTACAGCGCCTTTCAAACCGGAACAGTATTTTTTGTACACTACTGTTTGTGAGAAGAAATAAGAGCTGCAGTATTTACCTAAACCTTCTCTGGCAAGAGAGACTTGCCACCACTAAAACTCTTTGTTTCTCTGTTTACCACTATCTATCCATAGTTTATCTCATTCTCATACAAATTTGTATTTTGGGTGATTAATCAGAATACAAATTTTCACATCTACGGTTCTGGAATCACTCGTTTTTTTTTATTGTATGTGGCGCTAAATAAACGTCTAAACTGCACTATATTGCGCTGGTCTTTTAAGATATTAAATGTTAAGACATGTTTAGTACTAATTAGCATACTATTTCTGAAAGTCGGAGTTATGCGACATTCTTACTCAATTAAACCCCTTCGGTGGACTGCATCAGTGCATTCAGAGACTCTGGGTTCTCTCATAAAACGCACGCGTGTCTCTCTACACTTTATGTTAACACGTCTCTGAGGAGAAGCCTAACCCTCCTAGGCACCATGGCCGAGTTATATGCTGTCCTACGCAGGTTGGCTTATTAATTGCGATAAGGGTCCCGACCCTCAAGGTCCGCGAAACTCCTAGTTACCTTCTACGACAGGCAGAGCTTATCTTAGCCCTATTCTCACTACCCCGAGATCAGAGAGCTGTAGTATACTTATCTGTCAACCCTCCTATTACCTCCAAATAAACTTTCCAAGGCAATAGATGATGACAATTTGTTACCTTATCATTAAGTATCCTAAATTTGTTGGCCCAACGATGTTGCAGTTTTGATTCTCCTCCGTCTTCTCCGTCAAGTGTTTGCGATGGACAGCTATAGGTTACTATGTATAATGTAAACTGCGACGACTAGGGGCTTTGAAATTGTCATCTAAGTGTAAACAAGTTAATCAACGGCCGCAGTTAAGCTGTTAACGGTTACGGATCGTTCCGGACTATTATCCCGCTACTCGACAGTACCGAGAGATGAAAAGAGCTCTGTCGTAATTTTCTTCGCCCGATTAATTGTGTAAGAATTTTTAAATGTTAACCTGTTGTTTATTATAATCTACTTATTAAGTTATATCATACATAGTTATAGACAGACTCGCAATTCGAATATCAACGTAAGCCTATGTTTTATAACGAAGGTAAAAACTCTGGTTGGGAAAGTCTTCGTTTTATAATTGATAGATTAAAACGATGCTAATGATATCCAGATTCTCGAAACGCATCTTTCCTCATACAAAGCCTTGCGCTCTAACTGTAAACTTAAATATGACTATGCTAATAAAAATTACAAATTACGAAAAAATCCTGTTAGCATCTGGATCAAATTTCAATTGTTATCTGTCTCCACCTTGACTAGAATGTATGAGTATAATGTCCCATTATACATAATCAAGAATTTATTCAAATGAAAACAATCCAATCTCAAATTGTCTTTTTTTTATCTACAATAGGTTTGACCTGAAATTCACACGTTAAGTAACAATGAGGCCAAGGACGTTGAGGCGTTCGTCCCGTCCACTCCTTTTATATGTTAACAGGAACTGCTGTGTTGTCGCTGTTGATAAATGATGTTTATTAAATTCGCTCTTCATCTATTGAATTGTTTGTAGATATGTTATTTTAGTTTACGTGAGATCGCCATCATTAGCAGTCTCGTTGCATACGGCGTTCGTGAGATATCGCCTTGGAAAAAATACTCGGTCTATACTATCGTATTCACGTCGGCACGCACGCTCACCTTTGTTTTATAAACGATTGCCGGTGGTAAATAAATACAGAGAGGTCGATGATATATAGAGATTATAACATCGTTTAACTCTTCTCATATCAGACCAAGTATATAAACGTTTGTTGTAGTTTAATAAAGCATACGAGATGTTAGTCATATTTTTTTAGGAGTAATGTTGTACCAACCAATAAGTCAGTTCTGCGTACAAATATTTCGTAATAATTATGACGTCATGTCTGTCACCACCGTTACCCTGTAAACACGGGTACAGTACTAAAAAAATTGGCTTACGATAAATACTATGATAAATCGATGAAATTTAATTTTATTAATTGTATGTGTCTAGTTTATTCTTTGTGCACGATTGAAAGCGATATATAAAGGGCTAGTTTTTTTTTTAAACATAAAATATCCAACGAGTTTTTATGGTTAAGCAATCGAGCGATTTAATAGTTTTCCATCGGTATCAAACGCTAGCGAATAATGCATTTCATCAGGGACATAATTACGTACGCCGTAGTAATAGAGATCTTAATGACACCGGGAAATAAACGAGCTCGCGGCGGCGACGGGGCGTGCGCGGGATGCTGCGGGGGGTAGAGACGCAGGTGGTGCGCGGCGGCGGAGCGGTGGCGGTGGGGTGGTGCGGGTGTGTCGGGGGAGCGGGGTGCGGATGTGCTGGTGATAATAGAGTCCCGAGACGTGGGCTAGTGTCGACCGCCTAACGTCTACACTTTCGAAATCTAATCCCGGCGCAGCGCGTACATGAAAATTGTATACAATTAAGCCTCCGATCAGGTTGGACGGCGTCGTGGCGCCGCATCTCGCTCACCAGGACCACGCGAATGTTTAATTAAGCGGTAATTTACTGCTAACTGGTATGCTGAATGGAGTTAGCTTTAGTTGGCCGCGCGCTCGCCTCGGGCGCCACGGCCAGCCCGCTGCATAATCTCAGTCTCTCAATTGATTGATGACAGCCTGCCCACCCGGTTAAAAACTAGGAAGTACTACGAGGTATTATAATTTTTGTACGCAGCGTCCGCTCTGGATATATCGCTATTAACTTACAAGTATAATACAAGTTCGCTGCAGGCAATTATTTGATCCATTTTGTCACATATTCACAGATTTGCTTCACTTAATTTCTTCTAACATAAAGCGAGAATTAAGCAATACTCTCAATTCATTGAAAATTCTATCTATTACTAATGGTGCAAAATTTCGGCATACATTCTTTGCACTAAGTATCTGTTCTTGACTCAGATAAAAGATGTTTAGAAAATTAGCTACAGCATCCTTCATACAGAATTTGACACTGTGGTAATTTGCAACTAGACGATCTCTGTAAGAGGAAAGCCTTTTAATTACAAGATCAGTGTTTTAAAATATCACTTATCCGGGCAATTACAAGCATCACAGTAATTTTATAGATTTTAATAACTTTTACGGCTTAATAGACAAAGGTAATAATAACTTAGTAACTAACTATAACAAACAAGGAAAAGTATCTTAAGATATTTCTCACAGACGTAGGTCGATACTTATAACTTTTTTTTTTAACATTTATACCTTATTTAAATGTGAAAATATTCATAAGGGACATAAATATATTTATTAGTTATAAGGAAATAATTTCTTACATTTTGTTTAGCAGGAACGTCAAGTACTTGCTACGTTATGAAAGTAGAGCATTATCAAATTTCATAGACCTATCTACAAACAATTTTATTACTCGACTCATAAAATTTAATAGAATTGTAGTTTTAACTTATATTAATATTATTAACTACCCTTATTTATGATCATAAAATGCATCGAGCGCCCGGTAACCTTGTCAGTGAAGATAGTGAGGTACTAACGTTTATCGAATGTGGACCTTAATCAATTTGTATTCAATGTAACTTTGTAATATCACCCCGGCTGTTGGCGTACTAGTTAATAACAACTAGACGTTAAATTGAGGCTTTTATACCATCGTTATACACTGTACTAAATAAACTTCCGGCTAAGACTCGTATTGCAATAAAATGTTTAATGAATTCGTTATGAGGTGCGAAAAGTAGATAAACAAACGGGACTATTGTTTTAGAAAATAGCACATATACTGTATTTATTAACTTTTTATATAGTTTTACGGTTATGGGGTTACGGCCCAATTCCCCTAAGTTAACTCCAACAAAAGACGGCCCCAAGTGCCCGGCGGGACTAGTGGCGGTGCCGATTATGACGGAAGTCGCCGAGGCACCGTTACTAAAGGTGCGGACAATCCCCGGTGGGCGAAGATTTCCCGTCAAACGAACTTGGCCCTGGCAACCTATAACGCACGCACACTACCAGCAGACGTGTTGTCGAGCCCCCCCACCAGGTGGTCTGACGATCTGGTGAAGGTTGTGGAAAGCAGCTGGATGCGTGCAGCGCAGGATCGATCGATGTGGAGATCTTTAGTGAGGCCTATATCCAGCAGTGGACATTTGTCAGCTGATAATAATGATGATGATATATAGATAAAAAAGGATTTTCCTGTAAATCCTAGAAATATACTATTTGTTAGTATAAAGTGTTTAAAATAGCTTTTACTTATTGGCATAACCCTTAATATTCTTTCGGCCTTTGGATTGCACGTGTCCGTTTCACAAAAAAAAACTTTATTTTTTGTAGGATACCCTTCCACTTCAATCGTCGCCAACAGACTGTCGGGAATGGTACGATCATCCTACCAGTCAGTATTTCTCCCACCTTTTAATTACTCCCTCCTAAAACCAAGCTCGTGTTCTGATCGGTCGATTGATCGCGTCGATCCCGACAATAAGGAGTAAATACGTGAAAAAGTGACTGTTTTATACATTTTTGTATATATATATTAAATAAATAAAATTCTAAAATTAGTCATTGATAAGACATTATACTAATGTACGGTAAATGCAAGACTTTTCTATATTCATAAAGAATTCAAGCTCCTTTAATGACATATAAAATCCTTTTAATTAAACTAAAAAAAAGCTCTCGACGACATTAAGAAGTTGTAATAAACACAACTAGGACCTGAAACGAGTAATTTCAATCCAATATAAGTGCGTCGAGTCGTTACAATCCACTGACACTATAAATTACGTGTAACAGTCCGTTTATCAGGGGCCGCATTGCGGGATCTATTTAGCATGCGCAGTAAATGTGCTGAACGACAGTAACATTACCATCATACAATGTTGCCGCGATTCATTCGAACTACTGCGTGGGTAGTTTAAAAATACTCAACCGCACGGACCGGCCGCGATGACTTAATAAAGTAATAAACCGTTCAATGAATTGGTCCAGCCTGATCTGATTGCGGCCATTAGGTCCTATTAATACTTAGGAGTACTAGATCGTTTTAATTAGAACTCGGCTGAGCGGCTGCTCTGTTATGCTAATGGGGCGAGAACACAAGGGACAGGATACGAGCGTCGTCGCCGTGTTGTCTCGGGCTAGTGAGAATGGGACTAAGGCAAGCCTTGTCTGTCTTAGAAGGCGACTAAAAGGCTTTAGGAGTTTCACGGGCCTTAAGAGTGGGGGCCCTAATCGCGCAACAAGCCCTTCCTCAGAGACGTGCTAACACAAAGTATAGAGAGGCATCGGTGCGTTCTGTGAGAGAATCCGGGGCGTCTCCGAATAAACTGATGCAGACCACCGAGGAGGCTTTAGTGAGTAAGAATCTCGCATAACCTTGACTTCCCAGAAGCAGGTCATCTTTCGAACATTTCCCTCCGGAGCAAAAAAATTGATATGAGCATCTTATTAGCGGTACTGTCAAGTGGTGACGATAAACAACTCAATGCGCTTCCATTCTTCGATATAAGTTTTATTATCGATTAGTATAGATTATTACTACGTTTCGAATATATTAGAAATTTTACTACAACGCGAAAGGAACAGTAATTATATAATAGTATTACATAATTTTTTTTATATACAACAAAGCGGTGAGACGAGCAGGATGTTTACTTCATGGCAAGTGATACCCTTGTTCATAATAATGTGGCGTTAGTTAGAATAATATACACAACGCCACAATGCGTTCGTCGCCTTGAAACATGAGATCTTAAGTGTCGTACCCTAGTAATTACATTAGCTGCAGCGCCCTTCAAATCGGAACACAGTAATATTTACATAATACTGTTTTGCGGCGGTACCTGCCTAGACGTTCGTACTAGTGGTCACGCTTACAGGCCGATATCCAGCAATAGACGTCTATCGGCTGATGATGATGATGATGATGAAATAACATATATGTGGTTTAGATGACACATTCTTCTAGTAAGAAGTTATCATAACATTAAGTCATTAATCATTGCAACAATATGCTTATAATATATTTTATAAACAACGTATGCTGTTCTGGTGTATCAACATCACCGAATGACATGATGACCACGTAACGAGGGTAGTTATTGTTTAATAATATAAAATAAACGATAGCCGGCATACCGAAGGCTTTCATTGTGTAAACATGTCAACAAAACTAGTCTTACGAAAGTTATTTGCTGTCACAACACTCGGACACGGCGATGGGGTAATACGAATTCAGTTTCACTTAATGTTAACACATCATCATCATCATCAGCCGTTAGACGTCTCCTGTTGGACAAAGGCTTTCTTCAAAGATCTCCGCATGGATCGGTCCTGCGCTGCCCGCATCACTTGGCACCGTCTGTTATAGTTGTCGCTCGGGGTCGGCTGTTCTGGTCATTCTTCTAAATCTGTCTCCATTTTGTGTCGTAGCTTCTGTCAATTTGTTATTCTTCAGATCTTTATTGATCATCGTCGACCAAGTAGTCGGGGTCTATAAGAGCCTCTCCTTTTAGTTTCGAGATCCAGCACTACCCTAACCATATATGTTGTTGGTCTTAGCATAACATGTCCGCACCTGCGCAGGAGTGTCTCTACCATTCTCTCATGAACCGGTTTTACTTTACTTTTACCGTCTGTTAGTGTTCATTGACGAAGATTGGACCTTTGCCCAACACGTTGATCCAATGAGGATTAGTGGGCGGTCAGAGCCGTCGTCTGTTAAAGCAGGAGAGCTTGACTTGAGCTTCATAAGATTTTAGGCGGAACTCCTTACACCTTAATGTTAAGTAGTGTCAGCGTTATCAACAAAACTAATGTATATAATTTTTTTAGGTTGGTAACACGCCTGCGTTAATTATAAATTGACATTTCGAATATGGCAGCACTGACCACCTGCTCGTGGTGCACCCTGCTATTCAACAAACGAGGCTCTAGCTCCCACCAACCCGCATTGGGCCAGCGTGGTGGAAAAGAGCCCAATTCCTCCCATATAAACCTATGTATACGGCAGCCCATAGTGACTGATTGTATGTGGAGATCTTTGGGGGAAGTCTATGTCCAGCAGTAATCATCTATCAGCTGATGATGATGATGATGAATAAACGTCAGAATGATTTGCGGTCTGTCCCGAGTCATTCGGGCGTTAGTTGCAGACAAGGGGGGATCTGTTATTTGTCTGACTGAAGGATATTCGAACAGTAGCAATGAGGTACTAGTTAAGATAATAACATTGCACCACATTGTGCTCGTCTCCTTGATGCATAAAATGTTAACTCTCGTTTCCCCAGTAATTTCACTACAGCGCCATTCAAACCGGAACTGAGTAAAGTCCGTAAACTACTGTTTGGGGGTAGAAACAGGCGCGGCGGTGGTACCTACCTAGAAGGTCTCTGGTCACAGAGACCTATAACTGGTGCAACTGAGACTTACCACCAGGCTGTTATATTGTATGTATGGCAATAAAAAAAATATGTTTACGTTTAATTTGATGCACTTCTCGTGTGTTACGTTCAGTTTTAAAGCGGACGGCCTAATTAATGATACCATCACAGACTATTTTAGTCTTCAGCGGTGAAAACGCATGTGCCTGAAATCTGGACCGAGGTCTGATGAAAGTAGACCGCAATGACTCATTCTGCAATCCGTGCATGTATATAACTTTGAAATATATATATATGTACAACTATATACAGTAACCGACCGATTGATGTGGAGATCTTTGGGGAAGGCCTATGGTCCAGCAGTGGATGTCTATAGGCTCTTGATGAAGATGATATATAGAAAAATTTGCTGTATGATAAATAAGCGTCACTGGTGGTAGGTCTTTATGATCGATTACCGTTTATATACCAACGCAGTTCCTACTTCCGCCAAACAGTAATATGCAAAGATTACTGTGTTCTGCTTTGAAAGATGCTGTAGCCAGTGGAATTATTTACGTTATTTTTTTTTTAATTTTACGAAGCAATATGACGAGCCGGACGTTCACATGATGGTTAGTGATACGCATGCTTCTTACAAGGTGGCGGTAGTTAGGATGGTACACACGGCACCGTATTGTGCTCATCTCTTTGAGACATAAAATCTTAACTCCCGTTAACATGTTAATTATACTAGTTATAACGCCACTCAAACCGGAACTCCGTAATGTTTGGTGGTTTAAAATTTGCTGTTAAAAATGTAAAAGTAATTCCGCTTGAAGCTCAATTCTGACTAAATGATCTAAGACACATTTAAAAAAAAGTTAAATACTATTTATTATATGTATATCAGCAAATATTGATAATGCTGACTACCACTGCATCACTCAGAATTTACTGCTGAAGAACATAAAAGAAATCCCGATTGAAGCTCACAGCGGAAGCTACAGCTATAACAATTAACAGATTTCATTTAATGCAGTGATATATTATTAACTGAATATTGCCTGACCTTCACCGGAATGATTTGTTCAAGGTTCACGTGGATCAGCTGCTTCAACGGAGTCACAAATCAATGCTATTGCTCCAATGATATGTCGCCTAAATCACGATTGGAGTTCGATTGGAAATGGGTCGATTCTGGGCAAGTGCACGTTGGTGTATGAGTTACTCACACAGCAGCGGTTATGATGGATTGGCTGGTGCGTGGGCACGGCGGGTATGCTAATGTACCCATACCTCGTGCACCGGGGCGGTTGCGCGGTACGTTCAATTGTTCGCAATAGAACATGCGAACCACCAATTATACCCTTCTTGCTTTATTCAGCTTTCCATCACGCACGCACATAACTCTGTACCTATTATATGAACATTACGCACTAAATTATATTTATATATAGGAGATAGCCTGAGCTTCATTGACTCATCACGAGATCTACGAAACTATAAAACGTAAACAGACGATGAATTTTACAATACTCTTTTCTCAAAGGGAGTCACTCGAATGTTACTTCTAGCAAAGCTGACGGGGAACTATCTATGCCGCACAAATATAGAAATTGATAATAACAAGTGTTTAAAGAATCGAATACATTTTATATGGAATAGATATAAATGTTTTAAATATTTTTTTTTTTGTAACAAAATCTTTATCTTTGCTAACGAAGTAACCGGAGACGTCTGTGCTATTAGCAATGAACACTCCGTGTCGTTTCTTTATAAATACAGTCGCGCCAATTGTGGTATACAAAACGGCTGTACATCAATCGGTTCAAAGCATTCAGTGAAAAGGTCCGACGTGTAAACAATTCCATAACAAGGCGAAACAATGAAATATAAACTCGGATCGTGCTTGGTAATCTTACAATGGTGTTGATAGACGATGTGACGAAACACGATCCCGGCGCAGCAACGCCGCTCGGTGGTACCCCTTTTTGCAGCAACACGCAGACAACAAACATACAAAAACACGTCTCACACTATCATTCGAGTATACTACTCATTAATAATAATACTAAATCGTATACTAATAAATTTTTAGTAATTAAATAAAGCGACGAGATGAGCGGCACGATTTTTCATCATTCTACACACCACGTATACCAAGTATACCCGCGATCAAGGGCAGTTCTCACCGCCTACAGTTTCCGATACAGGCGAAGGTGGTCTAAGAACTGACCCGAGCCTGTCTCGTTCACGACCGAGTCGATTCCTCAGAAAGCAAAAATACATACACAATACAAAAATCCACCGTCGGGTAACTAAACTTCAAATAGTACACTCTTTTTAAAAACAAACCGTAGATCCGGCTCCACGAGCCCAGTATCAGATGGGCTGTAAGAGCCGTTATGAGTTTCATCATCATCATCTTCAGAAAACAGAAGCCTTTTCATAACAACATGACGCTTGGTGGGGATGACATAAACAGCACCACATTGTGCTCATCGCCGAGAGAAATAAGACAATAATTTCATTAGCTACAGCCTCCTCATATCAGAACACAGTAATGTTTGCACACTACTGTTTGGCGGTAGCAATAGGCGCTACGGTAACTATCTAGATATCTCCGGCAACAAAGACCTAGCACCAGTTACCAACCAGCCATGTCACTAGGAGACTTACAAAACCTCTGATCTCATTCTGCGTAGATGGAATTGTAAACAATAATCAGCTTCTTAGCTCACTGTTTCCGGAAACACACCAGGTAGTTATCACCGGTACTCCTATTTCTGCCTCTAAACAGTATTGAGCAAACATTACTGTGTTCGGTTTGAAGGGCGCTGTAAATAGTGTAATTTCTGGGGTAACCAGAATCAACATCTTACGTCTCAGACGACGAGCACAGTGGTGCAGTATCACCGGCGTATCACTTACAATCAGGTGAACTTCCCGCTCGTTTCGCCGCTTAATTGAATAATAAAAATTACTTCTCTCAGCAACACGAACTTGGTGATCGATGAGAGATCTGAACCGACCTGAAGTTTACTCGGTCGAATTCTGACATTTAAAAGAACCTAACCATGTTAAAACCTTGATAATGTAATTATTAGTGCCGGCTTTAATTACATCATGACTCGATAACGGGACAACAGTTGAATTGATCTCGCTAAGCAATAACTTTAAGTAACCGAATAAAAAAGATAAAACTAAGTTATGAGTTACTTCCTTCATAACTAATTGATGTCCAAGTACAACGTTTAAAGTAAGCGAATATAAACTTAAGTGCTTGAGTTTTATATAACATTTTATTGGTTACTAGCTGGCTTTAATATAGAATTAGACCGCAAATGATCTTTTATAGCAACCGTTACTATAGCAACCGCTTAGATAATACAAAATGAAAACGTTTAGAAATGTTAATATTGTTGGTGTTAGGTTTCTGTTGCCGGAGACCGTCTAGATAGATACCACCGCAGCATCTATTTCTGCCGCCAAACAGTAGTCTACAAACATTACTATGTTCCGGTTTGAAGGGCGCTGTAGCTAGTGTAATTACTGAGGTAACAAAACTCACTCAACATCTTATGTCTCGACGACGAGAGCAATGTGCTGAAGTGTATAACATCGTAACTAGCGCCACGTTGTTATGGGAAGGCGTATCACTTATCATCAGGCGAACATCCCACTCGACTTGTCGCTTTATTGTATAAAAAAAATATGAGTAATAAAATGATGAAGGATCTATGAAATTCAAAAAAATGAATAACCTGTAAAGATCTAAAAATCATTTCTCGTCGAATCGCCATGTTCACATATAGATATGTTCATTAGTCTTTACGTGATTGGCCAAAAAAGGAAATTAATTATCCCGAACTCTTGGGGTCCAAGCCAACTCGCCTGTTTGTGGTGGACCCTGCTAATCCACAAACGAGGCTCTGGCTCCTACCAACCCACATTGGCGAAATGCGGTCAGATATAGTCCAAGTTCTCCCAACCCGATCGATGTGGGAATCTTCGGGAGAGGAGGTGAGATGAGTGAGGCCCCTGACCAGTAGTGGACGTCTATTGGCTGATGATGATGATGGTGATGAATATCTATATTTCTATACATATATTTATATATATATATATATATATATATATATATATATATATATATATATATATATATATATATATATATATATATATATATATATTACGTCGTCAATGCCGACCAGATTGCGGACCGTTTGGTTCTAGAAATATTACATTTCAACGGCAAACAATCTGTATCTCGTGTAATTATCTGATAAGTTTTATCTGTTTGTGTTGGGTATGTCGAAATCATAAACCGATTAACGAATTTAATATCAATTCATTACTGATTTTATCATGTGTTTTTTTTTTTTAATTCAATATCTTAACATTATTATATTGTATATATATACTTTTGTTTTGCATCGTTCCCCTTGCTTATTGGGACAAGGCTAGTATGATCTTTTTCCTTTCTTTCCAATTTTGTTATTCACTCTCATCTCGTTCTTTTTCCACTCTATTTTTCCTTTATAACTCTTCCATCTCTAATCACAGATCTCATCCTATTCACAACTTTGTTCCGTTGCCTTCGTGAGTAAAGATCCTCTACTCTCATTATTGCCAATACATTATTTCCTATCAAATTTACGATTCTCTTTTTATTTAATATCTATGTACTATTTCTATAAATTTTATTGTCTTCATTTTATATATTATTGTACCATGTTATACTTAAGTTTAAGTGAGCGTAGCTTTATTTAGCAATGGATACCGTTGCGTCATATTGTCTGGCACGCTAACGGAATGTGTATAGCGCCCGTGTACCACCGCCACGAAAGCCTTTCAGTTTTCAAGTTAAATCGAGCTAATTGCATCCGGTCCCACACAAGCACATCAGATGTAAATTGTTTATTGTTTATTATACGCCAGAGTTTTAAAACAATCGAAAACTTTACAACCTATACGGTTTAATGAACAATGATTCATTACCAACGAGTGCAGTTTCCTTAATACTTTGACATTTGTCGAGTTTTTTAGTGAACGTGTTAAGTTATATCCGAAACGGTCATTAAAATTAATTTCGTGAGTAAATTGGCAGCTTCAGTATAATTAACTGTGTGTGTTCTTGGGTAATCGGGATGTATTAAGTGGGATTTGGTAGATTATTTACAAATTGCGGCAATGCGGACGCTACCACGGGGTTTAATGTTTTCACTTCGCTAAAAAGTCGTTCGCGTCAAATAAATCGCGGCCGACGTCGCGGACTCTTTTACGGCGCTCAATAAAAATCGATTTTATTCTTTCACCCGATCTCTCGTTACGTTTAATTAACCTCCCTTTTTCCTCTCTTTCAGGTGAGTTAATGTTATCTGACGTTTGCTGGAAGTTTTGGTGCTTAAAAAAGCTATTATTGGGACAGTAAAATCAGATCGCAGCTCGTAAAGGACGCGGTGAGTGGTTTTTTTTTTCTTTTTTAACATGTTACTGTTATTTTGAAAAAAAAGTTTATGACGAGTTTCACGTCGCTCGGGATTATTCGATGCATGTTTCAGTTAATGAAACCTGCCCGCCTTAATGCGATATATAGGAAATTGGTCGGTTAAAAACCTCGAGACATTTAATGGTCTCGAAAGTAATTTGATGTCAGCAAAGAAAACTGACGGTCCATCGACTCTATTGCCTTGTATCGGTCCCTTGTTCAATTACGGAGCCATAAGAGATGCAGGTTTATACTGATGGTAGCTATCTATTGTGTTGTAGCTAGTGACTGGGATATCGAGACAATATCTTATGTCTCAAGGCAATGACGACAATATGATGCTGCGTATATCATCCTGATTAACGGCACATATTGGACAATAATTTCCATCAGGTTAACGTCTCGCCCATCACGTAGCTACGACTTTAAAAATGTAAATAAAACTTACGTCTCATCGTCTCCATTGCGTAGTAGCTAACCCTTAGAACGGTTCCTGGTTCAATTCCGAGGCCACATGAGTTCGAGGTTTGAATAGTGATAGGGGTTATACGACCTCAGTTTCAAGCGTTCCCATACAAAAAGTGGAGTATCTCAATAAACTAGGTCCTCGCTATAAAAATATTTAAATGTGAAATTTTAAATTTATATACAATATGGAACTGGAGTCTCATTATAATAATTTGATAGATCACTGTTAAGATTTTGCATAAATTTATAAGTATTTAGTATACTTATAACAATACTTAAACGGTTTTGTGAGAGCTAATACCTTCGCTGCCGTTCAGTAGCGAACAATTTTTATGTCAAGTAGTTGTGGACAGCGTGTATGTAATAACAGTGCTGAACAGCCATTGGGATCGCGCGGGGGCGTGCTCATGCCACTATGCTGATAAAACCCACTGCTAACGGTTCTTCGTGCACGGATCCATTCGGAGAAGGGGACCATTTGGCTTACTGTTACAATATACTTTGCACTATGACCGTTTGGTGTTATCTCAGCTTATAACATAGAATACTAATTGTCTTCGATTGTGTATGAAAAGCAATATTATCTACTGGATTTCGAATGGTCGGTGGACGAACCGGAGGTTCATTTCAGGGTAAATATTACAACGTGGTGCTAGTTGGGATGATATATATACACAGCGTCATTGTCCTCGCCTGTTTGAAACATACGAAATTAGGTCTTTTAGCTACAGTAATTTCATTAGACATAACGCCTTTCAAACCAGAATACAGTGGATTATTAACTACTGTTTAGGAGCTGCGATGGTATCTACCTAGACGGTCTCCAGCAATAGAGACCTAGTAGCTGTAACAAATATCAGATTATAGTGATTATTAGGTAGTAATGTTGAAATTAATGTATCGCCATCGACGGCATCTGATAGTCGTTTGCCTTGTGACACAAAGGTCACCATTTCGTTTCCGAGGTCATATGTGGTAAAGATTTGATGGGTGGTAAAGATTTTAAACAGCTTTAATACTCATATTGCAAAAATGCCACTGTACCATTATTTAACGTTTCATCTATGACACAATAAAATCCTACAGTAAAAACTCATGCACTTATGATAGTAAACAAAATGATGGATCATCGCTGCTCATCATCATCATTCTACTGCAATACGTGAACGATTGAGAAATATAAATAAATGTAAGGTATCATGTTAATTGTATCTCAATGCACTTAAAGCAATAAAGTGTGGAAGTGCAGATGGACAAGGGTTCATCGACTCGGACAATAATTAAACCAAGGTCTGTGGTTACTGTTAACCTCGGTTACAACCACTTCACAATAAACCAATTAGCGCACTTCAGAGGAGCTAATTGTCTTAAACGCAGTACTTAGTGATAAGAAAAATTGTATTCCTTGAATTAAAGGACATAGTAGCATTTGTGATACTAAGGTTACAATTCTCCCTCTGTAAGTCTAGAACAGATATGACGACTGTCTATAATTAATCTGCTGTATCTAAACCTTGAGTTTCACGACACACTGATGAATATGAATAAGCTTCTTCTACAGTTTACCTTTGCCATCAAGGACTACATGGATTATGTGTATTTGCCATATTTATTTAGATTACTTCTTAAAATCGGAAGCTTGGATTGAAGTTATATTCATCATCATCAGCTAAACATTCACCGTTGTACATTTGCTTTCGGCAAAGATTTCCGCAACGATCGAACCATCCCTGTCCTCATTCAGCGGTTCCCGTGACCTTTACCAAGTCGTCGGTTCTTCTAGGGGCAGACCTTCCAGTACTACCGTCAACCAGCGCCCGAGAAGGTTACTATCTTTTAAGCCTTCGATCCATGTGCCTTGCCATTGCACGTAAGTCTACCATATTAGACTAAGTCGGTGACCTTATTTCTTCTACTGTTATAAACTTGTTATTAATAATAAAGCTTCGCTGCAGACTATTAATTTAATAAGCGTAGAGACTATTAATTAATTGTATAAATAAATGGTATGGAGTTAATGAATAATATTCATAATTGAGTAAACTGTGAATTGCTGGATTGCTATCGCTTTAAAACCGTTAAGTGCTAATAGCAATACCGTGAGTTATAATTATTAAAAAAAAAAGTGGTGTTTCCGTAAGCTATCGAACGCAGTAAGCAGTTAACGTTTTTTTTACTTTACTATTTTCCTTATAACCCAATTAATTACTAGTAGTAAGACGGGTTGGAAATCTCTTACCTTACCATCGATTTGTGTCTTACTGTAGAAGATCAATTACGTAAATAAAGGCTTAAATAAAACTCTTTAGGTATAAAAACCGTTAAATAGGTTTAATCTAAACTTGGATTTTAACTTGAAATCGCTTCTTATAAGATCTATGAAGACAGTCTTTAATTGATCAGCGCTATATTAGCTAAACGAAAGAAATAATCGTCCGTTATATGGCAAATAGATATTCCCAACTTGGTTAATTTGGTCAATGCCAACTGTCTTCATAAATAGGAGTCAACAGAGGTGGATTATTCAATGCTCCCCCCATTTAGGAGACAACTCTCGGCTAGTGTGTAGATTCTTACAAATATTTTGAAACAAATTCAAATAATCTTTTTCCATGTACCAAAAGTTCCCAATCGTTTCTTGAACTACCGCCCCCGTTACAAGAAAAAAAAATTTCAACCCCTCTTACATAATAAATTATACCAATTTTTTATGATTACCTGTTATCTAATAATAATCATAAATAAAAAAAATATTGTTTCTCTCTTATCGTGCTATAATAAAGCTTCAGCGCCTATTGAAGGCGGTACCGTCCCGTTGGGAAACTATATATTAAACGGTTAAAGATAGGTTCCTATCTAGTTTAATTAATCGTGGATATGAACCCGTGACCTAAGTTTAACGGGCCGAATACTAAACCTAATTTTTAGTAAATGTTACACACAATTAACACCTATACGTTAATCAAAATTAACTAGCTTTTTCTTAAGGCCGAAAAAATTGGTGAAGATGTACGAGGAATTTCATCACTGCATTGAAATTTTAACAGCGTCCGTTTTTTATAGCGCATTAATCACGGTTTTTTTTTTTTAAAGTCTATAATGCCCATAATTCACCAGCGAATTGACGTTTACATGTGGGCATAGACCAAGAGCCACCTAGTAGGTCACTGTGCCGTGCTGGGTCTGTTTCGTCGCGGTTGTGCAATGTATACAGAGGTGAATACATTGCGGGTCCACACGGTGGATTTTATCTAATCGTACGATACTTCGGGTTCGTCTCGTGGTAGGGCAACACCTTCGCAGTTTTAGGGCCAGTGGAACATTCGAGAGAATGTCTTATAATTAATGTTAAAAAGTTGCAGTTACAAAACGGCGCCGTGGTCGCGCGTAAATCCTAAAAAGGCTGTGAGTTTGCGACATAGTAAATAATTCATGCGTTATTACTCAATACCCTGCAACGGTGAAGGGTTCAGGGCGTTTTTAATCATGAGGCCTGCGGTCGAACCCGGGACTGTTTTTCTGCGAACATTGTCCTGTCCGTTGCAATCGGTGCACGCGGTGAGATGACTCACGGTCGACTAATAAGGTTATATGTACCGACTTGTCCGCCGTCCGGTAGTACTTGGCGGATGTGTCGGTATCCGATCCGAATTCAGTGATTTTTCTTATTTTTTTTTTACGTCGTCTCCCACATTCGTACTGTTTGCTCTTGCGATAAATCTTTATCGTCGTATCCTTATACAGTTTATCGGTGGTAGGTTTCTGTTGGCGGAAATAGTCTAGGTTTTAGGCTATCAATGGATTTTACAAAACTTCTTCCCCAAAGGTAGTAGTGAGGGTGTAACGCAACATAATGTAAAATATCCTACAGCATATACCAATTTGGAAATATTTATTTTAACTCTACATTCATTAATTTATTTATTTTATAATTAATGCACCCCTATCTTTTAATTATACTCTATATATTGTTCTAGGGGTAAGAAATTGATATTTAAGTAATAAGATCGCCCATTGTATGTTTTATGGTTAATTTATATATTTTCTATTTCGGCATATATTGTTATTATTATATATATAGGGGTGTAAGGGGTCCCGCACAACAACACACTGGACCCAAGCCAACCCCATCTACTTATGGTGCACCCTGCTAATCAACAGACGATGGCCCCTGGTCCCCGGAGATGGAGGGAGTGCATGACCAATCGATGTGGAGATCTTTGGGGGAAGCCGATGTCCAGTTGAGGACTTCTATCGGCTGATGATTATGAAAGCTTAAATTTTTAAAAACGCATTGCGTGTGTCACATCCAAATATAACTAGTATCGGAATATAAGAGCGAAGGTCTTATCTGAATAGTGTTTAGGGGTGGACAATTTGGTTATGTAGATAACTGAAGCTTGGAGTTTGCTAGATCTCGCGTCTCTCGTGAGTTTGTGGGTCGGAGTATCAACTTTGTAATTGTAACGGTGTATCTGTGCCGATGACGTCACAGTGACCCGGCGCGGAGGAGCCACCGGCCGACCGGTCACGCCGTCGCAGGTGCCTTCACTTTCGATTGAGCCTGTACCATCGATTTGTAATTTAATCGCCTGCCGCTAATCGATCGGAATTTTTTTCATCACCATATTTTTTATACGGCTAAACTACGAGACGAGCGAGACGTTCACCTGATGGTAAATGATGCGCTTGTCCATAACAACGTGGCGCTAGTTAAGATCATATACTTCACTCCACATTGTGCTCGCTGCCTTAATTCATAAAATGTTAAGTCTCGTTACCCCAGTAATTACACTAGCTACACCGCCCTTCAAACCGGAACTCAGTACTGTTTGGCGGCAGAAATAGTAACTGCAGTGGTACCCACCTAGACCGTCTCCAGCAACAGAGACCCAGCTACGTCTATTAGTTTTGGAGATATCTCATATATGTGTATATATATATATGTGTGTGTGTGTGTGTGTATATATATATATATATATATGTGTGTGTGTGTATGTGTAGATATGTTTATATTAATTATACTAACAAATTCCATGACCGTGTTTTCTTATATGTTTCATTTGTAATAGATCATACTAATAATGAATTATTACTGTGTTATTTAATTACAACGGACCGCTACGGTTATTAGTTTTTAATTAGTTTACAATCCGGAGCGAGGCGTTCCGTTCTTTGAAAGTAGGGTTCCGCATTAAAAAAATCAATGTATTTAAACGCATGCTTTTAAATTAGTGTTATGTATCGTTTCAATTGTTATTACTTCTCGCATAATCGCGTAGGTCTATTTAATGCATGCAACACAGTGGTGGTAGGAGTTTAGGACTCTGTTGTCGGAGTCCGTCTAGGTAGGTACTACAGCGCCTATTGCAGCCCACAAACAGCAGTGTGCAAACATTACTGTGTTCCGGTTTGAAGGGATCTGTAGCTTGTGTAATTACTGGTGTAACGAGACTGTCTCAGGCGAGGAGCGCAATGTGGTGCTGTATATATCATCCTAAGTAGCACCGCGTTGTAATGAGCAGGCCTAACATTTATCATGAGTTTAACGTCTCGTTTGTTTCGTTGCTTTCTAGAAAGAAAAAAAATTTAATATCTCTAAGTTATTTAAGGAAATATGTATGTTAACTTATCTTTGACTCGTAAAAGTCTGATGAGTTTTAAGTTATATCGGAATCCATCGAGTTTTTTATTGGACATCTTTATTAAAAACAATATTCGTTTTAAGTTGACCCACATGTCTAAATCTAGGGTGTATGCACAAATATGCGCTACACGCAGATTGTATCACTTAAACCTGTTTATATAGGTTTTTTTTTTTTTCACCAAGTCATCATATTGGTGTTAGTTGGTGTGAATTTAGTGTAACAGTAAAGCACGACAAAACAAACCTACTTAATGACCGGTTGACGGAAATGTGGGGTAATCATCTTTTACATATATCTGTTAAGTTTAGTCGGATGAGTGATGGAATATGTAGATTTTAATATTATATATATATAGTAACATAGTTTTCAAATTGTTGCCTTATGAAATTTTAACTACACTTTGATAAAATCATATTTTTTTCTATAATTACCGCTCAGAAATACTATTGAAATGTTACTTAGATTCTCTTAAAATTTACGGTGTTCATTAAAAAACCACTTGAGATCACGAAAAAACTGATTATGTGTCATACACAAATCCGATCGAAATACTGATCTTCCATTTCGATCCGATGATCTATAATGCTTTAAGTAATTTTGCTGAAATTTACAATTCATGTGATACCGGGATCTCGGAACGGAATCCATAACCTAAATCAATAGTTCATCTAATGCGATCTATTAAGTCCACATTATTCGATGATTCTATAGAAGAAGGCTCAGGAAATTTCATCGCCATAGATGGAGAGGCACTGAAGACTACTAAGACTATACGTTAACTAAGACCTCTGCTATGAACAATCGACTAGAATAGAGAGAAGGATGTAATTTGTTATAATCTGGATAACGAAAGCGAAAAACTTGAAAATTTCGCCGCACAGGAAGTCCTAATGGAGCTCTTGGTTGGGGGCGGAGTTTACTATAGCGCCGGAAGTTTTATCTGTACGGAAAGCGTGTCGCTTTTAATCGGCAGAGAGTATTAGCATGTTTTCACCGTACCACATCACCATTTACCTCAATAGGGACTATACCAGATTTTGTATTTGGACATTAATCTATATAAGTAAATATGTTACTGTCACTACCACTTAAGTTTGACACGCGTTGGTACAGACTATGAGGTTTAAAAAAAATCTAAGACTATTCCGAAGTTAACGTTAGTGTTCAACATTCGCTTCGAATAACAAAATTTTTGACTGTAGCTTTGGCCCGATAATAGGAGGCATTCAACACCGTTATTGTTGTTAACTTTATGTTAATGTTAAGCGTATACATATATAAAAGTTGAGCGACTGTTCGCCGCCCGCCCACGCCCGTCGCGTCTAGCTCATACGCGGCATGTTTTATTCCTATAATCTACATACTGAATGCAAACATACACTTCACATACAAAACGATCAGCCCAGTTTAGCTATTTATTGAGTCACAGCGGTCGCATAGCACGACGGTGAGTTGTACTTTGCTATGTTACCGAAAGCGCAAAAAGAATTGGGTGTTAGCATTTACTTACAATCCAGTACCTCCCAGCGATGTTTTAATGTTCTCTGTCCACCTATCTCAAGGCCGAGCTGTGTGGAACACATTACAAGAGATCTATGTCCAGCAGTGGACTACCATCGGTTGAAAGTCATACATAGTTGTTAAGTGATACATCTCCCCATAACAATGGAATTTTACATATGATGTCAATACATTGCCTTTTGCCTTAGAACATATACTTAGTATCATTATTCCAAGCATTACAGTGGTACCCAATTAAATGGTTTCCAGCCTGTACTATAGGTTCAATAGCATCAACTTCTTGATGAACAGTGCAAATATTAATTGATATCTAGAAAATTTCATCAGTAGCGTAATTACTAAGGTAATAAGTAAGTGTCTTATACCAAGGCAACTAGTACAATAGATTAATATGTAAGTATTTAAAACGTTTTAGCAAGTAAAAATCTTTTAGTCGAAGCGCAGGCATGCAGCGTTTGTATTTTTGCCTCAGTTCTAAAATAAGAAATACCAAACATCCTTTTCAATTTTTTTTTTCCCTAATTTGATGCCGTCAACGGCGATTGATATTCAGTGCATTGTAATTCAGACGCGTTTCGAGTTTACAACAATGGTACGAAGACAATTGTATATTTGGCAGTTAACCACAAGTAGCCGCCATTATTTGCATATCTTTGCCAACAAATCGAATGTCAATTGCCATGGCGACGCGGTGATATAAACAATAAAGATTTATTCATATTTTCATGACATTATATGTTTTTGGTGTAATCAAACATTTGCAGAGGAATAGGGGACAAGAAGATTTACCGGAGGAGAGATTATCTAGATATGAACGGGAGGTTCTAATGAATATATAATATAAAGGATGAATGGTTTGATACGTTAAGAATATAGACTAAGAAAAAATTACTTAAAAAAACTACGTCTTAAATGCACTTAACTAGAACACTCGAGCTCTTGTTTCGCACTTAACTTGTCAAAACTCAAAAAACATTATAGGTAAAATTCTTCTTGAGTTTATTATTTATTTGTTTCACGGACATCCTGTAATTATTTCCAGGATATTGAAGGATTATAGCCTTCAAATTGAGATCACAGAAAATAACAGTTTTTTTTTTTTTTTTTAACAAATTACTATTGGTACCTGTTCATTCACCGCATCATTGCGGCGTACTTCTAATGCTATGGGTTGAAAATACAACTGTAGTTACTACATAAAACAATAACTACCATCTCAAGTGAAGAGTGGGTAGTATGCATATAATCTAAGTCTGATGCTATATAAATGTATCAACTAGTTCCACTGTTTTGTTAAAAAAGAAACGATATTATTTTTCTTTCCGAACAAGTGTATAACAGGTATCAGTATTTGGTATGTATTCTTTAGACAAGTTTTCTACTTGATTTTCTGATAGAGACGTCAACTGTTTTTTTATAATGATAATCAACAAAAAAGCAACGCTTTAACGACGCACGGAATCCTAATTAAAATAGCACTGGGGATCACGAATAATTTCGTCATTTTATTACGGCATGCCACCACTTGCTGTCGTTTTCATCGAGAGAGCGTTATCGAGCCGGCGGCGGGTGTTATCGCGCCGCCCCATCGCAATCATAGACCACGATACCTTACAAGGCTCTAAAACATCAGCCATAACATCAACTATAGTTGCACAAGTTGTCATACAAGCACATACATGTACATACATAATTACACATTCAAGTATACTTCTGTAATTACGTCTGTCTGTAACGACAACGATGGAAAGTTATGAAAAATATGAATTTTCTGCTATAAGGGTGTGAGATGTTATGAAATAAACACACTCCTGATGTAGTCCAAGAAATGCTACAGATTATAAGATATCAAAGTCCTTGGTCCTTCCCGTCAGAAATTGTAAATAATAAATGGCGAACTTATCCTACAACTATAATATCTACGAACAGTGTTTTAAATTAGACTAAGTATTTGTTTCTTCAGAATGAGAAGAGTTTTCATTTTCCTGTTTAAGAAACACTGGAACAGTACCTGATCCTCCAACTAAGCCTGACCATATAATACATTTTTTTTTAAATTTAACACAACGTGACTGTTAATTTTGTCTGTATACATATATTTGTTTTAATATATTGGATCTGATCTAGGGTTTCCTCTCTCACTTGTTCTCCTCCTGTTTCGATTTTGCCAGCTTGTGCATCTATCTCTTCACATCCATTTATCTTTTGTCTATCTGAATACCTTTTATATTTTATACCTGTATATACAAGATTGAATCTTTAATATGCGGTATTTTAACGTACGTGTACAATCGTCTGAATATTCCTATTAAAGTTCGACGTCAAACTGCGAATGCGATTTCCACATATTTGTTATAACATGAACTGATCCCTATCTACTTTCATGTAAATTTGTGTCTCCAGGCGTCGGAATTGGTATTAAAGTCCCTTAAACTAATGCTATAAAAGGATTCCAATTCCTTTATTATTTGTCAGTCTCTAAACTATAAAATATCCAAATTATTAACTAGTAAAAAAATTTATGAAAATATAAATAGGTTTGATGGTATTGTAATAGTGTTTAGTTTTTTCAAATGTATATTGCTAATGGCAGTGACCTTGGGAATCTGAAATCTAGAGGAAGTGCCTAACAACCAACTTTTAGATAATTGGTTTAGAATAATTTCATATTATATTTTTCTTTTATATTTTTGTAAGGAAACAAAATTTAATATAATTTTAATGTTATCGCTACTGTAAAAGCAATTATTTGAAAAATAACGGGAATAGTGAGATGGATTGATTTAGAATCTGTAAAATTTTAAACGTTTTCAAGAGTTGAACTTATATTAGCTGATTAATTACTTCGAAATTGAGGTGTAATCTTAATATCGTGAGTATTCGTTAAATTTACGAATTATTTAACATATAAAATTCTTTGGTACATGACTCGTGGATTTTTTGTTAATACGAGTAATTGCCGAGGTGAGCAATGAAAAGACTTCGCTTCACGGTCTGCACCGGAGTTTGGGTTCAAGGTTGGAAGTTTAAAATAGAGCGTGTGATTTATGATGGACAGGTCTGAGTGCGGGGTTGGTGTCCCTTTTATTGCAGCATACGTTGTTTCATTGAATTTATAAAGACTGAGGAAAAGTGATGGAGAAACGAACAAAAGGAAACTGTGGTCGTGGTTATTGTGAAACAGTCGTTGTTCGAGCCTAAAGAGTCTAACATTTCTGAATATATTTTGAAAGATAGAGGAATACGAAATGCTTGTCATCGATTTTTACACCAGAGGTTTCCCTTTACATCAAATCGAATTTAGTTCAGGATGTCGATGAGTAAACGTTTATCAGATTCAATTATCGTCATTTAACGATATCAAAGCGTTTCCCCTGGGCTTAATTTCGTTTTCCTTTTCATCCGACGGTTATTTGCATCGGGGCCATCAATCTCAGCTATGCCCTTCCCTGCCTCTCTGCTTCACTTTCGCTCTCCTCGCGCCTCGTGAGCTGCACCTGCGCCGGCGCATTATTATTAGGCGTCGCGACGCTTCGGCCGTTGGCCTCAGCGACCTGTTTACCGAAATACACGGGGCTTGAATGCCTAGACAGTGCTTTGTCAAACGACGATTGGAAATAGCGATGCATTTGGCATTCGATGGAGCCGCAAATGGTGTACTAGTAAATAATGGCATAGTTGGCTAATAAAAAACCGAACTAGTAGAATAAGCTTTGAAATCATAAAACCCAGCTTAACGACAACGTTATTGAACTTAATTCGTTTGATTACGCCACGAAAATTTATTTGGAAGTAATTGCGCTAGAAATAGAGTAAGAGACCTAGGTTTAATAGCGGACGACAATATTCTCAAATGATGATGATTATGAATAGATATTTCTAACAGGTCTTGTACTGTTGTATGTATAGACAGTGATTGTTAGTCAGGAGTGCATAGTCATAATGATTTGTAAAATAGATAGAAACAGGTTTTAAATGTTTCACTAGTGCGAACGATTAAAGCCGTAGACGGAATGCCTGCAATTTAAACGAAAACAAGAATCGTGCTTTATATTTAGCACCGTTTATAAATTGACGAAATATATTACGGATGTGTTTGTATACAACCATGAGATCATGTGGAAATGTTCCCATTAACCATAATAGTCCCGGTTGGAGCTGCACAACGCGACGCCTCTATAATAAAGTCTTCTTTAAATGTTGCCTTTTAATTCAATACGCCTAAGCGGACATTTTATTCCCTCGTAAACGGATGCGTATTATTGCTTTGTTTTTACGGCTTCGAAATGGGTTTTCTAGCCGAGATAGTTTTACAGTCCTTTGCATTTCGCTTAAATAGTGTGCATTAACAAAACTTATTACATTACCCTTGTCGATGGTTGGTTTTGAAAGCTCCGAATCGTGTTCGCGCTGAAGCAGATAATGATATATAGTTAAGAGATCTTTACGCTTCATACTTTTTCTCGCAAAGAAAGATTTTGGGCTGAATTGAAGCTTACATCCTCAGTGTAGTCCACCTGTGAAAACCTTTCAGACCGAGAATTTGTTTCTCCAAATCCTGACTATGGAAGTGTTCACTTTAGACATGAAATAGCGTTTTTAATAAATCGAAGATTCTATTATTTCCATCACTTTCTATAGAAAATTAACTTACTCGTATCAAAACAATAATTTGTTTCGTTTTCTTAAAACGTCCACGATCTTTCATTACGACAATTCAATCATTCCGGTTTCTCGCACATTACCTTATCAACACATACTAATGAAACTATAATGCCTATAATAAATTTTTCCGTTTATTTCGTATTGAAATCCTGTTTTGAGTTTCTTAGAGGGGCCTTAAACGAAATGTCCGTTTTTAAAATGTCATCTTGGTGAATAACAAAGCGATGTAATAATGTGACCTTTACGAAAACAACGGACAAGATATTTGTGAACTGATAATCGATTACAAATATCTTCGAATGATGATGCGTTTAAGATATATCACGGGAGATTAATTTTTGTCTAAGAAAAATTTTAAATTTCTTATTTATATGATAAATTATTTACTTAAGTGCACCTTTAAGTTGATATAAAGTTTTCTGCCTCTCGGCGATTCTTTTTTATTTAAGGACGCAGCGAATCTGCCATATGCTGGACAACTTTTCGCTTTAAGATACTAGATGTTAGGTTTTGTTACTTTAGTAATTACGTTAGCTATAGCGTCCTACAAATCGGAACACAGTAATGTTTGCACTCTTCTGTTTGGCGGTAGAAATAGGCGCTGCGGTAGTGTCCTACCTAGACCTAGACGGTCTTCGGCAACAAAGACCTTACTATTAGATACAGTAAATTTCTGTTTGAATATTAAATTTGTGTTTCTTATTTTTTATACTATAAAAGAACCAAAGTATGTAATAATATATATATATATATATATGCAAGTATGAATATGTATAAAATAATGATTATTTCTGATAAGGCTACGTCACTCACTAACTCTGATACCCTCTCTTACCACTAAATCTCATGTCCTAGATTGACTGGTAGAAAATGCCTATAGGCATTACGTCCGCCTATTGAACTTAGGTATACAATAAATAATTTAAATAAATAAATAAAAAAACTTTTTGCGAAGCCACGTTCCGTAAATTGAAGCATGATTCAAGTGTACTCGTATAGACAGATACAGTTAAGTCTATAGGTCTGTCTGGGTATTGCTATCCCGCTTATGTCTGCATCCTGACCGATCAATACGGAAGCCAGACAGCGCTTCAAATTTTCTATGTCCTTTGTCCTGCTACTTTCATCGTGGAAATCCTGTAATTACAGGATCCTTTAGATAAATTGTTTCTCAATTTTCAAGTCCATTACTGCAAGAATGATAAGACTTTTTATATTCAATCTTGCGCACGAGATCATAATGAATTGGCGCGTAAAAATATTTTTTGCTGCGCTATAATAGCATCCGTTATTTCTTACATTGTAATTAAGATGGATCAGGTGTGAAAGCTTATAGATGGATTGATCAACATCATCGAGTACCTTTTTGGAGGAGACTTTATTGAATCCTGTGCCATTATTTTTAGTGTAGAGTTAAATCTGTTTCTGGTAAGCGTTAACGTCGCTTGCCATTTTGACAGGAAGTTCATCTTATTTCAACATCCTATTGGTCACACACGTTCAAGTTCCAGAGAAATTGTTTTACTCCGAAAAATTGGTGTATCAAGAACCGTCTGGTTTCGAAACGTACTTCTCGCCTATATATTCGCAAGAAGCTTTGGACTAGGCAATGTCTTTGTATTGTCCGGTTTTAAGTATACCGTAGACTACGTTAACTGCTTACCATCAGACTTTGCTTACTATGTTTCTTTGTCACCTCAGTGATATATATATTATATGTTTTGTCAGTCGATAATTGATTTGCTTACATATTACCTTTAACCTACGATAAGTATGTAGTTTTCTTTTAGTTCCTGTGTATTTATATATATAACAAGCCATAACTTACAGAAGTATACAGAAGCAAAAACCCACAAAATGGATTAGAATATATACAATACTCTTTATTATGTAAAACAAATGAAATTCACAGTTTGCTGATGGAAATAGGAGATATTTAGATAGTAAGTGAATAAATATCTAACGTCCTGCGTAAGTTATATGTCCTTTCTAAGTTCACGGCATGTGTTGCAATGAATTCCAATGAGTCCAGCTTGCAGTTTCACGAGCTGGTTATTCAAATAGTTGAGCCGGTAGCCGATGTTAGATGCTTGGTGCACGGCCTATCCTTTTTTTACGAGCCTTCCCGGTAGCACGCATGCGGACTGTTCGCGGAATAGCTGTTTACTGCGGCCTCGCCCATATGGCACGGTAAGGCCGCTTACACACCACATCGTTTTCTCATTTTTCACTAAATCAATATCGCCATTATCTTGATCGATGGACGTGCAAATCTGGACACAGGTAATAATTTAAATTCGCATATCTCAGAATGCTTTATACCTATATCTTTACTGGTGGTAGGCCTCTGTTGACGGAGACGGTCTAGGTACCACTGCAGTGCCTATTTCTGTCGCCAAACAGTGTGTAAACATTACTATGTTCCGGGTTGTAGGGTGCTGTAGTACCGGGGTAACGAGAATCAAGATCTCACGTCTCAGGCGACGAGCGCAATATAATGCAGTGTATATCTTAACCAGCGCCACATTATTATCGGCAGGCGTATCACTTAGTATCAGGTGAACGTGCCGCTCCTCTCGCCGCTTTTTGGTATAAAAAAATAACATTTACACAAAGAGCCTGGTACTGTTTATATATACACAATTTTTTTTTAATTTTTAAATTTATTAATTACTACTCCTTAACTATCTTGGCTGTTGTATAACAACGTAAAATGCTCTAGACTAGTAGTATTTTTTTTTTATATGAGACGAAGAAACGAAAGGAACGAGACGTTCACCTCACGGTAAATGGTAACTGCCTGTGACGTGGGGCAAGTTAAGATATACACTGCATCATACTGCGGTCGTCGCTTTGAGACCCTCACCCCACCCACTCTTCAAACTGGAATACTGTAATATTTGCACAATAATTTTTGGCGCCAGAAGCAGAAGCTGAAGTCGTTGGTGCGTTCGTAGATGGCCGCTGGCTGTATGTCCATATATGTATTTACTATAAGTTAAATAATTTCATATTAAAGCCTATAATTTCTGGTGTAATATTTAATGCTGAATATATTTTCAATACACTCGATCCCTGCCTAAGTATTCCTATCCATTCAATGTTTACGTAAATATACTGCAAGGAATCCAAGTGGTTTCCGCGGTCAGCAATTACTATTAAGGAAATATCGGTGCTAAGATATTCCTTTATTTCTAACATTCTAATACTAACTTCTCCTTACCCATATACGTCTCCGAGCTGAACGGGCGTTAATCGCATCGTATTGAGAATGTGCATAATATACAAAAGGAGTTTCATTTCTACCATTCAAACATAATGGTACTCATATTTGAACTCCGAAGACAATTTTTTTTATTCTATGAAGCGACGAGACGAGCATGAAGTTCATGTAATGGTAAGTTTGATACGTTTGCCCATAATAATTTGCCGCTGTAAATCCTGATAGATATTATACTTTGCGCCACATTGCCCTAGTCGCCTTGATATATAAGATGTTGAGTCCTATTACCCCAGCAATTACAGTAGCTACAGCGCCCTTCAAACTGGAACACAGTCCTTTTTGCACACTAGTGTTTGTCGGCACAGATAGGAATTCCTGTTGTACCTAGGCGGTGTCCGACAACAGAGATCTACCACTAGTAAATACTGTCGACTTTAATCTCATTGTGATCACGGCTTTCGAGGTTTGGAGAGATAAATAAATTAATTAATGGAAACGTAATGAATCTGTTTAACGATGTATAAGATTGTTGAATGAGGTTGAACGCGATGGTAAATGATGGGAAGAGAATCGCGTGCGGTCTGAACGGACCTCTTTGATTCGACGTGGTCTGTTTGCCGCGCTGGTTGATATAACGCGCCATCTATTCCAACGGTGCTAGGAAGCGTACAGCATGCTCAAGTGATTACAGATTATGCTTAGAATAAAAAAAAAGATTAATGATATAGGACCCCATACCCGCACAACTCACGGGACCCAAGCCAACCTCACCGGCTCGTGGTACGCCCTGCTAAATAACAAACGAGGCTCTGACTCCCATTTCTGGCATTGGGCCAGCGTGGTGGAATATGGTCCAAATCCCCTTTTAGAAACTCGTACAAACGACAGCCTCTGGTGCCCGGCGGAGGCTATGCTGACTGTAAACACGCGGGAAGCCGTTGGATGTGGGTAGGACAAGACCGATCCATGTGGGGATCTTTGGTGGAGGCCTCTTCCAAAGATCTCCATATAGATCGGTCACGCGCTGCCCGCGTCCAGCAGCTTTCCGCAACTTTCGTGTGTAGATGTTCATATATGGGGGATTAAGGCTATTTCCCACTACGTTGGCCCAATGCTGGTGGGTGGAAGTCAGAGCCTCGTTTGTTGATTAGCAGGCTGCATCATAAGCACGTGAGGTTGGCTTGGGTCCCGTAAGTTGTTGTGCGGGACCCCTTTACACAGGGCGGGGGCGGTAGGGAGTGGGAGTGTTAAAAGCTTAATTTCTTTTTTACAAGATACTCTCCCAAAAAAGTGTGTAAAAAGTAAATAAGATGTATACAATATTATCATTTTATTATTAATACATTACAATAATTATCATCGAAAATTTTTATTTCAGTGTCTAAATTAATGCTAACTTCAATTTTAAGATGACACTTAATGATGATGATGATAGTAATTGTTGAAAATAGTGTTAATAGAAAACAATTAAAGATAATTGTGTGTACATCACATTGATTGTTTTTATTTTAGTATGAAATTTATTTAATAGTGCAATAATAATATTTTGGAATGTAAAAAGGCTGTCAGTGCTCGTGTAACGCAGGCCAGGAGCGAACGGTAATTAATAGAAGGTCGCGCCGTCGCGCCGTTAGATGCGCCTGCGCATCTTTGCTTATATAGGCGGCGGGCGGCGTCCGGCTGCGCTTTATATAGAAAACTCCGCTTTTAGCTTACGGAAAGGGGCAGACGGTAGTTTTGTCCCAGCTTTGTCCTTTTGTTCTTTTAATTTATTTTTTATTCAATGAAGAAACAAACAGAACGTTAGTTTGATAAATGAAAGCGGGAGATGCAGCAGCCGTAATAATGTGACGCTAGTTAGAATGATATAAACTGAACCATATTAAAAATATGATAGCCAAAGGGATGAACACTTTAATATCATTATCATCATCATTATCAGCCGATAGATATCCACTGCTGAACATAGGTCTCCCTCAAAGATCTCCACATCGATCGATCCTGCGCTGCCGGCATCCTGCTACCTCTCAACTTTCTTTAGTATAGGTTTAAAAAATTATAATATTAATTTTAAATACTTCAGACATTCTTTATTGGTGGTAGTTCTTTATTGTCGGAAACCGTCAAGAAAAGGATCGACAGGGAATCCTCTTAAATAAGAGAATATTATTTTTGCCGCCAAATATTTCTCTATATAAATAGAATATTGCTTTCTTGTCCTTTTTGTGTCTGCTAATGAAATTATATAAACATTGTATAATTAAGCAAAATGATATATAAAAATCTGTATTAAAAATAAGTCCTTTAAGAGTGAAGGTCTCTATATACAATAAGGTCTTAGGGCTTAGAAATTCCGACCCCAACGAATAATTCATTTGAATATAGAGGTAGGAATTATTGAAATTCTTTATCGGTCGTAAAGGAAGCCTTCATAGCGGTAGATTGCATGAGACATGAATACTTAATAAACCATAATAATATCTATATGACGAAGAATTTGCTATAATAAATATATTAAAAACTAATTAACAAACATCCTAGATTGATGAGATATTACGCGGATATATATATATATAGCTCATCTCTACTGAGAACACGTATATATCATAATTGCTTATAAGAATGCGTCCAATGCCGGACATAGGTATCTTAAGACTTTCACACTGATCCTGTGCTTCCCGCATGCAACCATACAGCATAAATAGCTTTCACCATACTCCTACATACTGGTGAAGATTCTTAAAAAAAATATTTAACTTGTATAAGCCTGCAAAAGTTATAAATTAACTGAAGGTGTACGTAGCGCAGGAAAACAATAATTATATATAGACAACATAACTTTAGCATATTGATAAGTGATGATTTCATCGTCTTCATCAGCCGACAGACGTCCACTGCTGAACATACGCCTCTCCCAAAGATCTCCACATCGATTGATCCTGTGCTGCCCGCATCCAGCTGCCTTCTGCTACCTTCACCAGATCGTTAGACCATCTAGTGGAGGGCTAGTTAAGATGGTATTCATAGCACGACATTGCGCTCGTCGCCTTGAGACATAAGAACTTAAGTCTCATTACCCCAATAATTACACCAGCTACAGCGCCCTTCAAACCGGAACACAATAATGTTTGCACATTACTGTTTGGCGGCTGAAATAAGCGCTGCGGTGGTACCTGCGTAGACGATCTTCGGCAACATATAGCTACCACCAGTGAAGAGATTATTATTATTAATAACTTAAATATTAAGTTTATAGTTTTAGTTAAGTCGTATAATATTTATTGGTTAAATACGATAATATATTATTACTGTGAGTTATCCACCCCCGCTTTGCTGGTCATAATATAAAATTAGGTGTGAAAGACTTAGACTTGAAATTTGTCAGAAATATTCCCTTCCGGCGGCAACCCACTGACCCGATGGGCCTCTTCTCGTTATTAACATCCCCATAACTCTCCTTTCTGGAAGGAATTTTATAAAATCCATTCTCATCTGACCTGTAATCGGTACAAGAAATATTACTGTAAACACATTGTTTTTGTATATAACTAGTATTATCTAAACACAATGAATCAAGGCCGCTACATCTAGATATCCTATCTGGCAGGCTGGGCGCCGATACTGCGGTGTCGATAGACGGTGACCGTTACGCCGCTAATTAGAGATATTACGTGTGGCGATGGTGAACGTAATGTTAATTGATATTCATTAAATCCTTCATTAATTTTGTTTATGGACAGTATTAATTATAGCCTCATAACAAGGTGGTCCTTGGTTCGATAACGGGGCTACGCATTGAGAGGGTTAGTGGTAGTTTGTAGCCGTAACAGTATTGCTGTGTTCCAGCTGTTAACATTTGAGATGCAGGGTATTTAGAGTGTGTACGCTTCACCATCAACTGCTTCACTGTCATTTAACATCCTATCAAATTTGAGTTAAGTGTGAACCAATTATATATAATAAAAATCGTATAATAACTGTAAAAATAATTTCACATGGTCGTTGTAAATCTACTAGTCTATTGCCTTCGATTGCTATGCTATGGAAATTCTATTGCTATTATAGATCCATGGGTAATAGAGCAGCGACACGCCATGGGTGTCGACTGCCAACGCCTAAGGTACCGGTAGTTATTTAAGGAATTTCTGTTACAGTGTTTGTGTCTGTGCCTGTGCCTGTAACTTGTTGCGCGCCGCTTCTCGTATAACGAGCCTATATATTCAGTAAAACGCCGTTATCCGATCATCAAATATTAACCGTTTTATCTACTATCGGCTTATCTCATATTTTTATGGTGTTTAAGTGTGTGTATAAGTGAAGAATACTCACCTAAAATAACACAGTAGTTTACTGGTGGTAGGTCTTTATTGCTGGAGATCGTCTAGGACTGACAAGGCGGCTCCAATTTCTACCGTCAAATAATAGTTTTTAAACATTACTCTGTTCCAGTTGGATGGGCATTACAATTACGGAGGTAACGAGACTTAATATCCTATGTCTCAAAGCGTGGAATGCAATGTAGTGCATTATCTTATCTGCTGTCAAGTTGTAAGGGATAGACACCAATTTTCGCCAGGTTAAGGTTCCGCTCGTCGCATCGCTTCTTAGTAATAATTAGACAGTGTTTCGAAAAACCATATTGTAGTTATTTTAACTACAATATGGCCTATGATATATCATCATTATTATCCGATAGACTTCCACAGCTGGATATAGGCTTTCTCGAAAGATCCTCACATCGATTGCTCCTCCGCCGTCCACATCGCCGGGTACGTCAGGCCATTGTTTGTAGGGGTTTCATATGGGGGGATTTGGGCTATTTCTCACCACGCTGGCTCAATGCGGGTTAGTCGGAGACAGAGCCTCGTTTATTGATTAGCAGGGTACACCATGGGCTGGTGAGGTTGGCGTGGATCCCGTGAGTTTGACCCTTACACTTCCAGGATACAATTTATCACAATTTATATAGCGAACTATGGATTATTAAAATTTTAACAAATTATATATTTTATCAATACCTAACTTTATTTACTTAATGTATACAAAAAAATCATAAAATAAGTCACTTTTTGACTTGTTTACTTGTTATTGTCGGAATCGGCGCGATCAATCGACCAATCAGAATACGAGCTTGGTTTTAGGAGGAGGAAATAAAATGGTGGGAGAAATACTGCCTGGGACGATGATCTCCCCATTCCCGACAGTCTGTCGGTGGCGATTGAATTGGAAAGCTATCCTTAAAAAAAAATTGGATTTTTTTTGTGAAACAAGTGTTATATTGTGCAATAATCATCACGTGTAATCCAGTGACCGAAGGAATATTAAGGTCTGTTCCAACATATATTTATTTATATCATTATCAATTTATATCGGTATAAGAAATGGTTAAGTACCTTACATGTATGTGCAGTATTAAATTTGGGTTTCGTCGTGTCGAAGGGCAGGTGCAATGGAAAGTGCATTTCGTTGCGCTTTTATGAGCATACAACTACATTGAGGTCATTGCGCATTTAGTTTGCTGGCGAACTATTAAAGTGGAGTTAATGAAATGATTGTTTTCGATGTCGCCAAGTAATGTATCATGACTTCGGCAATATCGTTAGTTCATACATACCGGTAGTACTGTTAACGAAACTACAGATCGGCGATAACTTAACACACGCCATGTTTTCGCTTAATTAGTTTTAAGTTAAATTACGATCGCTTAAGTGTGCCCAATTCAGTTTGAGATATTCAATCGGAAATGTAAGCGGTTAATCGTTTCGATAAGTTTTTTTTGTTATTGTTTAAATGTAATTAATTTGTTGTTAATGAATTCGAATGATTAAAAAATATGTAACATACTTCACATGTTAGAGTTTCATAGAATCATAGAAGAAATAGATATTAGGAATCGATCTGTATCCGGAAACATATCAAGTATTACCACAGCATCTTTTTCTGGCAAGTGCGCAAACATTAGTTTCCATAATTATATAATAATTTGTATATTATGTAAAATCTACAACGGAAATTGTTCTTGTACTATAATAGTGTATTAAAGAATTATTTGTTAAAGTTCAAGAGCAATTTCCGGCGTGCATATTGCATTTTAATGTTTACCTACGCCAACGGGCACTGAATCAGATTCTATTCAGCCTCATTCCACGTTAAGGTATATAAAGCTATCGAAACGTTTTATATGTATTTATTTACTTAATGAAGCAGGCGTTGTGTGCATGGACCCTTCAAAGTTACAATAACACTGAGCAGGCGCTAAACACCTCCCCTGAATAAATACCGGGCGGGTTTTGATCGAGCCCTGTGTTTGATTGTGTGTTTATAATCAACCTGCCATTGTCCTTCGTTTGGTGATCTTATCAAATTCTACTTTCATTTGTAGATGATACTTTAGTTTCGTTAGAATAGTTGTTTTAGAGTAAATCCATCATTAGTATATAGCTAACAATTCCCTTACTTTGTGTGTAGATATTTTTCATAACTGCACTGAAGTTCTGTTTATTAATATACTCGAAATGAGCGGAGGTGTTTGCCCTTTCCACGTTGCATAAATACTGTACTGCCAGAGATCTCGTTTTAAATTATGATTCGCTTCGCCCGGTATTGGTACATATCAATAATAACATACGACCAGAATAAATTATTATATCTCGTTCGAGATATTTTCATGTTTTTTTTAAAAAAAAAAAACATCTGCACAGGCTGTTAGTTTACAAAGTAAAGCCACAGCTTTGTCTGATTCACTTAGTATGCAAACGTTGATGAAATCGACAAGATCCCTTGTAAGTCAACAAGCTTCGCGCTAAAGACAAAACTCAACAAGCTTTCAAATAAACCTTAAAGTACTCAATGCGTGAATACAGGCATTCCTTGTAAACATGACAGATGAATTAAGGTGTGGTGCAAAAGTGGTATTTCTAAATAACACGTTAAATAACCGAATATAGATGGTATAGAATCATGATGGAATTCTCAGTACCGTGAATCATTAGGACCTGTACAACTGTTTCTAACATCGCGAAATTACTTTATTTAAACATCTTTATCAATATGTAAAATACTTAAGTTTCGCAGTCGTAACTTGAGGAATACTAATCGGCGTTTCCTTTATATCCATCCTTTTGAATTACGTTAACAATAATGATTAATTGTAACCGCTAAGGAAAGTAATATTGACGAACGCTCCCAGTCCATAGCTTGTGTGGCGCATGGAGCGAACGTATAAACAAACTTACAAGAAAGCACGTAAACAAACAACGCGGGGAGTGCTAAAGTAAATTGAACAAAGCCATAGAGTCGTGTCTACTGTTTGCGGAGCCCACTCGTGGAAATGGAAGACGTTTTCTGCGAGATGTGGGGCTACAGAATACGTGCGCCCACCTTTGTTCTGCGACGAACGCACGGGTTAAGTGGTTATGGTCCTCGAGGATAACATTAATATTTGTAAGGTGCTCAGCTGTTCTTTTCAACCGATTTTAAGCTCGGTCCACTCCTCTACATCCTCAAACGATTTCTCCTGATCTGTCCTGAACCTTTTATCAGTCTACCTTTCCTAATAACTTTCTCAAGAACTCGAGGAATGGAGAGAAATTGTTTCCACATGATCTTAAACATACGATGTAGCCCTCACACCTCAAATATTAAAGATCGGCTTCGTTTACTCGATATGAATGCTAAACTCCTGTTTGAAGAAGGCACCTCATGATAATGATGATGAATGTACTTTAACGAATATTAGTTGTAGACAAATGCACCTAATATAATCTAAAGATGTTCACACCAATGATCCTGCGGCGCCCTCATCCAGCAGTTTATGGAGACCTTTATCAGATCGCTTGTTTATTTAAGAACTTAATGTAGTTTCATTCAATTACGGCATCACATCGTTTACTCCTGTTAGATGGAAAACGTTGTCATCTCTGATAGGTATCTTCATTGTACGAGTATCATCAGGTCTAGATACATTTGGCATTTACTTGTTTACTTAAAAGTATTGTTTATTTAATTATGTTTTTTTTTCTATCCGACGTTATCTATTTGTAGTCAAGTATACTTTAAGACAGACTTAAGAATGATGAATCTAAATACAAATGTTTACTTTGAAGCAGACCTTGGTCGGAAGACCGGCATCGCGATCTATGGTCTATGGTCTACCATACCCGATTTTTTTATAAATATTCTTCTATAATAAGTCTTGTGAAATTCACAATAGTCTGTATCAATATAATCGTAAATAATAACCTGCAAGTTTCATATATAATTATAATAAGTAATGATTCATGTGCTCCGTATCTTAACTGATAACTGTTATCACTTCACGATGATAATTTGATAGTATCTTATCTCACACATCCACTACATTAAAACTTACTTATCATATACTTTTGTTATTTATGAGTTTATGTATAATTTTAATAATTACTGATTTACTTTTTTATTCATATCCGGTGACTGACAACACACCCTTAGTAATATGAGTTATACATTACCAAAAGTGCATATATATATCTAGTCTGGCCATAAGTTCTGTTACAAATGAAAATGCATTTTTTTTAATGAAGTAATGTAATATTATTAAAATTTATACCAACATATTTATTAGTCTCCAAATTACCACCACCGCCACTGCTTAATCCAAAGATTTTTATGAGATTCAATGCCGTCGTGTCGTTTAGAGTAGGCCATGTCCTCTAAAACTGACCATAATTTGAAGTCAAAAGGGATGAGGTCTGGGCTAGATGAAGACCAGTCTTCAGCTCTTATAAAGTCCGGAACGTCAACAAGAGATCTCGGAAACTATTAGACGTAAACCCTCAAAATTTGATAGAAATATTGCTTTTGCGTTTCGAGAAGTTAGATAAGAATGGATTTTACAAAATTCTTTCCCCGAAAGGGGTCACTGACAACGGGAAGTGACCGGGGTGGAGGGTTGCCGGCATCTATATATTTTTTTAAAAATAAATATGAAAGCTATAATATTATTGCGCGTGATGTTTTAAGAAAAATTCTTAGCTGATCTCTAAAGCGCAGATGCAATATCTCTACCAAATTTTGGGTGTTTACGTCTAATAGTTTCGAAAATCTCGTGATGGTCTAATGAATCTTTGGATATCTCTTAGATACATAGATGATAAAGATGAATATATACTCACAATATGTCTCTTTATATATTTATATATATCCCTATATATATAAACTAGAGCCACTTAAATACTTTGGTTTATAACGAATGTCTTTCGATGAAAACCGTTATTGACTTAGTTTACTATTTGAGTTATAAATATCATTATTTTGTTAATTCGCGGTTATATTTATTAAAAAAAAATAATTAATTATTCGCTTTATTAATACATTTTATACGTCGCTATCTTACAATCTTGTTTCAAAATATATATATATATATATATATATATATATATATAATGTTCAATGGTACGCCGATCGACGTCCCGTTAAAGTATTAAACGTACGAGTTATTTCAATTAAAGATAAAAACTTCGAATGAAGATGACATCATGAGATTAATTACTACATAAACATTTTATAGCCGTAATAAAATCCATGGTAATTAAAAAAAAATAGGGTTCACAAACGTAAGATTTAAAGAGATAAGCGTTGTGATATGGATAATCAGATTTATAACGGTCGTAACAGATTACTTAGTTAATAAGGTGATTAGTAAAGAGATTTCGGTTCAGCTCAAAGGCTGGAATGCTGCTTTTCCTGAAGAGATATCTTCAATTTTTTATTTACTAATTTACAGTCAGATCTATGCAGGATTAAATCAGTTTTAAAGTAGCATTATTACTTGATTTAATTACTTTAACAATAGGGTTTTAAACCATTGGTAGTTTTTCTTATCTGTGACGTCACGACATCAGTCACTTTAGTAATCTTATAACCATCGAAATGTCGGAGCAATAAATAATGAAAATATTACTAAATCATCATCATCATCATAAGCTTAAAGACGCAGATGGGTGGACGTGGGCTTTCCCCGAAATTCCTGGTTATACGCGTTAGTCATATCATAATTCTACGAAGTGACAATACCGGATGTTCATCTCGTGGCAATATATTAAATAGTAGTTATGTACTGCACCACATTACGCTACTCGCCAAAGACGTTAGATGTTGAGTATCAACCCATCAATTACACCAACTACAGCGCCCTTCAAACCGAACTTGGTAATGTTTGCACAGTACTGTTTAGCGGCGGAAATAGGAGCTCCGGTAGTACCTAAGCGGTGTCCGATAACAGAGATCTACCACCAGAAGTAGCTGCGGTGGTAATACCTGTCTAGACTGTCTCCGGAAACGGAGACCTAAGAAAAAAGGAGACAGTATAGGTAGATATCACCGCAGTGTCTATTTCTGCTGCGAAGTAGCGGTGTGCAAACATTACTGTGTTCCGGTTTAAAGGGCGCTTTAGTTACTGAAATTGTTGGGGTAACGAGATCTAATATCATCCTTACTAGCACCATGTTGTTATGGACAGGCGTATCACTATCAGGTGGAAGGCCTGCTCGTCTTGACGCTTCGTAAAATTAAAAAAAAATGTCTAAATATTCTAATGCCACATCAGTTTGGAAGTATATCGATTCATCATCATCATCAGCCGATAGACGTCCACTGCTGAACATAGACCTCGCCGAAAGATTTCCACATCGATCGGTCCAGCTTTGCCAGCATCCAGTGGGTTCATATCGATTACTTTAAAAAAATCTCTTAAGCATAACGAGCTATTGCATAATAAACTTAATCGATTGGCGCCGTTCGGTATCGACGATTACTCGCCGGGCACTTTATCAGTACGTTCTCAGTTCCCAGGTCGATGGTATCGATGCTCGGAATCGATTCGCCTATCGATACGGTTTACAAATATTTCGACATCGCGATACTGATCTGCCGATCCGACGGCGTCGAGCTGGTTTATAACTTAATGTTACAGAGTAGATGTTGTCGCGGTTACTTTCGTGCCGTTTTGTATAATTATCGGATCTCTTATTTATTCATCATCAGCCAATAGACGTCGACTGCTGGACATGGGCTTCTCTCAGAGATCCCCGTCTTGGGCTGCACGCATCGCGGGGGCACCAGAAGCCATCGTTTGTAGGATTCCATATGGGGGGATTTGGGCCGTTTCTCACAACGCTGACTCAATGTAGGTTGGTGGCAGCCAGAGCCTCGTTTATTGACTAGCAGGCTGCACAATGAGCAGTTGAGATTGGCTTTGGATCCGGTCAGTTGTTGTGCAGGACCCCACAGTTAGCATTGCGTCCGATGCCGACTAAAGTTCGCGGGCCCAGGACCGTTCGATGTATTGATGTTTGAGCGAGGCCCACGTCCAGCAGTGGACGTCTATTGGCTAATGACGAAAGGACCCGTCAAAGTGAAAGTGTAATGGGGAGAGGAAGGGAGGGGATAATCAATCTGCGCAAGACAAACAAATTAAATTTAACAATATATTAAACTCCACCGTTTTGCGTTTGAGGCGATGATTCATTTGATCATTATCGCTGATTGCCAATTAAATGTGGAATTTATGGACCCTCAACAGTTACAGGTCCATTTTTGTCATTAATTATCATTCTAATTTTATACGTCCTCAACAGTACGGTGTTTTGCTTGTAGTCTCTTTTCCTTTTCAACTATGGTGGTAGATCTCCATTTTTTTTATCGTTCCTTCTCGGTGATGGTTTGTCTTTGACTTTTATTAATTTCTTGTCTACTCTACATTATGGTTTCATGGTTTGAAGGGAGTTGTAGCTAGTGAAATTATTGCCGCAAACGATACTCAATTTGTATCTACGTCTTATGGCGACAAATACAGTATGGTGTAGTGTATATCATACTAACTAGCTTCATTTTGTTTTGAGACGTATCTCTTACCATCCGATGAAAAGTAATATATTTATTTATGTACTTATACAAGGGGTGTAAGGGGTACCGTCCAACATCTTACCGAGTCCAAGTCAACCTCACCTGCACGCGGTGCACCCTGCTGATTAACAGGCCAGGCGATTATTCTCAATGAATTCTGTGAAGATCTTTCGGGAAGGCCTATGTCCAGCAGTGGACCTCTATCGGCTGATGATGATCACAACAATAATGAAAGACTTAAGCTTTCAGATATGGTTACATATCGAAACAAATGTGTTATCCTAATGTAGTGTAGCAAGTTGTACTGTAGCGGCAAGTGTAGTGATTGTAATTAAACGACCGTTTAAGATAAAAAAAAAATGTTACAATATACAACATGACCTGACAGGTTGTTGCGGGTTGTGCGCGGTATTCTAAGCATATCGATATTTAACTTAATCTACTATGGACTTAAGCTTAGTCTCACAAGGAGTTTAGTGACAATGAGAGAGTGGATGGTGGAGCTGGTATACAGAATCTCTGATGTTTGACAATCTTACTGTTACAAGTATTTAATGTTTACATATAACGCTAATATGAAGGTTCTTTTGTATATATATAATATATGGCGGATGAGATGTGGAAGAGAAGTACATACTGTGCCGACCCCACATAGAATGGGAAAAGGGCAGGAGGAAGAAGAAGATTAAGGTTCTTTTGTACGTCAAAATAGTATGGTGATATGCGCAGATAGATGGTAAAAAAAAATTGTTTAGTTATGAATTACATTGACCAGGATTACAAGTGGTAACCGCACAACTCACGGTATCCAATCCAACCTTATTTGCTCGTGGTGAACCATGCTAATCAACAAACTAGGCTATGGCACCTTCGGCCTGTGTGGTAAGAAATGGCCCAAATCTCCATATCCCCTACCCGATCGATGTGGGAATCTTTGAGTGAGATGTCCAGCAGTGGATCTCTATCGGCTCATGCTGATAACAGTAAATGTAGAAAATTAGTGCCAGTAAAAAGTACAGTGAAGATGGTAGCCAGCTGGATCAAACTAAATCCTATCATCGATCAAACCAAACACATTTTCTCGGATCTGATCCATGGACATCTGCTTTATTATATATCTTTAGTATCAATTAAGTTTATATGGAATCTTTGAAGCTTTTATAAAACTACTGTTTTCTAATAAAAATCATTCGCGTAGTAAACATTTTTACTGCCGTTTTAATAGACATTAAAAACATAGAAGGCGGTTGTTTTGAATCGTTTGAAAAAAAAAAAAACCTATTTCATTTACCAAGTTTAATCAAGTTTTAATTTAAGTTAGCGATATGTATAAAACTTATGTTTATTAATCGTTTTGTTGTTTAATAAAAATTTCTATGGCTTTTAGGGTATTTAGAAATAACCTTTATATAATGTTATATTATATACTGGTGGTAGGTCTATTGCCACAGACTGTCTAGTACCGCAGCGCATGTTCCGGTTTAAAGGGCTTTGCAGCTCGTGTATTTACCGCGGTAAAGAGATCTAACATCTTTTGTACGAAAGCGACGAGCGCAATGTTGTACAGTGTACATCCTAACTAGCGCCGCGTTATGGGCGGGCGTATCACTTACCATCAGGTGAACGTCCCGCTCGTCCCGTCGCTTAATTGAACAAAAAAAAAAAGCGTTTAGTTACGTAACGCGTTGGTATCGTAAGTCAACGGCCCATTGCCCTGAACCGTTCGGTTTTGCGCAATACAATAACAGCTAACGGCACCGCCGCTCTATGGCGAACTGTGATAAATACCTCTTATTCGCGCCAGCTCTATGTAGGCCGATTTTTTTTTTCCACAGATCACTCAAATCAGCGCGACAGGTACTCTCAAATAGACCGCGTGGTGAGCGAGCAAAAAAAAAAAAACTTAAAACGATTTTCTAGGTGAAATTTTGTGATAACCGTTTCGTTGATTTACATCGACGTTTTTGTATTAATCGACGCCAAAGTCCAAGCACTAGTTTATCCTCATTCGGAACCTGAACACCTTTGACCTAGTATTTTAACTATTACCGCTTTAAGTATTTATTTGTATAAAAACAAGATTAGAGCCTTACGAGTGAGCGGAGATTGTTCCCTATATGGAACTATTATGTATTTGCCAGTGGTAGGTCTCTATTGGCGGAGTCCGTCTAACTGCTGCCGCTAAGTATTTCTACTGTCAAACAGTAGTATTTAATATTACTGCATTCTAGTATGAAAGGAAGTTTTATATAGTGTATTTAATGTGGTAACGATATTCATCATCTTAAGTTTGAAGATTTGCGTCAGACGCAGCAGTATAATGTATATCAATCTTTATATCTATATATATATTTTTATATATATGTTTTTATTGTTCGCCAATCACGTAAAAATTAGTGAACGTATCGAAATGGTTATATGACCATTCTACGCGAAACTACTTGTAAATGGTTATATGATATTTATTTATTTTCTTCATCACTTCATAGATCCATCATTTTATTTCTTATTAACTTTTATAAACGTCGCCATTTCGTGTTATTTACGCGGTTGCTATGGTAACGGTCTCTATGGAAAGTCCTTTGCGGTCGCGGTTGCTATTTAGGAATATTTTAGATAAGTTTGTAGTGTAATTCTGTATTAAGAACAGCAAAGCGGGCGGGGAACAGCTGGTATAAAAATTAGGGTATGTTTCCCTTATACTAGTTCCTATATAATTAAGTATAGTATTTAGTTTTCAATGGAGTATTGTAAACCTAGTGCTGCGACGTAAATACTGTGCGACCGGTTTGAACGCTTCACAGATAGCGCCGCCGCGTCCCTGTTCGTAATAGTACACTGCACCGGCAATGCTGCCGACATAATACCCTCGAAAAAAAAAAGCGGCAGTCATTTCCGTGTGCGTATGGAGCGCTCGGTCTCGTGTTACCCTCGCCGCCGGCCATCGATACCTGAAAAGGGAGCCTGTTCGTCTCACGAGTTTTTATTATTACAGAACATCTTTCCAAGAGGTTTTTTTACCGACAATGGCTCAACCATTTCAAGTAAACAATAACGCCGTGGATGGTAAAGCTCGTTCAGAATACTCCAGCGATTGTATCTTGACAGCTGGAACTCAGTAATGCTGTTATTGCAGCAGACTTACAACAGGGTGGTAATTAGTAGCTGGGGGTGTTCTAAAAAATATGTGAATTCGGAATCGAACTAGGGACTTGTTTCAAGCTTAACCACTGCGCTATTGAAGTAGTCATTGTGTCCATCATTAGGATAGGATTCTTTCATTTAAATACACTGGTGCTAGGTCTAGTGCCGGAAACCAGACGGTCTCCTAGGTCTACCTAGAAAGGTACGTACAACCGCAGGGCCTATTGTCGCCGCCAAACAGTGGTACCCAAACATTACTGTGTTCCGGATTGGAGGGCGCTGTAGCTAGTATTATTACTTAGGTAACGAGAGTCAACGTCTCTCGTCTCTGGAGATGAGCGCAATATGGTGCAGTTTATAAAATCATATCTATCGCCGCGTTATGGGTTTTCCATTAACTATCAGGTAAACGTCATACTGGTACTTGTAGCTTTACAGTATAAAAAAAACTTATCTCCTCCTCAGTAGTTTTTTTTTTGAAGTGAAACCTCCTTTGGGATGATTTAGCATTTCATGAAAAGAAAAAGTGTAACGAAAAAGAGACGACGATTAATGTATCCGTAGATTTTATGTTGCGAGTTAAAACGCGTTTCTATGCAGATTCCGTATCCTTCGTCTCATCTTCGTTCTACGGACAGATGGTTCGTCTGTTGATTCGTACCTTCGGTGCGGATGCTGGAAAAATATATAATAAAAGAAGTTATTATTGTATTCAAACAAACGATGTCTATCTTTACTAAAATTTTTACTTTAGGTCATTTATGTTATTTTTCTCTCTCTTTCTCTTATTGTCTACTTCAAACGATATAAAAACTTCATCCCTTTTTCTCTTTGTGTATTCATCTCATTCTCATACAGATTAACCTGCTTTCTTTTATTTGATGAAGCGACGAAACGAGAAAGATGTTCACGTGTTGGTAAGCGATACGCTTCCTCATAACTATGTGACGCTGGTTAGGGTGATGCACACTACATTGCGCTCATCGCCTTGAGAAAAGATATTAAGTCCCGTTACCCCAGTAATTTCATTAGCTCTAACGCCCCCCAAATCGGAACAAAGAAATGTTTGTCGACTGTAATAATAGGCACTGCTGTAATACCTACCCAGATCATCATCATCATCATCATCAGCCGATAGACGTCTACTGCTGGACATAGGCCTCCCCCAAAGATCTCCACATCGATCGGTCCCGCGTTGCTCCCATCCAGTGGGTCCTTGCGATGCTCACCAGATCGTCAGTCCACTTACCATATATATAATTTTTTTTTAATATGCGTAATGTCGAACGGTATAGACATTAATAGTGTAACTTTTGCAATACATTATGCACTAGTTACTTAGTTAAGTAAATAAGTTGCTTAAGTTGTTTCGTAATGCGACTTAAGAAGAAATACGTCAACTGAGACCGGGTATCGAGTTCGTCGATTAGCTTCGCTCCGTGATTAGTTGATTGTGAAATTTTTGGTCACTGGTGGCTTTCGTCACCAGCTGATGTGCTGGCGAGATATTTCACAGGTGGTAGGTCTCTATTGTCGGAGACCGTTTAGGTCTAATACCACCGGAGCGCCTATTGCAGCTGATAAACAGTACTTACCAAGGCTGTCTCCGGCAAGAGACCTACCATCAGTCAACATAACTTATGTCTCAAGGCGACGGGCACTGCGTTGCTGTGTATATCATCCTAACTATCGCCACGTTGTTATAGTTAAAGCGTATCACTCACCATCAAGTGAGTTTACCATTCGTTTCACCGCTTTGTCGAATAAAAAAATATCTCGTTAAAAATAAAGCCTCGGTACGATTTGGGGGTGTTGCTAATTAAGTTCATTCGCAAAGCACGCAGGCGCCGCCATTTTGTTAACGGAAGTGTGGCCACGTGCTCGGTGGCGCGCGACTCCGGTAGCTGTCCATACATTACCACCTAATGCGGACTTGACACTATTCCTTTACATGAATGGTACACATTTATAATTTGCATATCGTTAAGTTAGAATTATTTCTGTTTAGTATTATAGCGAAACAGTTTGCTTAATTAAGATAAGTAGTTAAGTTTTAAGAATTTATTACACGGCAGTAGGTATCCCATAATTTTCAGTCCTGCAGTCTCGGGCTAGTAAGAATAGGAGTAAGGTAAGCCCTGCCTGTCGTAGAAGGGGAATGAAAGGGTCTAGGAGTTTCGCGAGTTTCAAGGGTGGGCGCCCTTATTGCTGAACACGTACGACAGCGTATGGCTCAGCGATGGTGCCTAGTAGGGTAGAGCCCCTTCTCAAAGTCGTGTTAACACAAAGTGTAGAGGGGCACCGGTGCGTTTTATAAGGGATCCCGGAGTCTCTCCGAAGGCACTGATGCAGAGCACCGAGATTTTATCGAGTAAAAATTTCACTTAACCCTGACTTCCACCCAGAAGCAGGCCTATTGCAGCCGGCAAACAGTACTGTGCAAATGTTTCTGTGTTCCGATTTAAAGGGCGTCGTAGCTTGTGTAATTACTGAGGTAACGAGTCTTAACATCTTATGTGTCAAGGCGATGAGCGCAATGTAGTATAGTGTATAACTGAGGCTACACTGTTATTGCCAGGTGTATCACTTACCATCAGATAAACGTCCCGCTCGTCTCGTCGCTTCGTGGAATGAAAATAAATTATGATTATAACGTCAGGACATTTTTCATCTATATCCTCCGGTAACCATGACCACTGCAAAGCATTCAGAACATCAGGATAATTAATCATTAAATCCAGCAAAGCGGGCAGGGAAACGATTTGGTATATATGTATATATATATCTACATATCAGGGGTGTAAGGGGTCAAGCAACTCACAGGATCCAAGCCAATCTCACCTGCCCGTGGTACACCGTGCCAATCAACAAAAGAGGCTCTGGCTCCCACCAACCTACATTGGGCCAACGTGCTGGAAAACGGCATAAATCCCACTCCTCCTATATGAACCAGCGCAGGAACAATATATGTGAGATCTTTAGAGGAGGCCTATACCCAGCTGTGGACGTCTATCGCCTGATGATGATATGAGATATCCAGAGATTTATTGACTCATCACGAGATCTCTGAAACTATTAGACGCAAACACTCTAAATTTAATAGAGATACTGCTTCTGCCGTTTAGAGATCAGCTAAGAATGGATTTCACAAAATCCTTATCCCAAAGGGAGTTTCGAGGGTGTTACAGCCAGCAAAGCGGGAAATGGCTTGTATAATATTATAATGAGTAGATATATATTTTTTTTTATTTATGAATCATGATCAGGTTGTCTGTATAAATCATTTATGCCACTATTGTCATTCCGTCAGGTCCACAGTGATTAATGCATACATGAATGAAGTATACCGATGAGCAATATTTGATGATTTAGCAATAGTGCAAACATGATAGTGTTACACGTGACAGGAGATATTAATGATGTTCACCTGAAACAAATGGTAATCATGAAAAAAAAAACTAGGCAGCTCAAATGTCTGGTGCAAAGGTCAGTAGGAGTAATTTTCAACCATAAAGTAGGTGTGGTATATAATATACTAGTAAGGAAACAAAATCCTATGTTACTATCTACCATTAAGTTTTGATGATGATGGTACTACCTGAGATAGGTCTCTGTGGCCGCCCTAGAAGAGCAATGGCTGGATATGGTCTCCGGTCATTGAGGTAGTACTCACGATGCTGGTAAGGTATGCATAAAACAGACCCCGGGACGGGATATCCCATCATAGCATTTACGAAACCGCGGTTGTGTTCTGAACGGAGATTCCGTGACCTCTCCGAACGCTGAAGGTAACTACCGAAGGGTTTTGAAGGTGAAAATCTACACTGAACTCCGACTCCCTTGCGGAAGACAACAGTACCTTTTCGAAGATTTCTCTCTCGAAAACGCAAAGGTCTCTATTACCGGATACTGTTTATGTATCACCGCAGTTCCAATTTCTGCCACCAAACATTACTGTGGCTACATTGCCATGATCTTGTTTCAAGGGCGCTGTAGCTAGTCAAATTATCGGGGTAATCAGACTTAACATCTTGACTTAAAGCAACGAGCACAATACAGTGCTGTGTAAACTATCCTAACTTTTTAGTTAGTTGCTTCTGGTTATGAACAGGCGTATCTTTTACCACCAGATGAACATCTCGCTCGTCTCGTCGATTAATTAAAATTTTATATAGTACTTTGTGATAATCATAATTAATATAATCAATGTAGAAATCATGTTGTTCAATGTCGCGTTCCCACGGGTTCATGATTAATAGGTCCAAAGTGGTTTAGCAATACCCCTATAAGGGGTTCCGCACAACAACTTGCGGGACCGAAGTCAACCTCATCTGCCCGTGGTGCACCCTGCTAATCAACAAAGGAAGTTTTGGCTCCCAACAACCTATATTAGGCCAGCGTTGTGGAAAATGGCCCAAATCCCATCCATATGAAGCCTTACAAACATGGCGATCTTTGGGGCAGGCCTATGTCCAGCAGTGGACGTTTATCGGCTGATGTAGTAGTAGTAATACAGTTTGCGTTATCAACTGATGAACTCGCGAATGGTTGTCGTTATAAAATAAAGGAGACTAAAAAAAAAAAAAAACTACGATAGTTGTTTCTCCAGTCCCCGACGCGGCTCCATTGGCATATATTTGCCTTTTATTATCACCTCTCATTTCACACTCAGTTTTGTATGCTTTTATATCGATGGTCGAGATAAATGTCTGTCTCGCCTCTCCACGGCCACAATGCCCGCCGCTCGGGCAACAAGACATCTAATTTCATGCAGATTATTATTTGCTTTTGTTGTCGACGTTTACTGCTCACCAGTAGGTTATCAACTCTCGTTGAATTGAATGAGAATGTTCCCACTGATCAAAATCGGCAATTGTTAAGTCCTTATCGATACAACCCTATTTTTTTTGGTTTCGGAGAGGAAATTTTCGAAAGATGCCCTGCTTCTGAGGGGAAGTCAGGGTTATGTGAGATTCTTACTTACTAAAACCCCGTCGGCGGTCTGTATCAGTGCATTCGGAGAGGCTCCGGAATCTCTTATAGAACGCACCGGTGCCTCTCTACAGTTTGTGCTAACACCGCTCTGAAGAGGGGCCTAATCCTCCTAGGCACCATCGCTGAGCCTACGCAGGTCCGCCTGTTAAGCATCAAGATTCGCGAAACTCCTAGACCCTTTCAGTCGCCTTCTACGACAGCCAGGGCTTACCTTAGTCCTATTCTTACTAGTCCGAGACAACAGGACTTAACCAATTCAACCCTATGTTTATCACTGTGATAATGTTTATTTAAAATCCATAAACTTGGTTTACAACTATATATATATATATATATTATAAATAAGTTCAAAACTTCACCATCATGTTAGTTGTTTAATAATTTTGGAGATTATGTTCAGATCGAGATGGAGGACTGTCTCGTAGTTAAGTTAGTCAGCGTCGGCTACCGGTCGCGCTCGAAACTCGATTGTTCGGCCTCAATACTACACATAATATAGGTCAGTCGGTATTCGGTGTCCGTTTAGCTGTCTGACGAATTAGAAACAAGTTTTTTTTTTTTTTTTTATGATCAATAACTATCAGTTGATTTATCGTGCGGACCACTGAATCGTACCAACTTTAGGAATTTTACGTTAGCGTCGCTTAAAGTCGAGTTGAAAAATTACACCGTTAGTAGTTAATCGTCTGTGGTTACAACAGGCGACAGTAGTTAAAGCCTTTCCGTTTAAATATATCGTTTCGTAACGGATACATTTTAACAGGGGGTGTGAAAATGAATCGGTACGTGTGAGGGATTATCCCAAGTTCTACACATATCACTTTCACAGGCTTCGGTGTTGTTATTCGGAATGAACTTAAATTAAATATTTATCTGTATTTCAATCATATTTATTAGCATTTGCTGTTATCATAATCATCAGCTGATAGACATCCACTGCTGGATATAGGCCACCTCCAAAGATCCTCGCATCGATTGGTCACGCACTGTCCGCGTCGCCGGGCATTAGGGACAGTTGTTATTAGGGGTTTATATAGGGAGGATTTGGACCATTTCCCGACACGTTGGCTCAAAGCAGGTTGGCGAGAGCCAGAGCCTCGTTTGTTGAGTAGCAGGGTGCATCACGAGCAGATGAGGTTGGCTCGGGTCTCGTAAATTGTTTTGCGGGATCCTTTGCACAGTATATTATTATTATGAAACCTTTTTTTCTTTGTTATAGAGTGCGGGGTTGCGATTCTTCTAAGGATAGCCTTCTGGGGGGAGGATAAAGTTATATGGGATTTGTACCCACTAAAACCGTTTAATTGGTCAACCTTGGAGCGTTGCAGAGGGCTCCGGCGGAATACCGGGTGGAAGCCTTTGTCCTCAAGTGGACGTCTATCGACTTATGATGATGATGATGATGAATGATAATATACTTTCTCGTTAGAATCTTTGGATTTGATTTTGAGGTTGTCTCAATACATTAACAACAAGGAACTTTCTAATTGATTTATTCCAAGTGCAGGTATTTTAGTTGCCTAAGGGTATGTACAGAATTGCGGTCTGGTTTTGGCGGCACCAGTTCATAAAAAAAAGCAGTACGCTAAGGTTCTCTCGGGTCACGCACCTATTAGGGTACCAGTTTGTAACCGTACAACGAAATCGTCCGATGTTACAAGTGAGAAATCTTACTTAGCGGTTGTTGGTGGTTTTTTTTTCCTCAGCTATTTGTTTTACAGCTCGCGGTCGAACGGTTTGATTTGTTAACTAGCATGTGCCCGCAGTTTAATGTGGCCGTTGGGTGGATTTGCGGACGCTTGTTTGTCTGTCTGTAAGCACGTTAGGGTGACAATAACTACGAAGAAATGTATATATAAATAAATGTTGCTCGTTGTCCCGTGAGTTCCCGCAATTCTCACCAGATCGTCGGTCCATCTTGTGGAATGCCTCTCAACACTACGTCTACCGGTACGCGCGAGTAACTCAAGTACGATAGATGTGGAGGTCTTTCGAGGAGGCCTACGTCCAGCAGTAGACCTCTATCGGCTGATGATGATGATGATGATGATATAAATGTTTAACATTACCATTTTGATGTTACCAAGAGAAACTTTAGCTTTAGACACAGATTACATATACTTTATGGTTGTCTTACACATACACAGCGTAGAACCTCATGCCACACGAATCCCTGGTTCAAGTTTCAAATCCTCATGATTTTTAGTGTATCGGTATTCTGATGAACCCATCTACCATTAAGCCTTGATAGATTACCCTCATACTACCAATCTTTCGCTATAACGACAACATTCATAAGTACCAGTCGTTTTTCACATGAAAGCCAAAGAAGCTTATGCCATGCGATGTTGTTTAACTGGTGGTAGGTCTCTGCTGCCGAAGACCGACCAGCTATCACCACAGCTCCTATCTGCCGCCAGCAATGGTCTGCAAAGATTACTGTTACGATTTCGAAGGGCGTGTTAACTAGTGAGATTATATCTCATATCTCGGGGCGATGAGCGCAGCGTGGTGCTATGTCTTCCTCTCTAACCGCGTATCACTTATCATCGAGTGAGCATCTTGCTAAACTAGTTGCTGTAATATAGTTATTTATGGCTTGCACCGAATAACAGTTGCGTGCCATGTATGAACACGAAGTCAAGTTAAAGTAGCACATATTCATACGTACGTTTATCTGCTGCATCTATAACGCGATGTGCTCGAGAATGTGAAACCAGTTGAATATTTATGATGATGCTTAGTTAAATGGCGGCGGTAATGCATTCTCGACAGCGCAATCACGCGTCCGATCTAGATCCAGCTGATTTTTGTGCATCCATCTCGCATGCCACCAGCTAGTTAATGTAGCTGAAACATAACGTGAAAGATAAGTATCATAGTTTACATACATTCAAGGGAACTGATGGTGGGTAGGTGGTAAGCGTTAGATACCGTCCAAGTAAACACCACCGCAGCTTCTATATCTGCTGCCAAACAGTAGAGTGTAAACATTACCGGGTTCCGGTTTAAAAGGCTCAAAGCGACGAGCATATTATTTTAATCGTCAAACTGATGAGTTGCACGAGACAAGTGGTGGTAAGTGATACTTCTGTGTTAGTTAGTATGATATACACTACACATTGTGCTAGTGCTGCTAGAAACGCCCTTCAAACCGGTATACAATGTTTACAAGCTGCGTTGGTACCTATCTAGACGGCAATAGATGTCAACCATCAGTAAAATGTAATTGGTGTTGTTTATATTATCGTATTGTTATAGGCAAGCGTATCACTTATCATCAGGTGACCATCTTGCTCGTTTCGTCGAATAAAAAAAAACTTCTGTACGTCCTTATTAAATAACTTTATTTCAAAAGACATAAAGATTTTATCAGAAATTTTTTGTGCCTTCAGTAATTTCAGGTATGTTTAAATTTAAACTCGCGAGGATTTTGCGCATAGTAATAAAGAATTTTTTTTTTGTCGTTACCTTACGTCAGGTTGGTAAAAAGTCCTGTTAGCTGATAAAAATCGGATACCATTGAACTCATCGTGGTCACCGTAACCGCGGTGCGCGTGCGCCAAAATTTAACCGCGGCTTTTTGTGAATGATCCGCCGAGCGACAGGTTCTGTTAGCTGTTAGAGCAAATTTAACGGTACGCTACTTCTATACAGGTTTGATTTTTTTTTTTACCCGCCGTACACCTGACGGACCTCCGCCGTCAGAATAACTTCGGCTCGGAGCGATTGCATGACTGACAGCGAGAAGTAATTGATGAATATTAAATACATGCATTAGAAATGGTCAATTTTAAGAGAGGTGAAGAATATTATATGGGATATAAACATCACCATCATCATCATCATCATATACTTTCATTTGTATAGGAACGATATATATTTTTTGTTGCCGGGGACTGTCTGTGTAAGTACCACCGCTCCTCAGTACCCCCGCTCCTCAGTACCCCATTGTTCATTAAGCGAGTCCGGGATGAATGACAAGTACGAGTTGGTCTAGTGCTGGTCGTAGCAAAGCGAGAGTGCCAAAGAGGGCTACATATCTTTAAGCGTTGTGCCCCGAGACGACGTAGAAGATCCTCTCCCAACGCACTAATAATGACCACCGCAGGAGTTTCAGTGGGTATAAATTCCACATAATAATGTCTTCCCCTCCAAAGAATAGTTAGGTACCACCGCTGGGCCTATTTCTGCCGCCAAATAGTCCTTTGCAAACATTACCGTGTTCCGTTTTAAAGGATGCTGTAGCTAATATAAATACTAGGGTAACGAGACCAACATCCTACATCTCAGATGACGAACGCAATATGGTGCAGGGTATATCATCATAACTAGCGCCACGTTCTTATGAGCGGGGATATCACTTTTCATCAGATGAACGTTCCCCTAATCTCGTTGCCTAATTGAATAAAGAAAAAGGCTAATTAATTAGGTAAGAACATACATGTATCAATGTAGTCACCATCCATATGTTGATGGTAAGAAATTACTACATATATACACAAGATATATATGAGACGCTTTAAAATTATAGCAAATACTCTCCATACTGTATCTTTATGTAGCAGACATTTGATACTTTTGTGTTTATGATGCTGATGATCTGTTGCCACGTGCTCTGCATATAAAATATTCATACAAAATTACTATCACGTTGTCGGTTTGTCCACATTCTTCGGACATAACTGCTATATGTTAATATATCTCGGGGAAATACTAATTAACTATGTTTTAACGGAAGACGGTTATTATTGTTTATTGCTCTTAACATGAGATGAGTTACCGCGTACCTTTCAATAGATAGATTACTTAGTCGATAGATAATAGATTACTTGATAAAGGACCGTAAAAATGACCATAACCTCATTATAACTTTAAATGGAAAATATATTAAATGGGTGTGTAAGGTGTTCTGCCCAACATCCTACGGAGCTCAAGTCAACCTCGCCTGCACTCCCTTGAACAGGTTCCCGCCTTGTCGTGGCTGTTGGGCTCAGTAGTCGTTGCTTAGTCACCCACGGTGAAGCGAAGAGGAACCTACCAGGCCGGCCGAGGTGGCCGCCCGAGGTTAGAGCTGGCATTAAAGTGAGCTGACCTCGAAAGCGTGCTGGTGGGTTGCAGGGACGGATTTGTGCTGCCCTTTGCAGCCGAGGTGGAGTCGCGGAGGGAGAGAAGTATCGGTGTTGCGTTCCGCCGCTCTCCCTATCCTCCGCGGCCGTATAACGGGTGGCGGCGGAACTCAAGATCAGTTCCGCCGCAGGGAGTCGAGAGATTTTTCTCTCTTAGCTCCCATGGCCTCTGGGTAACGGATTGGGGGATCTGTTGCCCAGGTAATAAAAAGAGGCAGAGAGAAGGACGCGCTTTATGTTCCGGCCTGCCCTTACAGAGGTGGAAAGAAAGGGTTCTTCCCTTCCGAGGTTGGGCCGCAAGGTGCAGCCGGTGTTGGCGGGGTCGCAGAGGTGAGCGAAAACGTCCCATTGACCCTACCACAAAGCGACGATGTGGAACATCGTGAGAATTTTAGTCGGTGTAAGTCCGACAAAACGTGTCTTTGCTCCGGCGAGGGCAGGAATTTCCCCCACGTAAAACGTCAAATAAAAAAATAAAATAAAAACATGATCTACACGCGGTGCACTCTGCTGATAGACGAGGCTCTGACCACCCACCAACCCGCACTGGGCCAGCGTGGCGGGCTAGGGCCCTACTCCCCTTAATGAACTCTGTGAGATCTTTGGATAAGACCTATGTCCAGCAATGGACGTCTGTTGGCTGATGATGATGATGATATTAAATATTTATTTTTAATGTTTAACTTTATAATTAAGATACTATTCACACAAGACAATCTAGTTACCGATACTTGATGCTTTCGTTATTGTTTGATTGTATCTTTCCATTACTATAACAGATTTATTATTATTATTAATTAGCTTTTAATTACTCTATGTACTTTAAATTGTTTTTAACAATTTTTATTGTTTATATATTTTATTGTATTAGGTGCTTACATATGAAATTAGCGTTTTGTCGTACTGACCACTTTGATCTGAAATATCTCCTCTTTGGTTAAGAATTCCAAATTCAAATTTATACGTTTATTTAGCTGGTACATTTGAGTTTTGTAAACAGTCATTCATTTGTTTTTTCCTCATTATTTTTTTCTTTGGCTCGCTTATTACCGCACAATGGAAAACATGAAATATCGGTATATTTATGAGTACGAGTTCTACCGTGGCACCAGTGCTGCAGAAACAACTCAAAGGATTAATGATCTGTACGGCGCTGGTGTCGCAAAAGTAAGCACGGTACGTTTTTGGTTTCAACGTTTTCGTTCTGAAAATTTGGATATTGATAGCCAACCCCGTGGACGGTCGGAGACCAAAGTGAAAAATAAAGAATTAAAGGCTATTGTGGAAGCTGATCCATCAAAAAGCACTTCAGAGATAGCTGCAGGCTTCGGACTAAGTGACAAAACTATGTTAATCCACTTGAAGCAAATCGGGAAAGTAAAAAAAACCTGAACGATGTGTACCTCATGAATTGAGTGAATCGAACTTGCGAACACGCGTCGACTGCTGCTGCTGTGTTACTTTCCTCAACCGACACAATGATGAAGGGATTTTAAATAGAATCATTACTTGTGATGAAAAGTGGATACTGTACGATAATCGGAAGCGCTCGTCGCAATGGCTGAACCCTGGAGACCCAGCCAAATCCTGCCCTAAACGAAATTTGACTCAGAAAAAGTTGCTTGTCAGCGTTTGGTGGACTAGCGCCGGTGTTGTTCACTGCAGCTTTCTAAAATCTGGCCAAACGATTACGGCAGATATCTATTGTCAGCAACTGCAAACCATGAAAGAATAATTAGCTGCTAAACAACCGAGATTAGTCAATCGCTCTAGACCACAGCTGCTTCACGACAACGCACCACTACCACCACACACTGCACAACAAACAACCACTAAGTTAGATGAGCTACAATTGGAATGTCTGCGACATCCACCGTATTCTCCGGACCTTGCGCCAACAGATTACCATTTTTTCCGGAATTTGGACAACTTACAAGAAAAAAATTCAACTCCGATGCGACAGTCCAAACCGCCTTCAAAGAGTTTATTGATTCTCGCCCCCATGGTTTTTTAGTAATGGGATCAATGAACTACCTATGAGATGGCAAAAGTGCATTGATAACAACGGTGCATACTTTGATTAATTAAATATATTTTCCAAAAAAAAATTGACTTTATATTCCTCCCGTACAAAACGTCAATGTCATTTGTAAGGATATTACCATAGATAAACAAATATTACTTCTGTTAACTGCAGAGTTACATGGCCATTTAAAATGTTCGTTTAAAGTTATAAGGTTATAAGTTATACTATTTTTGTATGCACCATTGTGAACTCGGTTCGGTTGACGGGTTAACAAGTGACGCAATGCGTTCGCTCACCGCGGTTTGCGTGACCCAAATTACAGTAAACAATCGGTTGTTTTTGGATACATTGTAATTATTTTCTGTTGTCTTTGTTTTCAGGTACGTTGTTGCTGTTGCGGTGTTGGCGGTAATTTGTGTTGAATGTAGCTTTTTTTAATCTACGACAGCTCAATACTTGACCTTGATGGTAAGAGTGGTAATGCGCGATCGCTAAGATCGGTCCAGGGTACTTCGTGTTATAAGGCAAATGATAAGCTGTAGCACCACGAGTGCAGCTTGAAGGTTTCTTAAAGGAGTGGGTTATTGATGAGTAGCTTCATTTTTGTTGTTTATTACGCAATGATATGAAATTGGATAATAAATATATTTATCAAGCAATTTGTACATATTTATTATCATCATCATTATCAGCCGACAGGCATCCACTGCTGGACATAGGCCTCCTCCAATGATCTCCACATCGATCGATCCTTCATTGAGGGTAATTTCGCCTAGTGCGGATTGGTGGGTGGTCAGAGCTTCATCTGTTATTCAGCAGGGTGCACCGCGTGCAGGTGAGGTTGACTTAGGGTTCGTAAGATGTTGGAAGGAACTCCTTGCACCCCATATACCTTAAACAGGTCAGGTCAGGTATAAGTCATATCTAAGAAAGAAAGATAAGCCCTTTTGATGATGTCCTCTGTTCTGGATGGTCTATGAATATAATGGACCTGGGTATGAATGGGTCATTTCTTTGAAAGTTGCATTCTTACATATAATTAAAAAGTCACATCCAAAACAACTATGATGCATTTATGATGATGTGCCTATTTCAATTATGATCCTCTCGGGCAGGACATAAACATTATTATTGAAATAAGAAACTAAATTGTTAACTGAAACGTATTTCTAATAACATCCATAGCTGCCCTGGTTTTTTGTTTCATCTGATGATGTCATCATCGGAATGACATCATCCTCATCCAAAGAGACATTACTAATAAACGATCTGTGTATTGACCTATATAGACAAATATGTTCCTTGAAACCTTATTGGTGTTTGCTATTACTTACACACAGTAAGATTATTGTTTAATTAAGGTTAAAATTATAGTTTTCATCTGCTTCCGTGATGATAGTGTTATTGGTAGTACCTTTAGAAACTTGGTGCCATAACTGCATTGTTGTGTTCTTGCTGTAACCACGTCTTTATTGTTTATTAACACCATGTGATAATGAGGCCAAATGTAAGTCGATAGTGCCTACTGTCTTTATCATAGGTTCCCAACTTTTTATGAACTACCGGCATCTTTAAAAGAAATTTTTTTTATCTAATTGTATGAATTATAAGTCTGTTTATTATCTATTAATAATCATAAATTATAAATTAATTCTCTTCTCTCTCTTTCTCTAATTGTGCTATTAATACATATATATATTATAATGATATTTTGAATAATAAAGCTCTTACTTGATGGGGGTACGGTTCTATATAATGATAGATGATCATTGTGATAATGAATAACATATTACTCAAGGATCGTCACACATCTTCTAATGATATTTTACATAACCTTGCGTCCATTATGGCTCCAATCCCAAGCATTTATATTATTAAAATATTCTCATAAACCATTTAATTATAGAGGGAGAAACATATAGAATAGTTTAACTAAGACTGCTCTGTTTTATATTCCCACTTGCCGATTCCCGCTTGACACTGCAGAATTCTGGAGCTTGTGACACGGGCGACACCACAGCTTTAACTGCCGCTTTTTATCGCTCACAGTAGCGAATGGTTTATAATTTTTTTTGTTGCTTCTTTAACAGGTCGTTATGCTCTGTGAGAAGAGCTACCGCCGGAAACGGTGTGATAAATAATATTTTACGTCTTACAATGTCATGTGGTGAAGCGATTCGTTTCGCACTTAAACGTTTTAATGTCCGTTTTTAGTCCGGTGCGAATCATGAGGGCTGGAGATCGATATACCTTAACAATGAACCCACCACTGGATACGTAGGTTCACTTCGAAAACTGTGGTGACAATTTTTTTTAAGTGAATATTTTGGTGTAAATTGGATTATGTGAAACGAAAATGTGTAACGAAGTAGATACCTATGTATGTATTTATACGTCTATTGACTTATCACAAGATCTCCGACACTATTAGACGTAAACATTCAAAATTTGGTAGAGATACTACTTCTGCCGTTTAGAGTTCAGCTATGAATGGATTATACAAAATTACATCTCCAAATGGAGTTGCGGGGGTGTAACGGCGAGCAAACCGGGCGAGGGACAGCTAGTTACTTGTATTTCGAATAAATAAATATATTAACCGTTTTCGATCCCGGTTCATTGTCGGAATCGGCGGTGATGTCCACCGCGATGACTCTAAATTGTTGCCCGTTGACGGATAATATCCGTGATCGAGTCCGTAATAAATACGGGGGACGTTTAATTCGTCGGCGCTCACCAGTCGTCCGCCGGCCGGCTCCGGGCTCCGCTATCAAGCCGGCTCGGTGCTTAAGATGTGCGATCACTCCACACCGTTACAGATGCTATTACCAGGGCCGTATGAACGATATTCTCTCGTCAGACCTTTATCGACTTCGCCCATTTAATTTAATGATAATACCTTATGGTCGAGTAAAGTAAATTTTACGTTGCATTTACTTTTAAAAGCTAGGAGTTGTTGTTGATGATGTTCGTGATATTGATTAAGTTGAATGATAAGAGAGCGCTTACGGGACCAACGAGATCGGGACGCAATTTCTGTGGTAGAAAATAGAGAAAATAAAATATATATATAACAAGTGGAAATTACAACATTTACAAGCTCAAATTGTATATACACATTTGTTCTTTTGTTATGATACTGTTATAGGTTTGGAATAAAATTGTGCATGGTGTTGGTCTGCATGAGAATATACATACACTAATAATGATTTTTGTCACACTGTCTTTTTTTATATCGATCTATATCAAGTAGTATTTGCAAGACATAGTTAAACTAGTTGTTCCCCGCCCGCTTTGCTGGCCGTAATATATAATTAGAATTGAAATTTAGACTTGAAATTTGTCAGAAATATTCCCGCCACTAGAACCCCTCTCCGTTGTATACTTTTCGTAAATTGTTGCGCTCTTGCAAACCTGACACTTTTACTGCTTTATGACTGCAATTACTTATGTTATTTATTCTAACCTATCTTTGCTATAAACAGTGAGTACACTTAGTGAATGCTGTATCTACTTCTTAACAATTAAGTACTAAGATTTTCTGGTTCAAATTCTTTATATATTTTAGTAAATGTAATAGTGTATCATTGATTGTAGACCTAATAATTAAATAAATTAATACCCTCGCAACTCCATTTGAGGAAGAAGTTTTGTAAAATCCATTCTTAACTGACCTCTAAATAGCAGAAGCAATATCTGTACAAAATTTACAATGTTGACGTCTTACAGTTTCGGATATCTCGTGATGAGTAAATGAATCTCTAGATTTATATAAATAATATAAGTATATATATATAATGAAAATAGGTTTTCTTGATTCGCCAATCACGTGAAAACTAGTGAATGTAGTAAATACGTTACGTAATGGGAACATGAGCATCCGACGCGGAATGATTTGTAGATGTTTAGAGGCTATTTACTTTTGAATTTCGTAGATCCTTCATCATTTTATTTCTAATTAACTTTTATAAATATTTTAATTTCGTATTATTTATACGGTTGCTCTCAAAGAATACTTCAGACAAAATTCAAGTCTAATTCTTTAGTACGGCCAGCAGCTAGGGAACATCTAATATATATATGTTTTGTTCATAATAAAGATATTTACGTCAGTTCTAATACAATACGATAAGTTATTCAAGTATAGTTGTGTAAACAACTTAAAGTGGAATTCCTGAATGTTGCTTAGAGTGCAAATTGTGATCGAGTTGAAGCAAGGTGGATCGGTATGTGTAATTGTTTCACACATAGCGGCAACTCGATTCCGGTTGCGAATCGAATAAATCATTCGCATCGATTGACGGCTAGGAAAATCGATTCGTTCGCGATCGATCGGCGGCGTTACTGCGGCTGTTTTTATGCTGATAGAAATATAAGGTAATGATTTCTTTTATTTACGTATCTAGATTTTATTATATTAAAGAAAAAGGTTTTATGGCCTTCTCGGCTTAGCGGTTAACCGCTCGCTTAATAACAAGGAAGTTTCTAGTTCGAATTTGGTGTTCGTTTTTTATGTTGTACGACGAAGCGGTGAGACGAGCGATTTGGTCACCTGATGGTAAATGATTTGCTTGCATGCGCTTGAAACAGGAGCTGCGATGGCACCTGTGTAGACGGTCTCTTCTATATCTCAATTTCACTTGGTATTCATTGACGATGAAGCCGAATATTCTGGTTCTCTTATATAGACAGTCGAAACTCGGCGATACTGTTATGACGACAGATTTACAATATGAATGTGGTAGTAAGTCGGATGGATTCGTAAAAACGCCATATAATTATATATGTCCATAATAATAGGCAAGCCCATCACTTACCATCCGGTGAATGTTTCCCTCGTTTCACTGCTTCGTCATAAAATAACAAAACAAACACCGGAATCGAACTAGGACCTTCCTTGTTATTAAACAAGCGGTTCGCCAATAAACCAAGAAAGCCGTAAAACCGTTTTCGTTGATATAATAAAATATCGCTTCGTCGGATATAAAAAAAAACATTAGCTTCTGTCTGAAGTACACCGATGGATAACTGATCGGGTTTAAACTTTACTCTTAAAGTTCTCATATCGCTTCGCGGGTTAGTTATCGAGCGTTGCAATGTAATGAAACTAATAAATTGCAATTTGTGAGGACGATAACATGATGGTGCATAAAGTCGCTGGACGAATACCCGAAGGCCGACGCTACAAAGTTGTCAGGGCGGGTATTGATTTAAATGTGCCATAGATAAGGGAACTGGGCCCTGATTGGTCACCGTTGTCCGCTTTTAATTGTGCCCTGCGCCTGCGCAATGTCGCGCCGACAGTGATGACAGCTTCGAAATGAAATAGTGTACATGAACACATTTTAAACTACCCACAGTATTATTCTTAGAATTGCATAAACTGGTTTAGCGTTGAGTATGATTACAGCAACAACTCTCGGGGTCCAAGCCAACCTAAGCTGCTCGTAACCCTGCTAATCAACACACGAGGCTTTGGCTCCCAGCAACCCGCATTGGGCCAGCGTGGTGGGATATGGCCCAAATCCTCCGGAAATATTTGAGAAAGGCTTATGTCCAGCAGCGAAAGTTCAGCTGATGATGTTGATGAAGATGAAACGGTTACGATACACTATATAATATATATAGAACACAAAGTTTGTTGTTGGACAAAATTTGTTACAAATAGTAATATTTCTAATAATATGAAAACCCTCTAGGAACTACCGCAGCTCCTGTTTCTGCAGCTAAACATTAGTGTGCAAACATTACTGTGTACCAGTTTGAACGGCGTTGTAGCTAGTGAAATTACCACGGCAAAGACTTTACATCTTCACTTACTTGTTTTAGACGAGTATGTTACTTCACCTTCTACCTTTAAATGAAGGTCTTTCCCGTCTCGTCGCTACGTCGATAAAACATGAACTTCTACCGCTATATTTCTTTCTATATCTGCTTACTGCCTCCCGTATTCGTACTATGACTCTCGCAGACGAATGTTGCCAGGGAGCTGGTACGTGAAATTCAAAACTGCAAGCAGAAAGTGTTCGCGTGAAACTCAAAGCTAGATACACGAGTATCAGAGCGTAGCGCCGCACTCACTGTGCTGCGTGGTCTAAACTGTACGCTTATAGCGATTTACGAATATTATTATAATTGAAGCAAGTAATTATAACACAGAAAATCTTCATTAAATTAAAAAAATGATTATTAAAGCCTTCATTAATATTATTAAGTAAATACGTTTCTTTTCCTATTGTCAGGAACTTGTACTCTTCAACTTAATGCTTATCTACAACAAACACGCACTGATGGTAGGTCTCCGAAGACTGTCTACTTAGGTCTGCCGACAAACGGTAGTTTGCAAACGTTGCTATGTTACGGTTTGAAGGGCGTTGTACTTAGATATTATTGAGGTAAAAAGACCTATTGCGTCGAGAACAATGTACTACTGTGTGTCATCCTAAATAGTGCCACGTTATTATTAGCAGTCGTATCACTCATCATCAGGTGATCGGTTCACTCGTCTCGTCCTTTCGTGAAATAAAACGAAAGCTTTCGTTCCTCTTATTTTATATTGTATAGAATTATTAATACCATATACAAAAATGAACTCTCTGGCCTAACTCTAGGATAATAGCTGATGATGATACAACAGTACGAGTGCATACTGAAAAAGTATTGTAAATATATACATTATATGTGTAATTTTGATATTAACACAAGATATTTTCATTGCGCTCGTGGCTTGTGTCGTCGGTCTGAAACATTCAGAGTGTGAAATTAAGTGGCGGTAGTGAATGCGCATGCGCCGGCGCGCGGCTTTCGGCCGCTATCGAGTTGGATTCTTGAAATTATTCGAAAATCATATCGTTTCGTATTTTCAGCTTGTTGTTATTAATAAAAAAAAACTTCTGATACATTTGATGGTAGGTCTCTGTTGTTTAAGATTATCATAGGTACAATCACAGTTCATATTCCAGCCGCCATATACAACTGTGCAAACATTACTGTGCTCCTGTTTGAAGCTAGTGTAGCTAGTGAAATTACTGCGGTTATGAGACTTCATCTGTCCCGAGCACAGTGGTTTTGTGTATTGCATCTTAACTATCCTGTTTTAAGCAGGTTTACTACTTTAACATCTACCTTCAGATGCAAGTCTTTGCTCGTTTCGTCGCCTTGAGGAGTAATTAATATAAAGAACATTATGTATATGGATTTTATTACACGAATAAACAAATGTAAACTATTAATTCTATTACTAGCTTTATTATGTTAATCATCATCATCATCATCATCATCAGCCGATAGACGTTCTCTGCTAGATATAGGCTCCAAAGATTCCCACATTGATATGGGGGGATTTGAGCCATTAACTACCACGCTTGTTCAATGAAGGTTGGTGGGAGCTAGAGCCTCGTTTGTTGATTAACACGGTGCACCACGGACAAGTGAGGTTAGCTTGGATCCTGTAAGTTGTTGTGCAGTAACCCCTACACCCCATTAAATTAATTATAATGTATTGAAGGTAAATTGTATTTAGGTTTCAAAAAAATCGATTACCTATGAACATGAAGCCACTAGATTCTTGTAGCGATTTTTGGATGAGTCCATGTTTACTAATGGACGTCTATCACCTGATGATGGTGATGATAATCTATAAGGTAGTAATTTCTTATAACAAGAATATTCAATGTTCACTTGACGGAGGACGGATACCGATTTATTCGATTTCAATGACAGTTCTTTGAGATAAGCTACGTCCGCTTTGATCATGGTCCACGACCATTACGGTCACATTATTAGGAAACGTTGCGACTAAAGAACATTATTAGGTATATAAATAGCATATTGCACAATAGTTTTCGTTAATATCGCGCCATTCAAATTGAATCGCCTCGCGCAAAAACACTTTGCTTTTGTTAATAGAGTTTCGGCGCTTGCGCGGCGCGTTACGTTAAACCATTTAAATATTATACTGTAAAACATTTGTATATTACCACAAAGTAATTGTTAAGTTATGTAAAAATTTAAATGAATACTCGTTTTTAAAAATAAATTTAAACAATTGTTAATATATACATTCATTGATGAAAACAAGTAGCATACGAGAGAGATAATAATACTGTGTATGTATCGTGTATATGTATTATGGGTTGTTTTTTAGTTGTTTGTGAGATAATGATAAAAACAATAGTGGGAGTGACGGTGCTTATTATTTTTATTTAATTAAGGGATGAGACGAGCGGGACGATTGCTTGTTGATAAATGATACGTTTGCCCATAACGGGGCGCTGGTTAAGATGATATATACAGCACCGCATTGCGTCGCCTGAGATCTAAGATATCGAGTCTCGTTACCCCAGTAATAACACTAGCTACAGCACGCTTTCAATTGGAACACAGTAATGTTTGCATGTTACCGTTGATTTGCAAGAGATGCTGCGGTGCTACCTAACTTCCTCCGGGAACAGAGACCTATCACCAGTAAGTATTATATCGCTAACAAATTGCTTAAGAGTTCGCTGAAATATTTAGTTTTTATATATAACAAAAGAATTTATTATATATAATAGTACGTAAGATTTTTCATATTTATTATATAATAAATTATGTATTACGATATATATGTTTGGAATATAGAAAGCAATTTATGCATAAACTTTGCCATTGTTGTAGAGATCATCGTTTAATGAGAAATCTTCTTCTCAATTGTAACAGACTGGAGGCAGGATTCAGGCTGTTACAGATGTTGAATATTCCACTAGGCGCTTCCACTCCTTCTCCTCTTCTGTGTTGAGTTAAAAAGAGTTTTATTTTAAAAAAAAATGTAGTTAAAAAGTGAGATTAATAAGATGGTTTAAATTGTGAAGAAACTACTTCGAGACACGATTGATAAGTATAATCTTTAACTGTATTGAATGATTACTACAGAGTACATATATAATATTATTACTCACGAAGCAGTAGTGTAAATATCTTACTGATGTAATATTTACTTATAAAGTGAATATCAAACTGATATAAGCGTTTCGTCGCACAACGCCAGTTTCAATGAGGAAGACTTTATTCGCGATTGATGCTGTTAAACCGCTCCACGGATACGTTTGCATCAATCAGCATCAAAAGACGTCCGTGTCATTAAAGGAGCAGCGTTGGAATACTGATTGGCACCACGAGCGGTTTGTCTCCGATCCTCGGGTGTTATTAGCGTACATCCATCTCTGTCGCTGGTAATTACAGCGCGCGTGCAGGCAAATCACCCCCGTGAGATGAGACCGCCCGCCGAAACTTGATCGGATGTTTTTTACGTACAGTATATATATTAACATATAATTATTATGTGTTTACATTACACCATTCGGGTTTATATCGTCTAGAATAGTATTTTACTAATAGGCCTCTGTCGCCGGAGACCGTCAAGGTAACCACAGCTTCTGTTTCTGCCGCCAAACATTCTACAAAGCGATTCGACTAGCGGAGAGTAAGCAGGCGTGTGCCTGCTCATAACAACGTTTTTTTTTTATGATGAAGATTGCTCCGCTAATTACTTTGACAACCATAAAAACTTCATCGGACTGAAGGCTGGTGGAACTGGTATCCGCGAGCTACATTCATAACAATGCGGCGCTAGTTAAGATGATATCTACAACAACACGTTGTGCTCGTCGCCTCAAGATCACATCAGAACATAAGATATATAAACCTTATACTAGACTTGTTTACATGTGTTTACTGTTGAGAATGATATTTGTATAAAAAAATAACGTTAAATCTAGTTACCCCAGTTATTTATATAGCTAGCCCTTCAAACCGGAAAGCGGTAATGTTTGCATACTATTGTTCGGCAACAGAAATAGTATCTGCGGTGGTACCTAACCTAACGTCAGTGTATTTATATATATGTGTGTTCGGTTCGAAGGGCGTTGTAGGTGTGAGCAACTTTAGAGCGGTATACATCATCATCATCATTATCAACCTTTGTTTATCCACTGCTGGATGTAGGCCTTCCCCAATGTCTATTTTTAATAACTATTATTATTACATTTGGAGATTTATTGACTGAAGCTGTTGGAAAATATTTGGTATACATGTTGTTTCTGACATCCAGAGGTCAGGTAAGTACGGATTTTGCAAGGTTCCTTCTCCGAAGGGAGTTGCGGGAGAATCACAAGTCCAGATCCTTTAATATAATTACTACATCACACTTGCATCTTTCTATTTATATTATATTTAATGAGGTATGCTTCAGAAGGGTGCAGGGTGAAAATCAGTGTTGTCGCTATGGAGGTTAGTATTTAAGTTTCGTTTTTGTCGTACTTTTTTTTATGTGATTACTACAATAAACTATCTATCTATCTATCATTGATTGTTTTATAAAGTTAGTCACACATAGACAGAGGCGAGTTCGTATATAATATTAGAAATACATTGAGTTTTTTGGACGCATATGTATGAAAACTTAATATTGTAATAAATCGCGTAATGTACGCATTATAAAGTGTAATTTCGTGATCTGACGGCAGTGTAAACACATTTCACGTTTCCTGTACACGCCACCAGTGAAAATGAGTAGCCGCTAAGCAACTATTCAGTTTCAAAGAATCTCCAGCCATTAACTCGCGAGCCTCGTGCGAGCCGCTTTTTACTCACTTTCAATTACTTCACGTCCTGTTTGCGAAAAGAAAAATTACTTTGCATTCGATTCACTACGATAATTAAACTATATTTTTTACATTTCATATATATATAACATGTATATATATTATATATTCGATATTAATGAACGAAACCCGCGAGACGGTATACGCCTGCCTATAACAACGTCGCACCACTCAAGATGATATACCCAGCACCACTATGCTCACGTCATAAGATATTAAATCTCGTTACCCCGATAATTTCACTAGCTACAACGCCCCTCAAGCCCGAACACAGTAATGTTTGCACACTATTGTTTGTCGTCAGACAGCGGCTGCGATGATATCTATCTTTTATGAAGTTCTGATATCTTTAATTCTAACTTTATCACTAATTAATCATTATTATATACGTCCAAACGGTGAAGAAGCTTTCTCAAGTTACTCTGTATTTAAGTAATTAATGCAATGATTTACAGGAGTAATGAAGAAAAAAAAAATTTAATGGTTTCTTATATTTGTTTTTAATCAACAGTACTGCAGTGTATGAGCGGCCTAAATCAATAACGATGACATAGTTCTTGATGTTAGTCAAACAGCTTTTACCTATTACCTTGTGATTTAGTAATATTTTATATCATCATCATAACAGCTGGCGGCAATCCACTGCTGGACATGAACCTCTCCTAAGGAAAGCATATTAATTTGATCTCCGGCTGCCAGTCGCCTTGCGCAGATCGTCGCTCCATCTGATTATTAGGCGTCTCATGCAACTTATAAACGCAGTCTCCACTCTAGGACACGTCAACTCCAACGGTTGACAAATTATATAATTATAAAAAAATCTTAAACCTTATTATCCAGATCAAATATGTGTGAGATTACTGATTGATTGATATGGTGATTGATCAATAAATCCATTCAACCAGTAACGAGTCTCGCACGGGAACACTTCACGTGGTATAAGATGGTGATAATAATTATTTCCTTACTGTCGCGATTATTACTCGTAACTCGACATTAGATAATATCGTATTATAGCAAGTGCTTCTTTAATGTGCGGATTATATATATTTTTTTTAAATACTTCACAGGGAAATCCGGTACAGCGTTGCTCTGCAGTTCCTTTATATGTGCGTGTGATTAAATGATGGAGTATGAGGGAATAAACAATTTCTCACTATCGCTTTATAACTATGTCTCGTCTCCAAATACAAAGCTGCAGCTATGTAATAACTTAATTTATATACACATAATAACTCAACTTAAGTATAGTAAAACAGACTGCGATATATAATAAATAGAAATAGAAAATATGTACTAAAATACGTAAAAAGTTTAAAATATAATAGGGACGCCTTCATGATTTGCAGGTCTTTTTCAGGACATAAAAAAGGGAGAAAAGGCGACAGTGTTCACTTGCGAGAAGCGTGCAAGAAGGAAATGGGATGCAGAATGATAGAAGAAATTAAGTGTGATAGATGAGTAGAGAATCACAGAATGAAAGACGAGAATGAGTTGAACAAAACAATGTAAACACAATAAAAGATGATAAACGATAAGTAAACAAAGGCCCTGACCCACCCCACGCAGGAGGAATGATAAAAACAAACTCAATGGACCCAAGCCGACCACACCTGCTCGTGGTGCACCCTGCTAATCCATAAACGGGTCTCTGATTTCCACCAACCCGCATTGGGCCAGCGTGGTGAGAAAAGGCCCAAATCCCCCCATATGAACCTCTACCGACGACGACTAGCTTCTGGCGGTATTGCGGGCAGCACAGGATCAATCGATGTGGAGATCGTTAGGGGAGACCTAATGTCCAGCAGTGGACGTCTAGAGGCTGATGATGATGTAACTTAGTTCTTAATGATACGAGATATTTAAAAAATTCTAGATATATATTGCAATAACAGCAGCGGTTCGTCCAGAAGGGGTTGTTGCTATTGATATTAATGGGATGACGGAACCTGTAATAATATTTCAAAGTCTGGTACTGGGTAAATATCCTAAGTTTCATTTTCTATACAATGAAGCGGTGAGTTGCAGGACATTCACCTGATAGTAAGTGATACGCCCGCCCATAAAAACGTGGTTATAGTTAGAGATTATACACAACCACATTGCGCTCGTCGCTTTGGGACATAGATGTTAAATCTCGTTACCCCTGTAATTTCACAAGCTACAACTTACTTCAATCCGGAACATAGTAATGTTTGCACACTACTGTTTGGTGGCTGCGACCAGTAAACTTACTGCCAATGTTATTTAATCGGCACCACATTACTAATGACTTCCGCTCTGTATCATTTATCAGAAATTAAATTTTCTGATCGTCTTATTTTAAGGATTTATTAAGAAAAGTACGCTCCGATATTCTCCTTCGGCAGAATAAGATGAAATCTTAATTATTTTCAATTAGTCTCATCATTAAGCAGATAAAATCATTAATTGTGATAACAGGATTTAAATAGCAACACTAGGTGCGCAGTGGTCCTCCAATGTTTTCAATATATATGATAAACAACCGGTCCGAGCGTATGTTGACCATCGTCAGGGTTGGCACTAACGCGTTTTTGTTAAACTACTAATAATCTTAAACTTTCTATACTTTTATAATCATTAGTCGAATTGACTTCGTAGTAAACAGTTTACTAGTTATCAGTTTAAATTTACTATAAATAATATAATAATGTATGGCAACCAAACACAGGCGCTTACTATATATATGTAAGTTATATATTTAAAGGTTTCATATGGACTAGCAACACGATAAATATGGCCAAGGGTATTCCTATATTCCTCCACGAAGGTCCCGACATGACTCAGAAGACTGCTACCCAAAAATGCAATGAGCAGGGTACAGTACTTGAAGGCCTAATGACCGATAGGGTTTTATGGGTAGATAAGTTGGAGTACGTGCAGTATGGAATGGCGACCGTGTACTGATAGACCTATTGCTACTAGATCCTTGAATATCTAGTTAACGAGAAAGCGCTGGATAAGTACTGAACCGATCGGCATGGAGATCCCCGAATGAGGCTTATAACTTTTTTTTTTTATGAAATCCTATGGGGGCGCTATCAGCCGAAAGTACGGGGACACTTTTGCACACAACCGTGGTTCCGATAGCGGAAGGCCTTAATGAGGCCGCGTCTCGGGGTGGAATTGGAACCCTCCACTCCATTTATCAGTAATAAGCGGAAGTAACGGGTGCGCCACTTCGAAGCCTAACATACTTAGTAACGGATTACCCCCGAATCCATCACTATGGCCTTAATTGTGGGGGTTGGAGGGCGTAAAAAACATCTTCCTACGATGTCCATGTATCTGATGAGGTCTATTCCTAACAACAGACGTTTATCGGCTGGTGGTATTAAGATGAAGTATATAACTGGAATCCAAATTTATAATCTTAAAGGGTAATCTGGATAACTTATATCAGTAGCAGAGGTTTTCCGGCTGATGATTTCTGAAAAAAAATCCGTATGTAGACCGAAGACAAAATGACGAGATAAGCAGGTCTATGATGATGGTAAGTGATACACATGACGGAGATAATGTAAAAGTGGTAAGGATGTTTACATATCATCACACTACTCAAAGGCTAAGACAGTGGGGCTAAGAGCCAATTCCTCCTCAATGAGGATTTTTGAGGGAGGCTTATGCCCAGTAGAGGGCTTTATCCAGCTGATAAGAAGAAGATAGTTAAAGGAAAATATCTCCACGATAACTTAAAGCAGTGCTTTAATCATAATTGTTTATTAATTATATTGATAGGGAACAATAAGTAATATATATCATACACTTAAATGTTTGATACTTGATAGTTGTAGTGACTACAGCTCGATCCTCCAGGTACAGACCTTCAGGTTTCGTTGTAGCTAAACGTGTGGACGCCGACCGCCTATCCCGGATGTGGCGTCTTCGCTTACACCGCAAGTGCGCCGGCTTCGCGAGGTAACATGATTTATGGCCGTGGATGTAACCTGTTGGAGACAAGTTTTACTGGTTCAGCGTAATTGTACATCCCCATGGATAGTTTGTTGTTGTGTTTTTAATCTGTGCTGCTATGTATAGAAATTTATTTTGAGTGGCGCGAATAAATCAGTAGCGAAAAGTTTTATTACAATACTAGCCGTTCCCCACTCGCTTCTCTGGTCGTATCATCTCCATAACTCCCATTGGGGAAGGAATTTTGTAAACTCCTTTCTAAGCTGACCTCTAAAAGGCTGAAGCAGTATCTCTACCAAATTTTGAGTGTTTACGTCTTACAGTTTCGGAGATTACGTGATGAGTCTCTGAATCTCTTAGATATATGTAAACTTTAGCCTTGAAATTAAGTTCGTATTTTACTATTAAAAAAAAAAGTTATTTCTTAGTAATATTTTCTACTTACTAGGCTAGGTTTCTATTGTCATACATGGTCTAGGTTCTTCCGCTCCTGTTTATGCCACCAAACAGTAGCGTGCAGATATTACTGTGTTCTGGTGTGAAGGGTGTTGTAGCTAGTGAAGTTAATAGAATAATCATACTTAACATCCCACGTATATATTTATATATATATACATTTAAGCGAAAACATGAGCGGGGCATTCACCTGATGGTAAGTGATACGCCTGCCCATAGCAACGTGGCGCTAGTTCGGATGATATACACAGGACCATATTATACTCGTCGCTTTGAACATAAGATGTAAATTCTCACTAACTCTAATTTTACTAGCTACAGCGCCCTTTAAACCGGAACACAGTAAACTTTATACACTGCTGTTTTTCGGTAGAAACATGTACTCCGGTGTTACCTACCTGGACGGTCTACAGCAACAGAGACCTACCACCTCTTTTATTTGCTACAAATAAATAAATTTTACTATTTAGCTCATGATTTCGCCATAGTAAAGATTGAATGATAACGGGAAAACATTCGGTCTATACAATGGCCTGGCTCGGTTGACCCGAGCCAGGGCTGTCGCGTGGTGTACGTGAGCGCAATTAGCGGCGCATGCGCAGATGCCGCGGGCACGTGACAGGTCATGTTCGTTATGGCAGATGACTAAACAAAACCAACATTTGCGTTATTTAACTTATATTTTAAGAATTTTGTTTTATGATTATCAGCCGATAAAAGTCTACTGCTGGACATAGGCCACCCTCAAAGATCTTCACATCGATTGATCTACATTCAGTAGGGCCTCCGTTACCGCCGGGCACTAGGGCTCGTTCGTGCGGGTATAAGGGGACCCACACCCTCTGCCATCCGCACCCTCAACTTCTATCCCGTGTTAGAAGAATGCTTGTACGCTTAAAACATTTAAAGTAATAAACTTATTCAATTTATTAATTTATTGTGGCTTTCGTGCATTTGTAGAAATATAGGGGTGTAAAATCTCAAAATAACGGGGTAACAAAACACTAACGTGTTAATTGCATTTGTATGCTTTCGGAAAATCCTATCAGAACTAGGTCATAAGATATCGTATGAAAGTTCGGGGGTGTAAATGGTCCCGCGCAACAACTCACGGGTTCTAATCCAACCGCACCTGCTCGTGGTGAACCCTGCTAATCAACAAACGAAGCTATGGCTACCACCAATACGCATTGAGGAAGGGTGGTGGGAAATTGCCCAAAGCCCCTCAATTGAACTCCTACAAACGATTGCCCTTGGTGTGCGATGTAGAGGGCAACGTAAGGATCTTTGGAGGAAGCTTATGTTATATCTTACAATCGCTGGTTTACACCATCCGTACTATTGCTGGTGGAAAACTGATTTCGAAAGGTTTCATGTGAAATAGCGTTTACAAAATACCCTCATATTGACAAAGCGGCGCCGTCATTCCCTATTAAGGGGGCGATCCTAGTAAAGTCGTTTCAAAGCATCTTCCACTCATCTCATTTACGGCCCGTACATAATAATTATCGGCTTATTCTGTTAGAGCAGATGTCTGCCATGGAGATGTCTTCACGCCCGTTGCGGTGTACTTAATGTCTTCCGGTTACGACAGGGTTCCCATCTCCACCACGCAAGCTTCAAATGTGACAACACTAGTTTGTGCATCATAACATTTCCTTTGAATGTGAAGCTACGTTCTTCAGACTCCATCAAAATGGACGCATTGTTAAGAAAATAAAACTTTTTCATAAAAAAAAGCAACTGTAAATTATAACAGGAACAAGTTTTATCAGATTTTTTTTTATTCAATCAAGCGACCAGATGAGCGGGACGTTCACCTGATGGCAAGTGACACACTCGCACATAACAACGTGCCGCTATTTAAGATGTTATACACAGCACCACATTGCGCTCGTGTCCTTGAGACAAGATGTTGAGCCTCCTTACCTCAGTAATTACACCAGCTACAGCGCACTTCAAACCGGAACACAGTAATATTTGCACGAAGCAGGCGCTGCGGTGGTACCTACTAAGACAGTCTTCGGCAATAGAAACCTACCACCAGTGCAAAATTAACTTATTCAAATAAACCCTCCCAACTTAAGGATCGGATTAAGAGATTCCTCTTAAAACAACACTGCAACCGCGTTGATTGATTGATTGCTTAAGTGGAAAAATGTATAAGTGATTTAGTGATACCTTAGACATCTTAAAATTAATGATGATGCTTGACGTGACTTAATCATTTAATAGAAAATGTTACTTAACTTTCATTTTCCGTTTCCTTTCTCCAAGTATACATATATATTATGAGTATGTTCTTTATCAATAATAAATTTACTGGTGGTAAGTCTCTGTTGTTGGAGACCGTCTGGGTAGGTACCACCGCAACGCCTATCTCTGCCGCCAAACAGTTGTGTGAAAACATTACTGTGTTCCTGTTTGAAGGGTGCTGTAGCTAGTGTAATCACTGGGATAACGACACGTTAAATCTAATGTCTCAGGTGACGAGCGCAATGTGGTGCTGTGTATGACATCTTAATTAGCGTCACATTGTCGTGGGTGGGGGTATCACTTACCATCAGGTGAACGTCCCGCTCGTCTCGTAGCTTCGTTAAATCAAAAAAAGTTAGAAATATGAAAAAATTGTCGTCAGATATAAGTGATAAAGGAAAAGTGGTCGTGTAAAGAAATACGCGATTTTAGCATTACTAACTGCAAACTTGACTCATGCTGATGCTCTGCCGGAAATGGAGCATCCATCAGCGTAAATCACTGATACATTATCACTTTACATCTTCATCGTGTGCATTGAACGTGAGCCGGGCGGGCTCGTGTTTGTTGTCTTAGACGTTTAAGGTTACAAAACTGAACATAAAACTTGTCTAGTGATTGCCGCCGCCTCAATGGCCGCCACCGCGGCCGTTTTGAATTGTTTACAAAACAAATTGAACAACGGTGTCCGGAATGACATTTTCATTTTATTAGTATTGCGGTCGGACGGCGTTGAACTACCCACAGACGAATCGTTTGCGGCGAATTCAACGAAATTGTTTATTTTGTGATGTACAACTTGTTTACATATTGAAAAATTTGTTAAATATACTCTTACATTTATATACAACCAGTTTTGAATTTAAAATAGAAAAAAAAATGGTCTTCCTCCTGCCCTTTTCGCATTCTATGTGGGGTCGGCACAGTATGTACTTCTCTTCCACATCTGTCTATCAGCCGCCATATCTAATTTCACATTCTTCTTACACATGTCATCTTTCACATAATCTATCCACACTTTCTTCGGTCTTCCTCTACCCTTATAACCATCTACGTTCATTTTCATTACTTTCTTTGTTATATGTCCTTCATCCCTCCGCATAACATGCCAGAACCACGCTAACCTCTCGCTCCTCAACTTCTCTTTCACTGGCGCAACTTTCAGGCTTCCTCTAATATACTCATTCGTAATTTTATCCATTCTCGTTACACCACACATCCATCTTAACACTCGCGTCTCGGTCACATGTAATCTCCGTGCATCCGAACCCTTGGTGGCCCAACACTCAGATCCATACAATACGACAGGTCTAACGACCGACTTGTAGATCTGTCCCTTAAGTTTGAGAGGCATTCGTGTATCACAAGTCGTTCCAGTGACCTGTAGCCATTTCATCCAACCTGCATTAATTCGGCTACTCACAGCTCGATCAATCAAGAAAAAAAATGGTATAAATCAATATTTAACTTTATTATATAACGAGACGTTAGATATATGGTAAGAGACACCCCTATCCATAACAATGTGGCGTTAATTAAGATAACATATTCATCACCATATTGTGTTTGCCACTTAAGATGTTTAGTCTTCTTACCTCAGTAATTTCACCAGCTACCAACGCCGTTCAAACCGGAACACAGTAATGTTTAACGACAGAAATAGGAGCTGCGGTGATATCTACACAGTATCCGGCAACAGAGACCTATAACCAGTAAATATCGAAAGCTTTTTAAATAATGTGAACAATTTGTGAATGCACAATTATAATGATAATAAATATGAAATTTATATATATTATACTAGGGTTATGATTTAATAGGTTTATATAGTCAAATGCTTTTTACATAGCGACATCATCTGAAAATATTTAAGTAGAAGAGCCAACACAAGACAAGACAACTTGGTATAGACTTTTGTGTCCAACATTAAAAGTAAGAGTATATATCACAATGAGCTTCTTGCGGGGGGTCTTACATAAAGAATTTTTTTTTATGTAAATTACTCCATTGCCTAGTTCAAATAATTATTAATTATCATAAAGATTCAATCTGTCTTATCTGCGTAAAATCTATGTCTATCTAGAGATTTCTACGTATGTTAGGACTCGGCATGATAACTCTTGAACTATAGGGCCTGGGGACTTGAAATAGGTTAGGAAATAAAATTCCTTTTGCGGAGTATAGCTCAACTAAGAATGGATTTTACAAAATATTACTTTTAAAAGGGGTTTGCGAGGGCGTCAATAACGGGGAGAGGTGTGTTGCAGTCGGGCGGGAAATATTTCTGACAAACTTCAAGTCTAAATTTCAAATCTAATTCAATATTACCACTACTATATTGCGGGGAATAGATAATTATTAAATTAATTAATTAATGTATTTATGTGTTACAAATGTTAATCTTCTGTTATATCTTTTGAACATCATCATCATTTCAATCGGTGGACTTCCACTACTGGACATAGGTCTCTTGTAATATGTTCCACAAAACACGGTCTCGCGCTGTGTGATACATCCACATTAATGTATCTCTGATATCATTGTCACCAAACAAAACATATGTTTCACGGTTTAAAGTCTTTGTTATTAAACATACGATACTTGTTGTTACACTTCCGATGTAAACATACACCGTTGCGGTTACAGACGGACCGACGTCCCGCTGACGCAACCGTTTGCACAGCTAACCGTGTTAGCAGCAGCGTGTTAATCGGGACGCTAAACTAGCTCGCGTTCTGAACATAACAGTAGCAGCTATAAAGCTATTGTTTATTATCCATCCTGACCTAAAAAGGGGAAATAAACCCAATAGAGATTAATGCTCTCGTAAGTAGGACGACCACAGCAACTGCGCGCAATAAAAAATATACAAGTATTTTTTTTTTATTTGAGCCGCACTAGAGATACACCTGATGATAAGAGATACGCGTGCCCATAATAATGTGTGCTTCTGTATTATCGAGCTATTAAGGTTAGGCTAAAGTAAGCCCTGCTTGTTGTAGAAGGAATTAAACGGTTTTCGAATTTCGTGGGCTTTGAAGACAGTGTCTTCATTGCATAATACGCGAGCTCAGGGGAGACGGGGTGGCGAGGAATGTTACAGCCCTCTTTAGGACGTGCTTAGGCGTATTGCCCTGGACGTCTTGGAGTCCCTCACAAGGCACTAATGATGAACACCAGTGGGTTTTAGTCAGTACAAATCACACAATGACCTTGTCTAACCCCCAGAAGCAAGATGTCTTTAGAAGACTTCACCCTGAAACTAAAAAAGAAATGTTTCGTTGCCCCAGTTATTTCACTAGGTAAAACGCCGTACAAACCGAAACACAGTAATGTTTCCACACTACTGTTTCGCGGTGGAAACAGACGCTGCAATGGTACCTACCTAGAAAATACTTCAGGGGGCATAGATATATAGTCGGTCAGTAAATCGAAGCTTAGATGCACAATGCCATTAGACATGTAAACGTAGACATGATGAACACGGCAATCATTGTACGGACAGTAAATGCAACGAGGTGGATAAATCTGTCGTATAAAGTGTTATGGCTTAGGCTGGGGGGTCCATTAAGCGCGAGCAAGTCGTAAAGCTGCGTATAGACGAAGTTTTCACATTTAACTTGCAAGCTCATTGCAAATGTCGTACGTGTGAAAGTTTCAGAGGTCAGCTAAGAATGGATTTTATAAAATGTTATCCCCGAAAGGAACATCGATCAAATAAATATTGTGTCAAGAGACATGTGCGAGTGCCAAGTGACTGACGATGATGTCGAAAACCGAGCGAAGTTGAGAGGAAAAATAAGGAAAGTTGACCCTACCACCATATGGAATAAGTTAGGGAGAGAGAGAGAGTTATGGTCCAAAGGGATTGCGGTGGTGTCAATACCGGGAACGAGAAAGACTGGTTATCGCCGGGCGGGAATATTTCTGACAAACTTCAAGTCCAAGTTTCAAACCTAATTCTATATTACCACCAGGAAAACAGGCGGGGAAAAGCTAGTATATATAACTTGCGTGGTGTAACTACTGGCACGTGTTGTAAAAATCCAATGTTTACCTTCACGCACTGATTTGATCTGCGCCTACGCAGCCTACGTGGTCACCTGTCAGCTATAGCAGAGCTACAACTTAACGACAGCTCAATGTTTTTTTTTCTCCTAATTTCTTCTGACTCGGGTCAGAGTTCTAGGATACATAGACAATATTGCATTAATTAAAGAATTTACTCGCTTATTTTTAGGTCACTGTTTAGGGTCACCAGGTATATTCTGATCTCTTTTTTGGCAAACGTATGAAATAACATCTACTGTAAATAAACCGGTCAAGGAGTCCATTTAAAATGGACTACTTTAGAGCATTTAGTTAATTTTAATAGTTAATTAAATAACCTTCTGATTAGTGTCAGAGTATCAATGTGATTTACTCGCGAGAGCTTTGAATATATTTGATTGGTGACCTTCTACGGAGGCCGCGAGGTCGTATCATGTTATGACAGGTGTCAAGCCTTCACATTTTTCGGGGTCGCACCACTTCCTCATACATCATGCTCTTACGGGCGTAATTTAATATACAATATCCAGTGTCATTAAAATAACTACACGCCGTGATTAACGGACATGTTTGGACATGTGTACAAATTATACGCTTGTGTGATATCGAACCGATCGTAGTGTGGCGTTATATTTAACATCATATCCTGTTGTGATGTGGTCACCTTCGAATTGCTTCCTTAGCTCAAATCACGGCTCCTCAGGCGTCTTCCGTTCCTATCATCAATAGGTGCCCTCTTCAAACTGAAGTTTGGCGATCAGATGGAGAAAATCAATTCGATCCTCAGGTATTCTTTTCTACTTTGTCGTAAAACCATTTCTTCCGCTGTCTATCAGGTGCACGATTTCCAGTATTTTTGCCCTCCAGGATCAACCTTGGGAACTCATAAACGAATCCTCTTTGAAAATGTCCGAAAAAAGCAAGCTTTCTTTGCAAGACGGTTGTCCGTTCCTGTATTCTTCTTTAAAACTTTACAAGTGCCTTTCCTTTGTTGACTTTATACCTACCCCTAAATAATGAATCCACTTTCTCTTGAGCACTATCCTATTGTCAGTACTAACTTTGAAATACATTTTTTTTATTGTATGTACTAGCGCTTGACTACTATACTTCGTGATGGTATGCGGCGATGTAGTTTTTGTTGGTAAAGCGCATTAGCTTATTGCTCTTTTTATTCTAACGTCTTATTTTGCCTACCCCTCTTATGTAAAAAAAAATTATATTTATCATAAGGTTCATTTTTAACTAAATTTTGTGAACATAGTACATTATAATAATGTTGTGTAACTTCTCAATACTAATGCTACTACCAAAAAAAATTTTATGTATCCCTAACACGACCCCGCGGTAAATGTGTAACAGGTTAGAAACCGCTGATCTAGATCATTGATCATCAAAGATAAAGTTTGCGAATGTCTCTTGTAGATCAATCAAAACTCTTGAAATATTCTGCTCGAATATTTCTTTAATATATATATATATATATCGTCTTTCCTAGTTATTATTTCATATGGTAGTGAGCTCAGCTTTCTTTGTCTTTCGTCTCAATTTCGTTCTGTCCTCGTCATCATCGTCGATCATCGTTTGTTTAATATATATGTCTATATATATATAGACATATACTTTTGTAATCATGTTCATAAATATCCTCACTAGCTGATAAGTTACCTCCCTACTGAAGTTAAGATCTTTTCATTTTAAAAACACTCGTATATGGTTAGTATTGTGAAAACGTATACGGTGGAGTCACGAGGCCAGATTTAAATTCCTTTTAATCAATATGAATGAGAGTATAATTAATTTACGGCCTTTAACGGAAGTCGTAATGCCACCCGCAATGTCGCTCCTCGAAGGATTTATTTCATTATGAAACTCTTATAAATATACATGAAGATGTTTAACTTACTCTTTCAGGTCTTTCCTTTAACGACGTTAAAATACAGAGGTTGTATGATTATTAATTGTAAAGTTTCAAAATGGTCTTGATTTTATTGAAACAGATTTTTTTTTATTCGATTAAGCGACGAGACGAACAAGACGTTCACCTGATATGAAGTGATACGCGTGCTCATAACAATGTGATGCTAGTTATGATGACATACAGTTATTACATTGCGCTCGTGGCGTTGAGACATAAGTTGTTAAGTCTCGTTACCCCAGTAATTTCACTAGTTACAGCGCCCTTCAACCCGGAACACAGTAACGTTTATACGCTACTGTTCGACGGCAGGAATAGGACCTGCAGTGATATTTACCTAGACGGTCTCCGGCAACAGAGACCTACCAACAGTGACAGCTATTTTAAGTGGTAACCATTTCTTATAGATAAGCTAAAGGTCTGAAATGTCTACAATATATAATAAGATAGAGGTCTACAGAGTCTAAGATCACATGTGAAATTTGATTGGTTTTATTGAAACTCAACTGTCCAGCCACTATCATTACATTGAATATTTTCCGACATAACAGCTTTGCTGTGTTTCCACTTTCAACACTCTTCACCATCTTTGGCCTCGTTGTAACTCAATATTTTATGAAACTAAGATCAAGCCATTTTTATACATACTCTTGAATAACTAGAAAGTGGCTGCTGTAAGCTGTTTCAGCTGTCAACATATAAGGGCCAGAGTATTCTGGATGAGTTTGCTTCAGCCTGCTCATCGTCTTTATTATCTCATGTAATAGATATAAAGACCCTGTTGTAACCTAGGATAATGTAGAGTTCTAAATAATTTATCTATGTAACTATACCATTTAAAGATTTAGGTATTATTTTGCGAATGATTAATAAACCTGTTTCTATCAAATTTATCTGAAAGGTAACGGGTAAATTTTTAGAGGAAAGTCCGCAACATCCGTCTCTAATCAAATGTTTGCCTTAAAAGGAAGAATACAACATAAAACTTTTCTAGGTATTTCTTTAATTGCTTAAACATTCTATGCCAATGCCGGATGCATTCTGTGCCAATGCGTGGGCTGTTCGGAGTGGTGATTAGCAAAGCAAGAACAAGATTAATACTTGGGCAGCCTTCGTATTGGTGTTAGTCTGGTCTGTTCGATCTTGGTCTTGCTTAAATACTTCTTGGTCTTTGACTAGGTCCTGCTTACTCAGTTTTGCATATTTGGTTTTAGTGTTGCTTAACAGATCTTTGGTTTGGTCTTGCTCGTATAAAATTAGTTTTGGTCAATTTTACTTATCACTATTTCAGAGACGTTAGCTGACATACAGTCAGTATTAACTTTGTCGCATCTTGTTATATTAGGTCTCCAACTGCAAAGACCTACATCCACATTTTTCATTTTTTTCTTTATTTCTTGATTATGTTCTTCTCAAAGTACCTCTCCAACTGGTGAATGTTGGCAATCAGCGTGATATAGTTCTTTCTGTCTCTGCTTCAGCAGAACAATTCAGACGCCACAGATATGCCAGTCCATTCCCTGATATTCCCCAACCATGACGTTTTCTCCGCCCCACCTTTCGTTTTCCACAAATAATATAATATTTATTGTTTACTTTACCTTGATATTTAGGTTATATTGGTCCGTTTATAGTTAAACGTCAGTCATAAATTCGGTTTAAAATACACATGTAATAAAAATGTTAACTGTGTCAACTGTTAAAGATCCGTCTTTAGCAATAAAAATAGCTGTATAAGTTAGCGGCCTAGTGAGCAGTTTATGGTGGTAAATTGAGGTTACACACCATCAACAATATAGGTTATACTTCGTACTTTATTATATCAGAAGGTACCTCATTCGAAAAAGAGGCAATAATTAAATTACACAGTAGTCAATATTTAAATCAGACAATGAAATAACTCACGAAACTTCTCGTCTCTTGTAGCCCATTTTTTAGGTAATCAATCCTTATACGACGACATTATTGCGAAGTGTCTGCTGACAGCGAAATTGCCGGAGACTGATGTCGCAAAGCATCGAGATTACGCGGGGCCCGCTGACCGGGGCGGTTGGAGAAAAAACTGAGTGGGTCAGCACACGAGTGCCGCAGTCATTTAAAAACTGACACCGAATTAAATCACACGGTGTACATGTCGCGGAAGGGAATCGACGGATCGTTTTGAGGTGCACCGACACCGACAAAAAGGTGACAGTCGCGACCGGGGCCCACTTGTCGCCCGCACCGGTCCCCGTTGGCTCCGTGTCATAACTGTTTAATTGCGGTAACGTTTCGATGGCCACTTACTCACCCGTACGATGACACCGAGACTCGAACCCGACTACTTACATTATGATGCAGAACAGAAGAAATGATAAAATGTGATATACAAATGAGATAAGTACAAGAGTAACAAGCAATGTAGAACAAAAGTAGAATAAATAGAGTAAAGAAAATGTAATAGTTTAGACAAAATGTAAAGTAGAATAAGAAAAAGAAAGACAATAAAAAACTGCTGTCTTCCTTATTTCGAGCGCGACGTATGAGAGAATTAGGAAGGAGAAAGAAACAGAAATAAAGAATGGTAAGAAAGAAAGAAGAAAAGAAACAGGGAAATAAATACATAAGAAATTGTATAAAGGATAAGAATAAAAGCCCAGACCCAAAAATGTCCGGGGTGAATGAGTAAAAAAACAAACCGACATTGTGAAAAACTACCCTTCTTGTCTGTTTGATCACTGGCGACATAAACGTAGCTTGCACACAGTCTAACCATAACTACTTAGGGATTAAATTTGCCTATATAAAAATACCCATTAAATCCTTAGACTTCTTTTGCTTTAGGAATCTAGAATTATACTTCTTTAGTCCTACACTTCATAATTATTCTGCTATAGTCAAAACAAGTGGAGGATAATGAAGTTAAAACCTTTTCTTAAAGGAGAATGTATAGGACTACTTCTATACTAGTGCGCTTTTCGGTTAGCATCCGGTGAGATCGTACTCTATTTGGTAATTAAGTTAATAACTTTATCACTTGTATACCAACTTTAAACGCAACTTGGGATTAGAAAAAGATATACATCTGCTTTATGAAATAAAATTTTACTTACAGTTGCTAACGCAATCTTCATTGTCGTTAACCTTAATACTGTTATCCGTTAAATAAACTCCACTCTGTAGAATATCTTTTGTATTTAACCTTGACATTAAAGAGTCCATAAACTCTTGGTTAAGCGTAGGAATAATAAAAAAAAATAATGTGTTGAGTGTTAAAAATTGTTTATTTGTTAGTATGCATATATTTTGATGGAATTTCACTTCAACACATCGCCTCTTCCCACGTCAATATTCAAAACAGGCAATATGGGACTTCTACTTGGAACGGAAGTCAGATTTACTTTTGACTTAAGTAATGTAACTGTGACAAATATTCGGCATTTATATATATATATATATATATTTGGAAGTATTAAAATAAACTACTAAACTATAGATCTATGTATGGTGACTAAATTTACCATAAGTCAAAATCCTATAGTACTTGTAGCATGTATGAAAGGGTCAATAATTAAAATATATTATTTTAACTAAAATATTAAAATGCCAAAAGAATGCTGCTTCGAATCCCCCTCGTAAAAGCTAACATCCTCACATTGTAAATCTCTCGCTATGACAGTATCATTGTATTCCTGAGCATTGACATCTGAGTGCTGGAGGACTTTAGGCGAGCTAGCTTCGCCATCCACTTCTTCATTGTCAGTAAAACACTATGTAAAATTGAGGTCAAGTGTCAACCAATTGCAGATAAAAAAACCAATATCCATTACAGGGTAACGCCGTATAAGGTGGCTTCGATTAAAACGCTGATGAATGCTGTATGGCTGCCAACGCCCGCGTGCGGCCCATGCAAAACGGTCCTCCATATGCAATTAAATTGCAATTATAATAATTTATGTCCGTCATATTATATCATATTCATCTCAGGTTCCGCATTAATGCGGGTTCTCACACCTGTCTCGGGTCTACTCACTTCATCCAATATGTATAATATCTTTATAATATATGACGCGGTAAACACGACGCTTTAATATAATCTAATCTTTAAAAAATATTATCGAAACTTACTAATGCTATAGGAAAATTACTAGACTTACATGTATGTCCAAATTTCCTCAGATTAGAGCTTAAATTGACCCCTCATTTTCACCCCAACCAATATTAGGCATTGCTATATTCTAACCTCGTTAATGTTGCTTGTTATTCATGCATTTATTAAAATAAATATATATTTAGACACTCAACCTGTTAGCATACCTTGATATTCAGATAACCTAGGAGATTTAGGGGTATTATTCGTGTAATAAGACTTAATCAGAAGGTTCATCTTTTACTAGGTTTTCAGCTATTGGATTATGGAAAATCCATTAGCTTTTTTTATTATATATTATATATAAATCATACAGACAGATCCAACGCTACTTACAAAAATTATGTGTCAAAGGACTTTAGTGCCCTGTGATAAAGTCAGGACCTGCTGGACTCCACCACCATATAGAAGAATAACTAAAAAGAGAGATATATATGTTATATGTAAATAATATATAAGGTTTACAGTTTTTATTTAGAGAACAATTTATTACTATTATTAAGGGAAGTTCGAATCTACTCAGTAAATAGTAATACGAGTGGGAGCTACTAAATCTTACTCTCCGCTGAGTGTATTTAGGTGGTGACAACACTGGAACAGTTATCTCAATGTGACCATGAAACTAGTATGATGAGAGCATCTCAAGATGATGATCCTCTCAGTACCCTGTTTTTTTTATTGTTATAACAAGTATTGGACCTTCTAGTGGTAAGTCTCTATTCCGTCTGTATAGCTACTAAAGCAGTTCTTATTTCTACCTCCAAACATTACTGTGCAAATATTACTGTATTCTGGGCGTTGTAGCTAGTAAAATTACTGGGGTACCATCTTTAATTTCTTACGTAGTAAATAATGAGGGTAATGTGATGCTGTGTGTAATCCTAACTAGCGTCACGTTGATATGAGCAGGCGTAAAACTAACATCAGATGAACTAACCTCTAATGTCGTCGCTGCCTGATGCAAAATGATCGGCCGGTGAGTGGATAACGTGGCACACTAAAACCATTAAAATATAATTTAGAGTCATTAGATTAAGATAACGTCTAGTTACACAGTAGTTGATATTATATTACTACGCCTGAAGCTGAGCTGTCCGGTTGAGTATGACAAAATAGCGGAGTAAGAGGATCCGCCCCCGCAGCTCACTTGTCAAGCGGACGATTATAAATTTGCATACATGGTCAAAATTGGGGCGGTCGGTGGCCCTGTCGGTCGGATTAATGGCTGGTGTTGTCGATCGAGAGGTTGTCAAATGGTCTAACCCGGTTCCCGTGGCCACCGGTAATGCTAAAGTAATGTACCTCGTAATTGTCTATTTAATATTTTTTTTCTTTATTTGCATGTCGATTGCTCCACCGCCGCTTTAGGTTACTAGTATCGGAAGCAATTAAACACCGTTAAGGATATCGAGTTAATTTTTTTTTTTGTATGATACTTGTAAATAACAAGCTGTTCCCCGTCCGCTTTGCTGGCTGTATACTAATATGGCTAGCTTTATTCTATATTAAATTAGATTTGAAATTTAGGCTTGAAATTTGTCAGAAATATTCCGGCTCGGCGACAACCCGCCGCCCCTCTCGCCCCCATCCCATTATTAACACCCAGTAACTCCTTTTTGAGGCAACATTTCGTATAATCCGTTCTTAGTAGACCTAAACTCGATACAAGGAATATTCTTACCAAACAGTTCCAAAGGTACTGTGATGAATCTCTACATAGTGGAAATCTTCTATATATATAATTAGACTAGAAAAAAAAATTAAAATTATTAACATTAGGTAAGCTTTACCTGTAGTAAAAGGCGACTAAAATGGTCTTCGGTTTCTTGATCCTTAAGGATGGGAAGCCTGATCGTTAATAAGCGAGGGTTGTACGGAAGGTACTGATGCTTTCTGTAGGAGACCTCAAGGGTTTACTGTGACAGAATGCTATATATGTTTATAGGCCTTCTGTTCATTACTTAATCTTTAGATGGCAACACAATAAATTATATTTTTTTTTATTTGACAGAGAAGAGACGAATAAGATGCATACCTGATGGTTAGTGATACGTCTGCCCATAACAACGCGGCGCTAGTTAAAATGGTATACATTGCACCCACATTGCGCTCGTCGTCTTGAGACAAGGATGTTATGTCTCATTACCCTAGTAATTTCACTATCTACAGCGCCCTTCAAACCGGAATACAGTAACGTTTCCACAATACTGTTTGTCAGCCGGTGCTGCGGTGGTACCTAGACGGTCTCCGGCAGCAGAGACCTATCAAAAGTGAAATATATTGGAACTAGTTTAAGTTAACGTAACTTGCTTACGTAAATATTTGTTACTTGTTCACATAACATCGGTTATAATTATTTTAGTAATTAATTTAGATATATTTATGTATATATTTTGTAATTTATAGCGGCCTTAATGTTTTATGTAACTTATAGGAAGTGTATTGGTGAAAGTATTGTATAATAAATATTACTATGTTTAGACGAGGTGCTTCTCCATCACAATCATATTGCTATTTCACTCACTCTTACTGCAAACCCACTTCCTTATCACATATAGTTTTTGAATGCGCTAATGAAAGTGTATTCATCATCACTGCTTAACTGGTGGCTGGTTTACTGCCGGAGACCGTCTAGGATGGTATCGCAGCGCCTATTCTGCCGCAAAGAATACTATGTTCCGGTATGAAGGGCGCTGTAGCTAGTGTAGTTACTGGGGTAACGATCCCATCGATCCCTTTCTAGAAACCACACCTCATCTTTCGGCCGCTATACAGCAGTGTTTAAACATTACTTAGGTCCTGATTGAAGGGCGTTGTACCTAGTTAAATTCATGAGGTAACGAGACATAATATCTTATATCTCTCCGTCTCTCTCTCTATTTATATATATGTTGTGTGTATCATCCTAACTAGCGCCTCAATCAAAAAAGAAAATATCTAACTAAAGCTGTTTTAAGGAGTGTAAGGGGTTCCGCACAGCAACTGACGGGACCCAAGCCAACCTCACCTGCTCCTGGTGCACCCTGCTAATCAACAAACAAGGTCTGGCTTCCACCAACCCGCATTCTGGGAATTGGCTTATATCCCCCATATGAAACCATACAAACGACAGCCCCTAGTCCCCGGCTGTACAGGAGGCCATGTTACATGTGGAGGAGATCTTTGGGGAAGGTCTTTGTCCAGCAGTGGACGTCGTGGCTGATGGCGTGTGTAATGTTTTAAGGGGCTTATATAAAGATTAAATGTAGAACTTTCATCGGTGGTAGTGTAAGTAGTTTAATTTTTTATTTTTGTTCCACTTATACATTTAATAATTTCACGAGCGCCGCGGCGTGTAAAAGGATTACATTCAGAGATTTAGACGGAGGCTGCGGAATGAGGTCATTATTCCGTGCTAAGGTCACGGCGCCGTAACAAGGTCGACGCATAATTTTGTCATTAATTAAAACTTTTTCATTTTAATTTCAAAGGGCACTTCCGGCCGTTGTATAAATTAAGTCCTCGTATACATAATCATAACATCTAAGATTTATAGACAGCTTCCTTGTAAGCTTTAAAGTGGGTCAGCAGTATCATCTAAGTTGTAAGCTAATTGTTTTTTATTAATAAGCGCTCGCTGAGATGATATACACAGCAACATATCGTGCTTGAAACGTAAGTTGTCAAGTCCCGTTACCTCAGTAATTTCGCTAGCTACAACGCCCTTCAAACAGGAACGCGGTAATGTTTGAGATGAGTACTGTCATCATACTTATCTAGATGGTCTTTGGTTTTCTTGTGAGAAAAGCCCAGTTGTGGGTTTAAAGATGTTTATTTATATACTTAATTAAAATTATGGTATATCTAGTTACTAGTAATTTCATGATTATCATCAGCCGATTGAAGTACATTGCTGGAGATGGACCTCCTAAAAGAATCTCCACCATGATCAGTTCTGCGGAGCCCTGGTCGCCTGGCCGCCGGGCACCAAGGGCCATTGTTTGTAGGGGTTTATATGGGGGGGTTTGGGCCAATTCCCACCACGCTTGCCCAGTGTCTGTTAGCAGGATGCATCACGAGCTGATGAGGTCGGTTTGGGTCCCGTGAGTCATTGTCGGGAGCCTTTACACCCCACTAGTAATTTAGTGATATTTAAATGATTAATTAATTTCTATGCAGTTACACCAACGGTGAATGTGCGGTTGAGATGATGATGGAGAGAGATGATAAACTGCGTTCTGATTAAAGTTTTTTGTATGTGCACACGAGTAGCACTTCCAAACGAGGTTCAGTTGTGAACAGACATGCAGACGGAGTAACTGGAAGTGACAAGTGGATGTATGAACGCAAGTCCAAGCTCGGACGTGTTCCGGGCGCGCATCCATCAAGAGGCAGCGTTTGGGCGCGATCACACGTCTCAGTGGCCGCCGTGAGCGCTTTTTTGTACAGTCGAGATGAGGTCTGGTGATTAGATCCCGCGATGAGAATGCTTTAAGACTGGTCTCGGTGTTGCAATGTTGTAACACGAGTGGGCAATGGGTTCGCAATTGTGTTTTAGTTAATGCTGTGCCTCGCTTTGCGAAAGAGTCGTTTCATTTATCATTCTTAACTAGAACAAAGCTTTTTTTTTTTGTATTTACATAGCTGCTTAACTATTATCATATCTGGTGTTAGCTCGCTAGACCTATCTAAATAATGATCTCTCAAGTCGCTGGAGAAGTAAGCAACCATGCTGAATTGAAATTTGTAAGTTTATTCTTAACTACAGATAAGCCCAGAGATTTAAACTATTTGCATCATCATCGTCATTTCAACCGATGCACGTCCACTGCTGGACATAGGTCTCTTGTAATATGTTCCACAAAACAGTCTTGCCCTGTTTGAATCCAGTAGCTCCCAACGATTCTTTTCATGTCCTCTGTCTACCTAGTGGGGGGTCTGCAAACGCTGGTCTTTCCAGTGCGAGATCGACACTCCAGCACTTCAAGACACCAACGTCTATTTGTATACTCCACCCAAAATCATGGATCATTCCCCTAACTATAACTAGATATGTTTACAAGTTTCCTTGTCACTGCATTCCAAGACATCTACGTTATATTTACCGTTCAAGTCTAGGTTAGGCGTAACGGAAGCGACTACAGAAGTATGAGTTTATTTTATTCAAATATTACTGTGTCCCGGTAAGAAACGATGAGGGTAAGTAAAATTATCACGGCAAAGACAAGACAATTTATAACTTGACCAGATAAGCAAGATGTGTTTAACTAGCATCTAATATTTATGAGTAGTCATATAAAAACCATTCATTTATCATAAATCATTTCATAGGTCGCCGATTCAAATCTAGCTCGAAAGATCACTTAAGATCTTGTATAACCTACGTCTGCAGTGTAGCTGGTAAATAAAAAAGTTGAGAGTTTATTTGAGGAGCAGCTTGATTTAATTCCAACGCAAACGATAGAGAGAAAGCAATGTTGCTCTCGCACAGCATCATCATCATCGATACTAATTAAATATATTAAGAGGTCCCGCACAACAACTCACGGGATCCAAGCTAATCTCGCTCGTGGTGCACCCTGCTAACCAACAAACGAGGCTCTAGTTCTCACCAACACGCACTGGACCAGCGTGGCGGGAAATGGCTTAAACCCTTCCATATGAAAGCCTATATACAACGGCTCCTAGTCCCCGGTGGTACCGGAAACCATGCTGATTGTATGTAAAGATCTTTTGAGGAGGCCTATGTCTATCGACTGATGATGATGATGATGATGAAATATATTTTATCTTATAGTTTAATTAAATAAATTGACTTTCAAATAGAGTATATTTTGATCATGGTTGTTGCTTACGTTTACCAGGTATATCAAGATAAACTGGTGTTCACGTCCATACATCCTGTCAGGCGATTGTGGTCGTTAAATATGACGAGGTAGAGTTTAATTTACTGTAGCATATAAGTAAGGTATAGTTTTTGCGTGCTACAGTTGCAGTACGGTTGCACAAACCGAAATCGGTTACAGTCCAGTTGACAAATTGGCACTTGACTGGTGTTTGATCACCTTCGCCGATATGCTAATACCTGAACCGAAGACTACAATTACGATAACATGGTTTTAAAAGTACCAGCTTTATTATCACGGTTTTATTATCGCGATAAGTAATTAACTAAGTTCACAAATCATGTTACTAACCGGTATTTACTTTGCTGCCGGAGACGGATTAGGTGCATTGCGAACACTGCTGTGTTCCGGTTTGAAAGGGGTTGTGGTTAGTGAACTTAATGATATATAAAGATTTAGCATCTCGTCTCAAGGTGACGAGTGCAATATGGTGTTGGGTATATCAAACTAGTTCCACATCGTCATGGGCAAGGGTACCATCGACGTATGGTCTATGATTTGAATAAAAAAAAAAATTGTTATCAAATAATATGAATGGATTGAAAACTTAACTATACTCTTGTTTTCTGATGATGTTAAGCGCTTGCAAGCCATTGATTTACAGCTTATCTGATACTGGGCTCGTGGAACCGGGTCCACGGCCTGTAATCTATACTAGAACAGATTATTATCTTTTATATTGTGTAAGGGTTATTCTTTTCACTTACCGTAAGGATAGAGTAATTTTTTTTTTATGTATAGTCAATCAAGATCCTTAAATTTTTTAAACGTAGCATGTAATAAGTATCGTAAATATTCTTTTTACTATGAAGAAGTTGAAAAAATCTCATAACGATTTTCTTTCCGTTTCAGGTAAGGGTTCCAGTTCGTACGGTTTTATGTCAAGTGTCAACCAACAGCATCCAAAGGCCTCTCCTTTCACATAAGTATAAAAATTTACATTTATAACAGCCGACCCAGATCGGCTGGTGAAATGCTGGGAGTGGGCCGTCGTGTTTGTTTTTGACAATCGTAAATTTTAGTAAATCGTGGGAAAGATTTAACAAAGAGGCTGCTGCGCCTCGGCAACATTGTTTACACGTAATTCTTGATGCAACCGCCAACCAGCATTCGGGGTGTCTGAACTTTACATTCATCTGGGTGAAGTGTTGTTTACTTTCATCATCATCACGTGTAAAGAAAACATATACGGTCCCACTTTAACACTTATATTTCTGAAATTAAAAACAACGCCTAATAACCACTAATAATCTAATAAAGTTATAACCATATTATATTCACTTACACATTTGTAAGTAATGCGTAGGATAGGAACTGGCGGAGGCAGTCTTTATTACTGATAGGTCTTTGTTGCCGGAGACCGTCTAGGTCACTACTGCAGCTCCTGTTTCTGACGTAAAACAGTAGTGGAGTAACTTGACTTGACATCTGAAGTCTCAAGACGACGAGCAGTGTGGTGTGTGCTCGTCTCATGGATTAAAAAAAGGGCTGTTCGCCTGTTCTAGATTGCAACCCTTGCTACTTACCTAACTAATGTTGACCACGATCTTCAGACAGAGGCTGACCCTAGAGGGGAATTCTAGGTTAGCTGTTTTATAAAAGTTTCCTTAAATTCAAATTAAAAACAATATTTAATGTTTATATATCATCATCAGCCGATAGACGCCCACTGCTGGGCACAAGCCTCCCCCAAAGATTTCCACATGGATCGGTCTCGCGTTGCTCGCATCCAGTGGCTACCCGCGATTCTCACCAGATCGTCAGTCCACATTGTGGGAGGCCTCCCAACACTACGGGAGAGACTACGCAGCATCTATTCGTCTCAGATCAGACAGAAGACAAATGTCTTCAACTCGTGCGTGTTGCCAGTGTTGACATATGGAACCGAAACGTTGGAACCGAGACCCCTCGTTATCGACCTTATAAAATGGCTTCAAGTCACCCAAAGGGCAATGGAGAGGGCTATATATATATATATATATATATACATATATATATATGTAATATAAAATACAATGAAATTCAGATAATAAAAACAATGTAAGTAATTCAAATAGGTTTCGTATCAGGTAAAGCGGAGCAACACGCGATTGGAAGTTTGCGTGTACTCTCTGAAACGATTCGGCGTGCCGTCCATCCGGTGGTGGGGCCCAACAAGCGTCCGTCAGGATGTGCGAGGATCGTACCGGAGACGGCGCTGTCCCGTGCCCGACACTACTTAGAGCAAATCAACGGCTAATTGTGGCCGGAGGCTGCGGCACAAGAACAAACAACCGAATCCATTGTTACACGACACGATCCTACATTAAATCTAAATCTTTTATATACATTAAATTCTGTATATACAATTTATAACTATATTTGAATAAAATAACATATACCATCAGTATCATATATAATATATATCAGTTATCAGTATTAATTAATAGAGTTTGATAAAAGTTTCGAGACGATCGGAGATGAAACTAACGATTGCTATAATAGTTTTAGCATAGTCTTGTTTTGAGGTGGTACTGTAATAAGAAATGCGGTCTTACCCGTTTCAACAGATATAATAATGATTAATTAATAATTAACTTAGAATTTAAGTTAATATACTTAACACAGGAACCGTTACCATCTTAAAAAACCCTTCACAATCGATATCACTGCAGCTGGTGTTTCTGCCGCCGAACAGTACTATGCAAACATAATTGTGTTCCGGTTTGAAAGTTGTTGTATATAGTGAAATTACTTAAGTAATAAGGCTACATATGTTTAAAGGTGACTAGCATAATCCAGGGAAACGTTGAGAGTATCATGTCACGAGAAAACTGACCAGATAAAGGGTCATCAGCGTTGCCACTATATGAATGCATTAGGAAGGCGGCAATCAGAGACGAATGGCGACGTATTGTTAAGCTTGCGATAAACACCTGAAGTGATGACCACGACCACTCGGTCAACAGTGATACCGACGAAGGAGAAACACAATATGGTGCTGTGTACATCATGTACTAAACAGCGCCACGTTGGTAATGGACAGACGTAGAACTTTCCACCAAGTGACTATCTCATTCGTTTAATCGCTTCGTAGAGTAAAAAATGTTTTTCTCACTTTGAAACTGATCATGAATCTATTAAGAAAAAACCACCGATCAAATGGAAATATACTATGACTTTCAGTGCTTATTTTGGACTTTGGGGGACCCGTGCGCATCATCCAGTAATTTACTTAATACCATACAAAGGCGTGTGGTTATATTTACTTTTTTACCTTACTTAACAGCTTCTTTAAATTGCAGTCTGTTGTTACTGTAACAAGGAAAAAAAATACAGTTTTACTGAGAAGATGAATCCATTTGGCGATGTAATTATACAAGTTGTAATCAACGTAATTTTTTTGTAACAAAATCCCAACTTTTTGTTAACCAAAGTTTTATACAACTTCTTCGGTACGTTTGGCTTCATACAGTAAGTATTTCTAAATATGTTCGGGAGCTTCAGACATAGTTTTCTTCCTGTTTGAACAGCCTAGTACAGTGGTCGGCGACCTTACGCAGGACTGGGTCTCTACCTCGATATATATACTATTATCTTCATAAGAGACCTTAAATTAATAACTAGATCATACAATTCTCACTTAGCCTCACTTTCTAAGGAATCGCAAGGCCAATGTTTACTTTAGCGGAGTTTCTTTAAGAAAAAAATTTATTTATTTATTCAACTAGCTATATTTTTAAATGAATATTATCTTATTCATATGCAGTTTGTGTGTCAGTTTGTTGCCGATAGCTTATTGGTTTGTTGCGCAACCGTACCAGCCAATGGAGTGATCCATATACCTGACTGCATGGAATTATCATTGTTAAATTCAAGTTCCAATTAAAATGGATAATAATTACAAGATTTCTATGTAAAACAACTGTTCATAAACTCATATATATTCACTGATTTTCATAACGATTAGTAATAATTATAAGATTGTTTATAAACAAAATATTCAATGATATAACAGCAGCCAGTTCTGTTTGCTGTCGGGATTTTACTAGTATATATACAAGTATTATATAAAAAATTTATTTCATTTATAGTTAGCTAAACTATAGATAATTTATCTACAACAGTAGCTAAATATATATGTAAGAAGATAGATATAAACCTTATCGAACAATGATAAGCTTTCGAGTATACCTTTAATCCGAAATAATATCTCTTACTAAAGTTAAAGCTAGTAAAATGGTTCTTTGAATAAATTTGAATGCTGATATGTATAAATCTGGTTCGTTTGGACTTAGTTGCCATTGTCCTGATACACCAACCCGCCGCGCCGACGACACGTTACACAAGCCTGTGTTAAATTCTTACGACAATTGCATTTCATGCAACTAGCCTAACGACGGTGAACAGTAAATCTTTAATTATATAAAGCGGCGGGTTTTTTCATCAGCATCACTCAAATGCTGGTAGCTAATGAGAGCATTCTTTGTCTCGCTGATTTGTACACGGCAGTATGCTCTATCTACGACATGCGAAGAGTTGGAATGGTGTGCACGATTGCGCGTTGGTCTGGGCCAGCGTAGCTTCGTAGAAGCTCCGTAATCGCCTCGTTGCCGCCGTCTCCCATGCAATCTCGTTACGTCGCTGCATTCCGTGTAATTGCAGCGAGTAACTCGGAATATTACGTTACCAGTGCATTCATGAGTGTATTGGCCCGTCGGGGACTTTTCCTTAACCTGGTATTTATTACCACACGCGTACCAGTTAAAATTAACGGAGACAAGTCGAAGTGTCCATTGCTAAATGCGGTGTACGAAATTCGCAACTCCAACTTGATTCATCCTTCCGAGAATAATGGCGGGCCCTGTTCGGCAAATGAAATCACCTAAGCAATAGTTAATGTTTGAATCATCGGCTTACAATAACATTGACAAAAATAACATTTAACCGTAATATAGCAACCGGCCCGTCAACCAAAACCACGATAAGTATTCCTTGAACAGTCGCACTGCCTACTATTTAGGCGCCACGTTAAATTATTTTATTTGACGTCACAATGAAACAAGGAAAATCATTTAAGTTATTCACCTAACCATTGTTCACTTAACTTTAGGTATGTTGAGATTGCCCAGTTATGGGCAAACTATATTTATATTTAAAATGACAAATTATTATACGATATACATATTTTCAATTGGAATGCAGTGTAGTTCTATAATTTAACCGGAATGGTCTGCTTCTTAAAGCGCTTCTTCAACTAGTGAAAGTTGGCGATCAGTGGTACAGTCCTTCCTGTCTCTGGTTCGGCGGAACAATTCGAAGGTCCTAGATCTGAGAGTCCATTCCCTGATATTCCTCAAGCATGATTTTTCTCCCCACATTTCGTTCTCCAGAAACTTTACCCATACTTTACTGGATTGGTATCGTATATCAAATAACATGTAAGCGAATAAGTTACACTTATGATAGTCTGTTACTGGAGACCGTCTATGTGGGTACCACCGCAGCGCCTATGGCAGTAGATAGACATTGCCGTGTTCCGGTTTGAAGGGCGTTGTAGTTAGTGAAATTACTGAGATAACAAGACTGAACATTTCGTGTCAAGGCGACAAGCACAATGTACAGCTTTTGTTATTATGAGCAACCGTATCACTTACCACCAGGTAACCGTACCGCTTGTCTCATCGCTTCGTAAAATGAAAAAAAGTTCAAATATCCCTAAACGCTATTAAAAAACCTTACATTCTTCTTGTATTAGTAGAGTTCCTAAGCAACGAGGAAATACATTAAGTAGAATATCGAGGGGTTTGCTACCATTTACCGGTGACTGAGGCTATCATTATCAAACCTTGGTCCTTGACCAACTTCATGGCAAGTCTCCAACAAATCATAACAACCAGTTGATAAATGGCAGCTGCACTTCAGATACGATACCATTGTTTCATGCAAGGCTTGAAGCTGCTTTAAAGTGACGTACTCTGGCCGGGTCTTCAAGTTTCCTTGCAGCTTTACGTGTGTCATAGTAGGCCATACATTCCAACGCGCAGTTTCATAGTAACGTATATCTCTCAATATTCATAACGGACCTAACCTATTGTTTCCCGCCGATACAACTGTCACGTACATCGGCGCCATATTGGAAGGGACGTGTCGCCATGCGTCCAAAATAAATCGGACCGTCGGTCTATCAAACGCGTCCCCGTCAGTGCGGGCGTATAACGAATCGGGGGGTCCGTCTACACCGGTGGTATTCTTGACCCAAAGAAAATTATGAATGTACCTGTTTAAGGTACGGCCGCGTCGAAAGCGGGCTACCGGCGGGTAGCGGTGTTTACCCACATACCAAAAATATATTTCACCGTGACTTATTTGACAGATAATTTTTAAACAGTTTTCACTGACCAAGTTAAACCTGTCACGTTAGGATTATGATGTGCCTTAAGAAATAACTTTTAACTTAATTGGTTTTTATGTGTGTGAATTTATGTTCAATACAAATTTCTTAAGTTATTACTAAATACAAAGTTTTATGAATTTTAAATTACTGGATGAAGTCACTCTTTGCCAGGGGTGTAAGTGGTTCCGCACAACAACTTACGGGAACCAAGCCAACATTATCTGTTCGTAGTGCACCCTGCTAATTAACAAACGAGGCTCTGGCTCCTACCAACCCGAATTGGGCCAGCGTGCTGGGAAATGACCCAAATCCTCCCATATTAATACCTATAGACGACGAGCTGTAATGCCCGGCGGTGTCGGAGGTCATGCTGATTGCAGCGCAGGACCGATCGATCTGGAAATTTCTGGTGGAGGCGTATGTCCAGCTGTGGACATCTATCGGCTTATGATGATGACTCTTCTCTATTTTCATTAACATCTATAAATTAACGACCTCTGCATTTAGTATGTTTCTATTTTATAACTAGTTATTCCTCAGCTGCTTTGCTGCTTGTAATACCCCGTTAACGCTATTTGAGGACAGAATTTTATAAAATCTACTCTTAATTGACTTCTATCTGACAGAAGTAATATTTCTATCAAATTTGTGTTTATGTACAGGGTGAAAGGTAATAGGTGTAAAAGATCTGGTGGGGCTAAAGTATAGCTCGTATCCTATCTATCAATGTACGGAATGTCCCATCCAAAAACAATGGTTCTGGAGTTATTAATTTTTTAAATATATTTCAAAAAATTCTCGATTTTCTAGGAAAAAATTCGATGATTTTATTTCTTACTTATTTTAATGTAATAATTATTGTTTAATCGTTGTTTTATTAAATTAAATTAATAGTCATCACTTAGAGGCTAAAACTTTTAAATTAGGTTATTTGAAAGTCGTGACAGTAAAAAATAAGGCGTCATACTTACATTTTTATTTAATCTTAAAATTAAATTTTCTTTGTAAAAAATACTTATAAAGCACATAGATAAGTACCTGACTTCAATACTTATCCGACAAGGTATAAGAAAGTACACAGTTTCTAAAATTTGTCTAAAATCTCCTAAGTATATAATGATAGATCAAATGGTAGATTTAAAATACATATAGTCCATATAAAGCATATAAAATGACTAGATAAATGAAATGGCGATATATAATATAGTTTATGGTATACTCACCTTGGTGTTTAAACACATAAATTATATTCTTCACTGGAGTGACCGACAGATAGATGTAACATAAGCAGCATCACAATTGAATTTACGAATAAATCATAGTGAATTATTTACGGCCATAAAATGTCTTTCTTTAGTATCCTTGATTTATAATCTCATGCGGGAAAAAACTACTTAATCTTATCAATGGGGAGCGAGTTTTTTTACAGACAACCATAAATGTTTACACAATGACGGACGGACAGATAAAGGAGAACCGTGACCTCAGAGAGTCTACTTCCGATGTGTGTGCACGAGCTTAGGTAACCATAGTGCTATTAACGCGTAAAATTAAATAAAAGTATACTTAAAAAGTACTTTAATAAAATGGCTTATGGTACTTAACGTTGGTGGTACGTATTAATGGATTACTATTACTGATTACTGTTAGATTATTGTTACCAGAATTGCCATTATTTAACCACTTGCTAGCCGTGATATAGAATTAGATTTGAAATTTAGACTTGAAATTTGTCAGAAATATTCCCGATCGACGGCAACCTGCCGCCTCCACTTTGCGGAAGAACTGCTCGATGTTATCCCGTTACCCTCGTGCATACTGTCGGAAGTGATTGGAATACCGTGTTAAGCTTTTTAGTCGGTTGGAGTCCGACACTATCCCGTTACCGGCCCTTGGTTCCGGGGTGTGTGTTCCGTTAGCATTTTGTTACAAATAAAAAATAAACCGGCCGCCTCCAAGCCCTTTTCCTTTATTAACACTCGACTATCTTCTGGAGAAGACATTTTGTAAAATCTTTTCTTAGCTAACCTCTAAACGGCAGATACAAAATCTAGCAAATTTTGATTGTTTGTTTAAAAATTTCGAAGATTTTGTGATAAGTCAATAAATCCCTGGATTTCTCCAGATTTGCTTCTGCAGAAGTATTATGATTTATTGTAACTATATTGTTTTCGTATATAACTAGTATTATCTAAACACAATGAATCAAGGCCGCTACATCTAGATATCCTATCTGGCAGGCTGGGCGCCGATACTGCGGTGTCGATAGACGGTGACCGTTACGCCGCTAATTAGAGATATTACGTGTGGCGATGGTGAACGTAATGTTAATTGATATTCATTAAATCCTTCATTAATTTTGTTTATGGACAGTATTAATTATAGCATCATAACAAGGTGGTCCTTGGTTCTGTTACAACCGTTATCATCACGATATCTTATAATAGTTTGTAATAAAATTGGTAACGGAATACCACTGTGCCAACTCATAAATGATTCTATTGCTCTAGAAAGCTATAAATAGCGAATCGCTGTAATTGAACCAAGCAACGCTCATGTCGCTGACTGAATTAGGTCGCGGCTAGGAGTCAACAGCGAATAAAGACAGAGCCAAATTCAATTCGGCAACGGAAGCAGCGACTCAGGGTTGACTCATTTGACACAAACCCAATTCGATAAAAGCTCGCCGGTTATTTTTAATTGTCATACAATAAGTTTGACTATGCGTCATATACATATGATAAGCCGTGAGTGTTACCAGTGATGAAATATGGAACTGAGACGTTGCTGTGGCTACTTACAATTCCTTACAAAAACACTCAAAGTCAACGTAAGGACCATAAAGAGAACTATGCTCGGAGTTTCTAGATCGAATTAGAAACGTGGACATCTAAAGAAGAATTAAGTCCACCAACAGTACAGCCCTAAAGATTGCTAGACAATGGGCAGGGCACATTGCATAAAGGAATAATAGCCGATGGGTCAGTAGAGAATGATGGGTTTGTACTGGTAAACGTAGAGATGGAAGGTCGGCCTCCCACGAGGTTGACTCACTATCCAGTTAAGGCCGCGGGGATTCGCAGAATGCTGGCGGCTTAAGACTGATTAGATTAAAGAAATTTGGAAGGCTTAAGCCCAATACTAAATGTATATGATGATGATGATGCATATGGGCTTTAAATGCATACCGCCGTCATTACCAGTTTGAATAACACTTTGTGCAAAGATCGTTACTTTATAATTTCAGATAGAGAATAAGAAGAAGACATATGTCTTCTTCTTTCATTTTCATGTATGAATATTAGCTACTACTCTCAAAATATTCATCCAGATTCCGGTCATCGTGATTTCTGTCTACTTTCTTATGCGTAGATTCTACAAACTCACACTTAACCAGAATGGTAGATAAATGGTCTTCATTATCTGCTCGAGAGTAGACTCTGAGTTTGTGCAGGTAGACTGCCTTCAAACTCTTTATTCTCACGTTGTAGCAGATGATTTTTATTACCTGCATAATATCAACAATCCATTTAGTCTGTCTTTGTAAAGAGAATATATATTTGTATAATATATATCTATGAAGCAAGCTGATACTTTGAGGAAACGCATTTTATATCAGGTCACAACGGAAGACCCACCGCTGTCTCGAAGAAGCCTAACGAAATCTCGTTTGCTTCAGAAATATCGTTTCTTGATAAAATTATAATAACCGTAAATCAACGGCTGTGTCGCTTTGCATAATGAGATTTATTGTTATCTAAGCGAATTAGCGGATCCGTCACCGTCACCGTCACCGCGGCCGATGGTACGACGTGACGGTGGTAGAAAGTTGATGGTAGGTCTCTGTCGTTGTTTATTGTTATTTATACGATCTCTCTGCCGAGTTTCCACGTTGTTGGGACATTAGCATTTCTAATAACATTTGGTTCGCATTACGTAAAAATTGTTAGGTTATAGAACTGATATTACCGAATCTTCGATGGTAGCAAGGGTGCAGTATTCATTATTATGATTTATACGAGAATGAAATAATTTTAATTTACTATTAATACTATTTATTTATAACAATGCGATGAAATAAAGTGGTCATTTAAGTGGTAATAATTCATCACTAAGTAACCGATTGCCACTAAAAATAAAACGTTAGTTTTTATATTGGCTGGTGTCAGTGTTTCCCAATATTTTATCCGTCTTGCACTTTACCCTTAGAACTTTTCATTTATGGTAACTACCACCTACTCCTAAAATTTACCTCGTGCTCCATAAGCCATGTCTTTTTATTCTCTGGCGCTTTAGTAAGTTATTAGTTGTAATGTTAATCTTAAACTGTAAATGGTGTTCCCCTACCTTAATGGGGCATCTTGGGTCGTTGGCGATCAGGATGGACGTTCTCATCGCTTTCTAAACGACCCTGAGGAGGACAATGGCTGGATGTGGTCCCCGATCTTTGATGTAGTATTCACGAGGTTGGTAGGGTCTACATAAAGCAGACGTCGGAACGGACTATCCCAGCATAGCGTTAGTGAGGCCGCGGTTGTGTTCCCAACGGAGATCCCGGGACCTCACTAAACGCCGAAGGTGACCACTGAGGGGGTTTTAGTGAGTAAAAATCTCCACATAACTCTGACTCCGCCCAGAAGGCAGAATATCTTTTCGAAGATTTCCCTCCCAAAACCAAAGAAAGGGTATGTATCTGGTACAGATTGAGAATAACCTTATCATTTCAAAATAATACGTCTCTTTTACAATTGCCACAAATTTTTTTTTAATTCGCCCAATTCGTACTCTGATACTGTTACTTAAGTCCTTCGCCTTGGTAGATATATACATCAAATAATACCTTATATCATTTAAGTAACTCAACGTAAATGGCTCCGTACTCGCTGGATTACATTCCTTAAAACTGTATCAATAAAATTTATTATTTCGTTTACTCAAAAATGTATCGAAATAAATATTAAATTTAATCACTCTGAATCCGGTGATAATTAGTTCGTAAATTATAAAAGGGGTAATGACTTTTTTCAAAAATTTTTATCGCCCGCATTCTTTATACTTTAATTATGCGAATTCGAAAAAACCGTAAGTTTTATATGTAATTCGTATTATATCCTTATTTTAACATTGATATCGATTTGTAAACTCCGATATATATATTAAATTTAATTAAATGTCATCATCAGCAGATAGACGTCCACTGCTGGACATAGGCCTTCTCCAAAGATTTCCACATCGATCAGGTAGGGCATTCATATAGTGGGATTCGAGCCATTTCGCAAGCTGGTCCAGTGCGGGTTGATGGGAGCCAGAATCCCGTTTGTTTCTTAACAGGATGCATCACGAGCAGGTGAGGTTGGCTTGGGTCACGTGAGTTGTTGTGAGGGGACCCTTACACCTGTTATATATATATAAATATACTTATGTATATGTATGTTTATATATATATAGGAGATATTCACCTATGTAGAGAACCATCACTATATCCCTGAAGCCGTAAGGCCTAGATACTTGACATTTGATATGAATTTTCCTTTTGCTGAATACAGATCAGTTAAGAACAGATTTTACTAAATTACTTCCCATAAAGGAGTTATGAGGATGTTACGTCCAGCAAAGCGGGCAAGGAACAGCTAGTATAAATTTATCTGTCCCTAGTTTTAGATAAAATTATATTTTACGGATTTTATTGGATTTATTTCACTATCGTGACGTTTCGAGCGGTTTGCGACAGTCGTGGTCATGCTCGAGGTCTTATTATTAATCAAATTGAACCAAACACCAAGCACACCACTAGAAGACCTCAACACGCTATGAGCTCATTCTACGTAGATCGGACAACAAATAATAATTATTAAGTTTTAGGTACTTCGTGACAGCTATGACATCGGAACATCTATCAGCTCATTCCTGCTGCATAGCGGTCGAAACATTGGGATGATAAAAGAAATCAAAATAGCAAAATAAACGCAATAAAATCTTTAAACTTCAGTTTTATCAAATGTTTAGTATTCACTTAAATATAAGAAATAGTTGAATTATTATCTAGGCCATTAGCTTATATTAAATAAGCACATGTTTTATTTGGGTACGTCTATATTTTTATCGGAAAGGATATTATCAGAAGATAGACGTCGAATGATGGATATAAGCCTCAACCAAAGATTTCCACTCCAATGGGTCCTGTTCCTGTCGAGAATCATATATATGTACACGTAATTTATATATATATATATATATATATATTTAACATCACTAGCATGGGAACCGCATACACTCCTATAAACAAACCGTGGTCACCGAAAACCAGCGATACCAAATTGAGTGACCTTCCTGTTTATTATTGGGGTAAATAGACTTACGTCCTATGTCTCAAGGTGACTAGCGCAATGTGGTGCAATGTCTCCCATCTTAACTAGAACCACATTGTCATGGGCAAGTGTATCACTTACCATCAGGTGAATGTTTTGCTCGTCTCGTCGGTTCGTTGAATGAAAAAAATATATTTTCTCTCTTTAGTCCTTCTATGCAGCACGCTGCTGTGAGCCTGGGTTCTTTTTTAAAAATAGTTTGAATACAATTGTCCTAGGGGTTGAGGCCGACACATGTTTTATAATTGCGTGCAAAAAAGCGGCATGCGACGAAATGCGGCCCGACGACAATTCGTCGCAGCGAATGCGGTGCAGTAAAAAACAAACTCACCAGCACCATCACGCATAGCGCAACGGCTCGCCTATTAACATTCCCGCTCGCGAACAGCCGACTATTTAGAGCGCCAGCGAACCTAGTGCGAGCCCCCGGCACTACCCGTACGGTTAATGCAAAAATAACCCCGGAATCAGAAGTACAACGGGTGGTAAATCTCAGTTACCGTAGATATTCACCGCAACGCCTATTACTGTCGACAAACAGTACTGTGTAGGCATTATCATGTTTTAGATGGGCTTTGTAGTTGCCGAGATTACTGAAGTAACGTAACGTCTTCTCTCAAGATGACGAAAATCTGGTGCTGTTGTATAACATCCTACCTAGCGCTAAGTTGTTGTGGGCGGAACGCTTACCATCAAATAAACGTCTTACCCGTCTCATCGATTCGTCGAATGAAAAGAGAATCCTTTCTTCCAGAATATATGTTTTGACCTCCTAAGATCAGTCGATACTTCCAGTGCTTTAGATATAGTCAGGAGATCAAGAGAATAAGTTATTTTATACTATTTCTTTAGTGGAGAATTCTACAAGGTGTAATACCATTATCTGCGGGGACAGTAGAAGAGTTATGTGCTCCCTTCTCAAAGCTTGTGGTCGGAACAACGAAAGAGGCCTCGAAAAGCTCGCGTCAGGGGATGGAGCTTAGCTTTTCTACACCATCTGAAACCTGCAACTTAAGGTTTGGGAACTGGTCATCCTTGAATCTTACCGAAACATGTGACTATCGAAAATTAAATGCTTTTAATTGTATCTATATAAAAGATCTTTCTTTCTATGAATAAGTGCGCAGTGAAAAATTTGTTCTGCCGAACCAAAGGCAGAAATGACTGTACCACGCTGATTGTCAACCTTCACCGGTTGGAGAGGCACTTTAAGAAGAAAAAGAAAAACTTTATTTTCTAAACTTTTATTTCGACAAACTTTGTAGCAGTGTATATTTATTAGTAGCAAATGTGTTTCTATGAAACGCACCGTCCCACGGTATGACTTTTGAATATTGATGTTCAAAGTTTTTGTTATAACTACTGAGAAATGGCTTAATGCCTTCAATACATCAATAAATTAAAGGTTAGTTATAACAATAAAAAGCTCAGGTACTCGCTACAGTCACGGGCTACTGAATGTTTCATACAATTTATCCCTAAACGACCATTGGTTCCCTAACCCTATTATAAAATGTACAATTGTTAATTTAATCTATATGTATATATATAGGATATATCAGAGATTCATTGACTCATCACGAGATCTCCGAAAGTATTATACATGAACACTTAAAATTTGTTAGAGATATTGCTCTTGCTATCTAGAGGTTAACTAAGAAATTAATTTTACAAAATTCTTTCTCTAAAGTGGGTTGCGAGGATGTTAATAATAGTAAGGGCCCGTAGGTTGCCACCGGAAGAGATTATTTCTGACAAATTTCAAATATCATTCTATATCAAGGCCAGCAAAGCAGGCGGGGAACAGCTAGGTAGATTTTATTAATAAAATCATTTAACTTAAATTTATATGTATCCCTTAAGTGATCCTCATCATCACAATCGATGGACGAGGATCTCTTCTTTAGTTCGGATTGTATCCTAATGTTTTAGTTTTCGATTTAATTTTATGCTTCTTGAAAAAAAAATATTGGTATTCCCTTTTTCTATAAAATGTATAAAATTTTTATTCCGTCATCATGATAAAAAAAAATTACATGGTAACTAATTTTGTGAGTTACATATTTGTTTAATTCAATAGTAAATGAAATGCGTGGCCATAACAACATGTCGTTAATTAGAATGATATACACATCTCCATATTAATTTCAACTGTTATGATGTTATGTATAATTTCCCCCAGTAATTTCACTAGCTACAACGCCTTCTAAACCGGAACACAGTAACATTTGCACACTGCTGTTTTCCAACAGAAATAGGAGCTACTTAGTATCCGTCAATTGAGACCAACATATTATAAATATTAAGTGTTTACAGATATAAAATGATAAAAATCTTATTTAGCCTTCGTTTTCTGTTACCATCGACAGTCACCATCAAGTTTCCAAACAATGACTTAATATTTTGACAGAAGTGCATTAACAGCTTGCTGTTAATATTGCCGTTCGTAGAAAAACCTTAGAATAATTACCTTTTGTTTTTTATTGCAAGTCGAATACAATATGATTGCGGTACGCGAAAAAAAATTAAAGTTGACTCGAATTTCTGAGAAGGCGGTCATTTTGACCTTACACACAATAAAAACAATATAAAATATATGTAGATAAACGAAAGAAATATTAATAATTCTCAATCAAGTATTGTTTTTTGCTGTGAAGGTTGAATAGATTACAAATCAAGTATATTTGAACTAGCTGTTGACCGCCCGCTTTGCTTTGCTGGCCGTAATATAAAATTAAACATGAAATTTGTCAGAAATAATCCTTGATAGCAACAGCAACCGCTAATTGAATTTCTATAGCAACCGTTACCATAGCAACCGCATAAATAATACGAAATGAAAATGTATATAAAAGTTAATTAGAAATAAAATGAAGAAGGATCTATGAAATTCAAAAAGGAAATAGCCTTGTCATGTCGATACGTTCACTAGTTTTCACGTGATTAGCCAACAAAGGACGCCCATTTTCATTATATATATATGCATCTTAAACGTTAATTAATGTTTGATTAATTTTATTAGTTTTTTTTATTCAATTAAGCGATGAGACGTATCGGACGTTCATGTGATGGTAAGCGGTACACCCGATGGTAGTGATGTTAACAACGTGGCGCTAGGATGATATAAACTGCACCACAATGCGCTCGTCGTCTGAGACATTAGATGTTGAATCTCGTTACCTCAGTAATTATACTAGCTACAGGGCCCTGCAAACCGGAACACAGTAATGTTTGCACAGTACTGTTTGTCGGCTGCAACAGGCGCTGCGGTGGTACCTACCTAGATGGTCTCCAGCAACAGAGATCTACAACCACTACATTAAACCAGTTACATTCCGATAGTAACATATGATACATATATATTCAAGGTATATTCTACATACTTTTTCTATGAATTACCTTTAGATTTAAGGTAATTTTTTTTTCATACAATATGAAGTACATAACGTTGATTATTTATCTCAGTATATATATATATATATATATCTTTTTGAATGTAATTAATAAAACTTACAAATCAATAAACAAAACATAACTTTGTTTTATAGGGTATATTAAAAAATACATAAACTCAAATATACTTAACTAGCTGTTCCCCTCCCTCGGCCGCTTTGCTGGTTGTAATATATAATTAGATTTGAAATTTGTCAGAAATATTCCCAAGGCCCTTATCATTATTAACACCCCCGCATCTCTACTCCGTTTACGTCTATTATAGTTTCGGAGATCTCCTGATGAGTCAATGAAACTCTGCATATCTTCTACATATATAGATTTATATTATTTTCTAAGTTTGTTAATGTTCCTTTTTTTTGCCTACCATTTGGGTTGATTTGCTCAATTCATAATTGTTTAGTAATAATCAATGAAGGTGGATTGATTGTTAGATCTTCACAAGGCTTATGACATCTATGACGTGTATTATTTAAAACAGTTAAGTATTCTTCAAATAGAAAGAAAGGCTACCGACAATGGGTGACGCCGGCTTAATGGCCCGCCGCCGGTAACAAAAGAAACCAATTGTCAATAACAACCACCAGTTTACAGCGACATCTCTTATCGCTTTATTGTGTAAGTGCTAAGGTTGAAAGTCGCCTCTATTGTCATCAGCTGATGATAGGTCGATGATAATTTCTATTGACGTAGAAAGTGAGCGAAGTGAGTTGTTCCCAACGATTGTGTGGAAAGTCAACGCCGGCGGTTGTACCGCGTAAATGGAAAACGCTTACCGCCGAGTGAAAACTGTCGTTTGTCGGCTATTGTTTGATATTTTCCTTCGACATGCTTTAAATAGGATTGATTTATTACCCTTACAAACTACGGCAATGGTAATAAATCAGTTCCATGTCTATGTTCGAAAACCTTCATATATATAAAGAACTTCCTAATTTCAATAGAGAAGATGGTTAACTACTACCACTGGTTTAGGGTCTGTATACCATTAGAAGTATTACGAAAATTTTCGGAGAATCCTATCTGCCTAGATCGTATTGTATAACTATGTCGTTAGATCATCTAACATTTCAGTCCTCTAATTACTGTTGTTGCTGTAAAAAAAAATACATCGGGGTAGTGAATAAAGAAATAAACTCTAAAAAATGCCTAAGTTCAATTCGTTAAGTGATGTATGTAAGAAGAGGAAGTAAGAAATATGATGGAAAGTTAGGATGAAAGATAATGAAAAGTATAAATGAGAAAAGAGAATATAAAAAATAAAAGATTAAAAATAAGAAAGAGAGTAATCAGCAAAGAAAAGAAAAGACCCTGACCCGACGCACGCAGGAGACGCTTTAAAGTCCTATTCTTGTAGCTATAAGTCAACGGTGCAATGACAGTTTTGAAAACATGTCACTTGATTAGTACAATAACTTAACAATTTTCAAATCAATCTACTTCTATTAATTTGGGAGTCAACCTGAGAAACCTTTAAACAGCTGTCAAAATATCTATAGGAAGAAGGAAACCGGATCCAGTATGTTAATAAGAGTTCACTGTAATCTGTTGACAATTGAAGCAATAGGCTTCTGGAAAAATTTAGAATCGGCATTTTTAGAAGTTCTCTGTACTTTTAGTTTCAATCATATCGCATCGTAGTCGTAATGCAGTCGGTACTTTAGTTACCCTAGAGCTCAAAATAGGTCCATCCAGCGACATTGTTAATGATATATTTTAAACAATATTTAAATGAATCATCATCAGCCTTTCTTAATCCACTGCTGGATCTATATCAAAGCCGATGCCTTTCCCAATATGTTCTACCAGCTACAGTCCCCAGCTTTTCGCCTCCAACCATTTCCCGACCGCTCTTGCGATATCGTCAGTACATTTCGGGGAAGGTCCTGTCCTACACCACTGCGTCCTATATGCGGCCTTCACTCGAAGATTTTTCTTCACCATCGGCCATCACTCACAATACAGACATTTTGAATGAAACAGTTATATAAAAATTTTGTTTAACATTAAATGCAACTTTATTTAAACTAAGTATGACCATATAAAAAATAAAGTGACCGTCTGTACTTAATGGTGGTTTCTAAATAGCATGTCGTTATTGCAATAGCTCGCGTGGGCCACAACTCTCGGCCATCAGGCACAATAAATGAAGCTGTTATGTTTGCGGTTAAGGTGTATTCACGATTATAAAATCAGGCTACGCACGCGGTACTATTAACTAAAGGTTCAACATTAACATGAATGAAATAAAGGTTTACTTCGATTTAGTTTAACCGTTAAGATCTGAGTCTACTACTGCCGTTAGTGTATACATAACCTGCGAGATTTCGTATTTGTTTTCTCACAATAATCGTTTCTACCTTATGTTCATGGTTTGTTTGTTTCATCGCCGATTTGAGGGAAAGTTTAGGGTCCATTACGAATGTGTCGGAGCGATTTTTTTTTTCGCAATCATTGCATTTCAACGACCGCTTTATTTAATGAATCGAGCGCAATTATTACGTCGCCAACACAACCGGTCCGTAACCACACACAATATCTGGAACGTTCATTATTTTATATTTAATTGTTTGTAATAAAATATGATTAGGTTGGAATATATATTTTACGATTGCTATTTGCTCCTAACACTAAAGCGAAATGATATTTTCTAATTTACGAGCATTAACGGAAACCGGCGGTCGGGCGGACGCTCGCAATTAGCGGCACTTAAAGGGTTTCCGTGCAAATCTTGATAATGGAAACCTCGGCGCCTTGTGGCCATGCCGACCCATTCGACATTCGCCCGTGGGCCGCGGGCCCTTGGGTCGCGATTCACTCGCCAGCAGCGCACAGATAAGTCATTGGAAAGTGAAATGGGAGCGCACCTGACGTCGGTTAGTTGCTTTCTTTACTTCTCGTTGCTCTTTTTGATTCAGTGAGAGTGGTCTAGATTCGATAATTGTGCCGGTAGCGAGGCCGTGACGCGCTGCGCCTTAACGAGACCCTGCGCCTTTAATATTTTTAGGCAATTCGCTATGGCCTCAACACTTGCATCCCCTTACTACTAATATCTACTGGAAACAGGTTAGGTAAGTAATCAGTCTACGTTGGTAATAAAGGTATCGCAGCTCTTATTTCTGCCACCAAAAAGTACTTTATAAACTTTATTATGCCTCGGTCTGAACGGCGTTGTAATTAGCGAAATTACTGTGGTAATAACATAACATCTTATGTCTCTGTGTATCATCCTAACTAGCGCCAATTTGTTATGGGAAGGCATGTAACATATTGTCAGGTTAACGCTGGTCATTCCGTCGATTAAAATAATATTTTATATCGTCTGTTTGTATAAATAGTTTACATTTAAATTCAGCTATTACTAGTAATTGACTTGAGGAAATATAAAGAACAAGTTAACTGTTTATAAATAATAACTGCTTTGCTATATTTCCGGAATTAACTCCAGTAAGATGATTACATAAAATATTGAAAACTTTGTAGTAGACGAGTATACTTATGGTGATCTTAAAACTTTTACAGATTCCATTATATACACATATGACCTGAGGAGATCCCTTTCCTTTCTTTTGTCACTAATTGGTTAACCGAATTCGAAAACAGCTTGTCTCTTTTAAACAGAGTGCTTTTTTGTTTTCGCTTTAGTGTCGTTTTCTCTATATATGGATATCACGATTTTATCGGCGATATCTTAACTTTCGTTCGTCTTACGTGTAATACCACAATTAACGATTCCGCGTCGCTCCAAAAAACATCCTATCATCTGTCAGGCGATTCGAACCCGCGAAAGTGTGCGTGATGCTTTAAAATTGACACCAAGCTCTGCACTGCACTGTCCCGCATACTTCAAGCACTGTTTATATGTCTAAATCTACCTATTAATAGGAGATTTCCTCCTATGTAGAGACTCGTCACAATATATCTGAACCATTAGGTTTGGAGACTTGAAATTTAGTAGAAATATATCTTTTGCCGGGTAGGTCAGCTAAGAAAGGATTTTATAAAATTTCTTTTCCAGAGGTAGTTGTAGGGGTGTTGAGACCAACAAAGCGGGATCCTTACTATATGTGTACATGGAAGAAATCCAGGAATTTATTGACTAATCACAAAATCTCCGAAATTATTTGACTTAAACGTTCAAAATTTGCTAGATATTGCTTGTGAGGTTTAGAGGTCAGCTAAGAAAGGATTTTACAATTTTTTCCCCGGACAGAGTTGTGGGGGCGTTAATAATGGGAAGGGGTCAAGAAGGCGGGGAGTTATTGCCGAGCGGGAATATTTCTGACAAATTTCAAGTCTAAATTTGAAATGAAATTCTATATTACGGCCATTAAAGCGGACGGGGAACGATTAATGTTTATAAGGCAATAAAATTATTTTCATTTATTTTAATATTACAAGAGAAAGTCTTTTTCTACATAAAGTAATGACGTTGTGATAGTAACGATGGAGCAGAAAAATCGGAAACAAAACATCGATGTATCGGAACCGGGTAAACGAGCAAGCTCATTAAACTTCCATATAGTTTAGCCGTCGCCGTGATTCCATCAATATCATCGAACCATTGTCGTGTTTTTGCCGCTTTCATATCGCATTGTCGCCGGCGTTTAGAAAGCGAGGCTTGTTGATTTTTCCACTATTCTTGCTCGCACACAGTAGCGGTGCCTTTTTTATCGATTCGTTACAGTTTTACTTTTCACGGAAAGTACTCTTTAAATTTCGTAATATCAGATAAAACGGCCCCCGACGTCCAGCGGTTATGACCGGATAAGTGATTTTATGTCAGCACTTATATATTTAAAGAATTTTTATAACTATATGAAATATGATCGTATTTTACTTCCTTTTATATATTTTATATACATATATACGATCAGGGGTGTAAGGGGTATCGCACAACAACTCACGGGGCTCAAGCCAACCTCACCTGCTCGTGCTGCACCCGGCAAATCAACAAACGAGGCTTTGGCTCCAACCAACCCGTTTTAAGTCAGTTCAGTGGGAAATGGCCTAAACCCGCCTATATGAACCCCTACAAATGTAGATATCTTTGGGGGATGCCTATGTCGAGCAGTCGACGTCTATCGACTGATAATAATTATGATATACAGTAAGAAAATATTTCAAAAAGGATACAACTGATTCATTTCTTATCATTAACTCCATTCTAGTGAGAGGACGCTGCAACTCTTACCAGTGGGAATTTATTACTCACATGACATAGTTCCTAAATGTGAGATTTGTTTGAAAAATTGTGTTGTTTGAATATTTTAGTGTGACGAATCAAATTGAAGTAATGATTTTGACGCCATCTTTCATCCATATCAGGTGACAGACGTCCGCTGCTGGACATAGTGCTCCCCCAAAGATCTTCACCTCGTTCGGTTCTGCGCTGCCCGCAACCAGCTGCTTCGTCGCCATTCGAGGACTTTACTGCCCCGTCGGCTGTCAGTTCTACGAGCGATATGTCGTGCCCATTACCACTTGAGCCTAACGATCTTTTGGATTATGTTGGTGACCATAACGTCATCTTTGTTGTAGTGTAAAACACTCTATTTCTTTTAAAACTTCAATATTGCGTAGCTGTAGAGTATATAATAGACAGTAATAATTGATAGTTAGGTCTCACACGGACGTAATGAAGCTTTTTACGAAGACTTTCTCCTCACTAGTCAGTATCATTAGCGCGCATGATTACTGAATCTCAGCTAGTTAGCAGACCTGACGGCGCCCGTATAGCGGCATCGATGAAAGTGCAAGCGATTAGTTCCCACGCCCCCACCTTCCTCTCCCACGACATTCCCCATGATACCTTAAAATGGGAATGATACGAACATAATGACTGATGTCTTAACACTACTGCTTTACAGATTTCTTCATTTCTTTGTAGAACCAAACTGATCTCTTTTGACATACCTTACCCGAAAACTCTGTGCACATCCCCGGGGGCAGATCAATAAAGGAGATACTGAATCTGCTAAGAGGATTAAAAAAACCCTGTCATCTATCCAAACGTTATGTAGCCTACAGCATCGAACCAAGGACTTTTGATGTGTGTGTCCTTGCGCAACGAAGGCAAGTAAAATACCTTATAGGTGCCCACAGTGACGGAGTATTAGTCTATCCAATTTATTGTTCAAGGCTCATGTCATATCTAAACGTATTAATGATAATTACACAGCAAGTAGGATGTGCATAATTGCGGCATCAAATAAATCATTTAGCGGCGGTGTGTTAGCCAATCGATCGGATACCAGGCTGAGACCTTCACGCTTCCTGCGGCCCGACGCCCACCGGCAATCAGCTCGCCGGCTATAACGAAATTTAGAATTGATTAAGTGGTACGTCGCCGTAATGCGAGGCTTAATGCCGCCGTTGCTTGATATAAATTATATCATTGGCGCGGCGCATTACCTCCGGACTGGGGGCCTAAGTTTAAAGCTGAAGCTGTACACTCCAGCGAATGATGGTAGTAAATAGAACAAGTTACAATGGAACGTTAAGACTTCACCGACGGAAGAAGTTGCGAGTAGGTAAAAGAGAGTCACTATGAAAGAAACAGTTCCTTATTTGTTGACGGCGTGTCCAAAAAATTTAATCAAGATATGAGCAGAGAGCAGGGTCAAGGACAGATAAAGATACACATGAGCTAGATATCCATAAATTCGTTGAGCAATCTCGAGAATAGATAAGTAACCCTTAAAATTTAGTAGAGTTAATGCTTTTGCCGTTAATAGGTCAGCTAAGACTGGATTTTACAAAATACCCTCCCCAAGAGGAGTTACGGGGTGTTACGGATAACAAAGCGGGCGGGGAACAGCTGGTGGAAAAGAAATTAGTCAGAAAGAAGTTTGGGTGAAAAACATAAGGGTAAGAGTATAGAGTAAGTGATGGTAGATAACATAAGTAAAAGTATAGTTATAAGTAATGTAAGAATATAAGTAAATAAATGACATTGCTTGAAAGACTGACGGTTGATGGGACAGCGAGGTCCTTGAATGGCGACTACGCATCGGAAGACGCAGTGTTAGCAGGTCCTCAGTAGTTGGTCCGTCAATTTAGTTAAGGTCGAGGGAAGCAGCTGGTTGACGGCAGCGCAAGAACGATCGAAGTGCAGATCTTTGGAGGAGACCTATGTCCAGCAGTGGACGTCTGTCGGCTGATGATGATAATACAGTATAATTATTTTATTTTACAACCTTACCTCGGGCATTTGTAGGCCTGGGCTACATTCCTTTTTGTATTAATTACATTGTCATTTGTTTTACCTTCATTCTCTTCTTTCCTCCAATTCTTCTTTTGTACGGTTCTTATCTTTCATTCTTTTGTCTCATGTATCCTTCATTCCATTTCCTTCTTTCATACTTCCTTTAAATGAATGGACACACAATCTTTATTTATTTTAGTATTCGTATTTATACTTCCTAATACATTATTATCTTTGGTCTTATCACTATACATTTAGTTGCTGACATTTTTTCTTGTCTTTATTATTATTTTTATACATACTTACACTGCTTTCTTTACATTTATCATTTGCTTTACATCCAGTATAATATTATCGAAGTCCACTCTAACAGCTTATGACTTGTGCCGGTTGTGGGTACAATAATAAATAACCCGAGCGCACCGATTCTATAGGCGAGCGGTTTTACGCTTGCCCGCGACAAATTTATGTCCGCTGGGTGGTTGGCTGTATTGGTATTAGAACATTATACTTAGAGCCAAACGGCCTGTGCGGGATCAAAGCTAATGCCAACATTATAAGCTTACTTCAGCTTTTATCTTTTCCCAGCTTCACTTCACTCTTCTTAATTTTAAGTGCTGGAATGGCGAGCCCGCATTGGAAAGCGCAGCGTCGGCACACCCCTCATTAAATGGACAGACGACATAAAAAGAATCGCTGCAAGCCACTGGATTCAAACAGCCCACGACCGTGCTGTGTGGACTACAAGAGATCTATGTCCAGCAGTGGACGTACATCGGTTGAAATGATGATGATGTATCAACACTGATCCAAGCGATACTATAATTAAGTTACAATGTAAAAGGGAATTATCTAAATCATATCTTCTCTTTCTTCAATAGTTAGTGGTAGGTCTCTGTTACCGGAGACCAATCTAGATGAAAATATTACCGTGTTCCGGTTTGAAGGGCGATGTAGTTAGTGTAATTATACGGGTATCGAGATTTAATATCTTGTATCAAGGCGACGAGCACAACCCGGTGCAGTGTATAACAATCTAAGTAGCGCCATGCTATTATGGGCAGTATCACTTAATATCAGGTGAAGATTCCGCCCGTCTCGTCGCTTCGTTAAAAAAAAAACTATCGTTTTCCATTTTGAAATACTTTTTGGAGAGTCAATGAATTGGTATGAAGAGACTTCTTATCATCGCATAGTGATGAGCACGACGTGGTGTTGTGTATGTTATCCTAACTAGTGTCAAAAATGTAGTAAAATAGTTTCGAAAACAGGCTCATATTATTAGTTACTACTACTACTACTACTACTACTACACATTTTAGTATTATCTCTAAGTTAGTGTTATATGAGTTAAGCTATGTCTACGTTTTTTTTTTCATTCAACGGGGCGACGAGACGAGTGGGACGTTCACTTGATTGTAAGTGATACGCCTGCTCATAACAACTTTGCTCTAGTTAGGATGTTATACACTTGACCTGGTTGTGCTCGTCTCATTTGCAAGTAAGATAGTGAATCTTGTCATCTCAGTAACTTCACTAGCTACAGCGCCCTTCAAAACGCTACAGGGTAATATTTGCACACTACCGTTTGTAGACGGAAGTAAGCGCTACAGTAGTACCTACTTAGACGGTATTCAAGAGACCTACCATCAGTAAAACATAGAGCAGTGACGAAGAGCATAAAGTCCCAGGTTCAATTCTCAGACCTAGTTGCAGATTTTGATGTTAGGGTTTAAAGGTAATCAGTGACCTTCTCCATCTGTTTCCTATACCTAAGTTTAACGAGCAATGAAACTGTAGCTGTAGCTATTTCCAAACTGTAATTTACTGTAGCTATTGTCGTCAAACGGTGCGCGCCCCGATTTCGCCGCTGTGCCGTAAATATAGCGCGGAGTTGTCATAAATAAATGTCACCTCCGTCATGTTCGGAGCCGATTAGGTTTCGTCAGAGCCCTAGGTTTTGAGCAGCCTATAATGATAAGCTGTAACCGGAGAACACAAGTTCACACAAATAACTGTGGGGCGGTAAGCAGTAAATTCATCAAAGAGACATGAAAGAGCAACATTTGAAGTTAAATAAAAATGTTGAGATCAATTCATGAAAATTATTACTGGGGTAGATCTCTGATGCAGGAGATCGTGTAGGTAGGTACTACCGCAGCGACAAATAGTTGTATGCAAACATTACTGTGTTCCGGTTTGAAGGGCGCTTAGTAAAATTACTGGAATAACGAGGTTCAACTTATTAATGCGGCGAGCATGTGGTGCTGTATTTATCACCTTACTATCTACGATGCTCTCCTGGTAGCCGGAGATAGGACAGCATGGCGAAACATCATAAGGACGGGAGTGATGTGCGAGTGTGAAGGGGTGGAAGTAGTCATAACCCTCAGACACTAGGAATACGATTTGAAGAGGAGCGTATTCAATTACCATCAGATGAACGTCTCGCTGGTCTCGTTGTTCCGTTGAATTAATAAAAGATAAAAGATGAGGGAGTCTTCTTTAAAATTATAAAACTGTCAGACTTTTCTTCTGGAGACCAGATATTACTGCCGTTATGCAAGTGGATTATATATATTATTGTATTCAGTATTTTTTTTATTTCTTTCACCTGATGGTAAGTGAATATACTTTATATGATATATAGCACCACATTGTGTTCATCCTCTCGAGACATAATATGTTGTCTCGTCACCTTATAAATTTAATAAGTTACAGCGCCCTTCAGACCGGAATACAGTAATATTTGCACTCTACCGTTTAGCGACAGAACCAGGACTTATGGTAGCTACCTAGATAGTCTCCAGCAACCGAGACCTGTAACAAGTTAAGAACTAGAAACGCCACTATAACTGATGTTAATACTAATAATACAACGGATGGTGATGAGATTAAATATTTTATGTTTCATAAACTTTATATGATGCTGTGTATACATCCTGAAAAGCACATCATCCTTACAGATAAATCTGATGTTTTTTTTATTCAAGGAAGGGTCAAGACGAGAGGTATATTTACCTGATGGTAAGCGACACTCCTGCTCATAACAACGTGGCGCTTGATAAGATTGTATTCACAGCATTACGTTGAGCTCATCGCTTGAGACATAAATGTTAAGGCTCGTTACCTCAATAATTTCACCAGCTAGAGCGCCCTACAAACCGGACTACAGTAATGTTTACACAGTAATATTCCGCGGCAGAAATAGGCGCTGCGGTGTACAGTGAGTAAATTTTAGTCTATCTTTTGGATTTTATCGAGCGCTGTGCACCTCCGTGGTATCAGTTAGAGTGGGATAGAGATGATGTTTCGCTGATAATGCCAGCAGTTTCCTCGGCGTAACAGTAATCTCCGATTCCCGGCGGTGTGTAGATTTTAATGTAGATTCTAATAACGGTAGGGTAAAGCGACGTAAACAACGTCCTCGGAGACGATAGGGATCTCGGTCCGCTTCGGATTCGATCCGCAAGGCATTGTCGCCGCGGCGGCGGCTAACGGTCGCACCAGGGGCGACCGGTTCCGCAGAACCCTGACACAGATATCCCGCCTCCGTTTGTTGATATGGGGGAAAGCTACCGGGCGCGTCCGGACTCCGGCCCGCCGGACCCCGTGCCATCGCCTACATGTAGGAATTAATGCCGGAAACGGACAGCTAAGTTGAAACGGTTAATCCAGTTTGTTTTTTATTTTGGATAGTTTAATACAGATCTGTTACTTGGTCTACATTAACTTACTTTTTTATTACTAACTGGATTAATTATTCTTATATCCTTCAGCATTACAATGGAATCTCGAAATGACGAGTATCGTATGTTGTCTTTGTATAAACTCTGATAAGTTAATCCAAAATTTAACCAATCTTATCTTGTGCTCTAGATTAAGATGTGCTTCTTAATCATCATCAGCCAACAGCCCACTATCGGCCTCCTCCAAATATCTCCTCTCTTCGAGCCTTCACTGCCAGTACCCAACGTCATCTCGCGACCTTAAATATTCCTCATATCACTGCATCATCACTATGGTTATATCTGTACCATAACATTTAAAAATTTCCAGCTTCTATAATAATCGTGATTTTGTGATACTCAAGTAATTTTATCATCCAACTTAAAGGAGATCTTGTTGTATCGCTAAGTGAACGTTTAGCATATTTTCAATTGTCGATTCTGGATGGTCTCCGCAAGTGGTGGTAGTCGGGTGGTAACATTGTGACCATTTCGACGGCCCGTTTCCCAAGCGGCGATCCTCATTAAAACGGTGAGCGGCGAGGGCAATAGACCTTTTATATTCGCATTAGCCTGCGAACAGACGGACAGATGTGTCGTTGAACGTTACAACGAGATCGGTCCATCTAGCAGCGAAGGGTTAATGCTACTTCTCTCTTATTCCACCTTCTCATTACTTTCTCTATCACTAACTGCAATCATTGTGATTATGTTTTGAAATTACATTAAAACCTCTTTGCAGCGGAAGAAACATCGCAGCAGTTAGTTCTGATGGTAGATTACTTGTTAGGCTTTAATAATGCTTCAGCAATTTTTTTTGTTATACCTTATTAAAAAAAAAATCTTTCAAACTGCATCTTGAATTTCACAAGTTTATTTCTGTTTACTCTGAATTATGATTTTATTGGAATATGCCTAAGTTGTGAATACTGCTTAAGTTTTTGTATCACCCACCATAGATCTATATAAAATAGTAGTACTAGAAATTTTAGGATAAATTTTAATATGTTGTTTGTATCGTCTCCATCATGAGGTGCCTTCTTCAGACTAAAGGTTGACGAGACTGAACTATGGGTAAACCAATAAGCTGCGGTAATAATCTAAATTCCTTGATCATTTACAATAGTAATGATTATAGTCTATGAAGGCAAATGTTATAATTGAGGAATATCAGGGAGTGGACTGGCATATCTGGAGCATCCGAACTGTTCCGCCAAACCAGAGACAGAAAGGACTGTACCACGCTGATCGCCAACCTTCACCTGTTGGAAAGGCGCTTTACGAAGAAGATAGTCTGTACTTATTTAACTGCTTCAATGCTGCAGCGGACAAGGGTCTAGTAAGACGAAGGTCTCTGGTTTGATTCTGTAGAATTTGGTTGGTGGTAGAGGATATTGTAAATACCACTGTTAATAACACATGAGTCAGAGTATTCACCATTCATGATATCCTTGTTACTTACTATCATATAAAACAGTGGTCGATCTATATATATAAGAGATTTCCACCTATATCTCACGTCACGATATCTATGGACCCATAAGGCCTTGAACTTGAAATTTGGAAGGAATATTCCGTTTGCCGAGTATAGCTTAGCTAACAAATTTTATGATGTGTTACCCCCAAAAGCGGCTGCAAGGGTGTTAATAACGGAAAAGGGTTTGGAAAGCGGCCGGCTACGAGCGGTAATACTTCTTTCTGATTATTTTCAAGACTGCATTTCTACTGGTGCTTATTATATGTGTAAATACATTTCATCAGCCGAGAGACGTCCACTGCTGGGCATAGGCCTCTTCCAAAGATCTCCACATCGATCGATCCCGCGTTGCTTCCATCCAGTGGTTCCCCGCGATTCTCACCAGATCGTCGTCACCCACATCGTGAGGGGCCTCTCAACTACGTCTACCGGTACGCGGGCGCTTCTTGAGGACCTTACGCTTTGGCAATCGGCATATATATATATATGTACATACATTTATCTGTACATATATATATGTAGTTGTTATGTAGCGTATTGTATGGACACTCGTTAATCAGCGATCGAGTATAAATCGTCGCATCCGGTCGACTTAACAAGTTTAGACGTGGACGTGGTCGCGGACCGTGATCGCTTCTGCGAATCTTGTCTGCGCGCGCACGTCTGATGTAACCCGGGTCGACGGCCGCCGGTGACACATCAATACAACTGTTACTCGGAAACACTTTATTTTCGTTGTACAATAGTTTCATAATCGCCTTATCGCGCGACCGATGGACACTCCGTCGTGCGCAGCCGCCGCATACGTTACTGCTTAACGGTACGATTGTTTGGTTACTTTATATGGAAAATTATTCGATCATCTCGTCTTTTAAAATTATCTTAGCTTTCTTACTAAAAAATTTAATTTTATTAATTATAATGATACAGTTTATATTTCATCCAATCTCTCATACAAGTCACCGCATTAAGAGACAAATGATTAATGCTACCTTTGTACAGTCAAACTACTGCAGCCCTTTAATAATTTATCAGATTAGACTTTATATTATTTTCAAAAAGACGTATTTTTATTCATTTATTAAATATAATGATAAAATATACAAATTTTATCATTTTAATTAATATTATTTTATTAAAAAAAAAAAATTATAAAAAATTTTGTTGTTATTACTATTAAATACAAAAATGTTTAAAACAACTGTCGCACACCAAAGAGTATATTCTCCGTCTCCCATAAAGTTTAAGTTAAGCAAACGAAAAAGTTAAGCAGCTGTTTATTTTAATTAGTGCATAGTAGTGCACTAAGTGCAATGCATTCTGTCGCCGGAGACCGTCTAGGTGAGTAGCACTGCAACGCCACTAAATAGTAATATGCAGACATCACTGTGTTCCGGTTTGAAAGGCGTTGTAGCTAATATAAATACTGTAGTAACAAGGCTCAATATCTTACGTTTAAGGCGACGAGCACGTGGTGCAGTATATATCATCCTGACTATCGCCACGTTGCTATGGGCAGACGTATCACTTACCATTAAGTGAACGTCCCGCTCGCATCGCCGCTTAAATGTAATTAAAAAAGGTATAAAAAATAATAAAGGTATGGTGATTTAGGGTAGACATATTACTGTATTAGTTAAGTTATTCGTAAAGAGGAGGAGTGAAGGTCGTAGCGCAGGAACAACTGGGATGAGGATCTTTGGCTTAAGTCTAGTCTCCGTTGCCTATATATCCGCAGTATTAAAAAAAATCTGTTACAAAGTGATGAGTGACAGCATATACTATCTATAATACGACGAGGATATTGTTATCGAAATTTAAAAATATCCTGTGTTGGATCATCTCGATTTGATCCAGATTGTCCGGGGGCCGTATAACGTATCCTTAACACGCGACGCCGTCAGACCGGCGGCGACTCCGATCTGTATGAATATTTTTTTTTACTTCCAGTAGAACCTTCGAGAAACACAAAGGGGATCCGATCGCCGGAAAAAGTACCTTTTATCCTTATCATTTCAAATCGCACGAGCCCCTTCATAAATGTAATTTGACCCTATAACATATTATCCTTTTATCGAGGGCTTGTATAGGGGTTATTTATTTATTTATTTATCTTACGGACAGCCGCTGCCTAAAATATATTCGGTGTTTTTATTGTTCGCAGGCCAGCCGGAAGATATCGAAATGTGGATATCTGTTCGTCGCGCCAGGATGGGACTTCTCCAATCCGCTCTACAGGACAAAGGTAGGAGGAAATTCCACGAGAAGAATACAGCATTCAACTGGTTAACAAGTTATTAGCGCCCTAAGTTTTTTTGTGTTGTCTTTTTTTTTTGAGATATCCATCCATAAGGGATAACCCCCCTCCCCATTAAAAAAAAAATAAAACAAAAATTACTCAAGAAATGATGCTATACCGCTTCGGTCTTAATCTGGACACATTAAGTTATACACTTATGCTGGTTAGAAAGAGTCTGAAATTACTGTGAATCTGAGCTTATTTCCTTTATGTATTTACATTTTTTGATACCTCCTTCATTCTCTACTTCCATCCTCTTCTTCTCTTTTGCGTCTTATCTCTCATCTATACTCCATTACATTTATTTTCATCCTTATTACTACTACCTATTACACTTCTTTATATGTTGGTAGCTGTTACCGGAAACTGTTTGCGTAGGTAACACCGCAGCTCCTATTTCCGCCGTCAGAACATTACCGTATTCCGGTTTAAATGGCGTTATACTGGGTGTGAAGAGACTTAACGTCCTACGTCAAGGCGACGAGCACAATATGGTGTTGTGTATAACATCCTAACGAGAGACACGTTGGGTAGGCGTTATACTTATCATCTGGTGAATAGCTCGTCTCATCGCTTTGTATGACCAAAATGGATCACAAGAATGTTTATTTTCAATGGATCAATAAGTAAGGAAGCAGTAAAACAATTATTCGTCTAATTTTAACTGAAGAAGTTGCTCCTAACATTCCTCCTCATCCAACGGCACTGCACATGTAGTCATGCCTCACATAATAACTAGTGCAAATGATCTGTATTAACTGTTTCCCAGCGGTGGGCGCGTCGCGCTGTTAACTTAGCGTTTAAGCGGTAGGTTGATCGCGTGGATAATCAACCACCACCATCAGCTGATAGACGTCCACTGCTGGACATAGGCTTCCAAGATCCCCACATTGATCGGTCCTGTGTCGCGCGCAACGCCAAGCAGGGACGTCGTTAGTAGGGATTCATACGAGAGGATTTGGCCTCTTCCCACCACGCTGGTCCAATGCAGGTTGGTGGGAGTCAGAGCCTCGTTTGTTGATTAGCGGGTCCCGTGAGTTGTTGTACGGGACCCCTTCCACCTCGTGTGTAAACATTATAATATAAATTACGCGAACACGTTAAGGTCGAAGGAAACGGCGCCATAAACAAATCGATAAAATAAAAGTTATGGACATAAAAAATGTACACTGACTTAATAAAAAATAAATATATGCTTTACGACTGCTTCATGATAATCAAATCCTCAAGTTGGCTTTTTATTTCCTCGTGGTGCGCGTTCGTCAGATAACTTGAGATATTTGATCTCTTCAAAAGTATATTTTTCTCTTTTCCTTATCACATCTCCAAAAGGTATGGAAGAGAATACCGCGTGACATCATGTCCACCAATTTATTTATATCATAGCATTACTGGTCCATGAAGCAGTAAGGTCTTCGAGTGGCGCCCGCGTACCGGTAGACGTAGTGCTGGTAGCCCACTGGACGCGAGCAACGCGGGACTGATCGATGTGGAGATCTTTGGGGGAAGCCTATAGCCAGCAGTGGACGTCTATCGGCTGGTAAAGATGATGATGATAGCATTTTTGTTTATTGATGGTAGGTCTCTGTTGCCGGAGACAGTACAGTAGGTACAAAAGATGATTCGTGGGCTTTGAAAGTGGCGACTTTCATTTTCCACTTAAATAGTCCGGTGTGAACGACAGAGACGAGCTGGTCTCGTCTACTCTGGCATAGTGCGTAGGGAGGCATCAGTTCGTTCCGTAGGAGATCCCTGAGCCTCCTTCAACGCACTCAGGATGACTACACAAAGGTTTTTAGGGGATACAAATCCCACATTACCATATCTTTCTCTTAGGAGCAAGGTATCGTTTAGAAGGTTTCCAGGTTAGAAGGAAGAGGGGTGGGTAGATTACAGCTTCATCAGACTCTGCTTAAACGGTATAACGATAGATACATGTATATGTAGATGATTTTGAATAAAGAAGAGAGCAGAAAGATAATGATGTTAATGGATGAGTGAAAGGGCAAGATTATCGTTTACTATCAGATAAATATCTGGCTCTGTTACCGTTGTAAATAAATAGATAAATATTAGTTTTTTTTTTAGAACAGTGATGAGGAAAAAAACTGTTCATCAGTACTAATGGCGTGATTTGTATTACTTCATCGCATATAGAAAATTTCATCCTGATACATTTGTAATATCAGCATCATCAGCCGATAGACGTCTATAGCAGGACATAGATCTCTTCCACAGGATCTCCACTGTAAGGGTTCATATGGAGGCATTTGGGCCATTTCCTGTCGCGTTAACATAACGCAAGTTGGTGGGAGACAGAGCCTCATTTGTTAGTTAGCAGGGTGCACCACGAGTAAGTGAGATTGGCTTGAGTTCCATGAGTTATTACATGTGGGGTCCCTTTAAACCCCAGTTGTAATATCATCATCAATAGCTACTGCTGTGCATGAGCCTCTCCCAAATATCTCCACATAGATCGGTCTTGCCGCCAGCCCGTATCTAGCTGCTTCCCGCGACGTTTACCAGACCGTCGTACCATCTATTGGAAGGGCTACCAACACTGCGTCCTCCGGTGCTCGGTGGTCATTCAAGGAACTTGCTGTCCCACCGGCGGTCAGTGCTAAATAATAATTATATAGTTAGTACATAATTTTTAAAAAAAAAAAAATATATATACACTAACAGTTTTTTTAGTAGACTATGGATTAATTAATTTGTACATTTACTCTCTCGAAGACCTGGACCAAAAATTCAAACTACAGTCTCTCCCTATTTATGCATGCGATTGTACGTATATCACATACGTTGCCGGGTCGCGATCGAAGAGGTTACAGTGAAGCAAATCACTCCTTTTTTTGGGACCTCAAATAAGTTGGACCCTTCAAATGTGTTTCGTGGAACACTTATATTTATTATCGTCGTGACGCTAAGAGCATTGTTTAACGATTCCCCCCTTTTTTTCTTATTCTCACTCCATTTGATTTCCGTTTATCAGATAAGGGAGCGTAAAATTTTAGCGATGCAATAAAATTTAAAAGAGTCTCTGATTTCCCTGATAAGCTTGTTTATTTTTCATATGCTGAATAAGACCAGAGACTAATAAAGAACAGTTAGCAGTTCCTGCTGGTTAAAGTGATGAAAGTTATTTTTATCCCAAGGTCTTAATCAAATGTATTCCTTCTAGCTAATAATATCTTATTTAATATCTCTAACCCCGCATAACTTACGGGACCCAAGTCAACCTCACCTGCTTGTGGTGCACCCTGCTAACCAACAGAGGCTCTCGCTCCCACCAACTCGGAATGAGCTAGTGTGGTGGGAAAGGACCTAAGTCACTACGTATGAATCACGGCGGCCCCTGGTACTCGGCGATCAATATCAGGATCTTTAGAGGAGGCCTTTGTCCAGCAGTGGACGTCTATCAGCGGATGAGAATTTCAGTAAAAAAGTATGATATCTAAAGAAGACAAATACTTAATTGTTATTATTTTCATTCGCAAAGGGTTTTTGATTAAATTAATAGTTTCCTTCAACAATTGTTCTCTTCTTAGTCGCTTTCTGCTACAATCATTATCATCATCATTATCAGTCTTTGTCTATCCACTGCTGGATATAGGCTTTCCCCAACGTCTTCTACCAAATGCGATCCTCAGCTTCTCACATCCATCTACTTCCGATCGCTCTGATGATGGCGTCGATCCATCTACATCGTCTTAGAGAAATGCCAAGCACAGCTCTCTCCATCGCTCGCTGTGCTACTTTGAATCGATGGACCAGCCGGTCAGGTGCCATGTCTCTATGTCGTAAGGTTGGGGAAAACGCACTGGTTAAAGACTCCAGTCAGGGCTTACCTTAGTCTTTACAGCCCGAGACTACAGGACTGGTCGTCTGTCCACCTAGTGGTGGGCGTGGGGGGATTCATAGCAAAGTCCTTGTATATTTTATAGATATGGTTTGGAAGTATTTATTATTATTATACATACATTGATATTACTTTATTTTATTTCTACTTCACGCTTTATTTCAATACCATTCGTGGTAATGCCAATAATGATGCCGCTATCGTGGAAGGTTGTATGATATGTTCAGATCTTCACGACTTCGTATTATTTGCTATGAAATAAAATATATCGATTATATATGATGAATATAATAACCTCGATTTGCCACATAGAACATTTTATGTACTATTCAATTGGCTATGTGGATGACGACATGGTGATGGATAGATATTCTTTGGAGAATTCACAAATAATGCAAAGTATTAACATATATTCACATAAAGTTAAGTTTCTATACTTTATTTTTAATTTTATCCTGTTCTCACTATCATTATAATCGTCTGTATATATTCATTGCTGGTCTACTACTACAGGAGTGTGTAGTAATCTCCTTTCCGTCTCACCTAATCGCATCCTGCTCTTCACTCTAAAACTTACATTCCTCTCCTCCATCCTTCCTGTCATAAAACAGGTACATACATCTATGTTTATTACCTCATTTACATGATTACAGATATCCCAATGATCACCACGTAACGTCATCTCATATGCTTAGCCAGAAAGCGATTACTTGAAAGTGACTCCTATAAATCAATTCCAGCGTCGGGGGATATTGCCGGCTATCAATAATACTTTGGTAATTTATCGCTCCAACCTTGATGGCTCCGAGGGGCACTCGAGGACCGCAGCGCTGGACCCTTACCAGCAATAAGCCCAAGGTTCAAATTGGCGCCGCACAATAAAATAAATCATGCAATTCAGATTCACGGGGATGATTAATTTTAATCAACGCACATGTCCGCCGACATGAAAAATAACTGAAGTAATTAGATTAAACTGCCGTTTCAGTTAAAGGTTAAACCCTGGGCTCTGTAATTTGTTAAAATGTCACCGTTACTCTCTCATTGGCCGATCTGATCGAGTCCTCGTGACCGATTTATCTTACTGCTTTCTATAGTAAATTAAATTTAAGTTGTTTCTTTTGTAATAAGTTGCGTTCGACATTTCACATTACATTCATTCGACGAAGCGACAAGAGAAGTTCACCTGATAGTAAGTGACATTGCCGACCATATCAATGTGGTGGTAGTCAGGATCATGGACACGGTACCGCATTACTGCACCTTAGTAATTTCACTGGCTACACCGTCTATCAAACTGGAGCGCAGTAATGTTACTACTGTTGCCAAAAGAGGCGTTTCCAACGTTACAGACCTGTGACTAGTAATTTTTGTGTTTAGATCTACTTCTTTAGGAATTTTGTCTATTGTATCAATTGTCTTTTTTTTTAAATGAAACTTCTGAGAAAAGACATAGGATAACATTGAAGTCTATTGGGTTAAGAAATCTAGATATTAAATTAACAACTCTGACATTTTCTTCGCTGCCTTCATCATCATCATCGTCGAGTATCGGTGAACGGTTTTGAGAAAACTCTTTCGAACCTGTGCTTTTTGTTTCAGTATCATCGAACTTTTTCTTCTTAGCTTCTCCTTTCTTATTAGCTTTGGAAAATGGAAAAAAGATCTCTTTTGAAGGTGACCGAAATCCACCACCTTCCTCTGTATGATGTCATCAGCCGTCGTTCGCATTTGTCTCTTTCATCAGCACTATATCCATAGTCTTATAAATTATTAACTTTCAAAACAATTTACATAGTATATTATAATTCAGTTTAAATATAAGTTAATAAGTTATTTAGACCCTCAGAATTTGACTAAAACAGAAGGCCTTTAACGATAGCCCTTTAAAAGCGTCATTGTTGTTTAAATTATGCAAAGCGATGCAAAAGTTTGATTCGGGGATAAATCTGAGATCGAGATAACCGGCGGAGGTCCCAAAAAGTGTCAAAAAAGCGTGGCCCGATGGACCCGAGGCGCGAATACCACCAACTTATTAATCATGTGAGCAGATCAGATTTTACCTTATCAATTCACTTGTCAGGGACCCGGGAAGGTCCGACGTTTATAATGTATCGAATAAAGTGCTTATTGTTGTTCAATTATTTCTCATTGTGTTTTTTGGGCGGCCGTAACTTAGCATATGCATATGCTAATTGTATTTCGAAGAAAAAAAAATCGGTTACTGCAAATTATGTGATAGTATACAGTGTTGACATACAGAACCGAGACGTGGCCCTTTACTATCGGCTTTTTAAAAAGGCTCGAAGTCATCCAAAGGGCAATGGAGAGGGCTGTGATCGGAGTTTCTCTCCTGTGTGACCTCAGTTCTTCCTCAAGAACTAAGGTCACCGACATAGCCCATAGACATAGCCTAGAAAATACTTTCATGTGTACTTATTTTTCACTCTTAAGTAACAGTCAAAAAATACTACAAGACTACAAGGTACCGGTGTTGTGGTTAATGGGGTTGTTGCTTTAATATATAGGAAATGCGTTAAAATATTCTTTTATTATAGAAAATGATTGTAAATAGTAATGATTTTTTACCGACTTTCTATGCCGCCATCACCGCAGCTCCGTTAGCAAGTGGTGCGTGGTGCACGCACGGCCGAGCGCCGCCTGATTTCCACTCTTTACACATTAACTGCATCCAACCCGTGGACTCCATGGCTCAGTGATTGTAGAGCATCTGAAGTACCATACACACACCCGATACCATATTTTTCTTTCTTCTGATCTTTTCCCAGCTATGTGGGGTCGGCACAGTATGTACTTCTTTTCCATATCCCTCTATCAACCATCATATCTGAAATCACACTCTTCTTACACATCATCTTTCACACAATCCATCCACACTTTCTTCGGTCTTCCTTTACCCTTGTAACCATCCACGAAACCATACCACTATACCCGATACCATATAAAGAAGCCTTAAGTCCACCTCTAGTACACGGGTATCACACCCACGCTCTGGTACCCGTGTACCTTCGGAAGGATGCGACGCTTTATTGAGGGCACGTAAAAACAAATTCAAACAAGTTAAGTTATATAAACATTATTATAATGTATTACTCCGTTATGTTATGTCGTACTCCGTAATCAGAGATTTGATCTTCTGCAGCTGATTATAATGGGTAGTTTCTGGAAAACGAAAGGTCGAGTAATGTCCGAATTGTTCCGCTGAACCACAAACAGAAAGGACTGTGCCACGCTGATCGCCAACCTTCACTAGTTGGAGAGGTAGTTTAAGATGGAGAAGATAATGTATTACATCTACAATATGTGGTTAAAATGTACCTTATAACTAAACCTTTATAAAGTAATAGTAAATAAAGAGAGAGATAGAGATATTTCAAAGTTAAGATTGACAACAGATAGATGTTACAAGAAACCAGATCAACCATTTTAAAGAATAGATATAGATTTATCAGGGCAAGGGTACTCATAAATTAATAAGTTTAATTAAGGGGTACAGGGAAGAAAAAAGATTAGGAAGCCCTGACCTAATAGGGACAGTAATATTCCGTTATGCAAAGACAACTCATATCCTTTATCATTGCTTACTTAGCCATATTGATCCTTTTAGTTTATTTAATAGGTTAGTACAGTTTAAAATTTATTAATGGCAATACTTAAATTTAACACAATATCTAAATTATAATCACAAGTAAAATAAAGTAATTTTTTTTTGTAGCAAAAGAGAATAAATATGAAAGTAAGCATCTCAGCAATATTATTGCTCTTAAACTAGGAGGTAGTTAAAAGTCAGTGCGTTGTTTCTATGGCAACATTTTCACTGAACTGCGGCCATTTTGTTCAATAATATTATTGCCATAATATTGTCATAATTAAAATATTAAAAAAAAATTATGTAAAAATCTCACATAACCCTGACTTCTCCCCAAAAGCAATATATCTTTCGAAGATTTCCCTCTTGAAATAAAAAAAGGGCTCCTCTTCAGAGTCGTGTTAATACAAAGTGTAGAGGGGCACCGCTGCATTCTATTAGATATCCCGGAGCCTCTCCGAATGCACTGATGCAGACCACCGAAAGGGTTTCAGAGTGCAAGAATTTCACATAAACCTGACTTCCCCCCACAAGGGTGTATATACTCCCGTAACAAAAAAAATCTATCTGTGTATCTATCACTTTATAAAGACCTTACAGTACACCAAAACATTACAAGTAATGAACTAATAAGTTGGTGTACTGTAGGGTCTTTATCATACCATCATCATATTTTGTTTATAAACAATGATCTAGGAGACAATGCGCAATAATTGTTAGTGCATAACAAAACATTTAATTCTCACGTTGGTCTTCTTCGCGTATCAAATTAAAATGGCCAAACAACGTTCGTACGTTATACAAATTATATTTTAATAGACATTATTACGGAATGTTGTGTTTTTGTTGTAATTATGTGCATCTTTGTTATAATCACACACAACTCTATTACTTACCTCTCGCCTAACAACTGGAGAAGCAAGGGCAGGGGGATAACCAACGCTCGGAGTTGCTGTTCTGGTCACCGTTAGCTGAGCCGTCTCCTTTTGTTTTAGAAATAGTCCAGAAAAAAAAGGGCTGTAATATTACAGTAATGTAAGCCATTAAATGTTTATTTATTTATTTATTATTTGTCATGAACAACTATTAGTTTTACATCATTCAACCTTTGACATTATCATCTGAACTGATTGACGTCTCTTGAGTTCGACGAATCTATTAATCACTGTTATATATAAAATACTTTGAAGTTGCGTTGAAGATGTTAATATGATGGTAAGACGTACTCCTGCCCATGACAATGTGGCGCTTGTTACGATGATATACACAGTACTACAATGTCATGAGACAAGTAGTATAACTAACCACAACACCCTTCAAATATCAAGACGGTAATGTTTTCACACTAATAAGAACGCCTATGAGATGGACTGACCAGATAAAGGAGGCAGTAAATGATTCATCATCGTTGCCGCTATATGAATGCACTAGGAAGGCGGCAGCAGAGAGGAATGGCAACATGTTAAGCTTGTGACTGACATCTGAAATGATGACTACGACCACTCTATCAAGAGTGATATCGACGAAGAAGAAGAAGAAGAATGTTTGCTATACTAATGTGTCACAGTGGAAATAGCAGCTGTCGTATCAGGCTAGACTGCCGCCATCAATGGAGACTAGGAAAATTATCAGCTGGAATAATGTTAAAGCATTGCCGACACTTTTAGTACACTTTACTACAAGGAGAGTTATGGACAACATTCCACTGGTCACCTTTACTTTGGTACAAACTCATTAATTTTATCCAGTTAAAAATAACCCGAAGCCGTTTCGTACATAAAAGTTTATTAAGCCGTCACTAACCGCGCTAAACGTCGGAATTGTGGTTTATCAACGCGATAAAAGATAACATTGCCAGGATTATAATTAAATTAGACGTATCCTTTTGAAGGAAGTTTAATTGAAATGTCATCTTCTGCATTGAATACCCCTGTCGGGAGATAACACGATCGGATTTGTTTTAGCCGCGATAATAAGATGTTTCAATTTAAAACAAAAATGTTAACTTCACCCTAAAGCTATGCGAGCTGTTCTTATCTGCTGACAATTTCAATTTATTCTTTATTCCTTTCTTTCTTATCATCTTTAATTAAGGTACCGTTATTATTATTTCAGTTGATATCAAATTCTTCTATCATCATTTCATGAATTTGTAACCAATCAAAAGTTTCATTAAATTAAATTGAAGTTTAGCTTCATTCTCTTCAGAATTTATATAGTCACTTACAACAATGTGTTTGAGTTATGTACTTACTTCAGTATTTATATTATTTAATTGAAAACTTTGTATAGTTTTTATTTATATATAGCAGTCTAATAGTTCATATCAATATAAGTTTAAGGCGAAGATGTATTTAGTATAGACAAGGGTCGAACATGAGCAAATCAGATCCATGGTTCTACCACACGGAATCATTCATAGGGTTTATGTTAGCCAAAATTATACCACTATAATAATTTTCAGTTTATATTTTCTGGTATTTAAGACTGCAATGCTGCTGACAGAATTCATGATAAAACAGAATGAGATACGATCTGAGGAAATTTTTGGCAGAGTAGATCTCTTATCGCCACAAAATTCTGAGAAAGCTTTCATATGCCGATGCCAACGTTTTGAACAACTCTTCACCAGAGGTTGGTAGACGTTGTGCGTTTAAATATACACATAAATATATGATTCACCAAATAATTTTAATCGCCTTGATATATAAAATTAATTTGTCACTACCCCAGTAATTCACTAGCTATACAACCCTTTAATCCTGAACACGTTAATGCACATTACTTTTGGTGGCAGATATAGAAGCTGTGATCGTATCTGGACAGTTCCCAACAATAGATACCTATCAACAATAACAACAGAAAGATACATGTTTATAGGTTATTTTGTAGCTTTATATAGCCCTAAGTTAATTCAACTTTAGCCTAGAATTTGTTCGAGAGTCCTGAATCATTGATCTCATGGTAGCCATGATTTTACACTCAATATTGTTACATTTTATATTATTGACCTTTAAAGTTCAAATTTAATGAAGGTTTGTTGGGTTAGGATACAATTATTTATGTAAAAGGATTTTGCAATTGTTAATAATTTTATAGAGTTATTCGGAGCTGACGGAACTTGGTGTTTACTGCAAAAATGGTGCAGGATTTCCTATTATTTTTGCAGTAAAACTAAAGTAGGAAAATCTAGTAGTTCTACAGTTAAACACTTAAGTAAATAAGGAGACACTTTAAAATCATTAACCCAGTATAGAATGTTCCTGATAAAAATATTTAATTCCATTGCTAATGATTTTAATAGTTTTCGATTAGAAAAAACAATATAACTGTAAACTGTTTATAAATTAATCGCCTTTGAAAATGCAATGATTAACTTGGAAATCGATAACCGATACAATTTCTAAGGATTGCGGTCTAGGTCTCGCCATTGAGACCTAAATTACTATGATTGCATGCGATAGATCCAACTTTCGCTGCTACGCCTAAGCAATTTGATATGTAATGCGGTCTGCGATGTTGTTATAGTTAAATTTGTTGTTGTGTTTGTTGTTAACGGTAGCTTGTATAATGGGAAATATAAATGGGAATCTATGCAAAAATTTAAAAGCTCCTACAGCGTTTTTATACATTTTCCTTGTTCCTTTCTCCATTACTCTATGTTTACCAAATTTCTCTGCTTATTGAAAATTTTCTAATACACTTAGTCATGAATTAGAGTCATCTATTCTAAGACTAATAATTTTGACTATAAATTGACTCACGAGTAGACAAAGCACTAATAGACATAACGGGTGATTTGATTCAACTTTAAATTACTGAAGTGCCGGTGTTGTTGCCGGATGCTTTAAATTTTAGTTTTAAAATGATGTGTATGGATGATTCTTTTATAAATTTTTCCTTATCCAATATCTTTCTCGTAGCAGTAATTTCCTTTTCCGTTCTTGTCCTTAAAATTAATCATGAAAATTAGATACCTTTTCTACCAAAAGTATGTATTTCATGTGACCTTGCGAATCTTTCAGAGGCAACTAAATATATTTCACTGAAATGTATGCTGCTTTACAGCGGGAATGCTTGTATTTTTAGACTCTTGTCCACTGTTGAGCTGGTTACTATGTTGTGATGTATGGCGTCAACAACCTGACCGACCTGTCTTAACTAACAATATCAAGAATTGGATCGTTACATTGTTATCTTGTATGTCATGACGTCAATTATCAATGGACAGTATTGAAGTCCTCAATCACAGCGGCTCCCACAGTTATGTAAGATGCTTACCCTGCCGCCATTATATCAGGAGTTACATCACGCCCGCTTCGAGCAACCACCCCGCCGTCAACTAATGCACGCATTATTTATACATTAAAGGACATCATTAAAACGTCATTAGGCCTGCCATCGACCCCTCGGTTGCGCGGTGCACGCGTGCATGAATATGCACCGTCCTGTCCCATGTTCCGTTCTTTACTCCGAAATAATGCAGCCGGTTGCTATAAGCTTTACATTGTGTCCGCGTACAGAATTTAGCTTCAACTTATAAGTACACACTTTATTTAAAAGCATCATGAGCTATTATCAACTGATGACCCTAACAATGATATACTGGTTAAAAGGTGTAAATGACCATCTCTGGCAACTGTGACATATCACCATCACTACTAATCGGCTGCTGATACATGGACCTATTTTGATACGATTAAGCGACGAAACAAGTGAGATGTAGAACTGCGATGACACTTACCCATAACAATGTAAAACTAGTTACAATAATATACACTAGATTTTACTCGTCGATTTGAGTTCCAAAATATTAAGTCTTTTTAGTAATTTCACTAGGTACAGCGCCATTAAAACCGGAACACAGTGAAATTTGCATGATTATACTTGACGGAATAGACAGCAGCTGCGGAAGATATCTGCGTAGATGGTTTTCGTCAATCGAGGCCTATCTCATTGTAAGGTGGAACACACAAACGATACCTTTAGTTAATATTTGAAAGTGAAATATTTTTTTTATCCCTTAGGAAGTTGAAGCAGCATCAAAACACAAAACAAGCAACGAGATCGTGCGCAACGCACATAACGAAACGTTCACCGATTACACTGCTAGTTTAAAATGGCCGCGCTGTCATAATTGAAACATAACATTAGTAGAAAGTGGAGCACATTTAATTTGCATGGCAACACTGTGAAATTGCGGCGGGGAAGGAGCGGGCGCTGGGCGTTCCAGTCTAATAACGCGTCACGCGGCGCGCGCGCACCTCTCTTGCGTACGTCGATAAATTAACTCTTACTCCTACTTACTGCTGTTACACTCTCCCTCCCACGACTGACGCTGGAACAGTTCCTTAAACAGAAGTCATTAAGCATAAAGAAGAAGACTGCTATTATTCAGTATAGAACATCTTTTGTATTGATCTATATGTATATTGAAAATGAGTTTTGTTTGTTCGACACTCACGTGAAAACTAGTGAAGATATCGATACCGGAACAAGAGTATGATTTGTAGGTGGTTACAGGCTATTTATTTTTTGAATTTCATAGATCCTTCATCATTTCATGTTTAATTAAATATGATAAACATTTTCATTTCGTATTATTTAAGTGGTTGCTATAGTAACGGTTGCTATGAAATGTCGTTTGCGGTCCTACTCTATATCAGCAAAGCGGGCATGTAACAGTTAGTATACAATAAATGTGGAGATTTCTATAGAAAATGAGAATATGGTACAAACTTTTGGGAACCGAAAAAAGTTATTACTGGCTGATAAGGCTACTTTTTAGACTAGTTTTAAAAAGAAAAAAAAATTATTATTTTTTAAGAAAAAAAATTACGAAAATTCACGTGGCGATAGTTAGGATGATATACACAGAAACACATTGTTCTCATCGCCTGAAGACAACAGTCTCTTTATCCAAGTAACTTCACAGCCCCTGTCAAATCGGAACACAGTAATATTTACACACTATTATATAATACCACCCCTTGCCCTTTTCACCGTCGGTTGTTCAATCCCACGGCGTCACAGTTCTTATAAATATTCCTTGTTCGCGAATAAATGAGCTTAAGTCCTCGTCCTTACACAGCAGAGTAGAATAAAAATACACAGATGTCTTTAAGAGAATATTGAATAGACTTTACCACCGCAGACCATATCACTTAACACCAGGTGGAATGGTCCAGCACTTAACATTTAAAAAAAACTATATAAAACACAGTATTTTTCTATTGAGGTAAATAATGAAAATAAGCTTGAAGTACTTCACAAAAACCTGAGCTTCGTGTCGCTCGAGGTGAAGCATTAGTTGAAGTCAAACAACGGTCGACGTTGTGGCGCAGGAGAGGTTGGTGACCGCTTTAGTGACATTTGTTCTCCGGCCCCTCAGTGGACCGGGAGGCGAGCGACATCGGTGCCCACAGCTGATCTCATTACAGTTTTACTTCTTGCAATTGGTACTTGTAAACTTGCTGCCCGCCTTATCGCTGTGTAATATTCCCATCCGATTGATAACTACATGTGATATCTCTTATCTCTCTTATACTTTTCTTAATTATATTTACTAATACCGTTATTACTAATACTACTAATTTTGTTACTAATACTAATAGATATTAAGCCGATATTTTTTATTTGATGTAGCAATGAGATAAGCGAGATGTATACATCATGGTTAATAATACCTTCGTCCATTGAAACGTAGTTAGGATGATACACAGGACCACAATATACTCGGCTTATTGAGATAAAAGATGTGAAATCTCTTATATCGGTAATTTCAACAGCTACAGCGCCTTCGAACCGGAACACAGTGAAATTGGATACTACTGTTTGGCGGTAAAAATAAGACCAGTGGCGGTACCTACAGTGTCCCACCAGTAATATATATACCAGCTGTTCCCTGACCGCTTTTCTGGCTTAACACCCCCGCAACTCTCTATTAGGGAAGGAATTTGTAAAGTCCATTCTTAGCTGATCTCTAAATAACATAAGCAATATCTCTACCAAATTTTTGGTGTTTACGTCTATTACTCTCGCAGACCTTAAGATATATCAATGAATCTCTGGATAGATAGATAGATATACAGGGTGAAAGGTAATAGGTGTAAAAGATATGTAGGTGCTAAAGTACAGCTCGTACCCTATCTATCTATGTATGGAATACATCATCCAAAGGCAATGCTTCTGGAGTTATTAATTTTTTTAATATTTTTCAAAAAATTCTCGATTTTCTAGAAAACATCCGATGACTTTATTTCTTACTTATTTCTACGCAAATTATAATGTAATAATTATTGTTTTATTAAATTTAATTAATAATAATCATCACTTAAAGGCTAAAACTTTTAAATTAAGTTATTTGAAAGTCGTGACAGTAAAAAATAAGGCGTCATACTTACATTTTTATTTAATATTAAAATTAAATTTGACGGTCGCACCGTTAGTGTCCACGTTTCAGCACGGAAGTGAGCACAGGTAATTTGCACTGGTCGAAGACTTTCGTCTTCAGGTTTTGAGGTGTGGGCGACGAGAAGACTCGACGGAACTTAAGGAAAGCAGCCCAACCGAACTGAGTCCTTTCGGCTTCATTCTCGAAATCATTTAAACACACACACACGCATATATACATATATATATACGCGTATATATATGTGTATAAAGGGTGTAAGAGATCCCTCACAACAACTCACGTGAACCAATTCCACCTCACCTGCTCTTGATGAACCATGCTAATCAACAGACGAGACGCTGGCTTCCGCCAACTCGTGTTGGGCCTGCGTGGTGAGAAATGGCCTTAATCCTCCATATGAATGCCTACATACGACAACCCCTAGTACCAAGCCTTACCGGAGGCCATGTTGACTGTAGGTGAAGAGCTTTGGGGAAGGCCTACGTTCAGCAGTGGACGTCTATCGACTGATGATGATGATATATATTTATTCAACAGTCAAATTACGTCCCTACCCATTGGGGTCTAGACCTACCTTCGATATTAAGACGATAGGTCATAGTCACCACGCGGGCCCAATGCGGATTGGTGACTTCACACACACCTCAGTATAAATTCTAATTCATGTGCAGGTTTCCTCGCGATGTTTTCCTTCGCTGTTGTTACTAAAGTTCACAAATGTACACAACTTAAATATTAAAGTCATCGGTACATGCCGAGATTCGAACCCGCGACCTTCGGAATGAAGGCCGCACACTCTATTAGACCAGCGAGCTACTTACATATATTTGTCTATAGAAATATATACGTACATATAATGCATATGTTGCTATGAACTTCATCGTCAGCCTATATGCTGTATATTGGTATATGGATGGTATGGTATTGTGTCAGTTTAGTATGCACTGCGGAGCGCATGGTTGCGCTCGTCTAATATCGGTTTTTGTGCGTGCAGCGCGCGCGCAATGCGGAAGCGCGCACTGACAGACGGCCGTTCGCGTTATTTATGTATCTGTACGCGTATGGGTTTCACACGAGCCGCACCCGCGGCATCGCTTCCTCCTCTCCTTCATACATACATACATACATACATACATACATACATACATAATCGATATGTTCATCTATATGTATATATATAGGAGATATCCGGAGATTCATCGACTCATCACTAGATCTCCGAAACTGTTGGACGTAAACACTCAAAATTTGCTAGTGATATACTTGTAGTATGTATACTTAGGGGGTGTAAGGGGCCTCGTACAACTACTCACTAGACCCAAGCCAATTTCACCTGCTCGTGATGCATCCTGCTAATCAACAAACGAGGCTTTGGCTCCCACAAACTCCCATTGGGCCAGCGTGGTGGGAAACGTCCTAAAACTCCCCATATAGACCCCTACAAACGACGGTCCTTAATGCCTGGCTATACCGGAAGCCACGCAGTTTGTAAGGTCGCAGGAATGGCTGGATGCGGGCAGCGCAAGACCGATCGATGTGGAGATTTTTAGGAGGGGGTTGTTGTCCAGCCGTGGACGTTTATCGATTGATACTTATCTCATTTAGAATTTAGCTAAGAATTTGTTTTCAAAATTTAATTCCCCAAAGGGAGTTGCGGGGGTGTTCACAACAGGAAGCGACTCCGGGGTGTGGCAGGTTGCCGCCGAGCGGGAATATTTCTGGCAAACTTCAATATCAAATTTAACTCTACATTACGGCTAGCAATCCAATCGCGGAACAACTAGATAATTATAAATTTATTTACGTTATTTATTTGTACAACATAAAAAGACATAAAAATACGTAAATACATAAATATATTGAAGGTGGAAAAAGGTCGTCTCATGAAGCTATTTCGTCCAGACAACAAATAAATAGACATGATTGTATGGAGCTTACAGGGCGGATGTGTCGGATTTTAATATATACACGAACAGCCACAAGTACATGCATAAGTAAATCTATATATATATAATGAAAATGGGTTTTCTTTGTTAGCCAATCACGTGAAAACTAGTGAACGTATCGACATCGAACATGAGCATTCGACGCGGAATGATTAGTAGACTGTTACAGGCTATTCTTAGAATAGCATAGATTTTTCACCAGTTTACTTCTAATTAATTTGTATAAATATTTTCATTGTGTATTACTTATGCGGTTGCTATAGTAACGGCTTCTTGCGGTTGCTCTCAAGGAATATTTCAGGTAAATTTCAAGTATAATTCTACATTACGGCCAGCAAAGCGGGACGGAAATAGCTAGTATATATCATCATCATCCGACATCCGTCCACTGTTGGATATAGGCCTCCCTCAAAGTTCTTCACATCCAAGAGTTCATTGAGGGGGCCACCACGCTAGCTCAGTGCGGGTGGTGGGTAGTCAGAGACTCGTCTGTTATTCAGCAGGGTGCACCGAGTGCAGATGAGAATGACTCGGGCTCGGTAAGACGTTGGCCGGAACCCCTTACATCCCTATTTTGGGTTGATGATATATTTAAAATTAAATATATGATAATTTAATCAATATTTTGAAGAGAAACTGATTGTGCAACTTTAGCCGATTGATCCAAAGCTTTTCAATATATATTGCCTGCACTATACTATGCTACTAAACAAGCATTAATTAATTAAGTAATCCACCATCACAATAAAGTACAGTATATTTTGATTCCCTACTTCATACACCAGTACAAGGACATCCTTCGCTACGAGGACCGGTTTTAATTTGACTGGTTATAGGTACGAGTATAAAGTTATTGGGACGCGGCGCCACTTGAATTTACTTACTACTTTTTGCATTCATTCGGACGGTGGTGATTTCGCGGTCGGATGGTGACCTTTTCGTCGAGACGGTAAACGCACAGTTTTATATGTTGCTGTCAGAAACTCGTCCTTTATTGTCGCTACTTTACCGCACTAGGTTGTAGGGAGTTCAAATACATAGTTTTTGTTGAATATTTTTATTTACATGTTATAAAATGTAGTTTATTTTTAACTACAGGTTTTTTATTAGGCCCTTACATATGAAATTGGCGTTTTGTACGGAGGGAGTATAAGGTGAAATTTTTTCTGAAAAATATATTTAATTAATCAAAGTATGCACCGTTGTTATCTATGCACTTTTGGCATCTCATAGGTAATTCATTGATCCCTTTACTAAAAAAACCATGGGGGCGAGAATCAATAAACTCTTTGAAGGCGGTTTGGAATGCCGCATCTAATGCTTTCCTTGTAAGAAGTTGTCTAAATTCCGGAAAAAATGGTAATCTGTTGGCGCAAGGCCCGGGGAGTACGGTGGATGTCGCAGACATTCCAATTGTAGCTCATCTAACTTAGTGGTTGTTTGTTGTACAGTGTCGCGTTGTCGTGACGCAGCAGAGCCTAGAGCGATTGACCATTCTCGGTGGTTTATCAGCTAGTTCTTCCTTCATGGTCTGCAGTTGCTGACAATAAATATCTGCCGTAATCGTTTGACCAGATTTTAGAAAGCTGCAGTGAACAACACCGGCGCTAGTCCACCAAACACTGACAAGTAACTTTTTCTGAGTCAATTTTTGTTTAGGGCAGGATTTGGCTGGGTCTCCAGAGTTCAGCTATTGTGACGAGCGCTTCCGATTATCGTACAGTATCCACTTTTCATGACAAGTAATGATTCGATTTAAAATCCCTTCATCATTGTGTCGGTTGAGCAAAGTAATACAGCAGCAGCAGTCGACGCGTGTTCGCAAGTTCGATTCACTCAATCCATGAGGTACCCATCGTTCAAGTTTTTCTACTTTCCCGATTTGCTTCAAGTGGATTAATACAGTTTTGTCACTTACCCTGAAGCCTGCAGCTATCTCTGAAGTGCTTTGTGATGGATCCGCTCAAACAAACCACAACAATTGAATTTGTAGTTTACTATAGTTTTACGATCGCATTATACAATATTTAATACTCACTATCGTTTGGTTGACAGGATGACGATCTCTAAAGTATACTTTGCCCAAACCCGTGTAACTACTTTTCATTATATTTAAATTTCCGTTTTGAACATTATAGATGAATCTAAAATGTGCGATATCTTAAATACGGCAAATTAATACAGATGTTTACGAATTCGCCACAATTTTAATGTGAAATTTCGTATGAGACGGCGTCGATAGGATTTTATGAAACGAAAAAGTGTAACGACAAAAAGGTAACCGTAAACGTATTTATGGGTTTAGGCTGCGAGTGAATTATATAAAAACGCGTTTTTTATTAATTTCTGTATCCTACGCCACCTCTTCGAGCTATGATCCTCCGCACGCGAACAGATGAAACCCGGAAGTAATAAAACTGTTCGTCCTATCTTTACTAAAATATTACTTTAAGTCTTTCAATTTACCTCTCTCTTTCTGTTTTTTTCTATTTCAATCAATAAAAGAATTGTTGATCAATTGCTCTCTCTCTCTCCCCCTCTCTCTATCTCTCTCCCTCTATCTCTATCTCTCTCTCTCCGTTTACTACCTCCATAGTATATTCATCTCATTATTACATCTCTATATACATATTAACCAGAACACAAAGTTTAATTTCCACAGCTAACTTCATATATATTACTTAACAATAGTTACATGTAACATATGCAGAAAAAAATTACATTAATTTTAAATAAATTTTTGTAATCGTTTTTATATTATACTAACTATATTTGAGTGCGTCATAACTTATTGAGGCCATTTATATGTTATATATGATCCTGAAAAAATTCAGAGTATCCTGAAGAATAAAAGAAGTCACTATAAAACGTGATTAGTAATTTTACACGATATAGCCGATGTGAACATGAGACCGGACGTTAATGTGCCGCGGTGGTGACACACCGCCGTCGCCACTTCGAAGCTACTCGCTGATAAGTTTTTTTTTTCTAAAACAATCTCGTGGGACTGGTTGCGAGCTCCGGATCCTATTATAGAGCGCAGTAGGAAGTGGCGAGTGCACCCTCAATTACCACAAAGAAATGGACCAGTGCAAGTTAAACCGTTACACACGGTCGGAGCGTTTGTACAACAGTCTAGAGCGACTATAATAGTTGGGAAGTTTATTTTTGTGCTATAACGAACCGATACTGTATTAATTAAATTTATTTGTTAATTATTTTAAAATACATATATAAATAAAATATAAATTTTTATATGTGATTGTTCATATGTACATAAACACTCTTATAATAATAATATAAATCTAAACTTTGTTCAAGTGCCACAAAATTAATACAGTAATTTTTTTTACACATGTATATATATATATATATATATATCTATTCAATGAACAAATGAGTAAGATCTTCACCCAATGGTGAACTAATTTACATTAATGTGAAGCGAGTTGCGATGATATATTCTGCACAAGACACAAAATGTTAAGTCTTATTACTCCAACACTGGCTAGCTACAAAGCCCTTCGAACAGGAAACCAGTAATGTTTTCATATTACTATTTGGCTAACATAGGAGATAGGAAGGCTACCTAGATAATCTATAAAGATCAACTAATGAAATTCAAACGTTTATCGTCACGCGTAAATGACTTCTTCTTCTTCTTCTTCTTAAAGTGCTTCTTCATCACCGGAGGTTGGCCGTCATATGAAAAATAGGGATAAGTATCAATAGTAATACCGACAACCAACTTTGGTTTATGGTCTTTTTCTTAAAGTGCTTCTCCAATATTGAAGGTTGGTCATCAGATGGTATAGAAACATTTAAATAGGTTCGATAAGCGGATGGTCCGTATGTAGCTTGACCGACGCTTGCGTCTGCGCACATAACACTAAATCGTAAGGAATTTAGTGCGCGCGACGCGCCCCGTGTTAATTGGTGCCGGGAGTCGACGGGAGCGCTCACTTCCGGTACACCTCCCTTTCTAATCTCCTATCGTTTAATCTATTATAAAATATTTTCCTATTGTTAATATTGTTGTCCATCCATCATGGACAAGGTGAGGAACAGTGTGATAAAGGACGTGTGGCGTGGTTGAAGATGTAGTCAGAAAGATAGAGAAAGCGATGCTTAGATTATTCGGCCATGTAGAAAGAATATATGAAAGAAGATTAACGAAAGAGGTATACAAGGTAAGAATGATTAGGAAAATCGGTGCAGGTCGACCTAGGCAGACATATTTCCATCAAATCGAAGATGTCCTACAGAAAGGCCGGGTCAAGAGTACTCACAACCGACGAGCGTGCATGTAGACGCTCATGAAAGTGAAGGAAGCGAGAGAGGTGGCCAGGATCGTAGCAAGTGGAGAGAAGGAATCTCTGCCTACTCCACTGGGAACGAGGCTTGAGGTATATGTATGTATGTAAAATTGTTGACATTAAACTATATATTAAACAAATCTTAAATATATTTTTAACTACACGTCGTTAGTTGGGATGGTGTACACAGCACCGTGTTATCATCGTCTTAAGACGTAAGATGTTAAGACTCGTTATCCCAGTAATCCCACTAGCTACAGAGCCTTTCGGACCGGAACACAATTGTAACTCGGAACTGTTTGATGCAGAAATACGACCTAGACGATCTCCACCAACAGAGACTTCCATGTTTCATACATAACGTTTCATAAAGCCAAATTCACGTCACATACCTAAATGCAGCTTAATATATATAAAATATTTTTTTTTTTGTAAGAGCGCTTACATTGTGTACTTTCATCTCGCTGAGTGACGTACCGGGCTAAAATCTGACGCGGGGCCGGTGCCCTCTCTAATTGCTTGTAATTTTTACTTCTTGATTCAAACGCCACGAGAACACGTCTGGTGAGCGGAATGCTGACGTACCTCCTTACATACGGACAACCCGAACCGGAAACTGATTTACACTTGCGAAATAAATATATAAATATGCAGTAGCTACAAATGTCTCATATTAACTTCCTTTATAGAGCAGTGGTTGAGCCTTGTAACACTGAGGTCTGATTAGAATCCAGGGCTACATATTGTTAAGTCTGGTTGACTGGTTAATAACCACTTTCATGTGGCCGGTATGAACTTTGGGTTAGTGGTGCCATGGGAGGTTGGAGGTTTGTCTCAAGTTATCATATTGTAAATCTGCTACCATAACTGCATCGTCGTGTTCCTGCTGCCAATATGAAGAGAGTGGTTGTCACCGTCAGAATGAGGTCGACGATCCGGAGTATCTTCGACCTCAATTTCGATTAACCGCTTATGAAGTTGAGGTTATGTAATAAAAAAAAACAGTTTAAAAAAAATTATTTATTTAGTTGTAACAAGAAAGATCTGATAGTAGCTGCTATTACGGTGTAAGTACAGTGTATATTATTCTAACTAGAGCCATATTGTTATTAGATTGCGTATTGCTTACCATCAGGTGAACTTACTGCTTCTCTATTCGCTTTATCAAACAAAAAAAATCATGAATCTAGAGAGGAATAAGAAACGTATAATAATTAAAGTAGGCTAATGAAATCAGTACAGTCAATTTTTAAGCCTATCCCTATCGATCATCATCATGTGCCCTCTTCAAATTGAAATATGGCGATCAGATTGTGTAAACCAATTCGATCCTCAATTATTCTGTTAACTGATGGTATTTAAATCCGGTCCACTCCTCTATATCGTCTCATTTCTTCCGTATCTATCGCTGAGGGTGAGTTAAAATAGAAACCACTGGTCCATCGCTCTTCCTCGTCTAACCCTTAAATATTGACAAATACTATTAGAAATATTTATAAAGATATTATTTTGTTTAAGGTTATCTAGATATGTTATTAAACTGAAGGTTTACATAATAAAATGATTTATGCGAATTGTTGTTGGCCAAGCTCTATGACTGTGTGTATCGGATGTTTTCCGCGTTCCCGCCGCGCCGGTATCACAACAAAACCCGTGTTTACGCTTTGATTCCCGTCCAGTACTTCTGGCCAACACGTCAAAAGTATTCACACCGGTATTCAGGAAATTTGAACGCTGGCCCGCCCGAGACGAATCTATAACTACAGCATCATGAGATTACAGTACATATTTATATAGTAGCAGTTGTTCATTCGACGACGAGACGAGCGAGACGGTCATCTGATGGACATACGCCTTTTTTTTCGTTTTTGTGTGAAAATCCTGCATTGGATACCCTTCTGCTGTCGGGGCAACAGAAGAGTTATGCTAGACTCTTACCGGCTAAAAACCCACGGTTTCTCACTCATCGCATTTAGCCGGAACCACAGCAACGCTCGCACACAACCGTGGTTCCGACCTAGATAGGCCTTGATAAGACTACATCTCAGGGGTGGAGCTACTGCTCTCCACACCCTATAAAAGTAGGCTAATGATATGCTAACACATACCAACTGTTGCGATAGCTAGGATGACACAAAACCACATTGTGCTCGTCCTCTTGCTACATAAGACGATATGTCTCATTATATTAACTACAGCACCTTTCAAACCGAAACACACTGTTTGGCGGCAGAAATAGGAGCTACGATGGTACCTACTCCGCCTTCAGCTACAGAGATCTACCACTAACCACCAACCAAGGTGTTGCCATAGAGTAATTAAATTTAACCAACACAGAGACTATTCTGTGTTTTATTGTAATATGTAAACGATACGTCTGTCACTAACAATGTGACATTGGTGACTCAAGTCTAGTCTATTGAAACTGAAACACAGTAACATTAGTACAGTATTTTTGTGGACAGAAGTAGGTGCTAGTTAATCTACCTCCATCAACAGAGACCTACCGCTAAATACACCGTTGTTTTATAACACGTAGCAATTACTATAAGGTGTCAAATTTGTCACTATTAAAGTATTCTCCATTCTGTCCGTAAGTCCTTCGGCAGCGATATAACTGCTCAACGTACAAAGAAGTGATAACTGACGTGATTAGCATAACCTCGGTGTTGGTTCAACTCATTTGTGCGCGCTTCACGTGTGCGTGGTGTCGTAATGACGTTACTACGATTTATGTGTGCGTATGTCGTTTATTGTGCTGTCAGGGTACACACAATGAGATGCCCTCACGAATTTATTGAGATTTGTGCACCATATTTGGTTACCACACCGGTCCGGACCAGGAATTTCAGACTAGAGTATTAGCGCACACTGTTGACTGCTATATATACGCTTATGAGGTTATCGTTAAATAATTTGATTTTTAACATAAATTTCTTACTTGATATCAATTAATTCTAAAAGCTATTTAAGTTAGAAAAACGTTTAATACAACTTTAAGTCTCATTATTTCGTTACAACGTATATATAGATAGTGTTACTGAGATCGATTTGCTAAGATAAACAAACTGTTCCTAATTAACACGAACAATAGGCAATTCGCCTTAAACGCAACGAGAGATCGTTTGGTATCCTTAAAAGAATGAGAAAGTCGCCATCAGACACCGTCCAATGTAACAGGAACGAATAAAACTCGAAAACCGGTGAAGCTTTATGGCGATATAGGAAAGGAAACAAGAGTCCCATATATGTGCGTTACAACGTATGGAGTTAGATCTTGTCAAATCAATTACTCAGACCAGTTGGTTTCCCGTGAAAACTCACTTGGTGTATTATTCCGTTTCCGCAGCGGGATGGTAACTACGTGAGTATAGCAAGTAGAAAAGTTATTATTAGATTTTCCTTGTTAGACAATAAAAATAATTTGTACATAGGACGTAAAAAAGGCTTAATCTAACTATATACCAATTATAAATTTCTCCATCATTTTCCACCGTTAAATGACAGCACTTTCACCAGGTCTTCAATAGATCTGGTAGAAGATTGACTAACGCCACCAACCATTTATGTTTTACCCCCCTCTTTACAAAAAAAAAATCCCAACGTCCCCTTACATAGTTAATAATATATCTCCTTCTATAATTTAATTATGATTACAAGTTAAATATAGATTCTCTTCCTATGTACCTCTGATCGTGCTTATAATAAAGCTGCTGCGTCTTGGGAAGCTGTACCATCTCCATTAGGAACCGATGAACTAAGGTGCACATATTGATATTATCATAAGACATACTACAGCCTCTCTATCCGCTCAACTGTTTTCCAGTTGAATCAGCTCCGATGATGCTCCCAACTCTGAACAATGACTAACGTCTGCTTAATGTCTAATAAGTCAACAGTCTCACAGACCAACACATCGCACTCTCGATACTTTCTCTAGAAGACGAAAAAAAAAGATTAAATGAATCACGCGCAGCATTCCTCGCAATTATTGATGGCGGCAGGTTTCGCAAGTCATCCGGAATCAAACTAATTATCCAATTAATATATGAAAGCGATATATCAAAGAGCGCCGTGGCGTTAGTTTCACAAATCATCTCCTTCACAATTTCACTCTTGAGTAATATTACGGCTCGTTCGGATACCAGTTGCGCGGCTTTCGATGCGCTTGCGCAACCGCCCGCCACCTACCGCCCGCCGCGCTCCTCGCATCCACCAGCGCCGGCTCGCCTCTATCAAGCGACAGACAATTTTTTTTTATTTATACTATTCCTACTGCTTACTAGGGCAACAACGGTTGCTAAACCGCGACATATAACCTATTTGGAACTTAGAGTTCCTACACCTGCCAGCCATAGACTGATTATTCCAGGAGGTCATTGAATGGCATCCATGTCCAGTATAACAAGATATTTCGACACCCGTTCAGTTTAAAAGGTGCAGACTCGTTCGAATCCATACAGAGAAAACACATCGCGTCAGTCAACGCCAGGATTGGCAGGAATAGTAACTTGCTAGTTCAGGAATTGGTAATTAGCTTGCCCTATAGACAGACCTATAAACAGTGGCTGCTGCTGCCTGGCCGTGGTGAGATCTTTTATTTTTTGGTTCATTATCCTCAGCTGATAGACGTCCACTGCTGAACATAGGCCGCCCCCAAAGATCTCTATATCCATCGGTCGCGCGCTGCCCGCATCCAGCTGCTTCCCGCAACCTTCGCCAGATCGTCGGACCGCCTGGTGGGAGACCTGCCAACACTACCTCTTCCGGTACGCGATCATCATTTGAGGACCTTAGTCTATATATATGATACTCTTACAAATATTGAATGGTGTTATAGCTGATGAAGCTGGGGTAAAGGAACTTAATAACTTATCATCATCATTCTAGCTAGGGCCACGTTGTTATGAACATCCCTTTTGATACTATTGGTCTTTAAGATAAAAATAAAAAAACAATTTCTTTTACCCCTGACAATTAAATATTGGTTAATATATATTTTTCCGTTCCTATGTATCTTTTAAAGATAAAGCCTTTGGGGGAAGTCAGGATTATGGGAAGTTATATATACTTGATACATACTTTACATAAATAGTTTATATACAACTAGCTGTTCTTAACCAGCTTTGCTGGCTGTAACACCCCCCCAATTCGCTTTAGTGAAGGAGTAATTTTGTAAAATCCATTCTTAGCTGACCTTTAAATGGCAGAAGCAACACGTTCGCATTTACAAATAATAAATAAATTGGGTGTAAGAGGTCCTGCACAACAACTCACGGGATCCAAACCAACCTCACCAGCTAGTGGTGTACCCCGCTAATCAACAAACGAGGATCTGGTTCCCACCAACCCGCTTTGGGCCAGCGTGGTTAGAAATGGCCTAAATCTCCTCATGAATCCCATCCCGATCGATCTGGGAATCCTTGGGCGAGGCTTTATCCAGCAGTGCACGTCTATCGGCTGATGATGATATGTACAAGACATTTCCTCCTATGTAGGTACTCATCATGATATCTCTAACCATAAGGATTGGACACTGGAAATTTATTAGGAATAATCCTTTTGCCGAGTATAGGTGAGTTAAGAACAGCTTTTACAAAATTCCATCCCCAAAGAGAGTTGCGAGGGTGTTACGTCCAGCAAAGCGACGGGGGCTAGTGGAACAGGTAGTTTCCTTTTTGTCTGTAACTATACGATGATACGCTAGTTAAGACGGTATGCACTGCAACACATTGCGTGAGTCTCGTTACCACAGCAATTACAATAGCTACAGCGCCCTTCAAACCCGAACACAGTATTGTTTGTTACTGTTCTTGGCTGCAATAGGCGATGTGATGGTACCCATATAGACGATCTCCGGCGACATAGACACTACCACCAGTATATGGTTAACCAGTTTTTTTTTATGTAAGCTTTAGTAATGATGACTATGTTGAATGATGATCAGGTTGAATGATGGTTATGGAGCGACAGTCAGCGGCCCGCGTCTGTTAAGTTATCAATATTCCGTTCGGACAGCGGTGGAAATATTAGAAAGTAGCCCGCTTGTGCTTATGTATTGGGTTATATATTACAATGAAAGTTACACATAATAAAATATATATGAGGAGTAAAAACTTAATTGCGATCTAAGCATCCACTTAGGAGACGAGAGATGTGATACTCCATTGATGTTATTCCTTCAAACTTAAAAGATTAGTACTGTACAATATTCTTTTAAATGTTTAACTTTTATTTCTAAACGCTTATGTATACATAAATTTATTTCATCATCATCATCCTCAGCCGATAGACGTCCAGTTTTAGAAATATGCCTCTCCCAAATTCCCACATCGATCGTAGGGATTCATATCGGAATTTTGGACTTTTACCATCACACTGGCCCAATGCGAATTGGCGGGAGCCAGAGCCTCGTTTGTTGATTAGCAGGATGCACTTCGTGCAGGTGAAGTTGGCTTGCATTCCGTTTCTTGTGCGGGAACCCTTACATCCTATTTATTTCTTTATGATTTACATATGCGAACGCTTTGTATATATTGCTTCTGCCATTTAGAGGTCAGCTAAGAATGGATTTTACATAATTCCTCTTACCTCAAAGCGAATTGCGAGGGTGTTACGACCAGCAAAGCTGACGAGGAACAGCTGGTTGTATATAAGCTATTTATGTGAAGTATATATCAAGTATATCATTCTTACGTTTCTATTGAAGATAAAGAATCAGTATCTTTTGAGGGATGTCAGGACTATGGGAGATTTCCACCCACTAAAACCCTTTCGGTGCGTTAGCAGCAGCTTCTGGTTAAGCCCTCCTTACTCCCGTCGCTGTGTGTGCCACGGAAAATACAAGTCGCATTTGCCGTCTTCCTGAGGCTTATTGAGCTATGAGGGTTGTCATGGCCAAGGGTGGCTAACCCGAAGACAGTTTTAGTCGCTTTATAGGATAAGCAGGGTTTACTTTAGTTCTATTCTTACTAGCGTAATTACTGGGTAGTCTTGCACTTGCATCTCTGATCATCATTGTATAGCTTTAAATCACTGTACCGTAGTCGTGTACTGTGGTAATCATTTTTTTTTTAATATGTTTGTTTAATGAACTCCATAATGGGAAAACAAAATTGTGGACATGAACAAGTCCATGTCCAGTGAAATTAATGCCGCGTAACAGCGAGCGGACCACCTGCGCCGGCGCAGCGAAAGTCGCGCGTTTGTCAACACAGAGCACATTTACACATAACAAGTGATCATGTAATAACTTGCCACTTACCGCGGTATTCGTACCTACCGCACAGCATCGACCAACTGAATCAATGGTTCAAGTATCAGTCAGTTAGGTTTACAGTTGACATTGGTGGTAGGTCGCTGTTGGCGGTGGCCGTCTAGATGGGTATCACAGCAGCGCCTATTTCTAACGCTAATCAATACTATGGTCCGGTTCGAAGGGCGCTGTAGCTAGTGCAATTACTGGAGAAACTCACGGCAACGAGAAGTGATCGGCGAGTTCCACTGGCGCATGCTGCAATTTATCTTGCAGCAACCATGATGATTGTATATATGAGGCTTTCACTCACTTTAATAGGTGAACTGTATTTTATGTATTGTTTATTTCTTTTCTCCTCTTTCCTTACACTTGCAGCTAACTACTTAATGATCGAGCTGTTCACTATGGCCGCTGTCTTTAATACCAACATAGCTTTCAGCGACAGAGACATACCACCAGAAGATTATTACTGCATTACATGTTACGTATAGTAATATAAGTACTTTGCCAATATCATCGAAACGAAGTAGAACCGGAAGAAAAATAATTTGTGTATATTCATACGCGTAATTGTTTAAAGCTATTATTACTCTAATAATATCAACAAGTTATGACTTAAACTGTACTTCAGTTAAAAAAAAATACTTTATAATAACAAATAACATTTTTTGGTTGCAGGTACGTTCGTGTCGTCATCATTAGGTGTACGTCTAAACCGCAGCGTGCCGCTCTTCAACCGCAGACATTTGTCAATACTAACACTGATTTCACTTTCCCGAAATGGATTCGTGTCAAAAAAAAAAAAAACTAAAGAACCCCCAACAATAAGAACATACATTAATTTTCATTTAACTAGTAAATTAACTACTAATTAATAACCCAAAAAAGGTGCAAGTTCAATTGTAACAGCTAATAATCTATATATATAAGAGATTTCCACCTACATAGATAATCATCACGATATCTCTGGAACCATGAAGTCTGGAGACTTGAAATTTGATAGGAATATTCCTTATGCCCAGTATAGGTCAGCTAACAACAGATTTTATAAAATGCCTTCCCCAAATGGGGTTGATGGGATGTTGCGGCCAGCGAAGCGGGCGGGGAACTGCTAGTACTACCACAAGTAAATTTAAGTAAGATTCAATAAATGATTATTTTTAATATGAGAAGAGAGCACGAGGATGCGAAAATGATCACTTAATGAACGTGCCAACTAAATCTGTGATGATGGATTGTTTTATTATAAAGAAGAAACTTTATTAAATATACTCAACTTTTTTGCGAGAAGTCAGTTATGTGGAATGAAACCTTGTCTGTCGTCGTCCTAAGTGTAAAGAAATCAATTCTATATTCTAACTTGTACTTAATTGTTGCGAGTAGGCGAGGACCACTACGTTGACGAGTTAACAAGCAACAGCAAAGATACTTCTTCTTCTTGCTAGATCTTGTCCCATCTTTACTTAAGGTCGGCCCTCCTGGTCATTCTTCTAAATCTATCTTTATTGATCATCGTCGAACAAGTAGTGGTGGATCTCCCAGATCCTCTCATTTTAGTTTCGAGATCCAGCGCTACCTTAACCATATGCGTTGTTGGTCTTCGCATAACATAGACCTAGTAAAAGTATAACGGCAAAGATACTTAATTCCTAATTCATCTCCTTGTAGCGCTTCTCATTTGACTGAGATCTGAGAGATTTTGTTTTTCCTTATAATGTTTTTATGTTTTTTGTAATTTCATATAACTGCAATAAATAACAGGTCTTTCAGACTTCTGTTTACTATAACAATTATCAAAGTAAACCTTTGCATACGGTCATGTGGGCGGCGCAGTGATACAAAATCTCTCGTGGCCACCGCTTCCACCATATCAAAAGCTTGACATTTCTAGGTAACCTGTTTCGTATTGTTTCGTGTAATTTAACCGCAAGCCGACTGCACTTGAGAGGAAAAACCAGTACAGTACCTACGAACTTGTTCGAGGAACCTCTCAAGGCCAAGGACACATCTCATGCTTATGATGTAAATGATACTTATTATTATTATTAATATTCTGGTGAGGAGATCTATGTTCAGCAATGGATGTGTACATGATGAAATAATTACTTAAAGTGTGTGTTGCATTGCAAACATTGCAGCTTTAACTGAGTACCAACATCCTTTCATCCAATAAAGATTTAGCAGTTATTGTCACAGCTACGTTTCCATGGTATACTGTATAAAATTTACTATGTTCATCATCATCATCAACCGACAAACGTCCACTGCTGGACAAAGGCCTCCCCAAATATCTCCACATCGATCGATCCTACGTTGCTCGCATCCAGTGGGTTACTGCAATTCTCACCAGATCGTCGGCCCACCCTGTGGGAGAACTCCCAACACTACGTCTACCGGTACGCCACTCGAGGTCCTTACTGTCCCATCGGCCGTCGGTCCATCGAGCAATGTGCTCTGCTCACTGCTAAATAAGTCTATCAATAAAGAGAAATATACTTTCCAGCTAAATATAAAGAACCAGGAATGGGATGGGAGAAAACTTACATTTCCGACTCTTACTAATTAAACTAACATCAGTTAATGAACTCCCATTAATTGTGTACATAGAATAAAAACACTGCGGCGTCGAGATCGCGCGTCGTGTTTCCCGTTCCGCTAATGGCCGCCAAATTCAGCGGAGCAATAAATCATTTTCTAAACGTAAATAGAAACAGTGCCGCTGCGCCAGCAGTCGGCAGTCAGCAGCCATGCTAATTAGATTATCCACCGGTTCTTATCGCAACCGGCTAGGGTTAACATTTTACTTTCCAACTTTACTAATGCAAATATGTTTTTTTTTTGCCACAAGTAACTTAACACAAAAACTATCATTTAACTTAGTTAATGCTGATAATTCTAGAAGTAAGTTTCTACGAAGTGATTAGAAATGGGAGACGTTATCTGTTGCCAATAACAACCGCACTAGTTAAGATGATACAGAGCTTGACGTTGTGCACGTCGCTTAACATAAGATGTTGTCTAATTACGGCAGTAATTTCAGTCTAGTTAGAACACCCTTTAATCTGAAACACTAACGTCTACAAACTACTGTTGAGCGGCAGAAATAGGAGCTGCAGAGGTACCTACCTAGACGGTGTCTGGCTGCTGAGACCGACCAACGTAATGTAACAAGGAAAGAGTTAAAACTACTGATCCACCTATCCAGCCAAATCTGTTGGCTATAACGCTAAGTTGTGTGTCATGTTATCTATACATAACAGTTTCCTCACCAAGTTTCTCTTCACCGAAACCTCAAGTTCAGTGATAATCAAACCTACACACTCTTAAAACGTAAGCGAGTGAATTCCTACAATCTAAATTCTATAGATCGATAGATATGAAAACTAATGTCTTAAGATCAAAGCTGTGATCTTAAGATTTTTTTTCTGAAGCTTAAGCAAGTTCAATATATTTTTGTGCATTTATCGGACCTTAAGGTCCACATTCATAAACAGTCACGGTCACAAAGTTCTTTGAAGTGGTAGCCCTATTGGCGTCACATGGTGTAGACGGTAGCCTGTAAATGTCTTTAATTAGTTCAGCTTACTCTTACAGTACAATTTTCGTTTTGAAATCATCAGGTGCATCATCACAGATATTACCTGATACTGAGAACATAATTGTGTTTACCAGTGTGACGTAATCATTGAAGTTATAATCAAGTTAGTAAATACGATGGCAAGAATGAAGTAATTCGATGTAGAAAGTGGAAACTATCTCTCTATCAGTTTATCAGTTTTGTTATCTCTGGGGAATAGAATATTCAGATGGACAAATTTAAATAAATCAGTAAGTAGTTATAAAGATCTGTATATTAAACTGGTAAGTATAAAGTTACGAAACTTTAACTTAATTACCTAATATAATCTACAGAGTGTATATCATACGAAATTTACATTTGATTACGAAATGATTTGTTAGATTTTAACGTCACGATCGGCGACATGATAAATTAGGATTTTGACATTAGTATGAAATATCAGATTGTTGTACAAATTCGAATTAACATAATGACAACAATTTGTTGCATTACCTGTGATACATGCCTGTAATTGTTTCAATTGGGCGGGTAGGTGAACAATTACCAGCGACAACTTTATAGGTATAGTATAATCATTACAATACGATGATTATATTGAAATTGTTTGATTCAATAACGATACAAGAAATATCATTGATGGGTTTAAGAGTTTCAAAGACAAGCATAATTTTTCTTTTATCTATTTCTACATAAAATTTACTTCTTTTGAAATCATTAATATTGAAAATAATATTTTCGTTTGTCTCAAGCAAAAGTTCTAAGCTTCCTCCAAATCATGTCCTATCCTGGATAAACTTGTAAACTTAACCCACACTATTAGAGCTTCAATTATTATGGAAGCATATACTTTTGGTATCTTTCCATACAATTTATTTGTTTTAAATACTTTTTTTTATTTCTGTGTTTCTTCGGAAGATACTCTGCTTCTGGGGGAAGTCAGGGTTATGTAAGATTCTGACTCATTGAAACCTTCTCGGTGCTCTGCATCAACCAATGCATTCGGATAGGCTCTTGGATCTCTTAGAGAACACACCGGTGCCCCTCTACACTTTGTGTTAGCACGTCTCTGAGGAGGGGCCTAAACCTCCTAAGCACCATCGTAAGCCACATACTGTCTCACGCAGGTTCGCTTGTTGAGGGTAGGGCTTCAAGGCCCGCGATACTCCTAGACCCTTTTGGTCGCCTTCTACCACAGACAAGGCTTAACTTAGTCTTATTGTAACTAGTTCGAGAGTACAGGTACAGAGCTGTTGTTGTAAATATTTCACTATGATCATCATCTACGAGACCGTCTACAGAGTGTTTCTATTTTAAAATCCCAATTATGCAAATAACTAACAGAACGGGTATAAGTCTGATGGAATTAGAAACTTTCAAACAAATCATCAGCTCGTTTACAAATGTGTGTTAATTGGTAATGGCGGACGATCAAGAGCAAGTTCATTGCCAAGGGAAAGTTACTTCTCATTATGGTATCGCCATTTCGGCTAAAAATGCTCGCCCATAATATTGGGATGCTGGTTAAGATGATATACGCCGCTTTGAGATGAAATGTGTTTCTCTCGTTATTATAACTAGCTACAGCTCTCTAAAGCGAAACAGTGTTTGCACAGTACTGTTTGGTAGCAGAAATAGGTGCTGCTGTTCAGTAACTATCTAGACGTTATCCAGCAACAGAGACCTACCACGAAAAAACTATATAAAAATTTGGGCTACTGTCACATCTGACAAATTACAAGAATTTCTGATAAATATCTAATAATTATAGGTTTAGTTATACGAAGTCTAAAAGTTACTCCAGTGACAGAGAAATTGAGGAGCAAGAGGTTAGGGTGGTGCGGGCATGTTGTGCGGAGAGACGATGGACATATAACAAAGAAAGTAATGAGAGTGAACGTGGATGGTTATAAGGGTAGAGGAAGACCCAAGAAAGTGTGGATGGATTGTGTGAAAGATATGTGTAAGAAGAGTGTGAATTTAGATATGACGGCTGATAGAGAGATATGGAAGAGAAGTTCATACTGTGCCGACCCCACATAGCTGGAAAAACAGCAAGAGGAAGATCTACTAGTGGTAGGTCTTCATCTAGGTAGATACCATCGCAGGTCGTATTTCTTCCTCCAAACAATCGTATGCTAACATTACCATGTTCCGTTTTAACGGGCGTCGTAGCTAGTGCAATTGATAAGGTAATGAGATTTAATATCTGATGTCTCAAGGTGATGAGCACAATATGCTGTATGCACCATCCTAACCAGCGCCACGAGCTCACAGGCAAAAACGTATCTGAATCGTAAACTATTTAGTTTTTGTTAGAAGAAATGGCAGTACATGTAACAGTGAGCTGTTAAAAAAAAAACAAGCTTTTACAAGTCAATTAGGTTTATCCGTATGTCTATCTGCTAACTGTTGAACATTGTCCGGCGGTCTGTTGCGCTGTCGCTCTCATCGCAGATGCGATTACACTGCGATAGTGTGCGAGATGCGATCACCAGATATCAAACCCGTGCCGCCGAAATAAGATTATAAATCCATCCAAAAAGTCCATGACCCCGCCGACAGAGACCCCCCAACGCCAGCGATTAGTCTCCCACTGCTGGATACGCCTCAATGACCACTCCGATCCTTTACCCTCGCTATTTGCATCCACCAGCTTCTAGTAACAATTGTTTGTTATCAAAGTCTAAACTCCAAAACTGAATCTCACTATGAAAGCAAATTAAAATAGTGATCATCGTCGTACAACAGACGCCCACTGCTGGACATAGACCCAACCTATAAATCTTGACGCCGATCGATCCTGTTCGCTGATTAGGTATAGCGTTTGGTGGTGATTTCAACTCTTACAGCTCATCTGATACTGGGCTCGTGGACCCACAGCCAGTTAACCGATCGATCCTGCATCCGAAAATATTCATATATATGACTATTTTTAGATCTTTGGGGGAGGCCTACGTCCAGAAGTGGACGTCTATCGGCTGATGATGATTATGATATATATATATATATATATATATTTACGGTTCTTTAATAAATTTGTTTTGCAATCGGTATGTATTAAGTATTGCGAGCGGGTTGCGCATTAGGATCCGGTTTAAAAAAATGTCTGATTACAAACAAGGTTAAATAAATATATACGTTGATTAAAAAAATAATAATAACCAATATATTTTGACCGATGACGCTAAAGGAGTGTGCAGAATGTTTGTCAGTTTAAAAATATATAGATATTATCATGAGGTGTAACAACTCACGGGACCCAAGTCAGTCTCACCTGCTCGTGGTGCACCCTGGTAATCAACAGACGAGGCTCTGGTTTCCACCAACCCGCATTGGGCCAGCGTGGTGGGAAATGACACAAATCCCCTCATATGAATCCCTACCCAATCGATGTGAAAATCTTTGGAGGCCTGATGTCTTCATAAAGGACAATATAAAAAAGATAAGGGAAGAGAAAAAGCAGAAAAAACGTATGATGACTGAATAGAGGAGAACTTAGTTGTGATCTTGAATCAGTAAATTATGGAGACTACGGGCAGGAGTACATGGTAACTGTCCACCGTCGAGAGCAATTTGAAATATACAATAAGATACACTATATAAATAGCTATATCAGTATATATATAGCATTATCATCAGCTAATAGATGTCGACTGCTGGACATTAGCTTTCCCCAAAGACTCCCACATCGATCGATCCTGCACTGCCAGCCTCCAGCAGCTTCCTGTGACATTCAACAATCAGCATGATCTCATGGGACTTGTTCCTTTTCCCACCACGCTGGCCCAATGCGGATTGTTGGGAGCCATAGTCATGTTTGTTAATTAGCAGGGTGCACCACGAGCAGGTGAGGTCGGCGTGTGTCCCATGAGTTTTTGTGCGGAACCCCTTACACCCCTTAACTTTATGTATTAAATGAATAAACGGACTTGTTGTCTTTGCCATTATCTTCCGTTGTACCAAGGTGAAGCACAGATTTAATTAGATACATAGTTATATATGTATGCATATATATGATAAAAATAAATACCTAGATATATATTATATATACATCATCAGTCAATAGACGTCCACTGCTGGACATAGGCCTGCCCCAAAGATCCCTCCATCGATTGTTCCTGCGTTGCCTGCATCGCCGGGCATCAGGAGCCGTCGTTTTTAGGGGTTCAAATGGTGGGTTTTGGGCCATTTCCCTATATATATATATTTAAGATATATTTCAAAAATATCGCCGTACTTTCTTAAACTGTATACTGACTGAGGTCCAATTCAAGTAACATTTCTCCCCTTAAACGGTGTATGAATAAACAAAGGAGAGGGGCCCGGGTCTATTTTAAAGGCAAATATCCGCGTAGAAATCAAAGGGCGCACAGTCATGCACTCCGTAGTCGGACGCTGTTAAATATGAAGCAATAACTGCATTATGGTCCCGTTACCCATTCGAGCTGGTCAAATGACAGGATGTGATTTATAACTCATTCATGCTGGCTCCTCGGCACCGCGGGGAGCGGCCGCTTTATTATTTAAGTGCCACAATTGCATAGATTCACATAGTTACCTGCAACATGCATACAATGCACACACCGCGGCGACACCTCCGCCGCGAACCTCCGCAGGAAACAAACTTTTTGTTATAAACCACTACTCACTACATTATCTATTTATATGTTATACCATACACTACCATAATGTTATCAATTAACCTTATCCTTTCAGCTTAGTGATATCTTATCTCCTTGAAAGAGAGATTGACTTGTTCGCCACCATTCTCGAAATATCATTCTCTTACTCACTCTTTCACTATCACTGGAATTATTTCCTGCTTAGTGAACTTGTCGTGATTTTTTTTATTTAACGAAGCAACAAGACGAACGGATCGTTCACCTGATGGTAAATAATACGCCTGCTCCTAACAAGATGGCGTTAGTTAGGTTGGTACAGCACCACATTGCGCTCGCCATCTTGAGATATTAGATGTTAAATTTCCACAATAATTTCACTAGCTATGACGTCCTCCAAACCGGAACAGAGTAATATTTGCACACTACTATTTGACGGCAGAAATGGGAGCTGCGGTGGTATCCGCAATCCATTTCCCACAAAGTTTTATAGCAACTAGATAATGTTACATCCATTCAGATGTTGAGATAAACAAAGATGAGGGGAATTAGTTCAGATTTATTATGATACGAAAAGTTTTTATTATGACAATGACTGACATACGTATAATTATACAAAAAAAAAACGCTACTTTTGTATTTACATCTTTTATTCCTTTCTACGTTTTGTATCTTCTTTAGGGAGAACTCATAAATAATCAGTTGAGAACAATTACCATGAAGTCCTGTAGTACCGTATAGACTAATCAAATCTCGCGTCGCTTTTTTTTTCATGCTCTTAAGAATGATGCTTTACTTAGGATGTTCATACAATACCAGATGGCAATAGTCGCCATGGAACATGATTTTTAGACCCAGTTATACAACTAGCTACCAAACAGGAACCTATAAACGTTTGCACATAGACGCTGCTTCAGCTTAGACCTTTCACCATTAAAATGAACCAAAAAAGGCTCGTTCAAGTATCTTTAGTATGCTCTGTACCCATTGATAAATTGAATTGAATCATCGTACAATTGCCTCTCAGTACATTATTATGGAGGATCGTTTTTTTGCGGCGGCTATACGATAACTTGTTTAAGATGTATTCGTTACTAAGGTTACGGTTTACGAGCGCGCAACATTCACGCGCCTTCCTAGAAAGTCAGGCTTTCGCATGTTACAAAAGGCATGCATCAGCTTTTATGAAGTTTGTTCAAAGTAACGGCCCTACGGAAGATAACAGGTAATTTATTGACTAGTCACTCATCAGCGGTGCCGTGGATCGGCGCGGATCGACGTGCCATCGGTTGAACTGATAATTTAACGGAATCTGAATAATAGAGTTGGGCCGCGCGGGGCACGATGGACAGTTATACAGAACGTAACATTTCCCTGTGCTCTGGGGCGATCGCGTGCCGGGGGACAATTACCCACGGAGCCGTTTTAATGGCCACCTCGTTGCAGTAGCTACTCCGAACCGGGAAGGCGTTTGTTGAATTCGTCCAAATTGGTCTCCCCTACCAAACTAAACTGAACCACCTAAATCTGTTAGTTATTACATAAATAACACTTTAAAAGTCCACCGCTCCATCTGTACTTTAAACGCCGCTCCTCACTCTATAATCTTCTATTTCTCATCATCATCAAAGATCCCGTTAATTAAATTAAAGCTCGTATATGTTAGGGTATAGTTCACTGTAATAAAGTTTTAGTTATGTAAAAGAGCTGTAACCAGATAACCAGAGAGATGAAACCAGAAGAGGTGTAATGGCTCCCGCACAACAACTCACCAGACCCAACCCAACCTCACCTGGTCGTAGTGCACCCTGCTAATCAACAAACGAGGCTCTGGCTCCCACAAATCTGCATTGGGGAATCGTGGTGGGAAATGGCTCAAATACTATTAAATGAACCCCTTCAAACGATGGCCCCTGGTGTTTGGCGTTGAGGGCCCATAGGACCAATCAATGTAGGGATCTTTGGAGGAGGCCTATGTCCATAAGTCCATATGTCTATCGGCTAATGATGATGATGAAACCAGAAGTACTATGTAAACTGAACATCACTAAGATCAAGAATGAGAGTAAAGCAGTTTTTGTAGATTTTAGCTTTGTTCAAATCAATATTCATTTCATAACGAATGAAAATGTTATAGTGAACACCGAAGCTGATATGATGAAAAGTATGTATCATCATCATCACCTGATAGACGTCAAGTATGGACACATGATACTAAATTCGTTGTTAATTTGTAGCGTCCAGTAGAATCGTTGAGTTGTTTTATTTGCACAATTTTATAGTGTGGAGTTGTCGACTAATAACCATAAAAATCTTAGTTGCGTTGAAATTCCCTCAATCCTAAGGATGTGGCGGAGGAGGCGCCAGACGCGTAATTTGTGTGAACAATGTAATTGTTACTAAACTACCCTCCAATGTTGCAACTATTACACGGAGACGGACATTTTTTTCCATCGCCATTTAACTCTTGTTAAAATAAAGTATTTATTACTCTTCGCGTTTATACTTAATTATCTCTATACTTAATATGTTTTTTTTTATTTTTTTGTTTAAAATAATCACGACCTTCACAGAGATACAAATTATCCGCACGCACACAGAGCTCCGTCCAACTAATTGTATATTATCGTAAGCGTAAACTGGAATCGTTCAGGAAAATGTTTATAAATAAGTTAACCTCATCAGACCTTAGGCAGAGGTTCTTATGTTTCTAATTGTTAAAGAAGTTCAAGTTAAATTTTAATCTTTTTTCCAAAACTGATACACTCAACGATCTTCAGCGAGAAGTCTTAGTATTGCTATAGTGGAGACAACTATCACTAATATTTATAAGTTTAAATTTTTTCTATTCCTAAGTTATAAAACCTTAATTTTTTTAATTAAAAATTTATTATCAAAATATCGTTTATTCCCTGTTCTCTTAAGTTAGGTTCTCTCCTTTCTCTAGATCTTGTCTCATCTTTACTTGGGTTCAGTCCTACTGGTCATTCTTCTAAATCTATCTCTATTTTGTGTCGTGTTGTGTTCATTGATCATCGTCGTACAAGTAGTCGGAGATCTACCAGGGCCTTTCTTTTCTAGTTTCGAGATCCAGCGCTACCCTAACCATATGCGTTGTTGGTCTTGACATAACATCGGCGTACCTGCGCAGGCGTCTTTTCTACCATTTTCTCATTCCTAAGTTAAGTTGTTTCTGGTAATAAAACGGTGACGTTAACATTTCCTGTAGCAAAATATCTGTAGATCGGAGTAAGGATCAAATTCAACTGATCTTACTTATTTTTGATTTTAGACAATGTTTCGCAATAAATTAATATTTTTTTTAATACAAATATTACAATTTTCATATTTTACATATAAATTATATAATAAATTATACAAATATTCTTGAATTATAACGGGGGATTGTTAAATATCTGACCTCGACATATATTTTGGTTGATAAGCTAGGAAGCGTCTATCGAATCATCCGGTCAGGTTAGACGTGTAATTATTCTAACAATCCCATAACAAGGAGCATTACGCCGGGGGCTTTCGCTCAAATAAATTCCTCGGCAAGTTACTGCGGCGGCGCGCGCGCACCCACCGCATGCCAATGCGCATGCGCAGCGTTTGTTGAACCTCGCCCGCGCGCCGCATCGCAATCGGCCCTTACCAGGGACCGCCAACTCACTACCAAAGGGCCTGCCTTTTTTTTTACAAAGCACCAAACCCTTCACCTACCACCCTCACCCCACCAACCTGCGGATTGTTAAAGGCAAAGTTACATCTCCTTCGGGCAACGCCACGTTGTAAACGTCTAGGTTTAAGTTCTATAGAAATGTGATCACCAGAGGTTAGCAGGATCAAGTGCATGGTTTTTCAAAGGTTTTTTTTAATATCATCTAAAATTTATATTTCACTTCTCAGTGAAGTCTCTTAAATGTCCTTTTCGGATAGGCCTAAACCCATTTTAAAACAGTACATCATAGACATTTTCTATGTCTTAATTTTTCAACTATTCTTCTAATTATCTTTTATTTAAAACTTTACTTACAAACTCAAAAAATTTACAAAAACACGAACTTAAAGTCGAAAAGCATTCTTTCCCACTCTATCATAATTTACGAAGGAAATAAAAATAAGCTAGTATTCTATTCATGATTATAAACTTATCAATTGTTAATTGTAACCCCATATAGACAACGCAACGTAATTTCAATTTTACTAATTGGAGACAGTTTTGTAATAGAGTAGATTAATTAATTTGATCTTACGACCCGTGGGCTGAGAGACTCTTCCACAAACGATTTGTTATGTGGCGCTGGGAACAAAATATGTTTGCTAGTCACACATCCAATGTCACGCTGCTATCAGCCCTTGATTTTTTAATACATCTAAATATAGCATTGTTATATGTTTTCACTTTTAAATGACCTCTAACAGCTTCACTTGGTGAAGTACAAAATCCATTGGAAACGTCTCCATGGGCTCGCTGCTGAATGAGTCCAGTGTTGTTAAAATTGAAAACCAAATCTGTCTGAACTTTAACTAATGTTAATATCATTCTGCTAATATGTTTCAATGATAACATTTAAATTATTATTATACTTGGAAATTCCTACCACATCGATATCAGTCTTATGTCATAACATTACAATAATAGAAATTTTGCTTCCGCTTCCATTTGCTAGGGTACCTTGACAGATCTGTCTGTCTGAATGTCTGACTACAACGCGCTATTAAACTCAAGGAATGAGTACAAATATTATATCACATCCGTCATCGATTCTCGAATTAGAAACTTAGTGGCGTTATAATTGTGATTATATCATCGTCTGCTCATTGATTACCAAGTTATAATAAAAAAATTATATCACTTCCGGATTATGTTGTTAGAAATTACTTATTAACATATTTGTTAAATTGTATCATAAGAGCATGTAAATAGAGCTAACGTATTATTATCAGATAAATGTCCTACTCTTCGTATCATTTTTTCTCATTGTTTTTTTAAAGGTTTATATTTCTGGGTGTTGTCTCTGGAGCCACATTATAAATACCTTCACTCTTAGATATGACTACCTGGTGAACCCTCAATCTGATTAAGATCGCAAATAACTATTTAATGAAATTAGTATTGGATCAGTCGTGTAGGAAATCGATTGAGGTGGTGTACGTTCATCAATGGACAGACGACAAAAGTCAAACGAAAATAATGGTAATTATCAAAAGAAAACTATCTAAATAAGTATAATTCTAATGCAATATCTGTCTTCCTGTCGCCTGCATAGTAAATCATTAAATATTTCCTTCTAAAAATTTCCTTCTTTCATAATTTCTCCGTTTGATTTTATTTTGTCTCTGTATTAAAATATGATGCTTGAAGTTTTCGTCAATTATTATGCTTAAGATTCTATTTTAAGAAATTTTCATCTTCTGCTCTTATCTATATATATTGGTCATTTTAAATATTTAAGTATTCCGACAATAACGCATTAAAACGTAAAGTAATTTTTCATAAAGCAATTTTAAAACTGTCACAGGGTTGCTCGGTATCGTATTGTCATTACGAGCGATAGTTATGGCCATGGGAAACCATACATTATCGCAATAAGAATAAAGGTGATATTCTTTTAAACCCATTGCCGCGATGTTCCCGGAATAATGATTGAATAAGAGCTATTTTCGTCTCATACCCGTGAAATTCAATAAATTAATATTAACCCCTGCTAAAGAAAGGAGAGTGAACATGACAGTTAATTTGAAATTCATTTATTATACATGATCATAAAAACTTGTTGATTAAATATTTGGTAATGCTGGTAATGAAACAGCTGATCGTGTAACTAAAGAGACGGCATAAAAAATAAGGACTGAACTTAGACGCGATCATAAAAAACTTGCCGATGGAATAGTTGGCACTGCTGGTTATGAAACAGCTGATCCGATAAACGATAAATCTCTAGTCACATTGGATGAATGGAACCGTTGCTATTCAGTGAGACTCATAGCCGGTACTATATACCTCTTCCAATCGGATACTAGTAAGAAATTAGATCACTTGATATAGGTGATTTTCCGGATATTAGATTTTCTTCAAATCCAAGGATCGAACCGATTGTATCCAAAAACAATAATATATCTGATTTTGAGTGCTCAGAGTTAAAAAGAGAGATAATTAAATTAGAAATTGATTCAAAAGCAGGCACAAATGAATTACATTATCAAATTACTCAGTCTCTGATGATGCTGTATTGATATCATCAGACTGATGTTTCTAAATTAGTATATATACTTTTGTGAATTCAGTATTTTTGGTAGTCTCGTTGTAAGGTCTTTAATAAATATTATCTGTTATTACAAGCAGGTTATCTGTATATAAAACTTTATCTCAAAAGTTCAAAGCAATCAGAACTTTCTGAGATTTTCTTTTACTTACAAACGAACATACAATTTTTATTTTGATATTACTATTCAAATGATGCTAATATATAATACTGCTTTAAGGAACACATTACAAGAGACCCATGTCCAGCTGTGGACGTCCACCGGATGAAATGATGATGATGATGCAATATTACTAAAGTTTCATTGGATGAAGAACACATTACCATTTCATACAAACTAACCTTCGTCATATGGTAGTAATAGAATAAACTTCAAGAATCTTTTAGATTGTGTTAAAGAATGTTGAACAGTACTCGCGAAGCAAATGGTAAATAAGGTCATCGACCATACATGGATATATTACGGCGCCGTATCGGAGATCTGACGGCAATTAAATGTTAATTTGGGCTTTAGAGATCGCCGTAGAAGTCTGTCAGGGACGACATCGTATCGCGCGGCTCTGTTACCGCGACTCGCTAAACGATTACTAGTAATTGCTTACAAGTATGTTCATTTAAAATAAAAAGATGGGACAGATGATTTTCTTAAATTTTCATTACATTATCTTTATTCTAATTACAGTATTAATCAGAACATTTGTTACTTGTTCATTATACTGTCTTTCATCGTTTTTCTCTCTCTCTTTCACTTTCTCCTCTTCAACTTCGCACAACTCAAGGAATTTACTTTCTGTATGCAATTACATTTGTCGTCCTCATTTAATTTGACCAAATATCTTTAATTATGAGATGGCGCTCTCATGATTCACAGTGAATAAAAAAAATCATCAATAATGAAGCTATTGATACGCGCATTCATCGTGTAATTGTTTCAGCGTCGTGCCTCTCGATTATCTCTTTTGCATCAAGATCATGCGGTTTCTACTTCCCGATTTCGTTACTAATCGATCAACGCGGCCCGCTCGACCACCGTCCGACCACCACCTGGCTGCTCTCACTATTGTCTTAGCTTATCTCAGCTGATTTAGTATACATCTGGCGAAGATGTTATTGTATGTCCGTTGCTTTTACTTTTCCTTTAACTGTTCAGTTATATTCAAGTTAAATAATACCACGGCGTGCACATCCAAGTTTACTAACATAACCACAGTTAGTATCGTTTCGTTTTATAAATAACATAAGTAGAATTCTGATTGGATCATGATTATTGATTACAATATTGCAATGACCAAATATGGAAATGTTTATTTAAAGATCAATCAGAACCTCTTCAGCATTAACTGAAGGGTTGCTATATATAGAATTTATTATCGCGTCTTGAGTGCAATCTGATGCTGTGTAAACATCTCAGCTTGCGTTATATTGTAATGGACAGAATATCAACGTTTTTCCGTACCTATTGAAATTACAGGGGTAGCAATACTGAACGTGTTACTGTTACGGGACATGTACAACATGGTGCAGTGTATATCATTCTAACCAGTATCACGTTGTTATGTACAGGCACATCACTAACAGGTAACCAGCGATGGACTTTTATCGTATTATCAATTGACAAAAGTCCACTGCTGGATGCTAGATGTTCTCAGTTGATGGTAAGTGGAGATGTAATCTAGGTAACACGCACGGGTCTAGAATGTTTATTTGTAACTCATATGATTATTTTTATTAAACGTTTACTAAGTTGAAAAATATTTAAGTTATCGATATATGAGAGGTCTATTTGGAAAAGTAGAGATGGACGTGATGATGTGGTGCCGCAGGTCATCGACTGCAGTGAAAGTTGCGAGGTGCAATGCGAGTTACGCGAAACTTACGTTCTTGACCTACCGTACGAGTCCTAAATGTATTTAAGTAAATATCCTTATAAGCAAAAGTAAATTTATAAGTAAAACTAAGTAATCCTTCAGTGAGGGCGTGATGAGGTTTCTCCGGAGTCGATAACGCGCGAGTTATGCCTCTGGTAGTGCAAGCGTCTAGATATTTCAGTGCTTACCATCAGGCAGACCGGTACCTATTTGCCACCTTAGTACTACAACAAAAAATATATAAAATTGTTTTTTTTTTATTTATTTATTTATTTAACTTTTTACACCACGTGTATAGGCGGACTTAAAGCCATTGGCATTATCCTCCAGTCTACCTTGGGTAATGCAGAGATAATGAGGTAGATGCGTCAAAAAAAAATTTTGTGACAGCATCCCTTTTAAAATATTAATATAGAGTTTCACTTAAAAGAAGAAAGTCAGTCATTTATTCACATCCAAACGTCGAGAACTGTAGCTCTGGGATGTCGCTTTCCACACATTTTTTTCCACTGGTTTTATTACAGTTTCCGGTTGAACTTTTAGTTGTCTTTGTTATACTTCAATGCCTTATTTGTGCAGCTGTGAACTGCTGCGGGCTGTTGATGATTATTAATCTGTGGTATCTGTATCAGTAAAATAGCATTTCAGTTTAAATAAAGCACCTCTATATGATGATGGGTACTCCAACCTATCAGCTGATTTTATAAACTAGTGTTATTATGTTCATTATCTTTATCGATGTAGGTTAAAAGAAATTTAATATTGACTATAGCCTCTACTACATTTTACAATACTAGAAGCGTCCATTAAGATTATAATTAGGTAAATTAAGCATAATACCATTTTTAGGTTTCATACATATATATCTACATCCATATGTATGTCTTGGTAGGAATTACTCGTTTATACTCGTGGTAGGTCTCTGTTGCAGAAGACCACCGTAGCAAGTAGGGTGCAAACATTACTTGAGATAACGAGTCTTACCATTTTATATCTTAAAACTATAATCACAATATAGTGCAGTGTATATCATCCTAACTAATGACTCGTTGTTAAGTACCGATGTAACATTTACCACCAGCTAGATCGTAAAAGATTTGAATATAGCCGGCTATAATAAAAATATCTAGATCAGCAAAGTGTAAGAATTGATTAATTTAAAAAGAAGCGTACTAAAACTATTGAAGTCAATCTATAAGGCGGAAGTGGAAGTAGATTGTTGCTGTTATCGAATTGTTTCCGCAACGGCAACGATTAAATGGGCAAAGACGGCACGGCGCCACGCAGTCTGCGCTCGCGCAACCGCGCGCACCGCTCCTCGGAAGTTCTGACCGCTCATCCAAATCGCATTCGTCCATAACAAAGTTATGTAAGCTAATAAATTAACTTTATAATTAACTAATTAATATTACTTAATTAATTAGAAGTAGTAAGGTCACTGACCCCTATGAATTCATTTCTCGAAGGTCTGACGGCCGATGTAGCACACATGCAGGTCTAATGTTAGAAGAGCTGCCGTACCTAAAATTTCGTGAAGGTCGTGCGAAAGCAATAGATGCAGTCAGCGCTAGACCTGTTAAAGGAGTACCTGATGATGATGATGATAAATAACTATAGACTGTTTGTGTTATTTAACCATTACAATCATCACCGCGTAGAGTTCTTAGAGAGGCGCGTCGTTTGACGGCGATGATATAATTGTTTTGTATCCCGTCCCGTCCCATTCCCACGTTAATCACACGCCATTGTTCGAGTGTTGGGGCTGATGCGATTCATATATTCATTGGAAAGCAGCTGACTGCGAGGAGTAGTGATTATGCACACCACAACTACCTGCCCCGTTTCCGATTGCGCAATTACAAACGTCGCGGCTAACACCCGCCGTCGCATACGGACTCGGCGTTATAATAACAACGTTAGATAACGTAAATTTTAACTGTTATTTTAAAATATATTAATAACATTATCATTAATCTAAAGTATCTGTTTACTGACGAATCGTGTAAGAAACAACGTCCGTAACACCGGATCACAGTAATGTTAGCATACTACAGTTTGACGGCAGAAATATTAGCGACAGTGGTACCTGCCTAACGGTCGTCGGCAATAAAAATTTACCATCACTCATCGTCCACTGCTGGGCGTAGGCCTCCCCCAGAGATCTGCAAACCGACCGGTCCTACCACCATTGAAAATCTCTGATCAGTACCTCTCATTTGCCGATGACGGTTCAGGTACAGCAGCGTCTTTAGTACGACGTAGATAATGAAATCGTCGAGGGTAATATGATATACCTACAATTCTTTCTATCAGATTGAACTTCTACTATCTCTTCTTTACCTACTTGCTGTTCCTCTTACTGTGTGCCAACTTGGAAAATAATCGAGTCTTTGCATAAGGTGGAAAAATACCTCGTCGGGTGTTATGCTGTTCCACTCCCGTATGTTACGTAGTGAAGGATTTTTCTCGTAGCGTTCTGCTCATACAATAAGCTATGTGGTCGTAACACTATTGTAAAAATATATGTACTTTGTCCAGCAGTGGGCCTCTATCGGCTGATGATGACAGGTACTACGTTATCATTGACATAATATTAACAAATGATTTATGATGCAACAAAACGATTGTCGATGTCTGCTAGTTCAGTTTTAATGCCAACGCTAAGTAGAAAGCGAGGAAGCTTCGTGAGCGCAGGCATTACCTCATCGGGATGCTCCAAGAGGGCGAGTCGGGCAAATGTCAGGTCACTAGTAACTTCCGCCCAGCGCCCTGTGCGAATGTTGTATCAGCTGCACAGTTATCGGTTCAACCGGTCTTTATTACACTGGCGACCTGTTGACCGACTTCGAATGCGTGACTTCTCCGATAGTATATTCATAATCAAATTTCCTTATTATCACTAATCAGACTCGGGGTCTTCTTTCATGAGTGGAAGAGAGACTCATCTCTCTATTTTCATTAATGTTCTTTCACAGGTCTGCTGGGAGAATACTCTTATAGGATCAAGCTCGCCTACCTTTTCTCTAACATATTTCTACACGTTTTGTTTTCATTTTTCTAAAGTTCCGGTTGGCGGAAGTCAAAAGTTACAAGGAAAAAAACAAACTTTGGACATGTCACTTGATGTTTTACTTCACAGGAAGCTCACCGATAGCACCAGATAGAATCTATGCTTCTTTGAGAATGATCGACAGTACATGTGTTTGGAATACTGAGCTACCACAGTATCAATAGTAACTGTTTTAAAATCGTAAAGCTTTTGCGCTGCTTTTAAATTTGGAACTAGGAATTTGGTAAATTCTAAAGTTGTAAATTTTATCAAAAAAAAAATATATTAATTAATGTAGTCAACTTATTGCAAGAGGCAGCGAGGGACAGACGACGCGGCCGTTCTCTTATGTGACTCTGACAAGTAATCAACTTATTAGTATTTTTTTCATTGATCTAAGGTTACTAGGAGATGGGAAAAGGAGGTATGGGTAAACAATTAACCAATTCATGAATATAACAAAGAACAACCGGTATCAGATTTTGCAATCACATGCAGTAATCACATCAACTGGGACACCTTGTGCACTTGCGAATTCTCAGCAGTGGGAAACTGTCTTAGTTCATAAGCAAGATTTCGCAATAATCTTTCTGCTCATTAAGAACAATGCATTAGCGGTAACCGCTAACGTTAACTTGCACGTGTTACATAAGTAACGTAGTGTTACTTAACAATAACTTAGTGGATGATGTAAATAAGCCTTTTTATTTTATCTCCAGCGGTACTTCATTTGCTGCAAAAATTTATTTCGTCTCTAATGTGATAAAGTAGTGATGCAGCTTGATGTAACTACCCCTCTTTTACTCTTATAAGATGTGAACATTGATATTGATATCTTGCAAATGTCGTTGACCTGATGGTAATAAATCGTCAAGGGTTACATTGAGCGCGGCCTTTTTATAGAAGTCTTCTGCATGTGATATATATGACTCCTTAAAAACAACATATGTAGTAATCATTAGAAAAAAAAATTTAATTTGTCTTCATTAAGTTGAAGGAAAACATCGTGAGGAAGCTGTCTAATGACACCTTCCAACTTTGCCAGTGTGGCTGATTCATAACCAATACGGAACCAGAAGGAGCGAGAAGATGACAGTTTATTCATTTCAGCGATCAGAGCAGTAATAATGAATTTTTATGAATAAATACTTATTGAAATATAATCTCTATCACGATACTCGTGTTATTTATTAGGTGTCACGTTGAATTCCCTTATCAGTTTACCGAAATAAAAAAAATCACCGCGACGAATGATAGTAATTGATCGGAGTGGAGTTGCGCGCGCGCTTCGAATTAGAGTAGGAGCGAATCATACGGGAAACGTTGCGGTGGGAGTGAGAGGTGGAGAAGAAAATGTGAATAATATCGGAATCTCGATTTGTCGGCCGCTGACAAGCTATCAGTCAGACCAGCACAATGGCGGGTGGGGCCCGTCAATGTCGCACGATATTCGGGACTGTATGGGGACCTAAACTATGCATCGGGCACAGCATCGCCCTTCTCCGCCACAGGAAACCATATAACACAGTGACCCGAATTTTTTTCGTGGACCATTGACACTGTTAGCGGATGATGCGTGAACTTTTGTCATACAAACCTTTGTATTGGATTCCGATCAATTTGAATATATTGTCAATGACACAGATAAATATGTAAATGGGAACGTACGCTGACGAAACTACGGCGGTGAATGATTTCAGCAATTCTCTTAATGGTTGGATTTCTGCTCTCCAGGTTTACTATCACTCCATCGAATGGAGTAAAGTAACTGTTTACCATTCGGCCCTTAAATTAACTTGACAGAGATGTTAAGTTCACAAGCTAAGTATCTAATCTTTTTCTGGCGTAGTCTGCTAGTAGAGATAAAAGTGACGTTTATATCTTCTTTGAAGGTGTCGGAAGAATTTCTGTGACGCGATTCAGACTTATAGACTGAAAAACAAGACATTGTAGTTACTCCTATGACAGACCGATATCCTGTGAGGATAATTTATTTCCCTGTTTAAAAATACCTAATCTTTTCTTTAACTATTACAAAGTCATAAAAACTAGTACTTGTTTAACTTAAAACAACTCCGTACATTGTTATTAATTATAACCTTGTTTGAAGTAGATTAAGTCAATTCGTGGTACATGGGAAGCTGTATCAGTAGTTACCGCTGATGTTACAGCAATGTTTTGTGCGGAAAACGTTGAATAACATAACACAACATTAACGAGCACTTTCACCCACATCAGCGGGCGCACCACCATTACTCACCCTCATTAGCGACTCCATGTGCGTACCGAGTGAGCACTAGGAGCCACTTTCTCCTCGCGACAGACGGAGATGGATTTGGGATTGCCGGTACACGACCATCGTCAGGAATCGATATTCAGTTGGCATGAGTCAGCTTGCAATAGATCAATGATATACGAGATGAAGCGGCCAATGAACCTTACATCATCTTCAGAATCATAAACCGCACTTTTACTACTGATAGGTCTCTACTGCTGGAGCTCATCTAAGTAAGTACCGCCGCAGCTCCTATTCCTGTCACCAAACAGTACTGTGTTTCAGTTTGAAGAGCAATATAGCAAATGGAATTACTAGGGTAATGAAGATTAACATCCTATGACTCAAAACAACGAGAATAATGTGTTTTAGTGAATATCATCATACCTTGCGCCCCTTCGCTATTGTTAAGTCTCATTTTCCATCAAATGCAAGTCCTGCTCATCTAGTCGCTTCATGTTCAAACTATTTACTACTTTTTTTTAAAAAAAAACCGATAGGGTTGTTTAAAATATGATTTGTGAGTAAACAGAAATGAATGTCTCTTTAAAGTAATCACAAACCAAGGTTATACACTCGTACGTTGTTAGTAATTAAATGTTATTATCGTCCGCATTTAAAATGTATTGCCTGTCAAGGCTACTCGTTTTTTTTATTGATTATCTCCATGAAACATATTGCAAGATCTTCGCATTTTTAATTATCATTAAAAACATACTAAATTTCGCATAAACGAATCCCTGATTAAGTATTATTTCGTCTTAATCAAAAAAAGAGCTACACAACTTGAAATATGGAAACAGCGGCACCGCCTTTTTAATTGTGGACGTTATTAATACCCAAAACCTACCATCATCATCAGTCCACTGCTGGACATAAACCTCCACTAAAGATCTCCACATCGATTGGTCCCGTGTTGCTTGCATCCAGTGGGTTCTCGCGATTCTCACCAGATCACCGATCCACCTTGTGGGAGGCCTCCCAACACTACGTCTACTAGTATGCGGGCGCCACTAGAGGACCTTACTATCTCACCAGCCGTCGGTCCTTCACGCAATGTGCCCTGCTCACTGCCACTTACGTCTAACAATCTTTTGGGCTATGTCAGTGTAACCTTGGTTCTTCTGCTGATCTCCACATTTCTGATTCGATCGCGCAGAGAAATCCGAGCATAGCCCTCTCCATTGCCCTGCGGGTGTCAAAACCTGTAACAATGATAATATTGGCAAGGTGAAGATTGCGGGAAGCCAACGGACTGAAGCTTAGGACCGATAGGTTATGCGACCCTCGAAGGAGGCCTATACTCACCAGTGGGCGTCTTCCAGCTGTATTTGTAATGTAAAACCAAAGATATTCAAAAACAACAACGTTTTTATTCGTGTACTTCGAAAATCGATTCACAAGCATTTCAATTCGTAAACGATAAAAGGTCCTTCAAGGATTTATTATTAACCGTAAAATTCGTTTTGGGTCCCGACCAAAACGTTGTTATTACGAGAGATCCCTCACTCGATATCTCGATTGTTGGTACACACGCAGCTGCGATCTGATTGCTCGTAATCGAGATTCCTTTCGATGTTAATAATAGACCCTTTACATCGCTCGCTGATTAAATGAATCGGCATACGTTTAATCACATTCACTAAGTTTATACTTAAAGCTCAAAATCGTTTTCCCTTTTCGCATACACCCCGTGTTCTCGACGTTCTCAATAAACTTAGAGCGTTAAGTGATTTTAGGTCTTAAAGGTTTGAGTTACGAGCGACCATGGAAAGACCATGAGGTATTCAAATAAAAAAAAGGTACGTACTATCCGTTACCACATTGTCATCGCTGAATACTTTTACTTTGCTTTACAAGAGGCTATTTCGCGAATTTTAATAATATCGGAATTTCTATTGTGCTTACTTAACGATAGCCACAGGAAGCTTCAAGATACGGGACATCGCTGACAAGCTCCTGGAAAACTTGTGGCTATGGTATAAGAATGTCAAAGGAGACCGCTCGAGGACATACGTAATAGAAAGGTTAACAGCAAGTTTACTAGCAAACGGCGAAGACCTAAACTGCTACCGTTAAACATTGTCAACAACGACATGAAGAGTTACCATCTTCTAGAGGATGATATCCAGGATACAGCGTAATAAATATAAAAGGATCCTTTCAATCCGGACACAGTGTGTAGAAACAATGATGATTTGGAAAAACTGATTGTAGCTGGGAACACCAAAGGCAAATATCTTGCGGTCGTTCACCAAGATAGGTCGATCAAGTAGAAGACTCGTCTTCATCAAAATTTGCAAGACTCGTTGCAGACCACGATCCTCAGATTTAAGGCAACAACCCTAAAGAGACAAGGAGATAGAAGAATAAGGAAGCACGATCACAAGACAAGACCATCGCTAAGTTGATAAAGAAATGGAGGATACGCTCTTTGTGAATCGAAATTCTTGGATTTCTTGGTTTCATACAAATATATATTTCTTTAAAAAAAAACTATGTACTTGTATATATTTACTACTCATTGGTAAGCAAATCTTTTTCTGGTAAAATTAATCAGGATATACTATATATACTGATGGTAAGCCCCTGTTTCTGGAGACCGTTTAAGTACGGAACCACCGCAGCGCCTATTTCTACCGCCGAACAGTAGTGTGCAAACATTACTGTGTTCCGGTTTGAAGTGAGCGGTAGCTAGTGCCATTCAACATGTCTCAAGGCGAGGAGTGCAAAGTGGTGCAGTGTATACCATTCTAACTAGCGCGACGTTGTTATGGTCGGACATATTACTTACCATCAGGTGAACGCCCCGCTCATTTCGTCGCTTAATGAAATAGAATGTATATATATATATATATATCATCATCATTATCAGCCTTTTTTATCCACTGCTGGATATAGGTCTTCCCCAATGTCTTGATGGAAAATATATAACCTTGACTATAAAATATATGGCACTGCAACATTTTTTTAGACTTACCTCCCATCGGTTATCGGTTTAATTAATTAACAATTATATATAACAAGGTTATTTGTCAAACTCACCCCTGTTATTACGGTGTTATAGCAACGTTAACTGATACAGCACAATTAAGTTCTCACCTTGCCCCAGTTGGTGTGCGCGCGGTGTCTTTGACCAATTAGCCGGTCAGCGATGACTGGTCACCAGATCAATTTAAATCATTATTCAGTTAAGTATAATCTGTTCATTAGTAAGCAGCACGTCCTTTTTACTGCGGTACTGTTATATTCCATTTACTAACAGACGAGATCTTACTCGCCTTATTTGAGATCCTAAATCTTGAAGAATCTATAATGTCAGTTTATTCAAAGGGACATAATTGTTTTATAGTACTGGTGGTAAGTCTTTGTTGCCGGGACTGTCTATTTAAGTACCACAGTAGCTCCTATTTCCGGTTTGAATGGTGTAGTAGACAGTAAAATTTCTGATGTACAGAGACTTACTTTCTTATGTCACAAGGCGATGAATGCAATATTGTTATAGGTAGACGTATCACTTACCATCAGGCGAATGAGTCGTCGCGTTGTGTCGGAAGGTGTCCACTAACGTAGATCTTCAATCTGATGAATGTTTTGTGATACCGCTGGTTAGAAGCAGCGCTGGATCGATTTCTTTGGAGATCTATAGAAGAGGCACATCCAACAGAGGAATTCTCTCAATTCTTTTAGTGGAATGTAATGTTAGTATATAACTTCCAAATGCGTATATATATATATATATTTATATATAAAAATTTGGTAAAGATATTGCTAATCAACAAACAAGGCTCTGGCTCGCACCAACTCGCATTGGACCAGCGTGGTCGGAAATGGCCGAAATCCCCCCATATAAACCCCACATCAATCGGTCCGGCGATGCTGGCAGCGCAGAACTAATCGATGCGGAGATCTTTAGGGGAGCCTATGTCTCGCAGTGGACGTCTATCGGCTGATGATGATATAAAGGCCGCTGACACGAAAGCGGAGAAGAAGACCGAGAAGGAGGAACAGAGAGAATTTCTACATATAAAAAGATTAGTATTTTTGATTATGAACTCGTTTTATACATAAGATTTTCGACCCTCAGACCTTGGCTCTATTCTGTGAATATAATTAACGTTTCTGGTCTTTCCAAATGGGGCGCGACCGGGGCCGAGTGCTAACAGCCACGTCCGTCCGTCTGTGCGTTGAGAAATAAATCACAATCACGACCGGCGAATCGAACAGAATTCTTATTAAAACTCGCCTTGAGATTTTTAATAACATCATGATCGTGGACGTCTATTTACTTCTAATCAAACCAACTTCGGCTTTCACCTTCGTCAAGGGCATTTAAATTACCGAAGCAGTATACTTATATTTACTTATTTATTTCAATTAAACGACGAGACGAGCCGGACGTTCACCTGATGGCAAGTGATACGCTTGCCCATAACGAGGCGCTAGTCAGTATGATATATACACTAGCTACAACGCCCTTCAAACTTGAACACAGTAATATATGCACACTACTGTTCATCGGCTGCAATAAGCGCTGCGGTGGTACCTACCTAAACAGAGACCTAGCACTAGTTATATTTCTAGCTTATAGACGAGACGGCGAGATATACAGTGCACCACATTGTGCTCGACGTCTTGAGACATGATGAAGTCTCATTACCTCAGTAATTTCACTATCTACTACTCCTTTCAAATCGGAATACAGTAATATTTGCATGCTACCGTTTGACAGCAGAAATTGGAGCTGCGATAGTATGGTATCTACCAACAGTGGTTAGTATACCACTACATCTTATGAGAGCTTTAAGCGTTGTCAGATCCCATGCAGCATTCTACTTTCAATTGGTAATCACTAAGCGGTCCAGATAGCGATACCGATTGCGTGTTATATCTAAATCGACGATCGCGACAAATCCCTGCGATTTTATGAATAAGTACACACGGACAGTGCGCTTGTGTGCGCGTGCGCACACGGTCACATCGTATCGAGTACACACAAAGCCGGCGTGCGCGTATCACGTGCGCCTCCGTAATACCTCGTGAATCGGATTCCGTATGCAAAGACCCCGGGCCGCCATGAATCGGTATCACGACGAGGGACCGATTCCGAGTGCAGGAACGCATCGGTACGTGCGGGCGGTTTTAAATCATCGAGGGTATATCGGTTCGAATCGCTGCGCGTGGGCCGCGGCGGCCGACGAACCTGCGACTTAGAATTAAATTATCGATGGCTTAACTCGCGGAGTTATTTAATGCTGTATAAAAACCCGTGAATTATTATGGTCTATATATAAATTTCGTATCTCAAATGAGGGAGAGCGTTCGCTTTGTAACACTATAAGCTTTTTTAATACACCGACACTAATTCCGTTTTTATTCTAAATATAACTTGATCCCGCTGTCGCATTAGCGAGCGGCTTAGCGGCCGTGTTAAACTTAAAAGTTATTAGGGAACCTATACATATGTTCATTTGAAATAACAAAGGAACTAAACTGCATGGCTGATATAAAACCAACAACACATAATTATAAGATAAACAGAATGTAAAAACAAAAATTTTCAATAAGGACAAAATTAATATTTCCTATAAGGGGACTCACGGGACCCGAGCTAACCTTACCCGCTCGTCTTGCACCCCGCTAATTAACAAACGAGGCTCTGGCTCTCATCCACCCGCATTAGGTCAACGTGGTGGGAAATGGCCCAAATCTCCCCATGTTAACAGAAACAAACCCTACAAACGAAAGTCGCGGAAACTCGCTGGATGCAGGCAGCACAGGACCGATCGACGTTGACGTTGTTAAGTTGAAAGCAATCTAAAGCGATGACTACAGAGTCGTTAAAGCACTAGATCCTGTATTCGATAAACGAAACGAAGAGACTATCTATCAGCACCAAAACATCATCAAAGAACAGGTCTAGTAGTATTGTAATTTGCAGCTTACTACCACAAGTTGAGATACTACTAAATTATCCTGTACTTGCTAGGCTTTTAATACAACATATATTAACTTTTTTTTCGTCCTGTACCAGAGCTGGGATGAAATTTCATGAAACAAAAAAAAACATTACAGAGCTAATAATAAGGTTCTTGAACCCTGCTTCAATCCGAACTGAAATAATGGCGCTAACAACGTTGAAGCACGGCGAATCATTTTTTTGCCTTTTTTAATCCGGTCCGCAGGTTCAAATGCACAAAGCGCAGCCCGTGCGAACTGAACTCTAATTCCCCCCATCTCGATTTTGGTTCGGTATTTTTATTCATGAATTCCATTACATTAGCTGGTCTCAAAGCCCCCTTATTTGGTTCTCGTGTTTTTTTGTTCATTCACTTCAAAACGTGTATACACGTCGCTGTTAGACAAGCGGGCAATTACATTCGGTTTGTATGTTTTGTTCAGTCAATCTGTTTAATATCTGATTTATAGAAGATTTAATTTTTATCATCATCATCAGCCGATAGTCGTCCACTGCTGGACATAGACCTCCCCAAAGATTGCCAACATCGATTGGTCGTGTTCTGCACGTATCGGCCACCATCGCTTATAGGAGTTCATATGGGGGATTTGGGCCATCTCCCACCACGCTGACCCAATGCGGTTTGGTGGGAGCCAGAGCCTCGTTTGTTGATTAGCAGATTGCCCCACGAGTAGGTGAGGTTGGCTTGGATCCCGTGAATTGTTGTGTGGAACTCCTTACACCCCCTTATTTTTTATACTCCCACATATTTAAATCTCCATAGTATGAAATTTGATGACTTAATATCAATCTGTCTCAGACTCTACCTTGTCTAAAGCTGCGAGAGTAAAGAAATTATTAGCCTTCTACCTTTCTTCCTTCGACAACCTTCATTATAAAGATTATGGTGATACATTGGGTGTGTTCTAATAACCAGGTCTTCGTTCTATTTCAACCATGATATAAATACAGAAATGTCGAATGTGTAGGTTAGCTCGCCGATTTCAGATCCCTGACCTAAACTTATCTATTCTGAAATAAAAGAGGGTATTATACGAAAATTTATCGGCCAATGTTCTGTAGTTCAACTCTTGAATACTATCATATTTAACTGATAGAATCAATACCTAACTTTGAAAATTTTGTTTCCTAGTAATAGCTTACAGATAAAGGTTCCAAAGGTTCACAAAATGTCAAATAGCCAGAAAAGGTATGTGTAGATCCAATCGAGGCTGTAGCTCACATCGCGAACAATACAATCAAAATTGATCTAATTAAATAAGACCGCGCCCATTCCGTATCAAATATATTCCAACTGAAAACTCTTATCATTGACATTTCGACAGACAATTACATTTGTAACTACGTATATAGTAGTTGAGGAAATAGTTAATAAATCTAAAACACAACACTATTGATAAATCATTCCTTATTTAGACAAAATTGGTTACGTACAAGAGTTTTGTTTGTTTGTTCATTGTCTCGTATAATATTATTGGAAGAAACTAAATTTTATTAACATCGTAAAATATTGACAATTCCTATATTTTTTTAAGATAAAATTCACCTTCACTTAAAAAAACATTAGAAACTGTGTATTTATAAAAACAGTTAAGCCTCGATGTACTGATAGAGTAGGTCCGGGTGATCAATACTGGCTCCGAGGTTTGAAAATCTCGCTCTGCCTGTAGTTCAGCCTCAAATTTAGAGTCGTTCAAATCAAGATTATTTTCTGTGCCACAAATTTGAGAACCAATATCGTTTAAAGCGATGATTGTATATAAAAACGGTACACTGTAGCCATCCTAACACTACATTGTTACGGCCAGACAGTTGATTAACAAACAAGATGCACGTGAGCATTATTACAGAACCTATATTATCTCGTACATATCTTAATAGAATATACGTCAGAGACTAGTCTGGTTGAAGAATGTGTTAACTATCGTTATTATTTGCCAAATTAAAGCTCGAGTAATAAATATTCATAATATAGCAATTACGCCTCTGCAGTGCGGCGGCTTCGGCTCATTTCCGTGCCCTCGGGCTAAACTTTCACTATGACGCCCCGCCCTGCGAGACGAAAGCTATTTCCAGACATCCCGCGCACAGATAACCTAAATAACAAAGTTTAGATTACACAGTAATTTATGTTTACATTTCGCCTGCATAAATCATTCGCACGAACAGCTGGTAAAGGCAAACGGAGAAAGAGAGTGTAGTTAGAGTATGTTACAGAAACACTTCTAAAAGTAAAATTTAGATACTCTGTTTTACTAAATAATTTAAATATCAAATTAATAAAAAACAGATATGAAGGAAATATAAAAAAAATAGAAACTAAAACTCAATTTTCTTTTCAAACATGGCTCAAAGTTTAATTTCATAATGCCCATTCAATAATGAGTATTAGCAAGCAGTAGGACGACTGTCTGCTAGGAAAACCGATGACCTGGTGAAGATCCCGTGGAATCTTTATATACAGAGGATTTCTGAATGGTCGTACTGGAAAACAAGTACGCCTATGTTCAACAATAGATAGTAGTAGGCTGAAACGATAATTACAATGATACAAAGCAGTAGATGAACTCTTCATTAAAATACCTTGACGTGCGATCATATATATCTCATTGTTTAACTTGTGCAAATTTAAGTATAATAATTGTCATTACAGTGATTTCTCTGGAAAGTGTATTAAAATCAAGTCACTTATTGTAATTCATTCCAATGTGGAATTTATTTTTAGTTCGTGATCATATCACGTTTAGAAGTCATGTCCTATGCAATGCTATGATGTAAACACAATTACGATTCAAAGAGCGCAAGTGTTATTTAAACCAATTAGGCCTATCGTGATGATTAGCTAATTTACTACGAGCCATTGTGACCGAATCGGACACAGTATTGTCTGCATCGCGCCAATATATAATTCAGACATTGAATATTTTGTCCATACTGAACAACGCGAGTTGAAATTAATTATTACTATATGATTATTTCTTTATTCCATCGGTATATTATTAATTTTATCTTTTCAAAATTACTTGTTATCTGCAGATAATTGTGCCGTATATTATAAAGCCTTTATGGTTAACATACTTATCATTATTATATTTTACAACAATTTGGGTGGGTATAATAATTATTGTCAAAATTGACATTCACTCTTTCCCCGAACAATTTTTTTACAAAAAAAAATACAGTTATTGTAATTTATAAATGACATCCGACGAAAGCGAATCCACGATTATTATATATCAACATGATGACGAAGAATATTCAGAAGATGTACCAGTGAGTGAATGGTCTTCCTTAATTAATGAGTCTCCAGAGGAAAATAAGAAACATGCCTTGCAAGAAGCTGGCTTGTACGACCCGGGCAGTGGGGAAGTATGCACCAAATATATTAAGATGTCTACGAGTTCCATTCTCCGACATCCGTATTACCACTACCCGGCTATTGTTGATCCGGGGATAAAGGAAGCTATTTTAAAACCTGAAGAGAAAATTAAATATCCAAATGATGGTCAAGCATTGTATTTAACAATTTGCAATGAAACTAATCAATGTCCGGTCAAAAATTTTCATAAATTACTTTTAGAGAAAACCATAAATTTAAAATATTATGGTGTCAATCCAAACGGGGTCAGAGCAATGGCAATGGCACTTCAACATAACAAAAATGTTACTTTATTGGATTTGACAGATAATTTTTTAAATGATGACGCTTGCTTTCATTTAGGTGAGATGTTAGTTACAAATTTAGTGTTAGAAGAACTTAATCTGACTGGTTGTTTGATAGGAACAAGTGGAACCAAGCTACTAATGACTAGTCTCCCAATGAACCGTTCACTCCGACGTTTAAACCTTAGCAATAATAAATTGGGTAACGAGGGAATGAAATATATCACAGAAAGTGTTATTCGCGGGCTTGAAGTACCTCAGTTGATTTTGAAATACAATGAAATAACCGGAGAGGGAGCCAATTTCTTCAGCGAAGCTCTTGAAACATTCAATAAATTCACACATTTGGACTTTTCGTGGAACAAACTCTTTATGATACCGCAAGGTTTATTTCATATGTTGCTTGAATTGAGTGAGAGTAAATTCTTGGAAGAGTTAGGTTTAGCTTGGAATTCTCTTTCGGGACCCAGGACTAGCATGGCGATTAAGTCTGTTATGAAAGTTCCTAAACTTAAGAAATTAGACCTTAGTAATAACAGATTCCTGGATGAAGGAATTACAAACATTGTAGAGGGAATGCACCTATCTAAAAGTTTGGTAACACTCAATTTATCTTGTAACCCAATGACCACTGATGATGCTGTCAATATAATAATAAAAATGAAACACCCACGAGTCAATATTTGTAATCTGTTATTAGATAACGTGACAGTGAACGATAAATTTTTAAATAATTTAATGATATTAAAAAAATTAAGAAGTGACGTAGTTGTTACTTACGGGGACATCGTTGGGGGTTACGTTATACCAGACCCTGATATAAGAGATATAATTCTCAACAGAGTTGATTATCTTACGAAGAAACAAAAGAAACGAAATGTTGATATTGCTATTTTAGCGCTAGAACTGCAAAAAAATAATCAAAACTTAATGCCATCTAAAGCTTTTGCCACTGTTATCGAAGAATCAGGTGCCGCATTAAATGATGAACTTGTTTATGAAATCATTAATGTTTTCGCCGGTCCAAAATCTGCAAAAGGAAGAACTATTGATATAAATCTATTAGTAGAGTTTATTAAAACAAAATGGCCAGATCGCAAATTACCTCCAACATCCCCACCAGAACCTAAACGGGAACCAGAACCGATACCAGAGCCAAAACCAGAACCAGTTAAAGGACATAAAGGCATGAAGAAGAAAATGAAGTAATTTTGTATAATTATTTACTTTTTATTTATTGACTTTAGAGCTTTATTTTTGTTTGTATTACCTATTTAGCTTTTTGACGGCTCATGTTCTTCTAGGCTTATTTAAAACAAATCTATTTTATAGAAATTTATTTGATACATATATATTTCATATTTATTTTAGAAGATAAGTACCTTTTATACACTGTTCGTTTTTTTTTTTTCAAAATATTTTTTTTATTTAATGAAATAATGGTATGAAAATGTCGCACAATAAATATATTTTTGATTCCTTAATTTAGTGCATTACTTTGAAAAATTCTCTCCTACTAAGTATTTATTAAAGTTTAGAGGCTGCTTAAAGTTAAAATAAAGAGTTCAGTTGCCAAAGATTAAAATGACACATGTTCCTGAAACCTAAAAATTTAAGTATTGCATACATATATATATATTCGAACTTTTTGCTTATTCTTGATTATTCTTTGTTATTTCTTAATTTTGTTTCAAAAGACATTTATTGTTAAATGTCATATTTCACACTGAATGTTTTCATAATATATTATTTAAGATATAATTAATTTACTAATGTCTTCTACAAATATGAGTGTCGTAAAAATGGATGTCGAGGTTTTATTTCAAAAGGAAGCTGATTCTTCCGAAGAACCTCCAATGGAAGAATGGTCCTCACTACTCCTTCAACGTCCCGAAGAAAATATTAAAATCCTTAATTACAGAGAAGGTCTCTACGATCCTGGTAGTGGAGAAATATGCACAAAATACGTGCCTATGTCTGCAAGTTCTGTTATGCGTCATGTATATTATAATTATCCGGCAGTCGTCGATCCTGGAATTAAAGAAGCGCTTTTTGACCCTGAACCGAAAATAATTTATCCCGATGATGGGCAAGAACTGTACTTAGCTTTGTGTAAAGAAGCTGGGACGTATCCCATATCTAAATTTTATCGACAGTTGTTGGAAAATAAAATTAACTTGCAGTATTATGGAGTGCAACAGATGGCGTTTAGATTAATATCTTTATCGTTAAAGTTGAACAAATTTGTTACGATTGTGGACTTGACTGACAATTGGATTGGCGAAGATGGATGTTTCCATTTAGGAGAGATGTTAGGAGAAAATTTCACAATAAAAGTTTTGATTTTATATGGCTGCAGAATAGGACCTAAAGGCGCAAGACGACTGCTTTGCAATTTACCTCAAAATCGTACTCTTCGTGAATTAAATCTTAGCCGAAATCAATTAGCAGATGAAGGAGTTGGATATTTAGCTAATGCCATAACTTTCGGTGCAGATGTATGTAATATAAATTTAAGTTATAATAACTTAACAGATCAATCAGTTATACACATAGTCAATGCTTTGGAAGTAAATAATAAATTGTCTCATCTTAATATGTCATGGAATATGATTAAATCGGCTAACGCTATTTTTTCTCTATGTTGTATATTAGCTAGAAGTAAGACATTTTTAGATCTCGATCTAGCTTGGAATTCCTTAGGCGGTCTTCGCGTAGGTAAATCAATAAGTATACTTCTGAGAAATCGTAATATTCAGAGTATCAATTTGAGTAGTAACAAAATACGTGGTCCTGCAATAAAACCCATAGCAAAAGCTTTAGAAAAAGAAGCTAAACTCATTTCTTTAAATTTATCTGCCAATCCTATGTCACCAGAAGATGCCTACAAATTGTTATTACCAATGTTAAAACCAACAGTTAAATTGCAAAAACTTATACTTGATAACGTAATGGTAAAATCGAATTTTACAAAACTTCAAGAAGAGATACTTTCTCTGGGATTTCGGAAAAATGCAGAAATTGTTAATGGTGGAGTTTATGCAGACGCTATTCGCCAAAATATAAACATGAGAGATTTAGTATTAAATAGAATAGACTACATAGCTAAGACAAAATACAAGAATAAGGAACTTGATATAGCGCTTATGGTAATGTCGTTATATAAACTAGATAAAGAGCCGATGGAAACAAAACCTTTTATAAAAGCACTAAGAATTTTTGGACTAACATTACCAGAAGAGTTAGCTGAGCAACTAACGACTTTGTTTGCTGGTCCTCCTAAAGCTAAGTCGACTACTGTAAATTTAGCTGCGATGATAGATTACTTTAAGCGGAAATGGCCAGATCGTCAACTACCACCTACGCCGCCTGAACCTGAACCAGTACATAAACACAAAAATAAAAAGAAAAAGAAACACGCTTAAAAAAGAACGATGTTTATGAAATAATTATTTTAATGCTATTTATTTTAGAGTTAATCATACAAAGACTGTTACTTTTTATGTTTATTATATTAAAAGTATTACATTATTTTTATATTACGTATTTCAATCTAATAAAAACAACATCTATAAAGATCAAATTTAGCAATCTCTTTTTTCGAAAATTCTTCATAAGATAATCAAAAGTAGAATTTCTACCCACTAGAACTATTTGATAGTTTTTTGTGTATCGGTTTATTAGCGGGAAGGGCCATATCGATACCTCCCGGCGATCTTTTTCTGGACAATGACGAATTTTTAGTAATACATGACTTTATTAACAAACGGAGTACTGAATTACTTTTAGTTACTAAAATCCAAAAAAAAAAATAACCTTGATGTTTTTTAAGTTTATCACTAATTTACCGTCCGTATTTCTCTGTAACTAAAAAAATGCACATGTTGTCAGTATAACTATGAGAATTACATGTTTGTACTTTATTAAATAGAATTAACTTCCAATGCGCTCTTTCAGACTTGGTATTTTTACTTATCTGTGATAAGAAGTTTTGAAATCACTTTTAGAAGCTATAATTGAGAACTAAACAGATATTCTTAATTTTTGACATTTGATGTCAACATAAACTTTACAGACATAGATTTGTTTTCTTTTTTAAACATTATTTTATAATGTCCGTTACAACTGTGACTGGAAGTGTAAGCTTAAAGCTTTTATATGAAGCAGATGAAGATTCTTCTGAAGAACCACCCATGGAAGAATGGTCATCACTCATTCTTGAACATCCTAATAAATCTATTAAGGCTGTTAAGTATGACCAAGGCCTTTACGATCCCGGCAGTGGAGAAATATGCACAAAATATTTACCCTTATCAGCAAGTTCAGTTTTACGACATGTATATTACAACTATCCTGCAGTCGTAGACCCTGGAATCAAAGAAGCACTTCTTCAGCCTGAACCAAAACCTATATATCCTGACGATGGTCAGAAACTGTATTTAACTTTATGCAATGAAACTGGTTTATGTCCAATACAAAGTTTTCACCAACAGCTTTTGGGAAATAAAATCAGTTTGCGATATTACGGAGTGAAACAAATGGCATTTAGAGTAATCGCTATGGCGTTGAAATTAAATAAATTTGTAACGATTATGGACTTGACTGACAATTGGATTGCTGAAGATGGATGCTTTCATTTAGGACAAATGTTGGCAGAAAATTTTACCTTAAGAACTTTAATTTTGGATGGTTGCAGGATTGGAGCCAAAGGAGCGAAAAATCTACTTCACAATTTGCCTCAAAATCGTGCTTTGCGTGAACTGAACCTAAGCCGAAATAAACTAACAGATGACGGTGTGAAATATCTCGCTAAAGTCATAATTTTAGGTGCAGACGTTTGCAATATTAATTTAACCTATAATAACTTGACTGATAAATCCGTTATAAGTATTATCGATGCATTGGAAATAAACAATAAATTAACTCATCTTAATTTTTCGTGGAATATGCTTAAATCTGCTAACGCTATATTTTCTTTATGCAACATATTGGCCGTTAATAACAATTTTTTGGATCTCGATCTGTCGTGGAATTCCTTAAGCGGCTTACGTATTGGTAAATCTATAGCTGTACTTTTGACAAATCCAAACATAAATAACCTTAATTTAGGTAATAACAAAATATTTGGCGCGGCAATTAAACCTATAGCAAAAGCTTTGGAAAACAATGCACAACTACGTTGTTTAGACTTGTCGGCTAATCCTTTATTACCTGAGGATTCTTATAAATTATTATTGCCTATGTTAACACCAAAAGTTATGCTAGAAAAACTTTTGCTTGACAATGTGATAGTTGCGCAGAATTTTGTGAAACTTAGTAATGAGATACTCTCTCTAGAATTTCGAAAAAACGCAGAAATTATTTACGGCGGAGTATATGCAGAAACTGTGAGAAAGAACATAAATATGAGAGATTTAGTTTTAAATAGAATAGATTATATAGCTAAGACGAAATATAAGAAAAAGCACGTTGATATAGCGCTTATAGTAATGTCCCTGTACAAAATGAACAAACAGCCAATGGAAGAAAAACCTTTTATAAGCGCGGTTAAACAGTCAGGTTTTCCGCTACCCGAAGAATTGGCAAGTCAACTAACATCTTTGTTTGCAGGGCCTCCAAAGGCTAAAGCACTAACTGTAGACTTATCAAGTATGATAGAATTCTTTAAGCGCAAGTGGCCTGATCGAAAACTCCCTGCCACACCGCCGCCTGAACCTGTACCTGAACCTGAACCTGAACCGGAACCTAAACCTGAACCAGTGCAGAAAGATCCAAAGAATTCACAGAAACCTCAAAAGAAAAAAAAATAGTGAAGCTTTAATATGTTTTTTTATATGTAATATTATAATTTTAGATGGTTGTACTATGGAAACGAATTTTTATGTGGTGTTTAATTTGTGTAAAACTTATATTTATAGTTTTTTTTTTGTTCTTATATAGGAATATTGTAATATCAACATTTAAGATTATAGTTTTATTTATTATGTAGTGCCTTTCTCTTTACTCTGTTTAGAGTCTTAAACGTAAAATATTTGACGCACCGTGACTTCCTATAAATTACTTATTCTCTGTCCTTGTCCCTATTGTGTTGAAACGATCGATATAACTGTTGTGTACTAGTTCAATCTCTCATTTGATAGTAAATAGTGCTGAGAGTAAAAATTCAGCGACCATTATCATTGCCCAGGAACTGGAGGCGCAGGTTTACAGTCGAGCCGGCCGCGGTGTCGTGCCTCACGCGACCGGTTGCCTTCTTTATTATTATTTATTGGCTTCCAACAATCCCCAGATAACGCGCTGCACCAAGCTGAAGCGTTCCCACATGTTATTATGTAAATATGAGAGATGAAACTCGGAACGGTGGTGACACGCTGGAAGCCAATTACCGTAGTATGTAATTATGGTTTATTTTTATTACGACGGTTCAAAGATTTTTATACTCACGCCATAAATTACTAATATTCATTCAACGATTCGAATGATAAGATAACTGTGTAGAAGATATCCATAAATTTTAAATAATACAGTTTAAATCAATTCTTTGATTGGACTACAAAAAACTTAGATTACATCTAATCTACTAACTGTAATACTAAACTACTAGTTAACATAAAAAACAAATTATTTCGTTATTTTTCCTTTCATCAGATATGTAATAAGAAAGACTGTTATTTTTTTTTTTATTTTGTTGCAGGTACTTATCCTCATTTATACCCATTTACATCAGTGTGACTTCAGAAGAAATTGATAAAGTGTACATAGTGTACATGACAATTACAAATATATAAAGGTTTAGATATATTACGACTGTCGCTCGTCAGATCAGATGGATTCGGCTTTCATTGGATTATACATTGCCTCCATGGTGTAACGGAGAATTGCTAGTTTTGTCATACGGAAGTCCCTGGTTCGATCCAGACGAAAACGTATGGTAGAGTATATTTCATAGCAAGGATTTTTCAAATCCGTCTAGTTAGCTTCCTCTCTTAAATCTACTGTCATTACAGTGATTTAGTCTTCAACATTTGAAAGGCAAAGAATTTTAGGCTAGTATTCGTCATCACCTACGGCTTACTAATCACTTAATGTCAAGTGAAAATTGTGGTATACTAAAAATACTTTTTCAAGATAACGCGTATTCGTGTCATCAAACTAAAAATCCGACTTCGAAGTGATCTTTGTACATGTTTATATTAACAAAGGTCATGCTTATTTGTAGTCATATAACTTAGCTGCGACTTAGTCGGCCAATACTTATACCAAAGTGTTCAAGGTTTCACTGGAAAGGAATTATTAAAACTCTATTGCATTTCTTATACATTAAAGACAATTGATGTTTATGAATAGACATTAGTTTTACACTACGAGCTCTAATCATTCACAGTTTTTATATATCATAGCTTTTTGATTTTATATTATAATACAAATATTTATTACATTATAGGAAGTTTTATTTATTGTATTTGCAATAATTTCAAATCAACATAAAACCGGAGGATCGCCTTGAAGTTTAATGAAATCAATTAGATTTTTATTGCTCATAAAAATCTAACCTATCTCATGATTTATATAGTGTTGTGTAAGTTACCGGTTGGTGGAGGGTACTATTGCAATATTAGTGCGATTCTGATGAAATGTAGGAACGATGACAATGTGTGTGGCACTTTTTTTTTTTCAAATTCTAGACGTCTCAGTGTGTTGGCCGGTGGCCCCGGGGCAAGTATTATTTAGTGAGTAGAAAGTGTTTCAAGAGCCAGAGGCGGGGCGTAGGCGTCCGATGATTAGGAATTCGTACGCCGTACGACGGCCGTGTTTACACTTTTACTTTTCGTATACATTTTCTCTTACGCTTACTGTACAGCGGTACAGGTGCGGCGGACGTTACTTTATCGATGTAAACTATATTTTCAATATTATCATAATCCCTCGTCGTATTGCAGTCTTCATCGCATCAGCCAATTCCAAGCATGTAGAAAATACTTGAGTAAACAATATTAAAATAAACGTAGACAATTGAATATATAAACAACCGCTTAATACTTTAATTTTGAATAGGACACAACTACTACATTCATCGTTTACATATTAATTGTTAACTCCACTATCATCCGACAGATGTCCACTGCTGGACATAGGTCTCCCCCAAGGTCTTAATAATTAACTTAATTAGAAGTAATTGTAATGTAGACCGTCAAGCAAAGAAAGAAAGAACATTTTCTGGGCACCTACAAAAAAACTCCCTTTATAAGTTCCGAAGGTTGATCCTGGAGGACAAATTCATAGGGGAACGTGCTCCAGTTAGACGATATAAAGGAGTGGACTGGGCTTAAATACCATAAGTTGAAAAGAGTGATAGAAGTCTGGATTAGTTCTTTGAATCTGACCGCCAAAGTACAATTTGAAGAAGACACCTTGTGATGATGATAATGTTGACAAACCTGTCGTACGCAATTCTCTTTAGGTTTATTGGCCATATAAGGATCGTATATTATATTAAATTGAAATATAACATTTATAGAAACTGGTAGCTCTACGACAAGTGCCCATCGAAAACAAGAAACATTTTATTCATTATCAAGGAAGTACTTTGTAACAATTCATTATATTTTCGATTGTCTGAAATTGAAAAAGGGTTAATATAATTCGCTGTAACTTAAGATCCGACGACTGCAGTCACCGCTTCATTTGTAAGACTGAGTCCAATCCATACTGGTTTATATCAAAAGCCATTCTGGTTCAAGATAACCTTTTCAGGCTTTAATTCTTCAAAAACAATGTAAAGGTACTAACAGAAATAATCGAGCAACACAATGTGATTATTGGAATCAGCAGCGGAAGTCTATTAACTAATAATGATCTACATGTTTCGTATAATTTTACAAGTACCTTTTTAACTCCTACTGCTATTACTGTCCTTTCGTGACTGTGCTTAATGACATGTAATTTTACCTAATTAACATTAATTACCGGGGAGGTAATATCAACGGATCACTGTAGGTCACCAGGGCAGCGTTACCTGTAAAAACTAGTGTAGCCTTCGACGCACTAATTAATATTGTAACTGTATTGCGAAATGTATCCGCGTCCACATTCGTCGTCAACTCCAAAAATAGACAGGAGAAAGTAGATTTCGTTTATTTCCGTAAAGAGTTTAATACCTTTTCGTTTTTCAAGTAATCTTATTGGACTGAAATCCCGTTTCACGTCAAAATGTCAATGGTTATCCTGTCTATAGTTGTTCAGTGATATTCTTCATTATAATTTGACTATAATCGAAAACATGTTCAGAAATTTTTCAAAGTAGTCTCTGATTGTTAATGGCTACAATTTAGTCAAGATTTTATTGTAGCTGTTGATTTGGTATCGTGAGGACATTACTGCAAACTGTTCAATCTACTAAAATGTGATAACCATAACCAAGCATCAAACAACTTGAAAGAGGTAAGCTCTAAGATCTATTTAACAGAGAGCTAGATTCTAATGAGGAACTCATGAACTGGTTTATTTAATCTCTCCATGTCGTAAAGCTTCCAATATTTCTTCTCATAAACGTAACTCATGAAATTCTTGGTAAGCATGTTGGTCTCACTCGAGAACCACATATCCCAACTCCCAGTTCAGATCCTTAGTGGTCACCAAATGAATATTAATTATTTTAATAATTACTGCTGTATAGACAGATATACCTTCAGAGAATTAATCGAGTTTTTTAATCGAGACGAGGCAAGTCTACCTTATTGAATAAGTATCAAAAAAAGGTTGGTGTTTGTACACAAACAGATATCTGTGCGGTGGTTTTCCTTCCGTTACCCGGCGCGTGCGCATGCTCGTGCTCACGTCTCGTAGATCAGTCCCGATAGCGAGCCTGCAAATTGAGTTGCTCCTACCCGTCGCGTGGATTTATAGTGACCACTACGCTTCCATACATTACTATCAATCTAATCAGTGGTTAGTAAAATTACTAACGTTAAGAAGCTTAACATCTTATGTCGAGCACAATGTGATGATGTGTGTCATCCTAACTAGCGCCACGTGGTTATGGGCAAGGACTCACCATCAGGTGAACGTCCTGGTCGTCTCGTCGAATAACAAATACAAGTAACATACTTACCTTCTATCTTTGTTCCCTCATCATGAACTTCATATATTTTTTAGTTTATTAGAAACCTTGGAATGGACCTGTACATTGCTGTATTATCCGGACGTTTCACGGAGTGCTATACTAACTAGGACACCTGTTAAGAAGTCAGCGGTTGACCTTTGAGAGTTCTACTCGTCCCTCCTCCTTGTCCTCCTCCCCCCACGGCGCCGTTGCGGCTTACGGCAAAAGTAAAAGTTGCACGCGAACTGTTGGAGGCGAGTCATGCTTAGCTCTACTCTCTTTTTTTACTTATTTCCTTATTTTTTTAGCGTTTTTTACTATATAACGCTTTTTATTGCCTGCTATATTTAGCTGGATAAAAAATGTTTATTGCTAACAAAAAGCTATTAGCAGATAAAAATAACTATTTCAATCTAATAAATGAACTAAAAGAAGTTATAGGTTCCTAATCAAATATATGATTTTAGATGAAACCTTAATCACCATCACCTTCATCATCATCATTACTCACTGTTGCTTGTATACTGTATATCTGTTTATACTAATAATTCTTAAGAACTTTATATTTAACAAATCTACTCTCTCTCACAAATTATATAAACGTATAGGAAAACATAATTTTTCAGCTACTTGATAGTATGTGAAGATAATGTATGGAGATATTTGTTAATGTAAAATCAAAACACGTAAATACACAGCATCCTGCGCAGTCGGCCGGCTGTAAATCAGCTAACGAATGATCTTTTTCTCCGACCATCGATCCATCAACTTGCTGTGATCTATGCGAAGGTCGAAGAGTCGCGCACTGGATCTCGGGTACTTGGTTGTAATTCTATAGCATTTATCTTCCAGCAGAGAACAGCAACTTTTTTTATAAGAGAGTGACAGTTTCTTGATGGCAAGTGATCCGCCTGCACCTAATGACGCTAGATAGGATGATGTACACTTCACCGTGTTATGCTCGTCGCTTTGTGACGTGAAATGTTAAGTATTGTTACCCTGATAATTCACTAGCTGCAACGCCCTTCAATGCGGGCGGATGGTGGGTCGGTATAAGGGTTCCCGTACAACAACTCACGAGTACCAAAGCCAACTTTACCTGATCGTGGTGCACCCTGGTAATCAACAAACGAGGCTCTGGCTCTCACCAATCTGCCCATAAAATCGTTAACCAATTGATGTGGGAATCTTTGGAGGAGAGCTATATCCAGCATTGGATGTCTGTCGGCTGATGATGATGAACGCCATTCAATCTGGAATACATTAATGTTAATGATAGTTTAGTACTTACAGTAATAGATATTCAGGCTGTGAATATTTGGTCACAGCTTCAAATATTCAATCTCGTTGTGGTCCATGAAAGTAAACTAAAGTACGTAACAGGAATATTCATAAATATGATACGAGGAAAAATATAAGGCATCCATCATCTCAACTGATGAACGTCCACTGCTGAACATAGGTCTCTTGTAATGTATCCCACAAAACACAGGTTTCTGCCTTTAGTCCAGTTTATTCTCTAAAAATGTTAAGGTAATAAATTCTCTGGATGCTTTGAGCAAAAAAAGAATATACTGCTTCCTTAAAGATCGATAACGCTGGTATCAACCCTCACATATTGAGACTGTCCACGGACGACAGTCATCACTTTCCTTATAAAAAAAATATATTCGCAGTAAGCACCGGATGAACAGGTTTCGCTTAAGAGTTAAAACAAAAAAAAATTAACCGTCGCTCTACTAGCATTAAAACGATGGTATACTTCTTGTCCCGCAACGCGGTGAAGTCCCAGGTGTGCACCAACATGCCGCCACCTCGTCCATAAAACATAAGGGGACCCTCTTTAACAATAGCTACGGATCATGATCCGCACTCGAACGTCGCAGCCACGTCCAATCCAAAAAAAAAAAAAATACCAGTCACACCCAGCGCAGACAATCCGCAAATTGCATAATATCATTGGAAGGTCATATGGTCTTACTCAATCATTCGCAACCATTCCATCTTCCGCTGTTCAATACGCTGATCCAATCCAGTGCTTCTCAAACTTACACCTAATACAGTAAATGTTGATAATGAAATATTAAAAAAAAATCGTATATTTCCGATCCTGTCTATTTGATTTTTAGATACATTATCATTATCATCATTATCAGCCGACAGACGTCCACTACTGGACATAGGCTCCAAAGATCTCCAAATCGTTGGAGTTCATTGAGGGGAATTCAGCCCTAACCCACCACGCTAGCCCAGTGCGGGTTCGTGGATGGTCAGAGCCCCGTCTATTAATCAGCAGGGTGCACCGCGTGCAGGTGAGATTGACTGGGGTTCCGTAAGATGTTGGACCTTACATTATATTTACACAGGAACTGCTAGACGGTCTCCCGCAAGAGAGGCTTACCACCTCCTACATTTATATCTATAAGTAGTTTAGCAAGCGATGAGTCAAATCTGTGCAGCATCCCACTGAGATGCATCGATGAGGGAACTACCATTACCGCACCCGATGATTGCGTATCGTCCGCGATTAGGACGCGCGTGCGCACCGCACAAAGGCACCGGCGTTAGATCTAATCCCGGATTAGAGGCGACGATATGCTCACCATATATCTAAAACCACACCGGACACAATCACCATGGTTTCCGAAAAGATAACCAATCTTGGATATAATTCAATCCTGATCAAGTTTAAGCAATTACCACGACAGCAACGATGGACGATCGCAGTACTACTACAGCTTGACGGATTCCATTGTAGCTTGTAGATATTTATTTTCTACAGTCATGATCTTCCTTCTGAGGGTCTCCAATGGGAGCGCTGGTAAATCTACTGCTTTCTGCAAACTCGCCATATCATAGGGTACTTTTAGGGACCGTATGATATTTCTTAAAGATATTTATGCTTCTACGATATGGGGTGCAAGGATTCCCGCACAACTACCCACGGGATCCAAGCTAACCTCGTTTACTGGTGCACTCTGCTAATCAAAAAATGAGCTCCGACTCCCTTCAATCTGCATTAGGCCTGCGTGGTGGCAATAGGCCCAAATCCTCCATATGAATCACTACTCAATCGATGTGGGGATCTTTTTGGGGGAGGTTTATGTCGAGCTGTGGACGTCTATCTGTCGATGATGGTGATGATATATGGAAGCTTGGAAAGTTAGCAATTTTAATAGAGGTTGAAAAAGTTAAAACCTTAAAAAGCTTGTGGGTACTGGCAAAGTGGAAGGAAAAAGGGCGTGGGGCCACAATCCAGTACGATGGTCTAACCAGATCCGCAACACACTCGACTCCACACGATGCTCTCCGAGTAGCCCAAGACAGGACGAGATGGCGGAACATCACGAGGGCAAGAGTGTAGGATTTGAGGATGAGAAAAAGATATATTTGTAATAATGTTACACAGCAAAAGTTCTTTACCAACATTATGGTCACCGTCCGCAAGTTCATTTCACCGGGACACGTTCACGCAACTCCCACTGCTCGGCTCTTACGTTTCGCAATAACCTCACAGCACCCGGAAGTTATGAAATATATTTTAATTTATGTATTGTTTGCCGACATATTATTGGTACAGATAAATTTTTTTTTTCAGCTGCAACAGACTAATGCTTAAATTGAATATAGCATTAAGATACAACGAGGTCGTTGATGGTAAAGCGTGCTCGCACAGAATTCTCCGGCTTTCATATTTTGACAGCCGGAACCCAGCGACGATCTTACGGTGGCTAATTTACAGTTTGAAGGTTGGAGCTAGGTCAGTAGGTCCCACAAAAATCCTACCACCAACCAAACACCACAATATGTGAATCTAACCAAAACTCTCCGTCTTACAAGACACCATAACGGCATAAATATTACTGTTTGTTAGTATTATCTTTGTTGAAGAGACAACGATCACATCAAAGTTAGAAAACCTATATTACTGTAATGCTCAAAATGGCGTATTTGGTTATATTCAATACGCGAACATTCAGAGATAATGTACAAACATGTAAAGAATAAAGGACCAGGGTCGGCATACGAAATCCTGCTCCTCCCCGCACTGTCGGCTTGCACAAGCGTTATTTAATAAAACTACTCGTGTCCACGGCTTGTACAAACAATATCGATAATGCAATTATTAGGTCAGCTATTAAATTTAATTACCAGTAACGATGCGATCGTTGCGGCGATGCTTGCGCAAGCGCAGGTGCGCGCCAAAACGAATGTCAGATGTACGCGCGTGCGCGCCGTTGCTGTAGATATTTTTAGACCCCTGCCTCCTGGCAATTAAATTCTCTCAACCGGTAGCCTCGTCATAAAAACTCATCCCTGGGCGACAGATGAAACTAGACTGAAACAGTAGTGCTGTCGCTTTTAATAGTTAACTTATAATCGCTTCCAATTTCGTGTGCTCGAAATCTATTCAAATGTATGCTAATGAAAGATTAATTAATGTTTATCAGCATCATCGACAGCCTTTTTATATCGATCATTTGCATATATTTAATTAATGATACTTTATGTTAAAGTTGTACAAGTTGACGCTGCTTTACTCACGCTATTTACATTAATATATTCATCTTAGTGTTTATCTCATCTAGTGACGGGGTCTGCTTTCTTACTTCTTTCACTCCACTCCACTTCACTCAATTCTTGTACATCGTTTTATTTAAGATATTCAAGAATATATATTGCTAATTACAATAAAAATAGGGGATGTAAGAGACCCCGCCAACCTTACCTGCGGTGCACCAAACTTTAAAACCAACCCAATGGTTAGTGTGGTGGGAAATGGCCTAAATCCCCTCAAATGAACCTACAAACGACGGCTTCTAGCGCCCGGCGGCATCGGAGAAGACACTGACTGTAGACCTTTGGACGAGGCCATGTCCATCAGTGGACTTCTATCTGCTGATGATGATTATGTCGATTTGTTAACTTTATGACTATAAATATAACCAAAGTAGAAAAATCATACATTTAATTTTTTTGTTATAGTAATCCCGCAGCACCTATTCCATCGCTATGCGGTAGAATAGAGTTACCTTATTTAAAGGAATACCGAAGTGGTTTTTTTTTATATATATATAATTGTTGATTTTTAATGTCCCAGTGAAATATTAAATGAAAGAGGCAGCAGATTCATAAATGTCGCACACGTAGCGTGTATAGACAGTGCCGTGGATTGAGATAATTTCGCCGGCGGTGTGTTCCCACGCGGCGGAGGCGCGAAGGTCGGTCACGATCCGTGCGTTCCATTGTGAAATATCTGCATTCAATCATACCAACAAACAAATGCCTCGGTTCACAGTTCAGCTCCGGTCCCGTGCTCAACATGTTACTGCTGCCTACTTAATCATTCCAACCTTTCTTCTTGTTTGTTCACATTTTGTTACTGGTTACATTTGTATCATTTTTGCCTTTAACAATATTTATCGTTGCTTTTCTTATATTTATATTTTTTTTTATGGTAAATGATACGCTTGTCCGTAATAACGTAGCGTTAATAAACTTGTATGCACAGCATCTTGCGCTCGTCTCCTGGGATATAAGCTGTTTAGTATCGTTACTCCAGTAAATAATCCAGCTACAGCGTTCTTCAAACCGGAACACGGTAATGTTTGGCTGTAGAAATAGGCGCTACGGTGGTATCAACCTAGACGATCTCCTAAAATAGACCTACCACCAGCCATAGAGCCGTTCAGTTATTTTAATTAGATCGCATATCGAGTGAAATCGTAAACATTTTTTTTTATCAATTATATCTTTCAAATTATGCTGGATGTCAAGTTTAAACACAGACAGACATTAAGAGGCAGGTAGCTCCGGCAGGTGTGGACGTTGATCGATTAACTGATGAAGCAGTTGGTGATACTTAATGGCTCCGCGTCCCACGTCGCTTATAAGGTCAGAAGCGCGCAGGCTGTCCATTAATTGTTAGTGTACAGTTATATAGCGCCTGGTGCAGTATGCTCACGGGAACCGTTTACATCATGCCTTCCATTCTTACGTTTAAAACCAGTACACCGAATTCCAATACATAGTAGTGTCAAAAAAGTTATTCATCTGTCAGTGAAATGTTTACATATCATCGCATTGTGCTTAACACTTTCCCCTTTCTTGTAATGATATCAGCTAAAATAATTTTGGGGTGGTACGCACCACCCAGTTTCCGAGACAGGCGAAGGCTATCACAAGAGTTCGCCACGCAATAACAACAATCTTAGTAGAATCGGTTGTAAAAATCTTGAATAATTAATTAATCGTGGACTCAGGGTCCTTAAGCCTAGTATCCGACGAGCTGTAAAAGTCTGATATAAGACTAACAGCAGTATACATCAGAGAATAGAGCTGCAACACCCTTCAAGCTAAATCGCGATAGAAATAGCAGAAAACTGCTACTCTTCCAACTTCTGACAGAAAGGTATATAGTATACCTTAATCATAAAAAAATTTGTTAAGTTGAGAATCATTAAAAGCAAATTTTAAAATACTCACCGGCGACAATTGAGTAGAGTAAAAAACTTAGAAGCGGTCCATCAGACAGTTTTTTTTTTATTTTATTCATTGATGACCCATAAAAAGAAATAATCTAATCACAAACTGGATAAAACTCAATCATATCCAAAGCAATTACAGCAGGGACGATCATAATGTACAATCAAGTTCAATGCCCACCGGCGGTGCCTGGCTAATTGTTACGGCCGCCATTCCGCGGGGGACAAATGACCATCGCCGAGAGATCCTTGTCCGTTAATGGCTCGAAATCTCCGTGGATTGGTCACGGACCGCTTTGTTATTACCCAGCTCCCTTCCGCGTGGTAATTGACTGCGACGCAATACGAATAGTAAACGGGGCATAGACTACGACTCGATATCACAGAATGGATTATCTTAGTTATGCTTATTCTCATACATACGTCCCTGGGGCATAAGATATATAAGATGATGATGACGCCCTTAAAATCAGAAGAGCATTGCTTCCTCAATACTTTTTTGGAAGCAGAAATAGGATCTGCTGTTGTACCCACGACGGCACTAGAGGCTTACCATCAGATATAAGTGCTAGTATTATAACCCTCTCCACTCTCTTGCCATGTTTTTAATATATTCAATGTAATAATTTTAAATCGAACATAAAATTTTATTATGCAATGTAAATTGTCCGCGGTAAATAAAAAAAAAATTATATAATCTTTGTCCGTCCGTATCCCGCATCCCGTCCGCCGTAATTACACCGGCGGAGATCTGATACGATTGTAAATTAACAAATCCAAAAAAGGAGAGCTCGGGAGCTGCACGCGACGGTGTGCAGCGCGCCCGGGCTGCCCGAGCTACACATTACCGAATTAGCATTCGCGATCGGATGCTTCAGGACACTCCGCACAACCTCCAACACCTTATTTATACTTTCGTTTCGGTTAAACGTTAAATTCCTGGAAATTTTTGAGGAAGTTTCAATATTTTTGAGGAAATTTAGATTTTTCGATCACACCCGTTATTATACTTCAGTCGATCTATTATATCCGACAGTACTATAACTTCCGTCGGTTGAGATAATGACGACTACTATCACATGTTATGTTTATTTTAAATAGATGATAATGTATTGATTTGATATTATTAAAGAATTTATTTATATATCATAAATAAAAGTATGTTTATCCGACAGTTAATAATTGGCAAGTTGAACGAGTTTGTTAAAACTCATACATATAATTTTGTCTAGTAACATCATATAATTTGTTGCATAGTAAACAAAGACAGATTGATAACTTTATTTATAAAAAAAAAAAACAGAACACACATCACACGCAAACAATAGAAATAGATGAACAAAAAGGTGGCTATAATGCTACGAGGCATTCTCTCCCAGTCAATCTTTACGGGTTGTGAATAGGATAAAAAGTTGTAAAAAAAAAACAATCTGGTACAAAAAAGGAGCAAAAACTAACAATAAATATCTGATATGCTTGTTGATAAAAAATTTGTTGATAAAAAGTTTGATGAAGCCTTTTAAGACAAAGGCCGCCGTGATTTGGCGCATAATGACTGCAAATTGATCGGATCTGATCGCCGTGGGGATCCCGAACCTTAGGGTTACCTGTACACTAAGCTATGATATTTAAAACAGCACGATGTAAAATAACGTCTTTAAAATATATTTCTATCTTGTAGTGTAATTATTCTTACTCCTCACATAATTTAATTTACATATCACATACCACTGTTTCTTTAGTAATCTCGCTTCATATAACTCACACTCTTGTCTTCTTTAAATGGCTGGTCGTGATGGTATTTAATATATTATTTGGATCTTTGATAATGGCTTTAAATTTGCCTACTTCATCATCACCATCATCGTCTCAAGTTATTGATGTCCACTGCTCAACATAGTCCTCTCTAGTCAATTTCGACCAGTCCGATGCGTCTTGCATCTAATGATTATCTACTTTCTGTTTTGTTCCCTTTATCTTTTACTTCTTCAAATTGGTCCAACTGATATTCAGATTCAGGTAAACCGGTCATAATACGAATACGTTTACCTGGGACATACAGTCCAGTTAGGTAAGTCTAACTTCAAGAAAGAGCTCAATCGACGAATTCAACTAGAGTGGACAGCTTTCGAGAAGCTATGCAGCATCTTTTCGTCTCAGATACCACAGTGTCTGAAGACAAAAGTCTTCAACTCGTGCGTTCAGCCAATGTTGACATACGGTTCCGAGACGTTGCTCCTTATTATCGGCCGTATAAAAAGACTGAAAGTCGCCCAAAGGGCAATGGAAAAAGCTATGCTCAGAGTTTCCCTGTGCGATCCAATCAGAAATGTGGAGATTCGCCGAAGAATTAAGGTCACCGACATAGCTCAAAAGATTGCTAGACTTAAGTGGAAATGGACAGGGCACATTGCTCGAAGGACCGACGGCCGATGGGGCAGTGAGTTCCTCGAGTGGCGCCCGCGTACCGGTGCATGTAGTGTTGTGAGGCCTCCCACAAGGTGGACCGACAATCTGGCGAAAATCGCGGGAACCCACTGGATGCGAGTCACGCGGGACCGATCGACGTAGAGATCTTTGGGAAAGGCCTATTTCCAGCAGCGGATCACTCACGATGATGATGATGATGGTCATAATAACAAATTATGTAAAAACTAGTTATCAAACAGTACCATTGCCAACACTGAGATTTTAGGAGTGAATTGTAGTATGTAAGCTAAAATCGTTAACTGAAAATTATTTAAATTGTAGGCTGATCGTCGTGCTCATGTTTTTTAATCGTATATTTTTTAAATTTACCTAACTTTTCATGTAAATATCTTATTCGTTAGAATCCGCTGTAAAAATACTAAAAAACACATCTTCAAACAGCTATTCGATAGTAGCGGGTCTGCCGTCCGGTGCGCGGACCTTACAACCGTCCATCATCCACCACCACACGTACGGTGTGGTCAGGCCGACTACTCCCCGGATCGTGTTCCCCATCGATCCCTCGTTTTTGCCTTTTAGAGCCAATCACTTGCGGTCGTCGCAGGAAGTTTCATTCAACGTATAATTAAGGAACGCACACTTGAACGCATGGAGCTCAGATTTCTTTCTAATAACCCTCTCCCCGTATGGGAATTATAATCAAATCTTCGGTAAATAACGTTTAATATAAAAAAAAACTCACGCTCTTCAGATGAAGAGTACCCTTCGTTGTTGTTAATACATTCGGTAGTATCATATCGCTTTATATGTATGATCTATGTATAAAGTTCATATATACATTTCAAGCAAAATTTCGTACCCTTCTTCTTGTAAAAGGTTGTGAGAATTTAATAAAAATAATGCATAATTGTTGGTTTAACTTGTAAAAATCGATCCGCCAATCATAATACGAAAGCTGTGTTCATGGTTGTATAACAATCTTGATACTAATAATATATAGAATCTGGAGAATTCAGCACTAAGTCCAACCAATTTATAAAATCTTTGACCGATTTACTTAATATACACGACGTCTTCTCCCATAAAGAGAGTGTCCAAGTTTTTCACCACGCAGGCCAAGTGAAGGCTTGTGGACATCACATGTCCACGAAAGCAGTTGTTCACGGAACATGTCGTTTTCCACATGATATTTTCCTTCACCGGAAGATTAAGCTCGCTGAACACTGAAATCGCGTTTCTTCTAGACATATAGTTTGTACGATCGCCTAAACCAACAGAGCTATCCCAGCTTCAATTTGCTTAGTAAATAAAACAAGGACATCTTTAAGTACCACATTTAACCATTTCTCTGCAATAAGATATTATTACATTGTAGTAAATTATAATTTAGAAAAACTGTGTAAACGTAGCGTGATAACATCATGATCGCTATTGCGACGCACGTGTCGTGATACGAGCGGAGTATAAAAGTTTTAGAAAGGCGCAGGCAGCCGTGTTGGTGATATATCGCGATGGTGATGGATGGTGATGGCAATCATAGTTCGGCGAGGACAGCGCGTGCGACGCGTGCGCACCGCGTCACGCAACGCATAGATCTCGTTTTGCGATATGAATCCATCTGACCGTCTCTATTTCATATTATATAATAAACTGATATCACCACTGCCCAATAGTATTGCATCTAGCTTTGCCTATCCGCAACAAGTTATCAACCCCTATCCCTTGTTGGAACGTAGTCCGTCGGATATGAAAATATTACTTTAGTGGTGATAGCTCTTTGATGACTGCGACCGTCTAGGTAGGTACCGTCGCAGTGCCGAACCGAGTGGTTTGCAAACATTACTGTGTTTCAGTTTGAATGGCACTGTAAGTAGTGTAATTACTGGGGTATCGAGACCCAACATCTTATGCCTCAGACGACGAGCATAATGTGGTGCTATGTATGCCATCCTAACTTGCGCTGTGTTGGTATGGGAAGGCGTATTACTTACTATCAGCTGAACATCCTGCTCGTTTCATCTCTTAATTTAATAAAAAAAATATAATAACCATAAGAAACTCAGGGGGCTATATTTATTAGAGATATCCAGAGATTCATCAAGTCATGTCAAGATTTCCGAAAATATTAGACGTATACACACAAAATTGGGTAGAGGTATTGCTTCTGCTATTGTGAGGTTAGATAAGAATGAGTGTTACGAAATTCCTTCCCTAAAAGTGGTTGTTAATAACGGGAAGTACCCAGAGGAGGAGGTTGCCGCCAGGCGAGAATATTTCTGACATATTTCAAATCTAATTCTGTATTACGGCCAGCTAGCTATATACATAAGTATAATATATACATAAGTATAAATAATAATTATGTGATAAATAGATTTATAACTATTGTTTACTAATCAATACATTTTTAACTAGATTTTTCAATTAGTTAAATGGCCAATCAAAGAAAACAGTTGCCACACAATGAGCGGGTAAAGACTATTCATTCTCTTACCAAGTTTAGATGAGCTGATGTCACATATCCACAAAAGATATACTTCTTCGAACACAGTTTACTCACCATATTCTCCTTCATGGGGAATTTGTTTTACTAGCCTGTATAGAATTTGTTAATGTTAATTATAAATTACTGTTAAAGTCCTGTCTATTCCTTTAGCGGTGGTATTCTTGATGTTTAATATCCTCACAACAGAAATAGTTTAAACGTGCCGTTGTCGCATGATTAAATCTTTATGAATCCCGCTGATAGATCTTTTATTTAGAAAATAATAAATATATACTACTACTGCTACATTTATTTCATATGCATAAATGGTGTTCTCCAAACTCCATAGCTAGCTGTTTCTTTCATATTGTAAAGCTGCCGCATAAACATACCACATATTAAAGCTAGATGGTTCTTCATGAACATAATTCGTCAACGACCTCATAGTTATTTAACACCATATAATATTAGTGACGGGTGCAGATAAATAAAATCTCGACGAACATTTGAATATAATATTGTCAGGTGCAGGATCTCATCAAGTGACAATACACTGTATTCAATCATAATATGCAAATAGAGTTCAATGCTCCGTTATTACGGTTGATTTCAGAACAACAGTTGAATTAGTCCCCACACAATTGAGAGCACAAATTGCGCTCGTTAAGCAAAGGTCGCATCAATTCCGTACATTGTTGCGAAGGACTTGCGCCGGACGTCGGATAAAAACGACCGACAAGGCCTAAAGCGATAACGCAAACAAATATGGAAGATCCGATCTGAATGAACAAAGATTCAAATTTGTAAATCCACTAAAGAAAATTATCTAAAGGTTTGCTCGGAAACTTCATTATATTTCCTATTAATCACCCTATCCCAAAGGAAATACATAGCAAAGAGTAAGTTGATTTTGAAATATGCACTTTAAAATTCTACGTTTATATGCTTACCTTCATTGAGATTATTGCAGTAAAAAAGTATATATTTTCTTTTTTAATTCCAACCTGTCGTGCAGTAATCATCTATTTTGAACGGGTCGGACCTACCGCAACATGGGTTTGAAACTCCGAGGTCGATACGGACAGGGTGCAACTCACACACGCATTATTCCTCATATAAAAGAACAAACCAATGTACTTAAATAATAACTTATTATAAAGGAGCAATAAATTTCTTTATTTTAACATTTTTTAACATAATTTGGGACTCTATAGACTCAATTAATATTTCTTTTCAATATTCTCCTCTTCTTAATATTTACATTCAGGCGATTTAAGGCATCTACCATCGAAGAGAATGTCTGAAATGCCACAGATCGGCTTTTGTTAGATTTTGTGAGGTCTCATTTAGAACTTTGTGTAATTGAAGTCCCATGTGGGTGAAGGAAAAAATTTTCGTGTTCCACTCACGACTCCTGATATTATCTAATGCGTGTCTCGGCCGGGGATCATTTTTTAAGCGTGACGGACGGACGGCGCGGCGCACTCCCGTTCCTGTGATTACGTTCAGTTCGACCCCACTCCAGACGAATTGGAATTTCAAGGACAGGTACCATCCCGACTGTTGTGCTTCGACGAATTTCAACGACGATTTTCACATTATTATCAATCATATTTGGATCACCTCGATCTCCCATTTCTTAGCACCTAAGCAGATTCAAGTCGAGGACTATTGCTAAACCATTCTACACAAATTTTCATTCACAATTAACATCTTGTGATTTCTAGATGAGAAGTACAAATTACTGTTGCTAAGAGCAACAGTGCTCAATCAGGCAATAAGCTTAAATTAAACAGTGGGCTAAAAGAGAAAATAACAAGAACATAAACTTTATAAGTATATAAATATATAAACACATATCTATTTAAAGCGAAAAAAAAAGAGCAAGACGATGATATACCATTAAGTAAGAGGTATTTTAGGTTTTTTTCTTAAAAACCAAAAGCACCGATTTAATTTTATTTAAATCCTCTTCCTTGTTTTTTTATTATTGAAGCAGTTATGTGTTCATCTCAACATAAAGCAATTATAAAAGTAGATACTTATTAGAGCCGCCATGAAAAAAGGTAATGAAAGCAATTATAAAGATATTAATAAATCAGGGTTCCTCAACACACTGACGATTATACATAATAAATCAGTACAATTACGCCCTCTCAATAAGGGAGAGTGCTCGGCCGTAATAAATCCACGCCCGAAACTTTTTAACGGGTCCCAAAGCACCGATCTCTTCACATTTTTTACTTACTGCTTCAAATCTTTTTTTTTTTTTATTTTTCTTCAGCACCGTCATCTAATGACTTCGAGCATCGCTCAGATAGTGCTTTTAAAAGGATTTGAAAGGTGACTGTGACATCGAAAAGCAAAGATAAATAAACTTTTAATTTTATACCGGTTCTCACTAAATGCGTTGCATTATTCAATATTTAAAAGTTCATATAATTTGTAACTTATAAGGACTGAAACACGAAATTTCTTTATTGCATGGGATTATTCTCGCATATCCTTTAGTGAAAAGATTACTTATAATTACCATTCGCTTCTAAACTTTAGTATCAATAATCTAAGCTACCCATGGAGAGGGTCCCCCAACAGGTTCCCGCCTTGTCGTGGCAGAGGGGCTTAGTAGCCGTGGCTGGATCGCCCACAATGAAGCGAAGAGGAACCTACCTGGCCGGCCTGAGGCGGCCGCTCCATGTTGAAGCTCTGGTGCTCCACCGTAAGCTCACCACGGATGCGCGCCCGTGGGCTGCAGGGGTGGCTTTATGCTGCCCTTTGCAGCCGAGGTGAAGTCGCGGAGGGAGTACCCTATACGACTAAGCAGTGCCGCACCGCTGATGCGGCGGCGCTGGGACCGCAGGGGAAAAAGAGTGACGGTATTGCTACTCCCTATCCTCCGCGGTTCCCTATCGATCCGCCGGAAGGAGCCGGAAGAGTTTTCTCTCTTGGTTCCCATGGCCTCTGGGTAACGGGTTCGGGGGAATCCGTTGCCCGCGTGAATGCAGCAGACCAAGGAGAGGGCACGCTGTGTGTTCCGGCGTTTCCCCACTGAGGTGGATAGGGAGGGTTTTCCCCTCCCTCCCGAGGTGGGGCTGCGTTATGCGGCCAGCGCTGGCGGGGTCACGGAGGTATGCGAGAGCGTTCCCGTGACCCCGCCTTAAAGCGACGAGGCGGAACATTGTGGGGGTTTTAGTCGGTGCAAGTTCGATATGACCTGTCCTTGCCCGTGCAAGGACGGGTATACGCAGGCATTTATCCCACGTTAAAAAAAAGGAAAAAAAAACCCATGAGGGGTTAAGTTATTCTCTGTTATACTTTAACCTCACCTTTGCAAAACGTACTGAATAATACAAAAAAGAACTTGCTAGAAATAACTGACCAAGACAGACTTTAAAAACTCCGATCACCTCTTAAGTTTATTTAGGATCGTGGTAATGCACTTATATCTATATAGTTTCAAAACTTTCTTGTCGGAGTACGCTCTTCTTATTCCAGCTTATAATTTGTACCCGTTAAAAAAAATCTATTAAAAAACGGTCCATTTGTAGTGGTTCAAAGTTTGAACACCTCTGGCCCAAAACAAATTGCGGATATCTATAACCTCGCCTGTTCCTATCATACCAACGTAATTGTTGGCTACGCTTCATCTGTACATTGTAACTGAATTTAAAGCGATGCTTTTATTGGTCCCTAAAATTAATTCCCAACCCTCCCCGACAGGGAATTAATGCGGCCCGTCCAAGGGGACTACAGTGTTATATTCCTCCCATTACAGAGATATATTAAAAAGAATATTACACTTTAGGGTTCCCTTTCACTAAAGAATATCTTCCTCGGTAACTTTTAAACAATTGCCTTTGGCAAACTGTTCACAAAATTCTTGTATCATTTTTCTTATCTCAACGAATATTATTTGAGGATGATATTAATTAAAGATAATAGATGAAATATAATTATTATTCTACTTCATATTCACGAAATTCACACTTCACACAAAATTATGTAGAAATCTTAGAAGTACGGTATTGTTCAAAGCTGGACCCTTTTTATACAGTTTTGTTGAAATCCGTATCGTTCAGTTGATTGATCACTTGGCTCTGCGACCGGACCCATCTTTAATGGACTTCTGACGTTGATTTAATAAAAACCCTTCATTATACCATCAAAAGACCTTAGCGTTGACACTGTACGGTCCAGAAAAGGTCACGATTGGGCCGCCATTGCTATAATCCACGAAAGTATCTAATTATAAAATTCCTAAATATTTAATTGGATAGGAATCTTCATGCAAACGATATTACAGGACTTAAATCTGACGAGGCACGATTCGTTTTTATTCCTGAACACAACTGTCTCGCTAATTTCGTTCATTTATCAGGACCTCCGCGTCGGAGGTATCCAAAAATGGATTTAAAGATCAACGCAACATCGCAATTAGAAGCCGCCGTGGGCCAGCAGCAATCGCTCACGACGCTCACGCCGGGATCAGGATGGTGGCGGCCATTTTGAAAATATTATTACGTAAATGCGCACTCGCTGCTGTCTGTACATAAATATGGGCCGCCCTTTTCGCGTCACTCCTTTGATGGATATAAATTCGGCCTTTATACTCAACAATGTGAGTTTTATTTGGTCGTCCGTTGCTACCGAAATGACGGGTGCCGTCACACTTCGCGCAATCATGAACGGGTAATTTGAATACAGTTTTCGTACCCATCATCTGCTTTTTTTTTTGACCTCCGGTTGTTAACACCGGTTTTATTCCGAGAAGCGTAAACTTTAATTACGCTGCACCTTGACTTCGTACGAAAACATTTGCTCAGCTTTGAATGTCCGCTTCAACCGAACCCGGTGTATTTCGGGTTGACGGTTCCGTTATACGGGTAAACACACAATGCTATCGCAGCCAGCGTCGTAGTTTGTCATTTTAAGTGGTGAATTGAGTAAAGAGCGCATTCCGTCGATATTACAAACACAACACTTCGGCAAACATGTCGAATTATAAAAAGTGGGTTATGTCAGCACCACGAGAAGACCATTATTTGCGCGCACAGTGTTACAGAGGGGTGAATAAATTTAACAATTTTTTAGTAGTGGAGAGCAATGCAGCATAGTCCTTGCTGAGGGTTTCTCTCGCTGAACGAATCGGAAATGAGGAGATCCGCAGAACTACAGCTACCAACGTAGCCCTTAAGAGATACTAAGTCTCGTTACCCCAGTAATTACACTAGCTACGGCGCTCTTTAAATCGAAACACATTAACGTTTGCATACTACTGTTCGGCAGTATAAATAGGCGCTGCAGTGGTACTTATCTAGAAAGATTTCAGCAACAGAAACCTACTGCCAGATAACCACCACAAGTTAAGTAATTATTGCAAGTCTTCAACTTTTTAATCACTCAAGTGTCGTAGTCAGCATGATCTATTCTGCGTTGGCTTTATGTAAATTTTCAACTGTCTTATCGATACGGATCTAAGTTATCTTGTTCTCAGCAAACCTCTTCCTGTCTAAATATTGGTATTGAACTTCGAAGATAGTCAGCCCCTCGTGTGTTAGTGAAGTTCCTTTGGGTGTGATGCCGGCGTATCAAAGTACGGGGTCATCGTAAAATACTTGATATACGCGAATTGACACCGATAACACATATATTACTGGTAAGAACGAGCTCTGAATGTTTTCGATTGTTCGCCTTCAACATCACGAAGGTTGATACTTCGCCAAATTTAAGCAACAAGCGACATCGTAGTAATTTAAGTTAAAAAAATGCAAACGACGACGTCGTCTCGAGTAAGGCAACACTTGCATATAAAAAGCTTGATTTGAAATGTCACGTCAAGTAAGTTAAGTTAAGCGGCGCCAGTGCTTATGTAAACTTTGTTTATTAACATGTTTTCGATTTAGGAAGTGGTCCAGTAGCAGATCTGACACGAGAGAGAAGGAATGTTCTTGAAATCATGTTAACAGCTAAAACTTTTCGTAGCATAGTAACATGTTCTCATCTCCATCAATTCCTCTCTCTCTCTCTCTCTCTCTCTCTCTTATTCACTGATGCAAACCCATCTACAAACTGTGCCTAGTCTAGCACAAATAAGATGACGAGAGATGATGAGATTTATCCTTCATTGAATACAATAGCATAAACATATCAATTATGGCAGATTACCTAATATTAAAGTTATCACCACAGCTCCTATTTTTGACTTACTACATTTAATTAGGCACTTACACAGGCGTACAGTAGGAACCATTGCAATTTCTTTACTCCTAAACAGTAGTGTACAAAATTACTGGGGAAACGAGACTTCTTATCTCGAAGCGACGAGCTGTCCTGTTGTGTATATTATCCTAAGTAAAACCAAGTTTGTTTTCAGTTGTATCATTTAAATTAATGTCTCATGGAATAAAAGTATGACATTGGTTAATGTAGATGTTTGTCCAACTGTGGACATCCATCGGTTGGCATTATGATTGTTGGGGAATCGTTTATTAATATTAGGCTTCTTTTCTTAGTAAACTTTTAAGTTAATACTGTGGCGACTATTTATATATGTATACTTAACTTAAGTGTACGCTATACAGAGACCTTCACTTAAGTGCAAAATTGCTATTGTAGTCAAGTGGTCGGTTTGTTTGTTATATGCGACAGTTATGTTTTATAATATACATATTGCGGCAGTAATATAGGTAGTAAGATAATAAGCCTTCGCCGGAGCAGTTGCGAAAGTGAGCAAATCAGCAGGTAATTGGCTAAGTTTTTGTTAGAAAACTTAAGTAATGTTTCATTACATCGATTGAATGGGTAATGCGATAAATTATTAGCGCTGTTACTTATTGCTTGAAATTAACTTTTTTACACGTTGCCCTTTATATATATTGTCGAGGTAGATTTACGAGAGGAAATCGTCCTTTATATCGCATTTATTGTAAAATATCAACAATATCGCACAGTATAATTAAGTTAACAGTAGCAAAGGATAATGAGGTCAATACTGTCTAGATATTCCGGAGCCTCTCAGAATGCAGTGATGCAGAGCACCAACGGGTTTTAGTCAATACAAACTCACATTCCCTTGACTTTCCCCCAGAAACCAAAAAAAAACTCTTTACATCAAGTAATGTTTGAAGAGCCAATATTATAATGAAACAGTGTTGCCATCTGAAGCATTGATAAACTAGACAGCTGCCGCTATAATTACTTACAAATACCCATAACGAATCTATATATAGGGTGGCGCAAAAATAACCTTATAAAAAGTACCTTATTACCTGTGATATAAGGTACTTTTTATAAGGTTATTTTTGCGCAACCCTATACATATATAATAAAAATGAGTTATGTTTATTCTCCAATCACGTGAAAAATAGTGAACGTATCGACATGGGTACATGAGCATTGGACGCGGAATAGATTGTAGATGGTTATAGGCTATTAATTTTTTAAATTTCATAGATCCTTCATAATTTTATTTGTGACTTTTATAAATATTTTCAATTCGAATTATTTCTGCGGTTGCTCTCAAGGAATATTTCTGACAAATTTCAAATTTAATTTTATATTACGAACAGCGAATTAGGCGGGAAATAGCTTCATATATATATATATATATATATATATATATATATATATAAAAAATCCCTTACACATTTTTTTATTCAATTAAGCGATGAGACCAACGGTACATCTGATGGTAAGTTATACGCCTGCCCTTAATAACGTGGCGCTAGTTAAGATGATATGCGTTGCACCTCATTGCGCTCATCGCCTGACAATATGTTAGTCCAGTTATCCCCGTTACACCAGCTACAACGCCTTTCAAACCGGATCACAGTAATGTTTGCTACCTTCTAATTTCCGGCCGCAATAGGCGCTGCAGTGCTGCAGCCTCTGGCAACAGATACCTACCACCAGTATATAATTACAGGATATATGTGATTCCCAATTTTGACAATTGCGAGCGCCATCTGAGAAGGATCACAGAAAAAACTGACTCCTCCTGGAGTTGTTACTTCCTAATCGTCTTCTAGTAATTCAGTACATATATAGTCGCAGCCAAGAGTTAGGTTATGTAGAGAACTGTAGTTTAATCTATGACAGGTTAGATAGACTGTGATTAAGGTAACCTTCTCGGAGCGGAAAGGTCGCTGATCGTCTTTTAATTTGACCGGATGTTTGCATGCTGCTATTACGCAGAACATATAATTTTTTTTTAATTTATCTTCCTTTGTTCAGTTGCCTTTATGGCACAGTGGCAAAGCGCGAAACGATCTACGGTTCGATTCCATATGTTGTAGAGTTTAGTTTTTTCGAACTAGCATTGTAGTGGTCGTCGTATCGAAATCTTGTCTCCAAACATACTTCACCCTCCACAACCACTTTATCACCAAATAGCATATAAAAATACTGGTGGCAGGTGTCTGTTGCCGGAAAAATTACTGTGGTAACGAGACTTAACCTCTTGTCTCAAGGCGAGGACTACAATCTGGCGCAGTGTATATCATCCTAACTAGCCACTTGTCATCAGGTTAACGTCTTGCTAGCCGCGTCGCTTCGTCGAATAAAATAAATTAAGATCTTCCTCTTCCTTCGTCGGTATTCACTCTTGATAGAGTGGTCGTGGTCATCACTTCAGGTGTTGGTCGCAAGCTGGACAACACGTCGCTATTCCTCTATGGAGGCCGCCTTCCTAGTGCATTCATGTAGTGGTAACGATGATGAGCCATTTACTGCCGCATTTATCTGCTCAGTCCATCTTATAGGCGTTTTTCCTCGTAGCCTGGTATCCTCAACCTTTCCCTGAAACACGAATCTAAGTCAATTAAGATCTAACGTTAGGCTATTGTCGATGAGAACAATCACCTGCTGTCTGATGGTGGTGACGCAGCGGTACACCGCGGAATGCCATCATTTACTAATGCTTTTTTGTTTTTCCTACACATACATATGTTTATATGTGTGAACGTTTCTGTGTGTGTGTACACTGCGTTACTACCCATGTAATCACTGCTCATGATACGCATGATAGTGTTAGAGTTAGATTACGCACTATGACAGCCCCGTTACACCGCCGGCTGTTTTTGTCGGCGCTAAGACAACTAGCGCGCCGCGAGTGCACCGATATGGTTAATGACACGCAGATTGTGTATAACACTTAGTATCATCATCATCATTTCAGTCTTCACCTATCCTCTGCTGAACAGAGGCGCGACTGGATTTGATACTACTTTCATCCAATTCCCTTAGAGGTATCTATCTAAGGATCTTTCAGCGCCACTAGTCGCCCGGTCTTTTCGGTATTTGATTTAATGATAGCTACTTCCGCATGCTTATTCTAAATTATGTTAGTGACTTTTACTTTTCTTTTTTATTCTACGAAACAACAAGACGATCAGGACGTTCACGTGATACTAAGTGATATGCTTGCCCATAACAACGTGGCGCTAGTTAGAATGGTATACACTCGAAACAAAACAATGTTAAGTCTCCTAACCCTAGTAATTAACTTAGCTACAGTAAATTTTTATGGTACTTTATAGTTATATTATAAATTTAATTTAATTACAAATGCAATGGAATTATGATTAACTATGATACATTCATCATCATCAGCTGATAGGCGCCCGCAGCTAGATATAGACCTGCCGCAAATATCCCACCACGTTATCCCAATGCAGGTTGGTGGAAGCCAGAGCCTCGTTTGTTGATCAGCAGGTTGCACCGTGAGCAGGTGAGGTTGGCTTGGGTTCCACGAGTAGTTGTGCGGGCCCCCTTACACCCCCTTCTCTTACCCCTATGGTACATTATGAAGTACGAGAATAACTTTCAAAGAAACGGCGCACTTAGTTATTTAGCAACATATCGAGACAACGAATAATCAGTTTAAAATCATTTATTATAATAATAACACAGTTTTTCGGTAACCGCTTGCGCTTCAAGGCAATTACTGTACAGATAATATGTGAAATTTTAAGCACAATTACGACTCGGGGCTGACGGAGAGGATGGCCGAGGAGCGACCCCAATTTGAAGCACGAGACTCAATTTCCCGTACGTTTGAAATAAATCGAAATTAATCGATGTAGTTGTTGTACAATGATCGATTGGTACAATCAAGGAACACTTCGTTACCGAAGCGGACGCGACGGGTACACACGTAAGTGCTTGTACCACGAGATAAAGCCTGACAATGGAGTGACTAATTAATTCTGATCGATGTATCGCCATTCAATAAAATTATAAGAAATAATATCGGGAACATGTTGGCTTTACGAGATTAAAAAAGTCTCCACGGACATTAGTAGCTTCCGGTCTGAAGGAAGCTGTTGTCAATGTAGCTCAACAACGTCATCTCAACGTATTGTCATTGTATGACTCTTCGATCGACTCTATTCGATTTCGACTCCCCGAATCGATTCCAATCGCGACCGATCCGATACTATCCACATTATGATTTTGTCTAATATAACTGTATTGTTTTGTCTTATTTTCCATTACACCAAAAAATACAGCAGGAGCGAAAGAAATAGGACCTTAATATTAAAAACCTACAACAGACATATAAAGATACACAAACACTATAATGACATGATCATCTCTCATCATTTCAGTCGAGAGACGTCTAATGCTGAATATAGGCCTTCACCAAAGATTTCTAGAGATTCATATGGGGGAATCTGAACCATTTTCCACCACGCTGGCCCAATAAAGGTTAGTGGGAACCAGAGCCTCGTTGGTTGATTAGCAGGGTGCACCGCGAACAGTTGAGGCTGGCTTAAGTCCCGTGAGTTTTTGTGCGTGACTCCTTACATAATATGACATGAAGCTGAAAGGAGCTCCAACTCAGCAAAACGCTCCTGCTGTAAGGAGTAGGGTTGATTTTCTGAGAGTTGCATCTCCAAGAGCGTGATAAGTACATGTGTATATAATAAACTTAAGTAGAATGTACTGGTGGTAAGTCTCTGTTGCCGGAAACCGTCTAGGTAGGTACCACTGCAGCGTATATTGCAGCTGACAGACAGTACTGTGTTCCGCTTTGAAGAGCGTTGTAGTTGATCAAATTACTGGGGTAACGAAACTGCATCTTGTGTCACAAGGCGACGAGCACAATGTGCTGCAGTGTATATCATCCTATCTAGCGCCTTGTTATGGGCAAGCGTATCACTTACCATAGTGAATTTCGTGCTTATCTCATCGCATCGTCGAATAAAAAAAGAGGAAACCGGTAAATTAATAAAGCATTGTCCACCTCTTCAACCCTTCCCCATCTAATATTATTTCACCTTTCTCCTCCCCCTTTTATGTACAAATTTATCTACGCTTCGTCAACTAAAAAAAACCAGTCAGTTAAAAATTAGGATTCGGTAGTCACGAAGCCTCTGCTGGCTTCTGTATGCACAACTGCATTTTGGTATTGCATTAGTTATACATGCGAGTACCAAAGTAATACAAGTGTTCCCGTTTAGCAACTTAGATCTTACACTTAACATCGAGCACAATTAAGTTTATTGTGAAAAATAAACGAAGATCATGCTACTGCTATTCAGTACTGATCAGTTTTAAGGTTTACGAGTAAATACTGCAGCAGCATCTGATGATAATACATAACGAGGTGAAATCGATCCGTATAATCGTTAATTTCCGAAGAGGTCGACTGATTTCTTTAATACTAACCTTCAAAGTCCTAGTGTACCTTAATTTTTTATAAGTATCGATATATATTACAATCGACACCCCGGCCATCGCTTATCGCCAACATCGATAATTACATTAGTATCGAAAGTGACGCCGGAATTTGTATCGGAATCAATTATAATTATTCGTGTTCAAACGTCCCGCTGGGTTTGTTGCACTTGTGATATAATCATTGTTTGATACGATCGTTACGCTCGCAACTTTAACAACTTCTAAAGTATTTCAAATAAGAGAAACTTCGATAGATGCTAATTTATTGATAAGCAAATATGTGAATTCTTTAACAGTTTTTTACTCTGGTAATCCTTGCGAAAGAAGAATTATAAATTCTTCACTCTCTCAACTCCACTGTCTTATATATGTAGGAGATATCTACAGATTCATTAACTGATCAATAATCCGAAACTTTTAGATGTAACCACTCAAAGTTTTGTAGAAATATTGCTTCTGCCATTTAGGGGTCTACTAAAAACAGATTTTACAAAATTCCGTCCCCAAAGGGAAATGAGGGGGTGTTAACAACTAGATGTGGCCCGTGGGTCAGCGGGTAGCAGTTGCCATGCGGGAATATTTCTGACAAATTTCAAGTCTAAATTTCAAATCTAATTCTATACCACCAGTAAAACATGCGGAAAATAGCTAATTAATGTACATATATATATATAATTAACGATAAGTATAAATAATCATTATGTAATTAATAGATTTGTAACTATTGATTTAAGTAAATGCGTTAAAGTACTTCTATTATTCACAAGTATCATAAATCGCTACAAACGCTAATAAAAGTGAATAAACCGGCATTGTTTCTAGTTTCTTTTCCCATCGCCTTGTAACGGTGGTTTTAGATAAAAATCGAAAACAATTAACCATTACGTACGTAAACTCTCGGTTTTCTATGGCGGATACTTTCGATTTTTTTTTCCCTCTCGATCTTCGCTCGGTAGGCCATCGATTAAACACTGCGCCTCATCCGTCGACCGGCGCCGGTGTGAAAAATTTTACAATGGCTCGTTAAAATAACGCCTGAGTTGTACTCCAAGCTGCCGATGGCGAGAGTTTCACCAATATCGAGTCTTTAACCTCAAACTGTTACTTTTACTAAATTTTAGCGTTTTATTAACACACAAATTGTATATCTAGAGTTTGCGCTTGGCGCTAGAAGACTAAAATGCGTTCCCTCTAACAGATATCAAAAGAAGCGACTAAGACCTTCAGCAAAAAGTCTCAAGATGTTCAGCAGTGTAGTCATTTATTACTGGTGGTAGGTCTTTACTGCCGGACACCGTCTAGGTACAGTAGCCCGCAAAAATTACTGTGCTGTATATGTCATCCTAACTAGCGCACGTTATGAGCAGGCGTATCACTTATTATCAGGTGAACGTCCCGTGTCTCCTTGCATAGAATTAAAAAAATATATTAGTAATAAATTGATTGCAGCTGGTCTGTACTTCTCAACATAGGTTGGGAGTTCCACCAAGAACAGCATTCTCAGAGTTAACATCGAACAGGCGGCCTGTTCTAGAAGTCCTGCTCAATTTTTTTTTATAAAAAGATATGTTTATAAAATAAAAGAGATGATGAAATTCGTGTCAACATAAATATTGAATAACATAACTTCTGCGCTTATTAAAAGTACTCATATCGTGTCATCATCAGATTGACGTTCAATGCTGGACATAGACCTCTCTCGAAGATCTCCACACCGATTGAATCTGTTACTCGCATCCTGCCGTTTCCCTCGACCTTCACCAGATTTCTATCCATTTAATATTACGTAATCAATTACGATGTTAATTGCTATACCAGCGCAAGTATGCGCGGCTCATTATGATTAAAATGCTGAAACTTACATGCATTATTTGTGATCAATCGGGCATGACTAATGTGATGCTGTATCTTTGTTAACAAATCAGAACGTACTCTACATACGAACAAGCAAACTGTAACGCGGCGCTGAACAATTGAGATCTCATCAGCTCGCCGCTAAAGGATACCTCATTAAGACTAACGACCGGCAAAAATATCTATACATCATTGGCGCTAATTGACGGGGCTACGATTGTCGAAAAAAGATGCTGCGGAGACGAAAAAGGAGCCGGCGGAAATATCTAAATACCGCAGCACGGGCTAGATGTGGTCTACATATCATGAGGGGGGAATTCGCCTAATCACACGCCGCGATCAGCCGAGCTCCGGCTGCTAGGCGATCTGATCACCTCCGACCGGCGCGTGCTTCGCTATTACGCCTTCTATTGAATATCGAACAGTGTTATTACAAGTCTTTGCAATAACCAGCATTACGAGCTTTTAAATAACGATTTCCTCCGTATTTGATACATGTCCTTAAAATAAACCGGAAACATAGCAAATTACTACTTGCTTATAAAGACGAGACGAGAGAGAGGGAAGTAAACTTTATCAAGGGTTGGTCTCTGTTGGTCAAAACTGTCTACATAGGTAAGGCAGCAGCTTCGCTCCGCTGCTAAACAGTAGTGTGTAAATGTTACTGTGATTCAGTAAAAAGAGCGTTGTAGCTAGTGAAATTACAGGTTAACATGTTATGTCTGAAGACGACGTATACAATGTGATGTAGTGATAATTATACCTATAGCCGACTTCTGACGAAGCTCCAGCTCGACTGATCGCCTTGATGGAAACAGTACGTCAATCGTTATTAACTAGCAACAATATATAGGTAAGAAAGAAACATCCTAGAATATTACCGATATTCCTTTTACCACGATTTGGGTCGTATGTATTCGTTATCGGCACCTCTCAAATTTACATTTGCTGGTGGAAATAATACTGAGCGAACATTTCCGATCAGCGGCCGTACAAGCGGCGCTGAATTGTAAGCTACGTCGGAACACGACGGCCACCGGGGTCCGGCCGATAACAGGCATCTTATCGTGAGGCCGCATCGGCCCAGCCGCGCCCCATTAGCTGCCCGACCGACTTTCCCCAACTAGCAGCAACCATCTGCGGCGGTTGTCAGCGCGCGGAGGCAGGAATGCATTAGGAGCGCCTGCTAAATGGCAGTCAGAGGCAGCAAAGATTTTACCAGCACAATTATTAGAATTCAAATTTCCAACACGCTTCTCATATCATACATCTCATATCAACAGCCTTTATTAATCCACTGCTGGATTGCCTTCACCATTACCTTCCATCAGACGTGATCCACAGTTTTTCTTATCCTTCCGACCTTATGAAGACGTCCTTTCATCTAGACTTTCACTGGTGGTAGGTCTCTGTTGCCGAAGACTACCCAGAAGAAAAATCGCTTCATACCCTTTCGTCTCGTATACAACCTCCATTCCAAGACTTGCGTACCTAGAGGCTGTCATCGACACGTCAGAAGTGGCAAAACCATTGTCATATTTAAAACCATGAACAATTTTTTTAATTTATAGATTTCAAAAAATTTTACGATTATTTTAGTTCAAACACCAATTTCATTGGCCATCCCCAAATATTTTTAAGAAAATCAATAACATTCAGTGTGAGAAAATATTCAGGGTAGTTGCTTAAAGCCTTAGGTTAGGGGGCTATTATGATTGCATATTTATGTTTTACATATAAATTGCATAGCTTTAATATTAAAAGATATAGCCAAAAAGCTGTGGACTCTTTTGGACCCTGAACTTATCATCATGGTTAAATTGGAGAGAACTTTATTACATTCTATTTACATCGTGCTGTAACCTACTTGTATTAAATTTATGTAAATCAAGCAGACAGACGTAGAAATGGGCGCGCCCTCACAATTTCTACGGCTTTGTAAAATATCAGTCAAAGCGTTTGTATTCACAACAGCATTAGATAAATGAACCCCAAGTAGGCCCCGTTTGTCCGATTGTCCCCAATGGGGCCCCCAACAATTTATTATTAATTTCTAATTCCCTATCGACGCAAGGCTTCCAACGTCGTCGACCAAACGTTGCCTGACGTGTATTTACGTCCTCCGTCGGCGGCATTTCAACGGCAAAGACGAACCTGCTTACAGATTTAGCACAAATGAAAACAACCCTCTTAAGTCAAATGTGATTGATTTCAACTAATCGAAGATATATTACTGAAGAATAGAATCGTCCCATCTTCAACTCTTCCGATCTTATATGTACGAGTCTATAGATCAGTCATCGTATCATCAAACGTACTTACTTCAAGTCCATACCTAATCAGAGGTAAAGAACCTAATAATTTCCACTGTTCTATGAGAATTCATAAGATTAGTTAATCATTCTTATCTCTGACAAAAGCGAAACTATCAAGGAGGAGAAGAGTTTAATGATCTTGATAATATTCTAATCTTTCATTTCGAATCAAAAATATCTTTTACATTACATGTGTAGATGTTAGCCAGATCCTGCGGGTTCTCACTCGGTTTCATCGCTGATCTGCAGACGAGTGCAGCATCTGCCAGGCCCGCTATCGGACGTACAGATTGCGCCACGTCACGACTTACAAATTTATCGTCGTACACTGAAACAGCTGAGAGATAGTCGACATTTGATTTATTTCTAAGACGGGAGCAACACTAACTAGTTCAACATGAACGGTTACTTTATCGGCTAAGCAAAATCGCGCCCGATTTGCGGCGAGCTGGTGCAGAGCTGCTGATACATTCCACGAGCACCACACACAGGGTGAAGCTATTTAGAATATTACTCTCATTATTGTTTAATATTTATTTTAGTATCGAGTAAAGAGAGCTGTATGAATTGATGCTGCTATTGCCACTGCCATCTGAGATATACGAGTACAGTCAAAGCATTCGTACGATCTTCGTTTCCTTCGTGCGATGTGGAAACCTTTCAAAGAAAAAAAAATTAACATTCTCTTTCTAGACCTTTCCTTTGCCGTCAAAGACATTTCCTTCTGTCAGCTTAAATCGTGATTAAGCTCCATTTTAAATAACTAACTGCTCACCGCCCGCTTTGCTGCCCATAATATTGGAGATTTGAAATTTAGAAATGCATTTTTTTCTATTAAGTAATGTAATATAATTAAAATTTGTACCTACATATTTGTTAGGCTCAGCAAAAAATAAAAACAATATTCTATTCAAAATGGCCACCTTTGGCTTTAATCTGTTTGGCCACGAACCTATGGATCTTCGCGCTGTTTCCAAGAGAAATTACCACCACCGCCACTGCTTGCTCCAAAGATTTTTCAAGAGGCTCAATGCCACCGTGTCGTTTAAAGCAGGCCATGTCCTCTAAATCTGAGTATAATTTGAACTCTAAAGAGTTGAGGTCTGGGCTAGATAAGGGCTTGTCTTCAGCTCTTATAAAGTCTTGATTGTTGGTTTCAAGCCAGGCTTGGGTAGTTCGTACCTTGTGACCAGGTGCAGAGTCCTGCTGGAAAGACCACGGTATATTTTTAAAAAGTGTATTGCTGAGAGGTTTCACAACATAATCCAAGACTATCTTAATACACTTTGGCTGAAGTTTTCACTCCTTTTTCACAAAAATGTAGTCTTGTGGCTCCTTGATAAGACACGCCCCTCCAAACCATCACTGACGCAGGATGATGACCACGTTGTACCTTTCCGACCACTTGAGCAGCTTCTTTAGAACTGTGAGTGTACACTTTATCATTTTGCTTATTGTAGTGTTCTTCAATCGTTAAATCTTTTTCATCTGTAAAGAAGATATTTGTGTGCCTTTCACCTGCGTATCGCGACAGAAGGCGTTTTGATCGATCCACTCTCTTTAATAGTAAAGATTGATTTAGGGCATGTCCTGTACATCGATGATAAGCACCGAGCACCGAGCTTCAGGTCTTGTTTTATAATACGGGACAGAGTCCTAGCGGGAATCTTCATTTCTCGCGATAAAATCTTCGCTTCCTAATGGGGTTTGACGAATTCTGACTTTAACAGCATTAACAGCCTTTGTCGTTCTAACAGCACGCGGCCGCACCGATCTTTTCTGGTCTTCGACAGAGGAAGTGTTGTTGAATCTGTTGATAGTACAATATACGAACATACGACTGATACCAAGCTTTTGAAGTGTCTGGAATATTACATAAAAAGAAAGGCCGGGTCAAGAGTACTCACAACCAACGAGTATGCATGAAGATGCTCATGAAAGTGGATGAAGCGAGAGAGGTGTACCAGGATCGAAGCATATGGAGAGAGATGTTCTCATTGGGAACGAGGCGTGATATATATATATATATGAATGTGACCGATGGCTCTATATATCCACTTTGTGCAAGGCGATCACTGCAATCCTATTTTCTTCAACAATCCATTCCATATTGTAATTTGATAATGAACACTAGAAAATAGGTGAAGTGGCGCAAAATCGAAACAAGTTTTATGGTCAGACTAGTTATATTGATTTCCATAACTACAACATGGAGCAATCTATACGTTGGTATGTTCTGTAAATTTTTAAAGAACTACTAGAATTTATTGTTATGTACAGTATAAATATGAAATAGAGTAATATATACATACATGCTTTCTTGCTCTTCAAGACTAATGTATAAAGATTCCGCATCAATCGTTGGATCACGTCACCAGTATCGCTCCTTTATCGCGTGGGACAGGAGCCGATAAATCTAGTCGCGACAAAGCAAACCTGTGTCGGTGTCGAAGCGACGCGATCTCCTCCCGCGTCGCAATCAGGACAATCTGTAATTTAGTCACTTCGTCGCCGTACCTTCGCCTCCTAACATAGTCATATGTTTCCCCCTGCTCCCCTCTAGTCGCTAATAGCTTTATCGTGTTGCGTTCGCGTTGTAAATCTTGCGAAATTGTTTATCGATTGCCCGTTCCGCGTTCGCCTTACAACTTATAAATCGCCTGTATCGCAAATAATTACAACCGGCTACGGCGGGGAAATCTATATTGCCATTAACTTCTTGACCCAACTCCTTAACAAACCGGATGCCGGGATGTTCGGTTACGGTTTATAATAAAGTAATGTTTAATTGTAAACGTTATCGCTAAGGCCGTATTTAGTTAAACCAATTTGCCGTATTTCATAAGGCTTGTGTATTCCCTTTTACTGTCATTTAATAGGAAAATTTACTTTATTCAACTTTCTTATTTCACTGGTAATTAAAAAAAAAACACTTCTAGACTATCACAAGTCAAGGTTAGCACAGTCACCAAAAGTCACTTCTACTAGTAATCTTAACAACTTATTTGTTCATCATCAGCCGATAGACATCCATTGCTGGACATAGGCATTTCCGGAAGATTCCCACAGATTAGAATTCATTGGCAGAATTTGGGCCACCACGCTGGCTCGTTGATTAGCAGGGTGCACCACGAACAGATGAGGTTGGCTTTGATCCCGTAAGTTGTGCGGGAACCCTTATACTAATACCACTTATTTATTGTTGTATACATATTCAAACCTGTACTTTAAGATGAATTATGGATAAGTTTTTACATATATTTCATATGCTAAATTCAATATAATAGTTCGCAATTATAATATATTATTGGCACAATTATTAAATCATAGTTACATAATAGAGACGGTCATATCACACGCTGGTCCAGAGCGGACGATGCCAATCGGGACACGATCTCCGTCACCGCTAGTGGATTACAATTAATACCACTCCAATTAACGTATTAGAACATCAACACACCACACAAAGTTCATGGCATTGGAGTAAAAACCAATTTTAGAAAATCTACACGACTCACGCGACAACGATGCCGGACCGATTCTCGTATCTATGACTACCGAAACCGCAATACTGTCTCAGTATACTTCTTCTTCTTGATGTTATTACTCATGCTAACGTTACCGTGGTTATCGTTTGTATATCTTTACTAGCAAGCGTTTAATCGGACCCTTCACTCGATCTATCTCATGAGGAATTATCTCCTCGGTCTTGTGCCTTTAACTTTCTCTTCCATAATATATTCTACAAATAATACATAGTTTAGATTTTACTTACAACTTTTAAAGAATTCAATAAAAATCGAGCAATTATTTTGAAATAATTTAATCACAACGATCCTTGCTCGTCTGCAGCTAAAGCCCGAATGACTGAAGATTAACCACCCGGAAATCATTCTGACGTTTGATCAGTGTTGCCACATTAAAAATATTGCCAATTTATAATTAACAAAATTAAAGTTACCAGTATAAAAAAAAAAACTATATTATTTTTTTAATAATACTAACAAGATACTATTTAGACAAAAACAGAAAATAGAAAATAGTATTTGCTCGATGACTAGAATTCTACTTTGGACTCAATTTCTTTCGGAGCAACGAGCCATGAGCGAAGACATTTCTAATCTGCGATTTAACATGGCGTTACTGGTCACGAAAGTATGATTTTTATTCGCTATGCAGTTTTCGAAAGTTGTTACCGTCCCGAAATGCCAAATGCCAAACGCCGGCGGCAATTTTTGCTCGTTTAATTGTCCGCAATTAAGTGATTTGTACATTTGAGTTTCCCACGAGTCGAGTCGTCGCAATGCAACCTCTATTTGTTTTGTTTCGCAAATGAATTTGTTGGGAGAGCCTTCTATATGCTCATAATCGTTCACACGTCTACTGCTCTACCACCAGACTGTCGACCGTCTCGGTAGATACCACAGCAGCTCATATTCCTGCTACCAAACAGTGTACAAACTTCACTGTCTTCTGATTTATAGAGAGCTGTAGCTAGTGAAATTAAGGAGTTAACGAGATTTATAATCTTCTGCCTCAAAGCGACGAGCGCAATATGATGCTGTGTATATTGTCTTAACTAGTGCTGCATTGCTATGGACAAGCGTATCACTACTATCAAGGGAATATTTTTTCCATCTCATCACTTGGTAGAATAAAAATAAATGTTTACTACGTATGTAAATATTTAGTATCTCAAAGTGATAAACACAGTGGTGCAGTGTATATCATCATATCTACCGTCATATTGTTATAGGTATGCTTTACCATCATTGTGTCAAGTATGGAATTAAACAGGGGATAGTATCCCAAGTATATATACAACGCAGCCTTAGGATGATAAACATCATCAGCTCAAGACGTAGGATTTTAGGTTTCGTCGCTTTAATAATTTCAGTAGCTAGAACACCCTTCGAACTGAAACACAGTAGGTACCTCCACAATACTGTTTGGAGGAGGAAATAAGAGCTGCTGAGATATCGCTTCTAACGTTTAGAGGTCAGCTAAGAATTGATTTTATAAAATTCCTTCCCCAAAAGAGAGTAGCGGAAGTGTTGCGGTCAGCATAGCGGGCGGGGACCAGCTAGTATATAATATCATCTATGTTATTCTTGACGTTTGGGATAAAGCGATCAATTCAATCAAGTGTTGTATAAATATGTTGTTATTTACACCGTTTATTGCTTTTTCATCAATTATTGTTGTAAATAAATAATTGCATTTGCATTTGTATGTACATTGGTTGGTAGCGGTCGTAAATGTGCAATTGTCGAGACCGTGATGAATGTCCGACTGTGAACTAAAAATAGGCCAACAAGTGTCTCCGTCTTTGTGGTTCCGTACCTTAAGTTACATTTACTTAATGCTGAGTAACCATTACTCCTCACTGATAACCAGCTTCTGATAATTTTACTTCTCTCATTTTCATCTTTTATCAATTTAGTTTACTTATATATTCATTTTTATTCGATGGAACAACGTAGTGATAGTTAAGATATAGACAGCACCAAATTGTGCTCGCTGCTTTAGGACATAGGATGTTAAATCTCGTTACCCCAGTAATTTCATTAGCTACAGTGCTCTTCAAACCGGAACACAGTACGTTTTGACGGCAGCAACAGACTATGAGGTGGTATATACCTAGACAGTCTTCAAAACTGAAACAAATTAATGTTTGGTAAAGTACTAATTGGCGAGAGAGGAGCTGCAATTGTAAGGAACTAGACGGTGTCTGGAGATAGACCTAACATCAATTTAGTATATTACTTACCACTACATTACACTTAGACTTTAGTGTGTTACTTACCATCAGATAAATCGTTACAAACAAAATTGTCGAATACTTTAAAAATTAGAGGGGTAAGTAAAATACATACGGATACGGCGTACGGAACCCTTGTAGGGTATGCAACATTCGCTCTTGGTTTTTTATTAGCTCTCTGATGACCGCTGCGCATGGAGCGAGCACAGCTGAGCACTCCGAAGCTGTTACGGTAATCAGCGTTACCAACGCGTAATCAGCGCCGGCGTAATTTCATTGTTTCGCCTCGTTTGTATGCAAATTCTAGGTTTATTATTGGAACACCATGTTTTGGTCTAAGTCGTCTGAGAGAATGAAATTTAAATTTAGTAAATTTACACTACTACGTTTAGACATCAATTTAAAGCCCTTTGGAAAGTGATCATACTGGAATTTTACTGGTGGATGATCTCTGTAGAGGGAGACTGTATAGACACCACCGTGAACCTCTCGTTGATCTCATCGCTTAGTCCTATAAAAAAAAACAATCCTCCTAAGAATTATAGATTTATGATTAAGTGCAAATGATTTAAGATCATTTCCAGATCATTTTAATTAAACCTAAGTTATGTATTGTTACAGAGATGGCAGCGGAGGTGGTTCGTTTTGTACGACGACGGCGAGTTGACGTACTCCTTGGACGAACACGTAAGTATCTAATTGATATTTTACTAATCATATCCTCACTCCACGAAGAGCTCCTGACCTTACCCCTAAGCAGGCAGCTCAGTAGAATCTTCAAGGAAATTGCAAGTACGGTCGCACTAAATACAGTAACAGACGAGGCAAGGAAGATCGGGAAGACGTGGAATGAGATAAATGGTAAAGCTCAAGACCGAACGCGATTAATCACTATGGACACCTTTTACCCCATCTAGAGGTCATAGGATATTAATGATAATGAATAATTTGTAACCTATTTTTTATCATATAGACTAGCACTGATGATATACGCATATGCAATTCTAGAACAAACGCGTACTAGATTAGAAGAAGCCTATTCACCCATCTCTTAGAAACTTCCACATTATCCTTGGACGGAAACTCTGACGCTGATAGACTGTTCTAATACTTTGCTGTTCGTGTCGTGAAGGTCAAGAAGACGCAATTAAATCATGATATTCCGGAACATATTCGCTGTAAAAACGGAACTGCTTACGTTGGTGACTTAAGCTATGTAGATTTACACCTAACAGCTCCTACTCATATAATTATAGGCGCTGTGGAGTATCTAGTATTCAAGTTTATTTATTACTTTTTATTTAACTTAATGACAAACGTGTTCTCTTAATAGTACTAAATGCCTCGTCATAGCAAATATGATATCTATGACATTGCGATCGTCATATAACATAATTGTGTCTCAATACCTCAGTAACTTAGTACAATGTCCTTTAAACCGGAACAGAGTTATGTTTGCTGCTCAGCGGTTAGAGAGACTCAAGCAGTTAACTTATTTGTAACATTATGTTTAGTTTCATTAAGCAGTCTGCCATTAGTCTTAAGTCACTTCAAGATCAACACTCTCATACATATATGTAGTACAAGCGGTCCCCCATACAAACTCAAACCTGTCCCTACCATACGTGGCTCACTATTGAAAGGCTCCAGCGCTGCCAATAATTGACTCGTTAGTGGAAACGCTGCCGTGCCTGTCATAGCCCACGTCCTCTCCCCCTGCCCGTACACCCGCACCCCCTTTTCCCTACAGCGAATAACGACTGTCGTACGTGAACTCTTCCTCTGGTTACCGTTGAAAGACCTCCTCGTAGTTAATTAGACGTGAAATCATGAGAAAGAAGCTGTAAAGTGATAAAGTAGTTCATGTGCTCTAAAAATATGCTCATAAATAACCTATTCATAATTTTTTTTATTGCATATTTTTAAAAACATATATAAGGCACATCTGTTTATCTATATATAGTCAGTCGAGTATAGGTCAGCTAAGAGAGGATTTTACGAAAAAGGGGTTGCGGGGGTGTTACGTCCAGCAAAGCGGTGGGAACAGCCACTATCGTATAAAGATAAACAGCTTCTTTGACTATATATGAGAACACATCATAGTTAATATAATTATGTGATCGTGCAATAAATACTGTAATACTACCCACAATACTCCATGCAATTTAATAACAAGTAATAGTTTACTGAGCGATGGTAATGAGCTTACGGTAAAACCATTGTTGTTAATCTATAGAAGAGTTTGAACTAATGAATTATTAATTTATAACCCCCCAAATAAGTTTTAATGTAGCAACTGAAAGGCTACAATCGACCATTAGCCTCCAGTCAATACAAAAACGAGTATCTCCAAGATGACGGGTTATCGCCACCTGCGCTTATCGATATCATCTCATTAACATCTCCAGCGTCATATATACATAATCATGATAACGATCTCAACATGAATTTTTATCTACACCTTATACATCACTAAATTGAAAAAGCGTTTTCAGTAGCTCGGAGGGTGAAAAGCGCTGTCAAAAATTATACCGGAAATTTACTATGATATGAAAATTTCTATATTAACGATAAATATTATCTTATACAATTTAACAAATAGCGACTACCCCTTAACGTTAAGGAGCATATTTGATATTAAATGTTTAATTTGTTTAAGACATTTTTATTGAAGCTAATTAAGTAACCAAGGAAACCATTCTATTAAATGATATCATTAAAAAAAATATAACAATACCGACGACAATACATTGATATAATTAAAAAAAAACAATGGTCTAATACTAACTACAAGGTTTTTTTTTTTATTAGGGTGTGTAACAAAATGCTAAGGGAAACATGCTCCGGAACCAAGGGCCGGTAACGAGGTAGTGTCGGACTCCAACCGACTAAAAAGCTTCACACGGTATTCCAATCACTTCCAAAAATATGTACGAGGGTCACGGGATAACATCGAGCAGTTCTTCCGCAACCCCCCATCGGAACTACAAAGTTAGGTTAGTTTAGGGTCGGCAACAGATCCAGTGATACCCCTGGTATTGCCGGCGGTCACAGGCTGCGGTTACCGCTCAACATCAGGCGGGCCGCAAGCCTGTTTGACACTTAAGTAGTATAAAAAAAAGTGTCAAATAAAAATACCAAGGGGTTGGTGGAGGAACGGTACCTATGTGTACCTCCACCAATACAGTACGGTGTGGTATTTACGTTGCATTGGAACCCTTAGGCTGGTGAAACATTTGTACCTACAGCAGAGTCTCCGATGGATTGATTTAATGGTTACATGTGGTCGTCGTGAATGTAGCTTGTATGGCTACAGCTGGAATATAGCAATGCTGTTACGGCGGGACATGGGGCTGGTTGTAATTCAGGCTTAGGAAATATTTTTATCACTTTCCAAACTCCATGTTATAATAATGAATAAAGTGTTGTATAAACCATTACGAAACTATACTAGTATACTGTGTAATAGTTGCTGGTGGTAGATACCTGCTGGGTACCGTCCAGGTAGATACCATCACAGCACTTATTTCCACCGCCAGTGGTGTGCAGACATTAGTGTTTTGTAACAGGAGTCACCATCTTATCTCTCAGGCGAGGAGCGTAATATGGTGCAGTATTAATCATCCTAACTAGTGCCTGTTATTATGAGAAAGAGTATCACTCATTATCAGGTGACGTCTCGCTCGTATCGTCGCTTAATTTAAAAAAAATAATGTATATAATTCCATAAGTTGATAATGCAACAGTTGACTATCCAGAACATTCTTCAACCTCCATCCAGTATATATGTATCGGTGCGTATTGCCCCCTTTAAATCATCATCAGCCGATAGACGTCCACTGCTGGACATAGGTCTCCTTTGCATACAACACAAACACTGCATTAGCAGTGAAAGGCTCTCGTAAAGCTGCTGCGAGCTGTATGATTGGAAATTAAGGGCGTGCCCGTCCGGCCGTGCGTTCGTGTATCGAGCGCTGATTTTATGTTATCAGTTGATTTGTGCTCCGCTCGCTTGTATTGAATACGCCATTTAGATTGTTTATCGTCCCCGATACTTACTATTTATCGAATCGATAGTAAATCGGATCATATTCACAAACGATACTGAAATATACTAATAGCGAAAACGCTTTTATTTATCGTAGGAAAAAAAATCTTGAAAAGATACTCTGCTTCTGGAGAAAAACCAAAATCCCCTAAAGCGACAAACTCAATGCTCCTCTTCTTTAACATCTACAAATATCACTTTATTATGAACAGATGTACCACTTACCATCAGATGAACGTAACGGTCTTCCAGGTTTAACTTCAGCGGGGTATAGTAAACATTTTACCAGGTATTACCTAAAATTCGTTCATCAAAACATTACTGTCAAAGATATAACGAGAACAACAGATAACGTTACATAACTTTTTTTTTTTGATATATAAGTAAATTAGAAAACGTACTTAGTGCCTCTGCAGTCCTACTTTGTACTAATGACATGATTATTGAGTGTGACTGGAACACCAGCGATGTGATGCATTTAATCTCCCATCCTGTCTGTCATCTTACCCTTTCTATACGCGTAACATTGACATCTTCTCTGTAAGCATGAACACTATCTTGACAGCCCAATTTAAGTTCCCACTGCTGAATATCGAAACCTTTACTCCAAAGTGGAGAATCCACATAGTTGGCCAAGTGCTGAATTGCTAGAATTTACAACCACAGGGGTGTAAAGGTTCTCCCACAACAACTCACGGGATCAACGCCAACCTCACCTGCTCGTAGTACACCGGGCTAATCAACAAACGAGGATATGGATCCCATCGATCGGCATTGTGTCAGCGTCGTGGGAAAAGGTCAAATCCCCACATATGGACCCCAAAGATTTCCACATCTTTGGAGCAGGCCTATGTTCATCAGTGGACGTTTATGGGCTGATGATGATGATGATGATTTGTACAACCATAAAAAGTAAAAAATATTTATTTTTATGTATAACTTACTTAATACCTTCCGTGGCTTGGGTTTACAAACTGTTAAGCACGTAAGAGATAAACAAATGATTAGTATGACAAACATCTTCCATTGGAGTTGAAGTCCAACTTGACATAGAAACGTCTTTAAATAAGCAAAAGTTAACACACAACCAAATAAAGCGCTTCCTTCCGGTTTTTTAAAAGCGTTGTTTTCATAATAAAACAATTGTTATTACAAAAATAATATATGTCAACTATATGTATATTAAATATCAAATGACAATGGGCAGGACCCATCGTTCGAAGGACTGACAGCTGATGAGACACCAAGGTCCTCGCAAGGCGATCCCGTACCGGAAGACGTAGTGTTGGCAGGTTCCTCACCAGGTGGTCCGACGTCCTGGTGAAGGTTGCGGGAAGCAGCTAGATGCGGGCAGCGCAGGATCGAGCGGTGTGGAGATCTTTGGAGGATGTCTAAGTCCAGCAGTGGACTTCCATAATTGAGATGCTTGATACTTTATTAAATATTAGAAATATTATTGACATTTCAATATAGAAATATTCATGTTAAGTTTTATACGCGATCTGTATAAAATAGTTAAGTTAAATATCGAACAGTTTAAACCTAGAGCGCTGTCTACAATTTGTAAGTTCTTTTTAAATTAGTACTTACTCCAGGGAGTCTGTGTCGCGTGTCACTGTCCCGGCTCGCGACAAGCGACAGGTTGGCATCAGATCTAAGATCAGGGGGAAAGCCGCGCCGGAGAGCTGGTCGGCGAATGGCGATAATGTGATTCCCATGTACGACATTCTTTAAACGTGTTGGTAATCAGTGCTTTACAGTTAAACGCGGCTTATCCAGCCGGCCAACTTCTACTCCAAGGGTTGCCAAGCGGTTGCCGGGGATGTCTATTTCGTTTTAAACGTCTATATATAACAGATTTCGTAGTCATGGTTGCTTGTACTGATGATAGGTGCCCGTTGCCGGCGAGCGTCTAGGGTTCACCGCAGCTCTTATTCCTACCGACAAACAGTCGTGTACAAACATCACTGTGTTCCGGTTTGAAAGGGGCTGTACCTAGTAAAATTACTAAGGTAATCAGATTTGACATCTCATGTCTGAGATACATTATGGCGTTGTGTATATCATTCTAACTAGCGATACGTTGATATGAGCAGACGCATGATCTACTTATCAGGGTCACGTCTCTAGGACGCGTCGCTCATTAATAGTATTTCATATTTCCTCCAAATATTTAAATAGTCCTCGATTATATATTTATTTAAATTCTATCCATGGTAGATATCATCAGGTTTTATTCCAAAGAGGAGTAGAGGGTACTGCTGAATCCTCAATGAAATATTTTATTATTAAAAGTTGCTATTGTGTACAATAGCGATATTCCGCAGCCCTACGCCCGCAGCCCTCCGTCATCGGGGACACGGTTGTCTATGCATACGCAAACCTGTCCCGTAAATTAATGTGAGAGCTAATGAGCAACGCGGAACACCGCCATGCAAAGCAGGACGAGTGGGCGCCGCTAGACTTTGAAAGCTCTGCCTGTATTATCTTCCGCGTGGATAGAGCGACACGTCTGTCGGTACAGCAGCCTTGATCATTTCATACGGACTATCAGCCGCTTTATAAAATAACGCTGCTGGAGGATTTTACCTAGGTTTCTATCCTCAATATAATTGTCATATAAAACATCTTTATTTAGTATATATTAACACGGCCTTGAACTAAACTTCTGTATGATAAGGACCGGAAAAGATCAATATTGAGAAAAACAATATTCTAAGTACTCTAGTATCTACTATCTATTCTCTGTTGACATATATCGTTTGCTAGTAATTTTTTGGCTTGGACAGCTCATCATCTGGACCCGGTGACCATGGCTTAATTGTTTCAAATGGCAGTAAACTAACTTACATACTTAATAAGCTCATTCTTGAATTCGTGAAGCGATAAAGTATTTTTTAGTCAGATCAATTTCCACTCATGTTTTAATTATAATGTTCCATAAAAAAGGATCTAAGGGTTCTCGCATAACAATTCATGGCACCCAACCCAACCTCACCTGCTCGTGATGCACCCTGTGAATCAATAAACGACGCTCTGGCTCCCACCAAACCACACAACCCAAATCCCCCCATTTGAACCCCAATAAACGATGGCCCGTGGTGCTCAACGTTGGCTCAACCGATGTGGAGATATTTAGGGGAAGGCCTATGTCCAGCAGTAGCCGTCTATAGGGTGATAATGATGATAAGGATAACATTAAAAAATAATTTGTCGATTTGTTTATAATGTAAAATAATTAAAATATTAATTAATGAATGAATCTCACAAAACAGTTTCTGCCAAGGGTCCGCGGGATGAGATGTATTTAAAGATAAACTGTTGCGAACGCGTCGCAAGAAAAATAACTTTGAGATTCAATTTGAAACATTTATTTTCAACAATTCAAAGGCGTAATAAATTCACTTTTAAATTGCGAGTTTTTAATCTCGCGGATGCTGCAGTCTTCGCAGTGAATTACCGGAGATGCGTTAATGATGTGTACGAGGAATCCCATCAGGCCGTGGGGAATGCGAAAACTGAGCGAGTATAGCGATTGCTGTAACAAAAATGCCGTACACTATTAAATATTTTAATAGCCACCTCTGCGTTTGACCTTTACTTATCGGACCCCCTCTTAACAAATTGCTTGTTTTTCACCAGCGCTCGGCATTTTAATGTTAAACCTTTTTATCAATTCACGAGAGATGCGTCTTATTACAAATTGATGATGCGCAAGTAGCCCCGAGCTTTCTGTTTGTGGCAAAATTTACTTCTATATTTTGCCATAAGCTTTCTTTTTTTTTAACCATTAATGTATAATGGACCGGCAGTCGGTAAATCGGTGATCTGGTGAAGGTCGCGGGGAACCGATGAATGCGGACGACGAAGTACATGTCGATGAGGTCTATGATGAAGATAAATTAATGGAATTTAATATTCGTCTGACATTGAAGTGTTGTGATGCTTTTGTAGTCATATCATAAACAAGGCCCTTATCACATAAGTGTTATTGACTCTTTTGTTACTATAAACTAAAAAAAATCTGGCTATAGAGCTCATGCAGACACAGAACATATTTTTTGGAACATATGACAAAAATATACCAGGATATTCATGTATATTGTAGGTCGCCTAAAAATTTATTAAGGCAATACAAATATTAGTACTCTTAATGAAGGTGAAACGTACTGCAAAATATTAGTACAAAAAAAACCCTCGTCAACATAGTAGATATCAATTGTGGTGAAGCCTTACTGCGGCTTAATAGGATTACATAAGAGTGAAACCCGACAAGTGCAGTTCAGCGACTACACCAATCCGCAACGTCTTTGCAAAAGGCTGTGTGGTGTGACCACAGCCGGTCACCTCCATCATCTTTATTTTGACGTATAACTAAGATGCTATACTGAAACAGTACCTAATTGCTTATGCTGTTCTCAGTCGCAATTTGACGTCATCCATCCTACCAGTTATGTGAGATAACCTAGATTAAAAGTGCATCAGCGTCTACTGTTGCCTGACTCTAAAGTTTACCGGTTTAAATCATAACATGGCACGACCTTTAAGACCGAGCCCTCGAGGGGATATTTCAAATGCTTCGAGAATTGATAATTTTTAATTAGAGGGCGGTTGCAATAATATCTCTGTGGTTAGTGTGGGAAGTGGTAGATGTCGACAAATTGCTGGTGTAATTGTCTGGCGATTAAACACACTTCTGGGTCGGTGCTGATCACGTTTACCGCCCCGTCGGCCACTCGCCCACGGAACTAACGACTCGTCTGTCTCATAATTAAAATCTATTAAGTCACCATAAAGTAATCCTTTACTTGAATCTTGGATATTTGTGTACAGTTGGAATGATTATCGGAACAGACGTTTACAAATTGGGATCGGTGTCTGGTGTTAATGTATTCATCCATTATGATAACCTCAAAATTTCCATTTCCAAAAATTTATGCAATTTTTCCCAATTCAAATCGTTAAACATTTGTGAGTTACTGTAATGGTGATTTTAATTTAAATATTTCAAAACCAATTTAGTGTGATTTGGATGATGGCGCGTTCAGTAAATCATTTTTATAGAATTACCCAACGGATTGGACGTGCGTGCGCGAGCGCGTCCGGCGGCGGAATGCGGTCGGGTTGCGCAATCGCAGCGGCGCGGACGGACCGTCGCGATCCACCTGCACGCTTCCGCCTGCGCGAGCCAATATTCAACGAGATTTATATATCGCACGCCTCCCGAAAGGTCACCGCAATTAATAAACTACCGTCACTCAAATAATCAATCTTCAGTGATTAGTGTAATGTTGATGTGCCAATAATATATTTTGTCACTTTTCGTAACGTTTCTACAATTAATTCTCTATAATGTATCTTTATTTAGAAAAATCTTTACAACAGACACAACGAAGCAGGGAGATGTCTAGGTAAGATTTACCCAAGAAGTCTATAGAATGAGGATCATACATCACGCTCATCACCCAACATGTATCAATGCGTAAGCAATGTCACTAACTGCAACGCCTTCAAATTTAAATAAGGTGTCAGACACTTCACTGGTGATACTGGTGATAGGTTTCTGTTGCCAGAGACCATCTACCTAGGTACCATCGTAACGCCTACATCAGCCGCCAAACAGTAGTGTGCAAACATAAGTGTGTTCCAGATTGAAGATTCTCTTCAGACTGCCAAGCCTCTGTTTCGGGAGACCGTCTAATTCTAGTTGAAACCGCAGCTCCTATGTAAATATGTCTTCCTGTTTGAACGGTGTTGTAGCTAGTGAAATTACAGAGGTAACGAGATTTGACATCCTGTCTCAAAGCGACAAGCGCAATGTGATATTGTGTTGTCTATCCTGACTAGCGCCTCGTTATCATGGGCAGGCGTATCACTTACAATCGGGTGAATATCACATTGATTACATCATTTGCTAATTAATTTGGATCTGGATTGTCTTCGCGGGGACAGGCTAAACAGTGATCATGATTTGGAACAGCTATAGTTGTGTGTTTGTGCAATCCCGCAGCATTGAATGTGTCAATGGTGTGCACAATAATTGCGTGTGAATTTTTCAATCCGTGCCTCGGAGCCGACGTCTGTGCCGGGGAAGTTTTGCAACTGGCGGCAACTTAGCTGGCGGCGCGGGGCCTTAAGCGTGTCGCGTTGCACAAGCCCATCCGGCCTGCGATACGGTGCCTCGTGCATATTCAAGTGATTTCTTATTAAGTAACCTCCAATCGTATTATTCATTAAACTGAAAACCACGTCTGTATTATAAAAATTAACGCACAAATCTTTAACTCTGTTAATTTTAACCGTAAACTTTGATATAGTATTTTCCTTTAAGAGCAGCGTTTGCAAACGGAAGTTGTCCTTAGTACGAACATCACAGTCCTTTAAAATTAATGTCTGTTTTTTTACATAAACGAAATATATTTTGTGTGTAAACAAAACAATTATTTTGAAAATATATTATGGTCCATGATACGTACCAGAGCGGAGCCTATATCTACCATCTAGCAACAGTCAGAACGCAATCCAATAATAACGAATAGTTTGACCCTACAAGAGTATTACGTACCACAGGGTCTTATGCCGCTGTACCATATCTTACTGTTTCAATCAAAGAATAAATTATTACACATAATAATCGTGAGATATTAACCTAACCTACCTTCACCCCGAGCGCGGGTCAGTCGATTTTTGTGACCCCGCTGACCTATCTCGATAGACCTTGACTTGAGAGCAAGGTTTATTTCATCATTTACTTGATGGTATGATAGAGAGAGATTATGACACTTTATTAACGTTAACATATTTGCAATAAGACTTTACGAATATTTACTGAATAAGATCGCTTACTTCACATCGTTTCTTAAAGTTGACAAATACAAAAATGAAAAATCTTGAAATAGGATAAAGGAGTCATGTCCTTCGAAAATTTGCAATAGCGAGTATATGTAGAGAAGGTTTTCAAGTCGGTGGGAAAGGTTGACATTGGTACAAATCTGCTTTAAAATCTAAAGTAGTAGACCAAAAATTGTTAGCAACCTGTTCGGAGTACCTATTGCGTTTTTTTTTTATATTTCGCCCAGCACTCGCCGTCCTTTCGGAATGTCGGTAACCCAACCCGTCGACCACAGAATCCAATACATAGCACATTGACCGAGCCGATAGTTTCGCACAGCGAATTTTACGCAACGACAGCGTACCTTGTGCATTAACGAGTCGTTCGCTCGTTCTTCGAGCCATAACGATAGTGGTGGTAATCATTCAATCATTCGTCTGGACCGGAACGATAGTGGTGGTTAATACGGCTCTCCGCGTGGGAACCGTTAAAGCGACAGTTACAATTCTTTAAACCAGGGCTAGCTCTTAAATATTGTCTAAACCCTTGTAGAATTTAGTCTATCAGTAAAGAGCCGTAGTTTCAAAGGTTTAATTTACATAATCACATACAGTGAACGCAACTTTGAGAAACCAGTTGTCTTCAACAGTAGTTCTGCCTTAATATAACTTAGGGTCCTTCAAAGGAGCATAGAAATTTCTTAAAGGTTAGCAACGCAGCCGCAGTTTTAGTAACAAATTTGTAAGTTAAATTCATCATTACAGCTTTTTGATGCTCACTGCTGTACATAGACCTTCCCAATTGGAAGTATTTGCTGTACTTGTCACACTAAATATCAGAGTAAAAGCTGCCCCTATTTTATCTAGACCTATTCACTCTTAATCGGCTTAGATATCCTAACACATCTCTTACGTTGAATGATGATTCTGTAAGATTTTTTAAAGCAGTCGCCTGACAGCCCTGGTTCCTGTAAAATCGTTTCCAGTTACTGCACTTGATAGAATGTTATAAAGTTGAATACGGGAAATATTACACAGTGTAATTTATGACACGCGCTTAAATATCGTCCTCCCGATGCTTATTGATCAGCAATCAGCATGCGATCGGGAGCAGTGATCGCGTTTCCTTGAAGCACCGCGAATTACTCATCACCGATTTGAATCTGCTGTTTATACATAGGACGACTAGATCGCAATTGATGGCCTTATAGCCGAACCAGTATCTGTTATGCTAGATTTTTAATAGGTCTCATAAACGAAGGACATTTCTACAGTTAAGCACAAATTATGTTATATATTAAAGAGTACCCCGTTTGTAACTAAACCACATTTGGTATGTTCTCACATGTGATACTTGCTTTCGGCTTCAGGCCTATAAACCCAATCCGCTGCTCAGATATGGGGGGACCGCAGCGAAACAATGGAACAAGAGCCCTTTAACGCTTGATCACGACATGCAGCGTTTAGTATACAAACCTTGACCCGTTAGCCTCTATTCATGACATTCCGAGTACTGGTACTGTACCTAGGTGTTACCGTCATACATTGCCCGGCAACATCTGTTTATACATCTATAAAAAAAAAACAACCAAACATATGTATGTTTGTTATAATATTTCACTTTAATATAGTTGTTCATATTCAATATAACATAGTCAAGTCAAGTGATGACCAGGACTACTCTGTCAAGACTGATACCGACAAAGAACGTAAGGATATTCGTCATTATATTGTTGGTTAATAATTTAAGGAGCCGGTTAAAGCGGTAACGGTGTGGTTAAGTTCCAATGCAGTGCGATCAATAATGAACAGTGATTTACTACGGCGTACACTCCACAGCATCACCCGGGAAACGACGGAAGACGGCCATTGCGGTCTGGACCACCGTTCAGGACCATCCGTTTGCCCATGGACTGTATTGTAGGAGATGAGCGGAAGCGATTATACAGGGCCATACTACCTTCGTACCATAATAAAAAAATAATTAGACTAGTCTTTAGTGTTAAACTTTTCTCCTATTACTAAATCGTCATAATATAAAAGTTTATCCAGCTTTTATAAAAAGAAGAAATTGTGTCCCTACATGGTCTTCTTCATATTCCGAAAGTGACTCAAATTTTAAAAGTTAGTTGTATCCATTTTACTAATATTAGTAGATAAATAGCAGCAGATCTACAAGTCGGTCGTTAGACCTGTCGTATTGTATGGATCTGAGTGTTGGGCCACCAAGGGTTCGGATGAAAGGAGATTACATGTGGCCGAGATGCGAATGTTAAGATCGATGTGTGGTGTGACGAGGATGGATAAAGTTAAGTATGAGTATATTAGAGGAAGCCTGATAGTTGTGCCAGTGACAGAGAAGTTGAGGAGCGAGAGGTTAGCGTGGTTCGGGCATGTTATGCGGAGGGATGAAGGACATATAACAAAGAAAGTAATGAGAATTAATGTGGATGGTTATAAGAGTAGAAGAAGACCGAAGAAAGTGTGGATAGATTGTGTGAAAGATGACATGTGTAAGAAGAGTGTGAATTTAGATATGGCGGCTGATAGAGAGATGTGGAAGAGAAGTACATACTGTGCCGATCCCACATAGAATGAGAAAAGGGCAGGAGGAAGAAGAGTAGATAAATAGCAGGAAATATATAGGATATTTAATCTACGATCATTTTAAACTCTTTTGTACAAAATATGTAAAAACCTAGACCTAGATAAAGAGAGGTAAAGTTTAGCACTGGTTTCCGTTTAGATTATAGTTCGAATGGATCATGAGTTCATCTCTAGTTTTAATCTAGATTATAATTTGAATGGTTCATGACTTAAATCCATGTTATATTTAATAAAGAGAAAGCTCAACAACTTTGTCATGAAGTTGTATGTAAGTTTTTTCCGCTAATTTCCGTTAAACGCATAGATTAGGCCCAACACAGCAATCATGAGCGCCGGCAGCGGATAGCGACTGGCATCCAGCCCGCAGCCATGTAAATGTTACCGAGGTAATCTACATAACACATGGGGAAGGAGGTTACGTCGTGACGGATGTCTCCGCGAAACATTTTAATGGGAAACACTTCATTCTGATCCCGTTACCGTCGCCATTACCATTCTACGAGGGGGTTAAATTACAACTGGATTCACGTTTAGATATTTATCACTGTGTTTATCAACACTCATATATGCTACGTCCGATTAAAACGAGTTTTATATAAACTTGAGTAAACAGCCTCTTTATTACCATTTAATACCAATACATCCCTTAACAGACCAAAGGAATAATTGTGAAATCGAAATCGTAGTTCCTTCTCACCAGCTCTTCCCGCAATGGATTTCCCTATTATGTATTTAATAGAACGAAAGCTTTAAAATATATATATATATATTAAATATTAAGTAAATGAATCAACCCCCTTAGGACAAACAGCGTGTTATATTAAATTCTAAGGTCATTTTGTACCATGACACTGCAAACCATGAGTCACCACCATTACAGCAAATTGAATTTAATACAAAGTGATCTCGCTGTTTCATCATCATCATCAGCCAATAGATGTCCAACCCTGGACATCGGCCTCCCCTAAATCGATCGGTAACGCGTTGCTCGCATCCAGTGGGTTCCCGCGATTCTCACCAGATCGTCGGTCCACCTTGTGAGAGGCCTCCCAACACTACGTCTGCCGGTACGCGGGTAGATTACAAGGGTTGATTTGATAATACTAACGTTAACCATTATCGTATCGTGTGGTTATAGCAATTTTCATAATGCTGCCGCTTTTAAAAAAAAACACACAAATTTTAGTCTGTATAGATAAACATTTAGTTGTCCGCTTTGTTGTAGACACACATTAACGGTTCAGTTATACAGGACGCTTTAAGATGGTCTCTAGAACCAGTGAGGCGAGATTTATGGAGGGCCTCCGTGGCTGGACCGGGCCCCGGTAATGCGCGCGCTTTGTGCCCGATAGCGCTATCGTGCCGCGTGTGGTCCCACTAAAAGCGTCTCCGTTCGAATCTGTACCAGCCCCACTGACTTAGGGTCAGTAGGAGAGGTACGTAATGCATTCGTTTTTTTTTTTGGGTTTCAAGATAAAACGCCGCCGGCCGAGTTTACGAGGCTTATCTAATGGTGCGACGGCGGCACTTAAAGATAGATGAAGTCGCAACCTCACACCTTAAACCGGACGACCCGGTTCATGTTCATGTCCGTTTCAAAGTCGATTTTCAATTTGAAATCATTTCGCGAAACGTTCGCTGTACTATAAAATGAATTTATATTGCAAATAGATTATTGTACTCATCGTCACCATCAGCCGATAGACCTCCACTGCTGAACATAGGCCTCCGTCAAAGATCTTACATATTATATTCATTACATACTAATTGACGGCAGGTCCCTCTTGCAGATTCGTTTCTCACTGAGCTTGAGTTTCTAGTGAAGGAGTACATCGTGATGATATCAACATGTTCCAGGAACAATAGGTTTTGAGGATATTAGACATCCATCAACCCTCACTTGGCTCTATGACGGAGGATTGACTTGACCCTTTAGTTGTTAAAAATGCTTCGAATCTGATCAGGGGAAACATTAAGAGAACTCAATATTCATTTGTTTGAAAGTTTTATTTTTATGTAGTCATTAATTAAATTAAAATTTTTAAGGTCCTGCACGAGGGGTGTTTGAGGTTCCACACAACAACTCTCGGCACCCAAGCCATTCTCATCTATTCGTGGTGCACCCTGCTAATCAACAAACGAGGCTCTGTGTCCCATTAACCCGAATTGGGCCAGCGTAGTAGGAAATGGCCTTAATTCATCAGAAACCGTACAAACGTTGCACCCTGGTGCCCAGCGATACCAGCGGCCCTGCTGACTGTAAGGTCTTGAAAAGCCGCCAACTGCAAGCAGCGCAAAACCGATCGGTGGAGATCTTTGTGCGGAGACTTATGTCCAGCAGTGGACGACTGTCGGCTGATGACATTCTATTCAGCGACTGTGCTTATATCGATGCTTAGATGAAGATGAGTAAAATATAATTATACCGATTTATAACTTTTATCAATAAGACTAATAGCGGAGCATATTTTCCATCAGGTCGCTGGTAACATCGGTATACCTTATCAGCAGTGCCCTCGGCGCATTATCGCAGGTTAAATAGAGTCGCGCAACGCCCAAGGTGATAATGTTGACGCGTATCTAATAAACAAACAGCAATGCGGCGAGGGTCAAACGAGACGTCGTGACCCGCGGACGCGGAAACGTCTGACGCCCGTGTCTTCGTCATTCGTCAATAAGCGATTTGAATGTGAACTTAGACCTGGTGGCACGCGAGGAGAACTTTCCTATCAAAACTTGTCGGGGGTTCAAAATATTTCGGTTTTCAATATGGACATACAACGAGAGGGACTATCACGGGTTGATCAGCTCTAGACCTGTCTATAACAATGTGCTGCTGCTGGCTACAACCTTAACAAAGCACCATAATCTCATTACTCTTGGTCCAGCACCAGTACCCTTACCGTTAACTTCTAACACATTAATTTCTATCTACTTCTTCTTAACAGTAGAAGTTACCAAGGCGCTCTCTTACAAATTATATTTCGGTATCGAGGGGGCACGCTTGCAACGATACCTCACGTTATGAGGGAAGAGGTAGCAGGTAGAAACATACTACTTCTTTCGGTGGTCACCTTCTATGCTCTATGAGAAGCTTCTCGAAATGCACTATTAATCCTCAGCGTTACACGTTAGCACATCCTACAGAAGACACAACTTTTCATAGAGCCCTAGATCTGATGCGGGAAATAATAGATTACTTATTTGCTGTACTTCCCAGTCTCACTTCATCACCTCAATGTCCACAACTGGACATGAGACACTTGTATGGAATTCCATCAAGACACGATCTTGCAGTGCTCGCTGTCTTATAACTCGTGAATGCGAAGATTTTAATGGATGCAGAGTTTTTTTTTCTACCTTTATAACTAGCTTTCGCTATTCATCAACCTAGGAGAACTAGAGTGTTCTCGATTCTGTATACTAAGATGCGTAGTTGAGGTCAAATGTTAGCCCATTGTGAATACGTTAAGAGGTCTTAAACCTTGCAGTCTAATACTTTGGTATGTAATAGGTGCCTTTAAACCGGACGCAGTCCAATCAGATAAATCCACTGGATCGTGTCATGTGTCTCTGTTAAGGTCCGGAGCAGCTATCCGTCCGTAATGCGATTAGAATGGATCAGCTGATTGTCGGCCGGCTGGAGGACCAGGTCGCGACGCTCGCGTTTAATTTCGGTTGGCGTACTTCAAATATGGACGGGAGGTGCTAAGCCCTCTTTGACCTTATCGATTTGACCTCTTTTTGTATAATACGTACCTCTGCATGGCTCGACGGCCAGAATTACAGTATATATATAGAAGCGATGCTTTAACTCCTGGATAGAACTTAGCCAATAGAGCAAAGTGGAGTGAGAGAAGTAAGAGAGCAGACCCTGTCATAAGACGGGATAAGTTCTAAGAAGATAGAACTTGGCAGAGCTTAATAGTTTCCTTTCCACGTGGATAAAAGGTGAGAACGGTTGATATACCACTTACCTGCACTTCATAACCGAAGGTAGTGGTTCCACTAACAACAGCATTCCTAATGATTGCGGTTAGACGAGCGGCGAAACTTTTTTATAACATGACGAAGGAAGACACAGGCACAAGTGAAAGCAGGACAGGGAGATGGTGATGATAAAAATCATCTTAATGAAAAACAAATCTCGATTTTGTTTTGCAGCGAACTGGTAGTAAAGGTGTTTGGGGTAGGAGTATGCCCAGCAGTGGACATCTATCGGCTGAAGATGATAAAGTTTCCTGTACAAGTAACAATATATACCGCTTCAGCTCCTACTTCTGCTGCCGAACAGAAGTGTGCAAACTTTAGCGTGTTCCGGTTTGCAGGGCGCTGTAGCTAGTGAAATTACTGCGGTAACGAGCCTAACCATTGTTTATGAGCATGATGATGGCGCGGTGTATTTAATATCCTGACTAGCTCTACACCGTTATGGACGGAGGTGATAACCATCAGATGAAGATCCTAGCGTCGTCGCTTAGTTGAATAAAATGATGATGATTGCTGTAGCGGCGCGTGAATGATTTGACTCGTATCCGTAACACATATCCGGGTCGTTCACCTCACCGGATGTGACCGCTGATATCGAAATCCGCCATCATTATGTATTGTTTCGTTAAAAATCTATCTACAGTTCAAACTAATCGAATCTAGCATGAAATTGAAATTGCATTATTTCTATATATGCTCCAACAGCATCCGAGCTGATGCTAAGCAGTGATAACTGAATGAAGTCTTCAACCAGGTCACGCTGCGACAACCCCTAACGCTGTTAATTAACTAACGTACTATTATTTAAACTTTCTTTAACTTAAACCCTTTAGAGGAGATGGATACTTGTTCCAACATTTAACTGCTGCATCAGTAAGCAGTCTTATTCTGATGGTAAAGCGAAGAGACGAGCAAGACGTTCATCTAATGGTAATACACTTTTATTTCTTTTTTTTTTAACGCACACCCTGGAACCAAGGGCCGGTAACGAAGTAGTGTCGGACTCCAACCGACTAAAAAGTTTCACACGGTATTCCCAATCACTTTCGACTGTATGCCCAAAGGTCACGGGATAACATCGAGCAGTTCTTCCGCAACCCTCATGGTAATACACCTGGCCCATAACAATGTGGCGATAGTTAGGATGATATACACTACACCACATTGTGCTCGCTATGAGACGTAGGACGTTAAGTCTGGTTACCGCAGTTACTGCACTAGCTACAGCGCCCTTCAAACCAGATCACAATGTTTGCATAGTACTGTTTGGCGGCAGAAAGATGCTGTAGTGGTACCACCGCTGCTCCTATATCTGCTGCCAGACAGTAGTATGCATTTATAACTGTATTCAGGTTTAAAGGAGGTTGTAGTTTATGAAAATACTTAAGTAATGAGATTTAACGACTTATGTCTGAAGGTGTCATATACAATGTGCAGTGTATACCATCCTAACCAGCGTCAGGGCAGGCGTATAATACATCGCTATTATAACATTACTCGTTATCCTAGATCATGGTGGGAGACCAGCTGGAAGTGTCAACACGTTTCCTTTGTTACCATTATCAGATGATTTCGTTTAATTGTATCAGAAAGATATATTGTTGGATGGGTGCGCGCGGGATGATCACGGGCCGGAAGTGCCGGGGAACGCGGCAGACAATGCTCTATTGTGAGCAGTAATTACCCCCGGACTCGAACCGGCGACATCGCCGTGTGCCCCACTTTTGTAACTCTCGACAATATCCTGTTGGGGTGGTGTTAGATCACGTATACACTATCCGAATGTGACAGTAGAAAAAGAAATTACAGATATTTTTATTTACTTCCAGGAACTAAACGTTTAGCTGATAGTAAACGTCTACCATTAACAACGTGGCGCTAGAATATAAGATGTAAATCATTACATTAATAATTTCACTAACTACAACACCCTTCAAACCGGAACATATTTGCACACTTGTATTTGACGGCAGGAACAAGAGCTGCGGTTATACCTAGACGTTCTCCGGCAACAGAGAATGATTAAGTTTCGATGATATATTATTAGCGTTTATTACTACAGTGCAGTAAACATAGCGAGAAGATCCAGTCGTCGATATTTATGTAATAATGAACATAAGATATGCAGTAACATATTTATATTACTAGTTAACTGTAGCGATAATTTCAAAGGAGCTGTTCCATTGAATAGGTTCCCCTACTCGCCACACTTCATCATGGTGTCCCATTACAATACAATAAGCAATCAGCTCACGAATAAATAGAGAGTACTCTGAGAGCACGCGACGTTACTGCAGCATCTTTTAATTGTATGAAAATTCATATGTTAACTTATATATTAAACTTAACTGGTAACTCGTAAACTACTTAAATGCTGGAGGAACTTATGGCAGAAATCTATATATATAAGAGAGACTCGTAAACACTCAAAATTTGAGAAACTGCTTCTGCCGTTTAGAGGTCAACTAAGAATGGATCTGGCAATATTCCTTCCCCGAAGGAAGTTGAAGGGTATCAATAATATTCCATATTACGGCCAGTAAACCGATAGAGGAACAGCTACTAGTAAAATATTTAAAAGATAGAAATATTAAATATCTTATCACGATGTCTGATGATGTCTTCCGATCCCTGGTTCCACTCGGTGACGCATAGAGTCCAATAGCTACGTTCTGGTTCTCAACCTGTATAAGAGTTAGAACAATCTAAACGAGCATGTTCTACAATTTTCGTAATCGTCATTTGACATCAGTTAAAACTGAAATTGAATATATTCAAAAATACTTAACACATAAAAAACTTAAACCTCATTTTTTATAACTTACATTCGCAACTTTTGACTTAATTAAGAGACTTCATAACATAGAGCTCAAGGAGAATAGACTCAATGATTGTATGTGCAGCTTACGTAATATAGGTCGCGGGTACGAATTCGATATTCATAAACTATATGCGTCTAAACCTTGAACTGCAGGAGAAATGAGTTATGGTATCATCATCAGCCGATAGACATCCATACAGGCCTCCAGCAAAGATCTCAACACCGAACACCGCGTCTTCTCGCGACCTTCACCCGATCTTCGGTACACCTTGTGGGACGCCTATAAACAGTAGGGGGCACGCGGGCGCCACTCAAGAACCTCACTGCCGCATTGGACATCAGTCCTTCGAGCAAAGTGTGACAAGTCTAGCAATTTATTAGGCTATGTCGGCGACCTTAGTTCTTCTGCTGATCTCCACATTTCTGATTTTATCGCGCAGAGGAACTCCGAGCACAGCCGTCACCATTGCTCTTTGGGTGACTTTGAGCCTTTTTATAAGGCCGATACTAAGGGTGGCCCTTAGTTATGGTAATGGCAGCATTAAAAGGAAAAGGTTTAACTAAATATGATTATATGCGAAAAAAGTTTAAAAATGGAGGTTGAAACAGAAGCCGAAGTGTACATGTTTATTTCATGGAGTGCGGCTGGAGAAAGTTATTTTATTATATTCCGTTTATAGTATCGAAAGAGGTCCGAACTTAATTCGGGACGGAATCTGTGAGTAGATACGAACAGGGGGTCGGGTTTAAAAGGAAATGCAGCTAACCGCGGGGGCTTGCGGCCGCGGGATCGAACCCCGGGCGGGCACCTCTCCGTCATTGCAAAAACCAACCGTACCCGTACTAGCGAAACAACTGACACGAGAGAAGTCCGGACGAAAATTATTGAGTTTCATCGTCGCTCTCAAATTTTCGTTTCATCATCGTCGTCATGGGCACGTCAAATGAGTAGGACACATCGCTCGAAGAACTGACAGCTGAGGCACCAGGGTCCTCGAATCGCGACCGCGTACTGGAAGACAGTGTTAGGAGATCCGACGATCTGGTAAAAGTTGCGAAAAGCAGCTGGATACGGGCGACGCAGCATCGATCGATATAATCTTTGGGAAAGGTCTACATCCCGCAGTGGACGTGATGACGACATGATCATCATTATCGGTATCAATCGGAGAAAATACCTCCTCATTAGATTTTCCGGTTTATCCTCATCTTGCGAATTATCGTCATAAATACATATGGTTTCAAGCGGTTAATCTGATCTTTGCGTCTTTGGTATTTGTTCACTCCATATTTAACTGAGTAAATCAGCTGATCACCACTTCGGAGCAGACCCCGTTGACTACGACGAGTTAAACTCAGTATTGTTACTCTGGTAACAAGGACTTAGAGACTTGAAATTTGGTATATATTCAGACATGTTTATATATATATATAACCTTTGGAAGTATTTATATAATACATATCATTCATGTATTAAAGTCATGGTTGAGGAATATCAGGGAGTGGACTGGCATGTCCGGTGCGTCCGAATTGTTCCGCCGAACCAGAGACAGAAGGGACTGTACCACGCTGATCGCCAACCTTCACTAGTTGGAAATGTATTAAACTCGTTATTACCAATCACCACCAGCACGAAGGGTTCAGTGGTGAACTGAACCTTAACTCCTCACCAGTTACACATTTACATTGAACATAAAATTCAATCAGAACAATGGTATGGTGACCGTTTTGAATTTTCGTAACAGGAAAGAAATTTAAACATACAGCAGTAACATCTGATGTTCCCTTACATCGGCTGCTGATTCATAATGTAGTACCCGACTGCGTATTCTGGCCGATTTCGAGGAATCCACACTAGTGATGAGCAAAGCCAGAACAAGACCACGACTTGATCTTGCTTATTAGCCGGATAACGCCATTCTGCTTTGCATAGGCCTCAAGGATCTCCTCGCACATTGATCCGGCACTGTCGCATCCGACGGCATCCCGCGACCTTCATCTTCATCATCGTCATCAGCCTATAGACGTTCACTGCTGGAAATAGGCCTCCTCCAAAATCTCCACGTATACTCAGCATTGCCTCCAATACTCTGCGCACTGGGTTGTGTCATATGTAGGAGTTCATATGGGGGATTTGGGTCATTTCCCACCACGCTGGCCCAATGTGGGTTGGCGGGTACCAGAGCCTCCTTTAAGCAGGTGATGTTAGCTTAGGTCCCGTGAATTATAATAAGAGACCCTTTGCGACCCCGCGACCTTCATCAAATTAACTACTTGGTCCTGCTTAATTAGTTTTAGTCTTGGTCTTGCTCATGTAAAATTAGTCTTGGTCTCGCTTTTTCACAAGACAAAGACTAAGACCAATTTTAATCATCACTAATCCATATCACATGGGCTGGGGTGACTCAGTGGCCGCACTCTCATATACATGAGGGGTAACCGTTCCAATCCATAGCTGGAGACCATCAGGGCTGTCAGCAATCACATGCTGAACGATATAAAGTTTTAACTAAAATAAAACTTGTTCCAGTTAAAGTTAACATTAAGTTAGTATACATTATTAATAATTTTCTCATTATTGCCACAACCATATACTAAGTATGTAGTGCTACTAATACTGTGTGCAGACGTGAGATGAACTTGTGACGTAATTTGCGAAGAATTCAGGAGATGCTGCGCGGCGGTACCACGCGACCTTCAGCAGCGATATGCAGCAAAGATAATTCAGCTACAACCGTGTAGGCAGGGTATCTACACAATACGGTAGATCAGTGCTTCCCAACCTTTCTTCGTTCCCATACCCCTTAATAAAATTGTTCATTTATGGATCATCATCATCATCATCATTATCGACTGACGTAGACATAGACATCCCCCAATGATCTCCACATAGATCGGTCCTGAGCTGCCGCATCCAGATGCTTCCTGCAATCTTCACCAGATCGTCGGACCACCTGGTGGAGAGCTTGCCAATGCTGCGTCTACCGGTACAGTACAGGGATCTTTAGGGGAAGCCTATGTCCAGCAGTGGACGTCTGTCGGATGATTATGATGATATATATATATATATATATATATATTAACGTTATTATAATGGACACCACATACCCCCACGGGTACACGTACCATAGATTGAGAATCACTGCCTTAGACAATTACCGATTCTAGGTCATGGAAGTTGTATACTTTATACCTATAGTTTTATATTGTATAAGAATATACTTAGTATTACTAACTACTCGCTTTATTATTTCACTACCAGATAAAGTTTAGCGTTAACTTAACCCTTTGTCGAAAGGCAATGAGCGCAATGTGAGGCAGTGAAAATTTACTGGTTCGTATCCGGCTTGAAAGACCATGTAGAGTTATGTAAGGCCTAGAAGATATGTAGTTTAATACAACTGATAAAAAAGTCCACGAGAGATCAGCTCCTATTTATGAGCATTTCGGTATGGAGGGTGTTGTAGCTAGTGAAATTACTGGGGTAATGCGCCCACCCCACATGCTGTGCATATCATAACTAGCCTCACGTACGTAAAAGAGTGTAAGATGTCAGGCACAACAACTCACGAGACCCAAGCCAACCTCACCTGCTCGTGGTCCACCCTGCTAATCAACAAACGAGGCTCTGGCTCCCACCAACTCACATTAGGCCAGCGCGGCGAGAAATGCTACAAGTCACCCCATACGAACCTTTACATACGACAGCCCCTAGTCCTCGGCGATACCGGAGGATATGTTGTCCGTATGTGTAGATCTTTGGGGGAGGCCTATGTCCAGCAGTGGACGTCTACAGGCTGATGATGACGATGATAGCGCCACGTTCCTATAGGGTTATATCATCTAAAGTAAACTAAGACATCTAATAGCTACTCATCGCTATCGCGTGCTATGCTTCATAAGTTAAATACTACATCTTACAAACTTAACACTCCCACATAGGTGATGTTTATTCCCGCAGTACGCAAGTTAAGAACTTAACCGTTATAGTTAATGAGTAGTAAAACTAGTTCGTAAAAATTAACATTTCCACACAGTGATCGTCACAAAGCGGACCCCGGCGGGGGCGACGGTGTTCGACAGCAATAAACGATGAAATAACCATCTTGGACCCCCTCCTAATAATACAGCACACACAGACAGGCGGAACAGCGGACGAGTTAGCGGGAATAAATTCATAATTAACTTAAAAATTACCAAAATAAATTTACTTAAGTTTCTCCTTATGAAAAAAAGTCTGTATCTTAGCAGTGGTAACAAGAGGGATGTTTAATTTAAAAAAAATACCATTATTAGATGTATATCGTAGTACGTATATATGGAAAATAATTGTAGACTATAAAATATATAGAATATTTAAACTAAACCATAGACAAACATACATTGTCACCATGGTCTAGTCATAGTGTATATTTAAACATTGTTGTAGAGTGTTCGTGTATCATTTCCTAATATCCATTTCATTTCATAGTTTTTTTTACTTATTTCGGGCGGGAATTCTTCAAAAAGATACTCTCTCTTCTAGGGGTAGTTAGAGTTATATGGGGATTTTTAGCCACTAAAACACCTTCGGCGTGTGGAGAGTTCACGGGATCTCCGTTTGGAACACAACCGCAGCCTCGCTAACGGTATACTGGGATAGCCTGTCCCGAGGTCTGTCTTATGCAGACCCTCATTTAATAGATCTATTTCAACTAGCATTTGGAGAAGCAGATAAGTTTATCTTCTTCAAACTTCCAGCGTTTTCGCCATTCGCCTTTATATCGCGATTCGTGGGAATATCTTTTCGAGGATTAGAAGATAGCTTATCAGAAATAGTCTCACCTTGGCGAGCTCTTCTTTCGAAGACAAATTGATGACCCATTTTCAAGTTCCTGTTCATCCTTAATATTCCAATATATTTTGCTACTAATATATTATTTAAATAAGGGATAATTATTGCGATGAGATTATAAACACTTCCAAAGAAATCTGACCTTATGACGGTAGAAAGAAAACACGTAACATGACGATAATTGTCAACTACCGTCAATAAAAAATAAAACTAACACTTAATATAAAGTGATCGCTACTCACTTGGTCGCTTAGATTTTCCATTAAAAATTAACAAATAAACTATAAGAAACATTTTTTTCAGTCGTCATACTTTTGAAGCTTAATTTGTCGGTGACAGTTAAGGGTTGCAAGTTTAAAGGCGGGCTCTAAGTTCATGTTATACACAGTTAAATTTGCTTATTATGGACAATTAAATAATAACTAAGAACGTACTGATGGTATAAGCATACCTCACCGTATCGTAAGGGACTGTATGACAGTAAAGGTTACTGTGCAAAGTGAATCTTCATCTGATGAATATTTGCTTACAACTTGTCCTAAAGTTAAGAATAGAAGAAAAGAATTTTCCATAGAGATATTTTAACATATTTTATTAGTCTGTGAACTCTTCTAGATGTGGACGGGATGGTGGTGGTGTGGGGGGGGGGTATAGACATTTTTTCCACATAAGCGAGCCGTTTCGATTTGAATCTTATCACGAAACGCTTATCCGCCCTCGTCGCCCGTCACCGGGCCACCTACATAACGGTTACACAAAACGAGCAGTTATAAATAGAGGTTTGCATATTTAATTTAACAGCTTACAAGCTCCAAGTCCCGATAAACAATGATTAGTGCCGGTACCGGTCGAGGTGCTGTAACTCCTGGGCCGAGGGGTCCCGGCGCCTGCGCACGGAGCTTATCGCCGACGCATATTTCATACGGCGATAAAGGCGAACAATTAATATCCGACATTTTTTTTTTAATTCGCTCAATCAGATATCAATCTCATCATTACAAACCTTATCGGCCACGTCTGTCGTCATTAATTATATGTCACTAATGGGCTATTGTCTTGAGCTAGAAACCAAGCAATGCATCCAGCTCTTAAAAATTAACAAGATTATCTACGGCTATAATTAATTATTTCCCGCGTTGATAATACTTACGGATGGCGTCATTATAATATACCGTTACCGAGTAACGTCAACGCCCAGGTCTAGTTTCCGTTCCGCCGGAGACCAGCCCATAAACACGTCGTAACAAACACGCCGTCGCCTCGCTGAAATGGGAATACAACTATACAGGAATTCCATCCATTGAATTGCTGCTATCTCCGTTTATCCCGCTACATCGGAAATTATGGGATTTAAATGACCAAGGCATGGGAACCATTGCGTAATCGAACTGAATTATTATGCAGCGTACACCAATTGTTCTGTCCTGGTGTAATTCCCGCAGCGATGTTGAATTACATCGCTTGGCGCAATCGGCGCGCCCGATCGCTGACAGGCAGGTTTAATTCAAAGCGCGCATTGTGTGCTGATAACTATACGTCTCCAATTGTTGCACAGTGTAGCCGCTGTGCAGATGATGGCGGAGCCACTTGCGAAGACTTGTCACACAAGGCAGTTTGCGGGTACAGCGAAAGTCTTTATAAATCTCCAAAACGTCTCATTGTCGGAACAGGATCGATAACTTACTCGTACGTAATCGAGCAAACTCGCCTGTATCCTATATGATTGATGTCACTTGATCCTCAGGATGCGGACTGATAACAGCAATATCCATACATTTACAAAAACCATTTTGTTATATATATATATGCTTCAAAATTAATGCTGATGCTGGGTTCCCAACAAAAGTTGTCGTTGAACAGTAAACCTTCATCTGGAGAAAGTACTAGTTCAGATATTTAAATCGGTGTACAGTTATCTTAGAAACTGTTATAGTGGCTCACATGATAACGAGTGTCGGGTGTATCATTATGGAAAAGCGACCGCGCCCGCCCCGACCCGCGACTGGTGCTGGATGTAGCAATTTGCATACCCCTAGGATAACTACATAGCCGAGTGATAAGCTAAATCATACTGAGACGTTGAAACTGGAGCCGGGGCTCAAGTTCACGAGACCTCAAGGTCGGCAGTAACCTAATCGGATGCGGAAAGGCGCAAGGTTGCACAGATGCCGTGGAGCTCTTGCATTACCTGCACTTCCTTCTTTTGTTGTATAAAAATCTAATCACTTCTTCTTTTGTAATAAGTATATAAAATAGTACAAATCGAAGTAAAACCCCGCTTGTACATAACAAGGATACAAGGGTTGATGCTGATGATGATGATAATTGTGGCTACGGCACGTCGATCGAAAGACTGAAGGCTGATGAGGTGGTCAGATCATACAGTGTCTAAACGGATTGAACTGACAGTTGTACTGTTACACCTACAGCACGATCTGGCGAGGGTCGCATGAAGCTGGTAGACTGCTGTATGATTTTCCTGTAGATCTTGAGGTCGGCTTATGATCCTTATGATATTTGTAAATTTTAAACTGGAATAAATAACATTAACATGACTGAATGATGTTCCCCCATCGGGTTTAAAGCATCCGCGAAATACGATTTAAAATGGAGATTGAACTGTTTGTACCATTTGTGAGTTTTCTTTGCTGATGAAACCGAATTTATATCCTGCATCCTGTGCATAAGAGTCTAAAGTGGCATGACGAGCGGCAAAACGATAAAGACTTAATCGCGAACTGTTAATGAAGCAAGAAGTAATCACCGGCGTCAAAGTGAAGTATTAAGAGTAAGTGGCGCGGGCGCACGGGGCAGCGGGCAGCTGGACGTTGACTGACCGAGTTGGTTACTGCCTCCTCAAGCCACGGACCGGGAGCTATTTCTAGAACTCAGACGGATCCGTATGTACATTACCGCCTGCGGCTTCCTTGGTTACCTTGGAAATATCACCATCAATCTAAATTATCACATTCCAGGCCTGCTCCTCAAACGGCGACCGATGTAGACGCTTGCTTAATTGCGCTTTAACTTAAGTATTTTCTCTAACTGCAGTTATATGCATTTGCACGGTTTTATTCTCATTTATGAGTATTTATGAATCATCTCTCCAATTTGGTTTGTGACCTAAAAGTTAATTACATTTGATCATACATACATGAGGGTTTAAGGGGTGTAAGGGGTCCCGCAGAACAACTCACGGGACCTAAGCCAACTTCACCTGCTCGTGGTGCACCCTGCTAATCAACAAACGAGGCTTTGATTCCAACCAACCCGCATTGGGCCAGCGTGGAGAGAAATGGCCCAAATCCTCCCATATGAACCACCTCTACAAACGATGGCCTCTGGTGCCTGGGAGATCGCGGGAAGCTGCTGAGTGCGGGCACCGCGGGACCAATCGATGTGGAGATCTTTGGAGGAGGCCTATGTCTATTGGCTGATTATGATGATGACATAAGGGTTTTGGCAATGGGCGGGGCACATAGCTTGTAGAACCAATGGATGTTGGGGTCTTAAAGTGCTGGAATGCCGACCACGCACCGGAAAGCGCAGCTTTGGCAGACCCCTCACTAAGTGGACAGAGGATATGAAATAATCGCTGGGAGCCACTGGATTCAAACGGCGCAAGACCATGGGTTGAAATGATGACGATGATTATACATACACGGTCAATGGACATTTTATGTATCCATTTTAAACCAAAAACATTTAAAAAATTGTTTTTAGCGTTTCTTGTTAGGTATAATAAAATCTAGATTTGAATCTAGATTTCGAGCGATCTCATCAAAATTATTCGTTTCGTCTTCCTTAAATCGTATTCCTCATCACATTGTCTCTCTTCTTTACGTCGTTTTGCTCTCGTCCTATGTCTGGTGATCAAAAAGAGTAGATAATCACATCGATCCGGAACAACTTAAGAATCCACCAGGATTATACTCCCATAAGAACTAAGATCAAAACGACTGTAATCGACAAATATTTGAAAAAAAAAATCATCACAACTATATCGTATGTATTTCCTTTTCAGCCGGATACAGTCCCCCAGGCCAGTGTGGATATGACGACGGTGCTGGAGGTGAGCGAGGCTGACAGCGTGACGGGCCACGCGCACAGCCTCGCCATCACTGCTCCCGAACGGGTGACATTCGTTAAAGGCACAAGTAGGGAGGAAGCCAGATGGTGGGCCGATGTCCTCATCATGTACCCGCGAAGCAAGGTGAGTAGTAGTAGACGTTATAGCTGATGCTCCTAGTAGAGAGAAGTATACAAATAAAAAACCCTAAGAACCTATAAACAATAGAATAAAGACAAACTCTGCAGGTAAGATTCTAATGACGTGACCATCTTTTTTTTTTATTTCGAACTCGAAATCTTCGAAAGATACCCTGCTTCTGGGGGAAAGTCTGGATTATGTTGATTCTTACTCACTAAAATTCCGATCGGCAATCTGCATCAGTGCATTCGGAGAGGATCCTGGATCTATTATAGAACGCACCGATGCCTCTCTACAGTTTGTGTTAATATGTCTCTGAGAGGCCTAACCCTCTTAGGCACCATCGCTGACCCATACGCTGTCCCACGCAGGTTCGCTTGTTGAGCAACAACAACTCCCACCTTCAAGGCCTGCGAGACTCCTAGACCCTTTTAATTCCCTTCTACGACAAGCAGGGCTTACCTCAGTCCTATTCTTACTAGAGCTGGACGTAGACCATCTAGGTAATCAAATCAAATATACTAGTGGTAGATCTTTGTTGTCAAAGATTGTCTAGGTACCACGGGAACTATTATACCGACAAGTAGTACTTGGCGAATATTGCAGTGTTCCCAATTCTAAGGGTGTTATTGGTACCACAGTGTGGTGCTATGTAACTAGCTGTTATGGTCTTTTCGTATAAAGAAATATTATTGCACCCTTCTTTTTGAAGAAGCGGTTAAAAATGTACTTGTTTCGCGTAATAGCTGAAGGAAGTGTCATATGATGGTGTAAATAATTGAATGATCGAAACGAACGGCCTTTGCGTCGCGTACCAATCGCTCGGACAGGGATTGTGTATGACCGAAAGTCGTGGAGACCAGTGCTTCCCAAACTTCCGCATCCCACCGCCCCTTTCCGGAGAAAATATTACTTGGCGCTTAATTATATATATGTTTCTACTATTTTCGTAAAATATCATATACATCATCAGCCGACAGACACCCACTGCTGAACATAGGGCTTCTCCAAAGATCCCCACATTGATCAGGTGGGGATTCATATGGGTGAATTTGAACCATTTCCCACCGCGCTGGCCCAATGCGGGTTGGTGGGAGCCACAGCCTCGTTTGTTGGTTAGCAGGTTGCATCTTGAACTAAAGGGGTTGGTTTGGAGTGAGTTAGAAATATATCCAGTACGTTGTTCGAAGAGTTGTTTTTTTAATATACGAGACGATGAAACGAAGGGGATGTTCACCTGAATACAGCACCACATTGTGCTCATCTCGATTCATAAGTCTCTTTCTACTTTCACCATCTACAGCGCCCTTCAATCCGGAACACAGCAATGTGTTCATCAATATGTTTAGCAGTTGAAGTAGATGCTGCAGCAGTATCTACCTAGACATTGTCCGACAAGAAAGACTTATCATCAGTCATATGTCTATTGTATTATCAGCGCGCCCTCACAGTTATTCATTGCTCCAAAAGGCATCTGTGGTCATCATCACCTGTTTGAATCGCTGCAGCAGCCACCAGGGGTGGCGGTGGGATCCACTTTGGGAATCACTGGTGTAGCCGGTTCGTATCAATGGGGCCGTTTAATTGCGGGCGGACCTCCGGCGCGCCGCGACCGGTCAGCGCGTGCGGAGGAAACCCAACATCAGGTTCTTATCAACGGCGCCGGGTTCGAACGCCGACACACGGCAGGTAGTCATTTAACTCACTGGTCGCTACGAATAAGTGAAATCAGTTCTTCCATTACCTCACTACAGGTCTTCCGATAGAAACGTTCTTAATCAGCAAAGTAATGGAACAGCTTGCTGGCTTTGGTGTTGCCATCCAAATATGACAGTGTTTATAAGAAAAGAGTACATAGGCTGTTACAAGGTTCATGCGCCTTACCATCACAGACCACATCACCAATTAAAATCTGATGGAGTCGTGGCCAAGCGCTAACCTTGCCAATTTAAAGAAAAAAAATAACTTCTTTAACCAACTTTTTACTTCCCTATTCATACTTATAATAAAAAAACTAATTCTTCGAATTCATACATAGATCATCATCAACACCATCATCATCAACCGATAAAAGTCCACTGCTAGACATGACCTTCTCAAAGACCTCCATTTGTAGGGGTTCATTTGAGGGGATTTGGTCCAATTCCTACCACGCTGGCCCACTGCGGGTTGGAGGGAGCCAGAGCTTCGTATGTTGATTAGCAGGCTGCACCACGAGTAGGTGAGGTTGGTTTGGGTCCCATGAATTGTTGTGCTTTAGACTTACGATGTTATATTTCATTACCCATGTAATTACCCTTGCTACAACGCCATTCAAACCGGAACACAGTAATATTTGAAAACTACTGTTTGGCGGCGGAAACAATAGCTTATCTCTGGGGGACTTTATATTCCCTAATTTCAACTACAGACTTACTAGTCTTTGGAAATTACTCTACAAGGTCCTTCGAGCCGGGTATGAACTAGTAACCTATGGATTAAAGGTATAGAGTGAATTTTCATTGCCCACATGCCTTCAGAGAATAAATTAATCGTGTTTGAGATATATGATGATAAAACTCGTTTACCATTATCTGCAATCCCACATACTATCAGCATAACGCCTCTAAGTCTTCGGACTGCAGGAACTGTCTGCCAATTATCCTCGAATAGCCAAGTGCGAGCATTAATAGGAGCAGACGTCCGCGACGACCGACGTGGAGCATTTCGTAACTCATACTCATCCATTGAATTAATATCTCATATCTCCTTTAACTGATTCTTAAGTAAAATGTTAATGGAATAAAACATATTCCTTTTGCCTATCTATCTATAAAATATATAACATCGGCCAATGGTTCCCAATCTTTTATGAATTACCCTTATAAAAAAAACTAATGTTACATAACACCCTCTTGTTTTGTGTCTGATATTTATAATTCGACAGTTTTTAACCACAAATTAAATATTCATTCTCTCTCTCTCTCTCTCTTTCTCTACTCGAAGAACCTAGAAATAGATTACTTGACAAAGATCGTCATCATCAGCCTCTTAATCTACTGACCCTCAGCATTCCCCATCCACCCACTTCGTCGTCGTCGTCAATCCATCACGAGAGAGGGCGCTCTGCACCCCTTAATATGCTTTGACGATTTGAGCTTTGTATATGTATTTTTTCATAGAGATTAATACTTATCCAAAATAATCATCAGAGGAAGAACTCTGAACATCTGTAAGGAGATTTCCACCTATGTAGGGAGACATCACTGAATCTCCGGAACCATAAGGCCTGGAGACTTGAATTTAGTAGGAATCTTTTGTAAAGTATATGTCAGCTAAGAACGGATATTATAAAATGTAACCCTCGGACGACGGGGTGTTTCGACCTGCAAAGCGGAGGAAGGGTGGAACAGCTGGTTATAAATTATTGGGATAGTAGTTCCTTAACTTCTTATTCCACTAATTGTTACGGAAACAGTTTAAAAAGTTATTAAAAATAAAACCCGTTTGTAGTGTCGATAGGGGGGGGTGGGGGGGCAACCCAATTCTCCAATTAAGGGTAATGGCCGGTTGATGGAATCCAATTAATTTTATCGGCGTCTTTAGGAGCTGCTAACCTAATTGGAGAAAATAGATCGTACTCACCAGGACTGTGTTGGAATAGCTCTGGTGTTAACCACCAGCTCAAGTACAAGAATATTTGAGTTTAGATATATTATTATTACCATGACACATTATACGTGTATTTTTAATATAGATTGATTTACTGATGATAGATCTCTCACCGTCTAGGTATGTACCACTGCAGGTCCTCTTTCTGTCGATAAACAGTAGCGTGTAAACATTAATGTGCTCCGGTTTGAAAGGCGCTGTAGCTAGTGAAATTCCTGGAGTAACGAGAATTAACATTTTATGTGTCAATGCGAAGAGATGTAATATACAATATGGTGTAATGTATGCATGCAACCCTAACTAGGAAAATATTGTTATGGGCAGACGTATCACTTATTATCAGGTGAACGTCGCTAAAATCAACGCTTTGTCCAAACAAAAAAAATTACATTAATTTAAGCAGATATGACACTAATGTATGATAATATAATAGTGATTGTACCGTGACGTCATATTTGTATGAGGGGTCCCTGTCTTATAAGTCAAGCGGGTAACCACTGAGTCATATGGGTAGTTTTATAGGAAAAAAAATGTATTACTTAACTATTTTTGTATTAACAATGGTTTAACCATTGACCTTAATTTACGGAATACTCTAGTTCTCATATGTTGATATATAATATTAGGGTGAATATTTAGATGGGGTTGGAATAACCCTACTTCTAATCGTGCTCCACAACAAATAGCCACGTAGTTGAACTACTAAACAAGTACTACTGTACAAAGCAGTTCGCCTTTCCGCAAAGAAACAGTTAAGTAATCGATTATATACTTGATTTTTTTTTTGTTGCTTGACTAACGAAGTCTACGATCTAAAATGTCGATTAGTAAACTAGTAACGAGTAGTAATATAGTATAGTTAACTTTGATTAGAAACTGGTAAGGTATACGGGTACACCAATGCGTAATATCTCAGTTAAAGGTTTTTTAACGCGTTTGATTGATCGCCTCGCAACCATCCGAGTCGTTTCAACGGTGCGCTGCGATGGGTGTCAGGGGGAGAAAAAATATCACCGGCACGTGGGAGTACCACTATGCGGCGGCCATTTTAAAATATTAATGCCGGGAGTGTCAGCGTTCGCCACCGATACAAATCTAAGGCGGTTTTTTCTTCACCTCGCAACTCACACCTCGTAACGTCGAGGCGGTGGTATGGTTGTACGCGACAGTTGACAGTTAAGAGGCTGAGACGGTTCTTCTTATTAGAAGAAAATATATACAGTCCATGTTGAATCTATAATCAAACTATTACAAAAACACTCAACACTACATCTTTCACTTCATACATATATGTATATGTTTACTTACAATGTGTTTACGTACAACCGCAGCTCTTATTTCTGCCGACAAACTGTACCGTGCAAAGATTCCGAGATCAATAACCGCAGACAACGGTATGCGCTAGTCTCGACACCTCCACGAGTCCACACCACGCACAATCAAACCGTCACCAACTCGTCCCACGTCACCACAAACATTTCAGCGGTACACACACACCGCGTACACAAGGTACACCCGCGATCAGGGGTAGTTCTCACCGTCCACAGTTTCCAATGCAGACGAAGGTGGTCGGAGAACAGGACTCAAGCCCGTCATCAACGACCGAATAGATTCGCCAGAAAGCAGAATCTATCGCCAGGAAATACTGCTAATGTGTATATATATATTATATTTGTAGGAACATAAAGCGATGATATATATATAGTATAATATTTTTTTATAATATGATTATATAATCAATTAATATATATTAAGTGTAGATGTAAACGGTATGATAGGTATTGGTAGAGTTGGTAACATTGCGAAAGTTTTCCGTGAAAAGTTTAAGTATTGATTTAGGGGTGAAAAGAAAGGGATATTTATATATGTATATATCAATTGGCACTGGCAGCGGTTATGGCAATAGTGGGGCAGAGGGTGTTAAGAATCTCCGAAGTAGATTCCGCTGCCAAGTCCGACGACTGGACCTGGCAACGTATAACGCACGTACCTTGAGGACTGACGAAAAGATTATTGAGCTGGAAGAAGCAGTGAACAAGCTGCTTTGGGATATTATAGCGTTGTCAGAATTCCGATAAGAGAGAGAGGACACGACAATCCTTGAATCCGGCAACTTGTTCTACTACCGGGAGGGCGATCAACAGTCCCAGAGCAGTGTAGGGTTCATCGTCCGTAAGCCCCTCGTTCACAGCATTGTAAAAATCGAAAGTGTCTCGAGTAGGGTAGCGTACCTTATACTCAGAATCACCAAACGGTATTCGCTGAAGGTCATACAGGTTTACGCACCTACATCGACAGATCTAGGCGAGGAGATGGAGGCTATGTATGAGGATATATCGAGAGCCATACATGCCTTTAGCACCTATTACAATACTGTGATGGGGGATGTCGACGCAAAGCTAGGCAAGCGAAGCGGTGCAGAGCTGAAGATGGGGCAATTTGGGTATGAGCAACGCAATCATAGGGGCCAGATACTGGCTGTCTTCATGGAGAAGGAAGGTCTCTTTATGATGAATTCCTTCTTCAGGAAGCAGCCGCACAGGAAATGGACCTGGTTGAGCCCTGACGGTTTCACGAGAAACGAGATCGACTTCATTATGTCGATGAAACGACATATATTTAATGATGACTCTGTGATCAACAGGGTGAAAACCGGGAGCGATCACCGCATGGTAAGAGGCACATTGAACATTGACATCAAAGTCGAAAGAGGGAGACTGATGAAGTCCACAATCCGACCTACTCATGCTCATATCCCAAACCCCGAGAACTTCCAACTAGAACTGCAAAACGGTTTTGAATGCATGGCTGACTGGGAGACAACGGACGAACTTAACAACAGGCTAATGAAATTTGTCCGTACGGTCGGTTCTAAGTTTTTTAGGACTCACCGAGCAAAAATCAAGAGGTTCTTTGACCATACTCTCAAACTCATGGAGGAAAGGCAGAAAATGAAACTGTCTTCGGTAGACGCGTATGCTTATCAGCAGATTTATAGACAGATCTCTAAATATCATAAACGCGACCTCCTCCACTTTAACACCGTGCGCGTAAAAAAACCGAGCAAAATAAAGGCTAGAAGGTGTTCGTAAGAGATCTGTCTATCGGACAGAGCCAGCTGACGAGACTGAAGACGGCTAGTGGCAGTATCATTTCCTCAAAACCCGAGATTTTACGGACAATTATACACGTCGACGACACCACCTGTTGAATTGGCTATAGATCCCAGAGCCAAATTGACCCTACATTACACCCAACATATCCTGGACGTCAGCTTGAGCGAGATTACTATGGCTCTTAGACAACTTAAAAACAATAAATCACCTGGGAATGACGGAATCACGGCAGAACTCCTGAAAGTAGGTGGGACACCGATACTGAAAATCTTTCAGCGATTATTCAATTCCGTCATTCACTAGAGCACGACGCCCGAAGCATGGCGCGGGGGTGTGGTGGTTATTTTCTTCCAAAAATGTTATAACACTTTGCCGAAGAACTACAGATCCATCTCGCTGCTCAGTCATGTTTATAAGTTGTTCTCGAGAGTCATTACGAATGGTCTCGCTGGTAAGTTTGACGACTTCCAGCTTCCCAAACAAGCTGGTTTCCGTAAAAGCTTTAGTACTATAGACCACATCCACACCCTGCGGCAGGTTATACAGAAGACCGAGGAGTATAATTGGCCACTTTGCCCAGCATTTGTGCACTATGAGAAAGCTTTTGATTCGGTGAAAACCTGGGCAGTATTGAGGGCATTTTAGAAATGCCGGATCGACTACGACGATGTGAAAGAGATTGTACGAAACCGCCATTATGTCAATCCATATACAGAACCAGGCTGCGAGACCTATGCAATTGCAGCGAGGAGTGCGCCAAGGATATGTAATCCCTTCTAAGCTATTTACCGCTGTAGGAAGCTGGAGGACGTCTTTAAGCTTTTGGATTGGAACGGGTTTGGTATCAATATCAATGGCGAGTGCATCACTCATCTACGGTTTGCCGATGATATAGTCGTCATGACGGAGACTCTAGAAGACCTCAATATAATATTCGGTGACCTCAGCAGAGTCTCTCAACAGGTAAGTCTTCATATGAATATGAGCGAGACGAAAATCATGTCCAACATTCATGTTCAGCGCCACCCAGTGATAGTTGAGAACCCAGTACCCGAAATCATACGCATACGGTCCAATAAGGTTAGATCAAATTTCGAGAAAGAGATAAAACCCCGAATCCAACTAAGATGGGCAGCGTTCGGGAAACTTCGCAAGGTCTTTTCATCCAAAATTCCCCAGGGCTTGAAGACTAAAGTCTTCGAACAGTGCGTGTTGCCTGTGATGACCTACAGCTCCGAAAATTAGTCGCTAACTATGAGCCTTATAAGAAAGCTCAGAGTCATACAGCTAGCGACGGAGAGGGCGATGCTTGGAGTATCTCTGCGTGATCAAATCCAAAATGAAGAGATCCGCAGAAAAACTAAACTCACCGACATAGTCATACAAGTCGCGAGGTTAAAAATCACAATGGGCGGGGCACATAGCTCATAGAACCGATAGACGTTAGGGACTCAAAGTGCTGGAATGGCGACCCTGCATCGGAAAGCGCTTCGTTGGCAGACCCCCACTATGTGGACAGAGGAAAAAAAATTCTGAGAGCCACTGGATTCAAACAGCGCAAGACCATGGTTTGTGGAACACATTACAAGAGACCTATGTCCAGCAGTGGACGTCCATCGGTTGAAAGGATGATACTTATGATATATCATTTAAAAATTATAAGCTACACTATATAATCTGTAGTTATAAAATGTAGCGCTTATCATTAATATTCGATACAGCGTGAAGAAATCTTTAAGTAGGCTTTGATACAGCCTTGTAATCTCAGGCTAGTAAGAATAGGGCTAAGATAAGCCCTGCCTGTTGTAGAAGGCGACTAAAAAGGTCTAGGAGTTTCTCAGGCCCAGGGTGGAACCCTTATCGCTCAACAAGCGAATCTGCGTGGGACAGCGTATGGCTCAGCGATGGTGCCTAAGAGAGTTAAACTCCTCCTCGGAGACGTGTAACATAAAGTGTAGAGAGGCTCCGAAGCGTTCTATAAGAGATCCCGAAGTCTCCGAATGCACAGATGCAGAGCACCGAGGGGGTTTGGTGAGTAAGAATCTCACATAACCCTGACTTCCCCCAAGAAACGACATGTTTCGAAGATTTTCCCCGGAACACAAAAAAAGGCTTTGATAACAGAATCGTACACCATCATTCAATATATCTCTATCAATAACAATGTTTGTGTTTCCTGTTATTGTCCGTGTTATTTGTTATTTTAACAATAAACCTTGTTATTTTTGTACATTCATATGTTATATTGAAGATTCAATGATAGTATGAATAAAAAAAAAACAATGGTTTGTGATAGGTAACGTTATAAATGCTACATCGCTGTAAGGTATACACAATCGCATAGTGTTTTTTACTGAACACGCGGAAACGGCAGTGGGCCTCGCATACCTCGTATACCTCGTATACCTCGTGTACCTCGTCTTGCACCCGACGGCAGTACCCTTAAAAGGATGATGAGGAAATGTGATAGAAATTCTTCTGGCAATTAGCTAACCAGCTTGACTGATTTGATCGTGGCCAGTTAATTAAAATACTGTTTGTTCCGTAATGAAGCCGTGAGGCTGACACGGGTCCAACCGTCACCAGTCCGCCATTAAACGAATGTTATACACATACACTGATTCATGTTTGTATCTATATTGTAACGTGATTGCTGCCCAATTTAATTTCCCACTGCTGGGACTGGGTCTCCAGTAGTCATACGTATACAGTTTCCGTTTTAAATTATTGTGTTTTACATATCGGTTAACTGTATGTGTCTTGTAGATGGAAAGCTTTTGTGTAGACAAAACTTACTAGCAAGTGTTACTTAACATGAACTTAACATAAGTTAAGTTAGTTAAGTAACCAATAGATTATCTTTTATTTTGTTACTTAAAAATATAAGACCTTAAAAAATATATATATCTTTCATTTATAACCATCTTGGGGCCATAGGAAGTTAATAAAAAAAAAAATGTTCCTCGCTCGCTTCCATAGTTGTAACATCCCGCAACCCCTTTTAGGGGTAACATGTAACATCCGTTCTTAGCTTTTTTTTTATTTGATGAAGCGATGAGACGAACGGCTCGTTCACCTGATAATAAGTGATACGCTCGCCCACGACAACGTGGCGCTAATTGGAATAGTATCCACAGCACTACATTGCGCTCGTGGTCTTAGGACAAGAAGTTAAGCCTCGTTACCCCAATTACACTAGCTACGGCGCCCTTCAAACCGGAACACAGTAATGTTTGCTACTAGTGGGAGGCAGAAATAGGAGACCTATAAAAGCTGGCTAATACTCGTCAAAGGATTATTAGCACCATTTTTTTTTTGGAGGAGGGTAATTTGAAAAAAATTTTACCGTTTTCTTAATATATACAGTTATATATAATTGATATAGCGTTTTAAATGTTATTAAGATGGAGGAGAAAAAAAATAATAGCAAACGATTTAACAATTTCAGATTTAACACGGCCGGCCGGCGAGATCGCAGCATCCCGGCAGATATACGCAATTATTTATATTAGGGGTCATAAAAAGCCTTTGCGGGTACATTTGGCATGTAGAACACAAAGGTGTCGGGTTCAATGCACCCGGCGGGTCTCCAATCGTATCTATGTTGCGGTAACGGTGCGCAGGCGCCGGCACAGTTTGAAATTCGTTTAATGTTTTGCCATATTCATTTAATAACGCCTTAGCAGCCTTAACCTCTACGAAGGCTTATTACGCGCCAATAACAACATCGCGTTGGGATCGTCATCTCGTTTGAAAGACGTTGCAGTTGATAGAATTACCGAGACGGCGATACTTAACATGTGTCCGACGTTCGCTGCATTCATTGTTGCTACCAAACAGTACTGTGCAAACATTATCTTGTTCCAGTTTGGCTAGCTAATAAAACTGAATGAGTATATTTAGTATTGAATAAAAGCGGTTACGAATATGTGTTATCCCACGTGTGGGCAACGTGTCTGATGGAGGGCAGTTGATATTCAAATAGAAAGGACATAGGCTTCCTTCAAAGATCCCCACATCGATCGAGGATCCTGCGTTGCCTGCATCCAGTTGCTTCCCGCAACCTTCACCAGATTACGATTACGATTAAGGATTACCTGGTGTGGGGCGTCCCAACACTACGTCTTCCGGTACGAGGTCGCCATTCAAGGACCTGATAATGATGTATGTCGGCTGATAATGGAATTGATTCTTGACGAAAGGACGAGGCAAGTGTTCACCTGATGGTAAGTGATACGCTTGCCCATAACAACGTTAGGTTGAGATACACATCACCAAATTGTACTCGTTGCATTGATGAAATATCCTATCCTCACCTGAACACTTTCACAATTTACAACGTCCTTCAAACCGGAACAAAGTACTGCTTGTCGGCTACAATAGAGCGGTGGTACCGACTTAAACAGTCTTCTGCAAGAAGAGGATGTCGATGGTATCCAAACCTGAGACGAAAGGGACATACACCTGATTATAAGTGACCCTCCTTCTCACAACAACAGCACTGGTTAGGTTGATATACACTGCACTACATCTTAAGTCTCGTTACTCCAGTAATTTCACAACTGCAGCGCCCTTCAAACCGGAACACAGTAATGTTTGCACCAGACGGTAGAAATAGGAGCTACTGGTCAGTCTCCGGCACCAGAGATCTACCAAAGTTTAAGGGTTGTTATTAGCCAGGGTCAGTTGGAAGAGGTATCCTCCAACCCCCTGAATACTAACAGACCACACTGATACACGACATCAGATAATCATAACATTTTCCTAGATGCTTCGAAATTACTTTCTCGGAAGTGAGGGTTCCGCATGAGTCAGGTGATCAGCGCTCTCATTAAACGCCGACGCGTGACCCAGTCATCAGTCACACGCTGGCAGTTATGAGTCACAGATCCAGCGTCTCCGAAATCTATGTATCATAAGCTTTGAATCTTTCCACTGGACAGAAGAACTTGGACCTCAGCAGTGGGAAATTGAACTGCTTGTGCTATTATTTTTTTTTTTAACGAAGCAACGACACGAGGGAGACGTTCACATGATAGTGAGTGAGTCTCGTTATCCCAGTAATATCACTAGCCACAACTCCCTTCAATCCGGACCACAGTAATGCTTGCACTCTACTGTTTGGCGGCAGAAATAGGAGCCAGGACTTACCAGCAGTAATCAGACGGGACAAGGTGTCATCAGCGAAGCCACCGCGAGGATGACATTCACCTGATTGTAACTGATCAGAAAGCTTTTAACAGTGTCCACTAGTTACGATGATAAGCACTGCGATATACTTTGAGACACAGCGATATCACTAACTACAGCGCCCTTCAAACCGGAACATTTGGACGCTATTGTTTGGGAGTAAAAATAGATGATATGCTGGTTACCTAGACAGTCTAAAGCCGTCGTTCCCAACCTGGTCCAGGTGGGCCCCTTAGGGTCCACGGAAGATTTAGCGAGGGTCTATGTTGGCTCTAATCTTTACATTTTTGTCGAGTTTTGGGAATATGGTAGATATGTATCTGCAATGGGCTCCACCGGCCCGGCTAAGTTTCGAAAGTGGTCCAATGAGAAAAATAATCCGGGGACCTCTGGTCTGAAGCTACAGAGACCTACCACCAGTAATTATCTAAAATATCCTAATATCATTTAATTACTAAAACGGTGTCTTGGTATTTCCGCTTTTATGTAGATCATTGGTCCTCAACCTTTTACTCCCTTTTAGATAATAGTTAAATACACTAACTTTATATACCTGTTATCTATTAATAATCACTAATTAAATCTCTCTCCCTCTACCTCTCCCTCTCCCCCCTCTCTCTCTCCCCCACACTCTTTCTCGCTAACCGTGCTATAACAAAACTCCAGCCTTCACTACATTGTGTTAGGTGAATCTCTTTTGTATTACTTTATTATTATGTTAATTTTAAGTTACCTGAAGTCCATTAAAGCAGCGATAACGTATTAAACATGTCATATATCTCATGACTATAATATCATCAGCTGATAGATGTCCACTGCTGGACATAGGCTTCCACCAAAGATCCTCACATCGATCTCTGCATTGCCCGCGACTTCCTGCGGCGTTCAGTCGCTTGTAGATATTCATATGGGTGGATTTGGGCAATGGCCCATGCGGTTTGGTGGGAGCCAGGGCCTCGTTTGTTGATTGGCAGGGTGCACCACGAGCTGGTGAGACTGACATAGGTCCCGTGAACTGTTTGTTGTGCGGGAGCCTTTACGTTTGATATATTCTTTATGATATCTTAAAGTTATTTATTATAGCATAGCAGTGGAAATCAATTTGCGTTATATCTCCAACGCATATAAACGGTCCGATGATCTCGAAATGCCAATTAGTTGATACTAATTGAGAAAAAAACGGATGTAGTGGTACCACGCACCATGTAAAAGCAATACGGCGGGAATGTCAATTAATCCATTAGGGGCGGTGGTATCGACTAATATCGACCGTTGTCCACCGTCCACCGTCCGCCGTCCGCCGTCCGCCGTCCGCCGTCCGATCGCTAACGAGTTATGTGCTTTCGAACAATTAAACGCGTGGGTTTCTAATCGCATTTTCACATCGTTACTTCTCATAGAGGGAACTGCAGCCGAAATTCAACTATATACCTAATAACAATAGGATAGAGTTTTGCTTGCATCACAGTCCGAAGTATCTACATGTGAGATCTGCCATACAATAATAAGGGTACGTTGATACTGATAGCTTAAACTTGTTACATATCATATGATACTATTTCGTATCATCATATACAATATGTTAACAACACACACACATGCACGTGCGCTGATAATACTTGCTCATACACAATAGTGATGATCTCTTTCGCTCTTCACTTAAGTTATGCTGTTAACTGTACGAGAGCTGGAGACCTGGTGACCTGTAACACGGGTTTATTACCTATGTACGTAACTTAAGAATTTTGTTTGAAATAACTTTTTGGTTTATAAACACCCTTGTCTATGGTTTTCCTTGTTAACAAAACGCTATCACGTACTATAGGTACAGAGATACCCTTACACACAATACACAGCGGTAGATTATTTTTTTTTTATTCAATTAAATAACGAGATTATCGGGATGTTCACCTGATAGCAAGTGATACACCTGCCCGTAACGTGGCGTCAGTTAAAACGGTATATAATACACCACATTGCACTCGTCGCCTGAGACATGAGACGTTAAGTCTTCTTACCCCAGTAATTACATTAACTACAGCGCCTTTCAAACCGGAACACATTAATGTTTGCAAACTACTTTTTGACGGCAGAAATAGGCATTGCTCTGGTACCTAACTAGACGATATATGGCCACAGAGACCTTTTTTTTATTATCGCAAGAGAAATCTTAAAAGATATTCTGCTTCTGGGGGAAAGACAAGGTTATGGCTACTACCCACTAAAACCCCCTCGGTGATCTCTCTCAGTGCATTAGGAGGAACTCCGGGATTTCCTATGGAACGCACCGGTGCCCCCTGCACTCTGGACTACAGCAAATGCCAGACGACCATGCATTTGCCGTCCTCCTAGGGCTCACTTATTGAGCTCTGAAGCCTCCGCCCCCAAGGCTCACGTGGCCACAAAGATCTACCACCAGTAAACTTATTAACTGTACAGATATTAACAATCCATTGAACTTGTTTATGTGATGTAAATATACCACCACCATCAGCCGATAGACGTCCACTGCTGGACATAGTCTTCCCCCAAAGATCTCCACATCGATCGGTCTTTTACTGCCCGCATCACCGGGCACCAGGAGCCGTCGTTGGTAGGGATTCATATGGGCCAATTTGAGCCACTTCCCACCACGCTGGCCCAATGCGGGTTGGTGGAAGCCATAGCCTCATCTCTTGATTAGCAGGGTGCACCGCGAGCAGGTGAGCCTGGCTTGGGGCCCCTGATTAGTTGTTCAGGACCCCTTACACCCCTTGAGTTTGTAATTATTGATATTTATATATTGTTTATTGTGAACAGGGCCGGCACAAACGCAACGCGACCTTCCCCGGCGGGCAGACAGGAAGCCTTCTGCAGTCTACCACCACGAGAAGTATGCATTGACTCAGTATTATCATCTTCTTCATCATCATTATCCTAAACCGTAAGATCATGTACAGAAAATGAGTCAGGTGGAATAACGTTTTATTCACCAGATAATTAGTCTTATCTGTAGTAGCGAAGTACAGTTTTGCACTGAATGCAATTCGATGCGAGTAACTGAAGGTAGACCGTGGCGACCCTGACCTGGTCCGCAACGAATGTCGGAGATAATATGCAAAGCTACAGCACTAAGTACAATTTTTTTGTATTTGACGAAACATCGAAACGTTCACCTTATAGTAAGTGATACGACTGTCATAACAACGTGGCACCAGTTAGGGTGATATACACTGCACCACATTGTCCTCGTCGCCTCCAGACATAAGAGTTTAGGTCTCGTTACCCGAGTAATTTCACTATCTAAAGCGCCCTTCAAACCGGAACATAATAATATTTGCATAGTAATGTTTGGCGGCAGAAGTAGGAGCTGCGGTAGTTACAATATAACCAGTCTTCAGTAAAGAGAGTAGAGAGACCTGACACCAGTAAATTCCTAACTGCAAGAAGAACCGTCTACTGCGAGACCAGGTTATTAATAAGTTATGATCTGCAGAATACTCTGCGGACGCGTCGACGCTGCGCGACGCGGCTGACGGCTGCAGCAGCACGCGGCCCCGGTTCTGCAGCGGCGGCACCACCACCTGGCCAGGACCGAGGGTGCAGCCGCCTCAGCCGGAGATCGCGAGCATCGCAACCCCCACCAACATTGACACCAAAGGTGACTAACTTTATGTCTAAGTCACCATATAAGATTATGACATCATACTTCGGTATCAGACCTCTGTTGCATGTCGTGATGCCCACCGACCTGATACCCAAGTGCCGTCAGGCCTACACCCAGCAATGGACTGTCCCAAGCTTATGATAATGACAGCCTATTTTACTTCTAATTAACATTTTTACCACATTTTCATCATCAGCCGATAGACGTCCACTGCTGAACATAAGCCTCTCCCAAAGATCTCCACGTCAATCGGTCCACAGTCAGCATGGCCTCCGGTACAGCTGAACACTAGGCGCCGTCCTCTGTAGGGATTCCTATGGAGGGATTTGGGCCATTTCCCACCACCCTGGTACAATGCGAATTAGTTTTATAATGATTATATCAGTACTTTGAGGAACTATTGTTTATCTGAACAAGCTTTACTTAAACCATTTCCAAGTTTCATGTTTACGACAAAAATACCCAATGCTTCTGAAAACCTATGCTTCTTCGGAGTCAGAGCTGAAGCTGCATTAAAGTTAACACTGCATCTTGGTGTTAATGATGATGAATACTATAGGATGATATTGCATATCCATTTTCTCCCAGACCAGTGCTTCCTGTTTTGTCATCTCGGCGTTTTTCCCACTTTCAATATATTTTTCATGTGCCCACCAATGGGATTCTCAAAACCCTCACCGGTTGGGAATCGCTGTTCTATAAAAATAAAGAATGTTGACACATTTTTTAAATCACCACATCCAAATTCTAGATACACTCCCACCTTTGGAGACTAAACAAAGCTTAGTTCATGAAGTCACCAACTCACCTCTCCCTACAACTATTTCATTATCATATTCTCTGATGATGTAGTCTGCAGTGACAAAGAGGTTCAGTTCCTCCTTCATCATGAGAACAACAACGCAGTGGAACGACTTGCCGGCGACGGTGTTTCCGTCTAAATACGACGTGGATGTCTTCAAGAAAACAGTTCATAGGCTATTACTAGGTTACTGCGCTTCACCACCATAGACCACATCACCACTTAACATCAAGTGGGAACGTGATCAAGCGCTAACTTTGAAGATTAAAAAATAAAGTTGGTCAAAACAGCAATTAAGAAATTTTCGTGGTATTGATGTGTAGCCAATCCCAAAATTCCTGTGAGTTGTACCACCTGCACACCTTCGTTAGGTCTTTCCCGTCCACCTCCCAGCGAGTCTAGACCGTGACGTCATCCCATACCTCACAGGCATGGATCTGATATGGTGCGCTTTCGACACGAGAACGAACCTAACTTCCCACATCATGTAAAATTTGCATTTCAAATTTCAACCCATAAGTTGTACGTGTGTGTGTGTGTGTGTGTGTGAGTGATTGTGTGTCTTAACGCGACAGGCGGAAGGGCGATAGTCGCTCACCAGCTCCCGGATGCCATCGGGCATCACGTCATCTATTCTATAATTCTTAAGAGGATTTACACTCGTCAACCTTGGTCTACTTTTGTAAGGAGAAACCATACAATTTGCCATGAGCATTCATTAAGCTGTACACACACCGCGCTTACTTACAGCTGGATGGCAACCAGCTCGAAATATAATATTATTTTTTTTTTCTATAAATACAACTGTCAGTGATAACTTAAAAGTTTTTGTTCGAATACCCTCCAGTTGGACCAATAATAGATCCTTCCTTGTCTGCAGCTAATTCCCGAATGACTAGAAACAGGTCGCCGGCAAAACATTCTAACGTTTATTCAGTGTTGCCATATTCGAAATGTTCATCATCATCATCATCATCCTCCACCGATAGACGTCCACTGCTGGACTGATCTTCCAAAGATGTCCGTCCACATCGATCAAGTAGGGATTCATATGGGAGGAATTGAACTGTTTCCCACCACGCTGGCCCAATACGGGTAGGTGGAAGCTAGAACCTCCGTCTATTGATTATCAGGGTGCACCACGAGCAGGTGAGGTTGGCTTGGGTTCCGTGAGTTGTTGTGCGCGAAATCTTACACCGCTTTTTTTGTAAATTCTTTTATTCTACGAAACTAACGATGGGGACTTTGATCTTACTAGCGTTAGATCTCTCTTGCCGAAGATTACAGCATCTATTGCAACTGACAAACAGTAATGTGCAAACACAACTGTGTTCCGGTTTGAAGGGTGTAGCTAGTGTTATTACCAGGGTAACGAGACTCAACATTCTATGTCTCAAGGCGAAGAGCTCAATATGGTACAATATATACCATCCTAACTAGAGCCATGTTGTTATGCGCAGGCGTATCACTTAACATTAGGTGAGCTTGTGGACGTCAGTTCATTGAATAAAAAAAAATGTACAATTTTAAGACTTTAATGGAGAATATATGTCATTAATGGTACAAATTGATCAAAACGAACAGACTATAAAGTCTTGAATTCTAGAGGTCCAAGTACAATGGAGAGAGGTGTAAGGAGTCCCGCACAACCACTCACGGGACCCAAGCCAATCTCACCTGCTCGTGGTGCACCATGCCAGTCAACAAAAGTGGCTCTGGCTCCTGTCAACCCGCATTGGGCCAGCGTGGTGGGAATTGGCCCAAACCCCCTCATATGAACCTCTACATACGACAGGCCCTAGTGCTCAGTGGTACCAGAGGCCATGCTGACTGTATGTGGAGATGTTCAGGGGAGATCTATTTTCAGCAGTTTACGTCTATCGGCTGATGATGAAGTACAGTGGAAACTTATATAATAATTTTTTAATACTTTTTAAAGCTGTGGCTGAGCGTGGGTGTAATTTAAGTCCATCATTAAGTTAGTAACTTAAAGCAAAATAAGGTTTTGGGAATAAAATAAACAATCGCCATTCAGCACAGCAACGGTATTGTTCAGTGGGGGTCACATTTGTCACGTGAACCGAAAAAGGGTATAGAAGGTGACGAAGACGCGGCTTAACCTCAACATAACGGCGCGCTAATAGCCGCACCATAACCAAAACCAGACATAACCGCACGCGGCAACAGGCAGACCCGCAGACCCGCAGACCAGCAGACCAAACGATAATGACTTCGCAAAGGAAACGGTGAGGAATGCCGCGGCCTTGGCTCGGCCTATCTAGGTCGCCTAGGCCCTGATTAATTGCTGCCCGTTTACGAGCCGCAGCGCCGACGGTCGAGCGGTTCCGCCAACGTTATTGCCGCCAGGTCGGGGTTCAAACCCGGCGTGTAATGCAATTTGCACGCAATTACTCACAGCACCGCCCACGTCGATGCACCAACACCCTCCCATGTTACCGGACCGTTGGCCCTTTTTTAACGCCACTTACGCCACATTTTGTTATGCCTCATTACTATTTAATCTGTTGTCAATGGCTACTAAATATTTATAAATATTCTTATAATATACACACCAAAGTATCTAATCATCATTTCAACCAGTAGACGTCCACTGTTGGGCAATTATTTAATATGGATATTTTATTAAGTGGTTTATATCTCTCCAAGTTTACTCTGGGCATAGTTGATTTATTTTATAAGGTTAGTGGCTAAAGAAACTTGACTTTAATAAAATACGTAACAAGAAACATGTCCAGCAGTGGACATCCTTTAATTGGGATGATAATAATGAAGCGTAAATATCAGTAGTAGTGGTTAATTTAATGATAATACACGGATTGTTCAGATTAACACTCTTTCAACCAACGGCTATATGTTAATTATCTCTATATATATATTAAAAACCGTCAATTTTGAGAATATCGTGACTTAGTTAAGACAAATAGTTGTAACAGTTGCTGCATATAACATCGCTGCAGTTACATCTGTGTCGGTCGTATAAAAACTTTAACCGAGCGATGTGTGCACAACGTGGAGATAAATTGCAGCAAATAATGACGCTGATGTTGTTTCTAATGCTCAGTGTATGGGTATTCTCTCACAAGGACGCAATCAAGTCTATAATGCCACTTGTTAAGCGGAGATTCTGTTAAAAATATTATTGTAAGTAGATATAGTGAGAGAGTGAAGTTTTATTGCCGGTTAAGGTCGGCGCTGCACTGGGGCAGGGCAACGTATAAAAACGGTTCGAGTATCCGATATTAGTTACATAAAACATAAAGTAATCACCGACGTCGAGATAACGACGGCTTATCAGGAAATTGGATCGGCTACGTACCAAGTTTCACCACGAGACCGCTACCGACGACCAAGGCCGGGCCCCACCGGCCGTCCCCATGATTTACTTCGACCCTTGACTAATCACCAGCGGTGCACAAACGCAGCCATTTTGTAAGTCTAAAGCCTTAACGATGAGAGGTTTATTAATGATTTTTCTAAGTCATTGACTCTCTGTACTTCGCACATGAAATTGCTTCACGAACGACTAACGGTTAAAATATCCAATTTAACACTTAAATATTATTTTTGCATACGATACGATTTTAGACTACACGATTTTTTATTTATACGATTAATCATCTCATAGTTTCGGTCCTAAAGTACAATTTCAAGATTTCCTTTAGAAATGAAATAATCTATAAGGAAGCGCTCGCATGAAGTGCTAGCTTAGAGTACAGAATCCGCACGTAACTTTTATTAAAGTTATGTGCGGAACCACATCCAAGTATGATGCTAATTTTTTTTATTAATTATATTTTTAGTGATATCATAATGTTTTTGTCCGAATACCTTCCAGTTGGACAAATAATAGATCTTCCCTTATCTGCAACTAATTCCCGAATGACTAGAAACAGACCGCCCGCAAAACATTCTAACGTATATTCAGTGTTACCATATTCGAATTGTTCATCATCATCATCAGCCGATAGACGTCCACAGCTGGATATAGACCGCTGCTATAGAAGCCCACATCGATCAGGTAGGGATTCATATGGGGAAATTGAGCTATTTCTCATCACGCTGGTCTAATACGGGTTGGTGGGCGCTGGAGCCTCGTTTGATTATTAGCAGGGTGCATCATGAACAGGTGAGGTTGGCTTGAAGTAATTATACTTAAAATAGATTATTTAACTGTTAATGAGTAAATTCATTATAGGAAGTCAATATTTTTTAGATCATTACATCCGTTTTCATAAATCGTAGGTCTACTATAACACCTTTACACTTCTACGACGTGAACCATGTCTCAATTGCTCTCATAACATGACTTGATGGCACTTATCGGGACAAATAGACTTTTGTGATACTAATCATCACAAAAGTATATATACTTTTAAACAATCATCAAATCATCATGATCCATGCATTTCAATTCGCAGATTGCGGCGCGATAGGAAACGCGATTAGTTTACTGTCGGGGGGGAAAGACCCATCTAACGAATGAGGTTCATTGACTCGCAACTTTGAGTGATCGCTGATGAAGGTGACGTCAGAAGTTCAGGCACCTCTAGTCATTAGTGTTCTTTTATATCTTTAATGTATTTCACAATATTAAACGGGGACTGCTGTTTTTTCATACATAATCCGCTTCGGGATAACAAGAGATTGGCTATTGGTACAAAACACTCCCAAGAGAGGGATCAGAGGGAGCTATGCACTCACAGTAGGTGCTGATGATTTACAACCGACCAGCGAACAACTATAAGTATGAATTATTTATTTTCCATTGGGATTTTTTTTTTTCGTGTGTAAATCTTTAGCGTGCCTGCTCCGACGGCGCAATGCTCTAGGCTCATTTCGCTTTTTGTTAAGTTCGTACCCACTCCATCCTCCTCTCCAGGACTTTATTTAATACAGACTATTTATTATTCCCATTGTACGCCGGGGTCATGTACGGCGTTAAACTTTATGCCGGCTATAAAGATGTGACCGTCGTAAATCATTGCCATTTCATTACCACTGGTGTGTTACTTACTTTTTATACTAAAGTATCTTTTTGAATACACAAGGGAAAGTGAATAACAATGGTCCACAAATAAGTTTAACTAACGAGGACTTTTTTGTTAATGTTTATATCAAACGAAAGTATTTATTAGTACTGTGGAGGGAAACTTGATAATATAATGTCTATCGCATTGTGAAATCTCTCCTACGCCGCGTCCAATTTCACCGTACGCCAATATTTCATGGATAACGACAGCGGCGTTATATCTAGAAAGCAATAAACGCCAATGTTTTAATTATAAATAAAGAGTGAATATGCAAATGCTATAATTATTTTATTCAGCGGCGTCGATAAATACGCCCGTAATGTTAATTTACAAGCGCGAGTCGGCGCACGTTAACTGGAACATGCGCACGCGCACGGCACTCCCACCCGCAGTGACCTCAGCGCCATCTCGTTTGTGTTAACTAATACATCCCTTAAAAACTGCAATTTTCCCCTATAACATATATAACGTAAGAATAAGGTAAGTATGTTTACACACGCACAAAAGAACACCACCGAATGGGTTTTACAAGATGGAAATCCAACATAACTTTGACATCCCCAAGAAACATGGTATCCATTAAAGATTTCCTCTGTCACATCAAAAACAAACGATATATATATTTATGGTAACAAAAATTAAATACGTCTTTAAATATAATCTTCCTGATCACCTATAGCAAGTGTCACTTGCTACCAGCGCATCTTGAAGTCAAATGGCTTTTGACCTGTTCGAACCTGGAAAACTTTCACTTTTCGATCGCTACTACACCGACACTAGGTTGCTGCATCTCAGTCGGATGTCGGAAATAATCATATTATATATAAATATGTGTGCTTATAATAATTGCTGGATCTCAAGACGGACATAAGATTATCGATAAATAGTCCGTATGCTTTTTTCTTACTGGAACAAGAGTTTTGTTCTTACTGGTCACCATCGCGTGAGCTGGACTCTACAGCGTGTATCGCCATAGCCGTCAGGTAAACGTTCGCTCCGCGGTTAAATAGCTTCATTAAACTTGTGTTTAATAATCTCTTAAGCAGCAAAAGTAATGTTTTTTACTGTCGATCGATAAACGTTTAAAATATCCAAGTATAGCTTGTCGCTCACGTCCAATTGAATTGCGTCTTTATGGTTACTGTGCTGATGTGGTCATGTCGTATGTCGAATAACGTTTAGTCAAGACAAATTGATAAAAGGATAAACTAGACAAAAATATCGACAAAGGACTACGGGTATTTTTGGAACTTTAGCTAAGAACACCTCCCAGTGAAAAGAGTTTACCAAAGACCGGTCTTTTGACATTCCACAGATTACCACTAAAGATAAACGCACAACCACATTTAACCTTTATTTATCAACATCTATCTTACTACATTTCAGTATACGCGGATCAACCAGTGTCTTCAGCATCGCCACCGACACGGGACAAGATCAATGGAGAAGAGAAAGCGAGAACCCGACGGCGGGACTGGGTCGAGTCCAGCGCCACGCCCACCGTCGACGAAAATGGTAATAACTTGATGTGTGAGCTAAAATTATTTGGCTGTAGAAGATTTTACTTATCCCCAGGATTAATGCCGTCTAAAAGGATAACGATTTCTAATACAATTGCAGTCCAGGTGCTCGAGCCGTACAACGCGCGGGCAACGCCAAGGAATCTAATAGCAATATTTACATGTTACTCCTGACCCCACTGGCTTTCGAGTTCATTAGCAAAGTTAACTGCTACTACTAGAGATATTAACACATAGAAGAGATATTTATGATATCCAATTGAAATCAAAGGATACTTCTTAGTATAGATCTCGAATATGAGAGATATAAATAAAAACACACGCTCTTCATTGAAGAATATTCTGTTTAATAAATTCTCTAACATATGATATATTCCTGCGCCGTCTACACTTGATGCCCTCGTGAATTGCATCTAAGATAAGTAAAAAATTTTGATATCGGTCGTCGGTCCTCAGTTGTAAGTGTGACGCGCTCCCCGCTGCTTCAACATCAGCACCAGCAGTACGATGAGCAACTGCGCGATATCGCCGCCTCGCTCACGCGGCCTCGTTCACGGCGAGCCCTGCCGCCCACGTTGGAGCGCCCCACGAGACTCCCTCCCCCTGACCGATTGCCGGTAAGATAAAAACTATTGATACATTTCCACATGTTTAAAAGCTCAATATTTCTTCTAAAACGGTGACGTAATTTATCAAGCTGTGCCGCCTCTGAATTTAAACTAGCGCTAAGAATTTATTACACAAGTTTTAGATTTAGATGATACATATTTTTAAAATGTTAACAGGCAAGAGGCTCACCGGACGGAGGTGCACCCCCCGAAGAAGCAAGCTCCAGCTCTGCAAGTGAGGGTAGCGAAACAACCGATGCCGTCGAAGCTTCGGAAAACGGCGAAGGGGGTAGAGTTGAATTACCTGCTGAAAGACTATTGCATGCTAGAGCTGGATGGCTACAGAGACGCAGTCCTTCAGGCTGGTCCCGACATTGGTTCGTGCTTCGTGGAGCAGCGCTGCTGTATTTCAGAGACCCACAGGCTGAACACAGAGGTCTACTGGATGGTGTTATTGACCTCAGCGGCGTGGCCAATGTTGTAGAACTGCCGACGTCTGCTTCCACTAACGGATACGCTTTTGAAACTGAGGTAAGATATAAAATAACATCTTATTAGTTTTTGCTTTCATTTGATGAAAAAAATCACATTTAAATACGATGTAATTTATATTCATTGCTTTGTATTACAAATTTAATTGTTTTGCACTTAATAAAAATAATGACGATGTCATATTAGTTCTCGTCATTGCAGACGTGGGATGGCAAACATATCGTTTTATCGGCGGTCACGGCAGGAATCAGAGCAAACTGGGTTTCCGCAATTCGAAGAACAGCTGGATTGCCCGATTCAGGGCCTCTATCGTTAATACTCAGAGAAGACAGCGTGGATCAAGCATCAGAATCATCTACGTCGCCTGTCACACCGGTAACCCCAAATACTGCAAAATCAGCACCTTTCTCATCAGACGAGGAGTACAGAACAGCTTCTGAAGGGGGACGGAGAGACAGTGCCGATTGGGGAGATATGAATTCACAGCCACCAACTTCTCCTATTTTAAGCCGGACACCTATCTCAAAGGTTAAAGAGAAAGTCCGTGCTAGATCTTGTCACCAACCATTGTTGCGAACAGACGTAAAAGGTGAAAAAGACGAAATTGACTCTGCTAAAGAACGCTCCGTCGACGAAGTTGATGAAAACGAGAAACCAAACGAGCCAAGAAAACGTAGCTACATATCGACAATCGACAAGCAAGCAATCGAAATTGATGATTTACGCAAACAGTTAAAATTAGCTTTGAGTGATGTCAACGCTGCGGAATCCGAACTGGCAAGGTTGCGAAAACTCAAATCTGAAACAGCCCTACGCGAAAAGAAAATGGAAGAACTTGTTTCAACTTTGCAAAAGAAAGAAGAAGAATTGTCCTTACGAACTAAGGAAGCAGAAAATTTAAATGCTGTAAAACAACTTTATAACCAAGACAAGACTACGTGGGAAGCTAAATTAACAGAAACACAAAACTTTTTGAAGGAATCCACACAACAATGCGAATTACTCAATAGGCAACTAACTTCTGCTCAAGAAAACATAAAACAATTGCAACGCGAGTTGAATGAACTTAACGAAAAACTATTGAAGAGAGTTAAAGAAAATGATAGCCTCTACTCGAGAATCAGGGAGCTGGAAGGTCGATCAGTATCGGAATCACCGTCGAAAGAAAAGAGAAAAAGCATTGGATCATTAAACGATCTCACAAATATAAATCAAAACCTGAACTTGGATTCTTTGGAGAAGAACCGATTGATTGAGGAATACGTTGATCTCAGAGGACGTTTCTTAAAAGCCATTCAAGAAATAAAGGCTATGAAAAAGGAGCTTCGTGAATCACACAATATGTATGATGAACTTGAAATTACAAATATGAAACTAAAGAATGAAATGAAGTTGAGAGAACAATGTAGTAGATCGGAAATCAACGTAATGGCAGCTAAAATTCTAGATCTAACGCAAAAGTTAACAGCTTCCGACAAGCAGGTTCGCACTTTAAAGCATAAGATTCAAAAGACTGAGTCGAGAGAAAAGAGACGTAGTCTATCGTTAAAAGGTAGGGAATCTTTTTCCCTGGGAAAAGAACTTGAAGAAAAACTAACAGAGTTGGAGAATAAAGTCTCTCTTCTCGAATCAGGAGAATCAGTGCCTGCTATAAATTCTCCATCTAAAAGCGGATCCCCAGCCAAAGAGAAAGCAACCAAAAGTGATAGTATTACTGATGAAAAACGTCTCAAAAGGTTAGCCGCGCGACTTAGGAGAAAGTCTTTAGACAGTGCGACCAGTTCAGAACCCATGAAAATGCTAGTCCGCCTCAGTTCATTAGAAACTAAAATTGCATCTGCCATTGAAAACCGGCGGGATTTAACTAACTCTTGTGAGTCGTTAAGCCTGGCGTCAGTTTCTACAGAGAACCCGTCGTTAAAGGAGAGCCAAGAGAGCTCGTCGATCGGTACACAGTCACAAAGGCACCTCCTTGACCGTCTGCAAAGTCTTGAAAATGTGGTGATACATTCTAGAAATAAAGTTAATGAATGTCTTTGTCAAATGAGTGCCATGCGAGCAGCTAAATCAAGACGATCGCCATCGCCCAATCTTGAGAAGAAATACAGTATTAAATCAATGGAGAAGTGCTTGATGGATGTAAGCAAAAGGTTGCAAGAGTGCTTCGACAAATGTGTAGTGGACTGTCAGGATCATAATAGAACAGAAGAAGTTAACGACAGCGTTGCGCAAGTTGTGGTCCAACTCGAAGAACAGCTCAGAATCAAATTATTAGAAATTTCAAAGAAAAAATCGGCCCTTTACGAGGCCGGAGAATTGACACAGCGCAAGAGTTTAGAAATATTAGCTGAAAAACTGGCATACGAGGCTGTATTAATCAGCAGGATACATGAGGCTCTGGATTCTTCCAACGGAAGCAGATTTTTTGCTAGATTAATTAAGTCTGAAATAAATGAAACTAGTCAACTTATTGATAACCTTAAATGTAAGATTAATGGCGACAACTACAAGAACACGAGTAGTACGAAGAGTTCATTAGACTACCTGGCGAGGATACTGTCGCGGAAAATCGACATAATGAACGACAAAGAAATGAAACAACAAAGAAAGTCGGAACTAATAATACAGAGCGCCGATCTCGAAGCTCTCAAAGCCTCACAAAAAGAAGTCGCTGAAGCCGTGGACAAATACAAAACAGAAAAGTTGGCCGAGCTGTGCTCAGCGCTAGCCAACGAGACGCTTAGCTACGCGACGCCGAGCGACAGCGACTTCGAGCAGCAGCGGGCCAACGTGGAGGCGGCGCGCGTGCGCGAGGCGTGGGCAGCGGCGCGGGACGCGCTTGGCGGCGAGCTGGTGCAGGCGGAGGTGGCGCGCGCTCTGGGGCGAGCCGCACAGGTCTGCGACGAGCGGCTTGACGAGGCGCGCCGCGGGCGGCTCACTCTAACTGCACAGGAGCGGGCGGATCTCGAGCTGTGGTGGCAGGCGGCGCACGATCACCTGCGCTGCGAGATGGACGCGGCCGTGCGCGACATCGCGGCCCGCTACCGCGAGTGCCTCGCCGCGGACCGCCGCGCCAAGGAGGGCTCCCCAGGACTCGACAGCCGCGCTCTGTTGCTGCAGCTGGCCGACGTCCTAGCGCACAAGGCCCTCGTCGATGCGCGCGTTGCCGTCGTAGAAGGCACCTACCGCGCCTCCGAGCAACCGGACGCGCCGCACCGCGAGGACGCGATCTCCTCGCTGGAGACGGACCCGTCCTGCGAGGCGGAGTTCATCTACTTATTCCAGCACTTCTCGAACGAGTGCCGAGCGCTCTTCTCCAGTGACTGTTCGGGCAACAGTGAAGACTCGATGAAGATCGGCGAGAGCCTCGAGCGGGTGGAGGCGGCGGTAGCGGCGGTCGAGCGGCGGCTGGTCGGAGAGGAAGGGGAAGCGGCGAGCCTGTCGGGGAACATATTGGAGCGCGTGGAAGCGCTGCGGAGCCGAGTGGAAGCATTGCAAGAGCTGGTACCGTGTCCGCACTGCAAGCGACTGCAAGAGGCCCTGGATAGGCTGGTGGAGGAGCGAGCACGCGGCGAGTGCGCGTTGGCACAACAGGCGGGGGCGCTGGCGGCGGCGCGACGTGCGCGTGCCCAGCTGCAGGCGCAGCACGAGCGGGAGCGTGCAGCATTGAGGGAGCGCGCACGCACGTTGCAACGACGGCTCGCAGCACTCGACTCGGAATACTCCGCACAGCTCGATAGCCTCCGCGCTGCCTACCAGGTAATAAACATTTTTTACCTTCTATTGTAACATTTTGTTTAGTAACGAAAAGAAAACCACTGTTATCACATAGTGGCTGGCTGTATCCAAAAAGCTGGCTGTAAAAATAATATATACAAATCCATAGCAATAATACTGAATACCTAATGACCGTGTTTGTGGTGTTATCAGAGCGCAGTGGCAGCGGACACACACGGCGACGGCCTGCGCGCGCGCTACCAGCAGGAGATAGAGCAGCTGCGGGCACTCTGCGAGAAAGGCCTACTTGCGATGGAGAGCTCGCACCGACGCATCGTGCGTGAGATGGAGGAGAAGCACCGCGCCGAGCGCGAGCAACTCAGGTAACATCACACGTATACTCTCCTACATCAATGCACGTCACCACATCTCCAACTGCTGATGTGAAGTGGAACTTCACAGCGCGCAAAGAACGCGCTTCACAAACTTTTGCGTTATTAAACATCCCATTATGACCAAAACACTATCGCATATGCCATCGCATAACCCATGACAACCGCTAACGAGTCGCAGCTGCAATGTCAGCATTTGGCATAATAGTAGATAGGTGAACGTGTTGTTCATCTTGTCGTGTTATAAAAGACGTTGTGTCTGTTTCTGTCAGACTGGATAAGGAGCAGGCGCTGGCCGAAGAGACGCGCGCGACCCTCGCGGCGCTGGACGCGATGCGCAAGGCGCACGAGAGCGAGGTGCGCCGCGAAGTCGACAAGTTCAAGACCGAGTTCCTCACGCGCGCCACCCACCCCGACCTCGGACAGATCAGCAGCAGGCACCAGTCAGTACCACCTGATACGCTATTGTACCAATCATCCAGCTTAATGTTCTTAAAAGTGTCACTCCATTATTAGTGGAATAATATGGAAATTGTATTGTCAGATATGTCGACTTCCGTAAGGTTGAACACCATGTTAATATCATCATCATCAGCCGATAAAAGGCTGGCCATTAACCTCTCCCCCAAATATCTCCACATCGAATGGTCCTGCGCTAGCAGCAACCAGCGGTTAACTTCTTAGCTATTGTTAATATCTTGCTTATTTTTTGTAAATTATTGCTAATATTGTATCATCACTAGCGAATAAATTTAAAAGTTTACGACCCTTCAGGCAAGAAATGGAGGAGATCAAGCGTGAGATCCTGTCGCTCTCGGAGAAGTACTCGGTAAAGTGTGTGGAATCCGCGGCGCTGGAGGAGAGGCTCGCCACTGCGACCGCGCAGCTTGCGCAGGCACACAACCACATAATGCAGCTGGACGCGAGGTATGCGGGAAGCGGAATGAGGGGGACTAACTGATCCTGGTTGAAATAAATATACTTACAAGGATATCTATGCATGTGTGTAATGTGATTATTAACTTGTTTACAGGAACAAGCAGCTCCGCGCGCACATAATGTCGGAGGCGAACGACATGAAGAACTCGGACGCGTCCACCCTCTCGCAGCTGACCGAGGACGCGGCGCCGGTAAGCGGCACACGCCTCATTTATACAAGTCTAGCCTGTAAATTGCTATACCTAAACCTAGGACTAATGTCTTGCACCTCACCATCGCTAGAAACATACCTAACAAATCCAATTGGCACACGTTAGCTATACTTTTACTGCACAGATCGTAGCTACTGCCACATTTAGTTGCACCGACTATTTAGACACTTTTTTCCATATGAATAATTTATAAGGCACTTCGTTCATAGCGGGCACTGAGTTAAACTTGTGCACTGTGTATTGAGAGTTTGCGTTACGTCCCTTTATGGTCATTAAATGGCCAATAATTGAACATCGGCCAGTAATGCATGAGCCGGGTTGAACTCAGTGAGCGCGGTGGACTTTGTACCGGGCGCTAGTGGTAACCGTGCGCTGCACTGTAGGCGCGCCGCGTCCGCTGGCCGTCCGTGCGCCGCCTGGCAACCGTCTGGCACCACGCGCAGAGACAAGGTAACTTGCCAACCATGCCTGTGCGCCTCTCTACTCCCAATTAATAACGTAAAGTGTGCCATATGTTGTGTTGTGACAATCCTTGCGACGTCTTCTCTACCTTCACCTACCTACACCTTTGTGTAGTGCCAACCCTGTCGTATTGTATGTGTACGGTGTTCACGTACTTCTGTGCTATGGTATATCTACACACATGTACTGCGCCGTACAGTATGTTTGTTTCTTTCTACCCCAACACCAGGCCGGGGATGCCGTTTTCCATTCTCTCATCCATAAATTCCATGCTCTCGTATCCAGGTTCGCTTGTGTTATGTTTAGAAATAGTGGCCATCCACTCATTTTCCTCAGAGCTGACCTGGTACTGCAGTGCTTATTTTTGTCGCTGTCCTGCTCACTCCTACCTGCTTCAGTTAAATGTCTCCATTATGTTCTTGTACGTGTAGTCGCTTGGAGCGGTAACTCATTATTGGTATCTGGTGCAATTATTTGTTGGGAACGATGTAGTTGGAGATTGATGTAATCAGTTTTTTATTTAATAAATATTCTTTCAACGATATAGACTTACTTAATTTTTTCTTTATGTTGCTCATAATTCTAAACACTGTTATTATTATTAACAGTTTATTGATATGATTTAATACTTTTTTTAATTAATAAACTAGATTGTAAAGCCTCCTATATAAACTGAAGTAACTTCTGCAGTACGTAGTGTAGTGGTCAGCAGTAGTTTCTGTCTCTACAGGCGAAAACGCCGAAGGGCAGCGGCGGGGCGGAGGCGCGGGCGCGGGGCAAGCTGCAGTACGCCAGCAGCGAGACGCGGAGTCTGCAGCTGTCACCGGTGCAGGTACTGCAACTCCTGTATTAAACCCGGTGTCCGTGCGCAGAATATCGTGTTATAGCTACCAGCTATCACTTCGGTTGTTGGCATTCTTAAATAAATAATGTACTACGTTATTTATCTTTGCGGCGTACCGTAGACGACAGTTATGAGAATTCCATCTACAGGTGCTACAGCTTTTGCTGTGAATGTTAGCAGTACACTGCGGTCGCCTGGGAACCGAACACATCCGTAGTTATTATTAAGCTAAAATGACAAATCAACATGAGTGTGCTTACATTTGTTTATTCCGCAGAACTAACGCCGTCGCCGTCAGGGGGCGTCGTCGCCGAGCGCAAGAAGCTGTTCGAGAAGTGAAGCGTCCGGCGAGAACAAGCATCACACAAAACTAATTTATAAGCGTCTCCTCAGCGCACCAAGCTGTGCGCAGACTGTACGACCCCGACTATTCAATGATAACGGACTCCATTCGTAAAAGGATAAGTTATCGGCGCTTGGCCCGTCCCGGAGCCGGGCGCGCCACCTCACCCACCACGCTAGCACCTGGCCACTTCGCTTCACATTACTCGCAGTGTGACGTCACTACCGTGTACGTCAGCTCTATATTGTTAAATAATTGTACGTAACACAAACGATGTTTTTAATGGTATTTAAAGTAACACGAGGACACCCGTAGTTTCGCGTTAATTTAGTTAGGACTTCACTAAAACCAAAAATAACTTTTCCCTGTGAAAAGTGGCCAGACCTTGTATCTCCCACCCACCACAAAAATGTATATAACTATTGTTTGCATTGTTTTTGTTTACCTAATTAAGTGTATATTTACTTGTGTTTAATTAGAACTTGTAACAAATATTTAATTGCGTGTCCCTTGCTGCGTGCACGCTGCCGCTGTAGGACGGAGCGCCTCCAGTGCGCACGCGCCGGCGCGCAGCGGGGGCGTGCTGCCTCCGCTCGCGCCGCCGCAGGTTAGCTGTAGGCAATCAGGTTAGTGACGTGTTAACGTGTTGTGTATATAGCGACACGGCGCCGTGGCCCGTTAACTCTTAAGAAGTTCGTTACCAAATATATCTTATTTATGTGTTGTATTGAGGTAACGCGCGGCGCGCGCTGCGGTGCGGCCGCTGCGCACGCGCAAGCCGCACCGCGCCGTTCGCCGCGCGACTAGTTATTAATCCCCTTGTTTATTTTTGTAGATTTATACATAGATTTAAACATATTATGCGCATTTGGGTGTACTGTAATATGACATTTTTGATGGATTTATATGGCACGTTTTTTTTTTAATACAGGGTGTTAGAAAATATTTTAAAGGTTTACAAAACAATAATAAAATTCTCTAATATGTACTATACTTTCTATTTCTTTATACTTTAATCGTTATTTTCTTTGTACGAGCAATGTTTATCACATGATATAAGAAATATTATGTTAAATCTCTTCTGTTATTTCGAGGCGTTGGTAGGACTGGGCGAGATATTTTGTAACACCCTGTGCAATATATAGAGGCATATTTTGTTTTAAAACATTAACACTGTTTGTAGTGATAAGTTTTGACATAGACCCCTTGACTCCTCGTATCCGTACGCGTTGACTCATTCGTTACCATATTTACTTTCCAATCAGGGCATTTTGTGCTCCGCGCGCGAGGTTTAGCGCCTCGCCGCCGGAAGTACTCGTCGACGGCTGCTTGGGTGACACCTCGGTAGGATCTGATTATCAGAAGAACGCGAGATTATTTTTATAAGCTGCGAACTCTCGCCACACCCCATCCCGCCGGACGCTCTCCTGCGAACACAAATATCACAATGCAATTCTGTTCTGAATTCCGTAAACATGTAAATCGTCGATGTACTCTGCACACAGGTGCAGTCCGGCTACTTGGCGATAGTGACGTAATGGACGGTTACAATTTCTTTTGTTAGTATTTTCGTTTGATAAAGCAGCTCGGACTGGACCGCACCGAAGCCGGCGCTGTTGCTCTGCCGCCAGTATCTCCTGACACACACACAACTATCTCTGTATTAACTTAGTTGGTTGCATTGTAAAGTGTTGGTCTATATAACAAAGATTTTTAAAATAAACTACTTAATACAATTATTATCGTTTTATTTTATTATATTCATATTGCAATATATCTATATATAATATATAAATATTGATTACCAGTCATAAAATACAATGAGGAAACTTAAAAATATTAAGCACACACAAATATCGATTATGTATAGTACAATTTTATAATTTTTTTATTCTAAGTCAAATCGACAAAACAAGCGAGACTTTCACCTGATGGTAAGCCCGTCGATAACAACGCAGCGCTAGTTGGGACGACCTACACACCACCACATTGTGCTCGTCGATTTAAGACATGATATTAAGATTCCCTATATTCACTAGCTACAACGCACTTCAAACCGGAACATATTATTGTTTGCACAGTATTATTCGGCGACAGAAACAAGAGCTGCAGTGGCCTAGACGGCCTCCGGCATATCCGAAAGACATATAATTTTAATGAAATAAACAGAAGTCATGGTTGAGGAATATCAGGGAATGGACTGGCATATCTGGTGTGTCCGAATTATTCCGCTGAACCAGAGACAAAAAAGACTGTACTACGCTGATCACCAACCTTCACTGGTTGGAGAGGCACTTTAAGAAGAAGAAACTTAATAAAATCATTGCGAATATTTTTATAAAACATCAAAAAGATTTCATTTTCTAAATTTAATATTCTTATATTTAAAAAAGGATATTTACTTAATGAAATAGGCAAGAGGTAACACGAGAAAATACAACACAACAGTAACAACTTACTGCACCATTAAAGCAATCTGCTTTATATTAGGAAGTGTACTCTTACAAAAAAAAAAGAAAAAACTTGGCTTGGTCTCGCACCATAAAATGGCTGCACTCTCCTGTAAACGAACGTTTCCTGCTACACGAACGAATTCGTTACCAGTTTAATAATTCATTAAGTTATTTGTCCGAATTTTCTTCTTTATAAATCATGTTGAAGAGTATTTTCAAAATAAACATTTCTATACTTCAAAGTTAAACATAAGTCGCTATCTGTTGTAAAACCGAAACCTCACAGGCTTAGTTCTGGTGCACAAAGAACTGGGGCGATTATTTTTAAAGTGCATGAGGAAGAATCAACCGACGCATCACTGCAGATTCCGCAGCATATTACAGTTCCGCGCAGTGTTTAGAGTTGTATGAGCGGCGTGTCGTCGGCGCGGCCCCGGGCCCGCAGCCGTGCTCGCCACTCGCTGCGGTCCGCGAGGATCTTGCGGCCATGCGCCGCTTGGATGTCGCGGAACGGGACCTTCTTGCGAGGAACTTCCGTGCGGGCAGTATCTTTGTCTGTATCATAAATCATTCAATAACTATAAACATAATATCCTCTCTAAAGTTCATCCCCTCTTTTGATAAGATTGAGGCTAGATTGCTTGCAGTCTGAAGGAAATGATATTCCTCCACCAGTTCCTGTGCAGCGCATCTCTTACTAATGTGTAAAATTTTGACGATGAGTCTTTTATTTGATTAAATTTAATTAAAAGTAACTCTGGATATAAATATATAAGGTATTCAAAATCATCAACATCCTATGATATAACCAAATGACTACGCAAAGTGAAAATCAGTATAAAATTACTATCCAAGGCATGGTAAGGAAAATATTAATGTTCTCATAATCTTGAAATACCTAATATTACTTACGATGCCTACTGCCTGAGACTACTTTGCTTGATCCTTCACCATCTGGCATCCTGTTGAAAGGATTGTAGCGCTGTCCACGGGGTGGAACTTTAGGTTCACTCTCTGGCAAAGTAATGGAGGCTAAGGCCTCTGCTGCTTTTGCCACCTCCTCTGCTAAAAAATATATTTTCATAATTGATAAATACTAAAATAAATTATATAATACTTTTATAACTAATTTACAATTCAAGGTAAGGTATTTACTCAAATGTCTTCTAGTTTTCATCAGTTCCACAAAATTGTGAAATGCTGCAAAATCAACATCATTTATTACCGATAGAACAAAAGTTAAAAATCAAGATGATGATGATGATTATTTTTATTTTGCTTTAAATAGCTGTACAAAATATCTCTTAACAGTAGTCTCCATACTCATTTAAGTTTCCACACCTTGGACTTCATCTAATTGTCTCTGCAGCTCCGCCACCATGAGTTTCATATAATCATAGCTGGCACAAGCAAGAGCTTTCATCCATGCCTCCATCGACATCTGAGAATTTGTGCACAAGTAATAAGTTCTTCCTCCCTCACATTGAAATACTATCTTAAAACTGTATGATTCCTCTTCTGTCAGCTCTGGAATTCATACATTATGTTAATATTCAAAAGTACACTTACAATCCTAGCCTAATTGATAACACCTATATTATATGTAAAAATAATGGTAATAACTCATACACTTATTGCAAAATGCCTATTTTGTATAAAGTGAACAGTTACAATAAAGATATACATAAACATTATAGGAATATGTTTTAATCCAACAAAATTACTAATTACTATTAATTAAATTACTAAATCTACTTAATACACACAAAATTTAGATCAAGATAAATGGGTTTAGCTAAAAAGAGCTATCTGTAATTGACAGCAACATATTCCATTCATTAACTAAACATTGCATGAGAAAACTTTATCATACAATAATTTCATATGATAAAACATAACTAAACGTAAATCGATATTATTTTGGAATTGTGATGTAACTGGTACATGTCCAGTGTTACAAGCATCCACAGGTTACAGTGATTAGTTACCGTTTGGTGGATCATCTGCATCAGAGTAATCTAATGGAACAAACTGCTTCGCTTACCAATTGTGCATCCTTCAAGAATAATAACACCAACAGGTTCCTTGTCCGCTTTCTTGTCGAAATAAAAGAGCAGGTTTCCTTTGAGTGTAAACCATCGTCGCTGATAACTTTTACCTACTTCACCTCGCATGTCCATCCAGCCCTCTCGGTCTACTGGCGTTGCTGATGAAGCAAACGCACAAAGATTCTTTTCATTAATCTTCATATTTCCGGCAAAGTAGTGAATGTTTTAATATCTGTTTATTTCAATTATAACAATTATTAACATGAACATCAAGCATTGTTCCCAAATCAACTACAGTTTCGCCACAGAAATAATTTAAATTCTTTAATGGATCAATCACAATCATCGTATTTATATTGAATATGTCAAATTGTAACAATTATTTAATTTTTCATTTTTTAAAATACGTAAGGCAGAAGCATGAAATCCCTACTACTTTTATAAATTTCTATTCTTAAAAATTTAGCCACAGCCAAAAATAATTGATTTAAAAACTAAATCATTGCTGACAGGATATGGTATGGTTATAAAAAATTGTTACAACTACAGTAGAATAAAGAGAAGCAGACCTAGCACTAATTCACAAACACATCATCAGTCGACGTAAACGTTCTACTGCTGGATATTTCCACAAAGACATGGATAAAAATAGTTTAGTATTTTCTCTTCCTTTTCTCCTACTGAATATTAGTGATATAATATCTTTCTTTATTGCTGTAGCGACATTAACCCGTTCATAGATAAAATTTTAATGAGGCAGTTTTATATTTTGTTAAGCTATAAATAAGAGGTATATGGCGACGAGTATAAGTGACAACGGTTTTTTTCTGGGAATCGTTATATTTATGTGCTATTGTAATACAATAATACTGTGTCCGCTAGTCAAATACTCGGCACATTTTGAGAACAATTTGAAAATCAAATCACGAGGGTGTGTAAATAAACATGAGTAGCAATAATCAATGTAAAATGCAATGACGGATTATTTTTAATTGTAATTATTTTAAAATAATGACACACACGTGTAAAACAAGCAATAGGTTTTTATTATTAGTAAAATTCCCTTAATCCGTACTATTCAATTGTAGGTCTGCGGGAATTAAGCATGTGGGACTTTTCTGCACGTTTTTTATTGACATGTTATGTTTGCTTCCCTTTATACGTCTGTGGTTACAAAAAAAAATTATGCCAAGTTCGAATTAATGACTATTTTATATATGACGTTGCAAATATTTAACATGGCTATCTATAAGGTAAAACCTCTTCTTCGGCGGTATCACTCTTCACAGAATGGCCGTGGTCATCACTTTAGGTGTTGGTCCCAAGCTTAAGAACACATTCGTCATTCCTCTCTGATGGCCGCCTTCTGGTAAAACTTCGGGAAGTAGTAACGAACATTATGATGAAATTACTATATTAATTAGAAAGAGCCTATTTTCAGTAACGTTTGTAATTAAACAAAACTAATATTTCATGTTGTGCTACACATTTTGTTTTTCAGCAATTCATTGATTCCTTCCCACTTATAATAAAGAAACTGTTGAAAGCGGTTCGAGTTAGTAGTTTCGTTTACTTTAACCCCGAAGGTGGACGTAAGCGTGTCGTTGTAGAAAGCTCGTCCCCGATCACATGCCGGCTGGATAACGTTTTACTTATTTCGACACTTAAATCAAATTGAAATGTACCCGTTTGACTGCTGCAATAATTTGAAGGAAATAGAATTAAACATTCGGGTTTAATCTAACTTTTTAAATAAAAATTCTTGCGTTGGGCCTGAACCGTGGTGATAATAAAAATAAAAGAGTACTATAAATATGTAATATTTTATTCATAATTGTTATTACCTATTTTCACAGTTATTTATAAAGTTATATTAATATCAAGTATTACGCTAGTTTTGTTTACGATTCTCTAATGATTGCTCAGTTTAGAAAATTTGATTTCCACACCAATCATCAGATTCGACCGCTTAATACTAATATACGACAAAATGGTGGTCTATTTACAGTACAATCCCAATTCCCTAAAAAAATTGACAAATTCACAATAACAAAAAAAAGGTCAAAAACAAAAATCTTAAAAATAATTCATTCAACTACGAATCTCGCTTAACAACTGTACAAATATTACGAGTGGTTTCTTTAAAACGTGCTCCATTCAATATATACGCCGGCAAAGTGGGCAAATAACTAACGGCTCCACGCGCTACGTACACACCTCTGCCCCTCCATCCCCACCCCTATGTACAAAACGTAGGTTTACAAAAACAAAATATAAACTATATACAACATCATTAAATATTCTCAAATGCTGTAACACATTTAAAACATTTCATATTCAACTAGGCGTAATTCAGTTACATAGCGATCGGGCCGCTTTGATTATTAATAAATAATCAAACCCCCCCCCCCTCTGCCTCTTTTTCATCCACTATTACTCTCCCCACTCCTCTTTATATTATACAAAACTGTACAATTTACCTTCGTCCATCTATCACCACTCACGTAAATACACAAGGTAATAAGACAATCACATCAAAATATAGAGCAAAAGAAATTTATTAGATCGTCTACTATTTCAATGTTCTGTGTGAAGCAAAGTAACGGAAGTTCGAGGAAGAGGAACGACTCGACTCGACGCCGATAGTACAGCTGCGAGCACAGGCGTGCACGCGGAAGAAACGTATGATGAGTAAACTTTACGCGGCGAAGAGTTCGAGCTTACGAGCTTATGTGTATGCACGCAAACGTACGGAGAAATTGGAATGAAGGCCGCAGGCACGCGTCCACACGCACTCTGGTCTATTTACATGTAAATTTATTTACTTACTCAATAATATAAGATATATATGTATATATTAAAATAGAAAAATTCAATATAACTAGCAAACTGTCGGAGATTCGACGAACAGACACGGCGCTCGTCGCCACTGCAGGTTCCGCCTATATCTTTATAAAACTTCTAACAATACAAATGCTAACCGTAACGCGACCTATGGGTTGGTTTATTGCTATAAACTAATCGTAAACTATTTATTGGTGTTAATTTTAAACTTTAGAGGTTTCGTGTTCAGGTTGTTTAAAACGTCGCTATAAAAACTTTGCTCGCGTTAAGAATGTTCAGATGCCGCGCGTGGCTGCTGTGCGGTGGTCGCGCGTGGTGGCCCACCGCTGCCTGCCTGTCGGCCGCCGGCCGGCTTGTTCCCTGGGTATAAACTGCAGACGCGACCACGGCCGCGAACACATTATAATCAATTCATCCTAATATAAAATTGTCTCTAAATGTAAAGCTACACCGCTTAAGTCGAGTTATAACCGATAAAAAAAAAATAATACAAAACAATTCCAAGTGTATGAAAATAAAAAAAAACCTACACAAAAATAAATTTCAATTTGAATGAGTAAAAATAAAGATGTCGTCTTTCATACAAAATCTTACATCGATACAAAACGAGAACCCTGTCAAATGAATTCCGCACACAAAAGTAAGGTTGGTAAAAAATATCTAAAACACTACACAAATAGCTAAATTCCTTTGGTAATTCATACCGGTCTGTAACGTAACATGATAATTATATATTACATTCTACACAGCTTAACAATGCGATAACATTATTTTATTACAAACATCTCACTAAAGTTGTGACAGCAGTGAACACGTCGCACGGACTCGAACCTAACATCAAACGTGGCGTCAACTTGTCGACACTGTTCAGCGGGGGTAACCGGTGAATATATGTAAAGAATTTCAAAATAATTTCTAATAAAACAATACTCCTTTGGTCGATTAAGTTTTAGCAAAGCACATATAAATAAATATTTTAAATAAAACATGCGCGAAACATAAAGGGATTAAATGATAAAAACATTAAAATGACAAATTAATAAAACTTTGTTATAAATTGATTACATTATAAGATTCCATTTATATGAGCGCAGTCGACTATAACTGTGAGAACTAACCCAGATTCCGAAAAAAACATACTTATTATTTATTGTTAATAGTATAAGAAAGTAAATTATAATACTAAATAAAAAGAGGTTTACATGTAAAGAATTATGAAGTGAAAGAGATCAAGGAAGAATGAATTTTTCGTGAAAGACATATCTGGAAGTGGCTCGTGACGAGAATGAGGAAATGAAGTGCCCTATACTCCACTACGTTTTAATATAACGGCAGTAACAATCTTTAAAAAAATCGTCCCCTAAGTTGAATTGGACCATCATAAGACTTTGTTACACGTAACAACGAAACATTTCCCGGTTTAATTACATTCTCTATCATACGCACACGCTTCAATATTCATCAACGCTCGTGGGAGCTTGTGCGTGGTACGATTGTAGGCCGCCGCAGGTTGTCCAAGCGTGCGCGTACGCATGCGGGGCGTGGTCACTTTATTAAAGCGTATTCTGATATACGCCAATTACACCAGCGCAGCGTTACAGACAACGCGCAACGGCCGAAGGTTCTAAAAAAACCGCCCACACCAGCATTACATACATTCACTATATATATATATATATATATATTACTCTGAAATATTCATCATTCAATACCTTCATAAAGGTCTTAGACATATGACAACAATCTCATTAACCTTTAAAAATGCCCTTTTAAAATCACGCCTTACCGGTAATTAGTTAGCACTCTTATTGCTCGCAGAGTTCAACTCGTCGAAAACGGTTAACATATTTTTTTTACGATTTACTTGAGAGTAACACTATAACAGGCTTCTATAACTTGTGCTTTAAGAATACAGTTATGAAACCTGGTGAAAAGCTATTATGACTTATTTTAAACCGTTATATTTTTAACAGAATCTATGTCATTAGTTAAATAAAACTTTTTAGCAACATATAATCATGAATGTAAGTTTGCTGTTAGTTATATTTGCTGTTAGTTAGATATTAATCATAAGTAAGTTTGCTGTTAGTTATATGTTAATCATGTTTTGTAACATTAACATTTTTGTGATGCGGCCATACAGTAACGAAAGGTGACAAAAAAATGTTTACTCTCTCATTAGAGGTACATTACAGGTACCCGATAGTAACCTTAGACCGCTACCGTCTATGCCTTGCAACCTGTCAGCGCTTTACACTCACTCGTACCAAATTCATTTAAATAAATCATTCAATCCCTTTGCTTTGTTCACATGTCATTCACAATACATTTGAGAAATATGTAACGAGTACGTGAAAGATTTTGAAAAATTATGCTAAAAATTCGCACAACATAGTGCACTATTTAAAGTGTATACACCATTTCAACTGCGGCGTGACCACAGCCGACCGCGATGTGTTTTAAAACTCGTACAACACATTCGAATATATCCTTATATTATTCGTATAAAAATATTTATGATTGTTCACAAAACACAAAGGGAAATGAATTGTAACAGACAGAGATATAACAATTAAGTTTTAACTTCGTTATCGCTGCTGCGAAAACGTCCCCGTGTTGTACGACGGTGTTCATGGTGAACGTCTACGTGTTATTGCCGCTGGGATACATCCAGGAAATCTGACGAGTCCTAGCCGCACCGCCACTTTTGTTGATGGCGGGTGGGGGGTACGTGGTCGTGGCTAGCCGAGTGCGGCAGCCGTGTGGTAGAGCTGCATAAGCGCCTGCACGTGCAGCGGTAGACAGGAGAGACGGTCGTGCGTGCTGCCGTCCAGCGCGAGCCACGATAGCGCGTTGTACCCCTCCAGCACGTACCTGCACGCAATGTACTCGGCTTAGGACATTTAAATAGCATATATAACACACTTGTATTCTTAATAATATAGCTTATTTCCACAAGCGACAAGATAAACAAGACGTTCACCTGATTTCAAGTGATATGCCTGCTTATAATAATGAGTCATTAGTTAGAACAATGTACACTAAGGTCTGTCGTCTGAGTATGTACCACTAATAATTTGCAAATATTAAACAATATTTAGAGCAGCTTTAATTGAGAAATGTAATATAGATTAGAATACCTGTAAAACATATGGTATAGACAACAAGGAGATTTATTTATAATTAACGGTTTTCTTTATAAAATATACCTGAGCACATCAGTGGTGGTCTGCGAGTCAAGCGGATGGGAGTTGTTGTCGCGGCGTTGTGTGAGCGAGGTGAAGTCGTCGGATGTTTGCGCGCTTCCCGAATGCAGGTGGAGAGCGTTCTTGAGAAAAGCAGGGCAGGCGTCGCGTAGGTGTGAGCAGCCGGCCCACCACCAGGCCGGCATCGCGCCCAACGGCGCCGTCGACACCAGATAACCGAGCGCCAGCGGCTGCTGCAGCATATTGCCAATCTGCTCCTGCGCACGTCAATGTGCCAAAACTCAATAAATTAGTTAATCGGTTAGACGGGGAACGTACCCAGTTCCATGAGGCGGGTCGAACGAGCGCCCGCTTGAAATAGACAATGTTACGATAAAATACAAGGATTTCATGTTACACACAGTAATGTCTGTTTCACAAATATTGTTTTTACAATTACTCGTAACAGTGTTTAAATGTGTACCTAGAGTAGAGTCCACTGTGATAAAAAAAATATATAATAAAATTAAAATTAAGTTTATTTAGTCATGATAGGAAAATTAAAAGTGATTTAAAGTAAAACCTGAATATTTTGAATAAAAACAGGGTAGTATATTTAAAAATTCATTGACTAAAATTGATGTGGTTTCAAAGTCTGTGTAAACGAAAGTTTTTGTGTTAGTGTAATTTGGTACAGATGTCATGGACTATACAGCGTCGACAGATCACGCGTGCCAAAAAAACAAGCGTGCATGAGAACTGTAAGGTTTTTTAAAATAATATCAAACAACAATGTAACCTATTCCAAAAAACATATATTTCGCTATTAATACGTAAGGTGTCTTTATAACCACTAATCTAACAAAATATTGATGTTTCCTCACAGTGACGTGCAAAATTCTTTTATAATTTGACACTTACTGGTCTTCTCATTTTGTCCTGCTTTTCTTTTCATCTTCAGTTAAAAATATGGAAATGCTGTCGCACGTTGATGTACTATAGTAATGTTACCAACGCGGTTACCGTCAACGCGCGCCCAAAGACGTATAATGCCGTTGGTTGTATATTTGACAAGTTAAAAGTACATATGATGAGTGTGCATGTATGTGTATGCGTGTACCGGTTGATGGTCGTCCGAGTGGTGGTAACCACCGGCCGCGCTGAGCGCCGCGTGCCGCGCGGGGCTGCCGTCACGGCTGCCGGCCGCGTCATCGTCATGTCGGCGCGGGGAGGCGCGTGGGCTGCTTTGCGCCCACATATTGTTGAACATGTCGCCGATCAGCAGGTCCGCCATATTGTCCTCGCCGATATCCTCGTCAGCCATGTCCACGCCCAGGAACATGTCGTTGTCCTCGCCGTTCGCCATCGGCGGCTCGAAGGGCATTTGGTTTGACTAAAACGCACATAAAACGCATATTCACGTCGTTCTACACGTAAATTTATTTTTTTCGTTGAATATTTTATTGAAGCTTATCTTGTCAATATATTTAATTAAACATTATTAAAAACGAAAAATAGCTGTTTCCATAAAATAAGTAACAAAAGTATAAAGAGACAGACAATTTAGATTTTTAGGTTTTCACATTTCTTTTGGCTAATGTATGAATGTACCTGTGTGGTTGCAGAGGTGGGGAAAACGAGTATGTGGGTGGCGGTGACGTCGCGCGGCGTGTGCAGGTGAGACTGTATAGATGCCTGCGAGAAGCGTTCATCGGGTGTAAAGCGATCGGCCATAAGCCGCAGGCAGGGGTCCGGTTCGGTGGACACGAGGCACGCGGAGAGCACGCAGGGCGCGCCGCCCGGATACAATGCCGAACAACTTCCGCAGATTTCGCGCAGCACGTTCGATGCGCGCACCAAGTTCTTACGCGAGAGCAGGTAATTCCACCCTGGGAGTGGCGCAAATGATATTTTTACTAATGCTCGCTACTGTTTTTTTTTTCCTGGACATCGCTAGGTTTGACGTTAATACTGTCGTCAAACAAGGAGTGCAAATATAATTGTGCAATGCTTTGAAAGGCACTGTAGCTAGGTAATTATTTAGAGTAGCAAAAAAGTGCACTCTGACGCTGAATAAACCTACTAGCGCCTCATTATTATGAACATGAGTATCGATTATCACTACGCGATATTGATGCGACATATGCCAGTAACTTTATTGTTATTGTATTAGTTTACTGTTATATCTTCTATAACAATTGTTTTAGATAATCAACGCGGGTAGAGAAGGGAGATTAATTGCGGTTAGCAAACCTTTTAGTTCGCCGTGCCCGATACGTCCGACGCGGCCGACGACCAGCCGCCAAGGCTGCGCGGCCTGCGACATCACGCCCAGCGTGAAGTCCATCAACTTGGTGAGACCAAGCCGCCGTGCTGGCGCTGATCGTCTCCGACGCGATCTGACGGGAGTTACGCGAATACACACTTTATACAGCCGCGTTATAAGTTTGGTATTAGTTTAAAGGCTTAAATACAACCTCCTGTTCGTCTATTACTTACTACTTATATCCTTCTCGACAATAAAATAAAGCTTTATGTTTGATAGACATCTTTCGAAGTAAACAGCAAGTTATTTGGTGTAACAATATACGGCCATCGATACAGTTTAGTGGATAATAAGATGTATTTACGGACACTACTCACCATTCGTGGAAACATACAAAGTGTTATCAACAATCAAATTATAACTAGCCCTCATAATGCACCCACAGTTAGAAATTGGGGCTTCTGTCTCAAGTTAGATGCGATTTAATGGATTTTTTCCTCTTCCGACTCGTATTGTTAATTCGACATGTCTTTTTAGTATTATATGTATGAGTTCAAAATCAATCAAACCTGGAGGGTACGTGAATGTTGATGGCGGCCGTGTCAAGGAGCTCGCCGCGCGCGTCAGTCGCTGCTGCGAGCAACCAGCGCTGGTCATGCGAGAGACAGTAAGCCACGAATAACACGGAGCACTGCTCGCCACAGGACTGGCCCCACGTCTCTGCGACCTCCTTGAGCGCGCGCGGCGGCGCCAACACCCACGCCGGCGAGAATAGCCGATACGCGGCACGGTTCTTCTCCTTAAAAACAACAACGCACACTCGCTTTGTAAATTATACAGTACTATTTAATAATAACAAAATATAAGAATTTAATAAAAAAAATTAACTTTTACAGTCGAACGACAAGTGTGAAAGTTTACTTTTTTAATTAAATATTTAGTAACGACTTTTTTTTAAAACATATTCAGCAGAATTTTAATAATATACTAGTTTGATAAGTTTCACAAGTAATAGATTTTGTGAAAATAATTGTATCTATGACTTTTTTTAATCGTGAATAAATTGTCAAAAGATTTAGCATTCGTCTATTTTAATATGGTAAGATATGAATAAATGAGTAACTGGAATCCTTACGTCTTTGGAATTAAGGAAGAGATTTGCGTTGGCGGCGGTGCCGAAGCCCGTAAGCGATTTGCCGTTGGGCTGGTGCTGCAACAGCCGCCGCGCGCCACTGAACACGCTGAATGCCAGTGTGCGCAGCTCCGTGCCGCAACCGCCGCGCCCACCACGACTGCCGCGCCCGCCCCACGACTCGTACACGCCCTCGAGAGATATTATCTGTAATAATATTAACAACTTTATTATATTTAAATTAACTTTTTTAATGGAATATCATATAAAAATCTTAAAAACAAATTGAATGTTTCTTTTCTTATATAATTTTTTTATAACACTGTACTTTTAGTATTTTTAAAGGATTAAACCAAATTTTCTTTTTCAATGCTTATAAGTACAAACCTTTATATATGGATTGTGATGATGTAGGTGGTGATGTGCTTGAACGGCGAGCCGTAACAAGGCGTGCAGAGCGTGAGAGCGATGTGCGTGTGCCGCCGGGGGCTCTACCAGGTACAGCACTAATGCGGGCTGGCCAGCTTCGTCCTCCTCCCATATGGATGAAGTCGCGCTGCCCATGCCGCTTCCGCCGCCAGGTACCTCGCTCGGCTCACCCGGATCTCCAGGCGTGCCGGGTTGTTCGGGCGCTGCTGGTGGCCGCATGCTCGTCACCTTTTCGCCTTCGAACAGCGAGCGGTCGATACTCATCGCGGACAATTGTGAGGCGAGCTCCCGCAACGTCTCTGCATACGCCCGGATGTACTCACCGAGCCGCCCGGGAGGCAGCTCCCCGGCCCACTCGTCTGTGTCGGAGCGCTCTCCGGCCGTGGTTCGGACAATACCTTCTCGCGCTATCCTAGTGATCGGTTGATGCCTCCCCAGTCGACACGCCTCGTAGGCAGTAGAAAGCTCGCGAAAGAACGCTCGCAGCGGATCGGTAAGCGCCTCACCCTCTGCCGCGAGCGCGACGTACACCACATCTCGGGCATATGAGTAGGGTTCGAGGGATAGTCTCTCCCAATGCCGGAGAGCATAGGGCGAGAGTGAGATCCAGTCACGATCGTGACCGACAAGCAGTGGCGGCACGGGCTGCGGCTCGCACAAATCTTCGTTACCGCGCCCCGCCAGCCGGTGGAATTGCCGCCAAGTGAGCGGGCCCGTTACACCATCCCACATCCGAGCTCCACAACACCGCTTCTGAATGGCATCTTGTAGAAGAGGCCGGAGCCGACGCATTAATCTGTAAAAAATCAATCATGTTACTTATATAAAATTAGGGATTTTTTAAAAATCAAAACATTTTTTATATTAAAACCCAAAACACTTTTTACTGCTACAATTATAAACACAAACGTCACTTGTCTAGAGATAGAATACCAATGGATCTAATGAATTTAGACAACTAGTGATACTAGTGTCTACTACTACTACTATTTATTTATTTATTTTACGAAGATGTAAATAACTTATTAAAAGCATTCTTGCTACCTAACAACATCGCGGGAGGAGCGCGGGGCCCGCGCCCCGATAAACGGCCAGCGATGCACAGCACAGAGCGCCGCCGCGCCACCGAGACCACTTGCCGCGGCTTCGCGCAGCGCGCACGCCGCCGCCGCGCCACCGTCACTATATCTACATATTCAAATTAAATATAACGTTTACATTGATCATTGTGATTACTTTATAATAGCATCTTTAGATACTGTCTATTTTTATAATGATATATAGATATATATCACTATAAAAATACACAGTATCCATAACTACAGATAAAAGACATAGTGTTAATTATGTGAATATGTCACATGTCCAACTTTTTTTGGGTAGTGACTATCATGAATATAAATTATTTTCTAGCCTTTTTAAATTTTTCAGCAAATTTTAATTGATATCAATAATTACAAATTGCTCGAACCAACGTTTTGTAGGTTTAAATTATCGTTATAGAGAATAAACATCATGCGGGATGTAAACTCACTCGAGCAGGTTGAGGCGTAAGTGATCGTGTGCGGAAGCAGTGGCAGCAGCAGCACGCGCGAGCGCGGATGAAGATCCACCGGGCGGGGCGGCGCACTGTGCAGCCAAAAGGCCCGCTACATCCGCCAATGTTGCGCCCCCACGCACACCCCTCCCACCGCCACTGGCCCGCCCGCCAGGCTCCTCCGCCAATCCCGTAATCTCCATCTCATCCTAATAATATCATAAAACGGAAATTGAACATTTTAATAAAAACAGTGGTAACAATAAGATAACAAAATACAATGTCAACACCTTTCCATAACAATGATGAGCCAGTTAAGATGTTTATAAGGCACAAATTTGCGCGTGTCTCCTTGTGACGTAACTTATCTTATTGTTATAAAAATATTTGCGTGGACTGTGCAAATAAGCGCTGCAGTGATATCTACCGGACAGAAATCCGATAGGATAACAAATAAATGTAGAGCCCACTTACTTCGTAGAACAAGCCGGCTCGATGCGCGAGGCGTCGGTTCACGATGGCGCTGAAGCCGCAGGTACACCGCACGCTCTCGTGCTCACTTCCCGCCGCGTCGCCATGCGACAGGTATGTTGCTGCATCCGCGCCGCGAATGTTGCCGACCTATGATTAATGCGCTAATTATATGAGTTTGTTCTTCAAAGTTAAAAAGTCTCTAAAAATGGAAATTTCATTTTCAAAAGTACATACAGAAGTCTCATTGTCGCAAACGCAGAGCGTGCAGCTGTCAAAGTTATGGTCGCGGAAAACATTGAGCACTGTGTCAGCGAGAAGCACGTTGACTAATAATGGGCAGACGGCAACCGGGGGCTGCGGGGAGGCGGCAGATGCAGCGGCGGAGGCGGGTGTAAGGGGGCTGCGGCGCGGGGACCCGGCCGCAGCGACGGCTGCGCCAGCACCTCGCCCGGCCCCTGCCTCCGCGATGTTTCTAGCCACCGCCCCCGCCGCCGCTCCACTCGTCGCACTCGCACTCGTCGCACGCGGCTCAGCGCTGGGTGACGCGGACCTTTTTACTCCCCCACTACTACTGCTGTTGTTTGTACTATTCGTTGTGCCTGGAAACAATTGCAGTTCAAGTCATGTACATTGCATTATTATAGAATTAATATTTAAAAAAACAGATTGGAAATTTGAATCAAAATAAGTAATTTGATAGCAATGAAAGCATAGACACTGTCTGTATAATAGTGATTCATTTATAATACCCTTTTTTACAAAACACTTTTTCTTGTATCACCATCAGCCTGTGCCAATATACTCATTGCTAGACAGATCATTCCATTATCGTTTGGAGAGTATAATGGCTATGTCGGTGACCTCGATTCTCTGGTAAACTACTTTATTTCATATCTTATCAATTCATGGCTGGAGAGTGTGGCTTTTGTATTGCACAAATTTAAAAACAGGGCAACGACAAGCGGATTCGTTTTTTTTTTTAAATTCTTTATTATTTTAGGGGCTTTCAGCCTATCAAGGCTATGCCAACCCCAGCGAATTCGTTTAAGGTGCTAAATACCACCCGACAATCATACAAATGTCTCTGTGATGACAACCAGTATTTACATAGACGAATACCATTGCGATGCGTGTCCGCCTCCGTGTCGGCGTCTCGCTTCGCGTCGTGCTGCCAACGGGGCCGGTACACTGCATGCGGCGGCAACGTCACGCCGGGCAGCAGCTGGCTGGGCAGCGAGCTTAACGGCGAGTACTTAGAAGAGCCAACGTACTTGCACACCGTCGGCGCTTTGAACACGTACGACCAATCCTACGAGTAAAATTTATTGTTTTCTTAAAAGATACTTGTTACCAATTCATTACATTCCAGGGATATAATCAACTTGTTACTAATGAAAATGTATATACAGGTAAAAAAAAACGTAATAGTTTCAGAAATGTATTTCGATGTGATATCGCATAAAAACCACTATGAACTCATTTTTTTTTCTAATTCTGATTAGGTAAGACGCTTTTAAAAGGTTAAAACAACATAAAAAAATCAGGCCGGTTAGAAGAAATAATAAAAATGTGAAAATATTACCAATAAAAATAATTCTAAAGTGAATATTCCCAAAACTCGCTATGGTATTATTTGACTAATGGAAAATTTTTGACATGACAATGATATATCCACTATAGCATTACTGTTATTTTCCTCCAATCTCTTAAAGTCGATTAAATTACTTACCTCGATTGGATCGGGAGGAGGGGAACCGGGTAGGAGGTGGCGGTGGGGCTGCGGAGTGGCGTCGTCTGGCAGCGAGAAGCCGGGCGAAGGCTGCGCGTGAGCCTCCATACTGGGCGGTGTAGGGAACATCTTGCTTAATTCTTCTGCGCGTACGCAGCGCCCTCCACACCGCGCTTCCTCGCAACGACCCGCCTCGCCCCCGCCGCCCGCCAGTGCCTACGTACACATACGCACATGACACACATTGAATAAAACCTCGCAAAATTAATACAATTAATTAAAACAGATAACAAACAAAAATAATAATTATTAGCATACTAATAAACTGTAAAAGATCAATAGCTTTTATTGTTATTTTTCAGATATGTTTAATAGAAATACTAAAAAAAACGTTTCACGAGAATACAATTACAACTAAATTAAGCAAGAAATATCACTTAATAAACTATGAGAAGAATTTACTAATGTGATAAACCAGCGAAGGAATAAAGAGGCGTTTTACAATTAGTAAATGAGGGGCAGGTAAAGGAGTTTACTGTGGGCAAATTTGGAGTGTCATAAGTTCTAGTTTAAGGCATTTTAAGATATTTTATTTATTTAATGTTATAGTTTTAATGATTTTTTTAAAGATATGTTTTGAAATACATTTCTAAAAGTAAAAGAAATAAATAAATGACGAAGCAAGAGATAATATGGACATAGATAGTATGAAACAGAAACTTATTTAGACTATACGGTAGATAAAGGAGACAGCATGCATAGATATAAAGGATTGTACACTCACAAGTCTTACCGTTTCATCGCCGCTGGCCGCGTCGTCCGAGTTGTCGAATATTTGGTCGAGGTCCTTTAGCGTGGGGCATAGTCCATCCGATGTGAACAGGTTCTTATACTCCTTGCTATCGTCCTACGAGCATAATTTAAAGTTATTTGTGTGTTTTAGAGTAGTATGTTATTGAAAGGTTCACGTCTATCGTAAAATACCCTTTATTTACCATTAGAGACTATGAGACTATAAATGATGGAGTGTGTTCAGTGAAGTGCAGAAGTAAATATTCTATGTGTAATAATGAATTATAAATTTTGACTGCTTTCGTCGTGCAGAGGTTATGAACTTGACAGACAGAGGTTCCTAATGCTATCCGGGGACCACATGTTGTGAATATTAGTACCTGGAAGTTTCTGCCGACGTAACAGGTTCGTTGTGTTCTGCATAACAACATATAAGTACACGGGCACTTTGGACGAGTACGCTCATTCATCCACATTAGAATGTCAGTCAACTCGATAGGGAATTGAGGTCTATTAGATAGCTGTAGATAAAAAAGCCTTTACAACTGTTTGGCGTGGGTGCAACTAACGTCGTGTCTCTCGTGTTTAATGTCGGTGGGTCGAAGCTGGCGCGCGCCGGCGTGCGGAGCGGTGCGTGGGGCGGGGTACGGCGCAGGCGGCGGCGTGTGCGCGAGCCCCGCGTACAGATCGCCACCGCGCGATCCCAGCGCCAGCTCTTCGCTCCACTCGCGCGTCTCCGTCTTAAACCGTTTCACGGGGTGCTCCAGCCTATGAATATGAAGCAAGATAATATATCAAGTAATCCACTTTAAGAGAAAATAAACAAATAGCACGAGTTTTCAGTAGATCAATAAAATACTTTATTTATTTATTATTAATCAATGACATTTCTAGTTAATTTTAAGGATTTTATAGCCCGTACATAGATTCGGCACTACTTCTACCGGTACACGGCTGCCAGTCTAGGATCTCACTACTTCACCGGACGTCACTCCTCGAGCAATATGATCAGACACATAATTAATTTTGTTTTAATAAATATGTTATATTATAACAAAATTATATAAAAAATATTGCAACAAAATTAAATCACGAACAACTATATACTAAATAAAGCAAAAAAATACAGGTACTTAAAATATAAATGTCACCAAACTTTGAATACAACAAGCTGTACTAAACGGATGTTGATGCGCTATTTGGTATTATTCTGTTGCGAGAAGTGACATAAACATCCGTCACGTCCGACGGCGTGGCATATGTACCCCCGCGAGACATAAATATTTTTTTATAATTCTTTAACTATTAACACCCATTTTTAATTAGCAAATTTTATTTAAGTCAAAAAAAATTTTAAACCAAATTATATTTTAAATGTATTTTCAGAAATAAAATTAAATTAATGATAGAAATATTTTGTTATTTTCTTTTACTTGTATATAAATAGGAAGAAAAACAAAAAGTATATAAATATATGATATTTCCTATGTACTGTTTCATTGTAGATTTTGATTAGGTTGCAGCTGTAAGCGTGATGTATATAGGTAATTTAACATCCGGTCCTTATGATACAGATGTTACGTTCTAGTTTAAGAATCAGTGATAAAGTAATTTTGTAAATTTATTCATTGTTTAATAAAAATTTTTGTAATTTTCGAAAATAATGTCAGCAAGCCTTAAATACATCATTCTAATACTAAGACAAACAATGTACTATGCCTCTCGCTAGATGTGTATAGCGGGCAGTAATAATTGCATCCGTCGAGTACAGGGGTGCGCCCCGGGCAAACTCATATATGTGTATGTACAGATAAACATGTATATATACATATACATACATGTATATATTTACGTCATTAACATCCATTACCACGCAACAAATATTTGTTCATTACAAATGAAAATGTTGCAAATTAAACTCGATTAAGAATTAGAAAATAACTTAAGTGTCTTATAGTGAATAAAAATAAAAATAATTTTAATTATACTACTTGCATACCTGTTCACCAGTGGCAGCAAAAGTTTAACTTGAAAGTATTTATCAAAGACACATAAATTAGTTTTTTTTTTAAAATTCCAACGAAGTTTATGATAATGTTATCTAAATTAATGTATTCTCGTCACAATAATTAAATTAAATTGCCACTTGAGAATATTTTCAAAGAGAGCAGACAATAATGGACTTAATGTTTGAGATAATATTGAAAATTAATGGTAAGAGTATTTAGTAACAGCTAGTACTCTTCTCTATTCTCCAAAAAATCCATCATATTGTTCCGTATCCTTTCTAATAAGACAATGTGATGAGATACGCAGGACATTCACTTGCAGTATGCCCGATAATGATACATCATCAAAATTTCCACTAATTGATGAAGAACTAGATCACAAGATCCAGTGTTGTTGCTACTATCTGCTGATAAAAATGAAGGTCACGGTGCACAGTACGTACCACGCGTGCACGGTAGTGTAATCGTACAACATGTACAGCGAGTGTTCGTCTTCCAAAGGATCGAGCCGCTGCTCGGCAGGCGGTAGCACAGGCCGCCTCAACAGTTCCGGTGTACCGCCGACGCCACCCGCCCCTGTCCCGTTACTGGCGCATCCCGCGAACCCAGGCGAATCACCCTGACAAAATAAAAAAAAAACTTATTCATTCATGTAGGATATACATAATAGAATATTCACCTGATATCTGTATCTAGTCTATACCAACGTAGCGCTAGTTAGGATAACATGCACAACACGCCACATTGTACTCGTTGCCTTGAGACAAGATATTAAGCCCATTCATTTCACTAGCTGCAGCGCCCGACAAACCGAAACAGTAATATTTGTAGGCTACTGTTTAGTGTCAGAAATAACCAGCTGTGGTTGCACCTACATAGGCGATCTATGGCAACAGAGACAGTCACCAGTGATAAAAACTTAATCTGGGCATATAATACATACATATGCAATTAATACATATAAGCATTGACTCGAGTACTGTTAGAATTAACATAAATTGTGTATATAAGCACACCTTCGTGCTCCAACATCAGTGTTAATGCATATGATATGTACCTGCGTGTAGTGCTTAAGCGGCGGAGCGGAGGGCGGCGCGGGCGTGGGCGGAGCGTGAGGGTCGGGCGTCGGCGCAGGAGTGTGCAGCGTTGTAGGGACGGCGCCACCCGCCTATAACCACACACCACTTGTGGTAAGTTCTAGTGTTCATTTTGGTAAAATTATGTACGTATAAATCACAAATAGGACAGTAAAATTAAGGCCAAAAAATATATTAAATAATCAAAATTTTAATCAAATCTTAACACGACTTTAATCTTACTTTAATCTTTATTTTTCAAATAAAACTTTTTTATGTGGGGGATACGATATTAAATGCATTGATATCACTAATAACACTGTTTAGAAGCTGATGACAAACATACTAATAATGTATTAAATGCGATTAGTGTATTGTGAACCTAGTTCAGCTTGTAATACTAACCTGGTGCACGGGGAGAACGGTGTGGTGCGGGGAGGGCGGCGGCGCGCCGGCCGAGGATGGCGCAGACACCGCCGGCACCGGTGACGCGCCGCCGCAGCTGCCCGGCGAACACGCACCCACGCCTCCGGACGCTCTGCGCACACGCACGCATAGTTATACACAAGCTATTGGACATGGCGTACAATTAGACTCCACATAATCTATGACACACTGAGAAACGACATTGTTTTAATTAGTTCATTATGGATATACAGGTAGAATTTCAGTAAAGTACAATTTTATTTTCTATATTCATGACTATATTACAAACGACAATTACAAAGATTTAATAATTTTGAATGACCCTGAACATTCTCTCATAAATTGTACCACCAAGCAGGTTTACAATCTTATGTATTACTATATTTATCAATGAGTTTCAGTGTGTGTTATAGATCATTATTATGCTTTCCCTATAAGACAATTGGTGGTGCAGGTTGCAATAATGGTGGAGTCGTACATTTTAATTAATCTAATCGATAACACGCACCCCGGTCCGAATGAAAGATTGAAATTGGAATACGTCATTCATTCTAAGGATTGCACCACATTTGTAAACCATCCCATTTTACACATTACACAATGAATGATTGACCGTATCAGTCTTCAACGAGACGTACGTTACAAGGAGCGTCGAGATGAGAGGTAGATGTTATAATGTATGTAAATTAAATGATTAAATGGAACCTCAAATTACCACAATTCGCATACACTTAATGTACATTGAACCAAGGCTGAAATCATTTCTAGTTATCATTGTAAGCATTATTAATAAAGTCATACATTAATCATATATTTGACTATTTAATGAATTTTCAAAACTCATGCTCCAAATAGCATAATTCACTGAGTTACTGTGTACACACTGCTGACTGGTGATTTGCAAAAAAGAAAAATGTGCCAAGGTGAACGAAGCGTCGCCTCGGAACTTGAAGGGTTCCGCAGAGATATCTTCGGAATAATGTAGGAAGTATTGATGTAGATATAGAGACAAGATAATTAATTAATATATGCCTCAAATACACCTTCCATGAAGTTTGATAGCTTTCAGTTTTTCATGTATACATACAGTATAATAGTTTTTTCTTGATATTATTTAACTGAAACTGTTAAATGAAATGAGTTTGTGTGAAAAAAGGTAATAGAAGAGAAATTATTAAAGAAATATTCAATGATAAAGGCACAAAACATGCAATGTACTTTACAATAGTAACGACTCATGCAATATATACTATAGTATGCAATAGATATAACTGTAGCACTATGGAGGCAATGTAACATGCATTCAAGCAGTATTGCATCATTTGTGACTCGCTATCTTGAATATTATAGTAAATACATTGATCTCTTACTTGTTTACAACGCTCTGTCTGCACAATGCTGTTCTGTTCTGTACGTACCTTGTTTCTAGCAGATTTGGGAATTTTAGCCTTTACATAAATCCAACTGGATTATGATTTTTCCAATGCACCAAATATAAAATGCACATTATGCTGCAGTGTCCATGTTACCGTAACATCACGTAAATGACGTTTACTTTACCAATTTCTTTCAGCATAATCAGCCGAGTGAAGTAAAGACCGAGAGTAGATATGATTACACCTACCTGTCCAGTGAAACATAAGCTGCAGTCCCGCTGTAGAACTCATTGACTTTGGACATTGGTACATATTGTACCAATGCAAGTGTACCAATTTATACTTTTTAGTTGCAAGGTAAACTAAGTAATTTTAGTCTCGAGTACATATACTTAGTTCATTGATTATGATATAAATTTCATTGGACACTTGCAACTGTGCGTTTAGTATAAAGTGGCGGTATCGTGCGCGGTTTGCGTGTCGGTCCGGTACTTACGCGCGAGCCTCGCGTGGCGTACGCGGCGCCGTGCCCGCCGCCGGGCGTGCGGTGCGGTGCGCGCGCCGGTGGAAAGGCGGCGGCCGGGCCGCGCGCCGCCGCCGCCACCTGCACAACACAACGCTACTGCCGGCGCACTACACCCCACCCTCCAATGCTGCGGTCGCACACTACACCCACCCCGGCTCGTCCATGCCTCGCGCACGTAGACTACCATGCGACAACTTGGTGCACGCGACCGCACAACACTGGACGCGCAGACGCCGTCCGTGTGACCGTTACGAACTCTACCACCGGCAACTACTATTACTATATAATATAACATGTGCCTAAAATTAAATATATAGGCAAAACGATCGAATTGTGAGACTTGACCACAGAGACAAGCAAGTTTTAAAAATGCAAACAAGTGGTATTCACTGATTCAACCTCCATATTACCAAGCAATATGTGTTATGCACTTAACAACCATTAAGTTGTTGTTTACATTTGTTTTTTGCAATATTCATTTCTATAAAAATTAAATATGATATAAGTTATAAAGTCAATAGAGAAATATTTTTGTGATATTAAGAAAATTTTACCTAAAAACAGTTTTAATTTTTACAGTAGGTTCTCATCATTATAAAAATTTAAAATTACCGAAAAATAAACAAAAGTTCTTATAAACGAAAGAAGTACATAATTGAAGACAAGCACATCACTTTGTAGTTAGAATATGTAACTCGTTGTTAGCAAGCAGAAGGACCATAACCAGCCAAGTCTCACACACAAACAAACAAGTAAATAAATAAATACAAGCAAGAAGCTCATCAACGGAAAAAGAAAACGGGAAGTAGTGTATACATTCTGCTTTGTTATTACTTTTTCATAGAAAATTTCCGTAATAGAGCCGAAACGCGCAACTCTTTGTAAAACTAGTCAGCATGTATGGGTGGACTCCGTGTTGCAAACTGTAGGACGTGAAGTTAAAGTAACGGAGATAACAAGGCCACGCGAACATCACTTTACATGGAGCTGGTACAATATCGGAACGAGTCACACGGAAAAGGCAGTAACGGCGGGTAGGAGCCGGCGATGCGGCATCAGACTGCGCGCGCACGGCTCGAGTAAAAGTATCGATACATTTATTTAATTTAAATTCTCGTATAATATAATTAAAACAAAACAAGTTATTTTCTCGTCTACAATAACTAATGGTACTAAAAACTAATTCTGATAAAATGCATCGATACTCCCAGAAATTCTTATTAAAGAACCAACAGACTCATCCAGCGATGCATCTATTAGTTAAGCTTAAAACCCTCTACAGCTTACAATATACTATTATAATAAAGTAAACCAATTATGTATTATTTCTAAAACAAAACATTCACATAACATCTACCTATCTATCTACATATCAGCTATATTTTATATATTAAATCGTTTACGAATATGCATACAGAATACTCGTCGATAACAGTCAACATGGAGTTATATGTTCAAATTTGACTATCATCGACGAAGTATATTTCATTCGGATGCAAAATACAAAATATAAATATTTCCTTAAGTAATATACATATATATGCATATAAATGCATAGACACACAACGTTCGCACAACTACTGCTATGTATACTGCAGCTATATCTACTATATAAATATCGTTCAGTATTGTTAGCAAACGAGCGCTGATGCCATTCACATAATATAAGTGCACTTTGATGATAAATGAAATCTAAAGCAAACAGCTGATTGAGATGTAATGTACACTGCATCCATCCATAATTGCTACATAAATATTTGAGCGTAGTACAAGTTTTATGAGCGACTGCAGAATCTAAATATACCAGCTGCAACATGCAATTCTGTGAATTAGCCACAGCGCACCTTTGCTAACAAATTCTGTCTGTGTGTTTGTATGTGTATGTGTGTGTGTGTGCTGCTGTTAGCTAGGCCGCCGCTTGTGTACTCACTTGGCGCAGGTACATGGTGTTTTGCGGGTGGGGTCTAAAAAGTCCTCGCACTTGTCTCCCGCTGTCTCGCCGTAACACAACTCCGCCGTCTGTGCGTGTTTAAATAATACTTTAACATCAATATATAGTATTATTAAGTGTAGTTAAAAAAATAACAATGAAGTAAATTAGACATAAGTAGCGATTTTGAAAGCATTTCACTGTGTGAGCTTTACAAGAAACCAACAAACTGTAATAATCACAAAGCTTTTAATAGTTAATGTTTGGTTGCGGTTCTGATTTTCTCATACACAGTTTTTCTTATATCATGAAAGTAATGAAATCAAAATGTTTAATAGATAAATGTACGGGCATATCAATGTGCGCAATATTTATATGCTTTAAACTATTCGCCATCTCATAGCCCAGAAATGTTATAATGATTTAATTTTGGAAGTTCACTCAGTACTTACCGTGTTTCTAAGAAAGCACTATTTCCAACTTCCATATTTACAATAGATGTAACAATGAAAATATAGGTTTTACAATATTACTAATACTCAATGTGTTTGTCATATAAAATTCGCAGTTTTTAATGATTGAAAATGAGCTATAAGTTTATCGCTTGGTAAGTAACACATCCCTCCAAAACACGAAGTGGTAATGAGGGAGTTTAAACAATATTACTTTGCACTTTTTATCCTGTGATATAACATGGTGACACTATTAAAATGGTTTAAGGTAAAATTGGCACCGTCACTGGGACAGTACTTATCAATAAATCTTAATACACTCGAAAGGGTAATGGTAGGGTATTTATTGTTCACCTGGTGTGGTTGGGGCGTGGTCAGTGACCGTAAGGTGCGGTCCGCGAGGGTAGCCGCAGCGGCGGGAGGCGGGCCGTTGCTCGGCGCCTCCATCTCCGTCAGCAGGGCGTACGGCAGCGGGTAGCGCATACGCACGCCGCCGCATTCCACCTGAAATGCCGAGTACATACGGTATTTATACGGGCCCATTTACAATTTATATATTTTTTTTTATGTTAAATTTTAAATTCACTTAATAAACTGATAGATTAATGTCAGAAATCATACTGTTTTAAAATAAATTCTAATTTATTTGCGCTTTATCGTATACCAGTTTTTTACTTTTTATTAAATACTGACAAATGTGATATGAAACAACAGTTTTTGAAAATATTAAACTTGGCCAATCATTAGTTGGTTTGTTATAATCAATGCATCGATTATTAGCAAATATCGCTCTTCCCAGGTTTGGCGATTATGTATCAAATACATCTATAGTATAGAATCGTTCGGTGGGCACCTCGACGGCGCCGCAGCCGTGCTCTAGTGGGTACAGCTGCCGCCAGGCGTCGAGAAGACGTGCGGTGGCTGCGTCGCTATCGCTCCACTCGCGACCCGTCACGCGCCCCTCCAGCCCGAACGGAGCCAGGATCACTGTGGAACAGGATTATGCAACAGTTCATTAATGCTGGCTAGTATGATTTATATGGGGAAAGTAAACTAACAATAAAACTCTACTATATTGTTCCTGATTGTACTGTCCTTACGTGGAATGGACTATAGAAATAAGAGCAGCCTATCCCTACTGCTAAGCAGTAGTATGAAAACTATCGAGTTCTGGTTTAACAGAAACTATGGCAACGAGTACTTTCACATTTTAGTTTTCATAATGTTAACACATATAATGCCGTAGTGACATATGACTTAACTGTTATTTTTTTTTTTATTTCAAAATTTGTTCATTGATTGTTACCAAGTCTTATTACGTTTTTTTAATATTTATAAATATTTTACAGTAAAATAAATAAATAACGTCGTCAACTAATTTGGCTGACGCGACGCTACAGCCATAAAATTTCCTTTGGGGCAGCTTCAACCATATTTGTCAGCCATCTGTACTAAAAAAACGCGTGAATCCTGGCACTTGATTGTTGCCCTGTCGTCGCCTTTTTGGTATTATAGAGTCGCTGGTGGCGTGAAGTGCACGTGTGGGTATCAATGGTCAATTCAGAGTTTCGTTACTGATTAGGGTAGTTATTTTAACGTGAAAATGGACGGCGACTTAGATTACGAAATGTCACAGCTGGATTTATCAGTGTTTGAACAAGAATTAAACTCATTATCGAATAGAGATGCTCCTCCACCTATACTCGATATTGATATAGATAATACGGAATCAATACCACGGAGCAAAAGCAATCATCGATGGCAGATAATATCCGACAGCGAAGACGAATCGATTCCATTGTCGGCTGATTCAGGATCCATGCATTTATGCTTTGATCCATTGGGTAAGCAAACTAGTATTATTCTATATACTGAATGTCCAGGACTTAAGAAATTTACGTTGCGATCTAGCATGAGTTCAGCCGAGCCAGAAGATTTTTATTCATTGCTGTACCTAATGAATTCATAGCTGAGAAACAAATCGTTTTCTTCACAAATCTTGAACAAAAGTGCAACATAGTCATACAGAAGGCAAAAATGGACACCTACAGATTACCATGAAATAAAGCGTTTCTTTGGCGTTTTGGACGGGCTTAGTAAAACTACCTCAACTGTCTATGCATTGGTGCACTAATAAATGTTTCAGGGAACCATTTGTTAAATCTATTATAAGCCGAAATCACTTTGAAGTTGTTTTGAGGATGTTGCGTTTTGCTAATAATGAAAGGAATGGCGATAATAGACAGATTATTCAAAGTAAGACATTTGTTAGATATGCTGAATGATAATTTTAAATTTCATTACAAACCGAATGAAGAAGTATGTGTCGATGAAAGCCTATTTCCATTTAGTGGACGCGTTATATTTAGGCAATACAACAAAAATAAGCGTCACAAATATGGAATAAATCTTTTCAAACTGTGCTCAAACCTCGGATACACTGTAAAACTGCAGTTTATGACGCCAATGTGAACACTACACCAACTAATGTAGTTCTTGCTTTGTGCAAAGATTATCTAAATAAAGGACATACGGTTTATACCGACAACTGGTATACCAGCTCGATCTAGCACAGAAGCTGCTAGCAGAACATACACATCTCATAGGCACACTAAGAAATAACAGGCGAGGTCTACCACAAACAGTCGTACATTCCAAACTGAAAGCGGACGAATTTTCAAGTCAAGAAAATGGCGAAGGAATAACAGTTATGAAATGGAAGGACAAAAGAGACGTCTTGCTTCTATCTACCAAGTACTCCGTGAGTTTCAGAAGTCAGTAAAAAAGGAAAAGAAAAAATAAAACCGAAAATTATGGTTAATTATAACCATGCAAAATCAGCGGTTGATCTATTAGACGAAATGTCACCGTACACGACCCCTCTTCGCAAGACAATTAAATGGCCTAAGAGATTGGCGATGGAGCTATTAATGAACACAGCTGTTGTGAATTCTTATATATTGTATAAATTAACCACTAAGAAAAAAATCACAGTTGTTCAGTCCAGAAGCGCATTCGTTGAATAGTTGGTGCCCCCGTTAGGCCTAGATGACTAAAACATGAACTGAAGAAGAAGAAGAAGCAAGGACTGGTGTCTGTCTGTCGAAAATATTGTATATAAATGTTGTGAAGTAAGGTATCAGTGATTACAATTACCATTGGCGCGTTGCGAGGAGGCGCGCGGCTCGCGCAGGTCGCGTGCGCTCCGCGGGGCGGAGTCTCCGGCGGCTAGGCGCGCGAGCCGCTTGGCGGTGAGGGTGCGCACGGGCGGGTGCTGCCGTACATCCACCGAAGCGCACACCGTGCTCTCGCCGTGCAGGAAGAACGCAAACGAGAACGACAGGTGCCACGGGCTGCAACACAAATAATGCAAAACCTTAAACGACTTCATCAGATATTATTAAAAATGTGTAAAGGTTTGTTTTTAAATAACCGACATGGTTAAATCGATATGCTGATTAATTTTTAATTAAATGTATTTTGTAATTGTAGTGTTATTCGTATTTAAATTGTTTTATTAGTTGAATTGATTAAATGTCTAATATAATGTTTGAAGAGGAACGAAGTCGTACCTTAATTCTTGTCAGGTACAACACAGATATCTTCATTTATAATGTAGGAAGTAAACTCATGCATAGACATAAGTATGGCTTTGAAACAATTCATTGAAACTGGTTCAAATTGAACTTCCATTGATACGGTGTCATTAAAAACTTTAGCAAATATATCCACAGATAATTGTGTGAATCCCTCTACAGTCGCCCTCCCCCTCTCACCTCTTGCCGACGTCCTCTTCGTCGCCGTCGTAAGGTTGGACAAACCATTTTCCGAGTCGAACAAAGTCCCGCGATAATAGACACCTGTAATAAATGCAACAATTTCTATATTGATTGAGGAAAACCATACATACTATTAGAACATAACCTTATAGCGCATACAGAAAGTACAGAAACACAGTCATGACAACGAATGGCGCTGACGTCTTACGCGTTAATGTGACCATGAAACATACATAGTGAGGTATTTGCCCGGGTATAACACAATGCCGATAAAAATTAATCATCAGCCAATTATTCGTTGCCGTATAAAATAGCAGAAATATTGCAGATATCTTGCGCTTCGTTACGCACAAAGGTATCACGGTGAAGTGAACGGAGACCAGTTCCCTGGCTGTCTAGCTCAGATAGTAACAGTCGTACGCTTTCGTCAAAGTGCGCGCGGGCCTGGTAGATGTATAACATTAATTTGTGTGATGGTGACACATCAATTATTCATTGACATTCACATGGATAAACCACTATATATAATTGTTAGCGTAAGACTGAATTGAACGTTGTATGTAAAAATTCCCGTATTACGCATAAAATGCAGCGGCGCGAGCTCGACATCATTCCGATGGCAGCGCTACGGTGTCGTAATGCGGCCGTTGTATGCACATATCAATTAATATTACCATAGCGAATGTACGGCGAGGATAGGCTTCGCAGCGCGGTGGTCGTGTTGCAATCCGCGCGCACACACACACACACACACACACACACAACGACGGCTATTGAATCAAACAATTTGTAGATCGTAACATTTCTTTATAATTTAAGATAACACGTTAACAATAATGTAGCATGACTTAAATGAATTTAGTATGAAAAATAATATGGCGTATAAGCGATCTCTGCACAACTCACGGGACCCAAGCCAACTTCACCTGCTCGTGGTACACCCTGTTAATCAATAAACGAGGCTCTGGCTCCCATCAACCCGCATTGAGCCAGCGTGGTGGGAAATGGCTCGAATCCCCCAAAATGAACCCCTACAGAAGACGAGCCGCCCTAATACAGGAAGTAGGTGCCGGAAGCTACGTTGACTGCAGCGCAGGACGAATCGGTGTGGAAATTTTTGAGGGAGGCCTACATCCAGCAGTGGATGATGATGATGAATAATATTCTCATTTACAATAATGTTGATTAATTTGAAGTTGAACACATAATCAAGATGTTTACGAAGAAATTCTGTTTTCTTTGTTTTGTTACATGTATGTCTTGACTAATATGAAATAAAAATTTTAGTGTAGTAAACAAAACTGGTTTTTAGTTTTTAAATTGTTTTGAACTGGTGAAACAGAGTGAACTGTTTGCAGGGACCTGCATAGCGGATTTGGGTAGAGTATGCAAACCACACCCGAAATCTGACTTTATCTGTACTTAAAAACAAACTTACTAATTTAGCAATAGTCAAAGCATAGTAGCATACTTTATGAGTGAGTTGGCGGATTATTATTTACATTATGGTTTAGGGGAGCCATGGAATGTTATGCTCATTTGCCAGCATGGAGCGCATTCCTCTGAACGTTTGCAGAATGCATAGTTTAGCTCATCGTCCTATAGCACAGCGCGAACATACCTCGAGCAAAGCGTATCGATTACGTGGCGAATAATTTATAATTAATAAATGTGACTCGTGTTAATTGGGTTTGTGGAGCACGGCTAATGAAATCCGCAGCAAGCGATTTCGTACAAACAATCTATTTATATGTGATGGAGGCAGTTAGTTATTAAGAAGAATTAAGATTAATTAATATAGCGATGATGTAATCTTATTAAATAAATGCTTAAATAATGTCCAATTGTATATATAAAATTAATCTAAATAATTTTGTAATGTACACCGTAAAATTATATTTTTAACACCGTATGGCAACAAAGAGGTTCTGCTCCTACCTCTTTCATAAGAACAGCAAAGAATTGGAACAACTTGTCGGCGCCAAAGACGTGTCTTCAAGAAACTGTTGCTGTTACTAGATGAGTGCTGCTCTTTACCAGCACAAACCCCATTACTACTCAACAACGGGTAGGATTGTTATGAAGCAGTAACCTTTCTAATCGAAAAAAGTGTAACGGTAAGCAACGTATATTATATCAGACATATTTATATTAAATCTAGTTATCTCAGTAATTTTACTATCTAGAGCACACGTAAATGAAATGCGACACTATAGTGTACTAACATTATATTGTTAGTAAACTACTGTTTGGCAGTAGGAACAGACGCTGCAGCGCGATATCCGATAATGTAAACCTACCACCATTCATACAATAAAATATATATATATGTGTGTTTTATCTTTTACGTACAAAATATTGCAACATAATCACTTATAAAGTTTACAATGACCAACACATATGAGATATGTAATGTAGTAAGTCGAGTTGCACGTTACACTGTTCTTATGAGACAACCTTCGTACTGCACGCCCCTCCTTCAATAGAATCTACAAGGTCCTAGAGTTTCTAATGAGGCAATGCAAGGGTTATCAGAATTGCAAACATGTTTGTTTATCTAAATCCAAATAAAAACGTAATCATCAATTAGTTCAGATTAAAGCTCCCAATAAATAATTGTACTGGTGATAGACCTCTGTTACAGGAGACCAGACCTGTAACACCTGTTTCCATCGACATGCAGCAGTGTGCCAACATTACTGTGTTTCGATTTGAAAGGCGCTATAGCTAATGAAATTACTGAGGGTAGACTTAACTTATATCTCAAGGCTACTAGCACAATATGATGCAGTGTATATTATCCTAACTGGCGCCACGCCTTTATGAGCAGGTGAAACATTTACCGTCTGGTGAATCTCTGGTGAAAAGAGGTGTCGCTCGTCTCGTCGTTTCGTCGAATAAAATAAAACTATAAGTTTGGCGAGTATATGTTTTAATTTAATTTTATCAGTGCCAAAAACATTAAATGGCGTAGTTTACACTGCAACCTCGGTCAACCAACAAGGTGACACCGGATTAAGAGTCGGTGTAATTAACGAGTGGAAAATACTGAATCATGCGTAATTCGTTTTAACACGTCAATCGGTTAAAATTCAACAGGTTCGGTTTGCAAATACGAGTACTCGGGTTCGAGTCCGCGATGGGACTATTGACAAATTTTATTTTATTATCACATTTAACTGATATCATCATCATCGGCTCATAGACGTTCACTGCTGGACATAGGCCTCCTCCAATAATCTCCACATCGATCGGTTCTGTCCTGACCGCATCCAGCGATTTCCCGTCACCTATGTTAGTACGGATTCACTTGGTGGGGATTTGAGTCATTTTCCACCACGCTGACCTAATGCGGGTTGGCGGGAACCAGAACCTAGTTTATTGATTAGCAGGCTGCACTACGAGCAGGTGAGGTTCGTTTGGGTCTCGTGAGTTGTGCGAGACTCTTTACACCCCTAAGTGATATACCGATAACTGATATAAATTCACAATAAAATTTTATATAATACAATAATTCAAGGATGCTGACATCTCATGCCATGCTGACTGTATGTGGTGGTCTTTAGGGGAGGCCTATGTCCAGCAGTGGACGTCTATTGGCTGATGATAATGAAATCAAGGATGTTTTCAATCTATATATATATCTATAATATAATCAACTATAAAAGTTAGTTTAAACGTCTGCCATATCTAATAAAGTAGGTGTGTAATATGTGTTATTGATTTTTTACTGAGACGGAACTGAAATCTAAGCTAGAGTCTTGTTTTTTTGTTTATTTGACGAATCGACGAGACAATCAAGGCGAACACGTGATGGTAAGTGATAAGCTTGCCCATAACTTGGCGTTTGATACGATGATGTGCACTACATCACATTGCGCTCGTTGCTTCGAGATATAAGATGTGAAGTGTCGTTGCCCAAGTAACTTTAGCTACAACGCGCTTCAAATCGGAGCACAGTAGTATACGGCGGCAGAAATGAAGTGCATATATATTAAAGTTTTTGGTATAGTTTCAGATATTGTTAAAAACGATATTGTAATGAATTGTAATGACCGGCATATCTGTGGCGTCGGAATTGTTCCGCCGAACCAGAGACAGAAAGGACTGTACCACGCTGATCGCCAACCTTCACTAGTTGGAGAGGCGCTTTAAGATGGAGAAGAAGAAGAATGAATTGAAACAATCAGTAATGCGTTGCCGTAGCACGGGGGACGCGCGTGTCGTGAAGCGATCGCCCGGGGATCGCGCCGCGGTCGCACGGTGGCGATGCGATGCGCGCATTGTGTTTGACGCGCCGCCGGTCGTCGACCCGTTCGCGTTTCGTTCACAGCCGAGATTCCGCCCCCGTAATAGCTCCCACGTCGCTGCAACGCTTAAAAATGTAACAATTACTTCACTGCGCACCCGCGCCCCGTACACACACGCGCGCGCACGCACTTTACTGTAGAGCTAACACTACACCAGCAGCGTGCGCTTTATATACACAAATAAGCGCTGCATATCTTAGCTTCTTAAACCTATTCTAAAAATCATTCTGAATACCTGAAGAAACCATGTATTATTTTTAAATAGAGCAACGGACACTCAACAATCGCCTTTCAAACAAAAGTAAAATTTTTATAAAATTCGGTTCAGCCGTTTTGTAACTAAGACATCTCATATGGCACTGTCTGTAAATTTTCGCATTATATTTTTGACACTATTTAGGTCGGGTCTTTTTAGATTATTATATGATAATGAAATTTGTAATTACTTGTGTTATTTTTATGCGAAAGTTACAAGCTCTATAACAATAATCAAATTGTGAAGGGAGGATGCCATACAGTAACAAATTAGTTAGGAGCGTGGAGTAAATAAATCGATACGTCTCCGGAGAGCGTGACGTGCCGTGACGCTAGTACCACGACCGCGCCGAGATAAACTCGGAACAAATCCTTAAGCTGTTATACATACACCGTTACATGTAAAAGTATGTACGATCTGATTGCTTATCCATATAAATTCATACGAATCAATAACGTATAAAGTAAAACAACTTTGTTTTAATTATAAAAATTCCATGATATAATTCTGTTTACCTTTCGATGAGGTTATGCAAGGCCTTGAAGAGCAAGGAACGGCACTCGTACGACAGTCCACTCTCCCACGAGCCCTGGTCGCCTTCTGTAAACAAAGAGACAACCGGTTAGTAGATATAATTTTATTCGAAAATTAAAGAGAAATATTACACGTTTATATGTGATGAAATGGCAACGGTTTACGAATAGTTACAATGCTACTGCGTGCTTTTGGCAATTGTGAAAATTGATCAGCATCTATCATAGTGTCGTCTCCCGTGACTCAACCTAGTTATACTGTAACCGGAACCGGAACAGAGCGGTTGCGGATCTGCCGACCGCCGCGGCAAGGTCGAGACGACAATGAAACGGGCGCGGCGGCGGAACATCGGGGAAGTGACAACTCGCGAGCTGCACCGGCGGGAGGCGCCGCAAATAGCCGTTTGTTGCATTCGCAATCGGAAGATAAACTCGGCCTATCGCCGGCCTTAAATGTAAAAACAAAGCGGCGCGCGGCGCGGTGCGGTGCGGCGCGGCGCGACGTTGCCACTCCGCCGGCGGCGCCGTCTCTGTCGCACGCACTCTGACGTCACGCGGTCGCTCGCCGCGCACGTGCTTGTGTTTGTGGACGCGCGCGCCGCGACACACAAGCGAGCGCGCCGCACCGCGCCGCAGCGCGCCGCGCCGGCCCGCCCGCCCGCTAACACTTTAATTGACATTGAATTTTCCACCTTAGACTGTCGCCAATAGAGTGCGGCGAGTGTATATTTCCGTTGACGAGGCGCTAATGTGCGCGCGCCGACCGCTTTGTTGACTCCGCGGCGGAACTAAGCGAAACTCCAACTCCAACCAAGTGCGAACCCGTTTTATGTAAGTGATTTGTTGTTGTCGACACGGAAATCACTTCTAGCGTTAAGTAGTAAACACATTAGAATAAACACAAAACAACATTTAGCGCTTGCATCCGGCGTGCTGGAGCATTTCCAAGAGTGCATCCTTGACATTCGTGCTCCAGGTGTTCGCGTCATTTTCCTTCAGCGAACTAGTTTTTCCAGTGCGTGGCATAGGTTATAACAAAGATGATTTAACTTCATCGGAATGATAAAATCAAGCCAAGTTGTACTAACCGTGGCAACTCGCTGCTGCCCTTTGTTTTTATCGCACGTAGTACAAGCGGAGTGTCGTACTTACAAGCGGAGTGTTTTTGTATCACGTTCAAGATAAGAAAAGGCCTCGCATTTAAACATATTAATTGTACGTATTCCTTTCTATCTATTAAAACTCAATCAAATAATTACTTCCATTCCAAAAAATTACAGAAGAAAAGTAATATGGATTAAATATACATTATATTAAGTTGTTTTATAATATAGGAATAGTAAACAAAATAGGTTTTATTTATCAATTAACATTTCAAAAAAATTAACGCTTCTGGTCAATTTTAACATATATTAATAGCAACCGAGCATGCGCAGGACCTTTCGAAACAAAAACATGCTCAAACGCGGTCTTAGGACATTCCTGATTTCGAATAGCATCGGGTAAACACGAAGATGACTATAGGATACAGTAGTGCCGATGTAACCCAGTGACGTGCGCCGATACCGGTTGCGGCGCGTACCGGTACCGGTACCGGTGCCGGTGGGGGTGGCGGTGGGTGTGGGGATGTCGGTGTCGGTGGCGCGCTGCAATTATTGTCGCGCTCGGTTCGGCAGCGGTAGCGCGGTGGAGCGGTGGTGGAGCGACGGCGGCGGCGGCGGAGGTGGCGGCGCAGCTCTCAAGGCCGCGGGCGAACGGTACGCGTACCGTACTCCTATATCGGTACCGATGTGCGCGCGGTCACGACTGCAGCTCGCCTCTCGGCTGGGTACCGCTGCGCGGACTCGCCGTTTGATCAATGGATCCCACCTACTTCTATTCAACGATTGTGTATTTTACTTATAGACGATCTATCACGAACCGATTAATAGACGGATGTCAAATACTACGTTTTACTACTATTCTGACCGTAATATATTAGATTTGAAATTTACACTTGAAATATGTCAGAAATATACCCCGCCCGGCGGCCACACGCTGCTTTCTTTTCCGAGCCTTTTCCCGTTATTACCACCTCCGCAACCCCTTTTGGGAGTAACGTTTCTTAAAATCTGTTCTTAGAAGACATACCAGGCAAAAGGAATATTGCTACCAAATTTCAAGTTTCTAGGCCTTATGGTTACCAGACGTATAGTAACAGTGATGCATGTATACATAGGTGGAAATCTATACCAAGAGACTTGAAATTCGGTAGGAAGATTCCTTATGCCAAATATAGGTCAGCTGAGAACGGATTTTACAAAATTCCTTCCCTGAAGGGAGTTGCAGTGATGTTGTGGCTAGCAAAGTGGGCGGGGAACATCTAGTATTTTATATCTTTAGTTATACAAACAGCGCCAAACCTGATCGCGTATCAGGCGAACAGTATTATCATACTTATCCAATCTTAATGATATTAAAACGCGATATGAAATAATCAAATTTGATTTAACACGATCTTGTTGACATTTTAAATGTTGAGGTAATGTAATAATCCAGGAAGTTATGAACTATTCTGATGGTAGAATAATGAAAACATAATTAACATACTGGTACCGGAAAGTTTTTGTAGTTTTACTTACACTAACGCTACATTTCTATGTATTTTATTCTTAAAGTAATACATATTTGGATATGACTAGCCATTTTTAATAACATCTTTATCTATACATATGAATAAGATGTTTGCATCTATGGAGACTAATCACCACATCTTTGGAATCGTACGGCATACAGACTTCGATATTTGGTAGGAATTTTTTTCCTTAATAGGTCAGCTAAGAACTGATTTTATAAAATTGCTTCCCCGAAGAGGGTTGCGGCGGTATTGCGGTTAGCAAAACGGGCGGGGGACAACTAGATATTATCATTACACAGCCAGCGAATTCAATGTTGCCTCGTAGGTATTCGTTCATAGAGTCAACTTTTGTTTACCACGATGATCAAATGTGGGTTGTTTTTTTTTATTACACTAAAACTTAATAGTCAGACACTAAATTTTAGACTGGTGGTCGGTTTCTGTTGTGCACCGGAGACCGTTTTGGTGCCTACAACCGCAGCGTCTATTTCTGTCGCCATACAGTAAGTATGCATACATCACTGTGTTCTTGTTTGAAAGACGCTATAGGTAGTGATATTACTGGGGTAACGAGACATCTTATGTCTCAAGTCGACGAGCGCAATGTGGTGCTGTGTACGTGTATATCATCGTAACTACTAGAGCGCCGCGTTGTTATGAGCAGGCGTATCAGTTACCATCAGGTGAACGTCTTGCTCGTCTAGTCGCTTCGTTGAATAACAAAAAATGACCTGTTATATTATTGAAGTAACTTGCCGCAGACCAACTTGTCTCACGCCAATCGAAGCTAATGTGATATTATTGTTAGATTCTGTTGTTTGAAATACTTCACAGTTGTGTAAATAAACACAATGTACATTCCGGTGTTGAAACAACGGTCGGTTCGTTTGTTGGTGGTGGGTGGTAACAAACGGTGCATCCTCGGCGTGCATGAGGTTCAAGGTCGTGCTGGTTACCGTGCGGGGTAGGGGTGTGTTGAAGGGGGCAGGGTGCATATGATCGTGATGGTGGTGGTGGGGGCAGGGATCGATATCGGCTGGCGCGCGCCGCCCAACGGTAACCCAGTCTACTCTTATCAAACGTCTAAGATTGTTGATCCAAACAGTTACACTTGGTTGTTATAATAGAGCTGGATACTATTAAATAAATTATAATAGTCAATACGGATGAATGCAAAGCATTGCAAAATTTATTTCCTTATTTCAATAGTATATAAATAATAACTATTAATTGTTAATAATGACTAATTAAAATTACTATTTTCTTCTTACCGACAGTGTCTAAATAAAGATTTAGTATTCAATGCTTTTTATTACACTTTTTCTTCCTAAGGTCCGATTCTGGTCTCCGACTAGCGAAGGTTGGCGTTTAGTTCACCATGTTTCGCTCGGTCTCTCGAGAGGCGGAACAGTTGGGCGGCACTCGCGATCCCCGTCCAGTCTCTGGTGTTACGCAGCCACGGTTTCCTCCGACGACCGACACTCGTTTTACCCGCCACTTTGCCCATCAAGACGGGATGAAGCAGTTCGTATCCATCGCACGTGGTCAAGATATGATACTTTTATCGTTTTGAAGTACACTAATTTTCTTTAAGAAATACTTCTAGGTAAACCAACTATGCTTATAAAAAATAAAGGTATTATAAAAATCATCATCATCATCATTATCAGCTGATAGACGTCCACTGGTGGACATAGGCCTCCCCAAAAAATCTCCACATCGATCGACCCCGCGCTGCCCGCATACAGCTGCTTCCCGCAACCTTCACTAGATCGTCAGACCACCTGGTAGGGGGCCTACTAACACTACGTCTTCCTGTACGCGGTCGCCATTCGAGGACCTTAGTACCCCATCGACTGTCAGTCCTACGAGCGATGTGTCCTGCCCATTGTCACTATAGTTATCGACTGAAGTACTCTTTATAAATCTTTCACTAATTGTGAATCCTTTTACTTTAACAGCTACTAGAACAGACCCTTTTTATTGTTTATTCGTAAGTAATTATAACCTTTTATTTTACATCTTCTTAAAAGGTACCTTGGTTCTGGGGGAAGACTAGGTTATGTGGAGTTTCTGCTTACTAAAACCCCCTCGGTGGTCTCCCTCAGTACATTATGAGGGGCATCGGGATCTCCTATGGAACGCACCGGTGCTCCCCTGCGCTGTAGCTAAAACATCTCACGGAAAGGCGAAGCCCTCATAACCACCCACGCTATGCTACGGCCCATAACAATCCACCATGCATTTTCCGTCCTCTTAAGGCTCGCTTATTTAGCTCTGAGGGCTCCCAGCCTCAAAGCCCACGAACCCGAGGACGCCTTTAGTCGCCTTGTACGACAGGCAGGGAATACCTTAGCCGTATTCTTAACAGCCCGAGAGTACAAGGCTGACGGTGGTACCCACCTAGACTGTCTCAGGCAGCAGACTTTTCACTAGTGAATTGTATTGTATAATTATGTTACATGTAGTCACTACTTAGTATATTATTACTGTTTGCTCTTATATTCTAGCAAGTAAATGAACGTGAACGATTAAATGTCGGACAGCGCGTCAACATCAACGGGCACGAATGTTGTATAACGAGCGACTAAACTTGGCTTGCGGTGTGTTGTTGTGTGTTTGTGTGATGCGGCAGTAAACATGAGGTTTAACGATTAGCTAATGGATTGCCGAGATTCATTACGCCCCATGCGGCGACATTGTGAACGCGGGTACTTACTCTCTTGGCTTTATGGCATACGTTTATCGCTTTCGCCGCATTCTTGCAGAAATTCAACACAAATGTTATCAATGCCTAATTTTAAAATTTTATTTATTTAATGTATATATAACAACAATACTTCACGAAAACTCGAATAAGTACTGCAAAGAAATTCATCTGGAATTATTGACGGTATCAAAATGAATGCTATTTTTAAATACTACTGATTTTGAAAACTATTTCTTCAAAAAAAAAAAAAGAAGAACAAAATTATAATATCGGACCACCTTGTAAAGTTAAACACGGTCACGAGTATGACCTTTTAGAGCATTTTTTTATCAAAAAAAAATTTTAACAAGAGTATCATTGATATGTCGAAAATGTCATTTGTTTATATTATTGTTAAAATATCCAGTGCTAAGCAGTTCCAGCAATTCCACCATATTATAAAATATTTTCTTAAATCCGCGAAAATCTACAATTTGTATAAATTGTTACTTGACTATCGTCGAGTAAAATCTGCGTTACGGTAAACGTTTAATACGGTTAAGACAATGTTGAAAAAGAAAGATAAGCTGCAATTAAGCTATAATTCTTATCCACTGTTGACCGTGAGTTTCTACCATTTCTATCACCAAAAACAATTCTATAAATGGTAGGAAAATTCGTAAATAACCTTCATATGGTGACCGACCCTGTCCACCTCCTTTACTATAGAGTATATACACGTCAACCTCCAGTTAAAAGCGTCTCCAATCATTAAGAATACAAATGAGATTATAAGGAAAACTATTACGGACGACAACATAATAAACGTGTGGTCCTTGATGCAGTAACTAGTGCACTACTTGCGTTACACATGCAAACTATTAAACTGATCGCACAATGCTCCTTGCAGAACGCATCTTGTATCTTAAAAGAATTATAACGATAATTATCATACTACCAACTTTTTTTTTTTACTATTCACATGATTGAAGTGACGCGTCTGTTCATAAAAACGTGGCGCTAGTAAAAATGATATGCACAGCGCCCCAATGTGATCTATGCCTAAACACATTATATGTTAAGTTTACTACCTCAATAATTTCACTAGTTTCCCTCTTCAAACAGGGAACAGTAATGTTTTCACAGTACTGTTTGAAAATAGAAATAGCAGCTGCGTTCTAGACGGTCCCCGGCTATAGATTACAATCCAGAAAAGATAATCGCAAATTATTAATCTCGATACACTTCAACATTTATCATCATCATCAGCCGATAGACGTCCACTCCCGGACATAGACCTCCCTCAAAGATTTCCACATCGATCGGTCCCGTAGCTCGCCTCCAGAGGGTTACCGCAGTTCTCACCAGATAGTCGGTTCACCTTGTGGGAGGCCTCCCAACACTACGTCTTCCGGTACGCGGGCGCCACTTGAGGACCTTACTCTATCGGCCGTCAGTCTATCGAGCAATGTGAATGTGCCCTGCCCTCTGCCATTTAAATCTAGCAATCTTTTGGGCTACGTCAGTGACTTTAGTTCTTCTGCGGTTTTCCACATTTCTGATTCGATCGCTCAGAGTAGCTCCGAGCACAGCTATCCTCATCGCCCTTTGGGTGACTTTGAGCCTTTTTTATAAGGGGCCGCGACTCGGTTCAGTTGTCAAAACTATCTGCAGGCACTGCGGCATCTGAGACTACACTCAATACACTTATACGACGGTTTCAAGTTGAAGGTGAAAGTATTAAGTAATTGTTTTGCTTGCTATCATAAAATAACATTTTCGCTGTGAAACTTACGAAAGAATTCTTCGTTGCTGATACGTAATAGGAAGTAGTCATAAAACGGCAGTAGTTTATAATAATTTAGTAATACCTAATATAATATTAAAAACCGTTTTTAAATTCGTATTGTTCTTGACTGTACGAACTCTCTTAAAGTATGTACATGGGTGTACATTAGAAATCAATTCATGTTGGAACCAAAGAAAGTACTTAAAGTTGTGTCTGATCAATGAATTCCTTATACAAGTTCTTCGAGAAAAATCTATAAACTAGATGGAATGTTTTTAAAAATTTATTAAGTTACGAATAAGTATAGTAGCTGTTCTCCAGCGGCTTTGCTAGCCGTAATATAGAATTAGACTTGAACTTTGTCTGAAACATTCGTTGAGAGCAACCGTAAATGATTCTCTATAGTAACTGTATAAATATACGAAATGAAGGTGTTTATAAAAGTTAATTAAAAATAAAATGATGAAAGATCAATGAAATTCAGAAAATAAATAGCCTACAACCATCTACCAATCATTCTGCGTTTAATGGTAATAGTCTCATGTCGATACGTCCACGAGTTTTCGCGTCATTGGTGAACAAATAAAAGAGTTTTCATTATACAGAGTGAAAAGGAATAGGTGTAAAAGATCTGGAGGGGCTAAAGTATAGCTCGTGTCCTATCTATCTATGTATGGAATACCGCATACAAAAACAATGGTTGTGAAGTTTATAATTTTTTAAATATTTTTCTAAAAATTCTCGATTTTCTAGAATTGGATTGGCCGAGGTGGATCAGCACCGCGACCCGCAAGGTGTCTTGATTTAACACCTTGCGATTATTACTTATGGGGTCACATGAAATCTTTAGTGTACACAACACCGATTAACTCGTTAGAAGATTTGAAGTCTCGCATCATAGTCGCTGCTGACAAAATAAGAGAAAAGTTCACAGGGCGAGTCACTCGATCTGACTTAAGAAAAAGGCTTCGTGCTTGTATCAGGAACCGTAGCCGTCAGTTTGAGCAAAATTTAAATTAATTGTTACTTTAAACTTTTACTCTGAACTCAATATCTAAAACGACAACAATAAGCTCGCACGTGTTACAACAAAAACAAAAGGGCCAAAGTAAGGGCCGGCGCGGCGTCTACTTTTATGAGTTTCTACAGTTTGATATTTCATAGTACTTGGTTTTAATGCAAGTGTTTTTTTTCTAAATTTTAGAAACTATGTACTTTCTTGTACCTTGTCTAATAGGCATTAGAGTCAGGTACTTATTTGTGTGTTTTATACGTGTTTTTTATAAATAAAATTTTATTTTAAGATTAAATAAAAATGTAAGTATGACGCCTTATTTTTTACTGTCACGATTTTCAAATAAACAAATTTTAGGCTTTAAGTGATGATTATTAATTTAATTTAATAAAACAATGATTAAACAATAATTATTACATTAAAATTTTTTGAAAAATATTTAAATAATTAATAACTCCAGAACCATTGTTTTTGGATTGGATTTTCCATACATAGATAAAGTACGAGCTATATTTTAGCCCCTTCAGATCTTTTACACCTATTACCTTTCACCCCTTTATACAGTTAGATATTGTTAAAATTATATAGGTCGCGCCGACCAACTATGATATTCTTCCACATAGTAATTGTAGACCAAAGTGTAGTTTCAAAGACAAAACACAGCACGCAAAGTAAGCACGCCACAGTGTTTACAAGCGGCGCGGCCGCCGCCCTCCCTGTGGACCCTCCGCAACCTTATTAAATAATAACCGACTTTATCTACACAAATGTAAACATAACAGTAATGATTATCACACGTATCAATCACGTATATACGTAATGAGTGACAAAAATATATTACAAACAGGATGACGACATATATATATATATATATATATATATATATATATATATATAAGGTCTAGATATAGTTTACCTGCTACATCTGACCGCAACTACTCTAATGCTGTTAGATCTTTGTTCCCGGAGACTGTCTAGGTGAGCACCACCGCGGCTATTTCGGCCGCTAAACAGTACTGTGAAAAAACATTATTGTGTTCCGGTTTGAAGAGCGTTGTAGCTACTTTAAGTACTGGGATAACAAGAGTCGGCTTCTTCTGTTGCAGGCGACGAACACAATCTGGTGCTGTGTATATCATCCTAACAAGCGCCACGATACCATATAGGCTATCGTATCACTTACCATCAGGTGAATGTTCGCGTTTCGTAAAATAAAAAAAAATATAATTATTTTTATAACATTTTAGGAGTAATAAAGTTATAAATTATTGGATGCTAACAAAACGTGACTGATTGGTGTGGAGATCTTTGGAAGGCTATCGGCTGATGATTATGATAACCAAATATGTTATTTTGAGACATACGTATTTTTTATTAATTTTAAGCGACGAAACGAGCGAGACCCTCGCATGATGGTGATTAATAACACCTGCACATAACATGGCGCTAGTTATATTGTTATACAATGCATTACGTTCTGATCGTCGCCGTGAGACATAAGATATTGAGTCGCAGTACTTCAGTAATTACACTAGCTACAGCCCCCATCAAACCGGAACACAGTGACGTTTGCACAGTGTTTATCGGCAGAAATAGGAGCTATGATGGTACCTACCTAGACGGTCTCCAGCAATGAATAATTACCACCTTGCACAGTGCTATGTTGTACAGTAAATGATAAATATTTTGATTTATGTTATGTAGAGGTGTTTTAACATTTTGATTATATAATTTCATAATATTAATATCATAGATTTCTTCGAGAGGATTATGTTTAAGTGGGACATGTAACTCCGCAGCCGGTAGGTACGGTGGCGGTGGAGTAGCGGTCTCGTCGCGCGGACGCCTTGAGTTTGTGACCAAACCGGTATCGGGCGCATACGCAGCGCACTATTACAAACACTCCGCGAACAAACCAGATCTATTATACATTGTTATTGTGTTACGCGTGTACACTGGCCGCAGAGATTTTACTTACACGATGATATATCGCTAACATTACAAAGAGTATGTTACATTATAAAATTCTAAGCAAAACAATGGAAAAAAAAAATTAACCATCGACGTCGAAATCGAAATACATGAAGTAGATATAAACTACGTCCTATGAATGTCATCTTTTAAAAGATTTTAATATCTGTTACATATAATAAAAGAAACGTTGATTTTTCTTTCAATCTATCATTACACACGACAATTATAATAACCCTATACGGTAGAGCATAAGGTAAAGATCGTAATTAATTAATTAATTAATTGACTATTAATAGTTGTTCTACAATTGTTAATTACGATATATTAACAATTAACGCTTATTTCCGCAGATCTGTTACGAACTATTTTGCAGAACGATTAAATGTGAAAGCCACGTAGACAAAGTTAAAAAGTTATTCTTCATCTTAAAGTGCCTCTTCAACTAGTGAAGGTTGGCGATCGGCGTGGTACAGTACAGTCCATTCTGTCTTTGGTTCGGCGGAACGATTCGGACGCACCAGATATGCCACTACATTCAATATAAGAAGTTATAATAGGGTTAAATAGATAACAACTCATAGTTCTCATTCTTATTAATGTCTAATAAGGTGGATATTGCATTCCAAGTGATGGGCAGAGCATTATACTTTAATAAAAAAATCGCTATGTTAATTGAAGTTAAAAAAAATTTATGCGCGCTCCGGATGTTATAAATGCTAAGTGCAAGCTAAATGCCATCGCTGAGCGGAAGGAGACCCTGTCGCCCCCACGATAATGATTGCTATTCAAGATCGTATCGAACGCGTGGAAATCTGTCAATTCGCGCGCGCCCTCCGGCGACGAGGTTTCCCGCTCGGAGACGCTGGCAGCGTCCCCCCTCCTGCACGCCCACGTGTACGTGACGTCATGCGCGCCGCCCCCCACCGCCGCTGCCACCGCCACCACCGCCACCGCCGACGTCACGCCTCGCCCGCGAGCCGCGCTGGAGCACCCCCCACGCGACCCGCACTTACAAGCGTACGTATACACCATTACGTGTTATTACACAATATTCGTACTCGTAGCTTTTAAAGGTTGTCGTGGGATGGGATTATTTTTGTCTACTATTCCCCAGGTAATAAACGATATGCGTTCGTTAGATTAAAACGGGGGCCGAATAGGATTCTTTGAGTTATGAGTAATCAAACTTTGTACTGTTGTGCGTACAAACTACAAAAAAAAAATGAACAAGCAATTCCTTAATAGTACTATTTGTTGTAAATAATAACATGTAAAATAAGCTCGAAACTATTTAAGTTGTAAAGTTTAAAATTAACCATTAAATTATTACATGTGCGTAGCAAACATGGAATTTTAAACATGTATGTTAATTGAAGTTCTAAGTGGACTGTATGGTTGAAGTGGGCAATTGGAAGGCTGAAACTAAGGTTTTGAAAGGTCTGTAAGTTGGTGCTGTGGTGCATTACAACAGGGGCGTCGTGGCTGCGGGGGGTGAGGCGCTGGGGTGGCGTACGGCGGGCGGCAGGCGGAGAGCTGTGGGCGGCCGGCCGAGCATCTGCGCGGTGGCGCCTCGCAGCTGCTCACGCCGACCCACCCTCCGGCCGCATTGTTACCATCGTGTACGGCTTAATCATTATATGGAGACAAGTAGCTGGGGAAAGCATGGGGACGCAAGACACCAGTACACACGCACCGTCAATATAAAGAAACAAATCGATATATATAAATTGTACTCCTAGTTAAAGAATTCCAGACAAGCCTTGGTAGCGTTTCTCGGGTTAGTATCGCTGGTAGTAACGTAGTAATGGACTAACACCACATACACTGCGCTAAATCAATATATTATCATCATGAGCCGACATCGGCCACTGCTGGACATAGGCCTTTCCTAAAGATCCCCACCTCGATCGGTCCTGCGCTGACCGCATCGCGGGAACCAGGGGTCGTCGTTTGTAGGGGTTCATACGGGGGACTTGGGTAATTTCCTACCGCGCTAGCCCAATTGCTGGTTGGCGGGAGCCAGAGCCTCGTTTGTTGATTAGCAGGGTGCACCACGATCAGATGAGGTTGGCTTAGGTCCCCTGAATTGTTGCGCGGAACCCCTTACACCAATATATACTTGATAGCAAAATTAACCATGGGAAAAACACCGATACGTTACAACAAACTGCAATCGAATCGCCATTTCGTGTTTAATTGGTACAATAACGCGTTACTCAATAAAGCTTTGCAATAACCAACAACAAAACTACCGAATGGTATGTAAACAGGCGTGAAGTGAGAGAACAGTGTTAGCGGTGAGAGACCTCCACTCCACGGCGGCTGCTGTGACGTAGCGGGCAGCGGGGGCCCCCATTAACAGTTTCATTCAATCGAACCGTTTGATCCGTACATGAGTATTTTCGATGATCAATGAGAGTGTAAATCTAAACACTATTATAAATATGTGTTACACCTCACCTCAGAAATGGGATATTTTTTTAAGTCTAGAATCAAGAACTTGTATTCATCGAGACTTGCTACTACTACTAGAAGAAGAAGAAATATCTATTGACACATCAAATCTTTATAGTTTGAGATAATGTTTTAGAAGTTTAGTATTAAGGTGTACAGGTTGGCAACACTTGTTTCAACTTCGTTCAGCTGTCGACCGTTTCAATAACCACTAAGCTGGATATTCTGGTCCGTGTTTTTCTGATTGTTAGTTTAATTCACCGAGACCTTTTTTAATCTATTTTCGCGCGGTTATTTTTTCGTATTAAAAGTGAAACAATGCAACATGTGAATGTGAAACAGTTTTATTACGGAGTTCACATAGAATGCACGTTACAGGTACGTGAGTCTGCTCGTAGTTTTGCTTATTGTTATCAAGTGGATTCCGCGGGCGAGCTTCACCGTTACGAGCCGTGGGGCACAGCGTCTGCGCGGCCAGCTCCTTTCCCACGGCCTCGCCGTATAGTTCCACTTAAATCTCAAGCGCGGTGTACACTGAGGGTGAGAAGTCGCGTCGTCGTCGCGCCGCCGTCGGATGGCGCGCAGTGTACGGCTGCCGCCGGTGACGTAGCGGTGTGATGATGCTGAGGTCACGTCGCGGTGCGCCGCTACCGCCGCATCATTAACCGTGTAGCTTAATGCGACTAGTATTATGTAGAGTGCGTGCAGTACGTAAGCGGGTTTACATCCTATTGCGGTGGAGAATCCCTATACGTTCAAGATCGTATCATCAACGTCTTCTACACAGAATTTTGATTTTTGCTTAACAAGAATGTTATCTTTATTGAAGGATTGATTTAATTTCGATATTTTGTTTGATAATTGAATAACATTTGGATGGATATACAGTTTCTTGGTTCACCACAATAAGAAGTAGTTCTGTTTTCAGATTTAGTATCGAGGTGGGCTTAAGAAAATGTAAAAACTTTTAATAATAGGTTATGTGTAAATGGCGCATTCGCGGAGTGGTGGCAGTAGACCTCCACAACATGAAAAACAAGCGCACTCATCCCTGCCCACTCATAACTAATTAAACAGTTACGGGTTGTTCAGATTTATTTGGTTTAAAGTATACACTTAAAAACGTTTAAAAATCAGGTTTAGAGAAAAATTGGAAAAGAAATGCAGGTGCGTTAATATAAAATTTTCACAACCACCGGCAGAAGTCTTTAACATTGGATTTTTTTTCACAAACTACGAGTGCACAAGCGCTTCTGTACAAATTTTTTAAGCCTTTTTTTTTGTCTTCATCAGCTAGGAGAGATGATTTAAATGTTTTTTACACATCCAAAATCTAGTACAAATGTATAAGAGAACTTCACAGTACTGGGCGTTTCATATATTTTTTTTTATTTAGAACACCACGTAAACTTTCTTCTGGCCCAACATACGCTTTAAGTTGTATTTAGCTCTCCATATGCTGCGGTAACTGTTTGTCGTCAGGCCACGATATCAATTGACCGTCTTATTATCAGTTAACATCATACATAACAAACAGTAGACTTAAGTGGTAGTGGGCAGGGTACATTGCTCGAAGGACAGACGGCCGATGGTGCAGTAGGGTACCGTACCGGTAGACGTAGTGTTGGGAGGCCTCCGACAAGGTGGACCGACGACCTGGTGAGAATCGCGGGAACCCATTGGATGTGAGAAACGCGTGCCCGATCGATGTGGACATCTTTGGAGAAGGCCTATGTCTAGCAGTGGACGTCTATCGGCAGATGATGATCATACATAAAGATTTATTTGTTAATTTTTTTAAGTGTCGGAAAATATACTATTTTTTTTTTTCAAAAACACTAAAGGAGCGATATTTTTAAGCGTAAGTCTACTAGGATTATTTTAAAGTCGTTATACAGACGGATCATTTTTAAAATAGTTACATAACGGTGATACTGTGTCGGTCGAGATAGCAGAAACGGTAGTATTATATCATAACGTCATGCTAATACAGTACGATCGGCGAAGTAGTTGGGGCACTTGGTGCGATCTCGGCGGACGGAAAGTGCCGCAGCTTCTATCTCGCCACGTCATAAACAGATCGTCGCCGGTGAGATAATGTTTGGATAAGATAGCGCCGTCAAAACACATGCCGGGCTTACGTGGAACGCGTAAGTTTAAAATAAATAACTACGAAGAGCAATGTTAAGGGGAAACGAATTTTGTACGTTTACATAAATTCTAAACTAAAGTGAACAAAGTGAGTACTTATTTAGTTCATCTATTTATATAACATACGGTACGGTACTTAAGTAGTGTACGAGGCGGCAACACTGTCCGCACTCGTAATTCTTCATACAATCATTTACATTTCTAAATACTTAAATATGTTTTGTAATAATGAAAATGTATTAATATATTATCACTACATCCCTGGTGGAGTAACTTTGATCTTAAGCGAAAATAAAACGATCACTTTTAAGTACTCACCATAAAATTACAAAATTTAACGAAATATAATATACAACTCTAAATGAACATTTACTGATGATTTAAAACTGCTGGTCACTACCGTTAGGTAATTTTTTTATTATTTTTTTTAAACAAAAAAAAATATATATAAAATACATCAAGAATTACCAGAAAACTAGTAAGGGTTATCTGGATAATACAGAGCCAGCAGTTTTAAATTAACTTGGCACAAACCCTTGGTTATATGTGCCGACTGCATGGTATTAACATTGTTAACGTAATAATTGTGCGTGTGTACGTATGTGTGTATTTAGTGGGACGACATCGACATTGGATCAGTGGGGTCGCGGTGGTTTAGCGGCGGACGGCGGCGGGCGCCGGGCGTGCGGGTGTGCGGGAGTGCAGGCCGCGGGGCGCGACGGCCGGGGGTCAACGACTGCGTGCAACACCGGAGCGCAGACCATCTGGCCCGCTCTCGCACCGTCACCGCGCCTATACCGGCCGGTGTAGCGCCGGCCCGGCCCGCACCGGTCCGCGCCGATCCTAATCACCGAATGCCTCCGTTAAACGGGCGAAAACCATCTATTTACTCCATGCTCTACTTTAACACAAATATTTTATCGTTTTGAATGAATTAAGCTTCTTTTTCTTCACAACTATCCGCGTACGCGTGCTTTAAATATTTCACAAATCATTATCTGTCAAGCGTCATTGTAACATAAAGTTTTATTGCTACATCTATTGAGGCGCCGTTTTATTGCTCATAAATCTGTTACAAAAACGATTTAATTGGAATATATATGAGCAATTGGGCAGGGTTTACTGCTTAATGTAAATAATCGTCGTAATGTAAGCTGCGCCGACATACGAGGAGGGGAGCTGCAACAAAAAGGCTCGCCAGGAATGTGTGAGCGACGGGCGGCGCACGCGCTCCGTGTCCGTTTATCGCCCGCTATTCAAAACGCTCTCCGATTCCGAGAATACGTAGAAATTGAAACGGTCAATTTGCAAAGTCGTTTCCAAACATCGGGCCGTTTGAACAGTACGATGTTATTTTAATCAGCGAGAGCGGACATCAGCTCAATTCGATATAGTCGGCGAGACAATGAGGACCGATCGACTAGCGCTTTGCGTGCCCTTGGGCGCAACGCTGGTATGTCAGTGCAGGGACATGTGCGGCGTGGATCAGGTGTCGCATTGACCGCGGTCAAACCAGTCGCTGTCGCGCCGCTACCACTCCCCCTGCCCTTCCTCGCCACTCACACCACACAAGCCACCCGCAGAGAAAGTAAAAGCTAATACTTTTCGATGCTTAACATCATTTTAATGCAAAACATTGTACTCACTAGAGCGCCCGAATTGAATTTAAACCGAGTAGAGCGCGATCCAGTAAAGATATAACAAGCGCCGTGCGGAGCGAGAACAATGTGAAGCGAACAAAAAAAAACTATGTTTAGAAACCGGTCGCTAACGGGAAACGAGACATCCCTTGCAGCGGCAACAGAAAAAAGGAACAATGTGTAATTATACCACAAAACAGTCTACTGTGTGGTAAAGGAGTCGTGGAGATTTTTAGACCATCACGGGAGTAATAAAAATGCAAGTTATTGATGTTCTAATAATTAATAATGTATGTCAAGATCGTAGCGAGTGGAGAGAGGTGGTCTCTGCCTACCCCACTGGGAACGAGGCGTGATATATATGTATGTAATAATATATTATTAATATTTAATGCCGTTATAACTGTAAGTTATACCATACGCATTTACTGCATTTATATTGTTGTTTGTTGGTCATTAGTCAATAAATATTCTATTTTTCGTCCTAAGCCTTTATAACGCGTGAAAAATATTTCTCTCCCGCAAAATACTGTGGTAATCGGCATAATGGGTAGCTATGTGTGTTGTATTGTCGCCGCCCTCAGATCCCTCTCAAGCGGACCGGTAATTAGGAACCCCTGCGATGTGACACCCGTCTAGACGTATTCCGGTTTCCTTGCAGGCTAGAGAAATTAGAAGAGCGTGCCCTGACGAGGCTTTTAGTAAGATTATTTCTAATTTCGACAGCCATGAATGCACTGTACGATCAAAGGGCGAAGTATTCAAAATAAAAAATAAACACAATTTTCTATTCATTTCTAAACACTCTTATTACAAAAATACATTAATTTTCCACAATAGTCATAATTACGATCCTGAATGAAATACTTGCATTTGGCACCAGTTCAAAGATGGCACTGGAATAAGACGTACGGTGTGTCAGCTCTGTTTATTTCTTTAAAACAAATACGGGAGAGGCGTTTACGTATGTTTTAGCGGTCTCCTTTTATACTTCTGAGTGGATCTTCTGGGAAACAACGAGCTGTGTTTCATCGCTGTCAAAATATTCCTTTAGAGATTTTCTTCGGAAAAGTTAGGGATTCGAATTATGAAGGAGAAAGAGAGAGAGCGAGAGAGGAGACACATGGCGGGCGGGCGAATAGATATTTTACATATACGGGGCTGGATGGCGAGAGTTAGACACGATCGAAAGAGCATCGGACCGAGGGGAGCGCAAGGTTCAAGGTTCGTGTAATATTTATTTTTTGCGTGCATCACGCTCTCGTCTAGGGCGACGTATCGGCGTTGTGCACCCATAAAAATTTATGTTAAACCCAAACTTGGCAGATGTACTTAAAAATTCAAGTAATACTGCTATATCGTTTTATAAATAACTGAGGGAACCACATGTGTAAATACTCAGCCTAAAACACTAAATTGTAATTGTGTGCAAAAATAATTCATAATGTATTACAAATATGGAAAAGTATCTTTAAAGGTTAAAACCAGGGTTGCTGTAACGCACAGTTGTCGCTAAATGTAGACATTTGGTAAAACGTACGTCACACAAATCAATAATCCGTACAAGTTTCATTGAATTTGTGTTCATAATACAGCTAATTAATAGTAATACAGCTTTTTATTAATTAAACATTAAATCTCCTTTATAATAATGAAGTGTTTCACATTTTCTTTGAATGTATAATGAAACGGTATCAAAAATATAGCCAGACCATTTTGAATGGTAAATGGGACATGGAGAGTGGTGGCTGTCTGGTTCGGTGTCGGCGGGTGTGTGTCGGTGTGTCGGTGTGTGTCGGCGGGTGTCAGCGGTGTCGGCGGTGCCGCTCGCCGGCGGGCTCGGTATCGATCAGAGCGCGGGCCGTGCCGGTGCCACTCGCCGCCGCCTTCACAGCCAATTTATCGCGCGCCGCATTACGCGCCGCTCCCACGAGCCCCCGCCGTTACCTTCAACTGCCGCATCACCATTACCCACCCTTATTGAACATCGGCGAACTTCAACACCACGCTTTATATTTCAGACTCTAATGCTCTTCACTTTATAAAATAATTCAATAAAATTCTGTTTGCTATTTTATGCAATAACAAACAACAACTTTAACCGCAGTTAATACAGAGAATATTTAGAGCTTCCTGCCATCGTTTTCCTAAAGAATTGACTGGTTAATGATTAATTACGCAAATAACTCCTCAAAAGTCGAGCTATTGATACCGGAATAGAACTAGTCTATTTTCTTGATTTATAACCCTTAAGCACTATACTTACAGGCATTATCAAAACAATAACAATATTAAATGTTGTGAACTCTAGTTCAACAACTAAGTCAAAAGTTGAAGTACAATAAAGTGAAATAGTACGTCGTACTTTATTAGTGTGTCCTTGAGGAACAGTTGACACGTGGCGGTTGACAGTGTAAACTAGAACGGGCAGTATGGGGCCCTGCCCGGTTCCTCCCTGGGGAGCCGGATCGATACAACCATGTCCGCGTCCGCCTCCGCTCCGCACATTAGCATACGCAATAAGAAACAACCCGGTTTTTATTGTCATGCCCAGGTGGGACAAAAAAATAGTTTTTCTGCCGAGTAAATTTCCGGATCATTTTCCGCTTAGAGGTAGAACAACAAATGAAATTTTTAATCGCAAACTTGCACACTAACTTTATATCTTCAATAGAATACATACTCGTCATCTACAACTCTTAATTTTCCATAATAGTTAATAATTTTTTTTTTACATATTAAAAATAATTATCGACATTAAGAAATACCGCTTGTCGATCGAAAAGAGCAACCTATTTCTGACAAATGCCGCAACAAATATTTTATAAAATTGTCAGTTACGCTGTGAGTTTCACTTGAACTATAGACTCACTGGAAAACCTTAAATTGGTGCTTGATGAATGCGCCGGCACTCCCCGCGGGGTTCGAACCCACCATCGTCCCTGAGCGGGCCGCAGTAAACCGGCACACACCGTTTTGGTTTACGGGTCATCGCAACACTCAATATTTATGCGCAGAGCACTCTTTTCAATTGCCCCTCTTACTCTTACCCTACGAAATTTTATTGTTAAATAATTAATTTGTATTCTGTATCTGTTGCAATAAACGAGCATGATTATTCCTTTCACCCTTACAAAAAGTTCAGCTTACGATAGCTTTACTGGTGATAGGCCTCCGTTGCCTGGGACCGTCTAGGTGAGCACCATCGCAGCGCCTAATGCAGCCGACAAACAGTAGTGTGCAAACATCACTGTTTTCCGGTTTAAAGGTCGTTCCAGCTGGTGAAAATATAGGAGTAAGGAGACTTAACATCTTATGTCACAAAGCGACGAGCGCAATGTAGTGCTTTGTATATCATGCTAACTTGCGCCATTAGTTATGTGCAAGCGTATCACTTACTTTCAGGTGAACGTTTTGCTCGCCTCGTCACTAGGTCCAAAAAAAAAGCTATTTTAGCGCTATTTTTGTGTTAACTTTTGGTCAGCAAGGTACATAAACATTTTATTATTTTTTATAAGCAATGGTAGATATTTGAGACAAATACATTATAAGACAATTGTCGCCTATGATGAAGGTTTACCAATGTGCATGGTGTACAATATCCCTTGTTCAGCGTATTAAAAGCGTTTCCGGGCTTCATTCGATATGAGTTTGCCTAGAAGTAAATGGCTTATATGCGAGATAAAGACTAGTCAAAATATTAGACTCAATTCGAAAGCCCGCAGACTGCGGCGCTGCGGTTTCAAGCACTTAGCGATAAGGCAGAGCAGCGGACTGTACGAGATCCTGCAAAAAACATCCGGGCGTGCATTGCAACGAGCTTTGAAAGGCTTTCCAGTAAAATATCATACATTGAGGAGACATTGAAAATATGAATCGTTGCAACGGTGGCAAGACAATTGTTCATTTCAAGTATTTTATGACAAGTGTTGTAATAATTTCAGAATTTCTGAAAAATTTATGATAATTTAAACATTATTATCGTATAAGTTAAATAAAACAAATAAAAATGTTTACAAGGTTTTACTGGTGGTGGTTTCGAAACGAGGACAAAACCTTTGAGTGTTTATATTCCAAGGTAGTAGAGGAATTACGTAGCGAGGGCGGCCGGCGTAGAGGCTAAGGCGGGGCGCTACGTCACCGAACGGACCCAGACCTCACCTCTACCACTGCTCCACGAAACGAGATACACCAACCACAGTGAATTATACCGATGATTACTGCACTTGCATCATTGCATAAACTACTGCAGTTTCATTGTAACAAACAAAAAAAAATTCAATCGGGCTCAGGCATAAAGATGATATCATCAGTCGTTAGACGTCAACTGCTGGACGTAGGCCTCCTCCAAAGATCCCCGCATCAATTGGTCCTGCGTTGTTTGCATCTCCGGGCGCTACCAGGCACACGGGACACATTTCCCACCATGCCAGCCCAATGAATATCAATGCAGGTTGATAAGATCCAGAACCTCGTTTATTTACTAGTAGGGTGCATCACGAGCAGGTGAGGTTGGCTTGGGTCCTATGAGTTGTTGTGCGGGACCCCTTACACCCCTATAAAGATGATATTATACTATTCAATTAACAGCCATACATAATTCAGATGTATTAAGCCTAATCGAGATGAGACTCGTTATATCAAAACAAAGTGAATCTAATTAAAGATTCGAAGCCACGCTCCCGACGTTGTAACACATTAATAAACTAATTACTATGCCGCTACAGTAGCGAGTTCGAATCGAGTCGCTGTTAAACGGTTGCATTCCTGGTTTCATTGCCTTAAATGTAATCAAAAACATTGTCGGTGAATGGTTAAACACTATCACTCAATTTGTGTTATAAGGGATGAAGCGCTGATAATTTGTACGGCGTGAGTTAACAAATTTCTCATTTTCATGAGGCCCGATTTAATTCATAAGCGGGCCGTGCATGTGCAAACTATATTTTCCACGAATGATTAAACTAATTAAGTGGGGGTTCGCATCGAACACCCCGGTACCGAGCGGGCCGCCGCCGGGGTGGTGGAGGTGGTGCGCAGTGTGGGAGTATGCGACGCACTAACTAGCCCCCCGGCCCGTGTCGCGCGTGGGAAGAATAAGCTCCGCTCGATGCAGTCCCTTGAACTTTTGAACTTTCAACGCGTTGATTACCATCCCATACGATACGAGTGCACAAATAATTTTCATGGGATTAAAAACAGATATCGGGTTATCTTAATTGTCGATAGGAGCCAAACTTTAATATACTTTTAAGTTTCATCAAAGTACATGTTCAAGGCCCAGTTTTTTTTTTTGTTTCACGGGGAAATCTTCAAAAGATATTATGCTTCTGTGGGGAAGTCGGGGTTAAGTGAGATTCTTACTAACTGAAACCCCTTCAGTGGTCTGCATCAGTGCATTCGGAGAGGCTCCGGAATCTCTTATGGAACGCACCGGTGCCCCTCTAAACTTTCTGTTACACGTCTTTGAGGAGGAGCCTAACCCTCCTAGGCACCATCGCTGAGCTATATGCTGTCCCAGGCAGGTTCGCTTGTTGAGCGATAAGGCGCCTTCTATGACAAGCAGGGCTTATCTGAGTCCCATTCTTACTAGTCCGAAACTACAGGGCTATGTTCACGACCCCTAGCATGATATGATTTTACTGGTAGCAAGTCTCTGTTGCCGGAGACTGTCTAGATAGGTGGTACCAGCGCGGCTGTTGTTTTCGCCGCCAAACTACTGTACATACAGTAACAAACTACAACGTCATTCAAACATACATGTGTTTGAAGGACGTTGTAGCTCACTAACTATTTATTTCATTAAATTACTAGGATAACAATAATTAACATGTTATGTATTAATGCGACGGGCACAATGTTGTGCTGTGTACAGCATCCCAACTACTGCAATGTTGTTATGGGCTGTAGTTTACGTATGCTGTTATGTATTATCACGATATGAGAATTTCAAGTGTCGCAATACAATGGGTCGCGAGAGATTTGATGGGAATAATATCTAAGTGAGAGGGTTACATAATCCTGCAAAAAGTGAAGTGAACGAGACAAAGTGGTTGCGAGGGACGAATTTACATTTAAGTATCAAGATGTATCTTCTAAAGACCTTTTTGTGACTAAGCTTTCATATGGAGACAAGGTGGAATTTGCGAATCAAATCACCGAATCAAATGAAATTTCTTTTTTAAAAAAATATGTTTTATAGTTATAACTACTGTTTCCACGAATTAGCGAGGTACCATAATATATAATTTGTTATTTACTAATCCAAAACAATTTACATTAAAATAACTTTCAAAAACTGTTTCTGAGAAGTAACGAATCAACGGCCGTGCTAGTACATGATAAAATATAAGGAATAAAAAACTTCGTTTTATAATATGCAAAAAACAATATTACGTTAATATAAACTTAACTATAAATATAATTATAGGATGCATAAGTATTATTAACGGGGCTATTATAAAATGTTATAACACAATCTGTTAAATACCTTTATATATACTTGATTGGCGAGAAGCCGGTGTTTTAAGGGTTGAAAAGTGTATATATCATATATATATATATTTAATATAGATATACTAAATATGTTACGAGGAAAAACGAACGCATGCTTCAAAAAAGATTTTAAACAATCGAGTTGGACAGGTAAAAAGTGAATCGGTGTACTGTATATAGCGGTAATATAATTAGGGGCGACAGGTCTACCGCCGCCCGCCCACAGAGTCCGGTGTGAGGTAGCCCGCCCATCTTCCGCAACCCTCTCCCCCCCAGGCCGCCCCCGGGACGCGCGCCCTAGGCAACATCTTGACAGTAATCGGGTGCATGTATCCGACGTTATCGAGTGGCTTTGTGAGCTCCGCAAAACGGTGAAATGCTCAGTTTTCAACCTCCACTACCCCTATCGAATTTCGCCTCAACAACAGATGATCATGATGCGAATAATAGAAATTACAATAAATTGAAATGTAATATGCTAACTATCATTATCATTTGAACCGATGGACGTCCACTGATGGACATAGGTCTCTCGTAATACCTTGCACTTTATATCCTCTGTCCACCTAGGAGGGTTTGACAACTGCGCTCTGCGGTGCGGGGTCGCCATTCCAGCACTTTGAGACCCCAACATTCATCGCTTTTACAATTTTTCGTTCATATTCACCAACAATTAGTAGTTTTAAGCATATATTTAACTAGGAAAATACACTATATGAAAAGGATTTTCTCTCTTAATATTTTTTTTTAGTACCATCAAATCATAACTATCCTTCCCTCACCCAGTGTCGTGTTATTTGAAAATTATGCTAAAATTACGAAACAGGATTATTTTAAAGAGCAAAAGTTTATTTGTATCATTAATACTTTAGAACCGGGAATGTATGAACGTAAATTATACTATAATATTTTACAATTAATATTTGTTTTAAATTACACATTACTTGTCAGGCGCCTTACTCGATTCTATTGTAACCCTACAAGTAGTAAGATATCAAGTATGAAGATTGAAATGATGAATCAACTTCCACACTCGGAGTTGAATGAATAAGATGTAGTAGGCGATTGGTTTAGTTCGTAACAAGATGACTATGCAATTGTTACGTCGTACAAGCTAGAGGAAATATTGTACAGGAAAATATGGATTCAGTGAAATAATACGAGTTCATGTTTAATTTTCGTTTATATACGGTCAAGTATACCTACTTGCATCAGCGCCTGAATAAGCATTATTATGCGTAAAGACATTTCGATAAATGTATATGCTTGAAAAACACCTACTGGTGATAGGTCTCTGTTGCGGGAGACATTCTTTGTAGGTACCACTCCAGCGCCTATTTCTGCTGTTAAATAGTACTGTGAACATTACTGTGTTCTGGTTTAAAGAGCACTGAATCTGCTGAAATTATTGAGGAAAGGAGACAAGTATCAGGGCGCCGAGCACAATGTGGTGCAGTGTATATAGTGTATGTAACTGTTAGAATGGTGTGGTAATAGCACCACGTTGTGATGTACCAGCGTATCGCTTACCATCCAGGTGAACATACCGCTCGTTTTATCGCTTAATACAATAAAATAAATCTGTTAAATATTGATACTAATAATAAATTTTTAAGTATGATTATTAAATGAAATATAATAGTAATCGTTCTAATGGTGTTATCAAAAACAAATTGCGCCTACAAATAGCCAGCAAATCGGTGTTAGCTTATTATTACTAAGTACTAGGGGAGCCTAAACCGATTAGCCCCCGTCGCTCCAGCCGCCGGGGGTCAGACGTTAATCTTGGCGCAAATGGGCTCACGTACCGCGGAGCCTCCGGATACCAACGCTCAAATTATAACCGGCGGCGCACGACCACCAGGCAAATACGGCCTCTGATGCGACTTTATATGACACTAACGCCACAATGATTAATTCTGTTTCTTGTTAGTTTATTTAAAGTTGTTCACAGACAAAGTTAAGAAATTCAGGTGTCGAGTTGCCTGGCTTAAGATTTAATCGTTATAAACACAAACAGTTTGTGACTAGGCTTAGAGTAGATCACTTTATTTTAAGCGTTAGGGTTTATAACAAATGACTTTGGTTGCAAAATAATGTTAATATTTATTCATAGTTATATTAAAACTTCAAAACATGTTTAGGTTGAGAGTGTTATACGAAAACGATACTGAACTAACAGCTACTAGTATCACAGTATGTAACAACATAGTATCGAGTACGTGTGCTGGTCGATTCGCGCAGGACGGGAAATTGCTGAACGTTCGGTTATTTCCGTCCGCACTTTGCGACGGAGACCTTCGATCGAATGCGGCCCGCACCGCCGTCGACGCAGCGAGCTGACCCTACGGCGTTACGCGCCACTGTAGCATCTACGCGAACGTAACAGTGTTTACAATAGCTTGCGGCACTGGAATGCGGCATTTCACTTCACAGAATGTTAGTAGTAAACAGAATCTGACCGATGCTTGTGAATATTACCGCAAACAGGAAATAGAATAAAGAATTTCATACTTGGTGATTACAAGCTGTGATCGTTTAATTTTCGCACCGATCAATATCATCTACGATTCTCCGGACCTTAGCCCAATAAGGGTAACAAGTTTTTAAAGTAAACTTATAATAATCAAGCAACCCGGTAAATTACTACTAAAAACAAATAACAACAAATACTATTCAGTGTAAAAGTTTTAACATATTTGTTGAGATTTTTAACTAAAGATGTTCCCCTCTTTCGTCTAGACACCATCCATCATGTCTATGACCCCACTAAAGCCTCGCTACAGGATTATATTTAAACAAATTTACTTATGGTAGAAGTCTGGATATACTATGTATTACTGTTGAAGGATGTATCACAGCAGGTTCGATATTTATTGGGAAGGAGTAAACGGCAGGAGCGCGGTTGAGGCGTCCTTGCCACCCTGTCTCGCCATATAAGTGGAAAGTGGGTGACCGGGAGAGATTTATCGTCGCAATAGCGGTTTTTATTTTTAGCACCATCCCAGAAATAAATTGACGTTCATGCAGGAAACCCGAAGACGATATTATGAGCTACCCTTAATTTACTGTAGCGGGTATTAGTTTCTAATGCACAGTTTTTATTTATACATGGCCAACAGTAATTTGTCCGCTTTAGCTCGTATTCCGTTAAACTCTGATTAAGCTATCGAGCACGGCAAGTTTATCCTGAGTTGTCTCCAAACCTCGTTGTTCGTAATAAGAGCGCAAGGTTAAAACAATTGATGCGACCGCGGTGATGACCACGGCGGAATACTTTGCCTAGCCGGTGCCAACGTATCCAGTGAAATAATACAAACAAGAAACCTTTTAAACTTTTTAGAATTAAAATTATATCATTAAAGAATTTAAACTGAAATTATATATGGTTATACTGATTTACTGCTACCCGTAGAGACACCGTAGACGTCTGCATAATTCCTCAATTCAATATATTTTCGTAGGGAGTGAAAACCAGCCCTGATCGGAATTATTGTTCCAATCAGCATCAGCCGAACCGAGTCCTTCTGCATTTGCAACAGTTGAAAAATAAATATGTATATGTTATGTTAGCGTAAGGTAATAAAGTTATTGTTTTATTTTTTTAATTAGTATTTTACCAAATGTATACTAAGGTAACAGCATAAACTTAATCTGGTCACAATTGTCGGGTGTACAGAAATAATTCCGCTTATGCCAATTTATGTCATCCTCTATTTTCGGAAGCTGCGGCATCCTCATGAACTTGCCCGCTACGCCTAAACAACTGGTAATGAGGAAAACTTTATAATATTAGGAAACTTATTCATTGACAATGAGTTAGTCATATGAGATTGTTATCTACATCACATGTTACTCATGTTGGACTTACTGGACTTAGGTGTATCGCCTACATTTTCCGTCACCAATCAAACATAGTAGTTCCCCTTTGAAGTGCACTGTATGCGGGGGCGTGCGTTCTATATAGGCAAATAACCACTGCATACCCTGCTCCCTAAACCTATCTAAATAATGATCTCTTAAGATACTAAAAAGATACACAAATATGCTTTGAACATTGCTAAATTGAGTAAATTGGTTAAGTTTATTTTTAAGTATTGATAAGCACTAAGATTTCAGGTGTGGTTAACATGCCTTACTCCAAATCTATGTGCACGTCCCTAACTCTATGCAATGAAATCATCGGGGTAAGGTTTTAAAACCTTGAGTTTCATCATTAGCTCTTCTATATAAATCTTAATTAGTGTCTCGGTATTGCATGGTGGACCAAATCCCTTACCAACAGTAGAACGTTCTGCTCGTGTCGTAGCATTGCCTTACATAACTTTTTCTTTTTTGAAAGTGTCTGGTGCATTGACCAAGGCGCGGTTGGTCGTGCTTGGGGCCAATTTTAACCATGTATTGCTTAATTTGGTCTCGCTAGTTTCCACTACGAACAGGTGAATTGTGTGCGGATCGCGTTGCCGAAATGTATGCAAGTGGCCCATTACGTGATCGCGTAGTGACTGAGACAGGCCGAAGAGTCAACGACACCGTACAGTATGCTCATCGTTTACTATGTTCATGATCTTAAACGTTAACAAATAGAAATTTAAATTGACATCATTAAAAAAAATACTTTGAAGATATTTTATGATTTAAAACAAATACGATGCAATTTTAAACAAATTATTTGTACTCTAATAATACACATATTATTTGTTTTACCTTAATAAGTAAAACTAAAAATTTTATATATTTATCTTTCCATTATTTTTAATATTCATAATTTTTTACCAAATTTCTAATAATCTACTGATGTCTTCGTTGCCACAGACGGTCTAGGTAGGACCCTCCGCAGCGCCTGTTGGAAGGTCACTCGCTGTAGGCAGCTAAATTACTACACAATATGGTGTAGTATATACCATCCAACTAGCGGTCGTATTGTTATGGGCTGACCTATCTCTTATCATCAGTTGAGAGTCTCGCTCGTCACGTCTCTCCTTGAAAAAATAAATAGCACTAGTTTAAGAAATAGGAACGGATCAAGTGGGAGTGTAAAGATCTGACCGGCCAAATAATAATAAAATTCGCAGCCGCTTCGAGTCCGGCCGGTTTGTCCAACCACCTGTTGAATTCCAGGCGTAAACGTTCTTTGAAAGCCTTCGGCGGACCTATGTGTCTTCAAAGTTTCGCCTTCGCGACGATCCGGTGGCACAACATCTGTCCAATTCGTTCGACTCGATTTAGTACATACTGTACGACGATAAGGAATTTATTCGCTTGCGTACACTGATCTCAACTGTTGCTGTGGCAAACTTGCGAGTATGCGATTGTAGTGCAATTATAGAATTTCTTATAGTATTTCGTCACTGTTGTGACGATAAGTTTCGACCATAACCCGACATTTAGTGTCTCATCAGTATGGAGATAAGATAGTAAGCGTCATTAAAGCCAAAATGTTCCGCGTCTTTTGTATATCAAAATCGTAGTGTAAGCTTTAAATCTTAGAGACGGGTCTGCATTGTATGCACAGAACCTCAAATGTCCTTTTGCTTTGAGTTAAGACTATCAATGTAAGATCTTCTTCTTCACTCGTATTTTTTATTAGGAGAATTTCTCCTATATAAATGTAATGATAGCTACACGGCCTGAAGTTAGCAAAAGGAAATAAAATGTACGAATTTCACCGCTTGAAATGGACGTGAAAGAACAAAGTTGGAAGCCTGAATTCCAGATGTCCTTCGCAAATGAACCCGCAGCCACCCGAGCCGGCCGTCATTCATTTCGCAAATTATCGTCCTCTCTTCTATTTTCTCGTTCCCTTATCTCCGAAGCTTTTGTTCCGGAATGACTCGGCGCGATCTTAATCTTTCGGTTAATTGTTACCGATGATACTACATCTCGGTGTGCGGTTAACGAGCTGTTAAGTTGAGCTATTAGTTTGTTAGCGCGAGTTAACATGGATTTCGTTGTAATGTATAAATGTAGCCAAAATGACAACCTTAATACAAGATAAATAATCATTTTTGTTTTAAATGAATACTTTTGACTTTGAGTAGATAGTTAACCTGATAACCGGAAAAATCCGTTTACGCTACATAACAGGCACTAACTCTTTCACTAGGACATATCCGAACGTCACGCCCGGAGAACGACATATCATATAATTTATTTTTTTATTTATGCTTAAAACAAATGAAAATAGCGAAATATATGTTTTAGTGCATAAGTACGTCCTCGTCATTGCTCACCCAGTACGCCCACCACTCTCTTAGCGAAATGATACTGATTTTCTCCGTGTCTTAAATTCATGCCGAAACGTGTATCGATGATTAATATTTTTATATATATATATATATATATATTAACTTTACTGGTATCGTAAAATTAATTTACTTAACGTCTATCGACGTTCTCTACCAGTCAACCTAGGCAAAGAGGATACTGTGGTAGGTGAGGAAGAACATTTTTTCTTCTAACAGAAATTATAGGTGTATTATACCGCACACTAATAACTTTTTGTACTAAACTATACGTCCTACCCATTCCAGGGCGTAACATATACATATCTCCTACCTGTACGTACGCGGTACTGTTGTGAAAAGCATATTATACCACCTTTTCGAAAAACAAAGTGCACCAAAGTCGTATATGAATGAATAGGTACTTACGACTTGCGATGAGCTCAGGAGCGACGAGCCCGCTGAGGTCGGGCTCCTCGCCGTACCAAAAGATCCAGAGTTCCTTGGCTGCGCGGAGCGAGAGCGGCGTGGGCATATCGTACAGCTCATGCGGCTGCTGGGTGGGTACGCGGCGCCACACGCACAGGATGTCGCCGGCCAGGCAGCGCGCGTAGCTGCTGATCACCGGGTCCCCCAGCGGCGCCGCGCCTTCCTCCCCGTCACCGCCGCCCACGCCGCCGCTCGACTCCCGCTCCCACACAAGCTTACGCCATTTTATGCCATACAGCTCCGTCTGGAAAGAAAACCCCACATTAATATTTCAGCTCAATCTGTACGAGCACAAGAAAAAAACTTTTACTACACTTATCATCAAGAATATTTATCAAAGATATAATTAAAGATTGTATATTTAATAAACAATCTTTTTAAAAAAAGATGATCAATAATCGACCTATAAATATTCCGTGATCATTAAATATACCAAAAAAAATATCATAGATCTACTCGGGGATCAACAGGTGAAGTAAAATTTAAGTAACGGAAGTAGAAAGCGAGCATCACAAGTGAGATAAGTGTTATCTCACTGAACAAATCGGCGACAACATAATCACGCAGGGGGGACCTCGATATCGCTCTGAAACCGGATTTGGCGCGACTCCAGAACTGAAAAAGGTATTAGCGTAGGGTGGTTTCCGGGATGTACCTAGCAAGTTTTCTAAGCAGTCCGTCCGGGTATACTATGGCAGTTTAGTATGATAATAATAAAATACAGCGTGTGACTTGTTACTTACGGATTCACGAAATGACGTACAATTTATACACAAACCTAAAAACAATAATAGCTACCAAAATCTTATTTTTTTTATCACTGGACCTTTTATATATTGCGGGGCCCAAGCCAACCCCACCTGCTCGTGGTGCATCCTGCTAATCAACAAACGAGGCAAAGGCTCCCATAAGCCTCATTAGGCCAGCGTTATGGGGAATGGCCCTTGTTCCTCTATATGAACATTTCCGAACGACTAAAGGCCGCGAGAAATCGCTGAATGCGCGCGGCACTGGACCGATCGATGTGGAGATCTTTGGAGGAGGCCAATGTTCAGCAGTGATCGTCTATCGGCTAATTATGATGATGACGATGATAATCTTTTATATTGAAGGGAAGTGCGAATTCAGCATAAAAATAATAGATACGTATTAAAAGATGTCATATATGCGTCGCTCTTAGAAACTGCCTTTTTCAATCAATATGTAATGTTTCTTTATATTTCGAAGGGATTAACTTCTAATTTCTATTAGAATCGGTTATAGCTATGAAAGAAAAAAATAGGTAGATATTTCAATAAATTTGGCCATGGACCATTACAATATATTACTAAAAAATTTCTCAATTAATTCACATTTTAATTCGAGACGATACCATAGAGGCAGGTGCAGGAAAGACCTTTGTTGTGCAGTTACGATATTCACCGGGTCAAAAACCCTTCGTCCCCCCGTGCGCGTGTGGTCATCCCGCCGGGGAAACTTTACAAGTTTATGCACACCTCGTTCGCTAATCCGTAAAACATACTTAGCCCCGAAGAAAACTGCACACGAGCAGGGGCTTACGCGTTTAACAGACGGACTACTTGTTACATTAACTAAGTATTGTACTGCGACGTTCACATCACGACCTTAATCAAATTTTCCATATAACACAATGTGTATTTTTTACATTATTTGTATAGAAATATTAAAAATTACACAGTTTATTATTATGTAAAAATTCTATTAAATAAGTCACAGTGGACGTCATCATCGTCGTCAGCCGATAGACGTTCTCTGCTGAACATATGCCTATCTACCCCAAAGATCTCCACATCGATCGGTCCCGCATTGCTCGCATCCAGTGGGTTCCCGCGACTCTCACTAGATCGTCGGTCCACCTATTGGTCTACCGGTACGGTAGTGGACGTACTAGAGAATAAAGACGATAACTACAGAAAAACAAACCTTAAATTTTCCCAAAGATTAATGAAGTATTTTTGTGTGGCGATAAAAATATATCGATTTTTTTTTTGTATTATAGAAGGAAACAATCTTTCGAATAGTTAAGCGAAAAAAGAGACAAGTGTTAAAATATATAGAGATAACAACAGCCCAGTCTAAAACATATAGCAGGACCGAAGATTAAAAAGCTTCCTTCGTTAAATTATGTTAGTTGTAATAGTTATATAATTGATAGGTAAAAAAAAATATATATTTTCATGAGCCCTTGGAAACGTATAAAAATGATATTGCCGTAGTATCGACCTTCGTGAGAGCTGGATGGCGGCAGACAATGAGAGGTCAGGCGGCTCCCGGCGCCGCGGCATTAAATAGCTTGCCATTACAGGGTCAACGGTCTTGTGCAGCACGACAACATCTGCGGAGGAAGAGGGTTCCACGCACCTGGCAGACGCGGCGCGCGTGGGGCCACATCGACCCAACGCGATAAGGGGACGGGTTCGATTGGGAACGGGTTTCGTGTTAACATTGAAACGGGAGAGGGTGGTGGAGGGGGTTATTGGGCCGTAATGGGCCGCGTTTAGCGTTCACTCGCCTCCGTAACACAATATTTCGTTAAGATATTGCCGAATTAATGTTTCACGGGTTCCCTTTCGTTTGCTTTATTGGAATTTAATAAGTAATATATTAAGCACGTCATTTATGTGTGTGCTTTGATTTGATAATGCGGACTTCGTAAACTCTTCTGCTTATAAAAAGTATGCAGCTTCTGTATTTTACGAGTGTCTAAATATTTTTTGTTTACGCTTTTAAGTGTACTTATAAACATTAAAATTGGAACTAAACTTTATATTTGAATGAAAAAAATTCTTATTATTACAATAGCATCGACTTAATTTAATCGTCATCGAAGATCTGCGATAGGAAGGCACGCAAGGTCGGAAGCCTCCGTACCGGTAGTACAGTCCTCATTATTTCAAACAATTGATATTTAGTGCTAGTCCTCTTCAAAAAAGATCATATTCTCTTTTTTAGTTGCTTGTCATGCCGTGCCGATGGTAGAGTGACGATGAGCACAATGTAAGCAGTCACCCACAGGAAAGAATTATAAATAACTAATATCATATGAATAGCAGACCAGCTTGCTGACCACGCACGGTTATAATTATTATATTATGAATGGAAACAACCATAACTACGACTGTGAGCATAGCAAATTACCATATGTAAGGAGATGTTTACATATCTACTTTGGACGCCCCAAGATGTCATAATGCGTCCGAACAATACACCCTCCCCCCCACCTGCACAATTGCGTAAGATAAAGCGAGCCGTTTGCATGAGATTATACGCCGCATAGGAATCATTACACAATCGTAGCCAATCATTTTTTTATTTAATTGCTTGCAAACGTTACTAAAATCTTAACTACATAAAAAAAAACTTAATGTTTTAAACTTACATTTCATATATAGAGCATGGTCACAAAATGTCAGAAAAAGAAAAGAAAGGAAAGATATCCTAAATTTTAGCCAATGAAATATATATATCAAAATAAATAATAAGGGAATAAAGTAAACGATCAGCGATGATAGCAGCAGCTGTCAACAGTTGCTCGTTGTTAGATATGGTCGTAATTATAACGACTTCACGTCACCAGCAGTTAATTAAAACTCCCACTTCTAATTAACTGAATATTTCGCGAAATGCCGTCGAGTGACATAAATGGATGATCGCTTGGTACGGCGCTGTTTTTCCTTTATATAGGGTCATTCATTCATGATGCTGATGGGGAGGATGATTGTGCAGTTGCGGAGCACTTGCCGCAGCGGCGCGGCGTGGACCGCGTGTGAAAGAATGCGGCGATCGTTTGGGCCGGTCGCAGCCGCTTTCTATCGGCGATGCGCCGGCGCACGCCCCGCTTCACTTTCTATTGTGTGACGTGAACAACTCAGATGGCCCATATGCATATTAAGACACATTACACATTTACTGGTGGTAGGTCTCTGTTGCCGGAGATCGTGTAGGTACGTACCACCGCATCGTATATTTAAACCGCACAAAAACTAGTGTGCAAGCATTACTGTATTCCGTTTTGTAGGGCGTTATAGCTACTGTAATTACTGAGGTAACGAGACTCAAAATCTTACGTTTGAAAGATGGCGACGAGCACAACTTGGTCCAGAGTGTAACACTAACTAGCGCCACGTTGTATGAGCAGGCGTATCACTTTACAACATGAGCGGGACGTCCGCTCATCTCCCCGCTTCGCTGAATAAATATATTTTAATCGCCTATGTCTACTAGCATCAAACTACGTAAATAATTTAATTATAAACAAATTGTATCAATTTAAAAATACATAGTTGATATGCTTAGAAATTTTATTCAAATATTTAATAAGTTCAATCATAAAATCAATTTTGCATTTGTTGTGTAAATTTGTTAATGCGCCAATGAGCTTAGGAGAAGAAATGGAAAAACAATATTTGGAAATTAATAGTATCATATCATTCTCAACTAGATATCGACAAAAAAATGTGTAAATATAATATAATATAACAATACAATTTTAACTAACAAGCCAGTTTTTCTTGCAGTTTTATAGCTCAAAACAGTATGTTATCAAATGATTAAGAGTGTGGTCCCTGGGTACTGCGACCCCCGTACGACATGAGCCAAGTTAAAAATTGACAAGCAAGCGATATATACAATAACAGAGATTAGATGAATAACTTATAAAAGATACTAAAGCGTATTTAGTACTGCTTATAAACAAGACGCGTCAAAAATTTAAGTTCATTTACCATACTAAAGTAAAAGTTATTTATAGTGGTTTTACTTTCATGTATTAAGTGACAAGTAGTATGATATAGATGTTACAAAAAACACTCACACATAAATGTAAGTTAATAAAAATATCTATACTCTTATAAGCCGGATTTAGTTTTAAAAAACTTTGTTGTATAAGTCATCGTTAACCTGGCTTATATCAAGTTAGAAATTCCAAAGAGTTTTCTGTATAGTAGACTAAGTCGCCCTTTACTTAACTATGATTATTGAGTTAGAGATCACACATTATCCGTGTGACCTTTAATAATTTGTTCGTCTTTATTATGGTAAAATTGGTGTTTGCGTCTCACTCGTTTGTGGGGGACGATTCGTATGACAGTCTATTATTTACAGAGGGGTGGCTGATGCCGGGGCGGCTGCGGGCAGAGAGTGGGCCTCCTTTTCCGGTACCCATCGCGCCGCAGCTGCGCTAAAATCTTGGCTTACGGACGCGACGACAATTTCGAGTTCACGCCACTTTAACCGAGCACAAATTGAAACTTTCGAATTACAAGTAGGTTGCGCGCAAGTACAAACATTACTGTTTACGTTAGAAGGGCGCTGTAACCTAGAGCAAATACGTTATCGCAAGTTTTGAGGTGACGAGTGCCATGAGGTGCATTTTTATGGTGGACACCAGTGTCGCTTCACTAATTTTTTTGTTTATATTAAAATACAACTTCTCTTAGAAAAAAGCGTTTTAAAGTTTGTGTATCAGTCTATTGCGTATAAATTATTGTAATGTGTCAAGTTCGTAAGCGTAGCTCACTTTCAAGGACAATTACAATGTACTTTTCGATTTACAATTTAGTAAATTTTGAAATGTATATGACCTTAAAAGCGCTGTATATATATTTAGTTAAACAGTTGACCGCACAATAGTCGCGTACCGTGGAGCGTTTACAACCGGGAAGGGGAAAAGTGCTTCCCAAAAAAAGCGGAGCACCGCTAGGCGGTAGTGCGGCGGGCGGCGGACGGCGGGCGCGGTGCGGTGCGGTGCGGGCGCCGGACGGGCGCGGGGCGGTCGCGAAAGTGAGAGGAGGCGCGGCAACGTCGCGTTACGTCGCTGTAAACAGTCGAGCGCGCTGCGCGTGCGCCCCCGCCGGTGCGCTGCACCGCGCCGCTGCATGTTTGAGCCGTGACGTCACGACAAGCACGCACTGCGTTTAGGACAACGCGTCTAATACCCATTGAGGTGCATCTCATAATAGAATGCACCGCATACGGAAACAAACGGATTGGCTCGGAAATAGAAACAAGAGTTAAATTTGATATATTTAATGTGCATATACTGCTTAAACATGTTAGAAAGAGATTTTTATAAAAAACTTCCACGTAAAGTATAAAGTGGCAGAACGTAATACTAATTAATAATAAGAACAATTAATATTAACATAATAAAAACTATCTTGAACGACAAAAAATTATTTTAAATTAAAATATATTTATCGATTGATCGGTTATGATTATGTTGGTAGAAATAAATATCAAAAATGTTCATATTAATCTAAATCTATATCATATTTAAAATGATTGCTCCATAAGCGCTAAACATATTAGTTTCAATATGTTTCGCCATCTGAATCTTGCTTATGGTAATTTCTATTAATGGCATAAAAAAAACTGGACTACATTTTATAATGCGGTAATTTGCATCGCCCGTCACACGAGGACCCAATGACAACTCTTAGGTGTTATTTTTTTGCTATATTACGTAATATTAACCCGATGCAGGGAAATCTGGGCACTTGATGTGAATAGAATTTCCGTGCGGTAACAATCAACGTGTGTTGCACGCGGCGTCACGTTGTTTGTAAACAGCGCGCCGCCTCGCCTCGCAGATGTCTGCGCAGAAACACAACACCTTTGTTTGGACTGATGACATGGACGAAGCATAGGAAAAGAAGAATTCCTTGTTTGAATAGTTTATGACTATTATAACATCGACAGAGGAATATAAGTCATATCAATGTATAATTTGCCTCATTTTGAATTTTTCGTTTGTCATAATTTTTCAGTGGATGTGCGGTTGCTTGGTTTGTTAATAAGAAACCGGAATACAATTCTTCTAAAGTGAAATCACTTAATAACGATCTATAATTCACATAACATTGTAATAAAAAAGAGAATCAAGTGTCTCAGGTCAAGTATACGTAGTAGGTTATTGTTTGTAATTATTGCCTGTCAAAGCATTTTAGCTAGTACTATGTAAGTATCTACATTTTTAACAAAACATATTATTAAATACGTTAAAAAATTTGTAAATAATTGAATACTAATACCGTCTAAACTCATAAGAAATAATTATTGTATTATCTTATAATGTATAATGGTGTTAAATCGTTCGATCGATTTACACAGCCTCATCGTTTTGTGCTCACGGACTTGAAGTCCGCAGTCTAAAGCGAAAATGATCAGTATTGAAGAATAGTATTTCAATATCTACACACACATGAAACTCAATTAATTACGATTAGGAATTTATGTAATATTTGGTCATTTACTGTTATCAAAGCGTTTCAGAACTAACAACAGATACACATCATCCGGCAGCCGGCCGCCGCAACGGAAGTATGTAGTTAACGCGGCGCCTAACAAGAGTTCAACGACGCTAAATAAACAAATTACCTCATAAGAAACACATTTTAACTTTATTGCATTTAAATAATATTTTAATTGAAATTATGATTATAAAACACCATCCTATTTAATTTGATATCTTTATTAAGCATTCTGTGTTACAGCTACTATGCTACATTCTTGGGGTTTAAGAGAGGCCCTTTTGACTGACAATTAATTTCTTTTCGTTTCTATAATTAAGAACTTTTTCTTATGTGTATTGTTGATTTTGTTTTAATTTTTTCTATACATTTAAGGTAGGTAATAGACATACCGGCCTGCCTGATAGTAAGCAGTTACCGTAGCCTATAGACGCTTGGTTTACCACAGGCAGCACAACCCGCGTTAGCAACCCCGGAGAAACCTTATCACGTCCTTTTTGAATTAATCCATGTTTTTAATGCCAGGAACCGAGGGTTAAATATTTTTGTCTGTCCTTGTGTTCGTGTCTATCGTTTGCAACTGGTCACCGTAGTGCAACTAAAGCAAGCTGTTCGATAAAAAAATTCCCAAAGCGACCGGTTCACAAGTGCGATTCGTGACACCGGCTCTCCGCGCGTCTATTTCCGCGAACCTCATCATTATTATGGATTGCGCGTTTCATATTACCCACTTTGAGGAGGCATGGCCTGCTGTATGTACACGAATATCGCCTTTATATGCAAATGACAGTGTTTGCATTTGCTTATGCTACGTATGCGTTGCGACGTGGTTTATGTATCAAAAACAGTAGTACTGTTACCAAGCGTTATAGTTGGAGCCTGCTGACGAATGCGTAAATGATTGTTCTAATCGAGATAAACCATGTAGTGGACTGTGTGATGTTGACATTTTCAATGTAAAACGATTATGTTATCTGTTACCGGGCATAGAAATTGCTGTGGATTATTGTGCAAGGTAATAGTTGAAATTACATTTCAGAATTTACTTTTGCATGCGAGACGAAACAAGTATATAATTCAATCAGGATCATCTCACGATGAATATATGTAAAGTGAAAGAAAAATGTCATGTTTGATATGGATAACCACTTAGGATTCAGCAACATAAATATTACTTTTTTTATTTAGGGTACTAAGCAAACAAGGAAACGATTCACACGATGGCTAGTAAACACTCATGCCCATGAATCGCTGAAATATTGGAGGAAACGCCGTTGCGTACATATGAGAGATTACTTCTTTGGAATACATTAAGTAATCTATAAATACATATAAGAGATTTCCAACTGTGTAGAGACTCATCACGATATCTCTGGAACCATAAGGCCTAGACACTTGAAATTTAGTAGGAATATTTCTTTAGCCGAGTGCAGGTCAGCTAAGAATAGATTTTACAAAACGCTTTCCCGAAAGGAAGTTGCAAGACTGTTACGGACAGCAAAAGCGCGCGACGAACAGCTAGTAATTATTTCATACTAGCTATTCCTCGTGCGCTTATGTAAAAATGTGAAACCGTATTGGCTTTAATGCCAATTAAATAATATTAAAAACAAACACCAATGTTGCACATACTAAGATCCTTTAAATTTTTTGATGTGCGTAAGCCAGACAATGCATCAGATATTTTACATGCAGATGTTAAACCCCTTCTATTCTATAAGCAACTTTGACAAAACCGAGGCGTTTTAATAGCATTTAATATAATTTTCCCAGCGTCAGATTATCATTGTCTTTACTGTAATTCATAAACCGTGTCCCATCGAAAGGGAACTATCGAAAATATGTTAAAGAATAGTAAAGTAGGTGTGCCGCGCTTGCTCCTTGTGGAATACCACCCTGCACGCAGGGCGACCGCCCGCCCTCAGATGTAGGCCGAGATAATTCCGCACGGAGTCAAGCCAAGCGCTTGATTTTTACTTACAATACTACTCAAACATACTTTTCCTATTTATGCGACGCCGAAGAAGCTGCTATACAAAAAAAACTTTCATGTGATGGTAAGACATACGGTAGCTTATAAAAAAAGTGGCGCTAGTTAGGATGGTGTATACAATGCAATGAAATGTCCTAGCTAAACCGACTACATCATTTCTTAACATAAAAAATATTATTTAATTTTTAGACTTAGAATAAATTAACCCTAGTTATAGCCACTTTTTTTCTCTGATATTTCGTCGCCAAAGCTTACTGAACTTAAATTTATAATTTTGTTTACTGACCGATAAGCTTATCGAGTGACCTATACCAGATTTCATCTTATCCATCATTATATAAGAAATTTTATAAAGAAAATCGTGATTTGTCAGTCAGTAAAAAACTAAACGAATGTAATAATCAAAAAGAACATTATTTGGTAAATTAATTGCATACGAATTTATTGATTTATTTAAGACGGACCACCGCTTTATTATGTTTAAATAATTTCTTCCGATAACAATAACCTATCCTCATTCATTTATAAATTTCATTAATTACAGGTGGATAAAGTTTGTAGTATGATAGAGCAAATATTTTCCACAGAACATTTAGAATAGTTTTATTTTACACAGATGCATGAAATTTTGCCTGTTACTTTTTTCTTACACAACGACTTGTTGCGGCCTCGGCTCGCACGCGTTGCGCCGCCACTCCGCCCACGGCTCACTCTTCAATATTCTTCCGACTACCACGTTACTTCTCCCGTGGGCGGCATCCGACCGCTGCACACTTATAGCTCGCTCCGTATCCCTCACTCTGTCCCTCCAAGCGGGCGGGTGACCCACACGAGAAGGACGCCCGTATGGCACGCCGTCGAACCGTACCGACAGATATCTGCGATACAATGATAAAACAATTACCTCTGACCCGAGGAATTAAGATAATCCGTAACTGTCGTATCAAAGGATTACCCAGTGCGATAACATAGTGCTGCTAAATAGGGGTGGGGTTAACTTTTGGATAAATTTAATTCATTATTTTAAATGTTAAACATTTATCTTTTAACACAGTTTGGGTAGAGCAACGTTTCAAAATTGTGTCGCGCGGGGGGTAAGTCGCCGACAGTTGTATTGAATCGATCCGGTAACAATACAATCATGTTTATCGATGACAACGTTGCAAATGCAATGAGCAAGATCATACATGATATATACTGTTTTAGTTCGGAAGTTGTGTCAAAGTGCTGATTTGAGGATCGGTAAGGTAAAGTATCTTTTGTTTGATTTTAGTAAGGAGAATGGGAGTATTTGGTGTAATTAAATGTAGTATGTGCAGAGGAAGCGCGGTCGGCGGTCGGCGGGTCGGCGGCGGCGCTGCGAGCTCGCAACGCTAAATTGTTATGCAGGGGACGCGGCGGCGGGCACGCGCCGCGGGGAGGCCGAGCGCCGCCGGCCGGACCCGCGCGACGCCGCCACCAATCGATTATGGCGTGCGGGACACATGTACCTATTGTATAAACTGTTACTTGCCCAAGGTAGCACACCCTAAACAGATTTACTCATTGTTAATACGAAACAGCTCCACATATGTAATGTGAAGATATTAGTATATTTATCTATGAGGACTCACTAAAACGATCCCGTAATAGATACTTTTGCTTATGGTTACAGTGATGATCTAAAGTATTTTTTTAAGACTGTCCTTCAAATTTTACCTAAGTATATGTATGTTTAGCCATTAAATATGGAATAATAATATCGTGAAGGTAAAAACACAAAACAGCACACGCTGTTTATTTAGAGCATCAGTATCGAAGGTTTAAGATGCCATGATGATCGCATCGACTCTCGTTAAAAATTGACGCTTAGTGTAAAATTATTATAGTCTGAAACAAATTGCTGGGACAATTGCATAAATTCTTTAAGATGATTGTCTTAAAACACAAACACTTCTCTCTAGATACTGTAATAATGAAAAGTGGATGACATTGCCCTATAAAAACAACCTGGACATTTAATGTTGTAATAAGGGAGTGGAGTCAGGATGTGGCTACGAAGCGTAGTCACACTACAATATACTTTGTTTATTCATTCAGAAACTGCCTGACGCGTGAACGTTGCCCATTAATTGCCGCCCACCAAACTGCGACACTGATATTCGGATTCATCCAAAATCGTCTACACCATATACCAGAGAAAATAACGTACATGAAATTCAAGCCCTTGATCAATAATGGTTTGTTTTAAATTTGTTTGTGTAGTGATGAAAACAGGTTACTTAACGAAATACTTAATGTTTTATTCATCGCGCGAAGCATTGCTCCGGTACTTACCTAGCCACGACGCGCAAACATATACAAAGAGCAATAGTCATTTGTACATAAATTAAGACTACAATATTCGTTACATGAGGATTTTATGCTACGATGTAATATTTATTTTAACTGTATATCCTAAAGTAAAATAATATTTAAATTTTATAGGTATAAACCTAAAAGCGAGCCTTATTATGAGCAACGCGGCAATGTGTACGGACGAGGTACGCGTTGGTGACATAAATACAGAAGCCAATAATTGTTATCGTGGACGAATTGTCTCACATTGTGCTCGCTCTATTGTTTGCACGCTTTCGTGATGTCGTAATCGTATGGAATTAACAATCGTTAGGCCGATGGGGCGTTGAACTGCGAAGATGTAAAAGGCCCATCAGCTCCGCCAAGGCGTCGGGCGCTCGTTCGGATCCTTTCAAAAATATAGGAACTGCTCCCTAATTGGCCAGCGAAAGACACGAACAACGTACTTTATTACTGAGGATAATGTCGTTTCATTTTATACAAATCGTTCTCCTTGTTAACATGTCGTAGTGCGAAACCTGAAGATAATAAAATAATGAAAATATAAAGGTTTGATGCATTACTCCTTACATTTACAACACTTGATTAGAGCGAGTGTGGCTTGTGCAATAACATTTTCAGATACAGCGACAGCTCCAACAACTATTGCTTTAATTAAACAGGAAATAAAAAAACAATGAAACGTATTAAAAAATGCAGTGTATTCAAGCAAAATTGCAAAGTAAAATGCATAGGGTTTTTAATTTAAACAGTACGATATTTCAATCGTAAAAAATATGCGTCGCTCGCGCTCGCATCATGCACGCTGCGAGACAATAATAGCTAAAGCTTTGCTGTTACAAAAAAAAAACGCATTGCGACGCCATAGGCGCGGTGGTTGTCACCCCGGTGCGGTACTGGGTACAGGGCTGCAGGCGGGCGGTGCGCTACGGCTAACGGGTCGGCGCGCGCCTCCCGCGGTCGTCGAACTCCGTGACGCGAGTACATCTACAATTTTTGACGATATGCCCCAGTTTTTTCTAGATCTTTTTAGTGTTTACGCAACGCGGTCACGACGTAACGCCAAGATTTATTTATTCGGTGTTGCACATCATTCCAATAACACATATATAGCAGTCTTGCAACGCCTTCATTAACTTTTGTCGCACACCTATGTTATAGAAGAAAGAATATTTTTTTTTAACAAATAAAAAGTTATATTTTGCGATATGTACCAAACGATATCATAAAAAGATATAAATACCGACGACCCGATGATAATTAGTCGTTTTGTACGGTGTGATAGCTCCACAATGCATCGTCCTCTGGTCTAGAAGTCTTAACAAAGCATTCATACAGGCAGTTCACGTCGAGTACGGCGGTTGTATAATCGTTTGTCATTATCCTTAATCAGATGGAGTGCAAATAGCGAAATTTTTTTTATATAGTAACACTATCGATTATACATTTATTTATGGCGAAATTAGGTCAAAGCATGTAATAAATATGCATCATATCTCAATTATCGTGAAACTGTAAACTCTACCGGCGTTTAAATATAACTGTTTGATCTTTTTAGTATTATTAATCTTAGACAAATGAAGAAAAAGCGTACGGCGTCAATAAATGAATGACAGAGGACTTAAAGTGTGTAGAACATGATCGAAAGAATGCAGAGTGGGTAGGTTTGCGTCGCAATGCAGATTCAAAGTCGAATGCAAAGCTTTTATGAATACAAAATAGGACGGGCGGGTCGTGTGCACCGCGGATGCGAGCACTCGAGCCCTCAGCCCCGCAGTGCCCCCGCCCGCACACTGATGATGCACACTAGCTTTATGCGCCATGTTTACGCCTGAAGCTTACAACGGTGCAGCGGCAGAGCGCCCGTTCACAGATTATGTAGAGAGTTTCAAACTTGTCCACCCTATAACGTATATAATTAGAAAAGTAAACTGTCACTAAAATAAGTTATTTATTAATGAATCATCTTCATTATCATCAACCGATCGACGTCCATAGCTGGATATAGGCTTCTCTTGAAGATCTCCACATCGATCGCTCTCGCGTTACTCGCACCGCCTGGCACCAGGGAACGACGTTTGTAAGGGTTCATACAGGGATTTGTGCCACTTCCCACCACGCTGGCCCAAGACGGGTTGGTGGGATCCAAAGCTTCGTTAGTTGATTAGCTGGGTGCACCACGAGCAGGTGAGGTTGGAACTAGTAAGTTGTTGTGCGAGACCTCTTATATGCCTTTTATGAATATAATATTGGACGAGTAACACTGAGTTCAGGATAGTTGCTGTTTAATTTTACTTGTACTTACATTAACAACTCGTCTGAATCGGAGACTGGTAATTAATTTTATTTTATTTTTGCTTGCCTCTATCAAAATTACTACTGGTTTGGATTTTTGAAACAATTTATAAACACCTAAGACAAGAGCAAGTACGTTTGAAGCTTATTATAATTATTTATTCTACGTCGACACGAGCGAGACGTTCATCTGATGATGATATTCCTGCGCATGCTACGCTAGTTAGGACGTTAAACAGCAACACCACATTCTGCTCGTCGCCTTAAAACAATGTATTAAGCTCCGTATTTTCACTAACTACAACTTCCTTCATATAGAAACAGTAATGTTCTCACACTATTCTAAGACGGTGAATATAGAAGCAGCCGTTGTATCTATCTAGACTGTTTGCGACTAGAGGGACCTACCACCAAGGAGCAATACTCACGTTAAGGTATGACACTTTGTATATTGTAGAAAAAGTTATTATTTATAAATAGTAATATGTTTGATTATTTTGAAATGAACATTTATCAAGTATTAAACATCGTTTGCCTTCTCTAATACTCTTTAGTCTGTCTTTAGTGGCAACTTCCAAGATGACGTGAAATATGATCGCATGCATCAATAGTCAAGTGTGCCATTACAAGTACGAGCGCAAATAGCAGCGGGCGACTTTATTACGTTCGCGCCGCTCGTAATTGGGAGTGTGCGGATAACAAAGTCAATTAGCACTCTCGAAAGTGTAAGGTGATAAAAGACGTGAGGCGAATATTTTAACGCTAATACGGCTGAATCGGTAACGAAAGGAGTTTGCTACTTCATTTGCTTTAATCTTACATTTGAAAACTTATTGTACGTAAAATAAATGATTATAATACACATAATTGATTTAAGACAATCGAACAGACAAACGTCATTCAGATTTATTGTTATAAATTTTAATGTAAAGTATCATAGAAACATTACGAAACCTGGTGTTGAGATATCGACGAGATCGAATGTTTCATTTAAGCGTCTTTCACTTGCGAAGACTTTCTCGCTCGGTAATATAATCTTTGTTACGGCCTAGTTGCCCGGCCGCCCCACTTTGAATAAGGCCGTGGATGCAGTCCTTAAGGCGAAGCTTAAAACGTAGTTTTAATAGACCGACTACCGAGTCGTAAAACGGCTCGCAACAATAAACATAAAGCCGACGAATTCATTGGGTGCAATCTTCGGAACAGATCGAAACGAGTTCGCAGCTCGTGATTTGGAGGCCGCAAGAGGTGTGAGGTGTGAGGAGTGGGGGTTGGACGTGGAGGGAGGCGGGGAGGGCAAGTTGCGGCGGCGGTGGAGGTTTGAGTGAAAGCGTTTTAAATTTAATCGCATGCCTTCCGTCAGACGCTGCATTCGACCGAGTTTCCGATACAACCGTATCGACCCTTGCCGCCGGAGCATTGCGCAACATTTCTGTTGACGATCTAGTTAATTCGACGGTTCAACTAGAATGCGGCGGCGGTGACGACGACGGCCCGCACAAGTGCAGCGCGCTCACTTGTATTGTCAGTCGAAATTGAATCGTTCGCCAATTGCCTTATTGAGGGCGAATGTGTAAATTGATACGTTACTATGACGTAACTGCGTATATCACATCATATAGGTTGACCACCTCACGTCCACATACGATATACCGTTGAATTTCTAATAAACGCGCTAAACTAGCAGACAATACGTGAAGTGATTACAAAGTGTCAACACGAGAAATGTGTGACGTTAATGATAATCTATGGTAATACTGGTTTGCCGTGAGACGACGGCCAAAATTAAGGGCCAAGGTAAACTGTCTGATAATGTGGTATATTACGAACTTAAAACGTTAACGCGTGAGTGAAAAATTTAAATATATATTTGAGAGAATACTTAAAATACCTGTTGTGTATTGTGTAGATATTGTTGTCGTGTATGTGTAGAAGTTGAAGTATAGGGTAAAGTCCGTGTAGTAGGCGTGGATGTGGATTAAACCTAAAATGCGTCCGTATGTGGGGCGCGGCGCGGCGTGGTGCCAACAGCCGCAGTGCCGCGCCGCCCGCTCTTGTTTACAAAACAAAGTGCGCCCCGGTCACGTTCTGCTACACTTCGGGCTCCCTGTCTTCCATTTTTGTCTTCATTACGAAGAAATGCTATGTTTCCCCCGCTTATAGAACTGGCGGTGTGGTTTCAAGCCATGTTTCAAGTACCCAGAGACAGAGTAATATCGGATTCAATTAGTGTAAACTGGTGCCGACCTACCCGTTCTAATCAACATAAGCCTGAAATGTTTTGCTATACATTTGACAATTGATTTTATTTACCATTATTGGAATTGTATTATGATATGGTATATAAACGAAAGCATTTAAGTAAGCGAGGTTGGCGTGGCGTGGCGTGGTGTGGTGTGGTGTGGTGTGGTGTGGTGTGGTGTGGTGTGGAATGGTGTGGTGCGGCGAGGTGAGGTGAGGTGAGGTGACGCAGGGCGGGGAGTGCGGCGGAGGTGGCGAGTTCACTCCTGTTATCTTGACCCACATAACGTGACCGCGGCCGCGGCCGGCCCGCCGCCTCGCTATTCTAACGGAAGACCTTAATTGCGACCCGATACATAACAATAAAATGTCCCATATTAGGCAACAGCTCAACAGGAAATGCTTCTTCGAAGATAAGCATCGCATGAGCGATAAAAATATAATACTTTCCATGACAAATTTATATTAGTACAACAAATAGGACAGGTTTAATCATTTTTCTGGGTAGCGTGTACACTGTAAAAACTTCTTAACATTATAAAGTGTATTTCAGGTTAAATGACGTTATGTAGCTAATATATATATATAATGAAAATGAGTTCCCTTTGTTCGACAATCACGTGAAAACTAATACTATATATAATAAATGTAAACAGTAAGGGAGTTGAAAATACCGTAATGACTGCTTGACCCTCGCAGCGCATGTCGATGTTTAATGGCAAATGTGACATCATGGCTTGAACTATGTAAAAAAAGTGATGGCCGAGTGTGACGTGTACATATATAATTAGATAGAGAAAAGCTGTTATTTAGTATTTCACTTTAAATCAAACACCAATGAAGTTATACGCTGCAAAACTATATGAAGGATCGTAAATTATAGACAAAGGAATGTTTGTCAATAATTTGTTTACACTCAATGAACATAGAACTAAATCGCGGATGACACGGGCCGAGCGGTGAGAAAGCGCGCGCGTCGTTTTCCTCAAGACATCAAAACACAACCTTGACCCGGAATGTGCTGCTCATAATATAACAAAACGAGAAAAAAGGACGACACACGCATACTTTAATGCAGCGGATGGAGGTCAGGGGCTCACTCTGGATGACAACGATGTAGTTACACACAATCATACATATAAAGGAACTGATTAATTTAAAACATTCAAACTGCTTCGTCAAATAGACATCAAGTCCAGATGTACAATGATTGTTTTTTTTTTCATTTCAGCGTACCTTACAACTGTGAACAAAACAATTTTGGGTACGACGTATTCAATAAAACACCTTATAAATATTTTAAAGGTTTTATCGATCGACAGGGTGTTTGGCTGCATATGTATGATTTTAAATAGGATTATTTTTAAAAAAAAAACAAACTGCAGTTTGAGCGTAGTGTCATTGGAATCACTGAGTGAAATTTTGAAAAATCTGCCACCAGACACCTTTTACCTATGTAATGCTGCTCTGCTATAATATCTTAATATATTTCAAACATACTCTATGTCATAAATTTAAGATTTTAAATAATTTTAGGAGGAAAATCAAAATGTCTTTTTAATATTATTCACAAGTTAAAGCTATGAGAGCAACAGCTAATGTGCTTTCTCAGAGATCTCAAGGCAATTTGTGAGGTAACTGCGTTGCGCTGAGGATGTGTTGCTCCGAGTGCGAGGCAGACAGGAATTCGCGGCCGAGAATACGTCCTTTAACACACTAATGTTAGTAATTAACAATTACATGAAAAAAAAAAAAGTTTAGTTTCAATGTATTTTGATAATCAAGCGTTTTCTCGTCTGTTGGCTTTATATTGTAATAATTAATTGATCAACAAGCAGATTAATCAAGTTATATATAAAAATTGTCTTAACTCTACTATTTAGGATTGACACGGGTGAACCTAATATCTTCAGACGTTTACATTTGGACATAGATAGACCTTTAAAGATCTTCACTTGAATCGGTCATACGCGGCGCGTCTCCAGCGGTTATTATTACTTACTATTCAATTCATCATTACTACTACAATAAGACTACTGGTAGAACAAAATAGACGAGTGATTTTTTTATATCTATTTCGTAACGAGGCGACATAACGCCAAAGCTTTGTTTATATGTTACAATTAGCCAATGGTAACGCTCGCTGCGTTTCACTTATTTTCCAGCGAGGCGGCCTTTAAACACACTCACTCTTCAGCCACACCGATCAGTGTGTTACGTCACAAGGACTTTACCGACGAGACTTATTGGTTGATTTTTACTTTCCATCAAAAGGTTAGCCGTGATAGGTAATCGAAGCGGTCCTGTGTCGTCACTGACAGTTACTTTGTTATTTTTTATTTTACGAAGCGACGAGACCAGCGAAACATTCACCTGATGATAAGTAATACGGTTGCCTATAACAACGTGCCACTATTTAGAATGATGACATCACCACATTGTGCCCGTCGCCTAGAGATATAGAATATTTAGTCTTGTTTACCCCAGTAATTTCACTAGCTATAAACGCTCTCAAACCAGAACACATGAATGTTCGCACAGTACGGTGTCGGCTACGATAGTAGCTGCAGTGGTACATATCGACCGTTTCCGGAAACAGGGTCGGTCCCATCGCCGGTGAATCGCCTATTTATTAACTTCATTTATACAGTGAAAAAAGAGACAAATAACGACCTTGTCTAATGTATTCTGTTTATTATCTACAATTCCGTAAAGAATCATGTTATTAGAAGTATATTTGATAATGTTAGTTGGTTTTTAGTCAATAAATTTTCCAATACATCTCACATTTGTTGTCGATTCGCGGTCGGGCCAGCGGTGTGGACAGAAGACGTCGCGATAACGCAACCGCGAGCCCGCTTCTTATCAGTACTGATACGAGAGTGACGTGACCAATGTTCTCGGTCGTCATTACAACCAGTACGTCGGTCAACAATTGACACAGATTATACCCAGTTAAAGCTGACACTTTCGCCAGTGTCTAATCAAAAGTTGTTCGCAAACAGTCAATCACATATTTAAGATTTTACCATTAATTATTCACGTTACGGGCAGACCGTCTCGCTCGTCACGTAGCTCCATAGAATTAAAAATAAAAGCAGAACATCAAAGATAATCTTCGCGTATTATCTATATATACAATTCAAATTCTAGTTATCAAACTTTGATATGTATCTAGAAAAAAATAAAGAGACAAAACCAGTACAGCACACCAATGCAGTGATACGTTACGTTACAGTCGTGACAATTATTATTTATTAGTATATACATTGCAGGAGCGACATTAATAACACGTAGTTTTTAATACTAGCAACTTGTGTAATCTCAAAGACTAATGAGTATGAATTTGTAAGTCCTTTAAGATTAACAAAAACACTTGAAGGTATCATTAAATTGTTTCTGTGATGCCTTCTTTACCTAATATAGAAAGTAGATTTTAATATATTTTTTAGTTCGAATCGAACCTGGTTACAATTCAGCTAATGACAATGTTATGGTAACCTCAGTTCAAAGGTACAAACTAAATATAGCCAATAACTCAATTTATTGAAATAAATTAAAAATTATAAATATATTGATTGACTTTCTTGTATAGTTTTTTTTTTTATTTTTCTTCAAAGTCTTTTGGACCCATGTCTACAACATATACTTATTTACATACATATAGAAGTATGTACAACAATTTTATTAAACAATATATAAAACTTCGAACAGTTTTCAGTTTTAGATAGAGTACAAAAAATTTGAGATAGTTTTTCATCGTCTTTCAGCACTATGTGTTACTAGTATAGACAGAGCACAGGACAGTAAAAACAATCAGTGTTTAACATAAAACGTATGTTTTAATGCGAAATTTGATATGCCCCGGTGCTCGGAAGGCACTTAAAAAGAAGTTTATTTTTCATGTACTATTTCCTATGATTATTATACTTTGAAAAATGCATGTTATATACTCAAACGAGTTATAAACGACGAGAGTAACATTGCTGACTCCGATAGACAATGTAGAGATAACTCTTATCATTCTCTACCTTGCGATAAAACAAACTAATACTAAATGTAACAACAAAAAATTATAATTTAGTTATTACTACTTAAATGAAGCGTAATTCATGACCCGTCATTTTTTCAATGTAACAGTGATATGTTTAGTAGCTGTTACCCTCGCCTGCTTTGCTGGCCGTAACAGCCCCGCAATCCTTTTTTGGGGTAACGTTTCGTAAATGTTCTGTATTCGGCAAAAGGAATATTCCTACAAAATTTCAAATCTCTAGGCCTTATGGTTCCAGAGATAACGCGATGAGTATCTGCCTATATATATATATTGGAAAACCATGTATTAAAAAAACCGATACCGAGAATTACAAATTTCAAAATAATTTACGTAAAAAATTAAATTCTAATACAATAAGATACTTTACAGCCTTTTTACGTGGGGCACAGGCCTACCCTTAATATGAGGGCGATGGGGCCATAGTCACCACGCGAGCCCAATGCGGATTGATGACTTTACACACACCTACCACAATAAATTCAAATCATGTGCAGGTTTCCTCGCGATGTTTTCCTTCACCGTTTGTATTTCGCTGTTGTTACTAAAGTTCACAAATGTACATAACCTAAATATTAGTCATTGGTACATGCCGGAGATTCGAACCCGCGACCTACGGAATGAAAACCGCACGCTCTAACCATTAGGGCAGCGAGCTGCTTGATAGAGCAATAAGACACCACAAATAATTATTTTTATAAAATTATCTTTCACCATTCGAGGACTGGAATGGATTGAAAGGACGCAGATATGCGACAATAGGCTACAAGTTGATTTATGTAAGAAGTGTTGTGAATTAATTTCCGGCTTGTGCAGAATGATACCTGAACATTTCCGATAATCTTAATGTCATCCACTCGACATATTTAAACAGAATTCCCATTACACAGCGTCATAACAGAGAAAAATTCACTTCATCACATTAGGAAGCGTCTGCCACGGAACCGGCCACCGGGCTTTAACGTAACGGTGGAATCTATCAAAATTATTCTTTATGTCATTCTTGAATATTCTAAATCATACTTTTGAATGGACATGGACGGTAATTATAACAACTACTAAATGTATTTAGTGCATATATTCACTTTGAACATAATGATAATGAAATGTTGTTATCACAGATAAATATAAAGGTAAAAGACAAAAGCATAGAGATAAATGACCCTGAGTACACAAATGTAAAGCTGATAAGGGACACGAATGTGTCTTGATACAGAACTACGGAAATGGAAGCGAAGGCGCCGGCCAACGCGGCGTCGGGTCGTTTCAGTCACCTTGCCCAAGTCGGCAACGAGCGGAGCTTTTCGGAGTTTGCGTCATATCGCATTCCTGTCCAGTTACCGGCTGGCAGATATGTGAACAAAATGGTTCCGGTGACCTTAACACCATGTATCGGTTGTGTGCGTTTTTTGCCGCCTGCACCGGCAATACAGCGCCACAGGCTCTAGACTCGTTTTTCCGCGCTCTGTACCCCGAACGAGAGTGAAACTTCTCTACCATTTAAGCTTCAAGCGTAGCTGTGATATTCATTAATCATTACAGTGTCTGCGTAGTTAGTTAGTGATGTAGTTTAGCAACTGTTTTTTTGGTGCAGTAAGTCCTTTCTCCTCTTAAGACATAACCGACTAAAACGGGCAACATTAATCAGCTATTAAATAATCACGCCGACCTGTAGTGTACATGAACAATACATAACATATAAATAAATTAACTGTTAACTAGACTTTCAATTTATTGAGGCATATGTTCAAAAGTAGATCATAATAAAATGATATTATGATGATAATAGATACGGAAACTGCTAGTTACATCTTTATTGGTGAACTACTTATATGAATCAAAGTGAATTGAATGAAAGTAATTAAGCGATTTGTTCGCTTAAGGAAATGTCTTTACTCCATGAAAAACCGGTTAAGCGTGATGTTCCCTTGATGGTTAGTGATACGCCTACCCATTAAATAATATGGCGTTACGATGACATACACCACACCACCATAGTTGTATACCCCATTATGCTCGTCGCCTTGAGACATAAGATGTTAATCAAAATTACTCTATTAATTTCGAGCTGCATCGCCCTGCACACCAGAACGCAGTACTGTTTTGCACACTTCTGTTTGGCGGCAGAAACAAAATTTGCGGTGGTACCTGTCTCCGGCCACAGAGACCTACCACCAGTATGAAGAAACATACATCATTTTACAGGTTTTATGTGCAATTTATAATTCTCCGAATATAAAGGATAAGTAACAATGTGAATATGCTCTTAATCTAATGACAATATAAAAAAGACGTTTATGGAATCTTGCATGTTGAAAGTCTAAAAAGTTAGATGAATATTAGTAGTTCTAGTCATGTGCCGGCTGTATTAAAAGGCGTAATATTGGGCTCCGCGTTTTTAATAACGCGAGGAACTGTGAAGTCATTCAGGGTGTAATTGAAGCCTCACTCCGTATGCATAGGAGAGCGGGAAGGGCGTATCGCGCAGTTTGCTAGATACCATGAATAAGTAAGCGGTAAATTTGGGCGGTCAATGGACAATGACACTGAAGCAGCTCCGGCGTAAATGAAGAGAGAAATATTTAATACACCATCCCCCCTGATGAGCTTTCAAAATTTAAATAGGCCACTGTCTACATTCGCACTTTGATTTTTTCTATTTTAAAGTTTCAACTTTAAACACTGCTTGTGATGTTTTTCTATTATTGAAATTAAAAACATTGTTATATGATTCAGTAAGTGACAATTTTAAGGCATCAAGTGTAATAGCAATTTTTTTTTTTCAATTATGCTTCGAGACAAACAAGAGGTGCACCTTATGGTCTACCCATAACAACGTGGCACTGAATAGGATAAGATATAGGGCATCAAATTGCGCACGTCGCCCGAGACAAGATGTTCAGTAACCCCAGTAATTACACTAGCTACAACGCCCTTCAAACCGGGACACTGTAATGTTTGTTTACTGGTGTTTTGTTAGTAGACGATCTCCGGCAATAGACACCTACTACGAGTAAAAATAAGGACATATGCTGAATAAAATACACGTACAAATTAAAATAAAGACATAAATGAGTCCTTTCATTTCCTAGTGTTCTTGCAATAAAAAGGCTAAAGTGGAATCCGAGGAGGTGGGCGGTGGATGGAGGGTGGAAGACACGCATTAAGCGTTGCCTGTCCATGGGAAAGTTACGATCGATTACGACCATTCATGAACACTTGAATGGGCACCAATGCGCACGCGCACCGACCCCGACCTCCGAGACGGTGCCCCACCGCGCCCACTGCCAGATCCAAGTTACTAGCGAAAGTTATAATATACAAACATACGATGTTAATGTATTTAAAAATTAAAAAAAACATGACATGTTTTTGATATCTCTCCGGTTAAAACCTTTTTCTCATTTAAAGATGATTATAAAAATTATAATCTACATAAATAATTTAATATATCACTTAAGTGTTACCACACAAAAAAAAATTTAAAGATTGCTCTATGTTAACGCCTTTATTTTTATCTCACATAATTAATGATTCTGGTAAAGCACGGCGCGATTTATTAACATAATAAAGATATTATTAAATTACGTAATACTTAAGACTAAGAAATCAAGTTAATCAATATTTTTAATATGTTGGTAACACTGAAGTAAATTAAAAATATTCAATTCTCAATTGCTGGTCGTAGACAAAAATATTAAATATTTGATTTTTCAAACTAAATGATATTGTTAACAAACAATAATATATATTTAATTCAAAGTTGTGAAACGCCATAACTTTGAGATATCACAAATAATGTTTACGGTTTAATAGTCCTCCATGGAAGCAACTCTCGTGCGTCTGTAATAAAGCGCGCGAAAAAATCTCACGTGTCCTTCCGTCCTTGTCGCGCAAGCACGATTGCACTGTTAGAGTGAGACGACTGCTGCAAGGGATACAGTAATCCGCCCCTGGCAACAGCTGTACCTCCAAATCTACATTCCTAAGTGCGTCTTTGTGTACAATCTGCAGACATACTCCGTACGTATAATATTCAGGTACAGAAAATAATAATAATCACGATTTTTAAGAGAATAAAGCTGTACATAAACGTTACATGCACACGATAACTGCACACCACATCGTGCACTACATGAAGATTTTATTTTCTAATAAAAACAAATGACATTACTTCAACTCGATAATGACAGCTAGTTAGATAAGTAGGTTTCTAGGTCATGCCGCTCTGAACGTAAATTACTGTGCACTTTACAAGCGAAAATGACATTTTCTTTCTTTAGGGTCGGACAATCAAATGTATACCGGGAAACAAGTGATAGTGTAGTATTGTTCTTTAATATTTGGTTTATTTGGTTATTATAAAATTGTAGTATGTAATAACACTGACTGATTATAATACGACGATTGAAATATTATGTGTTTGCTCCAGGTGAGATGGTTGCGTGAAAAGACAATAGTTTGCGTGTGAGGTAAGGTGGTGTTTTGGCCGGTGCAATCGGTATAAAAAGTTGATGCGAGTGCAGTTCACCAAAGAGGCGAGTGTATTGAACCCGCCGCAATGTCATCTAGGAGCTCGATGCGTCACCGACTCCGTTCGGTTCGGCCGATGCGAGCGGGAGTATTCCACGCGACAAGAGGCGCAGTGCCCGCAAACGAGGCATAAATAATTAGACAATAAGCAAGCAAGGCAAGAAATCGGTAATTTGTATCGCGGCGAGATAGGCGGAGCGGCGAGGGAGACGGCTGCAGGAGGCGCGCGCCGCCGCAGCGCGGAGATATGGCAACGCGTCAGGTGGAAATGGCGCCGAGCTGCTCTCCGCCGAGGACAGCCGACCGCCCCCACCCGTCCCCTGGACCCCCTCCCACCCCACTCCACTCCACTCCATCAACGCACCCGCCGCTAATCCTCACCCGAATACAATCTGATAAAATTCGCGCCAGCTATAAACGTTACGCAAAGCGACTCAACACTACAACACGACGATAATGAATGACCCGGGCGCTTCTTAATATCCAAACATTCTCACTATCACATCTTGCCGCAGTGTAGCGGCGAGCGCGGCCGTAAGAATGTAAGCAATAAGAAAGTTATTTCCCCGACCTGGCGAAACTAGTCTCGCGAACGCATTACGGTCTACGTTACGGCCAGGTGAATTCAAAATGACCTCTATGGGCCGGTGGCTTCTTGTGGCCTCGCTTGCCGAATGCGATGACATTTTGTGGGTTAGCAACACGACATTACTACTCCGTTGGGAGTACGATGCCAGGATGACTAACGACAGAGCGTCATTGCCCGCCTATGGATTGATTGTGCCGTACAAAATATTTAACGCAATAGATCGATTCCATTGCTCCATAACACTAAGGCGATTTTTGTATATCAACGAACGTTGACGATAACTGGACCGTTTGGATAACGTGGATTTAATTAATAAGAACCGTACACTACATTCTAAGATCCTGTTAAACAATACAGAACTGTAATGTTGTCATGATAATCACAATGATTTCGAAAGAAAAGTACCTACGAGTTCTTTCATCAATGTAAAAGTGACTTACCAAGGCGAAGAAGTTTGTGTGGCAATCCTCGAGGCTAGCACCGTTTGTTTGGTGATTTTGATGCGTCATGGTAGTCCTGGGCACTTCATTTTCATTTCACAACACTTAAAACGGGTTCAATCTTAAAGAAACCACTCAAAATCTTAAAATCATCACCGACATTTAGTGAAGTTTTCACCTTTCAATGGCGACTGGAAAATGGCGGATAGGAAACAACAACCCAAGCCGACGGTGCTGCCAGCAGCGGATGAAACTCATACTAACATCGCCCAGAAACATTGATGCGTTCTGTTTTACGGTTATGATAATACACAATAAAACATCTGTTACGTTTTAAATAAATACGTTTTCGATGTATTTCAAAAAAACGTAAAATTTTAAAAATATTAAGAAAATTTAATTTTTTACATTATAAATTTAATACTTTTATTTACTAACAAACGTTAGACAAAATAAGAGTTTATTCCGTAACATGAAACATACATAGTGACACTTAATGTCAGATGTTTATAACAATTTTATAACCAATTGTTAAAAATAAGATTGTGCTAACCTGTATTATTATTAAAGATATAAATTTACTTCCACTGAAATGCTGAGGAATGTTTTAGTAACTTTGCCTCGCACAAATCTACAGGTTGTTTTTCCTTGTTGTATATACTATACTATGCTATTTATCCTTCCATATTTTTTTTTATTTGAATATATATTTCAAATGTGTTATTCGCAGATCACCTGTATCAGAAATGCACAAAAAAAATTTCCGAAGGTAGAAAAAAAGTTACAAGCCGCTGCTGAATCTTTGGCTGCGAGAGGGTATTATATCATTGCAGTTATTTCTATTGTTAACAATAATCTACCAAGTGATTAAATAAATTCTTTTGCATATAAATAGTAATTTAACTTTTATGTTAATCTGCATAAAATATAAATAAGAATAAAATTATTAATGTACTGAAACAATATATTGCCTGCCTCAACTGTTAAGCAGTTTAGGTTGTGCAAAACTCTTGAAATGTTAAACTAAAGCTATTTGTTGTAAGTTTTTCTACAAATTACCAAATAGCGAAAAGTAGGAAAATATATTTTTTTTATTTTAAAACAGTATTTAAGTGGCATTATTAGCAATAATTAGTATAATTTGCTAGTTACAGTTTATATGAATATAATGGGCTGCACCCTCAAGAGTAGTCTATCCATATTCGTATCCGTTACCAGTTAAAACCATATTGCCAAATGGCTTAAAAGATTTCTATTTTCATTGTATGCTAAATTAAGGAATGAAGTAAAAATGAAAGGATTTTTTTTTAAGGTTTCTTCGACCAAACAAACCATGGGATCCACCAGTCAATATAAATGAAACAATTCTTAAAATTTGCACAAGAAATGGTTTGCAGTCAAATTCAGAATTTGAAAGTCTGGATGTGAAATTTAAAATTTTAAAGGCATGTTTTGAAGAAACTGGCCATGGTGTGCCTAACTCTTTACTGCATACAATTGAAAATGTTCGTAAGTGTCAAAAAAGTTATTAATAACATATTTAATTATAAGTTCAGAAGTGTTCGATTTAAGTTGTAGTTTACAAAATGCCTATAAGATTTGATTTTAATGCAATCAATTATTAAAATTTAATTTCTTAATTTTTTTTACTCTTTGTTCTTATTACACTGTAAGAAACTAGAAATTCACTAAATAATGTTTACTTTTATTAACTATAATGCGATAGTAACTAAGTGATTATGAATTTTGAATGTAAAAAAAATTTCAAAATCTATCATGGATCTGTGTCTATTAACATTGTGGTAAACTGAGAATTTTCCTTTTAAAGTTAGTTCCTTACAGAATAAATTTATTTAAATGTAATCAGTAATTGTATAGAAAAGTGATAGCAGATGAGCTCTTTTTCTATTTTAAAACAATTTGTTGTTCTATTATTGCAATTTAGCTTGCAGATACCAAATTCACAAGCCCTGAGTCCAATGAACCTGCTACAGTGCTCAAAGGAACTAGCAGTACAAACTCCATAATAAAAAAAAAAAACTGTTAATGGAGTGTATAAAAGTTTTAAGATTTATCACAATTTTTATGTTTGCAGAGGATCTCCAAAGTTTTTATGAAACACCAGTTGATGTGCTTACTCCATTTGATGCTTTGAAAAAAATGGATTTACCACAAAATTTACATATACAAGAAGATTATGTTCGCTTCCATCCTGGTAATATAATTTTTAACCATTTACAAATATTGTACCTTTCAATTTTAAGCTTTCAATAAAAATTTGGATCAATCCTTACTGCAGATAGATTAAAAGATAAAACAATAAATTTTTTCTATGTTTTAAAAGTTTGAACTTTTTCTCATATTTTTTACAGATAAAGATACATTATTCAAAGGTCAATCAGCTTTCCCAAAAAGTTCCACAATAGTGTCGGGATTAAAAACGAAAAAGAAGTATGACGGTTTCGTCGCTAAGAGATCTTGGCCTTGAAAACTTAACTTTACATGTATAGTTATGGAATAATTGTTAGAATAGATTTATTACAGAAAAATAATATTTGTTTAATTACTTTAAAATACATTTTTTTTTTTAATTGTAATCCTAAACTATATTGTGTATTGTAATGTACATAATGACAATAATGGGATCATCCACTTCTATTATTTTTAATATTATTATTTTTCTTTGACAGCTAGCTAATATTCATACTAAAATATTTCTTAATATTTTATTATGTAATGTAATCTTTTGTGTTTGGTTTTATAATATTGTTTGGGTGTTACATGTGGAATTGGGTAGTAGGCATCAAGGAAAAGTTTATCCTACTTTTAATCTGTACATTACCAATGTGTTTTCTCCCTTAAAGCAACTGTTTAATAGTTTATTATTTATAATACTCATATATTTGCGAGACATCATGAATATAACTACCGTTTCAATATTAAAAAAAAAATATATTATAATTATTACTGAAGTCATTAAAAAAAATATTAAAACTTCACTTTGATCATAACCTTCAGTAGGCTTGAAAATGAAAGGCGGCATCGCAAGCGCCAACTTAAAAGCTATTCTTACAAATCTTTTAGGTAGATACCATAAAACGGGGTAAATAGAAATAACAGAATGAATATATATAAAAATGGAAAAGAATTTTATACCACAATAGTCAATGATTTTGTTACTTAATCAAGTAATTTATTAATTTACACCAGGGGTCGGCATTAAGCCCGTATCTCTTCCTCCTGGTAATCGAGGCATTGACATCAAACATACAGGAGGAGGCAACCTGGTGTATGCTTTTTGCCGACGACATCGTACTTGTCGGGGAAGACGAACGCGAGGTGCAGAGCAGGTTGGAAAAATGGCGAAATAAATTAGAGAACGCTGGGCTAAAGATCAGCAGGACCAAAACTAAACATTTGTTCTGTGACTTCGGCGGTCCTACCAACTTTCTTCCAATCGCCTTAAATGGTGTATCCCTACCAACCTGCTCCGATTTCAAGTACCTAGGTTCACTCATACAATGCGACGGCGATATTGATCGAGATGTGAGAAGCCGAATAAATGCAGCTTGGATGAAATGGCGACAGGTCACTGGAACGACTTGTGATCCACGAATGCCCCTCAAACTTATGGGACAGATCTACAATTCGGTCGTTAGACCAGTCGTATTGTATGGATCTGAGTGTTGGGCCATCAAGGGTTCGGATGAAAGGAGATTACATGTGGCAGAGATGCGAATGTTAAGATGGATCTGTGGTGTGACGGGGATGGATAAAATTAAGTATGAGTATATTAGAGGAAGCCTGAAAGTTGCGCCAGTGACAGAGAAGTTGAGGAGCAAGAGGTTAGCGTGGTTCGGGCATGTTATGCGAAGGGATGAAGGACATATAACAAAGAAAGTAATGAGAATTAATGTGGATGGTTATAAGGGTAGAGGAAGACCGAAGAAAGTGTGGATAGATTGTGTGAAAGATGACATGTGTAAGAAGACTGAATTTAGATATGGCGGCTGATAGAGAGATGTGGAAGAGAAGTACATACTGTGCCGATCCCACATAGAATGAGAAAAGGGCAGGAAGAAGAAGAAGAATCAAGTAATTTATTTGTTTATTTTAAAGAACCTATTTTTTATTACTGTTTTTAGATATGAAATTAGGCTAAATTAATATAAAATACGTTTGTATGTTGGCAATCAAACTACGTCAATGTATGCTCCAGAAGTGTTGTTAACTCATTATATAACAGATTTGTGTTCAGTGATAAAAGGTTGATTTTATTATTCCGTAATTCCCCAGAAATAAGTTTGTACATCAGTAAATACAATTATAATATATATATATATATACTCTAAAAAAGTTTTTCTGTTGACTCGTATCCTTCGGGATTTTGTCACCGCTGGTGTGTCAGCTGTAACAAAATCTCGAAGGATACGATGGCAAGAGACAGTATAGGATGCCTCTGGTTATTTGGAGAGTGGGACGGGCTCTTGCATCGATGCTATTTGCCTCGATACACTTACTCCGTCTCACGTCCGAGACATTTCGAGTATCGGTGGTGCGGCTGGAAACAAGGAGGAGAACTACAAGCGGAGTAAGTATCAATGTCTTAGTGTCAATTTCATATCTGAACCGTTAGGGGTGGAAACGTAGTCTTGGAGTCCGGGTGCATTTAAACTTCTTAGGGATTTATAAAAAAAAACTAACGCAAACCACTCGAAACTCCAGAGCCAGCAACTATATGGCAGAAAAAATAAACCTTCCTATCCATCGCGGCAATGCTGTTAGTTTCCTTAGTACTCTGGCGGACGAGCATGGCCTGAGGCTTTTCTTTTATTGTTAGTGTATATAAGTTTAATTAGTGTTAGTTTCTTAGCAAATAAAATAGCTTTTTATTTCAATGTAATATAAAAAGTTATTGAAATGACTATTGCCATTGTTTAAAATCGTGAACTGTCTTTAAACATGGGAATCTTATCATTCGCGCCAAGTGAATAATTAAGATTATTAATAATGATAAATAGGCTGTATGGAGTAAAGTCATAAAATTAAAAAAAAATCTTATTTTGACAATCCAAAAAGACGGCTGTCAATTTCAATGAAGTTAATATTATATAGTATTAATATTAATAAAGTAAAAATAAAAACCTTAGTCATATATACTTTAACCAATATCATTACAACAATTTAAAATTATGTACTATTTTGAGAAATATGATTTTTATTGTATTTTAAACATATCTGGTTTTTGCGAAACGAAGCTGAAACAGGTTTAGAATAGATATCTTTTTTACAATATTAATGTTCGGTCAACAGGCCACCGATGTGTAAATTTTTCATAATGACTGTTTACAAATTTGTGCGACCATTTTTACACTCTAATTTATGTAAACAAATAAGAATGATAGGCAATAAGCAGTCTAACGTCACGTTTTTCAAGCAGTGTAAAAATTTACACTATCATTGTAATTTATATGCGCGCGTTTATATGGAATACGAAAACAATTACGCTTATAGTATAATGGAAAATAAGGGGTATGTAATGAAGCATAACATTGAAGAAGTTAAAAAAAGCTCATCAGAACACTCATTACAAGACTTGCTAAAACAAAATTGGTCACAGAAATCACCAAAAATTATATTTGAGACTTTTCCTGTTTTAGGTGAATTATGTTCAAAACAAAATTTGTGTATATCTAATGAAATATTCGATGACTTTATAGACAGTCTAACAGATAATTTGAAAAAAGCTGATAATATTCAATTAAAATGTATATTGTGTTCCTTGTTAAAATGGCCCCCAGTGCAGTTCTCTAGGACAAGAAATTTCATTGAAGTTTGGGTAGCATTAGAAGATGAATGTGTAAGAAGAATTAAAGATTGGACTTATGATGAAATGTTTAGTTACATGACATATTTCTATTTGCTTAATATTATTGGAATAAGTGAATTCCCCCATAAGTGCTTATTAAGACTTGCATCAAAAGCAAAACACTTAACTCCTGCACAACTTGTCCAAACCATGTTTTTCATAGGTGTGCGAAGGTATTCACCTGATGATATACACAATTTAGAAGTTCATATCACTGATAATTTTGATAGATTTACTGTTGATGATCTTGCTATAATATCTATGGGATTTTATAGGAGTAAAACCCCTATAAGAAATATGGAATTAGTTGGGAAAATGATAGATAAAATTAAAGTAAACTCCACACATATTCATGAAAGTTCACTTGCTGCCTTAATGATGATAATTCGATATTCTATGAAGTTTACTACTGATGATAAGATACATACATTACTAGAAAAGCTGAAAACTGAGGTTCCTAGGCTATCTGTACTGTGCAATGTTTACATAGGCTTGCTCGGAACATCCACACTAATATTGCATGAAGGTTGTCTTGATGCAATCGCTGATAAAGTTAGCTCTTCAATGAAAGATGCTAGAATAAAAGATTTGGAAAGACTAGTTCTAGCTTTTGGTATATTTAATTATAAACCTAAGTGTGAAGATATCTTTTTAAAAATCACAGATGAATTGAAAAAACCTGAAAGAGAAGTTGAATGTACATTACATGGAAGGTCATTTGCCTCTTGTGTAGCCTTTCTAGGTTTATTAGGGATATATGATAAAGAATTACTAAAAAGGACACTAGATCGGAAGTTTTTAGAAAAAACATATGGAAAATATTGCATTGCCTATGGAAAAGAAATCTTAACTTTACACAATATAACGAAAATTTTTTTTAAAGATGACAACATCAGCCAACTCTCAAATAAAGAAGCAATTGTATTGGCGCGAAATTATACATATTACGTACCAGATGAGAATTTTAAGAAACAATACAAGATAACAGAAAAAACATTTTTAGAGGTTATAAATATCTTAAAAGAATCTAGAGGCGCTGATTGTGTAACTGGAGGTCATATATTAACTCATCATCAAAGAGGAGGTAATACTTTTAAAAAAATATTTGTTTATATGAAAAAGATGAGAAATTTAAATAGTTATTTTTTTTTTGTTTCAGATATTATTTTATGTAATGACAGTAAAGGTTCTGCTGTTTCTGTGGGTGATACATTTCATAACAAATATTTTGGACTGCTGAGAACTCCTCCAGATGATAATACATGGGTTGTTTTAATAATAGGTGGAAAAAATGCTCTGATCCATAATACTCGGAAGATAAGTGGTCAATATAATAGTAAATTCAGGGAACTTAATGCATTAGGGTTCTGTGCTGAAATGGTAATAATTAATATAAATGTGATCTACTTTTTACATATTATTTAATCAAAGCAAACTATAATGTATAACATGTTTCAATTTGTTTCCAGGTGATACCAGATGTGTTGGAGAAATGTGAAACAAAGGAGGCAAAGTTAGAGTATTTAAATAACTTAATTAAACAGGCTGTTAAGAAAACAACGCATAAATAAATTCATTATTTATTATCATAGTGACATTTTTATTTAGTCACAGACTTTTTTTTTAACCATAGATTGAAAGTTTTTTTTTTTATTATTTAAGGTAGGCGCTTGATCACGATCCCACCTGATGTTGAGTGGTGATATGATCTGTGGTAGGAAGGCGCACTAATTTAGGAGCAGCCTATTCACTCTTTTCTTGAAGAAACCACTTCCTATTTGCATAGGAACACTGGCACTGGCAAGTTGTTCCATTCTTTTGCTGTTCTCATGGAGATCTAGTTGTTCAACCTCTTCGTAAGTAAACTGGGGACGTGCACAACATAAGGATGGAGACACGCCGTGTGTCTGGTCATCCGGTGGTGAAAAGGTGATGGGGAATTATATCGTGTATCCATCCATTGCACTCGTTCCAAAATGTATCCTCTAGAACACTGTGAGACTGGTCACACTGCGCCTATGTTCAAAACTGTCAAGCTTAGTTGCGACAGGTTCTTGATCATAAACATGCCTCTTAGACTGCCTTTCCACCGAGGCTAGTGCCGCTAAATGAGTTTTGGTAGCACCACTACACACGGCCGCACCTGTACATTCTATAAAGTCAAAAGGTGTCCCAGTGAGAAGTTTAGGTGGGAGTTGAGTTATTTCACAAATCTTCATTAGAACCAAACGATGTAAGGTGGACGCGACTAGCGGGAGTTGCACTCATCGTAACGTGAAGCTACCCGGTTGAGACAGCGATTGAAAAGGACTGTATGAAATTAATCGAGTGCATAGACAGGAAGCGCTATCTTGCTTTGATATAAATATAGATCGCGACGCGGGCTCGATATTTTCTGTGCGCAGCCGTTGAAGAGGGCTTACGTATCACTGCTCCGGACTTCGAGGCATCGTGTCATCGAGTGATGTTTATGTTGATTGAACAGATATATAGTGATGAACTTTGTGATACGAAGATTGACTTGCTGTGATGAAGTACACGACAACCAACTTTCTTTCTCAGAACAACTCTATTGTTTCATGACGTCATAATAAAACTGTTATTAAGATATTCGAACTACCGGTCGCTTTTGTGTTAAACAACGTCAATGTTACCTACAGAAGTATTGTCGCACTTTAACAAGGACCTCGTTTCCTTGTAGCTAACTTAGTTTTCGACTTGATGAAAGGACACACTTGTATATTGGAAGCATTAAATCTCACCAGATTGGCTTTGCCCCAGTTGCAGATGGCCTGGAAGGTAACATTCAATCGCCTCACCATGGCCTCTCTCTTGGACTGTACATCATCACGATTGGCTCTATTGATAAGCATGTATCTCTCCACAACTGTACTGTCATCCGCATACTCAAGGATTCCGAGTTCCGGTTCTTCTCAGAAGAGTTTATAACAATGTTCACGTTATTTCCCGAAAAAGCTAAATAAAAGTATCATTCAAGACAAGCAGAGGCAATAAATAACTTTTACACGAACCAGGTTACTTGATTCATATTGATGCTACAGCATACGTAATGTTGCTTCAGAAGTTGAAAAATGAGTAATCATAAGTAGAATCTAAATATTACATAGTAAAGACAATGTAGTAATATATTCTGGTTCACGATGATATGCTGTAGTAATTGTTTAATCAATCTCAAGAAGTGATTGCTCAAAAAGGACTAGCATCTTAACTTTGTTCTATTTTTTTTTCTTTTCATACTGCAAATATGATCCCTTAATTCGAAAATAAACATATGAACTAAAACGATGGGAAAAAGAGAGCTAACTTAAACGTGTTAATTTAAAGTACTCGTGATTTTGATGATTCTGTTTTGTGGGAGATAATGTTATTAATCGTGGCTTACAATTTTTAAAATGGGTTTTAATCTGTAATATTGTAAAATAGGATGAACGGAACCTATATCGATATTAAATTTTTGCGTTGAAGTAGGGCTTCCTTTATTGAGAGAAGTACTGCTTCAGCACTTTAAGTTATTTTATATTAGTCTTATTGACGAATTTTACAGCGACTACAAATCATGGCTCGTGCATGTGTAATCTTATGATTACAGTAAGACCGCGTTTCACTAAGTTTTATCGCCGCTTACCATCAGGTGGGATCGTAGACAAGTGATAGTCTATACAAAATAAAAAAAGTATTGATTATTTATATCCGTGTTGTCAGATATGTTGCGCTGGCAATGTATCACGTTCTTCTGTCAATTGTCAATGTCAGCCGATAGAATGTCAGTGGTGAAAGTTTGTATTTTAATGTTTTCAGGTTAAAATTTAAACTTATGTTTCAAACATTAATGTTACATTTTTATTCATAACATAAGCGAAATGATATAAAAGCATCAAAATGAGTGCACTACTTATATTTTTAATTATTATATTGGCTATTTATATTTGTGTTTCATGGTAAGTTAATTATTTTCAGATGTTTGTTTATAAAAATATTTTTGAAAACGTGATTTGTTATTTATGTAAATAATTATTTACTTTTAAACTTATTCTTGCTATTAGGATACAATGTTTTTAATAAGTACATTACGTGAAAAAGAAATGTACAATGATTTTAAATTTACTATTTTTTTTAAGAATATATTTTTTTGTTATGTTATAACGTGATAAACAATCAGCTGATTTTCTTTTTTTCAAGACAATAATAGTTTTCAATACTATTAAGACAAAAAACTAAATTTACATTTATTTTAGATATGCTTTCATATATTGTTAGAAATCTTTCTTAGTCAATTTAAACAAGATGAGTTTTTTAATCAAAACTCTTATTTAATTTTGATAATTTCCAAATTTTATCAAAGGTTTTAAAGAGTATACTACTTATTCTAAGTATTATTTTTAAAATTAAAACAACAAATGATCTCATTACAGGTTATTACCAACAATTTTAGCATGGTTGTTTAAGAGAAAATACCACATTAAATTAAAAATAGGCAGAATAGCGGTGCCTAAGCTTATTTTACGAGATGTCAGCCTCTCCAAAGATGGGTACTCTATTGTAAGTAGCATTAATATGATTTTTATAATACAGTGATTTTAGTATATTTATTCCACTACGACACTACTATTAACTAATATATTTTTTTCTTTTATATTTTTGTCTTTTTTTTCGTAGTGTGCAAATAATGAAAATATATATATATATAAATAAATAAATATCATAGATTTTATTATCAATTCCTTGTGACCACAACTGCAGAGCAGTTGTAATGTCAGGACAATAAAATAATCTCAAAATTTTAATAAAACTGAAGAAAATTGTTTTATTTTTAATTAGCAAAGTTAATCTCTACTTGTATGTAATATTTATTAATAGTTAAAGAATAATAAGTTTATTCTTTAAGTACATAGCAGATTTTATGAAAAAGGCACACCACCAGCAAAAATCTTCAATACTAGAGATGTAATTTATAGAATAATGCATACAATTGAAATTAATGCATTTATTAGCTAATTTTGTCAGTTTTCCTGTTTATACATAAATAAGATAATACAGACTATAATATTTTATTTATATCTTATTGGTTTGAAGTTCTTCACCTTCAGTAAATATAATTAATCTTAGGGGACTTTTGTGAAAATGTTCATAAACAATGAAAAATTAACAGAATCAATTCTCCAATAGCATTTTTAATACCTTTTTAATTAAATATGTATTGTTTTATGACTAAAAAATGTATTTAGTCATTGAATTAGTTATTAGGTAACAAAATTACATTTGTGTTGAACAACAATGAACATATTAACAGAATTTTTTTGCTGTATATTATATGATATACTTCTATGATATAAAAACTTGAGAATTTAATGAATTTTGTTATAATAATGAGTACATAATGAATTCTTAAATATAAATTATTCATAAAAATAAAGACAAAAAATCAGCTTGCGTGCAGAAATGTACAAAACAATGTTTTCATTTACATGTATGTCTATAAATTTCTCAAGTAAGTGGGTAGTTTAAAGTATTGTAACACTAATTTATATCTTTAGTATTACAAATCTATATTCTAAAAGTTGACAAAAAAGTTACTATAACATATTAAAAGATTTACATACAATAACATTTGTGTGTTTTTTTCTAGCACATTGGCGAGGTATCATTCCGAAGCAGTTTTTTTAATTCAGAGATCAACAAATTAGTTTCTGTAGTCATTAACAAGTTACAAATCACTAATAATTCTGAAGTGAAGAGAAGTGCAGTTGTTGAGACAATACTAAAGCCTTTATTATCAAAACAAAATTCTATTTCTAAATCTGAAGGATTTGGCGATGATATAAAATCACAGATATTCAATAGAGAACTTACACAAATTAAACAAAACAGTTTACTAGATTTCCGTGACAAGAAGTTACCTCCAAGTCTTATAATGTTTGCGCAGGTAACTGCTTCTTTATATTTAGAAATCTATACTGACCATATCGTGCAATTGCTTTGGTGGTTTAACTACTTCTTTGGGGAAGCATTTGATTTGACATGGATATTCCTGGTTGGATTCCATGGGCCACATTTAATGTTTTGTTGATGGAAGTGTTTGTTCATATCTGCCTGGATACTAGTCACCCTCGTCTTGTGCCATGTGGTGAAGGTAGTGCAAAAACTTAGTAAAACGACTTAAAATTATATGCTTTTTATTATTGTTTTTAGTTTATGGGTGTGCATATTTTGGATGCTTCTCTAACGATTGTTAACGGTGAGCCGCGCTCGCCGTGGGTGGTGGAAGTGCGCGCGGGTGAGGTGCGCGCGGATGGTGCGGCAGGCGGACCTGCGCGCGCGCTCGCTTTCTGCGCTAGCGTGTTGAGCTTGCGGCTCGCCTGCCGGGCCGACGGCCTGCTCGAGGCCAGTTGTAGCCTTCACGTCGAGGGCACCGTTAAGGCGGATGGTCCGCTTAATGTTGAGGTAAACTATTTACTTAAGGCATCGTGTTGAGTGTATTTTTATCTCGTATTGTAACTTATCTTAAGAGACATGAGTGTATCGTTCGTCTGATGGTAAGTGATATTCTTGCCTATAATAACATGAAATTAGTTACTATAATATACACTGCACGATACTGTGACCATTGCCTTAAGATATAACTGTTCAGTGACAAAAAAAAATGTTTTTAATTATTATAAGAATCTAAACAAATCAATTTACATATTTTTTGGATCTGTTTTCAGAAAATTCACACAGTTATAAGTAACCCTACTATATCGTTACAAGATGAAATATACCATTTTGTTCAGAAATTCAGGAGAAACAAAGTCAAGCAGCCTAAATGTATTAATGTTAGTGAAAATCGTGACCACCTTGCCACCTTGATTCCCAGACTATCTCCAATTATACCAAAGGTGAAAAAAATATACATTTAAGATATAACAAACAAAAAAATTACTTAATGATCCTGACCTTGCTTAATATTACCTAAACATCATACTTAAAATTTTTCAGATTTTTAGTTTAAAAATTGAAAAGACAGAAATAAACACTGGGGATAAAGCCACTACAACCACTCTGCAAAGTTTACAGGTGATGAAGGTTTCTAGTGATTTTTTAAAATGACATTGAAGATGTTAAAACTAATGTCTAGTGAAAGTGTTGTGATACTAAAATAGTACTAATGACTCGGGTGTAAGTTCGATTCTCACTCAGTCAAAACTTCCTATGAAGGAAAACATTTTGAAAAAACGTCATATTTCACAAACAACAGAACATGAGTAATTTATGTTTGATATGTTGTCTATCGGCTGATGATGATGATGATATTGTAACAACAGTATTAGCACCCCAGATTTTTTTTGTGTTGTGTCTTTTTTTTTAACCAATGGGGCTGATATTTCCATAAAGTTTAAAAGCTCTCCCAATAAGAATAAAAAAAAAGAAAAATTTAAATTATAGACAACATGTAATACACTTCTCAACATCTTACAAAATTCTCCAGTTGTAACCTTTTTTTTAAGAGTTTTAATTCAATTTATAATCGGACATAAAATAGGCGCTGGGGTATTGGTTGAAGACCGGGTTATCTACATGGTTTTCAATAAACAATATCTTTCAGTTTTTTATGCCATTGATGTGGCAAAGAACAGTAAGCTGTTAGTGCAGCCCATGGGGCGCTCGTATTACCACTTCTTCTTCTTCAACAGCCAATTTACGTCCCCACTGTACGGGCACAGGCCTACCGTCAATATGAGGGCAATGGGTTATAGTCACCACGCGAGCCCAATACGGATTGGTGACTTCACACAATAAATACAATAAATTCTAATTCATGTGCAGGTTTCTTCGCGATGTTCTCCTTCACCGTTTGTATTTCGCTGTTGTAACTAAAGTTCACAAATGTACATAACTTAATATTAAAGTCATCGGTACATGTCAAGATGCCAACCCGCGACCTACGGAATGAAGGCCAGCGAGCTGCATTACCACAGACAAGACAAATTGGTTGCCAACCGCCATATTATATTTAGTTTCAAATGCTCTCTTCTAGTTTTTGATGATGTGTAATGTTACTAGTTGTTTGAGGTATATACTTTAAAGGATACTAGGCTCTCAATTCCTCTATGAATAGTTGGGTATTGGATTTTTAGATCTAACATCGAACTTTTTCTGTTGTTGAAACCGGGCTGCGGCTGAATTTCGAACTACCTTCTTCTGTGTTACGAGAAATGTGCTCTATCCCTTCCGGTTATGACCATCGCATACAGAGCGTGTAGTGTTATAGGTGAACTCGCGGTTTAGTGCGGCGCAGGTGGATGGCGGCGCGTCGGGCGTGCCTCAAGTGTACGTAGCCTTCCAAGCGGATCAGCTCCAGCTCGCTGACGAACACTGTACGCTACTCTTCCTGAACAAGTTGAAACTTGACGCGAAGGTTAGTCTCTGTACGTGTTTATGATCCAGACATTATAAAGAACTTTATTAATCAAACGTACTTCTTTGATGCGGTTTACTGGAAATTTTGCTCCTTATTCTTTCTAATCATTCTGTATTCTGCCTTTAATAATATTACCTACAATATCATATAAATATTGGTTTGATTAACCTTAAATTTCTTTTATTTATTTCTATCGAAATTTATATAAAAACTTTTTAAGCGTAATGGGATGATGTATTAATGTAGCCATTTTCATTTCGTTTACATCAGCTAGAAAAGGGGGTGCTGAACCTGTATTTGATAATCAGCACTCTTAATGTATCCTACAACCATGAGCATATGTTCCGGTGGTACAGCGCTGCGCGGGACGCCAGCAAGAGGACGACGCCGATGCAGATGTCGGAAGGCAGCTGTGCTTGTTAGTATAAAAATCGTTTAATAATGCAGCTCTGCACTTCTTGATGCTGATACATCATTACCTCGATCTAAGTTTGAATGAGTAAGATTTATTTTAACAAAATATTAAAAACCGAGGATAATGACAAGTTGATCACAAAAATGGGCCCATGGCATGTTTAGATAGCATAGCGTATATACAAGCGCACAGACAAGTACCCCTATCGTACATTGACGTACTAGGCTATGAGCGTTGCCGTTTTTGCACAAAGTATCATCTATAACGTGTATCCGTGTGTGTGCGAAGCGGGTGAAGCGGTATGGCTGCAGGCGGCGCTACGCAGCTGCGTGGTGCAGGGATGCGCGGAGCTGCGTGCCGTGACCGTGCAGGCGCGGCGAAGTGAGCGTGGGCCTGCCCTCGCTGCTGGCTGCGGCGGCCTCAAAGTCAAGCTCGACCAGTTGCTCGACACGAGAGGTAACTTCGCCATACTAACGTAACTATTGCAGCTTCAAATAGTACGAGTTTTATTTCACTATTGGATTGCGGTTGCAGAAGAGGCGTACAAGTCGCGCGTAGCATCGTTAGTGGTGGGCGCGCGGCACTGGAGCGCCGAATTGCTGGTGGACGCAGGATGGGTCGGGAGCGGGCGGGAGCCTCCGCCGCGGCGCCATCACGCCTGGCGTTCCGCATTGCTCGCCGTCGCGCTCGTCAAGTGCGGCAGCCATGGTCCGCGCGACTGCAAAGTAACAACCGCACATTAAACGTTTCGGGAACGTTCAGGTACTCGTTTGGTTAATTTATTATTTATAGATTGTTACCCGAATTCTTCATTATTTTTAGGTGGAAGCGATGATGGATTGTTTGCGACTAGAATGGAGCAAGCGGATAGCTGACATTGTGATCTCATTAGTCGAGTGTATGAATGACTACAGAACTGCACCAGAAGTGAAACCACCCCCTGAACCCGTCGACGAAACACCGGCGAACATATCAGTGAACGTGGCCCTGTCCCATATCAATCTGTTCCTTATTGTCAGCGATGAGATCTGTCTGATGACAAGGATTGATGCGGTGACTTTGGAAAGGACCGTTAGTAAGTCCGGCGCCCTCATTTCCGGTTTGAAAGTTATTGAGATGGTACCGTACAAAGGTAAGATGGTTGACAATGATATAGTTGTGCTATTTCTAAAATCTTTGTCTGACATAAATGGGATGGTAGACTGAGATTAACGAGCTAGGTCTAACTTAGTTTTTTATGTATAATTATGTGAACCCCTTGTTGACAGAAGTGTTTTTGATCACTATTATTTGACGCTACAAAAAAGATCTGTGGTGGTCTCTCGGACAGAAGACAAAGAACAGACGACCTTTATTCTCTGTCTTCTGGATATCGTGGAAGTTATTTCATAGTCCCTTTTTCTTTCAGGCAACGTCCAGTGCCAAAGGTCAGACGAAATACCTTCAACATTCTTTCATGTACGTCTAGCCAGGATAGAATACATCTCTACCAAAGATAAAAGTTCAGCTCTTTTAGATTTTCAATTTCTGGAAACTGTGGACTTCGAATGGAGTGCCAACATGCATTTGAAAATACTAACATTCATCAGAGCCGTAAAAGATTTTAGGAGTGAATTTAAAGAAATACAAATGAGTAAATGTGCAATGGAAGGAGTATCTGAGAAGAAAAAGAGGGCTCTGGATTGGAGGGTCTCGTTCAAAGGTGACACGAATCTAATGTTAATATTATCAGAGGAGAATAACATGCTGTTTATTACAGGTAAGCAATATCTTGTAGTTAGATAAATTAGTAAGTAATGTTTAACGTAATGAGTTAAAAGTGGAGTAAGCAACGACTTCGCTCCATCAGGTCTTTTACCAACATTATGTCACCGTCGGATTCGAGTAGTGCACAGTCAGTCGATTTAAAGGTCTTTAAGAGAGGCTTATGTCCAGCAGTTGACACTCATCTGATCTTTATTATGGAATTATTTATAATTTTTTTTTGTAATTACTACACATTTTATGAATATTTACATTGATACTCGTCACCAAATTTGCGGTCACGATCTTGATCGAGCGCTTGCGTACAGAATTAAAAGATTGCTTCTATTATGTGCGCAGACGACTTGACAGTGGGGTATGAACAGGAGGGCGGCCTGTCAATAGTGTGGGGGCAACTGAAAATGGTCCTCAACGGTGACGAGGTTGTGACGGGGGATGGCTATAGCCAGGAGCGCGCGTTCGATGACCCTGACGTGCGCGTCGAGCGGAAGGCCAACGAGGGTTTTGTACTGCCCTGGAACAAGGTTTGGTGCGTGCCGTATGTAAGTTATATCTTAACCACTGTACGCTAAATCATTATGTAATTGTTAGCGCTACCCCTCGCCTCTCATCCTAGTTATTCACTCTATAAGGTATCAGTTACTAGGGTATTAACTTCGTTACATATCCTCTGTCTATTTCTGTAACTTCCTCTAGGGTGGGAGAACAACAGCCACAAATTGTTAACGTAGCCACGCGGTCTTCTTTCAATGTGACCATAGTGTTGCAGCTCACTCTCTTGCATCTTATTGAGCTTAGTCATCATGAGTCGATAGACGTCCACTGCTGGACATAGGCCTCCCCAAAGATCTCCACAATCATTCAGCATGAACTCCAGTACCGCTGGGCACTAGGGGCTGTCGTATGTAGGGGTTCCTATGGGGGGATTAGAGCTTAGTGACGCCATACAAACGTATGAAAATGGGCTTATTGATTTTTATGTCTTACTGGTTTATTACCCAGAATGTAGTAGTTAAAATAGTAACAATTTTTAATTTAAAAAACAGTTTTTTCTGTATTTCTGATTTTGCTTTCACTTTAAAGGTCAGTGAACGTGGACTCTATTCGTGTCGTGTTCCCGTACAAACACCGGTTTGCGGAAGCGGTGCAAGGTGACTTCGTGTCGCTGTTCAAATGGTTGAAGATCGTTCACGGCATCAAAAAGAAGCCTTTCACGGCGGACAGCCCATTGCCTAGCGATCTTCATATAAAGGTGAATTATATTGTTATTAGCCTTTTAGCTGGTTACTTATAGCTGCTGCAGATTCATACAATCACCGTTATGCTTAAAAAGCATTGTAGATTTTCAAATGTACGCCTTGTGTCTTAACAACGTTCTATCTAGGTAGGCACCTAAGGCAATAACCTATCAAATGGCTTGGTAAGAAATATGCCTTTCAATAAAAAATTGCGAAAGGCTACATTAAGAAGTTAGTCTTCATTAGAATTTCACAGATCATCATCAACATCCTGCCGTATTAGTATTTCGTGTGGGATAGGCACAAAAAGGCTTCTTTCGCTATGTTGTAAAACATAATTTTAGCTTGTTAGTTAGCTTGTTAAGTTCTCATAGATTTTTTTTTATTACGTAGGGTTCAAAAGCATTGGTTTTAGCAATCAATAATTTTAGGTTGAGGAGTTACTAATAGAAATGAGCGATGATCCGTTCGAAGTGAAGCTGCGGGACAATTACGAGCTGTTAGAAGATGAGTACAAGGAGAGTGAGAAGCGGCGGACTATGCTCGATGCTAAGGTAAGAGATCTCTAGAAGTCAAACCGATAGACAATTGAATTTTAAACTGTTTAATTTAAAAAAAATGTGTGTCTCTGTAGTTTTATAAGTAGCGAGTTGTTGCCATAAGCAACGAATCCAGTATGACATTGACTTGATGGTAACTGGCACGCCTGCCTATAACAATATTACTCCAGTTAAGAAGGTTTACACTGCACCCTATTCTACAAGGTTGCTTTAAAATAAAACATGTTAAGTCTTGTTATTCCGGTAATTATAGCTATATTATAGTAGCTATAGTGCATACTACAACTTACCATTAGAAATAGTTCCTGCGGTGGTACATATACAGATGGTCTCCAGGCATTTAATCCTACCACCAGTTTCTTATTGTTGCAATTTTTTTTTAAATAACATTATACTTATGTGATTGTTAATGCGTTGTACTATATTTATGTATGCGACAACAGGTGCAGGAATTATGCAAGCCGCACCTTTTCCTACCAGCGGGCAAGGTGGAGGAGCTGTATGCAGCGCTGCGTCAGAAGGACGCGCAGATTTACGTGCAGCGGTGCCGAGCTGCGCCGCCGCCGCGCACTCGCCTCGTCGCGTGCTGCGTATCCGCACTGCGCATCCTTGCGCTGGCTGACCCCAGTGTGCATGGCGCACGCAACGCGCAGTCGCGCCTACGCGACATCGACTGGGACAGGTGATAATAGCTTATCTGACGAAACGTTACATCTCAACTCTTTACTAAAAATTGTTCAAGGCAGTAGTTCTGTATGTAACACTGGTTTATACGTGGGCTATTAGCGATCACTTTATATTTTACATTATGTGTAAAACACCGATGTATATTGTCTTTGCGCAATTTTTTTATTTATAAAATACTTCGGAAACCTAAAGCGGGAAACTGATCAAACTTTATCGGAATTATTTAAACTTTTTATGAGTTTTAATGTTTAGTTGCTGAACCTAGTTCAATTAAATGTATATTTAAAAGTCTGCAGTCTGTCAAAAAATAGGTAGGGAGAAGGTAAAAGTCATGGTTGAGAAATATCTGGGAATGGAGTGGCATATCTGGGACGTTATAATTGTTCCGCCGAACCAGAGACAGAAAGGGCTGAACTACGCTGATCGCCAACCTTCACTAGTTAGAGAGACACTTTAAGAAGAAGAAGTCTGTCCGATGCCTTGTATCTTCTCGACAAATTGATTCGGCCGATTTTGAGATCTGACTTGCTGGGTTCTAGTGTATGAGAACGGAAGCAATGAGTCGCCAGTGCTATGCAAACATCGCATGCGGCGCATCGCATTACCATACAAAATAGCTCTACAGTTAAAGTACGGTGTTTGTTCTAACAGCCCGTGGCCGGAAGACGGCATCGAGTTCACAACACTGTGGTGCCGCAGTGTAAGCGTGCAGTGCGCGTTATGGCAAATAAGGCTGCGCGACTTCCCGCAGCCGCTGCTCAGCATGTCCGAGCTGCGCCTGTGGGGCACTTTGCTGGCGGCTGAGGAGCAACCCCCTCTAAGAGGTACACTAGTTCACATTTATGTATTTATTTTTAACAAAATGTATTAATTATTTTTTTAATTAATTATATTTACTAACTACACTTCCTTCAACTTTAATAATTGTTAATTTACAGCGGTGCGAACGGTGATCATTGAGCAAGGTGCCCCCTGGGGCCGGTACGAGTTGGAGCGCAGTATGATGCCGTTGAAGTGGTACTACGACCTGTGCTGCGAGATGTCGGAGTTCAGCTACGCCTTTGGACCGTGTTGGGAGCCTGTCATTGCGCACTGCAACCTTGGTAATTTAATCAGATTATTTTTGATATCATTTCGTCGGACCGTCAATCGTTTATCATCAGATACAGTGTACCGCAATAACCTCGAGGTGCTGGCAGTCAGTCTCACTGAACGAAATGTTTCAAATAAAATTAACGCAATGATGCGAGGGTATAAAAAAAGGTCAAGCTTTTGCTGACCTGCGGCTGGTACTAATAACGTTTGTTATCTCCAGTGGTTTAACGTTAATTTAGTTGGATACGATATCATCATCTATCTCATTTCAGCATTCGACCAAGTATCTAGACCGTCGTTGGATCCCTCAGCACCTCTGGCCTGGTGGGACAAAGTGCGTCTCCTGATGCACGGTCGGCTCACAGTGAACTGCAGTAAATTCACCTGCTTACTGCATGTATCTCTCGACCCATACAACACCACCGAGGAGATGGAAGTCACTTGGAATGACCTCGTGTTGGATTGGACGAATGGTAGGTAGAGTTGTTATATGATATTCAGGCATTGTCACAACAAAGATAAAGCTTTTAACTGTTTCTTGAGTGAGTGCCTCGTCTGCATGTAAGCATACTATAACTTGTTTTTTTACTATAAGTAGTGTTTAAAGTTGTTACTAAATAACAGCTGCGATGCTAAGTTCTAGCTATCAACTTATAAGTGCTTGAGCTAAAGATATTCCGAGAGATTCATAAGCTTAAGATATTCTCAGCGTACTCGCGCACTTAATCTTCGGACTTATTGTCAGTTAACACTATGTAATAGGGGTTGTGTTTATTGTAAATAAAACATAGCATTTTTTTTATGCAAAAACTTTATGTGCACCTTTTAAATTGTGTTCATTTATTTATATTGAAAACCAGTATGATATACGAACAAGAAACAAAAGATACAACACATCTATTATATTCCGTCAGGGAAACTCGCGTTCCTGGGTGAGCTGAACGTGTTCGTGCGTACTGCGAGCAAGTACGATGACTGCCGCGTGCTCCGCGTGCCCGGGCTGCGACTGTGCGTCAAGTTGGGTTGGCAGTGCGTGGGCGACGCGCGCGACCACCACGCGGTAGCGCCGTGCGCGCCCACTCGACTTCCCGAGTACTCCAGCAACCAGGTGTATATCATATCATAAACCGAGATTGAATTTTTTTGTCCGATCGATCAAGCACGAGACAAGGACGTTCTGATGGCGAGTGATACGTTTATCATTGTGTTGCTAGTTAGGATGACAGATGGTGTAGTTACCACATTGTGCTAGTTGCCCCAAGAACATAATAGATATTAAGACTCTATACCCCCAGTGCTTTCACTAAATCAAAAATGGTAATGTTTGCACACTACTATTTAACGGCGTCTTCAGCAACAGACCGGTACTTTAATATCGTTGGGTGTGGTTGGATTCACGCAGTTCTATACTAAATTAGAGTTTGTCAAGGAATCTAGACTGCTTCTGACTTGTAAATGTGACAAGAGGCTAGCATGTCACCTCTAGTGCAAGCGAAGACAGTTATAGATAATTATAGAAGGACTACTAAAAGTTTTCTTCTGGATGCTTTGAATGTATCACATTTTTTTTCATGTGTTTAATTTCCAGGAACACGATTCCTACAGAGCTTTTCGTTCCCAAGGACTTGAGCTTCATTTGGGTATGGATACAAAACCTGTTGAGGGTGATGGGCCTGTGCTTCTGCTGTATGGTAGTACATTAAGGTATGATTATTTTCTATCTTCTAAACTTGTTACATGGTTAAATCCTAACAATGAATATGCTTCACTCCGTGTAGATGGTTCGAGAGTCTGAAGTTGATCCTGTCGGGTATCACGCGACCGACGCGACGCGGGCGAGTGTTTTCCAATTTGCGTCCACGTAAGCCGCAGCTGTCGCGCCACTACCGCAACGTTGGCGTCGCACTCACACTACACAACTTGCAGGTATGCATCCATCTTATATTTTAATAAGCTAACAAGATTTCACTTGGTATTAAGTAACAATGAGGACGTGGATAGTGATGCGCGCTCCATCCACCAACCACATCGTTGATATCAAATTCATATGGAAAAGCAATTATAAATTAAATCTCTGTATTCATTTGAACAAAACATATTAAACTTGCACAAATTTCGCCAATCCTTATTTTCTGATGATGTAAGACTTGTTTAGATCCAACATAAAACAGTGGTATTGCTGTTTGTACTTTTTAAGGGCGCTGTAATCAGTGAAATTATAAGACAGACGAGTCACAAGGAGTGGCGTGTACAAAGTTGTGTTTATTAAACATCTTAACTATATAAAAATCTTTTAGGTGATATGTTCATTGTCATAAAGTGTGGGTAAAGGGACGAGGAGAAATAATATAACGGCGTATATAATTACGCTGTATTAATTAGCCACAATCGCGTATGTGTTAATTACCGTTCCAGAGGACACTTCGCCGAACACGCAATGACCTCTCCAAACAACATCTGTCTGTGACGCACATGTCGTCACTAGCCTTTGGAGCTGTGCCAGAGTGCAGACACGCACCTATTAAATATATTGCCGTCTCTTGAACTGCCTATCGCTAAGTCTAATGCGACAAAAGAATATACACATACTTGATTATACTATCTTCATACAGGTGTTCTACTGGTCATCGTCGTCGATGCAGCGTGGCATCGAGATGCTATGTGTCCGCGTGACGTGTGGCTCCCGGCACCGGCTGACGCTGGTGCCCGCTGGCGATGGACTGGTGCGTCGCCCGCGTGCCAACTGGACCACTGTCTACATGAACTGCGATCTTAACGACGCGGAGATTTGGCTCAAGACGCCTGCTCCCGTCGCTGAAGACAAGGATAATGATGAAGTAGGCGTTTGTCTGTGCATATTTTTCTTTTTCCTTAAGTTTCTTTTAATCCAAAACTTTCTTTAACTTAGAAGTAACCATTATGTTACTTTTTAAGTAGTTTCTTATTAAATATTATTAAACTTATACTTATTAGAATTCTGTGCTGAGCCCACCCGCGATGGAGAAATGTTACTGCTTGTCGGTTCGGCGTGTGTCGTACGGGCGTGAGGCTGGCGGTGCTGCTTGCGGTGGGCCTGGAGGTAACGCAAGCAGTTGCGGCGGAGCACCTGCTCCCGCGCACCGGCTAGCCGTGCACGACCTGCGCGGCGCCTGGACCAAACTAAACCGTGACCTAGCCTTCGCACTTATAGACACTTACATAAAGACCCAGGTAAATGTATAATACAACGCACATAACTATATTCATGTTTTTAAGAGGACAGGATAGAACAGTGGAAAGAGAAATAGAAGATACTCATTAAAAATGCTACTCATGGTTAAAATTAAAGGAATTTTCTATAAAAAACAGTATATTACATGTTATGGTTGTTAGCAAGAACATTCACAATTGTTTAGTGATTGTTAAAACTAGGCTCAAACAATGTTATGTACATTATCCTGTATCCTAAAAACTTTTACTAAATCTTTTTTTTCAGCAATTGAAAAAAAATCTCTCTACTAAAGCTCTTAAAGAGGAAGAGAAACCGGACACTTCGCCGAAGCAGCAGCGCGACGCGGATGTAGTGTCGCCTCCTCCAGTTTCAGCTCAGGTAAATTGCAAACATATAATTCGTTTATTCTTACCTGTTCAATATCGTTGGTCTGCTCATCACAGAATCTTCATCGCATTGAGGCACTATTTTAGAATATTTATTATATCACAAACTAAAAAAAGTGTCCCGATGTCTAGGTGTACTTATGTCCAGGAAACTAGCGTTCTCACTTTTAAGCCAATTCCTTAACATACGTGATGATGTCGCTACGCTTACTTTACGACTTATCAAATTTACACTTTATTAAGGTGTTTATTAAATCTATATTAAGTCTTTAAATATTTGTTATTAATTCCTACATTTAATCGTAATCTAAGACATAAAGTAATATGCGTTAACTCGGAAACATGATTTTATATAGTCATTGTTTAAGGAAGGTCGTTCAAATGTTTTTACAGGGCAGCAGCGGTTGCGCAGCTGGAATGCTTGCAGCGCTGGTGGCGGAAGCTGGGGAGGCGGGTGGCGAAGCGCCGGTGGTGTTCAGCGATGAGCTGGCCGGTGCGGAGGGCGACGCGCCACCACCGCACGCGCCGCTGCGGCATGCACTCGATGACGATAACGCACACACAGCCTGTCTCAGTGTGTATCTTTTTCTATAGTTTGATTGTATAAATCTCAGGGAAATATCAAAACTAGAAAACATCTGCTGTTGATAAATATCTGTTGCCAGAAACCGTCTAGGTAGGTAGTACAGGGCTTCTTTCTACCGCCAAACAGTAGTGTGCAAATATTACTGGCTTAACGACAGAAAATCTTGTGTCTGAGGTGATGAACTCAATATGGTACAATGCGTACCATTCTAACTAGCGCCACCTTGTTATGGGTAAGCGTATCACTTAGCATCAGGTTGAACATCCCCTTCGTCTTGTTCTTTAATTAAACAAAAAAAAATAGTTTGTAATGATTCCACTAGCAAAGGATTAATATATTACCTCTCTTTTTTATTGAGTTTAGCTGAGTTGACTAAACTTTAAACGACAGCGGGCTTTCAAGATGACTTCACTCAGAAAGTGTAATGATTAAGTTTCGGTTGTTTTTCATTTAATATCACAGTTTATTTAATATTGCCGTTGTAGTCGAGCTGGTGAATTCGCAAGTGGTGCTGAAGGGGTGCGAGACGCGCGGCTATGTGATTCTGTGCGCGGCGCGAGCGGAGGTGCGGCAGCGGGTGCGTCGCGCCCCTGCTGCCACCTCCTGGAGTGGCGCTCTCTCCGCCATGCAATATTACGCGACCGTCAGTGCAGCAGAGCGTGACCAGCTCGACGGTGATTATGTTACTATAGAGTTATATGTTGGAACAGAATGTTTCATATTTAATTATCTTTGTTGTTTTGACTTTTCTCCCTGGAGAGCTTATTTATCTACAAACTGCACTAAAAAGTATTTATGGCTTTATTTTAATATTATATAACTTCTTAAATAAACAAAATTTACAATGTCTGTTTTAGCCTTTATGATAAGAAATACCACAATAGAGGCATACCAAACATCATAATGTTTTGCACTTCTAGGCTACTAGGTCTAATAGTAACTTTTAATATAATTGCACATATGTAATGATAATAAAATTCATCAGAAAACATCCAGTGGGTGTCGGTGGAGGAAATCGAGGAGCGGTGGCAAGGCGCAGAGATCAGCACACTACCGGACGTGCCCCGGCTGGTAGGCAGCGGACACTCCGCTGGTGGGGTCATCGGACGCACAGTTGGCCCCAGCGCCGACGCAGGCCTCGCGCAGGTATAACATAACTGTGTTATAGGCACATTATAGATAATCTCATGTATATTTAGATAATCTTCCTCAAGAACTAACACATCAAATGCTAAAATATTCAAACGTATTATGTTCAAAGGAATAACAAACTCTTCAGTTTTATTGTGGTACTATAAACTAATAACACATACATACATATACATCACGCCTCGTTCCCAGTGTGGTAGGTAGAGGCCACCTCTCTCCATTTGCTACGATCCTGGCACACCTCTCTCGCTCCCTCATCCTCCAACTACTAATAACAGTGTTTTAATATCCATTACGATATTGTTACACATTTATAAGTAAACGAAATATAAAGGAATAAATCGTTTGGCTTATAATTATAGGCAGCCATTGGGAATTTCTCTCGGAGAGAAAGTCGCATGATAATTTATTTATCATACTGACCAAATGCGAGTCAGTGGATGACATGCGTTCACAAAAGCTGTTGTTCTTCATTCTCTTCTTCTCACGTCGGTTTCCTCTTGATGTTTTCCTTCACCGAAGATTTAAACTCAGTGGGTATTAAATACGCGCTTCTAAAAGACAGAAATCATATGACCGCGTTACAAATTTCACTATCATAGTTGTCCGTCCTATTTACCATCAATATTTTAGTACTCATAGTGAACTACAGAATGATGTTATCATGCAGTTGCAACGGATCGTGTCGCGATGCGCTTGCGAGTTCTATTACGTGACGCACGAGGACACTGAGGCGGGCGGCGGCGCGGGCGCAGGTTGGGCGCAGCCGCCGCAGCCTTACGATTCCTTCACGCTGATGCACCACGACTTGGACGTGTGCACCAACTCACTGCAGGTCATAATCATTACTATTGTACTATTGAATAACTGGCCATTGTGCAAGGACTTTCACCCAGACCGAACTTTAAAAGACGCCTACTCTCGGATATTCAGTAACTAGTAACTTTCCATTTTTTTTAGAAGTATAAACAGCTAACTTAATGTTCCCTCTGATTGTACTTCTTTTTTGGGATCAACCCATATTTTAATCTCGTAAGTTTGTTTCAATGTGTTTTGTTCGTAGTACGCGATGCTGCTGGACGTGGTGAACAACGTGGTGCTCCGTGTGGAGCCAGAGCGGCGGCGCGCGCTTGAGAGGCGCGCGCGCATGCGCTTCCAGCTGCAGCTGCACCAAGACCGCGATCACCGCCAGCTCATATATAAACTGCAGACGCAGGTAACATCCACACGTACACTTTAGACTTATGTTATATAATTGCGTGTTTCGTCGTCATTTTTATGCATCAAATTGATCAATGATCGAAAATTTGTATGAAAAATGTATGAGCGAAAATTTTTATATACTAGTCGTTTTAAGTCTGTACATACAAATATATACATTGGTGTTAATTGTTAATGAACCGTTAAATCACCGTTACGGGATCTAGGTCACTAAAATGGTAATAAGATTTCTTCAGTAAAAAATTATTTACATTTATTAAATTTAAATGATGAAATTATACTGTGTATTAGGAGACTGGGTCCGAAAACTAAGACAGACGATATACGAATAGTGCTAATAAAACGTTTTAAAAATATTTTTTTTATTTAAATCACGATAGATTTTTTTTCGTTCCATCATCAAAGGTGTCATTAGTACTATCGTGTCTACGTTTTCGGAAGCGGTCTGCTAACACAGTACACGTTACATAATATATAAACTTAATGCTATAATAATAAAGTCAACCTTATTAAAATAACTAGTAACTTATACCCGTAACAAAAACGATGAGAAGTTGGGAAGAAAAAAAAAATATGTAAAATTATCAAAAGAGATCTCTCCGGCGGGGAATCGAACCCCGGTCTCCCGCGTGACAGGCGGGGATACTTACCACTATACTACCGAAGATATGTTTACGCTTTGTAAAATATAAGATATACTATAATGATTATGTCATTCAATGACCTTCATGATTAATTATTTCTATTTTCATAGTCACTGATCATAAGATCGTGAAATATTATTTACTAATTAAACAAATTATTTTTAATTTATTTTATTACCTTTGGACCAAACGTAATAAATATTTTTTTTTATTATTACTACAGTATTATTAAGTCGATAAATTAAATAATATATACTATGACAAAAAATTACTGATTCGTAATATATTACTTAGGTGAGGGAATCGCTCGCCCGGCTGCGTCGCTTGGAGAAGGAGTACTATCTGAAGAACAGGTCCATCACGGGGCACGATCCAGTTGCAATCGCTGAACTTAAAAGCCTTGACGACCAGGTAGAAATAAAGCAATTCTCTATTTATATAATTTGTTTGTACAAGTGTCTGCATCTCATAAAATATACGTTCTTGAAAGATATCAAATAACTTGATTACAAGTTGTTATATATTTTGTTAATCGTCGTTATGATAAAAATAAAAAAGTAATCTCTCCGGCGGGGAATCGAACCCCGGTCTCCCGCGTGACAGGCGGGGATACTTACCACTATACTACCGAAGATATGATATCAGTTTAGAAAATGCACATCCGATAAATTCTGTAATGATATAAGTAGTGACGTCATCCGATGACTGTATAATCAACTGGATTCCAAAGGGGAAGTTTTTATTAAACAAACCTAAAATATTTCAAATCGACCAACGTTAAGAGTTATTTGTATTAATATTAGGTCCTTACATACGAAATTGGCGTTTTGTACGGGAGGAATACAAAGTCAATTTTTTTTTGTAAAATATATCTAATTAATCAAAGTATGCATTGTTGTTATCAATGGACTTTGCCATCTCATAGGTAGTTCATTGATCCCTTTACTAAAAAAACCATGGGGGCGAGAATCGATAAACTGCTTGAAGGTGCGAATCAATAAACTGTTTGAAGGCAGTTTGGACTGTCGCATCGGAGTTGAATTTGTTTCCTTGTAAGAAGTTGACCAAATTCCGAAAGAAATGGCAACCTGTTGGGGCAAGTGCCGTACAGTATCCACTTTTCATCCCAAGTAATGATTCTATTTAAAATCGCTTCATCATTGTGTCGGTTGAGCAAAGTAACACAGCAGCAGCAGTCGACGCGTGTGCGCAAGTTCGATTCACTCAATCCATGAGGTACCCATCGATCAAGTTTTTTCACTTTCCCGATTTGCTTCAAGTGGATTAATACAGTTTTGTCACTTACCCTGAAGCCTGCAGCTACCTCTGAAGTACTTTGTGGTGGATCCGCTTCCACAATAGCATTTAATTCTTCATTTTCCACTTTGGTCTCCGGCCGTCCACGGGGTTAGTTCTGAAGGTCGAAATTTCCAGAACGAAAACGTTGAAACCAAAAACGTACCCTGCTTTCTTTTGCAACACCAGCGCCGTACACATCATTGATCCTTTGAGCTGTTTCTGCAGCACTGGTGCCACGGTAGAACTCGTACTCGTAAATATACCGATATTTCACGTTTTCCAATAAGGAAAAAACAAATGAATAACTGTTTTCAAAACTCAAATGTACCAACTAAATGAATTTATAAATTTGTATTTGGAATTCTTAACCAAAGAGAATATATTTCAGATCAAAGTGGTCAGTACGACAAAACGTTAATTTCACATGTAAGGACCTAATATTTAAAAGGTCAGGTCTATTTGTCATGATGGTCGCTAGTCAGGCCAACGCTGTCCATTCATTACTTATGATCTCTAATCAAACCATGGATCTCCGCAACGCAAAGCAATTTGCCAATCGTTATATTAGGAAGGTAGTTGATATATATGTGTGCGATTGTGGTTAGGTGAACGAGTGCAAGGAGGCGGCGTGGTCGCTCGGCGAGGAGCTGGATGCTATGGTGCGCGCGTGGCGAGAGGCGCGCTCATCCGCGCCGGCCGTGCGCGCGCCGCACGCGCCTCCCCACCGCCACAACGAGATATGCTTCAAATCAGCCCGTTGGCGTCTCACCGATGCGGATGGTCAGCTCGGCATCGCGGACCTGCTGCTCACAAACTTCCTGTGTGTCATCACGTTAACACTACTCCATTTTGTCGAATATTATAAAGTACATATTCTTGTATCACATTACTTCTATAATAGTTTACCAAACGGTATACGAAATACTTTTCACTGCTGGTATGATTTTGTAGACCGAGACCGTCTAGGTAGCTACACCCAAGCATTAGTGTGCAAATACTACTGTGTCGCTGTTTGAAGGGCGTTGTGGCTAATGAAATTACTGGGGTATCGAGACTGAACATCTTGTCTCTAGGCGACCGGCTCTATGTGGTGCTGTATATATCAACCTATCTGGCGCTTCGTTGTTATGGGCAGGCGTATCACTTACCATCATGTAAACGTCTCCCTTGTCTCGTCGCTTCGTTAAAAAATAAAACAAATAGATATTGTATTTATAAATGCAATAATTATTTTATTTTTTAACAAATTATCTTTAAAAACATGCATCTATACAATAATTACTATTTTGTCCTTTATATGTGTACTAGTTAATTTGTGGAACGTTATTAATAAAATACCAAATATTCTTAAAAGGATTTCTTAAAGGGCATTGAATAATTGTGGTTGATGATGTTTCAAAGAAACAATGTATCAATGAATAACCTTTTATAATTCCTTGAAGTACCGAAGACGTCATAAGTGATTAACAAGTAATAATGTACGCCATTCGGTAACGCAGTGTCTGGTGGGCCTGAACATCTATTATTATTATTTATTAATAAGCTATTTTATATACATACATATATACATATACATCACACATAGTTGGGAAAAGGACAAGAGGAAGAAGAAGATGATATACATACACATCACGCCTCGTTCCCCGTAGGGTAGGCAGACACCACCTCTCTCCACTTGGTACGATCCTGGCACACCTCTCTTGCTTCCACTTATTTTATCCATGGATAATAAACTGATATTCGTTCTCAATTTCATTTAGCGACTGGTAAAGACTGCTTGTCCAGAATACTCTGGTCTTAAATGTAGACAACAAGAACATAATGATGTTGCTGATAGCAGATTTAAGATTTGAGGGTCGTTCCTAGCCAGGCGGGCTTAAAAAAGGTTTAACATTTGAAATCGAAGCAGAAACTTATTACTAGAGAAGCTGTTTTTTTATTTATTTCTAACTTTCCCTGATATTATTATTCAGGGTTTTACCTTATCCTATTATTTACAACATTTACTTACAAAATATTCACTACCAATTTATATAATTTTTTTCTTATTATTAATTTTTTTTACATTATCTATACTTATGTTATCTAACTATCTAATATACACAGAAATACACAATACTATTGTGTAGATATGGATAAAGTACCATTTATTTGTCCTTATTTCTATTGTTTACTATTTTACATATTTTTATCCAATAATTTATCAACTTCTAATTTATTTTTTATCATCTCGAGTAGACTGGCTGTATCTATTCTGAAGCCTGTCTCCTTTTCAAAGTCGTACCTTAGGCATCTATGTACAGGACACTATCTAGGGAAGCTTTAGTCACCATGCTACAGAGCTAAATGAGAACATTATCGTACGTTCAATGTTTCACTGAAAAATATGATAGGGTTCTTTTCATTCAATGAAGTTGAGGAAAATGGTTGCAGAATTTGTCATTGAGTGGCATTGTGGACACTATATCCATAATGATCGTTACATCTTTAGATACACGAAGACATCCAGATCCGATGACTCTGTGGAGCACCAGCTGGAAGTTGGCTATGTCCGAGTCACCAATCTGCTGCCGAACGAGCCGTTCCCTGAAGTAAGAATTTTTTTTTTATAGTAAGGTACTTCTAGTAAGTGTAGTATGTTATTTGGTTAAATAATTTTTTTTTAGTTTAAGTACACTTAAAAAGATTTCATGATTACAAGTATATAAACACGTGTCTATACATCACCACTACCACCACTTCGACCACCGTATTTTTTCTATTACCAAAAACAAATGACTAGGATTTGATGCACTGTGCAATGATCTTAGATTTGTATTATCTCGTATACATAGAGATAGTAATGTGTGCGGTCCGCAGGTGCTGGTGCCGCAGGCTGCGTCAGGGCGCGCACCACTCGCTCGCCGCGCGGCTCTGCGCGTGTTCTGCCGCGACCGTCCGCCCGTCGGCGGGATATCCGTCAAGGAGCACTTCGAGGTCAACATAGTGCCCATACGCATTGGTGAGCCCCGACTGTATAGTTATATATATACACTTATCTCTCCCGTAACCTGCATCTGATATGGAGTAATAATTTTAAGAAGCCCCGAGAGAAATAGAAGTAAAACTACAACACAATTCTTATAATAATCACTACAATGTTTTTGTATATATTTTTTATGGATATTAGTTTATATAAATATAAGTTTGCATCGCCAGTAGTTTCATTCATTCATTCATTCATTACCGAGTTCAATGTCGCAGGGCTAACGAAGAAGTTCTTCAACACAATGCTGAAGTTCTGCTTCCCGGAGCGCGACCCGGAGGCGATAGAGGACGGTGAAGAGGAGGGCGAGCGCTCCGTACCCGCTGCCGCCAAGAAGAGGAGCAAGAAACGCGATTCCAATTCCAACTTCTACGTCAAACGCGATAAGAAGGACAAGGACGATGTTGAGAAGATGAAGGTTGTATTTCACTCAACAAAAACCATACTACACCTCAAAAGTATAATTTTTACTGAGGTCTTTAGTAATTCACCAGGACTACAAGGTCTTCCAGGATACCGCCTATGTTACAAAAATTTATTTCGATCTAACTCTCGCGTATGTCCGGCAGGAGCGCGCTGAGAAGAACAAGCTCTTCATCTACATAAAGATCCCCGAGGTGCCAGTGCGCGTGTCGTACAAGGGCAGCAAGGAGAAGAATCTCGAGGATGTGCGAGATCTGCCGCTCGTGCTGCCCACCCTAGAATACCATAACGTCACTTGGACTTGGCTGGACCTGCTGCTCGCCACCAAGAACGACACGCGCAGGTGCTCACACGTACACGATGAATTCAGCATCATACTATATATGATACATAGTCTGTTCTTTCATCCATATGTGTATTCTATCATTAATTTATTTAATAACTATTATATTTTTAACTGCTAATACTTAGTTGACTTAAGGAGAGAAGGTGAATAAATATTTGCCTTAATCGCTATCATTTACAGAGCGTATAGCTTGTCTATGGTCATATCGTTGGTCTTTTTGCACATCCGTGATATATGCAGATGATTTTTTTATCTATTCATATCTTCTATTCATTTTGAAATAGCGAGTAATAATTTACCTCAACTTCACATAATATTAAATGATAAATTTGCTTATCACGTGATGTATTTAAATAATACCTTCGTTGCGCGTGCAAAACTGCGAAAGAGCAGTTCGTACTATAAATACCGCATATATTTAGAATTTAATAGGAAGAACAAAAAAATTAAATAACTTGGTTCTTCATATTTGTATTACATTACTGAGCCTTGTAGCAGTTTCTTTGGTACTTATATATATTTAACGTAAATGTAATAAGAACTGGTTTAGATTTTGTGTATATTTACTTACGCCGTTTTGTACTAGCAAATTACATAAAACGATAATACTTTTAGCGGATACGCGTTCTTAAAATAAAGTACATTATTGAGTACATAATTTACTGTTATCATTTTAAATTCTTGAAAAACGAAAAAAAGAAAAACGGAAACTAGGAAATCGTTAATGGTAAGAAGAAAAAGGGGAAACGGGCATACAAAACAAGCGCAAGCGGGAAATGCTGGAACATACCATGAGGTACTAAAACAGCTAGATTGAAGTGAAATCAATAATTTTATTGAAATCTGAGGTTTCTTGCGGGTCAATTGTAATTGTCCCACAAGTACGCGTAATACAAGTAAATCAGCGCTGAGGATCTATGGACTCGAAATTAAATATTTGCAAGTTTTACTGTCATGCGGTATTTACAAACTGCTCTTCCGCAGTGTTGTACGCGGAGCGATGATATTACATCGTCGTCGTGAGCCAATAGACGTCACTGCTGGACATGGGCCTTTTTTAAAGGTCTCCTTCATCGATCGGTCCTCTGCTGCCATCATCGCCCGGCACCAGACGCCATCATTTGTAGAGGTCTTAAAGACTTCAGCCATTTCTTACCACGCTGGCCCAATGCGTCAGTAGGAGCCAGAGCCTCGTTTGTTGATTAGCAGGGTGCACTACGAGTAGGTGAGGTTGGCTTGGTTACTGTGGGATGTTGTGCGGGATCCCTTACACCCGGCATATAAGCTGCAAGTATGGATATTACATATGGGCTGGTGTTGTCGCAGGGTGATTCTGTCGCAGGCGATCCGGCAGAAACTGCAGCTGGGAAGACGCGCAGCCGCGCCCCCGGAGCCGCACGAGGAGGACAAGGTGCGCCTGCTGTTGGGCGAGCGCACGGTCAGTATTATTATACTAGTACTAGGTTAATAGTTAGATGTGTGCACGTTGTCCGCGGTACCTACTTCTATATGTGTGTCATTTTTTTTATTCTATGAAGCGATGAGACGAGCGGGACCTTTACCTGATGGTAAGTAATATGTCTGCTTATACATTGTGCTTGAGACAGGATGTAAAGACTCATTACCTCAGTAATTTCAATAGCAACTGCGCTCTTCAAACTGGACTACAGTAATATTTTCAGACTGCCGTTTGGCAGCAGGAATTGGAGCTGCGGTGGTACCAGTGTTGTGCCGTGTGTACGTTTGTTGTGGTGTATGTGTACCTAAGGGATGCAGGACCAGACATCTAAAGGCATGTGCTGTGAATTATAAGCATTTAAAACTAAAGTGTTTAACAAAATCTGCTCTCGAATAATTAATGATTTAAATGTACACAGTCTATTGCAGGAGCAAATCCTATCTATGTCGCGTAGTCGTAGTGTCAAATTTACAGTACTCCGTTTCGAAGGACGCTGTGGATTTAAATTGGTAACAATATTTGTGTTAACATTTATGTCTCAAAGCAACAAGCGCTATTTAGCGCTGTGCAAATACCCTTTTTTTTACATCGTAGGGAAATCTTCCAAAGATATATCTTGCTTGATACCAGGGAAGAAAAAGTTATGTGGTTTTTTTACCCATTAAAACCTGTGGTCAGCCTTAGTACGTTGCGGGAGGCCCAGCGATCTTCTACAGAACGCACCGGGGCTTCCCGGTACTCCACTTAAAGCACGTCCCCGAGAAGGCTGTGATGCTCCTCGGGCACCCTCGGTTTGGTAGAACAAGTACTAAACCACTTGGTACCTTTGTTCGCCCACTGGGCTCGCATACTAGGCAATAAGGGAGTCCAACCGTCAAAGCTTACAAACCCAAAAACTGCTGTACAAATATCCCATACATCCAAATTAGGACTACATTGCTAGTGGCAGACTTACTATATACCGTCCGGTGGAGGTTCAACTTGAGCCATCGCTTTGTTGTATAAAATATTTAAAAATTAACTGATGCAGGTTGCTGAGAACAAACCGCAGAAGAAGAGCACGCCTAGCGTATTCAAATTTTCCAAGTCCTAATTGAACGGATCAAATAATTAACCTTTGTGAAGGTTAATTACTACTATAAGATTAATGTTATTTTAACTTAAATTTTAAGCTTTTATTTATTAAAAAAAAAAAAAACTTTTAATTTATACTTAAACCAGATCTTTTAAAGTTCTAAAAAAAAACGCTTTATTTAACCTATTCATAACAATATATCGAGATACGCATTTCTCTTATTTGTTGTAAAATGCTTGGTGGTAGGATTTTTTTGTACTCGCCTGTTTACCTACCACATTGTTATTGTAAATCTGCGGCCATAACAGTATCGCTGTGTTTCAACTGTCAACATACGAAAGAGTTCTGAGTGAGCACGCTTCCTGCAATAATTGCACTTCAAAAGGCCTTTAAACCGGAACACAGTAATATTTGCACAATACTGTTTGGCGGCAAAAATAGGAGCTGCGGTGTTACCGATCTGGACGGGTTCCGACAATAGAGATATACTACGTTTATTAAAAGTATTGTTAATACTAATTGTGAAAAAATATCAATTTATCGATATTTGATTATGGATGCTTTTATTGCCTAATTTATAAATGAAGTTCATATTAAATAAATCCAATTAATCTGATTTTTTTTGGGTTAACAATTGTTATAAACAACTGAATATTTTATATTAATAAACTAAAGGTGCTGTTGCCTTTGCCTCACATGATACTCCAAGTGGAACAAAATTCATTAATTTATTATCTGTAGAACTTATGAAATCATTAAAATAAAAGAGACCAAAGTTTCGCTCATTTTAAAAGACACTATATAATGTAAGTATTAGATTACTGCTTCGTATTTTTATTAATTAAAGAATTTATAATATTTTATCTGTATTTTGATTTCGCTGTAAAATCTACTTTACATAGATAAAATATATTTTTTTTTTTAGGGAAATGAAAAAGATATGATATTTCTTTATAAACTCATAATGTACAGGAACAGGTATTTGGTACAGATATGTGTAGTACTAAAGAAGTATTTAAAAATTAAAATAATATTTTGCAATATTATTTTTATCGTTATTTATAGTTATAACACGAAATGTATTATATTATTTGTGCAAAATTATTAAAATGACCGCCTATCGGAGAATGTTGGCAGGCCATCCACTAGATGGTTCGACGATCTGGTGAAGGTCGCGGAAAGCAACTGGATGCAGGGAGCGTAGGTCCGATCTATGCGGTGATTTTTGGGAAAGACGTATATCCAGCAATAACCTTGGCTAATGATGATGATGATGATTAAAATGTATGGTTATTCCATTATTATATTGTTATTAATGAAATTCTGCTTTTGAAGTTATGTGTCTTATGATGAAACTAGCTTTGGCGAAAATCACGCAGTTGTTGCTGTTAAATGACTTACGCTTTAAAGAAATAAAAAAAAACCTAACTTCATGATTATTTAATAGTAACTTTTACATAAACAATAAACAATGGCCCAATTACAGATAATACATAATATTGTACATTTATCGTATAACAGTTTCCATTGCTAGATTTTCTCTTACTAATGTCTATGTGTGTGTTTTAGTAATAATTAAATGATTTTTCTTTGCTATATGTATTTATATAGTTTTTCGCATTATTTCAATTTATGTAGATCTCTTTAAGAAGGATAAGCTAATTTATTATTATTCGCTTTAGTTTGAAAATAATTGGTTTATGTAAATGATTTCGTATTTATTTAACAGTTGGACCAACAACTAGCTATGTGCCTAGATATCTATAGGAAGTTTTCATTGTGTTACGTGATGATGATTTAAATAACTATATTACTGCTGTTGTCATATTTAATACCAAACTTGCAAATATTTAAAATACATTAAATTTGCCGTTTCCCTTCATACAACAATAGTTTTTAATTTGTGAATGTTACAGTATTAAGAACCCATTATTAAAAGTTTATTTATATACAAATAAATAGCCGAATGCTTTTTAGATTGATTTACAATGGTATGATTAAATTGTGGTATGGATAAATAGATAGAAGCTCGAGTGTCCGGCTGTAAGTGTGAATGCGTCTGCGCATCGTATATCAAATACATTGTTATTAATACGTGGTTATAAGACGCTTCAATAAGATTGTCTACTAAGGTCAAACAGCCGCCACTGCAGACTGCTAGAGTGTCACTTTTTTGTGATGGAAAAGGTAGTGGCGATAACATTTACATGTGAATAAATGATATATATATAACCAATAGATATCATTAAACTGCGCCTATCGCCTTTCAATGATGCATCTCGTCACCACAGTAATTTCACTAGTTAACCTGACTATAGTAATGCTTGCACACTATCGCATGATCTCAGAAATAGGTTTCGTAATGACTCCTACCCAAATGATACCAGGCATCGGTTAAAAATATGCGTATAAGCGTAATATCGTTGTACTGTTACTAGAACGAAATATTTTGTATACTAGCTGTTATATAAACTGGTATAAAGCGTGAAATATTTATGCATATACATTGTTAAATAAATACCATTGAGATTGAGTTTTCGTTTCATTTTATACGTTATTTCTCACGAATAACACTTGTCAATTAATCTTATCATATCTAATCTTAATTTGTTCATAATTTTGTGTTTTAGGTCTTTACATGCAATGATATATTTTTTTTAATAACAATACTCTATGCTGATTTATATTCAGTTCAGTGCCAGTGAAGGACGTTCAAAATCGGAACAGATGGTCAAACACCAGCCAACATTGTTTTAGAATATTTTGTGGTTAATAACATGGAAAAGTGTTCACACAAATTAAGTGAAAACCTGTTGTTTTATACGAATAGACCTTTTATTTGTATAGATGTTATTTTCTATTAGTTTCATTGGATTTGTTCAACTGTTGTAAAACTTTCAAAAATAAATGAAAAAGCTACAAAATTTTGATGAAAAAAAAAATTCCTAGACTAATATCAATTCTGAATGCTTACTATTAGAAATTACAGCTATAGTAGGCATCTGCGGGGATGATAAGCAACAGTTATCAAGAACTGTTACAGGTTCTCTTTAAAGAAGTGAAAATATATAAATCTATTGAAACATCTACTGCCTGATATTTTATATCCCGCGGAAGTGCGAGAATGGTCAGATCTAGACTGTGAGGAAGGAGGGGGGAATGTTAGGTTAAACTTTATTATCACGGAATCTGAATCCGTGAGTATCGGATTCGACGAAGCTGCAAAACCGTCTACCATACATAATTGCACCTAGTACTATTTTAGTTAAATTATTTACTTTACAAGAACTGTAATTAATGTTGATTTTTTATTCATCTCATCTCATCATCAGCCGATCGACGTCCAATGCTGGATATAAGCCTCACTCAAATATTCCCACCTCGATCAGGTAGGGATTTATTTGGGGGGATTTGAGTCATTTTCCACCACACTGGTTCAATGCGGGTTGGTGGGAGTTTTTATTCATGTAAGATTAAATACAATTATCCTCTCTGTTGTAACATGTTGCGGGAATGCATAATAATGAGAAAAACCACAATTCTTTTGTTGTTATCAGCGACCGTCTAGGTGGGTATCACCGCAGCCCTATTTCTACCGCCAAACAGTAATATGGACGCTGTAGCTAGTGATTAATTACTGTAGTAACGAGACTCAAGATCTTATCATCAGACTCAACATCTCAGTGCAGTGTGGTACTGTCTATAACATTCTAACTAGACCCACCTTGTTATAAGCGGGAGGGTCACTTACCATCAAGCGAACGTCCCGCTCGTATCGTAAAATTTTCCTGTACTGACGTAAGTGGCATTGAAATGTCCTTGTTTATGGTTAAAGCTTAAATGTGTTATTTAATTGTTACACGGTCAGCCGATAAGCGCGACCTGACCCAATATTGATGCTCAAGAACTTCGCGGAACGGCATCGCCCGTGTTGTTGAGAAAACGCGTGAAAAGGTCCAGCGCGCGGAGCATTTTCCGATTTTATTTTGTGCGGTGGGTCACTGGCGGCCTTGCGCCGTCCGCCGTCCGCCGTCAGCCGGCCGCGTGCCAGCGCCAGCGCCAGCGCCAGTGTTCAGCCGGCCGCCGACCGTGGTGGACGTGTCGCCGCCTGCCACCTATCACCACGTACGACCACGTACGATCACGAACTCGCCGAACGAAACATGCGGACGGATTGTAATAATTATTTAAGTAAATAGTGTTATTATCTGTGCTGTGCCGCGACTACAGTTTTATATTGACGATGGCTTTGTTTTTGTGTGTATTATTATGCGCCTGCGCCGGTGCCCTGGGGTTCAATGTGGACATCCCCTCCAGGGTTGTTTACAAGGGAAACCATCAATCTATGTTCGGATTCACGGTGCAGACCCATGTCGACGGCAACCGGAAAATGTAAGTGTTAAATTTGCTAACGTATTTATTTTGTAGATCTTTTTACGTAAACAGAGTCTTTATTAGCAAAGACATTTATCTGAACTGGAGACGGTCTTCGCGATTACAACTGAGCAAATAGCGCTGTTATCTCCTTGTTATAATTAAAGTATAAAACGCTCGTAGGTCAATATAAAACAATTATTACATTATAATGATTTTTTTTATAAAAAAAATATCTAACTTGATATATGTCGCAGCAAATCAGATACAATCTTTCCGTACGTTCGCTCTAAGATGCTGACATCATAGATTTATTAGAATGTTATTGGCGTACGAGATAAATCAGGCAGACGTCCTAGAAATATTTCTAGGCTATTAAAACTTTAAGAATAAAGTTTGGATGATGATTAATATTAGATTAAAATCTGTTGTCTTATTTCTTTCCCTGTATAGAAATATATAAACAGAGCTACTGTGCGTCGTTTAGATAATTTCGAACAAATTCTTTCTGCTCTTTACAAGTATACAGCGGAAGCGAACCTGCGACGCTGAAAGCAATGGGGACGCGGCAACTGAACCGTTGCGCCAATAAAGCAGTCAATGTTCTCGTACATTTGTTTACTGAGCGTTCGACTGCAGCGAATGTACATTTTTAGTCATAACGTTCTTAAGAACCAACCGATGACATCACCCGTCGCCTACATCACACTGAGCAATGTCAAACGCGACGTAATATCTATATTTCAATACGTTTAGGTGAAACTTTGTCATCATCATCATTTCGACGTATTGATGACCAATGATGAACGTAGGCCGTCCCTATTTTCGATGTACTGAAAATATAATATGCGCAATATTATGCTAAAGTTCGCAGGAAAACTCTGTAGCCTTCCTTCTTCTTAACGTTGTTCTTTTTTACACTCCTTTTACGAGACGTTGCGGCGGTGCATGAGGATCTAACACTGGTAGACTGGCGGAGCTTGGTTGTGTAAAATTTGTTATAAATACATGAAAATAAAGCCTCCATTGTTTACACTGTTGCAATTTGACAATTCATTGGTCCGATATCCACTAACGATTTTTATATTTATTCATTCATCTTCTATCTAAGAGGTGTCTAGTTACGAGAAGGTTAAACGGACAACCAGTAAATGTTTATATCGGTCATAATAATGTATACAATAAAATAATAATATGAACAGCTCTCTAAATGTTCTCATAGCTGGGATTCGGAAATTGCTCTCTTATGGAGAGAGTCAACTATTAATCTACCACGCAGAGCAAGTGAGGGCAAGTACTTTGTCGCATGTCTACGAAAGCTGTTGTATAGACATGTCAATTTCCTCGCGATGTTTCCCATCACCGGAAACTCAAATCAGAGGTACATACATACATATCTGCCAGTATATGTTATACATAAATCAACTAATTGCTACTTCCTTCTTTGATTTGGTGACTTTATTAGCTAAAAGGTTCAATTTAGAGGCAATAGCGGCAAGAGATAAACAATGATGTCATGTGTATCAAGCGAACACAACCAACAATTTATAAAAGCGAAGTATCCGCTGCAAACATTAAATTGTTTGTTTTCTGTGTAATTAGGTGCGCAGCAACGAAACCGCAGATTAACATTAACAGTATAACATATGTTATAAATTGGAAATAACGAGGATATGTATCACCATTTACTGGTTTCCACGCCTGAGTATATTTTACCATAGCTTGTTAAACATTCATCAAAATTACACCACAAGAGAATTACAAAGAAAATTTTATGGTTTAAATTATCATTGTTTTATTATGGTCAAAGTGAAATCAGATTTACTGAAGATACATATGGTTTCTTCCTTTTATTACTAAGGTGGTAGGCACACAGGCCGCTTGATGGTAAGCTTAATCTATACACGCTTACTGTACCAGAGGCTACACCGACTCAGACGAAATAATAACACGCTTATTTTCCTTAAACAGCGAATCGATAGAGAGTTTAATTCATATCCTGATGGATCATTACAAGAATTTCGATGAATTCCTAGAAGGATCAAGGATTAAAAAAGCTTTAATAATGAACAGATTACGTGGAGAACAACTGAAAACTTGCACAACAGAGCTTTCGTAATGCATTTATCTTGTAATATTGAAATAAGTTTTAAGGCTCTGCAGTAAGAGGCGGCTAAAAGTTACGTAGTTGCTGCTCGCGAAGGCTGTCGTGTTGGAGCACCGGATCGCGGGTTTATCTGAACGGTGACATCATCGTTGGATGTGAGAAGTTTAACGCAACGCCGGCCCGTGGCCGCCTGCCAAAATCTGTTAAAATGAACATGTTTACGTTGGCAACTAGTAAAATCTTTGTATTGCAAAAACCTGTTCGTGTATTAGAAGAAGAATGCGGTGAGATACATCGCAATCGGTTAAACAAAGAGTTTGTAAGCACTGATGCTGCGGGCGACTGCTGCTGATAACTAGCCTCCTTATATGATAGAGAAATAATAATGAAAGCTAAAATTACTTTACTTTTGGTACAGACTCGTATCCTCACTTTTTTGGTCACGTATACCGCCGAGTAACTTGTGGTCCAGGGAAAGGTTGAGGGTACCAGGCTTCGAGGAAGAATGCCTATGAGATGGACTGACCAGATAAAGGTGGCGGTAAATGGCTCATCATAGTTACCACTATATAAATACACTAGGAAGACGACCATAGAGGAATGGCGACGTATTGTTAAGCTTGTGATTAACACCGGAAATGATGACCACGAACAGTTTATCAAGAGCCATACCGACGATGAAGAAGAAGAAAATTACTTAAAATCATGTCATTGCGAAGTATTTAGGAGATTGCGACTAATTACGCAATACATATGCATTAAAAGAAAATTTACTTCTCCACGAGGGGTGTAAGGAGTCCCACAACCACTCAAGGGACCCAAGCCAACCTCACCTGCTTGCGGTGCACCGTGTTAATCAACCAACGTGGTTCCGAACTCCTACCAACCCGCATTGGGCCAGCGTGGTGGGAAATAGCCCAAATCGCTCCATATGAAACCCTACAAATCACGGCACCTGATGCCTAGTGATGTGGAGATGTTTGGAAGAGGCCTATGTCCAGCAATGGACGTCTATCGGCTGATGGTGATGGTGGGGAAAGTCGATTTCATACTAGTTAAAGCTATGTTCTATAGCCAGAACTGTGCAAACTTTCTGAATAAAGGTAATATTTACGTAGTACCCTTAGGTCTTTCGTAGGAAACCTAATATCGCATTTGACTAAAAAAATTATTTAAGGTATATTAATGTATAAATTATTATTATCCTTTTGTTGCTACATCATCTAGTTTTGTTTTAGCAGCTGTTTTTCTAATAAATATATAAAAGTTTGTATGCTGTAGCTTATGAACAGTTAAGTAGGGACATCTCCTTAAGATGAATTTTGAAGATGAACTTATTTATTTATTTATTTGCATTGTAAGAAAGTGAATGCTAATTCGATTCCTCCAAAAAAGTGATGTAATGGAGTGCCGAGGATTATCACTATCGTTCGGTTACGCTCACTAAAACAAGTTTCCAAGGTTATACATAACGCGCAATGCGATTCCAGTTTAGGAATAACTTAACGTCTGTAATAACTTATTGATAAGTTGGCTATAACGTGAAGAATGCGCATAATGATATAAATGTAGATGTTTGCTAATCAGATCGCAGATCTAAGACATGTGAAAGATATCTATCTAGATTACACGTAGATGAGGTATAAGCAGGTCTGAATTATGATTTAGTAAGGTCATTAGGTCCTGAGTTGACGTGAGGATAACAAAGTTATCTCGTGTCTACTGTGGTATAATCAAGGAGACTAAAAAAGTCATGTTTTTCTACAGGACTCTTGTAGACGTAGTGTTGAGAAAAAAAAATTAGGTAGTTATGAGGCTACTGCTGTACTGCTGAATGCCCTCTTTCAGGGAATACCGTCCAGCCACCGCTAAATGCATCCAATTACTACAAACCATTTGGTCTAAATCCTCGCTAGATCTAGTCTCCACAATTCTGCTCCATCATTGATTAAATCTACTACAAATGTGACCAGCTCGTTGCTACCGACAGTTTGTATACTCGAAGGGCTATGTAGTTTTTTCACGAAGCGAAGGTACCTTACACCTTGATGGTAACTCTGCCCATAACAACAGAGGTTATCAGGATGATATACACAGCACCAAATTACACTCACGAGACATAGTATATTAAGTCAATTACTTCAGTAATTATATTAGCTACAGCGCCCTTCAAATCTGAGCACTGTAAGGGTTGCGCAGTACTGTTTGGTGGCAGCAGTGGAAGCTGTGGTAGTACTTAGAGGTTATAGGTAGTGTGTATATGTAATTATAACATTCTAATCTTTATATATCATAATCATCATCAGCCGATAGACGTCCACTGCTGGACATAAGCCTCCTCCAAACATCTCCACATCGATTAGTCTATATATATATATGAGAGATTTCGACCTATGTAGAAACTCATCACGTTATCTTTGTTACCATGTCTGGATACTTGAGAATTGGTAGGAATATTCCTTTAGCCATGTATAGGGTCAGCACAAAACGGATTTTACAAAATTACTTCCCCAATGAGGCTTATGGGGGTGTTAATAATAGGAAGGGGCTAGAGGCTCTATGTAACGGGCGGGGAACAGCTGGTATAGAGATATTGCCGCCATTTAAATACTAGTTGCTTAAACAGTGATGCAGAGCATATGTTCAGTTTCGCCTTGCATCATCACAAAGATAACGCTGCGACATGTGAATGAAAGCGCCGGGGGTGGGGGTGGGGGGTGGGGGGTGAGGGGCCGCGGCGGCCAATTATCGTTAATTAATTTAAGACAGTTCGTTCGCTTTTGCTCTTATTGAGAGCGAGCTATCGCTCCAATCAGATTCACCAATTTAATGTATCAAAGCGGCTGCGTCAGCCGCCGACGGTGCTGTGAGCATCAACGGACTCTTTGTCCTGGCCACGAGCTCCGTCCAGGCCGGGACGTTTCATGTGACGACATGCGACATCAATATAGTGCTCGATTCGTACAAAGGATGCGAAAGGTTTCTCTAAAGACCATTATCTATATTAATTAAATTTCAGCGTTAACTTTGTTTTCTACATTACTAAGTGACGAGACGGGCGGGACGTTCACCTGATAGTAAGTGATACTTCCGCCTGTAACAACGTCAGTCTAGTTAGGATGTTATACACAGTACCACATTGCGCTCGTCGCCTTCAGACATAAAAAGTTCAGTCTTGCTATCGCCGTAAATTTTACTTGCTACAGCGCCCTTTAAACCGGAACACAGTAATATCTGCATTGTTTGCTAATGATCTGCGGTGGTATCTACCACCTCTAAACGATAGTATTAATATTTAGACTATTACTACTACTGTCTGTCGGCTGCAACAGGAGCTGCGGTGGTACCTACCTAGACGGTCTGCGGCAACAGAGACACTACCACCAGTAATAGCTATTGATCCTTCAAACCGGATCACAGTAACGTTTGCACAGTACTGTCTGTCGGCTGCAACAGGCGCTGCGGTGGTACCTACCTAGACGGTCTGCGGCAACAGAGACACTACCACCAGTAATAGCTATTGATCCTTCAAACCGGATCACAGTAACGTTCGCACAGTACTGTCTGTCGGCTGCAACAGGCGCTGCGGTGGTACCTACCTAGACGGTCTGCGGCAACAGAGACACTACCACCAGTAATAGCTATTGATCCTTCAAACCGGATCACAGTAACGTTCGCACAGTACTGTCTGTCGGCTGCAACAGGCGCTGCGGTGGTACCTACCTAGACGGTCTGCGGCAACAGAGACACTACCACCAGTAATAGCTATTGATCCTTCAAACCGGATCACAGTAACGTTCGCACAGTACTGTCTGTCGGCTGCAACAGGCGCTGCGGTGGTACCTACCTAGACGGTCTGCGGCAACAGAGACACTACCACCAGTAATAGCTATTGATCCTTCAAACCGGATCACAGTAACGTTCGCACAGTACTGTCTGTCGGCTGCAACAGGAGCTGCGGTGGTACCTACCTAGACGGTCTGCGGCAACAGAGACACTACCACCAGCAATAATTATGTTATATACAGGCAACGGTGTGTAAGGGGCTCCACCCAACATCTACCTACCCGCACAGGGCCGGCGTGGTGGGTTACGGTTTAATTTCCATCAATTAACTTCAGATACCTTTTTTGTGGAGGCCTATGTCCAGCAGTGGATGTCTGTCGGCTGATGATGAAGATGATACAGGCAACGATAATTTGTTTTTACGTTGGGTGCGGCGTATCTCCAGCAGTGGACGTCTATCAGATAACGACCAATACACAGAATTGGTTAACACATGTTTGAAGTAAAAAAAAATAATTTGAAACCAATGACCGCACTTAACAGTCCCTCTATTGGGCTGCTACCCACCCCGCTGGGCGTGGACCCATCGGCGGGTGAAATTCGGTAATTTTGTTAGGAAGCGGAAACACGGTCGGCGTCACATGCGCGGCACATGCGCCCGCGCACCGCCCCGTTTTTTTTATTTTTTTTGTTTTCTTCAATTTAGCTGCGAACAGAAATAGCCCCATTTGAGAAGGGGGGTGAGGCACGTTGATATATTCTTTATTGTACACACAAGATGACCAGAAAATATATAATTATACGCGAAGTATACATATACCAGTTTAACCCTGATGGTAAGTGATACACTCGTCCATAACAACGTGACGCTAGTTAGGACGATATATACAGCACCACATTGTGCTTGGAGATATAAAATATTGAGTCTCGTTAACACGGTAATTACACTACCCTTCAAACCTGAACACAGTAATATTTGCACACTACTATTTGTAGGCAAAATTAGAAGCTGCGGTGGTACCTATCATCAGTATTCTTTTTTTTATTTTCGATGCGATGAGATGAACGTGACTTGATGGTATACGTCTGCGTATAACAACGTGACGCTAGTTAGGATGATATACACAGCACCATATCGTGCTGGTCCCGTGAAACAAACGCGGCGGAGTCTGATTACCACAGTAATTTCCCATTACTGTTGAGCGGCAAAAACAGGACCTGCAGCGGTGCTTAGACGATCTCCGGCAACGGAGACCTGCCACCAGTGTTAAGTTATATAGAGTTGATATTCACTGCTTACGGAGTCGACGCCAGAGGTCGCTGGTGGACTGGTGAACAAGCGGTGCGTCATCCCGCTAATGGTGCAGATAAGTAACGAGCGCCGACATTTACAGCGGCGCGTCGTATTGGACTTTTTATCTTCAGCAGCGGGACGCAGCGCCGTGTCCGCACCCCCACCCCCACCCTCCCCAGCACTTGATTTATGAGCTCATTACAACTAGGATGTTTGCGTTTGTTTAATGGAACGATAATTCGATCACCGGGACTGCGCTCGCCCGGGCGGTGTCAACAGCAAACAGGACTCAGGACACCTTCTCCTTTATTCGTTTTGTTTTATTCAATGAAGAGACAAGACGATTTGTATAGTTGTTGTGGTACACTGTACCACATTGCGCTCATCTTTTACGACATGGGATGGAATGTTTCATTAAATTATTTCACTAGATAAAGCGCCCTTCAAACCTGAACACAGTAATGTTTGCACATTACCGTTTGGCTGCAGAACAAGAGCTGCGCTGGTACTATCTAGACGGTCGCTCACTTAACATCTTATTCATCACATTCCGGTGCCATGTTGTTATGGGCTGGAGTACCACTTACCGTCAGGGATGAATCTGTAATGAGTTTCAATTTTATAGACTACAGTGCCGTTTCAAGTCTAACTAATAACATTTCCTCACTAGGTGATCAAAAATTCCTTAGACGCTGAAGTAAAATCTTCTTTCTGTTTGTCTATATCAAGACTCAAGTTCTATTCATACCATTACGAATCCAGAAAGGTATTTAGTTTTTTCACTATAAAGAACTTAATAGAGGTAATACTGAAGCTGCTCTTCCTTTATCCTCAACGAGCCAGACTTGTAAATCTATTATTGGTTAAGAGAAATAAGTCAACAGTGTATGAAGAGCGAACGATTGAATGTTTCAATGTTCTTCTATTCTACATCCTTATTCATACTTCTAGCTACGGTCTCGTGTTATTGCTGATGATGAGGAGGAGGAAACCTCGCGCGAACTCGTTGCTATGGACAGAGTGTAAAGTGTTGTGAACTTGTCCGGCGCGCTCGCTCCGCAAGGAGCGTGTTATCGCGCCGGCTCCTACACTTGTGCACCGCGCGCTGATAACGCGGCTATTTATACAATTCGTGACGTCATATACCCCAAATGGGACAACCGATACTCAGGCTATCCATAAGAATGGTATTAACACTTAAAAACTATCTATATTAGTCATAATCTAGTATCCAGCTCGCGCTATTTAGCTCTAAATTAGTATCTCTAAGAATTATATAGGCTCAATATAGACATCAATATGACGGTCAACCTTCGGTGATATCACTTCAGTAGAAACACTTTAAGAAGAAGAAGAAGCATTAATTTATATACATTCTTCTTTCAAGTGTAAGTACTCTTCCATGATGTCTTCCTCGCTGACGCAAAGATGTACCTAATACAATTAAGTTTAAGAGAATGTCTCATCTCCATTTTATCCATCAAATTCCGTCTGTCGTTATTCGCTTGTTGATAGAGATACTCTTGTAAGATTATATATGTATCTGTTATATGTACCTGTTATATATATCTATTATAAATATGTTATTTTACTTAAAATCTAATTAATTTCTTGTTTTACTGCACCTGGTAAACGTACACTTGATAGATATCAAAAGAAATGTTTTGATGAGATAAAGGAGTGGATTGAGTTTAAATACCATCAGTTAAAAAGAAGTCCTGAGGATCGAATTGGTTTTCTCAATGTGATCGCCAAACTTCAGTTTGAAGAGGGAACCTACTGATGCTGTACCTTAAAAATTTAGACCTTCCTAAAGATGTATATACGTAAGTAATAGTTTTCGGGGAAAGGAATCATTTACTGAGGTAGACCGTGCAGATGGGCACCACCGCAGCGCCTATTTCTGCCGCCAACAGTACTGTACAAACATTACTGTGATACGATTTGAAGGGCGCTGTAGCTAGTGTAGCTGGGGTAACAAGACTCAATTATGTCTCAGGTGACGAGCGCAATGTGAAGTGTATAACATCCTAACAAGCGCCACAGTGTCATGGGTGGACGTATCAGTTATCATCAGGTCTCCATATGGTGTCCGAAGAAAAGATTAAGGTTCACTAGCTAACGAATAAACTTTTTATACTTAAATATCTAACTAAAAAAGTAAACCAGTGTTACTGCAACAAGCCTATTAGAAAACAATTAACTATAGAATTCGCCGAGTACCTTTGTTACCAGTAACAGTTTTTTAAGTGCAAGTAACATTATCTATGGTATGCGTACGGCTACAGGTTCACTCGTGCATTACGCGACGATAGCGTGTTTATTTTTACGTATAACGACCCAGATAAACGTTACGAGAGGATAGCTGTTGGGGGGTGGTGGTGGGGTGAATCCGTTACAGGATATTCACGTTGGATGCCAACAGTTATTATCCTATTGGAACAAAACAAGTTGTCAGAATGATATTTAACTGCGGTTAACCTTAAAGGGATCCGGCACAGCATTGCAGGAGCCGCTTTTTTTTTGGGTTTTGTGGAAGTTTTCGTGGGTGAAATCTTTGAAAAGATACTCTGCTTTCTGGGGGGAAGTCAGAGTTATGTAAAGATTTTTTCCTACTAAAACCCCCTCGGTGGTCACCTTCGGCGTTTGGAGAGTTCACGGGATCTCCGTTCGGAACACAACCGTAGCCTCTCTAACGCTACGCTGGGATAGCCTGTCCCGGGGTCTGTTTTATGTAGACCCTACCAGCCTCCTGAGTACTACTTCAATGACTGGAGACCACGTCCAGCCATTGTCCTCCTCAGGGTCGTTTAGAAGACGATGAGAACCTCCATCCTAATCGCTAACGACCCCAAAAGCCCCATTATGGTAGGGGAACACCATTCACCGGTGCGACGTGTTGACGCGAGTTAGCAACAGGACAGCTTCGTCTCCGAGCGGGATCTGTCCTCTCTCGATCCCGCTCGGCAGACTCCTTTTGTACCATTATAGTTTCACAAAAAGAGACTACGGCTCTCCATGCAGTCGCCTCCCAGCAACGCCGACACGATTGTTAGCAACGAGAGGTTCCGTCCGATCCGATTTATCAGGATCCGCCGCTCCGGTTCCCATGCCAAGCAGATCGCTAGCGTGTGCAATGCGGAATCCTGCTCTCTTCCTCCACGGTGAAAGAAATTCGCCGTCGCTTATTTCTTCAGGCGACGAGCGCAATGTAGTGCAGAATATACCATCCTAGATCACGCCAAGTTGTTATGAGTAGGCGTATCACTTATCATGAGGTGAACGTCCTGCTCATTTCTATGCTTAAAGGAAATTTGATCATCATCATCATCAGTCGATAGACGTCCATTGCTGGATATAGAACTCCCCCAAAGAGTCCCGTATGATCAGGTAGGGATTCATATGGGGGTGGTTTTGGGCCATTTCCCACCACGCTGGCCTAATGCGGGTTGGTTAAAAAATGTATTGTTTTAATTATGTACATTTGTAGAATGTTATATTATTATCACATTTGCCAAGATTGAGAAACGGGAAAGTGTTTTTATATATGATCAGCGAGAAGTCGGTGCTCGTGCGCCGCCATGACCTCGTTACAAATATGGCCGCCGCGGACGACCTCACTAATGTTTACTTACTCATACAGACGGCCCGCAATCGGCATACCTCCCAGCAATTAGTAAGCTGAAGCGGGAATGGGCGAGCAATGTGAGGATTCGGCAGTGAATGGGACAGAGAGATCTTTTACTGGAGACCAAGTATTGGCAAGTGCAGTGCTGGACAGAGGACCTGGCGAAAATCGCAGGGTTTATATTCAGCAGTGGAAATCAATAGGATGAAATGATGACTTTTTTGTATAATGTGTAATGTGGTAGCTGTTCCCTGATTTGCTGATCGTACACCTCCGCAACTACCCCTTAGCTGACCTCTAAATGCTAGAAGCAATATTTGTACTAAATTTTGAGTGTTTACATGGAACAACATACAATGGTTTCCGAGATCACTTTTTATTATTATATAGACTAATGCTTGACTACGATCCCAGCTGGTGGTAAGCGGCGATGTAGTCTTTGGTGGTAAAGCGCATTAGTATAGAAGTAGCCTATTAACTCTTCTCTTAAATATCCTCACGTCCATCTCATGATAAATGAATGAATGTGTGGATTTCTACTATATATATATATATATATATATATAGACAGAAAATTCTTATATGATTACTTAAACTTAGGTGAATTTTGTTTGATAAGAAATTTCTGTCTACTTTCTTTGAATACTCCAGATGTTACCAAGGTTCGATATAAATTATTTTAACGTATTTAACGTGGTTGATTCTTTAAAATTAATTATTTCTTAAAATGATTATCTTTGGATGCTGTCTAAATGGCACAACCACATCATTACATTCTCCAATCTTAAATAGCGTTACATCCTCATAGGCAAGGTGGACGTTTAACTCGTCTGTAAACGACATGATTATAAATTTGGGTTTGTTGTTAATGTATTATCAATCATCATCATCATCATCAACATCATCAACAGCCGATAGACAGGTTCACCGCTGGATATGTGTTTAAAGTATTATGTTCTATCTCCTAGACCAAGTTTGATGGTGTTGGTACGGGAAATCTTTTATAAGGCGTGTGTGTCTTAGACAGGGTTAATAGCTTTTTATATTAACTAGATAAATAAAAGTTTTTTTTTTCTAGTAATTTAAAACGTGTAAAAATTATATCGTTGGAAAGCAATTTTGCAGATATCTAAAAATTTGCATCAGTAAATAGTTAAGGGTAAAATAATATTTGCATTCTCTACCCACGTTTCGGCCGTAGCGCTGCGGGTACATAGGTGCGGGTTATTTATGAAACAACAAACAATACCGATTTTTATTAGTATGTGGGCCACCCCTTACGGATTACACCACTACTATTACATAACTGTATTACCAAGTTAAAGTATGACGCATATGAAGAAAGATTTGAAACAAAATTGGGTGAAAATTCAGTACTTATTATAAATTAAATGAATGAAAAATTCATCATTAGCCGATAGACGTCCACAGCTGGACATAGACCTCTCCCAAAGATCACCACATACAGTCAGCATGCTACAGTACCGCTGTACACTTGGGGTTCATATGGGGGGATTTGGACTATTTGCCACCACGCTGGCCCAATGCGGGTTAGCAGGAGTAAGAGACTCTTTTGTTCATTAGCAGGTTGCACCACGAGTAGGTGAGTTGCCTTGGGTCGGCGAAACCTCTTACACCCCGAATGAAAAATAGCTTCGTAAATTTATGGCTTGATAGTAATTACGATTATGACATGAATGAAGAATAAACGCCTCCTAGCTTGATTTGTAAACTCGAACAATGACGTCACTATGCATGTTCGCGTCATCGCAAACAATTTGTTCTGTATAGATGTGCGTCGGCAAGTAGTGTTAGTGCGCTTCGAGTTCGTGTATTGATTGTTCGAGTGATTGGACTAATAAATACCTAAAGTTTTTGATGCAATAATATAGAAAAAAATCCAAAATTTATAGTCATGTTGCAATTGGTACTCATGACAATCTTGAACGTCATTTTACAAGTAGAATAATTAAAGCATAGTACATATACGAAAGGTAGTTACCAAACAAATTTTCCCAGATCCATATCTACCTATTCGTGATGGTTATTGCCCACAAGAGTACTTTCGGATGTGACGAGAGCAATTAAGAGCAATGTAATTGAGATGTGACTTTGAACTTGTCATTGCGTGTGGTCGTTTTAATTGAAAATTATGCAACACCTATTTGCTTCACATGCATAATTGATGGGATGCATTTATAAATCATTTCATCACCATCATTATTAACATCACAAAGGATGGACGGGTGGTAAATTATAATTAAAAATATATATATAATCGGGGTGTCTCTAATAACATGGAAATATTTGAAACGATGTAACTCTTTACGAGCCGCTAGATAGGAAATTTACAAAACATCACCTAACGTTTGTCGCTTTGATCTGGTCTTGGAATACTGTCATATTCGTACACTACTACACTGTACAGGAAATTGGCTGCTGTGGTCCATAATCCATACCTACATGAGAATGTGATAAGTAGTTCACATAATAGTACCTAAAAGTAAGTTGTATATGCAGTTGTGTGTATATATATAGGAGAGATTTCCGCCTATGTAGAAACTCATCACGATATCTCTGGAACCTTGAGAGAATTCGAAATTTGGTAAGAATATTTAGAGATCACTTAAGAAAGGGTTTCACGAAATTCCTTCCCCAGACGGTGTTGCAGAGGTGTTACGGCCAGCGAAGCGGTCGGGATGCAGCTAATACTATTACTTAACAGTTTAACTCTAAGATTTTTTTGGTACCTGTGTGTTGTGTAAAATATATCATCATTATCAGCCAGTAGACTGCTGGACATACGCCTCCTCTAAAGATCTCCACATCGATCGGTGCCGCGTTTCTCGCATCCAGTGGGTTCCCGCGACTCTCACCAGACGTCGGTCCACCTTGTGGGAGGCCTTCCAATACTACGTCTGCTGGTTCGCGGGCACCACTCCAGGATCTTACTGCCACATCGGAGCAAAATATATATTTAACGCAATAAGTTTTTGTGATAAAGGTAAACGGAGTACCGATCAAAAGTGTTACGCCATTTTGCTCCACTTGCACCGACCTTAAACAAACGTTCATGTCCATGATGCAATTATTGCATAACTGGATCAATTACGATCAAGAATTAAGCTTAAAATTTAAAAGATCAATTATAAGGAATAATACATATGTCCACCAACCTGCAATAGATAAATTGTGGATTGTAACCTTGACTTTTCCTTATTTGAGATGACCTTGAATCCCAGCTCTGGTAACATTAACATGATTATGGTTATGTCATAGTCAAAGAAATTAAATAAATTATGTACAACTAATTTTATAAAATAATTGCTACATGGCTGTGCCATGTGGAAGGTCACCAAGATCATCACCCACCAGCTCCTTTTCCCCATCAGCATTTCCGGTATTAACTTGCCCGAGAGAATCTCCAATGAAAATCTTTCTGAGCTCTGCCGCAAATCTCCAATCGCTTTACAAATCTGGCTTCGCAAATGGAAGTGGATTGGGCATACTCTACGAAGAGACCCCAACCATATTCCCAAGCAGGCGCTTTATTGGAATCAGCAAGTAAAATGCAAGCGCGGTCACACCAGACAGACGTGGAGCCGCACAGTGGCAGAGAAGGTGAACAAGATCGTGAAGTCGTGGGAGGAGATAGAATCACTGTGGACGCTCTTTGCTCCATCTCGGGGTTATAGGATATTAATGAATGAATAATGAATATTATGAATATATTTATGAATGAATATTAATGAATGAATTTTATATCACATTAAATTGTTAGCTTAGGTAAAGCTTCGGGGGCCAGGAGATTCATGATGCACATTCAAAGATAGACATAACATTTAAGTTACAAATATTAGAAAAAAGTTATCAAACTAAAAGATATGTGAACTTCAAAGATAGATTAAGATTAAACTTATTCAATGATATGAACATTTTATATCAAACTATTTTACTAACAAAGTGAAAAAACTAGATATAATTTTAGAGAGTTTCAAACGAAGACGTCTTAAACTCGCTTTGACCTGACAATAACCCTTCTTCCTGTTTCCAGGTCCAAAAAAAAACCCGATTCAAAAATTTAATGTTACAGTATAATTATCCTGTGAAATTACGGTACATTAATAACCAAGAATATAATAACGGCGCGTATTCCTTGACCCCATTGCGCAGGCGCATTGACAGCGAAATGCCACATTCTATTTGGATGACATAGTGCTCTGCTGATGTAGAAATAAAAAATTCCAACTCCAACTGTATTCCACACGTGGTCCCTGGTTTGAGTTAGGTACTTACTGAGTAAAGACAACTTTCCAACAAAGCCAAGCTTGTTAATTGCTATATTCTGATCGATCGCTTCCTACGGCGAGGGTTACTAGCAAATGTCAGTGGAGCAGACGGTAGTCCCTCTCTCCCTGGAAACGGTTGAAGTAATAACTCGTCAATAGCTTTCGCGATATTGACCTTAATATTTTTTTTTTGCTTTCACTTATCAAGTTTATCGCTGCGTTGCTTTTAAACGTTTTATCAATATGCTCGCGGTTTGGGGAAACGTAAAACTTTATGCTCTCAAGTAAAGCTTTAAGTTACTACAGCTGACTGTTGACCTGAGGAAACATTTGATTTGGATATAAAATTCTTTTTTATGCTATAGGATTTTGGACCGTCTAAAGACCCACTTTGTCTAGATTACTTTAATCGTCGCCGATCTTCAAAAGGCGCTTTAAGAATAAGTAGGATCCACTTATGTGTTGCTATACTATATCGAATTAATTTAACTCACGTTAACTTAACTTAATCACGGGTCAAAGTTAACCTAAATTTTATATGTGGTGAAATATCAAAAAGAGTTTCAATTCAGCTCGAAGAATACTTCAACTTTCATTCGGTTGACATCAGATGATGTTAAGGCAGCAGAGTGGTAGTGTAAATTTACCATCATAACTTTGTCTCTACTACAATCGTCATCAAAATATATTCTTAATGGAAAGTAAGAAATATGCTTCTGCATAATTTTGCCAAGGAATATATTGCGATAAATCTAGAATAAATAGGAGAACTAGTGTTTAATTACTTCTCGCGAGCATTGTGGTATCTTTACTATTAAACGCACTTAGTGTTAAGCTATACTTAGTGCTTAGTATTACTTATTCTTACAATGAGGAATTTAGATTAAACTGTGCTTTATAATCTGCTCTTACTTTAATACCTAAATACAAATAAATATAAAGTTTAGAATATTCAGAATCTTAGTCCTTTTGGAAAGGTCTTATTTTAAAGACTATTATATTACTAAAGACAGCGTTTTCTTTTTATAGATTATCTTTGTTAATTGCTATGGATATACTTATCATTAGCTTCGTTGGAAGAAGTGTTTTTTTATGTTTTATGTACTGATCTATTTCTAGATTATCGTATAAGATATTTAAAAAAAAAACTTCTTACTAAATGGATAGTTTAAATATATTTGAAGCGATGATCTCCAACGCTCGGGCTAGGTGGAGACCGTTAGTGGACCAAGGTCCTCCGCCTCCGTAACATTTAAATATAACGCTCTCGCATAACGTAACTTGTATTCATCTGATTCACAATTAGGATGCTGATGATACATTGTTTAAAAGATGATTTCTGTGTATATGCTCTCAACTTGCAACTTGATCTATTGCTAGAAGATACTACACTGATCTAAAATATAGCAAATGTTTTCTTTATTAAACGTTAGCTAAGTACGGAAACGGTATATTTAGAGGTTGGGTGACACACGGCTTGTGAGTCAAGGTGAGGCAGGTGACTGGTAATGACTAAGTATGATGCACTCACGGACGCGATCACGATCCGATACGCTCTTGTGTATGTGCGTAAGCGCCTTGTCTGTCTGTGTGTTAGTTATTGAGTCAGTATCACTTGTAATATTGTATGTTCAACCAAGATAACTTCGTACATCGTCCATAAATCTGAGGTCAGTGGTACAATACCTGAAAGGGAAGATCTTGCGAATGTAAGATTCAAATCTGACATTTCCCCGTTGTATTATATCCAGCATGATAAACTAATTTCTAATAATTAACAAGAATTATCTTATGTTGTTGTTAAAAAAAAAGCATGAGATCAGTTTATATTAGATCAGTTCTTATTAACTGATCTTTTGATATATTTATTGGAGCAAGAGTTTAATGACCTATTAAATATTGTTGTGTTATCAACATCATCAGAGAAGTATCCAATGGTATATGGCCTTTAGATAGGTCATATCTGTTGGAGCAGAAATTTAATGACATATTACTCATTATTATATCATCATCAACGTCATCAGAGCGTCCACTTCCACATAGACTTCCCAAAAATTCTTTACGTCATATTGGTAGGAATGCTTAAGTTGTAAATGTTAAAGGAACAGCTTTTGACCAACGTTTTTTTTTAGTCTATTTTAGTAGTTGATATTGTTTATAATTTATTATATTACTTTACTATTCATGTAAAATCATTTTTCGTATCATAATCAAAGTAAGGTGCTCGTATGAACATTTTAATCCAAAATTAAAGACTTCCTACATATGTGTCCATTATCCGTTAGAACCACAAGTGAATGGATTATTCGATATGTATTATCGTGGAGAAACAATGGTGAACACACCAACAAACCTGTGGTACGTCATTGGTATGCGCGTGCGCAGCATCGCCGACGCGACGGATACGACACGTCGACGGAAACCACCATAAATCGAGCTCTAATCGTTTTTTAAACACGCTCGTAACCGTAAGCGTTGAGTTACATTACGTAGTCTATTTATTTTGAGGTTAAGTTATAATTAATCGATTAAATATAGATTAGTTAGTCGTTATCGATTACAAATAATCGATAGACGTATGTCGTGATTCACTAATAGATCTTTTTACCGATGGTCAGTTATACATCTGTTCATAACAACTTGGCGTCAGTTAGGATGATATACACAGCAACATATGCTCTTCGGCTTGCGAAATTACTTTAGTAATTTCACTAGCCACAGCGCCCTTCAAACCGAATTATGGTAATGTTTGGCGAAACGAATAAAAGCTGCGGTGGTACTTACCTAATCGGTCTCCGGCAATAGAAAGAACAGAGACCTACCACCATTGAATATGACCGGACTGTTGAGATTAATCTTGAAGACCATAGCTCCTTTTGGTCGTAGGCTTTTAGAACAAATTAAATAGGTTCGCGAATATCTCTGACTACAAAACTACAGCTTCCGAGATAAATTTCGTCAGAGTTAATAATAGATGAGAGGAAATAAAAACATAAAAGCCACGACACGAACATAAAGCATCAGGAACGACCGTCGGAGACTGTTAAGAGAAATCAATAAAATACGAAAATAGAGTAGAACTTCCACTTAAGACGCTAAGAGACAAAATAGACTTTGAACTCTTATCGGCCTATTTGATTATGTAAGTTAATAGATAACTGAAGGTAGAAGAACATTTACTGGTGATAGGTCTCTGTTGCTGCAGACCATTTAAGTGCCACCGCAGCTCCTGTTGCAACTGCCAAATACTGTGCAAACATTACTGTGTTCCGGTTTGATGTGAGTTGTAGTTAGGAAATTACTGGAGTAAATGCGACTTAACATCCTGTCTCAAAGACGACGAGCGCAATATGGTCCAGTGTACCATTCTAACTAGCGGTGGATCACTTATCACCAAGTGGATGCCTCGCCCGTTTCCTCATTTCTTCAAGCAATATTTTCTTATTCCTCACCCAACAGTAGTGTGCAGACGTTAGTGTTCCGGTTTAAAAGGCGCTATAGGGAAAATACAGAAGCAACGAAACTTATCTTCTCAGATCTTGTCTTAATACGATGAGCAATATGTTATGCAGTGTATATCATTCTATGTATAACTTACCCTCAGGTGAGGTTCCGGTTTGATTTATGTTTTGAGGAATAAAAAAAAAATTCTGGGTGTCCACTATTTATTAAGTCGTCGAAATGAAGGGAAGGGAGGGAACGTCATTGATCGATGGATCCTTTGTTAAATAATTATAACCCCCATATTTGTTTTGTCGTGTATACAATAGAATTGTTTGATTAGAACTTGTACAAAGTTATTACTATTTTGGAAGCATCATCATCATCATTTCAACTGATGGACGTCCACTGCTGGACATGGGTTTCTTGTAATGTGTCCCATAGAGCACGGTCTAGCGCTGTTTGAATACGATGGCTGCCAGCGATTGCTTTTATGTCTTCTGTCCACCTGGGTTGCTGCGCCTTCCGGTGCTGGTCCCTAACGTCCTTCGGTTCTACGACCTATGTCTCGCCCATTACCACTTCAGCCTCGAGACTTGTAGGTTTAAGCCGGTGACCCTGGTTCTTCCGCGGATCTCCTCAATTTGACTTGATCACGCAGAGATACTCCGAGCATCGCCCCCTCCATCGTCCGCTGTGTGACTGTAAGCTTTCTCATGACCATAGCGACCGAGTTTCAGAGTCGTAGCCAATAATTTCGTTTGTTAATCTTCGAAAGGATTTATTGGCAAAATCCTTTCTTAGCATAATGGCCGATAGACGTCCAGTGCTGGACATGGGCCTCCCTCAAGGTTCTACATATCCCGCGTTGCTCGCATACAAAGGCTTACCACGACTGTCACCAGGTCGTCGGTCCACCTTGTGGGAGGCTCTCCAACACCACGTCTACCGGTACGCGGGCGCCACTTGAGGACCTTACTGCCCCATCGGCCGTCGATCCTTCTAGCAATGTGCCCTACCCACTGCTACAAGTCTAGCAATCTTTTGGGCTATGTCGGTGGCCTTAGTTCTGCGGATCACCACATTTCTGATTCAATCTCAAATTCTACTCTTAGTACTAGATCTAATTTATATAAATCTCATTCCGTTCAGGTATTGCAGTACTATGCAAACATTAATGTGTTCGGGTTTGAAGGGTTGTAGCGAATAAAATTACTGGGGTAATGACGTCTAACATCTTATATATCAAGGCATCGATCGCAATGTGGTGTAGTGTACATCCTATCACCACATTGTTATGGGAAAGCTTATCATTTGCTATCAGGTGAATGTCTTGCTCATCTTGTTTCGTCTCCAACTTTTCGTGAAGAAACTAGATAGGAAAGCGTTCGTAGTTACGAAAACAGACTAATAATGACGATGAACCACTAAGTTATCACATGATGTCATCATCATCAGCCGATAGATGTCCACTGTTGAACATAGGCCTCTCACTAAGATTCTCACATCGTGCGGGTAGGGCTTCGTATGAGAGGATTTGGGGTATATCCCACCACGCGAGCTCAATGCGGGTTGGTGGGAGCTAGAGCCTCGTTTGTGGATTAGCAGGGTTTACCAGCAGGTGAGATTGACTTGGGTCTGTGAGTTGTTGTGCGGAACCCTTACACCGCTCACATAATATAAACATTTTATATGCAACAAACTCTAAAATATATGTTAGGCATTAAACATCAAACTTTATTACTAGATAAACCGGCGACCTAATTCCATTTAATTCAATATTATTAATTGATAAACTATTAACTAGATTATTAATAACTTTGTTTATATTAACTACAAATAACGCTTGATAAGGTAGTAATAAAGTTGAACAGTAATGTTTGTCGGCTGCAATAGGGGTTGCGGTGGTATAGAGACGATCTTCCGCAACAGAGACCTACCACCAGTACAAAGATTTCTCAAACACTAGCTCTACTTACCACCAACATGACTTTCCACCAAAGTATAATACATATATATAGTTATACGTTAGTTTTTTTTTATTCGCTGTCTCTTTGTAAAGGAGATTTTATTACAGTTTTGTTTTTTATGTCTTTACAGTTGAAACAATATAGTGTACGAGGGGGTGTAAACTGTGGCAGCCGTTGCCGTCGGTCCTCGTCACGCGACGAGGGTGTTGTTGGGGTTTTTTTTATGAATCACAAACGCAGCTTTTATATTTTTTTTATATACCATCAATCATATAGAGAAAGGGAAAGAAACTCGTTAATATTAGTAACACAGTAATTTGTTATAACAAAACTCTACTAGGGAAATATAAGGAATATATAATTTGTTAGTAGGTCTCTGTTGCTTCAGGCTGTCTGGTACTGTATTCCGGTTTGAAGGGCGCTGTAGCTAGTGTAATTACTGAGGTAAGGAAACTGAACATTTTGTCTCAGGCGACGAGCACAATGAGGTATTTATTTTAACTAATGCCACGTTGTTAAGGGCAGGCGTATCACTTATCTTATCCTGCTCATCCCGTCTGTCAGTTGATTAAAAAAAAATCTGTAACGATGTGAATGTGGAAAAGGAACATGAATTATTCTTAAAATTATTATTACTTCTATTCTGCCCTTGTTATTGTCGTTTTTGAGTAGGATATGCAAACTCTAGAAGGGGTGTAAGGTGTCCACCTCACCACCAACCTCACTTGCTCGTGGTGTACCCTGCTAACCAACAAACAAGGCTCTGGCTCTCACCATCCCGCATTGGCCTAGCGTGGTAGAAAAGTGTCCAAATCCCTCCATATTAACCTCTACTTAAGACACCCACTGGTACACGGCGGTACAGGAGACCATGCTGACTGTGTGGACCGATGATCTGGTGAAGGAGCAGGAGCTCACAAGAGCGATCTATATTTAGATCTTTAGAAGAAGTCTATGTCCAGCTGTGGATGTCCATAAGCTGATGATTTATCGATACAAACTTATATTTATTGTTTTTCTTAATTGTTCTATGTAAAAATATGACTGTTTCCATTGACTCCTTAATGACCAGCTAATCAAGACTCTAAACAATGAATCAGCAGCGATGCATACGTGGTCTCCTACTTGTATACTTGGATTGATTAATAAGAAAATCCATATTGACTCATCGGGTTACAACGAGCATTGCGTTATACTGACCCGTCACTTCATCTTCACAGAAAATTAAGTGACGATGAAGACTATCGGGTAAACTTACTCAATCGTATGTGTAAGGACAGGAACAGGACAAAGGCGAAAGAGACGGTCTTCGCTTCAGGAGGAGTGATAGAAGGAATGGAATGTAGAACGTTAGAAATGAGAAGTGCGCGAAAGATAAGTAGAGAACGAAAGATGATAGGAAATTAGATGTTAATTACATGATGTTAAGTGAATTGGTAAATCAAAGGCCCTGACCCAAAATAAGCAGGGTTCAAATTAAAATAAAAAATAGGACAAAGGCTTTCGTTGTGTTAATTTCTGACAGGAGGTAGATGAAACATCTCCATCGAAAATCAATCACTCGTGATGCCGGAATCGAATCGGTGACCTTCGAATTACAAGGAGAGTGCATGATAAATACAACGTCAATACTGATAGATGCTGTACATGTGATGTGGATTAATATATAGTAGGAACTGCACCATGATTTGAGCAATTATATCATCGCCCATGGATGAATGGTACGACCGCGTGTAACGCCATATGGCGCTGGTGCGTGGGCCGCCGTGACGTCACCGACCATTCAATGTCGGACACGGTCGCCATAACGACCAGAAAATATCTCGGACAGTCCGATTAATGTACTAAACAAAATTTTCTGATGAGAAGCTGATGATGTGGTAATTTAGAAGCAATCAACATGTGGATCGTGCTTATAGAGCCATGTTACGCTCGTCGCTTTAAATACCACAGTTATTTCAATAACTACGAAATCCTTTTAACCGGATCATATTAATTATTACACACTATTGTTAAACGATAAATTTGATGCTATTACTGCTTTTTCTTAAAGAGCCTCTCTAATCAGTGAAGGTTGGCGATCAGCGTGGTACAGTCCCTTCTGTCTCTGGTTCGGCGGAACAATTAGGATGTACTAGATATGCCAGTCCATTCCCTGATATTCCTTAACCATGACTTTCTCCTTCTCCCCACCTTTCGTGCTACTTAAAAGTAAATCTAATTTCTATAAATATGTTTAATATATAAATCTGTATCTGTCTTTATATAATGATTAAATTAACAGACAACCTACTTAAGTTAATAAGTAACGCCACAGCCAACTTGCGCATGCTCATCAATATGCCAATAACTTACAACTTAACTTTTCAAAAATGCTTAGGCTTTTAAGTTGACATTGTACTATAAAATTTATATAAATAAAAGTTTATAGATGGTAATACGCTTCCGGCAAGATCCCCGCTAATCTTCACCAGATCGTCGGTTCCAGCAGAACGTCTACTGTTATACGGCTATCTCTCGAGGACCTTATCCATCATCAGCCAGCAGTCCATCGTAAGGTGCCCTGCCTATTATTACTAAGTCTAGCAATACCTAGGGCTGTTTCGATGTCCTTAGTTCTTGTAAGGATCTTCTATATAATTTACGTAAAAAGCTTCCCAATTTCATTTTCTTAGTCCCCTCATTATTTTTAATTTTCATTCACTTTACGAAGTTACCAATTACGAGGAGGAGTTACCAAGTTTGATCAAGGACAGCAAAGATTTTTGGTAGACAGCGGAAGTAATGCTTTGACGATGTAAAGCTGTGAACTGGGTTAATTACCATCGGCTGATAGTTACTAGCTGTAGACCGATTCATCACCAAAGTCCAGTGTAAAGAATGAACATGATGATAATGGAATTTCATTTGACAGTATTTAAGGTTTTAGGTGTAAGGTTTCATGTACCATGAGCCCTAGGGTCGTTGGTTAGTTTAGCCATCCGCAGTCACACCGCGTCTCATACAGCTATATCTGCAGTTGCGACGAATTTGCAAAACACCATTGACCACCGTACATCCGGATCCCGTTAGGGGCATAGGAATATAATATCAGTAATATTCTAGCTTGGTCCTAGGGAATTTACTGGTTAAGACTTTATTAGGTTTGTAAGGTTTGATTCTTTGTCAATAGAGATGAAAGAGATTTCATTGTTCGAAGGTCGTGTTAAAGTCTTCATACATTTATACCTCTAAGGAAACAACCGGAAGTACTATTCTTCTGATGGGAAGCAATTATCATAGTCTTCGGACGCCTGTATCATTATCATGCTTATATAAACAAATTGAATTCTCTAACATCTACGAAGAATATGAAGGTAGTTGAAATCATGTGATGAAGTTGTATGGACCACTTTGGTTATCCACAACCTTCATCACTAGCCTTTCTCGTATACTGTCTTCCGGTAGTCAACACATCCGTACCAAAAGTATCCTTTAGTAGGCTTGACCGTTTCCGGTACTCTCAAGTGATTTAAAAATCTTACAAAATATCTTTGATTTTTTTTTCTAAAAGACGACATCAGCTGAATGTTCACTTGGTGGTAAGCAATACGCTAACGCACAGCAGGCGCTAGTTAGGATATGCACAGCACCACATTGTGATCAGTAATTACATAAGCTACAGCGCCTTTCAATCCGGAACACAGTAATATTTGATCACCACCAGTAACAGAAGCCTACCATCAATACCAAATAGAGTCATCTCTCAGTTAAGTTTATTCACAAGGGTCCGTCAGCGAGAGAAATGAGTAATATCTCCGGATAATAAAGTGGTTCCTAGGGGTGAAGTTAATCCTTGCTTATAGAGAATTAACCACGGTCTATGTGTTTATGGTCACATTATTAATATGGATGAAATGCTCCCTCGTAGACCCTCCATTAAGTAGGAGTGGATGCCCTTTTAATAGATTAAGTAGAAAAATTACTAGCGTAAGGAGGGTTAATATCTCATATCTCAAGACGACTGGCACAGTGTGGTGCAGTGTATACCATCCTAACTGGCGCCACGTTCTTATGGATAGGGTTGTCATTTACTATCAGGTAAACGTCCCGCTCGTCTGGTCGTTTAGTTAAATAAAAAAAAATATTCTGTTAAAATGCAGTTTTAGTACAATTCGGTAACAATATGGTGTAGCCGTATAAAGTTTTATTATGGTAATAAATAATCGTACAATAATTATGACGGTGTAATAGTGTTTTTTTTTTTTTATTACACCGAATAGGAAGTAACCGGCACCGGCGCCGCGCTACCGTGCTGGTGGTCCTCGCCTCATGCGCGGTAACCGGAGAGCTGCGCGGGCGCATCGTAATTCTACACTAGCATTAGATTTATTACCACCTTGACCCTCGGCCGGTGAGGTCTAACGAGGTCGCCGAATGTTACACGTATTGTTTAAAAGTATTTTTTGAAGGTCTTATTTGGTAATGATAATTAACATCGTCATATTAACGAAGGTCTCTTGTTACACATTAATTACGCAATATGGAAATTTATAACAATAGAATCATTACTATTCTTTGTTTATCGCTTACTTTAGATGATTATTATTTAATTATTTCAACTCATCAACATCATCAGCCGGTAGACGTCCACTGCTGGACATAGACGTCTCCCAAAAATCTGCACATTGCTCGGACTGCGTTGCTCGCATCCAGTGGGTTCCCGCGATTCTCACCAGATCATCAGTCCATCTTGTCGGAGGCCACTCAACACTACGTCATTGCTACTTAAATCTAGCAATCTTTAGAGCTATATCGGTAACCTTAGTTCTTCTGCGGATCTCCACATTTCTGATTCGATCGCGCAGGGAAACTCCGATCATAGCCCTCTCCTCATTTCATCTATTAACATCTAATATTGGGCTTGTAATTTTAGTAGTTCAGGATTTTACTTCAAAAAAATCTATCTTTATAGATATATAAGAATATATAGTAATTATTTTATATAATTATAAATAAATTATTATTTACCTATGAGAAATATTCAAGTTTAAATACAGGGCTAAAATCGACACAGTCTAGTATCAGTCCGCCATACTTGCTCACAGTCAGCACTCCTGACACAATGGACGGTCGTGTGTCCTTCCTCGAATGTTTACGTTAACGAATCGACTAAAACTTGACGCTCAGATAACGTATCCGTCTGAAATAACCTCAGCAGCTCCACGAGGTGAGTTGGCGATGTATATATTCTATTAATACAGATTGCGTCGACTCCGCCCCGCCGCAGACGCGATGCTAAGACAATTGCGAATACCTAACTGTTGTTATTGCTCACAAGGAGAGTGTTCTCGTATTGATATCTCGGTTGTTTAGATAAAGTGCTGGTTGTTTATTAGTTTACGGTAATAGACTAACGTCTCTTGTATCTTTATAACATTCGTGGCCGTTAGCGAATTTTTAGTACACAATATCGTGTTATCTAGAAGTTCTCTAGAATATTCCTTAGTTATTATTTTAACACATATCAATATATTTACTACTCCTTTTGCTTGTGAAAACGTTCGTTTAATATATATTGAATAGTTATATAAAAAATAATTAATAGTTTTCTTAATCAGCATTACCTTCCAATAGTTATAGATTTGATAATAAATTCAGTGTCTAAGAGTGTCTAAATAAGTAGGGCATATTTCTACCACTATCTTCTGATTTGAAGAAAACTGTACCTATTTTATATCTTAACAAATTTTGATGCTGTATAAACATCTTAAAAAACTTCCAGGAACAGTGATATAGTTATATAGAAAAGGTAATATTCCAGGTTATCCGTTACTCGAAAGCGCTAGTAACATATATATTTGGTCTCTATAACTTGGTAGATAGTAATGATGATAATGAAGCATATGTTAGTTGCAACGGTTGCCTTAAATCAGACAGCAGGTGATGAAACCCGAGGACATGTGGCAGGTGATACCGAATGGCATGAACAACTTTTTGGCATGTATTTTAATAAAATTGCAGTTTACAAGAGTTAATTGTATAAAAGACATCTTTCACAAACATTCGACTGTATAATAAAATGTTGTATGTTTCATTTTAAGCAATCTGTAAACGGTTTTTGTTTACATTAATTATATGGTAAAGATAATTCTAAGAACCATATAATAAATATGAAAGCATTTCTGTGATACGATTTAATCGATATCTGGAAGAACGTGATGATGCTGATGTGCATGCATATGATGAAGGAACCATCATGTTATATGCTTTAGTAAACTTGGGACATTTCAAACCCACACTTGACCAACATGGTTGATCAACAGCCTTATCTCTTGCTGTTAGGGCTCTAGTAGAAGGAACATTAAGAGGACTTGGCTATTAGAATGGTTTCATATAACGCTTGAAATAGAGGTCAAATTCTATTGGTTTTTTTTTTTGTTTCTATAGAGATGATCCCAAAAAAAGAATAGAGAAAGTTGTTTGTAGACTAAAAATATGAAAAAATATTGATTTTGAGTTTGTAATCGTTGTCTAGAGTAGAGTAAAGTCAGAATGAAAGTGTGAAATAGAATATTCTTTTAATTGAAAGATCGTAGAAGGAAATAGAAGAAGACAGGTTGTAGCGATATATAAATTAAGAACATCAGAAAGAGATGATGAATTTATTAAGTAATATGCAAATACCTAAATACTATTCCTAAACTGGTTAGCTGAAAAGATGTATTTTTATCTTCTTCTGTGGTCATCTCTGGTTGATATGTAGCGTGTGTTATCAGTTCATTAGAGCTCCATTGATTCACTTGCATTGAACTAGTTGTCTTCGGTTACCGCCTTTCACATTTAGCGCCTCTTCACGGTAATGTCTGTTTGATCAATTTACAGTAACAGCATTTGAAGTATAAAGCTTCTTTCATCACACAGGCTTCGTTTCTACTGCCTCCGTGGAGCAGTGGCTGGTTTGAAAGGAAGTAGGATTTTTTAATCTTTTTCGCCAACGATTTCACTTGCTGTAAAATCTGCTGCCTTATCAGTATCTCTGTTTTTAAGCTGTCATCGTATGGAGTAGAATATTAATGGTTGAAAGATAATACAAAGTCATCATTGTCATGGTTTTTTAGGCAATATTATTTAAATCTTATAAAGTACTAAGTGTATGATTATATGAGCTTTTCAAGGATAAAGTGTCATAGAAAATTTTAAGTAGGTTCATTTGGAAATAATTTTCTTATTATCATTGTGTGTGTGTGTGGATGTTCACTGTTGGACATAAGCCTTCAACAAAGATCTTTACGCTGATCGAATTTTGCATCATAAATTTATTTGAATTATGACGAATATCTTCAGTGGTGGTCTTTGAAGAGAGTAAAGTTTACATTGCCGATTTAATGGGCTCAGCATGTGCAGGCCATTTTCTCGTTTTTTTTTACTTATGACTCGACAGCAGTGTGATAAGTAGAATTCACATGTGCAGACATTGGCGAGCCCACAGACCGATTACTGGTGGAGAGTTTGTTTAGTCTTTGTCTTAAATCTTTTATGTCTGCGTTGGACTGTTCCTTTGTCTCTGACTGACGCCAAAATTAAAGTATCTTAATTTAACATCATTAATGTATTTACACAAGCATCGTCCTCATAATCATCTATGTACCACACAACCACGTAAATCAGGAATCGAAGCCGCAGGAGTTAAGAAAGTCGGATGCGTGTCGTAGCGGTAAATAAGTTATTATTCGTTATAACAGTTTAATTAATAAGTTACCGAAAATATAATTAACTGGTTGCGAACATAACTATTCAGTTTCCACTCGGACGTTATCTAATAATAAAGCGGTAAGCAGAGAGCGCACTTCCTCTCGCCGACTTCCCGTAAATAAATCGGCGCTTGGATTTGTTCGCAGCACCGTGTCACCGACCTACCGACACTTGTTACCATCTTCTCTCTCTTCTTACATTCCTATCCACCTCTTAAACCCTTCCTCATCCAACATTGTTTCACCTTTATCCATCTCCTTTTTTATATATAATTACTTACTCACATATATATATATATATATATATATATATGTGTGTGTAAGTAATTATATATATATATATATATTTACTGTTTGTGTCTGTGAGAGTGTAGATGTGTGATGTAGTTGTTTTAATTTTTTTCTTTTATATTGAGCTCCCGAATACCGGATCTGTAGCTCTGAGTCTGATGAAGCCGTAGTAGTAGTAAAAAAAAAAAATTAGCATCCCTAAACCCATTAAAAAAAAAACTATCTTACCAAGTAAATGATGACGCACTTTAAGGTTATAATTCTATACTACTGGAATATATCCAGCAGTGGATAAACAAAGGCTAATAATGATGTTGATGATGATGATGATAATGACCTGTTAATATTCTATAATAAAAAAAAAATAGTGTCTTTCTTTAACATTTAAAAGTTTTAATTAAAGAAAAGAGGTTTTATTTCAAAGTACGCTTATAAGTATTGATATCGATATTTTGGTTAAATGTTAACAGTTAATTTTTAATCACTATTTTAATTAATGATCTCCTTAATCAGTTTTAACAAATAACTTTAATTAAATAATCTGTATGAATTGCGTAACACTACTTAGTTTAACTTGTTGTTAAGTGACAATTGAGCTTGTTAATGGTTAAGTGTAGAATACTGTAGTTTTCACGTTTTGAAGGTCGGAGTACATCAATATTAATATGGCGACATATTTAATTTTTTTTTTTTAATTTTTCGAAGAGCACGTGATGGTCAATGCCACTTGACCATAACAACATGACGCTGGTTACGATGATATACCGCACATTGTCCACATCGTCTTGAGACACGAGATATTAAAACGTGTTACCTCAGTAATTTCATTAGCCACAGCGCCTTTCAAATAAAGATCTAGCACCAGTAATATATATGAGAGTGATGGATAGGTAGGAATCCCTCAATATTCGACCTTGAAATTGATGTAAAGACCTTCGAGTCCAAATGTAGGAGGTTACGACTACATCCATGTCTTACTGATAAATCTGTAACGGATATACTTAAAACAAAGATAACTTTATAAGGTTATAACCATGTGGCGAGTAGGGGCGAGCGGCGCGTGCGCTGGTGGTGGGTTTGTGGGGGGCGGGGGGGCGGCGAGTGGGGACAGGTGGCCACTGATTTAATTAAACACCTTACAGAAATAACGCGCGTTTTAACCCACCGCCACGGACTTCACTTCCTGTTTGTAATATGGTTGCCACCAGGAATTAATCCGATATGTTATATATATACATTATTATTTGATCCGATGGGCGCCCACTGCTGGACCTAGGTATAATTAGCGTTTGGACTATACTGATTTTTTTTAAACGTATAATAATATGTTAATATTATTATTTATAATACACTTATGAGAAACTATGAGGATGTAAACAAATAATATTATACATAATGTCTATATTTAATAGATATTATCTATATATATCGAATTTTAAATAACAAGTAGATAATATAGTATAAGAAAAAGCATTTATGGTGGTATATATATATATATATATATGTATATCTATATGTACGTTCCCTACTCCTTTCGCAGTCAGTAATGTAAAATCAGACTTGAAATTTCTCTGAAATATTCTTCGAAAGCAACCAAGATCGCGAACGACTTTCTATAGCAACCGTTACTATAGCAACCGCATAAATAATACGAAAGGTAAATTAGGAATAAAACGATGAAGGATCTATGGAATTCCAAAAAATAAAAATCCTACAAACAAATCATTCCGCGTCCATTGCTCATGTTCCCAAGTTGACACATTCACTAGTTTTCACGTGATTGGCGAACAAAGGAAACCATTTTTGTTATTTATATATAAATATATTTAGCTATAATTATTCCAATATATAGTGAATGGACATTATTCATTCTTTAGTAGGAGATAAATATTAATTGGAAACACAATAATATTGAAGACCGAAACAAAGTGAAGCTGGATGATGTTAATGACAAAAGAACAAATTGGAATGAGGAATTAAATATGAGTCAGAACAAATGTCATCATCATCAGCCGATAGACGTCCGCTGTTGGATATTGGCCTATCCCAAAGATCACCACATCGATCACTGCCCATTTGTAATTAACCCCTCATATTGGGGATTAGGCTTATTATTTGGGCCATTTCCCACCACTCCGGCCCAATGCGGATTGATTGTTGATTAGCAGGGTGCACCACGAGCAGGTGAAGTTAGCTTGACTCCCGTGTTGTTGTGAGGAACTCCTTACACCCTTAGAACAAATGTAAAAAGTATTAAGTGAAGAAAAATGAAGCTCTGTGTAATGATATATACCCAACCTCACCAGCATTTAATGCACCCTGGTAAGCAACAAAGACCCAATGAGGATCCTTGATGGAGGCCTATGTATCACTTACCATCAGGTGAATGTCTCGCTCGTCTCGTAGCTTCGTCGAATAAAAAAAAATTGGTTCCTCTATTGAGATATCCGTGTTAGAAATATATTATTAGTCTGTCTGTGTGTGTGTGTGTGTGGGGGGTGCGTCCGCCCCGCCGCATCATGATGATTTGTTTTCATTTGAATAAGGATGATGGGTTTTAATCATTTAATAATAGTGTAAACGATCCTGTATTAATGATGGTAGGGTAGTAATGAATTATTATTTTAATGTGATTAAATCCTTTGGAGAGTGACGGAGGGAGACAACCATCTGGTTCATTATAATTAATGTTTACCCCTCTCAATATTATTTTAATATTTTTTAATTATAAAATAGGTGGAAATAGCGTAGGGAAGAAATTTAATACTAATAAACGAACCTTTAGTATTTTTTTTAAACACAATTTACATTTTAACTCTTCACTTCCGTAATCTAAGTATCGAACTAGAAACTTCCGGTTATCTGTGTCTTACACTATTTCACCTACGATACGAAAAAATGTTTTGTTCCATTCTAATTTGACAGGATTGTCTCTCTTGAAAGACCATCAAGGTAAATACTAACTTGGTACCTATAAAGCTGTAGTATTCAGTGGCGCTGTAGTTTACGAAAATACGGGAATAGTAACACTACATTCTTCGGAGGCGATGTTCAGCTATACTAGTATTTCGTTTTGGGTATGTCACCTATTATCAAGTGAACGTCCTTCACGTGTCGTCATTACTTCGTAAGTAATATTAAACGTGCGATCTAAATATGTTGATACTTACTTCACTTGGTCCCCGTCGACGCGGCTGCGTCTCCAAACATAACCCTACTTATTTTAACAGGTGCACTTCTGTTTAATATTCAAAGGAATTCAAACACTCCGCTATTAATTAGCATTATTGCTTTATCTTAACGACTTGTCACGTCACGGATGTTGTGTACCGGTTTCAACGTATTTTTTTTAATCTGTGCCCACGTTTGACCACGTTGCCAAACGATGTTTAACGATGAGGCTTTTGATGGTCGGCAACGCTGACGCGAGTCCTCTGGTGCGGCGACAGCCCATGGGCTTCAACGATCATTTTCTACCAGGTGATCTGTTCGGCTCTTCAAAGGCTCTTCAATGAGCACAAGTGGGCATAAGTGAAATTATTGTTTTTTTTTTTTTAATTATGAATATTTATTATTACACCATAAAGTCAGAATTGTGCTCCCTACATATTAGAGACATTATTAACTTAAACCCCGCCTGTAGTAGAAGACTAAATGGTATCCTTCAGTACTAATCGCGGCAGAACAGAGGGTATCTGAACATCCTCGTTCCTCTCGGTTCTAGTGAACAGTATACGCCGTATACCATGTACTTTGAAATCACTAACAGTAACTAACGCGGGTGGTCGCACCACCACCACACGGACAGACAGCTACAGTACGGTGGCGCGAGTCATAAATCTCCATACTTTAACATGTTAGGTTTAAGTGATAAGCTACATGTAAGTTAAGGCGGATGCTGTGACGGAGAACATTATATTATCACATATTTTCGTTCAGTGAAACGTCGAAGAACTTCATCATGACGGCATATGTAACGATCGTTCAGATGTTTACACTGCATCAAATTATGCCTTTAACCTAGGGGTGTAAGGGGTTCTGCACAACAACTCATGGGTACCAAGCCAACTTCACCAGCTCTTGGTGCGCCCTGCCAATCGACAAATAAAGCTCTGGCTTCCACCAACCCGCATTGGGCCAGCGTGCTGGGAAATGGCCCACCTCCCAAATTATATCTTGCGCAATTAAAAAGGGAATACTGGCAATATTGTTAGGATGGTATACACTGCACCACATAGCGCTCATCGCCTTGAGACAGGAGGAAGTCTCGTTACACCACTACACTAGCTACTACTCCCTAACTACTTCTGCAATAGGCTACAGCATCTATGAAAATGCAGTGATACAGTGACTACATTGCCCTTCAATCTAGTAACACGCGTGGTAGTAGTATAAGTCGACTTTTTAGAGGAATCGGAATTGATTACGCCAGGGTTATTACATTAGCTACATAACGTACTAAAGATTGTCTTCTCCCTGTTCAATTGATTTCTGACACCAGGACATTAACATCCAGTCGCCCAGAGCTCGCGACTTACAATTAGAGTACTAACGAATTAAAAAGTTTAATTGCGACAGACAATCAACGATCTTCAAGCCGGATAAGCACTTCACAACAGCTTAAGCTGATTAATTTATTTGCAACCACTTGACGCTGATTCAGGTTTGCATCCATTTGTACGGCTAACGGCGCTTGGTTAAACGATCACCAGAAAACGTTTCTTAGAAGAGTTAGTGGAGATGTTAAACTAGGATTGTGATTTTTTTTTATGTAAACGGAACGTTCACCTGATGGTAAGTGGTACGCCTGCCCATAACAACGTGGCGTAACTTAGGATGATCTATACTACACCATATTACGCTCGTCGAGAGATATATGATTTTGCATCTCGTTACCCCAGTAATTACACTAGCTGCAGCGCCCTTCAAACCGGAACACAGTAATGTTTGCACACAACTGTTTGTTGACTGCAATAGGCGCTGCGGTGTTAAGTATCTGGACGGCCTCCAGCGACAGAGAACCTACCACCAGTGTTAGTGAAGAAGTTAAAAATCTGCGATCTATGCCTTCTTGGATCTATAATCGGTTGTAGATCCCCAATATATGCTATAAAATGTGTATAGGCATTACATAGCCAGTGATTTACCATATACAGGGTTAGGCGGCGACAGCCCCTGGTGCCCAACGATACTGAAAGTGATGCTGACCGCGTGAAGGTTGCGGGAAACCGCTGAATGCGAGCAGAGCAGGACCGATGTGAAGATCTTTAGGGGAGGCCTGTCCAGCAGTGGACTTATATCAGCTGATGATTGATTGATTGATCACGTTTTAAAAATAGCAGCTTTGAATCATGGAACCGGCTATTGTGAATTCAGTGATGGTGGCATTATAGTTAGTATTTACTATTTCCGTTTCCTCGTTTTATCGAGATATCTATAGATTTTCTTGATTGTCAATATCAAGCAGCGGACTGTGTAAGGTTAAAGGATGATCACACGATGATGTCGATGAGCGTTTCTGGTTCAAGGGTGCCTTCATTCGTGTTCACAACTGGGCCAAGCGCCCACGCGTATTGCCTCACACCGCTGCCAGGAGGTGACTTTATAATGGGCGATTGCAAAGAAATATTTCATTATTTTCTAACTTCTTTATAATGCTATTAATGTTTATAAGCCCTTAGCATTAATGTAATACTAGTGCTTTACAAAGTCTAACACTAAACATAAAATAATCTATCCTTCAAATGGACCGACCTTATGAGAGTTGAAGTGCGTGAATGCGAAGAACTAGATATTGTATTTGATGAAAAACATTCGGGAAGGCTTTAATCCAGCAGTGGATCAATAAACGTTGTCAATGAGGATGCTAAGGACGTCGACGACGATGTCGATGACGACGATCATGACAACGAAGATGCTGACAGTGACGATGATGACGATTAAAATAACAATGGACATAAACTTGATAAGTGTAATAAGATAGATGCGTACAGTGGTGTCCTATTGAGATGAGGATACTTTGGAGCGTTATGTTGCAATTTGTGAGAACGTTGCGGGTCGCTCTGATGCTGTTAGATGATACAGGCGACGATAAAAAACATGTGTCCACTTTGCATATCGACATCTCAACAGAACTCGAGTGGAAGATAACATGGTTAAACCAGTTGCGAGATAAGTTTTGTTACTTTCTATTTACAACTGACTAATTTATTGTTCAATTCGCGGTCGAGTGGAAGAAAAATGAGATCATTCCTATAAGTTTTAATTTCAAGCTGTCATTTTATAGCTACATTTTAATCTGTTTTAATCGTATAGAATATTGCTCTTTTTTTTTTATGCGACGATTATGAAAGACCATACATAATATTATTGAAAGATAGCTACTAATATTGTCAGGTTAGTTAGTGTGTACAACTCGGCACCAAATTGCGTTTCGGTAATTTCACAACCTCTTTATCCTACAAATCGATGAGACGAGGGAGATGTTCACTTAACTATAAGTGATGCCCCTGAAAACACAGTGCTGTATGGCAGCAGAAGTAGTATACGTACCTAGACGGTTCTAAATAATAATGACCTGCAGAATCTGAAGGTAAAGGTTGCCGCACAATAACTCATGAAACCTAAGCTAACCTAAGCTGCTCGTGGTGCATCCTGCTAATCAAAAAACAAGACTGGCTCCCGCCAACCTGCATTGGGCAAGCGTGGGGGAAATGATCCAAATCCCCCTACATGAAGCCTTACAAACGAAGGCCTCTAAATCCTAGCGATGCGAGTAGTGCACGACAGACTGATATAGGGATCTTTGGGGTGTTCCCCAAAGTATGTATGCCCAGCAGTGGACGTTTATCGGCTGATGATAATGACACGATTTGTAGATATCAAAACGACAAAAAAGATCTGATTACACTTAAAACTGTGTATGGTAGATAATTTTATTTTAAGAGTAGATAATTTGGTGTCGATTTGAATAAGATTGAATATTTAAATTGACATACAATCCGTGTCAAATCGTATCAAACGCCTGCGCAAAATCACATATATCAGACGGCACTTGTAAAAATGCATCCCACGCGACACTTTCCCCAACATTTGCATATTGGATCAGAGCTGTTGCCCAATTCCTCGCGTCGCTCATACCGATCCGTTTCGTCACTAGTACCGATGGGCCATTGTCTTTGATACCAATATCTTATACGTTACGGTTTTATTTAATCTTAATTCAAATGTACCGTTGACAAAATATTCTCGATCTCTGCTTATATACTTAACTCTTCTACTATTGGTGCGAATAAGTACGTTATATTGTTGATCAATTTTGAAAGTTTTAAGGATGTGCTACTGTTTATTCTTACTTCGGAAACGATATCAAGTTAATCATGTCCTTATTTCTCTTCAGTATGTTCTTGGAAACTTTTAATAACGAACTGTACATTTTGAAGGTAACCCAGAATATGGCGATGAGTCTTCGTAATTTTCCTTTGTTTTATTTCATAAGAGTACTTGTTTGACCCGACAAACATTTGACAGCGTATCTTGACTATGTGTTTTATAGTATGTGATTCAAAAGTTTTAATTATATAGGTCGTCTATATCAAATTTAGATTACATATATTTGGTATGAAGGATAGAGAAAAATATTCAAGCACAATTAAGACACCGTTTTAAATAAAGTTTCATCCAATAATCGTTATAATGTGGAAGCACGCTATTTTGTATAGTATTGATGGGGAGCCGGGGCCCGTATAACGCACCCTCGCGGTGTCTTGGGCTGATTGCTTCAATGAGAAGATTGCAAGGGTTACCCGGCGTGAGAATGGCGGCCGGCACGCGAGACTCGCACCAACGTAAGGAGATCGCCGTTAGTGTTGCGCCTGCACATTGCGATGTAACATACAATATTCTACTATTCTTAAAACTGAGTGAATTTTATTAATAACACCTGTGTAGGATCGGTCCCTCATTTCTTAGCGTCGGCCTCTGATATTATTGTTTGGATCGGATGATCTGCTGCGTCTCCTACCGCTGTGTAAAATTTGTCTATCACTTGATCGGTCCATGTTAGCAAAGTATTCCTTTGCTAATAGAAGATAGAAGAAGTGATTTTATTGCGATTACTTATAATCTTTTTCAAAAAAATGTTTCCACCGGAACTTGCCACAAACGGTCGGTAGATATTTAAGCTCTAGGATATTTAGACTTGTCAACATACAAGACCTGGAATATTTTGTTGGAACGAGATATACCATCGACGACTTCTTAGCATCTTATTAAAATAAGATGAAGCTCATTTGAGATATAAAAATATAATTTAAGATGTTTTTAAGACAATACAAATAATAACTATGGATATGTTTAGAATTTACGTGATGATAAATGATGCTGTTATTCAGAAAAACCTATATGTCTAATGTTTAAAGAGTATCTGAACATGTCAAGTTTAAAAAAAATTGTTTAATACGAATGACTAAAATTTCTATTTAACATTATGTATGTTATTACAAAAAAAAAAACAACTTGTGATAACTTTGTTTTTAACACGGTTGCATCGATAATGCTAATTCGCGATAACGAACCGGAAGTGACAATGAACTGCGGTATCATCGCTTCAGTTTCATGTTTAAATATATATATTTAATTCTCTCTTTTTATAACAATCATACAGTATTAGGATTATATATGGTGACTTCATATGATGGTATGTGTTGGCCAGATGATCTTTTTTTGATAACTCTTCAGCATCACCTGATTGTTAATGCAGTTTCCATCAGGACGATATCCAAAGACTAGGTTGTAAATTTGTTCTTGTTATATAAAAGCTTCGCCAAAGTGATGGTATATGTTCCACAGATCTGGCTATGTAATTTAGCTGGTGATGCCGTTTTTTAGCACTATTTCTATCTTCTGTTATGACACATCGAAGAGTAGAATTACGGTGAGGATATTTTAATCCATCTCCCACACGCAGGTAGATTATCAACATTATTATAGATTGGAGTAAACTGTATAATTAACATTAGCATTTTAGGAGCGTTGTAGCTGATATGTCTTTCATCATCATCAGACGATAGATATACGCTTCTGGATATAGACCTTCCCTCAAGATCACTTCTATAGATTCCATTCTGCCGCTATCCATTTCCATAGCTTGTTAATAATATGTAAGGAGTATCATCAGTGCGTTTTAAACATCCTAATAGTTGTCATCGTGTTATGGGTAACTGTACCTGTTACTATAAAGTGAGTATCTTGTTTCTTCGGAAATTTGAGTAATGAAAAATATAAAATATACTCAAGGAAAATATTAATATGAAGTTGATATTGGCATTGCTGTTAGAGGTCAAGTGTCAAGCGCAAGTTCCTCAGTTTCATTTTATATAATATCATGAATTTGTATTTAACTCGGAGGGTAGTGTTTTATAATTTATGATTCATTACACTTTCTCAACTTGGAGGGTTTCTCCTTATTAAAATTTTTAATCCCGTATTGGTTCGGGTAAACGAACTGCGGTTAACCCCTCATGCGGCTGGATGACAGGCAGCGTGATTCATAAGTAAACTCGGACATGAATATAATTTTTTTTCTTATTACTTTTTGTGTTAATCAGAACAAGATTTTTTTAAGAATTTTATAACCATTATTTATTATCCCCAACATTTCCAGTGGTTTATAGCACTCACGGTCATGAGAACGCTGAAATCTTACCTACAGCAATTCAATTGTAGACAGATCGATTGACAAAGCAAAAGTCCAGTTTCTCTAATCTAATTGTTGTCAAAGAAAACCGATTTCTACCTAAGATGATTTGGAAATGCTATAGAAAACAAGAAAATATATCCAATTTCAATGTAGAATATGGTTGCATATTACCACAAGCTCGTTATCTCATTATTGATAAAGACAAATCGAATACCAAGCATTTTACTATAACACTTAAAGATATAATGTTCTCAGGAGATGAATAGTTCGTTTTGTCAGTTTGTTGAATAGTTCACACTTTTTAACCAGGTTATAAAGCAGGAGTGCTTTAAATCAGGAACTATTTCTTACCTTCAACACCAGGCCATGGGATCGTTAAATTTTAAACTAATCTTGTTTTGGCGGGTGCATCCTGTCAATTAAATTAACAAAGGTTGTTTACTTTGCAATTAATTACTTCATAAGGATAATTAAGGGAATTTTGTTTGTTAGAATTGCGGTTATATGCTACTGTTTCTAAATCGGGCGCTCCTGGAAACAATCAGCTTACGAATATATTTACAAGATGCACTGGTTTACATTACAAGTGTGTTAGTTGAGATGCTGCGTCGCAACACCCGTGATGTGTGCACAGAAGATACAATATTTAAATAGTAAATAATTTTTGAGTAAGTTATTCTTATCTTCTATCGAATTTAGATATTTATCAATATAGGTAACAGGGATGTAGATTTTTCATTCCTTCCCTACAATTGTCTAACATTTATAATCCTGTTTTCTTCTGTGTTTTCTTAATAATCATCATCATTATCTTAATGAATCAAATTGTTTGATAGATTTTTATTAATCCTCATCATCATCAGCAGATAGACGTCCACTGTCTTTTATTAATTTTAAATATAATAAAATTAAATTTTAATTTTAAGGAAGGTTATTCTTTCCCATAATACATTGGTTCAACTATGTATCACCATCAGAATAAAGAACTGGTGAAATAATGATTTGGTTTGAAGTGTAACCAGAGACCTTAGTGTTATAGGGCACGATAGTGAAAGAGATTTCAACGAAGATTTCAAGGTACATAACTTATTTTGGAAAAGATTTAGTCCTGTAATGAATTAGCTTAAAACTTATTTGATTGCTACGGCAGCTACTTCGTGGAAGTTACGAGGAGTTACAGGATAAGACCGATTGTGATGATATTAATAAGATCAATAATTCTGGAGATAATTAAGGTGATTTACATAGGCTCTGGAGGGGGTGTAAAGACAAGACTCAGGACCAGCCAAGCTCCTCAACTGCCATCCTCACCTGCTCATAGTGCATCCTGCAGATTGTCCAACGAGGCTCTGGCGACCGATTAATGGCGGTATTACTATTCGCCACTGGCTGACTTAAATACTACACAACGTAATCGATATGATCTGCGCTCACCAACCCGTCTGCCAAGCGTGGTTGATGATGACAGGATCTTAGTTGTTGTCCGCCTGATAATAATTCCTAAAATCCATTCATAGCTGACCTATACTCGACAAAAGACATTCCTACTAAATTTTAAGTCTCCAGGCTTTACGGTACACGAGATATCGTGATGAGTCTTTAGATAAGTGGAGATCTCTTATAAATGTATATTGTTATAATCAATTTGAATTCATGTAGTGTCTAGTGTGTAAGTTTATTACTTAAGTAGGGAGGAGGGTACACTGTGAGCGGTTGCGACAGCGCTGCAGCAAACAGCCCGGTATCAGATAGCGCCGTATCTTGAGCTCAGCAAACACCTTCACAATTTGATCTACGATTATTTCCTTTTAACGAAACACTAAAGTGTTTTATGCCTCAATTATAAAGCAGTAAAGTACTTAAGCCCTTATGTTTGCGTTCCTTTATCACACTCTGCCGACTGCTTTGTAGCTTAACAATTAAAAAAAAGTTATTTAAGTTATTAATCTTCTCACTGATCCTTTAAATTTATGCGACGAAGTCACTGGGAAAGATGTTCATCTGGATGGTAAGTGGAGTTGAAATTTAACACTTCAGTTATTTCACTAGCTATAACGTCTTTCAAATGAACACCGTAATGTTTGCAGACTGCTGTTTGTCAGAAGAAATAGGAGCTGTGGATCACCACAGGGAGAGCCACTGGAGACCGTCTGGGTGAATATCCAGACGGTCTCCGGCAATAGATTTCTAACACCAGAATCCACTGATGACATTTTTTGAATTCCCACTTAAATCATAATTAATTTAGTTAAAGTATAGTATAGTAAGTATATTTTTAAGGGAGGCCTATGTCCAGCTGTGGCCGATTATCGGCTGATGATGATGATAGTATAGTAAAGTATAACATTATTTCTTATATTTTGCCCTATTATTATTTTAAATATTTCTTAAAATTTTCTTCTTCGTTCAGCTCCAAAGATATAATTCGGTTTTAGTTGTGAGGATACGTTAATTGCGATGTAACTACTTCAAATCTTACTTACTTTGCAAGTGGATCTCATGACACATCCTCATCAGCACTTCACATTAAAACATTAGGAGGAGCAGACAATTTGTACCGCTAATTGTCCTCACAAGCCGTCACATCACACACTTTGCAGTGAATTAGTCACTCGATTGCTTTTATTAACGCCCCGGGCGGGGTTATTACGTAACTTGCGAACGGTACTTTAGCGGAACTTTGGCGAAAGTAATCATTTCTGATTAGTGACATAAAAAATGGTTAAGTGAAAAAATTTATATATCATCATCAATCCTTAGACGTTCACTGCTGGATATATGTCTCCCCCAAAGATCTCCACATCGATCGGGCCCGCGCTGCTCACATCCAGTGGGTTCCCGCTATTCTCATCAGATCGTCGGTCCAACTTGTGAAAGGCCAAACACTACGTCTTCCGATTCCCTGGTGTCACTCGAGAACCTTACTGCTACTACTTACCTATATATATATGAGATTTCCATCTATGTAGACACTCGTCACGATATCTCTGGAACCATAAGGCCTGGAGACTTGAAATTTCGAAGAAATAATCCTTTAGCCGGGAATAGGTCAGCTAAGAACTGATTTTACAAAATTCTATCCCCAAAGGGAGTTGCGGGGATGTTACAACCAGCAATGCGGGCGGAGGACAGATTGTCCATTTATATAATTAAGTCATCATATAAACAATAGAACTATTTGTTATTATTGTATTATCATATAATATAATAAAAAAAATCTACGAAGCCATGACACGAACATGAGGTTCACCTGATGGTAAGTGATACGCCTGCCCATAATAACATGGCGCCAGTTAGAACGGCTAACACTGCACCACATTGTGCTCGTCGCTTTGAGACATATGACGCTAGCTGTCATTACTCTAGTAATTACACTAGCTACAGCGCCCTTCAAACCAGAACATAGTAATGTTTGCAAATTACTGTTTGGGTGTTGAAATATGCGGTGGTACCTAACTGGAAGGTCTCCGGCAACAGAGACCACCAATGAGCTATATTAGATACGGTCTAGGTGAACACCGTTAAACCGGATTCTGAAAATATTACCCTGTTTCGGTTTAAAGCTTGCAGTTGTTCCAATTACCGGAGTAACTGACTTTCGTCACATTACAGTCGTAATGAGAACAATAATAAAATGACTAGTGTACTAAAGAACTGAGTAAGAGGACGGATGAACAGCATTTCTCATGTTGACCCGAGCCATTCTTGGTAACAGTGGAGGTCGGTCCACGTTGGGCTGGTTGGCCAAATATGTCAATGTTTACGTTTGCCATACGCGCAAATATTGGAACGCGTCATCGACTCTGTCAGTTAAGCCATCTTCTCATGCGTCATGATATCCTGGACTTGACATCTAACATGTTCGCTGTTCATCCTGTGCTCATTTCTTTGGCGCTGAAGAACCAGCTCTAAAAAACTTATAATTCAAATACTCTTTTAGGTATTTTTTAAGATGGATTTAGTTATATTCTTAATATTCTTCAGGCTCAGGTTAAAGTTGAGGACAGAGCGAAGTGGAGGACGAAGACATGTGAGATTAGTACTCACTTTAACATCCTCAGTGGTCATCCTGAATCGCGACAGGCTTAGAAACATACAGGTGCCTCCCTGCGCTTAAGTACCTCTGGGAGTGTCTCCCCAGCACTCTCTCTTTGCTACGACAGACATGAGACCTACTCGTGGCTGGGCTGGCTTAGTGGTCATTCAGTCCCCATACCTTCAAAGCCCACGAACACGAAAATCCTTTTAATCGCTTTCGACAAGCAGGGCTTATTTTAGTCCTATTCCTAACTGACCGAGACTACAGAGATGCTACAAAGGCAGTCAGACCTTCGCAGCATTTATCTTCACCGTCAAGCTGTAGTGTTCAAACTTCGAGTATTGCTTAAGATAACTTAGATCTTAGATGTTATAAACGTCTAAGTTTATTGCCTGTAGGGCTTAGATGGATTTAGAAAATACTGTAGTCAAAGCACCCTGCGGCTGCAGACTTGTACGGTTAGTCGGAACCCAAGTATGAGCTGTCCTTGCCCGCGGAGTTATTATGTAACTTTCAAAAGAGATATCGCGTAACTATCGCATGTATATTGTTTTAATTGAAAAAAGGTTTTCAATATATTAGACATAGTTCTGCTGGATATAGGCCTTCTCCAATGTCTTCCACTAAAGGCTGATGAGGATGAATGATGATGACAATGAGATATAGTTCAGTGTATAATTATAAAGGACTTTTTGGAGCGACATGTTTTTCTTTCTCCTTTATCCTCCGCTAGATATTCTATATATTTTTAAAACGACGAGACAAGCTGAATGTTCACCTGATAATAAGTGATACGCCATAACAATGCGGCGCTAGTTAGGATAAACACTGCACCACGACGCGCACGTAGTCTGAGACATAAGATGTTGATCCCGTTACCCCAATAATTAAACTAGCTACAGCGCCCTTCAATCAGGAACAAAGCAATGTTGGCATACTATTGTTTAATGGCGATACCACCTGCTCGTGGTGCAGCCTGCTAATCAACAAACAAGGCTCTGGCTCCCGTCAACTCGCACTGGGCCAGCGTGGTGGGACATGGCCCGAATCCCTCCATATAGGTTCTTGCAAACGACGGCCCCATGTGCTCGGCAGGTCGCGAGAAGCCGCTGGATACGAGTAGCTCAGGACCGATAGATGTGAAGATCATTGGCGTAGGGCTATGTCCAGCTGTGGACGTCTATCGGCTGATGATGATGATATTGATGATGAAATGATACATGTTAAAAGTTAAATAAATTTCATCACTGTATATATATATATATATATATAATAACTGTTAAGTTTATCTAAGTATAGCCAAGTCAAAGCATTGTTAATTAGCCTCCGCGCTGAAGTCTTGAGGTGGTGCGCGGCTGGAAATAGGTCCCCTTCCGGCGCCGGAAATAGCCGTGTCGCAGTGACTCGCTGCGGGGATTTTGTCATACGACGAAACGGGACACACCGGCCGCCGGAAGTATTACGTTTGATTAAACAGTTACCAAAAGTATGTTGTGTAAATATCTTTGTATTGATACCTGGTGGTCTCTGTTGCCGGAGATTGTCTAGGTACCACCACAGCGCCTGTTGCAGCCTACAAAGTATACTGTGCAAACATTACTGTGTTCCGGTTTGAAAGATGTTGTAGCAAGTGAAATTACTGAGGTAACGAAACACAACATCTTATATCTCAGGCGACGAGCGCAATGTATTGCAGTGTATATCATTCTAACTAACGCGACGTTGTTATGCACGGGCGTATCACATACCTGATGACCTGGTGATCATCCCTCTCGCTTTTTCGCTTAGTTGAAAAAAAAAACCTTCAATAACCACAAGATGGCCCTCGTTGTTCTGATATACAAATTAACAAGTATTTAATCTAGTATTTATACTAGTAACAACATCCGTCAGATAAAAGTAACGTTTACTGCTTCATGACAAACGTATGCATAAGTCTGACGCGATGCTTTTAATTCGACGTGACGACCGACGTTCACCTGATAATAAGTGATACGCCTGCTCATAACATAAAGCGCTAGTTAGGATGATACACAGCAGCACAACGTGCTCATCGCATTGACACATGACATATTGAGTTGCGTTCCAGTAATTTTATTAGCTACATCGTCCTTCAAACCGGAGCACGCATTTGTAAAGTACTGTCTGTCGGCTGCAATACGAGCTGCGGTGGTACCTACTTAGACGGTGTCCAGTAATACAAACCAGTAAACTGTCAAGTTGCAAGTTAGTGCACAGTGTATCTAGACTCCGCAGTGTCATGCGCCTGAGTCAGTGGTATAGAAATACGATTTGGCGAGCTCTGTCCCGGCGGGGATTGAACCCTGGGCTATTTGCAGCGCTGGCGCAGCGCCAGCGGCCGTCGCCTACGATTGTTTGACCCTATTACTGTATACGTATACTGCTCGCGGCGGCTCTACGTACACTGGGCAATCTGCGGAGAAACTGCACCAGCTGACACTGCAATCTGCATCAGTGTGAATATAACAGGATTATTATATTGGAAGGAAGTTCTAATTATTATACGGTGTACGTAATTTTCAAACACGGAAGATCCTTAAAAGGATACTAATAATAAATAAACATTTCCATACGCAGATAGGAACTGGTGGTAGGTCCCTGTTGAGCCCTGTAGCCTCATGCTTCTAAGAATAAGACTAAAGTAAGCGCTGCCTAACGTAGAAGGCGACTAAAAGGGTCTAGGAGTTTTGCGGGCCTTAAGGGTGGGGGACCTATATATCTATATCGCTGAACAAGCGAACCTGCGTGGGACAGCGTATGGCGCAGTGATGGTGCCTAGGAGGGTTAGGCTCCGGCTCAGACACGTGTTAACACAAAGCGTAGAGGCACCGGTACGTCATATAAGAGATCCCGGAGCCTCTTCGAATAGTGAGTAAGAATCGCACATAACCCTGACTTCCCCCAGATGCAGGGTATCCTTAGAAGATTACTCCCCCCGAAACCAAAATAAAAAAAGGGTCTCTGTTGCCGGTCCCGTTAGGTATGTACCATCGCAGCTCCTATTTCTGCCGACAAACAGCAGTATACAAACATTACTGTGTCCCGGTTTGAAGGGCGCTGTATCTAATGTAATTATACAGCTTATAAGACGTCTAACATCTCAAGGCGACGAACACAATATGGTACTGTTGTATCTTCCCGACCAGGGATTAGTTGTTATAGGCAGCCATATCACTTAACATCAGGTGAACATCCCGCTTATGTAGTCGATTCATCAGATTAATAAAAATGTAGGTAAGTAGTCTAGGTACTACCGCAGCTCCTGTCTTTACCGCCAAACTATGTGCAAATTTCACAGTGTTCCGGTTTGAAGAGAGTTGTAGCTAGTGAATTTACTATAGTAGTATATTGCTGTATCATCTTTACCAGCGCCACGTTGTTATGGGCATGCATGTAGCTTACCATCAGGTGAACGTTTCGGTCGCGTTGTTGTGTTGTCCTATGAAAAAATATTCATTAATCAATTCAAGGAAGTGATATCCTCATCATCATCAGCCCGCGGTGTTCCACAGCTGCACGCAGACCTCTGCCAAAGTCGATCCATATATAACTAAAATTGGTTAATTAAAATTTACTGAATATCGATTCGATATAATAAAGTAAGATATAAGTAAGATAAGTTGAATTTTATATGCTTCACCATCAGGATCCTGGTGGGTGCGCCGGAGGACGAGCCGTACAAGATCAACGGCGTGACGAAGCCCGGGGCGGTGTACCGCTGCGAGCCGGGCCGGCGCCAGGACCTGCCGTCGCTGGAGATGTGCTCCGTGATAGACTTCGACAAGAACAGGGGTGAGTTTTTCATAAGTACAACTCTCAAGAGGGTTTCGCTTGAAAGCTACTTAACTACTGTTATAATTTACAGAATAATCTAGCAAAAGTGATGGTTAGGACACAGCATCAGATTATACTCTAGTCTTAAGACATATTTAGTCAAATTATCCTAGTGATTTCGCGTGCTACGGCGTCCTTTAAACCGGAACCTAGCAATGTTTACACAGTTCCATTTGGAGGAAGAAATAGGAGCTGCGGTGATACCTATCTAAGTCTTTACTTATATGACTAAAGGATTGGGATATTTGGTCTCAACTTGATGTTAAGTGACAAATAGATCAATGATGGTGAAGCATACTCATCTAGAATACTTTAGGTCTAACATACGTAACACAAGAAATGTTACATACTTAGCCTCCAAGTTGTATACTTAGCCAAGATTCGATCTCCATTTAAAGTTTATACTTTATTTGGAATTGGATCAAACCTGGGACTTGTCTTATAAAACAAAGAGATATACCACTGTCTTCTCACAATTACATCAAACCCGATCAATTATTAATATAAGTATAGTAATTTTTAAACTTGGATGCCGCTCGAGCACCCTGATATTTAATAGCGACCTTTAAACCTGATCGTAATTAAACAGGCCTAATGTTTATTATACAATGAATACAAATTCATAGAACAGCGAGCCGGACGACAATGTAAGACGAATTACACCAGCAAGTGCTTCTCCGAACTGGAGTCAAAAGGGTCCCAGTTCGAATCTGCTCGGCTCATTAATTCACGAGCTGATGCTCCTCGCGTCCACTTAAGGCGAAGCCACACATAAATAATGCCTCACCAGACACAAGGTGCTATTAAAATTGGCATAATGCATTTTATTCTGCGTCAGTCTCTCCTTTTTTACATTAAAATATGTTTAAGTTATTATGTTAAGGGATTACAATTAACTTAACCCCTGATATATTATAAACTACCCTTAATATTATAAAATTAAGTTTCTTAAAAAAATTCGATTAAATATAGAAGACTTATATTCGATTATATAAGTTCAGTATTGGATATCCGAGAATGTGTTTAAATAGCCCACTTATTATTCCCATTGCTGGGAGTCGTAACATTTCACAATGTGGGACTTGAGGTCACTTATCCACTTCAAGTTCTGATTATATATTATCAAGTAAAATACAATATTAGTACGTTAATATTTAACCGACAAAAAAAGGAAGTGTTAAAAACCATAAGATATATTTAATTTCCGTTCCATACTGCTGATGCTTCCTCATTCCAATTGGGAATTACCATATAGTCGAAGAGTTCCATCAGGATGACCGATGATCTGGTGAATGTCGCTGGTAACGATTAGAAAAAGGCAGTGAGAGACGGAACGGTGAATAGATATTCAGAGGAGATCCAGCAGTGGGCGTATGCACTGGTGCTAATGACGAAGATGATGAAGTTGGTTTCATAAATATCTGAAATCCAAAATAATATAATTGATGACTTTTAAGGACACGGATCGATGTGGAGATCTTTTGGGGGAGGCCTACGTCCAGCAATGGACGTCTATCGGCTGCTGATGAAGGATACTTGTAAGGGATGTAAGGGGTTCCGCACAACAACTCATGGGTCCCAAACCGACCTCACCTGCTTGTGGGGCAACCTGCTAATCAACAAACGAGGCTCTGGCTCCCACCAACGCGCATTGGGCCAGCGTGGGGGGAAATGACCCTAATCTCCCCATATGAACCCTTACAAATGACAGCCTCTACTATCCGGCGGTACCGGAGGTCATGCTAACTGTGACGGACTTTGGCAAGGCGCCGGAACCAAGGGCTTTTGGAGGGCCTTCTGTATTTAGGGGAGGCATATATGCAGAAGCGGAAATCTATCCGCTGATGATGAAGAATCCTTGTGAATAGATATATCTATAATTAATTTTTTTGTCTGTCCGTGCCGTCGCTTCACTTTTTTTATTCGATGAATCGACTACATGAGCGGGATGTTCACCTGATGTTAAGTGATATGGCTGCCTATAAAAACCATATTGCGTTCGTCGCCTTGAGACGTTAGACGTCTTATAAGCTGTATCATTACATTAGATACAGCGCCCTTCAAACGGGGACACAGTAATGTTTGTCGGCAGAAATAGGAGCTGCAGTGGTATGCAATAGGGACTCCGGCAACAGAGACCTACCACCAGTTCATATCTGCGCATGGATATGTTTATTTATTATTAGTATCTTTTTAAGGATCTTCCGTATTTGAAAATTGCGTAGACCGTATAACAATTAGAACTTCCTTCTGATATAATAATCCTGTTATGTTATCATGTCTCATTAGTTTTTGTGAGAGTAGCTTGTGGATCGACATCCATTTCCATGCGTCACGTGGTATAAGACTCGAATCCGTCCCTGCGCACGCGCAAGCTGATTTACGAGGCGGCCGCTCGCAGCGCCACTGCGCTTTGTCCCGACGGCGGACGGTGGACGGTGGCCGCAATATTTAATACGTCAAGCTAAATAAAGGATTTCGCAATGCTGGTCCATCTTCAGCAGCACTAAATTGTATGTCCTTTGTTTGTGTATGAGTAATAGTCGCGATCCTTTAACTTGTCTCATGTTTTTCCTTATAAAGAGCGTTATTGTTGTATCCTTATTTTATTCGAGCGATACCTACTATTAAGTAAAGCGCCTGTACGAGGCATCAGGATAGTATACACTGCACCACATTATCCTGGCAGCCTTGTCTCTCTACCTAATAAAACTCCAAGGTCCTTTAAACCAACACAGTAATATTCGAATACTGCTCTCTATTAGCGGGAATAAGGGCTGCATGTTACTATACGGATTCCGGAAAACCACCACCAGTGAAATTTTCTTTTTGTACTATAAAGCGATGAGCCGAGCGGGACGATCACTTGATTGTAAGTGATACCCCTAATAACAATATGTTGCTAGTAAGGATGTTATACACAGCATCACATTGCACGCGTTTCCTTGGGACATAAGATGTTAAGTCTCGTTAATTTAGTAATTACATTAGGTACAGCGCCCTACAAACCGGAACACAGTAATATTTGCAAATTACTGTTCATCAGCTGCTATAGGAACTGCGGTGGTATCTTGACTGTCTCCGGCAACAGAGACAATACCACCAGTAAAAGGAACTGTTCATTAGTAAATTTTCCTCTCTTAGTATTCTCTGTTAAGTACGAAGTTAACAGGCCGTTAGTATGTTCAATGTTTTATTAATGACCCCATTTCAAGTAATGATACTCAATTAAATATAACTTAACTTAAAACGTGATGCAGCTCTGCTTGTACTGAGAATATGTGAATAAGTTAACTTAAGTTATAAATTAGTTCCAATGTTAGAATGTTTCTATGAATAGAGTAAGTATCTATAACTATGTCTGTGTTGAATATGCTTTAGATTCTTTGTCAGGTAGAGGTAGTACGTCAGGGTATTGGTAGATAGTGATAGCTCTAGTTGTAAAGGGATCGTACGGGCTACCCATCGCAGAAAGGAGCGGGTTCGATCACCACAGTACTTGAAATCCTGGTGAACGTTAAAGGCTTCGATTTATTTTAAGAACTTTCGAAGATAAGGAGGGTGAGAGTTCCCGCACATCAACTCACGGGATCCAGGCCAACCTCACGTGCTCGTGGTGCACCCTGCTAATCAACGAGGCTCTGGCTCTCACCCACCGGCACTGGGCCAGCGTAGGATCTATGGGGAGGGCCTATGTCCAACAGTAGACGTCTATCGGCTGATGATATTTCACAGATATGTGATATCTTTTCGCTCTTGATCAGAATGATAAAATATCTTTGCCTTTTTTGAGAGAAAGCTACTAGTCCCAGTAGTGAGAAAAATAAAGCTATTCACGAATTAACTATTTATACAGCTTATTTCCCACTCGAACGAAATAATACGTTTTTAACGATCATCATTACGATATTATCATCCCTTGCTCTTTCTTATTAATTTAAGCCATTTAATTTTTTTCTACGGACATCTATTGGCTGATGATGTTCATGATGATGAAGTCTTTTTTAAGTTCATATTAAGTTTACACTGCCTTATCGAACATTTCGTGCATTATTCTCATCATAAATTAAGTTTAAGCAAATGGCCAAATTTTCCTTTTACAGTACAATGTAAATTGATTCCCTGAACAATTGGGATTCCCGGTACTGCTGCGGTCTCCATGGAATCCCAGCGATGGGATAATGGCAACTTTAATTTTATGCATTTACCGAATGTAAAGAACTCCCGTATGCTCCTCAATGAGGTCTCAGTTGTTTATTGCGCCAATCTTGAGTCTTCGGAAATATTTTTAAGTGAAGCTTTCCTCTTAAACGCGGCACAAGAGTTTACGATATTATCTCTCTTCTTTTTTATTCTTTCATGCATCGGAATGTACAAGACTTTCATCTGATGGTGAGCTCCACGTCTGACCGTAACGAAGATGTGCTGTTTAAGATGTACTTAAGATATCTAGTGCCGTTAGTTCCGTAAGTTGACTAGCTATCGCGCTCTTCAAATTAGAATACGGTAATGTTTGAAATCTACTGCAAAGCATCAGAATTAGATATAAAGAGCTCTTAAGAAGGTATATTCAAGAGGATAGTGAACATTTGGTGGAGATTTTTGTCCAGGTATGTTATACATGACTTAAAGAAGAACATGTCCAATTCTCCAGGAGCTGAGGCTTTCATGCTTGAATATCACCAACCTACTTTTGGACAGTGTGGATATACGGTATTTCCTTTGTCTTTCTATGAGAAGGCCCCAGCAGTGGGAATATTAAGAGGACTGCTAATATGTTTCTTTTTTAGTTAAATTACCTATTGAAACCCATACTGAAGATGACAAGCGGCTGCTTGAACAGGTGGTGGTGGTAAACAAGATAAATGCTTGAATAACCCTTGTTCTAAGTGCCTTGCGAACGCTTAGGTGCATAAGACCCTTCAAGGAGGGTTTCATAAATCTTCTATCTCATCTTAAGTATCCATTCTACTTTCCCGCGACATTAAAAATTTACTTGTTTGTGGAAACGTTAATGTGTTACTGATTAAAGGAAGCTGTAGCTAGTGAAGTTACTGCGGTAACGAGATGTAATGAAACCTCAAAGGGTTTAGCATAATTTGATGTGTTTATTATCTAATTTTTTTTTTATCCTGTTTCTGAATGGGAAGTCAGGATTATGTGAGATTCTTACTTGCTAAAACCCCCTCCGTAGTTTGCATCAGTGCATTAGCAGAGGCTCCGGGATCTCTGATAGAACGTACCAGTGCCCTTCTACAGTTTGTGTTACACATCTCTGAGGAGGAGCCAAACCCTTCCAGGCACCATCGCTGAGCAATACGTTGTCCCACGCAGGTTTGCTTGTTGAGCTTCAAGGGCCCCCACCCTCAAGGCTCGTGAAACTCCTAGACCCTTTTCATCGCATCATCAGATTACAGGGCTGACGCGCTGGTGAGTCCATTATCATCGCCCCGACGTCTTCTTCTCCGAGCGGAATCAACTCTCTCTCGTGTATTTATAATCCTAACTTTTTAATAAGTCAGGAGAGAACTGTGATGTAGATGTCCTTTTTTATTTCCTTATCGTTAATTCTACTTTACTATATTTACATAGTATTTTTTTTTATATATCTCTTTTATTCTTCTTTCTTTTTCACATTCCGAAAAAAGGAAACTCATTTTCATTAACATATAGATTATATATTTATTCAGTTTCTTTATCATTTAGGCTATTAATTTGAATAAGCTTCATGTGTATATATACAGCTTCACGTTTGAACTTGAGATGAACAACATGAGCTTCCTTTCCACCGACCTTGTTCTATTAAAATTTTCCATTATTTCGCTCCAGTTTTCGAACTACTGGACCATCAGCTGTATATATATGAGCAGCAAACAGCTAAACAGCGATTCGGTTAAGGCTGTTAGCTGGTAATTAGCGTGGATACTGAATTAGTGGGTCACGTGGGAAGCGAGTGGGAGCGCGTTGGCGGGAACACCTTTGCCAACAGGGCCATAGGCCACAGAGTTGTGTGTTAGCTGCTGTTTTCCAAATCCACATTCAAATTGAAATGTTGCAATTCGATAAATAGGTTAATTTGCGGATATGACAAATATCTCACTAGCCACATATTACTAGCTGTTCCCTACCTGCTTTGCTGGCCGTAATATATAATTAGATTTGAACATCCCCCTAACTTTCTTTGGGGAAGTAATTTTGTATAAACCATTCTTAGTTGATTTCTAAATGTCAGAAGCAATATCTCTACTAAATTTTGAGTGTTTACGTCTAACAGTTTCGGAGATCTACGTAATGAATCAATGAATCTCTGGATAACTCTAGTAAATATTTTTTACAATGAAGTGGAAGAACAAGCAAGACTTTCTCTTGAAGGTATATATGAATAAGTTTGTGTTTAGCCTAGGGATAACTTTATCTTAGGGTTAATCTTAAAAAAAATTATCGGTTTCATTTCTAGCTTTATTTATATATAGCCGCTAAATAAATGACTTCAGATATGAATAGGTTATAGATCTTTCATATTTCCTCTCTTAGATTGGATATTTTTTATATATATTATAAACAAAAGTAAGGAGTAAGGGTTCCTGCACAACAACTCACGGAACCCAAGCGAATCTGACCTGCTCGTGGTGCACCCTGCTAATCAACAAATGAGGCTCTGGCTCCCGCCAACCCGCATTGGGACAGCGTGGTGGGAAACGGCCCAAATCCTCACATATGAATCTCGACATACGATAACCCCTAGTGGCCAGCGGTACTGGAGTCCATGCTGACTGCATGCGGATATCTTTCGAGAGAGATCTATGTCCAGCAGTGGACGTCTATCAGCTGATGATGATGATGAAGTAACGAAAAGAAGTCTCCAACTGCGAACCTGTTCTTTATAATCGGTTAAAAGTAAACGGTTGCTATTAAAATAACAAAAAAACAGAACCGGAATAGAAAAAAAAATAACCGCTGATTGAAACAAACAAAAAAGAGATTTTTTTTTGTTTCAATCAGCGGTTAATTTTTTTCCCATTCCGGTTCTGCTTTTTTGAAGTATGCGATTGCGCACAGAAGTCGACTTCGATTACAACAATGGAGCTTGTGAAATGCCGCGGATAAGATAAGATGCATACACTAGTGCTGCCGGCGTGTCGACACAACTTATCGACGTACACGCTGACGTTATTTATTTTACACGGACGGGTTCCGTATATGGTGTATAGATCCTTTGTTAGACGATTCATTGTTTGGATAAATTTTAGATAGCGTTTAATTTCTATACAGCTATCACTTCTGCGTTAGTCGTAAAGTTAGTTAGTAAATTATTGCACTTTGATTAATTATTTTAGAATATATTCACATTAACGGTATCCTCGTACTGTTTTGTTAGTAGCGGTTATAACAGTATTTATTTTAATTTGGGTTCGTAACAAGGAATTTTCAAACAACTCAACAGATGGCGCTACCATAAACAATAGATCACGCTATCGTTTGCCGTAACTCAAATATAAAAATCGTGCATTTTATCTACTGGAGACCATATCACCATCTACCTTTCTTCTTCTCTTTGATCCACTTCATGAATAAATATCGTTTGTCTAACAGCTGACTCCATTCTCAATCAGCTACTTCCACATCCTTTATTTGAAACAGTTTTAACTTTAATGCACATTAAGAGAATATCGTAGTTCTTCAAGTAAATTAAGTTAAGCTTTATATATAATATATTTAGATATGTCCAGCAGTGGACAGCCATCGGTTGAATTGATGATGACGATGATAATATATATGTCATCGATACGTTAAACGGAAGCGCTTCGCGTTACTATATTTGCATACTCAGCTATGTAACCGTCGGTTATCTACATTGAACTCGGTTATCAGTCGACTGAGAAAGTATTGAAGTCGCTGCTGCCGGGTTAACGCCTCTGACCCCAATGAGTTTGGTAATCACCAACTACATTTTACACAACAGAGATAACAATATTTCATCTTATCTTGTAAACCGACGAAGAGAACGACGAAAATGTTCTTTGGTCTTCTTAGTCTTCGCTTTCAGTTGAAGTTACGTTTGAAATTCGCTGCAAGTGAATATTTTTATGCTTATGTAGAGAAAGAGAGAGTAAGAAAATACTTAGCAAATGGATCAGTTAGTAAGTCTATAGTCTATGGTTACCAGTAACCAATGTACTGAACGTTGGCTGTGCAATAAACAAAGAAACAACGGCGATACCCACAATATTTACTCACATGCTCGAAGTAAAAGAAACCACCGGATATCGGGACACGATCGGCCGTCACGAAGTTCAAATTCGTGCCACCATCCTGCCATCTGGCTACGGAGGGAGGGTGTATGTGGAGGAGGTGAGGGAGGACGGGGCCTGGGAACAGTCTCCAAACTACACATTTAATTGTTTAATTTTATCAATTACTTCGCTTCTACTTAATTTCTGTGTAGACAATCGGTTTCAATGAAGATTGGTTATCGATTCAATTTTTTTAATCTTTATATATATCATCATCGTTAGCTCATAGGTCTACTGCTGGACATAGAACTCTTCTCGATATCTCCACACCGATGGTGTCTACGATGCCCGTGTCCAACGATTTCCAGCTATCTTCAGCAGATCGTCGGTCCTCTCCATTGCTAAATTTTAAACCAAAAATAAAGAGGTTTTAAGTTAGTCTTAGTTTATAACCACGCACAAATATATCATTATCGTCAGCATCAGCTGATGGACGTCCACTGCAGGACATAAGCCTCTCCCAAAGATCTCCACATACAGTCCGCATGGTCTCCGGTACCGCTGGGCATTAGAGGCTGTCGTATTTAGAGATTTATGTGGGGGGATTTGGGCCATTTCCCACTATGCTGGCCCATTGCAGATTGGCGGGAGCCAGAGCCTCGTTTGTTGTTTAGCAGGGTGCACCACGGGCAGGTGAGGTTGGCTAGGATTTCGTGAGTTGTTGTACGGGAACTCTTAGACCCACTGCCGGTTTCATTGCTGCTAACTGCAGCTCTTGGACGGTAACTGGATCGCAGCAACGGCTTCAGAGGCTGTCGCCGGCGTGTCTTGCGCAATGTTTGTTTTTAAAGCGTCCGTTTTATTGCGTCTCAATCAAATATCTGTTAGCGCGCGCCTCTCGGAACTCGAACCCGACACTTGATACTCCGTGCAACGTATCCGGTTGCAAAGCACACGAGGGACCGTGTTCATTTGCCGAGTATTTCCTTTACACCAATTTCTTTTTCTTTTTCGTGTAGTACAATTGACTATTATATCCCGTTATGAGATGCTCTAAGAATTGTAGTATATTACGTAGATCAGTGCTTCGCCTTGTTTCCACCTGATGGTAAGCAGAGATGTTGTTTACTGATAGTGAACATTTTTGCCGGAGACCGTCTAAGTGTGTACTTACACAGCTCCTATTTCTGCCGCTTATCTGTAGTATGCAAACATAACAGTATTAGCTAGTGTTACTAGGGTAACGAGATTCAACATCTTAGGTCTCAAGACGATGAGCACAATGTGGTGCTGTGTACATCATCTTAACGAGCATCACATAGTTATGGGCAGGCGTATCTGTCACCATCAGGTGGACCTTTCGTTCTTGTCTTCGCTTCTTTAAATGAAAAAATAGTTTAGGTATTAAAGCGTGTTAACCTAGAAGAAGCTCAAATACTTACGGTGGCAGGCTGTTCCAATCCCTGCTGATCAGAGTATGAAGGTCGAAGCGAAACGTTTGGTTCTAATATGCGAAATATAGACAAAAGATGTATGTCTCCATTGTGTCTATAAATCTAATGGTATAAGTGGTAAGGCGATGATGGTAAAAAAAGTATTAAGCTCTTGAGCAGTAGAACATCGAGACTAGCTACCTAAGCTAACCTAATAACCAGGATATTTATCGATACAGTGTTACTGTTACTAACTTTAGGTCTTGTCCATAAGTGGGACGTGGGAATTGTCGTACATTTTGATTCTAGATAAGCTTTCGTACGCTATTAAGATTTTTATCAGGCTATTAATCACCGACACCGATAAAGATGAACTTAGTGTTTTATAGCTGTTGCATCAGGAAATTGAAACCTTAAATCTAGATACAGATAATTTGTACGTAGTAATATTCCATTAACAACAACTTACGGGACCCAAGCCAACCTCACCTGTTCGTAGTGCACCCTGCTAATCAAACCCGCATTGGGCTGGCGTAGTGGGAAATGTAAATGAACCCCTATGTAGGACAGTCCCTAGTGCCCAGCGGTATTAGAGGCTATGCTAAATGTATGTCGAAATCTTTAGGAGGGGCCTATGTCCAGTTGTGGGCGTGTATCGGTTGATGATGGAGATGATGATGCAACGAAAAAACGTCTCCAACTGCGAACCTGTTCTTTGTCGTCGGTTAAATGTAAACGTTGCTATTAATACGAAGCTCTACAAATGTGGAGATCTTTGGGGGATACCTATGTCCAGCAATGGACGTTAGTAGGCTGATGATGACGATGACGATATTAATAAATAGACTAATATGGAAGGGATTGCTTGAAAAGTTTAATTATTTCAAAATGACTTGTTGGTTACACTTTTAGGTTACAGTAGTAGTACCTTAATTTAGTCACCAAATTGAAACGAGATTACTCGTAGCTAAATAATTCGCGTGGGCTGCGATATTTGGCACGTGGGCGGCCACGCGTGGGAGTTTATTCAAATCGATTCCGCATCGCTCCGACCGCAGCCGGTGGTATCCAATCGGTGCCTATTGCCCACTATGTTACATTTTTGTTGGCTATCCACCACTCTAATTGGTATCAGGCATTACGCAAATATATTTTGTCCGTTGACACGGTTCTATTAGTGTTATTGCTTTACGAGAATCGTTGGATTAACAGCTTTGTGGTGCCAGGTGCGTTCTCGAGGCTCTTTTCGATCGCGACTGAAAGAGTTTTCGGGTTGGTAGATTTTGAAAGTGGGGGCTCTCATTCACCTAAAATATTTTTATTCAATTCAACCTTATAGAAAGCCATGAACCTGAAATTAATAACCGAAAAAAACTCAAACAGACAAGAACATTATTCAAATCATTTATGTACTTAAAAATCGAACTTGGGAGCTTAATATCGCCTGCAATATTAAGTTATTATGCTTAATGATTATAAAGCGAAATCCCAAATTTGACGATTAAGAAACGATCCTAGTTAATAAGTAAATAAACTGTTGCAACAAGAAATTTTCAACTAACCCAACAGATGGCGCCACCATGAATAATAGATCCCGCTATCGTTTATCATAGCGCAAATCCTTATAAGGATCGTATAATTTGGTGTACTTGGCTTTCGGCCAATAAATCGTTACTGAGTATACTATGGACTGAATCTCTGTAATAGCAAGACTCGAGACAGTGGCCCTTGACGAAGTATACAACTGTCTCCATCAGCTGGATCTTCGTAATACTGTTGTACTTAGTAACTTGCTTTGTACTTTATTGCCCTATCATTATTAATATTGGTAATGATATTGCAGCGTGCGTTGTCATATTTTTTATATATTTTTTTTATGACAGCATTTACTAGTTTTGTAAGGCTAGGGCCTATGTTTTTCTTTCCTTTAACCGTCAATTTAAGTTTGTCTCATTCTTTTCGTTCTCTTCCTTTCTTTTCTTCGTTTAAACTAGTCCTCACTTTCGTATTCACTCTTTGTCATTCTCCATTCTATTTCCTTGAGTGTATTGTCATTTACCAAACGCACCCCACCTCAATACTGTATCTCTACACTGTATATTTTATAGTTAATATGAACCTTAGAAACATGGGTTTCCGGAACCGAATCTCGTTTAATGAAGTAACTATTAAGTAAATATCTTAAAGTCCTAAAGCATACAAGTTCGTTTATAAAGCCTTCGCATACTCCCGCCCGTGTCCAATGTTGACACTCGGCAAATTCAATGGCGTGGTCGTGTGGGCGCGTGCCCATACGCTAATTAGACTTCCGGTTCCGGTTTACGTGACTCGACGTCCGGCGGCTATTGTTTCTGCTAACGGGATGTCTGATTTTGGGGTGCGGACCGTAATGCTTTATCGCTGCAGAGACAAGAATATTTTCTTGGAGTGACAGCTCACAGTCAACGTAAAGGTCCTGCTTTTTAAGCTGTGATAAGAGCGAGACGTTCACCTGATGGCAAGTGATACAACTGCCCATAACAACTTGGCGACAGTTATGATATATACAATATCTCATCATGCTCCTCGCTCTGATATTTAAGATGTTAAATCACGTGACATCTGTACCTTCACTAGCCTATAGCGTCCTTTATATAAGAACATAGTAATGTTCATACTTTACTGTTTAGTAGTAAAAATAAGAGTTACCTACACAATATCTATCAGTAACTGATATACTGAAACACCTGTTAAGTAGTAAAAATGTTTAGTTTTACTTTAAAAAAAATTTTTTTTCAGTCTGCAGCCAAGTCAGGTCATACCAAGCGATCACCTCAATCGATTCAGGCAATTGTTTACCTGTCACCGTATACATCAGCTGTTGCTTATCTTGCGGTAACTTAGGTTAAGTTACAACCGCATCTGGTGCAAGTTTCGTAACCCCGCCGTCGATATGTCTCATTCTTAAGCTAACATGGCTTATCATGAGATTTCCTACGTGTATACTATTTACGGACCTCCTACAGGGAACTGGTGTTTACTGATGGTGGTACGTCAGGAGCGTATGGGTACGCAATTAATTATGGAATTTATATTTTTTATTCCATTACGCGACGAGACGAGCGGGACATTCACCTAATGGTAAGTGATACGCCTGCCCATAACAACGTGGAGCCAGTTAGAATGGTATACACTGTAGACGTAAGATGTTGAGTCTTTTTACCGCAGTAATTACTCTAGCTACAGCGTCCTTAAAACCGGATCACAGTAATGTTTGCACAGTACTGTCTGTCGGCTGCAATAGGCGTTGCGGTGGTACTTTTTGCTTAAAAAACCTGTCGGCCATTTTAGATCATTTTAGTCTTATGTTTAAAAAAAATTATTTACATCCTGTCTTCAATATTTTTGTCAAGCAACTATACTGGTGGTAGATCTCTGTTAATCCTGTAGTCTCGGGCTAGTAAGAATAGGTCAAAGGAAAGCCCTGTCTGTCGTAGAAGCCGAGTAAAAGGGTCGAGGAGTTTCGCCGGCCTTGAGGGCGGGGGCCCTTATCGCTCAACAAGCGAACCTGCGTAGGATAGCGTACGGCTCAGCGATGGTGCCTAAGAGGGTTAGGCCGCTCCTCAGAGACGTGCTAACACCAAGTGTAGAGGGACACCGGTGCTTTCTATAAGAGATCCTGGAGCTTCTGCGAATGCACTGATGCAGACCACCAACGGGTTTTAGTGAGTAATAATCTCACATAACACTCATTCTCCCCCTTCGGAAGCTTGAAACAAAAAAAAAAAGTGCGAAATATTTGAAGCGCTAACAAATTGTCTTTTTGTATGGCGTTTCAATGTATTTTTTTTTAATTCTGTTCAGCATTCCCGAGCTGATTAGCGGACGGGCTGCCAGCGAAAAGCTTCACAAAAGTCGTCGCTATCATAACCGCTGGTACTTCGTAACCCGTTTCGCCGAAACTAGCTTGTACGGCAGGCGCGTTTGTTTCGCCGCCGCTGTCGCTGCGAATGTCCGCACTGGTCGCTTTAACTGTTGCCTGCTGTACACTGCTAAGGCGTCAATGGGTCAATGTTAGCTGGTTGTGTTGTCTCGTGAAGGATTTTAGTGGCTGCTTAGAATGAATTGAGCACCTGCAGAACTTGTAATCATGATTAGCAGCTTCTTTCTTTAGATCTTTTAATTATTATCCAATGAAACGAAGAGAATGAGACAGCAGTTGTAAACTTTTATCGATAGAGTCTAACAGGACTAGTTTATTAGGACATTAAAATAACTACAGGAATCTTTTACACCAATAACAAAGAAAGTAATGAGAATGAACGTGGACGGTTATAAGGGTAGAAGAGCGAAGAAAGTGTGGATGGATTGTGTGAAAGATGATATGTGGAAGATGAGTGTGAATTCAGATATGACGGCTGATAGAGGGATGTGGAAGAGAAGTATATACTATGCCGACCTTACATAGCTGGGGAAAGAGCAGAAGGAAGAGAGAGGAATCCTTTAGACATCTACAACTCCTCCAGTGAAATGAAATCCACCTTTATTGTTATACGCAGATATATTTTATTTTACTTCCTGTTTTACATTTTTTAAATATTAATAGATTTATCGGTTCAGCCATTAATGTGTTTAACTCTCTCCCACTCATTTCCATTCTCCTTGATTATCTTTTCTTGTCCAGATTGCCTCTCCTATAACTTAGATACCATCTACTCACCTTTCAAGTATCTGAGATGCACTATCACGGACACAAACACAGGTGAAGAGGAAATCGATATCCGGATTCATAATGCTTTCCGTTATAGTGACGCTTTCCACTAGGTGCTGGTATCCAAGTTTCTGAGCTGAAAGGCCAAAATTTGTATATACGAGACGTTGATAGGACCGATCTTGGTGTACCGTAGCGGTACCGAAGAGCGGCTCCTGGTTGGCGAGAGGAAAATCATGCGTTGGATCTTCGGCCCGATCCAGAGAGAGGAGGGTAGGTGACAAGTTCGCCCAACTCATGGGTCTCGCGCTGCACTGGTTCCAGCACCTTGCTAACAGGCACTTGGGGCCATCGTTTGTAGGGGTTAATATAGGGAGATTTGGCCCATTTCCCACCATGCTGGCCCAATGTGGGTTGGTGGGAGTTAGGCGTGTAAGTTCATTAGTAGGATGCACCACGAGTAGTTGATGGCTTGGGTCCCGTGAGTTGTTGTGCGGGGCTCCTTACAACTCTTGGACGGACGTATCACTTACCATCGGGTGAACCAGCATACTATACAAAAAAACCACAATACTCACTTTACAGAATAAACTCGTCTCTTCTAATAAGGTATTTTTTTTTTAAAGTAAAAATGTTATAAGGCACAGGTTGACACGTTGACGTGAATAGCAGCGATAACAATTTGGCACTGACACGACGGGGTCAACGACCTCGTTCGCTGGCGTTGCAAATTTGTTCACAAACGTTTCTTTACTTAGCGACTATGAAATCGGAGCCACTGTTCCGTTTAGCTAAGTTAAAAATAATCGTGACTTAAGTTCTTCGAAAACTCGTGACGCGGTTCAAATGTAAGAGTTAAGTTTGTTTTGACAGAACAAACTTTTTTTTTTTAAAACAAAACGACTACGTTTTAGGATATTCACATGGTGGCAAATGGCAATGAAGTATTAGGATGTTTATAAGACCACATTGCGCTTGTCGCCATTTTGGTTCGATGTGAAGGTAGGAACGGTACGTTCACCTGATTGTAGGTGATACTCCTGCTCGTAACAAGGTGTCGCTAGTTAAGCTGTTATGGACCACATTGTGCTCGTCGCTTTGAAACATAAGATGTTGAGCCTCATTACCCCTGTTATTATATTATATTTATACACTAGTTACAGAGACGTTCAAACCGGATTACAGTAATGTTTGCACAGTACTGTCCGTCGGCTGCAACAGGCGCTGCGGTGGTACCTACCTAGACGGTCTGCGGCAACAGAGACACTACCACCAGTAACTTGAGGTACACAATGGTGTAAGTTTAACACGGCGATTCTTCTAGCCCGTCGCCTTGAGAAGACCTGGGTTCGATCCCTATTGATCCTGGGTTTTCGGTGAAAGGAAACATTGTGAGGAATCTGACATGTTATATGAACGATGACTTTCAGATGGTTTTAATTTTCTTCTCATGGGAGAAGACTGTAAGTCCCAATAGTGGGAACATTGTATGGGCTGTATTTTTTTTATATTACACACAGTGAGTGTTATTTTTTTAAAACTCTCTATTACAACCCTTACCAATGATGGCCACTATCTAGTCCCCGGTGGTACTGGAAGCCATCATGATCATCTTTGGGAGAGGCCATGTCCAGTGAACTTCTATCTCTTCATCATGAAGATGATGATGATTAGTGTTATTGATTAAGTAATAAATGAGAGAAATACCTCACCCTTACTTGTGGCGCCGAGACATGGCTCCTGACCATCGGGCTGGTTTACTGATTCAAAGGAGCACAGCGAGCGATGGGCAGAGATATACTTGGCATTTCTCTAAGAGATAATATCCGGAACGAAGGAATTCGACGGAGAACTAAAGCTGTCGACGTAGCTCTCAAAATCTGCAAGCTGAAGTGGCTGTGACGGCCGATGAAGGATAAAAGTCTTGGAAAGGAGGCCGCGTACAGGTCGCAGGTGTAGAATGCCCTCCCTCCAGCTGGACCGGCGACGTCATCAGGACGGTTGGAAGTGGGTGGATGGGAAAAGCTGAGGATCGCATTTGGCGGAAGACATTGAAATGATGATGAGATGAGAGAAATACCGTGTTTTGAGAAATTTATCGTTTTAGTTAATTCGATAGACCAATGCGAGTAAATTGTGTTCATTAGTTTATGATCAGAAGCAGTAAATATTACTAATTGTTCTACTGCAACGACGGCAACGTCATCACATCAATCTGTGGTTTAAATTGGTCCACGGGTCCGAATTGAGCGAATTGGCCGGGACCACTTGTGGCTAATTGGTCCCCGGACGAGGGCGGCCCGCCGCGCATTGTTTGCTATTCATTCCGCTACCTTTGGCCTCACTCTTGGTTACGAGACTGTAGATATATGTATAGTACCATCTAATTGGACTCAAGTACCATTGAAGTGCCCTTAAATTTTGGGGTAACTATAATTAATTATATGCATGTTTAAGGGGCCATGTACTACTACAGTTGATTTAACTGCTCTCTAAGAGCTTTGGATTCCTCGTTTTTTTTTTGGTTTCGGGGGAAATCTTCAAAAAGATACTCGGTCTTCTAGGAGAAGTCAAAGTTAGGTGGAGATTTTTACCCAATAAAACCTCTTGCGGTGATCACCTTCAACGTTTGGAGAGGTCACGGGATATCCGTTCGAAATACAATTGCAGCCTTGCTAATGCTATGCTGGGATAACCCTTCCTGGGGGTCTGTCTTATGCGGACCCTTCCAGTCTCGTGAGTACTTCAATGACCGGAGATCACGTCCAGTTAAAATTATATTAGTATTGATAAAATTACTGAGAAGTTAAAACAGTTAACTTATATAAACATTATAATAATATCTGCAATATGAAGTGTAAAAGAAAACTTATAACTAATAACTTACTAAGGCGCTAGAGAATAAGACGAGACATAGAGAGTATATTTAAAAATTGAGGGTGACAATAGTTAGATAGGGTGAATAGATTAAGAGAGACGTACTCTTAAATGAAATGTTTTGTTAAAGGGTATGGTAATAATAAAAGGTTGAGAAACGCTGATCTATTAAACATCATGACTATTTTGATTTTTTTTCGATTTAAATGACGTCATAGCTTAAGAAAATAAGGCTATGTGAAAAAATACTAATATTAGCTAAAAGTCCAGCATTCCTTGTTTTTAAAAGATTCTTAAAAGATGTACAGTAAAAAGAAGGATCAGTACATACCAATTTATAACCGTCTTTAGGATTTTGGTAAAGGACTTACTTAAAAGATAAATAATGTATCCGTATCTATTGTCATCTGGTTCTTAATAAAAGATCATCACGTGACACTACCCCTTCTTGTTAAAAAAAATAGTTATACATATTAGATGTATTTAATTGCCTTTAATGCAGCGCCTAACAGCTTGACCTATAGTTTGATTCCGGGATCATGTTTAACTGAGATAAAGTGTTAGTTCACTAGGGATAAAAAAAAATCATATTTGCTGTCGATACCTTTATTTGTTTATGAACATTATTTCTACATTAAAACATTCAAAGTTCAATTTTATATCTAAGAATGTGATGTGTCTGTTTGTTCACATGATTATTAACTGTAAATATTTACTAACACTATCGACATTTAAAGTATTTTGTTAACAGCGCCATCTCTCGGCCTATTAAGATAATATTTTTATATGGATTGCACTGGCTGTTCCTTTCACGCTTCGCCGGCCGGAACACCCAAGACTCTCCCTTTGGGAGGAGAAATTTTTAAAAATCCTAATTTTAAGTTTGCAGTCTTCATGGTTCTAGAGATATCATCATGAGTCTCTTACTGGCCGTAATATAAAATTAAACTTGAAATTTGTTTGAAATATTCATTGAGAGCAACAACAACGACTTTCTACTTAGTTAATTATAACTAAAACGATGAAAGATTGATAAAATTCGAAAAATATATTGTCTATAACCATCTACAAGTCTTTCCGCGTCGAATGCTCAGATTCCCGTGTCGATATTTTCACTAGTTTCACGTGATTAACGAAGAAACAAAACATACTTCCTTTATATATACGTATATGCAAATGAATGCCAAAAGACACTTGAACTGTGTAAGAAAGTGATCAATTGGTGATATTCTTAGACTAGTGCGTATCACCTGTAGATACTTGTGGTGCTGCAACGTGAGGCATCGACTATAGAACTACTCCAAAAAGTCAATCACACAGCAGCCGAAGAAAACTCTGGTGGATAAGATTTGAAACGAAGCAATCTGTTTGAGAACCATGATCACATTATTAAAGTGGCAATAGGCTGGTCATATCTGTGACAGAAGTAACAGAAAGAAATAGAGAGGTTTTCGAAGGGAGATCAACCACTGAAGACCTCGCACGACGTGGAGTGGAAGCCGAGGAACGGGATATATTATGAAGACCTTTGCGGACAAGCTGATGATTATCAGTTTTTAGTGAGTCCTTAATAATGTGTGCTGGTTTCCTCTAAATTTTTATCTGATGATAATAAAAGTACCTTATCCATTGCTTCGACTAAACGATGTTCAGGACACAGATTTATTTTTCTATTCTACGCAGCGACGATACTAGCGTGACGTTCACCTGATGGTAAGTGATACGCCCGTCGATAACAACGTGGCGCTAATTCTTCTTCTTAAAATGCCTCTCCAAATAATGAAGGTTGGTGGCGCTAGTTAGGATGGCATATATACCTCGCAGCGTGAGACATGTTTTCACTATTTACAAGGCCCTTCAAACCGGATCACGGTGTTATTTGCGCGTTACTGTTCGGCGGTAGAAATAGCCGCTGCGGTGGCTAGGATCTAGACGGTCTCCGGCAATAGAGACCTACCACCACATCTACGAATTATTAAGCGTTATTAACTCTGTACCGGTGTTGCGATATCGATATCATTTCAAATTTTAATTAAAAAAAATGTATACAGGATGTTCTTACTATTAAATAAATCATCATAACTACATTATTATTTAACGAAGCGTGAAATAGCCCCACCCTTTTCTGATTAACGTTAGGTAGGAACGTGTGGGGGCCGAGTTGGGTGTTGCATTGATGGTAATGGGGAAGTTAGTGATGTCGTTAATCATATGTTCTTTTTAGAGTTTTGGACTATTACCTTAGTAAGTCGTTTAGGTACGTCCTAAAAAGATCAATCATTTCTGTGTGATGATCTTTGTTAATCGGAGCACTGATGTTAATGATGTTATTGATGAATACCACCTTCTTCAACTTGGGAACTACAGTTATCATCACAACATCTCATCTCACCGAAGGTTGGCCGGTAGAGAAAGCCAACAGGCGTTAACTTTGCTTTTTGTATACCTCGCTGTAAGATTTTAAAATAAAGAAAAAAAAATCTCGGTAGTAATGAACAACTTAAGCAACACCAGTAAAAGTAATGAAGTTAAACAGATACTCAAAGGTATGTTATAATCTGATGTATAGGAATATTCCTCCCGCCAACCCGCATTAGGCTAGCGTGGTGGGAAGTGGCCCAAATCCTTCCATATTAATCCCTACCCGATCAATTTGGGAATCTTTATGGGATACTGCTGATGATGATGGTATAGAAATATTTTACATAGACAAGCGTCACATTTAAAATACTTTTCTTCATTAGGACCGGAAGTTAAAATGAAGAATGTCCATATTTATCTATATATAAGATATTTCTACCTATGTACAGACTCATGTTACCTCTGGAACCATAAGGCCTGGAGACTTGAAATTTGGTAGGAATATTCCTTTTCCCGAGTATAGCTCAAGTAAGGATGGATTTTATAAAATGTTATCCCCAAAATAGGTTGCGGGGGTGTTAATAATGATGGGGCCTTGGTAGCGGCGGGTTGTCGCCGGACGGGAATATTTCTGATAAATTTCAAATCTAATTCTATATTAAGGTTACGAGGAACAGCTGGTAATATACCATAGATTTGTTTAAAGCATTGAGCGAAGGTGAAGATAATGTGGACAAGAACATTTACAATATATAAGGGTTCCGTACGAACCCCCTGAACCGAAACACTGCGTGACGCAGCGACATTTGCGCGGGCTTTTGGTTTCGAAGTTTTTTTTTTTTTTAATGTCATTTTTGTTTGTGATCGCCTTCGCCGTTGTGCCACGTTCACATTTAAAGACAATTGTTTTAATGTCGTCTTCTGTTTTTTTTTTTTTATAACATTGGTTAGAAGTTATACTGCTGATTTTTTTTTTAATTTACTTTGATTTTATTTTATTATTGATCAAGGCATCCTGGATTTTTTTTTAAAAAAGTAAATAAGTGTATCCTTTTACTCCAATATAATCATGAAAATCTTTTTTTTAAATTCAATTAAGCAACGTCATCTACATTCACTAGTTTTCACGTGATTGTCGAACAAAGAAGACCCGTTTTCATTATATATATATAAATATATGGATAATATGAAAACTTTTGATTAACATGTTTCCTTTTAATAAATATTGGTAAATTTAATGTACTGTCATTACTTAAGAGACAAGCTCTCATCGTGCTGCGTAGAGTGATGTCCCGACGCCAGAGTATCGGTCATCAATTCCCCGCCATCAGATCAGATAAGGCGCCGCCCAAAATGGCGACCGCTCAAATTAGAGTCGCGTCGTGTGTTTAATCAGCGGTCATAACACTGCGGAAATTGATGTCGAAACTTTTTAATGTCTATATTCGACAGACCCAAGATTTACAGCGTGTTCCTGTTCCTGACAAGTTCACCAGCTTTTAAGTGAGTGACGGTCGAACACTTTTTTCTAGTTACTTTCACTGGTGATAGGTCGGTTGCCGGCGACCGTCTAGGTAGGTACCACCGAGCGCCTGTTGCAGCCGACAGACAGTACTGTGCAAACATTACTGTGATCCGGTTTGAAGGATCAATAACTATTACTGGTGGTAGTGTCTCTGTTGCTGGAGATCATGTAGGTAGGTACCACCGCAGCGCCTGTTGCAGCCGACAAACAGTACTGTGCAAACATTACTGTGATCCGGTTTGAAGGATCAATAACTATTACTGGTGGTAGTGTCTCTGTTGCTGGAGATCATGTAGGTGGGTACCACGGCAACGCCTGTTGCAGCCGACAGACAGTACTGTAATCCGGTTTGAAGGATCAATAGCTATTACTGGTGGTTGTGTCTTTGTTGCTGGCGACCATCTAGGTAGGTACCACCGCAGCGCCTGTTGCAGCCGACAGACAGTACTGTGCAAACATTACTGTGATCCGGTTTGAAGGAAGCTGTAGTTCAATGTGACGAGCGCAATGTGGTGCTATGTATACCATCTTAACTAGCGCCGTCTTGTTATGGGAAGACGTATCGATTACCATCATTTGAACGTCCTGTCAGTCTCTTCGATTCGTTGAATAAAAAAAAAACTTTAGTTCTTGGTAAGATTCCTGAGCCACATGTAGTTGATGATGGTAGGGTTCTTTGAATCTCGACTGACTAGTCACCAGCTTTAATTCGATGCCATAACAGCGTCGCTGTGTTCCGGATGTCAACAAATGAGATCCTGAGTATGGATACCACTTTACCATCTTCAGTCAGATTGTCATTGCACATAGTTTCAATTAAAAAAAGTCAATGTTTTTTTAACTAACAAGCTATTACAGTTATGCAAATATACAGAATATCTGAAGGTGCTTCATCATCAGCCGACGGACGTCCACTACTGGACATAGGCCTCTCCAATAGATCCCCACTTCGATCGGTTCAGCGTCGCCTGCATTGCCGGGAGTCAGAAGCCGTCGTTTATAATGGTTCAAATGGGGGAATTTAGGCCATTTACCACCACGCTGACCCAATGCGGGTTGGCGGGAGCCCGAGTCTCGTTTCTTGATTACCAGGGAGCACCACGAGCAGGTGATGTTGGCTTGGCTACAATATTATTCATACTCTGTTCTATGCAGAATATATTCCCCACGTATTGAAGTCTTCTAGTGGTACCTATAGTGACATCCCAAGCATATGAAAGCATCCAATTATGTCCCGTATTAAAATTTGGATGTTTTTTTTTTCAATTTCAATAGCCGTGAATTATTAATAAATTATGATATTAGTTATTATATAAAAAAAAAACGTTGGGAGTCACTGAATCCAAATGGCGCAAGACCGTGGTTTGTGGGACACATTACATGAGACCCATGTCCAGCAGTGGACGTCCATCGGCTGTAACGATGATGATGATTAGTTATATTACAAATTGTTTGAAATGTATTTTTTTTTATGTTTTTCTTTAATCTGTTTTAATAATTTAGATCAGCCTGTAGCTGGTGGTAAGAGAGTAGCCCCATTGTGAGACTTTTTAATTCTGTTCCTACGGCCGAACAATAAAACGAGCCATAATTTGGCCCCCGGGACGGTGCACCATCGGCCCGTATAAGGCGTACCATTAAAGGTATCGCCGGAGATAACAATCAACTCGATGCTCTTTCGGGTGGCACTTCACTTCACTTCACTTCACTTCACGTAAGAAAACAAACAGGCGAGGAGTAGGAGGAGTAGGGACGAGGAATTGATTTATTAGAAACTCATTCTTGTTTTGAATTATTGAAATTTACTAAAATGGCAGTAACAAACCCTTCTCCTGGTATTTTCATTACAGTCTTGGAGCATTCTCTCTTAAGGACAGTGTCAGTAACCATTTCCATCAGCTTCATCTGGATTCTATTGGATTCCTCACGGTGTATTCCACCACTGAATATTAAGCTCTAGGGTCAAGTCCAAATTGAACAATCACGGCTTGACTGTATATAATGAAAAGTGTTGCTGTGTGAAGTTACTTTCAGCCACTTTCCCGGTATGATTCAACCTATCATAGACCATCAGATATATTCAAGTAAGTTCTAAGTATTATGTGTATCCCTTGAATAACAATGCTGCTACTCGGTACCACCAGGGCCTATGAATGGCGATGTCGAGACAATAGTTTTTACTATGGTGAAAAACCACGACTAGCTATTTTTTTTTATACCACTTAGGTGGTAAACAGGCTTGCGGCTCGACTGATGTTGAGCGGTAACCGCAGCCTGTGACCGCCGGCAATACCAGGGGTATCACTGGATGTATTGCCGATCTTGCAGAAGGCTTTTCACACCCTTTTTGAAGAACTTAAGCTGACTATCATCCTCGTCTTAATCTATCTCATTATCGTGAGTCCAAGTTCTTTTTTATGGTGGTGTTACCACCGTCTTTGACTTACTGAGCATGTGAAATCTCACTTTATGACTAATATCGCTGATCAATAGAAAGTGTTGGTGAGGGTCTGCGGGCGCGTTTTCACCATGAGTCATGCGACATACACCATGGGCCTAATGTCCCGACGACATTAGCCCACCGAGTAACGAAATAAAACCAAAACTCTCTGATATCCAGTGGCTAATAGACTGACTAATCATTGCTGGGTAGAGTCGCGTGGAAAAGTTTATATCAATATCACATAAAACTCTATGATGCAGCGACAAACCCATACGACCTCATGGTTGGGATGTAGTATTCCATTTTGGTTGGTGACAGACTGGTCAGCTATCGCATGTTGTAAATCTGCCAACGTAACAGTGTTGCTGTGTTCCGGCCATCAATACATCAGAGCCCAAAGTAATCTGGGCCACGACGTTTCACCAACTTTTTATGTGGCGGAGAATTTTCGCAAGATACCTCTGGAACAAAAGCAATATAAGCTTATGTGGGATTTGTTTAAACCGCAAAAACCTCTTTAGGGATCATCTTTAGTGCGATGCGGAAGCTCTGGCTTTCATTATAACCGGAGAGGTTTGTGGGTCTCCACGGCATCCCCGCTGCGCTAAAATAAACACGAGACCACCTCGTGTTTGTTGTTCACTCCGATGGTTGTTATTGGGTGGAAAGGAACGTTCAACCACTTACGACGTTATTGTCTTTTTTTAATACTGACATTCATCGCTCTCCACGCCTTCATCTTGGCTGCGAAGAGAAGTACAAACTTGCTGTCGCAGCCCACTACCACATATCCGAGGCGAGCTCACGGAGCTCACCAGGAGCGTCCGCTTCCGGCGGACCCTACGCGCCAGGCCGACCGAGTAGGCTCCTCTTACCTTCACCGTGGATGACCAAGCTACCACAGCTACTGAGCCCCATTGCCACAACAAGACGGAAAACTGGTTCGACCGGCATTGTCTTAACGTGAAGGATTACTTCTATCCCAATGTAGATTAAAGATATCTAGATATAATATATCCATTCCATTTAAATATGTCCATCAGCTGTGAAGATGCTGATGAACATGTCTTCGGTTGATTCTAACTCTACATCATTTTATTCTCTATCTGTATTCACTTTTATTTTTACATGTACGATACACAATATATGTTGAATAAATATAATAGTAAACGAGTTATGTGTGTGTCTGTACACAATCAGTATAAAAGGCGAACATCGGTACGATCAGGCCTCGGTAAAGGGTGCGCCGAGGTGTGAGGGTCATGAGGAGTGCAGTGAGGAGAGGGTTCATTAGCTCAATATTGACGTCTGTCATTAGTTTGTGCTGCAGATGTCGCAGTGATGTAATTTGTAGTGTATCCATTATCACCTCGCCCTTTTGAGATGAAGAAATATTAAAATAAGGTGATAGTTTACATTGTCGCGTTGTGGTTAAGATGAAAATGAAGATGGACGTCCATCAGTTTGTCCAGCACGTGTGGGTTTACTGCCAATGTCGCAATTAAAGCCTTAAAATTATGTGTATTGTCGTGGATACATTGCTGGGTTAGAGCAAAAGATTGCTGGACTTAAATGGCAGTGGGCAGAACATATTGTTGGAAGGATTTATGGCCGATGGGGCAGTAAGGTCTTCGCGTGATGCCCGCGTACCGGCAGGCGTAGCGTTGGGATGCTTCCCACAAGGTGGAGCGATAATCTGAGAGTCGCAGGAAGCCACTCGCCGAGCAACGGGAGACTGATCAATGTGGGGACCTTTGGGATAGGCCTATATCCAGCAGTTGCCGTCTATCGGATGATGGTGACTGGATACTTGATAGGTATCAGGCATATCTGTTCTGGTCTCAGGTTCGAATCTGCACAAATATATACTGAAGAAGAGTGCTTAGTAATATTCGTTAGTCTGAAGTCGAGCACAATGTGATGCTGTGTATATCATCCTAACTATACGTTGTTATAAGCAGATGTATAATTTTACCATCAGAAGGTCTCGTGGCATATAGGTTATACTGTCTATCGTTAAAGTGAACCTAGGTGATTTTAATTAGTTCAACCTTCCCCACTGAACTTTTCGAGTATCATGTTCAGTTAAGCGACGAGACTAGTGAGACATTCACCTGATATTAAGTGATACGGCTGCCTATACAACGTTGCGCTAATAAGGATGATATATGCAACAATAGATTGTCCTCGTCTTATACGTAAGAAGATAAATCTCGTCTCTTCAGTAATTTCACTAGCTACCTTTAAAACCGGAACACAGTAAGAACACAGTAATGTTTGCATACTGCTGTTTGTCAGCAGATATAGCTGCGGTGGTAACTAAACGGTCTTCTGCAACGGAGACCTACCTGCCGGTGTATATATCTGAGTCGGTCAAAGCACTGACATCTAGGACATCATGGTGTAGTTAGACGTTTTATATTTATGAGTTCGACATGGCGTTCACATAATTATTCATGGACTATGAATGGATAACTGATTTTAGGACGTGGAGGATGCTAATAGATTGATGTGGGACTGTTGTGACGCGCACGCGCACGCGCACGCGCACAATGGCCGCACGGGCATCATTCATTCGCCGCGCACAACTCAATATTAACCAGATTTATACGTTACGGATTGGAACCCGCCGCGACCGGTAATTATTCATTCTTGAATAACCGATGATTAAAAATAATCAACCCTCTCCCTCAAATATTAATTACCACCCTCATTATATATATTTAAATTTGATGCAGTCCGAAGATAAGGCTCATAAGGAGTTCGCTTCGTAAGCAACAGGCACGCCTACAACCTGACAATGTGGTGCGATTCTTTTTCTCCACTTCCAGATCAGACCATGGTCAAAGAGACCAGTAGATGTAGTTACCATCAGCAGTTTTTAATATATAACCCTCATCACGTTGTGTTGGCAGGCTCCTCACTAGGTTATTCGACGATTTGATGAAGGCTGTGGAAAGCAGCTGGATGCTGGCAGCGCCGGATCTATCGATGTGGAGATCTTTGGGGGAGGGCTATGTCCAGCAGTGGACGTCTGTCGGCTGATAATGATGATGATCTATCACTTAGTAGGCTACCGTTACAAATTTTGCGCTTAACACCTGAGGAAGTTAGAAGAGGCTGAAAACCAGCGCTGATAGGAACTACTGCTCGGGTCAGCATTAGCTGAGCCTCCTTCTCCTGGATTTTTTTGTTTATTAGAATAGTAGCTTTAATGACTGACATGTCGTTCTTGTGATTCAATGGTTTCCTGCACCGGAAGTTCTAGCAACCGAACAAACTCTCGTCTCTGAAGTCGAAATATTACCGTAGCATCTATCGTAGTTCTGTTGCCTAGTAGTACTGTGCAAAGGTTACTTACAGATTTAATGATATTACTGTGATGACGAGACCTATGCTATCTACAAGTATTTTCTTTAAATGTTCTGTATTTACTCTACTCTTTGATTACAGGTAACAACGTGGACACACAGCATCGCCAGGTCGATCAGAAGTCGAATCAGTGGTTCGGCGCGACGCTGTCCAGTACGGGTCGCAATGGTCCCATTGTGGTAAGTTTTAATGCTAAACTTTAAGTTACTGGTGTTAGGTCTCTGTTGCCGTTGACCGTGTACAAACCACCGCAGCTTTTTCTGCCTCCAAACAGTTGTATGCAAACATTAGTTTTCCTGTTTGAAGGGCGCTGTGGCTAGTGAAATTACTGGGGTAAAGAGACTCAACGTCTTAAGTCTCAAGGCAACGAGCGCAATGCGGTTCGGTGTTTACCACTATAACTACTGCTATATTGTTATGGGCAGGCGTATCACTTAACATCGGGTGAACGCCCCGCTGGTTTCGTAAAAAAAAAACTGGTGTCGTTATAAATCCGCACGGTGAAAGAATCCCGCGATCCTCCCGCATGAGTTACGGCCGCCGTTCGTCCGTTAACGTTTATGAAAAATGAATTTTGTTTGCCGTTTTAAATTTATCGTTGTTCGTAACTTAACGACTGGAAAGAGATAAGCTGTAAGTTATATTTTTAAGTTACGATACATCTATATATATGTATGGTGCGAACTGGTTTCCTTTGTTCGCCAATCACTTGAAAACTGGTGATCGTATCGACGTAGGAACATGAGCATTCGACGCGGAATGATTTGTTCACAGGCTTTTTATGTATTGAATTTCATAGCTCCTTCACCATTTCATTTCACATTAACTTTTATTAAATTTTTTATTTGGTGTTAATTATACGGTTGCTATAGTAACGGTTGCTATGGAAAATCGTTTGCGGTTGCTTTCAAGGAATATTTCAGACAAATTTCAAGTCTAATTTTATAATACAGCTAGCAAAGTAGACGGGTCTAGTTAGGTACCATCGCAGCTTATATTTCTGCTGCCAAACAGTAGTATGCAAACATTACTGTCTTCCGGTTTGAAGGGCGCTGTAGCTAGTGTAATTACTGGGATAATGAGACCGACATCTCCTGTCTAAGGCGATAATCGTAATGCGGTGTATATCATACTAGCGACACGTTATAGGCATATCACTTACCATCAGGAGAACATCCGGCTCGTCCGTCGTCCGGAGATTTATTGACTCATCACAAGATCTCCGAAAGTATTGAGTACACTCACAATTTGGTAGCGATAGGAAAGCACGACCTGCGTTGGTATACGTACATCACTAATAAGGATACACACACGTAATATGCAGTGTGTGCATCCTAGACGGTATTGTTATATAGTTCGAGCAGGTCGTCGCCGGCCCCGTAACCGCTGCCACAGTGACCTATAAAGTTTATGGGGCGAGTGATGGCGCTACACCCTTCCTGTTACACCCACCGTCCGCCGCCGCCGGTACCTACTCCGTGTCACTCCGTCACACGTCCACGTCCACGTACAATGGATTTTATCGCCCGAACATATTACTCGGTTTATTTCGCACGACATAAATAGTACACTTTTTATGGTCAGTGGATTTATGTAATCATCTTTTTATAACTAAACACTAAGGGTGTAAGTGTCCTCGCACAATAACTCACGGGATCCAAGCCAGCCTCATCTGCTCGTGGTGCACCCTGCTAATCAAAAAATGAGGCTCTGACTTTCGCCAACACTCATTGGGCCAGCCTGGTGGGAAATGGCCCAAATCACCCCACGTGAATTCTAGTGCCCGGCGGTACCGGAGGCCATGCCGACTGTATCTTTGGGGGAGGCCTATGTCCAGCAGTGGACGTCTATCAGCTGATGAGAAACTATACACTAACATTTTTATATTAATTTGTAATTAATATTAATTACACAACAGTTTTTATCAACTAGTGATAGGTCTGTCTATCGTTGATAGGATTCTGTGTAGTGGTGGTAGGTCTCTGCCTACTGGTGGCAGTGGCTCTGTTACCGCAGACAGTCTAGGTAGGTACCACCACAGCTCTTATCGCAGCCGACAGACAGTACTGTGTAAACATTACTGCATTCCTGTTTGAAGGGCGCTGTAGCTAGTGAAATTACTGGGGTAACGAGAATTAAAATCGTATCTCTCACAATGTGGCGTTGTATATATCATCCTAACTAGTGCCACCTAGTTATTAGCAAGCGTATCCTGATTAATTACTTTCTCTTCTCATCATCATCATCAGTTGATAGACGTCCACTGCTGGACATAGGTTTCCCCCAAAGATTTCCACCTCGATCGGGTATAGATTTATATGAAGGGATTTGGGCCTTGGGCTTTCTGGTCTCGTCGCTACTTAATACTTGCCTCACTATTTACGGGCTCATCATCACTCATCACTGTGTGAAATTGAATTCAAGTGTTAGTGTAAAAAAAAAAGTTGGGATGGTAAACACAAAAACGGTGGTGAAAAAAATATATGGTATTAATAAAAAGATGGAGTTGGAGTGATTAATCTACCGGCCCCTTCGAGGAGGCGCAGTGACATTTCCAACAATTGGGACGCGGCGGCGGCACCGTCCGATGGGGTTGGCACACCACCAGGTCACGGGGTCAGCTTTACGATTTGTTTGCTCAGCGTTCACCTTAACAGGTAACGGCGTCGGCTATCTAAATCACCAGGTCTACCTTCGGCTTTATAAAGCTAACGACCAAGGAGGTCAGATAAAAGAGTCTTTGCTAAATTAAACTCTCACACGCACACTAACGTATATTCGAACTAAATCGCTATATACTACTAATCGCTGTATATTTTATCACCAAGAAATAAGTGATTAGTGTTTAAACATCACTTTATTCTTGTTTAAAAGGGGGTTGTAGTATTGTAGTCAAATAAATTCATGGTGTGATTGGGCTTGACTATTTACGTCTCAACGCGATGAATACGATGTGGTGTAGTGTAAACATTTTAACTAGTACCATGTTTTTTATGTGCAGACCTATCACTCACTATTAAGTGAAAAGCCACTGAGTACTTTATTGAAAATATATTGTAAATGTCAAACATCAGACCAACGACAATAGTCCAATGTCTCTCTGGTCTCTGTCTGTTTGGTGATAAGTCTTTGGAGCGTCTATTTCCATCGATAAACAGTACCGTGCAAACATTAGTATGTTCCGGTTTGAAGGGCGCTGTAGCTAGTAACTAACGAGACAGCTTATCCCAGGCGACGAGCGCAATAAGGTGTAGTATCCTGAGTACCGCCAGTATTTATAAGCAGGCGTATCACTTAAAATCGCGTGATAGTCAAGACTTGGCAAGCTGGTATCATGACCTCGTTGAATAAAAAAAAAGGTTTGATTCGAGTCTGCTACTACTGATCTAGAAGCACTCGAAACCTCTGTGATATTGGATAAGTAAGTAATATAAATATTGCTCAAGATGCAATACGTTTCCTGCCATCATCATCATCATCATCATCATCAGCCGTTGCTGTAGTGATGTCAAATATTTCAATTTCGATTACTCACACGAATACCTCCTCGGTTTCAGGGCTGCGTTTTTTGCATCCCATTTTTAAAATGATCGGGCGGACGCCTTCGCCGAAGTGCTCTCGGCCGCGCTCTGATGCTGCACGGTTTTTGCGTCCCCCTGCGTAAGGAGTCGGAATTTTTATTTCGGTATGCCGAATTGGTGCAAAAAGCTGACTCTCCCAGCGCTGCTGTCCCCGCAATTTGTTTAGCGTTTTGCTCCATTTGTAGCCGGAGTACAGCGCGCACGGAATTTATTATACGCTCCTAAACGCTACAGGATGTACGGGAATCGCATTTTGTTTCCCATTCGCTTTTTTTTTTAATTGTAAACGATCCCATTTCGATTATCGCTGCCATGATAATTGTTCGGTTGATCATCATCATCATTGCTGTGTAATCGCTGGTGATTAAATTGTTACAGTAGTTAAAAATATAATTTAGGATCTTTTCCTCTAACAACAATTTCCTGTATTATTTCGTTTTCATATATACGCGTACCGGAAGACGTAATGTTGGCAGGCCCTCCACCAGGTAGTCGGATGATCTGGTGAAAGTTACGGGAAGCAGCTGGATGCTGGCAGCGCAGGATCGTACGATTTTAAGATCTTTGAAGAAGGCCTACTTCCAGCAGCGAATGTCTATCGGCTGACAATGATGATGATATACACAGATGAAATTTTCTATTATCGGTTCCACTTCAAGTTTATATTGATAATATTATTAGTTAGGTTTATTATACCTAAAAAATATAGTACAATGGATAGGTACTATTGTAAGTCTCAAATATAGAGGCTGTCTTGTTCTTGCCATGTAGTCTTGGGCTATTAAGAATAGGACTAAGGTAATCCCTCATCATCATCATTATTATCCGCTAGACTTGTATGCACCGTTACTACCACTATATATATGTAATATTTTATAATCTTCTCCTTCTGTATCACTCTTAACAGAGTGGTCATGGTCGTCAGTTCCGGTGTTGATGGCTTCACAACACGCCACTCTTCTCTAATGGCCCTAATGCATTTTATATACTCGCAGCTGACTGAAACTTCACTTTTTGAAACTGCCTAATCCATTCGTAGATTGGAAGCGAATGCACTTTACTTGGGTCGAAGTTTTAAACAATTAAACGTTTAATATAAAATCACACTGTACGTTAGTTGTATCACTTTAAAAATAGTGTATTGATTTATAATTACTCGCCTGCTGATCGCTGGCTGGGCGCCGGTGTTTTTACTGGAATTATTTATGTAGCAAATTGCTCTCACGAGTCGGCGGCCGCTCGTCGCTGGCTTGCTTTGGTGCGACGCGTAATGTCGTCTCCTAATCAGGCATCGGTATTGTTCAATTCGATTCCATCACCATTTTTATGGTGCTTATCCTTAATGTTGTCGCCGGAGTCGTCTCGTCTTAGTGTTGTTATATGATAAACTAATCGTTCAATATCCCCTTTAGGACATTAATAAAATACGAAAGTCTGGTTAGGTACCACGGCAGAGAATATTTGTGTCGACAAACTGTTGTGTGCAACCGGATGCTTCAACAGCCTTCTAACTTATATTATTGGGATGAGAAGATTTAATATCTTATGTCTCAAGGCGACGAGCACAATGATTTGTTGTATTATCCTAACTAGCACTACATTGTCACAGGCAACATTTCGAATGAAATACGTCATCATCATTATCAGCCTTATCTACTGCTGGATATAGGCCTTCCCCAATGTCTTCCATTAAATACGATTCTCAGATTCTCTCATCCTGAAAACCACAGCTGTTACTATTTGTCCCCCAACAATATACCAAATAGTAACATCCTACATTACCCACATCCTTGTGTATTTCGCAACATTCCTCTTAAAAGTCTGCATTCCTCCCATAACTCACATCCCTACCAATAGTGGTGACTTATGGGCAATACTTCCCAATGAACAGGAAACACAAATTAAGGCCCCCATTACCCGGCAGCCCCGCTATTCCTGGCCAAGGTGGCAGTCACGGTTACGGTAGGGCAAAGGGTACTAAGAATCCCCGGAATTAACTACAATTACTTTTAAATGTTAGCTATTGGTCTGTCTTTTTGGAGACCATCTACTGCTATATCTGGAAACTACGGTTTAAAAAATTGCTATGTGGAGCGACGTATCAAGACATCTTGAAATATCTTCACAAATTTTTTGAACTGTCGTATCGGAAGTAGGCTTACCATCTGGTGAAAATTTTGCTTCTCTCATCGCATTACTGTTAAGAGAATGAGAATATGATATGAATATGAGAATGTTAAGAATATCATTATCTTTGTACATCAGTCCACTAGATACAACCCTGTCTGTGCAACAATTTCTAATTCGACGACACTCTAAAAGATCTATAACGATGTTTTTACATATATGGCGATAGCAAAGTACGTCCAGTTACAATCTAGTCTCGCGCATGCGCTTCCCGCTGTTTACATCTATCTACAGATTACGAGTGCGTGTGAGGAATGTTTGTTTTTCGTATAACATATAATTTCCTTTCGAATTCTATCCGCCATCGAATAGTTATTACAATTGCAAATAAATATCCTGCGATAAATCGCCCGATATCACCAGCTCTGCCGTCACTACACGCGGCGCCGGTTGCGTACGCGCATCTACTTAGACTAGCAAAGATGATACAACGGATACAGTGAAACCTTCTATTTAAAACTAGCAGTCCTTGCTCTTATTGATGGACATAACATTCCCGTAACTCCCTTTGGGGCAGCAATTTGGAAATTCCCTTCTTGGCTGATCTCTAAATGGCTCAAGCAATATCTCCGCAGAAATTGGTAAGGCGCTTTAGTCTAGAGTAGGTCTATATACTCTTCTCTTCAAGAGTCACGCGATATACCAGGATGGAAACATTGACGCTGGAGACTGTTCCATTCCTTCGCTGTTTGCACAATGAAGAATAAAGTGAAATTCTTTATTCTGATGCACGGAATATTGACAACGAAGAATTTGGTCGTTAGTTTATATGTCTGATGGTAAAAGGGGGATGGTAGTAATTATGGTATGATCAGTTGATGATGATGGTTAGTGGATGGCGAATAGTAGTAGTTCTTAAGCATACTCTTGGAAATGCATTCGTCAGAATAGCCACATTAATTCGGTTACAATTAACATGATAATTTGCTGAAGATGCACGAGCATTTAAGGTGAGTACCGTCAGCATATTTCATCACGAGGTTTACCATCAATTTAAAGTATTGTTTATCTAGTCGCACTTTATAAAAAAAAATTATATGTTTCTTCAGTTTTTGCCGTTATGTATTTTATATTAAAAATTTCAGTCCTTATATCGTATATATAACTAAACTTTGAATTTCACACGATCTTACTGCATCATCAGTCTTTATCGATCAAGTTCAGGTATCGTTAAGGCATCTAAAGGTATGGTATAAGATCATAGTCAGATCATCTGTAATAATAAACAACCTGGTCCATTCCTGATAGTAAACGGAAATATAATCTATGGGCATTAATCTGGTAGAGGCTTATTCGTTTTATAAATGCTGTCGTCTGCTTTATACTAAAAAAAAATTTGTTTGTATATAAAAAATATAAATTTCGATGTTATTGTTCCGGTTCCGTATCTTAGTCTATGGCCAGTGCATTGAATTTCGTTGTGAGATCTGTGCCCAGTCTGTATATGGCATTGGGTTGATTGATTCGACGATATCGCTAGGATTCTAAGTAAGCATTGCATTGTTTCCTTTTGGACTTGGAACGATTTATATGCGAATTATACGGTGCCCATGCGTGGTACAAGTAGCCCAATAGAAATGGTAATATCACGTTGGCACCGCGTCTATTGGTGAACGTGATGGGTTTTTTTTATCGATAGAAAGCCGCGTTCGTGCATCGGAAAGTTTAAATATTTATGCTCATGCTGTACCAGTTTATATATCAGTATATTTTGTGGATGTCTATCGATCGCTGGTGACATGATTTCTGGATTAAATCTCTGGATTCTAAAATCTAAATATTAAAACTCTACTCACAAGTAACTTATCAGTTACAATAGATTAAGTCACATTATGAATATTAGCCTATTAAAGTTGTTGATGATTAGATATCATCTCTGTTTCTTTATAGTTAATATATAAATTCCTGTCAATAAGAGTTTTATAACAGAATTTCTGGACCCTTTCGTTTATTCTTCCTTCCGGTACATCCTTGTCATCTATCTTCGTTAATTCTGTGATGGGTTATCTAAAATTTTTAAAATATGTATTCGTCTCTTTTAATATTTCCAATTAAAAAGCGCAAATATTTAATGACTTCACTTACGCTTCAGATGAATATAAATCACAAGTGCTAAAGTTAGTTAAGATTTAGATTAGTTTTTTTAGGTTATAGGTTACTGTTGCCCGAGACCGTCTCGGTACACTTGCAGCTTCTATTTATATTTTCAGACTATAGTTTGCAGCATTACCGTTGTCTGATTTGAAGGGTGTTTTATCTAGTGAATTTTCTGGGGGTAATTAGATTTGTGTCTAAAAGCGAGGAGTGTGTGGTATTATCATTTGTAATTAGCGCCGTAACTTATGAATGTTTTTCCCTTAGTGTAATAAAAAAAGGGTTTAACTTTAAGAACACCCTGTGTAAAAATGATTTGAAGTAACAAATTATCCGGCGATTTGTCAGTGGCGAATGTTTTCGTTCTTGCGGCCGCGCTCGATACGGCGGGGCCCGGCGACAGGTACACTCGTCCGATTCGGAAGGCCGGCCCTTATACGGGGCACCCCTTATTGTCTCCGCTCTTAGCGGATATCTCGAATACCTCCCTCGTTGTGATCTGCCGAAAGGGTTAAAAAAAACATACGCACGCGATGATGTGTTGATTTAATGATATTAAGTTTAAAGTATAAAGTATTATCGTCGTCAATCAATATGTAACAACCAAAGAGGAAGTTACGGATCCCGTAGTCAGCGAAGACGTTTTCGTGGCTGAATGCAGTTACAAGTTAAGTTAGATCTTATGTTAGCCTGAGGAGAACAATGGCTGGATGTGGTATCCGATCATTGATGTAGTAGTCGCGAAGCTGGTGGAGACTGCATAAAACAAATCCCGGAAATGGCTATCCGAATATAGCAGAGGCCGCGTTTGTGTTCCGAACGGAGACCCCGTGACCACTCTAAAAACAACAAAGGTGACCATCGAGGCGGTTTTAGTGGATAAAAATCTCCACATAACCTTAACTTCCTCCCAGAAGACAGAGTATCTTTTTGAAAATTTCCTCCCCAAAAATAAAAAAACAGGTCTTCAGTTAGAGCTAATCGGAGAAAACCTTCTCTAAGATCTCTCATAATTAAAATCTGGAACATAACTTTATGGTTAACGGTGTGAGGGGTTCCGCTCATAATCTTATGGAGCACAAGTCAACCTCACCTGCACGCGGTGCATCCTGTTGAATAAGAGACAAGGCTCTGGCCACCCACCAACCCGCACTGGGTCAGCGTGGTGGGTTACGGCCCAATTACCTCAATGAACTCCAATGTGGAGATCTTTGGGGGACGTCTGTGTCCAACAGTGAACGTATTTCGGCTGATAATGATGATGATGATGAATATAACCTTAAATTTATTTTAAAGTACGTTTTTTTTTATATCGAGTAAATACTTTTTAAAAGCCTCGCAATGTTTTCCTCGAATAGACGAATCGAGATTCGATTATTAATCGAAGGTTTGTATTCGACCAAGCTACGAAACAACACCTGAAAAAAAGTGAAACTTCCACTCACAACATTGTGATATTAAGAAGATAAACACTACATCATTTACAGCACATTGTGCTCGTTGTGGCGGAAGAAATAGAACCTGCGGCGGAGGACCTCTAGATGAAGAGCTACCAAACACTAGTTAAAAACTTCAATAACTTGTTCATATTTAATACCATTTCGTAAACCTCTACCCTCCCCCCCGTCGATTATTTCTAATCGTAATATCCTCTCCAATCAGTTACGGGGCGAGTGACCTTACCCCGTTAAATCTGTGAAGAGGCTGTGGGGTTTTTTTATGACCCTATTCATTAGGCGCCATTCTTCATTTGTCTATTACACTTTTGTCGATTCGACTCGGACTGCGAGGAGTTATTTACAAAGATATTAACAATTGATTTTTTTTTAGTCGCCCATACAAATTTCTGCATCTATAAAGAACTAACATTTGACCTTTTCACGTGGTATTAAGTGACAATGACGCCCTTGAAGGGAAAGCGAACGTCTAGAATACTGACTCTCATATGTATTACAGTCGGAACATAACTGTACTGTGAAGGTGATATATTTAAAATATGAGGGTGGTAGTTATAGAAGAGCCCACATCCAACCAAAGTCTACTACAAGTGGCACCGGAATCGAACTAGGGACTACTCACCATTGCGTCACTGAGGCAATTTAATATGATGTCATGACCATCACCAGCCGATAGACGTCCGCTGCCTCCCACAAAGATCTCCACATTGATCAGACACGCGTTGCTCTCATCCAGTGGGTTTCCGAGATTTTCACCAGATCGTCGGTCAGCCTTATGGCAGGCCTCTCAACGCCACGTCTACCGGTACGTGGGCGTCACTCGAGGACCTTACTGCTCCATCGGCCGTCGGTTCTTCGAGCAATAGTCCCTGCCCACTGCCACTTCAGTCTAGCAATCTACAATGTATATGATGGAAGTAGATAATATTATTTTATCTTCTCTCATCTTGTCACGTATGAATTGAAATTGTAGTATACAAAGGATGATATATGAAACCTTGACAACACTTATGGTTATCTCGACGAGGTGCGGGTTCTATTCTCACTACAGCTGAGCTTCAGGTATAAGATTGAGAGGACATAGACGCATTACAATTATTAACAGCGAATGGCTTTGACTATGCCCCGTTTGTGTCCCACTAATGGGAACAATGAGCTGTTTATTTTATTTTTTTTTATTAAAATAATTAAGCGCATAAATACTAACAACGTATTAAAACAAGTATAATATTAATTGAATGCGCAATCGCGATGCTAGATGATATTGTTGTGAAGCTCGCGCGAAGACCATTACGTTTTCCTGTTGAGGCGTCTGCGCAACAAATAGGCGGGATAAATGGCGCATGAGGTGCACATTTCCTCCGTTTCGTGTTTGGTGTCGACCATAAACTGAAAGCGTTAGATCTACTTAATGATCATCTCTATTACTGGAGGTTATCAGTCCAATTTGTGCCTGTATTGGAACAGTTGCTCAACACTGGTGATACCGGTCCACTTCCTTATGTTTCGCAGCCAGGATTCTTTTCAGCGTGCAATGTGTCTTTGACTTTGCCCATCACTATAACTTGAAGTGAGTGATATTTGTCGTACTGGAACATGTGGCCGAGATAATCAACCATACCTTCAGGTCTTAGAAACGTGCAAAGAGGTAAAGGCAGTGATGCATTTTCAATGAAGACAATTTAGGTAAAAATCCTACATTATCCCTTCTAGCTCTTCAAATGTAAGATGTAAAATAATAGTCCGATGAAGCTGTAACGGCTGTCAAGAAGACTAAAGGTAAGATGTTAATACAAAGGCTGCTCTTATGTTTGGACTCGTCTCCGTCTGTTACTACGAGTACATCATCTCTCAACAAGTAATAATTTAAATTTAACTAATATTAATTAAAATTTATGACTTAATAACCATAAATGGCTACTTTTAAAACCTTGCGATGTTTGTCTTTTTAAAGGAGGGTAGTTCCTGTATTTGCTTGATATGAAATTAGATGAAAACCTGATGACGATGATTGAAAGCTGTTGCCTTTATCCGGAGTTTTTCTCTTCATAGTTACCATTAACGACAGATCAGAAGTAAAGCCGATCAATTGTCAAAGATTTTATACACTTTATAAAATAAACAGATAATAGTTATTTTAGTTAATTCGTATCATAGTAAAAATACTAGAAAAAAATAACATGTTATTTACTTATTTTGTAAGCAACCTTTATGTATGAAGTAAGAATTATTATCTGTTCAAAAAGTTTACTAGTGGTCGGTCTCTGTTGTCGGTGATCGTCTGGTTACCGCTAAACAGTAATACGAAAACATTACTATGTTCCAATCTGAAGGGTGTTGTCAAGTAAATTACTGTGGCAACGAAACCTAACATATTATGTCCAAAGTCGACGAGCGCAATGTGGTGATGTGCATATCATCCTAGTCGGTGTTAGTTTTTTATGTCCCGCTCGTCTCGTTGCTTCGTCGAATAAAAAAAGAAGTTTCTTAAAACTGTTTTAAAGATGACGTTTGTACCGAACGGACATTCTACAACAATCTACACAAATTGGTCACACCAAAGGAGGTGCATCCGGAAGTCGTTAGTTGGAGGATCGCTCGTCGCGTGCACCGGCCGCCGTCCGCCGGCGCTGTCCGCGAGAGAGCAATAAAATAATGCGGCGACGACGGGTCCCGAGCTTCTAATAAATACCCCATTGTCCTCAGCCGGTTAAACGGATAGCCGGGACCACGCCCGGGGCACGGGGCCCGGGGTCCGGGCACGGGGCACCTTTGTGCAAAACGTTATAATTAACACTGCTCGGAAGCGACGACGCGGGTATAAATAATTTTGCGATCACATTCTGTATGGAGCAGATCGCCTTTTGGGGTAGTGAATAGTCACATATTGTGCAAAAATGCTGTGCTGCCTAACTATATAGTCTATGTTGATGTATATCGCTTGATAGTAATTATTGATTTGGACCGCTCATCTGATAATGGCTCGCGGAACCGAGATCCACGGCGCAACTACATCATTAGCGACGTTTGCATTATTTACTCTGTAGGACAACAATAAATATACTACGATCAAGTTTTGCCAGGAGACTTTATTAAGCTTACTAATACTTACTGTGGGGTTGTAAAATTACGTTTAATGACATTATAATTGTTTCTGTCACATTTTTTTGATAAAAAAACTGGAAAAGTTGAAGCGTGCATACCCAACATATTATAGCTTTTATATATAATTGTGGTGGATCACAGCAATGCTATTATGGCGGTAGAATTATCCACAAATTCGTAAAAAAAAAACAAATACTTTTATAAAAGTAAAGTAAGGATATATATATTTTCACAATAGGTCCATAAATAAATTAATAACATGAGTCAAACTTCGAAACTTCTCTATTTTACGGTTGTAAGTACTACAATAGTTATTAAACAGCAGTACCGATATTACTACTACAATCATTGTAAAAAACATAATATCGACCATTAGAAATCTAAATCCAGCAGGGTATTTCTATCGGCTGATGATGATGATGATGATGGTGATGATAAATTCTATATTAATTAAGTCGGCCACGCGCTCTCTCTATAGAAACTTGATGGTTAGTATATATCTCTTATCATACTCAAAATATAATTGTTAATTACTACATTTCTTAAAGTAAGAAACAGCCCGAACGGAGCCGCTGGTGTGTCAACGTTGCCATGACGACGCATATTTCCTGTGCCGCCCGTCCAACGGCCCGCTGGGTTATATTTACATGGCACTAGACAGGCGAGCTCTCCTTATGAGCTGAAAGGATCTAATACAAATCAGTATCAGTCTATGTTTGGTTAAACTATTATTCATCAGGGCGATATTATAAAATGGATTTTCACCATCAGTCTAGTAGAAAAAATTAAAAAAAAATAATTAGATATGTCATAATACCTAAGTAAACTAAACCAATTTCTTGACAAACGGAACAGGTTGCAGAGCAATCCACTGCACATTCCCTGTAATTATTTCCTTCTTAGTACCATTTTACGACAGGTGGAATGATGGTGGGATATCCTAAACCATGGCTCCGAATCCTTTAATACATATTCTCTGTCTCTTTTCACTTTTTGAAGTGGTACACATTTCCTAACCGAAGTGTACCTGATCGCCGTCTGACCAAGTTTTCCGAGTGTGTGCTTAATGTTCGGCCGTAGTGATGACGGAGCACTTGGTGCTCCAACCGTACCTCGTTGTGTGCAAATATGTGCTGAACACGTACGTACGATCATTTCTATTTACTCTTTATGTTTTATGTCGAGTGCTAGAATCGGATCGTTGTTTCATACGTTGGTTTTGAGACGTTAATAACTCGTGACCTTGGTATATTAAGAAAGCTTTTATGCATACGTTTCAGTGCATTAGTTTCCATGCAGTCGTAGCTAGTAAAATTTTTAGATCTTAACGAACGACACGCTTTATGTGCTGTATAAATATTCTAATTAAAGCGTTATAGTTTTTACAGTTGTAAAAGTTTCCTGGTAAATATCCTTATTATATCGTTGTGTTGTATAATATAGAGAAGACAATAAACAATATAAATCATGCTATATATTTTTATGTACTAGTAATGAAGATCAGCTAAGATTCTTTCAAACCAGCTTAGGTATCTACACCTTCATATTGTTAAAATGACCACAGGAATCCACTAAAGAACTCCATACCCACTGACCCCGCTGCTCATATACATATAATAAATTAAATAATATTTCTAAGTGTAAACACTTGCATATTATATGTAATTCGTCTATGTAATTTTTTAAATTACATCAGCACATCGTGATTATTACGTTGGCGCGCATTGTGAGCGCCGCGCCTGCGCATTACAAAATGGGCGGGGCCTGCGCGGAAACATTGCGCCAGTTTAACAAGGAAATATATTACTCCTCAATAACTCATATCGTGTTAATAATGCACAATATTCCTATGTGCACTTGGGTACAGTTTCACATAATATTAAGTGATAATAACGCTGTGGACGGTGAAGAAAGCAAACCTAGAATACTCTTGCTCTAAACTATTGATAGCCGGAACACAGGAAAGTTGTAATGGCGGAAGATTTACAATATGAATGTAATAGATAGCTAGCCAGTTAACCAAACCCTATGACTAGTGGCTCCATAGCCTAAATAGGGACCTCCTCGTTAAAGCAATAACTTAGCCGCTGCTCCATGGGCATAGTTAAATAATCATCTAACTTAAACATGTTTTAAGATGTTAGTATTATAATAAGATACAAATTTTCTATGAAAAGTTCCCAAACCCGTTGTTAATTTTAATAAATATATATAAAGACTGGAGTTTTTAAAATTCTAAAACTTTGTAATATCAACGTTAATAAAAAACGTCAGCATAATATTTCTGCGATCATTACTAGCATATCCTGTCAGTGGGTTCATCTGTCCGATGAATACGGGTTCGAGCTGCCGAAGACCATAGCTGTTACTATTATTCCCCCAAAAATATTCTAGATAGTAAAATCCTATATTACCAGTTATTCTTGTATATTTCGCAACGTTCCTCTAAAAAGTCTGCATTCCTCCCACATCACCCGATTCCTACCAATACCTTATAGTCGCCAACCCGCGAGTCCAGCGTGGTGATTTATGGGCAATACTTCTCAATCGAGAGCAAATACAGAAGCAATATCTCTATTTAATTTTGAGTCTTTGTCTAATATTTCCGGAGACCTAATGATGGGTCAATGTCTCTGGATGTTTCCTACACACAGATAAAGTTAACGTGCTAACATAGACAATGACTTTTCAAGCGACGATAAGCAGGTCTCCGCCAAGTTGGCAATGAGCTGCGTCGTTGCGTGGTGGGTCCGCATTCCCGATAGCGCGACCCCAGGGTCCCTTACCCTCGGCACGATAACGGCCGAGTAACGACTGATGATTTATTATTAATTTGCTTCGGTCTAAAGCTATTATTATATTACAATTGTCATATTTACAGTTCAACGTGGTGTATATACGTTGCTAATTGAACAATTATACTACGTATCGTTACTACGTACGAAGTACTAGGTACGTTATACTGATTTTATTTTGTTTTAAACCTTTGGTAATGAAATTAACAATACAGTTAAATTATAACTGTAACACTGTTTTGTTTTATAAAAGTAACCAAGGTTACGGTTATGCCTTTTTTTTAACGTGGGGGAAATGCCTGCGCATAGCCGTCCTCGCGGGGGCAAGGACAGGTTATGTCGGACTTGCACCGACTAAAACCCCTACGATGTTTAACTCGTTGCCTGATGGCGGGGTTACGGCAACGCTTACGCACGATCCGCGACCCCGCGGCGCAGGCCGCTTATGCAGCCCGACCTCTAGAGGGAGGGTTGAACCCTCCCTTTCCACCTCCGTAGGGGCACGCCGGAACATGAAGCGCTTCCCCTCCTCGGCCCTTTGTAGTTACGAGGACAACCTATTCACCAGAACCCGTCGCCTAGAGGCCATGGGAGCCAAAAGAGAAAACTCTTCCGGCCCCCCGAGGCCCCACCGCCGCCGCATCGCCGGTGCGACCCCAGTTAGTCGCAGTGGATACTCCCTTCGCTGCAAGGGGCAGCATAAAGTCGCCCCTGCAGCCCACCGGCTGCATCCGTGGTGAACTTAGTGCTCTAACCTGGAGCGGTCGTCTCGGGCCGGCCTTTACCGCGGGTCGGCCGGGTAGGTTCTTCTTCACTTCACCGTGAGCGACCCAGCCATGGCTCCTAAGCCGTTCCGCCACGACAAGGCAGGAACCTGTTGGGGGGATGCCTACGCTTTACCTTATCACCTATCAGTCATTGACAGTACAGTTAAAAAAAAAACGAACCCGTTGTTTTAAAAATTACCTCTAACAACCAAACTTTATTATTATTAATTGTTATATTATTATATATTAATTATTTTGTATATTTTATATATCTAAGGGGTGTAAATGTTACCGCACAAGAACTCACGGGATTCTACACAACCTCATCTGCTCCTGATGCACCCTGCTAATCAACAAACGAGGCTCTGGCTCCCACCAACCCGCATTGGGCAAGCGTGGTGGGAAATGGTCCAAATTCCCCCACATGAACCCGTACAAACGACGGCTCCTGTTGCCCGGCGATGCAAGCAGAGGAGGACCGATCGATGGAGGAATCCTTGGGGGGAGGCCTATCTCCAGCAATGGACGTCTATTGGCTAATGTCTATATACATTATATATATATCAGTAAAAATGCTAAGATATCTGGAAACTTTATTAACAGTTTACCAGTGACCATAAATATCTAAACCTATATTTTAACTTTATCAATCAACAGTTTAAATTCAAATCTGTGACTTATCTAACTTCTTTAACGAGAAGCCAACGGGTATCGACTGGTCCAACCGTTTAAAGGTCTGCCCGTAACAGGTTACGTACGCCGTAATAACTGTCCGCTGCAGAAATGAGACGCGACTCCTAACACAGTACTACAGTTAGCGCTGCACCTCAAAAAAAACCCCACCCGCACCAGCACCAGGTCACCCTTTTACAGAGTTTCCCAGTAAGCCTTCGCATAGGTAACGGTGTGGACACCGCGTACAATTAAAGGCGACAAGCGGCGCGGCTCGCAGTAAAAAAAAACGGATAAATGGGATAACTAACAGTTACCTACTCAACCTTACTGGTTCCTTCAACTGTGAAGTAGTTGGATGCGTGGATTGGATTAAACGAAACTGGAGAGTAAACTTACTGTTAGGTAGGTAGGTCTCTAGGTATTCCCTGCCTGTCGTACAAGGCGACTAAACGGGTCCTCGGGTTCGTAGGTTTTGAGGCTCGGAGCTCCATATACCTTAGGAGGACGGCAAATGCATGGGGATTTGCTCTTCCGTGGGATGTTTTAGCCAGAGTGCAGGAGGGCACCGGTGCGTTCCGTAGGAGATTCCGGAGCCACTCTTAATGCACTGAGGTAAATCATCGAGGCGGTTTTTTTGAGTAGAAGCCCCACATAACCTTGTCTTTCTATCAGAAGCAAGGTATCTGCTAAAAAGATTTCCCCCGCGATAAAAAAAAATAAAAAAGGTAGGTACCACCGCAGCGCCCACTGCAGCGGTCAAACAGTACTGTGTAAACATTACTGTGATCCGGTCCAAAGGGAGTTGTAGCTAATGTAATTATTGGGCTAACGAGACACGGGGGGAGGGGGGGGGGGTACACTTATGTACCAAGGTAATGAGTACAATATGGTGCAGTGTATTAAGTCCCACTCCTTTCGTCGCTTAATTGAATACCACCAAGTATCAAAACTATGTGTGTTTACACTGCAGTCACTTATCAGCCGCATAACACTTACTAAAGGATATAGGCTTCCAAAAAGGATCGCAATGGTATTCGGTCCTGCGCTGCCCGCATCCAGTGTATTCCCTCGTTCGTCATATCATCGGTCTAACTAATGTGAGCTTGCCAGCGTTGCGACTTCCGGTACGCAGTCGCTGTTCGAGGTCCTTACTGTGTCCTGGTCATTACCACTTAATATTATGAATCTAAATTGAACTTTCTTCTTTCAGCGGATCTCCTCATTTCTGATTCGATCGCGCAGGGGAGTCCCTAGCGTAGGTGGCTTCTTCCCTCGCTCTCTGTTCGATTTGAAGCTTTTCACGAGGCCCATTGTAATCAGTCAAGTGTCGGTACCCTAGGCCAGAGGTCACGTAGTCAGTGAAGAAGTATTTATTAACCGCCGGTTAGAGCACAAGATTAACGTCAGTATTACACACAATTAACTGTCGTAACATATATCCTTACAAGCAGCTTTACTCTCAGTTTCGCACCATATCGGCCGTGGTCCCATTCAGCAGCTCAGGCACCTTATAGAGCTGTGCAACACAACTGTACTGTTCACTTTTTTTTTGTTACAATCCCTAAACAGTAAACCGCTGGATTCTTGAAATTAACTGCACCGGCTAACAGTTAAGATCCGTGATATATGACTTAAGATTGAACGCAATATTTTAAACCATTTTTTTTTTCTTTAACCAAACAGACGAGCGAGACGTTCACCTGATGGTAAGTGATGGTATATGCCTATCTATAACTTGGCGCTACTTAGGACAACACTGTACCCATTGCGCTCGACGTAAGGCATAAAATCTTAAGTCTAAAATATAAGAAGATATCAAGTCTGATTATTACATTATTTTAATTAACTACAACGACCTTCAAACCAGAACAGTAACATACAGGCAAATATAGAAGCTTCAGTGGTACCTAGATAGTATCCAGCAATAGAGACAGTATAAGTATGTACATGTAGCTAATGAAGTTAACGTGATGATGAGACTTGACATCTTATGTTTAAGCAATGAGCCTAGTGTTCTGTGTATAACATCAAAACCGGCGCCACATTGTTATAGGCATGTGTATGAATTACCATCAGGTGAACGTCCCGCTCGCCTCTTCGAATACAAAATAAAGTTCCAGGAGCCAGTTGGTCAGTAAGCTTTTTACAGATCGTACGCGGACAGATACGGATCAAATCAGTTACAAAGTTGCAGCATCCAAAGTCGATTAGTTGCGCGTGCGCAGTCAGCTACACTCCCCCCCCCACTCTTCCTCCTCCTCTTCACAAAGTGGAATGCTGTGTACGCGTCGACCCATATTGCCGCGACGCGATTTATATTGAGCAGCCCACAATAGCAGCGTCTGCTTGCTATCCTATCAGCGTACGCCAGGTTCCACTGCGAATATATCATGTCGGTATTGTTTGACATAAGCGAATAATGAAGCTACGGAAGACCAGACGCGGGTCTGATCCTCACTACGCTTAAGCTTCCGGTGAAAGGAAAGAACTTGAAGAACTGCTTCCGTGGTTTAATAATATCCACCAATCTGCACTTTTTTTTATCCTACGAAACGACGAGACAAATTACAACATGTAAGCGATACCTCAGGAGTTAATACCGTTTATAGACTATGGTAATTGTTCAGCTCCAGACCTTATCCTTCATCATTCCCTTACAGCTGGAGATCGTGACCACGCACAAGCGATGTCCTCTGCCACCCACCTTCCTGATTGTTTCCATTCATTTGCTTTATAGTTTCCTTAAAATAACTTGCCTCGCCAGAAAGCTCTTCGGTGAATGATTAGACCAGATATCACCTTAGTTAAAGTTAATTTTTAGCAGCCACTATGATAACAACATATATATATATGTCGGTCTCGTCTTACAAGGAACCGTATGAGGATAAAGTTCGGAGATAAAGTTTTAGTAGTACGAATGAGATTTATGTCCAGAAACCTAGTATTTTTTAACAACATCGTATACTTCTAATACTGCAGTGTTAATGTATATTTTCCCCCAGCAGTGAAACCGTGGGAATAGCATTTTGGACAACATATCCGCTGGTCAATACAAAGACGCAAATTTTTCACTCCTTCATACAATGTTGTCGTAATCGCTGTTTGTGACAGTCGCGCACAAAAGTAACAAACTAGATACATACTGATGTAAACGCGGAAGTGTTTGTCTGTTGCGGTAAAGTTCTAATGCATCCATCATCTATCGTTATTAAAGAAGTAGAAGCTTCTTGATGTACATAAGATATCTTTGAAGATGTAACATAAAGGATTATACTTGCAGAGGAATATTTCTACACAGAACCTCTCATTTGTCTATGACCTAAAAGATTGAACTAATTTATTTTCATTGCCTCAGTGCCTTAGAGGTTGACATGCATAATAACACGGAGGTCTCTGCTTCGATTCCGAGGGTACATGTTGTATAATTTAGTTGGCTAGCTAATTAACGTTTTCACATTGAGAATGCTCAAGTCCTTGAGAGATCTAACTGCAAACGCAGGCTGATGACAACGGTCATGCAAAGAAAGCTTGCATTTTTGAACATCTTCAAAGATCCCTTTATGAGTTCCCAAGGTTGACCTTGGAGGGCAAAATTCCTCGAAAACGTGCACCTGGTAGACAGCGCAAGAATTGGTTTGATAACAAAGACATGGGCCGAGTTTATATACCATCAGTTAAAAAGAATAGCCGAGGATGTAATTGGTTTTCTCAATCTGATCGCCAGACTTCCGTTTGAAGATGACACCTATTGATGATGATGATATTTAAAATCAACCAACATAACGGAATTCTGTTTTCCCGAACACGACGAACACTCTTTACCATATACGTTCACTCCGTCACTTAATAACGTGTGAAATTGTCTTTACTATGGTATCGTTTAATAATAGATCAATTTTTTCTTTATTCAATTAAGCGGCGATACGAGCGGGACGATCACCTGATGATAAGTGACACGCCTGCCCATTACAACGTGGCACTAATTAAGACGATTATACTGCATCACAGCTGAAGTGTTGACTGTCGTAACCACAGTAATTACACTTGCTACAGCACCTTTCAAACTTGACAACAGTAAAGTTTGTACCATACTGTTCAATACTTTCGATAATAAGCATAGCGAGGTTATCTGTTAGATCCATGTTGGTAGATTATAACGCGGGTGAAGCCGCGGTCAGAGCTGGTGGTTAGCATGGTGAAACGTTGACACATGGAACAGCGGATTTTAGCGTAAGCGACGTTCAGACACGAGAGGCCGTGGCATTGTTATATGATTTACAACGGCGTGATGGACGGACGGACGGACGACATTGTGAGCCTTATGTGGCCGTTGTGCCAAGTAGGTGAGACATTACAAGTACACTACAACGCTCTTCCTGAACGGCTTTGTCATGACCATGGATTTTGTAACCCCATTCACACGTACCTGACTGTTCTCCAAAGATATTATTCATTCTATATTTGGTATCAATATTTTATTTAACTCAAAATTTCTATATTGAAGTAGCAGCTCTCCATTCAGCAGAAATAACAGGTTATTGGATGTCTGTTGATGAAAAGGGATGTAGGGGTTCCCGCACAACAACTCACGGGATCCAAGCCAACCTCTGGCTTCCACCCACCCGCGTTGAGCCAGCGTAGTGGGATATAACTTAATTCCTCCCATATGAATTCATACCCGATCGTTATGGGAATCTTTGGGAGAGGCCTATGTCCAGCAGGGGGACCTCTATCGGCTGATGAAGATGATATATGTCTGTCTGTTACGTCTAAACTGAAGGTATCAATTTTTTTTGTTCTGATAACCTACTAACTACATCTGTTCTTTTCTGAAATACGAATATAATTGACCAAAGATAAGCCATACGAAACATAATACTACGAAAATAGCTGATCTTTTATCATTAGCCGATAGACGTCCACTGCTGGATATAAACCTCTCCCAAAGATCTCCACATCGATCGGTCCTGCGCAGCCCGCATCTAGCGGTATCCCGGGATCTTACAGTCAGCATGGTTTCCGGTATCGCTAGGCACGGCAGTGGAGACCGTCATTTATTGAGCTTCATGTGAGGGGCTTGGGACATTTCCCATCACGCTGGCCGAATCCGGGTTGGTTTAACAACTTGTAATGAATCTTTAGAGCATAACAGGTACAGCTTTAAAACGAAGGGTGAGCAGGATCTGTTAAGAAAATTCATATATTTGTTACTTCGAAGGTCTCGTTTACAAATTTGTAAGCGAAACCTTCGAACCTTCTTCCTTTCAGCTAACTTGATGATTAGGAAAAGAATGGGTTTCATTAGAATTTTATGATGTATACAATGCATTGTATAAATTTCACCGTACGATTGGAAAATCAGGAAGACATCGAAGATTAATAAATTAAGCCACAAACGGATGTAAACGTGGACGGCATATTCCGGTCAGATTCACCGACAGCTCATTAAATTGTAAATAGATAAATTTCGACTGAGTTGTATTGTAAACTAGACTACAATGAATGTATAATTTACGCAACCATAACGTTCGTACGATTCTGACACATTTCGGACGGTCAGCGATGGTGCCCGGGCTATTCTGGTATACGAAGTAGGACAGCCTTTACTGTGTCAATTGGTTATATGCAGTACGCTTGAGCAATCTTCGAGCTTTGATTCAACGCTCAGTTTTCTTTTGCATCTTATTTAAATCTGTTGGGAATAGTGTTTCATTTACACGAACAGTGCTTGACTGAATACCTAACTACTTTTTACTACAATATTTTGATTTCTTTGTTTAATTGAGTTTTAAAGATATCACTATTAACTGCCATACTTACCTTTTAAGCTGCACCTTATGATGATGGAAAATTGAGTTTTGTTTATTGAAATATTATTGTAGAGGAGAACTTAAACTTAATACTAAAAATAGCCGAAGAACAAGTACACTTTTTAATATTAGTCAATATTTTTATTGAAAACTTAGCGAATTTCTTAATATTTATAAAAACACAAGCAGATGGTTATTTTACAGTCGATGAGACGCGAATCTATGTAAACCATATATTCTCATGGTCCTTTGATATGAAAAGGTACTCCTAGCCCTGTAACTTTTCTAGCTGCAGCTCTCTTCTTACTGGTACTTAGTAAGAGATCGATATTAGGATCTATCGCTGTTGTACCTATTTAAACCATATTACTTTTATTTTTATAGTACTTTGTTTTTCCTCTTTTCTGTCATTACCTCTCTATTGCTAAGAGTCCGATGAAATGCCATGAGAGTGACTCAAATCCGACTATATAACGTATTTCTAGTAAAAATGTAAACAAAGGCTGTCTTCCAGTTTTTATCGTGTTAACGTACGTACGACTATGAATCAATTTCTTCTATATTAACAACAACAGGAAATTGAGTTATAGCCGTTTAACAGTTTCGAGTAGTTTCACTATAATTTATGATAAAGTATTCAGCTGAGCGATAATTCATAACTATGGAGTGAAACGTATTCGGTCCGTTTCTCGGTCAACCTTTACGATTTCCGCTTGTGCGGCAAAGATCGCGTTAACACTGACTCATGTGGCAGCAATGCGTCATGCTGATACAACGCGACTTTGTTTCACCCCGCGAGCATCTCCGAAACTCGGCTAATTCATTATGATTTCCGCACTACAGCTGTTTACGAAATCATCATTATCACCGTCTAGGTGGGTAGTACTGCAGCTCTTATTTCAGTCGACAAACTGTAGCGAAATCTGCGATCTTAGATCTCAAAGCGATGAGAGCAATATGATATTGTGTATACAATCGTAACTAGCGCCACGCTGCTATGAACAGGTGTATCGCTTACCATCAGCTTCTCATATATCATACATTAATTATATATTAATTGCCATAAACAGAAAAAGAAATTTAAAGCTAATAACGATAATGTACGGGCATCAAAACAATTCTTTGTGTTTGTTGAAGCGGTTCTTTGAAAAGGGAGCGTTCGCGTGTCCCGAAGCGTAAAGCGGTAGTTAAAAACGTACGATGGCCAGTTTACACAATTTTTTACGATGTCGACAGTCAATGGGCCGTTAGCATGGGCAGCTTGGCTCCACAAACCGTCACTAATCAATTGAAGATAGCCATCAAATAACAATAAAGAACTTTAAGTCAGTTTAAACAATCCCTGTGTGTTTCGTCGACAATGGGCTAACACTTGACCTGAACCTCACATAAGGCTTTAAATGGTAAAGCGTGTTCGTCTAAAATTTTCGCGATTTAAAGTATAGATAGCCAGAAGACAGAAATTTTGATGTCAACAGATTTACAATGGGGATTTTTAATAGTTAGACATGCTGAGTCTAGCTTCTAATAGTCTATATAAGGTTAGGTCACAAATGCTCTAAACTTTCCATCTCATCCAAATTCTGTTACTGCAGTTTTAGAGACGACCAAGGAATCTCCGAAGACGAAATAAGTCATTGCGCTACAAAGGCAGTTAAATGCTTATGACCATTTATCTTAAAACCATTAGACCGCAATAAAATTTGACAGGTACAGGTATTTTTATATGGTTTTATATTATCTTCAGTGTTGTGACTCACAACCATTGCAGCATCTATACTGATGGATCTTAATCATTTATCACTTTCGCCTATAATTTTCTCCACTAAATTAATCTCTTTCATTATAAGACTAATTGCTGTCTTCAACGTGCTTGGTTTGGAGGTTAGCGAGGAATAAGCAACTGTTCCTTTTACTGGATATATTTCTTCTTAACAAGCTTTTACAAGAAACCGAGGGTAGAATGGGAGTGGTGATATTCTAACCTGTCTGCTAAACTACGTTCAATCTACATATTGGATTCTAATTTCCGATTTGTATATTCTATACAAGTCATCCCTTGTTGCAATAATTTATATTCATAAGGCTTTAAGGAAGGTTCTATAATTCATATAAATCTCAGTTTTAATCTCTTTGAAGTTTTAAAATGGCCGCAGTGTCCATCTAAAGACTTTATCCATTTCGTGGGGATTTTGTCTCGTGATGGATTTTAAAGTATTTTTCATCATCATCAGATAGACGTTAACTGCTGAAGACATGGGCCTACGTATAGATGAAATATTAGATTTGTTTATAATTGAACTTAATATCAATCGGTTTATTATGTTATTGTTTTTGTTACTTATTGGTCTCATCCTGTCCGTATTGAGTGATGTATATTAGGTCTCGGTGCTCGACAGATGGTGATGTTTCTTTAACGGCCCGCTCGTGAATGGTGTTAGTTTATCCTTTTATTGACTTGACACGACGTTTGCCCTGATGTGGTTGTTTTTGTTCGTTGTTATTCTATTACCAGGGATAGGGTTGTATCTTTAGAGTGTTACAAATTAACGCTTCTTCACACCGCTCAACGTTAACGGCTCCATCTTCGAACTGCAGCATTACATTCATATTGTGAAAGTAACGTTTGAGGTTTTCCCAAGCCAAAATGGGTTTCTGCAAGGTCGGTACCAATGTAGTGATCTTTGTTGTTACTGGCTTTCATAGGAGTTTCGTTAACATCAGATGGGTTGCCAGTTAATCATATTGTATTAAAAATACGTATTTTATCAGTAGTAAACGATACTCGTGATACCCATGTTCCACTAGGACAAGCAAAAATCAGTGGCAGCATTTTATATGAAATCTTTGATTTTTGTTCACAACGTAATAAAAAATCTTAATTTCCAAGTTCAATGTTTAATTCATACGAGCAATATACTATAATAATGTTTATTTCATATAATGCTTGACGTTTGATGGAAGTCAATTAAAGACATACGTTCCTCTAAAATCTATTATTAGTGTTACGTTAAATAAAATTTCCTCAGCGTCTAAAACTTTTGGTGTATAACATGAAGGGGACGTTGACTTGAGCCATGGTAACCCTCCTTTCGTTATAATCCCCATGGCTCTCGGTATTAATGCATCTATCAAACATGAACTGACGGACGTTTCCCAAGTTCATTCGCGCAGTAATATTTACGTAGAGCTATTCCTGGAGGAGCACGTGCGTTTTGAAGGAATCAAAAGGTGAATCGAGCATCAGGTTATGAAGGATGTTGTGGCAATAAATATACGTGCTGTGATATTTATATTTATATTAGTACCGCACAGGCTCGCAGAGATTTCAGTTGTTTTAAAATTTTACAATAAATGGAGAATTAATATGTCTCCTCGATATTGGAAAATCTAATTTATTTATCAAAATATATTAAGTATTTCTGCGTTTATCATAGACAATCTTCCTTTTAATTACAGATACGTATAGTATTTTTTATTCTTAAAAATCGGAAAGCCGAGCGAGACTTTCAACTGATCGACAGAGTCAAAAAAGAGTCCCGGCCCATAACAACGTGACCTTAGTTATAATGATACACACGGCACCACATTGTGTTCGTTCCATGAAACATAAAAGGTTAAGTTACATTACCCTAGTAATATCACTAGCTACAACGCCCTTCAAAACGGAACATAATACACCACTGCTTGGGTTTTAAAAATATTTGAAAACATACATATATATAAAGTGAAAATGAGTTTCATTTGTTTACAAATCACGTGAAAACTAGTGAACATATCAACATGGGTACCTCACCATTTGACGCGAAATGATCTGGAGATGGATATAGGCTTTTTTTTATTTAATAGATCCTTCATCATTTTATTTATTGACTTTTAGAAATATTTTCATTTAGTATTATTTATGCGGTTGCTATAGAAAGTCGTTTGTCTAATTTTATATGACGGCCAGCAAAGCGGACGCGGAACAGCTGGTTATATATATATATATCAATACCATCAGCCGATAGACGTCCACTGCTGGGCATAAGCCTGTCCCAAAGATCATATCGATCGGTTCTGCACTGCCCGCATCCAGCGAGTTCTCGCGACCTTCACTTGTAGGAGTGATGAGTGCGCCGTGGGTGGGTGTGTGGGACCCCTTACACCCCTATATGTAATGTTTATATATATAAACAAAAAGTGAATAACAACCAATCTTGTTTTTCTGTTTACTTGCAGGCTTGTGCTCCTCGCTATGTCTACTACGTTTCAGCGAAACTGAACCTTCGGAACCCTGTCGGTTCTTGCTTCCTCGCCAAGACCCCCGACGCTGTCGACGTCACCGAATTTTCACCATGTCGAAACTGTAAGTATCATTCGTAATTTACCGAGTCAGTATCCCTAACTTAGCATTTAAATAGCACTACTTTTAAGACTTAATTCTAGTTCATAGCTTTTATCTTTACTTCCACGTCGTAGATTATCTGTTCTGTAGTACCGATTCTACTGGTATTATTGGCTATATATTAGTGGTAAGTCCATAATGACGGAGACCGTCTATCCGCCAGAAAGTACCGTGTAAACATTACGGTGTTCCGGATTGAAGGAAGTTGTAGCTAGTGAAATTACTGGAGTAACGGGACTTAACATCTTATATATCAAGACGAGTGCAGTATGGTGCAGTGTATACCATCCTAACTAGCGCCACGTTGTTATGTTCAGGCGTATCATTTACCACCAGGTGAACGCACTGCTTGACTTGTCGCTTCGCCGAATAAAAAAAATTCGGAACAATTTTTAGATATATTAATATACATATAATATTATATAGCGCTGTCAAAGAAAATCATTGTAAGTGTTACACTGCACGCGTGAACCTAATTTCGTGCTTCCGTCCGCCATTACCGGCGGAAGTGAATGAGGAGTTTTCGCGCGCTTCTACAGCCGCTATTAACGTCCGCCATGATGATTTTGACGTTTTGTTTGTTACGGAAGTGTATTAAAGTTAACAATATAGTTAATAGTAAAACGAAGCATAAGTAGGGTACGCGTTGCTTATTTAACATTATTAGTTGCGGTCTCGTTTTAACGAATATTTATGAAGCTATATATAAATATCTAAATTAAATAGCATAGATACAAATAATGCGTTCTTTCTTATTCAATAATAATTTCTATTAAGAAAGCATCATTTATTATATTTATTATCTATATACATCTTACATGGATCTATATTTATATTATTATTAATATTTTATTCTGTTAAATATTTTTATATATATATATTTTTTGTATCTTAATAACCTCTAAAGGTTGACTGGTAGAGAATGCCTGTAACATTATGTCCGCCATTTTGTTTAACTCTGTATTGCATACACGTTCTTGTAAACTGATAAATAAATGAATTTCTTTATTATCTATATAAAATATATAAATACAGTTTTATTAAAAAATAACATTTCATTAATAATATTGATTTTGATGGTAATTATTTTAGATGGCTCGCTTGTTTGTGTTATTGCTTCTTATAGCGATATTGTGTACTATGTAAAATATATATTTATATAATCTGTTTAGTGTACCGTATTCTGGACGAGGGTGAGTATAAAGTGGTCAATTACTGAAGAGATAGTTCACATGTACAGCATAGCTATTTACACTAGTCGCCGCAGACTACATACGGCTCGACATAGTAACTAGATTAATTATAGAACCACAATTCACTTAGCTCCTAAAATTTATAGTAGTTTTACACTAAGCACATATATATATATATATATATATATATATATATATATATATATATATATATATATATCCAATTAGTAATACTGATTACGTTAATTTTAAGTTTTTCTATTCTGTCTTTGTAAATGGAATTTTCTAGAAAAATATCTTGTACATAAAACGCTTTCGGTTAGATTGATTTATAAGTAAAAAGATTGAACTCCAACTGGAATAGAATATAAAATAAACCTTCATCTTCATATTTGATTTTAAGGACAACGTAGAGGATCAATTTGGAACTTGCATTTACTAGTAACATCGTTGAAGATAACCCTTATTTCATCCTTCAACCGGCAGTGTTTTTGAAAAGATGCTAAAACTTATTGAACTACCGACAAAAGGATATATTTATTTCACAAATTATATATTCAAGGGTTCAGTAAACATTGTAATTAACGCTTCATTATTATAGTTAGTTGTATAACTGATTAATATAATTTTCGATACTATATATTTGGAATAAGAAAAATTACATCGAACGATAATCTTCGTACAACGTACAATTCCAGCAGTTGAGGTTAAAAGTGCATAATATGAAGATGGTCAAAATGGTGGCATGTAGGTGTAGTGACGGGTCATTAACTACAGGCTTCAATATCGATATACTGGACACTCCAAAAACGTAACAATAACTTATTGTCCAACGTAAGCACCGTAGATATATATATATATTGGTTTGAAATGACGTCCATTGTGAGCCGGTGACACACCGACACCGCGTCATACAGTTCACCGCACTTTTCATACATGTAATAATAAATACTTTATCCTTATATATCGCTGAATTAATTTGTTATATACTTAAACATGTTTATAATATATATATATATAATGGCAATAAAAACACAAACATACACGTAACTACAATGATAAATATTTTCTAGTACATTTTTTATCGATAGTTTCGACTGAAGACTATAAGATGACACATTTTTTTCTTTTAAATACCGTGTAAAAGCGAAGTCGTGTAATCGGAGGGACGAGCTTATTAGCCTTTTTGCTATTTTTTTTTTATAATTATTTGTAATATTTAATTTTTTCCAGCGAGCAACGATCAACGAAAAACTGGCATGTGCCAGGCGGGGTTCTCGGCAGCTTTATCTAAGGTATGTGCGAATTTTAATTACCATAATTACGGAACTTAAAATTACCATATTTACCTGGTGTTATTAAGCCAAAGAATTAAACCACCAGAGTCATTTTTACTGGTGGTAGGTCTCTGATGCCGGAGATCGTCTGGTTAGGTATCACCGCGGCGACAATGGCAGCCGACGAACGTCACTGTGCAAACATTACTGTTTTCCGGCTTGAAGGACGTTGTAGCTAGTGTATTTACTGGGGTAACGTGACTCAACATCGTATCTCTCAGGCGACTAACGCAATTTGATGTATTATATATCATCCCAACCGGTCAACTCATCAACAAATCACTATCATATCTGGCGGGAGATATTTCATACACGTCAATAAGATGACTTCGTTAAGTTAATCATTAAAAGGTTTAAATTGTTCTTTTAGGTATTGTCAAGTTGTTTACGTTATTTATCTATTACTAGTTAGTAATGCAAGCTATTTTTAAGCACAATGAACTGTCCTTTTAAAGCTTAATATATCTTATACTTAAGAAGAAGAGTTCGCTTCAATGATCAGTATCTTATGGCTTTACCGTATTTAGTTCAAAATTTAACTACGCAACTTACTACTACTAAACAGATCTTATAACAGAGAAGTGATAACTTTGTAAGTCGAGAGGTACAGGTTCGATTCCCACTAAGCTTATATTTCCGGTAAAGAAAATATTTCAAAAGTGAAAAGTTTTAAGAACTTTAACTAAACATTTCTATCCGTTAATCCTAACTTAGCGTTGTGGATAAACGACCTAGATCCCTTTAACATCGAATCCCAACAGTGGGAATGTTAAGTAAGCTATTAATTTATTTATTATTATTTTATATTGACAAATGAAATGTTATATTTGTAAAACTTAACGTACCTCAAATCTGTCTGTTGTCTTGAAACGAGTTCAAATGTCTATAGATGAAGACTTGAGATGTTGTTGCAGATAGAAGCTGAGATTTGATCTCCGTATCGCTCGGGGCTATGCTTTCTGCCGTTCCGATTTATGATGCTGATACAGATATAGAAATTTGGAACTGTATAATTAAAAATAACTGTTAATCCTAATTCTGATAACGATAACAGATGGTTTCCTAACAAATTCAATAGTGATTTCTTTTTTATAAATTTTATAAGGATACGGAATTTTAATAATCTAAAGCTATTGCTAAAGGATAAAAGGAGCTATATATATAGCTTTCTGTATTTTGATGTTCGTCTGGAAGGTAGGTATACTGCATCAAAAGACATACCAATGACGTGAATAAAAGACCCCATTAGCCTGACGGTCACGCACATTTCGGATTCGACATCGTTTTCGTGAAATAAATCTCGAACGACTTTGGGACCTTATGGACCTGGTGGACCTTATTATATTAATCTTACGGGGCCTTAATTCAATTTTAATTCTCGGAAGCACCGTTACGGGTCCGCCGGGTGCGCTCGCCAGTTGAGGGAATTGCTGCGTTTAAATAATGATGGACGTGTAATCATTGATCTTTTATTGCTTTAAAAATATCACTCGCGAGTTAATTATGAAAGGGCATTAATTATTAGTAATAAAATAACAATTTTTTTTTATATTGCAAATGCTAATTGAACAACTACTCTATAGGTGTGTATTGTTAACAAATCAATTGTTGATATTATCAATGGTACATTAGTGGTGAATACCATTCGAGATTGGTTCATCATCAGCTAATAGACGTCCACTGCTGGATATAGACCTCCCCTAAAGTCGCCTATCGATCGGTCTCGCGCTGCCTGCATCGCCGAGCATCAGGGGCCATCGTTTGTAGGGGTTCATGTGGGGAGATTTGGGCTATTTCCAACCACGCAGGCCCAAAGCGGGTTGGTGGGAGTCAGAGCCTCGTTTGTTGATTAGCAGGGTGCACTACGAGCTGGTGAGGTTGGCTTGGGACCAACTTTATGTACCAGTTAGAATTGAATGTAGAGTGTGCGTACGGTGTCGTATTGCGTGAACGTTGCGTTCGTTTCATCGCTTCTAAGAACGAATAAGAAAAAGAAGGAAGCGGAAAGCGCGTAATCCAAATAAAGTAATCCCATAAAACAACGATAAGACAATCGACAATATTGAGTACTATTTTCGGAATAGAAGCTCGCCGTCGGCCCGGGCTTATTTTTTGCGATGTGCACAATAAAAGCTTTCAATAATTCATAAGGCGCGGCGCGGGCGCAGTCGGCTCACGTGCCCGCCGCGCGCCCGCTACTTCTGCACGCCCAACGTCGTACTGTTCCCACGATCGCGAAATCACGATGTTTTACGTGAACACTGGCATTTTTTGTGCACAACGTATGTGTCACGCGAATCACATTACTGCAGATTTGTTAGATTATAAATCTATACCAAAGAATACCGGTGCCTAAGAAATAAAAAAAAAACATCAGAACACTTCTATCGCTTCTCTCGTTTCTCTTTCTTCTTCGTTCGCTTGGTTTTTTTTAATTTCATTAAGCGATGCGTCGAGCGGGACGTACACCTGATGGAAAGTGATACGCCCGCCTATAACAACGCGGTGCTAGCTAGAATGCTACACACTGCACCACACTGCGCTCATCGTCACACATAATATGTTGAGTCTCGTTACCCTAGTTATTACCCTAGCTACAGCGCCCTTCAAATCGGAACACAGTAATGTCTGATACTACTGCTTGGCGGCTGGACTAAAGCATAGCGAAAGAACACTGTAGGACACAGCTCAATCAGTCTAGATCGATCTGCAAATAGTATTAAAGTGTTGTAAGTACAATCGTAATGAACTAAGACGTCAGGACATGACTCCACAGTCCTTTCGTAACCACCGCTTTAAGCACTGAAAACATCGGGGTAGTAAATAAATAAATATATAATATGAAATCGATAAAATTCATACTAAATAAATGTTTTATTAAAAAGCATCTCTCTCACTAAAACTATCACATAGGTAATAAAATAGTACATATAAATATTATATGTAAATAGCTACAAATGAATCCGTGTACAATATGGCTCGGATGTTATTCACACATTTGTTATAAGATTAATAATAATTTAAATTCAAATCACGGCCGCCTCTCCTTCAGGTCTGTGAGACATCATTATCAGATCTGGCAACACCGGGGTGTCGTTATTAACCCACAGCGTCGCGACATTGCCACATTAAACTATTAAAAAAATGGAGCGTGGTGTTTAGTCTTCTAGAGACAGATTATAAAAACAGATAAATGTCGTTTTCATATGTTTTAATTTGAACGAACGTTTTTAATGGATTTTTACCGCGCTTTTTAAGTTTCTTCTTTTTTTTATTTTGTGTCTAATATTCTCAATGGCATATTTTTTTTGAGCCAATAAAAGACAAACGAAATGAGGTTTTCCGCTGCGAAAGATCATTTAGGTAACCGTAGCACCTAATTGTATCGCCAAACAGGACTACAAGCATTATTGTATGCTGGTTTGAAGGGTGTTATAGCTAGTGAAATTACTGACGGATTTAACATGTTATAGATCAAGGCAAAGAGCACAAGGTAGAGAGAGTACATCATCCTAATAAACATCATTGTTATGAGAGGGTATACATTTCCTACCAGTTAAAAGTTCAGCTGGTCGCGTCGTTTCTTTAAAAAAGATATGCGCAGGATTTATCCCTAAAGAAAATTAATCCACGCTTCAGTACAGTAAAATCTGCAAAATGATATTATCTTTTAGAATAATGGTGAGCACAAATGATAAATCATCACACGGCTCGCCGGCAGTAAGCTGTACGTGCGTTCATTCCTAATCAGATAAGAATAAGTTTATCGTAACGCGATACGTACGAAAGCTTCGCCAAAAAAAGCTCCTCATTATTCATAGCACACTGTTTTGATTTAAATTTGCTCCGACACGTTGCTGAACAGTTCTCACCACGGCTACTAAATATTAACGATTGGAATAAGGGTTTAAAGTATATGCAATGGGATCATTACCATTCATTGATATAGCTCCAGATGAAGTCTATTGAATTTCAATAAGCTTATTGTATAAAACCATTCCAATAAATAACGTTCGTCATGTTTATCTAAGCCGTGATAGCTTAGTTTGTAGAGTTCGAACCTGATTGAGTTAGCCTTTTGGTGTGGGAAACCATCGTCAGGAAACCAACATGTTTTAATACTGACCAATTGCCACTTGGCCATCAAGGTAGATATAGGGCCTTGACTGTTTCTTTGCGGGAACGTCGCAACTATCATATGTATAACAAGCAGTTCCTCCTTCGCTTTGCTGGCGATAATATAAAAATTAGACTTGAAATGTGTCTGAAATATTCCTTGAGAGCAACCGTTACTATAGCAACCGCATAAATAATACAAAAGAAAATGTTTATAAAAGTTAATTAGAAATAAAACGATGAAGGATCCATGAAATTTAAAAAATAAATAACTTATAACTATCCACAAATCATTCCGCGTTGAATGATCAGGTTTACATGTCGTTGCGTTCAATTGTTTTCACGAGATTGGCGAACAAATAAAACCTAATACATGTTCATAATTTTTTTTATAAATGATATATATATATATTTTGTCAAGTCCATGGATTCAGTGGTGGCTCCATACGTTCGGCTCCTTTGTGACATAAAAGGGTGTAGTTTACATAAAGTAAAAAGTAAAATTTTCAGTTTATTTTCAACCGCTGTACCTTTTCGCTATGCAAAATAAAATTCCTTGTCATCGCGACGTCTTAAACATTCTTTGCGGACTTACAAACATGGCTTCCGAACGCGGCGGCCATTTGCAGACAATGGCGTTGGCGGGAAAAGCGACGCGAGCGCCATTGCGAAATTGAAACAGAGACATTTAGGGATTTGTCCGAGTAATTGTTTTATTGTCGAAGGCTGCCTCCTTTTATTTACGGCGCTGGTTTTGAATTGCAATGTTTTTTTAATACTACTATTATTAAAAGCTGCACAGCAGGAGTCGATATGGAGATCTTTAAAGAAGGCGGTATCCTACTTGTCATAAGGATTAAAACAATTATGCAAATTTTAAAGTTTTTATTAAATGTAAAATCTTGAATGGGATAAGGGGTACAACAACTCACGGGAGCCAAGCCATCCTCACCTGCTCGTGGTGAACACTGCTAATCAACAAATGAGAATCAGGCTCTCGTACCGGGCCAGTGTAGTGGGAAATGATCCAAGTCCCCCCTTATGAACACACTACATACGACGGCGGTGCCCGGCGATGCGGGCAGCGCAGGACCGATTGATGAAGGGATCAATGAAGGAGGCCTATATCCAGCAGTGGACGTCTATCGGCTAGTGATAAAAGCTTGAATCAGGTTGTAACGATTATCTTTTCTACTGTACTAGTAGGATTTCTAATTAAATTTAAGTGTTTATTAAGATGAAAACATTACTCGCCTTTATTAACCGCTTACAACAACGAGTCTTATCAACTTTTAGTCGAGACGAGCTGATCTCCTGATGATATATGATAAACACATCTATAACAATTTCACAATAGTTCGATTGTTTACATGTTTGTCATGAGGTAACAAATGTTTCGTTACCAGTAATTACACTAGCTACAGCGACTTTTCATTTTACTGGTGCCGGATACAGTCTAGATATGTATCACCGCAGCGCCTGTTTCTATTGCCTAACAGTAGTTTGCAAATATTACTGTGTTCCGAATTGAAGGGTGTTGTAGCTTGTGTAATTACTGGGGTAACGAGACTCGAGATCTAAATCGAGGCGACGAGCACAATGTGGTGTAGCAGGGTAGGCGTGTTATTTCAACATCAAATAATCGTACTGCCAGTCTCGTGACTTCGTTGAATAAAAAAGAATACACACCACCGTTTGGCGGCGGAAGTAGACGGTGTGGTGGTGAACGGACCAAGACCGGTCGGCGGCAACAGAGAGCATCAGTAAAACGCAATACTGTGCCAACTATAGCTTTAATACTATTGTAATTTTCATCACATTCATATTCATCAGTCGAGGACAATGCATGAGAGCAGATGCGGGTACTTGGTCACTAGCTTCTAATATTCACGAGCCGTTTATTGAATATTCAACTATTCGCACGTCACGGCAGCTGGTGGTGATTATCGCTTACTATCGCCGCAGTTAAATATCCACATAGTATTGCTGAGCATGATTCACGCCGAGGACATTAACAGAAGGCAGGCTCATGATAAATCTGCATTGATCTTTCGACAGATTCTTTGTCACAAATAAAACGTTTAACTTATGACACCTGATGACTGCTGATGTTTCGCTGGTGGTAAGTCTCTGTTTCCGGAGACCGTCTAGGCAGGTACCACCGCAGCTGCTATTTCTACCGTCAAATAGTACGGTGCAAACATTACTGTGTAGTAGTAGTGTAATTATTAGGGTAATGAGACTCCGCATTTTATGTCTCAGGCGACGAGCGCTATTTGGTGCAGTGTGTAGAATCCTAACTAACGTCACATTGTTATGAGCGAGCGTATCACTTACCATCAAGTGAACATACCGCTTGTCTCGTCGGTTAATTTCCTCATCATTATCAGCTGATAGACGTCCACTGCTGGACATAGGCCTTCCCAAATATCTCCACATCGATCGGTCCTGCGTTGCCTGTATCGGCAGGCACTAAAGGCCATCGTTTGTAGGGGTTCATATGGTATGATTTGGGTCAATTCCCACCACGCTGACCCAATGCAGGTTGGTGGGAGCCAGAGCATCGTTTATTTATTAGCAGGGTGCACCGCGAGTAGATGAGGTTGGCTTGAGTCCCGTGAGTTATGGGTCCCGCACAAAAGCTTACGGGACCCAAGCCAACCTTACCTGCTCGTGGTGCACCTGCTAATTAACAAACGAGGCTCTGGTTCTCACCAACCCGTATTGGGCAAATGGCACAGCGTGGTGGGACATGGCCCAAGTCCCCCCGTATGAATCCCAACAAACAACCTCTCCTGTTGCCCGGCGATACGGACAGCACAGGACCGATCTTTGGGGGAAGCCTATGTCCGGGAGTGGAGGTCTATTGGCTGGTGATGATGAGGAGCGTGGAGAGAAGTAAACTTGAAGTAGATGTATATACATATCTTTTCTCTATCTACTCGTATTATATATATAAACCTCGCCGCCTGCAGCGGTCGCGCAATATTCGCCATATTTCCTTATTTTCATTCAAAACACCATTCGCAGAAATGATTTTGCACATAACTATGGTCGTAAAGGGGTTATGTCGCAATGAAAAGCGCCGCCGGACGCGACAAAGGGCCGGCCGGGTAAGATGGCGGCTGATATCCGTTAAATTACGTCACCGCCCGTTTTCAGTTACGCTCACTACGGCGATCATGAATAATACGATTTACGTTACTTTCACTGAAAAATTAATACTAAGCGACGAGACGAGCGTTCACTTGGTAATAAGTCATACGCAAGTTAGTGTTTTATACACTGCCTAAGATGTTGAGTCTCGTTACCCCAGTAATTTCAGTGGCTAAAGCGCCTTTTAAACCGGAACACAGTAATGTTTGTACACTACTGTTCGGCGTTAGAAATAGGCATTGAGAGAGGCCTACCGCCATACATTACTGTGTTCCGGTTGACGGATGTTGTAGCTAGTGTAATTACTGGAGTAATGAGACTCAATATTTTCCGTCTTAGGCGACGAGCGTAATGTGGTGCAGTATATCGTAACCAGGGCCACATTGTTGTAGGCATGCGAGGCAATTACCATAAGATGAACGTCTTGCCCATCTCATCGCCTTGTCGAATAAAAAAAAAATTTTTGATTATTTGCGGTCGAGTTGAAAAAATTTTATCAACGTGTGTCCGGACTCGAACCAGGTACATTCGTGGTAACAAGCAGCTTAACTACTAAGTCACAAACGGACGTTCTTATATGATTTCTTTTCGAAGCAATTGGGTTCATATCAACGATCACGAGTTAAGATGGTATACAGCACCAGTCCCGTCCTCTGAGACTTAAGATGTTAATCCTAGTTACCTCAGTAATTTCATTAGCTACAGCTCCCTTCAAACCGGAACATAATAATGTTGGCACAGGACTGTTTAGCGACAGAAATCGGAGCTGCGGTGGTGCTTAAACAGTCTCCGATAACAAAGACCTAATAAGAAGGAATAATTCTAAATATGTTAGGAAATCGAAGTGATTTTTTTTTAATCATCATCATCATTAGGTGGCCTCTTCGAACTGAAGTTTGGCGATCAGATTGAGAAAACCAATTCGATCATTAGCTATTTTAAAACCAAACTAAATCATTGACGTATTGATGAAGATGACCATTGATAATGTTGCAATGATCATCAGCAATTTGCTTTTTGTCCGCTGTATAAGGTCCGCATCCGCTTTTATATTCATAGACGGCGAGAATCTCAGTTTACCATGAAACTATAGAAGTCAGATGTACCTTTTTTTTATCTTAATTTCATCTTTGAATGAAAATGCATGAGTACGTTTAATCTTCAGATAAATATGTTTATCGATTTCAAGATATTAAACTTTTCTATTGCAGATTATTACATAAGTATTTGTGTTTTGTATGTGAGAGATTAGTAAAATGTTCTTACTATATGTACGTACATACATCACCGTCATTATCGGCCTACAGATGTCCACTGCTGGACATAAGCTTCCCAGAAAGATTCCCTCGAAGATGTATAGATAGATGCGTGTATTAGTACTTTAACTTAATGTTAAACCATAATTTGGGAAAGTTAATAATCCTCTCATATGAATGCTTACTAGATCGATGTGAGAATCCTTGGGGGAGGCCTATGTCCAGCAGCGGACGTCTATCGGCTGATGATGATGATGAAGTTATTTGAGGAACAAGTTGCAAAACAAAATCGAATTGAAACATTTTAAATCAATAATACTAGCAACATTATAACGCCCACTGCTGGACTGGTTGTGTGTTTGCTACTTCCAGAGGTTTCTTGGAACCGGTACCAGATCGATAAAATGTCATAAACTTAGATTCTTCCTTCTGATCTTTTTAATCTTGCGAGAGTGGTCATAGTCATCATATTCTAGTAAATTGGGTAGCAGACAGTATTCTCCGTTCCTCTGACTAACTTACATTATAATGTATAATAAACTACCTTGTTACACTTCCCACTGCTGGGATCTTCGCTCACATTGAGAAAGCTAAAGTCATTTATCTTCTACGATAACATACTGTAGATCGGCGGATGTCAAATATCCACGAAAGCTTTTGTTCTTTGATCATCTCGGTTTCGCAATGTATTTACCAGAAGCTCAGGCTTAACCGGAATCGAATCTGCGTCCTTTAGAGACTTGCAGCGCTTCTGATAAACTGATCTATCACAGCTTCAACGTTAAATTATTAAAAATAATTTCTACGTGTGGTAAGTCTGTTTTTGCTGTATATCCGCAGTTCTACCGCTGTCGAACAGTAGTATGCCAATATCAATGTGTTCCGGTTTGAAGGGTGTAGCTGGTGACATTACTAGGGCTACGAATCTTAATATGTCTCAAGGCGACGAGTGCATTGTGGTGCTGTCTATATCATCCTGTTATCATTTTGTTATGAGCAGATCTATTACTTACCATAGTGTGAACTGTAATACGTAATCGTTTGTTAATATAATCCTTTCTTAAATCTATAGTCACTAAATTAAGAACTGAAGTTTTTTTTTTATATATAAAGCTCGTTAAAATAAGTACGTAACTTAACGATGTTAACAAACATTTCCCAATCTAACGCGATACGTTAAAGCTCGACAAGTGGCCGTTGTTTTTGTGGCCGCCGCCCCATCCGGGAGTTATCTCGCGTGTTCACACGAGCGACGATTTGTTGAGACGTCTGCTCTGTGTCTGCAGTTAACTGAAAACAATACATAAGATGCAAGCAGTTTAACCGACTAAAAGATGAGAAGTTCACGCTTCAGATATAGTGAATCACCATCAGCCGATAGACATGCACTGCTGGACATACGCTTTCCCCAAAGATCTCCACATCGATCGGCCCTGCGTTGCTTCGCCGGGCACCGCCGTCGTTTGTAGGGTGTTCATAAGGGGGGACTTGGGCCATTTCCCACCACACTGGCCTTATACGGGTTGGTGAGAGCCAGATCCTTGTCTGTTGATTAGCGGTATACACCACGAGCAGGTGAGGTGGGCTTAAGTCCCGCGAGTTGTTGTGTGGGTACCCTTACACCCCTATATAATGAATCATGCTATAACTTATTACGAAGGATACTCTGAAACTAATCCCATTAAAGTAGTACAAATATAATTAAGGATTTTTTGAAATTTTCTGTTAGAAACGTATCCTTAAAAAATTGAAAATTAAAAATCGTTATACAATAATTACTTAATAAACTTAATCGTCAAGATATCTCTATATTCTTCAAAGATTTAATCCAAACTTCAGATCATTGTCCATCGTTTCTTTGGAATCAACTCAAAATTATTTTCACCAAAAAACCAGTGTTAAGGCAAAAAAACGCTTTTCTTTTTGTTAAAATATATATATATATAATAAGTATCCCCGCTTCCGGTTATGCCTTATGCCGCATCTTTATTCCAATGTCATACGACAGCCTCCCCGCTAAAAATAATAAACAGCACAACGAACGGGATTTGTTAGTCATCGAAACGGATGATAACTAAGTAACAATGTTCTGGACTAAGTTTGTTAACACATGGAGATGATTCACAGGAATATTTGGAACACGAGATTTGAACCTACTACCTTTGATGGATAAATTTTATTTCTATTTTATGCAGAGTATGGTTGTACAAGTATTCCTTTGTGATGCATGAACAGGACGTTGTACTAAAGCATTGATGAAGTTCCTTCTGCGTTTAATTACCTCGCTGGTGCCCGCGGTCAGCTCTGTCTTAGAAGACCTACTCTGCTCTTCTTTAAGGCAATACCCCGTCGGTCCTACTATGGCACACCCTACCAGTGGTTCATAATACTGGCAATTTCTTCAAAGCACGCTATTTTTATCGTACCCTGCTCTCATAGCACACATACAACGAGGTCATTAAAGTCGCCTGTAGTGGCCACCTATGATCAGCTTCACTCAAGTTCCTCGTTACTTCGTCGATGATGGTCAGTCTACAACCAGGTTTTCATACCTTGCTATGAACTAATCTATCAATACTTCATTTAATATTAATTAATTATCCAAAATAAATGAATCCTTTTAAGACAATTTACATTATTAAAAATATAAATTTAAAAAAGTTAACATGTCCAGTTGTGGGATCGTTAACAATTTGTAAAGTATTGATAACCCCCACCCTCACCCACTTACCGCTTTCTCTTATCAACCCGCTGACTGCAATTGGGGCCCGTCGCCCCACATCACCGTAAGTGCCACCATAAAATCGTAACTGCCTCTCCGCTCGCCTTCAATCGTAAAACTCTTTATCTTGTGTCTTTTGACAGCTGTAGTGTACTATTTAGATATACAAAAGAATCACTGCGCATGCTATATATTAAAGCTTTCTTTTATATATAGAATATATTCTGTTCCGTGGGTATCCGTTTAAAATATCCGTACCGTAACAAAAGTGACTATCAAGAAATTACTCCAGAAAAACGGGACCAGCTTATCACGTTTACCAACAAGAACAGCTACAACCAGCAACAAGTAGTAATCACCGTCAAATTGGGAAAGTCTGTGTTTAGCAATATACTTCAATATGGTAAAGCAACAATGGTATACCACCAATTGATTAGAATAGGAAGAGGAACCGAGGATATGGCTGTTTATAACAATGAGCGAGAAAATATGTTTAAAAAATTCAACGATTTCGTTGCCCTAAGACATAAGATCTCATCTTAAGACATAAGTCTCGCTACTATAGAAATTTTATAAGCTACATCGCCTTTCAAACCGGAACTCAATGATATTAACACTTAGTAAGCGGCAGTAACAGACGGCGTATTTGTAGAGTGGGAGTAGTTATTTAAGTATTTATCTAGTTTAAATATAAAATAATGCTAGTAAATCATTTAATAATTTCAGGATGGCGAGAGATTATTTTTGGGTGCGCCCGGCAGCTTTTACTGGCAAGGTGAGGATAAACAGAACGTATATAAAATACTTTAAAAGAAACAAACCAAGTCCAAACTCCGGTTGCCTAAACTTCGCCTGGCTTGATTATTCATTGCCTGTAATTGCTTAGTCACTTCTCTTGACTTTGTTTCTTTTAAAGTTCAATTGTTTTACGATGAAAAAGATTGAAGTAATTTAATGATTTCAAATTTCTATGATTATCACGTATTTTTAAGTATAACTTTCGTGTCTATGAAGCTTTGACAATTGTTTACGTTAAGCTCTCAATACTACATCGTTCGACGCGACTCCCGTCATCCGCAGTTACTATACAAATGAATTAGACACAAAAGTTATACTTGAAAGAAAAAGTATTTAAGTATGTGTAAGTGAATGTGTAAAATTGAATTTGTAATACCAATCCACAGGGCAACCAATATCAATTCACACTAGCGCAAGGTTCCACTACTATATGCCGTCGGAAGGTAAACAAAGTCCTAGATGACTCGATCACGTAACCTATTTAACTTGAATAACATAGAGCGAGGCTTCCGTTCGCCTAATCCCATGAAATTAGAAACATTCGCAGATTTGTCAGCTGTAATTTCGAGTGTTACGAGTGATAATAGACTCTTAGTTTGGTTTGGAATTAACATAAGATCATAAAATCAATAACATTGACCCCTTGAAACAAAATACAAAAATATTCTTGAGTTAATAGTTGTCTTGAATAAAAGTAAAATCAACACTGTTTTATAATTACAATTAAAACCCACAAAAATCTCTGTTTGACTAAAACAAATCGATGAAAGTTGTGTGAAAATAAATTTTATAATACATTAAATTTACTTTGGGATGCTTACAACGATTTTTAATAATTAGAGAACACATAATCAAAAACTATAGTTTTTAAATCCATAATAACTCGAAATTTAAGAGAATCTGTACATAGACACTCATCCGAACTCATCCATCATTGGCGTGACGCGCCTAAATATCGCTTACAACTAACGTGAAAGTACGCCGATGTCATTACCTATCGCCCACCCATTCGCCCCATTCGCCCCATGTGCCCCGTATGCCTCATACAACAAGTAGATGGATGTCATGCGGTATAGATGCACGTACTCTCATCATAATTCAGCCCTGCCCATGTCATGATTGTGCTAACTCAATGTCTAAATGTATAAAAAATTGAGACCAAGATTCTCCGACTACTCCGTATGGTTTACAAAACCAAAAACTACGCTTACAAAAGGCTTTAACGGTGAATAATATCCAGTGCTGCTGAAGGAATAAATCCGTTTATTTATACTTCAGCCCGATTTGTTTCTGAGGGGTGGTACAAAATCCAAAATAGAAAGCTTTCGGTGTTCATTAACTGCTAACGAACTTTTGAAATGATCGCGAGCGCTTTGAACTACGTTTGGTTTCATCTAACGATTAATTATAATTAATGTTACTATTTTTGGTTGTGTTCCTCCTTTCGGCATCAGCTCGATAAGTAGCAGGAGGATATTCTTTTAATCGACAGTATAACGAATTGTCTGTGATGTCTTACAATTCAACGAGATCTTGTCTATCTTAAATTTAAGGTCTCTCAAAAACTTTAATCCACATCTACAGTCCACACATGATGGTTATTTCGGTTATTTATCGCTTAATTTAAACGGGATCCATGCTTTGAACTAATTCGTTGATAAACAATTTAATTATATTGCTTAAAATTCGTAACAAAGGAATTGGTTTAAATAACATATAAGACGCTTGAACCGCCGTTTGAACTTAAACCCCGGGGAGGGTTAGTAATATTTATAGAATTATAAGAGATTGTAAATCTATAATACATTTTATATTTGGTTTCGTTTGGTGATTTATCTTAATACATAATAACGGTTTGTTCATAAATATGAACTTTGTAAAAAGTGTACATAAGTAGAAACGGGTATTTATCAATAATCATAATTTACATTTTTGGGTATTATAAAAATGATAATAATATAAATAAATATAGCAGCAGAACTTGTTTCAGAAAATCAATAAATGTGCTTTTCTACAGATTTAAAAGTAAACAGAAATTTAAAAACGATATAATTAAAAAAAAATAATGACGTAGCAAAAGAATCCCAGAGCGTATTCCATGGCATCTTCTGTTCAGGTCAACTCAAAATTCATATGACGAATGGAAAGAGGAGTCTCATCTCTACTCCCGAAGCTAGTTCGAAATATGACGACTCCTACATGGGCTATTCGGTGGCCGTTGGAGATTTCGCTGCCCAGGGTGAACAGAGCGTTGCTGTGGGTGTACCGAGGGGAGCAGACCTAAAAGGATTGGTTAGTAATTTAATCCTGATATCAATTGGCTATTTATATGTTGATAATGTATGTTGTATTTATTTATTTACACAATTTTTTGTGACACAGAAATCTTTAAACCTGCAAATTGTTTCAGCACTACATCTTACTTATACCTTCGAAATTTAAAAGACACTAATGTTTGAATGGTCTGGGCGTTTTCTGACGAGAGTGACCTTTAACCAGTTTTCAGAGTGCATATAAGCCATTTCAAATTGGTCAACTTCAAAATCTGTTTATTTAGGTTGTCCTCTACACTTGGGACTTGATGAACATCAAGAACATCAGCGGTTCACAAATCGGCGCGTACTTCGGCTACAGCCTCGCCTCCGGTGATATCGACGGGGACGGCACCGATGATGTCATCGTCGGCGCTCCCATGTTCACTAAGCCAAAGAGCAATGGATACGAACACGGAAGAATCTATGTCATCTATCAAGGAAAGGATAGGGTAAGCAGAATAATAATGTGTGCAGTTTTTATATTACTTTCACTTTTTCAGCTTTATCATCAACCAATAGATGTCTACTGCTGGATAAATGTTTCACAGCAATCTTTCATATGCTGGCTACATTCACTTAGGTTTGGCAGATATTTTAATGACAGTGCAAATTATAGGACAGAATTTAAGGCTAATCTTACAAAAAAAGAAGATAATATTCATACTGTAGTATTGTCAGGATTTAACTAGGATGATTTTTAAGGTTGTATTTAGATTAAATTTAAATCGAGAAAGATTAAATTATTTAAAAATTTCTTTCAGTCATTCTCAAAGAACCACGCGCGCACTGGAGAAGTTTCCAGGGGCAGATTTGGATTAGCCGTCACATCATTGGGAGACATCAACTACGATGGCTTCGGAGGTATGTTTCTATTAGAATAAAGAGGACCGTGATAAAATTTAAAAACAACCTACACATACAACACCAGATACAGAATAAATTTTTTTGGAAATCTTCCTTATATTTACCTTGAATAACGAGTTTAAAAAGATCATATTTACGATAAGGTATTGATGTCCAAGGTACTCCCGTCTCCACTTCCCATTGGTCTTGAAAATCTTATTCCAAAGGGGGCGCCGCACCGACGGCCCTTATCGGTCGCGGCGCCAGGTTCCTCTGCCTAAGTAGGCAAGCGGCGGTCGTGCGCTCGGCTCCGCCCGTTGGCGACGAGCTGTCTACGCACTGCGACCGCCTCATTCCATTATAGATCTATAGACATCAATTTACCTTCAATTACAAATACATGATCAATATTATCGATCCTTTACATTAAAAAAATTAGGGCATCATTATTAATGAATTTTCATTTTTAATACAATAAAAATTTAAATGATTTTTATGATATTCTAGATATCGCTGTGGGTGCACCTTACGGCGGTGATAACGGAAATGGAGTTGTTTACATATATCACGGAGGTGAAAATGGTATAGCAGAGAAATACTCTCAAGCCATAACTGCTGAGGAGATTAGCCCTTCGCTCAGCACGTTCGGATTCTCTCTGTCCGGTGGAGTCGACTTAGACGACAATCATTACACGGACTTAGCTGTAGGCGCATATAAATCTGACAGCGTTGTCTTTCTAAAGTAAGTCTGCGAAATCCATTAAAGTAAAATTCAAAGTATTTTCCACAAATTTAATGTTACTACATTTGGTTGTAATTTTTATGCAAAAGTCCAAAATCTAGCATAATATTTTATGTACATTATCATCAGATGCCTTCTTAAAACTGAAGCTTGGTGTTCTGATTATGCTATATAACCATATGTTAAAGCCATATATTCTTTCTTAATACAAGTTAAATTCTTACTACTGTTAAGTAATATAAAACATTCTCGTTTATACTTTTTTAAGAAAATACTTTTGTATCATTCATTTCTATCAACGTCTTTGTCCACGCTCAGGTCGCGACCCGTGGTGAAAGTGATGGCGGCGGTGAAATTCATGGAGGCTTCGAAGCTGATCTCGATGTCGGACAAGAACTGCCGCCTGGGCAACGGCAGCGAGGTCGCCTGCGCGCACCTTATGTACTGCCTCTCGTATGACGGCATCAACGTCGACCAGCAGATCAGTGAGTATCCCTGATAATAGATGATAATCATCATGTTAGTCATCATTTTCAAGACAATTATTTTATAAATAATCAGTTACTTAGCCAAGACTGTTATTATTGTCCTTTAATGACTTGTGTATAGCTAAAGGATAGTTTATGATAAATGTCGAAAAGGAGTTATTAACCTCTTAAGTTTAATTTGTAACACTATACTTTTCTCTTAAAAAATTATAATAATTTTCATTACTATACTTTAGATCTATGATACTATACTATAGCAATATTCATGTGCATATAGTTCCTATACGGTACTTAGCATACACATATTATGTGCTGTATAGGCGAGACAGCTCAATTAGTCAAGTATACGTGCTGTACGTTTCAAAGAATCGTGGGTTCGATCCCCTCGGAGTTCAAGCTTTCGGTGAAGAAAATCATCGTGAAGAAATCGATATGATTCGAGAACAATAGTGTCCGTGGAAATGTGGTGTCCACCAAACAGCACTAAATTACCGAGTCGTGACACTCCCCGTGTGTGATGTTTCCGAGTCCCATCTGTGGGAATATGTAAAGGTTTATTTATTTATTAATTATTTATATATGCGTAATATGTAATTTGTATTTCTATTCCAAGCGGAAGGATATATCTGCTACTTCGGTGAGTGGTGTATTTAGCGAACGCCCCTCGTACCTATCTCCATAGTTATTTTTGCCGTTTAAGCAGTAATTTCATTATTAATAAGTTTTTATAAACAACTCATGTACCGCAATAAACATTGTTATTGTTTTTTGTCGTAATCCCAGAAGATTATCATTAATAGTTTCTTATTAACAATGATTCAAGTGAAAAAAGATATTACAATGAATTGTACATTTTGGAAAAGATATAATGAAATTATGTTTTGTAAATAGCATTAGATGTTAGCATTGCACCCATTGCCACCAACCGCCATAGGATCGATCGATGTTTGAATCTTTGTGGAGGACCCACGTCCAGCAGTGGACGTTTATCGACCGATGATGATTGCACCCACTACCTGTTTGAAATCTAAATGTGTTAGAGAATCTCCTACAGACCGGAGCTTTTATAGTTTCATGTTTATAAATATGTCATCATACTCATATATATATCATACTATATATATATATATATATATATATATATAGTATGGCATACTTTAGATGTCTTAAAGTATAATAAAAAGAATGTTCTTATATTTTGAAGTCGTATCTCTAACTATAAATAATAAAATCTCAATTAGATTAAGACTCAATATAGTCTGTATTTAAGATCAGTGACATTTCGCATTTATGGTTTTCCAAATAGATTCATTATATCTAATTTATACAATACCGTATAGATTTCGAGGTTACCATCGAGCTGGACTCGCGACAGAAGACCAGCAAAAGAATGTTCGTATTCGACACCCGACAGAGTATCTACACCGCACACATTTTGCTCATGAAGGGTCAGGAAGAATGTCGCGAAATGGTGGTCTATCTAGACGTACGTATCAGCATAACTACTATTGTAGATTTCGTCATTAATTTAAATAATCAGGGTAATGGCCAATGATCTAGGTTCTTAGCTGGATGGAAGGTTTTTAGATAATTTAATCATCAAATTAGTTAGAAGATTAATTTTCTAGGTAAAGTAAACAATCTAAAATCTTAACTAGATCTTTTTAGCAATAAAAAATTATCTTTATTTCTGAAGATACTATAAAAGTAGACGACATGGTGTTATTAAAGACTAATGTAGTATACGAACTGGTTCCAACACTCTTACAATGTAATCAACCATTACAAATGCATATCAAACCATCATCGCAGGAAGAGATACGCGACAAGCTGAGCCCTATCGAGGTGAAGATGAGCTACGAGCTGGTGACGCAGTCGTCGGGTGAGGTAGTCCCGCCGGTATTAGACCGCACCAAGAGCATCGTGCAAACCGACTCCCTCAACATACAGAAAAACTGCGGTCCCGATAACGTTTGCATACCTGACCTCAGCATGGCAGTCACCACGTGAGTTTCTTTTCTCAAAGCTTTTGGTATTTTGTTGTTTTCTATTTGCGCAGAACTCTCTTTAAAGTAGGTGTCACATTACAGACCAACAACGAACTTCGTGCTAGGCACGGGCGAAAATCTGAACATCGACGTAAAGATCTACAACTACGCTGAGGATGCGTACGAGGCTGCATACTACTTGCAGTTGCCCGCCGGAGTCAACTACACGAAGATGGAGCGCTTGGACCGCGAGAACGCGGATACGGCGCCCGTCTATTGCACCCTGAAAGACAAGGCCGCCGGCAGAAGCGTGCTTAAGTGCGACCTGGGCAACCCCATGGCCAGTGACCAAAAGGTAAGTAGGCAACAGCTTTGTGTAATTTTTAATTATTTATCTCTTCCAGACTGCGAAGAAGCTTCCATGTTTTTATAATAATAGGTAATCAGTAGCCAGAGTCTACTGCTTTTAGTATATTTAGTTTGTAATCAAAATATTTATTTGCATTCTTAACTGTTTGTGCTCGCAGGTCAACTTCCGCGTGGTTCTCGAAGTGGACTCTCAGGTCACTGATCTCGTATTCGACATGGAGGTAAACTCAACCAATCCGGAACCGCAGGAGACCAGCAAAGACAACAAGGCGCATCTAGCCATCGGTGTTGTAATCAAAGCCGAACTCTCTATCATAGGGTGAGTTACTTAAAATTACTGTTCTAAAGTTAAAAAAGTACTTACTAATTATTAAATCCTGTTATAATCAGGACTGCCGATCCGCCGGAACTCCACTATAACGCGTCGCTGTACGAGGCACAGAACTTGAAGAACGACTCCGGGCTCGGGCCGCAGATTATTTACAAGTACAATATCAAAAACGAAGGTCCCTTCCCCGTGGATGAAGCGGAGATCTACATCATGTGGCCGTACCAAACACTCACAGGTAACATCACCTTCACCTTTTTAACAATCAACGGAGAGTGGTGTTACAAGTCATTCTCATCTGTGTCTACTTGTTGTTTCCCAAATAAATTTGAATGCTGGACTAACTTTACCTGTAACAATGTGATGTCAGTTAAGGATCTTCAAATAACGTAACATTACACTCCTCGTCTTGTGACATCGGATAACAAACCGAAATACAATAATTTTGACACATTGTAATATAAAAATTATTCGTGTCCCTTCCAGGCGAAAATCTGATGTACATGCTGGTGCAGCCGCAGTGGCTCGGCGATATGGTATGCGATGTGGCGCGGCAGATTAACCCGGAGAACCTCTTCATCGCGAACCCTTACACCTTCATGCTCTCCAAAGAGAAGGAAGGTAAACAATTTATTGCAGGTCTTTTGTGCTTTCTTGATAACTTTAACATCGCCAGTTAAAACTCGTCTGTGGTTTGTTTCTTTTTTAAAAATACTTGTATTTCGTGCATACCTGCATATTTAAGTGTGCTAGATTTTATCTATACTATACAATTTGGCTACATCGACATTTATTACTTTTATATTTAAAGTTAAAAGGGAAACACAATATAATAATTAGTATCAGAAAAGTATAACAGGAATTTATGGAAAACATAGATTTCGTAAAATTATATTGACAAGGTTAAAAACTTTGCTTGAGAACGAATAAAACTGTGCCTACACAAAGCTTTTTACCTATGTGGTTGTTGTAAGAAGTAAATTTTTTTAGTATTATTCATAAAAAAAACTACTTTCAGCAATGTTAAGCAGCGGCATGTACGCAGCCGCTCAGCTGTCCGGAGGAAGTGGATATTACGGACAACGTAAGTATAATTTCTACATGCTTAAACTTTTTTTTAGATCCCAATAAGACATATTTTTGCAGCGTAAATCTGGCTACGGTGAAAGGGTTACAAAATAAATTAACTAGCTTCATTATTTTTCACAGAGTATTGGGAGCAGCAAACTTTTACCAACGGCAATGGCAACACACAAACTGGTCAAGTCTCCAGTGGTACGTCAGGAGGGGCTCTAAACTCTGGTGGTCAATTCGTAAATGGTGGAGTTTTATCTGGACATTCTCAAGGTGGACAAGTTTATACTCATTATGGTAATGGCGGGCAAATGATTAGCGGTGGTCAAGTTCACACTCAATATAGTGGTGGACAAGCATCCGGCGGCCAATATGGAGGTGGACAAATTTCCAGTGGACAATATGAAGGTGGACAAGGATCTGTTACTCACTTTGGAACCGGTAGCGGTAGACAAATTAACACAGCTACTGCCGGAGGTAGTGGTAACTCGGGAGGTACTTACTTTTACAACAAAACCTGGACAAGTAGTGACGAATTCGGAGAGGGACTGACTGCGGAACAACAAGAACAGATACGAAAGGGTCTACTTGCAGCTGCGTCCAACCCGAATTACCAGGGATCAGTCGAAAGAAAATTTTCACAAGGCAGTTACAATCAGAACGGGGGTCAAGGTCAAGTTATATCTGGGAGCCGAGTCAACTATGGAAATAACCAAGGAACTTACACGCAGGAAAACCACAATCAAGGTCAAATGCATGGAGGAAGCTTCGAAGGAGGACAAAGCGGTTACGGGATCCATGGCTTTGTTCAAGGTCATACCGCAGTCGACAACGGCGGTGGGTACGGGCAGGGTCAAGTGGTCAGGGTGAGGAATAAGACTGTGGTGTACGATGAGAATCACAATATCATTTCTCAGTCCGAAACCAGCACCGAGTATGGATCGTTGGGCCACGAAGGCGAAGCTGGCAGTTCTTTTAACACGTAAGTGACTTTATTTAGTATTATCATTAATCTTTGCCTCTGCCATTTTATTAGTTTTACTTATCACGGTTATGAAGTTTAGATTCAAGTCAAGCCGAGATGATGTTCTGGTGAAGTTATAATAACTTGAACAGTCGATTTTAACAATAATCACACTTTATTATCCTTTTAAGGCATTGTATCTAAATCTTTTTGGTTATCCAATCCAGATTTGTGAAGTATTTTAATTTATTATACAAGCGTAGCGCTTTAACTTTAATATTAATATTATAACTGCACTTTCAGTTACGTGAACAGTCAAGCCGGCGGACAGAACCGAGGCTCCGGGCAAAGCTTCGTCCACGGCTCGTGGGGCACCACGGAGACGGTGAATCCTGAAATCATGAAAGCCGGCTCCAGCAGGTTTAGGGGAGAGTCCAGTGTCACCGTCGTAGGCGACGAGGAGGACGAAATAGGAGGCTTCGGCGCCTATGCGGCGAGGAATCCTAACAACGAATTCAAATTTGGAATCGCTGATGTCTCTGGAAGCCAAAGCGGTCAGAGCTCAGGTTCACAGGGAGGTTCTAGTGGTTTCTCGAACACCGGCAGTTATCAAGCAAACTACGGAAATGCACAAGGATCTGGATACCGAGGCGGCGCAACTGGTTATCAGGGCGGGTACCAAGGAGGCGCATCGTACAGCACCAGCGGCGGTGGGAGCTATTCGTATTCTTCACGAGCTGGTAAGAAACATTCTCTTACTAAAATAAACAACAATAATGTAGAAATGTAAATCTACAAAATTCTTAACTCTTTCTAGGTTTTTCGATATTCTGTTTCTAGGTTTGCGACATTAATGGTAAAATATCTCGACCCGTCTAATCTTTATAATAAAGTATAGAACTTATTAATACCAAAACAGCTTATGTTGAAAACTTTATTTTGTGCCGGTTTAAACTTTGTTGTATCTTGTGATATAACTCGATTAGTCACATCATCTTATTTATCCAACAATTGGGTGAAACATGATGCCGCGTGAACAACAACCACTGCCCGGTAGTTAGGCGACTTATGAATGTTTATCTCCTCACGAAGTTTCATTAAATATGTTTGAAATAAGTTATGGTTACGTGAAATAAGCTCTGGTGTACTTTAGGTGGACAGAGCAGCTACGGCTCGCAAACGGGCGGCAGCTTCAGTGCGCAGTCGGACCAGCGCCGCGAGAACACGAGACGACGCCGGCAAGATCAGGTGACCCATCCAATCTGATTTTTTCTATGTAGTATATTTTTCAGAGCTAGAACTTCTGCTTAGTTAAAAGCTTTATCTTCTTTATAATCATCACAGTCACACAGGGATATTGGTGAGACTTATGTTGAATCAAACTTGCAACTTCTAGGTGGATTTGGAACTGAAGGGGATACTGCAAAAGTGCGAGGAGAAGTACAAGTGCGAGGTGGTGCGCTGTAGAACCGGCCGTCTGGCGAAAGGCCAGGAGGTCTGGATCGCGCTGAGGTCCAGAGTCAACGCTTCGGTACTGAACGAGGTAACTACTTCGTTGCAAATCATTGTTAAGATTACTCGATGGTAGATAATAGAGATAATTAAATATTAAAGTGCTTGCCAAGATACTTACAATAATGGTGGTAGGTCTCTGTGGTAAGGGACTGTCTGGGACCTGTATAAGCAATTACTGTGTTCCGGTTGGTTTTCTTTTTATATCGTTAATGTGGCTAACAAACATATGGCGTGCCTGATGATAAGCAGTTACGGTAGCCTGTCGACGCCGGTAAAACGGGAGACATCACACGTGCGTTGCCGAGCTCAACGTGGTGGATAAATGCCCTTGTGAAAGAAGGCTCTGACTCCCAGCTTTGGGAACATTAAATGAGCTGTTTTTTATTATAATGGAACCTGATCTTACAGCATGACAGCGGACTTAAACTGGCTGTTAGTAGAAAATATTCTAATAAGGAATTGAGGAAATCAAAATCTTAGAGGGTGTAAGGGTTCCCGTACCACAACACACGGGACCCAAATCAACCTCATCGGCTTGTGGTGCACACTGCTATTCAACAATCGAGTCTTTGGCTCTTACCAACTTGCTTTGGGCCAGCGTGGTGGGAAATGGCCCAATTACCCCCTGTCAGTACCGAGAGTACCGAAGGATTGCGCGAAACCGATCGATGCGGGGATCATCTTTGGGGGAGGCCTATATCCAGCAGTGGATGTCTATCGGCTGACGATGAAAATCTTTGTGTATTCCAAAGAAAGAGACGAATAAAAAAATATTTAAAAACAGTTGAAAATTGTTAACATTCACGTCCAGATGTCGTCGGAGCGCACGGTGGAGCTGTCGACGCTGGGCGCGGCGCGGGTGTCGCGCGTGGGCGGCGGGCGCGCGGCGGACGGCGCCTGGCGCACGGCGGAGGCGAACGCGACGCTCAGCCCGCAGCTGCACGCGCTGGCCGGCGGCGGCGTGCCGCTGTGGCTGATCGTGCTCGCGGCGGTGCTCGGCGCGCTGCTGCTACTGCTGCTCGTCTACGCGCTCTACAAGGTGAGCTATGAGCGTTTCTTTATATTATTCAACGGACCGACACGGGCAGCGGTACGTTCACCTGATGGTAAATGTTACGCCTGTATTTATTTCTTTTACGCATGTCTGGTAGATTCTGATGTTCAACGAATGACTTTGATAGGTGAACGCTAAGTTGAGAAGCAAGTTGAAGTAATACTGCGACACTGTTCTGTTTTATCGGACCACTTTACTGGTGGCAAGTCAACGAGTACAATAAAGTAAACAGTACTGTGATCCGGTTTGAAGGATCAATAGACTGGTGGTAGTGTTTCAGTTGCTGGAGACCGTCTAGGTAGGTACCAACGCAGCGCCTACTTCTGCCGCCAAGCACTAGTGTGCAAACAATATTGTGTTCCAGTTTGAAAGTAACTAGTGAAATTAGTGGAGTAATGAGACTTAATATCTGATGTCTCCAAGCGAACAGCACAATGTGGTGCAGTGTATACTATCCTAACTAGTACCACGTTGTTATGGGCAGACGATTCACTTACCATCAGGTGAACGTTTAGCTCATTTTGTTGCATCATTGAATAAAAAAAAAAATTATCATCGCCTTACTGTTATTACATACGCGGTAAATAATATCACCATTTATGCCCTAAAGTCATAATATGCTTGACTTATTCTGACCACGAGCTTCTTCCTCAGTGCGGTTTCTTCAAGCGCAACCGTCCATCAGACCACACCGAGCGGCAACCGCTGAACGGTCGCGACGAGCACCTCTGATATCGGACCACCGACCTCGGCGTGGCCAGCGACACGCCCGACACCCTGGACACCGCCGACACCGCCGACACGGCCGACACCAGCACGTCCAGCTCGTCCACCGACGCCGCCAGTGACGTCACCAGCCGAGACTCCTCCAGCGGCAAGTACTGACGCCGCGCCAACAGACAAGTGCTTGTCTACAAGTTTTAACTGTTTCATACGGGACTTTAAGCGGATATAAAACCATATCACTGAATAAAGTGTGAATAATTGTATCGTAAATGGTTTTAGCGACATGAAGAGATGCCTAAATCTTCAATATGAGATAAAATGAGATAACTGGAGAGTAATGGCGGTGACTTCTTCCAATCTAGCGGTTGTAGCTTCGTACGTAACTGAGAGACAGAATAACGATATTAGTTAGAGCACACGCGGTATATACAGTAATCATACATTTATATATCATATAGATTTATCGAGTTATTTTGCCTCTTCTTTACGTGCTAGTGTTTTAAATGGTTGAAAGAGATTAATTTTAAGATTAACTTGCAATAATAAGCTGCGCAAGAGTATTTTGCCATTTGTAAATAATCCTCCTGCCTTCGTACGAATGATCTGCGCCGAGCCTTGGACGGCTTTTGCACAAAAACGTTCCAAGGTACGGACGGAGCGCCGCATTCTTATCTTTATATATTATGTAAATTATTAACTAGTCACTTCAATAAAATATATAAAAAAAAACACAAATAATACACAATAATAGAAAGTTTGTAGTATACTAGTAAAAATTTAAAAATAAAAAAAAATTATCGATATCACGAATGTTTGGTGTAGAGAATTGTGATCTATTGTTATATATAGTAAGTTGTATTATTAATTGACTTTAAGCGTATTGCGGATCATCTGGATCTTTCGTGTAATAGTTCTTCTGCATCACCATGCAGTCATGTGGGATTGCGGTGGCAGCCTGAAGCAGTGTCAAAGAAAATTTAGATAATTTATAATTTGTATTCAAAACATCTAGAATGTAATTCTTTGGAACTCTCTTAGGTCTTATAAACAATAAAAATTTTGTCGCACAAATTTCGGGAACGTTTGCGGTTAAATAAATTTTCTCAATAATTCATATTTATACTGAAGTCTAACAAATAAAATTTAGTTACTATGCCAACGTTTGCAATCAAAACTTATTGTTTCCAATAACGTCAATAAACTTTTATCATCTGTTACCAAAAAGTGTATAAAATAATCAAATATTTTATTTAAGCGCCATCTGTTGACAAAACATTAAACTAATTTATATTGTACAAGGGGGAAAAAATTATAGGTATTGTATTTAAACATTACAAATTTTGTATATTAATATAACTATGCTATTTATTCATTGTGATTATTAATTGAACAGTTATTGTCATAATATATGAATATTAAAATTCATTTGACCGCATTCTGGCTGCTGGATGACTAATATCTTAGAACTATGTAATACCTTAAAACTCACACATATCCAATATTTCTGTCAATTATAATGTTCATATCATTTTAAGCTAGATCTTTGCTTAGGTGAATTAGCGATGTATTTTGCTACCATTTTATTGTACATACTCGAGCTTGAAATTTGCATAGTTAGAGAATAATTTAGAAAACAATTTTTAAATAAAAAAACGTCTCGTTATATGTAGTAACAAACTTTATGGAGTCATATCATTTTAAAAGTACAAGTGTTAGAATATATATTCCTTTTTATTTAGATAAAAAGAATTTTTGAAGTATATTTCTTAAAGAAAAAAAAATGTAGTATCTGGAATAATGTAGTTAAAGGTAAAATCTAACCTTTTCTCTGTATCACACTTCAGATTAAAGTATTTCAAATATAACCGAAAAATATTTAGAATATTAGAGAACTAGGATCATGTGCCTTCTAACAACTGCCAGTTACTAATAATTTTTATATTTAATGTAAATAAGACTTCATTGTTTGAATAAATTGTACGATGTGTTTTTTCACAGAATTTACTTTAATTACGAAAAGTTTTTTTTTACAACAAAATTGTTTGCATATTAACAAAAATGTACTTAATATTTATGTATAGGAGGCAAAAAGTTACTTCTTCAGCTAAATAATATTGATTAGGAATTATTCACAATGGTTTTTTTTCTTTACATAATAGAAAAGGCAAAAGACTAGTTCGTACAGCCAATAAAACACATTTTTTGCGATCGATAAAATTTAAATAAGCAAATGCGTTCTATTTTCAATTTTTTTTTCTCATTATGAAGCAAATTCTGCGAGAAAATGTCGTCGTATCTTAGAACATTGTGAGCGTTGATCACGCTTTTGTTACATTTTAATTTTAATAATTTATTTCTCATAATTATATTAATGAATAATAATTCCGCTTCTACTTATAAGTTAATCGAACTAAAATAGAATTTTAGATGCCATAATAATGGAGCGAAACGTTTATTTTGGTTGTTTGTCTGGGTAATATTTTTTTTTGCATTTACCAAAAAAGTAAAATCGTAATAAAAAATTTTTTTTGTTTAAAACTTGTTATTTTATTACTATTTACGCGCCGTATAATTATTTTTTTTACATCAGCGATACAAAAAGCGAATAACGACGAACAGAAAACGAAAACGAAATATAACAATAAACTTTGATCAAATAATAGTAAAGTGGGCTGGCAAGTGTTGCCAGGCTTAAGATAAAATGGCGTTTCATAATATACGAAGAACAATAAAATAAATTGGATGGTAGAGGCGAGCCGGCCCCATCGGCCATCTATTGCGTTCAGTAATGCTGCCGAATGGTCCCGCCTCATACATCCAAACGGAGAGAGAGCAGAAATAACAAAATTCCATTTATTATAATACAATGAGGATTTGGTATTACAGAAGGATATAACAATCCACCGTACTTTTTATACGTAAGTACCAGATGAAATAAAATATTAGACTTACAAATAAATACTATTGTTAAAGTGAATAAACGTTGAAAATATATATATTCTACGGTAAGAGGTTACTACTATATTATTATGAGGATACTTAGGATCAGAATCCCGTTATTAATAAAATTAATTAATAATTAAATAACTGAAAGTAATCTTTAAAAGTTAATAATAATACAGGTATTTAGTTTGGAAAATTAATAAAATATAAACTTGTAGGGGTAATATTTGGTACCGCAAACAGTCAGCCGAGTTACATACTCTCACCCTTTACTATTGTTTATTATTCCGATGTTCTTTTCACCGATTTAGAACTCATTTAAAGTAACGAGAAATATCTCAAACCGGCTTTCTTCATTTATAAAGACGGTGAGCTAAAAATCTTGAAAATGAGCAGAAAGACGCTAACAAAAGACTGGATGACTTTTCACTGAAGTTTTTAATAAAACTGATGTTTTTAAATAATTGTAATCTTTTAAAGTATAGTTTAAATCAAAATAGTGTTCTGTTAAAAAAAACTTGGATTTGTTATAATAATAGCTACATAGTTAATTCTGATGAGACATACCTTGGTTTTTATGTAGGCATAAGTTAGGGTATTTAATATAGAATTTCCACATGGTACGAGGAGTGATCAAAAAGTAATGATAATGAGTTTGTCATGTTCAAAATTTAAATATATTTTTCGATATAGTCTCCTAACAAGTCGATACTCTCACCTCTTTTCTGAATTTAAAATACTCTTCAAAAATGTCTTCATCTAAGCATTCCAAATCGCCTCTACAGTGTCCGTCATCTCACTGTCATCCTCGAGTTCCCACCCCCTGAGGTATTTTAAGCCGCGAAAATAAATGAAAGTCGCTTAACGCTAGACCTGGAGAAGAAAGTGGGTATTCGAGCAATTCAAAGTCTGCTTCTCGAATGGCAGCCATTGCCTCGTATAAAAAGCTACATTTGCAATAAGTAAATAAGTTGCAATCCTCTATGGCAACTAATACAGACACATCATCATACAGAACTGAAAGAACATGCTGGACTGTATTTTTCATATATGTGCCAAATTATCCGCAGGCTTAAACTCATGCTGAAATCCAGACGTCTAATATTTAAAGATTTAACCTAAATTTGGATAAATCGATGTGCAAGTCTAGAATATTCGATTCCAACCTGACGAGTGCTCGGGTTGAATTAAAATACCTTTCCAGTATACGTTGATTGTGATTCGAAGAGTCGGTACGAGGTTTTAATGTCCCACCTCACAGGTGGCGGGGCGAGAATGAATTATTCATACAGCAGGGAGCGCGACGAACGCGCCGATTACTGGATTTATGCAGCAGCCCGAGCCCCTGTCCCGACACACGCTTGACAAATTAACGTACGATATGTTATAAACATGAGACTTATCTTGTCTACAAGCAACCAGCGATATGATGTTGTTTTTGGTATAGATGGAGAATTCTATGCAAAGATACCTGGCGTTTTGTGGAGAAGTCAAAGTTTAGGTGGAGATTTTATGCATTGCAGCCTCCACAGTAGGCATCCCCTTTAATATCACCTATGTGCTATGTTACCCTGTCTCGGGGACTGCTTTATGCGATCCTTATCGCTCGCAGGTACTACCACAATGGCGGGAGACCATGTCTAGTCATCTCAGAGTACTGTGAGAGCGATAAACACTACTTTTCAAAAGAGTGTCAATTTAAAGGGCAATTATTATTTAAAGAGACGGACCCGTCTCCGAACTGGATGTCCTGTCTTGACACCGCTCTGCAGCCTCCTTACATTTACAATCTTATAAAAGGAGGCTACGGCACTTTATGCCGGGCAATGTGATGCTATGATAGATGAAAAAGAAAAAAAAATAATCTCCAACAGCAACATTATTTCACCTTCAGATAAAAGATAAAGAAAAACTGGAACTTGTTCTTTTTTATAGGAAATTTGGGCAAACATACGAATAGCTCACCGCAATACCAGAGGAGTTCTGGTTGTGTTGCCGACCCTTGAGGAAAGGGTACGCTCTTTTCTTCTACTTGTTAAGAAGAATAATTTCCAGATTTCCCCTTTTTCCATATTAACTTGATTCTATTGAAATTTAACCCAGTAACCGTGCCTTGGTCCTCTACGGTGAAAAGGAACTGAGGCATTGAGCTAGTTCGATGTGGCCGTATCAGATGGACTCCGACATGGACGAGCTGTATAAATTTCAATTCAGCAACCAAATTATAAATAATAATAAGTAATGTAAAGGATCTATAAATACGTAATAAATCAAAACATACGCAGGCCAATTTGTAAAGTAATTCGATTAATATAAGTTATCAGCTCGCGTCAGGTTTACATGAGAATTGATGGCTTCATCGCAGCGCCAGCGCCGCGCCTGCAACACCGGATATTGATTGATGGTGTACCACATTTCAAATTAGTGCAATTTCCTGTTTAAGACGATAGTTATTTATTGCATACGCAGGTAAAATCAAATAAACAGATACTATGCACTGATAATAAAAACATTATATTGTTTGATCAGGTGGAAACAAAAATCAAGAGATGAATTGCCTTCTGTTCTTTTCTTATTCAGGCTGTGTTGTAATTCCATTTGTAAATCTTGCTATCAATATTACAATAACTCTCAGAACCTCTGTTTCAAGAGTGTAATGATGAAGAAGGAGAAGAAAGCTTTAATGTACTAGAACTAAATATGACATATAGAGACTAATCTGACATTGTGATTTTACCTCAACTCCCACTACATCCCACATCCTAGGTTGACTGCTAAAAAATGCCTATAGGTATTGAGTCTGCCTGTTGAACCCTAAAATAAGCCCTGGGGAGAATCATAGCCTTTTTTAGCATCCACTCTGTACTATTTGACTCTTTTCACACTTGCCATCGTTCTTAGACCTGCGACGTGTGGACCTTACTTCAAAACTAGAAGATACTTTAAAATTCATTGAACTGTATAACTATTCCCCACTGGTCATCATCACTATCAGCCTTTGTTTATTCACTGCTGGATAGGCCTTCCACAATTTCTTCTGAAGCTGAGGATCGCATTTGGTGGAAGACATTGGGGAAGGTCTAATGTAAACAAGCTTCTTATATTTGTAAGGAAAATAAAAAGATATTGTTGTTGTGAAATTTCTACTTTAAATGCGATGATTTAATATAGTACATTAAATTGAAATATCAAAATAAGAGTTCATATCGTCGCAATCTCTTAGCACTTACAAAAGTTCCGCTTAACTTCCGGAAGTGCTCCGTAACTTGGGTAATTTGGTGGCGCGATCTGCGGGACCATTTGTCATGCGCCGCGCGAAGTCGGCTCAAGTGACAACTTCGGAAAACTTGTCCTGTACAAACTTGCGCATTTTATATATTCATTTTAAGGTATCATATCTTCCTCCTCCTCAAATAGTATTCCTTATGTCTGAGGGCCGTGACTACCTGCACCCATCCCTCTTCTCTTCATGATCTCCAGCTACTCGGAGAACATCGTAGATTACAGTCGATTGTGTTGGGGAACTAATCAGACCAACGCAATATGCTGCCAATCCAGAGTCTTTTTCCTTCCGCTTCGCCACAAGTTTTTCAAGGTCATCCCTGACTTTCCTGGCAATGTGAATATCCTTCCCGAAAGCCTATACACGAGAACACTAAAAGTAAATAAGAATTTTTTCTCATTCATTCCAACGAGAAGCTTCTAATGTCGCGTCTAATGCGTTATTGGTGTACCGTATACCAACATATTAAGTACGCTCCAAACTTTAGGTACGCTAACCAGGCAGCACTAATAGCGCATTAGGAACTCCTGCTACGGGAGAGATTCGAGAGCAGCTCGTAAATAATTCGGTGACGTGGAGCGGCTGCGGCGGGAGACCACTGCGCACACAACTCGCTCAGTTATAATGGTATATCACACGCTATTTCAGATGATAGAAGCAAACATCACATCACAACTCATCATCATTATCATCAACAATCTATCGGTGAACATATTTGGTATTCTCCTTTAATATTGCATACGTTTAATCATTACAAATCACGCGTTTTAGTGATCGGTCTTGTCCTAGACCGTCTAGGTAGGTGCCGTTGTAATGACCATTTCTACCACTAAACAGTAGTAGTAGTTGTAGTAGTGTGCAAACATTACTACGTTCAGAATTTAATCAGTATTCTAACTAGACAAATTACTGAGGTATGATTTGATATCTCCTAAATAGAACCGACGAGCACAATGTGATGCACATCCTAGATTCATATCCTTGTTGGTTCGTCGGTTAAAAAATGTCTAGAAGTATATTTATCAAGCTGGGTTAAGTTATAAATATAAATATTACATTTAAAGATTCTCATAATTAAAGTAATAAGTACGACAGTTGGAGACTGACTTGTAATACGGGTTTATTAACAATTATCTGTTCTCCGCCCTCTTTGCTGGGCGTAACACCCCCGCAAGACCTTTAAGGGTAACATTTTGTCATTAGCTGACTTATACGCAGAAAAAAGATTCTTACCAATTTTCAAGTCTCTATCTTGGCCTTGTGTTTGCAGAGGTATCGTGATGAGTCTCTACATGGGCGGAAATCTCTTATACATGTATATATATGTATTATAATTGTGACTTTAATTTAAATATACATTAACATAATTCTACTTCACTAGGAAGATTTGTAAGTTCTATAAAGTAGTTATATTTGTATGCAAGTATTCGACGTGATTTACTCGGAATATTCCCTCTGTGAAAGTATTTTCAATTCTCAAATCGTTTATTCTATTTATCCTTGAACATCGTTCGCTATTTGCTGGGTAGAGTGCACCAGGGTACGGAGAGGGAGGGAGGACGGAGGCTCTTACACGCGATGCATTTTAACTGAAGCCTCTTACAAGCAAGCGGAGTGGATGCGCCGCGTATTCCTTCAATAATATCTGAATAATTGAATTGTAAGTAATGCGGAGAATATTTTCCATTACATCTTCGTTGCCGAGTGCACAATAAGGTGAATTACGTAATAAAGTAAACATTTTTCTAACAATTTTACATGGCGTTAAACGACAATCAAGCCGTTGAGGAATAGGCATGATAGCCTAGAATACTCTGACACATTTCTGTGTGATATCCGGAATGGACAGTTCTACAATTTGATGGTGGTACCTAACCAAGCGCTTTGTACAAAATAAAAAACCTTGCCACTAACCAAAATCCACAACTAACCAATAGCATCTTAACCAGCGCTGTGGAGGAAGTTAATTCTTTAACATTTAAGCTAAGCAAAGTTACTTCACCACAACGCCTCGCCAGTGCCATCTCTAAAAATAATTAATGATTACTAATTATCATTATCATTTGGTTGATAATAAATGGCTTATATTAGTGAAAGATATATATATATTTTTTTATACTAAAATACTAAAATAATGATAATGATGCACATTGCTTTGACAATATGAATATAACGTGTTACGTCTCTTTAGTCCAGGAATTTTACTAGCATATATATATAAATTATGAAATACGTGAACTCTCTCATCAGCTCGGAATTTATTAATGTTTCTCATTATGACGACACCAGTGGACCGTTTTGCTCCGTCTTCCTTTCTGAATAGTACATAAGATTAACTATAGCTACACAACGAAAATGAACTTTACTACTGCAGTAAGTTTTTTATAAAAATCTACTGAATAAACTAATAATTGTATAAAAGACATTTTTCTATATTAACTATCTCTTGTCATCAAAGTCAAGGCGAAATATAGGGTGGCCGCAAAAGTAATCCTCCTATCAGAAAATGCTATAAATTTTGCCTTGATGTAAAAAAATTAAAAGACCAAATAAAAATAATCCACAAGAAGAATCAAAGTTATTCATATTTTTTTTTAATTTACAGCCAAAAAACATCGGAAGGTTATTTTTGCACCACCTTGTATACAATAGCATTTTCTGATAGGAGGATTACTTTTGCGCCACCCTATATTTGCGATATGAACAGTTTATTTTAAAAGTAGTGTAAGTACTAATAGATATAAAGTAATTTATACATAACTTAATATAAACTTACTGCTAGAGTTTTGTAATTTATCGTGTTAATTATTGCAAATATTTTCTATTCGTTAAATAATATATTAGTTGTTACAAATATCATTTAAAGGCGTCATTAAAACTGCTGTAATAGTCCATTACAAAAAACATAGTTAAGAACAATGAAATATAATTATAAAAGAAGTTACAATTAGTATACAATTTGTCATTAATAGTGAAATATTGAATAAATATTTTTTTCTGAGTATAAATAGTGATTGTAAACTTACATATGTTACAAATTTCAGTGTAATATTAAAGTGCCACTGGTAATAACGTGACTTCCTTCTCCTTTCCCGAAACAGACCCCATAGAGGATATGCAACTAAGTGAACTCTATGATCAAATAGAATCTGAAAATTTTTACACTTCACTTTACAAAGAGCAATTGCACAATATCGGTGTTGCGGCTGACGAAGTAATCAAGTAAGTGCAATCAGGCTAATTTTATGTATTTTAGTTATTTCTTAATTTCGTCATCAATATCAATAATTCGAATCGAAGCTGTGATAACTAAGTTTTATATGCGATGGAATTAAGTGCCCCATTTTTGGAGATCGTTATCTCCATAGCATTTAAGCTCCAATGGAGGATGCGGGAAAATCAACATGTTCTACGTCAAAAATAGAACAAATAGAACTTAATACTAACTTGTACTTCATTCAGCTAGTGGATTATGGCTTTACCTTTCTCAAAAAGAGTGAAGACGGCACTCGGTTGTCCTGTTATCTAATGTGTTAAAATTTTCAGACTATCGTCGTAAAATAGAGAAAGAGCAGTCAAGAGAAGTTCAAATGGGGAAGATATTACAAATTTTCTGGACACTAAAAGACAGAGATACGAGGAACAAGCTTCTTCAGCAGTGACTTCTTTTGAAGATGTTGATAAGGTAAATTGTAGTGATTGTCGAATTACTGTCAGAAGAAAAAAATTCACCAACGATGCAAACGGTAACCTTGAATGGAGATGATCTTGATTTCAATTGGAATACGGGCAAATTCAGAGGCGTTGCTCATGAAAAAGGGTTAAAAACAGTTTCAAACTCCGCGATACATTCCAGTGATCCTTTACAATCTCACAAACTATGATGCTAATTTTATTATTCAAGCCTTAAATTTTTATGATGGTGGAATCGACATTATTCCACATACCAAGGAAGTATTCTTTAAAGTTAACAACTATTGTGTAACATTTAGATTTATAGATGCATTTAATTTCGATACATTAACTAAAAATCTTAAAAACTATCAATTCTATACATTAAGACGAATATTTCCCGATGATAAAGATTTTAAAAGCCTTATAAAACAAAATGTATATAAACATGAATTTATGACATCTTACGATTATTTAAAGTTAACGACTTTACCTAAACAAGATAAGTTTTATAATTCTTTATCCGATTCTGATGTTTCTGACGATGAATATAAACACGCTCAAGATATCTCGGAACGCTTTAAATGCTGCAACATGATCGATTACTCTAATCTTTACTTAAAAACTAATGTTTTGCTTGTAACTGATTTGTTCTTTGAAAACTTTAGAAATATTTGCCTTTCAAGTTACGGATTAGATCCGGTCCATTATTTTACAGCACCCGAATTAAGTTGGGATGCTATGTTAAAATATACTAAAAATAAACTTGAATTTTTAACTGATGTTGACAAGATTACATTTATTAAGGCGGGCATAAGAGGAGGTATTTCTCAATGTAGCCATAGGTATGCTAGGGCAAACAATAATTATTTAGACGACTATGATAAACATGAACCAAAATCTTATTTAGCGTATTTCGATGTTAACAATCTTTACGGTTTTTATTTTATTAACGTGGGAGAAATGTCTGCGCGCAACCCGTCCTCGCGGAGGCAAGGACCGGTCATGTCGGACTTGCACCGACTAAAACACTCACGATGTTCGAACTCGTCGCCTGATGGCGAGGTTACTGGAACGCTTACGCACCTTCCGCGACCCCGCCGGCGTTGGCCGCTTTAGCAACCCCACCTCGGGATGGAGGGAAGAACCCTCGCTTTTCACCTCCGCAGGGGCACGCCGGAACATGCAACGTGCTTCCTCCTCGGCCACTTGCAGTCGCGCGGGTGACGGATTCCCCCGAACCCGTGGATATTTTTACAGAAGTCGACTTACACTATCCAACTAAACTTCATAATTTACATTCAGACTTACCTCTGTGCACAAAAAACATATTATATCTGTAGGTAATTGTAAAAGAACGGAGATAATATCAAATCTTTGTAATAAAGATAAATACAAGATCCATTTCAGAAAACTGAAGAAGTGCTTCGAAATGGGCATGCATTTGATCGATCGAAAGCCTATGGCTCAAAAAAGCCAAATTGTTTTATAACAAACCCGTTTACTTAGAATTTTGTATTTTAAACATTTCTAAAACTTTTATGTATGACTTTCATTACAATTATATGTTAAATAAATTTGGGGAGTATAAAAACCTATTGTACATCGACACCGACAGTTTAATTCATTAAATTCGCACAAAAGACTTCCACGAGGACATCAAACCTGATCTTGCGACCCGATTTGATACTTCTAATTATTCTTCCAGTAATATATTTAGTTTCCCAAGAATTAATAAAAATAAATTAGGTTATTTCAAAAGATGAAATTATATGTAATGTTATTAAAGAATTTTTTGGAATGGGATAAAGAATGTATGCTTTCATATTGAAGATACCTTTAGGACAAAAGATGCAGAAATCCTTGTCAATAAAAATATAAAAACTAATTGTCACTCGAGGATCACAGACAAAAATATTAACCACTGTATGCAGAGAATCAGTTCTATGAGAAATACTTTACTCAGCCAACAAATGAACAAAACTTGTCCATCTTTTCATGATTCCAAACGTTATAGTTTACCCAATAACATCAATACTTTGGCTTGGGGTCTATAATGTAATATTTTATACATTCCGAATGTTTTCTTTGCAAATTTTATTATTATTTTGACTTTATTGATAAATATAAAACTTAAGTTTTGAATTATCGCTATGTAGAACAGGCTTGTAAATTAAAATTTTATTGTTTTGTTGGTTCTGTTTATATTTCAATGTTTTATGTGTAATCAATTGTAAAAATCTATAAATAAAGTTAATCAATTAAAAAAAATTGTTTGTTTATTTATTTTTCTTTCATTTTAGTATTTCCTAACGATATTTTGAGGAATTAGCTAAGTTTAAATTGTGTGCACAGTTTCGAGATAAGAAAGTCGACAAAAAATATTTTTGATGTCAATGAACACATTTCAAGACATTGTATTGTCAAGAAATATAACAAAATTTAAAATCAATAATTTTTTTTTTTATTGCAAGATTACACGTACATCGAATTTATTTTCAAATTGGTTATATCAATAAAAATATTTATTTAAATTTCTGTAACAGACATATTAAAAAAACTAGTATTTATTTTAAACTTTCAATTAACACACAAAATGAAACGCCGCTCGAATTACACGAGCATACACAATTTGGCCACTTTAGTGGGCTCGAATTAACTCGAACGCACAAGTCAAGTAATTAATTACGCAATTACCCGCAAATAAATCACAGTTACCATCGACACTACGGCTATTATTTTTCTTAACTATGGAAATAATATATAAGAAGGTTAATATTAAATCCATAGATTACAAATGAATTAACTCGAACGTATGTAATAATCAATACAAAACCATACACAAAGCCGAGCTCATGTTGGAACGGTGATTGTTACAGTTGCGGAAATAGTAAACCCAACAGACACGACTAGAAATAATACGAGTAGAATAAAAAAGATCTAGATTTCATTCTGTGTCAAGTACTACTTAATGTGCATCGCCAAAGAGAAATTTTGTAAAAATATTTAATTATTTTACTGAACGAAACTTAAACCCACTTTCGATTAATGCATTTTATAAATGTTTACATAAAAATTTTTTATTCGTAGTTGATACAGTTATGATGCAGAAAAAAGCAATTAATTACAACAGGTTAACGAGAGGAATTTAATTAGGGTTAAGTAGTTAATTATAAATAAATTTCGAATTAAAAAATAGCTCTTCCAATATCATTCTCATTTCAACTCATTGTTATTTATTGCAAAACGAAGGCTTCTACAATCATTTCCAAAGCGCAAGTTTGACGCCACCTGCATCAATAGATTGCCTGTAATCTTCACCAGGCCATCGGTGCGCCTGGTTGGAGGACATCCCAAAACATAGTCATAATACTCTTTTAGGCGTTGGGACTATAGACTTCTAAAATTTGCATTCATGATCATTAAAAATTTGTTTCAACTATTTGATTAAAAACCTATAAATCTGAACTGCATTCATTGCATACCCTTCTAAACCGTCGTAGTCACTAAGTATTATCTGATTTCTAGGAATTAATTACACAATTACACGGTCTCTCTTTTATTGTGGGTACTTCAGGTTACTATAGATACAGAGACAAAGCGGTTTGCTGTTCCGGTCTTATTTCATTTCCGTTTCAGAGTTCCGCCCGATCAAGCAGACGACTAGGAAAGTCGGGTTAGGATAAGATTTACTGATCTCTTCAAGTGAAATACGGACAAGGACACAGTTAAAAGATTTCGAAAATATTTATTAAAACAGATTTTATACTTTATAATTTAAGTTTCACGTCAAGCGATTAATAAGTCGGATCATCATCTAGTGATAAATTAACTTATGAAAGAAATAACTTTACATGTAGAAGAATATCATCATGTACATTTGTTCACATTACTTTCATGAGCTTAATTACATTATATACAAGTTGCGATAAACTTAATTAATCATGGTGATTCTATGTATGTGTCATTACAAAAAAAAAATCCTTTTTCCAGACGATACCAAATTGTGGGATTAAATTTCATCGGTTCCTTTAAAATGTTTTCGAAAGTGGGCAATAAATACCTAATGTTATAAAGATAAAATAGGGGTGAGCACTGGATTAGAAAATTCTGGAATAATTGTAAATATTTCACTAAGCGCCCATGGATAAATCTTCATTGTAATCATTTGTGTAGCTCTTTATATAACTGTTACGTATCTTAATTACAGCAAATTTTTGATTAATTCTATTCTTAACTAGAGTTTGTATTATTATAATAATTCCAAATTCCTCATCATCGTAATTGTTATTTACATTGAGATGCTTAGGTTTAGTGGTCCTTTAATCATTGATTAGCGGACTCCAAATAATTTAACATTCAAATCACCAACTTACTTTTTAATGTAGATGTTTATGTTAAAAATATAAATATTATTATATTAAGAATACATTATTAGTAATTTGTACAATTTATTAACAGAGCTAGATAGTAACTCGCACCAGTACATTTAACCCTGAGTACCCTTTCCTTTTTTTTTAATTATTTACAAGAGCTTATTTTAAATCGGATTATAGAGCTTTTATACATTTACATATCAGTGAACTTTCGCTTGCGATTGTGAAAGTGCATTAATAATTCCCACCATCTCCTGGATTTGCGCAGATGCTCTCAGTAGGATGCGCTAGGTTTCGAATACACAATTACTTTAGGTAAAGTCTGCTCCATGCTGTTGTTTACAACATTTTTTGTTAATTATGTTAGAGATAAGTGTGCTTCGAAACAATCCATTTACTTAAGAAGTGACCAGTTACAAACAATTTTAGATATTCTCAATCTAAAAAAATATCAAATTATCGCAAAAAGACTCATCAATAATGGCAAACTAGTATTCATAATACTCTGGAATCATGTATGTGTGAAAGATTTAAGTCTGACTGTTGATTTTTAATGAAAGCAATTTTAGTCGAACAAAGTTCCCTGGAAAAAGTTTTGTTGAATAATCGATCTGTCTTTAAGTAAATATTAAATTCCTTACACTTATGCGTAGTTCAGAGAAAGCACCGGTACTTCAGCAGGAGATGAAATCTCATAACGCAATGAGAGGGTTTAGTGGACAGATTTCTTTTCACTAAAATCTCCTACAACACACTGAATTCTTTACAAAAATAGGATATGTTTAAAGATTTCTTTTCGACAACTAAAAAAGCATACAACAAATTACCTAATTCATAACCTAGCTGGGATATATCGCTGAATATATTATTTGTAGGAAACAACTATTGTAAGAAAAAATAGAAATTTTCTAGCAAAAACAAATTCAAAATGTATTTAATGGATTATATTCTAAAGATTTACAGCGTGATTGAACGAACAGAATCTTTATGAAGTTAACTGAGGCGTAGTTGAATGTGTATACTCGTAGTTTGGTAACAAGCCGAACTTGGCAGCTTATAATAAAGCCCCGCAAACTCGGCGGAGATACCTTATTACCGTCTGACAGATTTCCAACTTACAATAGATGTTTCGGGAAACTTTGTTGTCGCAACTTACGTCCAACTCACGACTACACTACACTATACAACTTTGCCGTTAGTATGTTTGGAAGTTTTCACTGAAAACAGCGCCCTTCAATCACGCAACGCCGTAAGTAAATTGTCCCTGATAACTGAAACTAAAGTATTTTTCAAATCATCGATATGATGATTGAAATTATTGTTTTTATCTCCTAACACTATTTACTACCTTCATACGTCCACAACTAAACAGACCGTTCAGTTTACGAAGACAGCTCCCTACAAAAGAAATAACTATGTAATAGATTTGCCATTCACCAAATATCAAAGAATACTAAATCCAATAAAAGTACTGTGTCGAAAACAAATTAGATCTCCTAACCGCTGTTCTATCCCTAGCGTTTCATAAAAGACAATCATCTCTAGGGAAAAGCGAATTTGTCAAATAGCCCTAGAAAGCACGAGTTCAACAATGCATCAATATGCTAGAATTGTGATGAAGATCAGACTCAATAAATGTTTATAGAGAATAAAAACTAGAAAAAAAAAAAGGCGTTTAGACGATAAATACAAATACATTTTGTCATGTAATATCAAGCGAAAGTTCTGCCGCTGAATATAAATGTGAGCAGATGCGGTGATAAATTGCGCGAGGAACTTGTGTTGCCCTGTGGGAGATAATAAGAGATATCGTGACGGGATGCTGTAGAGAACAGGACGTGACGTGGAGCCGCCTATGCTGAATATTAACGTTATACAATGTAATAATAAATGAACATTTTTTTTGGACCAAGAATTTACATTTATTTTTTAAAGGCGCGATGTAACAAAGATTTCCGGCGGCAATTATAATTTTGTCTCAGAAATTGCTTAGAATATACATACATATCGGACAAGTAAAATAAACAGAAAAACACAATTGTTTGTTGTAAGTTCGAATGGAATTAAGTGCTTTAAAAATAAAATACAAGATGCCATCTTTATTAAAAGACCAAGGTCTCTCTAAACGAATTGAAGAAGAAGTTTGAATGATAGCAAATCACACATAACTAGGTTTCTCCAAAAAATTTTCTAGATTCGGCAAAACTACCAAAAAAAAGATACATCACCTTCAACATAAAGAGAGACTGTATCTTTCATTACCAAGAAAACTCTTTGATCATCCAGTCGTTTTAATTTTATATATAAATAAAGAAAAAACAATAATTTACAATAAATAGACATATTGATTATTATTATCCCATAGTTTTGAATGCCAGATATTGCTAGTTGGATGCCAAATGTAAAAAAATTACTTTAATATCTAAAGTATTTATACGGTTTTTTCGTAATAATTTACAAACGGCTGAACCGATATCAATCATATTATTTCCGTTACCAAGACTAACAAGTGGATTCTTGAAAAAAAAGGGTAGATCGATTTTCAACCGTTTACACCTTTTTGTTTGGAACCTTTTCAAGTAAAATTTCAGCAGTCTTAAATACCATTAAAGGGATTTTAATTAATAATAGGATATAAATAATAATATTCGTAATTTTAACAAAACTACAGTGTGAGAGGGACAAAACATTTTTTTATATAAGAAAACATTTAATGTCGTTAAAAATGAAAAAATCTAAATACTGAATTAATTTTCTCTCACAGATTTCGATGGAATTTGTCACGTGGAACTTAGCTTCGTAACTTCTTTCAACTTCTGCAAACAGTTATATTTCGTCAACTTTCCGAAACACCTTAAGTTTTCTAACACGATCGCTTCAATTGATGACTCCTATTAGTCTCGAAGATTTGAAATCTTGAACATTTACAGGTTACTAAAGTTATGTATTTACACTGTATCTACCTGTACCTATATTGTGATTATTAGCAAGATTCCAAGCTGGAACAGGACGACACTGATGTGTTCCGTAGGAAATCCAAGGGCAAGGCGACCACCAAAAATTACGAGTAGCACGAAGTATTCGTTCGAGGTAGAAAATTATAAATTGTTTTATGATAGCAGATAAGTCACAATCCCGTGCTCGCTTCGCCGCCGTTAGTGACAAAGCGATACTTTGTATATTTCGCATTCGCTATCTTAACTTTAGTACCAGTCCACGACGTCACATATGTTACGTGTTCGGATAATTGTTACCCTCACCATCGACGAAACTAGGAATATGGCATCGTTTGATAATAAAAGTAGCGCCTTACTGCAAAATTCCTTATTGTAAATAGTGACGAGGTGTTCTTGGAGTGATCGTTACAATAAAGTAGTCGTGGTGATGGTACATAGAGAATATTTCTTGTCATCATCAATCTCTAGGGATGCGGAAAATACTACGTAGTCAATACCGTGTTAGACATCTACTCTTCTGTCGGGAAATAGACTTATGATATAATTAAAACATATCTTTTATCACCAAGTAAATACCTCTTTTGTAGAAGAAAACCATGGACTACAACCAGACATGTAGATTTCGCTTTAGCGCCATATATAACATGTCCAACAGTGGACATCAATCTGCTGATGTTGAGATGATATTGTATATCACATTTATTTTTGAAATAGACCTTGTTAAGAATTCGGAATTCCTTATTCTACCCGACAAGTGCTTTCAACTTAAATTTCAAGGAGTTACTGCTTAAATTTCAAATTAAAAATACCTTTAGGGAGGGTCCTATACACAGATTTATCGTGGAGTCATCTCCTTAAATAGATCCATTAGTCGAAACAAGGGTTTATACATTTTCTTGGTAAGATATTGGTGCAGACAATGATTCTGCTTCATCATTGTTGTGATATTAAAGACCTCTTGCAATATTAATTACCTACTTGCTCATTCATACCTTTCTATAGATGTAGTTCAAAAAATAAACTATCTTCTGGGGGAAATTGAGATTATGTGAAGATTTTCGCTTACTAAATCCTTTTCGATGCTCGTTTTAAGCTTTTCGATAATTTATCTTATCTGCATTGGAATAAGAGAGTAACCATATATTGCTATAACATTCTCTTTTATTTTCTACACAATAACATTATTTTACGAAGATTATCAATAATGATGACTATTTAAAATATCGGTTCCATATATCAGAAGATATATTATATCAACCAACTTACAACACCTAAGGTACATCATGCATATCCCAAGGTTTGGAAAAAGTCACATCTCCTTTCCTTTTGCATATATAAATATTCAACATTACATACTATAGATATACAATAAAACAAGCGCTCGAAGATTGATTGATTGTCAAGACCGTGCCGGCTTTGTAAAGAGGATCACATTAATCAATTTGATATGTCAATTATATTACGAAATTTGACTCTGCTAAGTGTCTATGCTTAGATTCAAGTACGTTAAGGGTGCCTACCAGCATTAATTTCAATATATAAACTCCCCTTAACATTCCCAAAGGTAGATCAAGAGCTTTTCTCACAGAGATATTAAGGTTATATACCCACCACGCTAAGCAGGTACCAGCTGATGGAAGTGTTAAATCTCAAGCTCATCGAGGAACGGATCTGGACCTTTTATAACAAAGACCGGTTTTTTTTTATTTATTAGCTTTTAAAACTTAGTTAAGTTATAGTATAATTTTAAATAATATATCTAACGTAACTTTAACGACTGAAGACAGCACTAAGCGATGGAAATTATTTCTATTCCCTTTATCTTAACGAGAAGCTGAACATCAATAATTTCTCAGGCGTCTGCTCGCTTTAAAGGATTTCCAAATGCGAGGTCATATGGAAGAATTTTATATTCATTCGACGCGAGATTGCATCCTGTGTCTATGTGCATCTGTTTTAGAACTTTGCAGTTATATCTTATCTCGATTAAGGCGTTTCTTTAAATTAAAATGTTCCTTTAAACTGAAATAATTAAAATAATAATTATTTTAAAAACATAATCACTCACAAAATATTAAATGAAGGAACAATGTAAACTAAAAGTTCATAAATAAACAATCTTGTTGAACCTACTACTAGGAGTCAGGCTTGTCTGACAATGAGAGGGAAGATCATTAAACTACCACACGGGCTAAGTGTGCTTGGATAACTCATGTCCTCGAAAACTATTGTTTCCTTTCAGTTTTTTCCTTTGCCAAGCTTAACAGTAATAAAATCCGAGCTGCAACAAGTCCTATAGCTTGTATTACGTTAGAGTTGAGATATCGATTTTGTTTACCTTTGTAAGTGCATCTTAATATAACAATAAGAAAGAAATAACCATCATCAGCCGATAGACATCCACTGCTGGATATAGGCCTCACCCAAAGATTTCCACATCGACCGGTCATGCGCTTCTGTATCCATTGGCTTTTCGTGATTTTCACCAGATTGTCGGTCCACGTTGTAGGGGGCCTCCCAACACTATGTCGGCGTTGGTCCTGAAGCAAGGAACACCTTGCGAAAGAACATTGCTGGAAAGATTCAATAATTTCAAAAAATTTATAGAAATTTGGATTCATTTGAAAGGATTGATAAGTGCTTGAATTTGAAAGAAATAGTTTAAATTTATTTTAATAATAAATCATAACATCAACATCAGCCGAAGGACGTCCACGGCTGGACATAGGCCTCCCCCAAAAATTTTCACATCAATTGGGTTGGGATTCATGTGGGGAGATTTGGGTTATTACACACTACGCTGCCCTAGTACGAGTTGGTGGAAGCCAAAGCCTTGTTTGTTGATTAATAGGGTGCACCACCAGCAGGTAAGGTTGGCTGGGATCCCGTGAGTTATAGATAATCCCCCATTTTGACAAATAATAGACGGTTAGGATTTTACTTACAACTTAATCAATACACAATGAAATATATATAATACTCTTGAAGCCATTCACAACCAACTATTCTTGCTTTCCTCTAACTATTACTCCGATGCTTCGAGACAGACCGACGCCATTTTTGTTTGAGCATCCATTTCGTGTTGCCATGTTTTAAATGTTGCCAATTTATAGAAAAAAACCGATACCGATATAAATTGCAATATATATATTTTTTTCGATGACTCTAACAATATCTTAAATGAATACATGCGGCACGGCCACAAGCGTTCATTGGAACACAGTCACACACGGCGCCGTGTAAGCGGCCCCTCACTAACACCTTAAAGTTTTGGACGGTAAGTGCATAACTCTTCCATTGCCCTTGCAACGGAAGACTAACCCATGTACGGTTTTCCCACGAAAGAAAAAGGCAGTTAACTGCACTCCGGATTCAACTAGTCCGATAATAAATATGTTTACTGCGAACGATACAACGCTCGCACCCCTACGGGGTCGGAATAACCTATGAGGAGTAACAGACACGCTGATAATTTGCGCGAAAAACTTGTGTCCCGACCCTCGGGAGATAATAAAGGATATAACGCAATAACTGAGGGAAACCGGCGCCCGGCGTGCAGCGAAACCTTCGCTGAATACTAACGAGAATTTTTTCGGGGGAACTGTCCCACATTACGCTTTTTATATGCTGTTATATGAAAACTATTAAAATCGGTATAAATTTAAATATCATTTCATCACTAATTTTAAGTTTTTGTGATGAGGGGCTTCTTATTAGTGCTACAAGTGGACTGAGAGTTTCTCTCTCAATCAAACGGTCAATATTTAGTTGATAAATAATTTATCATCCAAACAATAAAAAAAAACTCATACGAAACTATATATGTATAGATATTCATATATGAAGATGGTTTAAAATTTTATTTATTTGGACAAAACTTTTGAGATCCTTTGGTTTGGAATAAGATTTACTGAGCTTCCTAGATGTCTTGAGGCTCAATCAAAATTAGTGGTTAACTAAATCTTCCTTAATGAAAATTTTATTAATTAAACTTTAAGACTAATTAAATAGATGCCACCCAGCTGTCACACAACACACACACATATTTTACTTTCATAAGTTAGGCTCCAAAGATACAAGCTGTGCTTAGTACTGGACCCGAGAGATATCATGAAAAAATTTGAATAAATAAAAATAAATATACAAATAAATTTATTTTATCTAAGTTTTCGTCCTTGACAATGAAATGGTTCCCGACGGATAATTTTCTTAATTGTTCCGGTTCACGTCAACTTAATACTCTTATCCTCTGACCTGTTTGTGAAAGAACTGTTGCGTGTTATATTTAAAATATATATATATATATACATGAGAAATAAACTTAATCTAAATTTTAATACAGTAGTTATGATCATTTTTCATAGCAACATGCTGTACAACATTGGGCGATAACTCGACACCAGTTTTCATTTATCATCACTAATACAGTTCGAAGCTTTACTTTGCCATTTTGTGATTTACTGCTATAGTTATAAAGCATATTTCAGATTAACGGTTTTCTGTTGATTTGATAAATTGTTTCAAGAGCTGATACGCTGCAATTGGTGAAAGGATGTAAGGATATTTCATAATACTGTACGTTTGTATTATCGCACAAAACTGCAAACGCCGTGAGTTTGCCAAATATGTAACAACACTAAGCAAAAAAAAAACGCAATCACTCCACCTTCTAGTTATTTGTACAACACAAAGGAAACCAAATAAAACTCGACGAATTTCCAATAAAAAGGTAATCACAGGACGAAATAAGGATAAAGTAAAATCAAATGAATTCCTTGAGGCTTTCCGACGTGAACACTTTCAATGCCATAGAAAAGAATGCGACAGTCAAAGATAAAAGGAACTAAGGAATAAACATGTATCCAATAAATTGGATTTACTGATACTCCTGGGATAGGAGCTTCCAGGTGCGTGGCATCACAGCTTGTGTTATTGATTGTAGTAAAATATCCTCATCATCACCACCAGCCGATAGACATCGACTGCTGGACAGAGGCCTTCCCCAAAGATCTCCACATCGATCGGTCCTGTGTAACTTTTCGCATCCTGCGGCTTCCCGCAACCTTACAGTCAGCATGGCTTCGGTACCGCCGGACACAAGGTGCCGTCGTTTCTAGAGGTTCATATGAAGGTGGTTTGGGCTACTTCCCACCACACTGGCCCAATGCGTGTTGTGCCAGCGTGGTAGGGAATACCTCATGTGCACACATCAAGCACAGTAATATTTATGTGTTGTGGTTATATTTTATTATAATAAAATACGTAAGTAATGAGATGAATGTGGATGGTTGTAAGGGTAGAGGAAGAGCGAAGAAAGTATGGATGGATTTTGTGAAAGATATGTGTAAGAAGACTGTGAATTCAGGTATGACGGCTGATAAAGGGATGTGGAAAATAAGTACATACTGTGCCGACCCACATAGCTGGGTAAAGGGCAGAAGGAAGAAGATATTATACGTAATATTTTACTAGAGATAGTAGGTCGCGCACGGGACCCAAGCCAGCCTCACCTGCATATGGTGCACCCTGCTAGTCAACAAACGAGGTTCTGGCTCCCGCCAACCCGCATTGGGCAAGCGTGGTGGGAAATAGCCAAATCCCCTCATATGAACAACGACATAGGACAGCCCCTAGTTCCCAGCGGTTCCAGAGGCCATGCTGACTGTATATGGAGATCATTAAGAGAGGCCTGCGTCCAGCAGTGGACCTCTATCGGCTGATGATAATGATGATGAATATTTCCATACTATTGTTTCAGCGGCAGAAATAGGTTCTGCAGTAATACCTACCTAGGCAGCCTCCGACAACAGATGACCACTAAGTGATAAATCTTTTTGGTACCTCTAAATTCAATCAAATAAGCCAGTTCTTTAAGTTACTGAGTAGTAGTTACTTTAAAAATCAGATAATATGTAAACATTTACAGGTAACGGAAGGTACTTTTAAAATTGTCCGTATTATTTTAAATTTAAAGTCTAAGGAAATAAGTTATTTCAACGACAGATATCTATACTTTAGTAGAAAATTATTATACATATAAAAATATAATTTAATCGGATTTTTTCGATCGTCAACCCTCGAAGAGTTTTCAGATACATTTTAACGAGCGTCTTCACGAATTGTTGAGTGTCAAAGCAGCATCAGGACCAGTTTACACAACGTGTGAAATTTAAAGGTAATTTCGAATTTTGTTTATCCATAAATCCACCCTCATATCTCAAATCGTTTACTGTATTTATCCGTGAACACGGCTCGCTGTGTGCTGTGCAAAGCGTGGAGGTGCTCGGAGTTGGGGTGGAAAGAAGGGGTGGCTCTTACATGCAAAGCGTTTTAACTCAAGTCTCCTAGAAGAAAGCAGATCCAATCATACTGTATATATGCCTTACGCTATTCACATATACTACACAATATTGTGAGCAATCTTGCCTTACTTGATATTTAAATAGTATTGTTGCATCGTCAGCCAGACGTCCACTGCTGGACATAAGCCTCCCCAAAGATTCCCACACGATCGGGTAGGGATTCATATATTAATTTTGGTTAATATTATTAAGTTTATAAACAATATGTATTGTTATAAACCATTTATTGACTGATCAATATTATAGATTTCGTGAGATCCGATACAAGAGTATAGTTTACTGGTGGTAGCGTCTCTGTTGCCGGAGACCATCTCGGTAGGTACCACCTCAACGCCTGTTGTAGCCGACAGACAGTACTGTGCGAACATTGTGTTCCGGTTTGAAAGGCGCTGTAGATAGTGTAATTACTCAGCCCTGTAGTCTCGGGATATTAAGAATAGAACTAAGGTATTTCCTGCCTGTCGTACAAGGGCACTAAAAGGGTCCACGGGTTCTTGAGCTTTGAGGGTGGGGTCCTTCAGAGCTCAATAAGCGAGCCTTAGGAGGACGGCAAATGCATGGTGGTCTTGTATTTGCCGCAGCACAGCGTGGATGCCGAGGAAGGCTTTGCCCTTTCATGAGATGTTTTAGCCAGTGGGCACCGGTGTGTTCCGACACTAATGCACTGAGAGAGACCACCGAGGGGGTTTTAGTGGGTAGAAGCCTCACATAGCCTTGTCTTTCCCCCAGATGCAAGATATATTTTAAGGTTTCCACGCGATAAAAAAAATGGTAGCGTAATTACTTGAGTAACGAGACTTAACGTCTTATGTGTCAGACGACGAGCTCTATGTGGTGCAGTGTATATCTAATTAGCGTCCCGTTGTTATGGGCGGGCGTATCACTTACCATCGGTGAACGCTCCTCCTTACTCATCGCTTAATTGACTAAAAAAAAACACAGATTAAATATGATTAATGTCAAATGTTCTGATCCAGTTCGCGATGGCGGATGTCGCGTGGCAGCCATGTTAACCACGGAAGTAGGAACATTAAATGGACGTATAAATATGTTGCCTGCAAATATATATATGTCAGCATGAACGTTCGTGCCGCAAAGAAAGTTCTCCATGCCGTCGCGACATTGTCATTTCGTTTTCCGGTTCCTTGTAACATATACGAGACTCACGTCCTCGCCATTGTGTCACCGTACCAGGGTGCGACCTCCCCACCCTGAACTTACAGCAGAACTAAGTTGTTACACTTCACTATTGTGATATCAACTGTTACGTGTTTAAACAACTTTCCATTGTTACCACTTGTCTCGCTTAACATATTTTTTTTAAGTGATAAGACGAGCGGGACGTTCACCTGGTGGTAAGTGATACGCCCGCCCATAACAACGTGACGCTAGTTAGGATGTATGCGTTGCACGACATTACGCTTGTCGCCTGAGACTTGAGATGTCGAGTCTCGTTACTCCAGTAATCACACTAACTACAACGCTCTTCAAACCGGAACACAGTAATGATTGTCGGCTGCAATAGGCGCTGATAGACGTTCTTCAGCAACAGAGACCTACCACCAGTAAATAAATGAATTATGCAATACGATGAATGTATAGAAATATTAAATAAACACCAAAGTATTAAGGTGTAAAGGGTCCTGCACACAACTCCTGGGATCTTTTCCACATTGATCGGTCCTGCGTTGCTCACATCCAGTGGGTTCCCGCGATTCTCACCAGATCGTCGGTCCACCTTGTAGAAGGTATCCTACGAAATAGACTGAAGGTGTGGGGTGCAAGGGGTCCCGCACAACAACTCATGGAACCCAAGCTAACCTCACCTGCTCATGATACACCCTGCTAATCCACAAAGGAGGCTCTTTCCCTCCACGCTAGTCCAATGCGGGTAGGTGGGAGCCAGAGCCTCGTTTGTTGATTAGCAGGGTGCACCACGAGCAGGTGAGGTTGGCTTGGGTCCCTGATGATGGATGATGATTAAATCGTTAATAATAATGTATGTTATATTGTTTTTTTTTATTCTCTTACTGTTTTCTTTCTAAGATTTTCTCTTGTATACCCTGTGTACTCTGTTTTACTATTATATACATGTTTGTTTCTGTCAAAGTAAAGAGAAAAAAATATATAATTACAATGGAATGTTTTCTTAAAGAAAAAAGTCTCAACGCTATGTACCAGTACATCATTGTACGGTATAACAATAAGAAACCTTTCTTTTGAACCTCCATTTGACCGACAGGACGAAGGTTTGTGAAAACTTCCAGCGGTATATTTATGATGGATTTTGTTCAGGTTACTCCCTAATTAAAAAGTGACCGCTTATTTGTTTATAAAATTGCAGATTTCTCGTTTTAAAGATTTTTATTTTAAACCGAAGCGGACGTAGGTTGTCGCTTTAATCACAAATATCAAGAACAGTCAATTTCGCTATTTGACTCCCGCGGGTCTATAGAAAGACAAGTCGTTTGAGGCTGTTCTCAGAAGTAACTCATCCATCATCAGTCGATAGACGTCCGCTGCTGGACATAGGCCTTCCCTAAAAATCTCCACATCGATCGGTCCGCCTTGTGGGAGCCCTCCCAACACCACGTCCGTCGGTACGCGGGCACCACTCGAGGACCTTACTGCCCCATCGGCCGTCAGTCTTTCGTAATGTGCCCTGCAGACAGCCACTTAAGTCTAGCAATCTTTTGGACTGTGCCAGTGAGCTTCGTTCTCCCGCTGGTCTCCACATTTCTGATTCGATCGCCCAGAGGAACTCCAAGCACAGCCCTCTCCATTGCACTTTGGGTGACTTTGAACCTTTTTATAAGGCCGATAGTAAGGGGTCACGTTTCACAAAAAATAACTCATCATCATTATATTAATTTTAACCTAACCTAACCGATTTCCGACACGGTCTTATGCTAAGCATCCAGATTTCTCTCATTTTCAGCACGTCGTCTGTCCAAGAGGAAGCATCTCATCGCATCGCTTCGCTTTAAAAATCAGAAAGATTATAAACTCTGTTTTAGTTTTATCTCATCTTCATTAGATAATTCATGGTTTTGTTTGCCGTTTGATGGATAAATATATTCCTTTATAACCTGTGGAGATCGTTGTGGGAAGCCCATGTCCATCACTGGACGTCTATCGGCTGATGATGATGATGATAGCCTGTAATAAATTTGCATCGACATCCGGACTGTAGGCTGACGCGTCATGCAACTCAACGGTGTTGATAGCACATCTCTCTTCTACACTGTGTCCTGAATAGCATACTAGCTTTAATTTACAATCTGTTAATAGCTACTACCGACTAACTAGTATAATAAACCTTATTTATTACCGCCGTAATAGCATAATTACCGTGTTCCGGTTCATAAAGCAATTTAGCTTGTAATATGTTAATGCAATAAGCATATACTGTTGCTGTGCAAATTTTAATTATCTGTGACGCAGTGGATAATCGCTTACCTCGTCACAAAAAGGTGATATTCTGGAGCCACATGGTCCTTTAGGTTGATTGAAGGTAGGATTGTCTCCAACCTTGCTTAGCTACCATCCTTACGTTGTAAATCTGCCGCCGTTAAAGCACTGCAGTCTTCCGCCTGTCAACTTATCAATATTAAATTATTCTAGGCGAGTACTCTTTACCATGAACAACTGTGTCGTTTAATACCGTGTAAAATTGTGGTGAAGTGTTAGCTCAGGTTAGTTAAAAAAAAGTATAACCTGTAAGCAAGTTTACCGACTAATACAATGCCAACAACTCGTTCCTACTAAAAAATATCATGTTATAAATACTTAGTATTATATAATAACATTTTAAGACTTCTATGTAAGAAAGTATATATTACATTTGATTGTACATAATCTTGAATATATCAATAGAACTTACTCTCCGTAATCGATTGCTGTTTCCAATTACCTGTAATCTCATCTTGTTAGTAATTTTAATTTTAAAATGTATAGTTTATTCTGTTTTCATTTAAAATCAAACAGGATAATTTATTTAGAAGCTGTGATAACTTACTTCTTAAGGTGGCCACACGTCTTGATGAGACGCGGGTTCTATCACCACTGAACTTGAACATACGGCGAAGGTAAAGATGTTGATGAAACCGACATATTCTTGGGGCAACGTGGATATGTGGCATACATCCGCATCCGGTCAATGCGACGGATGTACGGCCTTCGCTTTCTATTTGGGACATAAGATGTTATTGTTTATTACCACTATATGCCTTGTTCGATTTTTTTTCATTCAGCGAAATAACCCGATGAGCGAAATGTCTAATGATAAGTGATACGCCTGCCCAGCGTACACAGCACCACAATGCGTTCGTTGCCTGTAGACAGGATGTTGAGTTACATTATCCTGGTAATTTCACTAGCTACTCCTCCATTCAATCTGCAACACAGAAATCTTTGCAGGTTACAGTTTGTCGTCTGCAATAGGAGCTGCGGTGGTACATACCTAGACTTCTAAAAAGACACCTTTCTTCTGAGGGAAAATAGGGTAATGTGGGATTTTTACTCGAACCCCTTCAGTGGTCATCTTTAGTGCGTTACGGGAAGTACCGAGATCTTCTGAGGAAGGCATCGGTGCCTCCCAGCAATACGTTTAAATCACATCCCAGGGAGGGCTGTCGTAGTCCTCGCTTTGGTACGACCCCCAAAATTAAATATAATAAATAATAACAATGAGGGCTCCAACCTTCAGAGCCCACGAAAGTCCTTTCAATCGCATTCTACGACAGGCAGAGCTTACATTACTCCTATACCTGACAGCCCAGGACTACAGCTCCAACCGGCAACAGAAACCTACCACCAGTAACAATTCTAGTAGTAAAAAAAAACACTGAAATCAGTTCAATTCCTTTCCATTAAGCTTAAACGCCCTCGTTATAAGTCAACGAGACTCTCCCCTGTCGGTGTGTCTGTTGGGGACTTTTTATTTGTGATCGTTCGCCCCCCCTCTCCGCTCCTTTCGTCCTGAGCACAGGATATACTCCGCGAATACGAAATAACAATGCAATTTAAAGCAAATTTGCTTCGTTTTTCTCTAGTGGTTATTACGTTTGAATATTACTTGTCATTTCCTCTCGAATAATCTGTTATGTAAAGACTTTCTTGTTAAAGTAAAAAGTAAGATAAGCAGCTGAACTTAGACGTTCGCTGGTGGTAGGTCTCTGATTCCAGTGTCCGTCTAGCTAGATACTATAGCAGCGCCTATTTCTGCAGCCAAAACAGTACAGTAGGTAGTGAAATTACTGGGGTAACGAGACTTAATATCTTGACTTGAAGCAACGAGGACAGTGTCGTCCTAACAAGCGTCACATTGTTATGCGTCGCATCATCAGCCGATCGTCGTCCACTGCTGGACATAGGCCTCCTCCAAAGATGTCCACACTTATAGGTGTTCATTTGGAGGGTTTGTGTCATTTCCCACCATGCCGCCCCAATGCGGGTTGGTGGGAGCAAGAGCCTCGTTTGTTAATTAGCAGGGCGCACCACGAGCAGGTGAGGTTGGCTAGGGTCCCGTGAGTTGTTGTGCAGGGGTCCTTACACCCTATTATTATGAATACAACTTACAACCAGGTGAACTTCTTGCCCGTCTCGTTACTTCGTAGTATAAAAAAAAAACCTTATTATCATTATACTTTTTTTGTTTATTCAATGAAGCGACGCGACGAGCGGGACGTTCACCGGATTGTAGGTGATACGCCTGCTGATTACAATGTGGCGCTAGTTACGACGGTAAACACAGCACCACATTGCAAGATATTCATTCCACTAGCTCCAACTGCAGAGGCTAAAGTGGTACTTACCGCGACGGTCTCCAGCAACAGAGACCTTCCAGCACCACTCGATAGGAAAGTCTTCATCTGACAGCAATCTTTGGTTGTTGAACTGATATGAAAGGGTATGTATTAATGATGAAGTTAGTGATGGAAACTTTGGTTAACTTAAAATTATCAATATTAGGTACCGTTAACAGGGTGCACCGCGAGCAGTGATTGTCAACCACACGTGACGTTGGCTTTGGCTCCATAAGATGTTGAGGGGAATCCCCTTACACCCCACTATGTTACATATAGTTAAGCAATAGTTGATAAACTTATTCCTAACGAATCTATTACCTGTATACTTAAGTTATAACACACTTTTCCATTACGAAATTTACAAATGATGTAATCACCGAGTTCAATATCATGTAGTACACTAAGCCACGGTGACGTGAACTTCTGTTCTAACTTCCAAAGGAATTAAGTTGGGAAGGAAGTTAGGCACTTCGTTTCTCGGCGAAGAGGATTGTATGGAAACTTTTTACTTAAGTACTTCGGATTCGTCCCTTCTTTGAAACAATGTGTCCACGTCAATATTAAGTTTATAAGTTATTAGGAACTTGCGGAGGAGGATTAGTTTATAGTGGCAGTCATGATTTCCGAGGACTGTAGTAGGTACCGCAGCTCCTGTTACTGCAATCAAGCAGTAGCGTGCTAATTACTGTATTCCGGTTTAAAGAGCATTCATCATCAGCCGATAGACGTCCACTGCTGGACATAGGCCTACCCACATCGATCGGTCCCGCGCTGCTCGCATCCAGTGGGTTCCCGCGAGTCTCACCAGATAGTCGGTTCACCTTGTGGGAGACCTCCCAAAACTACGTTTACCGGTAGGCGGGCCCCACACGAGGTCTTTATTGCCCCATCGGCCGTCGGTTCTTCAAACACTGTGCAAGAGCATAGCAATAGTGAAATGACTAGGGCAATGAGACTTAACATTTTATGTATCAAGGTGACGAGCACAATTTGATGTTTTTTTTTTTTAATTCAAGGAAGCAGTGAGAAGAGCGAGACGTACAACTGATAAGTGATAAGCCCACCAATAACAATGTGGCACTAGTTAGGATTTTATACACTGTTTTGTGCTTATCATCTTGAGACATAAGATGTCGAGTCTCGTAACCCCAGTTATCACACTAGCTACAACGCTCTTCAAACCGGAACAGAGTAATGTCTGCCGGCTGCAACAGGCGCTGCAGTGGTACCCACCTAGAAGATCTCCGGCAACAGAGACACTACCACCAGTAGTATCATTTATATCAAGTGCCTATTTCTCAAATCTTCATGTCCATTTCTTCCGCTATAAAGTAGTGGGTAAACAATACTGTAGTATGATTAGAAAAAAGTGGTAACTAGTAAGTTACTGATAGGTAAAGGAACCTCATTATTAAGAAAAGAAGACATTTACACATACCCATAGAGCTTAACATAGACCCCAAGTGGTGGTTTTTGTCGCCACCAGCACGATATGCTCCTCGTGTTATTAGATTATTAGAGATAGTTACTCTTCTTAAATAACTTCATCCCTAAATCCTCATACAATAAATAAAAACCAATATTAGTTAAAAATATATATCAATGTTCTCTTGGATCTTGATTATGAAGCAATCCTTTACCATCAGATTAAGTTGCTTTTGTTTCAATTAAAGCCGATAGATGTCCACTGCTGGATATAGGCCTCTCCCAAAGATCTCTACGAGTAGGGATTTATGTGGGGGAATAATAGTCATTTCCCACCACGCTGGACCAATGCAGGTTGTTGGGAGCCATAGTCTCGTCTGTTGGTTAGCAGGGTGCACCGGGAGCAGGTGAGGTTGGCGTGTAACCCGTGAGTTGTTGACCCTTTACACCCCGCATCAGTTTACCTTAAAGTTATTAATAAACATTTTAGTACTATTGATAAGAATGATCCACAAACCATTTCCCTCCATCATATTACTTCTACGCGCATTTCAATATTTGATTGAAAATCATCTAAAATTATCATCATCATCAGTCTATACAGATTCGCCGTTGGACATAAGTTAGTAAATATAACAAATGTTTTTTTTTTTTGTAATTACCACCCTATGTCAAATGTAATTAATCACCTGATACAAAGAAACCCATTCAAAGATGGTTTAGCCGTGGGAGAGCTTCTTTTGAGCAGACAGGTACGTGCATTAATTTTATAATAATCCTTAATAAACAGATATTTTCTCATCAGGTAAGCTCTGATAGCTGAATACCAATAAGCGGAAACGTGCGATGATCGTGTATGGTGAGGAGTGCGGAGGAGGCGCACGGGAGGTAATAAAGAGTGTCGTAACGTAATAACGGGCCCGCCCCTCGCGTCCGCCGCTGAATATTAAAAAGGCGGGCAAACCTGGGGGCACCACCGCACCAGGGACCGTGGAAATTAATATTGCATAAATGATGAACTTGAACCAAATACAGACGGATAATATTTTTTCAGTATCCATAATGAAATTACTTGTAATGTGGTTAGGTAGTTATCTAATCATACTTCTCTATTCTAAGTAAAGAGTTTATAATGGCGATGAAATCATTATTAGGTAAAAATATATTTATTTAAGGACTCCAACGAAGCGACGAGACGAGCTGATCGTTCACCTGATAGTAAGTGATACGCCTACCCATAACACCGTGGCGCTAGTAATGATGGTCATACACATAAGATGTTAAGTCTCGTCACCCCAGTAACTTTATTAGGTACAGCGCTCTTCAAACCGGATCACAGTACTGTCTGTCGGCTGCAACAGGCGTTGCGGTGGTACCTACCTAGACGGTCACCAGCAACAGAGACACTACCACCAGACAATGATGGAACATTGTAACCTGTTGTCTGGTAGTAAGTGCTTACTAAGCAATAACACCGTCCATTTTATTATACATTTTTGTTTATATAATGAATATTTTATTTATTTAATTGTTTTATTCTTTATTGTACATAATAAAGAATAAAACAAATAAATAAATAACATTTTCAAGTTTATATTGTAATTTTGATATATTTGAAAAATTGCCCCCGTAAGGAGTTGCGGGGTTGTTATGGCCTTCAAAGCGGGCAGGGAACAGCTAGTATAATATAAAATGGTGAATGTTATTATCATCATCATTAGCCGATAGACGTCGTCAGCTGGACAACCCCAAAGATCTCCACATCGATCAGTCCTGCGCTGCAGTCATTTGTAGGGGTTCATATGTAAGGGGTTCCTCACAACAACTCACGGGACCAAAGCCACGGTCACCTGCTCGCTGTCCACTGGCCCCCACCAACCCGCATTGGGTCAGCGTGGTGGGAACTGGCCCGAATCCCTTCATATGAACACCTACAAATATTATTAATTAACCACAATATACTTGGAGTACATCTAGGTCTTCGATTTATACCTTAGGAAATATGACAGAGAGTAAACTCCAAGTCGAGGGTCCAAAGCTAATAATCGCTTATAATCAGACACGAAATTAAACAATTTGCATTAAGGACCTTCTCTTCAATTTGTAGAATTAATGAATGTTTACCAACATTCCGGAAATCATTAACATACATTTCATCGTCACGTTCAGCCCCATGATTCCGGTTTAATTAATTTTACACCAAGTTAAAGTGTTAATTGTTTTCATCGCTTTAACTTAATTGTAACTTTGCTCGTGAATGATCCTCCTTCGATACAGTATAAAAATCGTTTAAAACATAATGGGAGCCATTTAATATACAGCCTTCGAATTAAACTGTTGGTCGATGCCTATGGTTATTTTATCACCAACAGTTAACTTCTGTCGGCTGATGGTAATGATGATGATAATAATTGCTATTTTTACCTAATTCCTTTTTCATATTTTTATATGAACGGATCATCATCAGCTGTTACACGTCCACACATAGGCCTCTATCGAAGATCTCCACATCGGTCGGTCCTGCGCTGCCTACATAGCCAGTCACTAACGGCCATCGTTTGTTGTGGTTCATGTTGGGGGGGGATTTGGGTCATTTCACAGTCAGTGTGGCTGCGTCTATCAGTACGCGGCCACCACTCGTGGACCCTACTGCCCCATCGGCAGTCAATCCTTCGAGCAATATAGTTTGTCCATTGCCCCAAGTCTAGTAATCTTTAGGGCTATATCGGTGACCTTAGTTCTTCTGCGGATCTCCACATTTGTGATTCAGTCGTGCAGAGAGACCCCGAGGATAGCCCTTCTGTCTCCCTGCCTACTTTTGTTTATGCATATATTAAATAGAAGTCTGCCCAAGTTCAAAACATAATCACATGAAAATTACTTGACTGGCTCCGTGGCGCATAGGCCTAAAGCTTATTTTGTAACACAGAGTTCCCTGGTTCGATTCCGGGGCCATATGCTAGGGTTACCAGTTAGCTAACAACCCCCTAATATAATAGAGTTGTTGCTAAACCAGTATTGCTGCATCCCAGCTGTCAACTCACATCGCTCTCCATATCTTCATTATCACTTAAAATCATGTAAAATTGTTCTCAAGCGTTGACCCATTAATAAACCATACAGATAAGGGTGAAACATTTAAAACTATGAACATATTAAATAAAATATCACATTTTATTATAAAATACAAAGATATGTTAAAAGCTATAAGAACGTAAGCAGTAAACAATTTGTGATGTTAACAGTAATAATAAACTTATATCAAATAACAATATACTTAAGTATAACATAGAATCAAATAAAGTTAATAAAGCTCATTGTAAAAGTATCATTAATAAAGTTGTCATACGAAAATCAAACATTAATCTGAACGTAGACTTTTCTACTGACAGCTTCCATTTCGTTTCCTACATCTCTATAATGTATTTGTTACTGTATCTCTTATCTATTCCCTCTCCTCTTCCTCTCGGCTACATCTACTGCTCTCCTAAAATATTCCTACCGCGTTGTCAAAATAAACAATTTACTTATTGCCCAGCTGAAGATATGTGTCGTCTGGACTCAAGATGACTAGCGGATCCCGGTTACTGCCGAAAGTAACTTTATACTGAAGAAGTGATGCTTACTGGAGCATCACTTTAGTATACCATACTAATATAGCTATTTTGAAAAGAAATCATTTACATGGAATTAACTTGATAATCCAGTCGGAGCCACGTTTTGGAGGTAGATGGATAAAAAAGAAATGAATACATAAAAACAATAAAATAGCGCTAGCAATTGCGAAGATTCAGGCAGGCGAGCATCAGCTACTATACGCGTTAGGGTGAGGCAGCTGATGTTATCAGCTAGAGGTCTACCCGCGCGGGAGCGGGTGCAGGGGCGAGCGCGCGGTCGTCGCGCAGGAACCAGACCGCGTACAGCCGCAGCGGATCGGGCGCGTGCCGGTGGAAGGACACGGGCCGCCCGCGCGCCAGCGCCTCGCGGCTGTAGTCCTGCGGACGCGCCTGCCCGCAGCAACACACAAGACACGCTCCGATAAGCGAGACCAGGAGATGAATAAGGCCATCACATTGCAGTGAGCAACACGCCCATAATAATTTATCACTCATCATCATCATCATCATCAGCCGATAGACGTCCACTGCTGTACACCGGCCTCCCCCGAAGATCTAAACATCGATCGGTCCCGCGTTGCTCGCATCCAGTGGGTTCCCACGAATTTATCACTAATTAGGGTTAATCCATCACACCAAATTGTGGTCCATAATGATGCATATCTGTATCCATTCTTTACAGTGAAGCACAGTAATGTTTGCTCATTATGCTTCAGCTGCAGCATTAGGTGTTGCGGTTATACTTGTTCTAGACGGTCACCAACAATATAGACTTACCAACAGCCTAATACAGACCACATCTAACAATTACCATGCCAACACAACACATTGCTTTCTCAACCTATGGATATAAACCAGTATGTACTTTAGTAATTTTACTATAATACCTAGTGGATATACTAGATTAGATACCTGATGGAAGAGTGGCGAGTGCGTAAGCGTGAGGCCGCGTCTCCGCGCGCACGCGCCGATAGTCATGTCGTCGGGCGCGGCGGGCGCTGCGCATGCGCACCCGCTCAACACGCGCGCCGCGCCTGCACTCAGCGCCATGCCGCCGCCGCCCGTTACGTAGTCGTAACCTTTTAACACAACATAATCATTCATTTCAATTTAATCGATCCCTACACTTTTTATAGCCCTCCTTATTTCCCAACGAAAACTAGCTTAGTACTTAACTACTACTACTCCTCTAACGCAGCGACCCAAAGTGAGTCTTGGCTTCCGACACAAGAGAGTGCCAGCGTTGTCTGTCTCGCACTGTCTCTTGCCAATCCACTGCTAGAAACTCGCGTAGGTCCTGCTCTACGGCATCCTTCCAACGATACCTGGGTGGTCCGACAATTCGGCGCCAAATTGGGTTTCCAAGAAATGACTTTTTTGACTCTACGATCATCTTCCATCCTTAGCAAGTGACTCAACCAGCGAAGTCTGTGGGCTTTGGCTTCCCCCATTGTGTTCGGTTTGCCAAAAGAATAAACAAACAAATCTCCCAACCTATCCAGAGCCGAGACTGGAGCTCTTCTCAAAAGCATCGTCAGGGCGAAACTTGGTGGTATAATGATAATATCCTCGCTTTATACCTATACCACTGTCTTGAATACGATCCTATTAGTGTTATAAGAGAAAAATACCTTTGGCAGTTGTCTCCCTCTTTCCGTACCCGTAGCCGTACCTCTCGCCGAGGACTGTGAGGTCCGCACCGCCGCGGTAGCAGCCGAGCACCTCACGCAACCTTTGTACCCTGTACCATCAAAAGAGATCTCTTTAACGGAGTCACTTCAAAATTAACTTAAGCACAGTCATATAATCAAAGATTTTTATCAACTATAATATTTGGCAGTAGAACAAATACAGCACAAGTCTTTACTATCCAGATTGTCTCCGACGACAATCTTATCACTGATAGTAATAAGCTGTTTTTTTTATCCAACTAAGCTACGGGATAAGCGAAACGTTCAACTGATGGTGAATTATACACCTGCTTATAACAACGTGGTGGTAGTTACGACGTTATATACTGCATCACGTTGTGCTCGTCGGCTTGAGACATAAGATGTTGAGTATCTTTACCCTAGTAATTACGCCAGCTGCGCCCTTCAAACCGGAACACAGTAATGATTGCACACTACTGTTTGGCTGTGGAAATAGGCGCTGCGGTAGTACTTACCTAGACGGTCTCTGAAAGTCTCCTAAAAATAGTATTATCGTTATAATAATAAACCCGCTGATCCAATTTTTCATCTTAGTTACTCACCCCAAAATGGTGTCATCATCCGCCAAAAAGATCCATAGGATGTGCGGCCTCCGTTCTATCATTTCCACGGCCCGTTTCAATATAGCCATGGTCTTCGCGCAGTGTCCGGTTTTAGTGTTGGCGACACCAGTATCTATAGTTGGTATGGAATCATCTGCAAATGTTGCATATAATCATCATCAGCCAATACATGCCCACTTACTATGATAACTAAAAATACAGTAACTCCACAAAAAAAATCTTACCTGCTTTATCACTGAAGAAGTACAAATTGGTGACGTATTTGCCCCAAGTCTTCTTCACCACTTGGACCCTCGACGAGTGGAAACCGCTCCAAGTCTTAACCGCGAAGAATATCGTCTCTTCAGGTATGGCACTACCCTACCGGATTTTCAACATTTCTAATAATTGCAATAGTCACGATTGTAATTGTATTTCCAGAAAAACCTTTATCTTGTCTTACCTTCATCCGTGTGGACTAGAATATCCTCACCACCAATCCCTAGTGTGTCGTAAAAGGCGACTAACAATGAACAACTAGATGAAAACCCAGCTTCAGTGTTCCCGTCCGAATACGTGAGTGTCTTCAAGATACGAGTGAATGCATACTACTGCGTTAAACCACACCACAAAAAAAAACAGGACTAGGTATGAACCTCACCACGGCAAGCGACTACAGCAGTTACCTCCATCTGATGAGGGTTACGTTCTGCAGTGGATGTCGATAGCCTCAAGGGTTAATAATCCCTATTGATCTATGTGGGTAACAAAACTATAACACTCACACATAAATCTAAAGGCAGAGGGTAGGTGGCGCAGTTGTCTCCGGAGACAACACAGAACCTCAACTCTGGAGTGAGCAGCGGTCCCGGGTTTCTCCTATCCCCGTAAATCAGCTGCGCAAGCTCAAACGCAGGATCAATAGAGAAATCGGCTTCCAGCTTCCTCTCACCGCTTTCTATCTCCTTCAGTAGTCTATTAATTAAATAAAAACAAAAATCTCTGAAAAGTATAACTAATCATTGCACCCCATAAACTTCATGATGTTACAGTTAAAAATTCTTCAGATAATTATCACAGCATCTTCTATTTCCACCGCCAAACAAATTTCATGTTCCGGCTTCAAGGGCGCTGTAACATATGACATTACTGGGGTATATATCACAAGGCGATTCTAACTAGTGCCATGTTATGGTAGGGCGTATAGTATCATCAGGTTAACTTCTGAAGGTAACCTGTTCCTTACTTGTTCATGAGCGTCATCCTCATAGCAAATCCGCTGGCGAAATGAGGGTAAACAAAACCACCGTCCTCTTCCAACTCCTCGTAGAACATGAAGTGGTGGATGATGGTCGGTTCTTCATCGCTTAGAGGATATCCTATCCACATTGTATCCTAAAAATGTTATTACATGAAAGAGAGAAATATTTTCCTGGAGGCTGGGAAACTGGAGTTGAGAATGATCAGCATCAGCTGTCAATATGCAATCAGTATCAATGTTGAAGTGGTAATACACAAACAACGTAATTTTTTATGATTACCGTTTGACTTTCAGCATCCGCCAACGCCTCCAGAAGCTTGGCGCATCTGACTGCGGTGTGCGGCTCCAGGAACATCGCCCATCGCACATCGCTGCCTCTATACTTGGTGGTGATGGGGCGTAACAGTGGTAGGATCGTCCACGCACCAGGCACGGGGAAGTCCTCATGTGTTATGTGAACTTTAGGACGCGGCTAAAGGAGAGATAAAGAAGAATATTACTGCAGATGATTTTTTCCATTTTACTTCTGCGCAGTAAGTTTTACAGGAACTCCATACCTCACCTTACCGTAACAAGAAGAACATAAGTCATTAATTTTACTGGTGCTAGACCATCCAGGTACCACTGTAGCTCGTATTTCTGTTTCCAAACAGCAATGTAAAAACATTACAGTGTTCCGGTTTGAAGGGCGCTAGCGCCACGTTGTTATGGGCATCGTCATGGGTTACTAAAGTATTACTGTGTTGTCGGCTGTCCCGTGTAATATCCATATATGATTTTAATGTTGCGAAAAGACGAGCGAGACGTTCACCTGATGATATACAGCATCACATTGCTCCTGTCGCTTTGAAGCATAAGTCTCGTGACCTAATGTATCTTTTGAAAGGTACTTACGCAGTAAGACCGATTTATGGCTGTGGACTCTACATACAATTACCACGGACAGACGATATATATCTGTGGAGCTGGACGTGTGGTGGATACTAAGTCGCAGCTCCTAGCGTGAAAGCTAGAATCTAAATATATTTTCAACAAAAACAAGGTAATAAAAGGTTTAAGCCTTTTAGGGTTGTGCTCGTTGTGGAGTGTCCACTATTTTTATTCAGTGTGGGTATTTCAACAAAAAAAAATTACATTGCGAATTTAAAATTTTTTTTAAGCAACAAAACAGATGTACCCTCATAACAATGCGGCGCTACTGGGAATGATATCATCATCCGCCGATAGACCTCCACTGCTTTACAAAGGCCTCTCCCAAAGATCTCCACATCCGTCGTTCCCGTGCTGCTCACATTCAGTAGGTTCCCCTGATTCTCACCAGATCGTCGTTCCACCTTGTGAGAGACTCGTAAGGTGTGGGGTGTAAGGGGTCCTACACAACAACTGACTGGACCCAAGTGAACCTCGCCTGCTCGTGGCTCCCACCAACCCGCTTTTGGACATCGTGGGAAATGGTCCTAGTCCACTCAAATGAAAATGATATACTGCACTAAATTGTGATTATCCCCTTAAATGCAATATATCATATCGTTACTCGTACTCAGTAAGGACACTAGTAAAACTATAATTTACTGCCCAGTCTCGTATTACATTTAACTTGAATTAACATTTCATACTTGCAATAACTTTGTAGTAGTAAATGATAATTACTACACAATGATATATATCACACTAGCTGTTCTCCGCTCGTTTTGCGGAACGAAACACCCTCCCAACTCCCTTTGGGGGAAGGAATTTTGTAACATCCGTTCTTACCTAACCCCTAAAGAGCAGAAGCAATGTCTCTACTAAATTTTGAGTGTTCACGTTTAATAGTTTGGGAGATATCGTGATGAGTCAATGAATCCCTGGACATCTCCTGTTTTTATAAATATAGAAGAATACCTTTCGACATTAGTCGATGGGTAATGTTTTTACTACAAATTTTAATATACTATCTAATTTCCGACCAACACGCATTGGGCCAGCGTGGTGGGAATTGGCCCAAATCTCTCCATAAGAATCTTTGGGGGAAGGCCCATGTACATCAGTTGACGACTATCGGCTGATGATGATGATGAATATATTTTAAGTGATTCCAACGTAAGTCATTATTTCAAAGACCCAGTTTCCTAGTTAACCTAGACCACCGGTGTACTTACTTGCCCCAATTCCGAGATCTGTCGCTCTATATCTAGTTTCAGCTTGCTGGCGACGCTGGCATGGTATGGCTCCTGCTGACTGACTATCGTGAAAACCACATTCCTCGAGTCTACAACATTTAAACCAAACGTAGAACATGCAGCATATATATACATATGAATAGCATAGACTAATATGCAATTAATGGGCTAAGCTTTAATAATAAAAAGCTATAGCTTAATCAGCTTCTGTTATATACATAATTCGGCTTAGCTTAGCTTTGAAAATAACTCATAAGTCAAGCCTAAAAAAATAATAGAAATATATCAAGAGGAGATGAAGATCCGCCCAAAATCTTATGGACCCAAAGTCAACCTCACCTGCACGCGGTGCACCCTGCTGAATAACAGACGAGGCTCTGACTGACCCACCAACCCGCACTGGGCCAGCGTGGTGGGTTTACGGCCCGATTACCCTCAATAAACTCTACGATGTGGAAATCTTTGGGGGAGGCCTATGTCCAGCAGTGGACGTCAGTCTGCTGATGATTATGATGATGATGATATCGATTCAAATTGAAAATCTTTTTAAGATGTAAAAAGTAAAAAAAACACCATTTTGCAACCTCCACCTATTTAACTATAACATAACCCTCCCCACTTAACTTCACGTTCAGTAAGTTACCGCAGAAACAAAAGCACTTCATAAAAACTTCTCTCAATCTGATCGCTATAAAACAAAGTAGGGGGGAACTTTCTCCCCTCCACTTACATTAACTTAGTATAATGTAAGTTCCAAAGTTCTCGACACAATGCCAGATATTTGCATAACTTAATAAGTAACCACACAGTTTCATTTAACCGGAGTGGAAGAAGTTAAAGGTTAAGAGTGATTTATTGAATTCAGAGCTTTGATAAAGCTTCAGATAGTAGTCCGTTAGGAGACGGAGGATATAAAATTATTTACTATGTTTACTGTCCAAACATATCTTACTGTAGAAATAAAAATAGAAACTCTTACTATAAATTATAATATAGGGGGTGTAACACAACTCAGGGGATCCAAGCCAACCCCGCCTGCTCGTGGTGCGCGCTACTAATCAACAAGCGAGGCTCTGGTATTCAGCAACACGCATTGGACCAGCATGATGTGATATGACTCAAATCCCCCTATATGAATCCCTACCCAATCGCGTGGGAGTCTTTGGGGGAGGCCATGTCCAGCAGTGGACGTCCATCAGCTGGTGATAATGATGATGATGATAAATTATAAGTAATACAATTTTCAATAATTATTATGATATTATAAAATTTATTTATTTGATTGACTGATACTGGTGGTAGTGTCTCTGTTGCCGGAGACCGTCTAGGTAGGTACCACCGCAGCGCCTGTTGCAGCCGGCAGACAGTACTGTGCGAACGTTACTGTGATCCGGTTTGAAGGATCAATAGCTATTACTGGTGGTAGTGTCTCTGTTGCCGGAGACCGTCTAGGTAGGTACCACCGCAGCGCCTGTTGCAGCCGACAGACAGTACTGTGCGAACGTTACTGTGATCCGGTTTGAAGGATCAATAGCTATTACTGGTGGTAGTGTCTCTGTTGTCGGAGACCGTCTAGGTAGGTACCACCGCAGCGCCTGTTGCAGCCGACAGACAGTACTGTGCGAACGTTACTGTGATCCGGTTTGAAGGATCAATAGCTATTACTGGTGGTAGTGTCTCTGTTGCCGGAGACCGTCTAGGTAGGTACCACCGCAGCGCCTGTTGCAGCCGACAGACAGTACTGTGCGAACGTTACTGTGATCCGGTTTGAAGGATCAATAGCTATTACTGGTGGTAGTGTCTCTGTTGCCGGAGACCGTCTAGGTAGGTACCACCGCAGCGCCTGTTGCAGCCGACAGACAGTACTGTGCGAACGTTACTGTGATCCGGTTTGAAGGATCAATAGCTATTACTGGTGGTAGTGTCTCTGTTGCCGGAGACCGTCTAGGTAGGTACCACCGCAGCGCCTGTTGCAGCCGACAGACAGTACTGTGCAAACGTTACTGTGATCCGGTTTGAAGGATCAATAGCTATTACTGGTGGTAGTGTCTCTGTTGCCGGAGACCGTCTAGGTAGGTACCACCGCAGCGCCTGTTGCAGCCGACAGACAGTACTGTGCGAACGTTACTGTGATCCGGTTTGAAGGATCAATAGCTATTACTGGTGGTAGTGTCTCTGTTGCCGGAGACCGTCTAGGTAGGTACCACCGCAGCGCCTGTTGCAGCCGACAGACAGTACTGTGCAAACGTTACTGTGATCCGGTTTGAAGGATCAATAGCTATTACTGGTGGTAGTGTCTCTGTTGCCGGAGACCGTCTAGGTAGGTACCACCGCAGCGCCTGTTGCAGCCGACAGACAGTACTGTGCAAACGTTACTGTGATCCGGTTTGAAGGATCAATAGCTATTACTGGTGGTAGTGTCTCTGTTGCCGGAGACCGTCTAGGTAGGTACCACCGCAGCGCCTGTTGCAGCCGACAGACAGTACTGTGCAAACGTTACTGTGATCCGGTTTGAAGGATCAATAGCTATTACTGGTGGTAGTGTCTCTGTTGCCGGAGACCGTCTAGGTAGGTACCACCGCAGCGCCTGTTGCAGCCGACAGACAGTACTGTGCAAACGTTACTGTGATCCGGTTTGAAGGATCAATAGCTATTACTGGTGGTAGTGTCTCTGTTGCCGGAGACTGTCTAGGTAGGTACCACCGCAGTGCCTGTTGCAGCCGACAGACAGTACTGTGCAAACATTACTGTGATCCGGTTTGAAGGATCAATAGCTATTACTGGTGGTAGTGTCTCTGTTGCCGGAGACCGTCTAGGTAGGTACCACCGCAGCGCCTGTTGCAGCCGACAGACAGTACTGTGCAAACGTTACTGTGATCCGGTTTGAAGGATCAATAGCTATTACTGGTGGTAGTGTCTCTGTTGCCGGAGACCGTCTAGGTAGGTACCACCGCAGCGCCTGTTGCAGCCGACAGACAGTACTGTGCAAACATTAATATGTTCCAGTTTGAAGGGTGCTGTAGCTAGTGAAATTACTAGCGTAACGAGGCTCAACATCTTATGTCGCAAGGCGATAAGTACAATGTGGTTCAGTGTATATCATCTTAACGAGCCATGCGTTGTTATGGGAAGACGTGTCACTTACCATCAGGAGAACATGTATGTGTACATAAACATTAAATATAACTTACACGCTAATATAAGTTTAACATATAATATTTTTAAAACCTTAGATCATGATTTTTTTCCATACAATTAAGCGACGACACGAGCAGGACATTATCCGATGGTAAGTGATACGCCTGCCCATAAAAACGTGGCGCTGGTTAGAATGGCATGCACTGCACAACATTGTGCTTGTCGCCTGAGAAATATGATAAGTCTCATCAGCCCAGTAATTACACTAGCTACAACTCCCTTCAAGCCGGATCACAGTAATGTTTGCACAGTACCGTTTGTCGACTGCGATAAGCGATATGGTGGTAACAACCTAGACGGTATGTAGCAACAGGGACCTACCATCAGTAAATTAAATTATAGTATAATTATATATTACGTTTTTACCATTAATAATATACTAGTTATTACATATATTACGCGCGTTTTTACCATTAATAATATATTATTTATTAGATATATTATGCACGTTTTTACCATTAATAATATACTAGTTATTACATATATTACGCGCGTTTTTACCATTAATAATATATTATTTATTAGATATATTATGAGCGTTTTTTACCATTAATAATATACTATTTATTACATATATTACGAGCGTTTTACCATTAATAATATATTATTTATTAGATATATTACGAGCGTTTTTTACCGTTAATAATATACTATTTATTACATATATTACAAGCGTTTTTACCATTAATAATATATTATTTATTAGATATATTACGAGCATTTTTTACCATTAATAATATACTATTTATTACATATATTACAAGCGTTTTTACCATTAATAATATATTATTTATTAGATATATTACGAGCGTTTTTTACCATTAATAATATACTATTTATTATATATATTACACGCGTTTTTTGCCATTAATAATATATTATTTATTAGATATATTACGAGCGTTTTTTACCATTAATAATATACTAGTTATTACATATATTACGAGCGCTTTTACCATTAATAATATATTATTTATTACATATATTACGCGCGTTTTTACCATTAATAATATATTACTTATTAGATATATTACGAGCGTTTTTTACCATTAATAATATACTAGTTATTACATATATTACGAACGTTTTTACCATTAATAATATATTATTTATTAGATATATTACGCGCGTTTTTACCATTAATAATATATTATTTATTAGATATATTACGAGCGTTTTTTACCATTAATAATGTACTGGTTTTTGGATATATTATGCGAGTTTAACCACATGAGGTTTTGTTAAAAAAATATTAATCACTTCTATATTTTAATATTAATCTAGTTTTACTCACCAAAACAAGCCACCCAGCCGACGAATATGAAAATCAGCACAAATAGCATGACTGTAACAATACAAACGGGAAGTTTAATATTAGTGTAATGTTTGTTATAACTTCCGGTTTAAATATATCACATTAGCCAATACATATTCAGTTTTATTAACGTGTGAATTTATGAATAGTTTTGGCGGGAAAATACGAGAATTAAGCTGGAGGTGGCAAGCGTGCTCCTCCCCAAACGTCCCGAACGCTACTGACAACTGCCTGCTATCATCTCCTTTGATTGTTCAACTTTATGCGTAAAGTTACTTCATCGTATGCTTAATATAAACTTTAATAAAAAAATTACATCAGGTGTACCACTCGTGTCGAAGAATAAAATGTTTTTTTAACCTGTATATAGAATCAATAGGTTAACACTTGAACACGAATACACATAATGTTAAGTGCATTCACGTAATTCTTAAAAAGTATGTAAATATTATTGTGTTCTGGTTTGATGGGCACTGTAGCTATTAATTACTGGGGTAAGGACTTTTTTTTAAATAATTCCCCCTGCGTGTCCTGAGCCGGCGGCTTTATTTTACAATTTTATTTGTCATGAGTTAATTTCTGTTTTCTAATCATTCTCACCTTTCTTATCTTACATATTTTTTTCTCAGAGGGTAAGGGCCTAATAGCTCGCTGGTGTAATGGTTAGAGCGTGCGGCCTTCATTCCGAAGATCGCGGGTTCAAATCTCGGCATGTACCGAGGACTTTTATATTTAAGTTATATACATTTGTGATCTTTAGTAACAACAGCGAAATACAAACGGTAAAGGAAAACATTGCAAGGAAACCTGGACGTGAATTGGAATTTATTGTAAGGTGTGTGTGAAGTCACCAATCCGCATTGTGCCCGCGCGGTGACTATGGCCCATCGCCCTCATATTGAGGGTAGGCCTGTGTCCCAACATTGGTGACGTAAATTGGCTGTTAAAAAAAAGGACTTAATATTTTAAGGTCTCAAAGCAATGAGCACAACGTGGTGCCGTATACATCATTTTAACTAGCGCCACGTTATGGTCAGGCGTGTCACCATCAGAGTAACGACTCATTCCCCTCAGTTTCGTCAAGTAATTAATAAGCTGAGGACGTTCGCACAGAAAGCTTTAGACGTACATTTACAATATAATGATAGTAATCAGTTTTTTTGTTTTAACTTTTCATCTATGTACCTAGTCCGGCCATACGTTCTGTTACAAATGATAATGCATTGTTTTTTTAAAGAAGCAACGTAATATTATTATAAATGCTATCTACATATTTATTAGTTTCAGCAAAGAATTAAAACAAAATATTTTATTCAAAATGGCCACCTTTGGTTTTTATACAGGCCTTTACGCACTGTTTCCAAGGGAAATATCGCCACTGCTTGCTCTAAAGATTTTTAAGAGACTCAATGTCGCCGTGTCGCTTAGAGCAGCAGCAGGCCATGTCCTCTATGACTGGCCATAATTTGAAGTCAAAAGGAATGAGGTCTGGGCTACATAAGGGCCAGTCTTCAGTTGGTTTTAAGCCGGGCTTGGGTAGGTCGTATCTTGTGACTAGGTGCAGAGTCCTGCTGGAAAGTCCACGGTATATATTTAAAAAGTGTATTGCTGGGTGCTTCCACATGATTCAAGACTATATCTTCATACACTTTTGCTGAAGTTTTTTTTTCACAAACATGTAATTTCGTGACTCCTTAATAAGACACGCTCCATCAAGCCATCACTGACGCAGGATGATGACCAGGTACACTTTATCATTTTGCTTATTGTAGTGTTCTTCAATTGTGAAAATTTTTTCATCGGTAAAGAAGATATTTCTGTGCCTTTCACCTGCGTATCGGGACAGAAGGCGTTTTGATTGATCCACTCTCTTTAGTAGTAAAGATTGATTGAGGGCATGTCCTGTATGTCGACGATAAGCACCAAGCTTCAGGTCTTGTTTTATATTACGCGACAGAGTCCTAGCGGCAATCTTCATTTCTCGCGATAAGATTTTTTGCTTCCTAATGAGGTTTCGAGGAATTCTGGCTTTAACAGCATTAACAGCCTTTGTAGTTCTAACAGCACGCGGCCGCACCGATCTTTTGTGGTCTTTGCCAGAGGAAGTGTTGTTGTATCTGTCGATAGTGCGATATAAGAACATACGGCTGATACCAAGCTTTTGAAATGTATGGAATATGACCGACGGTTTCATGAGCACTTTGTGCAAGGCGATCACTGCAATTCTGTTTTATTTAACATCCTATTCCATATTGTAATTTGATAATGTACACAAAAAAAATATGTGAAATGGCGCAAAATCGAAAGAAGTTTTAAAATAATATACGTGTCCCAAATTTAAAAATAATAAAAAAAAATTAAAAAACGAAAACAGTTTATTTAACAGTATTTATGGCCAGACTAGTTATATGTAAATATAAGACAAAACATTACTAGACTTATTGGCAGTAGGCAGGGCACATTGCTCGAAGGAACGATGGCCGATGGGGCAATAAGGTCCTCGACTAGCGCCTGCGTACCAATAGACGTAGCTTAGGGGGGCCTCCCGCAAGGTGGACCGACGATCTGGTGAGAGTCGCGGGAACCCACTGGATGCGAGCAACACGAGACCGAAAGATGTGGAGATCTTTGGGGCAAGCTTATGTCCAGCAGTGGACATCTATCGGCTGATGATGATATGTAAACATTAAAGTTGTAAATGGGAAGTAAACAAACACAACACAACAAACAAATTTTTTTTTCTTCAATTTAGCTGCGAATAGAAACAGCCTCGTTCGGGAAGGGGAGTGAGGCTCATTGATATATTCTTTATTGTACACACAAGATGACCAAAAATATAAAATTATACGTGAAGTATACATATGCGAGTTTAACCCTGATAAATGACGAACGTGGATGGTTATAAGGGTAGAGGAAGACCGAAGAAAGTGTGGATGGATTGTGTGAAAGATGACATGTGTAAGAAAAGTATGAATTCAGATATGACGACTGATAGAGGGATGTGAAAGACAAGTACATACTGTGCCGATCCCACATAGCTGAGAAAATAGCAGGATGAAGAAAAAGTAGTGATACGCCTGTCTATGTCAATATGGATCTAGTTAGGATGGTATAGACAGCACCACATTGCGCTCATCGCCATAAGATATTAAGCCTCGTTGCTCCGGTAATTTTTAAAATGTATATACACTAGAATTAGCGTGTGTATGGAACGTCTAATGCAAAGCTATTTAATTACGCATAATTGCATTCAATGAGCAGAGAGGAGCACCAAGGTGCAATTTCATTAATAGAATCGAGGATACGGCTTTAATGCGAACCATTGGTTTCTAATTATTATTTTTAACGAACCAATTTCTTTTGTTTATTTTTTGTAGTATGTATATTTACGTTCATTTACATTCGTTTAAAATTCAGAAGTGTCACTGCTTGTAGTTCTCTCTTATCGGAGACCGACTAAGTAGGTACTACCGCAGCCCCTATTGCAGCAGCCCAAAACAGTAGTGTGCAAACATTACTGTATTCTATTTCGAAAGTATCATAACTACGAGGAGGGATTAAAAAGTAGTGAGAATGAGATAGAATATAATGACTATTGATAACTTAATAATTTATTTTTCTACATAGTCTCCGAGTCTCTCTACACACCGAGTGCAGCGCTTTGCCAAGGCTTAAATCCCTTTCAGAAGAAAAGTTTTGTCTTGATCCTGCAAAAAGCTCTGCACGGCATCCATCACCTCGTTATCGTCTTCGTACCTTTTTCCCCTTAAGTATTCTTTCAATTTGGGGAGCAGATAAAAATCGCTAGGCGCTAAATTTGGTGAATAAGAGGGGTAGTCAACCAATTCAAAGCCAGCTTGCTGAATGGTAGCCATCGAAACTGCCGACCTGTGCGCAGGTGCGTTGTAGTGATGAAACAGCATGCCTCTTTGAAGTTTCCCTCTCCTTTTTTCTTTGATGGTATACCTCAACTTGTGAATTAAAGTTGTATAATATTGGCCTGTAATAATGATTCCACGCTCCAGATAATCAATCAACAATATCCCTCCTGAGTCCCAAAATATTGAGGCCATAACCTTGCCAGCCGATGCCACGGCACGAAACTTTTTCGGGGTCGGTGATGATGGCCGATTCCATTGCGAAGATTGCTGTTTTGTCTCGGGCTCAAAATGATGTACCCATGTTTCGTCCATTGTTACGAGACGAGACAAAAAGTTTTCAGAATCTTCTTGAAACTTGTCCAACAATATCTTCGAAATGTCATGTCGATTTTGTTTCTGACTGTCGGTTGACATTCTCGGCAGCCATCTTGCGGAGACTTTTCTCATATTCAAAGATTGTTTCAATATGGATTGAATACTTCCATATGAAATGCCCGTTTCTTCAATTAAGTATCGGATGGTAACTCTTCGATCGCTCAATACAATTTTCTCGACTTTCGCAACATTTTCTTGGGTGACTGACGTCGATGGACGGCCGCTACGATGTTCGTCTTCCGTGCTCATTCTCCTTACTCGAAATCGAGAAGCCTACCTTGCGACACTAGAATACGGCAGAGCAGACTCTCCTAATGTTACCTCCAGATCGCAATGAATCAATTTGAATAACTACCACCTTTATATGGTGTTATAAAACTGAGTTTGTAACACCAATGCTGTATTTTGGCTGTTAACATATAAATGCCAAAATAAAAACCTTCATGTTCATTGTCACTTAAGGCTTTTCTAAATTGAAGACAAATGTTCTGATAAAAAAAAAACTGTCATAAACTATTTCATGGTACAAGCATAATTAAAGAGTTTAGAATCATTTTGAAATCGTGAGTAAAATTAATAACATCTATTACACATTCCAAAATGCAATGCTTTGTAATACATAGTATGTATTCTCTTTCTTATTACATTTTTTCCCCATTTTTAATAAATATTGTCAAATGATGGTAGTTTCTTCCGCACCACAGGTACCCTAAGTTTACCAAAATAGTATTTAAATGAATTAATGTTTTGTATATCATTTATTTAACTTCGGGATGTGTCTATTTAGGAACAAGGATTGCACTTAATAGCAACTCTTGAGAAGGCAACAGTGGCTAAAATCTGATGTTGATAAAAGCAAGACTCTCTAGCTCCATAGTAAGCATAACCTATTCTTCAGACACTTCTTTGCAACACATATTATAACTTCGTATCAATGTATACAATTTTGAAAGATTTTTTTTAATTTATGGGTTAAGGTCATAACAATGGTACATTAAAATATATGAACACTTTATTTGCATCCCAATTCAACATATTGTTGGATATTATACAGTAAAATTGTGGAACAAAATATACATTTCTTACTGATAAGATTCAAAATAGTTCATTCCTGTTTATTTGTGTAGGTTGAAGGAATATTTAAATATTAATGTATCCACAGAAAAAAGAGCGCAGTTGCAGTTATATACAATTATAAACAACAATTACAGAAACATGAAATATATTTAGAATCCTTTCACAAAGTTTTAAATAAAATAAGGTTCATCTTGTGTGACATAATAATATTCCTAAACAACTTACCAAAATACTCACATTGTAATTTAAGCTCATTCTGTAATAACCAAGATTTAGAATCGATTACAAAAACATTTCCGCATCCTTAAAGTTTTTTTTTTAAATATATTCTTTTTTATGTTTTTTTTTTAAATAATGCTTGGTTTATTTCATTGCAGTATGATCAATATTTTTAAAATAATTAATTTTATTTGAACAGCTTAACAGTTGTTACTTTACAATTTACAATTCTATTTTATATCTTTGTTAATTAACTTTTCAAACAATAAAATGACAAATAAGCCAAATAGAGTAGTTTCTTACCTTTAACCATATTATATTAATAGTACTTAATACATTAGGAGGGCTTTTCTTAATACATTTATACTAAAATTTAATAATGAAACTAAAATGAAAAATAAAAATAATAAACGAACTTTCAATATTTGACAACAAGATCCGAAACTTTCTTGTTACTTTTTTAAGAAAATAAATATAACATCATACAGCCTTATAGTTTAAAAAGCATAATTTTACTAAAATGTTAAAAAATTAAGCGAATATAACTGCAAACGTTAGAGAAAATTTTTCTATTTCTAAAAAAAAAATTGTAAATATTTAGAATCTAAAATGCTTAGTTAATTGATAACACAATTTTTTTTTACTTTTGAAATATTGATTGATTAAAAAAGTAATAGATGGCAATTTTGAACCCTATATAAGTGTTAATGTGTATTACATTGAATACTAGTAACTGTCATTATTAAATAGAACATAGCGTATATTGTAACGTCATTGAATCTCAAATGTACAAAGTAAACAAAACGAACTTCGTAAGTGTATGTTAAAATAAAATTTGACAAATGAGATAATAATGTGAACGTTGTATTTAATAAGTTGATTCGGAGTTTTATTACAGTTTTGTTTTGGAGGAGTTGCGCTCGTCTATAGTCGTTTTTAAACTTATTGCGCATAACATCGCTCGTAAACGATAAATAACGTTACTTTTAATTTATTTTAGATAGGTACGGTTTATCTTATTGATAAAATTATCTTTTATTGTTTTTGATATAAGTTATTTGTGTAGACTTTGACCAAATAAGTGCAAAAAAAAGAATTTATCTAAAAAAATGACGTTAAACGAAAGTGAACTTGTTACGGACGACCAACTTCGTGAATTGTTTCCTGATTTGCCCTCGGGTCCATTGGATGTGTACAGAAAGAAAGCGACATTTGATTGGCGCCGTATGAAACTTATGTATGATAACTTGACTACTTTAAAATTAAAGGTAAGTATTAATTTGTTTGCTTCTATTTTTTATATTAATGTGTTAATTCTATAACTTTTTATATATAAATGTTATGTATTAAATATTATGCCAGAAAATAAATTTTTAAGTTTAAAATTATTTAACTTTCTTGTATTGTTGCAGCATATGTACAAGATATGATTTTTATATATTTTTTCATTCAACAAAGCAAAGAGACAGAACTTTCACCTGATGGTGATTCACCTGTTCATAACATCAGGTGGGATCATGGTCAAGGGCACTAACCTTGTTGATTTAAAAAATTCTTAATTGAGCTTATTATGATATAAATTTTTAAAACAAATAAACTTTCTTAACAAATTTAATTGTTTAATAACACTTTCAAAACATACTTTTCAATTAAAAGTACTCAACGTGTCACAGTTATATATAATATATTATATTTTACATGTGGAAATAATATAGAATAAAATTGTCAGTACCTTTTATTAATATTTTTTTTATAAGAAATTAGCAGTAGCTTGAATTCTATCATTGCTATTTTGTGTAACCATTTACCAAAATTGGTCAATAAAATATTGTACAGTAATCATATTTATATGGTGCACAAAACTTTGAACTCGGGGACAAAAGCTTTTTTCAAAAGAATTAGCTGTGAGGAGGGTATACAATTTACATACAAGGATTGAATGATGGGAGTGGAATTGTCCGCACTATGTTCACAGTCTTAAATGATCGGTTGAACAGGTGTAATGTGATAACTAGATTCTACTTCTGGTCACTGAAAGAACTGATATCCTTCACTTTAAGACAAGCCATTTTTCTATGAGAAAATACTTGTTAAAAATTAACAGTAAAAATATTCATTTTTTTCTGCATCTGAAAAAAACATCTAGTTTGAGGTTCTAACCCAGAATAAAACCTTAACTGGATTTCTAAATACTTATGTTTATATTCGTTGAGTGGCCCGTCTCGTCTTCTATAGAATACATTATGAAGAGTGTGCGATGGAATTACTTGACGTAATTACATAAGTGGTAAAACAGGAATGGAGGAAGTACCCCATCCCTTTTTACCACCAAACAACAAGGCTCACGACGAGTCACCATCATTACGTAGTAAACATTAAGATTGACAGATTGAGAACAATGAGGTTTAGTTCCTCTTTTTTGATAAGAGTCTTCTTTAGTCAGTATTCTCGTCCAAATATGACGAAAGTGGTCCTCAAGAAAATGAATAGCATATTAGACGCTATCACCCCTGTAATCTCGAGCTATTAAGTATACGACTAAGGTATTCCCTGTCTGTCGTACAAGGCGACTAAAAGAGTCGTCCGGTTCGTGGGCTTTGAGGCTGGGGGCCCTCAGAGCTCAATAAGCGAGCCTTAGGATGGTAGTCTTGTATTTGCCGTAGCACAGCATGGGTGCTAAGAAGGCAGAGTTAGCTTGCTTGTAGGCAGAGAACTTTTAGTAGAGTGCAGGGGGCACCGGTGCAATCCATAGGAGATCCCGGAGCCCCTCTTAATGCACTGAGGGAGACCACCCACGGCGTTTTAGTGGATAGAAGCCCCACATAACCTTGTCTTCTCCCCAGAAGCAGGGTATCTTTTAAGAAGATTTCCCGCACGATAAAAAAAAGAGGTTAGTACGCTATACCATCAAAGACCACATCACCACTTAGCTCCAGGTGGATTCGTAGTCAAGCAATAACCTTTATGATTAAAAAAAAAGTTTATTGTCTTATAAACATATTGTTATTCCTCAAACGTATTTCGCTCTATATATTACTTATATATCTAGTAAGATTTTCAAGCCAAATGTTACTAGGACATGATAATACTTGAACTGTTATCACATTACTCGCAGTATTCATAACGTATTTATACTTTATAAATTACTGGTGATAGGTCTCTATTACCGGAAACCGTCTAGGTAGTACTACCGCAACGCCTATTGCAGCCGACAAACAGTAATGTGCAAACTTTTCTTTTGTGTTCCGGCTTAAAGGGTGTTGTAGCTAGTGAAATTACTGAAGTAACGACACGACGAGCACAGAGTGGTGCAGTGTATACTATCCTAACTAGCGTCACGTTGTTACAGGCAGGCGTATCACTTACCATCAGGTGAACATCCCGCTCGTCTCGTTGCTTCGTTGAATAAATAAAAAAATTTAACAGGTTTATTAAATGCAGTCATATTAACCCATTATTGGGAGTAAGGACATTCTCCAACAAGAAGAATCATAACCATCCTCTATTCCGGCCAAGTGTGAGTTGCCGGATGGAATGTTACCAATAACAGTTCATAACATAAGCGATAATAATAAATTAAAATAAATACAACCAAGTTTGTAAAGAAACAAATATATGTATATAATAAAAATGTGTCTCATCTGTTCGCCAATCACGTAAAAACGAGTGAACGACACGGGAACATAAGCATTCGACACGGAATGATATACTTATAGATGGTTATAGGTTAAGTTTTGATTTCCATAGATTCTTCATCATTTTATTTTTAATTAAATTTCATAAATATTATCATTTGGCATTATTTATGCAGTTGCTATAGAAAGTAATTTCCGGTTGCGGTTGCTTTCCAGGAATATTCCAGACAAATTTCAAGTCTAATTTTATATTACGGCCAGCTAAGCGGCCGGGGAACAGCTACTATTTAGTTTTCTTATCCTTGTGCCTCTCCAACTGGTGAAGATTGGAGACCAGTTCTGGAAATCCCTTTCTGTTGCGCGTTACGTGGATCAGCTGCAGCCCTGTAGTCTCGGGCAATTAAGAATAGGATTAAGGTTTTCTCTGCCTGTCGTACAACGCGATTAAAAGGGTCCTCGGGTACGTGAGCCTTGATGGTGGGGGTAGAGCTTAATAAGCGAGCCTGAGGAGAACGGCAAATGCACGGTGGTCTTGTATTTGCCGTAGCACAGCGTGGGTGCGAAGGAGGGCTTCGCCTTTCCGTGGCACGTTTTAGCCAGAGTGCAGGGGGGCACCGGTACGTTCCGTAGGAGATCCCGAAGCCCCTCCCAATGCACTGAGGAAGACCACCGAGGGGGTTTTGTTGGGTAGAAGCCCCACATAACTTTATTTTTCCCACAGAAGCAGGGTATCTTTTAAGATTTCCTCTGCGATAAAAAAAAGTGGAATAGCTGCGCGGCGCTCTTGATGTTGGTCCATTCCTTGATGTTACCTAGCCATGACTTGTTTCTGCGAGCGATCTTTCTCTTTCCGGCCACTTCCACCACTATTCCTATCGATTAGTATTTATTACATAAAGACAATTGTTCAACACAATATTACTACATTTCAGTTATATAAGTCTCTCCGTAACAGAAGTAATTTTGTTTATCTACTAATAAATCCTTAAGACCTATCGGCTGTTACTCGTAATTATCTTTGTTATTTCAGTTCATTATCTTCATTACGTAAATTTTCATAATCAGATTAAATTTTGGTTGTTTTATTTTTATTCTACGAAGCAATCAGACGAGTGGGATGTTCACCTGATGGTAAGTGATACGACCCATATCAACGTCCCGTTAGGTTAGGTTATACCATATTGCGGTTGTGTTCCGAACGGAGATCCCGTGACCTCTCCAAATGTCGAAGGTGACGTAACTCTGACTTCCCCCAAAAGGTAGAGTATCTTTTCGAAGATTTCTCCCCCGAAACCAATAAAAAATTTTATACCATATACACAGCACTCATTGTACTCGTCACCTTGAGACATGAAATATTAAGTCTTCGTACCGCAGTAAGTACACTAGCTACAGCGCCTTTCCAACCGGAACAAAGTAATGTTTGCATACTACCGTTTGTCGATTGCAATATCTGCTGGTGCCTAGATCTCGCGGTAGAGCGGTCTCCAGCAATAGAGACTTACCATCAGTTAAAGTTTTGTGTTAGAATTGTCATCTTGATGAATAGGAATAGAGACAAAACCTATTACCATATAGCAACTAAGAAGCTGAAGCTCGGATAGATCAGAGAGGAGCTGGTTCGATTCCCGACGATGCTACTTATTCTATGCCATTTCTGTCATCTTATCTTATTTCCCTTATATTCTTAATTGTTAAATATATTTTAATATTAATTTTGCACTTGTCGCCTTAAGATGTTGAGTCTCATTACCCCAGTAATTATACTAGCTACTCGTAGCCGGCTGAAATACACTCATGAGACTAGGACTTATTATATTTACTTATATTGTGCAAACTTATCGCCTCTGTGTGTTTTAATAATAATAAATATATTAACAAATCTAGGAAAAAACAAGAGATTAGTACTTATCCACCTTAATTGTAGTTTTTATCAAGAAACCACTGTACCTGTTACCAGCATATAAATTTGAAGTAATGTAAGAACACTGCTGTCGTTTTTGTTCCACAACACAAATTTTGCCTCCATTATTAATTAAATGGTAATAATAATTAAAATAAATTAAGCAAATTGGTTAATTTAAATAATAATAATGTTGAACTGCACTGAACCGGAACTTGTACTGAACTGGGGTGTAAGGGAACCCGCACAACAACCCAAGCTAACCTGTCTCGCGGTGTACCGTGCTAATCAACAAACGAGGCACTGGCTCCCACCAACCTGCATTGGGCCAGCGTGGTGGGAAATGGCCCAAATCCCCCTATAGGAACCCCTACAAACGACGGCCTCTGGTGCCCGGCAGTACCGAAGGCCATACCGACTGTATGTAGAGATTTTTGGGGGAGGCCTATGTCCAGCAGTGGAAGTCTATGGGCTGATAATGATGAATGTTTTTTTTTTAATTGTTCTCTTGCGTGTTTTGGGTCAGGGCTTTCTTATGTACATTTCATTTACCATCTATTTCTTATATATCTATACAGTTTTTATTCTTCATACTTTCTTATCCATCTTACTCTACTTATCTATCACACTTCTGTTCTCTTTCATACAGCATCCCATTTCGTTCTTTCATACCTCTCGCAAGTGAAGACCGTCGTCTCGTCGTTTGTGCTGAAACAAATCATCCCTTTGTCATTTCTTCTTTCTTCTCCTTCTTTTAATTTTGACTTTTGTTTTACATAATTTTTTTGTTTGTTCATTTATTACAATTTCTAATTTTGTACTCTATCCTATTTTTGTTTATTATTTATTTATTTTTATCGTCATATCCTGTTATATCTTATTTCTTTTTATAGCGTACGCTATTACCTTCTTACGATATTTTAAGAATATTTGGCGACTTTCGTCTTCACTCATCAGAGAGGCAATGACTTCCGTGTCTATCCTTTTTCTTATCTCTATTTCTAAGTTTGCTCTGTCGGTCCCCTATAAAGGACAGAAAGTCAGGATGTGCGCCACGGTCTGGCCCACCGCAGGGATGGTGAATGTTGAACTGTGATGTCTGTTTTTTTTGGACGAGCGGGACGTTCACCTGATGATATGTGATACACCTGCTCATAACAGCGGCGGTAGTAAGATGATATATACAAGAACCATTACGTGGTTAACGTGTCGAGTCTCGTTACTCCAGTAATTTCACTAGCAACAACACCGTTTAAACCGGAGCACAGTAATTATTGTGTAAACCTGTTTGGCGGCAGATACAGCTGCTGTGTTACCTATCTAGACGGTTTCCGGCAACAGAGGCCTTCCACCAGTGAAATCAGTTAGGTATCTTTAATTTTTTTTTTATTTCATTGAAATATGTTAGTATTGTGTTTAATATGCGGGTTCATCAGACCGTTTCACCTCAGCTATGAACGGTCAGTTTGCTATGAATAATTCAGCATTTGTATAAATTTGTACTGTAGTGTATTATTGTAACTATTGATAAGTTTCTCTTGCTATCGACCGTCTACGTAAGCACCAAAGAGTAGTGTGAAAACATTACTGTGTTCCCGTTTGAAGGGCGTTGTGGCTAGTGAAATCGCTAAAGTAGCGGGACTTAACATCTTATGTTTCAAAGCGACGGGCATAGTGATGTATGTATCAACCTAACTAGCGTAACGTTATTGCAGGTATATCACTTACCATCAGGTGACCGTCTCAATCATCTCGTCATTTCGTAGAAAAAAAAAACCTATATTGATACATTAATAGTATTTTAATTATGTTACTGGTGGTAACTTAATGAGACGTCAGTGTTCTGTATCTCTATGGTATATAGCTCATTTCTGTCGTCAAACAGCATTGTGGAAACATTACTGTGCTTCAGTTAGAAGGACGTTAGTAGTTAGTAAAATAATAGTAGTTTCGTTAGACTATGTTATCCTATTTGGTCGAAGCGCTAAGTACGATGTGGTGTAGTGTATATCATTCTAACTAGCACCAAATTGTTATAGGCGTACTACTACTAATCATCAGATTATTAACCCTACGAACATTTAACTTGTTTGTGTTAAATAATTGAGTTATGTTAATGTTACAAAAAGAAGAGGTAAGGTTCGTAATTACATTATGCCCGTTGTTTTAAGTGCTAAGTCTCCTATCCTGGTGATAATCGTGTTTGTGTGACAATGAACGTCTTTGAATACAGAATGATATTTGGGACTTCATGTGGGACCATCCGCTGTTCAAGCACGGGGAGGCCACCGCATCCCTGGACGAGCAACGGCACATAAGCACGAAGCGAATGTACGTCATCTACGGTCAGAACTACATACCGATGGAGATGGTGAGATAATTCAAATAACATTTTATCTAACTGATAAATATCTATTGATATTTTGTTTATCTTTGAGATTATGAAGAAAATGAAATATATTGAATTTTTAATTTTCAGCTAGGAATCGAACCGAGAGCATTCCAAGCGGAAACCGAGGCATTATTCATGTTCGACAGCTCCCTTGCCGTGAAGATTTCATTGACATACCGTATGTTCTCCAACGTGATCCAAGGCAGCGGGCAAGATCACCATTACCATTATATAAAGAAAGCGCAGAAGGGTATGATCGGCGGCTGCTTCGCTCTGACGGAAGTGTCTCACGGATCGAATGCTAAAGGCATGAGGACGACCGCAACTTACTGCCCGGAGAAGAAACAGTTTATTCTGAACACTCCAGACTTTGAAGCGGCCAAGTTCTGGATTGGGTCGTTAGGTATGCCATGCCGATGCCTTTCTCTGGGAGAAGCTTAGATATTATGATACATAAGTGCATGAGTGCTTCTGTTGGAACTTAGGCGCTCCATTAGGAATCCCTCCGAACCTTCGTTTGAAGGAAGCTTTCCTTGCAAAGATTTTCTCTTCCAATATCAAAGGCCGCTTTTAATAACACGAAATCGTTAGACAGGAAATAGAGTAACACGTCATCCGCCAAAACTTTTAGGTTCATTTTTAGTATAACAAGAAACAGACTTCAATGCTAAACTAAAAAACTATTTTTCTGTTTAGTTTTATCAACGTTTACCCTTTAAAAATACAAAGAGGTTAAAATTTACAATTGTAACAAAAGGTACAGCGGTTAATCATATTCAGCTTCTGTAATTACAATTATTGAACCTTGGAAATGTTTATTAATGCGCAATGACCATTGTGGGCATGTGAAAAAGTTTTTGTTAATATAAACTATTGTTAAGTAGAAATTGATTTGAAATAATTAAAACAGAAAAAAATAATAAATTTTCAGTTATACTAAGTAGGATGTAAGGTGGACGCCGGAAACAGTATTGCTAAAAATTCACAATAGTTCAATCATTTTGATACTGGAAGGAAAGCTGCGGGTATCTGCTGGATGTGGTCAGCGCAGATTCCGTGTGACATTATTAAGGGAGGCCTATGTCCAGTAATGGATCATGACAATACTTAGCCCAGAGGGTAGATCTTTTTCCGATAACCGTTTAACCAGAGATTTCCTAACATTTATACTCATAGGACCACTTTCAAAATTTAGCTGCTTCCGGTGGACCTCTAGCAGCTTCATTTCTACAATAGTCCCAAAACTGACACAAATATGTGAAGATTAGAGCCAATTTAGATCCCCGAGTTCGAGTTTACCATAGACCCCATGGAGTCCACGTTGACCACTTTGGATCTAAACTATATTGTTTTTCAGTTAAAAGGTCCTGGTGATGATGAAATTATTAGTAACTTAAACATCTCAAAAATTCCTTGTTTTTTCATTTTAAGGTAAATGTGCGACACACGCCATAGTGTACGCGATCTTAATGTCTAAAGGTAAGAACCACGGCTTGCACACTTTCCTGGTGCCCATCAGAGATCCGAAGACGTTGAAACCTTTCCCCGGCGTCACCGTTGGCGACATTGGCGAGAAGATTGGCTTAAATGGGGTTGATAACGGGTAATTCTCTCTCCTCGCCATTTACTTATAGAATAAATTTGCTATACTACCGAGTAGTAATATTTGTATGTTACTGTGTTATAGTATGATCTTATAGATACATAGATTATCAAGACGGTCTTTTATCAACAATAATTCCAAACTTGACTACAATGAAAATGGTAATGGTGTGGAATAATTTGAAGCGAACTCGTCCTGTATAGTGGTCAGGGGGTTGACAGTTAAATAAACCACAAACCTCGGAATCGAACTAGAGACCTCCGTATTATAAGGTAAGCGTTTACCCAGGAAGCAGAGACAGTTAAAAACAAACCCAAGACCATACTGCTTTCAGACCTCATTATTAAACATAATATGGTAGTGCCGTTTTATATAGGAATGTTATCCAGCGACCGTTCAAATTAGTGGAACTGCTTTCCGGTATTATCTGAGATCATTAATCTCACTGTAACCGTCTTTCCTTTTTAAATAAATTGAATTGTAAATAAATCCTTAAACGATATTTAGGATTCAGAATGATGCATACTATATTTTTTAGTATTATTAATGTTTATGTTTTGGCCATTAATTAATTATAATCATTTGTGATCGTCTCGATTAGGACCTTGTTCTAGGTTATGTTTATAGTAATATTCAGTTCTTTAAGGTTTATATAGAAGGATGAATATTTGTTAATATCGCCTGATGTCGTTCGTGTGGTTTATTTTCTTATTTATATAATCCTTTCACGCTTGTAAAGGGCTCCACGTCTCGTTACGGGTTTACAATATTTATTAATTCTTAGGAACCTGACACAAGTGTTTAAGTTCACGTCTTCACATTAAAAAAAATGTGGGGATGGCATACGGCTCTATTAACCAGACCTCGCCGTATGCAGTGAGCGCTAACCAAATGTTAGTGCGTACGCAAAAACTGTGATCAAATTTGGTATGTCAATGTGAGTAGGATCTCACAAGATACAACTGTCACCAGATATACAGTGTATAGTCAGCGCACATTCCAGGACACATAATAGATATAAAGGGTACTCTGACCCAGAGATTAGTCCTTGTACGAGTCACCACCAACTACATAATCACGGCAGACTGCTTCCTTAGGCAGACGAACTTGGCGTCGCGACCGACATAGGCCGTCGGGCCGGCGCCCCCTTGGAGAGGGTTCCCGGAGTGTATCTGGCGGTGCGTCTCGTATTTCGACGCGTCGCCACATAGGGATTTTCTGTCGGGAGGGGTGCTTCACATCCCTCCCCGAGGCGGGCCCGTTCGATCCAGGCGCCGATCGGGGGTTGCGTAAGAACTGCTCGATGTTATCCCGTGACCCTCGTACATATTTTTCGGAAGTGATTGGAATACCGTGTGAAGCTTTTTAGTCGGTTGGAGTCCGCACTACCTCGTTACCGACCCTTGGTTCCGGGGTGTTCGTCCGTTAGCATTTTGTTACACACGTTAATAAAAAGAAAACAACTACATAATCAGCGCGGGTCGTAATCCGCGGAGTGCATTCAAAACCTCATAGTATGGCAAAGGGATTACATCGCACTCTTGAGAGATCGTACTCCCAGCAGCAATCACTGTAGTGGATATAGCCAGTATATATCAAATTTATTATGAGTCAACAGGCATAGAGTATTTGTCATTGTGTAAAATGTTTTGATCAAGTTTGTCTCGTCCATCAACCACTCGCTACATATCTTACAACATGGGGAGCTATTGAAGCCTTCATTTGCAAAATTCATACAATAGGAAGGGCAGACAGTCTGCAGCACCGTCATCAAGGGACCCGACTTGAAAAAAACTAATAAGTTAAAGTGTCAAACCTTAATGCGAGACACAACTTTCAAAGGCGACATTTAATCAAGTGATCATCGAAGACGTCGTATCACTGAACTGCGATAGACATGCAATCGACTATCATCGGCGCACAAGACATCACAGCAGACATCAATATCTTGCAAACATCCTCAACCAACCGAATCCGTAAGACGCATCAGTTCAGTAACGGTGCAATCTTTACGCTACGACAGGATGCAATATCAATATTTGATAAGCAGCGAGGCAGTAGTTCGCGTCCGCTTCCGCTACCTCACGACATGTCATAGTGGCAAGCCACTAGGACGCCGAGCACCCATGTATCATAGAGCGGAAGCCCTAAGACATGGTTCTGAGTATTTCGATATCATCGAAGTGCTATCTAACACTTACCAAACCGGAGTATAATCAAGTAGTTACTTAAATAACCACCAACTACACCCGGCTGGTATCTCACCTTCTCCACTATCTGATGTTATATGTTAAATTTTCCATGCACCATTTTACACGGTTTCGAACCCGTATACTTTATAAATCTCATTAATGAAGACCGATCACACTATCATATTCTGTCATGATACATTATTATTTGCATTTTCATATTTTTCGGGGATGCAAACCGATATATTCTTTATAACTCATCACTAGATACTTTCACACTCTTATACTTTCATAATTTCACCATACAATCACATTTGTATTTTTTTTAATTTTTTAGGATTTTAATCGGTATAGTACAATACTATACAGTACCCCCAATCAATATCTTAATCAATTTGCACGAAGCAAATTTTTACATTCGACACGTATTCAGTACAAGTCCGGAGCCCGTGTGTACGTAGGAGCGCGAGTATGCGTGTCCGCCGCGCTCGCCCGTACGACCGGTCGATACACGAACAATTGCTTATTACTTGGGGCGCTTTACGAACACCCAACTATTGGACTTTAACTTTTCCATTTTTTTATAATGAACCTTTTTTAAATTTAACTTCTTTATATATATTCGTATTTTATCATTCGTATTATTGTCATAGAATAAAGTTTGTTTAAATTATCTTTTTTGTATAGTTTTATATTTTAGAGACATCTATTTCACTCTTTTAACTTTCGCTAAATTATATTTTCAACTTTATAAATTTGAATAATTTTTATTTGAGCTATTTAAACGGTCTTATTTAATATTTTTTATAGAATCATTTATTTTTATAAATTAATGTATTTCGTTACATCACGTAGACTTATTTCAACAGACTAAAAAATTAGGTTTAAATTAACCATTACCTTCTAATTTTCTAATAATTAGTTTGGCATTATAACTAAGACTGCTGGTGTACAGATTTGTGATGTTCAACAACTACCATCTGCCCAAAGAGGCGGCGCTTGACAAGCTAGGCGGCGTGGACGATAACGGAGACTACAAGACACCCTTCCGGGATCCAAGTAAGAGGTTCGGTGCCTCCTTGGGAATCCTTTCAGGTATGTCCCTGGTCTGGTCTACTTATAACATCACTGCATTTTGCGATATATTACAATTGATTCGGTGTATGATATGAAGATTGTTGATAGATGCTAATGATGATGAAATAATAGTAATTGATCATCCTACTCATCTCGCTGCTTCGTACTATTTGATATTAAAGTATACCTCATCTGTCATTTAGGAGGGCGAGTTCACATCACGTCCATCTCGACCAACTACCTACAGAAGGCGATAGTGATCGCGATCCGGTATTCGGCGGTGAGGAGGCAGTTCGGACCGGAGAACTCCAACGAGGAGATGCCGGTACTAGAATACCAGCAGCAGGTCAGTTTAGAACACCTTTTTATCAACGGATGATTTGCTATTATATCTTCCAAGAATTACTTCTTATTGATCCAGTATAATAACTAAGCTACTGCACCATTCCCTATTTTCCTGTATGGTGTGGAAATTTGGACACTTACTGCAAGAAAGAGACTTTCGGTGCTGGAGACGTATGCTAAGGATACCTTGGACAGTGAAAGGCACTAATGCATCGATCCTGACTCGGCTCCAGATAAATACTCGTTTGTCCACCGTATCCAGCAACGCATCCTTTTTTATTTTGGCCACACAATGCGCAGAGGCGACGATTGTATGGAAACATTTATTGTCGATGAGAAGACCGAAGGTAAAAGAACATTAGGTCGTGCGCCAACCAGATGGACCGATCAGATTAAAGACTCGTCGTCTTATTAATTATACACAGTCGTAAAAGATGTGCTATACAGGAACCGATGGAAGCAGATCATCCGCTGCAGACAGCAACCTTAGCATTGATCACGATCCTCAGACATAAGGGAAAGACCCTAGAAAGAGAGAAAGTACCGTTTACTTCGAACACTCATATTATCATACCACATTCTTTTCTTTCTGTTCTATTCTCTATTCTAGTTTCTATTCTTTTCGGAGCACGGACTTCATCGTTTCGGATATTAATCGTCTGGTTTCCTTCCCAGCAAATCCGCCTGCTGCCGTACCTGGCGGCCACGTACGCGCTGCGGGTGTTCTGCACCTGGTTTGGCGCGGCCCACGTCACAATGGCAATAGATAGTATGATGGGTGCGTATCAATAATTTTCATCGACGTTTGAAATAATCATAATTTCATTGTTTCTTTACATTTAAAAAGCAATGAAATTACAAAACGGTTTCCGCCCAACAACTTACGGAGCCCAAATCAACCTTACCTGAAGGTAGTGCACCCAGCTGAATAGCAGACGGGGCTCTGATCACCCACCAACCCGCACGAGATGAGCGTGGTGCGCTAAGGCCCAATACCTCTCAATGAACTCTTCGATGTAGAGATCAATCGGCCGATGATGATGAATTACGGAAGTACCTCTTATAATTTATGTATGTATAATGTTTTGTAATTATTAATGGAACTGTTAACACAACAGGGCAGAACGACAATGCAGCAAATAAAGGTATAGAGATGCACGCGCTGTCGTCCGCAGCGAAGCCCGTGTGCGGCTGGAGCGCGCGCGACGGCATACAGAACTGCAGGGAGGCGTGCGGCGGGCACGGCTACTTGAAAGGTTACTCATCACTACCACATAAACAAGTGACCCACAATTTTTTTGTAATCAAGATGTTCATCTGATAATAAGTACGTGTGCCCACCATGAGACGCTGTAGTTTGGCACTGCAGCCCGAGCTATGAAATAGCCCCCCCCCCCCCCAGCCTGCGTATTGTTATCGATATACGTAAGCGTAAAAATAAATTACCTATTAGCATATCATTTTCCACAGTCCTAAAGCACCTCTTTTGTTTTTAAGTGAGAGAAAAGCCTTCAATTACCTGCCTCCGTGGGGGCAATCGGACATGCACCGACTAAAACTCCACACGATGTATAATCTTCGTCGCTTTACAAGGCCACAAGAATACTTTCTACCACATCGGCTATCCCATCAGCACCTTGCAGCCTTATCTCGTGAGGGGGAGAAGTCTTTCCTTCCTCCTTTTCCAATACTGTATACTGTTTAAGTTAGTCAAATTAACACTAGGTTTTCTATTCAGCTTCAGCCATTGGCGATCTTCGCAACGACAACGACGCTAACTGCACGTACGAGGGTGAAAACAGCTTGCTGGTGCAGCAGGCCAGCAACTGGTTGCTTAGTGTGTGGCCGCGCCGTCGCCAGCTGACCGCCGCGGATGCACCGCTCGGATCACTGGAGTTCCTGGCGGAAGTCGACACGCTCCTAGCCGAGACCTGTCGGTTGACCAGCATCGAAGATATGATGGATCCGACAAGTAATTGCTTCTTTCAGAATATCTATCAAATATTCATATACTGGAACAGTTTTGCGGTGAACGAGTTGATCTTTGTAATGTATTGGATTTATAATTGAGACACCACACGTCAGAACAAAGTCATTTATTGAACTGTCATATTGGATGCATAAACGTCATGCTCATTTCGTCACACGGCTGAATAAAAAAAAATATGAATTATTTCCCCTCTGCAGACTTAGTCCACATCTACAAATGGCTGACTGCGTACACACTAAAATCCACTTACGAGAAAGTGAACAGATTGAAGAATGATGGCAGGGACAACTTCCAAGCTAAGAACGAGTCGCAGTCCTACAACGCGGTGACCCTCTCCGTCATCTACGGCGAGGTGGGTTAACCAAATTAAGAATAAAGACCACTTAACCCATGACAATGAGGAGGTATTCGACTCTACCCGTTTTAGTTTTGATCTAATTGTTTAACCACAACAGGTCTATTTGTGATTATCACCTGCTTGTGGTGCACTCTGCTAATGAACACGTGGCTCTGGCTCCTACTAACCCGCATTAGGCCAGCGTGATGGTAAATGGTCCAAATCCTCCCATATAAATCCCTAACCGTTTGGGAATTTTGAGGTAGGCCTATATCCAGCAGTGGACGTCTATTAGCTGATAATGATGATACTTCACAATGAGATCTCTCATAAAATTATGAATAAAATATCAGGCTTCATAGGTTTTCCATCTGATCAAACTATGTGCATGCTATGCTGATACCGGCTAACCCCATTCTTGGGAATTATAAAAATTATATAAACTCTCTCGATGTCTCTGAAGTAATTTCCTCTGTGCTGATAGTTGTGACACTGTCATTGTTACTGCAGCTGTTTCTATTGTCAATCTCATGTACGGCGCCACAATAATAATAATGAGCTATTTAATTTTTTTTTCCTTTCCAGAACTTCATACTGGGTCATTTTTACAAAAGCACGCAACGGTTCCACGACGCACAGTGCAGGCGCGTGCTGATGCAACTGGTCGCGCTGTACGGAGCGTTTCTGCTGGAGAAACATATGGCGACACTGTACATTGTTAGTATTATTTTAATATAAAAGTCAAAAGGATATATATATTTAAAGTAAGTTATCTATAAAATGAGGTTTTAGCTTTTAATTTTTTTTTAGCTTATTGTTTACAAATTTTACTGGTGGAAGGTGTACTGTCTAATCTTCATTATATTACGCTCTACATTGTTGCTTTCCAAATTAATATAAACCATAATAAAGGTAGAAAAAAATTACCAATTTTTGTCTATGCCCATTAATGGCCGGACAGATATTTTTGTGTTTTATTGTTTTTTAAACATAATAAAAGTACTATATAGCATTTATTGTCTGTAGGGCGGTTACTTTGCGGGAGATCAGGGCACGCTGGTGCGGGAGGCGGTGCTGCGGCTTTGCGAGGCGCTCGCGCCGCAGGCGCCGAGCCTTGTCGACTCCCTAGCGCCTCCCGACTGGTGCCTCAATTCCGTATTAGGAAACGCAGACGGAGAGGTGAGAAAGAAGTAGAAAGAGAAGGAGATGAGAGATACATGTTACAAGATGTAACCAGTATTATACCAATTTTCACAGGTATACAAGCATATACAGAACAACGTGCTGACCTACCCGGGTGCGGTGTCGCGACCAGAGTGGTGGAGGGACGTCGTCCACTGGAATACCTACGCGCAGTCCAAACTATGACGAGTCTAAATGACTATTAGATTTTAAAAGTACCCTCCAAAAAATTGGACTTAAACGTGAAAGTAGCACTCATATATGATAATATTTGGATATGTTTTTTAATTGTTATTTTTGTTATTTATATAGTTAACTGGTATACGTGGTGTTGGGAGGCCTCCCACAAAGTGGACCGACGATCTGGTGAGTTGCGGGAGCCCACTGGATGCGAGCAACGCGAGACCGATCGATGTGGAGATCTTTGGGGAAGGCCTATGTCCTGCAGCAGACGGCTATCGGCTGATGGTGATGATGATATACTTAACTGTAATGGGAATCAAGTCAACAGTTGCTTTTAATTGTATGGAGCAATTTTCTTAACTGGCAACAGGTGAACAATACTTAAAGGCAAGGATGCTGTTGCCAACTACAAACGATAAACTTGCCACATCCGTTTTAATATATTTTTTTATTTATCAATTAATTTATATTTTATGTGATGGGAAATTTTATATATAATAACATAAAAATATTTACAATTGTTATAATTAATATATTTTTTAATACATATTACTTTTTATTATATTAACGCTTTATTGTTTTTGCTCCCTGTATCTATACGTAAAGACTGACTTTTTTTAGATTTACAATAGCGCTTTAATGATAAAAAAAAGCTTATTCAATATTCTATTAAAAGTACAATAAATATAGAAATGAATCGTTGCTTAAGAACAAACCAAACCTAGCGTTACAGATAATATTAAACTAAAAAACACAAAGGACAAGATCAAAAAAATAATAAAAAGGGTGCAATTGTTGTATGGACTACAGTCCTATGGCCAAATGAAAAACTTTATTTTTTTTCTCTTCAATTTGGATTGTATTTTTTATCATCATCATCCGCTGATAGACTTACACCGTTCGATATAAGCATTGCCCAACAATATCTACGATGTTTATACACATAATAACAAATAATCTATAGGTAATTAAAATTTGCGAGGTGAGATTGATTTGTGAGAGATACCAATGTGTCAAGACGAAAGACTTTAACCAGTGCGTTCTCCCCATTATTACTTACGGCGCAGAGACATGGCACCTGACCATAGTGCTAGTCCACCGATTCAAAGTAGCACAGCGAACGATGGAGAGAGCTGTGCTTGGCATTTCTCTAAGGGAGAAAATCCAGAACGAAGGAATTCGCCGGAGAACCAAAGTTGTCGACGTAGCTCTCAAAATCTGCAAGCTGAAGTGGCAGCGGGCCGGCCATGCCTGTCGTGTGAATGACGGCCGATGGGGGAGAAAAGTCTTGGAATGGAGGCCGCGTACAAGTCGCAGAAGTATAGGAACCCCTTTTTCCAGATAAACCGACCACGAAGCGGTCTGAAGTGAGTGAATGCGAGAAGCTCAGAAACGCATTTGTTAGAAAATATTGGGGAAGGCCTATATTCAGCAGCGGATAAACAATTGCTGATAATGATGATGATGAATTAAAATTTGAGTCCCGGAAGCTTGCGTTTGACGACAATAGGACGAAGTGATGATGATGAAAAGCATGAAACAAAATCAGCCGAGCTCTAATCAATAATTCTAAATGGCGAATAAATTAATAAAGAAACCAATTTGTTTCCATAATGGAGTTTGCATACGTAATGCGGAACGTCAATCAATCTGTCTGTACGCTGATGGACAGGAGAACTAGGAACAAAAAGTAGCCAAGTGTTCCACCAGCAACATGCTTGTACTGATATTCGTTTACGTTCATTTTATAACGTAAGTTATATATTTTTTTTTTTACTTCAAAATAACGTGATAATCGAAGGAAAGCGCTGAATGCGAGCAACGCAGGATGTCGATGTGGAGATTGTTGAGATGCCTATGTCTAGTAGTGAACGTCTAACGATGTGGATTCAGAATAATTAAGATATTTTATCAAAACACAAAGTTCATTACATCACCATCAGCCGATATATGTCCACTGCTGGATATAGGCCTCCCCCAAAGATTTCCACGTTTGTAGAGGTTCATATGGGGGATTTAGGCCATTACCTACCGCGCTGGCCCAAAGCGGTTTGGTTGGAGCCAGAGCCTCGTTTGTTGATTATCAGGGCGCACCTCGAGCAAGTGAGGTTGGCTTGGGTCCTGTGAGTTGGTAAGTCCTCTTACACCCCAAATCTCACGAAGTGCTGTCAAGTTACTAAGTATATGCAAAATCATCGTGTGCACATTATTCACCAAGTGTTATACATTCAGGCAAAGCTTAATTATATATAAAATAAACAGCCTTCTTAACATTCCCAAGACTAGGGCAAGCAGCTTTCTCTCATAACGACTAATGGTGGTAGGTCTCTGTTGCTGGAGACCGTATAGGTGAGTACACCTATTTCCGCCACCAAACAAACATTACTGTGTACCGGTCTGCAGGGCGTTGTAGCTAGTGAAATTAGTGGGGTGGAGAGACAACACTTGTCTTAAGGCGATGAGAACAATGTGGTGAATGTGGAATCATCCTAACGTCTAGCCGCTGTAAAAAAATAGACTAAACTCCACATCACATGTCCATGAAAGCATTTGGAATCTGTCTGGTATCTAAGGTTTTTTTCCACCGGAAGCTTAGTGTGGATTGAACCAGAATTTTTTTAAGATGTACATACACTACCGCCTTACAAACTGAACTATCACAGCTTCACTTGTATTAAATAACCGAAAATCGACTTTTACTTGTTAGTCTCAGTAGTTAGTATCGACACGAAAAAAAATTGCAGAGCTAACGCAGATTTAGATTACATGTTGAAAGATGTGGAAAGGAACAAGGACTTGGAGTACGTCATCGAGAACATGCTGGACGGTATCACACGGCAGAATGACGTCACCTGCGCGGCAATCTTGTGCGACTCGGTTTACTTCAACGTAGTTGATGATGCACTATTTCGGAGGTTCTCCGCGGTATCATCTGTTATTGTAAGTGATTTAAGTAGGGGTTAATTTAAATGATGATTAAAAATTAACATCTATTAGATTTCTGTTAATTTGTTAACACAATTGTAATATAAACATCATTATCGGCCCGCAACAGACCACTGCTGAGCCTTTCAATATAAACCATCATCATTGGCTGATAGAAGTCAACAGATGGACACAGTCCTCACACAAAGATTCCCACATCTATTGGATATGGACTCATAAGAGATTTGAGTCATTTCCAACCGTGCTGGTCCAATGCGGGTAGATGAGAGCCAGAGCCACGTCTGTTGATTAGCAGAGTGCATCACGAGCAGGCAAGGTTTGCTTGTATCCTGTGAGGCGTTTTGCAGAACTCTTACACCCCATTTAAGCCATACATAATAAATATTAATTTAAACATAATCTATATACATCAACAAAAAAATTCTTTTTTTAGATTGTTATATCTGAAAATGAGGATCTACTTTCACCGAATTTTCATACCTTGCAAGCATTGAAACAGGCAAAGAAAGACGGGTGCGGCGTCTATGTCATCATCCTGGCTGACGGGATACAAGTAGGACGGTTATTACGATTCGGTGACAGGTATATAATGATCAGAATACCCCAAGTAAAGATGAGTCAGGGTCTAGCGAGAAGATAATATTTTTGACATGATATTATATATTTAAATTTTAATTAACACCTTGTTGCGAGGATAGAAAAGTAAACGTCGATATGAGAAACCATTTCTACTTTAACTTCAAGTATTAAATTATGTAATACATAAGGATACTAATTATCGTACATTTTATTATAGATTTTTTCTTAACATATATCATCAGGCGATAGACGTTCGCAGCTGGACATAGGTCTTCCCCAAACATCTCCTCATCGATCGAGCCAGAGTTGCTTATATATAACTTGTTTTAATTATACACGAGGTACAAAAGTATACTCGGTAATTTCGCGCGAACTCATCCTTCAATTCGGAACACAGTATTATCTGGCAGCAGAAATCGAAGCTGTGGTGCCTACTTAGATGGTCAACAACTGAGATCTTCCACCACCAGTAGTTTAAGATTTCTGTTATATAAAGTTTTATAATAAAGCTTGCGAGAACTATCTTCTTGCAGACATCGTCTCATTGACACAAGAGCTAAATATATAATGCTACATGACATCAGATTGTTTGTAAACAAATTGCATTATCTATGGAAGCGCATCGTTAACGTAGTGTTTCTCCGACGTCACACTAAAACTGTTCAGAATATTACCTGGTACGATCTATCCACCGTTCCTTTTCCATATCCTACTGCAGAGGAGTTCACAGCGAGCAGAATCGACGTGTGGAGAAATGGGAAATTTCATTACAATAGAAATTTATTCGCGGATAAAACACAGAACTTGTATGGAGAAATTCTCAATGTGGTGTACATGGAGCACGTGCCGTCGGTGGTGATTGCAAAGGATAATGACAGGGATAACGTCGGTGGAGTCGAAATAGAGGTACAAAATTAGCGAAAACATCTTACCGGTTCAAAGGACCAAATTCAACCCTAACCTACGGTTATAAATTTTAATATATGTTATGTCCAGCAGTGGACGTCGGTTGGCTGATAATGATAATATATGTTAAGTGAAATATTAAAAGTACGATAACTTGTATCCTTATGGATCTCATAATTTAATACTTGAAGTTATAGTAGAAATGCTTTCTCATACCGACGTTGACTTTTCTATTATCACAAGTTTTTAATTAAAATCTTAAATATATATCATGTCAAAAATATTGTCTTCTTCTCGCAAGACCTTGACCCATCTTTACTTGGGGTCGGATCTCCTAGTGATTCTTCTAAACCTATCTCTATTTTGTGTCATAGCTTCTGTCAATTTGTTATTCTTTAGATCTTTATTGATCATCGTCGAACAAGTATGCGAGGGTCTATCAGTGCCTCTCCTTTTTTAGTTAAAAATACTATAATATCCAAAAATATGAAGATGGATTATTAAATCAATTGTATGCAAAAATTTATAATAGCAGTAAATTGTTCGTGGTCCACGTTTTATACAATAGATACCGTTTTCAGATATTGAATACGATCGCTTCAAAAATGAACTTCAGAACGAAATTGTACCAACCGGTGAACTCTAAATCTACTACATGGGGCCAAACGGGCCAAACGCAAGCGAACGGTTCTTTCGACGGCCTGCTCGGCGAAATGGTTGCTGGTAGAGCAGACGTCGCCGTGGGCAACTTGCAGTACACGTCCTACTACCAGGAGCTGACGGACCTGAGCATGCCATACACGGCTCAGTGTTGGACGTTCCTCACCCCGGAAGCAACGACGGACAACTCTTGGATGACTTTGATTTTGCCGTTCAAGTCGGTGTCTCTTTTGGCTGCGGGAAAGAATGGCCCATGTTATGATAAGTTATCACAGCTGACTAAAATACGTTGAGCCAGGATAAGAATATTTATATCAACAAAAAAAAATAAGTTTCCTCCAATCCCATGACGTTCGGTAATAACGAGGCCGTACATGGCGAATGGTGTTTGCTAAAAATCCTTTGGATCTAATGTGTATAATTGATAGATTAGCAATTATATTATTATATGCAGATTGGCAATAAGTTGGCAACACCGTCTAGAACTAAAATTAAAAAAAAGTTAGGTTTTATCACATAATAACCGTCGATTTTTTTACAGGTTGTATATGTGGATAGCAGTTCTATTGGTTTTACTGGTGACTGGTTCTATTTTCTTTGGGTTGGCGAAATACTATATGCATCTAATGGATTATAGAACGGAAATCGCTGAAGAAAACTCATTGGCAATAGAGAAGAAAGAACTGCATATAGGTTTTTATTTTTGAACTATCGACAGTTATACCAAAGGTTCTACCTCCTTTCCTTGTGATTTAACTTAGGTATGACGGAAGTTTGCAGCGATAAAAACTGGTACAGGTTTATGCGTTGCGAAAGTTCAATGACACCTGAACACTGCGGAGGAGACCGCAAAATAAATAAAGCCTTCTTACATGTTAATCATATGAACAAATTCAAGACGAGGAATTATTTGCTTTCCAGACTCGGGACCGGTCGGCTTGTATTTATTTGGCGAAATAACTAACAGCATACTTTACACTTACGGGATGTTACTGGTCGTGTCCTTACCAAAGCTACCGTCCGGATGGTCCATCAGAGTGCTCACGGGCTGGTACTGGCTCTATTGCATACTTCTAGTGGTCTCTTACAGAGCCAGCATGACCGCTATACTGGCCAATCCAACGCCTCGAGTAACCGTAGACACTTTGAAAGAGCTGGCCGACAGTAAATTGAAATGCGGCGGCGGGGGACTTGAGACGAGACGGTTCTTCGAGGAGTCATTGGACGATATCGGCCAGAAGCTCGGCCAGAGATTCGAAGTCATCGAAGACCCAGACGCGGCGACGAAACGTATCATTCGCGGAGACCTGGCTTATTACGACAGCAAAAACTTTTTAAAATATCTAAGCTTTAATGGAAATGTCGACGAAGAAAATTCAACGTGCAACGGCACTGAGCAGCCGAAGACGCGGATGGAGAGGAACCTGCACATCATGTCGGACTGTGTGGTGAACATTCCTATATCGATCGGTTTCCAAAGAAACTCGCCATTGAAACCGTTAGCGGATGTGTACTTGAGAAGAATTGTCGAAGTCGGACTCGTAGAGAAATGGTTGAACGACGTCATGTACAAAATAAAGTCGGCGGAGAAAAAAGATGAAGAAATCAAGGCTCTGATGAATTTGAAGAAACTACACGGAGCGTTCATTGCTTTAGTCCTTGGATACGCGGTGAGCGCGGTGTGCCTGCTCGGGGAGTTCATGCACTGGCAGTTCGTTGTTAAAAGAGATCCACTATTCGACATCTACAGTATAGATTTGTACTATAGAAACAAAAACAAAAAAAATTGAAATTTAATTAGGGTTATATTATTAAATATTAACATCTTATAAAAATTACGAATAAATAATTACCAAGTTAATTAATTATATCTATCAGCAATTTCATATTAGTTATACATGGTCATTATATAAAGGCAATATGAATAGTTCAATAAATGTTAAATTTAAGTTAGACAATGAAATTATCCCAACATCAACATCATCATCATTTCAACCAATCAACGTCCAGTGCTGGACATAGGTTGAAAGATGAAGCGTAGTCTTGCGTTGCATGAATCCATTGGTTCTAAGCTATTTTTTGGATGTCCTTTGTTCACCTACTGGGCGTTCTGTCAACACTGCGCTTTTCAGTAATGGGTCACCATTCCAGCACCTTCATACCCCAACGTCCATCGGTTCTACAAGCCATGTGCCCATTGCCATGTTTGCCATTGTTAGGCGTCCAATATGATTACTATAAATGATATATTTAACTTCAGTCACTTTGTAGAATAAGTACACAAAAAATATTTAAAATAACATCACATAAAATATTTTACCAACTTCAACATTTTTTGGAGACACCTTTCCACTCATTGGGCATTTGCTACAAACTTACTGAAGATGAGATAGTAAGTACAATATAACACAGGTATGCATCATTTAAAGCTAGTTACATCGATAACACAACAATGTTGTGCATTGCCAATAGACGTACCATTCCATTCATAAAATAAAAAAGGATTTAGACCAAAGGATCAATACAGTTACACTGGCTAAAGATCAGTTTGAAAATAAATGTATGTTATCAAATGGTTATGTAGATTTTCATTTCAGCTAATTAACATGTTCCGTGCGAAGCCATTTTGACAAATAGCCTGACTTGTCGCTCAGGTTATTTGACATTTTGACTAAGATATTATATTATGACAAAATATTTACAATTAAATAAATTTATGTTTTATTCTATACTGCATCTTGTATAATGCTTCATTGTTCAGGTGGAAATATAGTTTACAGAAATATATTTGTAATGAAATTTCTATTTTCAGCTCATTGAATAAGTATGACTGTGTCTACCACCAGTGGACCACATGGCATGGAACATGTTAATATTGTAGCTTAATATGGAAGCTACTGTAGCTAAAAAAATTATTAACATAATAAATTATTATATCCCAGCTGCATAAAAAGAACTTTCAAACAAATCTTTATTGAAATACTAGATATCTAATTTTAATAACTAAGAAAAGCAATTAACATTGTACCATGTGTAAAAACCTTAAATTACATCATAAATGCATTATCTTTGTTAGAAAAAATCATTTTATTCTAATTTAATAATTTTCTAATAGTTAAATAAAAAAATTGCCTAAGTAACTTAATAACGCTATTGAATTCCAAATATTTACATATATACAAAATTTTCTGTTTCCCTATTAATTTATTAATAAAAATTCAAAGGTACCATAAATAACAGTATGAGAGAAAAAAGAGAAACGAATTAATTTTTTTATACAATTAAGCAGAGACGAGAGGGATGTTCACCTGAAGGTACATGATATGTCCGCCTAGACAATGTGGCGCTATCTAGGATGTTACACACTGCACTACATCACACTCATCACTTTAGACATAAGATGTTGAGTCTTGTTACCACTGTAATTATTTTTTAAAAAAATCACTTCAACATTTAATTAGAAATTATAATGTTATTTAGATTATTTCTGCTCCATATTACAAAACATGGGTTTAGCACCTTCAGGAGCATTTTGTAGTATCCAAGGATGTTGTAGAACTTGTGTTAATGGGAGTCTTTGTTCTGGGTTAATTACAAGAAGTTTTCCCATCAAATCCTTTGCTTTGTCAGATATGAAATCTGGATACTTGATAATGACATATCTAATTTTTCTATACGTTTGTTGAGAATCTTTAGCTTCAAATGGAGGCAAACCCACCAAGAGTTCATAACAAAGCACCCCAAGACTCCAAATATCAACTGTGTAATTATGAGGTTTACCTTCTATCATCTCTGGTGACAAGTAATCAAGGGTACCACAAAGTGTCATACGTCTTGAGGATGGTGAATGCACTGACCACCCGAAATCAGCAATTTTGAGCTGATAGTTGTGGCCAATCAATAAGTTCTCTGGTTTGATGTCACGGTGAATAACTTTTTTTGAGTGACAATATATCAAAGCTTTGGTTAAATCTCTTACATATATAGCGGCAGTCTTTTCATCTAGCCTTTGATGATCTTTTAGCATCTTGTACAACGCACCATGCTTTGCGTACTCCAAAATTAAATAAATTCTCTTCTCATCATGGAAGTAGCCGTACATTCGTAAAATATTTGGGTGACGTAAACGGCACTGAATTTCTACTTCACGGCGGACTTGATGCTCAATGTCAGAATCCATGATCTGACTTTTGAAAAGCACTTTTAAAGCTACAACATAAAGCGATTCTTTTTCACGAGCTAAATATACGTTGCCAAATTTACCTTTACCGAGGGGCCTGCCCAAATCAAAATCTGATAGTAACCATGATTTTTTCTTTTCTTCTTTTTTGAACTCAGATTTACCTGCTTCCTTCTCATTATTTTTAGAGTTTTGTTGAGGACGAGAATGTGGTAAAGCAGGAACTTTAAACTGATCTGCAGTCATTTTTTGAAGATTTGTGGAACGCGCACATTTTCGTTCAGAATTAGGAGAATGATTTTCTTTACACGCACACTTTTGATTGTTCATAATAAAATTATTAAATGAATATTCGAGTAGAAAATTATCACTTGCAAAATGTATACTCTTCGTCCAAACGATCTTCTAGTTACAACTTACAAGTAGTGTCAGAAGATTTTTAAATTGAATAACGTATTTCATGTATTGTCTAAAAAACTTGCCAGTTGTTGAAAAATTTTTCAATAACTCATGATCATTCTATCTAAAATACCTATCTCCTCCAGAAATATTAAATTAAGTTTTAAGTAAACTATAAAAATATAAATAGTAAAATATCAACAAGAAAAATATTTTTAAATAAAACAGTCATTACAATTAAGATTGCTGTATGTATAATACAAAATACTTTCAAGTGAATACACAATATATAAAAAAAAATTATTACATTAATCATCTTCTTACACGTTCGTTGTGTACTTAATGGATATAAAAATTATTAATGCATTTCACAATTTTTTTGACGATTTTTTGAATTTATTACAAGTTTATACGACTTATTGCGTTTTATCTGGTAACACTGTTTTTAAATTATTTCTCTGTATGATAACAGATGAGAATCACCTGCCAACTGTTTCGTTCTGTCAACTTGAGGCACATAACCTTCAACGATATGTGTCGTAAATCAAATGTTTAAATAATATATAATTAAAAGTGACAGTGAAAAAAATTTATATTTATTTGTATATCTCTTTCAGTAAGTTTAAGTCATATCATAATAATTATTCATGTTTTTGCACTCCAGAACTCGTTTTTTTCTTGTACGTTCAAGTTTTTGCGCGGAATATATTAAGATTTTACATTTGTTTTATTCTCGTATTTAACTTTTTCAGAAAAATCTCATTTGTAACTAATATAAAGCACATGGGCTTGAACTTAATATCAAGGGATCGTCCAGTTACATTAATTGTCACTACAATAATGTTTGTTATACATCAAAATTTATGCAGTTATACTCATTTGCTTTTTACTTGCTCACTTTCAGCGCAATAAGCCACAATGTCAGATGATGCAGAGCAACAAGCGGAGGAGATTGAAGTGTTAAAGTCTATCTATGAAGGAGATGAAAACTTTAAACAAGTAGACTCTACCACATATCAGTATAAGGTATTAATGTTTTATTTTAAAGTTGGTAATGGAAAATATACAACATTTTTGTATCTTTACAAGTTTTTTTTTTTCCAGTAATAAATATTTGCTCTGATAATGCATATAAAATCAAAATTAAATAATTAAATTTTTCCAATAGTCAATGTAATATCTTGAAATCGTTCTGGTTTCTTTGTATATTAATTTTATTTATATAAAACTTTTCTACAAAGTGAATAGACAATAAAAAGAACATGAGAACTAGACAGACAAAAAAAGTTAATGTATTGCCAAATGGGGCATATTATCTGATATATTTAAATAGCTACTAATTCTCAAGGCTCCAGGTGTTTTTAAATATTACATCCATAAACAACTTCTTGAGACAATTAAGGTATATAAATTTGTTATTTCTCTTTTTTCAGTATACTGAGGGTGAAAAATCTTTTATATTAGAAATTAAATGGGGCTCCACATATCCCACAGAGAAACCCAAAATCAATTTAGATATATTCTATAATCAACACCTGTAAGTATTTTATGGTGACTGAACTTTAAGAAGAATTTTTGTAAATCGCTATCCCTAAATTGTTTAATGTCTTATAATTTATTAGTGATCGGTCTTCCTACAGTCAACGTTTTTTAACACTTCATATCATTTACTATTAGGTTAATGATATGAAGCGGATGAATAGTGCCATCATGTATTATTATATTAATAAGAGTACCTTATTATTCTCCAAACTTAGCCTCATTGTGTCCTCGGATATAATGAAAATATTTTTATGAAGAAAGATAAATAGCCAGCTGTTAAGTCATTGAGTTTGTGTGAAGATGGTACTTAAATAATTTTGTTTAATATCATTATAGTTTACAATCGGTGAAAGATAAAATTTTGACGATAGTGGATGCCGAAGCAGACCAATGGGTCGGCTGTGCCATGACATATACCCTGTTCGAGTGTTTAAAGGAAAAGGTGGCGGAAATACTTGCGGAGCAAACAGAGGAAGCAGTCATTGCGAGGGTAGAGAAGATAGTTATTGAAGATCAGGTTCGTTTCCATAACAGAAAAGCATCCTCAATAAGTAACTTCAGGAGTGATATTAAATTTTGTGCCAATGTTATTGTGTTCGTTTGAAAGCTCTAGTAATACCTTAGTGCCTACCATATGGTAATGAGTATGATGCAGTGTAAACATCTAGAAAATATATTATTAAAGGCAGATGTAAAACTTATCTCCAGGTTACCATCACCCTTCTTTTAAAATAACAGAAGACAAAGGATATCAGCAATAATATTTAAATTATTATCTGTAGAAATTTTATTAAATTTCATTCTACTCTTCACTTAGTTATTTCTTATAACAATTTTTTTTTTAAATTTATTATCTTAATTACATTTTATTCATTTCAGAATGAAACATGTAAAAAGCCTGAGAAGAAGGAGCAGTTAACGAAGGCGCAGAAGAGACGAGCGTGGGACCGGGCCGAGATTGGTCGCGCCGGCGAGAAGCCACGCGGCTGGGACTGGGTGGACATAGTCAAGCATCTGTCCCAGGCACCACACCAGCCGGCCTCGTGACGCATGCGCGCATGATGACCACATATATAACACCAACATGCTCCATACCACATGGGACGTACAAACATGTCTACGATGAAACTCTCAGTATATTCTAAATATTGCCTTCACCATAAATATTACTATAGACTTATATATCATATAATAATTTTGCAGCTTCTTTCAAAAAACTAAAACCTATTGTAAAACTAGAACGAAGGTTATAATTTTTAGCATATTTGAATTTTAGCTGAGCCTTATGAAAGCTGTTGGTACACAGGTGTAATCAGACACACCAATTTTTAGCATATATGAATCTCTAATTTTGCAGGAGGAAGGTAATCAATAAAATTTTAGAGAAAGCTGCTGTTCGTTTGGTGGCATCACTCCCTATTATGTCATGGAAAGTGCAGTGGCTCACTCTTTTGACCATTGCCAGCATATAGCACCAAGAGTGGTAAGCGATGAAAGGATACATGTCCACCAGTGGAAAACCAGTAGACTGCTATTATGAAGATAGCACTGGGGCTAATGTTTAAATGAAGCTCTGATATGGAACATGTTGAACTGATAAAACTCATAGTCTGTAGATCTATTAGGTTAGTAGTTTACATATGTAGAACTTTTCCAGCAGGTAGTTTACTTGATAATCAGAACAAGGTGGCGCTAGTTAGGATGGTATATACATCGTCCAACTCGGCTGGGCAGCGATCGGAAGGCTACGCAGCATACTCTCGTCCCAACTACCGCAGTGTCTAAAGACAAAGATCTTTAATTCGTGCCAGTGATGAATTATGGCACCGAGATGTGACTGCTTACAGTGGGACTAGTGGAAAGACTTCAAATCGCACAGAGAGCAATGGAAAAGGCTATTCTCGGGATTTCTCTACGTGATCGGATCAGAAATGAGAAGATCCGCTGGAGAACTAAGGTCACCGACATAGTCCAAAAGATTGCTAGTCTCATGTGGCAATGGGCTAGACACATCGCTTGAAGGACTAACAGCCTATGTGGCACCAAAGTCCTCGAATGGCGACCGCGTACTGTAAGGCGTAGTGTTGGCAGATCCCAGCCAGGTGTTCCGACGATCTGGTGAAGGTTGCGGGAAGCAGCTGGATGCGGGCAGCGCCAGGTTCGGTCTATGTGGAGATCTTTGGGGAGGCCTATGTCCAGCAGTGGACGTCTGCTGATAACGATTCAGCATCCAATTATGCTCGTCGCTTTGGAAGTCATGTTACCTCCAGTAATTTTACTAGCCTCAACGCCGTTTAAAATGGAATACAGTAATTATTGCATACTACCGTTTGGTGGTGAAAATAGGTGCTGCGGTAACAGAGACGTCAGACTAGATTTACTCAATGATACAATATCTAGTATGTGTAACAGATATGTATGTACCTAGAAGTAGACACTGTGTTCTACGTTTTTAGATGTATGGCCTGTTATTAATTTGATTTTTAAATATTTATATATACCGTTGAAAGTAGTCCCATTGAATAAATAATATCAAATCCCACAAGTGAGTAAAATATTATCGATTATTTAATATTTTTTTTCTTTTTCAATCGACTAAAGTATTCGTTAATGTTGGTCCGGTAAAAAACAAGTACAACTTTAAGGATGGATGGTTCTAATTATTTTTTTTATTTTTTTGTTATTATTAACATCCTATGACCTCAAGATGGGGTAAAAGGGAGTCCACAGTGGTTCTTCATCGCGTTCGGTCTTGGGCTTCACCCTTAATTTCATTCCTTGTCTTGCCGTTCCTCGCCTCGTCTGCTACTGTGCAGCGCCACGGCGGTCTGGAGCAACCGCGCTTGAGTTTCCCTTGCAGACTCCAATCGAGCGGCTGCTTGGGAATATGGTTGTGATCTCTTCGTAAAGTGTGGCCAATCCACTTCCATTTGCGACGCCAGATTTGTAAAGCGATTGGAGATTCGAGGCAAAGCTCTAGAAGATTTTCATTGTGAGATTCTCTCCGGCCAGTGAATCATCTGTTTATAATATCTAATTTCTTTTGTAACCATTTCATCTTTATCAAAACAAGTCGATATTTATCTCTGACAAATTAACTATGATTCATTTAACAACTCCAACTAATCTAAACTCCAATAAACTTTTTCTACTAATTAACTTAAACCTATTAACGCAGATTGCTAATGATGACTCTTAGGAACCTGATTGTTAATTATATGAATTTAAAGACAAACTTTTTGATTTTTTTTTTATAATACTCTTATCAAGCATCGTGCTTTTATCGCAATGACGATGATAATGGAGCAATATTAACGCTTTCGATTGTGTTCATAATAAAATACCGATCTCTTTAATTTTGTCTTGTTATTTTAAATAAAAGAAAAAATACCAAAAAACTCCTCAAATCATGAAATGAAAAATTAAAAATGAAAACTGGCAACTTCTTAAATCTGTATTGCTAACTGCGAAGCGTACAGGTCACGTAAGTATCAGTGTTAAATTATACAAAATTTGTCTAGGAGCACATCGAGCTATTCTCATATCATCATCATCAGCTGATAGATGTCCACTGTTGGATATAAGTCTCCCCCAAATATCTCCAGTCAGCATGGCTTGTGGTAACACTGGGCACTATGGGCTGTCGTATGTAGGGGTATATATGGGGTATTTGGGCTATTTCCCGCCACGCTGGCCAAATGCGGATTGACGGGAGCCAGAGCCTCGTTTGTTGATTAGCAGACTGCACCACGAGCAGGTGAGGTTGGCTTGGGTCCCACGAGTTGTTGCGTGGGACCCCTTATACCATTATTACTCATATTCAAGACTAAAGCTAAAAAGAGGATTTGCCGACTTCAATGTTTCTATTTCAAATACGAGGTGGGTTTCTTCAAAAGTCCACATGAAATCATCACTTAATATCAAGTGGGTTGCTAGTACAATAAGTTTATATGCATATACACACGGGTATACAACAAGAACTCTTTGAAATAGTGTCATGTAAATGTGATTGTGGTCTATCAGGTAGTTCAAGAATTAATTTATTTTTATCAACACATAAAAAAATAAAATAATAAATAAATAAAAATATTTTATTCTTTTCACAAACAATTATTTACACAATAGATCGTATATTTGGGGCATCCTTTTAAGTAAATATATACCTGTGTCAGGATGCCCCGCTCCTCCGTATCATACTGCTGTTCTTACAATGTATGTGTACAAACGCAACATTTACTTGTAGAGTGTGTGCGTGTGTTCCTGTGTGTGTATGTGTGTGAGCGCATGCGCGCGACTCGCTGCGTGTGCGTGTGTGACGGGGTTTATATGTATTTAATTGATAAACAAATGTTAAGTATTATTTAATTACATTCAGCAAAGCCTCAACTTCAACATAATTTAACCCATTCAGCCAGTTAGTCACTAACATTTTAAGATTGTAAATATTTAACATTTTGTTTATTTTATTATATAAATAGTTGGATTGATTCTTAAATTGATGACTAGCAAAATAAGTTTTTACAGCAACCACATTAATTGATATTCCTGGCCGTTCATTAATTGTATAATGCGTTAATACTGATTTATGTTTCTCTTGTAATATACGTAATACATATAATTTCCTAACGCTCATCAAATTACTAACGTGATATAAGTCTTTAGTTGGAAATGTAAAGGGTTTATTGTACATCACCTTTATTGATGATCTCTGACCTCGTTCTAACTCTAGAAATTTTGCTTTGAATCTCCACCCCAAACTGGAACGCAGTATGTTAGAACTGATTGAACAAGGGCCATGTAAACAGTATTTAAGATTTTATTTGATGCAACATTTCTAAGGGTCTTAAAGATATAAATTAGTTTTCGAATTCTATCAGTTGTGATTTCTAGGTGACGGTGCCACGAAAGTTTTTGGTCAATCATGACACCTAAGTATCTCGTGTAAGCTACTTTTTCAATATTGGGGCATGCGCATGTGTTTTTATATTCTACACAAGTATGTATTTTGAGATTTTGTGTTATAGGTTGTGAGCATGATGATGAGGTTTGATTTAATTAAAAAAAATGTTTATTAATAACTCTAAAAGAGCCCTGGTCAAAATATTCTAGGAACCAGTAATACATTTAGCCGTTAGTCTATATAACCTAACCTCTTTTTATAAAAAAAAAACAACTGTCAAAAAATGTCTGATAATATTGTTCAGTATATTAGTTTTTTTTAGCTATTTGTAAATAATTACGTTTACACAATGATATATACAAAGCCGGAATATTATACTCCGGCCGAAGTGGCCGTGCACAACATGGCGAACGACTGTTGGGTGTCGCTCAACGGTAAAGTGTTGAACCTGACGACGTGGATGGAGCAGCAGCTCAAGTTTTGCAAGTGCACCAAGGCCTGCACCTGCCCGATCAAGAACTGGTACTGCGACGACGACTGTATAGAGTACTGCGCATGCTTCAAAAGGGGCTTCACTTATTGCGATTTTAAACGAGTTAGGAGTGGTTTTTTATTGGTGTCACGTATTATAGAGTGTTGTAAATTCCAATAATGATGGATGAAAGGTATAGCAGTAAGTTACATGTTAAGTCCATGCAGCTTGAGCTTCAGCTGATTGAAAATATTGAAATACCGACATATTTCAAGAGCTACAACTTTCGTGATACAAGACAGTCCTTCACCTCCACTTAGCCAACCTGATGGGTGAACGGTGTTAAGTCCATCCTGAGAGATAGCTCCAAGTCCCAGCTGTGACATTAAGTGGGCTGTTCATGTTCCTTTATTTATGTATTTTCTTTTAGTGGGATATAAACTGTAAATCTCATCATCATACGTTAATAAAAATACATTAATTTTTGGACTACCTGATAGACCACAATCACATTTACACGATACGCTTTGAAAGAGTCGTTGTCTCCTTCTTCTTCTTAATCGGTATCACTCTTGGCAGAGTGGTCGTGGTCATCACTTTAGTGTGATGTGTATGTACATACATATAAATTTATTTTAATAGATTATAAATGATTTGGTTCGATCACATCTCCACCTAATATTAAGTGATGATTTGATGAGGACTTTTGAAGAAACCCACGTCGTATTTAAAATGGAAACATTCATCATCATCAGCTTATAGACGTCCACTTCTGGATATTGGCCTCCACCAAAGATCTCCACAGAGGTCATTGAGAGGAATTGGGCATTAGCTCACCACGCTGGCCCAGTGCGGGTTGATGGGTTGTCAGAGCCTCGTCTGTTATTCAGCAGGGCGCACCGCCTGCAGGTAAGGTTGACTTGGGCTAAGTAAGATGTTGAGCGGAACCCCTTAAACCCTAACGGAAACATTGAAGTCGGCAAGTTGTTTCTCTCTTTAACTTGAGTATTGAATATGAGAAGTTGATACTAAAATGGCAACTTGGTGATCTCTTAGACAAACTTTACATAATTTAACACTTATATTTACGTGACATGTACGTTCCGCAGTTAGCCATGACGATACTTGCGTACGCCGGAAAAGACATTAGCCACTGGTTCAACGGTGAAGACTGGATTAAGTATGTGCATCCTATAGTAGGATCTGACATCCCGTTCAAACGTCACGGGCACGGATTTAGGGAGCCAGTGGTGCCGTCGACGCGCTGGAGACCGGTTATCAAACCCTGGTGGCTGGACAGCCGCATCGTGGTCGGAAAGTTGACTGCAAGAACCCGTCCGATTCGTATTACAAATACTTTGACAAGTAAAATTAATTCGCTTGTTATTATTTTAGTATTGCTTTATTATAGTATAGATATGTAAATACTTAGGTTATATATGCAGGCTCCTCAGTAACCTTGGAGGTGTGCTCTGAAGAGACGATATACCAGATCATGATGCGGTACATGCCGCACAACACTCACCTGCACTCCTACACGTGGCGTCATCTTGGCCATGCCCTGGACTACGATTGTACGCTGGAGCAAAACAAGGTGTTCGACGAAAGAGACCGCTTCAGCGAGGTAGCCCTGCCCGAGAACATCTACGTACCGGATCTTCTGCTGTATTACAACGACGATCTCACTGAGGATATGGTAGTCGATCGTAAGTACAGCACTGCAATAGCATCCACTTGGCGCAAGCAGGACTTTGCGGTATTCAATATCTACAAGCTAAACTTGTATGGATTGTAGTCATATGAATACCTTAACATGTGATTTAAGTTATTCTAAACACAAATGCAAATGAGGGTCATCATCATCAGCCAAGAGACATCCACTGCACATAACTCTCCCCCAAAGATCTCTACAACGATCGGTTCTGCGCTGCTTTGGTCCTGCACCAACGTCCGACATCAGTCAACATAACTTCCAGTATCACCTGGAACTAGGAGTATGAACTTAGAACAACGCCTGTCGGTTATCCTAATGGCTAAACCATCATGGTGTCTGGTAAATCATTCGACTGGATAGATAGGATAAACTTGATCCATCCAGCAAAGAGAGGAAGTACTATTATTTTTTTGGGCATACCTTCATCGGTCGTCAAGTGACGGTCAAGTGCTTCGCTCAAAGAAAATCCGGAAGTAACTCCATGTCACTGTGTGCTCGTGTCTGTTTTTAAGTTATCACTTCGTTTCAGGTTCACCACCAGAGGAATGCTACTGCCGCGTTATGGAGTGCAGGGTCATGCCGGAAAGATGTCTCGAAGTATAATAGCATTTGATATTTTCAAAATAATAAAATTTATTGAGATTATACTTCCAGCTTAGATTCCAACAGAATAGTCCTGTCTCATCATCATCATCAGCAGCCGATAGAGGTCCACTGCTGGACATAGGCCTCTCGCAAAGATTTAGGTTATGTCAGTTTTATTATTTTTTTTCTCCTCTGAACAGTACTGTTCTAAAGTTACACATTACTGTGTTCTGGTTTGAAGGGCGCTGTAGCTAATGTAATTGCTGGGGTAACGAGACTTAACTTCTAATGTCTCAAGGCGATGAACGCAATGTGCTGCTGTGAATACCATATTAACTAGCGCCACATTGCTATGGGCGTATGAATCACCATCAGGTGAACGTGCCGCTCTTTTTGTCGTTTAATTACATAAAAAAAGTTACCTCCGTCCGGGTAAATACCTTTTTTTCATCGCGGGGAACTCTTCTCAAAAGATACTTTGCTTCTGAGGAGAATACGAGGTTATGTGGGGCTTGTACCCACTAAAACCCCCTCGGTGGTCCCCGTCAGTGCATAAGGCGGGACCCCTGCACTCTGGTTAAAACATCCCACGGAAGGCCAAAGCCCTCCTTAGCACCCACGCGGTACTACGGCAAATACAAGACCACCATGCATTTGCCGTCCTCCTAAGGCTCGCTTCTCGAGTTTTGAGGGACTCCACCCTCAAGGCTCACGAACCCGAGGACCCTTATAGTCGCCTTATACGATAGTCAGGGCTTACCTTAGTCCTACATTTAATAGCCCGACACTAAGACAGTATATTATATCTAAAGTCAATGATAATATCTTGCCGTGTGTCTGTCATCCTAACATTGGTGTTGGCAGGCGTGTCACTAACCCGCAACCAATATCCTTGTCTCATTACTTAGTAAAAAAAAAGTGTCAAGTGGTAATCATCAACCAACAATCACTTAAAAAAGTAACATGCCGTCACTTACTATTAAGCACTGAGTAGAGTTTTATAATGAACTTACAGATAAAAATTTACCTTTGGCAGTGTCTCTGTTTTTTTTGTTTTACGTGAGGGATATGCCTACGCATTCTCGTCCTCGCTGGGGAAAAGACGAGTTATGTCGGACTTCCACTGACTAAAATCCCCACGATGTTCCGCCCCATCGCCTGATGGCAAGGTCATGGGAACGCTTTCGCTCGTAACAGCGACCCCGCCGGCGCTGGCTGCTTTCGCAGCCCCACCTCCTCGAGAGAGAGGGATAAACCCTCCCTTTTCAGGGCGCGCCGGAATATGCAGCGCGCACCCTCCTCGGCTTCCTGCATTCGCGCGGGCGACGGATACCCCCGAACCCGTCGCCCAAAGGCTATGGAAGCCACAGAAGAAGATCTGTGCCGGCTCCCCGCGGCGGAGAGCTGTTGGGCCCGCCGCTACCCGTTAACGGCCGCGGAGGATAGGGAGAACGGCGCATCGCAATACCGACACTCCTCTTCCCCTGAGGCCCTACCGCCGCCGCTTCCACGGTGCGACACCGTTTGGTCGGAGAGGGTACTCTCTCCGCGACCCCACCTCGACTGCAGAGGGCAGTATAATACCGCCGCATAGAAATAAGTATAAAGCCGCTCCTGCGGCCTCCGGCCGCTCCGGTGCGCTCCAGTTATCCAACCCATGCTCGAACTTAGAGCGGCCGCTTCGGCTGGATCTTCGCTGTGGGCCGGCCGGGCGGGTTCCATTTCACTTCACCGTGTGTCGGTCCACGGTTACTAAGCCCCTCCGCCACGACAAGGCGGTACCCGTTGGGGGGTTGGTACTGTCTCTGTTGCCGGAGACCGTCTAGGTAGGTACCACCGCAGCGCCTGTTGTAGCCGACAGACAGTACTGTGCAAACATTACTGTGATCCGGTTTGAAGGATCAATAGCTATTACTGGTGGTAGTGTCTCTGTTGCCGGAGACCGTCTCGGTAGATACCACCGCAGCGCCTGTTGCAGCCGACAGACAGTACTGTGCAAACATTACTGTGATCCGGTTTGAAGGATCAATAGCTATTACTGGTGGTACTGCTTCTGTTGCCGGAGACCGTCTAGGTAGGTACCACCGTAGCGCCTGTTGTAGCCGACAGACAGTACTGTGCAAACATTATTATGATCCGGTTTGAAGGATCAATAGCTATTACTGGTGGTAGTGTCTCTGTTGCCGGAGACCGTCTAGGTAGGTACCACCGTAGCGCCTGTTGTAGCCGACAGACAGTACTGTGCAAACATTATTATGATCCGGTTTGAAGGATCAATAGCTATTACTGGTGGTAGTGTCTCTGTTGCCGGAGACCGTCTAGGTAGATACCACCGCAGCGCCTGTTGCAGCCGACAGACAGTACTGTACAAACGTTACTGTGATCCGGTTTGAAGGGGGCTGCAGGTAGTGTAATTACAAGGGTAACGAGACAACATCTTATGTCTCAAGGCGAGCACAATGTGGTGCCGCGTATCACTTACCATCAGGTGAGCGTGCTGCTGGTCTCGTCGCTAAATGAAATAAAAAAGAAATGGATTGAATTGCATCGAACTGTGGTCTTTATGCACTTAACGTAATAAAGGATCCGCGAAGAGTTATTACTGGTATAGAGGCAAGATGAAAAAAAAAATAGTCTGTACGGACGCGTGGCTATTGTTCGTCGTCGTCGGGGGATAAAAACTGGCGTGGAGCTCGCGCCGACACGCTCGTGACCCTTGTTAAGGTTAAAGTGGGAAATAAATGCATTAAGGGTTTTTTATTGAAAGGGTTAATAACAGTTTTTACGTTTATACAGACTGTTCTAGTATGACTCCTTGGGTTTCATCAGCAGCCGACAGGCCTCCGTCCACTGAGAGACGTAGGCCTCCCCAAAGATCACCACTTTTGTAGTGGTCCATATAGGGGAGATATGGGCCATTTCCCATCACGCTGGCTCAATGCGGCTTGGTGGGAGCCAGAGCCTCGTTTGTTGATTAGCAGGGTGCACCACCAGGAGATGAGGTTGGCTTGCGTCCTGTGAGTTATTGTGAGGAACCCCTTACATCGCTCCGCTCTTTTATTAACTTTATCATCATCAGCCGATAGGTCATAGTATCTAAACATACTGTGTTGTTCACCTGACAGTAAGTGATGCACCCGCCCCTAACAGTATGGCTCTTAGGATTGATATACACTGCACCGCATTGTGCTCGTCGCCTTGAGACATAAGATGTGAATACTTGTTGCCCCGGTAATTTTAATAGCTACAGCGCCTTTCAAACCGGAACACAGTACTGTCTGTCGGCTGCAACAGGCGCTGCGGTGGTACCTACCTAGACGGTCTCCGACAATAGATACCTACCACTTTTAATGGCAATGTTATATCCTGACGTAACAACAATACGTTGTTGTGTAAACATTCTAACTAGCGCCTCTTATTTGGGACAAGCTCCTAGTCTTATTTTAAGCTTGAGCTTGGTGGTTCTAGTAGAATAAGCTTAATAGCTTATTAGCTTTTTTTTGCAATTACACTGAAGTTTCTTGCGCTGCAGCTGTGATGCTTAAGCCTTATAAGGACTTTGTAGTCTCGAGCTAGTAAGAATTGAACTAAGGTAAGCCCTGCGTGGTTCAGAAAACGACTGAAAGGGTCTAGGAGTTTCGCGGGCCTTGAGGGTATCTAGGAGGGATAGGCCCTTTCTCAGAGACGTGCTAACACAAAGTGTAGAAGGCACCGCTGCGTTCTATTGGAGATCCCGGAGCCTCTCCGAATGCACTGATGCATACCACAGGAGTTTCCTTCAGAAGTAAGGTATCTTTCGAAGATAAAAAAAATAATTAGCGTTATAAGGAGGACTTACTTAATTTATAACACGTAATAACTCGTGAAGTCGCTAAGGGAATGATTACAGTAATTTTGCAGTTTAAATATATTGGTATACGACACGCTGCAGCACTCGACTCCTGCAGCCACGCAGTAGTGTGCAGATGTTACTTATGAATGTAAAGATTGTGCTTATTTAAGTTAGCTGTGTCATATCTTAAGGTAACGAACACAATGTCGTGTATTGTAAACATTCTACATACATATACATCACGCCTTGTTCCCAGTGGGGTGGGCAGAGACCATCTCTCTCCACTCGCTACGATCCTGGCACACCTCTCTCCAACATTTAAATTTAGTAGACATTCTAAGTTTATTTTTATGGGCAGGACTTTACCCTCGAATGGAGATTGTGGTCATTTTTTTATCTGTGATACGATAAGAGTCTACCACAATCTCAGATGATGCTGTAAGGCTAGAGATGTTTAAATGTACTCCCCTAAAATATAGTGACTCATATTTATGAGTCCGGTAACACAGCAATGTTGTTATGGCTGCTGATGAAGAACATGATAGCTACATAGGCATATTATAATTTTTATGTTCACAATGCCAGCATCTCTGATGTTAAGTGGTGGTGATCTGTGGTGGTAAGACGCAATAACGTAGTAGCAGCCTATTCACTATTTTCTTGAAATCACTTACATCGTATTTGGACGGGGAAACCTACTCCGGCAAGTTGTTCTGTTCCTTTGCCATTCTCATGAGAGATGAGGAGCTGAAAGTCTTTGTTCGCAAACTTGAGGTACAAAGGCTTATATTTCGAAAATACTATCGAAAAAAAAAATTGCTAAACAACAGATAATCCGTAACAAAGTATGAGGGTTCGCTGCTGCGTCACGGAGGCGGCGAGTTCGCCGCTTTGTAGTATAAAAACAGCACCAGTTTTAGTTGAAACACGCGCTGGAGTAATTGCATGCATTGCCGCTATTATTCTTAATTTCTTACGTCGGGTTCTTGCGAGGGATCGTCGCGCTCGGTGAAGCGCACATCCTGCCGGCACCAGCACCAGCGGGCCCCGGCGCAGCGCCGCCTGCCTCGTTACCTATTCCGTGCGTACAATACTAGCGAACAATTGCATTCGATGTGTTCATTGTGAGCAACGTTCAGTTTCAACACTCTTCTAGGCTTTTTTTTATTCTATAAAACGGCGAGACGAGTGGGATGTTCACCTGATGGCAAGTGATACGCCCGTTCACAACAACGTGGCGCTAGTTAGGATGTTATACACTGCACCACATTGATATCGCCGCTTGAGATATTGAGTCTCATTACCTCAGAAATTTCACTAGCTACAGCGCCTTTCAAACTGGAACATAGTTTTGTTTGTCGGCTGCATTAGGTGCTGCAGTGGTACCTGCACAGACGATCTGCAAGTAAGACCTACCACCAGGAAACCAAGATGATTATAGTCCACGAATAATGTTTGGCAACGAAACAGTTCCATATCAACATCCATTTTGGCTCGCTGATAAACATCAAGTAGATATAACTAGAAAGGTATAAATAAAAAGTAATAGGTATAATAACAAAGAATTAAAATTTACACTCTTGTTACATTATTAATGATGGTTTTAATAATAATGTCATAATTATAGTAATTAATAAATTTAATCCATAATTTGTTTATAACAATCATTGACATTCATGACGCTAAAGTTGATTCAGATCAATGTTACTTTACTTTTTAAATATATGATGCAATTTTTTTTTATAATTGGACAACACTAATTACAAATCTATTTAAAAAAATAATTGGTTTATAATAAAAGAAACAAATATTTTTTTTTTAAATTAGACAATAAATGTACTTAAAAAATTATGCGTTAATTTTCTTATTTATAGCCATAAATAAAGTTTCATCTCGTGCAGATCTAATATCTCAGTACATTATTCGCCCCCACGCGAAATTGCTATTTCTAGTGGGGTATTACTAAAGTACATGGCGACCACCGCGCATGCGCGGATCGGATAATTCACATGTTACCCTAAATTATATCGCTTGCCGCCCCATGCAGAGACCCATTAAAAATAACCGAGTTAAATAAACCGTCGGCCATTTTAGCCTATAGACAAGTGAGTGACGGGGCGCGCGCACGTGTGACGTAGGAAGTTGAAAAAATTTGGCGCGAACTTGTTATTATTTATTTATTTATTCATTAATTATAGTCGAAAACTGTTTTTGATTTAGTTCTATTTTTAATTCTTTATATTTTTGGACTTTTTGGTAATTACCACTATTAATGTAATGACTAAAAACATCATAAAATTTGAGTGACAGTTGTGTTATGGGGTGTGCAATTTCAAACATCGAACGAGTGTTAAATTAACGGATGTAATACGTGAGTTAAATAAATAAATAGCTTACTTTATATTATCACCACTTGGCATTGGTGCCTTCTGTTACAAGGAGAGAGCGTCAGTTCCACTTGATGGATGTTATGTGAGCATAAAGGCTTCTTAGAACATGTCGGTTTCCTTACATTGTTTGCCTTCACTCTTAAACTCAGAGGGAATTGAACCTGCGCCTGCTTGACATACTATATATATTTTAAACTATTATTTTTCTCATTATAAAAAGCCAAAATTTTTGTGTACATTACCATAAATCATAGAAATGTATTTGTTTCGCACAATTTAAATTTATGTACACAAACCCTGTGTTTGATCTTCAACAGTTTGTTTACTAACGATTATAAGTTAGATGTCTGATATCGATGAGGTGATTTACACCCTTGTTTATATAAGTGAGTCCCGGGGGTGCGTTTTAATGTAAAAAAAGGTTGGGATGTTTGCAGATTTGAAAGCACTTTTAAAATTGATCAGAATTATTGATTTTCGTCCCCTCCCGAGGGTACGTTCAACCTCACCCTATTTCTCTGAACACTAACGCCGTGTCAATTACTTTCTGAATTGAAAACGGATGCATAAAATGCGTAATTGTGTTAATACTTCTACTGACTGTTTTAGGATATTTTTTTGCGATTTCTAATTTGTATTCTAATTGATATGCTTTTAGGTTATTACCAGAATTGTATCATATAGATTCTAGGTTTCCATTACAGTACAAGACTTTATGAAATAATATTGCATAATTAGTATACAGCTGGTTGCCTCTTTCTCTAGTTTGAAGACATTGACTTTGTTGCTTATAAAAAAAAGTTGCTCTTTTTCTACGAATTTCAGATCTTGGGTTTGAATTTGTGATCCCAATTTAGCAAGGCTAAGATCAGATTATTACTGTTTTATAGTTGTATACATTGATTCTACTGGCTCCTAGAGATTCCATTGATATTGTATCTCTATCTACCATGGGATCTGCCTACGCTGCGTTTTCCGTGTTTTATGAAATAACTTACAAGAGATCTATGTCCAACGATGGACGTCGATTCAGATGATGATGATATTGATATCACTTATTTCTAGTGTACTAACAATAGCCTAGGCTATGGGTAGAAACATTTTATTATCACTGTTTGTCTGAAATATCTGTTGCAAACATTTCCGGTGAACAAGTCAACAATTGCCCCGCGATTGGTCTGCTATCTAACAGAGACAAAAACTTCGCGCCATTGTGACTGCTGACTCGGAACTATAAAAAAAAAGCTTAACGAATCTTTCCATTGTATATGCTGACCATAGATATGACTTCCTGTCAACCTGAACTCATGGCCGTAAAGTTGTCATCGATAAAGTTATTTCTTTTCAAATAGCTGTCGAATATTTATTCAGTGGCTTCTATTTAAGTACTTTTCTTTGTCATTTCCTCTAGCTTGCCTAATAGCTTCTAGGTGGACACCATTGCAACATCTCCACTCGTATATACCATCAAGCAGAAGTCAATTATTACCAGCTATATAGTGTCGGCAGAAATTATTTGTTTATCCGCAAATAATATCTTATGCCTTAACATGTCCGACATAAAAGGAGTATATATATTGTTTAAAGAAAAACTTGTTGGTGGAGAGATTCTTGTATAATATTATCTTTTGTAGCGACACGATAAAATTTAATCACTTTGTAATGATACGATCTCGTGTTATCATTAATCAATATAGTAAAAAATGTTTCGCGCTGTTGATCATTGCGTTAGATCGGAGAGTGCGATAAGTTTGTACTCTCCGTACAGTTTCATTTAATGCTGGTGATTAATTTATTAAAGTGATAGCAAACTTGAATTTGAGACCGTGTAAAATCAATATTACATGCAATTTCTCTTTGGATAAAAATATTCTGAACGATAGGAATTTCATCTATTATTGTAACCTGATATAGAGTTGTTTATATATTTTGATTACTAGCTGTCCTCTGTCCGCTTTGCTGGGGGTAACATCCACGCAATCTCATTTAGGGGTGATATTTTGTAAAATCTGTTTTAAGCTGCCCTATACTCAACCATAGGAATATGCCTACCAAATTTTAAGTCTCCGGGTTTTACGATTCCTGAGATAGATATCGAGATACTCAAGGTTTCCAGTGATTTAGAGTAGTCATGGTCACATCGATGTCATTATAACAAAAAGATATTTAAGCACTAACTTTTATATTATTTAGTAATCGACCGGAATATTGTTATGTTACTTTATATCGTCATCAGTAATTTATTTTAAATATCAACGGCGATACAAAGTGATAACTATGAAAAGACTAAAAATATTGGTATATTAATAATCCCCTTATAAATTAACACAACGTACAACAATAAGCAATTCGTACTATATTTTGACAGTTATATATGAATTATGGTATAAATATTAATAACGGATAAAAACAATTTAATATAATATAATTAGTACATTAATAACTATGATACAAACCTGCGGAAAGTGAAAAGGAATATCCAGAGAAATCATATCAAGGGCAAGGGCTAGTCTGGAACATCATTAGTGTTGGATTTTTTTATTTGTTTTTTGTTACTAAAAATTGTTATCATTGTGTTGTCAAATTAATTGCTTTTGACCTTAATTTCAGATTGTTCCGGGGATGGCTACATTACCCATCTATGTTTCTTTGAGCAGGTAACAGTTATTTTATATACTTTCATTTAATGTTTCTATTTTGAAGTCCACTTCTGGATGTAGACTTCTCTCTGTATGCTTACATCGTTTGTAATAGAATGTTCTAGCGCTCTTTCTAGAACTATTGCAATACGCTGATATAATATTGATGATGATATTCTAATCTGTCACAACTTAATAAATTCCACTGGTATAAAATTCGGTTCTTTACATTCACTTTAACTGATGGTAGAAAGGTAGGTACTTTTTTCCGATTTGAAGGGTGTTGTGACCCGTGAAATTACTGAGGTGTGTATCAAGAGACAACTCCCCAACTTCCCATAACCTCTGTTCGATTTCACGTACCCCTTGTTGACTCCCTATTAATTATTTATTTTCTATCCTTGTCATATTTCAAATTTATTACACTTACCAATTACTGGGGTAACGAAACTTAATTATACATTAGTGGTATATGTTGTCGGGATCTTCAAAGTTAGTACCACCACAGTTCCTATTTCCGTCGCCAAAGAGTAATGTGCTAATATTATTGTTTTCCAGTTCGAAGGGCGCTGTAGCTAATAAAATTACTGGGGTAATTGTGGATATTTCTAACATCTTATGTCTCAGGGCGCCGAGCACAATGTGGTGCTGTCTATATCATCAAAACTAGTATTGATATTATGGGCAGGCTTATAACACCATCAGGTTAACATCTCGCCCGTTTCATGGGTTTGTTGAATAAAAAAAAAACAAAGAATGTAGCCTTAGTGCAAGGATATTGCAATTTGTAATAATGGAGGTACTCCAGCACGTCGTAAACGCGCCCATTGACTTCACAATAATAAGTTATTCCTTAACATTTCTTTAACGACTCTCGGCATGCCGTCGAGAGTCACGAGATCCAGCGGTGACTTAATGCCCGGGAAGTGAATTCGTCAAATAAAATGGTACACGTGTCGCGGGGGAGATAATTAGTACAGTTTATTGTGTAACTTTACGATATATTTAATGTGCGACCGACATCTTGTCGTTCCCGACATACAAGATGGCCGCCGTTGACATTTATATGACAGTTTTATTACCCAACCGTAAAGTTTAAAGAATTTTTACATTTTATGACACTGTCTTATTATTACACTCTCACTGTACCCATGGATATTTTTTTTTGTCGTAAAATGATATGTAATGACCCTGGTAATCATCAGATGGTAATTGATTTCCATTGAGATTCTTTTATTTGACACTACAGGCATTTTTCCAGTGATCGCCGGAAAGTTAATGTTGGTAAATAACTCTATAGCTATTTACCGCCGCGGTATCTATATATATAATAACTGTTAATGAACTGTGATAACAAAGTTTCACATTTCACATCTCAAAACAGTAAGCGTAATCTTTTTTTTTTATGAAACGGAGTGGGACGTTCACCTTATAGTAAACAATACGCAAGTCTATAACAACGTGGCGCTAGTTAAGATGGTATTCATAGTACCGCCTTGCGCTTGCTGCTATGAAACTAAAGATGTATCGATATGCCAGTAATTTCAATAGCTACAACGTTCTTCAAACTGGAACACAGTAATGTTTGCACAGTACTGTCAGTCGGCTGTAATACGCGCTGCGGTGGTACCTACCTAGACGAACTTTAGAAACAAAGACCTACCACCTATAGGGTTGTGTGAAAATGTTTATCAGTGCTGGCTACTAGACAGACATATTATTTACCACGATCTTGATGTAAAAAAAATTACACTAGGAAGCTCTTCATCATGACTTCATGGTGAGATTGTGTATGTTTTTGTTATATTTAAAATGTGCAAATATAATGAAACGGTTTCTATTCAACGTTGCGATCGTATTTGAGGCTTCAACGGGGACTCGAACAATAACTGTACGAGCAATAAACAATATAAATTATGTATAGAGCTTGCGGGAGCTTTCGTCGTGTCCGCCGCCGCTTCCTGTCTCCGGTTAAGGAAGTAAATACCGCGACGTGCGTTCTCTTATGGATGTCAGTGCGACAGTTTCACTACACCTGCTTGAATTACCTTACTTATACATATATATTATCTCCAGCCCATAGACGTACACAACCGGACATAGGTCTCTCCCGGAGATCCCTACAAGGGGTAGGAATTCGTATTCGATTTGGGCCATTTCCCACCACGCTGGCCCAATGCGGGTTGGTGGGAACCAGAGGCCCGTTTGTTGATTAGCAGGGTGCACCACGGGCAGGTGAGGTTTGCTTGGATCCCGTGAATTGTTGTGCAGGAACCCTTACACCGTCTTATATATATTATTATGTTTGAGAATAAAAATAAGTCTACCTTCTCGTGCTTAATAAGAACAGTACAGGAGAGGAACAACTTGCTGAAGTTAGCGTTCCCATTCAAATATCACGTGTATGTTTTCATGAAAAAATTTAATAGATTAATGCGCTTTTACCACCACAAACTACATCATCACAATACCCGATGGTATCGTGATCAAGCACTAACTTAGTTAATTATAAAAGTGAAAACACCAAACCATAATTTGTGATGCATGTTTCAAATCTGAAGCAGCAGCTTCTAATCTATAATTAAATAATTTTCTAAGCAGGAATAAGAAGCTTGGACGGTCACTGGTGATTCTCTATGTGTTGTCTCCATCACCTTAGGTTTCGTTACCTTTGTAATTGCACAGTACGACGAGACGAACAGGATGTTCACTTGATGGTAAGTGATACGATTTTTGTCGGCTGCAATAGACGCTGCGGTGGTACCTAAATGGTCTATAGCAACAGAGACCTAACACAAGCGTTGCTCTTAATTTTTCTGTTCTCTCTTCACTATTAGAATTCACGCAGAAGCGTTAAAAATATTCTTAACATGTCCTTCTAACTTGGCAGCGTAATAAGTTCACGTTAAATAACCTATGTACACTGGTACTTCAGCTTAGAAATAGACGCCGCGGTGGTATCCAGGTTCAGTATTATTTCTAGACGCTCCCACGCAGTACAAACTTTCGATCAAGAAAAGTTATAACTCTCCATAAGTTGTGTAAATGGCTTTTGCAAGAGAGTCCGTGTTTCGATCATCATCATCATCAGCCGGTCGACGTCCACAGCTGGACATAGGCCTCTCTCAAAGATCCCCACTCTTATGGTGTCCGCATCATCGGGTACCAGGGACCGTCGTATGTAGGGGTACATGTAGCGGGATTGGGGCCATTTCCCACCACGCAGTCCCAATGCTCGTTTGTTGATTAGCAGGCTGCACCAAGGGGCAGGTGAGGTTGGCTTGGATCCCGTGAGTTGTGCGGGACCCTTTACACCTCTTGGTTCAAAGCTAGTGTTAAAACATTGACCCCACTGCGCTTACCGGAACAACCGTCTGTATTTTTTGTCCCGTTACTTTAAGACAAAGGTTAAGACAGAAACTATTTACAGTAGAATTAACATATGTTAATTTATAATATTTTTTTTTGTCCGAAGCGACGAAAGACAGGATGTTCTCCTCATGATCTTACACTGTGTTTGTTGCGGGAGAAATAAGATATTAATTCTTAATAACCCAGTAATTTCATTATCTACAACGCCCTTTAAACTGCGATACAGTAATGTCTGCACACTACCTAGTACTTAAACGGTTTCCGACATCAGTGAGATACCATCATGAAATGTTTATATAAAAGTATTAAAAAAATTATCTCTCATGTGCCAACCCTACGACATTGTATCTGTCGTTTAATAATACTCCATTGCCGCCATATTGCCATTACCTTTTTGGTCAGTGAACGAAATACTTCTCACATACTAATACCATCCGGCAAAACAGCATATAAATATATTCATCTACAGCTGGAGACGTGTAGTTATTTCTAGGAATCCACTTTTGATATTCTCTGATAGGAGGAGGAGGTTCATAAGTGTGGTCTGGATAGTATCAAGACCGCAGTGTGCAAACTTTATTGTTTCTCATTGAAACTCGTAGCAATGTCATAGCTGTGGCATATAAAAATTCTTTTGTAGGCCGATAACTACAGTCATCATCATCATCAGTCGGTAGACGTCCACTAGACATAGGCCTCTCCCAAATGTTCCCACACGTTCAGGTAGAGATTCATATGGGAGGATTTGGGCCATTTCCCACCACGTTGTCCCATTGCGGGTTGGTGGGAGCCAGAGCCTCGTCTGTTGATTAGCACGGTGCACCACGAGCAAATGACGTTAGCTCGTAGGCGATTGGTTAAATTTTATAGATAATAAGACTTGGAGGCAATTTTGTAGGAATATTTCTTTTTTCCGAGTATGAGGTAGAGAGGTAGTGAGGTAGTGATGGATTTAACATAATTCCTACCCCAACGGGAGTTGCGAGGGTGTTATGGCCAGAAGAACAGGAACAGCTAGTTTCTAATAGAACATCTTATGATTTATATGTGAAACTACAGGTTAGTTAAGTAATATAAAGTGACTGTTCTCTCCATTCACCGATCCATTCCTCTTAGTTAGTTTTACTTAACTAACTAACATTCTATTACTTGGCTAACAGCTAATTAATGTCCGCAAATACCTGCTCGACAGGCGCTGTTGCAATAAACAAGCGAGATTTATGCGCCTTTTGTTTTACGAGCAGCATCATTATCTTCATGATAGCCATGTGAAGATCGTGAAAGAATCGCATCCACCTCCTGAATGCCGGACCGTTTGATGCAATGCGAATATAATTAATAATTAGCTAATTAAACGGTTAATTATCTTTATTACACAAATTAAGCACATCGACTATACTATCACGGGTCTTCTCTGATGGTAAAAGGTCATTGGTATAGGAGCATATTCTCTTTCTAAAGACGTGTACGTTCTTAAGAACGGAAACACGTACCCAGGTCCCATCAAAAAATATAATTTTCAAGCTGATGAGAAGTTGGTCAAATATATCCGTTTTGCATCTTCCTGGTCCAGCAGAAGATCGCTGCATAAATAGTTTAATTTTAAACTATTTTTTTTCTGTTTGTTCTCAGGACGACATTAACAGTCTACTTCAATAATAACATTGACATGTTCTGTCAAAATATGAGGGAGTGTTCTTGATGATGGAGCACCATCATCAGTCTCACTGTCGCATCATGTATTCACACGTTCGTGATTCGTTTTATTAATGTGATCTATTATCTATAACTGCCGTTTTTCTCAACGGCAGTTAGGAAATGAAAAATGAGGATATCAGCTAATTATGTGGTGTAGAGTTGTTAATTATTTCATGGTACATCGACGAGACTCTCTCCGCCATCCATCATATATACTCGGCGCTTCGGCTGGCTCGTGCTGTCAGAATAGGTTGTTAATGTTTTCTTTAGTGCCTCTTCATAATCATCATCAGCCGATAGACGTCCACTGCTGGACACAGGTCTCCCCCAAAGATTCTCACATCGATGGGGATTCATACGGGGAGATATGGGCCAATTCCCGCCACGCTGGCCCGTTGCAGGTTGTCGGGAGCCAGAGCCTCGTCTGTTAATTACCAGGTTGCACCGCGAGCGAGTGAGGTTGGCTTAGGTCCCGTGAGTTGTTGTGCCTAATAAAAAAAAACAGATATAATTGAAGTTGAAGTGGTAATAGTTCGGTATGTAGTGCCGTAATTCTACCCATCATACAATTCGAAGACACGCGACTTCTGTCCCTGCTGACCTTGAGTTTATGGTGAGTGAAAACATCCTCAGTCATCGACATCTAATCAGCACTTGGAATTGATAACTTTCATACAACATAAACCTTAAGGTCACAGTTGTGGATACCATCATCATCAGCCGATAGACGTCCACTGCTTGACATAGGCCTGCCCCAAATATATCCATATACAGTCAGTGTGACTTCTGGTACCGCTGGTAGATTTAGAGACGATCGTATGTAGATGTTCACATGGGGGGATTGGGCCAATTCCCGTAAGTTGTTGTGCGGGAGCCCTTACCCCCACGTCCTTATGGGAATATTATATACATATAAGACATGCTGACTTTTGAAGAGAAACAACATAAAAGTGATTTTCTTTTTATTAACCAACTAAACTAGTTAGTGTTAAGTATAAAAAATGAATTACTTAAGTTAAAACACTTCTACAACGAGACGTTAATTTCATACTTAATTTAACGCAGTCCGACTTTACAGTTGACGGATCTGTTCTAGTCTTAGGCGAGTCAAAGGAAGTTTAGACATCTTAAGTATTTTAAATTACCTGTATAAGTTATGAACAACAAGTTTTTTTTGTTAAAATGTTAGATATCGGCTAAGCCTACAGCCAGTAAGAGTCCGTTATAATGAATCAGTTGCTATTGCAGCGGAAGGATAATCCTTGTAGATTTTATCCACCAAAAAAATCAGTTACCCTGTAGCATGGACATCCCAGATTCCGTGGTCACTATAGTGGAGATTAAACGGCTATTTACTGATCAGTATCACCAGAGCTTTGTAACACAGCATAGCTGTTTTCTGGCTATTCAGGACAGTCGAGTTCTCTGCGCGAACGCAGGTTTCCAAGCCTATTGGGACTTAACATCATGTGTTATTAGTATACAAAATAATAAAAAACCTTAACGACAAGTAGTTAACTAGTGAATTTATGTTATTCGACAATTACGAACCCCTCAGTTGTGAGCATGTGGCTTCAGCGCCGTCGGATGTATACTGCGCACGCGCACGTCAAACGCGGCGCCGTCCCTCACGGTCGCTTCGTATTAAGCGAGAGTGTATCCAGACTCTTTAACTACAGTATCTTCTCACTTACATGGCGTAAGTTATTACCAACATCGATTAACAAGATATTACTCGTAATTATTTTTAGATTAATAGAATAAGTTTTTATCTATTACAAGTAATATATTAAGTAACAATATTAATCATGCAAACATTAATGCGGACGGAACTTTAATCTTTCTATCATCTGGATAACGCCCATTGCTAGGCATAGCCTTCTCAAGGATCTCCTCGCCGCGTGGTCTTGCGCTGCTTGCATCCAGCGGCTTTCCATGATCTTCATCAGATCGTCGATCAATCTAGCGGAGGGCCTGCCAGCATTGTAGGGCCTTCCAGTACGCTGCCATTCGGTTACCTTGCCACCCGATCAGCCATCAGTCCTTCTAAGGATGTGTCCTTAACATTGCCAGTTAAGGTTAGCGATCTTTTATCATTATCAGCCGATAGACGTCCACTGCTGGACATAGACCTCCCCCAAAGATACAACCTTTGTAGGGTTTTGTAAGAGGAGATTTGGGCCATTTGCCACCACGCTGAACCAACGCCGGTTGGTGGGAGCCAGAGCCTTGTTTGTTGATTAGCGGGATGCACCGTGATCGGGTGAAGTTGGCTTGGGCTCTTCGAGTTGTTGTGCGGATCCCGTTACACCCCTTTCTTTCTCAGCGATCTTTCATCTGGGGCTAAATGACCGAAGTTAGAACGTCCGTTAAACTGGAACATAGTTAAATTTGAATACTGCCTTAAGTATATTAAGTTTTCATAAAGTTGCGTACTGTACGTAAGAATTTGCTTCTACACTAAATTACTGGTGTGAGTATATTATAAAGTTGTATATTCTGTAGCTTCTACAACTTAAGTCCAGGTGAAAAAAAAAATCACAGCTTAACAATCTCTTAGAAGGTGGGCTCACGCTAATTGGACGCAATTAAAAAAATTACCGAAGTATAGTTGGTGAAGTTCCAAAGTATACCGTGCAAGCAAGAACTGAACACGTTCCCACTTCCGCTGCTTACCTCCATCCGGCGCGGACTCTTATTACCGAGTTCCGTCCTCTTCCTGTTCAACTTGTTTACCTACATAATAATCACTGGTACAGTGTAACTTAATCATAACCTTGTTCATATTTGTTTTTGCATAAAAGCTGTTAGATTATATTTCATCCCTTAACTTGTCTTCCAATAGGTTCCGTCATCATTTGCCTGTTGCAGTTTTATCTATATTTTGTAAATGGATTATCAGACATAATTAATGATAGAATTGTAGTAAAAATAAGTTAGTCCTCACTGCAGCATATGCTCGTCCTGTCAAAAGCGATTAAGGAGAAACAATTGTAAGAGAAGAGCAGCTAGATAACAGCAGCTTTCTCTTTTTACTCGCATAACCTATAAAATTGGAAAGTTGTATTCAACAATGGATATCAATAGGGTGGAATAATGGCCATACTCCATGATAGCTACAATATATATATATATATATATATATATATATCAATTAGCTGCTATTATATTAATGCATTTATTAGGAATGACATATGAGAACCTTCGTTGATGTATGCGGATACAGTTTACGGCGCGGCTATGTTAACATATGATCTTTTTAAAGTAACTAAAAGCCTTATAACTTAAATAATAAACTTTACAGTCGCTTGTAGCAATGTGTGCTTAAATATGGACGTCCGTACGTTGCGGTGCACAAGTCAACGCACCTGCAGAGCCGGCCCTTGTCCACCCACGCAGGTATTATATTTATTACAAAGCCAATTAAAGGACCTCTTCTATGATAAATCGGTGAAGTAACCGATGATATATATGCAAGCATACATTGTGATCATTAACTGTAGTTCGCGATGATGAATTGCATTGCCATTGCATTGGAAACTTCCGGTATTTGAAAATAAAATTGAGAATGATAAATTTGATTAAATGAATAAACTATTTTCTTTTAGTTAAATAGTACAAGGGGTGTAAGAGGTCCAGCGTAATAACTCACGGGATCCAAGCTAAACTCACCTGCTCGTGATGCAGCCTGCTAGTCAACAAACGAGGCTCTGACTCCCACCAGTTCGCATTAGGCCAACGTGGTGGGAAATGGTCCAATTCCCCCCACATGAATTCTTACCGGTGTAGGAATCTTTAGGTGAGGCTTATATCCAGCTATGGACGTCTATTAGCTATTGATTATGATGATGCTGATATAGTACAATTGTGTGTCTAACTAGAGTAATTAAAAGAATAATTGTGGTGTACTTGGCAACACCAATCTCCAGACGTAAATAAACAAAATAAGAGAGTCAAGAGTTTTCCTACTCTTTTTTTACATCTATCCAATATCCTTATATGGTCCATGATCCAAGTTTATTCTCGATTGTTTTTATATGATTACCAACAGATGCAAAACAAAGGTTGTTGCCAGAAACGCTGAACTGATACAATAGGACCGACGACATTATTAGGGCGGTCGTCAGTGGGTGGATGCGAGAAGCTGATTATCGTATTTGGAAGACATTGGAGAAGGCCTATATCCAGCAGTGGCTAAACAATGACGATGAGTCGCTTTGGGACACAAACTGAAGGTTTCCATTTCTATAATTAGCGACTTTCACATTACCATCAGCATCCCCAATCGCCATAGACCGCTTAATTAAATCTACAAGCGTTGCGTGAATGCGATGAACGGAAAATCCGTTTGTTCTACTCCATTCGAGACCGCGCTTTAGACAGTTGTCTCGAGTTTATTCGGCCGTGAAATATAGGTTGCGTTTTATTTGCATGTCTACTGGCTACAGCATCACGCCAGGTAACAGAGTTGCTCAGACTCGTAGTTTAATCTACTAGTATTTATTTGATACACTTATCAGGAAGTAAGCAATCATGGGGAGCCCTAAAAGTATGGTAGACAAAACGAGTCCTTGTCTACATATGTTCCATGTTCATGAAAACTATGAGAAGTTGTAGATCTACTTTCATAGCATTTAATGAAATATAAGATGCTTTGACATTGTGATAAGTGATAAGGGGATTGTGTGTGGGGTCCCGCACAAGAACTCACAGGACCCATGCGATCCTCACCTGCTCGTGGTGCACCCTGAAAATCAACAAACGAGGCTCTGGCTCCCACCAACTCCCATTGGGCCAGCGCGGTGGGAAATCCTCTCATATGAATCCCTATATACGACGGTCCTTAGTGCCCAGCGGTAGAGGAAGCCATGCCGATTGTATATGCAGATTTTGAGGGGAGGGGGGGCTTGTGTCCAGCGGTGGAAGTCGAATCGGCTGATGATGATGATGCGGATGATGATGATTGTGTTACTACAAAGTTAAATGAAATGACCTCCGTATTAAGTTGTATTTACAAGAAAACCTTTGTATTGTTTAAGTCGTCATAATTTGTGGAATTCGTAGCAAACTGTGTTAATGGATAAATGATAAACGATCAAAATTATATATATAAATATATATTTATATATAATGTAAATATATATATTTATTCATCATTAACCGAGGATCTATATTCAGCACTTTATATAGACGCACAAGCTAGACGTGTCTTCCAAAGATCCCTTCCACAATCAGTCTCACGTTGCGCGCATTCAGCGGTTTTCCACCATCTGACCAGGTTCACCCTTTACGTTTTATACTGCAAAAGCGGGGAAACTTTATATATATATATATATATATATATATAGTTATAATTATATACTACATTCCAAATTCTAATCCTGGCGTTGTCAATATGTAGGTCCCCATTACAAATCTTCCCCCTAACAACTGGGGAAGCAAGAGGAGGCTGAAATCCGCATTACCTGAGCCGTCTCTTGCCTAGAAATAGTCCATAAAAATATATGTAATATTATAGTAATTTAAGACAATAATTTTTTTTAATTTTATTTATGTACCAAGTTCAGTGAAATATTTGTGTATGGATCATTAATAATAGTCTGCCTAGTATCCTCAACCGTAAGACATTTACAATATCATCATCGTCAGCCGATAGACAGTCCACTGCTGGACATAGGCCTCCCCCAAAGATCTCCACACCATCGATCCCACGTTGTATAGACATTTACTTAGCTTCATATAAAGCTAAAAAAAAATACCTTCGTTTTTCATACGCAATCTTATTTGTCTTAATGTGGTGGGAATCCGGCTCTCCAGACTTCTAGTCGCGGTTGTATATATCAGATTTACATTTAATGGTTCGTTTACCTTTTAAATTGCAGTATAACTCCATTTCGATTCGGAAAATCTAAATGATATGATGTCAATGCCTTCCACGAAGCCAAAAGCTGCGCCTACGCACCGTATCCACCGGCAGCTGGAACGTATTACCTTCAGCCTTATATAGAATATTGAATATTCGTATTGTAATTAATTATCGTGAAGATTTTATCAGTATAAGAGATATAATAAAATTAAGCTTTTATCTTAAACTACATTGCTTCTTACGTTTGTTATTAAAGACTAGTACTGTGCCGCGACGATAGCTACTCATTAATTAAAAAGCTACAGTAGTATTATAGCTACGTGATTGATCTATCTGCAGAATAGCTGGTGTTCCAGTTTTATTAGTACCACTGTGGTGGTGAAATAGCTAGCATACCTACCTAGTGACCAGTTAGCGTAGTCTCAGGACCCCTGTAATGGATCTGCATAACACAGACCTCTTCCAGCATAGCCGTAGCAAGGCTGCGGGTGTCCCGTGGCCTGACCGAACGCCGATGTTGATCACCGAGGGGGTTAGCGAGTAAAAGTGTTCACATTGCTCTGACTTCCCCCCAGAAGACAGAGTATCTTTTCGATGATTTCCACCCCCGAAACAAAAGAAATGATGCCTATAATACCGGAACCATCGCTAGCGTGTTATCGATCCGTGATAAAATTATCACGCCCCTTTCAAAGAACGAGTCGTTGAGAAAACCTCAGCAGGAAGTTCAGTCAATAAGCTGATGGTAGAAAAGTATGTTAAGAATAATAAGAATATAACTTTAAATGAAAATTTCATATAAGATTAAGCTTATATCATTACTACTTCCGGTGGTAGTGTCTCTGTTGCCGGAGACCGTCTAGGTAGGTACCACCGCAGCGTATATTGCAGCCGACAAACAGTATTGTGTAAAGATTACTGTGTTCTGGTTTGAAGGGCGCTGTAGCTAGTGAAATTACTTGGTATCCTATGCTATGTCTTAACGCGGCGAGCACCATGAAGTGCAGTGTATACCATTCTAACTAGCGCCACGTTGTTATGGGTAAGCGTATCACTAACTATCACGTGAACGCCTTGTTCATTTCATCGCTTAGTAGAATAAAATTTCTTTGAGAAGTCATACTCTCAGATGCTCATAGTCATCCATAGTTCATCCAATACTGTTTAGTCTTTTTCCTACCTTTCTCCCCACATTACTACCTCTGTTGGTTCTCATTCTCTGCAACGTGGATTTAATGAAACAGCTGCGTACAGGACCTTACGATGCGGATTCGTCCTTGCTCAGGCAGAGTCCGCAGGTGGATACGAAAATACCGCATTTAGAAGGAACGCATTGGCGATATGTCTACATCCAGCGGTGAATAGATACAGACATCTTAGAGTTATATATATGTAATATATATATATAGTTATTATTATTACTATAGTTTAAATTAGTTATCACCTACCACAACATCTCACCGAAGGTTGGCTGGTGGAGAATGCCAACAGAGACAAAGCCCGCATCTTGTATACCTCCTCTGCAAGGTTTTACAATAAAGAGAAAAATAATGTATATTCATTTTTCACCACCCATTTTTGTACACCATCAACCTTGAAATTAACGTCTGAATAGACTTTACTTTAAAATACTTAGTCATCACTTTAAAGTTATCCACTTAGGCGATATATCATTTCTGTTTAAAATTCATATAAATATCAAGGACATTTTACATATCATCCGTCTAATATGAACTACCTACATCGTTTGCAAAATAGAACAGTGAAGTCATATATTACTGGTAACTATTGTGGGATACAACACAATAGTTGCAATATTAAATAAATAAACACCCTATTTAATATTCCCACGGCTGGGACTCGGTTTTCTCTCAAAAGGAGAGCGTCAAAGATGTTCATCCAACACGCTAACCAAGTGCGGTTCCTTTTAGTACTGGAATATTTCTATCCACAGGGTTAAAAAAATTCCGACTGGGATTAAGGCACTTGGGGGTGGCGGTTCTCATCAATTGACATTGATAATGATGATGCTTAAATACACATTATCTCCAGTATATTCCACCTGTGTAGAGACTAGTTACGATATCTTTGGTACCATAAGACTTGGAGATTTGAAATTTAGTAGGAATATACTCTTTGCAGAGGAAGGAAATGTTACTCCCAAAAGGGGTTGTGAGGATGTTATCGACACCAAAAAGGGCGGGAAACAGCTATTTCTTTATAATACATACATATAATTTCATCTCGCTATATTACTGTACTATTAGATACAATTCCAAGTAGACGTAAATTGTTTTCATGTTCACACTTCTCGACTCGCCTCATCTTTGTTACCAATTAATTATCTTTATTAATTAAACTTCTTAACGAATAAACAATAGCTATGTTATTATTGTGTAGAAATAAAAAAAAAACAGGTAATTGAGAATATAATTGCAATGGTTTAATATAAAAAATAACTGACGATGAGTGGAAACCAACAAAATATCATTCAATACCGAGGCCAGAGGAATAATTCGAATTCAGCTCGTTTCAGGTTTTTCCAAATGTTTATCTATTACCTTACGATTGTAGACTCTGAGCACTTCCGGGATATAGATATGGAAATATTGGATCTTATATATCATAGGTATTACCGCAGTAATATCAAGGAAGATGCGATACCTGAACACAATTACTTCTAATACTCCTTTATCGGTTATTCTTAGGTGAGTACTTTACTGGTGGTACTAGTGGTAGGTATTACTGTGCAAACATTAGTATGTTCCTGTTTGAAGGGTGCTATAGCTATTGTAATAAATGTGGTAACGAGACTCGATATATCATGTCTCAAGCAGCAAATGGAAAATGGTGCAGCATCATGACTAGCGTCACAGTGTTATGGGCAAGCGTATCGCTTACCATCAGGTGAATGTTCCACTAGTCTCATCGCTTAATTAAATAAAAAAAAATTATTAATTCTAATTGCACTTATGTCGTCTGTTCTTAATGTACATAAAAAACTGAGGATATGCAGCAGATAAGATCAGCAGTCAGGTGGTTGGGCAGGTCAGAAGATTTACGTCGGTAATTAAGTTGGCTGCGCATGAGTCGCGCGGGAACGCATGCCGCCGGCGCAGTGGAGCGCGACGCCCGGCTGACGCCTGACCTGCGTTCGAATACACAACACTGTACACTTCTCGTCTTATAAATTTGATAGGAATATGTTTTTTTTTTATTCAACGAGGCGACGTGACCAGCGCTACGGTCACTCGATGGCAAGTGATACGCCCGCCGATGACAACGTGGCGCTAGTTAGGTTAGTATACACTCCACCACATTGCTCTCATCGCCCTGAGATATAAGACGTTAAATCTCATTACCCCAGTGAGTTCATTACCTAAAACTCCCTTCAATCCGGAACACAGTAACATTTGCACAGTACTGTCTCTCGGCTGCAATAGTTGTTGCTGTGGTCCTACCACCAGATATACCCATATCAGTATTAAATTCACTTAAACTTAGACTTAGTAATAATCTTCATCAGCCAATAGACGTCCACTGCTGGACATAGGCCACAAATATCTCCACATCGATCGGTCCTGTGCTGCCCGCACCCAGCGACCTCCCGCGACCTTCAGTCTTATGTATTGGTTCATATAACAGGATCTGCACCATTCCCCACCACGCTGACCCAATGCGGGTTGATGGGAGCCAGTGCTTCGTTTGTTTATTATCAGGCTGCACCATGAGCAGGTGAGGTTGGCTTGGATTCCATAAGTTGTGCGGGACCTTACAACCCCAGACTTAATAATAACATTCATAAAGATTATTAAAATTTCCTCCTATGTAGACTCATCACGATATCTCTGTAACCATAAGGCCTATAAACTTGAAATTTGGTGGAAATATTCCTTATTAAGTATAGGTTAGTTAAGAAAGGATTTTATAAAATGTTACACCCCCATAAGGATTTGCAGGGGTGTTACAGCCAGCAATCGGGGCGGGGAATAGCTAGTATTATACAAATCCGTATCGGCTAACACTAACTTTAAAACTTATTCTTATTATTGATTCTCAACGATTGATGACTGAGTGATTGATTTCTTTGTTTGAAGTAGATAATAGCTATAGCTCTCATGAATCTCTCTCACATTGTTTCCATGGAGACCATTATTCAAATCATTGTCTCCACCGATTTCTCTACATAAGTTCAAGTGCATTGTTATACGAGTAGAATAGCTTAGAAATGCTTCGTTAGAGGTCTGTTAAATTAAAAATGCCAATACTCTAAGTAAGTTCAATTAATACTTAAGTGAAATTACACTTAAGTATTCATAATCATCATCATTATTATCAGCCGACAGACGTCCACTGCTGGACATAGGCCTTCCCCAAAGATCTCCACATCAATCGATCCGACGCTGCTCACCAGATCGTCGGATCGATTGGGGTGTAAGAGGTTCCGCCAAACATCTTACAGAGCCCAAATCGACCTCACCTGCATGCGTTGCACCCTGCTGAGTAACAGACGAAGCTCTGACAACCCACCAACCCGCATTGAGCCAACGTGGCGCATTTACGACCCATATCCGCTCAATGAACTCCGACTTAAGTATTACTGGAATAGTAATATTTGCAGTTAAACACATTTTGTTTTTTTTTCGGTTTTGAGGGGGATATCTTCGAAAGATACCTTTACGGGGGGAAGTCGGGGTTATGTGAGATTCTTACTCACTAAAACTCCCTCGGTGATCTGGATCAGTGCATTCGGAGAGACTCCGGAATCTCTTAAAGAACGCACCGGTGCCCCTCTACACTTTGTGTTAGCACGTCTCTGAGGAGGATCCAAACCCTCTTAGGCACCATCGCTGAGCCATACACTGTCCCACACAGGTTCGCTTGGTTGGTTGGAACTCCACCATAAATTTTGCGAAAATCCTCGACCCTTTCAATCGTCTTCTACGACAGGCAAGGATTACTTTAGTCCTATTCTTACTAGCCCGCGACTACAGGGCTGAACTGCACAGCTGCACACCAGTAAACTTGGAAAGTAGGTGCGATATTCTCTTGGCTACAAATCGAAACCTATTACCACAGCCGTGGCTAACGACCTACATGTACCTCGATCAGTATCAACAACAAGTGTCTGACCCTATTTCGCATTCAATAATAAAGAGACAGTCTCCCAACCCATCACACAATGGGTCACCAGTAATGACTGATGTAAAGACTGTCATTATGATGGCGAGGGCTTCGTTCACAAAAGCCGTTCTTACAGTTATCGTTGCGTGCTTCCTCTCCTCGCGAATTCCTTGGAGACCACATAAACAAAGAACTTAAAAATACTCTTACATTTTATTTAATTTATCATTTAAGATGATAATTACGTCATTAGATTAATGGATTTTAAACCCCCAACTGAAAAAAAATATGTAAATAATAGGATAAGGTAAAGCTCTGAATAATAAAATCAGAGAAATTTGAAAATAAAAAAAAACCCCTAACTGAGCCACACTTACCTTTGCGCCATAGTTAAGGTTAAGCCTGACAGAAGATTAATACCTTCTTCTAAAGTTATTAGGGAAAAGTCATGGTTGAGGAATATCTGGACTCTATAATGGACTGGCATATCTGGGGTGTCCGAATTGTTCCGCTGAACCAGAGGCAGAAGGGTCTGTACCGCGCTGATTGCCAACCTTCACTAGTTGGAGAGGCACTTGAAGAAGAAGAAAGGTATAAATTTTTATATAACAGAATAAAACAAATCCAAAATTAGCCATGATGAACTGTCCACTAATATTGGAGACAATTGCTTATGCTTTGGATGTAGTGATGTTCCTTGATCTTTGCTTTACCATACCTATTAACACGTTAGCTACAAGAGCCATTTTTAAAAGACAGCCAATGCGTTGGAGACCTATTAGATCTCGTAACCGTCAATGGCAAAGTCTTTGGTACCTAAACGTTCTTCAATTTTTTTAAGTAACCATTGAATCCCAGTGAAAGCATGAAGCATATATGTATATGCCTCTGGCAGACACTGCTTCTCGTACAGAAGGAGAGGATAAGGTTTTGATGCCGCACCAGTTGAATGACTCGCAGGAGATCCTTTAGATATCATAAAGCACTAAACCATTTGAGGAATGTATCTTCAAAAGAAGACAAAGTGACAAACGGTCAAACTGTATTATAATTCAAAATTCTGAAGTGAAGAACTACTCCGATATTGGAGACCAAATGGCTGATGGAAAACCTTTAAAGCTTTGGTGTTATTCGTGTATTAATAGATGAATTACAAGAGTCAAGTTCGAAGCTTTCGTTGTTGCACCGAACATCGGCAGGACGGCATTCGTGCGATCCTCCTCTCAAATGAAAGGGCCTGGAGCTCAGGAGCCTCTTACATCGGAATGTGCGGACTGTTCACCGGCTGTTATGAAGCCGTCACGGTTCTGAAGATCCTGTGAACGGATTTATTCGTGTATTTTTTATTTATTCGACAAAACGACCAGAGCTGAAAGACCTTCACCTGATGGTAAGTGATACGCCCGCCTATAACAACGTGGCGTTAGTTAGGTTGATATATACAACACCACATTAGACTCGTCGTTTTGAGACATAAGATCTTAAGCCTCGTTGCTAAAGTAATTTCACTAGCTACGGCGCCCTACAAACCGGAACACAGTAATGTTTGGAAGTTGTAATAGGAGCTGCGGTGGTATCTACCTAGTCGGTCTGCAGCATGAGAGACCTATCACCAATGAAAATCTATTGCTCAGAACTATCCAGGTAGATTACTTGAATATTTTGTGATATATGTGTGCAGTGTAAACATCTTAATGATCAACAGCTTCACATAGTACACATGTCCTTTTAAATAAAAAAAAAAAACGTATGTAATAATTTGTTTTAACTCGCAATCAGTTGTTTAATTAGCGACGTTAAACGATTCGTCGTTGGATTATTCGCGATTGTCATTTCGATGATGCACTGTGAGAACCGGAAGTCAGGTTATTAAACAAAATGGCGGACATTTTTATATGCTTGATACTGTACTGACATAAGAAAAACTTGGAAATGTTTTTGTTTATACAGTGAAGCGACAAGACGAGAAGGACGTTCACCTGATGGTAAGTGATACGCCTGCTCATAACAAATTGGCGCTATTTAATATGATATACGCTGCATCACATTGCGGTAGTCACCAACATGACCATCAGCCGATAGACGTCCACAGCTGGACATAGGCCTCCTCCAAAGACCCCCACATCGATCGGTCCTATGCCGCCCGCATACACCAGGACACCAAGGGCCGTAGTTTCAAGGGTGTCATATGGGGGGATTGAACCACTTACACCTAAGCTTAGTTTGATGATTAGCAGGCTGCACCACGAGCAGGTGAGGTTGGCTTAGGTCCCGTGAGTTGTTGTGCGGGGTCCTTACACCCTTAATCGCGTTGATTTGTTGCGCAACTCACCTTGATAAATATGTTAAATCTTATTACCACAGTAATTTCACTAAGTACAACGCCATTCGAACCGGAACACAGTACTGTCTGTCGACTGCAGGCGCTGCGGTGGTACCTAGACCGTCTCCAGCAACAGACACCATTTTTTTTTATCGCGGGGGAAATCTTAAAAGATACCCTACTTCTGTTGGAAAGACAAGGTAATGTGGTGTTTCCACCCACTGAAAGCCCTCGGTGGTCACCCTCAGTGCATTAGGAGTGGCTCCGGTATCTCCCACAGAACGCACCGGTGCAGCAACAGAGATCTACCACCACTAAACACATACCTTTGCCTTTAAAATTATCTGTTTAATAACGACAGATATTTTAGTAGTTTCAATCACGTTACGTTGTTTGTTATCGACGTATTTACGTGTGTGTGTGAGAGAGATAAAGAGAGAGATAGAGAGAGAGAGACAGTACATTTTCCACGTTACGTTGCTGTATACATAACATTCTTAGTAGAGCCGTGTTATGACTGGCGCATACATTGTGCGCACCCGCAGCACTGTTTATAAACTGACACAACATTATCTCTGTTACGTTGTTATTGTAATTTTTATTATAATAAAATATTTATCTGTCTATCAGCTGATGATGATGATGATGATGATGATATATTCTAGAGATATATCTCTGTTTTGTAAATCGTCTAAGACTATAACTAAAAACATTGTTATGAGAGAGTTCTATGTTACCGCGTCATCTGTGTATAGGAGCAATGAGTTCTGGTGTTGTGTCATCATCGTAATTAACATCTTGGTATGGATCTGTTTTACCACCAGGTCAGCTCTGTCGCCTTCTCCTCGAATATCTATCGAGACAGGTATGTCATTTACTTCATAGTATTTTAAACGCATATCAATAATAATCGAATCCAGAATGTTACTCTATCTTAAGATGTTTAATCTCTTTACCTGCAATTTTACTAGCTACAACGCCTTTCAAACCGGAACACAGTAATATTATGCGCATTAGTGAATTGTGGCTGAAGTAGGAGTTTTGCTGGTAGTTTAAAGAAACAGAGATCTAGGCAGAATTAGGATAATATACACATGCATGTAAGGGATTCTACACTATAATTCATGGGATCCAAGCAAATTCCATCTGCTCCTGGTGGACACAAACGAGGCCAAATCCACCCCCTTCCCTTTATGAATTCCTACGCGATCGATGTGGGAATTTTTCGTGGAGGCCTACGACCAATAATAGACGTCTACTGGTTAATGATGACACTGCATCACATTATGCTCCAGATTGTTACCGCAGCAGTCCGCACAGAAAGAAAGAGAGTGGTAGTTGAAATGAGGAAGTGACCCCATCGTGCGCAGTCTTTCATTTCAAACGCCATTGTTTCCGTTTTAGTGTCGGGCGCGGAATGCAAACAGGAATCGAACCCGCGCCAACGATAACAAACGCACGAACAATCGGGCGCGCTGCCGTTAACGGCCTTCCTTGTTCGAGACGACATTGCTCACCGGCATGTCCATAAACTTCACTACTTATTAAGTGCAACTAAAAAAAACTTTAAAACGGTTGCTAAGGGAGATAATTTTTTTTTTTAATTATTTAAACCACGAGATCAGTGTCATTCCAGCTCGTAACAACGTGGCGCTCGTTAGAAATACAGGGTGGCGCAAAAGTAATCCTCCTATCAGAAAATGCTATAAATTTTACCTCGATGTAAAAAAATTAAAAGACCAAATAAAAATAATCCACAAGAAGAATCAAAGTTTTTCATATTTTTTTTTAATTACAGCCAAAAAACATCGGAAGGTTATTTTTGCGCCACCTTGTATACAAGGTATACAAGGTATACATACCCTATATATACTGTACTACATCGCGCTCGTCGTCTTGATACATAAGATGTTGAATCTCGTTACCGAAGTAATCTACCAGCACTAGCAACAGCACCCTTCAAACCGGAACATAATAATGCTTGTACACTACTATTTGTAGATATAGGTAATACAAGGATTTCTACTGAACAGAAACCTGCCATCAGTATTAGTAACATAGGATATGCATTGCACACTATTGCGCTCGTCGCCTTGAGACGTAGATATTAAGTCTCGTTACTCAAGTAATTACAGTAACTACAGCACCCTTCAAAGCGGAACATAGTAATGTTTGTACACTACTATTTGTAGATATAGGCAATACAAGGATTCCTACTCAACAGAGACCTGCCACCTGTATTAGTAATTTAGGATATGCATTGCACCACATTGCGCTCGTCGCCTTGAGACGTAGATATTAAGTCTCGTTACTCAAGTAATTACAGTAACTACAGCACCCTTCAAAGCGGAACATAGTAATGTTTGTACACTACTATTTGTAGATATAGGCAATACAAGGATTCCTACTCAACAGAGACCTGCCACCTGTATTAGTAATTTAGGATATGCATTGCACCACATTGCGCTCGTCGCCTTGAGACGTAGATATTAAGTCTCGTTACTCAAGTAATTACAGTAACTACAGCACCCTTCAAAGCGGAACATAGTAATGTTTGTACACTACTATTTGTAGATATAGGCAATACAAGGATTCCTACTCAACAGAGACCTGCCACCTGTATTAGTAATTTAGGATATGCATTGCACCACATTGCGCTCGTCGCCTTGAGACGTAGATATTAAGTCTCGTTACTCAAGTAATTACAGTAACTACAGCACCCTTCAAAGCGGAACATAGTAATGTTTGTACACTACTATTTGTAGATATAGGTAATACAAGGATTTCTACTGAACAGAAACCTGCCACCAGTATTAGTAACATAGGATATGCATTGCACCACTATTGCGCTCGTCGCCTTGAGACGTAGATATTAAGTCTCGTTACTCAAGTAATTACAGTAACTACAGCACCCTTCAAAGCGGAACATAGTAATGTTTGTACACTACTATTTGTAGATATAGGCAATACAAGGATTCCTACTCAACAGAGACCTGCCACCTGTATTAGTAATTTAGGATATGCATTGCACCACATTGCGCTCGTCGCCTTGAGACGTAGATATTAAGTCTCGTTACTCAAGTAATTACAGTAACTACAGCACCCTTCAAAGCGGAACATAGTAATGTTTGTACACTACTATTTGTAGATATAGGCAATACAAGGATTCCTACTCAACAGAGACCTGCCACCTGTATTAGTAATTTAGGATATGCATTGCACCACATTGCGCTCGTCGCCTTGAGACGTAGATATTAAGTCTCGTTACTCAAGTAATTACAGTAACTACAGCACCCTTCAAAGCGGAACATAGTAATGTTTGTACACTACTATTTGTAGATATAGGCAATACAAGGATTCCTACTCAACAGAGACCTGCCACCTGTATTAGTAATTTAGGATATGCATTGCACCACATTGCGCTCGTCGCCTTGAGACGTAGATATTAAGTCTCGTTACTCAAGTAATTACAGTAACTACAGCACCCTTCAAAGCGGAACATAGTAATGTTTGTACACTACTATTTGTAGATATAGGCAATACAAGGATTCCTACTCAACAGAGACCTGCCACCTGTATTAGTAATTTAGGATATGCATTGCACCACATTGCGCTCGTCGCCTTGAGACGTAGATATTAAGTCTCGTTACTCAAGTAATTACAGTAACTACAGCACCCTTCAAAGCGGAACATAGTAATGTTTGTACACTACTATTTGTAGATATAGGCAATACAAGGATTCCTACTCAACAGAGACCTGCCACCTGTATTAGTAATTTAGGATATGCATTGCACCACATTGCGCTCGTCGCCTTGAGACGTAGATATTAAGTCTCGTTACTCAAGTAATTACAGTAACTACAGCACCCTTCAAAGCGGAACATAGTAATGTTTGTACACTACTATTTGTAGATATAGGCAATACAAGGATTCCTACTCAACAGAGACCTGCCACCTGTATTAGTAATTTAGGATATGCATTGCACCACATTGCGCTCGTCGCCTTGAGACGTAGATGTTAAGTCTCGTTACTCAAGTAATTACACTAACTACAGGACCCATCAAAGCGGAACATAGTAATGCTTGCACAGTTGTGTTTGTCGGCTGCAACAGGAGCTGTGGTGGTATCTACCTAGACGGTCTCCGGCACCAGAAACCTACCACTAGTAACTCTTAATGTAGTCTAACAATTTCTTTTGTTTTCTCGCATAATTTAAAATATTATTAATAGCTACAGCGCTCTTCAAATATGGTAAAAGTAATACTTGCACTTACACTTGATATCAAGTGATGCTATTCAACATAAACAAAAATTTCTAATGCTGTTTTTTAACTGGTGGCCTTCTTCTTAGTGTCTCACCATCACTGGAGGTTTGTTGTCAGAATTTCAAATCTATCTCTATCCGAACCATATGGAACAGTTGCTCTACCACTGGTGGTATATCCTCTCCTGCTGCCGGAGGTGGTCAATGATTTGCTGGTAGTGTCTCTTTTGCCGGAGACCGTGTAGGTAGGTACCACCGCAACGCCTATTGCAGCCGACAGACAGTACTGTGGAAACGTTACTGTGTTCCGGTTTGAAGGGTGTTGGAGCTAATGAAATTACTGCGGTAACAAGCAATGTGATCCTAACTAGCGTCACGTAGCTTCGTTACAAAGAAATACTGTTCGTTCATAACTTACTACACCATTGAATACATGAAGCAGTGTTGAGGACCTTTGATAGATCAGAGGGCGTAATACGGTACATCCGATCGATTTAGATATAAATAAACCCAGTTAGACGAGATGCCCTGATCTATGTGTGTGTGTCTGTGTGTGTGTCTGGGACATGCAAACTGAAGCTAGATCGACAGGTGTCGGCCGCTCGCCAATAAGGGCGACTTCAGATGGGAATAATGGCACACAGCAAGATCGAGCTTGAAGGCTGATGTTAGGTAGGTCTTTCTTACCCCACACTGTCTAGGCACCACCGCGGCTGCTATTCCTGCTGCCAAATTACTGGGTTACAGTTGGAGGGCAGTCTCAGGCGACGAGCGCAATTAGGTACTGGCACATCAGGTGGACTTCTTACTGGTCTCATCGCTTCGTCGAATAAAAAAAATCTGCAAGCAATGCCTCCGTAAGAGAAAGATGAATATGACTAAGACATTTGATTAGTATGATAGGGGATGATATGGGGGGATGGTAGAGAAAAATCAAAGAGTGCCGTCAGAAAAAATATAGGTTTAATAATATTAGAAGTCAACGAGACCAGCTTGAACTGAAGATCAGTGTTTATAATGATGGACGTGACTCAGGGTTTCTTTAGACAACAGGGTTGATGAGGATTCTTCTTGATGCGGTACTTCCTCATTTATTCCCTTTTGTGTTTCCACAACTCCAGCTTCCGTACGTAAAGAAATTTTAGGAGAAAAGTTTTCTGATAATTGTAAAGGCTCAATAAATGTTCCCAAAAAAAAGTTTGTATTATGTTCTTTATTTCTCTTCCTCTTCCTCATTCTTTCTCTCATAACACATCGTCATCTTAATCCTCAATTTTTCTTCTAAAAAAAATCGTCATCCTCTACCTCATAACTGCTATCTCGTGAAAAGACAACGATACTAGGCAGTTCTGGACTTGATAGTCAACACGGTTCTTGTAAATTTCACCAGCTTATCTTTATTATCATCACTAACACACGTTATTAAACTCAAGATTCTTAAGTGTATGACCTATATAACCTAGATTTTTAGTATGACCTAAGTTATATATTGCGGGATAGTTGCAGTTCGAAGCGGCAATGATTTTTCTATTCTTTCTATAAATGCTGTACAAGATGTTTTAAACCATGGTCATGAAAGTATCCATGTGGTAATACGTGGCTTATTAGACCCTGTAACCTTTATTAAAGTTATGTCCTAGGCATGGACAGAAGTCTGTGTTTTTATAGTCGCATTCTAAGGGAGACACGGACAAAATATTTAACACCTGGATGGACCTCAACGTGGGTTATTCCAGCATCCACGTTTACATGCTTAAGGAGGAGGAACTAAATTAAATTAGAAATCAACCCTCCATCACCTTTTACCAGAATATCTATCGCAGGCGTTCTTTCCAGATGATTGTCTCATCATCATCATCATCATCAGCCGACAGTTGTTCACTGCTGTACATAGCCCTCCCCCAATAATCTCCACATCGATCGATCCTGCGCTGCCCTCATCCAGCTGCTTCCCGCAACCTTCACCAGATAGTCGGACCACCTGATGATCGTCGTACGATTGTCTACTTAACCATTATTTTATGAATTGATTGAACAGTATGTTGCGAAATTGGTAAAGCCATATAAACCATTTAAGTGGAAGTGCTGGTCATTCCGTCGCCGCAAGAGAAACTCGCGTCTGCAGGGACCCTTAAATTGACAAATGCGGTCGGAAATGTTTCCTTAGCGGGTACACCTGATGAAATTCTAGTCGGGCGCAGAATACCTGGGCCGTCCACAAAACAGGTCCCCCACAACGGGCTATTAGCGCATAGCTAAGCTAAACTTAAGTACAAACAAGTAGACGACGAATTGTTAAGTTGTCCCATTCATTGCATATAACATCTTTTTTTTTAATTCCATTAAGCGACGAGACGAGTAGGACGTTCACCTGATGGTAAGTGTTACGCCTGCCCATAAGATGGCCCTAGTTAGAATGGTGCACACTACACCATATTACCCCCGACTCCTTGAGATTTAAAATGTCTCGTTGCCCCAGTAATTACACTAGCTATAACGCCCTTCAAACCGGATCACAGTAACGTCTGCACAGTGCTGTCTGTCAGCTGCAATAGGTGCTGCGGTGGTACCTAGACGGTCTCCAGCATCAGATACCTGCATACGAATTAATGGAACTTCTACTTAGGCCTAGATACAGTTTTTTTAATTAATGCTATGAAACCTAACACAGTACAGTCTTTAACTATGTCCTACTGCGAGGGGTGAAACAAAATTCTGCACACTCAGTAACTTCTCTATGACCTTCAAAGTGCAGGACAGTAGGCATTATCAGCAGCCGCCGATAGACGTGCCGACAACCAGCTACTTTCAGCGACCTTCACCAGTTCTTCCGGTACGTGGTCGCCACTCGAGGACCATTAAGGTCCATAGGCTGTCAGTCCTACAAGCGATGTGTCCTGCCCATTGCCACTTGAGGCTAGCAATCTTTAGGACTATGTCGGTGACCTTCGATTCGATCACGCAGGGAAACCCCGAGCTTAGACCGTGCCATTTACCTGATGATAAATAATACGCCTGCTCATTACAACATAACACTAGTTACGATGATATACACTGCACCATATTATATTCGTCGCCTTGAGATATAAATGTCATATTACCTCAGAAATTTCACTAGCTACAACGCCCTTCAATTCGGACACAGTAGGATCAGCTCTATGAAAAGAATCAACTTCTTGATGTCTCTACTGCTGGGAAAGGTTTTCTCCCATAAGGAGAGAGTCACGGCCATCTATCCATCATTCATCATCATCATCATTGGGTGCTCTCTTCAAACTGAAGTTTGGCGATCAGATTGAGATAACCAATTCGATCCTCAGCTATTCTTTCTAACTGATGGTATTTAAACCCGGTCCATTCCTTTATGTCATAAAAACCATTTCTTGCGCTGTCTACCAGGTGCATGTTTTCCAGGAATTTTGCCCTCCCGGATCAACCTTGGGAACTCATAAAAGGATCCCCTTTGAAGGTGTCCGAAAAATGCAACCTTTCTTCATCCATCATTCCGTAGTAAAAAGTCGGATATATGTTGGAGTGATCGCTAAAGAAGCCAATCAGCTGATGAATCCACACAAAACGGACATGGCACTTGTTTGTTAGTTATTATTCGTCTTATGTAAAGGATACAATGGGCCACATGTCGATAGCATGGCGACAATCGATATCCGCAAATTTTATGCGCACGCGCAACATTCAATAAGCAATCTTATAACTATCGTCATAAAGTTTACTTTCATTGCATCTAATTTTCTGTGGGCTTCATTTTGGGATAAAGAAAAATTAATTTGTTAATTCAAATTGACCCTTATTTGTAAAGCGTTACAGTTGATTAGGTGGAAGTAAAACTTTGTTAGGAGCCCATCCTGTTGCGCACGCGCACGCGGATGTGGTGTCAGTAATAAAACCATAAACGGCGGGAGGCGATAGCCCACCAAGTTTTTTTTTATCTTCAACGACTTTTTTTTTATAGAAACACTATTTAGGCATAAATTTACGACGATTTCTATTTAGAATATCTGTGCAGCTTCATCAGCTGCTATTACTTAACAGCCGTAAGTATTTAATTGATCTAAAGCTGTGTTACTTAAAGAACTAAAACGTCTCGAGATAGTTTTATAAATATACTTAATATATATGTTATCAGGCTGTAAAGATTACTTAATATGACCAAATGGAGCTTTCGTATATAGCCATGGAGCTTGTTCATAACCCTTCCTCCATAAACACGGTTATTTTACGACGTAACGCGCCGCCATGTTTTGTTTCAAAGTTAAAATTATTAACCATTCACTTTCTACTAATATATTATTTAAATATATATATATATATATATATATATATAAATATATATTTATATACATGTAGTGTATAATCAACTAATCATAGGTTGGCTTATATTTAGTAATGAGCTAATTTTTTGAAGTGTAAACTTGAAATTAGAAATATTCTCACCTGGCAGCAATTTGCCTCACTCTGACCCCTTCCCATTATTAACACCCCCGGCAACATCGTTTTAGGGGTAACATTTCGTAAAATTTTTCCAGAGATATCTTGATGAGTCTCTACATAGGCGGAAATCTGTTATATATATATACAATAATAAAAATTAATATCTAGCCGAAGTTTTTTTTTTAAATTATACTTGAAACACGGCAATGATGTATCTCAGAAAGGTCAGTGACGCGATATATTATAGTTAAAAAAAAACAAAACAATTTCGCACGCAAATAATTAACCGTGACTAATTATATTAAACTCATCCAACATTCTCGATGTTTCGACGCGTTATTCTCCGTAGCTCTGTCGGTTGCTACTTTAACTCCTGAACGTAATAATCTGTAGCCGTTGGCACTGGCAACACTGTCGGCGGCGGGCTCCCACCTGCTGTCGCAACTAATAAAGAAACTCGTATAATTAGTCTGCAAGCAGTGCCATTGTTTGTCACTCCGCCACAGACCACTTGCGGCCGCCGACCGTGCCACACGCGCGACCGACCAGACGCTCCTCGCTATCCGATATTCTCGTACCGCCCCCCACCGGATATCGCAGTGCAATAAGTCTACCACATACAAAGTTCAGTTCGATTTCGTGAGTTCGTTTCCGGTGCACCGATTGGATATACTTTATAATTTTCATAAGTGTTTGTTCGTGAGTAAACTGCGATGACCCCAGTTGGGCTACTGTTTAAGGTGAACAGGTGAGTAGGTGACGCGCTAAGTGGTAACGCACTGTTCGACTATTTGTATGCACCAGCTCGCTCCGGCGCATCTCGCGCTCTTCGCTCGGGAATGAGATGCGGGTCGTGAGAGACATTACACCAGCACCTTTTGTTATTCCACATTCAACCCCATTGTATGCGCGTGTGCTATGCGCGAGGCTTGTGGTTGGAATTAAAATATTTATTGTTTTCACGCTTACTAAGGGTTAAAATGGAAATTGAACTATGGACCCTTACCCCTTCAATATTAATATGTACTATGTGCATATAGCTTAGAAGATAATAAGATCACTTAAGAGAGCACTTGTTAGAAAAAAAAAATTATTATCATATTATACTCTTCTTTCATCAACAGCCGATAGACGTCCACTGCTGGACATAATCCTTCCCCAAAGATCTCCACATCAGTTTTTCATATTTTTTTTTAAATTACTTCCAAAAAAAATGAAAAACTTTGATTCTTCTTGTGGATTATTTTTATTTGGTCTTTTAATTTTTTTACATCGAGGTAAAATTTATAGCATTTTCTGATAGGAGGATTACTTTTGCGCCACCCTATATTACTGTGATCCGGTTTGAAGGATCAATAGCTATTACTGGTGGTAGTGTGTCTGTTGCCGGAGACCGTCTAGGTAGGTACCACCGCAGCGCCTGTTGCAGCCGACAGACAGTACTGTGCAAACATTACTGTGATCCGGTTTGACGGATCAATAGCTATTACTGGTGGTAGTGTCTCTGTTGCTGGAGACCGTCTAGGTAGGTACGACCGCAGCGCCTGTTGCAGCCGACAGACAGTACTGTGCAAACATTACTGTGATCCGGTTTGAAGGATCAATAGCTATTACTGGTGGTAGTGTCTCTGTTGCCGGAGACCGTCTAGGTAGGTACCACCGCAGCGCCTGTTGCAGCCGACAGACAGTACTGTGCAAACATTACTGTGATCCGGTTTGAAGGATCAATAGCTATTACTGGTGGTAGTGTCTCTGTTGCTGGAGACCGTCTAGGTAGGTACGACCGCAGCGCCTGTTGCAGCCGACAGACAGTACTGTGCAAACATTACTGTGATCCGGTTTGAAGGATCAATAGCTATTACTGGTGGTAGTGTCTCTGTTGCCGGAGACCGTCTAGGTAGGTACCACCGCAGCGCCTGTTGCAGCCGACAGACAGTACTGTGCAAACATTACTGTGATCCGGTTTGAAGGATCAATAGCTATTACTGGTGGTAGTGTCTCTGTTGCCGGAGACCGTCTAGGTAGGTACCACCGCAGCGCCTGTTGCAGCCGACAGACAGTACTGTGCAAATATTACTGTGATCCGGTTTGAAGGATCAATAGCTATTACTGGTGGTAGTGTGTCTGTTGCCGGAGACCGTCTAGGTAGGTACCACCGCAGCGCCTGTTGCAGCCGACAGACAGTACTGTGCAAATATTACTGTGATCCGGTTTGAAGGATCAATAGCTATTACTGGTGGTAGTGTCTCTGTTGCCGGAGACCGTCTAGGTAGGTACGACCGCAGCGCCTGTTGCAGCCGACAGACAGTACTGTGCAAACATTACTGTGATCCGGTTTGAAGGATCAATAGCTATTACTGGTGGTAGTGTCTCTGTTGCCGGAGACCGTCTAGGTAGGTACCACCGCAGCGCCTGTTGCAGCCGACAGACAGTACTGTGCAAACATTACTGTGATCCGGTTTGAAGGATCAATAGCTATTACTGGTGGTAGTGTCTCTGTTGCCGGAGACCGTCTAGGTAGGTACCACCGCAGCGCCTGTTGCAGCCGACAGACAGTACTGTGCAAACATTACTGTGATCCGGTTTGAAGGATCAATAGCTATTACTGGTGGTAGTGTCTCTGTTGCTGGAGACCGTCTAGGTAGGTACCACCGCAGCGCCTGTTGCAGCCGACAGACAGTACTGTGCAAACATTACTGTGATCCGGTTTGAAGGATCAATAGCTATTACTGGTGGTAGTGTCTCTGTTGCCGGAGACCGTCTAGGTAGGTACCACCGCAGCACCCGTTGTAGCTGACGGACAGTACTGTGCAAATATTACTGTGATCCGGTTTGAAGGATCAATAGCTATTACTGGTGGTAGTGTCTCTGTTGCCGGAGACCGTCTAGGTAGGTACCACCGCAGCGCCTGTTGCAGCCGACAGACAGTACTGTGCAAATATTACTGTGATCCGGTTTGAAGGATCAATAGCTATTACTGGTGGTAGTGTCTCTGTTGCTGGAGACCGTCTAGGTAGGTACCACCGCAGCGTCTGTTGTAGCTGACGGACAGTACTGTGCAAATATTACTGTGATCCGGTTTGAAGGATCAATAGCTATTACTGGTGGTAGTGTCTCTGTTGCCGGAGACCGTCTAGGTAGGTACCACCGTAGCGCCTGTTGCAGCCGAGAGACAGTACTGTGCAAATATTACTGTGATCCGGTTTGAAGGATCAATAGCTATTACTGGTGGTAGTGTCTCTGTTGCCGGAGACCGTCTAGGCAGGTACCACCGCAGCGCCTGTTGCAGCCGAGAGACAGTACTGTGCAAATATTACTGTGATCCGGTTTGAAGGATCAATAGCTATTACTGGTGGTAGTGTCTCTGTTGCCGGAGACCGTCTAGGTAGGTACCACCGCAGCGCCTGTTGCAGCCGACAGACAGTACTGTGCAAACGTTACTGTGATCCGGTTTGAAGGGTCAATAGCTATTACTGGTGGTAGTGTCTCTGTTGCCGGAGACCGTCTAGGTAGGTACCACCGCAGCGCCTGTTGCAGCCGACAGACAGTACTGTGCAAACACTACTATGATCCGGTGTTAAGGGCGCTGCAGCTAGTGTAATTACTAAGGTAACGAGACAACATCTTATGTCTCAAGGCGAGCACAATGTGGTGCCGCGTATCACTTACCATCAGGTGAGCGTGCTGCTGGTCTCGTCGCTAAATGAAATAAAAAAGAAATGGATTGAATTGCATCGAACTGTGGTCTTTATGCACTTAACGTAATAAAGGATCCGCAAAAAGGTATTACTGGTATAGATGCAAGATGAAAAAAAATTGGCGGGCGTATAACTCACCATCAGGTGAACGACCCACTCGTCTCATCGCTTCATTAAATAAAAAAAATCTACCAATCATTCCGCTTCGATTGCCCGTGTTCCCATGTCGATAGTTTCACTAATTTTCAAGTGATTGACGGATAAAGAAAACTTATTTTATATATTAAAAAATTATGGCCAGGCGTATTACTTACCATTAGGTCAAGTTACAGCTCGTACTGTCGCTTTGTAGTAAAAAAAGTATTACTATGTTCGTGTTTGAAGGGCTCTATAAAAACTGAAATTACTAAGGTAACGAGGGTTAACATCATAAGTCTCAAGGCGACGGGCGAAGGTATACCATCTTACTAGCGCCACGTTACGGACAGGCGTATCACTTACCATTAGGTAAACATCAAACTCGTTTCGTCGGTTCGTAGTATAAAAAGAATTATTACTATGTTTCGGTTTGAAGGGCGCTGTTGATATTAAAATTACTGAGGGAACGAGGCACAATATCTTAAGTATCGAGGCAACGAGCGCAATGCAAATTGTAGTGGGCAAATATTACCGTGTTCAGGTTTGAAGGTCGCTGTAGCTAGTGAAATTACTTGGGCAACGATACTTAACATCTTGTCAACAAGTCTAGCAATCTTTTGAGCGACATCGGTGACCTTAGTACTTCTGTTGATCTCCACATTTCTGATTCGATCGCGCAGAGGAAGCCCTCACCAGCCCCTTTAAGTGCCGCTAGTATACGCTCTACATATTCTAGTAAAGTTGCATCCCTTTTATTAAGTTAAAATAAACTCAAGTATTCAGCTTTCACATACCTCTCGACGGCTGCACCAGGGGGAGGAACAGTTAACATTTAGTACTGCATCAGCATTGCTTCGAGAGTCCGATTCGAATCAGTGACCCGGGCACCGTTAGCCGCCGACCGCCGGCCGCCGGGTAATCGGATACCCTGGAACCAGTCGCGGTGCCACCGACTGCCGCCGGCTCGTTTAACCATATCTGAAAGCTATCCGGTGCCGTGACTACAGATGTACCATATACTCCATTGCTTTTAATTTCATCTCAACTATTTATCCTCTAGTGCTTCTAAATTAAAACCTAAATATTGTATGTATCAGCAGTTCACTAAAACGGTGACTAGAGTTAATGGAGTTATGAAGTCATTGAATTGAGTTTGTAACAATCAATCAAGGATGAGACTAGCGAGACGATCACCTGATTGAAAGTGTTACACCCATAACAACATAGCGCTAGTTAGGATGATATACATTGCAGCACATAACGCTCGTCGCATTGAGATATACGATGTCGAGTCTCGTTAATACAGTAATTTCACTAGCTGCAACGCCTTTAAAACTGGAACACAGTAATGTTTGCCAGCTGCAATAGGAGCTGCGGAGGTGTCTACCTAGATGGTCTCCGACACCAGAGACCTACCACCAGTACCACCACTATCAAAGACCTCATCTATGTAGCATAACTATTTGTAATCGTGTATTGCATCTTTTTTAATATTATTGCAGTAATACTTATGATGTAGTGGATGCAATATTTCCATATCTGTATCCCGGAAGTGGTGATGCTGCTGTCTCCAGAGAGAATACAAGTTGTGGTTAAGCTATGAACTAAGTAAAAGTTAATATGCCGTTTAAACTAACTGCGATTTTTGCTTTGCGTACGCGCAACACGACTCAAAGGCTGGCGAGTTCGATTCCCACAGAGCTTGGGCAGTCGGTGAAGAATATCATCGTGAGGAAACCACCTTGTCTGAACAACTCTCCATCCATTCTCCTTAATACACTTTTTTTACCGCAGAGGAAATTTTCTTGAAAGATACTCTGCTTCTGAGGGGGAGACAAGGTTACTTGGGGCTTCTACCCACTAAAACCCCCTCGGTGGTCTCCCTCAGTGCATTTATACAATACCGCCATGCATTTGCCGTCCTCCTAAGGCTGACTTATTGAGGTCTGATGGCCCTCATCCTCAAAGCCCACGAACCCCAAGACTCTTTAAGTCGCCTTGTACAACAAGCAGGGACCTTAGTCCTATTCTTAATAGCCCGAGACTACAGGGCTGTAATACCTATGTTACCTAGACGCTCTTCTTCAACAGAGACCTACCACCAAGTTTGCGATAATTACCGTCCTTTACCCTAACATGGTTATCCATTAAAATTATATTTTAAGAGATCCTTACACCACGACGAGGCTTCCTTACGTCCGACCAGAACACGGATCCGAACCTTGAGAAGGACGCTGGCGACTTGTTTTGAAAGTTGACGCGTTATTTTTAAAGGACAATGCTAGTTGTTTTACGAAACCAAAACAATACTTTACTGTTGTTTTGTAAACAATACGCTGTCGTAGCGTGTCTATATCTAGTGCCAATTTTTTTTTTAGGTCTTAAATTGATTGGTCCTAAGTCCCGGTCGTTGCAGACCTTCTACCGTAGGTACCGCGGCGTATATTTCTACCGTCATATATTACTATTCCGATTTGAAGACAGTTGTAACTAGTGAAATTACTGTGGTAACAGTACATCATCTTTAATGTATCATCTTCATCTTAAGTACCGTTTACAAATCATCAGGAGAACCAGTTCACCTCGTCGCTTAGTTAAATAAAAGAGATTCTAGAAAAATCATTAGAAACTTAACAGTATCACATCATCGTCGGCTGATAGACGTCCACAGCTGGACATAGGTTTCCTCCAGAGATCTGAACATACAGTCAGCTTGGCTTCCGGTGCCGCCGGGCATTAAGGAACGTCGTTTGTAGAGGTACATATGGGGGGGACTTGGGCTATTTCCCACCACGCTGGTCCAATGCGGGTAGCCTGGAACCAGAGCTTTATTTACTGATTAGCAGGATGCACCACGAGCAGGTGTGGTTGGCTTGGGTCCTGTATGTTGTATTGTGGGACCCCTTACACCCCTATAAAGTATCACATAGTTCATACTATCCTACCACAGATAGCGGTGCGTTGTGTACAAGCGTCTACAGTTTTAGAGACCTAGGTATATATTTACAAACACTAACAGCTCCGCGAGTCGCTAACTGTGCCTAGTTAATAGAAGTCGCGTGACTGCGACACTCAGCCGCGTTAAGGTGTGAACTGACGCAGCTCAGCCTTATATTAATTACTGCACTACCTACACCTTTATGTTCTCCCCTAAACTTTGCTGGAAGTCGCAACACCACCACCACCACCACACACCGCACAACAAACCACCACTAACTTAGATGAGCCACAATTGGAATGTCTGCGACATCCACCGTACTCCTCGGACCTTGCGCCAACAGATTACCATTTCTTCCTGAATTTGGACAACTTCTTATAAAGAAAACAATTCAACTCCGATGCGACAGTCCAAACCGCCCTCAAACAGTTTATTGATTCTCGCCCCCATGGTGTTTTTAGTAAAGGGATCAATGAACTACCTATGAGATGCGAAAAGTGCATAGATAACAACGGTGCATACTTTGATTAATTAAATATATTTTACAAAAAAAAAAATTACTTTATATTCCTCCCGTACAAAACGCGAATATCATATGTAAGGAGCTGATATATAATATCAATAAATCACTTAGAGGTGGGCGCTCGTAACTGCCTGTAATAGTACTAATAAAAGTTATCAATACCAATGCACAGTTTAACAAAGTGATCACATTTAAATGGGCACATTCCCACGCCCACTCGCCAGTCCCACTGACTCGGTATACTTGGCGTGGGCAAAGGAGAATGTACGAGGCACCATGCCTACGTCCCATTACATCATTTTACCCATCCCTAATCCTTGCCAGATATTTTTTAAACAAATAGGATTTATAGAGTATCCTTTTAAAAAGAGTTAAGATATGATTCCCCGGGTTAGGATTAATGCAAATTTTAACTAAATTATTATAATTTTATGAGAAGAAAATAGAGAATGTATAAATTTTAATACATCTAATTTTTCCAAGGGTTAATTACAAATACTTACGATGAACCAATGGTTCCTTAGATTATTGTCCTCGAACGTTGTTAAACATTTTTCAGACATAATTGTTGCTTTACCTGCTTTGGTCTTTTCGCTTAAAAATCACGCGATACCACATTTGTAATATAAAACTAATATAAAAATCTATCTTCTTCTTCTTCTTAAAGTGCCTCACCAACTAGTGAAGGTTGGCGATCAGCGTGGTACAGTCCCTTCCGTCTCTGGTTCGGCGGAACAATTTGGACGCCAGAGATATGCAAGTCTATTTCCTGATATTACTCAACCTTTCGTTTTCCAGAAATTTTACACACACACACATAATTATCAGCTATAATATATATAAACACATTATAATCAGCTGCAGACGATCATATCGCTGATGATGGAGTAGATAAAAATCTATATTATATTTAAAAAGTAATCATTATTTTCTATAAGTTTAACCAAAATCTCACTTTTATTCAACGATATGATTTTAGTTGGTAAAGCTAACAAACCTGACAACAGCTCGTTTACTCTACTCCTGAAGCTTTTGCTTTCAATCCTATGGTGAAACTGTAGCCAAGTTCCTTATCTGCTGGTAATCTTACAATTAGAGGTTCCATGACCTCGAAGATGAACATCAAAGCTTTTTCTAAGAAAGCCAACAGACATTTATTGTCAATTATAGAAATTTTTTTTGCTTATATTTTGAGCAATTATTTATTATTTCGTGCCATTTAAAGAGTACTTTTAAAGAATAGACTATTATCTCGTCTTTAGCACAATTCAATGATCTATTTAAGCAATGTTTCGCTGGAGCAGTTCCATCCGAACTCTTAATACAACAGACACTGTCAATCGATTGATTGCGGAACGGATCCGCTGCATTATTCTCTCGTGAGAAACGATTGAACGAGAGATTTTTTTATATGTTAACAGTCTCAAATTAGACATTGTCCTATAAAAAATACAATATGTATCTTCTTCGTCGGTATCACTCTTGATAGAGTGGTCGTGGTCATCACATCAGGTGTTGATCACACACACGCCAATCTTCTCTGACGGCCGCCTTTCTAGTGCATTCTTATAGTGGTAAAGATGATGAGCTATTTACGGTCGTCTTTATCTGGTCAGTCCATCTCATAGTCGCAGTATATATACTTATTCTAAATATATAACAAAGATTATACTTTTTTTTAAAGAAAAACGAAAAGCCAATGACGTTACTCATTTTCGTAACAGTCAGCTCTTTGATCAGACGAAGAATAACATTCTTCTGTATATTAAATTATGTTTTACACGTGATGTTACATATTGTTACCCCAGTAATTACACTGGATATAACGATCTATGTAGTAAAGTTATTTGGCTGTGGAACCGCCGATAATATAACAATATTTTTTTTATTTCATAAACAGACAAATGTGACGTTCGTTTGATGCCCGTCCATAAACAGGCGATAGGATGATATATACAGAAAAATATAGTGATCGTTGTATAGTGACATAAGATATTATATCTCGTTACCATGGTAATTTCATTAGCTACAACGCCCTTCGACACAGTCATGTTCGATTAATGCTAATTTGCGGTAAAGTTATCATCATTAAAATCGATTTACTTTATTATTCAATTCTAACTTTAGAACAGTCAAAAGTTTGTGAGTAAAAGCTATCTTACATAAACTAAGCAAACAAACAGCTCTCCGTGTGGTTTCCCAACAGCTTGGGTTGCAGCTGCACGCCGGGCGTGTTTACACCGTTTTTATTAGTCGATACCGGCTATTAGTACGGTTCAGCCGGCGTCGTGTTGCACCGCCGTGTGATTAGCGGCCGTCTGCGAGCTCAATTGCGTTACCTTCGACACTCTTCAAATGTTTACTATAAAACGCATTCCTTAATGGGCATCCATGACCGGAGATCGTCCGCGTATCTATCTCTACCACCAGGCAGTATGCAAATATTACTGCGTCGGAGAGAACATTACAAGAACTAATATCAAGAAGTAATACGCTATGTCTCGCAGCCACGCGTACTATGCGCTACTGTATAAATATTTTTTTACTTATTCGGAAATACCCTCAGGAATATTAAATTAAAAAAAATTCCAAACATATTAATAAAAAAAATAAACTAAAGAATAATTTTACTTTATTTTTAATTTGTCACCACCAACCAAAAAAAAAATAGAGTTAAAAGTATCAAGGTTTATTATACACTAGCTGAAATATAGACTTCACATTTGTCACAAAAATTTCCGCCGGGCGGCAACCAGCTATCAACCACCCTTCCCCTTTATTAACACCCCCGCAACTTCTGTTAGGGAAAGAATTTAGTATAATCCGTTCTTAGTTAACCTATACTCGGCAGATGGAATATTCTTACCAAATCTGTGATATATATATATAGTGAGTGTAAGGAGTCCTGTACAACAAATCACGGGACCCAAGCCAACCTCACCAGCTCATGGTGCACCCTGCTAATCAACGAACGAGGCTTTGGCTCCCACCAACCCGCATTGGGCCAGCGTGATGAGAAGTGGCCCAAATCTCTCCATATGAAACCTTATACACAACGGCTCTTGGTACCCAGTGATGCGGGCGGCACAGGACCGATGGGGATGTGGGGATCTTTGGGGGAGGCCTATGCCCAGCAGTGGACGTCTATCGGCTGATAGTGGTTGTGATGGTGGTATATATATAAATATATATGTATATATATATAGATACCCAAAGTTTCACGTCATTTAGACCAGCCATGGTCCCAGGAAGAATGTGTTGATAGATGTTCACTTCATAGTCACAGTACCTGCAGCTTCTTAATTCAAAGATTGATCTACGCGGATTAAGCTCACTGTGTCTTGGAGTATTTTAACTGTATTCTTGGAGTTTGATTTTTTTTTATTCAAATATGCGTCGAGACCAGCGGGGCGTTCACCTCATAGTAAGTGATACGCTTGCCCACGACAACGTGACGCTAATTAAAATGTTATACATTACATCGCATTGTGCTCATTCCCTTGAGACATAAGATACCGAGTTTCGTTACTCCAGCAATTTCATTAGCTGCAGCACCTTTTAAACCAGATCGCAGTAATGTTTGTTTATTACTGTTTAGCGGTACAAATAGCACCTACTTAGACTGCCTCCAGTAACAGAGAAGTTTTTTTTTACAGAGGAAATCTTCTTAAAAGATACCTTGCTTCTGGGAGTAAAATAAAGTTACGCGGGGCTTCTACCCATTAAAACCCCCTCGGTGGTCTCCGTCAGTGCATTAGGAAGGACTCCGGGATCTCCTACGGCACTCACCGGTGCATCCTGCATTCTGGCAAATACAAGACCACTATGCATATACCGTCCTCCTGCTCGCTTAGTAGGCCCCGAGGGCCCCACCATCAAGGCTTACGAACCCGAGGACCCCTTTAGTCGAATACCTTAGTCCTATTCCTAATAGCCCGAGACTACAGGGCTGCCGGCAACAGAGACCTACCACCAGTAAACTTAATTTTATTAACAACTAGGGGTAGTAATTAAGTTAATTGAATGTTCTTGTTAATAGAAGTAAACACCATGAATAGAAGCACGCGGCGGCTGCTCCGCTGATCGCTGCACATTCATTATGTGCTCGATATGAACAATTAAACCGCCTGTCAGTCCAAAGACGAGCGGAAACAAATCTCCGCCGCACGTGCCGCTCCATTATTCCGAACGATTATATCGATTATTAAGAATATCGATCATCGGGCAACGTCCACGCCGGATACAAAGTAAAAACAAAATGTATCAACTTTTTCTATCATTTACCATATTATTAATATTCATTTTGTTATGATGGTGATGATGAAGTATCGCGTGTCAGACGAACATGTTACTATCCAATAAACAAAACTGGTGGTGCTGGTTTCACTGGCGGTAGGTCTCTGTTGCCGGAGCCCGTCTAGATACCACCGCAGTCCCTATTGCAGCCGACCAATATTGCTCTGCAAATATTACTGTGCTCCAATTTAGAAGGCGTTGTAGCTAGTGTAATTACTGGGGTAACGAGTCTCAACATCTTGTCTCAAGGCAACGAGGACAACGTGGTGCTATATATGGCATTCTAACTACCGCCGCGTTGTTACTGGCGGGCGTATCACTTAGCATTAGGTGAAATTCCAGTTAGTCTCGTCGGTTTGTTGAATAAAAAATAACTGTGTTGTGATTCGAAGGGTGCTGTACCTAGTGCAATACTGTAATAATTACTGGGATAACGAGACTCAACATCCTATGTCTCAAGGCAACGAGCGCAACGTGGTGCTATATATGGCATTCTAACTAGCGCCGCGTTGTTACTGGCGGACGTATCACTTAGCATTAGGTGAAATTCCAGTTAGTCTCGTCGGTTTGTTGAATAAAAAATAACTGTGTTGTGATTCGAAGGGTGCTGTACCTAGTGCAATACTGTAATAATTACTGGGGTAACGAGACTCAACATCCTATGTCTCAAGGCAACGAGCGCAACGTGGTGCTATATATGGCATTCTAACTAGCGCCGCGTTGTTACTGGCGGGCGTATCACTTCGCATTAGGTGAAATTCCAGTTAGTCTCGTCGGTTTGTTGAATAAAAAATAACTGTGTTGTGATTCGAAGGGTGCTGTACCTAGTGCAATACTGTAATAATTACTGGGGTAACGAGTCTCAACATCCTATATTTCAAGGTTATGTATACCATTCTAACGAGCGCCACATTGTTATAGACAAGCGTTTCCCTTATCATCATATCACTATCAGCTCGTTTTGTCGCTTCTCAGAATAAAAAAAGACATGAGCTATCTTTCAATTTCACTTGATTTTAAGTGACAATGGTCAAAGTGCTATTTATAAATGATCATTCAGCTGATTTCACGCGACAAGTTTAATCCACGCTGACCATGGCTTATCTCCTCATCGACCTGTCACGGTCTACGTTGAATTGACGGTTAACGACGCCGCTGCGGTTTTCCTTTACGATTAACAATAATAAAACATTCACTTTAACTTATGTCTAAGTAGTAAATCCTAAGTATGAAATATATATATACATATATTTCATTTAGCTAATTTATAATTTTTTTTATTATTTTGATTTGTAATATTTTATATATATACCTTCTTCTTAAAGTGCCTCTCCAACTAGTGAACGTTGGCGATCAGAGTGATACAGTTCTTTCAGTGGTACATATATGAGGGTTATAAGGGGTGCAACCTCACCTTCTCGTAGTGCTTCCTGCTAATCAAAAAACGAGACTCTGGCTCTCGCCAATGCGCATTGGGCTAGCGTGGGAGGAAATGGCTCAAATCCTCATATAAATCTCTACCCGATCGAGGTTTATATGCAGCAATGGACGTCTATCGGCTGATGATGATGTTATTGTTTAATCTTTCGTACCGGCCTGTAAATACTTCTAACCCTGACTCTTTCTGAGATAGAGAGGTAACCTCTGAAGATATTTTCCATGGTATTTCAAGTCTTACGACAAGGCGGTACCTTTTATTATTCTTCTACTGAAGCTTAAAGTATTAAGTACGAGTTTGTCGTAAATCAAATATTTTCATAATTGCATTAGCGTAGCGCGGCGAGGTACTGTTGAATGCAGAGGAGTACAATACGCGCTGCGACTGTATTTGAAGTTTTTTTTTTAGTATTTGTTCAAGTGTTTAACGTCAGGAGGAAGTAGCCAGTAACTTGCACTGGAACAAGTCAACTGCTTTAACTTTACGTTCACTTTATAACCGAAGAAACGGAGGCGGTTATAAATTCGACTCGTATATTTCTTTGTTAGTATAAAACTATTTACTGGTCTGTCTGATTACTGCTATTTTTTTTTTTATTGTAAAGGATATACTTAAATCTTGATATCGTAAGAATTGACTTTTCTAAGGGGTTTTTCTTAAAAGTCATGTAGATAAGTATTATTATCCTTTTTTGCTACTGATTACTCTCCCTTATAGACACTGTAGCTAGTAAACATTTAGGGGTGAATAGGACGTCTCTGTTGCCGGAGACCGTCTAGGTAGGTACCACTGCAGCGCCTGTTGCAGCCGACAGACAGTACTGTGCAAACATTACTGTGATCTGGTTTGGAGGTCGCTCTAGCTAGTCTAATTATTTGGGTAACTAGAGAACATTTTATGTCTCAAGGTGACAAGCGCAATGTGGTGCAGTGTTTAACACACTAATTAGCGCAACGTTGTTACGGGCAGGCGTATCACATACTAACAGGTGAACGTGCGTTCGTCTCGTCGCTTCGTTAAAAAACCGGTACAATCCTTTAACGTGTATATCATAAGGTACAGTCTCGACAGTCTTAAAAAAGAAAATGCCGGCATAAGCAGTGTCACAGCAGCTGCTGGACCCTGTTTTAGTACTTTACAATCTTGCAAGTGAATCTTACGACAGTAATAATGCTTTGTTAGGAATATGCGGGCAATTTAACAATTTTTCTTTCTTTGTTTCAGCGAGGGCTTGTTCACTTGTCCGGTTAATGCTTCACCCGTTGATTACGCAAAGGTATGTATGTTTAGAGCCTCCTAATTGAAAGTTCGATGTTTTATTGAAACAATAACAAATAATAATACACTCTAAGATTGATAAATATTTTACTATATACAATAATTTCTCGAAATTAGTTAGGAAAATAAAGTAAACTTAAAAAAGCAATTTTAGCAAGATTTCTACTAAGTTAGCATTACTATTTATAACGGTAAGTGATAATATATCTGTATTTGAAATAGTTGTAAATGTTTCGTACTGAAAATATTAAAGCATAAACACAACAAATAAAATAGGTTTTTTTTCACCACTTATAGTGTAAATATCATGGATTTTGGTCTGATCCAAAAGGCACAAACTATTCCAACATACGTCAAACACTTAAAGGATTTTAGAAAATTTTTAAAATATTCAATTATTACCATTTCTGGGCAATTAATATATTTGAACAAACACTACTATGGAAGTAGTCAAAAATATGATGGGATTTATGTTTATTTTTATAAAATGAAGCCACGAAACATACGAGAAGTTTATCTGATAGTGAGTGATACGCCCGCCTATAACTGTAAGGCGCTAATTAAGATGTTATACACTGTACCAAATTGTGCTCATCGCCTTAACACATGAGTTGTTAAATCCCGTTACTTCAGTCATTTCGCTAGCAACAGCGCCCTTTAAGCCGGAAGACCAATGTTTGTCGCATTATTGTTTGGTAGAAGAAATGGGAATTGCGGTGGTACCCACACGGTCTCTGGAAAGAGATAAATATCACCAATAAATTAAATATTACATGCACCTTAGAAGTAAAAATGCCAGAAAAGAAAGCATTCAATAGAAACCTTTCGATATTATATATAGATGGCGTTATTTTCACAAGTTCGCCCCCGGTACATATCGCCATTGGACTGCAACGTTGTTTAGGTAGTTTCTGGTAGATGGCGCTGTTTACAATTGTAATAAAGCTTTAGCATGATCAAATGGATTTTGGTTGGACATTATACTCTTTAAAACATTGATTAGTACAACAAAAACGCATTGTATTGTTTATTATATAAATATGTTGACCTGTTGAGCTTTTTTTAATGAATTATAGAAGACAATATAATAGACAATAAAAAAACAAATGCCAAACCAAAGCCAAAAACATGATTAGTATTTAAAACGTTTTCTTTATTTAATTTGAACTAAAATAAAGCACTTAATAAATTTTAGAAAGATTTTACTTAATGTTTTACAAATCCTAACAGCTGTGATAGAAATTATTATTTATTTATATCCAACTTTCAAAAATTTATATTACATGGGTTCCGAATTTATCACAGCTTTTGTCTCAGGATCCTAACTTATGTACACAGTTCCAGTAGGACTAAATACTCTTTTACGTTTGGAATGTCAATGAAAAATACATCCTTGTGTTAATAATAATATCATCCAAGCAAAAAATTTTTATCAAAATTAATTGGATTAGATGAATCTATTAGATGAAGAAGACACATGCCATACCTTTTATCACATACCAACCCCTTTCTTGTGACAGGGGTTAAATTACAATATATTAAATATAAATTATGTTACTGAATGTATCATACTTGTATGGTCACATTGTTGGCATTTCTCGAGTCCAGTTTTAACGGATCCTCCTTTCGGATTCCGCGCGCGCCGGAGTAATTGAATCTTGAATGTAGCGCGTGTGAACCGGGGGCAGAGGACTCGTTAAGTGTTAGCTTTAGCTTAAGTGGGATACTTTTATACGGTCCTAACTTATAACATAACACATAAGGTAGTATTCTTTGTATCTACGATAAGCTACTTTGTCCCCAATGACGCTGTAGATGGTGAAGGGTGCTCGTTCGGAATACTCTGAGTCTTTGATGAAAGTGGTAGCTAGCCATGTGGATTATAAATACTTTCACCGTGTAAACTTGACAACAAGTGAATCTTTATATAAATCTAGGTCTTGTCACAAGTTAAACGTTAAATCAATACTAGGGTGGTAAATAAAGAGCAAGAAAACATAACATTATTAAGAAAAAAGTATTCGGCACTGATGAGACAAGCGGGGGACATTTGCCTGATGAAAATCATAGCCCATAATTAATTAGGATGATACCCACAGCATCACATTAAACTCGTCGCCTTGAGACATTATTAAATTTTGTTACCTTAATAATTTCACTAGTTAAAACCGCTTTCAAATTAGAACACAATAATGTAGGAACACTTGTTTATCTGGAATAAAAGCTGCTTTGGTACTTAACTAGGTATCCGTCTAATTAGACGGGTTCCGTTAATAATTAAATAAGTCGAGATGATAAGGAGCAAACCGTAGATTTTAATAATGAAAATAAGTTAACAATAACTTAGATCTTTCTGAAATGCGACATTGTGCTGGTCCTTGGAGTCTGATGCCGCAGCACCGGCTGGTCATCGAATTAGTCACAAACACGATAAAACAAATCCGCCACGCTCCTCACCGCCGCGACCCTCCGTTGATTTAACAATTAACCATCACCGTTTCCTATTCAATGGTAAAGTGCACGCTGTCACGCGATTCCACTTAACCGAGGAGAATAAAGGGGTTCTCAATTTTTTTAGTAATTTTTTTTTTCGTATGTAGATTTTTACCTTAAAGACAGAATAATAAAAAACGATTCATTTCAAAGCCGTCAATACAAAACTTGACATTTTTTAGTTTCTATTTAATATCGGTTAATTTTTGTTTTTAATTATTTCATCATCATCAGCCGATAGCCGTCCACAGCTGGAGTTAGGCTTCACCCAAAGATCTTCACGCCGATCAGTCATGCGCTACCCGGAAGTTACTTTTATATATATTTTTAAAGATATATTTATATTTACATACTATTAAGTTATGCTATAGTATGTCTTTGGTCCAGGGATCCTTGTGGAACTGTTCTCAGCAGTGAGTGTCTTCCAGCTGACAATTTAATAGTAGACCTACAGATTTTGTGAAATTACGAAGTCCCGATAGGAACAATGGGGAAAGTCGCCGGAAAGAGAAAGTTTGGTTCCAGACACAAGGCATGGCTGGACAACATCAAGTAGTGGGCCAAGATCATGAGCGCCGCGCAACTGTTCCACCTAGCGCGCAACAGGAAAAGATTCGTAGAACTGTGGTCCAATCTTTATTAGTAAGAGGGGCATAGGCAGAAAAAGAAGATACGACTGCATCTGGTGCCCGGCGGTACCGGACGCCGTGCTGACTGCAAAGCCGCAGAAAGCAGTTGGATGCGATCAGTGCTGAACCTATCGGTGTGGAGGTTTTTGGCGAAGGTTTATCCAGCACTGGACGTCTATCGGCCGACGATTGATAATAAGATATTTTGATGGAGGAATAGACAGGACCTCTGACATTTAAGTTATTCGGTGATCTAACAATTAAATCTTTATATATATATATATATATTTATATATATATATATATATATAAAGATACAAACCTGCTTCTAAACAAAAACTGTGAACTGTCACGCGAAATGCTGGAAGGTGTCAGTCACCTCGCGAGACGGCCTTGCAATGCTAACCGGTCTCATGCTGTCCTCTTCACTTGTTCCGTTAAACGTACTTCTATCTCGTTTCAACTATTTCAAACTATAGAGCACAGCGGACACTACTTTTATGTGACGTCCACTGCTGGACATAGGTCATCATACTACTATATGATGATGACGACGCGTATATCAGACGATCGTATTATTTTCCTTTGTTTTTTTTTATACATAAGTCCTATAATAATTGATTATTAAAAAAATCATTCTAAAACACTGTCTTCATCTGTTTGGGTCCAGACCATGTTTTGTGGAACACCTCACAAGAGAAATACATCAGCAGTCTAGAAGACGTCTATCGATGGAGATAATTATGATGATGAAGATAAATCATTATACCACTTACATATATCCTATAACCGTTTATGGATTTTAGATCTTTACTTCTTCTTATCAGCCAGATAACGCCCACTGCTTGGCAAAGGCCTCGCTTAAGGATCCTCATTGAGGGAGAATTGGGTTTTAGCTCCACCACTCTAGTCCACTGGAGAGTGGTGGTCAGAACCTTGTCTGTTGATTAGCAGGGTGCACCGCTTGCAGATGATGTTGACTTGGTGTCTGTAGAATGTTGGGCGGAACCCTTTACGGTCTAAGTTAAGGCGCCATTGAAAGCTTATATCCAACAGCTTGCAATTCAGAAATTCGGGTGCGATATTATTTATTTATCTTAAATATGCTAACAAAGATGTTCATTATAAATGTGGATCAAATAAAGGACACAAAAAATTAAAGAATGAAAAGATATTAGGAAATTCGTTAATGCTAAACATCCAGTGGACTCGCAAGTCAGCGTAGTGAACTAGAGGTGCGCGTGCGCAGTCGTGAGAACCGCCGGCAGCAGGAATTGACACGTTAGCGGCCCGACCACTCCTCGATACTATAGGGAATGGATTATAAGCTTAAACCTAAATCCATGATAATTATCTTATTTTTCTAGATTTTATTTTAATTAACGATGCAACGAGACGAGCGTTACGATCACCTGATGGTAAGTGATACGGCTGCTCATGACAACGTGGCGCTAGTTAGGATGATATACAGCACCACATTGTCCTCGTCGCCCTGAGCATAATATCTTATATCTCAAGGCGATTAAATCTCCTTACCCCGGTAATTGATCTAGCTGCATCATCATCATTATCAGCCCTTGTTTATCCACAGCTGGATATAAGTCTTCCCCAATGTCTTCCACCAAATCCGATCTTCAGTTTCTCGCATCCACTTACTTCCAACCGGCCTGATGATGCCATCGGTCCAACTGGAGGGAATGCGTCCTGCTTTTCCGCGTCCTCTGTTCCAAGACTTTTCTCCCCCATTCTAGCTCCATCATTTAACAAGGAACTCAGTAATGTTTTCACAGAACTGTGTGGTACCTACCTAGACTGTCTCCGGGAACGAGGACTTACCACCAGTGCATTGTATTTAAAGCAGTAAGGTATTATTAACCAAATTAAAATATTCCATTATTCAATAGTGAACAGACGTTGGGCCGCGGGGTCATACCCTCATATCGCTGGAGACATCAGAATTTCACGTCCAGTTTACACGAAAACGTTTCAACGGACCCCGTATATTAATCGTGGTACTATCCACTCATGAATATACCCAAATTGGACCCTTTCACGGTGTGGTCGACGACCCGCGATGTGTTCCCATGGTAGATTAATCTCTAATATAAAGCTCTCGTATACAAAGGAATGAAGAATGCGCCATGGACAGTACAGGGCCGCAGATGCCGTCCGCTCCGATTAGATAAACTCGAAAATTTTTTTTTTTTTATAACACAATTTTAAAAATAATGTCAAGTTACAAACTAGTTTAACCATAGATTATTTTAACTTATACCGACAAAAGTTTCATAGATAAGTAATAACGTCTGCTACGAGTGAAGTACTACTCGTAATCTCTACATTATCACCAGCCGATAGAATTCCACTGCTGAACATGGGCCTCTCCCAAAGATCTCCTTATTAGAGTTCATTGAGTGGAATTGGATCTCAGCCCACCACGCTGGTCCAGTGCGAGTTGATGGATGGTACATTCATTTTCATTTAACTATTTAAAAAAAAATCAGTTATCAACCTACCCCCTTTTGCATGTCGCGTTGACAGACAAGGGATCGAATCCGTGGCAGACGTTATCATTACACAAGTCCAACAATTGTAAAAGGGGTGAACTGGGATAGAATTTATTCGGTTTCCATTTCTATGGTGCCCGTCCAGGATCCGGTTCCAACTATTCATCGGTCGCATTGTTGTTTAGATATTTAGATGCGTGAGATTTTTAACTGAGTGCACCCCTTTTGAATTTCGGTTAATTTGATATTAACAAAGGGTCTTATTAGGTATAAAAATACCAACAAAGGAATAATTTAACAACCCCCTTATTAACATATGAATGAGTATATTTTATTCTCTTAAATAGTATCTACGTCTTTACATTTTTTAATCTTTAAGAGAATAATCTTAGATCCTCGAAAAGTGGAATTAGATTAAAATGTAATAAATTATCGATACACGAACCATCGCCTCAATCAACATAACATTTGTATAATTATTGTAATGTATGTTATGAATACTTAATGTTATCGCTTTTTCGATCTCCGCTTTGTTATGTAGAGATGTTTGGTAATGCTCCTCAGCCTGATGCTGATAGGCAGCAGGGCACTGGCTTAGCGCTTACCAACGGTACATTACCATATCATCTAAATCACAACAGTCATAGGTCACACACATCTAAATTCTTTTGTGGGGATTACGTAGGATGGTCCATTCTGTAAATTTTCGACGAAATCTGTCGATTTCGGAATTGATTAAAAATTTTAACATAAAAGAAATAAAATGAAGCACCAATCACTTGGATGTGATGATTTAAAGAATGGCACAAAAATTGTTGCTATACAATACCGACTGTATCCAAAAGTAATGGGGTGTAAATTTACTCGGATGGCAGATCTTCAATAAATGGATACAAAAGGAGGAGGAAGAAATTTTGAACTCATATTTATCTCTGGTAGTCACAGATGGTACGTCTCTCTTGCCAGCTACTGTCTTCGTAGGTACCACCGCAGCTCCTATTTCTACCGACAAACAGCAGTGTGCAAACATTACTGTCTTCCGGTTTGTAACTAGTGAGATTACTGAGGTGGTGGTACTTAATATCTTATATTGCAAGGCGACATGCACAATGTGATGCTGTGTGTATCATCCCAACGAGCGGCAGTTTGTTATAGGCAGGCGTATCATTTACCATCAAGTAAACGTCCGCGCAACAACTCACGGGACCCAAGCCAACCTCACCTGCTCGTGGTGCACTGCTAATCAACAAACGAGGCTCTGACTCTCACCAACCCGCATTGGGTCAGCGTGGTCGTAAATGGCCCAAATCTCTCCAATTAAACCCATACAAACGTGAGGATTTTAGGCGGAGACTTATGTCCAGCAGTGGACGTCTAACGGCTGATGATGATGAAACGTCCCGTCTCATAGAATAAAAAAATATATTAGAATGTGTTTTGAAGAAAAGGTTAGTTCGTAAGGATTCGGAGACTGAAGTTTTATCCATTTTTATACGTATGAGAATTTAATTAAATGGAGACTCACCCTAAGAGCGCTGCATCAGGCGTCCTGTCGGATAGCACCCTCGTAACAAAGCCTTTGACACGGCGGCCATTTTTATCGGCAGCCTGCACCGCGGCGCGCACGTCACATCGCCCGCGTGATAGATTATGATTACAGGAGATAACTGTCTCTAGATGCACCATCAGTTTAAATTTAACAAGATAGTCCCGTTCATGTCAGAAATCTGTTCATCTTCTTCATATGCCCAAGCAGTGAAGATTAGACACCAGTTCTACGAATATCTTTTTGATGCGCGCCAGGTGGATCAGCTGCGCTGCGCTTTTGATGCTGACCCTAATGATGTCTAATCTAGGAAATCTATGAGTCTTTTGTTCAGTTGTGGATGACAATGGAATAATGATGATGATGATGATGAAGCTCTGGTTAAAATAACGTATTCTAGCAGCTCTATTCTCCAGAAGTAGTCCTTCCAAATTACATATTAATCCAGCTGTTTTATGCCATCATCAGCTGATAGACGTCCACTGCTGGAAATAGGTCTCCGCCAAAGATCTTCACGTTTGTTGAAAATGTATATGTATAGGTTATTAGATAATTTTGATTCAAATTTCACGCAATATTAAGTGACAGTGATGCTGAAGGTGTTAGTGTATTCACCCAGAGCACTCCAGCTCTCATTCATTGACTGTTTTTATTTATTTATTTAATTAATTGACAAGACGAGCGGGACGTTCACCTGATGGTAAGTGATACGCCCGCCCATAACAATGCGGTGCGAGTTAGAATGGTGTATACAAGCACCACATTGCGCTCATCGCCTTGAGACTTAAAATGTCGAATTTCGTTACCCCAGTAATTACACTAGCTACAGCACCCGTTAAACTGGAGCACAGTAATATTTCCACATTACTATTTTTATTTTACTGCAAATATTTTCATGAATCAATTTTCCATCTGGACAAATTGAAGGTCATTAATATTCGAACGATCAGGAAAGGCCGTGAGGGCACTAAAAGTGAGGTCACCCTTCTCGTATAGAATAAAACATTATGTGACAATGTGATAGATTCCCTTAAATATTTCTAAGCGGTATTGTTTGGGGGTGGTTTGATTTATCGGCGCGCAGTAAATATACGGCCGTAAGAGATGAACGCAGATATTAAAGTGAAATGGAACTATATTAATGTACAGTAATAAAAAAAAAACATAAAATCTAACTAGTAATGAGGAAACTTTACTAATGTCTTGTAAACATATTTTACTGGTGCTAGATCTTTGTTGCGATCGCAGCGTCAGTACACAGTACTGTATAGACATTGCTTTGTTCCGGTTTGAAGGGCGCTAGAGCTAGTGTAATTACTGTGCTAACGAGACTTAACGTCTTAAGTCGATAAGCGCAATATGGTGCTGACAATATCACCCTAATTAACGCCACGTTGTTATAATCAAGCGTATCATTTACCATCAGGGAAACATCCCGGGGTGTCCCGAACCACAACTCACGGAACTCAAGTGAGCCTCCTGCTAATTAACAAACGAGACCCTGGCTCCCACCAATCCGCATTGGGCCAGTATGGTAGGAAATAGCCCAAATCCCTCCCTATATGAACCCGTATAAATAAAGGAGACGGGGGGCTGCTATATGCAAGCAACGGCGATCGATGTGGAAATCTTTGAGTGAGGTCCATGTCCAGCAGTGGACGTCTATAGGCTGATGATGATGAACACTCTACTCATCTCGTCGCTTTATTATTAAAAAAAATATATATTACCGCAAGTAATGCGATCAAATGTAAAGTCTGTTTTCGGTAAGATTTTAGTGTGCTATTGGTGCATCGCAGCGGAGCTGGGTGACAGCTGCGCGTGCGCAGGCAGCTGCGCAGGCGCACCTTGCGACGCCATCATTAAATACATCAAGAGTGCGACAACACTGAAACAGTGTAAATACCTTACGTGCACTGGTTTCTATCTAACGTGACATTACTCGAGTGTTTTATAAGAAAGTTTTGTTCCGGTTTGAAGGGCGCTGTAGCTAGTGTAATCATTGAAATAACGAGACTTAACATCTTATGTATCAAGGCGACGAGGACAACGCGGTGCTGTATATGTCATCCTAACTAGCGCCGCGTTGTTATGGACGGGCGTATAACTTACCATCAGGTTAACGTCCAGCTCGTCTTCGTCGCTTCACAGAATAAAAAAAAACCGTCTTCCCTTCTTATGTGTCAAAAGTCCGTGATCAGCGATCGTTCATAAAAAATGTTGGTTTCCTCTCGATGTTCACTTCACCGGCACATCAGGTCCAGCGAGGATCAAATTCGCTACTCTTCGAATATATAACAGATCACTATTATATCAAAGTATGTTAATTGTACCCTAAAACATCAGCCAAGAGTTGGTGACTACCTGTTCAGCTACAGCGCTGATTATCTTATCATCTACTACAAACAGACCCCACTCTTTTTTTATAACATTTAGCGACCAATCAAGCGGGACGTTCACCTGATGGTAAGTGATACGCTCGTCCATAAAGTGTCTAGTTAGGATGTTATACACTGCACGTCATTGCGCCCATCGCCTAAGACATAAGATGTACAGTCTCGTTACCCCAGGCATTACATTAGCTACAACGCCCTTCAAACCGGATCACAGTACTGCCTGTCGGCTGCAACAGGCGCTGCGTTAGTACCTACCTAGACGGTCTACGGCAACAGAGACACTACCACTAGTAACTTTAATCTATTTGTATAGTTGTTAATATTATAGCTACAGTGTATATAAATTAAAACGTGAGACTGTTCGTTAAGATATATACACAACCAGGTCGTTAGTATAATTTAAATGACATAAAGCTCAAACTGAAGCCGTATTTACGACAACGGGTTCGAACCCGTGATATCGCATTATAATCCCGTTAACACGTCAGCCGGGCTTTGGGTGTAGAACTAATCGCGCTTGCTCCGACGCAAACACAATCATCCCTTGTGTCTCTGTTTAAACTGGGAAGCAGTTATACTGAGTTATGTTACTAGTAAACTCCTTACTGCGAAGATTGTTCAGATATTTTTAAACCTTACGAACACTTCATAATCCTTTTTTATTTGACGTAGTGATGAGATGAATGAGACGCTCATCTGGTGATAAGTTAAAATCTCGCCAACTAATTTAATAGGAAGTTATACATAGATGCTTTGATACATGAAATGTTAACTCTCGTCTCACTCACTCCACAATTGCAGGGTTGACTTCCTAAAAGTATGACCGTGGAATCGACTTGAGGACCTGGTTACAAAGCGGTTGACCAGGTCACTGTAGCTGTTAACTTAAAGCAAAATCTCCAATCGAGATTTCGTCAACAAAATATCTGATCGATGAATCGATACTCTTTGTTGATCGGATCTGGGTCGGATCGATGACTATACAGCATTCGTCACGGCGGCTCCTCCACCGGATGTAAATAGTCTGCGATCGGTACAACCTAAACCTTATTTTATTTAAAAAAAAAATCTTTAAAACCCTTTGCTTTGGAAGATGATGTGAGTAACGATCTGTGATGATAAACAAATACATCTTAAAGAGACTCTTCAATGCTCGTTGGTGTCTACATTCAGAGACAAGAAAAAACGAGAGAGAGTTGCAGTCCATAAACAATAAAAAAAAAACAAACAGTAGTGTGTAATCGTTACTGTATTTCAGTTTGAACACCTCTGATCTTCTTCTCCTGAGTAGTCTCCGTACAGTTCAAGATACCACAGCTTACATATAACTAAGTGTATAGAAGATTGACTATCATATGATAAGGGAGATGGAAGTTAGATTCAAAAAAATCTTACCATCAAACTCCTCATGTTATCTGAACCGATCCAGGGACCTCCATACTCCAAGACATGCTTAACCACTGCGCGGAGGCAATTGAAGTGCCATGTATACTACCAGTACTGCCGTCTGGGTAGGAACCTCCGGAGCCCCTTTTTCTGCTGCCAAACAGTAGTGTGTAAGCAGTACTGTGTTCAGGTTTGAAGGGCGATGGAGCTAGTAAGATTTTTTTTTCCATAGCACCATTCCATCAATTTTGTCGGGATGGGGCCTATCTTTTTTTTTTTCTACTTATTATCCTTTATTTTGTTACATTTCTATATATTTTCATCCTCATTTCCTTCCTCACGTACATACCAGTTCTCGCTACCATATTCCTGGTTCTCTGGTGAGATTACTATGGTAATCCTAAGACGATGATCACAATGTGGTGCTGTGTATATCATCCTAACGCCACGTTGTTATGGTATAGCTTGTCACGTCTCTAAGTGGAAAAAAAAACTGTTTTGTAGACTAATGAACTTCCACAAGTAGTTAACAAGTAGTCCGACAAGTCCATTCCAACGTGTCGGACGACAACAGGATTCAGTGAACACGTTGCGACATGTCTCTGTCGGCTCTTGATCGACCTTGCGGCGACCTTGCCGCGTACCTGCCGCGGCCCCACCGCCGCCGTCGCTACACAATCCGTTGCGAGGATTCAATATACTCATCATATTACTCCAAGCCATAGGATATGATCAACAGTATACATAAGGCAATGGACCTTAAGGTCAGCATAAATATGATAATCATTCGAAAACATGGATGAAGTAATATATATATATATATTTAATTTTAAGTAGCGACAAGACTATTTTTTTTTTATTATATAGACTAACCCTTTTCTATGATCCCGCCTGATGGTAAGCGGCGATGTAGTCTTTGGTGGTAAAGCGCACTAGTCTAGAAGTAGCCAATAAGCGTTACGTCTACCCATAACGTGGCGCTAGTTAGGATGTTATGCACCACATTGTACAGCGCCCTTCAAACCGGATCACAGTACTGTTTGTCGGCTGCAATAGACGCTGCGGTGATATCTACCTAGACGGCCTGCAGCAACAGAGACCTAACCTAGTCTAGATTTGTGGACGGTTATAGACCATTTATTTATTAATTTTCATAGATCATTCACCATATTATAATTTACTTTTATAACCATTTTCATTCCGTATTACTACTGCGGTTGCTATAGTAACGGTTGTTATTGATCTCAAGGAATATTTCAGACAAATATCAAGCCTGATTACGACCAGCAAAACGGGCGAGGAACAACTTAGTACATAAAATAAAATATATTTAAACACATTTAGTGTTTCATAAAGTAGTATAGAATTTTTTTTTTATTGAAAATGTTAAAGAAAAAAAAAATTCTCACTCCGTGTAATAACGAAAACATCATGAGTTGGGTGGATGTACCGCGGCGTTGTTTCCACAATAATCGCGAGCCGCTGAGCTTTTTGTGCTACATTACAACCAGCGTGCACTGGACTCGGCTAGCTTTCCCTCCGCTCGGCCAACTGACGGCCCTACGTTCGAGTCTGCGTATTATACAGGTCCACACTAACTGGTTCCGTGCGAGACGAATGCACGACCTTGCTTAATCGGTAATAATGGCGAGCCGAAGTGAACGAACCGCAAGGTTCATCACACACTACATCGGTTCTAATACGTATCGTTACATTATATATATATGAATCATATTCATCATCTTCAGAACCATTTATTGGTGGTAAGACTCTGTTGTTGGAGTCCGTCTGAGTAGGTACCACCTCATCGGGACGTTGGGGGTTCTCATCGCCTTCTAAACGACGCAGAGGACGTAGTTTCAGGAGGCTGGTATGGTCTGCATAAAACAGACCCCGGGTCGAATTATCATACACTGTCCCACTCAGGTCCGCTTGTTGGGCGATAAGGGCCCTTACCCTAAAGGCTCGCGAAACCTTGACCTAATCTTGCTACCCCGAGACTGCAGAGCTGTACTGTCTAAGTACTACGGCAGCTGCTATCCCTGCCGCTAAATAGCAGTGTATAAACATTATCGTGTTCCGGTTTGAAGAGCGCTGTAATTAGTGGATAATTGACGAACTAAATTGAAACTTAACATCTTATATCTCAAGGTCATGAGTAAATGATGCTGTGTGCACCATCCTATCTTGCTTCACATTGTTATCAATTACCATCAGGTGAACAGTACTCGCTGAAAGCATCACTATTTAAAATATTGTACAACATATTCACGCTTCATTTAAATTTCAAGATGATGAATAAAAAAAAAAAACTATAGTAAACACACCCTGCGAAGTATTATCACTAAGGGTGCGTGAAGTATCGGTTAGTTACGAACGGCAGTTAAGAACAATAAGATTTAACCGAAGGGTATATACAATGGTTTTAAAAGTAATCCGTCTCAACATTAGATCCTTTCGAGGACCAGTCGGTTCGGGTTGTTGGCAACCGGCAGGTAACCGACCTGGTCTGCTAACAATGAGACACTACCGTTTTGTCAGTTAAATAAAGGTTTAACTAGCTGTGGTAATAAAGACATGAGTTACTGTATTCCGTCAAGAGTAATTGTATTACAATTGACTGTCTGATGCATAAGTGACGTTACTGTTACGGTAACTAGTTAACTTTTTTAGTTACCAGAAAAAGTTTGATAATTTACCATCGATAGGATATAATTTTTTTTTATTCCATAAAAACAAAAAAAATCTCCCACTGAGTTAAAAAACAAATAACCATAAACACTGTTAAAGTTATGTGTTAAGTAAGTAGTGACTAAGTAGGTGTTCTATTAAAATAAACAATAAAAAAAAACTTGATATTTTTAAAAGCTTTTCGTTACAATATCGGCAAGTTCTTACAGTTTCATTACCGGGAACTTTCGGACCCCCAGCGGACCCCTAACGGACCCCCGGCGCACAATCGGCCGACTTTAAAACATTTCACTGTATCGGATTCGCTGGAAGTAGTTCAATCAGGCCGCCCGCGCCTGCGCGATAACAACTAGTCTGACCATGGCTTAATAAGACTATAATTTTTTTATCAGCAAGAAATTCTTCAAAAAATGCTCGTCTCCTGGAGGAAGTCAGGATTATATGTGAATTTGCCCTTAAGTAGTCCTCTTTGAAAGGAATCCGGAAACCTACGAAACAAACAGCACCCTTCTGCACTTTGACTAAGCACGTCCCAAACAAAGCATAGCGAAGAACTAGGCACTTCTCATCACCCTCCACTATCACATCTAATCACCATTTTAAGGCAAATATGAGACTGCTTTTCATTTTCCCTCCTGGATGGTCTTGAACCTAGGTTAGATTAAAAGATGTAATAACACTCTTCCTAACGTTAAATTGATTTATCATCATCAACCGATAGACGTCCACTGCTGGACATAGGTCTCCCCCAAAGATCTCCACATACAGTCAGCATGGAGGCTGACGTATGTAGGGGTTCATATAGGGAGATATCTCCCCAACGGATTTTAGTAATTAATGTTAATGATCAGTCTTAAAGTATACACATACTAACTAAAATCATATTGGAATATTTATATATATAAAATAAAAAATGCGATATTATCCCTCAAAGTACCTCCTTATTTGGTTCACCTACAAATTTACACCCTAACAAGGCGGCAAGAAAACAAACACAATCGAAACAAAACGTTACGCGGAAGATATAAAGCGCGCTGCTATATTTGTCACCTCAAAGGTCCTTATGGCTGAAGACCGTCTTCCTCTGCAGTGTACTGGAAAACCAACCGTAAAGCAATAAAGTTAAGGTTCATATTTAGACAACGCAAATGAGGTGTCAAGCTGTGACAGGTTAAGTGATACCACCGGGAACGAACTGCATACAAAGACGTAAACGCGTTATGTGCTAACAGCCAACTTACGTGCTTACTGCTGGGGCACAGGACTACCCTCAATATGAGGGCGATGGGCCATAGTCACCACGCGGACCCAACGCAGATTGGTGACTTCACACACCTTAGAATAAATTCCAATTCATGTGCAGGTTTCCTCGCGATGTTTTCCTTCACCGTTTGTATTCCGCTGTTGTTACTAAAGTTCACAAATGTACATAAATATTAAAGTCATCGGTACATGACGAGATCCGAACCCGCGACCTTCGGAATGAAGGCCGCACGCTCTAACCATTACGCCAACATTACCTGTGATGTCTACCTACCATTTGCTATGCAATAAGGGTCATATTTAATTATCACTTTTTTATAATGGTAGCGGCACTCTCTGTGGGGTGGTGAATCAATTGGCCGGTGACAGCACAAAATATTGACTATTTTAGCACACCCCCGTGGGTGGTGGTTGTACACTATGACAATGTGTCGATGACTCATGGTATATATTGTTCGTTTACAAGCAATTCGGTGCTGTTATTGTCAAAATATTTTTTTTTTTACTAATGAACCAAATTAATACTTCTCTACTTTCGCAAATAGAGTTGTATGGAAAAAAGAATTCACTTTTTGCTACAACCTACGTAAATATCTCCAACTTATTTTACTTCAGTTTAAGTAAGTAATCAATTAATGAAATACAAATTAATTATCAACCTTCAACTTTATCAAGCTTAGAATTTATTCTCATTTACTGTAAGAGATTTATTTAGCCAACTCTTCCATTGATGTAACTCTTCATGATATTTATTATGTTGTGGGGTGTATTGTACATTTCTATTACATTTTATCTATAAGAGCTGTATCCGGTAATATAAAAGAATTTATTTATTAAAAATATAATTCAAAGAACATAAATATTATGTAGTAGGATATGGTAAAGTTAGGTTAACCGCGAAATCATCATGATCATCAACCAATACACGTCCACTGCTGGACATAGGCCTCCTCCAAACATCTCCACATACAGTCAGCATGGCCTCCGGCACCACTGGGCATTAAGGTCTGTCGTATGTAGGGGTTCATATGGGGCACCACGCTGGCCTATGCAGGTTGATGGGAGCCAGGGCCTCGTTTTTTGATTAACAGGTTGCACCACAAGCTGGTGAGGTTGGCTTAGGTTTCGTAAATTGTTGAGCGGGGTCCCTTACATCGCGAAAACGAATCTTCAATTGACTCTTATAGTGTTTCTACCAGTATCATCATCTTTTTCAATAACAGCAACGCTAATGGGATAGACTCATACAAATGCTACACGTGGGCTGGAAAAACCTCTCATAGCCTCTGTGGCCTCTGCAACTGTTATCTGAGTGAAGATAAAACGTTGAGTACCAGGAAGAACGCTAAAGGAGATGTCACCTACCGAAATGTGGCGGTTTTCGAAAGTGTTTCCATTGCCTTATCGTAAATTAATAAGTAACGTCATAAATTTTTCTTTTTAAGTAACGTCATGCGATTTTTTATCTGTGCTTATTTGCTATATACAATCTGTCCTTGCTGCTGAGGATAAATGGGGGCGTCGTCACCGAGTAATTCAACAAGAAATTTATAAAAAATTGGTCATAAGTATAATATGTATATGTTTCAATATCATCATCATCATTAGTCGATAGACATACACTGCTAAACATAGGCCATCCCCAAAGATCTCCACATCAATAGGACCACAGTCAGCATAGCCCTCGGGCACCAGGAACCGTCTTTTGTAGGTGTTCATATGAGGGGATTTGTGTCATATCCCACCGCGCTGGCCCAATACCGGTCGATGGAAGTCAGACCCTCGTTTGTTGATTAGCAGGGTGCACCACGAGCAGATGAGGTTAGCTTGGACCCCGTTACTCGCTGTGCGAGACCCCTTACAACCCTCGTTTTAATAACCTTCTACTTTAGTAGTATATGAAACTGACATACAATATAACATTTCAATAAAACAAGACGACAGTCATCTCCATACTCCGACGGCTATAAATACTAACAAACAAGTGATCAAACACACAACACGTCACATTCCTTTGACCATAAATACCGGTCACCCATCCTTATTATTTACAATCCCATGACCCGCGGGGCAGAGTCTAAAAAGGATTCATATAGAGATCTGTTTGTCCGTCTGTGAGCTTTTATAACCACCAATAAAACATATGAACTATTTTGAGTGATGTGTCTCTGATGTTTTGTTTGCACACTCCTTACCGGACACATTCCATCTCACAGACCAGTGCTTGCCAACCTTCTCTCGTTTCCGTGCCACTTAATAAAACTTTCCATTTATGAGAACTTCTATAAAACTTTATATCTATTCCTAAAAAGCTATCTCGTTTCTCTTAAGCTCTATTTATTCTCAATCTAAAGTTTAAATGTACTTTTTGCCTATCTCTTAATTCTCTACGACCTTTTGACCTTGACGAGATTTTCACGCATGTACACTTAAAGTTTGGCAGCAATATTCCTTTTGCCTTTTATGAAATGTTACGAAGGAGATACGGAACTGTTTTGTTCTGGTCAACAAAGCGAGCGAGGAAAAACATAATACAGTTTATATAAGTTAACTGGTTTTAACTAATTAGTACTTCCGCCATTACTAATATAATTATCATACACCCCCAACAGTACAAGTGGTCCGCGTACCACAGTTTGGAAATCTCTGTTGCAGAGAACTGACTCATAGAGATACAAGCACAATATATTGGGTAACCGCTTTCAATGGTTCAGTGTTAGGCAATATCAATCTATTATATACTGTGACGTCACTCTCTTCATCACAGACGTCCACTGCTGGACATAGAGGTGATGTTATTATATTAAAATAATATAAATAAGTTTTACAACGTAACCTTTATGAAACAATCTAAATAATATCATCTGTTGCCGGAGACCGTCCTGGTAGGTACCACCGTAGCTCCTATTGCATCCCAGACTGTAGTCTTTAAACATTACTGTGCTCCGGTTTGAGGGGAGTTGCACTTATGAAATTACCGGGGTAATGAGACTTAATATATCTGCTATCTGATAACAACAAAGCACGACAACCCAATGTCGTGCTTTGTTGTTATCTTAACTATCACCATTGTTGTGAGTAGGTATTTCATTTATCACCCGGTGAACGTCTCGCTTCTATCGCCTCATCATGTAATAAAGAAACCAAATAGTGCACTAGTCTAGAAGAAGCCAGTTCGTTCTTCTGTTAAAGAGTCCCACGTCACACCTGGACGGAAACTGACGCCGGTATACTATTCAAATCCTTCGCTGTTCACCTTATAAAGGTCAAAGCGATACACTATATCCTGTGGTATGATATATCGACAACGAAGGGATGAATGACAGTATAGTCGTTTTCTTCTGATAACGAATTAATATAATAGTTTAAAATTAGGACTTAATACATCGAAATAATATCAAACGCGTCGATACAAATCAACGCAATCCGTTAAAGAGATCGAACAGGTCGCGACTAGTTCGTCCGAGCCCCTGGTTACGGCGAACCACATCCGGCGGCCGTGTCTACTTGATGTTCATAACCAGTCTCATTTGGGTGCCATCGAACAGCTGATCACGACCAGTTTCCGCGTTTAACGGCCGTTCGTCGACCGGTCGCGATTGACCTCATAGTAACATATGGTTACGCCATTGTGATTCGTTATGTTCGTTAAATTCGAATAGCAACGAGAAATCTTTAACTAGGACATAGTAATCTTAAAAGAAGAGCTAGCTTTTTTTGTTGTCTTTGTTATCCTAATTGTTAAAGCACATCGTTGTGTTCTTTTATAGTTGTGCTAACGATTTGATAGAGTTTATTACATCCTCCATTAGAGACCAGTCGTTACGGAGCTACTTATGAATGCTATTAAGTAAGCAATAAACTTCGAAAAATACTTAAGTTATTGTCTCGTATGTAATAACGCGTTGATGTCTTTTGTACATAAAATTGATGAGTTACATTATGTAAGGAATGAAGTTATTTAATTTTTTTTATTACTTGTGTCGAGCGAAACAATAAGATAAGATAAATAAATATTCTTTATTGTTCACCAATTATATAAATAAGGAATACATTATTTAACCAAAAATGTACAATGCGCGGTCTTATTGCTCAGAAAGCAATCTCTTCCAGACAACCCACATAATCACTTGATGGTAGTTGATACGCGTGCCCATAACAATGTCGCGGTATTTAGGATATTTTAAAATCTCGTTACTCCGGTAATTGAACTGGCTATAACGCCCTTTCTATTATTTGTCGCCTGCAAGAGGAGCTGCGTTGGTACCTACCTAGACGGTCTCTGGCAATAGACACTTATGGCCTTATTTTTAGTAACAATATATCATTATTATTTAATATACAATGACACAATGCTATACTACTATTTAATAATAGTTTTTAGCGCTATTTAAAAAGGAAAAGCTATTACTAACATGTCTTTTTATTATTTAATCATTTTTAATAACTGTAAACATTTAAAAAATTTTTATGATCTAATAAGTAAGTAAAAGAATATAAAAAAGAATTTTACGAAAGCAGATTAACTTGTTATACTTGTATACAAAAGTTGTAAAAGAACAGTGTACATTATCTAATGACCTACAGTATTTCTTATCCAAGTAAAGTTAAACAATAATTTTGTATACCGAATAGTGATTAATGATTATTAGGTACGGTAATATTGTTTAAGTAAGATAACAAGTTACTATAGAAGATAAGCTGTACAGTCGTTAAGTAACGAGTATGGGAATAAATATTTGCAATTACTTAATGAGATATTTGCTTTAATATATTTATACAAATAATTATTGTAAATTTGTAACTATGAAATTATTTTAAATAACTTAGAAACAGCAATAACTGATCAATACTGAAGATGAGTACACAGCATGTATGTTGCTTATAATACTTTAAACTTAAGAAGGACCACTCCAGCGATCGCCATTTAAAAGAGATTATCAGTATAATCAAGTTTTCTCTTTATATAAAATATTTTTAATATTACAGATAAATTAAACATATTTCTTAGCTTCTTAGAATATTTACATTATTAAGCTACTACACGTAGAGGAGGTGCAAAGGTTCCCGCACAACAACTCACGGGATCCAAGCCAACCTCATCTGCTCGTCAACAACAACTACTAAACAATAAACGAGGCTCTGGCTCCCACCAACCCGCATTGAGCCAGCGTAGTGAGAAATTACTCAAATCCCCCCACATGAGCCCCTACAAACGTGTAGATCTTTGGGGGAGGGCTATGTCCAGCAGTGGACGTCTATAGGCTGATGATGATATATACGTAGAGGTTAGAACGTTACAAATATATCTATCAGAAGGTATTGATAAATAAACAAATAAGTCTCTCTCGACAACAGGAGGCCTGTTGAAGCTTTTGTGCGACGGAATGCGGCGCGAAGTATTTGTTGCATTGAATAAAAGCTTTTCAAGTTACGCTTAAATTATTCAACCCATATCATAACGAGAAGGTGATACTACAGTCTCTGTTCGATCGTTAAGAAGTTCTTTAGACAATTTTTTACTGTATTTTACGAAATAATTGGTGTAGCAAAGATGACATCAATTATTATGATACCCGGAAATTTAGTGCTGCATTATAATTGCAATGAACCGAATAGAAGTGTGAGCAGTTATGTCTTTTACTATAGTTTCCAATAGATAGGAAAAATAGTAAAGCGAAACAAGCAGGGAAAAGCTTCGGAGAGTCAAAGATGAAACCGTAAAGAAATATTCGCAGGACGCTTTTTTCGGAAGAGGTCAAACAATAATTAGGTTTCTAAATAAACAGATATGAGCAAATAAAAAAATTTTTTTTTGACAATATACTACACCCTGATTCGCAAATAAATATTGTAGAGCTTAATATATCAATCTGTTAATATATTATTATAGTTTAGCATCGAATGCGTTGTTATTACCGCGAGCGTGGTCGCGACCGGCTCCCGCGCGACATCGCACGCCATCTGACATCTGTGACTGACGGAGGTCGAACGTGAACCACCTCCTCCACTCCGGATCCACCATTGTGGGACCACCCCGAGTTGTATAAATAGGACCTAATTGGACCGGAGATTAGGACGAGATAAAATTCTGTATTTAATGCGTCGAATGAGATGTCCGCTGACGTATTGGAACTTATTTTTTTCTCTCTCGAACAATTACGATGGTACGTCACCATTTTGTCCTGCTGGTACGGTGGAAGAGATTAAACTAAATACATAAATAATAATAATGCTTTTCATATTTGAGGTTTACGAAGGTAGGTCTCTTTTCTGGAGGGACCTAGGTACAGCAGATTATATTTCTGCCATTAGGCCATTATGCAAATATTTCTATGTTTCAGTTTCAAGGGATTTATATCAAGTGAAATTACTAGAGAAATAAACTTCAAGTGCTATTGAGGCGCTGTCTACTATATATCATCATCATCATCAGCCGATACACGTCCACTACTGGACATAGGCCTCCACTAAAGATCTTTACATTCAGTCGGCATAGCCTCCGGGTACCGCCGGGCACCAAGGGCCGTCGTTTGTAAGGGTTCATATGGGGTGATTTGAAGTTATTTCCCACCACGAAGGCCCAATGCCGGTTGGTGGGAACCAGAGCCTCGTTTGTTGATTATCAGGGTGGACAACGAGCAGGTTATCTCGTATATACCAGATCCGCGAGCCCTGAGTCCGGTGAATCTGCTGTCAATAAAACTAGCGGCGCAAACTTCATAAAAAAAAATCCCTTTAGTTTAGTTTTAACTTCGCTCAAATATTTTATACCCTTTTTCAAAAAAGTGGTTAAACGCTATTTATTGGAACGGAGGTAGTAAAGTGATGTTAAGTGCACGTTACGTATGGACCTCTACGGGTATTATTCAAGCCTTCGCTAATTGTACTATAATTGTGGTGCTGATGCTGAACGGGCTGCATAATGACGCGTAATTGCTTCACCTGCAAACAGCCTCATGAAATAACAAACGAACGATATTTTATCATCATTAATGATCATGTGATATTTTTGTTTCTTCTCCACGTTTTCTCAAGATTCTATTTCATGTATAGTTTCTTAATTTCGTCCGTTACGAAATTTAGAGATGTAATGGAAGAGGTTGAAAGAAAGGAATGAAGTTGGGCTGGTAAAATTGTTAGTACGGACTGCAGTCGCATTTTAGGGTGGAGACCCCGAGAAAAGGGAAGACCAAACAAAGGGCTTTAAGATGACATCTATAAAGAGAATGGTAAAGGTGAGAGAAACCGAAGTTCGAAGGCGGCCACAGTAGGACTGTTATAGATATCGATACTATACTAGAAACGGTGATGTCGCCGAAGTTAGTATGATTTCCAATAAGCTTGAGCTTTCGTTGAAGGATAATGTCAGGAGGAAACCGACATGTCCTATGTCTTCTTTGAAGAATACATTTTCAAGGACATGTAACATCTGCGAACACAAGGGGATAACACGATGCTTAAAAGGCTTCATCTCTCTCGTTGTGAGAAGAAGCCCTAAGTCTCAACAGTGGGAACAATAAAATGGCTGTTTACGTTATGGTGATGCCGCCTCATATAATAGCTTTGAAATTTCCTGGATATTTGTTTTATTCGACAAAGCGACAAAACGAAAGAGATCTTTAACTAATGGTAATTAAAACGCTTGCCTATAATATCGAAAAGTTGTTTGGATGATAAACACTACTGTGTATCATCTTACTAGGGTATCATCCTATAACATAAGATGTCTAGACTATAGCGTCTTTCAAACTAGAAGAAATATGTAGACAGGAATAGAAGCTGTGGTGAATAGAGACCTACTAACAGTAAATGATAGCTGTCTAAAAATAGTCTATATATCAATGGCTACATTTTGTGATGTAATCGCATATCACCAGCTACTGTAGTTGCGACTGCTCCTGAACGCCATTTTCCCACAACGATCCAAAGGCCAACGCCCCACAAGCAGCGTTATCTAACTGTAAAGCTTTGCGATTCTCGATGCTTTAATTGCGGCGGACGTATGAGGCTGCGGGCCCTCCCTCCTCCTCATATCGCAAGCTTACAGTGAGCATCATAACAAGGCAATAACCGATAAAGTGGGGTAGCGGGTAACGGCGGTATAACCATATCACCGGTTAAACAACCGACCAAAGGGGCATCAGTGGCCCTGGAAAATAAGTAACTCCAAAAATGTCTGGGACAGTCGGCAACGGGAAACCACTATTTCTATTCTTTCCATGAGGGTCAGTATAAAAGACCTGTCCGCTTCAGACAGCGACTCCAGCACTGACCACGATCCTCAGACTTGAGGGAACGAACCTAGAGAGAGAGGATAGCAGGCAAATTAATTAAATTCACTCAAATATTCTATCATCTTAATCATCAGTCTTCGGCAGTGAACTGCTGGACTTAAGCCTCTCCCTAGGAAACCCTATAGTCTCGGGCTAGTAAGGGTAGGATTAAGGTAAGTCGTGCCTGTCGTAGAAGGCGACTAAAGGGGTCTAGTGGTTTCGCGGGCCTTGAGGGTGGGGGCCCTTATCGCTCAACAAGCAAACCTGCGTGGGACAGCGTATGGTTCAACGATGGTGCCTAGGAGGGTTTGACTCCTCCTAAGAGACGTGTAACAGAAAATGTAGAGGGGCACCGATACGTTCTATAAGAGATCGCGGTGTCTCCGAATGCACTGATGCAGAGCACTGAGGAGGTTTTAGTGAGTAAAAATCTCATATAACCCTGAGTTCCCCCCAGAAGTTTTACCTTTCGAAGATTTCCACCCCGAAATAAATACAAAAGGCCTATCCCCAGGAACACTACAACCCGATCTTTTCCTATAAGTATCTGCTGCCAACCCTCATATTTTATATTATATCTTGAGTAGCGCTACATTGTCATGATTTATTACTTAACGCTAAGTAAACGTACAACTTTAATCATCATTAAAAATAATAATCATCATCAGCCTATAGACATCCACTCCTGGACATAGGCCTTCCTAAAGATCTCCGTATTTGTAGGGGTTCATATGGGTGACATACGTCATTTCCCATCACATTGTTCCAATGCGGATTTATGGAATCCAGAGCCTCGTTTGTTGATTAGCAGTATGCACCACGAGCAGGTGAGGCTGGCTTGGGTACCGTGAGTTGTTGTGCGGAACTCAAAATTAATAATATACAGCTTTATTTATAATTTTAATACCAAAAGAAATATTTCATGAAACTCTTCGTCATATATTTGGTTATATTTATTACAAGTATAGATGTGGTTGTTCTTCGATGAGCCGACGAGATGGGAGAGACGTTCACTTAATGGTAAGTGATACCATCCACATTGTGTTCGTCGCGTTGAGACAACTTGGAAAATACAACAGTATATGAGAAGTATTTAGCAGAAAAAAAAATATTCTTTTATAGATCTAAATGATATAAATGGTCCATCGATACATTAGCCACGGGAGGTGAGGCTGACGACGGCATTGTCCGCACATCTGCCGCTGCCTGGTGCCGCTTGGTGCCGTTTGGTGCCGTCTGGTGTCGAACGCATTGTTAGTTGAACAGCTGATACGCCCGCAGACATTGTGCCCTGTTAAATAAATGGTTAACATTCCAAAAGCGATTACGAAACACGACACTGACCGTTAGGGATCAAATCGATTTTAAAGTACTAATAAAATCTATTACTCGCACTGAAATATTCAAACACTAAACATATAACCTAAAAGGATATAATTAAATATACTTTATAGCGAAACATTAAAAAAAATACAAGTATATTATAAAATCCATAATGAACACAACAACAGAACAATATGGGGACCAAGCCAACCTCACCTGCTCGTGGTGGACCCTGTTAACCAACAAACGAGGCTCTGGCTCCCGCCAACCCGGATTGGGTCAGCGTTTCCGAAAATAGCCCAAATCTCTCCAAATGAACCCCTATATACGACAGACCATAGTGCCCAGCGCTACCCATGGTGACTGCATGTGGTGATCTTTGAGGTAGGCCCATGTCCAGCAGTGGACGGCTGATGATGAATGAACAGTCCAGTCTCTAAGAGCTGTCTCTACCGGACCTTTGAATGGAAATCATCTAGAAGAATATATAAATTTGCTTTAATTATATCAACGTATAACCCAAACCACATTAGGCCAGTGTGGTGGTAACTGGCCCAAAACTCCCCATTTAAAACCCTACAAACGGCTATCTCTGGTGCCGGGTATTGCGGGTGGCACAGGACCGATCGATGTGGGATCTTTGGAGGAGGCCTATGTCCAGCAGTGGACGTCTATCGGCTGCCGGAGATCGTCTAGGTGCGTACCACCGCAGCGCATGTTTCGGTTTGAAGGGCGTTGTAGCTAGTGTAATGCAGGTAACGAGCCTCAACATCTTACTCCTCAGGCGAGCGCAATGTAATGCAGTTAACTGCCTTACTAGCGCCACGTTGTCATGAGCGAGGCGTATCACTTATTACCAAGTGAACGTTTAGCTCGCCTAGTCGCTTAATTGTATGTATATATAAGTACATAAAAAATATTGCAAAAGCCCCTAAAATAATAAAGAATTACAAAAATATATTACATCGATGTCTCATCGTGATCATTTAATATGTTCAATATATTTCTTTTGTGTCGTAAAAGTTAAGAAATCGATTAAAATTACGAGAGATAAACAATCGATAAAATGGGCTGTCACCTAATGTCAACGCAGTTTTTAAAAAAGGAACGTCGCCGTCGCTTGTCTATGGGCGCAGCGAAGGGCGTACCGCCGCTGCCGTCGCCGTGTCAGACGAATTAGTGCACTAATGCCGCTGAGCATTGTCAGCGTACACAATTAGTGCAGTTAACGGCTGTTTAATGTTGCCACTGAAATGAAATTACATCGTAACTTTAATCTCTTTTTTTTTCTAGTTTATATAGTGTTGTACTACTGGGTGAAGGTTGAAAATTAGTGTTGTTCCTATAGCAGAAGCGCTGAGTCTGGGTCCTTTGCAATATAGGAATGGAAAATATTTTATGATTATTGTTCATTTTAATAATTAATGTTCAAGTTTTCTTTCCGACATACTTTATTGGATTTTTTTTTTGTTAATATTATGTGAATGATTACTGCAATAAACTATTTATCTATCTATAATATATTTATTAAAAAAACAATACAAAATTGTAAATGTTTTTACGTTAACTACTAAGTGGTATGTTTGCTTAGTAATTCACCAGCTGTATTTTTTTTACACTTGAAATTTGTCAGAAAGATTCCTTGAGAGCAACCGCAACCGCAAATGGCATTCTATAGCAGCCATTACTATAGCAATCGCATGAATAATAGGAAATAACCCCTTAAATAATAGGGCGGCAACTCACAGCTTCTTGGGTTCCTTACCATTATTAACACCTCTGCAACTCCGATTGAGAAAAAAAAATTGTAAAATCCATTCCTAGCTGTCTTCTAAATGGCAGAAGTTATATCTCCACCAAATTTTGAGTGTTCACGTGTAATAGTTTCGTAAATCTCGCGATGAGTCAACGATTCTTTACATAAGTCCACTCTTTATGTTATGTGACCATATTCTAGCAAATAAATTTCAATTTGATTTAAAACTAAAATTTACATGAAATCAAGAAATATTATACAGATGTAATAACAAAAAAAATTCATTATATTTTTCTAACGTAATTTCTTTTTCATAATACTATTATTTAATGGATTAACAATAGGCTGTAATGATTATAAAGCAGCGCAACAAAAAACACGTGTGATCGCAGTGACATCAAACGGCGTATTGTTTCCTACAGGGAAAACCGCTCGTTTATACTGGTAACAGCTAAAAAAAGCAAAGCTTAGAACAGGCACTGAGAAATTCAATGATAATTACTAGTAATTGCAGCTTCAACTCTTGTTAATCAGTTTATAATTATTGCGTTGGGATAATGATATATAAACAGACTATATCCATATATGATACACGAACACCCGCTATAGGTGTTAAACTAATTATAGGAAAAAGAATAATATCGATAGAAAAAATATAAGCGACACAAGAATGACCCAAACCAACCTCACCTGCTCGTGGTGCACCCTGCTAATCAACAAACGAGGCTCTGGCTCCCAACAACCCGTATTAGACCAGCGTGGTGGGAAATGGCCCATATCCCCCCATATGAACTTCAAGAAATGACGGCCCTTAATGCCCGGCGGACGTCTATCAGCTGATGATGATGACAAGAACCTAAACAAATATAATTAGTAATTATATCAATAAACTATATTTAATGGGAGAATTAAGTTTAATATCTTTTAGTTTCTCTGCACCACTAAAATAGAAATAAGGAGTTCCGTAAAGAATTTATGGTTATTTAGTAATGATGATTAATCTGTCTGTTCTCTTTCGCGCGTGCTAGTGCTTACTGATCGTTAACGTTTTTACTCTTAAAATATTAATCAAATGTCTATGTACAAAGACGTGATATATATATCATCAGCCAATAGACGTCCACTGCTGGACAGACCTCTCCCAAAAATCACATCGGTCGGTCCGCAGTTGCTCGCATCCAATGGGTTCCCGCGATTCTCAAATAACAAATAAATCTTATCACATACGAAATAAATCTTTGGTATACGAGAAGCAGTACATCCGATAATGACGTTCTCATAGCCATTAGTAGCGTAATAATATAAGCGTAAGCCGTCATTTGTAACGACCACTAAAATATGAGTGAAAGCCCGCATTGCACAAGAGCTGCTGGGGTCCAATTGTGAAAGCCAATATCCGGTAGCGTCCCTCCGCGCGTACTAACGACACGGGCGCTTACCTTATCACAAATTAGGCTGAACGACTCACGAGCTGACAGACGCAAGTGAAGGTCCTAATAAATGTGTCATTGGACCCTTTTTTTTTCTTCACGACCGTCACCATCAACGTCGCGTCACTGCGCCATCATTTAAAAGTTCTGTGCCCTTTCTTTGTCTTTCAAATTTAAAATTGAACGTTTGTTAGGTTGACCATGATTTTATTAAACCTCGGAACTGTTTATAAAATTTATTTAAGAAAAAAAATTATAAAACGGCGGACTTGTTAAAGGACATTATATTACCGTCTACCATAGAGTTGACCAGAGATATAAGAGTACATAATTCTCGAAATATATAAGATCGTCGAAATATATAAATGTCTTGTTCGTCTCGTAACTTGATTGGATAAAAAAGTCATTAACTGTGCGATCTTTGCTGTAATTAATAGTTTCTTTAGATACATAATCATCATCATCATCAGATGATAGACGAACATTACTGAACATAGTACTCACGCAAAAAGAACTCCACGTTTGTAAGGGTTCATATTGGGGGGATTTTGGCCCCACCGCGCTGGCCTAATGCGGGTTGGCGGACGTTAGAGCTTTATTGGTTAGCAGGGTGCACTACGAGCAGGTGAGGTTGGTTTGAATCCCTTGAATAGTTGTGCGGGACCACAACACACCCCCAAACAATCAAGTACTATATAAAATCTCTTACCCTGTAGAAAAAATAGGACTATATGTAGTATGAACTACTAGACTAGGAAATATATGTAGTATGCAGATATGACAAATAAAACATTATCTCAAATCTATCTATAGTAATATAATGCGCAGGGGTGGGACTCAACAACATCATCAGCCTATAGATGTCCACTGCTGGACATAGGCTTTCCCCAAATATCTCCTTGTTACAGTTCATTGAGGGGAATTGGGTCCTAGTCCGCCACGCTGGCCCAGTGCGGGTTGGTGGGTGGTGCTCGTTTATTGATTAGCAGGGTGCACCGCCCGCAGGTGAGGTTGACCTGGACTCCGTAAGATGTTGGGTGGAACCCCTTATACCCCGGGGTGGGACTGTTCCCTTAATAGACCTTCATAGACAATGTTAAGGCAGAGTGCGGACGCGGCTATGGGGGGCATTAGAAATCGTCATAACGCGCGACACCGTGCGCGGGAGTGACAGCTCATTTATATGCCATGCCATGTTGTTGTTGTTGTTGTTGTTGTGTGGAACGACTTCGAGAAAGAATTTATGGTTATTTAGTAATGATCTGATGATTAATCTGTCTGTTCTCTTTCGCGCGTGCTAGTGCTTACTGATCGTTAACGTTTTTACTCTTAAAATATTAATCAAATGTCTATGTACAAAGACGTGATATATATATCATCAGCCAATAGACGTCCACTGCTGGCCGTAGACCTCCCCCAAAGATCTTCACATCGATTAGATAATATAAACACAGTATCCATTATAGTGATACGTCTCTGTTGCCGAAGATCGTCTAGTTGGATATCATCGCAGCGCCTTACAGGCGCCAAACAGCAAGGTGCAATTACTGTGTTCCGGTTTGAAGGACGCTGTAGCTAGTTTAATTATTGGGGTAACGAAACCTAACATCCACCTAACCTCCGAAAGTATGTGCTTGGCTGCTGCGCCACGGATGCAGTAGCAAAGGCAATGTATCTCAATTTTAAAATGGACTTAAACTACACTCTGTAATATTTTTTTTCTCAATTCTCTGATGAAGTGTAGCTCTTGGTCGTCATTTTGACCCTTACAGCTTATCTGACACTGGGCTCGTGGACCTGGATCCACGATCTGTTTTTTTATCTAGTGTATACGGATATACCACTCTGTGTTATCCGACAGCGGATTTCTTCTTTGTGTGTATCTGGATTTCTGGAGAATGTATACCCTCGTCGAAGACTATTTCATGTCCAATCTCCGATCACCTTCACCTGTATCAGATACTCTGAGCGATGAGAACTACTGGTGTACCTCGTCTACGCGGTGTGTTGCTGGTGCGCCGCGTTCTATTTTTTTTTTCTTTTAACAACAACAAACGCAAAGAAATGATAGTTTATAATAAATAGTATTAAATTCGTTTAATATTTCTATTAATTTACCTACTCTGCCGCTTTGATGGTCAGTGTAACAGGTTAAATGGAATACAGACAAAAAATATATATATTTATAAAAACGCCCATTTTATACTTCGTAATACAATCGGTCACGTATTGGCAGATGGCGCGTGACCTGTGCCTACCGCCCGATGAGACAATCAAAATACAAAATGGCGCCAAACAGTTCAGTTAATTGTTAATGAACGTTTCCCGGTACTATCGTGTACTGGACACACGACTGTTCCTATTGTTTGGTTTAAGTCTCTTAAATATTAATATAATTATATAACAATGATTATAATGAAAGAGGTCACATAGTTTATATTGAAATTAGATATTCATATCCCTTTGGCGAAGGTCTATGTCCAGCTGTGGATATCTATGGGCTGATGATGAAAGGTTTTTGTTATTACTATAAATTTATGGACAGTTTATAAATATTACAGAAATTATAACACGTCAGTCGCCCGACTAGTTTGATAAGAGTGGTCTGATGAAGTACGAGCCCCACCTCTGTAACGACGTGGATTAGTCATCGCGAATTGTAAGAGAATGAGGACATAAAACTGACAATCAATCTTTTTTCATAGTGACGTCCTCAAAGCCTTTATAAGACGCTTTAAAAGGTACAGTACCCTTATTTTAAATGATACAATCCTTGGATTTCGCCACTACGTAAGTTTCATATACAAATATTTTTAATAAACGAATCGACAAGATAAGCCAGACTTTCACCTGATGATGATACATCTGTCCATAACAACGTGGCGCCAGTTACAATGATAAACAGCACCACATTATGCATGTCGCCTTGAAACGCAAGAGTAATTTTACTAGCTACAACGCGATTCAAATTAGAACACACTAATATTTACTGACTACTATTTGGCGGCAGTAATAGGTGCTGCTATTTCTAAACTGTCTCCGGCAACAGAGACCTATCACCAGTGTTTTATATTAAAATGACCTAAAAGCACGAGTATATAGAATAGATCTGTATACTAAATAATATTCTAGATCAGAATCCGACTTAAATATAAATACTAAGAAATATGATGATTGATCATTTTAGTTAACTTAATATAGTCACAAAGGCAAGAAGTAACCCTCATAAACGATAAGTCATGGATTGTTATTTCACATGTGCTAAAAGGTCCTTTGGCGGGCGGGTAAGGGCCACCATGTGGTGAACCGGGTCACTTTGGCAAAACCTATTTTTTTTTCCTTCGCTTCCAAACACATATGGTCGAGCGTACGGCTTTTGTTTAGTCCACTATATTACCAGATGGTGGCCAAGGGGAATTTCACAACCATCAAAATTCTAAGATTTTTTTTATTCAACTAATCGACTAAATGAGCGGCACGGTCACCTGATGATTAGTGATACGCCTGCCCCTAACAACGTGCCGCTAGTTAGGGTAATATATATGGATATTGGATATTACCCCTTTTTTAATGGTGATGTTTGCGCTGCAGTTTTATTGACAACCATTGCGGCTTCATTGGACTCAGGACTCGCGGATCTGGGTATCCGCGATAAAGTATTACCCCAGTAATTACATTAGCTACAACGCCCTCCAAACCAGAACACAATAATGTTAAGCTATTAAAATAGGCGCTGCAGTGGCACCTATCTAGACGGTATCCAGCAACAGAGACCTACCACCACTAAAGATATCTCCAGGCTCTACATAAAGGGATCTATAAAGATTACATTTTTACATCTTAGTTACTAAGTACCTAAGTAAAATCTGTACCTGTACAAGTGAAGGTCGCTTGATTAAAAAAAAACATTTCTACATAATTTAGAAGAAATTGGTTGTGAAATTTTTACACCAAAAATGTATCGCGGTTGGACATTTACAGAGTTTTACGTAATTTTATTTCGTTTCGGATCGCACGTAGGTTCCGAAATTATACAAAGAACAAATTACATACAAAATTAAAAAAAAAGACCACTGCTGTGACCAATCTATATATCATCATCATTTCAACCGACGTCCACAGCTGGACCTATGTCGCTTGTAATATGTTCCATAACCACGGTCTCGCGCTGTTTAAATCCTATGGCTCCCAGCTCATAGCTCGAAGACCCTGAAGAACCCTGCACCGGAAAGCGCATTGGCAGACCCGTCACTTGGACAGAGAACATGAAAAGAATGTATATATATAGATGTCCAGAGATTCGTTGACTCATCACGAGATCTTCGAAAGTAATAGTCACTTATAATTTGGTAGAGATATTAGTTCAGCCGTTTAGAGGTCAGCTAAAAATGAATTTTACTAAATTTCTTCCCCCAAGTAGGTTTCGGGGGTGTTGAGGCCAGTAAAGCAGGCGAGGAACAGCTAGTAATATATATACATATATTGGAGTATATGTAGTGTTGGAAGGCTTCCCACAAGGTGGACCAACGATCTTATGGGAATCGCGGTAAGCCACTGGATCGATGTGGAGATCTTTGGGAAGGCTTATGTCCAGCTGTGGACTATCAGCTGATAATGATGATGACATTCTTGAAGTATGTCAATTTAATCTGGACAGCTAATACTTGGTATGAGCTGAGCATCCATTTTCTAATATTGATTTACTTCCGGTAGGTATCTTCTGGTAACCAAGTGGGTACCACCGCAGCTCCTATTTCAACCGACAAACAGCAGTATGTAAACATTACTGTGTTCCGATATGAAGAATGCTTTAATTAGTGCAATTACTGGGGTAACGAGACTTTTTTTGTTTCGAGCGGGTGGGGCACCCTTAAGGCTCACGAAATTCCTAGATCCTTTTAGTCACTTTTTACGAAGGCAGGGCTTACCTTAGTCCTATTCTTACTAGCTCGAGACTACAGAGCTGGGTGTAACGAGACCTAATATCTCATGTCGCGAGGCGACGAGCGCAAGGTCATGCAGTAGATATCATTTTAACAAGCAGCACGTTATGGGCAAGCGTATCACTTCCCATCAAGTGAAGGTCGCGCTCGTCTCGTCGCTTCGTAGAATTAAAAAAAATCTTTTTACTGTGTTTATACCAAGCAAAAAGTACCCATGAAGGCGTTTACAGCTACACCGTTCAAGGTCAGGGTTGTCACAAACAATTCCACCATTTCAGTATTATAAAAAAAAGTAGAGTTTCAGCAGTTGAAGCCTCTGGTCTGGTTCGTAACTTAATTTCTACATAGTAGACCGGCATAAAAAAAAATAATCTATGGTTAGTAGTAATGTTGACATGACAAACTCCTGTTATCTGTTTTCCCACACGAGACTGACATCGGTGTTGCCAGATATTTATCGGCTGTCTAATAAATAAGGGTGAATTGCTGGAGGAGTAACGTTAAGGGATAAAACACATGCGTCCCTCCGACTGTGGGACTCCCTCTAAACGCTGCTTTTTGTCATCGCCATATATTTAAACAGTAATTGTGTTTATTGGATAAATTACCCTCTATTGTTCTAGAAGATTCCACCGGAAATGACTGTTTAAGTTTTACCAGTCTTTTGAGGGGTAAGAAATAATTATTGGTATTGGTAGTATATATTAAGTAATAGTGTGCAAGCTTTACTGTGTTCCAGTTATGATAAGCATTCATGTAGTAACTTTACTGATAGTGTCTGTTGTCGGTTACTGTATAGTTAGCCACTACCGCAACGTCTATTACACTACAACACTATCAACAGCGCCCTTCAAACCGGAACACAGTACTGCTTGTAGGTGCAATAGGAGCTGCGGTGGTACTTAGATCGTTTTCGGCTGTAGAAACCCATCAGTCTCCCTAATCAAATTCCAGCGCTACTCGTCCAGGGCCGGTTTCATACAGGTCAGGTCCACGGCGCATAATAACCGTTAAATTTTCGTTAATTAGCGTAAAGCTGTATCGACGGGGCGCGTTTTAAGGGGAGGGATTTACGACCCGTCCGAGAATAGTGCGAGACGAGACGGGACGTGTCGTGAGTGACGTACTACTAATTCCGTACTGTGCGGCAACGCTTTTGAATAATGGCACCCTTCGCTCATACAAACTACTGTGACAATATTATTCGACGAAACCATCAGGACTTTCACCTGATGGTAAAATATGAAACATAGTTGATTCCGCTAGGATAAGAAGACGTCGGGATGATAGTAAAGGACGCATCAGCCCGTCAGCCCTGTACTCTCGAGCTAGTAAGAATAGGATGTAAAGTAAGCCTTGCTTGTCGTAGGAGGTAACTAAAAGAGTAGGAGTTTCGCAGGCCTTGAGGGTGGTTGTCCTTATCGCTCAACCAGCGAACCTGCGGGGGAAAGCGTATGACTCAGCGAAGGTGCCTAGAAGGGTAAGGCTACTCCTCAGAGACGTGTAATACAAAGTGTAGAGGACCACCGGTGTGTTCTATAAGAGATCCAGGAGCCTCTCTGAATGCACTGATGCAGACCACAGAAGGGATTTCAGTGAGTAAGAATCTTATATAACCCTGACTTCCTCCTAGAAGCAGTGCATATTTCGAAAATTTCCTGTAACACACACTGCACCACATTGTGCTCATCCTGATATAATATGATGAGTCTCACCCCAACCATTTCATTATAGATCCTCTTAAGTTAGAAGACAGCCATATTTCTACTTTATTTTTTTTGGGGAAGATATAGGCATTGCGTACCTACCAGCTACAATACAATTAGATGGTAGGTCTACGTTGCCGAAGACCGAGGATCTACGACCGCAATACTGTTACCGCCGTCAAATAATAATATGCATAAGTTACTATGATCCGATTAGAAGGAGGTTATACTGAGTTAAATTACTGGGGTAACGGGAATTAACTTCTTATGCAAAGCGTCGAGTACAATATGATGTGCGCAGGCATACCTATCACCATCATGTGAACATCTCCCCCGTCCCATCGCTTGATTAAAAAGAAAATGTTAAAGTGGTGCCTTAATTAGAGCACCTTAAAGATAAGCAGATGTATAATTGACCACTGGTTAGCGGTATGGTTCTCGCCAAGTGGCATGATACGAACCAATACGACATGGGGGTCGTCAAGAAAAGAGCGTATCAATGCTTTAAAGGTCGGCAACGCGCCCGCGACCCCTCTGGCGTTGCGACTATCCATGGACGTCAGTGATCACTTTCCACCAGGTGAAATATTCGTTCATTATCCTCCCTATAAAGAAAATGATAAAAAATTTACAATACATATCATATATTGTAAATTCTTCATATAGTTATTAATAAAAAATATTATTCAACTGCATATAAAGAGCTAGAGACTTAAATTTATGTGGTCACAGTATAAACAAGATGGCGCCGATCCGTCAAGTTGACGTTTACACGCTTTAAGAGTTTCACTATGAGTTTTACTTGTTAACTTTAAAAATAATTGAATTATTATTAACGTAAATAATATTTTAATATATAAATATATTTTTAAAATGAGTTTTCTTTATCCGTCAATCACTTGAAAAGTAGTGAAAGTATCGACATGGGAACACGGGCAATCGAAGCGGAATGATTTGTAGTTTTTTTTTTTAATTTAATGAAGCCACGAGACGAGCCGGACTTTCACCTGATGGTAAGTGATACGTCTGCCTATTACAACGTGACCCTAGCTAGAATGGTATTCACAGCAGCAAATTGCGCTGGTCACCTTGAGACGAGATGTTAAGCCTCGTTATCTCAGTAATTTCACTAGCTACAGCGCCCTTCAAACCGGAGCGTAATAATGTTTGCACACTACTGTTTGGCGGCAAAAATAGGAGCTGCGGTGGTACGTACCTAGGCTGTCTCCGGCAACAGAAAGCTACCACCAGTAAATGGTTGGTTTTATTGTTTGAATTTCATAGATCCTTCGTCATTTTAAATCTAAGCTACTTTTGGAAACATTTTCATTTGGTATTATTTATTTGGTTGCTATAGTAACGGTTGCTATAGAAAGCCATTGGCGGTTGCGGTTGCACTCAAGGAATATTTTAAGTTACGGTCAGCAAAGCGGGCGGGGAACAACTAATATAGACATATACTCATTCCTGTAGTCTCGGGCTATTAAGAATAGGACTCAAATATTCCCTACCTGTTGTACAAGGCGACTAAAAGGGTCTTCGGATTCGTGAGCCTGGGGGGTTAGGCCTCATAACTCAATAAGCGAGCCTTAGGAGGACGGCAAATGCATGGTGATCTTGTGTTTGCCGCACACAGCGTGGGAACTAAGGAGAACTTTGCACTTCCGTGGGATGTTTTAGCCGGAGTGCAGAGCGCATCGGTGCGTTCCGTAAGAGATCCCGGAGCCCCCCCCCCCCCCTTAATGCATTAACGGAGACCGGGATTTTTGTGGGTAGAAGCCCCACATAAATTTTTCTTCCCCCAGAAGCAAAGTATCTTTTAAGAAGATTTACCCGACGATGAACAAAAAGTGCAATAATATATTTTAATTAATTCAAGCTTCCTTAAGGTTCCTTTAACATGAATAATTGAACGATCTGATTATATTATAACTCTATTGAAGTGAGTCTTTTGATGAATAACAAAGCTTTCCCATCCCTATCCCCGTCATTACGTCCGCGCCCCTCTGTAAGGATAACGAATAAGCGCGACGAGCTCATCAAAAGCTGATGGACAGGAAGAGTTCTCCTCAAATGTTGTATAAATATAAAAGCCTTTTTATTAAACAACATGTCTTCGTTACTGTTATTAGTCTTCCGGCGTGCTTTTTCAAATATTTCAACTATTAATACCGGATGTTTCTATATGCAATAATAGAGAATAATCACTTCCAATTAATACAATAACAACAATTGCTTTATCTTTTAGAATGTAAGTAATTTACCCTCATTACTAACGATGCATTGTATATACTCTGATGTAATCGCTTTTGTATCTGTATTGTTTATTGTATAATAGATAAGATGTTATCTACGCTCGAAATACTAACCAACGCCCAAAACTAAACTATTCCGTTTAAACTAATCTGCATCATCATCATCATCATCACCACCTGATAGACGTCCACTGCTGGACATAGGCCTCTCCCAAAGATCCCCACATCGATCGGACCACAGTCCAGTATAGCCTCCGGTGTTGCCGGGCACTACGTTTGTAGAGGTACTTCTGGGGGATTTGGGCCATAACCCACCACACTGGCCCAATGGCACAATTTGTATTGTTTCACAATTACGGACCGTTGAACATGAATTTCACTCATTTGTAAGTGAATGGTATTCCAGTAATAATGAAGGGTTTCTTACGATAGAGCATAATATACATTTTTAATACTCCATACCTCCTCCGATATATCGTAAGAGACTGTATGAAAGAACCTTTGAAGTTGTTGACGATGTTGTCATCATCATAATCATTAGGTGCCATCTTCAAACTGAAGTTTGGTGATCAGATTGAGAAAACCAATTCGCTCTTCAGCTATTCTTTTTAACTGTTATACAGATTCGTTGCAGCAAAGTTAATTGGTGGTAGGTCTTTATTGCTGGAGGTGGAGGATCACTCATCAAGTGCGGTGCAAGTGTTACTGTATTCCGATTTGAAGAGTTTTGTAACTAGTGAAATTACTATAGTAATGAAACTTAAATTCTTGTTTCAAGGCGACGAGCACAATGTGGTGTAGTATGTCATTATAACTAGCACTAACTTTTTAATGGTAGGTGTATCTATAACCATCGTGTTGATCTGGTGTCCTCACTTCGTCGCTGAAGAATAAAAAAAAAGCAGTAATTTGTTTAAGTTAGATCAGACACAGTAATGCTTGCTAACACACCCGATATCTCTATACTTATTTATACTTAAAAACAACCTAACAATAGTCAAAGCTTAGTTGTGTATCTTTTCAATCACTTGAGAGATTATTCTTTATATAGGTTTAGGGAGCCAGGGTATGCAGTGCTTATATGGCTGAATGGGGCGCACCGCCTTCTTCTTACAGTGCCTCTCCAACTGGTGAAGGTTTAGCGATCAGCGAGGTACTATACTTTCTGTCTATGGTTCGGCGGAACAATTCGGACACCCCAGATACGCCGGTCCATTCTCTGACATTCCTCAAGAGTTTTTCCTTCACCCCACCTTTCGTGCACCGCCGCTGCTTGCTTATTACTTGACTGTAGATATTTTTTTTATAATTTTCATATTTTCTAGTATACATACTATAAATTTATGCCGTTTGATCATATCCTTTGTTTCTTTGGTATGTAGTATGGTAGTGAGTTGTTATAGTATGATTTTTTTAGCTTTCATTTTGTTGGTCCGCGCGGCGGGTGGCGGGCGGCGGGTGGCAGCTCGGCAGCTGCACGCGCACGTGGCGGTCGGAAGTTGCACGCAACGAGCCCTTGCGGCCATTGTTTAAACTTTCAGCCCACCAAAGACCCCCCTATCTGCTTTAAGTATCCTTACTTTGATACTTTAAGAATTAAGTTACTGGAAGTATTTATAAAACACGCAGTTAAGATATAGGAAACAAAAAAATATTAAGACGTACTTGCGAATCCCTCACAGTAAAAAAAAAAACAGTTTGTTCTCAATTTGGAATAGTTTCACTTATTCCTTCAACGAATCCTGTTACCACTACAAATACTACTACTAATACTCAACAAGGATTTTATGAATATGATTGCAAGGTGAATGACATTTAATAAACTACATCCGAATGATAAATTATTTCCGTCGGTCGATAAATCACATATTGCTTGTTATTTCCTAATCACGATGTTAAAGGATAATCTATAAAATAAGTATTAAAGCTGTAAAACTATATCAATAACTATCTATAATAATTTTCACGGTGATTTTAAAAATACATTCTTAGTAAAATATTACGTTTAAATTTCATATAAAATTTATGTCTGTGAAGGGAATAATAAATCTTACAATGATAAATTTAAACTGTTACGCGTATGATTAAAAAAGATTTCTTACATTAAAAAGGTAGTACGGTATTAAAAAATATGCGTGGAGATTATATTCTCACTCTTTGTATTCTTCGGCATCACCGAGATCTCGTAACAAAAGGTCGAAGCGAAGCGCACTGGATATGGAGGGCATTGCAAAATATGCAATACAAGGTTCGACTGCTCAAGCGATTTGCGAGAAAATCGCTTGAGCGGTGTCGCCGATTGAGGTGGTCGCCCCTTCGGTAAACAAAAGGACCCTGCGCGGTCCCAGCGCAGCACCCGTCCGCGGCAAACATGCGCGCGCACGCTGTAGCGGGTAACGCACACACGCAGTGTGCAGTGGCGGGTAACGCACACATGCGCAGTGGAGCGCCGAGTAACGCACACACGCGCAGCGGAGCGCCGAGTAACGCACACACGCGCTGTGCAGGTCGCAACGTGCACACCGCGCTCGGTTCTGTTTAGATCGGAACGCGACGCATTCGCCCGCCGGCCGCCGTCCAGTGCGCACGTGACGCGCGCTCCCGTCGCTGTGTTGTAGTGAACGTGTTTTGTGCTTATGAACAAACAAGATGGTGCGCAGCCTGTCGCAGTGGACGAAGACGCTGAGCTTCCCGGCGAGGCTGTCTCCCAACCGCACGTCGAAGGAGAGCGTCGTTAACGTGCAGCCGGGCTCCCCTGGCGTGTCTCCCACACCCAGCGCCTCGTCGCTCCCGCAGGGATCCGATAAAACCATTTCGCCGATCCCCATCACCGAGATCAGCCAAATCGTAAGTTCCGCTTCGCGACGGGGGTTTGCAATACCCTCTAATGTGTAACCCTACTGCAGGCCATTGACATTTCCCGTTCGGAATTTGAAAGGGTCCTTTATAGATGCATTCAAATTATTATAATATGTTCAGTAAAGACATTGTTTGTTATTATTTTCTTACTATCTCTAGGTCTATTATAAAATTATTATCTCAGTACAATTTATTTGAACTTTCAAAGCTCAAAGCATATTTTTATTACACTTAACAAAAAAAATCACTAATGTACGTAGATATTATAGTTACACCATAACTTGACCACCGACTTATGCAACGAGTTGGCCAAGTTGTGCAACTACCGTCATTCTTAACAGAATCATCGATTTCTTTATCGTGTTTACAAATAAACCACTGCAAAAACTGGTCCGTCCGTTTAACCCAAACGATGTCACAGTTATATTATAACTGCTTTCCTATAAACAACGTCCAAATACGTGTCCAAAATGCGAACTGTCCCAGCAAACCATATCGGTGGCACCGAAAGGAAACCAAACAAACGTGTATTATTGCATGCGACGGAGGTTGCTAACGTGTGACTGTCACATTTCGATATCCATTGACGGTTCGGTTTGTGGCCGCGCCGGGACGGACGGCGCCAGCGCTCGTTGGAGCGGCGAGGAGGCGAGCAGACGCCGACGTCCGAACTGCTGAATGGACGGCGGCGCGCGGAGCCGGTGCGCCCGCGCCGCCGTACCGTTATGTCGCTCCCGCAGTCACCTTGGCAAGGCCGCACCGAGATGCCAGTTTTTGCAAAGCAAGATGCAAGCACATGACTTTCACCTTTTGATATGCCTTTCTAAACACTGCTTGTTCAGCAGTCGATGCCATTAAGGCTTTCGTTTAGAATAGATGTAAACACTAACTGCCGGATTTGGAGAAGTGTCTCCTCTTTGTTATTATAAGTAGTTTATTGCGTACTGCCAACTATTGTCCGTAATGGCCGTGAGAACGAACACTGCACACTGTACGACCCAAATAGAGATGTTAAACAACTTTTTTTTTTATAAATTAGTTGCTGTCGTTACTACTTTCGTGATGATTGACGGTATTAGAGACTATAATCTTGTATAACCATGAGAAAATAAAAAAACAAGACGATGTGTCGTGAATATAGCAATAGATAATTAAAAAGTACTAGTCTACTGGAAATGAACACGAAAGTAATCCTTTAATAACTTATTTCTAAGAGGTTAGATATTATTCATTAAGTATAATCAATATGACAATAACTTAACTCAAAAACATCAAAGAATCTGTCTGTGGTTTAATTTGAGAATTTATTAATTAACAATAAACATGAATCCAAGTTATGTATAGTTTCTTTTTGATAATTTAAATAACTGTTAAATTTAGTGTAATGTTTGTGTTAATATATTCATAACGGGATATAAAACGGGTGTAAAGGTTCCGCACAACGACTCGCAAGATCCAAGGCAACCTCACTTGCTCGTGGTGCACCCTGCTTATGAACAAATGAAGCTCTGGCTCGCACCAACCCGCATTTGACCAGCGTGGTGGAAAATTGCTCAAATCCCTCCCATAATCTCTACTCGTTGTAGGAATCTTTGGTGGAGGGTCGACCAGTAGACGTCTATGAGCTGATGGTGGATATAAAATAATAAAAAGCTCCGCTTTGAGCAGTTAATTCTATACGGTAGACGCAACAGTAAAACAGGTATTAAGATCGGAATTTCCGGTACACTAGTTCAATCAAAGAAATCTGAATTTCAATATTACATTTTATATCGTTATGTTTTTTTTTATAATATAAAGGTCCATCCCAATCCCATCTGATCTTAAGCAGTGATGGGATTTGTGGTGGTAAGGCGTAGTAACTCAGAAGTAGCCTATATACTCTTTTCTTAAGAAAGTATTAAATTCAAATGCATCTTTACTGGTGGTAGGTCTCTTGCTGGAGAGCGTCTAGGTGAGTATCACCCTAGCTCTTATTTCTGCCGAAAAACAGTAGTGTCTAAATATTACTCTGTTCTGGTTTGAAGGACGCTGTAGCTAGTGAAATTACTGGGGTAACGACACTAAATATCATATGTATCATGCGACACATCATCCTAAATCAGGTGAACGTCCCGCTCGTCTCGTCGCTTAATTGAATAATAAAAAAAGAAAAAACTTCGCGACATTAATGAAGCACTGATTGTAATGATCCTCGGAATTTTATATTCGTACATCTCCAAGTTGCCATATACACAGCGGGTTGTAAATTAAGAGGCGCGTAATAAAATAAAATAAAGTTTCGCTGTAGCCGTAAAAAGAAAGCCATCAATATCGCGGCCATATTGGATTTATAGCGCGCGTCGGTGTTCCCTTTTGACATATATTTCAAATTAAAAAAAAATAAAGTTTGACGCTGTCATTTATTGGCGGTAAATTGCGTCGGGCGCGGGCAAGTATGGCTGGAATGCGGATTGCGTTTGATCGTTTAAACAACGTTGCCCCCGCCGAGCGGTCCGCCGCTGCTTCAACAGCATCGGCAGCACGTTATGATATCAGCATGGCCGGCATGCGTGTGCATTAAACAAACAGGCAGGCCGTACTTTAAATTGTTTCGAAATGTTGCCATATGCGTCGTAACTCACGGACGCGCTAATGGATGTCGCAGCTTTGTGTGTTTCTTTTCAACTTTTGTAACTTTAAACGCCCTTTCGTTCTTCAACTGTATATTATCTATTTTAAGGTTATTTATAATGATTATTTCAACAACATTATAATACAAAACTAATGCTGTGTTTTGTTTTTATTTTTGTTCCACGAAGCGACGATAGCGGGACGTTCAACTGACAGTAAGCGATACGCTTGCTCTTAACGTGCTCATAACGCTAGTTAAAATGATATACACTACACCGCCTTGCGCTCGTCGCCTAAAACATAAGATATTAAACCTCGTTACCCCAGTAATTTCACTAGCTACAGCACCTCTCAAACCGGAACATAGTAATGTTTGCATAGTAGTGTTTGGTGGTAGAAATAGGAGCTGCAGTGGTACCTACTTAGACGGTCGCTGCCAACAGAGACCGTCTAGGAGTGTACCAACGCCACCTCTATTTCAGCCACTAAATAGTATTAATGTGAAAATATTAGTATTCCGGTTTAAAGGGCGTTATAGCTAGTATAACTACTAAGGTAACGAGACTTAAAATCTTAAATTTTAGGCGGCGAGCGTAAGGCGGTGCAGTGTATAATATCTTAACTGGAGCTACGCTGTCATGGGCCGGCGTATCACTTACTATCAAGTGAACGTCCCCTTCGTCACATCGCTTAATCGTATATAAAAAAAATTATTGTTCGTCGTATAGGTTCACAAATTAACAAAATGGCGGACGTTTTTATTAGGTATTAAAATTGTGTCTGCGGCGGAACGAACATCTGCGTGTCGAATTCCTCGGTGCCATGTGCAGGCTGATGGTGGGAAGCGGACCGTGTGCACACGAGGAGTTGGAAAAAAAAGATATGTACGCACATTTGAATATGGAACAGTTTTCGCCATATTGCTTTTAGTGCTCCTTCTGACGTTTGTATCGGAACGGCCTAGTATGACATAAATGACTCGCTGGCGTAATGGTTAGAGCGTGCGGCCTTCATTCCGAAGGTCGCGGGTTCGAATCTGGTCATGTACTGATGACTTTAATATTTAAGTTATGTACATTTGTGAACTTTAGTAACAACAGCGAAATATAAACGGTGAAGGAAAACATCGCGAGGAAACCTGCACATTAATTGGCATTTGTTCTAAAGTGTGTGTGAAGTCACCAATCCGCATTGGGTCCGTGTGGTGACCATGGCCTATCGCCCTCATATTGAAGGTAGACTTGTGGCCCAGCAGTGTCAACGACGCTACGAAACGAGCGGGAAGCTCACCTGATGGTAACGTGGCGTTAGAATATAATATACACTCCACCACCCTCATTCACCGCGTTCGTAGCCTTTAGATATATTACGTTAAGTTTCGATAACCCAATAACCTGACTAGCTACAGCGCCTTTCAAACCGGAACATAGTAACGTTTGCACAGTACAGTTTGTCAACTGCAATAAGAGCTGCGGTGGTACCTAGGCGGTCTAGAGCAACAGAGACCTACGATGATTGTTATTGTCCTCAAATAACCATACATTAGTGTTTGAATTCGGATTCTAGCTCTATTCTCTGATGATGTTGAGCGGATGGAAGTCGTTTTGACTCTTACACTTCTGATACTGGGCTCGTGGACCCGGCTCCACGGCCTGATGATCCCAACTGGATTCGAAACTGTATTGTGGAGAGGAACTGCTTATTTCATCCAGTTTGGATATTTTCTCTTATACTGGATAAGATTTGATAATATAACTCAAAACTATTTTCATGCCATTTCTCTCTTTTCCACTTTAGAGTGAGAGGGTAAGAGAAGATTAACGTTTGAGAACTTATCACAATTCAGTTAAGGATTAGGAGGTTACTGGTGTTAAGGCAGATACTACCGCTGCGCCTATTTTGTACCACCAAACAGCAGTAAGGTAACAAGACTACATCTTAGGTCTCAAGGCGACGAGCGCTATGTGGTGCAGTATATATTATCCTAATAGCGCTCTACGCTCTTATGAACAGGCTTATCACTTAACATCAGGTGAACTTCCCACTCGTGGCATAATTGTTTTTTTTTTAATTTTTTTGTTCTGTTCGTCATTTTACGAGGGTATATGGTGGATATATGGCATTGATTCTTTCTTTATTAGAAACGGCCCTGATTATCCCAGCTGTGGGAAAATTAAGAGGGATGTTTAAATTATGTAATATATTTTAAATTTAGTCTTTTTTATACTAATACGGTATGTAGTGTACTATTTTGCTTGTAACCATAATGTGGGTTCCTTTTATGTTTACGTACAATAGACGCAAATGGTTTTATTGAATACCTTTGATATAAAAAGAGAGGGGAAGTTTTTTTTTTTCTCATCGTCAGCTGTTACGAAGTATGTTGCGGAATTCAACCCCGTGTTGCCGGGGTGCGTGTTATGAATATACGTGAATAAGTGATTTTATTTATTTTATATACCGTGTAAAAGCACAGTAATATTATGTATATCTGTGGAGAAAATGTGGTGACAAAAAAAACTGGTGTACTGGTGGTAGGTCTCTCTTGCCGGAGACTGTCTACGTGGGTACCAACGCAGCGCCTATTGCAGCCACATACATTACTGTGTTCCGGTTTGAAGGGCGCTGTAGCTAGTGTAATTGCTGGGGTAAGGAGAGAATAATGGACAGGGCTGTGCTCAGGGTTTCCCTTCGTGATAGAATTAGAAATAAGGATATCCGCAACAGAACTAAGGTTATACATAGTCCAAAGGATTGTTAAGCTCAAGTGACAATTGGTAGGACACATCGCTCGGACTGACGGCCGATGGGGCAGCAAAGTCCTCGAATGACGAGCGACCTGAAGACGCAATGTTGGCAGGCCTCCCACTAGGTGGACACCAGATACCGGATTCAAACATCGCAAGAGCATGCTCTATGGAACATTACAAGAGACCTATATCCAGCTGTGGTCATCTATCGGCTGATGATGATGATGATGACGACTTTAAGAATTTGTTGTGTATATGATCCTCCATTGTCTATATATAGTATAGGAAAGAAACTATATATGTCATATCATATTTTTGCGGTTTTAGTACACTTGTGGGATGGTAGCCACAAGTTTGTTTATAACACAGGTAATAAGGTACTTTTTATAAGGTTATTTTTGCGCCACCCTATATACACATATATATATCTCTATGAGGTTCTTCTCTGTCTCCAAGCATTCTGGTCAGCACTAGAGTTTCTTTCTGCGATACCTACTTATCTATCTATAACTGGTAGTGGACCCCTGTTGCCGGAGACCGTCTCGTTAGGTACCACTGCTCTACCAGCTCTCTACCACCAGCTCCTAATGCAGACGACGAACAATAGCATGCGAATATTACTTTGTTCCGGTTTGAATGGCGTTGTGTTTTAGTTAGTCAAATTACTGGGGTGATTAGACCTCACGTGTTATGACTCAAGGCGACGAGCGCTGTTATGCTGTGTATAACATCCTAACTAGCGTATCACTTACCACCAGATGAGCATCCTACTCATCTCGTTAATTTGTCGAATAAAAAAAATATCTATACTTAAGAATTGTAATTTAAACAGAAAATCTTTTAAATAGACAAGGACGTTTATTTGTGTCATATCTGCTGATTAATGATTCCAGCTGATAAGTTGAGGACATATCTAGTCGTGTGACACTGGAGACATTCCTGCTGAGATTATTTGTGTGATAAGTCACCGCCTACTTCCGTTTAATACATTACCTAGAATTCTAAGTGATTTCGTAGTAATAACTGATTACTAACTTATTACTCATATAGTTTCATTCATATAGTTGTTTTCATCAGGTTTCTTTATAATGCTCTTGGTGTTTGTTACCGGAAACCGACTAAGAACCACCGCAGCTCTTATTTCCGCCGCCAAACAGTAGTGTGGTATTATAATTGTGTTCCAGTTTAATTCATAACATCTCATGTGTGAGGCGACGAGTGCAATGTGGTGCTGATCTATTCGCTGATGATGTTGGATTCTGTGTAGTCATTTTGATTTACAACTCATCTGATACTGGGCTCGTGGATCCGTCTGTTGTGGTGTACTTTACTAACCAGCGCCACTTTGTTATGGGCAGGTGTATCACTTACCATCAGGTGAACGTCACAGCATATTTAGACTATAATTATGTTCCAGTTTAAATCGTGTTGTAGTTGATAAAGTTACTGTAATAAAGAGACAACATCTGTCTTAGGCTGAATGTGGTGTCGTGTATATCATCCTAACCAGGGCGTCGTAGTTATAGTCAGGGTATTATTGACTATTACGTGAACGTCCCCCACCTGTAATCATTTTGTCGAATAAAAAAATATTTTAATACTATTTATCACCATCAGCCGATAGACTTCCACTGATGGACATAGGCTACTCCCAAAGATCTTCATATAGCTCGGTTCCGCGTTCCTCACCAGATCGTCGAAACACTATTCACCAAATATTCCAGTGCCGATGTGTGACCTTGGCTATATGATTACGTTGTTCAGAGGTGACGCAAAATCGTGTCCAAACTCCTAAGTATTTGAAGGTCTAGATAAGAGAACTGTTATCTTGCGAAATAAGCAAATATGGTATTCATAACAATTACATTCATATTTTTAACTACCAATACGGAGAAAGAATTATGTTTCTCGAAGATGTGCAATGAAGTGGTGATATGGTCAAACATGAAGATGTGACTATGGGGTGGTGTAGTGCTGGGAGACCCATCCACAAAGTGGACCGACGGTGACGATGAAGGAGTAGTTATAGACCGAGCAGTAGAAGTCTTGATTCTAATGATAAGTGGTTTATCATTATCAACAACGGGCGTCTTCGTGATAATATAGTGTACCATTTCATCATCATCATTATAAGCCAATAGACGTCCCCTGCTGGATATAGGCATACCAAAATCCCCCCAACGGGTAGGGATTCATATGGGGTTATGTGAGGCATTACCCACCACGCTATCCCAATGCGGGTTGGTGGGAGCCAGAGCTTCGTTTGTTGATTAGCAGGTTGCACCAGGAGCAGGTGAGGTTGGCTTGGATCCCGTGAGTTGTTGTATGGGACCTTTACATCCCGTGTAACATTTTCTATTAACAAAATCTTCATTAACTTGATTAGAACTTAATAATAAAGAAACAAACATAGATACTAATATATATATATACATATATATAAACAAATATATGTATATAAATAAATATCGTCTCACTGCTCTACTTTGCAATTAGTAAGCGTGTGGGAGTCGGTTCCTGATGGATCAAGTTTCCGTGAATCCAAGCAACCCATCAAGCGGATATGACACGCGATACTCGGTAATATCCTTATCAATGGATGATATCAGGATGCCTCTCGAAGACGGACGGATGCGCAAAAAAAGGTTTAAAAATGATAAAGCCGTTTCCGGTTATACAATGAACGTTAGTGGAATTTTATCAGTAGGATTCCGTAAAACTTAACAATAGTTAAAAATAACTGGTTTCCTCATATTCGATGAATTCTGGATAGTAAGGTCTTCGAGTGGCGCCCGCGTACCGGTAGACGTAGTGTTGGGAGACTTTCCACAAGGCGGACCGACCTGGTGAGAGTCGCGGGAACCCACTGGATGCGAGCATCGCGAGACCGATTGATGTGGAGACCTTTGATCTATGTCCAGGAGTGAACGTCTATTTGCTGATGATGATGATGAAAGTTGAAAATTATAGTTGTTATGGACTATATATATTTATTTCTATAAATATAGTTCACGTTTATAAAGTTTCATATAATATATAATCATATAAACTTATATGTGGTGGAGATCAGGTCACTGCAGCGGAAGACATTCCTGATAATCTGTGAAAAAGAATATTAGTGAGAGGAGGAGACATTTGACGGATCTCATCTAATAGAGTCATTTTAGCAGGAAAGAGGCACCTGGCGATAGGTCTGTTGTCGGAGACCTAAATACAAGCGCTAGTCTCGTGGCTTCGTATACTAAAAAAAAACTATTACTTGATAACTTGACCATTATGAAGAAATAGAGGTTCTTCTTCTTAAAGTGCATCTCCAACTAGTGAAGGTTGGCGATCAGCGTGGTACAGTCCTTTCTATCTCTGGCTCGGCGGAACAATTCGGACGCCCCAGATATGCTGTCCATTCACTGATATTCCTCAACCATAAAAAAAGGGTTACTGGTGATATATTAACTGTTCATCATTGGAAAGTAAAAAAGTATTTGTAGAGTACATGACCGTGTGCATCAATACGGAAGTGGGTTCCATTAAAAAAATTTCCCCTCAATTAAAAATAATTAAGCGTATGCTCTGATAACTTGGACGTTTCAAGTGAACGGTGCATCCACGTCTGCGGAGATGCGGGCAGCAATGTCCGAAGGTATTTTAAAACGAAAGCAGGTGATAGTGGAAAAACAAAAATTCCAACACGGCACCTGCCCGGACAGATGTGCGATGCCACCGGAGCCAACCTTCGAGAGATTTTGTACGAGCGCGTGTACCCGACGAACAGCTGACGGCTCTTTTCGACAGAAAAAAAAACTACCTGGTTAAGAATAAACCGATGCTGACACGAACGATGTGATTTCAATGGCCGTCAGCTGATGTCGATGGCAGATGCGTTTATTTCGATTTGCGTGGAAAAAATCTGTATACACACCCTTAACATTTATCATCATATGAAAAGAAAAGATATTTATTTCTTCATTTATACAGAGCATACAGATAAAAAATATACAATTGATATACATAAAGAGAAAGTGCGATAATCCCACAACAATCCATTCATCATCATTCATATGGATTCATATGGAAGGTATTGTCAATTTCCTACCATGCTGGCCCAATGCGGGTTGGTGCGGACTTAGGGTCTTGTTCGATTATTAGCAGGGTGCACCACAAGCAGATAAAGTTGTTATGCGGGAATCCGGAAAAAGTCTAATGATGCTTATAAGAAATTCTCTTTCAGTAGTCACACGGCGCCGTGTAATCGGCCCCTCGAATTAGGTAATTTTTTGGCATGTGAGGAATTTTTTTAATAGAAAACTCAGTAGTGAAAATATATATAAGAACACAATATGTATATCATAGCGATGTTTTATTTCGATAACACATACTGTAATATCATAAGTACTTTTAAAAGTCTTATAAAGCCTTCCCAACATTTATATATTTATACAAACAATGATCAGCAATAATAAATTTCGTTTCCCAAATAAAATCTTGAATCTAAATAGTTACTGATACTACAGTTTTTTTTTCTAAAGATCACAGTAAAATTCGATAATAACAAGAGTCGCTAGTAAAAACTTTTTACGCGATCAATAAAGCAATATAAAGTGGGGTACTTGAACTTTATTTACGAAAGCACCTAAACAAAACGCGTCCCCTCTTTTTACGTGAGAGCGTCTGTTTTGTGTCCAGCTCCGTGTTTATTGGTGCTCGTCTATCGGGGGCCCTTGTTCTCCGAGCGTACTCCTCTGGACACCTAACCTTTTGATATTGTGTACATAGTACACTATTTCCGTCCGCTTGTATCCGCCTCCCCATTGATGTACTCGTTAAAAACTACACGTAAACAAAAACATTCATTATAATTAAAAGAAAAATTGTCTTCCGTTGTTATGGTAATTAATATTTAGGGATGCGACAAAATGTTTTTGATGCGTTTAAGCTTTGCCCAACAGTGGGCGATTTCATTTAGTAATGACATGGATTGTACGTTGTTAGCTACAGAGCCTTTCAAATCAACTGTTACATAAAAGTTTCTTCAATCAAAAATCTTGATACAGTTTACAATGTTTATCATCATCATCATCATTAGCCGATAGACGTCCACTGCTGGACATAGGCTTCCCCCAAACATCTTCACATACAGTTAGCATGGCTTTCAGTACCGCTAGGAACTAAAGGCTACCGTATAGGGTTCATATGGGGGGATTTGGGCTATTTCACCGCGCTGGCCCAATGAGGGTTGGTGGGAGCCAGATCCTCGTTTATTGATTAGCAGGGTGCACCACGAGCAGGTGAGTTGCCGGAGACCATCTAGGGACAAACAGTACTATGCAAGCATTACTGTGTTCCTGATTGAAGGGCGCTGTAGCTAATGAAATTGCTGGAGTAACGAGACTCAACATGTCTCAGGCGACAACTGAAATGTGGTGTTTCTCTATTCCCTGATGATGTAGGACTCTGTGTAGTCAATTTGACTCATACAGCTAATCTGATATTGGGCTTGTCCATCCAGATTCACAGCCCGTTGCGGTGTACCATCCTAACTAGCGCCAGTTATAGGCAGGTGTATCACTTACCATCAGGTGAACGTTGTAATAACTATCGTTTGTAGTTTTTATCTAGTTTAATTAAAAAAAAACTACCTTTTTATATATAGACGTACATAATGATTGCTTCTTTTTCTTCTTCTTCCTCGGTGTCACTCTTGACGGAGTGGTCGCGGTCATCAGTTCAGGTGTTGGTCGCAAGCTCAACAACACGTCGCCATTCCTGTCTGATGGCCGCCTTCCTAGTACACTCATACAGTGGCACCGATGATGAGCCATTTACATTAAATGATTGCTACAAATTATTTTTGGACGATGGTAAAGTAATTTATACCATCATCCAAGAGTTACTGGTACCACAGTCCAGATTATCAAATCAAATGTATCATTAATTCTGTATCGTATTCAGAAGACGGACACAAAATGATACGCTGTCAGAATGGTTTATTGGCCCGTAATTACAGATAGGAGGCGCCCAGGATAAAGGGTTTTATGGATTTAGACCTTCGCCTTTGTGTTGCCAGCGTTTAATTTGATTGAAGAATTAAAAAAAAAATTATTAAAACGATAATAATAGGATTCGACAGTAGTTAAGTTAATTCAAGAGTTTACTATTTAAATAAGCTTAAGTTATTATATGTCGTAAGGGGTGTAAGCGGTTCCTTACAACACACGGGATCCAAACTAACCTCACCAGTTCGGGGTGCACCCTGCTAATTAACAAACGAGGCTCTGGCTCTCACCAACTCGCACTGGGGCAGCGTGATGCGAAATTGTCCAAATACCATATGGCCCCTACAAACGTGTAGCAGCAGTATTCAGTTCACAAATACCTCTCGACGGCTGCACCAGGGGGAGGAACAGTTAACATTTAGTACTGCATCAGCATTGCTTCGAGAGTCCGATTCGAATCAGTGACCCGGGCACCGTTAGCCGCCGACCGCCGGCCGCCGGGTAATCGGATACCCTGGAACCAGTCGCGGTGCCACCGACTGCCGCCGGCTCGTTTAACCATATCTGAAAGCTATCCGGTGCCTTGATCAAAGATGTACCATATACTCCATTGCTTTTAATTTCATCTCAACTATTTATCCTCTAGTGCTTCTAAATTAAAACCTAAATATTGTATGTATCAGCAGTTCACTAAAACGGTGACTAGAGTTAATGGGGTTATGAGGTCATTGAATTGAGTTTGTAACAATCAATCAAGGATGAGACTAGCGAGACGATCACCTGATTGAAAGTGATACGCCCATAACAACATGGCACTAGTTAGGATTTTATACACTACATCACAGTGCGCCGTCTTGAGATATAAGATCCCGAGTCCCGTTACCCCTGTAGTTACATTAGCTACAGCGCCCTTTAAACCGGAACACAGTAATATTTGCACACTGCAGTCTATGCAATAGGCGCTGCGGTGGTACCTACCTCCAGCTATATATACCTATCAGCAGTAAAAAGGACTCAGTACTAAAATATATTGATGTTCACTTGTCGGAGACGATTAAAACTACTGTGCTCCGGTTCGAAGGGCATTCAAAAAATAATAAGCATTACCAGTCCACACCCTCATTCGGAATGTTCATGTAAAAAAAAAACACCCTCGTATTACAAAGATGGTAACAGCCGCACAGCACGGAAGTGTCTAATATTGTTAATTGGTTATCGCACCATCAGGCCGACCATCCACTCCCATTAATGAACCGACGGAAACGAAGCGACTCCTGATTCCTGCTGGATATGTAAATAATGCCCACACTTTCATGCCCACATTGTCGTGGGAAATAATATACTTTTTTTTTTAATAAATTCCTTCACAGCTATTATAGCTTGATATAATGTTAGAGTAGTAAATATACATTATAGCTTTTCGATTTGTTCAATAGATCTCTTTTAAGCAATTTCTTGACATAATTTTTTTTTTATATTAATGTAAATAATTATATTATTTTATTTATTTTAAGCATCCCTATTGGCAAGTCAATATTAAATATTATTATTTTTCTATAATGGCAACATTGTTCTCTATTGGTGATTGAAGTAAACCGCATGTTGTATAAAACTTCCAATATTTTTATTTACTTTTTTTTTATTCAAGGAATGAACGAGGCGAGCTAGTCGATCACCTGATGATAAGTGATACTCGTCCCCATAACTTGGCGGTAGTTAGGATTCACAACACCACATTGCGCTCGTCACCTTGAGACATAAGATGTAGTTTCGTTACCCCTATAACTACTCTAGTTACCCTTGAAACCGAAATACAGCAATATTTGCACACTACTCCTTGTCGGTAACAGATACACTACAGAATCCTTTCTTACTGTGACGACTTATAGTCTTAAACTCAGGTAAACCTGAAGTCATGTTACTTCAGTAATTCATTAGCTACTGCGCTCTACAAACCGGAACACAGTACTTTTTACAATATTCTATTGTTACTCTTAAATATAACTTTGATGTTAAGTTGGCGTTTGTAATTAGGTTAAGTAAATGCCAAAGTTAAGAGTGAGACTAAGCAGGCTTCCTTTGCCATGACCAGTCTCAACGCGGCAGGCTTATTAGGTGTGCAGGCTAAAAATAATCTGAACCAATTGAACAGTAAGGAGGGCTGCGAGTAAGTGTAAACAATCGCCGGAATATACACTTAAGGGTATAAATATTTACTTTTAATAAGTAACCATTGTTAAGGTAGTAAGGTTTAGGGCCCTTAGCTCGGATAAGACTGCTTTTTATCTCAAAATAGTGCTTAATATTATTCTAACTCAAACTGGATAGTCTAATACGTCTAACAGTTTATATATGATTGATAATATCTGGTTCACTGAGCTTCAGTGACCCTATTAAGTATATCAGTGTTTATCATCATCATTAGATGTCCTCTTCAAACTGAAGTTTGGTGATCAGATTAAGGAAATTCGATCCTCAGCTATTATCAATGTTTATACTATTCAGTATTTTTTTTTATTTTACAAAGTGACGAGACGTATGATTTTGAATCGCGTCGCCCCAGTTATTTTACTAGTAACAGCGCCTTTCAAACACAGTAATGTTTGCACACTATTGTTTGCCGGCCTGGTTAGACGGTCTCCCGCAATAGAGACCTCTGTTAATCAAAGGTAAACTTCTGGTTAGTAGCAGAAGCAGCCACTGGTTTAACCGTTTATTCGACGAAGTGACAAGAACGTGAACACAGTCGAGTTAATAAGTTAATGTGATGTAGGGGATGTGCTTTTCGAGGTGGTGCGTCCGGTACTTCCGTCTATCACTTTTATAGAGCACTTTTGGAGAGCAGTAGCTCCACCCCGAGATGTAGTCTCATCAAGGCCTCCCGCTGTCGGAACAACGGTTGTGTGCGAGAGCGTTCCCATGGTTCCGGCCAAATAACCGGTAAGAGTCCGGCATAACTCTTCGGTTGTAAAAAGAGGATATGCTTTAAACTTAACATCGCTAATGTAAGAGGTCAAACATACAAATGCCTAAAGAACATCGAGACGTTGTATTACCTGGTGAAGGAATTCAAATCGGTCGCGTACCTAGGCAATCGCCACACGGACGGACAAACCGCAAGCGCATAGCAATTGCGTTCGTTCATCGGACTAAATACGAGCCGGGGCGACGTGAGCGGAATCCGAAACTCGGAGATTTGACTCATCACATCATTGGGCCACCGGCTTTAGGAATTTTTCACACAGCAGATAGATGAACTAACAGTATATTCATGACCGTTTAAGTACTTTACTTGAAGTCTCTGACTAGTACAACTTGAATCAAAGGAAGCTGTAGAAATGACTACTAGTCGTAGATCTTTGCTGCCGGATACTGTCTAGGTAGGCATCACCACAGCGCCGCATTCTGCCAACAAACAGTAGTGTGCAAACGATACTGTGTTCCGTACTGAAAAGCTCTATAGGAATTGAAATTACTGGGGTAACGAAATACAACACCTTATGTAATCAAAGCGAGGAGGAGGTCAATGTGGTCCAGTATATAACTAACGTCACTTGTCTCGTCACTTCGTAGAATAAAAAAGAATTTAACGCGACTAATAGGTTCTTCGGTTTCGTGAGCTTTGTAGGTAGGGACCACATTGTCCACTAAGAAATCCCGAGGTTGACAAATACTAGGTTGTTTCGTTTTTGTCCTGGGACATGATTAGACGTAGTGCTGGAATGCAGCTAGGTTCCGTGGGAGATCTCTGAACCGTGCGACAACACCCTGAGGATGACCACCGAGAGATGATTACAGATATAAATTCCTTATAAATCTGACTTTTCTCGGAACTGGGGTATATTTTGAAGATTCCTCCCAACTCCAAAAAGAAAGGTAACTACCACAGCAGCGTTTAACTCAGTTGCTAGATATTGTCTTTTGTTAAAATAACATGTCCAATTATATTTTATGGTAAAGGCAGTAACCAGTTCTAGACTCAATTCAGTATGACCTAAATCTTTAATAGCACCGTATGGTTTGACCACTATTCATAAACTACATACAAAGTTACCTTTACTTAGTTTATGGTGTGAATGAAAAAAAGCAATATTTTCGTTAAGTAAAATCGACGGCTGGACCGGATGCGCGGCCATATTTAATCTGCCAACCGCAATCCGAATAATTTGACCATACTTTAACATCCGGTGTCCTTGGAACTATTCGAAAGCATAATAAGCTATAAAACCTGTCACTTAAGACTTACATTCGAACTTGGGTAATGTAATGGTCTTACAATTGTCAATGGTGGCCGATTGTGGTCCTTACGTAATTGGAATCAATGACTATAATGGTGCGTAAGTAATCAAATTTTTTTTTCATTTTAGTCTTATCTGTGGGAATCCAAATCGTATTTACACAGTACACTTGACGGTTGGCTTATTATTATAGTAAAATTGAACCAAATTTAAATTCTATTGTAAGTTGCCTAAGTATGGCTAACATAAACAACAATCGAGCTCTTTTCCCAACAAGTTTCTTTTTATTATACGTCCGAAATGGTATTTTGGGGCACTATTGTGACATAATAATATGGACGTCTAAACACCAATTAAAGATACTGTATAATCAGTAATAATAAGCATGGCTATATTAAACTTGACTACTTCACCCTTTTCCTCTATCTTCGACACCACTTCTAATTTCTTTTTTTTTCCATAGACGTTTTCTCTGGTCTTCCCATTTTTCTTCTACTAAGATATTCTTTATGAAATCGTCGTGTCATACCAAATATTCTAACATCTTTCCAATTCTATAAATATACATTAAAATTATTAAAAATAATATTATAATCAATATTTTTACGTATCTCATTAAAATAAAAGAATTATTAATTCAAAGGAACTAAATACTTGTGACGTGGCAAAAAGTTATCTATCAATGTAAACATTTAAATAGTCTACTATAAATATGGTTATAACACTATTTATATTTATGTTACACCCAGATTTACAATAGGAAAAAGATAATAGACAATAGTGCTAAATTCGTCGTTGGTAATATCCGCCTTTTTTATAACCTACAAAAAGCTGTCACATTCACTAACACCGCTGTGTCAAAGACCCGTAAAAGCCTTGACTCAATACTGCTAAATATAATCGTGTTTTTTTTTTTTAACAACGTGAGAAGTACAGTTTATTAACTGGACAAATGTGGTTTTAATAAAAAATTTAATTCACAGTTAAAATTAACTATATTTATATTTTAAAGTCTATTTTATACCAAATTATATATTAAGCTAAGAACTTCTTAAATGAGGAAGATACTACAAATATATTAAAACTTTGGTTCTGATGACTGATTCAAGATGACCGAGTTGGCTTGCATCTGGGTGCGATTAAATATCCTTTTTATTGTTTGAACGTTTCCCACGGACAGCCGTACATGCGAACGCGACTCCTTTTTTTTAAATATAAAACGAATATTACATCCGCGCCCGAGGCGCAAGGAGCTAAGAAGTATAACCCGTCGTTAGGTTTGATTGTAATTTGATGGCGACTCTATCATTACGGTTTGCTTATCTGTGGCAGAACAGAACGGATCTTTGCCCGTTCTTTTATTTTCAAAATGGCGGGATTTATTATAATTGACAGTTTTTATTTGCGTAGTATTTAATTGATATAATACTATATATAAATATCATTTTTTAAAGTGTTTTCTAAAAGTTTTGTGTTTTTATATATATATAGGGTGGCGCAAAAATAACCTTATAAAAAATACCTTATTACCTGTGTTATAAGGTACTTTTTATAAGGTTATTTTTGCGCCACCCTATAGAATAGGTCTAGGATATTTTGTAGTGTATATCTTGCTATTTGTTTTAACACTGGGACGTGGCGGTGCGGCTTTATTGCTTGCTTTATAGGAAGAGTTTTGCGAGCCTGCTTTAAAGACCGGTTGTGATTGAGAGTAGGAGGGGTAAAGGGGGAGTAGTGGATTCGCCCGACTGTACCCGACGAAATGTAATCTGTTGATCCTTATTATTAATCCGTTAGAGATACTTATAACAAAGTGAACCTCTGCGCAACTCTATTGTTTTTATTATTATACGAATTTGTTTATATGTTAAAAACTTGTTGCCTTTGGGTTAAACGTGTATTGATTAAATGCAAAGACCTGCACGGACGGGTGTTGTGATATCTTAGGGTTTTACTATCCTGAATCTGACACTTTTTCTAGTACTTATAAGAACGGCCCAGAGTTTTACCGAAGGCATTTAATATAGGCTGACAATGATGACGACGACATCATTTAGCAGAAGAGTAATAATGTATATGAGTTACGAATACTTTAAATAAAATATATCATAACTTTTTTTACCGCTTCACGGTCTGTTAACGTCAAGGATTTATTCTGAATAAGGAATTTACGATCAATTTCGCACGAAGGACATGTTATTTATTGGTATCTTTAATGGTAACAGTTATATATATTAATATGTAGGTGGATGTATTTTATAATATCGAAGTCCGCGATACGCGTGTTCAATATGGCAATACTAATGAGAATTCTGTCATTAGTAGTCCATATATGTGGCCAGGTCATCGGGTAACAGGCGTAGGCGCGCGGGTGTGGCGCGATCTCTATACACAATGTTGGATAATTCACCAGCCACTCTTCAGCAAGACGGTGTCAAGTTGTGACTGGTTAATTTGTGCTGTTATCTGTGACATAATTTAACTCTATGATGAGTTACGTGGATTTTCTCTATGATCTGTTCGAGGTTCGTTTATCTTGTTTTATTGACGTTTAGCATCATATGATTACTACTAGTAGTGAGTACAATTTTTAGTTAGTAATTAATTAGTTAGTTTATAATTAATTACATACAATATTACTAAAGTCACATACACATACTTTTAGTCATTTTAATGTATTTTTTTTCCTGTATTTAAGATATGTCATTATATTCCTAAGGTAACGAGATGGGATTGTAGTCTTCCGTTAGTCTATACTATTTTTTTTTATTTAATTTAATATTTTGTCGGGCTGATATTTAATTACTTTTTCTTTTAAGATAATTTCTAATAGTTTTTTCTTAAACAGTAAAAGTAGAAGATTACTTTGCTTATAACAATGTAGTACTGATCAAGTATATACATCACATTGCACTTAATGCTTATGAGATATAAGATGTCGAGTATCGTTGTCTCTATTCCAGTAATTTTACTAACTACCAATCAAATTGGACTACAGTAAGGAACACAATTTTGTGGAGAAAGAACTTATGCCGTGAAGTCAGTTTCCGGAGAACATCTATGACCGTAGAAAATAGTTTCACTGGACTCTAATATCGTTTTAACTTTGTTCTTCTTGTGCACCTCCCACTGATGAAGATTGGACACCAGATCTGCAAATCCATTCGATCCTCTGGTCGCCTTGTTGATCAGCCGCGCGGTGCTCCTGATCTTCGTTCACTCCTTGATGACGTCCAGCCAAGCCTTATGCCTATTTAATGTTTCGGACTTCATGTCCTATAAATGCTGTCTTCCGCTTTCCGATGGTTAGGAAATGCTGCCGTTCCGCTTTCACTCGCCGCAGAACCTCCTCATTAGTCACCTTCTGTACCCGGCTGTTTTAACTTTACCAAGTCACAAATCTAATCCGCAATAATTACCTTGTTCCGGTTACTATAGATAATCAATTTATTACTGCACGCTGTCCACACCGCCCCGGTTATCCGTCCGTCTGTAGAATACGATTGACCGGTTAAAGTTAAAGTTAATTGACTTAATAAATATAATCAAGTAATGTGTGCTTGCTGTTTATACGACAGTTAAATATATAACTGTCACATAGATCGTAAATAAACGCAGATAGTTAAAAGTGGCCGCCATTTTGATATTTATTTCTTACGCTATTGAAAGGCAAAGGACTTTGCGCGTACAGCCATATTTTTTTTACAATTAAGCCACGAAACGAGCGGGAGGTTCATCTTCAGTCGATAGACGTCCACTGCTGGACATAGGCCTCCCCCAAAGTTCTCCATATACAGCCAGCTTGACTTCTGGTACCGCTGGGAACTAGAGCCTGTCGTATAGTAGGGGTTCATATGGGACGATGTGGGCCATATCCCACGACGCTGGCCCAATGCGGGTTGGTGGGAGCCAGAGCCTCGTTTGTTGATTAGGAGGGTGCACCACGAGCAGGTGAGGTTGGCTTCGGAACGTTCACCTGATAGTAAGTGATACGCTCGCCCATAACAATGTGAAGCTAGTTAGGATGACATATAATGCACCACACTGCGCTCATCACCTGGGACATAAGATGTTGAGTAAATCTGATGCTAGAGACCGTCTAGGTAGATAGCAGCTCTTATCTTTACCGTCAAACAGTAATGTTTGCACACTACTGCTTTACGGCAACAGAGACCAACCACCAGTAAACCTAAGATACGAGAGAATAAAAGATGAGAATATAGGATACAGAAAGTAAGAAAGTGCTGGTTAATGTAAAGCACACTAAAGACCCTAACACACCATACGCAGAGGAACGATAAAAAAAAACCAGTAAACATTTTTTTTAATTTCACATCCTTTCGTACTCTGACTACTTACGGTCTTAATTCATGGCAATACCCAGTTACAGCGACGTGCTCCACATTTGCTGCAACTTGTCCCGTCATGTCTTACTTAACCGTTTTTTAACTTAGCTGGTTGAAACCTTTTTTTTTTTTTTTTTAATACTTATCTCACCTGTTTACACTCGACCGGATCGCGCAGCATGTCGCAACATGCCGGCCTCCAGACAAAAGGCTGCTCCACGGCAGGAATTCCTAATGAGATAAAACTGTTTCGTTTTCTACCATCGGCCATATTTGGTCATCCTTTAATAATAGTCGTTCGGAGACAAATTAAAACGCCCCCCCGTGTTTAATTAAAGATCATTAATATTTATTCTCAAAATGGGTAGGTTTTAAATAACGAAATAACTTTACAGTTGTTTTATCTTCGCAGTCCTTTATCCTCCAGATGAAGTATCTTTTTAATTGAACACAGTGTAGTATAGTAGTCATGAGCCATGGAACTAAGCTCACCTACCCGTAAGGATTGGTTAAGTGTCAATAGGCAAAGGTCCAATGCTCAGAGGTCTGCCGGTCAAGGTCTTTGAATATCGGCTATGTATTGACGGACGTGATGGAAGACCCCCAACAAATGTAGACCGACTATCTGATCAGAATCGCTTGAATCCAGCAGCGCTGGAAATAGAAATCGTTTGTAGTCCAGCTATGTCCAGCTATGGTCATCTAACGATGACGACGATGGTATATATTAAAGAGCTGATGACTTTATATAAATAATTAGTATCAGGCGATTGACAGTCACCAAGATAAGTCTTAAATCTAAATATCGATCCATCTTTGGCGTACAGTTGAGTACCACCGCGGCTTCTATTTCTGCGGGAAAACAGTAGTGTGCAAACATTACTGTGTTCCGGCTTGAAGGGTGCTGTAGCTAGTGTAATAACTGGGGTAACGCTTAACATCTTATGTCTCACGGCGAAGAGTGTAATGTAGTGCTGTGAATACCATCTTAACTAGCGTCACGTTATAGGCAGGCATATCACTTACTATCAAGTGAACGTACCGCTAATTTCATCGCCTTGAACCTAAGCCCATAAAAAAAAATGTTTATGGACTCGGGTTCAAATCCTCTTACATCAGGACCTTGAATGAGTTGTCGCTGTTTCTATTACAAAATAAAAGCTTTATTTAAATTATAAGGAATAAAAACATTTCATTCAAAGTATTGTCCTATCCATCATCAGCGACCACTTTCTTTTATCCTTCCGGCAGGATATGAATTCCGTGTCGGGAAAACGACGTCTTTTGAGGCTATCCAAGTATCAATCTCTTTTTTAGCTCCTTTATAAGAATGAAACCGCTGATCAGATAGGCCATGTGTCATCGAACGAAATAGGTGAAAATCAGAAGGGGCTACGTCAGGTGAATACTGCAGGTGGGATAGTACTGCCCATTGAAACGTTTCCAGGTAAGTCTTCACTGGTCTTGCGTGATGCAGCATGAGGCCGAGTGTTCTCAGGTAGCAATATCACCTTGTCTTGTTTCAGCTCGCATAGCTGCCGGTTTACTTTTAAGTGTCGACTTAAACGCATCAATTGAAGGCGATAGCGATCCCCCATCCCCGTAATAGTCTCGTTCGGTTTGAGCAGCTCGTAATAAATTACATCCTGCTGATCCCACCAAATAAAAGAAGAAGCTTCGAATCAGGGATATTTGGTTTTGCAGACGATGTTGATGCATGGCCCGGACAAGCTTACCCCAAGATTTTTTACGCTTTAGATTATGGTAGTGTATCCGTTTTTCATCGTCAGTCACGATGCGGTGGAAAAAACTTTTTCTTTTCTGCCGCTGAACCAGTAGTTCCCAGTAGCAGTGAGGAGACATCTCTCGGCTTCAATTTATACGGTACCCAATGTCCTTGCTTTTTGATTATTTTTAACAATTGACTCCATCTACTTGGTAATGTTTTTTATCTCTTGATCGGGTTCCTCCAACTTTTCGTCTTCAAATCCTTTCGGTGCGGCAGAAGGCTCTTTATTCTCAAGTTCGAAATCATTAGGTTTTGAAGCGTCGAAACCGGGTCCTCTTCATGTCGTATCCATGTCCCTATCCGACAAAGACTCGACAAGAATTCTGTGCGCTTCATTTGGCAAAAAAGTAGACATTTTCAGATATGAGGAAAATTAATTATGTTTACGCTAAAGTGAACTACCGTATAATAAAATATAAGGTTAAGATACACCTGCTGCCTTGCAGGTGTGTTACCAATCGGAATACCACGGACGGTCTCCTGCTACTGCCGTCTTTGAAGTAACAGCGAGGACTTATTCAAAGTCGTAATAGTACAAAAAAAACTTTATATAGCTTAACGGGATAGTAAGCAATGATAGCATCATTATAGAGTACGTTAGAAGAAACAGTCTATTTATCTTCTATAAAAACTATAGCGCTTATACATTACATAGTATATATGTATATATATGTAAGTAGAGTAGAAAGCTGCGAATGGATCTCTGCTCCTAATGATTACATCGCAACCTACTTGCCAGTGATTGCTTACATTTATCACAGGCAAATGGCAATTGCCAGTGCCAGATGTCTGTGAAGGTGGTACTGTTTGTTAACCTCTAGCGAGTGTGCAAACGTTACTTCGTTCCGGTTTGAATGGCGTCGTGGCTAGAATTGCTGGGATATCGAGACGAGATGTCTCTGGCGTCGAATAAACTGCAGTGCAGTGTATATCATTGACAACTATTGCAGCTCCATCGGACTCAAGAATCGCGGATCTGGTATCCTTGACTTAACCGACGTCAGGTGGACATCTCCCTGGTCTCTTCGAAGAGTTATATAAATAATTCTCAACCTTTATAGCTATTGTTTACTACCATTGTTTATAAATAAACATTATCGGTATTGCTTATTAATGTTATCAAAACGTTCGTATGATAATAGGTTGAGACCTGACCGGGCGTGGGTGTGAAGATAAGATGGCGCCACTTCCGCACAGCTTCTGAGATATCTGTTCAATAAACTTAAGCTTTAATAAACAATTTTACCATTTAAAAAAAATATAAGTACTTTAAATTATTATATTAAATGAAAAAAAAATGTGATGTGTTAAGGAAGACCTCAATCTGATGATGATATACTTGTCTATGACAACGTGCTGTTAGGATGATATACACTACAGCACACGGTGCTTGTCGATACATAAAATGTCTCGTTACCTCAGTAATTTCACTAGCTACAACACCTTTCAAACCGGAACGGTAGCGTTTTCACACTGCTGTTTGATAGCAGAAGCTTTCTGCGGTCAAACAATAGTCTACAAGTTTTACGGTGTTCCGGATTGAAGTGCGCTGTGGCTAGTGAAATTACTGGGGGTGATGAGACTTGACATGTTTTGTATCGACAAAAGGGTGAGCACCGTGTGGTGTAGTGTATATCATCCTAACGACACTTTGTTATGAGCAGGCGTATCACTTACCACCATGTAGAGGTACCCCTTGTCTCATCGCTTCGTTGAATAAAATAGAAACAGGAGCTGTGGTGGTAACTACTTAGTCCTGTCTTCAGTAAAGGACTTACCAGTAAAAATTGGACAAAGGAAGTCTCTGTCCTCGAAGTTTAAGAACATTGTTGACTTACCATCACGGCGTTCCCGATGAACATGCAACGAGGATGTAAGGACGCTTCAACGTATGCGTTAAAAAAGTTAACGGCTCCCGGTTATGTTACAGTTAACTCATTTCACTCGGTTTAAGCTTTAACTGCGACTTTAACTACACCGGCTACATAAAATAGGCTCATAGACATCCGGACGGAATATTTGTTTACGTTAAACTAACTACAGTTTAAATTTAACTGTGAAGTTATTCCATTGAACTTTTAAGACAAATAGCGTTTTAATTTAACAGAATGATCTGTTTTTATAACTATTTTATTCGTGGCTATTATTTTTAGAATTTTGACCAAAAAAAGAAAATATAACTTAGGAATTTCTAAGTAGTATTAATATATAACTTGAATGATGAATAATGTTTAACTATTCAATGAATTATCGGAAAGAATGTCGTCAATGAACCCGTTGGGTTGCAAGTAATGTGAATAAACCCGCGTGAATCATCTGCATCGAAACTGACCAGAAATGCTTCGAATACCTGAAGACGAGTAATTTTTTTTTATTCCCATCGACTGATAACTTCATCATCATCAGCTAGTAGTCGTCCACTGCTGCTCATAAGCCTTTCCCAAAGATCCCCACATCGATCCATCCCGCGCTGCCCGCATAGCCGAACGGACACCAAGGGCCGTCGTTTGTAAAGGTTCATAGGGGAAGATTTGGGCCATTCCCCACCACGCTAGCCCAATGCGGGTTGGTGGGAGCCAGAGCCTCGTTTGTTGATTAGCAGAACTGATAACTTTCATTTTTACTTTACTGCCCAACTTTAACACGTATCCTGTTACAAGTAATTATTTCGTAATGATGAATAACAACATGGAATTTTGCAATAGTCTTGCGTAAATACTTATTACAGCTGGAGATGATCTTCAATGAGATATTTTGTTGTTTCCGCCTCTTCAATAAGATGACTGTAGTTTTTTTTTTTTTGACCGGAACAGTTATTAAATAAGTGTTGCGCGATGAGACTGTTGCGCCAATAACTGGTCAGAAGCGTGAACACCGGAGATTCGTTCTGTTAAGTATTTTAAAACATGACTTCAAGTTTGCGTAATTTCAGTGTTAACAACACTTAGGTTTTTTTTTTACCTGTACAATAATTCAAAGTTAAATCCACCACCTCCATCAACCGATAGAGATCCACTGCTGGACATAGGCCTCTCCCAAAAATCACCACACCGATCGAACCTGTGCTACTCGCATCGACGAGTACTAGGGGCCGCTATGTGTAGGGTTTCATATAGGGGGATTTGGGCCACTTCCCACCCCGCTAGCCCAATGCGAGTTGGTGGCAGCTAAAGCCTCCTTTATTGATTAGCGGGGTAGCAGTAGGTGAGGTTGGCTTGGGTCCCGTTAGTTGTTGTGCGGGACCTCTTCCACCCCCTTAAAGTTAAATATAAAAAAATAATTTTATAACTTAAACTTAAATAACTTAAGCTATATCTTAAAAAAACTTCATGAAAGATTGATAAATAGTTTATACTTAACTGCTTAAACATATAGACTATATGAAGGAGAATATAAGCGTCGTGATATGAAATCAAAAAAAGGCTCTCAACCCTGAGCAGGAGTAATTGGAACTGCTGCATCGATGAGAATGCTTTTCTTAAAGCGCCTCCAACTAGTGAAGGTTGGCGATCAGCGTGATACAGTCCCTTCCATCTTTAGTTCGGAGAAACAATTCGGACGAACCATATACGCCAGTCCATTCTCTGATATTCCTCAACTCATCGATATGAATGAAGCTTATAAATGATGCTCATAGTATTCTCATGTAGACTAGATCTCCGTTATGTCTAGAATTCCATCGCGCCTATGTCAGTATTTTAGTTAGTTCAGAAACTAGTAATATTTACTTGGTCTAGAAGACTAGAAGACTACAGTTTTAATTAGTTGGACAGATCGGACATTTTTAATTCTTTAATTTTTCCGATCATCATCATCATCACCATTATCAGCCGACAGATGTCCACTGCTGGACATAGACCTCCTCCGAAGATTTTCATACGACCGTACCTGCGCTGCCCGCATCCAGCTGCTTCCAGCAACCTTCACTAGACCGTCGGTCCATATGATATCAAGGTTAATTTTAGGTCCACGTAACGAACAATGTTTTTAAATGAACTAGCATCTGGTCATTTGGCCTATGATTATTCTGTCCGCCTAATGGAAGGAACTCGCAATTCCCCGCTTCAATAATGGCTTCCGGTGATCGATCAATCTGCGCGGGATCATCGCGCTTATTAACCGCAGGGTTGCCATCTTTATGATTTACTACTACTAATACATAGTGCACAAAACATAGTAACATTACTGATAGCGTCGTAGTAGTAAGTGTATCACAAATTCAACAGTCGGACTAATAAAACAAATCAATAATAATTTTCTTGACATCATCATCATCATCAGTCGACAGACGTCTACTGCTGGACATGAGCCTCCTCCAAAGATCTCCACATCGATCGATCCTACCTTGCCCGCATTCAGCTGCTTCCCGCAACCTTCACCAGATTGTCGCACCAACTGCCACCACTACGTCTTCCGGTGCGGAGTCGCTATTCGAAGACCTTGGTACCCCATCGGCTGCCAGTCCTTCGAGCGATGTGTTTTACCCATTGCCACTTGAGATTAGCAATTTGTTACCGGCAGCCCTGTAGTCTCGGGCTATTAAGAATAGGACTAAGCTATTCCCTGCCTGTTGTACAAGGCGACTAAAAGGTTCCTCGGGTTCGTGAGCCTTGAGGGTGGGGGCTCTCAGAGTTCAATAAGCGAGCCTTAGGAGGACGGCAAATGCATGGTGGTCTTTTATTTGCCGTAGCGCACCATGGGTGCTGAGGTCTTTGCTCTTCCGTGGAATGTTTTAGCCAGAGTGCAGGAAGGTACCATTGTCTTCCTTAGAAATTCCCGGCACCACTCCCAATGCACTGACTGAGACCACCGAGAGAGTTTTAATAAGTAGAAGCCCCACATAACCTTGTCTTCCCTCCATAAGCAAGGTATCTTTTAAAAAGATTTTTTATGATAAAAAAAAAGTGTCTGTTACTGGAGACCGTCTGGGTAGGTACTATCGCAGTGCCTAATTCTGCCGCTACACAGTACTGTGCAAAATTTACTGTGTTCCGGTATGAAGGGCGCTGTAGTTGGTGAAATTACTGGGGTCTCAAGGCGACAAGCACAATGTGGTGCAGTGTAACATCCTATTTATCATCAGGTGAACATCGCTTCGTAAAATTAGAAAAAAAGTTAGAAATATGACAACCCTATCTCCATTAACGCAATTTTCTACTAGCATTATTCTAGTTTATATCCTATTGCGTTCACAGTAAGGATTAAATTCGTATGACGTTGGTATAATGGAGACAGTTCGACGCTGTATTGGATCCTTTACCCTTTAACTGGGCCCCGCCATTATCCAATTTATTTCAATCGGTTAGTGACTTGTGAGCTGGTAAGGTCACACTTGTTGAATGAATTGACTTGTCGGGCAGGGTTAGTGGTTTTTTTTTTCTAGATTAACCTTCATTAGAATACTAAAAAACTTACAAAACAATGTAAGAATTCGGTAATTGTCTTTCATTAATGAGATGGGAGGTCGAAGTGTGCACTTATTTGACATGGCCGCTTCCGGTGAATACAGGATGTGATCGCGATTGATTTACACGAGCACTTCACCGGAAATACATCGGCATCGTTTGAGGCGATAACAGCGATAAATAGCCTTTGTGTGTTGGTTAGTAATTATGTTGGGACACTAACTGGACGCCCATCTGTTAATACGAGTAAGTCATCCCTTAACAATGTGGCGATAGTTAGGATGATAGACACAACACCAAATTATTCTCATCGCCTATTGTATTGTCTCGTTACTCCGGTAATTTCACTAGCCACAGCGCCCTTCAAATCAGTACACATTGTAAACATTTCAAATCAGTACACATAGTAAACATTTGCAGTACTGATTGACGGTAAACGGTACGACAATTATCGGAGGGTTCTTTTTTTAATACACTGGTGGTAGGTCTTTATTGCGGGAGACTGTCTAGCTACTACAACACTACTGTGTTCCGGTTTGAAGGGCGTTGTAGCTAAGGAAATTACCAGAGTAACGCGAAGTCTAATATAACAGACGATGAGCACAATGTGGTGTGTATATCATCCTAAATATCCCCACAGTGTTATGGGTAAGCGTATCACTTACCATCAGGTGAACGTATTACTCTACTCATTGCTTTATTGAAAAAAAAACAAGCTACTACTTTAAATATAATTAACTGAAACGTTCAAACAACTGTGGTGTTAGGTTTAAAGCAGTTCGTTCATCCAGCTTCCATTAATGGCTCAGGGTCAGGGTACCATGTCGAATGGCTAAGATTTTAGGTGAATACATACACATATGACTTTAATTTTTTTTTTAATTCCTTCATAAAGATTAACTACCTAGTTTAAATTAATTAACGTGGTTAAGTTTCTATCTCGATTAGTTATATAATTAACTATATTATGCAAAATTTTGTTAAAAGTTTAAAGATACTTTGCAGCTAGTGAAATTACTTTGGTAACTTAACATAAGTGTCAAGACGATGAGCACATGTGGTGTAGTGTACATCATCCTAACAAGCTTTACGTTTTTATCGGCTGTATCACTGATCATCAAGTGAACGTCTTACAATCAAGGCGTCTCTTTATCATCATCTGGTGTAACACGGTTGCATCAAATTCATTACTCTTCCTTATTTCATTGAGAAAAAAAACCTAATGCACAAATTTTTTTTTTCTACAAAACAAGACGAGTTAGTCGTTCACCTGTGATACACGTACTTATACCAACTTGGTGGTACTTAGGATGTTACACGCTGTACCATTGTGCTCGCTGCTTTGAGACATAAGATGTTGAGTCTCGATATCCCAGTGATTAAACTAGCAATAGCGCCCTTCAAACCGGAACACAGTAATGTTTGCAAACTAGTATTTGGCGGCAGAGATAGGCGGTGTAGTGGTACCTACCGTCTAAGTAGTCTGGATAGGTTTCGACTGCTGTCCTTGGATTCGGACGGTCATAGCTGCGGCATTGTACAAGCGCTTCAGTACACCGTTGGCGGTGGTCGACTTGGCATCGCTGTAAGGGCTCCAGAACTGACCAGGTCTCACTGGAGTCGAAGGCTCCTTCGTAATCCACGAAGTCCACACAAAGCGGTATATTATAATCCGTATATTTTTGTATAATCTGCCGCCAAGTATAGATGTAATGTAGCCTTTACGAAACCCGTCTCATTACCCCAGTGATTACACTAGCTACAGCGACTTTCAAACCGGAACACATTAACGTTTACACAGTACTGTTTGACGGTAGAAATAAGGCCTGCGGTGGTGTCTACAATGTGTACTTCACTAAAACGCGATGCACGACTTTGGGGGATACCTATGTCTGGAAGTGGACGTCTATCGTCTGATGATGATGAACAGACAATCGATTTATCGACGGTTCGCGCTCCCAGCGTTAAAACACTATTTCGGCATCTGTCCAATCGATGAATAATTCAAGAGACACATTCCCAGGCCGCTGCGTGGACGGCAGCACACTAACACACTGATGTAATTACAATTGTAATCGCCATTACATATTCCACGGTAATGCAGCGCGTCGTCGGCCGGACGTCGAACCCGCTTCCGTCCACTCGACGCCTCCATTATCAACCTCTTTCTCTTTTAATACAATTTTTTTTGTTACTCACACGCTCGAACAGTCCATGATTACTCATCATATTATTTTAGAAATTCATCCTATTATGCAGACTCTCTCTTCCTATCCATTATCTCATACGGTGGTATGATCGGATTTCTTTATTTTTCTTCTCCACTTCGCACTGTCGATGCATCATCGCTAGTCACTTGGCACTCGCACGTCTCTTGACACTACATTAATCCAACTTGTTTTGGTTCTGCCAAAGCAATAAAAAAATTTAGAGATTCCTAAAAATTTTATCGTTTGTGTGTAAAAATTGCTATGGTCGAGGTTTCCCTGCGTGATCGAATCAGAAATGAGGAGATCCGAAGGAGAAATAAGGTCACACCGGCATAGTCCAAAAGATTACTAGTCTCAAGTGGCAACGGGCAGGACATATCCCTCGAAGGACTGACAGCCGATGGGGCAATTAAGGTCCTCGAATGGCGACCGGCGTGCCGGAAGACTTTTACTACTTACGGTTATCTATCATTAAAAATGAAATAAATTGTCTACTAATGTCATTAAAATTCAAATACCTTTCCAATCTGGTAACTGGGGATTCCCTAAAGAGAAGATTCTAGCGAATTTCGATGTATTTAGTACCTCACAAACATGCGCGACGTTAACAAAGAGATTTTATGTTTAAAATTGAAACGCGTGTTCCAACAAAAAAAAATTTAAGTTTAGGAAGAGTAATTTTTTTTTTTATATTGTTATCATCACCACCAAAACATCACAGTGGACTTATAACACTACACGCCATCGATCAACGGTTTCACTAAATCTTGAAAATAGACCAGGGTTACGTATTAGTTTTGTTTACATTCTCACGACGCCGTCTGTCAATAGTCTGACAGGTACTCCCGATTCCTTACTCGAGTAGAGAATAAATGTCTCACAAACGATTTTAAGCCTTAACATCTCAACTTTAAGATGGGATAAGTTAGATAGGGGAGAACTTTACGGGCGTCTCCTGTCAAACGTCAATCATGGGGGTTAACCTAACTGAAACAGACACTTATAATTTTGTCATGGTTATACCATAAACAAACATTTTTGACAGTGTTACTGTACCATGCCATTTTTAAACTTCATATTTTTTTTTAGTCAACGGATAGATGAGACCAGCGCGATGTCTATCAGATGATATGCCCATAATAACTTAGCGCTAGATAGGATGGTGTACACAGCATGGCATTGCTCTCGTCGCCATGATACATAGAATATTAATTATCGTTACCCAAGTAATTTCACTAGCTACAGCGACCTTCACACGCTACTGATGGCAGAAATAGGAGCACACCTAGACTATCTTCGACAAGAGGAAAATACCATCATTGGTATAAACCAGTGCGATAAGTGTACAGAATTCAGGGTCTTAAAGGATGTTGATTTGACTGAACAAGAATAAGTACCAGTATTAAATATATTTATTTATGTCATAAATATTATTGTCATTAGATAATATATTAGATGACATATCAATATATCACCTAATATTAAGGGCGGGCTATCTTTTAAGGTTACCAATTTCAATTAGATCAGATCCATAACGTTATCGTTATTGCTAATTGCTATCATAAATTCGTGGCGAAATATTTCCCGCCATTTTCTTAATTGGGGCACATTGTTCTCATTACAAAATGGCCGACTTGTACAGCGTTTCGTTCCAATTACATAACACGTAGGCAGATAAAATTTCCTTTCGTAAAGCGATTTTTTTTTCAAACAAATATTTGTTGTTGAATTTTATAACCTTAATAAAACATCATTATCATAATCAGCCGTTTAAAATTTAAATTTGCTATTTGAATAGAACAGCTGTGAAAAATTACTATGATGGCGGTGAAATAATAATTTGAAAACTAACCCAAAACTGGACACGTTTGCTCAATAAATTCTTCTGTTGGTAAAGTATTATATATTATCGTTCTGAGCACCGAAATAACGCTTTCGCGATAATAACGAGCTTTGTTGAACGGAATTAGACATTAGGAACATGTGTGACGCGTTGGCACCGCTTTTGGGGTTATTTTACATCGACATGGTTTTTTTCTTCTTCTTACTGCTACTATAAGTCTGTAAACTGAAGCGTTAATTCGTGACTGCCTTTTAGTCAATTATTTATATTAGTATTTACCGATATTAAAGAATCATCTCATGTAATACCTGTATTACTTCATATAGTTTAATAATATGTTGAATAAAAAACTTAATAGCGCGATGTAACTAAAAATATATATATAAATAATTAATTTGTACTAGAAACATATAATCTATAGTATGACACAAAAATCGAAAAGATTTTATTGACAAGTAATATTTGTGGAGGTAATAAATTGTTCCTTTAGTACGGAAGACAAAGGACTGAGAGGCATGCAGCCTATTGATTTTTTTATTTCGAATGGTTTTTTTTTTAATCATATAACAAGTATAAAAAATAAGTAATTTTTTTATATCATGCGACCGTAGGCGCGTCTCTTCCATATTAGTAATAAACGATTTGTAACCTAGCTTGTAGCTGTCGCGCACGGATCCATAATGTTAACATATTCTTTAGTAAGAGTGACATTAAAGACACTTATAAAGTATGTGTTGAGTATTTAATTACAGAAATTATCAAAGTTTACATTACTCTTGGGCCTAAGCTGTTTACTTAACCGTGTTCCGATTGAGAAATCGTTTTTTATTACAGCGACGCATTACCGCGTAATCCTTGTTTATACGGAATCTTGATACTTGTGAAATGGCAGACTCGGTTTTATTTTTGTTGTAGAACTCGCCACCGACCGGTTCGCGAACGCACTCTGAATAACTAAAACGTTATCTAACTACAAGGCGACTCCTATACGCCTACAGGAGCATATAATTGTATTTCGACACTTCACCCACGCGTCCACACATTCTAACCTTCGGAGATTATTTGTAGATATGGTCACAGGTAACCTTTATTAGTTTAAATTTAACTATCCTTATATTTTAGATGTTTCGTATGAAAAGACATCTGAAATTTTCCAAACATCCTCCCACTTTTGGGAGAAAGGCAGACTGTTTTGGGATTTCCATACTTTCTCATATAAATTCTTTAAATATTTGTATAACCGAATCATAAAAATCCTTTTTTCTCAAACTGAGTATTCTAATTTAATGGATTTTGAAGATATTATTTTTTTACGCTAACCTTACCAGTATTCGATTTGGTTATTTTGACCGTGTAACCTTTTCGATCTAGTCCTCTCTGTAGGTTAGTTTACGTCAACAATTTCGCCATCCTAGAATACTGATGTAGTCTAAAACTTGTGATTAGGCTTACTATCTATTGGTAGCTAACTTCTGCGTTTAAGAAAATTCAATTTATATTTTTGTGTAATTTTTGTTATAGTATATTATATGACGAACTGTTTTTGTTAGATAAACTACTTTATATATAGACTTACTATATATGATTGAAAATTACAAACGATTGCACAAATTTTGTGTTTTAGTTTGTGTTAGTGCTTTCGATGCGGTGAGCGTTATGAGTCTTACATTGATATTAAATTATGCGTTAATTTCATATGTTATTATATATGAACAGTTTATAACTATATCGTGGATCGTAAAACAGTCGGCTACCACTTCACAACTGATATCTCTCGAATGGCGTGGCAACATCCTTTCCGTAGTGTCGTTTCGAAAGGGCGCAAGAGTCGCGCCGCCCGCCGGACCTGCGACGTTCTCGCGCCGTGTTTACAATACATCCAGTTCTATAATTGAGCGATGCGGGAGAGTTCAACACATCGCGGTCCATCTTTTTAGAATACGACACAAATAACAATCTATATTTGTAGTTTTACATCCACGCTTCCACAGCGCCCAAGCGCATGCGCACGAGCCAGCGACTTGCAGCTCTAACGCGTCAACGAACGACGCATTCTCCTCTACCCTTGCGAATGCTGTAACGGCCTCCGTTTTACAATATAGAATATAGATCTTAAGGTGGTATGGTTATGCGGCAGCCATGCCGATGACCACATGCATCAATGTTTGTAAATAGAACTCCGAATACCACAAAACCTCTTTGATCCGTCACATATAATTCCTTCGGACTTCCATTGCTGCTTTGCTTCAGCAGTGTCTTTCTAACCGATAGATAAACAAATCGATGTATGCTGGATTGTTGTTCAGATACCTTTATATAATACTCTCCTGGTGAGCTGGTTAGCGTTGGCTTTGACATCTTTGTGTCTTCACAGAGATGTTTTAGATGTTACGCATCTTTTGTAACAATGTTTACAAACAAATTAGATGGCAGCGCGCGGGTTATTTCCTTTGTTAAATTATTATCTTAATAACGCGTCGTAATTAATTGTGCATCATCATGTCTATGGAAGAATCAGCTGGATAGTGTTGAAAATGGCGTTTGTGATGAGGCTGTTCGCCCGTCCCATTAACCAGTTGGATTCGGCAAGTCACCGCGCTTATCTAAACACAAACAGCGAGCGGATCCGTGTGGCGTCTGTCCGTTGCAGTAGATAACGAAGCGCGGAACTGGTACGTGTCCATTTGGGCACAGGGTCTTGGCGCGGGAGCTGGTCGGCGATTTATCGCTCGCGAATAAACCAGCGGTCGTTTTGCACGAACGTAGGATGTGCTCCATTTCCGAGCGCGCGGTGCGTACGGCTCGTTTGATATTCTCTTTTACTGATGCGAGGTTTATTTTCGATCGCGTTGTCCTATTTAATCCGTTGTGTGTGTGCCCGGCGCTCCCATCAGTCTCGGCGGCGACCGTCCGCTTCCACGTCGTCTCCTGCCCAACACCTAAAATAATCCAAACGCTAAAATGTTCAAATACATACTCAACAAGATTAAGAAGAAGGTGCTAAATGTTAATATATTTTTTTTCTAATTTCCGTTCGGTATCCATTGCAATTTTCATAATACATTCATTAATTGTTACAGATATACCCGGATCCCGAGTCCGAAAAGGCGATAATGGGGTCAGTGGTGTACTGCATCCATCACAAAGAGGGATGCCAGTGGTCGGACGAACTGCGTAAATTGAAGGTACGTTTGTTATCTATGTAAATATTTGTTGTGTTTTTCGAAACTGGGTTTGGTCAATCGATCATTTCCCGTTCCGAACACTTCAGGCACACAGCAGCAGTATTAGTCATCGTTAGCCGATAGACGTCCACTGCTAGATATAGGCTTCCACCAAACATCTTCCCATCGGTCTCGCATTTCTTGCATCCAGATCGGTCGGTCCACCTTGTGGTAGGCCTCCCAACGCTACGTATACCGGTACGTGAGCGACACTCGAGGACCTTACTGCACCATCAGCCGCCGGTCTTTCGAGCAATATGCCCCGCATCAGTACTATTTATTAGAATTGACTTGTGTTTATAATTCCACCTGCGTGTGGTGGATCAGGGCCTTTAAATACTAGTACATTTACCATCAGTCTTAGGTTTTCCATTTTCCAACTAATCATTCTTCCATCTTATCTATCATACTCAGTTCTACTTTCATTCTGCATCCTAATTCCTTCTTTTATACATCTAAAACTGTGTTTACTTTTCATCATCATCTGTCGATACACGTCCACTACTGGACATAGGCCTCCCCGAAAAATTCCCACACGATTCAATTCCGGGTTGGTGGGAGCCAGAGCCTGCACCAGCAGGTGACGCAGTTCTTGTGCGGAACCCCTTACACCCCTCGTTTACTATTGAGCTTTTATAAATTCAGTTTTTTTTTTCGTGGATACAAGTTTAAAAGTTTTACTGTCCCAACAGTTAAATGGCCGCGCGGTTAAATGTTTATTTACAACAGCAATAAACGTTTTAACTGTTATTCGCTTTTAATGCTGTTGCATCAATTTTATGTTTACCACTACGTCTTTAGAATTAGGGCAACACCGAGCAGCAGCAGCGTCAGTGAAGCATCTCCAGGAACTATAAATAGCCACATGCGCCGTTTTGATACCAAGGACAGTAGAACAACAGTTGAATTGTGCCATAGCGCTTCATTTACTGGCGGCAGGTCCTTTGCCGGAAACCGTCTAAATACCACAGCGGACGAACAGCACTGTGCAAACATTACCGTGCTCCGGTTTGAAGGCCGTTGTAGCTAGTGATTTCATTGGGGTAATGAAATTCAACGTCTTACGTCTCAGACGATGAGTTCAATGTGGTGTAATATATAATATCCTAAATAGCGCTCCTGCTCCTTTTACGGCATTTTGTTGTTATTTGTTCCAAAGATATTTAAGTTGAGCTGTGTCCACTTATTTTTTTTTTTTAATTCTTATTAAGTTATTGTAATGATACAAATTAAAATTGTTGTCATTCCGCCAACCTGTATTAGGCCAGCGTGGTGGGAAATGTCCCAAATCCCCCCATTAGAACCACTACATACGACAACCCTAATGCCTAGCGGTACCGGAGATCTTGCCGACTGTATGTGGAGATCTTTGGGGGAGCCCTGTGTCCAGCAGTGGACGTCTATCGGCTGATGAAAATAAAATTATCATTTATACCTATAGATATCATTGTGAAGCCATTTTTGTTTTTATTTAATGATACAGTAATCAGTAGATGGTAATTGCTGTGCATGAGCAGCGTCATTACTCTATGCTGTTCAGGAGATGAGACCATTACAACGTCGTCTGGATTATTACTTCTTTTATTCGCGGAAGCGAAGAGACGAACGGGATGTTCACCTGATGTTTAGTGATACTCCTGTCCATAACAACGTGGCGCTAGTTAACACTGCACCACATGAGCTCGTCATCTTGAGACAACATGTATTTTGACGTAACGATATTTGAAGGTTATTTTTTTCGTATGACGTTTATGCTGTTAGTCCTGTTAACGCATTCAACAGCTTCATCAGGTCCAGGATTTGCGGATACGGAATCCGCGAGGATAATTAAAAGTCTGTTGGTGGTATAAGTTAGGTAGGTACCACCGCGGAGTATATTTCTGCCGCCAAACAGCACTGTGCAAACATTACTGTGTTCCGGTTTGAAGGGCGCTGTAGCTAGTGTAATTACTGAGGTAGACTTGAGATTGTATGTCTCGATACGACGAGCAGAGCGTGATGCTGTATATATAATCTTAATTAGGGCCATTTTGCAATAGTCCGACATATCACTTACAATCAAGTGAACGCCTCGCTTGTCACTGGAAGAAGAGAAAGGTGCAGAGACGGAAGGGGTCACATATCAATGTGTGAGCTGTTTGTGCTGCAGGCGCACCTGAACACGTGCAAGCACGACGCTGTGCTGTGCGCGGCTCAGTGCGGCGCCATGATCCCGCGCGTGCTGATGCAGGACCACCTGCGGTACACCTGCCCGCGCCGCCGCGCCAACTGCGACCACTGCGGCAAGGAGTTCTCCGGCAGCGCCCTAGAGGTGAGCGGGTTATTTTTTTTACTATTCCACGAAACCATAGGACGGCTGAGCCGTTCAGCTGATGGTGAGTTATACGCTCGATTATAACAACGTAGCGCTAGTTAGGATGTACAGTGCTGAGATGTCTCTTTACTACAATAATTTCACCAGCTACAACGCCCTTCAAACTAGAACGCATTGCTGTCTATCGGCTGCAACAGCTGCTGCGGTGGTGGTATTCACCTAGACGGTCTCCGGAACCAGAGGATCTACCACCAGTAAACTGTTGTGATTGAATGTTCTCTTTGTTCTCCGCAAAGAATATAATACATCAGATAAATAACGTGTTCCTGTAATGGAAGAATATTTTGACCGGTATACCGACATTGTCGTTGAACCGCTTCCGTGTTCTCCCGCAGGAGCACCAGGGCAACTGCGGCCACGAGCCGGTGTACTGCGAGAACAAGTGCGGCGCGAAGGTGCAGCGCCGGCACACGCAGCAGCACGCGCAGCAGCACTGCAGTAAGCGGCTGGTGCCGTGCCGACACTGCGGCCAGAAGTACACCCAGGTCGGTGACTCCAATTCAGAATGATTGCCTTACTAGTGGTAACGAGGACAATGAGTTTATTGAGGATCATCGCAATATCGTTTTTCTTGGAGTGGTGCCTTATGGACGCATTTAATGATACGTCCAGGATATAAATCAACGTCTCTTGCAAGACCTTTACCTGGAGACAAGGTTTGGTCTTTGTGTTTTTTAATCATCAAGGTTAACTCTTAACTTCGGTCCTACCTGAAATTATGAGGTGATGTGGTCTGTGGTGGTAAAGGGCATGAACGTAGTAGTAGCTTCTACATTCTTGGCGTCGCCCATGTCTTTTGGACTGGAACACCGAGGCCAGCAAGTTGTTCCCGTCTGCTGATCTCATGAAGAACAAATATATCTTTGACTGTACCAATAAATTGGACATAGGGCTCGATAAAGATTCTCACACGATCTAATAGGTATTCATATAGATGGATTTGGGCTCTATTCCACCAGATTGACCGACGACATCATCAGGGCAGTCGGTAGTCAGTGGATGCGAGGAACTGAGGATTGCATTTCACCATCATCATTATCAGCCGATAGACGTCCACTGCTGGACTTACGTCTCCTGCAAAGATAACATCGATGGATCCTGATCTGCCAGTATCAAGCTGCTTCCAGGATTGCATTTGGTGGAAGACATTAAAGAAGACCTATATCCAGCAGTGGATAAACAAAAAGCTGATGATGATGATAGTAAGGTCTGACCGACGCATTAAATCGACAGTTTATAATAAAACTTTTACAATCCAGTCTTCCAAAGTTTATATCATATTTAAATTCTATTTTTATGAGGCCCTAACTTCCGGATGCAGAACAGATCTTGGTTTACATAAGGCGGAAACATTTAAATCTGTTTAAATCAAATGTGGGTAATATACATTTTTAATTAATTTATATCAGTTATTAAGTTAATTTACATCTGTTGCTATAGTTACTATGTGCGGTTAACTTTTAACGTCTGTAGTAAACTAGGGGTAGCTTATATTTACTTTAGAAGTCAAAGAGTAAAGATTTTTTTTTATTCTTCGATCTTCATGATGCTTTAGTTCTTATTGAGTTCTCATGTCTCAATCTTAGCCAGTATAATATAGAAGACTAGTACTAAGCTGTGTTATTATATATGAGATAAGTATTATCTCCTCCCACCAAGTTGCACCGGGCCAGCGTGGTGGAGTATGGTCCAAATCCTCTCATACGAACCCCTAGAACCGATGGCTCCTGGTGCCCGGCAGGTCGCAAGACGCTGTGGATGATGACGGATGTATTATCTTAAGTATAGAGTATTTTCTATCAAGATGTCGGCTCCTCTATTTACATGTCTCTATTGTGTTGACAAGTCCAGCGCCACGCATGGTTTATAGGAACTATACACTGCATGTGGTGACCCTCGTGGCATTCAACATGTTAGGACAGTTGTAAAAGAAAGGTTAATGTAATGTTCTCTCTTTCTTCAATAGGACTGCGTATCAGCTCACGGCGCGTCCTGCAGCCGCGCGCCGGTGCCGTGCCCCCAGCGCGGGGCTGGCTGCGCGGCGCTGCCCGCCCGCGACGAGCTGGACCTGCACCTTCGGGAGCACTGCGCCGCAGCCCTGCCCTGTCCCTACCGCGACGCAGGCTGCCGTTTCAAGGTAAACATTACTGTGTATTAGTAGAAATATTTATATACCGTTAGCCAGTATCGTGCATTGCTGTTTCGTGACGGTAATATAAAGGTATCATGGGACGTACCATCTTAGATGATAAAGCGACGAGCGCTATAAAGCAATGTAGACCAACCAGACGAATCTCCTGCCCATTTCATCATTTTTGTATTCAATAAAGATCATACATTCTCTGTATCATCAGTCCATTGTGTTATAACTGTGCGTCACTTGCCTCCGAATGACCACAACTCTACAAAGCGAATGAGTAATTTTAATAGTAACGGGTGTGGTGTGCGCAGGGTACGCGGGCTGCGGTCGACCGCCACACGGACGAGAGCTGCCAGCAGCACGTGGCGCTGCTGGCGGCGGTGGCGGGCCGGCAGGCGCGGCAGCTGGACGCGCTGCGCGCCGCCGTCGCCCGGCTCGCGGTCAACTGCACTGGCGCGCTGGTGTGGCGCGTGAACGACTGGACCGCCAAGATGGCCGACGCCAAGAGCAAGGACGGCTTCGAGCTGCTATCACCAGCTTTTTACACCAGCCAGTACGGATACAAATTGCAGGTGCAAACTTTAATTATTATAATGTTTTGATAAACAAATTATTTTAAGGCGTTGATACTATGGACAATGGTCCTGTGAAAATGATTACCAATATCCTCATATAATCTTTAATAGTAAATTTCAATAGAACTGTCTTAACATGTTGAATGCCACGAGGGTCACCACATGCAGTGTCAAATTCCCATAAACCATGTGTAGCACTATAGAAACATAAAAGGTAGACTCGAATTCTTCGTCATTTAAAAGAAAAAACTTAAGATAATACTTCATCATCATCACCTGCCGATAGATGTCCACTGCTGGACATAGACCTTCCCAAAGATCTCCGCATTGATCGGTCTTGGGCTGCTCGCATTCAGCTGCATACTAAAAATATTATCATACTACTTCCTAATAGGAGTTATGGCAGTGGACTGGCAGTTTTATTGGCATGAGGCATTCTGTGAACCGTAAACCTTAAAAACCTCAGAGGGCAGACCTGAAGTTGATAACATATTTTTATTGCTATATATATAAAAAAATATGAACTTCAATCTGTTTCATTTACATATAACAGTTCCAAGGTGTTCTGATGTTATACCCTTCGATGAAATAATCATATCGCTCTGAAACTCTGAAAATTAAAATAGTTTAATGCAGATTAAATAATATTGTCATATTTATGACGCAGTATGTTTCTTGTAAGTAAACAAAGATGGCGGTTTGTTTTGGCGGGTGATTAATATAGGGTTAGTCAGAGGAGGGAGAGTGCGGACCGATTTAGTGACGCTTAGTCACATAATGAACTTATTAAATGCTATTTCTGATTTCTAATCTCACATTTGTACCGCAATTTGTTACCCTCGCATTTAAGTATGTTGTACTTGTGAATTTGTTTTGCTTAGTATCTTCGTATATAATTTTCATAACAAGAAACCTTTCTCATTATCTATTTATTCCCGTTATGTAGCTCTGTTTTAAATGTATGTTACATAGTATAATTTAAATAAAAAAAAATTTAAGGTGTTAATTAGGTTGGATGAATGAAAGTCCTCTGCCTTTTTTTATTAGTAAAAAATATTAATACAATAAAATGTTTTAGGTATTTATTAGTAATGAAAACACAATTCTTTTTAAATTGGCCTTAGTATAATAAAATTTGAATACCATGTGGAGATGTTTTAAAATACTGATTTAAATGTTATTGCAGGCATCTCTGTTCCTGAACGGCAACGGCGCCGGCGAGTCGTCCCACATGTCGGTCTACATCAAGATCCTGCCCGGCGAGTACGACGCCCTGCTCCGCTGGCCGTTCGCCCACTCCGTCTCCTTCACGCTGTTCGATCAAAGCTCGAGCCCGGAGCGCGCTTGCAACATCGTCGAGAGCTTCGTCCCGGACCCCACTTGGAAGAACTTCCAGCGGCCGTCCAAGGAGCCCGACGCGCTCGGCTTCGGCTTCCCGCGCTTTGTCTCCCACGAGATGCTGAAGAAGCGTAACTTCGTGAAGGACGACGTAATGTTCCTGAGGGTGAAGGTCGATCCCAGCAAGATTGTAGCCGTGTAGTTGTAATGGACGTGTCGAGTGAAACTTTTTCGTGTCGTCATTGAACCGCGCACAAGAGTCGTAGTCATTATTATTTAGTGTTAGGTCATTTAAAAGTCATAGGTTAAGGATATTGTTTAGTGTTTCAGGGCTGTCACTCATTCGTTTTACTTCGCTTCAACTTGAGCAGGTTACATTATTTTCTACCGACGCCCTGAATTTATGTAAAACTGTAAATAGTTAACGTGTAAGAGGCGTTTAGGCTGTATTGTTATCCTTTCACTGAAGATCTCTTGAATTTCACGGCCGCAGCAAGATCGTAACAAACCGATCGATGTTTCAAATCGATTGTCCACTCCACCATCGATTCAGATGATACCAGACCACATACAATTACAATCTAGTGTATAATACAAATGTGCCATATTCCTGTAAGGTTTTCGTAAAATCTGTGTAAAAATACACACATTTTTATAGGATACTGCAAAAACTGTGTGTTGTCCTAAAAAACAACGTTCCGAAGCGTTTTTGTTGGCCTTAAGAAACAAAGGCGATTTGAAAAATGCTTGGACAAAGAAAAAAAAAAACACCGTGCCTGTGAGAGACACGTTTGGATTTGTTGTACCGGCACATCTTTGTATATAAGTTTCCTTATTTACATATCTTATACATATATTTTGCGGTTGTTGTACATACGGACAAATTGAGAAGTGCGTTTATATGTAAATAGGTAATAGCGTTACTTTGAAATTAATGAATGTCTGATTTTCTGTGTGTCACGAAGCTGGAATTAGACCAAAGTTTTACGGTAACTTTGCAAGTAAAGTAATCTCGGCAAAGTTATCTATTAAAAAAATACGTTAAACGCGGCTAAAGCTGTTTGTTGATATACATACATACATATATATATTTATATACTTTCGTTGTAAATAGTATTGTGTAAGAACAAACATGTATAGTTGTCTTTCTTAAATACTACCACGTGTTTATATCATTTCAATTGTCAAAAAAAAATTCAAGGCACGTGTCAAAAACAAAGCGGGAGAAATTAATACAGATTATATAAATAGCACATTATGTAATAAAAAAAATTTCAGAAATTATTCACACTTCTTTCTCGATTTGAAATATTTTTTTTTTATTTAGTCTTCAAAATTATACCGCGTTTATGAAGTTCTTGAAAAAAATTATATAAAATATTTATGCATTTGTCTTTTGATTGCAGTTTGTTTTTTTTTTTTTAATTCGTATTATTACAATGCTTATTTAGATCTCTCGAAACGCTTGTATATAATCTCAGATGTAAAATAACATTCCATGTAAAACCTTTATTGTATGCCAGCCGCGCGCTGAACGTTTATTTGTGTAATCGTGGTTATTTGATAGCGGCGGGTTATATATAACTGTAGTTGTAGGCCGACCATGATAATGAATTGTATTATAATACTATTCAAAGAAGCCGTGGTAGCGTAGTTTGTGTAGTAGTTATGTATCGAAGGGGCACAAGTTCCAACCCCGCTGAGCTTAAGCTTCTGATGAAGAACATAGTGGGGAAACCGACATGTTCCAAAAACATTTATTGTGGACATGTTACATAGCCATGGCTCCGCCCTTGTGAGAGAAGGCTCCAAGTCTCAGCGGTGGGAACAATAAGTGGCTGTTTATTTATATTTAACACAAGTTATGAAAATGGTCAACGACATCCAGACTTCATATTTTAATACATTTTTGTTTGCCGCATCAACTTCTTGAATACAATAACAGTTTAATTACAGATTAAAAATATTTGTTTGTGGTTCCATTGAATACAGATTAAAAAAGTTATTGTAGCACTACTATATATTATGTTTGAACCGCCGTTTATTTTACAGTTATAGCAATATAATTTTAGTATAGTGAATAGCTAAGCTAAGTATTATCAAAACTTATTATAGTACCTTATCTGTAACAGATATAAGACTAATAACAAATAGATGTAAGTGAAATTAAAATTATCAAATTAAGCTTTTGTATTTTAGATCGTAAGGAGGAAAGATGATTTACACTTAAAATGGAAAAATATATTTTTTTTTCGGGCAACTTTTATTTCATTTATTTTTTATTTGATACAGTGATGATACAAGTGAAACGTTCATTTTAAGCACATGACAACGTGGTGCTGGTTGTGATGGTATACACAGCATCACATTGTGCTCATCGCTTTGAGACATAACATGTTAAGTTTCGTTACTGCAGTAATCACTTACAAAATACTTCAAACCGGAAGACAGTAATGTTTACACACTACTGCGGTGGTACCTACCTAGACAGTCTCCGGCAACAAAGACCACCAGTCAAGTCCAATAACATTTTGGAGTAAATTAAATGTTTAATTAACAAAGTAACCTGTGATCTGTGATGGATGAATAATGAAATACCAAATACAACTTGTGGACGTCTTAACTGCTGCCGTAGCACAGTGGGTCTGCGTTGTTTTTTTTTTCAGCCTTTCCCGGGCATTTGTGGGCTTGGGCTTGATTTCTGTATTTATTACATTAACAATTATTATTTTTTCATTCTCTTTTTCATTTCTACAGATCTTCTTTCTTTTCTCTCATTTATCCTCCATTCCACTTCCTTATTTCTTACTTCTCCGTGCAGTGGGTATGTGTTTGTCTTGTGAAGGTGCTTGGTTCGATTCTAGTGGCATGATTTATGGAGTGAAATTGCTTTTTTTGTACCCGCCTGGTCAGGCTAGCACGTTCATATTGTAAATCTGTCTAGCCTTGTGGTTCGGCTGTCATTATATAAGAATTGGAGTATTCTGTACTTGTACACTTGAGGACCTTACAGTTACTTTACATCATGTGATTAATGAAATGAGATTATTTAAAAAAAAAGAAATATTAGGTTCTTTATTAGTTGCAGCTTTAGTCAGACAAAGGTATCCGATTTTATTATAAAACCACTAAAGGCTATACACAATGCTATGATTTTATTAAAACCTGTCAGTCTAGCCATCATCTTGTCATTTCCCCTAATAAATCATAGATATGGTAGGATATAAGCAGCAACTTCTGGGCCAGTAAAATTAACGATTATCTAAGGTTTTATTATTATATGTGACGAAGAGGTTACCATGATGTATATATTTATTATATTTATTTATAAACAACAAAAATGAAAACAATTCTTACTGGATTTGTGACAGAACATTTATTACCTCTCAATTAGTGTGTTATAAAAGTATTAGTTATGTTATACCATTATCCTTACAGATTATAAACATAATTAAACTTCTCACAAATGTTTTTGTTTAAATAGATACATGTTCAGTGTGATGCAATTCGAACAAAAACTGATTTTTGAAACAAACAGTTTCATTGGTAGAAATGTATAAAAATATTTATACTATCAATAAAAGTGAATTAATATAATCAATTGTTTTGCGAGCTGCATGTTGCCGATTGACTGAAGGTGGAATTGTTTAAGCTTGAAGGTATTGTTTTTTTGGTCATCTGAAAATAATTATAAAAGTATTATTGAACTTGCACACACAAAAGGGCTTCAGAGATACAAAGCAAATCTCACTTTCGTTTTAATTGTCTTAGATATCATCTAAGTTAACTACTTTAATTCACAAAGAAGAATAGAAAAAAATTTTTTAAAAAAATTAAAACACTATACTCCAAGAACATACAAGTGTTTGAGGGGTATGTGTACATAAAAATAGAGACTGATGAATATGAATATTTGGGCCACTATAATTGACATTAGTATATTTTCAAAGATTTTTTACTATCCGAACCAAAACCCGTTACAAATTTGTTGATAGCAGCAATTTGCTAACTATAAAATTATTTCTTTTAAAGTTATATGATGTTGATCCATACAATAAATTGCCAAGTGTGATGTGAAATGTGTGTATTTAATATAAAAATAAGCCATAGTAAAATCTTTACCATTTTTATTCTATACAACTCATTCATAGCTTCAGGAAGTAAAGGCTTCACTGAATTAATCTCCATCATTGTTAAATGGTCCAGTCTACCATAACTACCTCCTGATTTCATTAATGCATCCATGGAGGTCCTGAGCTTAGACATTCTTATGTCCCAGATATCTTTTATAATGGTTTTGATTTCCGAAGCCCTGGATATGTCCTCTGCTGCTGCACCTAAAATTATTTTAGCTTCTACCATGTAGTGTTCATTAGGCATTTTTGTAAAAAATCTAAAAACATAATATTGTATTAGTTGCAGTGACATTTCAGACGTAATATGAGACTTACTCAATACTAATGAAACGCCCAGGCAGAGTAATCGTAAAAAAGTTATAAATATAATAATCCTTATCTGACGAAAACAAATATATTATAAAAATGCTTAAATGTAGCTTGTTTTAGTTTATCTCGATCAATGTTTTAGAATAAGTAAAGAAATAAGCTGTAGTTTAAAAAATACCGCGATCTCTTTTCCTCTTCTTTGATATTCTCTAGAACTTCCATATCCATCCAATCAGGAGCTACTATTCTGCACTTTTGTTTCTGTTTTAACATAATTCCTAACCAGAGAGGAACGTTCGTAGGTAAACCAGCCCGAAACGGACCAAATTCACCACAAATAAGAAAGATTTTATCATGCGAAAAGTTTGGAATTATACTAATGATTCTATTTTCTCCAATAAATTCTATTTCGTAAGGATCCATTCTATAGCTAGATGAATAATTTATTAATAAAAGACAATTTTCTTAATAGTTGATAAGAACATTTTACCGGCAATTTTTGTTTCAAAATAAAATTTGACACTTTGTTTTGACATTAGTTTTTTTTGAAATAAATATAAAGACTGAACTTAACATGCCACTTGTTATTTCAGGAGTTAAATGTGAAAATATGTATTTACTCTCGTATTTAAATAACTGTGTAAAGTTTAATATAAATAACTAATTATTCAATAGAAAAAGTCATTAATAGAATCGTTGCAATTTTAACGCCATCTTTTGACTTAATCGATACAAAAGAACTAATTTTAAAATTAGCTTTTTTCATTAATATCTAAAGATTTGTTTAGATGGCGGTAACTATCAGGCTTTGAATAAATGTATACAGCTATAATGATAAAATTACAATACGTTATAATTAAAAAAAAATATGTTATATTAAATTTAAATATATTGAATAGGTTTTATTTACAAACAACTTAACCGCTATTATAAACTATATAAGTCGTATCTTACTGGGAGTTACGCGAACACGATCGATGCAAATCGTTTTGGCAAAGTGCAAACTCCTAATTACTAGCCGTAAATTAGGGTGGCCGGTTGACAATGTCTCAGACGGTTGATATTTATGGCTGCCCGCCGACGGAGGACGGAGTCCGGACTTTTGCCTCCCTCTACGCTTGTCATATATATATGTCAATAAATAACGTTGGATAAGGATTGTTACAGAATTCGCTGTGATCGTTATGAACGTTTAATTAAATTCATGTCGCAATTAATATTGGTTTTCTTATGTTTGTACATATTCTTAAACTTGATAGTACAAATTTTTTACTTAAATCTATATTATTGATTTCTTGAATCGAAGATAAAGTTTATAAAAGTACAATAGCGCAATTATTATACGTATTTATTTATTATTCTATAACTGATTTAATCAGCAACTATTAGAATGTGTTATAAGTTAGTTAATAGAATTATTTATTTTAAATTATAGTTAGGATATATTCTAACGGAAATATTTAATTGTGATTAATTTCGAAATCTTTTAATATTATATACCGTTTAGATAAGTAATGTTGTAATTGAGTTATTATTGTCACGAAATATTGTTATCAATGTCAAATACAGATTTTACTTTAATTTGCATTATTTGTCAATAGATGGCGTAACTAGTTACATTTATTTTGTCTTGTATAATAAAACTTCAATCAAATAGTTATATATTTATAGCGCTTACATCAAAACATCACCTAAAGATTTTTCATCCTTTAATAACCGTATAATTTTTAAATAATAACTTGATCTTCACCATCAAGTGACTTTTATGGTAGTGTAACGGCGTGACGAAGAGGACATTGATATGAAAGACCGGTTATATTTGTAGAGAGCAACTTACTAACTAAAAAAATAACGTGCTTACCTCCTACACACATATTTTATTTTAAGAAGGGGTAGTTTTACAATTAGTGAATAATAACTTGCCAATCACTAAATGGTAGGCGCAAAAGTCCTCAACAGGTAGCAATAAATTAATTGGATTGTACTTGTATAATATGAATTGGATTGTATATGTAAGTGTTGCTATGAGAGAAATATTATTAAAAATTGATTTCTATTTTATAACAGTGCAAGTAAGGAAATGTTGAAGTCGGTGTTCTTATCTAATTGAAGAAATGTTTTTAGTTTTTAATAATATTTTTTCTTTTATTCAATTAAGTGAGACATTCAGACGAGTGGGACGTTCACCTGATGGTAAATGATACGCCCGCTTATAGCAACGTGGCGCTAGTGTCATCAAGATATACACTGCACCACATTGCGATCGTCGCCTGGAGACGTAAGACTTATTTCCACCGTAATTTAACTAGTTACAGCGTCCTTCAAACCGCAACACAATAATATTTGCACAGTATTATTTGTCGGCTGCAATAGGTGCTGCTGTGGCACGTACATTTTTGTTTTTTGATTTCGAGAGGAAATCTTCGAAATATACCCTGCTTCTGGGTGGGGTTCAGTCAGGGTTATGTGAGATTCTTACTCAGTAAAATCCCCTCGGTGCTCTGCATCAGTGCATCCGGAGAGGCCCCGGAATCTCTTATAGAACGCACCGGTGCTCCTCTACACTTTGTGTTACATGTCTCTGAGGAGGAGTCTAACCCTCCTAGGCACCATCGCTGAGCCATACTCTGTCCCACGCAGGGTCGTTGGTTGGGCGATAAGGCATCCACCCTTAAAACCCGCGAAACACCTAGATCGTTTTAGTCGCTTTCTACGACAGGCAGGGCTTACCTTGGTCCTATTCTTACTAGCCCGAGACTACAGGGCTGACGGTGGTACCTACCTAGACGATCTCCGGTAATTTTCTTCATAAATATAGAAACAGTTAAATTAAAAAAAAAAACGTTTCATCAACTTTAAACAAAGCTTTTGAATTTTTTTCAACAACGTTTAACGAAAACTTAATCACTCCCCTGTTTATATATTTGTTAAAGGGTTTACTTATATTTGGTATAGATTATAAAGCCTTTGTTCGTGCGCATTGTTTCACAAAATTTGTTGGGATCTATACACGAAGAAGTGTTGAGAGGAAATTAACCAAAAATAATGTATGAAATGTTAACACGTCGCGCAGGGGTGCATTTCGCTGCGGAATTGTATCGGGGGTGGGCGTTCGGCGTGTAAATTTAGTTATTCAGCTGAATCTCAATAGTTCGAAAATTTTATTCGAACTTTACGAACTAGTCTCATCAAAATAACTAGACCTAGAAATTTCTTCATCTCGGCAATTGTAATGTCTTTACATTTAGAACTTTTGCTAGGGGTTTTTAGATACTGGGTGTTAGGAGACCGCTTCCGAAAACGAAGACAGACGATAGTACTGATGACACCTTTGATGATGGGGCGGAAAAACGATCGAACTTGATTAAAAAAAATCATGTTTTTAAAACGTTTTATTAGCATTGTTAACGCTCCATTGTGCTAGTACAGCTAAATGAAACGATAGTTTCATAAAAATTACTTTACTGAAAAAAAAATCAGCAATGAAACACAAAATCAAAAACAGCTGATGCTCAGATCAATCTAACTCGAGATGTATTTGTTATTTTTTTTTTGTTAAATTATTTAAATCTTATTTCACAGGGCCACGGAGCATTTAGATTTCCGGCAAAAGAGACCCATCACCTTCTTCGCAATGAAATTTGGCATACAGGTAAAACTAATCCAGTCTTCAGCTAATTTATAATTTTTTTGGTGATGTCCATAAACCGTCAACGTATTGGTATGCCAGTGGACAGTCTCAATGTATGTGATCATCTGCAACAGCCGAGCGAGTTGGCACATCAAAGCCGGATGCAAATTTGGTGCAGCTCTAACTGGTCCTTAATAAGCTTCGCACAGTGACGGATCGGGTTTGAATTCGGCCGGCGGCGTGTTTAAGTCGACAGCGTGTTATGTCGACGTCACGCTGGCCCCCCACGGTCCCGGGGCACGCGACCCCTACGGGGGTCCGTTCCTCACAACAGTTCAGCGGGTAATTGACGAGCGGATCATTTACACTGCGACTTCACTTGCTGTGACGTCGATTGACCACTTACATCATGCATACATCATCAACCAATAGACGTCCACCGCTATATGTAAGCCTCCCCCAAGGATCCCCACATCGATCAGGCGGGGATTCATAGGAGAGGATTACGATATTGACAACGTGCTCGGACGCGATCCATAGTCGCAATGTGAAATGACTTTAGATTTCTCAAAGTTTAAACTTTAAAAACCTAACCAATGAAAAGTATAAAAAAACATATATATATATATATATATATCGACAAGACGAGCGAGACGTTCACCTGATAATAAGTGATACGCGTGTCAGTAACAACAGAACGCCAGTTGGGATGATTAACACACCACATTGCGCTCCTCGCCTTGAGATATAAGATGTACCTCATTACCCCAGTAATTTCACTAACTCCAGCGCCCGTCAAACCGGAACACACTTATGTTTGCCTGTTGCAATAGACGCTGCGGCGGTACTTGCCTATATGGTCTCCGCCACCAGAGACACTACCACCAGCAAATATATTTATATTCAATAGAATATGTACTAAGGATATATATGTATTAAATGATATGAATTTCTTATTACTAGTAACGGTAATGGTTACGAGTTAGGGCCCGTCCTACACTTGAATACTCGTGGAAGCGCGTTTTAAAAGCGCACAGGAAGTAACCGGGAGCGGAAGTTCTGGAAAGTTCGGGAATAATCCTTATTTGCGGTGTTCATTATTAAGTGAATTATTATGATTACAGTTGGCCTCTACAAGTTGCACAAAAGTTTCGAGTCCCCTCCTATCTCATATCGCTGCCGTGGCCAACATTTGGAGCGTATTGAACAAATATCTATTAAATATTTCACGGATCGGTCTCCCATTCCTCGCATCCAATGGGTTCCTGCGACTCTCACCAGATCGTCAATCCAACTTGTGGGAGGCCTTCCAACACTACGTCTCCCATACACGGTCGCCACTCGAGAAACTTACTGCCCCATCGGCCGTAGGTTATATTTTACTATATATTCTATACCTAATATTTCACCAAGGGTATAAGGGTCCCCACACAACAACCCACGGGGTCTTCGCAAGACCCCCGGGGGAGCAATGTGCCCTGCCAAGTCTAGCAATCTTTTGGGCTATGTCATTTAACGTCAATAAAATGGAGTACAAACATTTCTTAAATATATATGAATAGGAAAGGTTAGACACCTCTGGATAATATTTCTAGGTACAGCAGCTTAACGCGCCTGCCTAGACTTATCTGCCAGGGTCCAAAGGTACTTAGTCGGACCGCGTTATTGCAACTAACCGCCTACTGGGCGCAATTAGCTAAGTTAAAATTTCCAGTTAATAAATTACACTAAGTCGTTTAAGTCATTGGGCGCGTAGCTTTTTAAAAAGGTCACAAGTTGCTTTGTTAAGCATTAACTTAGGTGCTGTTCAACTTATAATTAAGATCAACTTATATTATTCAAGGAAACGCCTGTCCAACGTGGCGCTAGTTAGATTATACACAACACCAAATTGCGCTCGTGGACTTGAAACATGAGATGTTCAGTCTCCTTACCCCAGGAGTTACACTAGCTACAACGCCCTTAAAACCAGAACATAGTAATGTTTGCGCAAAGGGCGCTGCAGTGATACCTAGATGGTCTCCAGCAACAGAGACCTATCACCGGTGAAGTATCCCCATCTTGATGGGCTCTAAAGCTGATGTGATAATAGGAATGACTCATTGCTGTATCACATGCGGATGAGTTCCTGTGAATCCGGCAGCAATCCTTGGGAGACCAGAGCTTTAGGTATTACTTCATCATCATCATTGTTTCTGTGTGTAAGGGGATCCGCACAACAAGTCACGGGACCCAAGCCAACCTCACCTGCTCGCGGTGCATCCTGCTAAACAACAAACGAGGCTCTGGCTCCCACCAACCCGCATTAAGCCAGCATGATGGGAAATTGCCCAAATCCCCCCACATAAACCCTTACAAACGACGGGCCCCTAGTGCTCAGGGGTGCCGGAAGCCATGTTGACTTTATGTGGAAATCTTTAGGGGAAGCCTATGTTCAGCAGTGAAAGTCTATCAGTTGATGATGATGATGATGATGATTGTTTTACAGCTGAACATGGACATTTATGTAGAGAAATGAATCAATTGTCTCCCAGCGGTCATTTACTTTATTAACTTATTAAGTTATTATTAAACTGAGAACGTTAACAAGAAACTACGAGGTTCTTCTTTAGTTGGTTTTACTCCTTCCCGTGATCGATAGATCATTTCTAAGGGATTCATATATCATTTATTATATGATCTAAATATTAATATGGTCAAATATCGCTTTTTAATGATATTTTTGAACTTTATTAAGAGAAAAATTAACAACAGCGTTTGTTGGTTTGTTGCAGATGCGATCTTCAAGAGAGCTCTGTTGCCGTCTTTAAGTGGTCGCTTAATTCTGCACGTTGATGATTTGAATGATTCTTCCGATGGGCACAGCAGCACGCGGGGGATGAAATGGGTGTCTGTTCGTGCGTTGAACTTTCGGATTGTAACTTAGTATAACTTAATTCCCCACCGTATCACCGTTAACCTGCAAGATGTAAAGTTATTAGAGTCAAAAATGACTGCAACCGCTAACTTAGCCGATTACCGATGACGCATCGCGCTGTAACTAAGTAACAGCGCTCGTTCGACACGCCCCGTTTCGTTTTAATGGTTAATTTTATTACAAAGCGACTGTCGGAGCGCGACCGACAATCTAATTTATACATATCGAATCCCTTATGGAATTATAACTGTTACAACGCGAGCAGGAATAATGTTAATGGCAGATATGAGCCAAGATGTAAGGGAGCGAGTGTCTGCAATAAACGCAGCAAGGAATGCCTCTGTAATGAAATAACTTGGCACATCCGCCAATGAGTGCCGAGCTCGTACATCATACCATAAGGTTACCCAAAATATTCCACTGACGGAGCGAATCGGATATGAAGAGATTCACATGTATTGTCCACAGAAACCTACTGTCGATATATATACTTTATGTGGCACTGGATGAATACTTTCAGTTTAAATATTCTTCTTATAACCGGAAATACGTAGAGATATATTGTGTATAGTTTGTACATCTTTGTGCTTATCTATACTTAAACATTAACTAATTAATTTCCATTCAGCATAGTTGTTTACTTTACGTTTTGAGTGAGTTCAGGGATTAAAATTAAGATATGTTTATGGTGCTAGAGTATGTGGTGTTTATGTGCACTGCGTTTAAGGGGCCGGTTACACGGCGCCGTGTTACCTCTCTACAAAATAGATTAGTAACTTCGTCTGGTGGCCACTGGATGCGTGAATATTAGTGTGATTGGAAGTACGGAAAGTAAAATACATTTTTTTTAATCGCAGTTAATGTTTAACCTATGATTTTAAAAATGCCAATTTGATCACTAATTTATGCATTGGATTTTTAATGATTTGTTTTTTAATTTATATTTAGTTTTTTCAGGGGTTTATCGTTAGTTGGAAACGCTTTGCCTGCGGCTGCGGCGCTCGCGTTCAAATTCAAATTCCGCCAGCGTCCGCTGCCGCACGGTTCCGGGCGAAGAGAAAACAAATAATAAACAAATGAAAGGAGATAAAAACAAATGGCAGCGCTAACCGGTACACGTCACACGTTCAAATCATCCTATCACATGGGGTCGTGACGGACATGCGTCCCTCCGGACGTGACCGGGGAACCGAACCTAACGCAAACTATAAATCGCCGAGCAGCGTCCCCGCGCACCAGGGCGGCTGGCCCCTCGCTCCGCGCCGACCAGCCCTCGCCAGCAGCGGCCCGGCCGGCGCGGCGGCTCCACCTATAATGGTGCAAAAACTCGTCTACGTCATTATTGAGGAGTGTTATTGGTGTTATAAATAAGGATCTCGTGTTATTGAGCTGATATTAAAATGATTTTTTTTTTCTTCTGTTCCTTCTGTTTCGTGTTTGTCTTCGGCCGAAATTGGATTGTGATGTAGCGCGTCTACGGGCGCGTACGAGCGCCTACGAGCGCCTACGCCGTTTCGTGTGCTACATTTATTTATCCTTAACGTGAACAACACGAGCTACAGATGTTAGACTTAACTTAGGCATTTTCCGCACCTCACCTCAAGTGAAATAATAAACTTTATATATATATATATATATATGATAGGATGGACAGAGCACTGCATTATCCTCATAACTAACTTCAGTAGCTATAGGACTAAGGTAAGCCCTGTCTGATGTAGGAGGCGACTAAAAGGGTCTCGGAGTTCCGCGGGTCTTGAGAGTATGGGACAGCGTATGGCTCAGCGATGGTGCCTAGGAGGGTTAAGCTCCTCCTCAGAGACGTGCTGACACAAAGTGTAGAGGTGCACCGGTGCGTTCACTAAGAGATCCCGGATCCTCTCCGAATGCACTGATGCAGAGCACCGAGGGAGTTTTAATAAGCAAGAATCTCACATAAGCCTGACTTCCTCTCAGAAGCATGGTATCTTTCGAAGATTTCCTTCCCGAAAAAAAAAAATTCAGTACCATACAAACGAAAGTGGAGACCTACCACCAGAAAATCATAATATAACTCATCATCATCATTACAGCATTTTAATAATCACCGCTGCATATTTACTTCCGGATGAAATGAACTGGTCGACGCAGCATTTTAGTATTTATAGTATGTGACCTATCACAGAGAAAGCTGCTAGTCTTTCCAGGCAGTCATTTTCAATCACCTTTTAATAGACGATGATGTTAAGGATGGAGAGAAGTGGAGGTGAAAGGTAAAGAAAATGGATGCTACCATCTCGTGGGATAGTAGGTAGGAAGAGAAAGAGAGGGAGTTACCTTTCACTAGCATGTATAAATAACCGCTGCTAATCCATGAGAATATCTTAACCCGTCATCCTCCTTAAGTATTATAAGTACTAATTACATTATTAAGTTATTAATAATCAGAGCTTTATAAACTTTATTACTTGTAATACAACCTCCTTTTATATGCAGGTGTTTAGAGATTTAATAAAAAATCATCATCATCATCATAGACGTCCACGGCTGGACATAGACCTCTCCCACAAATCCCGATATCAATCGGTCCTGTGCTGCTAGCATCGCCAGGCACTGGGGGTTGTTTGCAGGGATTCATGTGTGGGGGAATTTGGGTTATTTCCCACCACGCTGGCCCAATGCAGATTGATGGGAGCCAGAGCTTCCTTTGTTGATTAGCAGGATGCACTGCTGTGCGTTTCGCTTCGATCCCGTGTTGTTGTGCGGCACCCCTTACACCCCTTAATAATAATAATAACAAATACAAAAACATAAAAAATCATGAAAATATTTTTTGACTGTATTCGTATTATTTACGAGAATTTGCATAAAGAAAGAACGTTACAAAGCAAAGACAAATCTGTAGTCATCCATAAAGATTTCACGGCGCTGCGTTTCCCCACCAGATCACTGCAGAACGAGTGGGCACCGGCACACCGCTGCTAATTAAACTTAAAGCCTCCAGACGTCTCCAGGATTTGCTCGCCTCTAAACCTGACCGAGTTTATCTCCACTTGATGGAAGCATTTCTTTATTTAGATCCTTTTTAAGACCTCGCAGTTTATCACACCACCTTGCCTGAAGACTGCAATTAATTATTGATATTGGCGATACACTGCACACGTGTGAATGTAGCTGGTGGAGATATCCTTATGGTCTTGATCAAATCTTGATTTTGTTTTTTGATCATGTTACATTTGACGAGAGATGCTGTGATGACTTTCAGGACCCTTCATATTTAGCAAAATGGCTATGAGCATATAAAATTTTTAATTTAACATTTCTAAAATTATAATTTTCCATCTCATTAACGGTAATTAAGTATGTATATAAATAAATTAAAAAAAAAATCTAAAGGAATCTCTCAAAAGTGTTTCTCACTCGACTTGAAATGTTTAATTAGCGGAGAGAAATATAAGAAATGCAAAATTCTTCGTCTGAGGACAATTTGCGTAATTAAAAACCCTAATTGGTGTAAATAAAAGAAGACGCAATGAGAAGTAAATCGTGATGGTTCAAATTCAAACTCGGCTTCAGCCGGAAACACTAAAGAAAAACTAAACAAAAACCTACAGAGCTTCGACATCCGTCGCAAGGAGGCGGGCGGGGCGAAGCACGGCCACCCCTTGCAAGTGGGGGAGCGGGCGAAACTATAAATTGTCCTTTAATTACCCCCGGGCAGCGTCACATCATGGATCCAGACAGTTTTATGACGATTTACGGCACATTTCGACGCGGGGACCGGCCCGCTCTGGGATCGCAGCCGACCAGCCGCGTCTGACCCGCCGCGCCGCCGCGACCCGCTCCTGTCGCGGGCGCGGCGGGGACGAGCGGGCCCGCGGCGGCGGCTCAGCGCGTGCCGGTCGGCGTACGTCACCTTTTACACTGCCGGGGGGTTTTAAGGCCTCCAGTTCTTTATGGTAATGAAATCTGAGCAGGGTGACGTGCCGAGGTGATGCCTCTGAGAGTTTTTGTTGTGCCTCCCTTATTTATCGCACGTTCGGGGGCGGGGTGAGGACTCGGGGAAGTTGCTCGGCGTAATGTGCTCCGTGCTCGCTGCTGATGACGTCGGCTTGCAATGTTTCTTCGGTTTCGTTTGTGTGTGTGCGCCGTTTTAAATCAACAAAGCTAGGAGACGAGGAGGACGTTCACCTGATGTTAAATAGTTACTCTTGTAACATCTATTTACGCTCGAGGCCTGGGGACAATCGTTACGTCTATTTAAGAACGTATTATCAACATCGATTATTTATTTTGACGTCCTTTTTAAAATTACGAATCGAATAGAAATCGATTCACAAAAATCTTCTGTAATATATAAAATATATGGGATCACATAAAAATATTCATAACATCAAATTGAATGTAAGATCTCTGAAACATCAAAGAGCTACAGTATCTGCGGCGTGTGGTAGTGGTGGTGTTGAGCACGCGGTCGTTCATTTATTACCGGTAACAACAATTTAAACTGTATAATAATTCAAAACGTGAAACCGAAATATCCGTTTGCAATCATAATCGTTTAACGGTCGGTTTTATTCGTCGCTAGAGTTGGATCCGAACGAGAGTTTATAAGCTATAAACGTGCAAACAGACGTTTCGGCGCGGCATAAAATCAAATCAACAGTTATCCCGTGAGCCTACATCACAATCAGGTTTAATCGCGTATGTGACAAGTTGGCTCGTTCGGCTCGGCGGCGGGCGGCTCGGCGGCGGGCGACCGGCGCCGCTGGAGCCCCGGCGCGCGGCGCGCTGCCCCCGCGGCCGGCGGCGCGGCACGGCGCGGCGCGGCGCGGGCGGGGCGCGGCGGCTCAGCGCGCGCCGGCCGCCGCCGACACGCGCCGCGCCCGCTCTCTCCCGATATCGCTTTGACTGACGGACAAGTATGCATTCAAATGGGTTACTTTACTCAGCTCCACCCCTTAGAATAAACATCGCGCCCGGCTCCGGATCCTCCGCCAATTTGGTACAGAATTTGTTGTGGAATGTCGAAATGCTTTTTGAGGGTTAAATTGCATTTAATTTGCACTAAACAACGCTACGTTTTGATGGAATTGGCTACGAAACGGAATCGGGCGTTTGTCGAAATGAAATCTCCCGCCGCTCAAATTTATAAGGAGTCTGCTCCGTTTGGTAAATATTTTCAGTTTATCTTTCGCATGAAACGAACATTTTCAACTTTATATTGGATTTTGCCGAAGCGTCTGATAAAAAATTCTTTGTTTATTTACACTATTACACGTACATCCATTAAAATACTTTTATCAAAAAAAAAAACTGTCCCTCTTTTCGGAGTTATCCTCTCAACTGGTTGAACCGATTACAAAGAGAATTTCAATGGTAAGTAGCTGTAGAAATATTATATAACAAAGCCAATTTTTCTATAATAAATAAAATAAATTTCTTATATCATGACTAAATTGCAATTTGACTTTATTTGGCACTAATAAACAACATAAATAAAATAAAGGTTTGCGGGCGTTACAACTTCTGCTGAGTTCGAGTAGTAAAAAAATAAAACTTCCATTTCTATCCGTATGTTGGGGTGGTATTATTCGGGGAAGCACTACACCCCCTCGGTGGAAGAACAAATAAACAGTAATATTCGATTGATAGACGGGGGTTCCCACTCGCAATAATGACTCGGCGAAGGCAATAAAAATCGTAACCCGTCAGTCGCTTGGTGGAGGAAATGAAGGTTTATGTGGTCTTACCTTGTACATGGCGCAATGTAACAAAAACAACCGAGTGAACACTTCCTATCAACAATATGAAAATTTTACCTTTTCTAGATGAATATTAAATTGATTTAAATTATTATATGTATAATTAGACTATTAATCTTTCGCATTCAGACATAACCTAAAAACTTACAGCTCCCGGCATTACGTCTGTTATTGACTTATGCTAAATTCATAGCTTTTTTTATTAGATTTTTTTTATTATTCGACAATGTGACGAGAGCAGCGAGATATTCACCTGATAGTAAGTGATGCGCTCGCCCATAACGTGGCGCTTTTTAAGATGTTATACATTGCATTTTATTGCGCTTGTCGCTTGAGACAAGATGTTCAGTCTCGTTGCTCTAGTAATTTTACACTTACTAGCTACAACGCCCTTTACACCGGAACACAGTAATGTCTGCATACGATCTCGAGCAACAGAGACCTACTACCAGACAAAATTAATCCTATATAAATAATAGATAAAATACTGCTGTCCACGGTATCTGTGCCTGGAGACCGTTTCGTTAGGTAGCACCGCAGCTCCTGTATACATTAATGTGCAGAAACTACTGGGTTCCGATCTGAAGGGCGCTGTAGCTAGTGTAATTACTGGGGTAAATAGATCCAATATCTTGTGTCTCAGTTGACGAGCGCAATGTGGTACAGTAATGATTAGTCGCGAGGCTGAAATGGCAATGGGCGGTGCACAGCTCGTAGAACCGATGGACGTTGGTGTCTTCAAATGCTGGAATGGCGACACCGCACCGGAAAGCGCAGCGTTGGCAGATCCACCACTACTTGGACAGAGGGCAAAAAAAAATGTCGCTGGGAGCCACTGGATTCAAACAGCGCAAAACCTTGGTTTGTGGAACACATTACAAGGTTTGATACATTGAGGTGTCGTTCCGGTAGTCATGTATGCATAGTAGTATATTATATATATTTCCCTGTTTTGGTGGGATCGGTTGGAGACAGATGCCGCAGCGCGCGGAAGCGATAAAACCTGACGTTACCCGCACCCGCACAATAATCCTTTCGTTAAAAGCGTAATTGTGCTTTTAACGTTGATATTAACGGTATTTAAGTGCATACGCGTCGGCCATTGCCGTGCGGAGCAATTAGACATATAAATAAATTCGCTTCACACGCGGCGGCGGCGGCGGCGGCGGCGGAGGCGGCAGCGGCGGCAGTTGGCGGCAGTTGGCGCCAATGCGGCCGCCATCTTGCGCGCCACTCATAGATAGGTGACCTTATTAGTGCGAACGTTGTGTTTATTTCAGCGCTGTGTTAGCTTTCTAATTACGATTTTGATAATGAACACGCTTTATGCCGTTGATAATGTTGCTTTCCTACTTGCTAATTTCCTCCAGCTCCTGATATAATGAGGTCGTTTTCGTTACACATTAAACTCTACTCTCGACTAATTAAAGTTTTTTTTTTAATATTTCGTCCTTACAGTTGTGTAATGAGTATGATTTGATGAGCGATAGACCCTTAGGTATCAACCCTAAGGCTCAAAGATTCTTGCACGGTTGAGACACAGCCGGGATGACAAACCCTGCCATTGACATACATACATATTTCTCAATCATCACCCGATATACGCCCACAACTGAACATAGGCTTACGCCAAAGACCTCTTGGTCTTTCGTGGGAAATGGTGCAGATAGGAGATCTCGACCATTTCCCACCAAGCTCACCCAATGAAGTTTGATGGGAGACAGATCATTGTTTGAACATGTTTCTACTGTATCTAATTTTTCTGTATATGTCTTAAAACCTATTCTCTATTTCCATGATAATGAAGCGCTCGAGTTAAGGATTATTTTGTAATTAAACATAGCAAATTAAAATATAAATAGCATTACTTTTGTACAATTAATTAACTAAGCTGCAAATTGGTTTAATCGGAAAACGTAAAAGCTCTTCAAGCTTAAGGTCCCAACACATTAGCCTCGTAATTTCCAATTAGCAGGCAGGTACCGTAAAAAGGCGCCATTACCGTTAGACAGCGATTCCCGCCAAAAAGTCCGGCGGCCATCTTGACCAGCGACGCGCTGCGTTCGCCGAGGCGCGAGTGCGAATTATTGTCTATTGCTGCATATGTGATGTTGTTTATGTAATTAATTTCGGCCATTGTTCCTTTTGCTGCTGTTTTCCGTTTCGGTCGGTTGTTTATGGATTAATTTCCTGTGAGCCCTCGCTAAGAATTCAGCTTAATATTGTCCGTTTGTTTTAGAAAATACTTTATTTGTGGAAATTTTCAGAGTGAAAGTTATTGATTAGAATTATTTGATTTGATATTTATAAATTCAATTAACTATATATATATATATTAGAATTATCTCTTCTCTGTAACAAATTGGCCTACCTTTCCCAAATCTACAAATACCCCGGGAATAGCGATAGAAATAACCTGTGACATTTTACCATGGGCCTAGTGACAATGATGAGCACAATGTATTGCAGTGTATATTATCCTAACGCAATAATGTTCTAATAGCGAAGGATTTGTTATTTGGACGAAATTCTGCTCGTTTTGTCGCACGGTAAAAATAAATTTAAGAAATTGTAATTGACGTCATGTTATGGGAGTATCACTAACAACAAAGAGGACATCATGTTTGTTAAGTTTTCGTATAAAAAACATTGATTTGAATATATACACGAGTAGTGTCCGGTCGTGGCGCGGCGATGGCGCGGCTTCAGACAATATATACAATTAGGAAGGGCGCGTCGCATTCGCCGTAATTAGAAAAGTTGGATACGTTTTGTAAAAGTAGAATTAGTATTTTGTGGCGTGACTCGCCGTAGACCTGCCATTAAAGCCGTTAACCGGCGCCGCAGCACCGGCCGAGGGTCCGGTGCCTCCGTACGCCGTCGATGTCGTCCGTGATAATCCACAGTTACATCTTTATATATTTACACGGAAACGTGGACTTTGTATGACAGCAATCGAAGTACACACACTAAAGTGCATTGTACTTAATACAAAAAATATTTTTATACAAATCTAGACTAGACTAGACTTTTATCCAAATCTACACTCAAATAGTGGTAGAAGTTACAACTATTTGAGTCTGCTGTCTATTATTATCAACACATTAAACTGACCATCTGCAATACTTATTATCTAGTACTTCTATGTAAATAGAGAAAGTCTTGATGTGTCTAGACAAGAAAAATATAAATATTATGTTGTGGTTATTTTGTCTTGACAACTATTTAACTGACAGCTGCCCACTGTTGGACATGGGTTGCGTTTAACATATCAACGCCGATTGCTCGCTGCTCGCATCCAGCACTTTTCTGTACTACCTTTCAATATGATATATATTTAATATGAGTTACGTCACTCGTAATGGTGGTTAAGTTGCGATTAAGTTCGGTTTAAGCGAGCGCGGTGAGATCAGCCGCGGCAGTGAAAAGTTACTGGTTTAGTTCGAAAGCAACAATTTTGACGGTGTCCGGGACAAATCCGAACGGTTTTATTCTTTATGGCTGCGACTAAAGTTAATTGCGTAAACCCTCGTCCGTTCGCCGCTCTAAACGACAATTTATGCTGAACATCGCCGAAGGTGGTGCCGGTGCATACAGGGTGTTCGGATTCTTACATCCTTGTTGACCTGGTATATATATACACATATACAACGAACGGACGAATATAACTGATGATTATAAATACCTATAACAAGATGGGGGTAGTTAAGATGATGTACACAGCGTTACATTGTGATTGTCCACCAGCACCACTACCAGTCGACAGATGTCCACTGCTGGACGACGTACCAGGATGTTGTCCAGTAACACATCTACTACAATGAGATATTTTAAAAACCATAAAGATTACATTACAGGTGACGCAATTCAAAGAACACGAGCACAATATGATGCAGTAGTGCTTGACCACACTTCCATCTGGTGTCAAGTGGTGATGCGCTCCGTGGTGGTAAGGCGCACTAACCGAGTAAAATCCGTTTCACTCTTCTCTTCAAGACACATCGTATTCGGATATGAACATTGAAGCTGGCAAGTCGTTCTACACCTTTGCTGTGGATGTTCATCTCGTAAGAATGGTGACTCATCTTGTGGGGTGGAGTCAGCTAGCTCCATGTTACGTGCTGTAACTTCAAGTAAACGTCCTTCCGGTCCGTCCGTATACGAAACGTTGTTACGGCGCGATGTATCATTTACCCCCGCATGAAATTCTAGTTTGGTTAAAAAGAAAAAAAAATGTAATCGGAAATGGAACACCCCCACGCCGCTGATGCCGCAGCAGCGAGTTGAATTAATTTTATATGACAAACTATTGTTTAAAATTCAAATCGTACGCGTGAAATCTTGCCCGCGCTTAATTGTATTGACCAACGGGACCCGCAGCGAATTACACGGAGCACGCGGGGGTTGGTAGAGGGTTGGACGGGGGAAATCACAGGGTCACTTTCTATTCGTGTGAGGAAACACAATAACGGCGTGATCTAAAGGACCTCTCCCCCCGAACATCCTAATGGCTTTAATAAAGGTACGGAATCCTACGTCGCTCTGTATTTATGATTTTATTTCGATATATTTAATTAAAATTTTAGTGTTAAAGGGGTTGTTAGGGGCGGCGCCATATTGTCGTGTAACGCGACAGTTGAGGCTTACAGCGCTTTGCGTCGGAGACGACTTTCACTTTGACTTTACATATATACTTTTTTTATTCAGCGACGGGACTAGAGGGACGTTCACCTGATAGTAAGTGATACGCCCGTCCATAACGGTGATGGATGGGGTGTTAAAAGTCGTCACCCCAGTAATTTTACTAATTGCTACGCCTTTCACACACAGTAATATTAGCACACTACTGTTTGGCAGTTGAAATAGGCGCTGAGTTAGTGCCTACCTAGACCGTCTCCGGCAACAAGGACTTACCACCAGTAGATAGTAAACTTTTTTGGGCTTCGCTTCAAAACCAGCTAAAATATGAATGTTAGAGAACTTCTTTCCTCCTACCCTTCTCCTAGCTATGTGGGGTCGGCACAGTATGTACTTCTCTTCCCTTCCTCCGCCGTCATATCTGAAATCCATCCACACTTTCTTCGGTCTTCCTCTACCCTTATAACCGTCCACGTTCATCCTCATTACATTCACACCGCAGTTCCTATTTTTGCTGACAAATATTACTGTGCAAATATTACTATGTTCCAGTTCGAAGGGCGCTGTAGCTAGTGAAATTAATGAGGTAACGCTTGCAATGTGATGCAGAATTACTATGTGGTTTAAAGGGAAAACGTGGCTGCATAACATCAGGGAGTGGACTGGGACCGCGAGTGGCGTCCAACTGTTCCACAAGAGACCTGGCGAAATGTGGTGAACTGGCCGCCAACCTTCGCTAGGCGGAGAGGCACCTTAAGAAGAAGTATATCAACGTCTTATGTCTCCGGCTATAAACGGAATATGGTGCAAGGTATATGATCTCGACTAAGGCCACGTTGTTATGGGCAGCGATCAGACGAACGGGATGGTCACATGATGGTAAGTGACACTCTCGTCCATAATAACGTGGCGCTATTTAGAATACTATACACTCCACCATACTGAGCTCGTCTGACACATAAGATGTTGTCTTATTACCCCAGTAATTTCATAAGCTACATCTACCATCAAACCGGAAAACAGTACCGTTTGGAGGCGGCAATAGGAGCTGGTGACCGGTAACAAAGGTCTCCCACCAGCGAATTACTTTTGTGTATAACACTGTTCGCTACCGCTGCTGATATTGACGGTCGGCCGTTATCCGGGTCCAGTAGACAGTGTGCCGTGTAAAGCGGATGTTCCGGTTCCTGCGCCGTGCGTTGCTCGTAAGCAGGCCGTCATTCACACCGTACGCGCGGTGTCCGGGGGTTATTAAGGGGGTGTATGTGTATAGTGTTCGGCGAGCGGCCGCCGGCAGTAACAGGTGGACGGAAGTGCCGGTGTGACTAACGGTTATATTTATGTCCGGGTGTTCGTGCGGCCGTAACTCAGCGCTGGTGCATCGGCTCCTGCCGCTCCCATTATTTATCGACGGGACGCGCAACGGTTTATGATGGCTCCGTATTTTTTTTTTGTTATCTACATTCCCAAGCATTACCCTGGTCAGGCGTTACACAACGTGACATCGTTGTTTTTTTTTGCACTGATGGTAGCCCGGAGACGGTTTAGATAGGTAGGTGCCACCGCAGCTCCTGTCTCTGACAAGCAAGAAACAGTACCGTGGTGCAACTAATGAAGTTACCACGGTATGAGACTTTACTTACTTCTCAATGCGACGTGAACGATATGATGCTGTGTATAACATCATCAGCATCACATTCTGATGAGCAAGCTTATCAATTAAACCCACAGCTAATATACTGTCTCATCTCATCGTTTAGGTTTTTCCAATAGATATGAATAGAGGGATGTAAGAGGTTCCACACAACAACTGACGGGACCCTAACCAACCTCACCTGCTCGTGGTGCACCCTGCTGATCAACAAACGAGGCTCTGGCTCCCACCAACCCGCATTGAGCCAGCGTGCTATAGGCCCATATGAATCCTACCCGTTCGATGTTGGGAATCTTTGGTGGAGGCCTATGTCCAGCTGTGAACGACCACCGGCTAATGTTGTGTTCATAAAAAAAAAAATTTGTTGCACTAATATTTAAATCAGTTTTATTATTATTTCTTGTATTAATAAAATTGGAAAATTGGTGTCGTTGGTGTATTGATGATGAAGTGGTAATATTATATAAATTTAAACTTAAAATTGGATCAAAAAAAAACACAAGCGAATACGTTTACATAATAACAAATTAAATTATTAAAATTTAATTAGGCGACGAGACGATCGGAATGGTTCACCTGATGGTAAGTGATACGCCTGCCCATAACAATGTGACGCTAGTTGAGATGATATACACTGTACTGCATTGGGCTAATCGCCCGAGACATAAGAGGTTGTCTCGTTACCCTAGTAATTTTATTGGTTACAGCGCCCTTCAAACCGGATTAGAGGAATGTTTGCACAGTATTGTTCAGCGGTAGAAATAGGAGCTGCAGTGGTATCTACCTCGACAGTCTCCGACAATAGAGAACTACCACCAGTGAAATGAAGTTAAAGGAGTAAGACGATAAGTTTAAAATGAAACATGGAAAATTAAAAAAAAGCTTCGATTAAGCTCGGCCGCTGTGTATGTAACTTTACGAGTAAGCTCCCGGGAGCGGACATCCGCCGCCGGCCACAGATCAAACATGTTTTCAATTCTCATCAAAAAAGTAAAATCGTTATGACGTCCCTAATAAAAGAGAGCGCAATATCCCCCGCGCTCGCAATATCGTAATGAACATCCTGTATACACGGCGGCCATTTAATCTCGCACCTGTATCACACTGTATTTGATTACTCCTAAGTCATGAGCTTCGGGCGGGAAAATAGAAACTAATAAAAATTTAGAAAAAAAAAATCAATACCACTTCTTCTGACGCAATGAATAAAAGAGAGTCTTGGTCTCTATCTCCTGTCAGTCAACAGCTGGTCTTTCCAGCGTTTCCTGTTCATCCTCTAAGGATGTATTCTGTAGTGCTCTAACCAGTTTCTTGTCACTCATCTCATCAAGTGACTAGTCTATGGGCATTAACTTCTATGGTATTTTCATCGTTTACCAGCCTTCCTTCTGGAATAATTAAAAGATTAATTTGTATATTTAATTATATGTGTTTATGTCATATGTGTAGTCACATTCTAATATATATCCATAATATAAGGGAGCGAGGGTTTCCGCACAACGACTCACGGGAGCCAATCCATCCTCATCTGCTCATGGTGCACCCTGCTAATCAACGAACGAGGCTCTGGCTCCTACCAACTCGAATTGGGCCAGCGTGGTGGGAAATGTCCTATGTCGAGTAAATAAATAATAATCTTATTGACTTTTCATCATCATCAGTCGATAGTCGTCCACTGCTGGACATATGTCTCCTCCAAAGATCTCCACATACAGTCACCATGGCCTCCGGTATCGCTGGGCACTAGAAGCTGTTATATATATGGGTTCATATAGGCGCCGTTTTCCACCACCCAATTCGGGATGGTGGGAGCCAGAGCCTCGTTTTTTGATTATCAGGGTGCACCACGAGCAGGTGAGATTGGCATAGGTCCCGTGAGTTGGTGTGCGGGTCCCCTTACACACCATTGTAAATACATTTTTTATACACAATTAAGCGAGCGGGACGTTTACCTGATGGTAGGTGATACGCCTGCCCATAACAATGCGGTATGTTAGGATGTTATATATGGCGCTCATCGACTGAGACATATGTTGAGTCTGGTTACAACGACCTTCAAACCGTAACACAGTAATGTTTGTCGGCTGCAGTAGACGCTGATGTGGATGCAGGCGGTCGCCGGCAACAGGACCTATCGCCGGTAGAGTGCTCCGTCGTTGGGCACGTTCTGCGCCGGCCGCTCCCGCCGCGGCTCGTGGCTTGCGCCGTGCGGATCGCACCGGCCGCTAAACGGTCGGCAGTTAGCTTGTCCTAAACAAATACGCCCACCCATCTGCGTAAGGGCGTTTCGTGAACATTAAAACATTGTTCCGGCGTCCGGCGCGTCATTAGGCGACGCGCTGACTCCGTAATAGGCGCGCTTTTCCAGCGTTGTGTTCGCTGGTGGATGTGGTGGGAGTATCGATTTTTTTTACTACCTACTGATAAATATTACTGGAGACCGTTCATACTAATTAGCGCTGTATCGGTTGCTGGTTCTGATCTTATAGTGTCATCATTATCATCAGTCGATTGATGTCCACAGCTGGTCATAGGCTTTCCCCAAAGATCTCTACATCGATCGATCATGCGCTGCCCGCCTCCAGCTCCTCATAGTGTAGTGCAGTACAATTATTACTGTATGATCACCTACCACTGCAATGTACATACACCCGTGCTGTACTGTACATGGTTTTTTTTTAAATATTTATTTAAAAACCAAAAAAATATTTTAATATTTTTTATGTAATTAACGATACGAGCGGCACGTTCACCTGATGGTAAGTGATACGCCCGCCCATAACAACATGGCGCTAACTAGTATGTACACTGCACCATATTCCGCTTGTCGCCTGAGACATAACATATAGATTCTAGATACCCCAGTAATTACACCAGCTACAGCACCCTTCAAACCGGAATACAGTAATGTTCGCACAATACTGCCTGTCCGCTGCAACAAGCGCTGCGGTGGTACCTACCTAGACGGTCTCCGGCAACAGACCCCTATCACCATCTTCAAAGTAAAATTTGGCGGTGATGATGAGAAAACTAATCCAGTCTTCAGCTTTATTTATTTTGTTGGTGATGTACATGTACCTTCAACGTGTTCATATGCCAGTGGAGTCTCCATGCATGTGATAATCACCAAGTTAAGTTCTATTGACATTAAAATATCAAGAATAAAATCTCTTTGATCGCACTGATTACTATAAATTTAAATGATTGGAGGAGCATAATGAACCTTGATCCTGAACGCGACCATTAAAGATTTCAATGTTCAAAGGCTTGCCTTTATCTGTGCAACGTAACTTTCCCGCCAATCGCAATTGTCCGGTGTCAACGTCTCCGGCGAAGAAATTAAAAGTTAGTTCGCCCGGAGCGCTCGACGGCGCCGGTCGCTTCCAAGGTACCTCCCTCCATAAAGTCCACATGGCGGACATTTGTAAAGTGAACTTTATTATAAACGAGGAGGTGCGATCTTCACCTATTATTGCGTGACACTTTCTAAAGAAATGGCAATACTAAAATCAATACATCAATTGACAGACGCCCACAGCTGAACGAAGGCCTCTTCCAAAGATTCCTACATTATTCTGGTAGGAATTCGTATGACAGCTTTAGGCCAATCCCCACCACGCTGGCTCAATGCGGGTTGGTGGGAACCAGAGCCTTGTTTGTTAATGTTTGAGTACATAGACAACTAGCTGTTCCTTGTATGCTTTGCTGGTCGTGACAACCCTGCAACTCCCTTTAGAGAAGGAACCTTCTAAAATCCGTTCTTTGCTGGCCTATACTCAGCAAAAGGAAAAGTTCTACCAAATTCCAAGTCTTCAGACTTTACGGTTCCAGAGATATCGTGATGAATCTCCACATAGGTGGAAATATCGTTGACAGGAGCTAGACCTTCTAGAGGTCAAAGTCTAGGAAACAGCGAAGTGGAAGAAGTAAGCAGTAAACTGTCACAAGCGACTAACGCCAAGAAGATTAAGTTATTAGACAGATTTTCTTTTTATACTACGAAGCTATGAGACGAGTGGGACGTTCACCTGATGGTAATTGATACGCCTGCTCATAACAACGTGGCGCTAATGAGGATATACACTGCACCACATAGCGTACGTCGCCTTGAGACGTAAGATGTTAAATCTCGTTACCTCATTACACTAGTAACAACGCCCTTCAAACAGGAACACAAGTATGTTTGTCCGCTGCCCTACTTAGACGGTCTCCGGCAACAGAGACCTAACGGCAGTGAAAAGCTGTTCGAGCTGATTACATTCCATGGCAACTTTAAACTGAGCATCACCGGAACTGTTCCGCCGGAAGTCGGTTTTTGTGTCGTTATTTTGCCCGCCACTTGGTAACTCGGCCAACTTATAATTTGATGAGGCGAGGGAAACTTCCACGGTGTATGAATATTTAACGGGCGATGTTTTCGGCGCCCGACCCTGGCCCTCTTCACATCCGGCCGGCCCACTTGTTTTTTTTCCCGCCGCGAGTCTTGCGCCAGTGATTTGATAAGATAAAGGGGGTAATTTAATCAATGCCCCTTTTTTACGCTTTCCTTCATAATTTTTTTTCTTTGAGAATTCCTCTCGGGTCAATTTCATTTACTATACAGCTGAATTGTTGTTAGTCTAATTCGGAAACGGAAATTGTTTTTTTTTTATAACTGTTTGCAAAGGACAGTATATGAAAAACAACGTCATTCAATTTGAAGGACGCTGTTGTTATTAGAGCTTCTATCTATTTATCTATATCATCACCATCACCCGATAAAAGTCCACTGCTGGACAGAGGCCTCTCCCAAAGATCTCCGTGTTTGTAGTTCATATGAGCTCACGCTAACTCAATGCGAGTTGGTGCAGCTGGTGGTGGTGGGGTAGGTGAGGTTGGCTTGAATCTCGTGAGTTATCCTGATGAGGACAGTGACTTGACGTGGTCTCCGATCGTTGAGGTAGTACACACGAGGCTTGTAGGATCTTCATAAAACAAACCCAGGAACGGGCTATCCCAGCATAGTGTCAGAGAGGCCGCGGTTGAATTCCTAACGGAGATCCCGTGGCCTCTTCAAACGTCGAAGGTGATCACCGAAGGGGTTTTACTTGGTAAAAATATCCACATAACTCGGACTTGTCTTTAGAAGACGAGAGTATATTTTCAAAGATTTCCCTCCCCCGAAAACAAAAAAAAAGAGTGTCGTGCGTTGTACTGCCGGACCCCTTACACCCCATCTGTGTCAGGCCCAACGTAATTATAAAAGCAATATGTAGGTTATTCTAAAAACAAGGGTGATATGACACTGCAAAGCGATGAGAGCCACCACCACCAGTAGATTAAAATATTGTCCACGACTACACCCTTTAGGGTAGTTCCAGAAGCTTATTGCGAAAGAAGCAATTGAAGCGTATTCAAAAAGAGTATTACATCGTAAAGGTAGTTGCTCCTGTTCCTACCGCCTAACAGTACTGTATTCCGGTTTGAAGGGCGCTGTGGCTAGTGTAATTACTGTGGTAACGAGACTCAACGTACGTGTCTAGCGACGAGCGCAATGTCGTGCAGTGCATAAAGTCTTAACCAGCGCCACGATATGGGCGGGCGTATCACTTACCATCAGGTGAACGTCCGTTCGTCTCGTCGCTTAATTACATAAAAAAAATAATTGAAAATGATGTATCAAATTTTAAGGCTTTATTCATATTTACTAATGTTTATATTATTTTAATATTTGACTGTTCATTAGTAAAGTAAGGTTGTGTTTTTGTAGTTAACGAGTAATACCGAGCCGTACACCGAGACGTTTGTGCAGACTGTAGAAGAGTATTAGGTTCTGTGGAGGAGCTAGTTATCCTGTGCGGCCAGGGAACGGCAGGTTGTTGGTTTTAGCTTTTTTTTTTATTACAATCAAAAAGGTCCAAAAGGAGGGAAAATCCTTTTTGGACTATTCAACAATGCAAATAAAGTTTAAGTAAATAAATCCAATACATAAATATAAATAAAATGTATAAAAAGTAATGTAATATGTATGTAAGAAATAAATAAATAATATAAAAAAATATTCATCCTAATTCTAACTCTTTTTTAATTATATATACAAATATTAATAATTAACATAGTATATATATATAGTAATATAAACTATAATATTCTACAGTTTGTGTGATTTTCTATTCATTTTTGGTATACTCTATTTTTCTCTTCGCTATATCAAATAAATGGTTTTGATGTGTCTTTGAGAGAGGAATATCCCAGCGGTGGGAAAGTTATAATTATCCAGGTACCACGGAAGCCGTTGCTCTCAGTGAAGTCAATGGTAGGTCTGTCTAGGTAGGTATCACCGCATCGCCTATTGCGACCGACAAACAGTGGTGTCTAAATTTTACTGTGTTCCGGTTTGAAGGTAGCTGTAGCTAGTGAATCCGGTTTGAATGAGACCTGACATAAACCCCAAGATGACGAGCACAATGTGTTTATTAATGGGTCTTTGTTGCCGAAGACCGTCTAGGCAGGTACCACCGCAGCGTCTATTGCAGCCGACAAACTGTACTGTGCAAACATTACTGTGATCCGGTTTGAAGGGCGCTGTAGCTAATGTAATTACTGGGGTAACGAGACCTGACATCTTTTATCTCAAGGCGTCGAGCACAATGTCGCAAGCGTATCACTCACCATCGTCTTGTGGTATAAAAAAATGCAACTGTAAGAAAATGAAAACAGTAAGACGTCTTGAGCACGCTGTTTTAGTAGCCTCACAAATAATAAGAGTGCTCCGCGTTGGGCTCCATCAAACTGTAGGAGTGCCCTGGAGAAATCAGGCGCGTCGATATATGCCGCGGCTAATGAGCAGGCCCCCAGCCCCCCGCCAGGCCCCCACGGCGCCCCGCGGCCCCGCCCGCGCCGTCTGCACGCAGCCTTATATTTATACAGGACGCCTGATGGAGCGATTAAAACGATACGTTGATATTAAGAAAAGTCTTGACGGCACTATCCCATAGTGCGGTGCGCCGGCCGGCGTAGGGATGTGACGTTATCGATAAATACACTCGATGCGTTATCGATGTTTACTTATTTTTTTATTATTAACCTAAATCAAGTTTAAGTTACCGAAGCCGGTAACTGTGATATATGGATTTATTCATGAGCTTTCATTAATTTTAATGGAAGGCGATTTGTTACTCTGGCCTCTGGTGCTGGAGATCGTCTAGGTACAGTTCAGTAGTGTACAAATATTTGTTCCGGTTTAAAGGGCTCTGTAGGTAATATATTGCTGGGGTGACGCGTCTTAATATATTGTCTTAAGCAACGAGCACAATTTGGTCTTGTGTGACCCTAACTAACGCCATTTTTTTTATCTCTCATTCTCGTTTTATCATTCATTCTCCTGACACTCTAAGTCAGGTTCTTAAGTTACCTTTAGGTTCATATTCTTTATTCTTTTTTTTGCTTCTTTCTTAACTAATTAATCCGATTTCTGTGTATTCAATTCTTCTTTCGTTTTTTTATCATATTTTTTGTTACAGCTTATTTACCATTTATTTATACTTCTTTTGTATATATTATTCACCACAAAAAAAAAATCTAGCAATTAGTATCATCAAGTAACGGGAGCAAGAATTGGAGGGGAAAAAAGCACATTGAACAACTTAAAAAAAACCAACTTGACGGTGAACGATAAAAGTTAGCGAGGGAAGTCGTGATTGGTCCCGACAGCTTCCGGTTGCGAGCGGACGTCGGACGGAGGGTGCACCCGCGCGAAGGTACAGAAATATGCGGCCGGAGCTGAACGTTAACGGTTATGGCCGCCGACTCACTTCTAATTGCGGGACGGCACACAACAAACACGCCGCCATACTAGTGGTATATAAAGTCGACTAACACTGGCTATGATGTAAATGATGAACAGCCGCTCCCATCTCAGATACCTTATAAGTTGTAACAATATTTAAAAAAAACTATATAATAACGAGTTGCTAGTTTTTTTTTTTATGTAATTAAGCGACGAGATGAGCGGGACGTTCACCTGATGGTAAGCGATTCCTCTGCTGATAATAACGTGGCGCTTATTAGGATGATATAACACCGTAGTAACTTCACTAGATACAAAGTCCTTCAAACCGAACAAAGTAAAGTTTGTCGACCTACCTCGACGGTCTCCGGCAATAGAGACCTACCGTCAGTTAAAATAAGTAAAGTTTGTACTTTACATAAGGTATCTAAGAGTACAATAACTCAGAGACCCAAGCCAACCTCACCTGCTCGTGGTGAACCCTCCTAATCAACAAACGAGGCTCTGGCTCGCACAAACCCGCATTGGGCAAGCGTGGTGGGAATTGGCCCAAATCCTCCCATGTGAACACACGTGAACAAACGCGTACAAAAATAAAGATCTTTGGGAGAGGCCTATGTCCAGTTGTGGACGTCTATCGAATGATCATGAAAGTATGTACACTGCTGCATGAGCGCGAGATGCAGTGTAAACTAATAATAATATAATGAATGGTTGCTGCACTGTTGCATGAAGCCATCCGTGCTAATTGTAAGCGCGCGTTATCGCGAGACAAACGCGCCGCCGCTGCGACGCATAACCGTTAGCACTTTTTGGTTTCGCGAAATTAGTCGACTTTTTGCGTCGCCCCGATAGCAGCCGCTGCTCCTCCGTTACAATGGCCTATTCGCCACCCGTTATACCTTTTTGTATGTATCGACCATATACGCTTTATACGCGAATAAAGCAGATATTATATGAAGCTGTTGTAATGGTGCTCGTGATGGAGTAGTGGCTCAGTGAGCTTAACGGAGTACGGCTTCGATCCCCAATGAATGTTCAAAAAACAACAGCTTATCGTATAACAGTCTTTACTGGTACAGCGCCGCTCCTATTGTAGCCTACAAACATTACTATGTTCCTGTTTGAAGGGCGCTGTAGCTAGTGTAATTACTGGGGTAAGGAGGCCTAACACCTGATGTCTCAATGCAATCAGCGAAATGTGGTATAATGTATATCAACCTAATTAGCACCACGTTGTTATGGTTATGGCGTTTCACTTATTACCAGGTGAAAGTCTTGCTCGTACAATAAAAAAAATATTATTTTCTTGTTAGAGAAAATTCTTTACCTTTTTTTAATGTACCGAATCATTCAGACGGGCTGGACCTACACTTGATGGTAAGTGATACCCCTGAGCATAACGACGTAGCGCTAGTTAGAATGATATACACAGTATCATATTACGCTCGTCGCCTTGAGACATAAGATGTCGAGTCCCGTTACTCCAGTAATTACTTTACCCACAGCGCATTTCAACCCGGAACACACAACAAACTTACACCAGTGTATGATGTTGATGCTTATGAATTCCAACAGTGGGATGATTTGTGGGCATAAATACATATGCACTGCCGATTTAGATTTGTTTAAATATCGCTGTTTTGATTTCGTATTACGAAACATTTCAAGATGGCGGACGCGGTCCAAAGGTCATTTGACTAAGACGTCATTATGCATTCATATTATTATTAGAGCGGAATTTATTATTAGAGCAGAATTAATTTTTTTTTAAACTAAACTGTGCCTTTTTATTTCCTCCTGTGTATTTTAATAAGCATTAATACTGTAGCGCAGGGATATAACGTCGCTGCGTAGAAATGAAACGCCCCGAGGTTTTCGTTCTTAGCAATGTTGCCATCTAATTTTTTTTTCTTTTCGTCATTTAAAATTAAAAAGAAAACCTTTTTTTTGTACTAAGAAGCGACGAGGCGAGCGGGACGTTCACCTGAGGGTAAGTGAGACATAAGCTAATAACGGTTGTAAAATGATATATACAGCACCACATTGCGATCGTCGCCTTGAGAGATAAGACGTTGAGTCTCGTTATCCCTGTAATTTCACTTGGCACAGCGTCCTTTAAATCGGAAGACAGTAATATTTGTCGGCTGCACCAGTCACTGCAGTGCTACCTAGACGGTCTCCGGCAACAGAGACCTACCACCAGCAAGCATACTGCGTTGTACATGGTGTAGTGTACATCGTTTTATGGCTTCTCACCGCTTCTCTACTTTGTGTCCGTAGGCGAATTGTTGGAGTTGGTTTATCAATCCGGGGACAGTTCCGTCCGTCGGCCGGTTGCTCCGACGTGGATTAGCAAAGTTGAGGCCCGTCATCCAGGGTACGGGCGGAGAGCGGCGCCATCAGTCCGCCTGTTTAATTAACATTCCGCCACACCTCGGCGTCACGGCGCGCGAATTAAACCGATATCACTCCAGCACTTATTGACAGCCGCTCCGCAGCCAGGGCTGCTAACACCGACCTTACGGAGTAACAGAATTTATAATTTTAGGTACCATAGGTTACTACTCAGTGGTAACTGCCAATGGTGGTGAAACATGTGAATTTGCTCTGCCATTCATACGCCGACTAGAACACAGCTGTTATTTTTTTTCTATTTATTTAAGGACCTTCTACTAGTGGTTGGTCTTTCGCCGGAGACCGTCTAGGTACCACAGCAGCTTCTACTGCAGTCCACAAACACTACAGTGCAGACATTACGGTGTTCTGGTTTGAAAGGCGTTGTGGGTAGTGAAATGTCTGGGGTAACGACACTTAATCGTCTTACGCCCCAACGCGACGAGCATAACGTGTAGTACATTATCCTGTCACTTTGTTATGGGCAGGGGTATCACTTACCATCAGATAAAGTCATCTAGCTCGGCACGTCGCATATTTAAATGAAAAAAAAATTGTTATATACTGTGTTTTGATGAATTTAATTGTTTTTAATAAATTTTTTTTAATTATAAACTGATTATGTTTATGCTGGTAACCTTCTAGCAAGACGCTTGTCGCAGCCCGCTCCCGCCCCCGCGCCAACCCCTTGCTCCCACCCCCGCGCCCTGGACGAGCGTTCGACAGGCCCGTTACCGAATCGGCACCGGAATTCGCGCCGCTAATACACATTCGACCAACATCGCCGCCGCTAATAATATGTTCACATTTAACGTGAACACATTTAAAGAGATAACAAAATGTTCTTAGTTGCGTTACAGGGCTTATTAAACCCTGTACGATACATGGCTGACATGTTGACTATATTGATTATGACCATGAACTTGTGTTTGATCAGTCTCAATGAAAGGGTTACCTATAGATATAATATGTATATATATATCTCAATGCACCCTGCACGGCGTTATATAGATATCCACTGGTCCTCCGAACCGGACAGACAGACATTCTGTTGATGTACTTTTTTTTATTTATTTTAAAAGCTTAGTTCATAAACTGAAATTGAGTCACGACAGGCGGATTTAATGCCAACTGACTAGTTTGAAAATATTGCTGAATTTCCTGGTGGTAGTGTCTCTGTTGCTGGAGACCGTCTGGGAAGGTAACCACAGCAGCGCCTATTGCATCCGACAAAGTTAGCCAGCTAGTTAAATTACTGTGGTAACTATACTTAACATCTTATGTCTCAAACCGATGATCGTTATATGGTGCAGTGTATCGTGGTCTTTTCGCTTTGAAGATTAAAAAAAAACGTTTCAGGAAGTTACCATCTTACGTCAGAAGCGATTGTCATGATCATTTGAGCGTATTCTTTGTTTATTTCAATTAGACGACGAGATGAGCGGAATCTTCACTTGATGGTAAATGATACGCCTGCCCATAACTTGGCGCGAGTCAGGTTGGTATACATTGCACTCATAGCCTCAGACATATGATGTTGTGTATCGTTACGTCAGTTACACTAGCTACAACGCACTTCAAACCGGAACACGACGACGGTTGCACATCACTATTTGCTGGCTACAATAGGCGGTATAATACGTGGTACCTTCCTAGACGGTCTCCGGCGACAGAGAAACTACCACCAGTGTCACTATCACTTGTTTCAGTGTGACCTGTCCGGCTATCGATGTGGTGTTGAGTAAACATCCTGAATGTTGTACACACGTGTCAGGATCCTGTTCATCTTCAATATATATCAGCAAAAATAATAATAATAATAATACAAAGCTCGTACATGTAACGATCGTATGGAAGCGATCGCGGGTTTGTATTAATGCGGCCAATTTGTAAGAGAGCGCGGTGCGGCCATTAATCGAGCGGAGCGGGAAGCGGGTAGCGGGTAGCGGGTAGAGGGTAGCGGGTAGCGGGCTGCGTACACGTTCGTCTGTTCATTATCAACGCTAATTTGAGTTTAATTAAACAAGGAATCGAGCGTTTGTTAAGATCAGTTAGAGGAATTAACGACGTCTATTTCGCACGCGCGTTACAAAATCAACAGATGCGGGGCTGGTGGCGCGGTGGCTGGAGGGTGGCGGGTTCGGGGTTGGTGCCCCTATTTGGGCAGTTTGCAGCGGTTAATCGGTGAACGCGCGCAGTTTTCGCATGTTACAAAAACATTTAAATAATAATTAAAATACACTCGTCCAGTTTGTTAAATCTACACTAGTGTCATTATTTCAGTAATTTCATAAGCTACAGCTACCTTCAAACCGGATCACAATAATGTTTACACAGTACTGTTTGTAGACTGGAATAGGCTCTGCGGTGGTACCCACCTAGACGGTCTAGATATCACCGTAGATCCTATTTATGCGGCCAAACAGAAGTGTGAAAATATTACCATGTTCCGGTTTGAAGGGCGCTACAACTAGTGAAATGACTGCAGTACCCAGAGTTAATATATTATGTCTAAAGGCGAGAAGCATAATGAGACGCTGAGTATATCATAGTAACTAGCTCCAGGTAAGTATTCATAGGTAGGCATAGGATCTACCATCAGGTAGGTCTTTACTCTCTTTCCGCTTCGTACTATAGAAAATAAAGAATATATAAGTTATAGTTCTTGGGTTGTTTATGTAACAGGAGATCCAAGGTTCGATTCTGGGTGATATGTTTGGTGGAGTTTTGAACATTCAGACCCTCAAGCCACTAGCAGGCAGTATATCTACTGTCCTATGCCCGCGTCGGAAGCCGCTGGATGCGAGCAACGCGTGACCGATCGATGTGGAGATCTTTAGGGGAGGCCCATGTCCAGGTGTGGAAGTCTATCCGCTGATGATGATGACGACTGTCTTATGCTAAATCGTTTGAAATCTAGATCAAGTCGATGTTTACTTAAGATGGAAGTAATGTCTTGAGTAGAGTTTCTAACAAATATAGTATTAATCATCATCAGCCGATAGACTTCCACTGCTGGAGATAGGCCAAAGATTCCCACATCGATCCGGTAGGGATTTCTTTGGGGTTATTAACCATGCTGGCCCAATACGGGTTGGTGAGAGTGCAGCGTGCACCACGAGCAGGTGACGTTGGTTATGGTCACGTGAGTTGTTGTGCGCGACAACGTTGTGGTGGGAAATGGCCCATATCCCCTCATATGAACCCATACAAACGTGACGATCTTTTTTTTTTTGGGGGAGGGGCTGTGTCCAGCAATGTGCGTCTATCGATTAATGATGAACGGTATCACGAAAGAAGCCGAAGAATTGAAAATAATGAATATAATTTAATAAAGGGAAAAGCAAGTGTCAGCAAATTTCCAGTGCCTGATCAAGAAAGTACTTACGTCCCTGGTGGTAGTGGCTTTGTTGCCGGATTGTTGTTGTTGGCGTTGCTTCCAGGTGAATACCACCGCAGCGCATATTGACAACGAATAGTACTGTGCAAACATCTGTGTTCCGAGATATGTCCACTGCTGGCTGCTACAATGACCATGGCCCCCCCAGTACCGCTGGGCACTAGGGGCTATTGTATGTAGGGGTTCATATAGGGAGATTTGGGCCATTTGCCACTGCGCTGGCCCAATGCGGGTTGGTAGGAGCCAGAGCCTCGTTTGTTGATTGGCGGTTTGGCTTAGGTTACATGAGTTATAGTGCTGGACTCCTTACATCCCTAGTGCGGGGCTCCTTACACCCCTGTGTATATATATATTCTATATTGTTTATATATTCATGTATAAGTTATTTTAATCTGTGCAAGTTGAGATAAGGTCTCGTAGACAATGGCGGAGTCCTGATAGGCCAAACTTTGAAATGGAACGGTAACAAGAGAAAACTCGTTTATCCACCTCAATACAGGGCGCGCCGATATCATCTAAACGCCGTCAACGATCTCATAATAAAAGGACCCGAATGCCGATGAACCTGGACAGAGAGCGGCTGGATGTGGCGCTATTCGTTAATTTACTTAATATCATTCCTCATCATCGTCGTCGTCCTCAGCCAATAGACATCCACTGCTGGGTATATGCCTCCAAAGATCCCCACATCGATCAGTCGTACACTGCCCACATCGCCGGGCACTAAGGGTTCATGTAAGAGGATTTGGGCTCCCACTTCCCAGCACACTGGCTCAAAGCGGGTCGGTGAGAGCCAGAGCCTCGTTTGTTGATTAGCAGGTTACACCATGAGCAGGTGAGGTTGGCTTGGGTTCCATGAGTTGTTGTGCGGGTTCCACTTGCACCCCTACTTAAATATCCTTACCACAAGTAATTCAATCCTCGGCGTAAAGAAGATGGACTGCGGCTTTGGAAACGATAAGATGACCACTAAGGCGTTACCAGACTTTTTTATTATTAATTCAGTGCTTTTTTTTATTCGACGAAACGACTAAAACGTTCACCTAATTATAAGTGACACGCCGGCCCAAAGCATTGTGGTGTTGTTTAACTTGGATGCAATAGGCACTGCGGAGGCTCCTATCTAGACAATCTCCAGCAACAGATACCTACCACCAGTAAAGAGTTAGCATGGTATACATAACTCCACATTGTGGTCGTAGCCTTGAGGTTTATGTCAAGTCTCATTACCTTAGTAATTACACTAGCTATTACGCCCTTCAAACCGGAACACAGTAATGTTTGTACACTACTGTTTGTTGGTTGCAATAGGCGCTGCGGTTTACCTACCCAGACGGACCTACCATAGACTTCACTGAAAGCGACGGCTGCCATGGTACCTAGACGGTCTCCAGCAACAAAGATCTACCACCAGTTACTGACATGTCACATCCAGACGAGTGGTGTCACTTAGGCTATTATTAAGCACGGTGTCGAGTTGTACAGTTAATCGAGCTGCGATTCGAAGTAGCAGTAACCAGTAACAAAGAGATCTCCAGATACAATCCACGTTAATATTGGAGCGGAGGAAATATCGCGAGCGCTATGAACATTTAGACATGCCATTTTAAATTTTATATCATCATTAGCCGATAGACGTCCACTGCTGGGCCAAAAATTCCCACAACCATTTGGGTACTGATTTCGGTTATATCCCACCACGCTGGCCTATAGCGGGTTAGTGGAAGCCAGAGCCTCGTTTGTTGATTAGCAGGATGCACCACGAGCTGATGAGGTTTGCTTGGATTCCCTGAGTTGTTGTACGGGAATCCTTACACCCTTATATATAATGTCTATATTACATTTACCATTGGTAGGTTTCTGGTGCCGAAGACCGTCTACATATCCCCACAGCCGCTAAACATCAGTGGGCGAACATCACTGTGTTCAGGTTTGAAAGGTGCTGTAGCTAGTGAAGTTACTGTGAGCAAAAATACTTTACTACCTATGTCTTACGCCGACTAGCACAATTCTAATTATTGCCATGTTGTTAATGGTTGGCGTATCACTTACCACCAGGTGAACGTCCCGCACAGTTATTTCCCTAGCTACGACGCCGTTCAAGCCGGAACATAGTGATGTTTGTACACTACGGAAATAGGCGCTGCGATGATACCTACTTAGACAGTCTCCGGCTATAAAGACCAACCGCCGGAAGTGGTGGATATCGAAGTATAAGCGAAGTGGTCAAGTTGCTTTACCTTTAATTTTAATGGTAAAGGAACATGAAAATAAGAGTAGGGTTTTTCTTTTAATCTGCTCGGGTAATTATCACATTCCACCATCATCAGCCTATAGACGCCCACTGCTAGAGATTTCCCTCAAAGATCAATCAGACCTGAGTGGTGGGGTCGTCCTTTGTTACAGTTCATTGAGGGGGAATTGGGCCTTAACCCACCGCGCTACTCCAGCGCCGGTTGGTGGATAGTCAAGAGCCTCGTCTGTTATTCAGCAGGGTGCACCGCGTGCAGGTGATGTTGACATGGGCTCCGTAAGATGTTGGGCGGAACCTCTTACACCACTTAATGTGAACAAATAATAATAACCTATGGCAGCATTGTGCTGTCAACAGATAAAAAATATGAAAGGCAAAAGCATTCGCCGTCTACGGCCTAATATCTTAACCTAAAATGGTTGTAAAAAAAAATATGACAACTTGAAATTACTTGAAAATTATTCAGTCCTACGTCTGATCTCTGTTCCAGGTCTATTTGCCTATGTGCCATTAACTCCGCGTGTCGCTGTACCAAATTCGATTCGCAGTGGAAACTTCTCGAACAATACACCTTGTTTGTTAACAAGGACCGATTATCCGGATTGGATCGATTGTTCTCGTTTAAACCATGAACCGCCCCCCGGATAAGATCTCGTGTCGTTAACGATCAAATTAATGACAATTTTTATAGTACATCACCTCTGGTGTAAGGGCAAAACGAGTCACGGGTCGCATTGGGCCAGCGTGGTGGGAGTTGGCCCAAATCCCGTTGTATGAACCCGTACAAATGACGGCTGTTGCTTGGCTGTGGGACGTGGGCAAGGCGCCGGAACCAGTGCCGATCGTTGTGGAGATCTTTGTCCAGCAGTGGCCGTCTATCGGCAGATTATGATGATTACGGTTTCTTCGGACCCAGGGCTCGTTGTTCAGGTAGCCTTTTAAGTAGTCTCAATGTTTTTTTTAATATTTCTTTTATTCATTCTTCTGTGTATAGTGATTCGGGACTTTTAGATTTCTATGCATTTACCAGAAGTGCTTTTTGCTTTATGTCCTTTTCGCACTCGTCTTCCATTTCTTCTTCTCTTTCATGCTTTGCTCTTCTTTCACACTTCTTATATCCATCATTGTAAATTCCAATTTCTTCTACCTTTAAGTTAAGTCTCTGTTACCGTGGAACGTCTAGGTACCACCGCAGCGCCTATTGCAGCCGATAACAACAACAGCACTGTGTTCCGGTTTGAAGGGCGCTGTAGCTGATGTAAGAATTGGTGTAACGAGACTCGATATTTTATGTCCAGGCGTCGAGCGTAATGTGGTGCACACTATATTAACTAGCACCAAGTTGTTATGGGCGGGGGTGTCACTTACCATCAGATGAATGTCCCGCTCGTCTCGTCGCTTAATTACATAAAAAAAAATATCTTTTACTCGTCTTAATGTAACTCTACCTCTTTTTTTTATAACTTAATTGTATGATCGGTTATTTGCATCGGGCAGCCGGTGCGGTGCGTTCGCGCAGCTGGTCCGCATCAGCGCGGCCGTGTGTCAGCATCCGTCCCGTGCTCCCAAACAATGCAGTTAAATGTTTGCGTAGGAGGCAACTTTAAGGAGTAGCCGTGAATTATGGTTCAAGTTGGAGTCCTCATATTGTTTACCTTGTCGAGTGCCCGTTTACCAATGCTAAGTGATTAAGAATGCCGCTGCAAGTACATGGACACGCGGCCGTGGAGTCGCTGTTATATTTTAATAATTTTTTTATATAAAAATTTTCATATTCGATATCTTATGTACGTACGATGTCTGTGTTAAGTAAATATCGCTTCGGATATTTACATAAGATGTCTCAAGTATACTTAAAAAGATTGATAGAAGAAATTTGGTGGACGCCTCCAATTTTGTTACAAAAACAAAAATTAAACTCTACTGTGGATAATATATTTCTATCAATAATATCATAACAAGTTTTATGTGTATCATTGTTATACATATATGTTAATTTTTAATAAATTATTACATGGTTATGTAATATTTATATTTATCTAGGAGTACCATCTCCAATGCCTTGGTCTAACCAGATCCGTAACACATAACTCCACAGTCTACGTTGGTCTTCGAGTAGTCGGAGATAGGAAGAGATGGCGAAATATCATGATGATCAAGAGTGATGGGTGGAGGTAGTTACGACTCCCAAACATGTGAGGAGGAGCAGCATCTCTATGCATGTTTGATTAAAATGTTTTTGTCTCTTTCTTTCTCATTTTTAATATGCACCTAAGTAAATTTAGATTGGCTGTGTACCTTGAATATAATTAAACATTTAAGTTTAATTAAATAAAGATTATTATTATTAAGTATAAAAATATTAAAACTTGTGTAGCGAATTTAATATTATATAATGACTTGTGGTCCACGGAAAGATTGAAGGTCAAGAGGAAGATCGCGTATGGGGTGGACTGATAAAAACGGCAGTAAATTGCCAATCATGCAGGCTACCATTAGAAAAGAGTGGCAGCGTGTTGTGAAGCTGGCCACCAATACCTGAACTGGTCACCACGACCACTCTAGCAAGAGTGATACCGATGATGGATTCAGAAATTAGAAAGTGTACACGATTGCAATGTTATGATGTACCACTTAAAAATATAGTAAAAGTTGTTGTGGACACTAACGCTTAAAGAAGAAGAGCGGCTCCTGGTTGCCGAGAGGAAAATCATGTGTAGGACCTTCGGCCCAATCCAGAGAAAGGACGGTAAGTGACGAGCCCGACGCAATATTGAAATCATGACGCTGGTTCGCGAATCGAACGTCATAGGGGAGACAGAGCGATATACTGCGCTGAATGGACCACTTCATAAGGATGAGAGATAATGGTAGAGTCAAAAAGGCATTCTTTGAAACCCCAATTGGCCGCCGACCTCTCAACCGGCTCAGATATTGTTGGAAGTTTTCTGTAGAGCACGACCTACGCAAGCTCCATGAAGTGGACTGGTAAGAGGCAGTGCGAGACAGAAGACGCTGGTGCTCTCTTGTGTCGGAAGCAAAGATTCACTTTGGATCCCTGTACCAGAGGAGTAAATAAGTAAAAGTTGTTAACATTAAAAAATGTTAAAAAAGATTTATATAAATAACGACTCCACACATCCCCTGTCCGTGCCCATGTTCCCAACTACGCAAGATACAGTTCTCCACTCAAATTCCAAGTTAAACTGAAGTAAGTTACGATCGGCGATCGCCTTTGTCGCTCTAAGCTGGAAGGCAATTATCATTAATTATTATTAAATGTGACAACCGCCTGATAAACGGGCGGTGATAACTTGGGCAAATAACTCAGGGAGGGCAGCGACTACCTCCGGCCCTCCGAAGCCTCTTCATGCCGCGAACATTGTGATTCCTTCCCGATTCTATTGATACCGATTTGTGTTACGGCGACCTAATAAATATTTTACATTTTAATTATACCCACTTATTACTATAACTTAATATAAATTATAAAATCCTATTGTTTACTTAACTTTTCGTAACATAAGCAACAACTTCGATGTCATTCAACTTAACCAGTTCACACTATATAAGTTCGAAATTGGACCTGAGACCTCAGTTGACGGAGATTAAGTATTACCGCAGCTCCTATTTTCGACGTCTAACTGTAGTGTCCGAACATTACCGTGCTTCGGTTTGAAGGGCGCTGTAGCTAATGAAATTACTGGGGTAACGAGACTCTACATACACCTGATAGCGATGAGCACAATGCGGTGTTTTGTACATCATTATAACTAGCACCACGTTGTTAAAGACCAGGCGTATTATTTACTATCAGGTGAACTTGGATTGTAAGGGATCTATCAAACTTACCTGCTAGTGGTGAACCCTGTTAATCAGCAAACTAGGTTCTGACTCCCACCAACCCGCATTGAGCTAGGAATCGCATAGAGGTGGGCTGTGACCCGAATCACCCCCATACCTACCCAATCGATGTGGGAATGTTTGACATAGGCCATGTCCAGCAGTGGACGTCTATCGGCTGATGATGATGATGATGAGGTGAATGATCAACTTGTCTTGGTTCTTCTATATATATATACTATATATATATATATATATATATATATATGTATGTGTATGTAATTAATAATTAATACCTCGCAAAAACTCGCTGCACATTGCTAGCCGTTTCATTTTATTACGCGGCGCTGAACTCTCATTACAATTAATAGTTCATACAAATAAATCGGTGGGGGTCCTCTCCCCATCCCCCCACGGCCATTTGTAACCGAAGCGCTTATCTATCACACCTTTATCACGCCGTAATCATAATAAATAACTGATAACGGTTAGGTAAATATTCGCGTATTAGCCGAAAGGGTGCGCGTCACTCGCGCTGAGTTATACGAGGCCCCCCGGACCGCCCCCATTATCATTAATATAAAATATTATTTACTGTTCGCGGTTTTATTACGCCGAAGCCGGAGTGCCCGGTTACGGTAATCTGGTGGTAATTTTTAATGGACCTCCAAGTTAACAGTCCCTTAGAGCTCTTGAATTTTTCAACTTGCATCCGGTAGAGTTTTTAATTTATCGCCGAATGAGACCTTGATGACTGCGATGGAATATTATATCACAGCATCCACTTCCAACGTCCTCTGGTAACCTGTTACGATACATCTCATCATGAGATTTTTTTTTATATTACCTCTTTCTTAAGGTATTCACATAATGGTAAGACGTACACTATGCCGACAACAATGAGAAGTCACCATCTTTATATTATGCAATGATTTACTTTAATAGCATTTTTTTTTTATTCGATGAAGCCATGAGATGAGGGAGACGTTCACATGATGGTAAGTGATACGCGAACAACATGGTGCTACTTAGAATGATATTGCATCACATTGCGCTCGACGTCGTGATATATAAAATGTTGAGTCTCGCTAGTAAGTACACCTGCTACAGCGCCATTCAAACCATGACACAGTAATGTCTGCACAACTGTTTGTCGACTGCAGCAGGAACTTCTTTGGTACCTAGATGGTCTAGTCCCGTGACAGGAAACCGTAAGTTATTAAACCATTTTGAAGGTATGAAATAAAATAAACTGGTGGCAGGTGTTTATTGCCGGAGACCTAGATACCACCGCAGTTTTTATTTCCGTCGCCAAATTCTCTTCTCCGGTTTGAAGTGCGCTGTAGCTACTAAAATTATTGGGGTTAACAGATTTAATATCTTATGCTTTAGAACGACGAGCACAATGTGGTGAAGTGTATACCGTTCAAGCTCCACGTTATTTTGGACTGACGTTTCACTTAATATCACGTGACCGTCTTCCTCGTCTCGTCGCTTTTGTTATGTCTATATATTCTTTATGTGTGTGTGTTATTTTCTAATATTATAGGCTTCGTGGGTTATGATTAGGTGGTGCGGGGCGCAATAAGACCGCACCCCTAACAATAACAATAACCGTAAAAAACTTTAATAAACAATGAAACGCGAGCGGACTGTAAATTTCGGCTGGAGGAGGACGACGAATGCGCCGCCCCTTAACTGGGCATAATTACAGCCATTCGGTGTCATCTCGCCCTTAACTAGACGGCCGAGTGGGGGCGGTGGAGCCCGGAGACCGACCCGCCGCCGTCAAGTGTTCGGTTTAAAACATCTCTTTATCTCCCGCTTGATTCAACTGCACCATTTTATATATATGATAATAGCTTTAAGTATAATCATCATCATTAAAGACCTCCACACCCGTCGATCCTGCGCTGTCTGCTTCCAGCTGCTTTCCGCAACCTTCATCAGATCGTCTTCGGTTACGCGGTTGCCATTCGAGGACTTTAGTTCCCCATCGGCTGTCAATCCTTCGAGCGACGTGTCCTGGCCATTGCCACTTGAGTCTAGCCATCTTTTGGACTATTTCGGTGACCTTGATTCTCCTAAGTATAATAATTATGTAAAGTATAAAGTTTTATGTAAATATACTAACAGGTATAAACCAGTAAAGTTTGAACCCTCCCTCTTATAAGTTGAACCCATTTTTCATTGACACCAGCGAGACGAGAGAGATGTTCACCACAACGTTGCGCTAATTACGATCATGTACACAGCATCACATTGTGCTCATCACCTTGAGACATATATTAGTCTCGTTTCCGTAGTAATTTCACTATCTACAGCACCCTTTAAACCGGAACACAGTAACATTTGCAGACTGCTGTCTGTCCGTATCAATATATATGAGATTTCCAACTATGTATAGACAGATCACGATATCTTTGGAACCATAAGGCTTGAAGATTTGACATTTGGTAGGAATATTTCTTTTGTCCAATATTGCTCAGCTTTGAACTGATTTTAAGAAATGTTATCCCCAAAAAGGGTTGCAGGGGTGTAACGACCAGCAAAGCATGCGGTAAACAGTTAGTATATTATAGAGCTGCGGTGGTACTTAGACAGTCTCTGATAGTAGAACAGTGACCTACCACCGGTATCATCAAAATTAGTTAAGCCATTTCATAGCTATGATACTACCGATATATTAACATACATATCCTTCACCAGCTCCTCGGTCCAGCAGGTGGGGGGCCTGCCCGTACCAACGTGGCGGTACACGTAGCCGTAACTATATATACAGCATTGAATTACGCTCGTCGCCTGAGAAATAAGTTGAATCTCGTCACCATAATTACACTAGCTACAACGTCCTTCGAACCGGAACACAGTTATGTTTGCATACTATAGTTTGGCGGCAGAAATAGGCGTTGCGGTGTTATCTAGACTGTCTTCGGCAACAGAGACCTAGCACCAGTGAATTCCATTGACTATTATATATAATATAAATATAATCCCACTGTGTGGAATATGCATTAGATCATTCCCACTGGTGCACTACTTACTGCTCGTTGTGATAGACATCTAAGGAATGATAAGATAATTCTAGTACAGCTGCAGTTTCTTCAGTAATCATTACTACTGTACTGCAGTCAGCAATCCGATAGTCTTCAATATTATATTTGTGTAGCTAACCGCTTACTTCATAACATGGAAGTCCGCAGTTCGGTTCCAGTGGAAACTCTTGTAGGGTTTGGTTGGTGGTAAGCATTTTCTTAATCCTCCTAGCTATGATCATCATCAGCCGACAGACCTCCACAGCTGGACATAGGCCTCTAAAGATATCCACATCGATCGCTCCAATGTATCTGGATAGCTATACTATACTGTAAATCTGTAGCAATGGTATACACAGCACATTCTGCTCGTCATTATAAAGCATAAGTAGTCTTCTTACCTTGGTAATTTTACTAGCTACAGCGCCCTTAAAACCGGAAAACAGTAACTTTTGTACACCCTCTATTTGGCGATAGAAATAAAAGGTGTAGTGGTATCTACCTAAATGGTCTCCGGCAATAGAGACCTACCATCAATGAGCTGTCAACATATGAGACCCAGAGTATTCTGGATAAGAACGTTTCAACATCCAATATCAAGGTGAGGATAGTAAGAGGTAAGAAGCAAGGGGAGGGAGATAAAGAATAAGGTGAAGAAGGGGAAGGAGGCAAACGGCAGGGAAAGGAGGATAAACGAGATAGTGGAAGGGAGTGTTTATTTAATTTTTAATACTGCGTGAGATTGTGGGCATGATAGCCTGCAGTATAGTAAATTTGAAACAAGTTAAACCGGAAATATTTGCCGATAGAGAAGCGGAAGTACTCAATCATAGGCGAAGCAATAAACAAATGGGCCTGTAAGCCGTTCGCCCCACCTGCCGTGGCCGTCCGGCGCCATAAATAGTGAGGAAGAAAAGCAAAACGTATGTGCGCTATCGACGGCAAAGCCCCGTACAAATCTGGCCAGTGGATAGCGGGGCCTGATCGACAAATCCCGCAGATTACTCGCTGATACAGGGGCATGTTTATGAGACAGTCGCCGGACTACGCCGGACTCTGCAGCCCTCGCCAGGGTTGCCAGCTCACACAACGCAACCACCGCGTAATATATAACATTTTGTTCATGTACAGTATAACAGTCGAATGTTAAAAGCTATAGATCAAAAACTATACCTGGATAGGGTAAGACTTTAGAATTTACTAGTACCACCGAAGCTTCATTCCTGTTTGAATGGCGCTGTGGCTAGTGAAATTACTGGGGAACCGAGACAACATCTTATATCATCAGTTTTACTAGTACATCAAAACTTACTTTGCGATTAATGGAAGTGTTCATGCCACCTTATAACTATCATCGTCCATTGAAGTCAGTAATTTAATCTACAGTTCAATATACATAGCTCCCAATCCTGTGACTCCTCCTCAAAGAGTTGTGACCTTAAAAAATATATTGTTCTGAAGTAGTATATTTAACCAGAATTTAATGACTGCGTACTGGGATGGAGTTATGTACATAAAGAATTTAACACTAAGGTAAAGGATGATGATGTAGATGACGGTGCAGCTTGATCTACCAGAATCTGTTCTAATTTTTTAACATGTAGACACAGCAATGTCGTTGCGGCATTGGACTGAGATGAGAAGGATATTTGTTAACCAGGCGAAACAGGTAAAGCCTACTATCATCGAATAGAACTAGGAGCAGACGAACCGGAAGTGCAAATATTTGTCGTTTGTGATATAAGAGAAATGAATATGATGATTAGTATTTGTAGTTTAAGCAAAAATATTTCGATTTCTCTAAAGTCTTCGCCGAATTCTCGGTATTCACTGGAACGAGAGAATCTCGAATGAAAATCTCCTGGAGCTCTGGACGAATCTCCAATCGATTTACAAATCAGGAGTCGCCAATGGAAGTGGATTGGCCACACTACAAAGGGATCCCAATCATATTCCTAAGCAGGCGTTTGATTGGATTCTGAAAGGGAAATGCAAGTGCGGTTGTTTTAGACAGACGTGGCGCCGCACAGTAGCAGACGAGGTTAAGAAGATCGGGAAGACGTTGGAAGAAATTAACTGTGAAGCCCAAGATCGAACGCGATGGAGAATCACTGTGGACGCCCTTTGCCCCATCTCGGGGCCAGAGGATGTAAATATAATAATAATAATAAAAGATGCTCACGGTTGCTATAAGGTAACATAGAAAACAGGATCGTATTAATAAAAATATACGTTTCCTGATCGAACTGTATCCGCGCTAAGTCCAAATAAACAAGATCAAGCCGACGTCAACAAGATAAAGCTCTAACTGCGTTTCCGGAGACAGTGTATCGCGAACTTTTCAAAACCGGAAACGGAACTAACGCACGCGTTCCGTAATAAGATAAAATAAAAATGCAAATATCGCTGGCAGCCCTGCGCGCTGCGGGCACGGGCAAGGTAGCGGAATAATATTTCGGCTCACAAAACGAGTCCAAGTTTTAATAGTGTACCGTCATGTTTATGTTATGGGGGCACGGAATGGAAAGAGCTGCCCTCGGAGACCGGCCCTGATCTAGGAGTTTCGGTGCTAAAAGGCTCCCGCAGCAATCTTTTTCCTTTTGATCGCTTTTCAGTTCCGTCCAGTTGTAGGCTTTCGGTTGTTTATACCACTTTTAATATTTATTTGATCGTTCACAATTTATTCGTCCTTATGTAAATAATGTTATAAATGCTGATATATTTAAAAAAAAAGTTTTATTTTTTTTTACTAGAAATCTATCTGAAAAGCTCGACAATTAAAGTCTACAGCTGAATATTATCTCAGCTAATTTTGGAGTATTTGTGCTATTTTAGCCATATAGCCCGGTCATAACCAGATAATCTGGATTAAGCTGGTTGTAGTAGGAAAGATCGAGGGCAAGAGATCGCGGGTTTAATGGCCTACCCGATGGTCCGACCAGATACAAGCAATATTAGGCACGAACATTCTGAATGCCCTGAGACGTGCCGAGAACAGAGGTGTGACGGCATCTGGTTGCCGCGTCAAGAACATTTCGGGATAAGCACGACCTTCAGTCATGAAGTACACGAAAGAGGAGAAGTAGTGGAGCTACATTAATTGATGCTAAATTTAATGAAGGCAGTATTTTGGTAAAGGTAAGGAAAAAACTAGTAGATATGAAAATTTATATAAAAGAAACGAAGACAACCCCTGTTTGTGTAATATGGTGCTGTGAATAAAAATCAGTATCAAATTGTTTTCGACCCGACTGTACTTATGACCAGGTGAAAGTCTTGTCTTCCGCTTGGCATAGTAATATATAGTATCAGCTGTTCCCCTCATGCTTTGCTGATCGAAACACCCTTGTAATTCCATTTGGGAAAAAACCCGTTATTAGCTGATCTACACTCGGCAAAAGGAATATTCCTACGAAATCTCATATCTCCAGGTCTTATAGATGCTGAGATATCTTATATATATTCATATATATTTATTGTTTTTTGCTTAAATAAGAGTTAAAGACGAGTCCCTCCGTCATCCCATTTTTACAGATTTATAGTCTTTAAGAAAATAAATAATGCAACTGCATCCGTAGTGCAGTGGAGTGCTTCTTATAGAGGTAAAGTCGCTGGTTCGATTGCAGGTGCATTTATTGAGGGATACAGTTGGTGATTGTTTTTTTTTCATACCGACTTATCTAGATCTTCATCAGCCGATAGACGCCCACTGCTGAACATAGGCTTCCTCCAAGGATCTCCACGTCGATAGTACCATCTTATCTAGATACCAACTCCATATTTTAAACTTGAGAGTGTAGTAACTTTGATGTTTATTTTACATACATTAACTGTTTTATACAGCTTCATCGGATTCAGGGCTCGCGGATGTGGTATCCGCGAGTTAAAACAATAGAAAAAAAAATTAAACTAAAACTTTAAATGAATACAATACGAAACCTAACATCAAAGCATAAAAACTAAATATATATATATATATATATGTATGTATGTAAAATGGGGAGGAAGAAGGTGAGAAAATATTGAATGCGGAAGGGTTGAAGAGATGGACAGTGTTAAAGGAGATGAGATAAGAGGGGTGTAATTATATATATATATAGATTGATAAATATATATATATATATAATATTAAGATGCTCACGATGCAATGACTACGAGGTCATAGGAGGAACTTTGTTGTGTTACAGCCGTTAACAAATGAGTGCCGGAGTATCGTGTGACCACGCTTCAGCACTATTGCGTACAAAAAAACAATGACAAGTAGCGTAAAGTACAAGTAGCGACCTTTACGATAGGTTGGTACCGTAATAAGGTTCCGCATAACGCGCGGGTTCCGTCCAATGTCCGTAGCGACGCGGATATTCGTGTTGCGCATATCTGAAGCGGAATTATCTGGCGGCGCGCCTCCGCACCTCCGCACCTCCGCACCGGCTCCCGCACACAGCACAAAGTGCACACACCACACACAGCACACACAGCACATAGAGCACACACACGAGAACAATTTGTGCCCCACACCGGACATATTTAAGCTATTTTATTTATTTTCAGATACAAAAGGCCTTATCGGCGGACGTATAGCGCGGCGTCGCGTCCACACTGCGCCACCGGCCGGTCCGCACCAAACAGATATTTAATGGTAACTAATCACGGGAAAACGAGTGAAACTTACAAAGACTCCTTCATAAATTAAACAAGACGTGATTTGACATAAATAAAATAAAAACATTACAACCACATTCATATTAACTGGTATATAATTATGCTAGTGATAGGATTCTGTTACAATTGTATTAAGCATTATTGATTATATAGGTAGAGAAGATAACGTAAAGGTTTGCTTAATGATACACAGCATCCTTAGCGAAGATAACATGAACTTAGACATAATTTTTTTGTTTCTGAATTGAAATTCAGTTACATAGATATTAAAATATTCAACGATAATTAAGGTTTTCAATACATTGCTAATTACCTGCTAAAGAAAATTTGATGCTGTGATCCTCTTCAGTGGTTTTGTTCTTCTGCTATTATCTCTATATTGAAAATTTATCATCATAAGATCTTTATTGTATTCCTATGGTTTATAAATGTAAGATAACAGGCGACTATGTTTTAACGATACTTGTTTCAATTATAATTGCATCATTTGAAATTGTGCTCATGTTAGTTTACTGCTGATAAAATATCGAATGTTTGTTACGTAGTAATTAACTAGTGCACAGTAAATTGGAACTGGTCGATGTAGCCGTGTGTGAACGGGCCGGGGCTCGTGACAAGCCGACTATAAACAAGGCATCTCATAGAGGGAGCGCGCTATCGGACGTTGATGGGCGAACCGAGGTAGTTTCGGAGCGCGCGCCGGCGGTACTTCTAAATGTATACACTGTTGTTCGGCCTCTGATAATATTATTGTACGGATTACACACCACACGGCGCAGATAAAAAAAAAACCTCTAATATTACCATAGTAATACATTCGCGAAACACAACAGTGTTTGGAAACCGGAAAAACATAAAGTGTCAACAGACATTAACAGCGACTCACATATTACAGCGAACCTATCAACGCTTCAATTTATTATAAAAAAAACTATCTCCCACCAACCCGCCTTAAAACCCCCTTGAGTCGAAAAACCCTTATGACTTAAAAAAATCAGGGGTTTTCTTTTTATCGTTCCTCCTGTGCGTTTGTGAGCACTGGGCTTTCGTTCTATTTTTCCAAACTCTAATTTATTTCCTTCATTCTCTCCTATCTCACTCTCCCTCTTTCTTCCCGTTATTTATTTCTATTTCATTCTCCACCCTATTACCTTCTCTAATACATAGCGCTCAAAATAAGAGAGACAGCCTTTCTTTTTATTTAAATTCCTTTTCTTATTCTATTTAACACTCTTTCCTTAACTACATTTTCTCTTACTCTATTGATTCTACTTTTATTCTACTTAATATAACATTCTTGTGCTTATCTTACTTCTATTATATATTTGCTATTGCTTACTTTCTATTACATTTATTTTTCTGTACTTCTTTTAATTGCTTTACTACCTTTTGTTGTTGTTTTTGTTTTACTCCTTTCTATTGTCTTGCATATAATCTTTTTGCCTCCCTCATCACAGAAGCGATTGTAATACTTTCTATTTTGCCTATCTGAATTTCCACTTCCGGGCGCTGCGCCCCGTATACAGGGCAGGCACCGATTAGGTGCTGCACAATCTGGTCCATGCTCGGGTCACAGATACACGAAGGACTCTCCTTGAATTTAAACATGTGAAGATACTCAGGGAATTCCCCGTGTCTCGTGAACATTTGGACTACGTACAGCTCTAACTGGGAGCGCAATATGTTCCATTGACATATATTTGCTGGTGGTAGTGTCTCCGTTACCATCTGGGTAGGTATGTAAATATCACTGCGTTCCGGTTTGAAGGGCGCTGTAGCTAATTACTGAGTTAACGAAACTTAGCATCATATCTCTCAAAGCGACTGCCGTAATGTAGTCCAGTAATATATTATATATGTAGCTCCATGTTGGGCAGGTGTATCATTTACCATCAGGTGAACGTGTTTCTCGTATCATCGCTTCGTTGAACAAAAAAGGAAAGACGGGTTTGTGACAAAGCAGCTGTAGGTAGGAGCATCCTTAGCGGTAAAGCTGCAGCGTTCGTGTAACGATTAAACGAGACAGCACCACCGGAAGCAATTAGAGCCGGACACTGGCTGCGGCTCTCAATCGAGCTGTGACACGGCGGTCTACGTCGACATCTTGAGCGGGCCCCGAGCAACACTGCTCGTAAATCGAGCGGCCCAATTTACGCGGCGCGCTCGAAACCGGCGGCCTTATTGATAGGCCCACGTCGTCTTGAGATATGGCGCGGCAATTTGTACCGCATTTAGTACACTAAATTACCTGTAATTAACTGCTGTGCACTCTGACCGATACTTTCTTAAACTGTCGCTGTTAGTGCTCTGTTGCTGGCGACCGTCTAAGTACCACCGCAGCGCCTATTGCAACCGACAAAAAATACGTTGTTCCGGTTTGAAGGGCGCTGTAGCTAGTGAAATTACTTGGGTAACGAGATTCAACATGTTTTAAGCGACGAGCTCAATGTGGTGCCATGTATATAACTTTAACTAGTACCACGTTGTTATGGGTTGTATGCGAAGGAGTATAGCTTATCATCAAATTAATACTTTCCTAAAAAGTGAGGTTCTGAAGTTTAACACACGCCGGTATCTCTTAAATAAGTATTTAATTTGGTGTCCATGATCCTGGATTAATACTGTTGACCATCACACTGCTCAGACGAGGAAGATGTTCACCTGATGGTAAGTTATACGCTTGCCCATAACAATGTAGTGCTAGTTAGAATGATATACACGTCACTACATTTCGCTGCTCGCTTTGAGACATAAGATGTTGAATCTCGTTACTCCAGTAATTGCACTAGCTACACCGCCCTTCAAACCGGAACACGGTAATGTTTGCAGAGTACTACCACCAGTGAAAGTTGACAGGATTCGTTCAAGGTAACGAAGAACACGTATAAACCGGCTGTTACTGTAGTCCGAATCAAAACCGCCTAATTACCTGTAATAATGCGCGGGATGGAGGCACATTAGGAGCCGCCAGGCACGCGTGCCAGTGCAGCACCAATCAAACTAAGACAATGTCGTGAATCCGTGATCAACCCTCGAATGGAGAGGATTAGGCAGTATTTACTGCAAATTAACCCAACAATTGATGACCAATTGATCGTCTAATGTGCGCATATGGCCATTATATTAAATCAAACAGGCCCGGATGGCACTCAGGATACCTGAACAAAGACCTATTGATTTAAGAGCATGCTGCGGCACGGGATTGCCAGCAGCTTGTTTGTGTGGATTGACGGCGGTTTACTGCTAATATAATTAACATTAACAAGCCATTAATTACATCACCGGTAGGTCCGCGGCGATTGTGTTAAACGTTATAATTACAGTAACCTACATTGGCAGCATCAGCGTCATCAGCCGATAGACCTTCACCGCCAACTATAAAACACAACCCTTACCTCTTAAAAATTGTAAAAATAAGTAAATAATAACATTACACACAGCAGTATTCATATACTCAACGAGCGCCGCAACACTAGTAAGCCCCGCAAGTCGGATCTCACCTGACTAACTGCCTGTAACCGGTCGCAGCCGCCTCGCAGCCGCTCCGCAGCCGCCCCGCAGCCGCCGCGGACCGGTGTAATCCGGCGCAATCCGGTTCGCAAACTTTGTTACGCCACGCTTGCTTTGCGGTTCGCGCGCTCTGCCGCCCGCTGTTGCGCCCGCAAACAATTCGGTAATGGATTCCCGTTATTGTGTTACTGCTGCATGAGGGATTTGGAGATATTTAATGGCACGTTCAGCTCGAGCGGGAGACACTCGTGTTAATATGCTTTACATGTAACTATATAGTCATTGTAAAAAACTATCATTTTCTTAGAGATGGTGCGCATAAATAATGTTCTCATTGCTGTTTTAAGGACAAACGTAGAGTTCATTCAGTACTGGTTTAACCCATCATTACGATGAGCATTTTACCACAGCTGAATATAGGCTTCCTTCAAAGATTTATGTTTGTAGAGGTTCATATGGAAGGAATGGGCGTAGTGCGGATTGGTATAGGTGCACCACAGGCAGGTGAGGTTTGCTTTGGATTCCGTGGGTTGTTCTGCGGGATCCCTTACACCCCTATTACCTTGAGCATATCTGTTATAGATAATACGTATCTGTTCATTCCCAATATTCATTATGTTTGTTGTAGGGGTGAAAATAAATGAAATATAAACTAGTATTCTTATAGATCTAAGAAAGCTCTAATTTTTTTGTACTGCGAAGTAATTAGACGAGCTGGACGTTCATCTGATGGTAAGTCATCTTTGCCCATAATGACGTGGCGCTAGTTAGGATATTATACACAGCACCATATTATGTGTGAGTCAGTTTGAATCAAAAGATGTTAAGTCTCGTTACTCCAGTAATTTCATTAAATATAACGCCCTTCAAACCGGATTACAGTAATATTTGCACAGTAGTGTTTGTTTTTTTCAGGGGAAAATCTTCGGAAGTTACTCTGCTTCTGGGGGGAAGTCAGAGTTAATTGAAATTTTTGCTCACTAAAATCCCCTCGGTGGTCTGCATCAGTGCATTCGGAGACGCCCCGGGATGTCTTACAGAACTGTACGGTTCTCGTCTACATTTTGTGTTAGCATGTCTCTGAAGAACTAGGCCTAACCCTTCTAGACCATCGCTGAACGATTCCCTTGATCAGCGATAAGGGCCCTTACCTTCACGGCCTGCGAACCTCCTAAACCCAATTAGTCGCCTTTTCCAACAGGCAGGGCTAACCTTAGTCCTATTCTCACTAGCCCGAGACTACAGGGCTGACGGGTCGAAGCGTCCGTTACCAAGGACAATGGTACTTACCAGATAAGTGCTTCGAAGAATTTAAAAAAAAAAACTGATTTCAACTAATATATATCCATTCAAATTAATTATTGTAAAATACACATTGTGTGGAGGGTAGAGAGAGGGGGGTGTATAAAAACTGTATCAAATTAAATACGTTGTATACAGTAATAGATTCACTGTCTGCATAATGCGGGGCAGTTTATACTGAGTAGATGGAATAAAAACAAACCCGGTCAACAATTACGCCGTACCCTTTTAGCTAAATGTGACGGCGGGGCCGGTGGAATGGCAAATGTCTCCAAATGGTGACCGTAAAGATACCGACACGGCCAACTTAATGCACCGGGCTGGTTGATTTGGATCATTGCACCGCCGAGCTCCAGCCTGCTGCTTTACGCTCTGCGCTTTTTCTAATTGTCCTCCGTTTTGTTTTTAGCTTCGTTATAGCGCTTATTACGTTCTTTATATCGTCACCATGAGATAGACGTTAATTTAATTTCACCATCAGTGTCCTTAAAACTTTATTATAGCAGAAACGGATGCTGCGGTGGTGTATACCTGAATAGTCAAGGATGAGCTTTAAGTAACCATCACTCTGTTCTGCATTTAAGGTACTGTAACAATGTAAAGGTTTAAACGGTTACAGTAAATGTATATATGTATATTATATTAGTTGTTTTTTTTTATTTTTACAAATAATATTCTGTATAATAAGCTATAATATATATATAAGAAAGAAACAGTTTTTGGACGAAATAGTCAACTCATTATTAGATGAAAGGTCCTGTCGCTTCTTAATATTTGACCGATAGTCTAAGCCAAAGTTTAACGTTCCGAATCACAGTAAATGGTGCTCCAACAAGCTAGAGCCGGCTCTCACCGGCGGCGAACCGGTTCAAAGCGGTTCCAGCCCGAACACGCCGGTAAGTTTGTTTTGTCACTTACTTTAATAGTTGGGCAAACGTTTAGCGGCTCTAATTGAAGGGAGCGTCTGCTCCTGATATTCCCGCTCCGTACGTCTGGCGCAAATCTGGCGATTAGACCTGGGGAACTTGGATGCACTAAATAAGCTGCCTGTAACAGCTTTTGTACGATCCGTGTTAAGCTAAACTTAAATGATAACTTTGAATAGTCAAAAATGAGATTTATGTTTTTAATTAATAAATTTGAGTATATGGAAACACTTTTTTTTAACAACAAAGAGATTAGATGTAAGATGTTTTTGTAACATACGCTGGTCCAAGATATTGAGGTCAACATCTGGATCGTCTCTTCCCTGAATAAAAAAAAACAATCTTAGTTGCTTTCTCATCGTTTTGTGGAGAGGTATCACCGTAGCTATTATTTCTGCCGCCATACTATATAATGTGAATAAATATTTACATTATATTGAATTCCGGTTTGAAGGTTGTTGTAGCTAGTGCAACTATATTGTAAAGCAGTAAAAGCTTTATGAAAAGAGGCGAATATTTTTTCAAAGTTCGCCAACATTGCAGCGATGCTTCTGACATTAGGGTTGAACTTCATCATCATCATCATCAGTCAAGGATCCCAACATCGATCGATCCTGTGTTGGCCGCATCGCCGGGCACCACGGGCCGTCGTATGCAGGGTTTCAGATGGGGGGACTTTGGTCATTTCCCACCAGACCACCACGCAGACCCAATGCGGGTTGGTGGGAGCCAGAGTCTCGTTTGCTGATTATCAGGGTGCATCACGAGCAGGTGAGGTTGGCTTGGGTTACGTGAGTTGTTGTGCGGGATCCCTTACACCCCTTGGTTGGTTGAACTTATATGAAGGGTTTATCATCATGTCAGCCACTTCGTTAATGTTCCTCATGAAAAAGAACATACTATATGCTGCTGGGAAACTTCATCAGTTATTCAGGAGATAGTTTTGAGGTTAGATTTCAGAGTATCAGTAAAACTGATGCTTCTGACTGTATCCAGCAGACAGCACGGACGTCTCTGTACCAGCTCGGATAAGGTGACACAATGCCGCCGCTTATCAGGCCGGAGCGAAGTAATCCTTGACGCGGACGTCACTCCCGACCCTAAGGAAAGCCTGAGTGGCGTCAACAAGTCGTCAGGATTAGCGAGGACCTTCGTCCGGTTGACGTTGACGCGATTTGTTAATGTATTTGTTGGATCCTTTAGATCCTGCTCCAGGTAAAAATGATGTCAAGACAATGCAACGAATGAAAATTTTTGATGTTTTGATGTTTCTTTGACTAATTGTGTAGGAGAAGGTGACAAAAGCAAGTGAAAGACCTGGTGGCAGGAATTTAGCAATAGTGGAGCAACGACACAACGTGGCACTGTGGGCTGCCCGTAACACTATAACGCCAGTTAAGGTGATACACGTAGACCCTTGAGACAAGATGTTTATTCTCGTTACCCCAGTAATATCATTGGCGACCGCGGCCTTAAAACTGGATTATAGCAATGATTGCAAACTACTGTTCGTCAGCTGCAACAGGCGCCTCGGTAGTACCTACCTAGACGGTCTCCCGCAACAGAGACCACCACCAGAAATAGCTATTGATCCTTCAAACCGGATCACAGTAACGTTTGCACAGTACTGTGTGTCTGCTGCAACAGGCGCCTCCGTAGTACCTACCTAGACGGTCTCCCGCAACAGAGACCACCACCAGAAATAGCTATTGATCCTTCAAACCGGATCACAGTAATGTTTGCACAGTACTGTGTGTCTGCTGCAACAGGCGCCTCGGTAGTACCTACCTAGACGGTCTGTCGCAACAGAGACCACCACCAGAAATAGCTATTAATCCTTCAAACCGGATCACAGTAATGTTTGCATAGTACTGTGTGTCTGCTGCAACAGGCGCCTCGGTAGTACCTACCTAGACGGTCTGTCGCAACAGAGACCACCACCAGAAATAGCTATTGATCCTTCAAACCGGATCACAGTAACGTTCGCACAGTACTGTGTGTCTGCTGCAACAGGCGCCTCGGTAGTACCTACCTAGACGGTCTCCCGCAACAGAGACCCCACCAGAAATAGCTATTGATCCTTCAAACCGGATCACAGTAATGTTTGCACAGTACTGTCTGTCGGCTGCAACAGGCGCTGTGGTGGTACCTACCTAGACGGTCTCCAGCAACAGAGACACTACCACCAGTAATAGCTATTGACCCTTCAAACCGGATCACAGTAATGTTTGCAAAGTACTGTCTGTCGGCTGCAACAGGCGCTGCGGTGGTACCTACCTAGACGGTCTCCGGCAACAGAGACACCACCACCAGTAATAGCTATTGATCCTTCAAACTGGATCACAGTAATGTTTGCACAGTACTGTCTGCCGGCTGCAACAGGCGCTGCGGTGGTACCTACCTAGACGGTCTCCGGCAACAGAGACACCACCACCAGTAATAGCTATTGATCCTTCAAACTGGATCACAGTAATGTTTGCACAGTACTGTCTGCCGGCTGCAACAGGCGCTGCGGTGGTACCTACCTAGACGGTCTCCGGCAACAGAGACACCACCACCAGTAATAGCTATTGATCCTTCAAACTGGATCACAGTAATGTTTGCACAGTACTGTCTGTCGGCTGCATTAAGCGTTGAGGTGGTACCTACCTAGACGGTCTCCAGCAACAGAGACACTACCACCAGTAACAGCTATTGACCCTTCAAACCGGATCACAGTAACGTTTGCACAGTACTGTCTGTCGGCTGCAACAGGCGCTGCGGTGGTACCTACCTAGACGGTCTCCGGCAACAGAGACACCACCACCAGTAATAGCTATTGATCCTTCAAACTGGATCACAGTAATGTTTGCACAGTACTGTCTGCCGGCTGCAACAGGCGCTGCGGTGGTACCTACCTAGACGGTCTCCGGCAACAGAGACACCACCACCAGTAATAGCTATTGATCCTTCAAACTGGATCACAGTAATGTTTGCACAGTACTGTCTGTCGGCTGCATTAAGCGTTGAGGTGGTACCTACCTAGACGGTCTCCAGCAACAGAGACACTACCACCAGTAACAGCTATTGACCCTTCAAACCGGATCACAGTAACGTTTGCACAGTACTGTCTGTCGGCTGCAACAGGCGCTGCGGTGGTACCTACCTAGACGGTCTCCGGCAACAGAGACACTACCACCAGTAATAGCTATTGATCCTTCAAACCGGATCACAGTAATGTTTGCACAGTACTGTCTGTCGGCTGCATTAAGCGTTGAGGTGGTACCTACCTAGACGGTCTCCAGCAACAGAGACACTACCACCAGTAATAGCTATTGACCCTTCAAACCGGATCACAGTAACGTTTGCACAGTACTGTCTGTCGGATGCAACAGGCGCTGCGGTGGTACCTACCTAGACGGTCTCCCGAAACAGAGACACCACCACCAGTAATAGCTATTGATCCTTCAAACCGGATCACAGTAATGTTTGCACAGTACTGTCTGTCGGCTGCAACAGGCGCTGCGGTGGTACCTACCTAGACGGTCTCCGACAACAGAGACACTACCACCAGTAATAGCTATTGACTCTTCAAACCGGATCACAGTAATGTTTGCACAGTACTGTCTGTCGGCTGCAACAGGCGCTGCGGTGGTACCTACCTAGACGGTCTCCGACAACAGAGACACTACCACCAGTAATAGCTATTGATCCTTCAAACCGGATCACAGTAACGTTCGCACAGTACTGTCTGTCGGCTGCAACAGGCGCTGCGGTGGTACCTACCTAGACGGTCTCCGGCAACAGAGACACTACCACCAGTAATAGCTATTGATCCTTCAAACCGGATCACAGTAACGTTTGCACAGTACTGTCTGCCGGCTGCAACAGGCGCTGCGGTGGTACCTACCTAGACGGTCTCCGGCAACAGAGACACTACCACCAGTAATAGCTATTGATCCTTCAAACCGGATCACAGTAACGTTTGCACAGTACTGTCTGCCGGCTGCAACAGGCGCTGCGGTGGTACCTACCGAGACGGTTTCCGGCAACAGAGACACTACCACCAGTAATAGCTATTGATCCTTCAAACCGGATCACAGTAACGTTCGCACAGTACTGTCTGTCGGCTGCAACAGGCGCTGCGGTGGTACCTACCTAGACGGTCTCCGGCAACAGAGACACCACCACCAGTAATAGCTATTGATCCTTCAAACCGGATCACAGTAACGTTCGCACAGTACTGTCTGTCGGCTGCAACAGGCGCTGCGGTGGTACCTACCTAGACGGTCTCCGGCAACAGAGACACTACCACCAGTAATAGCTATTGATCCTTCAAACCGGATCACAGTAACGTTTGCACAGTACTGTCTGCCGGCTGCAACAGGCGCTGCGGTGGTACCTACCGAGACGGTTTCCGGCAACAGAGACACCACCACCAGTAATAGCTATTGATCCTTCAAACCGGATCACAGTAACGTTCGCACAGTACTGTCTGTCGGCTGCAACAGGCGCTGCGGTGGTACCTACCTAGACGGTCTCCGGCAACAGAGACACTACCACCAGTAATAGCTATTGATCCTTCAAACTGGATCACAGTAATGTTTACACAGTACTGTCTGTCGGCTGCAACAGGCGCTGCGGTGGTACCTACCTAGACGGTCTCCGGCAACAGAGACACTACCACCAGTAATAGCTATTGATCCTTCAAACCGGATCACAGTAATGTTTACACAGTACTGTCTGCCGGCTGCAACAGGCGCTGCGGTGGTACCTACCTAGACGGTCTCCGGCAACAGAGACACTACCACCAGTAATAGCTATTGATCCTTCAAACCGGATCACAGTAATGTTTACACAGTACTGTCTGCCGGCTGCAACAGGCGCTGCGGTGGTACCTACCTAGACGGTCTCCGGCAACAGAGACACTACCACCAGTAATAGCTATTGATCCTTCAAACCGGATCACAGTAATGTTTACACAGTACTGTCTGCCGGCTGCAACAGGCGCTGCGGTGGTACCTACCTAGACGGTCTCCGGCAACAGAGACACTACCACCAGTAATGGCTATTGATCCTTCAAACTGGATCACAGTAATGTTTACACAGTACTGTCTGCCGGCTGCGACAGGCGCTGCGGTGGTACCTACCTAGACGGTCTCCGGCAACAGAGACACTACCACCAGTAATGGCTATTGATCCTTCAAACTGGATCACAGTAATGTTTACACAGTACTGTCTGCCGGCTGCGACAGGCGCTGCGGTGGTACCTACCTAGACGGTCTCCGGCAACAGAGACACTACCACCAGTAATGGCTATTGATCCTTCAAACTGGATCACAGTAATGTTTACACAGTACTGTCTGCCGGCTGCGACAGGCGCTGCGGTGGTACCTACCTAGACGGTCTCCGGCAACAGAGACACTACCACCAGTAATAGCTATTGATCCTTCTACTAATTCATTAACTTAAGGTTGTTACTTTCCTTATATTATAAGGATATTCAAGAGTATCCTTAACTGACTCCTCTCCCATATGTCCGGCCGTTGTACATGGGTGGTGCTGATAATCAGTGACACGCGGCCATAATGGCTGTACCGATTTTATTTTGTTTAATTAATGACGCCGTGTTACCGCAGGCGTACAAATCGAATCCGGGGCCCGATGGTTGAGTGCAAGAAGGGTGATCCATTAATCATTTCATTGTTGTGCCGGGGTGACACCGAGTCCGGGTGTACTGCGGACTCCTTGACAGGGATCAAGCCGGCTCGACGGGCTCCGTATTCCGGGACCATCCACCATATACGTTCTGTATTGGAACGCTTGCTCTCATCGCCGTTTACACTCTTCGAGATCTGAACAAAGCTGACGTAGTCTACTTGCAGCTTCAGTTCAGTTTCATCAGGACTGAAGATTTATATATATACAGTTGAGGTTTAGTATTTTAAGATTTTGTAACAGGATCATTGTTACAATGATAACAATTTGGGGTATTGATAAGGAATTTGTATAGAAAGGGGTGTAAGGGGTCCCGCACAACTCAGGGGATCTAAGCCAACCTCACCTGCTCGTGGTGCACCCTGTTAATCAACGAACGAGGCTCTGGCTCCCACCAACCCGCATTGATCCATGCATCCCTACCAGATAGTATGGGGATCTTTTGGGTAAGGCCTATGTCCAGCAGTGGAAGTCAATCGGCGGATGATGATAAGGAATTTGTTTTCATCCGGAGTCTAAGGTACGGTATCATTAAAATTAAAGGAACATTGTTGGATGGACGTCCAGAATACGGCCGTGGAGTCGCAATGAACAATCACAAACGAGAGGTCCCAGACAAAAGGGGACCTCCTTTGTGCCAATGAAGAATGGTCACCCGGGCCCCGCTCCCCTGTTAGTGTGTTAGTCGTTAAATTAATTTCAGTCCACTCCTGTCGCTAATTGATTAACAACGGTGACATTTAAAAATGTACCGCCGGGGTTCCGTATACGGATTAATGGTACTTTAAGGTTTTCCTTTTTAGGATACCCTGGCGCTGCATTATTGAACATATTGTTTCACTGATAGTAAATCTGTACCGCCGAAGACCTAGGTGTTATAGATAAGGTATTATATTCCAATATGAAGAGTCGGCTGGGGAAACGAGTCCATTCAAAAGTGGTGCTGTGAATGTGAAGGAATGTGAAGGAAACATTTTGACTCTCGCTTCATTGTTATAAACAGACGTATTACTTACGGCTGTCATCATAGTAATCATCAGCTGATAGATGACCACAACTGAACATGAACCCTGGAGATCTCTATACCAATCAGTCGTGCACTACCCGAACTTAGAGATTTCAAATAACTTTTATGTCATCATCATTCCACATTGTTGGAGGCTGTCCGAACTGCGTGGACTGCTAAGTAACCACCACTCTAGAAACTTACTGTCTCTTAGGCCGTCCTTCGAGGAATATGTCTTGCTCACTGCCACTAACTTCTCGTCATCGAAATATAAATATTCTGAGCAAACGCTCTCCACCTTTTTTGACCTTATTTTCCCTTAATATATTATTAGGGGTGTAAGGAGGGACCCCTCGTAAAAACTCACGGAACCCAAGCCAACCTCACTTACTCGTGGTGCGCCCTGCAAACGAAACTCTGGCTACCGCCAAACCCTATTGAGCCAGCGTGGTGGGAAATAACCCAAATCCCCCATAAGAACCCCTTTAAACGACAGCCCCTGGTGGCCGTGAAGCGCAGGAAGCCGCTCGATGTGGAGATCTTAAGTGGAGGCATATTCAATACTACTTTTTAATGTTTTTCGAAGGTCGAGTTTCCTATTAAAACCAGCAGGAAGAAGCTGATTATATCAAGACTGGAATCTGGTCTATAAGACCCCATATCGCTGATACAAAAATTAAAAAAAAACTGCCATTTTATCTGAAGATTGAAAGCTTACAAGTATTCAGAATACGAAGCCGATTAACTAACTAATCCTTTGATGGTTGATCTTTTTCCTTTATCTCATCATCGTCATCATCAGCCGACAGACGCCCAATGTTGATAATATCTCTCCCCCAAAGATCTCCACGTCGATCGGTCCCGCGTTGCTTGCTCCATTGATTTCTCCTGATTCTCACCAGATCATCGGTGCAACTTGTGGCAGGCCTCCCAACACCACGTCTCCCGGTACACGGGCGCCACTCGAGGACCTGACTGCCCCATCGACCGTCGGTATTTCGAGCAATGTGCACTGCTCACTGCCACTTAAATCTAGCAATCTTTAGGGCTATGTCGGTGACCTTAGTTCTTCTGCGGATCATCACATTTCTGATTAGATCGCGCAAAGAAACTCTAAGCAAAGCGCTCTCCATTCCTTTATCTACAATTGGTGAACTTCTGACTTCACTTTCAGATGGTTAAGCTACAATCAGACTATGGTTTGTGACTAGACTTTAGCTCTAATGTTATGCTGCAGATTTAGAAGTACAATCAATATATGGTAAAGGTCTTGCCATAAAAACCCTTTACAAGTTGTAGCCGATGGAATCTATCAGAGACTCCATTAAAATGAGATATCAACTTATCCACTTTGAGACGGATGAAGTTAATCTCATTGTACGTTATTGACCGCACTCAACTTTCAGTAGGTACAGCGCCCTTCAAACCGGAACACAGTAATGTTTGCATACTACTGTTCGTCATCGGAAATACCAGCTGCGGTGCTACCTACATATTTAGAGATTTGTTTTTTAATCAAGCGAAGAGGCGAGCGGTACGTTCACCTGATGGTAAATAATACTCCCGCCTATAACAACCGAAGCGATAGTTGCGCCACATTTGCAAGATGATGAGGATGATGATGATGATGATGATGATTAGTAGGCTGCAATAAGCGCTGCGCTATCACGCTATCACCAGTAAACAAACACGGATAGCTCACTCAGTGTTACAGGATACAGTAAAGGATCAAGTAATCGGATACCCACCCGCATTAAACTGGAAAGTGCTGAACGTAGGGGTGGCGAATTTATAATTAGGAAAATGAAAAACGGCTGGTAATTGTGCGGGGCGGGCGGCTCAGCCATAAACATGTCGCGGCTAATACAGTCCCGGGCGGCTCGTGAGCGCCGATACCTGCCCGGATAAGCGCTGAATTCTGATAACTTGGCCGCGTTAACGGCCGCGGCTCAGCTTAATGACGCTGCTTATATTTCACACCCGACTTCGCGTGATGTTGCTGTGTACAAACACTAACATATTACTCACTTAATAAAAATTTAATTATTTATTTTTTTATGCAATTAAGCGACGACACGAGCGAGACGTACACCCGGAGGTAAATGATACGCCGACTGATAAAAACGTGGTGATATGAAATGCACCACATTGCGCTCATCGCCTGAGATGTAAGATGTTAAATCTCATTACCCTACTAATTACACTAGCTACAACGCCCATCAAACCGGATCATAATGTTTGCACAGTACTGTCTGTCGGCTGCATTAAGCGTTGCGGTGGTACCTACCTAGACGGTCTCCGGCAACAGAGACACTACCACCAGTAATAGCTATTGATCCTTCAAACTGGATCACAGTAATGTTTGCACAGTACTGTCTGTTGGCTGCAACAGGCGCTGCGGTGGTACCTACCTAGACGGTCTCCAGCAACAGAGACACTACCACCAGTAATAGCTATTGATCCTTCAAACTGGATCACAGTAATGTTTGCACAGTACTGTCTGTCGGCTGCATTAAGCGTTGCGGTGGTACCTACCTAGACGGTCTCCAGCAACAGAGACACTACCACCAGTAATAGCTATTGATCCTTCAAACTGGATCACAGTAATGTTTGCACTGTACTGTCTGTCGGCTGCATTAAGCGTTGCGGTGGTATCTACCTAGACGGTCTCCAGCAACAGAGACACTACCACCAGTAATAGCTATTGATCCTTCAAACTGGATCACAGTAATGTTTGCACAGTACTGTCTGTCGGCTGCAACAGGCGCTGCGGTGGTACCTAATTAGACGGTCTCCAGCAACAGAGACACTACCACCAGTAATAGCTATTGATCCTTCAAACTGGATCACAGTAATGTTTGCACAGTACTGTCTGTCGGTTGCAACAGGCGCTGCGGTGGTACCTACCTAGACGGTCTCCAGCAACAGAGACACCACCACCAGCAATAGCTATTGATCCTTCAAACTGGATCACAGTAATGTTTGCACAGTACTGTCTGTCGGCTGCAACAGGCGCTGCGGTGGTACCTACCTAGACGGTCTCCGGCAACAGAGACACTACCACCAGTAATAGCTATTGATCCTTCAAACTGGATCACAGTAATGTTTGCACAGTACTGTCTGTTGGCTGCAACAGGCGCTGCGGTGGTACCTACCTAGACGGTCTCCAGCAACAGAGACACTACCACCAGTAATAGCTATTGATCCTTCAAACTGGATCACAGTAATGTTTGCACAGTACTGTCTGTCGGCTGCATTAAGCGTTGCGGTGGTACCTACCTAGACGGTCTCCAGCAACAGAGACACTACCACCAGTAATAGCTATTGATCCTTCAAACTGGATCACAGTAATGTTTGCACAGTACTGTCTGTCGGCTGCATTAAGCGTTGCGGTGGTACCTACCTAGACGGTCTCCAGCAACAGAGACACTACCACCAGCAATAGCTATTGATCCTTCAAACTGGATCACAGTAATGTTTGCACAGTACTGTCTGTCGGCTGCAACAGGCGCTGCGGTGGTACCTACCTAGACGGTCTCCGGCAACAGAGACACTACCACCAGTAATAGCTATTGATCCTTCAAACTGGATCACAGTAATGTTTGTACAGTACTGTCTGTCGGCTGCAACAGGCGCTGCGGTGGTACCTACCTAGACGGTCTCCAGCAACAGAGACACTACCACCAGTAATAGCTATTGATCCTTCAAACCGGATCACAGTAATGTTTGTACAGTACTGTCTGTCGGCTGCAACAGGCGCTGCGGTGGTACCTACCTAGACGGTCTCCGGCAACAGAGACACTACCACCAGTAATAGCTATTGATCCTTCAAACTGGATCACAGTAATGTTTGCACAGTACTGTCTGTCGGCTGCAACAGGCGCTGCGGTGGTACCTACCTAGACGGTCTCCAGCAACAGAGACACTACCACCAGTAATAGCTATTGATCCTTCAAACTGGATCACAGTAATGTTTGCACAGTACTGTCTGTCGGCTGCAACAGGCGCTGCGGTGGTACCTACCTAGACGGTCTCCAGCAACAGAGACACCACCACCAGCAATAGCTATTGATCCTTCGAACTGGATCACAGTAATGTTTGCACAGTACTGTCTGTCGGCTGCAACAGGCGCTGCGGTGGTACCTACCTAGACGGTCTCCGGCAACAGAGACACTACCACCAGTAATATCTATTGATCCTTCAAACCGGATCACAGTAATGTTTGTACAGTACTGTCTGTCGGCTGCAACAGGCGCTGCGGTGGTACCTACCTAGACGGTCTCCAGCAACAGAGACACCACCACCAGCAATAGCTATTGATCCTTCGAACTGGATCACAGTAATGTTTGCACAGTACTGTCTGTCGGCTGCAACAGGCGCTGCGGTGGTACCTACCTAGACGGTCTCCGGCAACAGAGACACTACCACCAGTAATATCTATTGATCCTTCAAACCGGATCACAGTAATGTTTGTACAGTACTGTCTGTCGGCTGCAACAGGCGCTGCGGTGGTACCTACCTAGACGGTCTCCAGCAACAGAGACACTACCACCAGTAATAGCTATTGATCCTTCAAACCGGATCACAGTAATGTTTGTACAGTACTGTCTGTCGGCTGCAACAGGCGCTGCGGTGGTACCTACCTAGACGGTCTCCAGCAACAGAGACACTACCACCAGTAATAGCTATTGATCCTTCAAACCGGATCACAGTAATGTTTGTACAGTACTGTCTGTCGGCTGCAACAGGCGCTGCGGTGGTACCTACCTAGACGGTCTCCAGCAACAGAGACACTACCACCAGTAATAGCTATTGATCCTTCAAACCGGATCACAGTAATGTTTGTACAGTACTGTCTGTCGGCTGCAACAGGCGCTGCGGTGGTACCTACCTAGACGGTCTCCAGCAACAGAGACACTACCACCAGTAATAGCTATTGATCCTTCAAACCGGATCACAGTAATGTTTGTACAGTACTGTCTGTCGGCTGCAACAGGCGCTGCGGTGGTACCTACCTAGACGGTCTCCAGCAACAGAGACACTACCACCAGTAATAGCTATTGATCCTTCGAACTGGATCACAGTAATGTTTGCACAGTACTGTCTGTCGGCTGCAACAGGCGCTGCGGTGGTACCTACCTAGACGGTCTCCGGCAACAGAGACACTACCACCAGTAATATCTATTGATCCTTCAAACCGGATCACAGTAATGTTTGTACAGTACTGTCTGTCGGCTGCAACAGGCGCTGCGGTGGTACCTACCTAGACGGTCTCCAGCAACAGAGACACTACCACCAGTAATAGCTATTGATCCTTCAAACCGGATCACAGTAACGTTTGCACAGTACTGTCTGTCGGCTGCAACAGGCGCTGCGGTGGTACCTATCTAGACGGTCTCCAGCAACAGAGACACTACCACCAGTAATAGCTATTGATCCTTCAAACCGGATCACAGTAACGTTCGCACAGTACTGTCTGTCGGCTGCAACAGGCGCTGCGGTGGTACCTACCTAGACGGTCTCCAGCAACAGAGACACTACCACCAGAGCTATTGTTTTTTGACGGAGTTACTATTTGGAAGTCGGAACCGGACGAGGCGCTCAGCAGGCCTGCAGCTGGACAAAACCCGGAGCCGCCGCGAACGTCTGATACTAATATATCAAGCGTCCGGCAAACGGCGGCTTATCAATTTATGGTCCCATTGTATCGAAACTTGGTCCCTGCTCGGTGCAGCAGACGACAAACTGCGCAACTTGCAACATAAATTAAAACGTGAGATATTTAGCACAGCGCCGCCATTTATATATTATTCAATATGTAGTAAACAGTTTACTGCGCTGGTAATGCAGCAGTGGTGGCGGTGAACAAGCTAACTGCATCCGCCAAAAAAATATACAAATCGTATTCCAGTGTGCGACGATTATTTTAACTGAAGATTCATCTATTCATTGTCTGACAATCAGCATCATCACCATCATCAGCTGATAGATGTACTGCTGGACATAAGCCACCCTCAGAGATCTCCACGTCGACTGACAATCTGTATATATACTAGATATCCAAAGATTGACTTATGATAAGATATCCGAAATTCAAAATTTGGTAGAAATACTGCTTCCGCCGTTTAGAGGTCAGCTAAGACTGGACATGATAAATTTCTGACAAAATTCCATTCCTCAAAAGGAGCTGAGAGGATGTTACGACCAGCACAGCAATTGGAGAATAGGTAGTATCTATAAACCCATATTTACTACATATATATGGAACTAAAATAAACGATAACTTTAAGTTATCATCATCATGAACAGGCTTTAACTCGTTTATCAACGAAGCGACGAGAGGAATCAGAACGTTCCTGAAGGTAAGCGATACGCTTACCCATAGCGACGTAACGCTCGTTAGGATGGTATACACTGCATACCATCGATAGCACCTTTTTTTTGGTTTCGGGGGAAATCTTCGAAAGATACCCTGCTTCTGACGGGAGGTCAGGGTTAAGTGAGCTGCTGCTGTGTTGGTATCTACTTAGACGGTCCGCGGCAACAGAGACCTACCACCTTTAAGCTATGAATACTTACAATTAAGTCATAGTTAAAAAAAAAAGGAAATCTTTTTATCCTAACCAACAATCAAACTTCACAACATTTAACTGTATCCTGTATATAGTCGGAGGAGACATGATTGTGAACAAGAGATGGGAAAGAAGATAACTTTCGGTAGCATTGCCTCTCTGATGAGTAAAGACGGAAGTCGCCATATGTTCTTGGAATACATTGATATAATGTAAGTAATTAAAATAATAGATATGTGATAATAGAATAGAATAGAAGTAAGAGGAGCTGTAAACAAGCATAAGAACAAAATGGAACGAAAGAGTAAAAGAATATTTAAGAAGAAAAATCAAAATTTGAAAGAAAATGAAATGGATGAGACAAGGAAAGGAGCGTCAGAAAGAAGTAATGAAAAACGTAATTACAAAGGTCCTACCCCACAGCAGGGGAACCTTAAAAAAATACATTTAATGTATATCGAACTTGGAACCTTCGTGCTATAAGACAAACAGTTAACCGCTGACCCACTCGTACACTTATTAGCTTTTTTTCCCTACAGAAACGATGTCAAAATTAAGAAGTTTATGGTTAAGATACCGTCTCATTATGTCCGCGTGTTAGTGTGTCAAATGTTGGAACAAATGTTGGACCAACACGGGCCCAACTAATCTGGGCCAACGTGTCCGCTCCCCCCGCCGCGCTCGCGTCTAATTCCTGCCCGTGTTCTCGCGACTCCATTGTCAGCATCTATTGATAGCTCCGCCATAGACTTTAATTATCTAGATAGTACACATTTATATAATTTAATAAACTAAGTATAATTTGCATATAATATTTGAATACTTACAATCTTTACTTATTTATTATTTAATAATACTTACAGATAACATGAAGAAAAAAATTTTTTTTTTATTAATTTATAACTGCAGGGTAACCTCTTATAGATATATATGTCAATTTTTAATTCCAAATAAATATAGATTTATATCTAACGAGTTCTATAGACTTACAGCTCGTCGAAAACTTCTAACCTTGAGACGTGAAATTTTTTTTTGTCTATAAAATATTATCTATAATAAAGAGTAAGTTGAGACCTAAAATCAGTAAAATTATTGGTTTTATACTAAGTATATGATCATGATCCTCAGACACGAAGGAACGACCCTAGAGAGAGAGAGACAAAGGATATTTCCTATTGTCACAGACTATCATCATTACATGAAAAGTTTAATATAGTAAAAAGGCTTTATTTAGTGGAAGGTGTAGAGCAAGTAGTTCACCTGAATGTGAGTGATATGACCACAACAACGCGGCGCTAGTTAGGATGATATACACAGCGTCACATTGTACTCCTCGAAAAGACAAAGTGTAGTAACCCTAATAATTTCATCTGCAGCACCCTTCATAACCGGAACATAGTAATGTTTGCACACTACTGTTAGGCGGCAGTAATAGTAGATGCGGTGGTAACTACCTGGACGGTCTCTGGTAGTAGACCATCAACAAATATGGTATTATGGTGGATTACCAGTAAGCAAACTTTACTTCTTCTATTTATACGTATTAATAAATGTGGTGACGCATCCAGGCATGGAACAAAGATCAGGAGGTATATATAGGGGACGAGGGCTGGGGTGTTGCCGAGGTCAGGTGATGGGCGCATTAACCGCCCTTAAGCAGATTAATCTGTGGGCGGATAACACGAGGCTGCAGCCGGAGCACTCCACCAGCTAGAGGTTAAGGCGACCTTTTAAGGGATGCAGGTTAACTGTGACGGCGTTCTGTTAATTTAAGGGATAAATATGTTGGCCGTTTGAAACCACTTCCGGGAACGTAATTGACTTATGTTCCTTCAACGTTGAACCCTCCTTTAATTCGCGTGGTTAATTATATATGAAACTTGAATATAAAATGTTTACTACTGCCAACATACTAATACTAATATTTAGCATATATATATATATATATATATATACATGAGTAGACCGGGGGTGGAAGGGCTCCCGCTCAACTACTCACGGGACAAGCCAACCTCACCAGCTCGCGCTGCACCCTGCTAATCAACAGACGAGGCACTGCCCACCATCAACCGGCATTGGGCCAGCGTGATGGAAAATGACCCAAATCTCCCCATATGAACCTCTACAAGCGAAAGCTTCCAGTGCCTGGTGTACGTCTATCGGCCGATGATGAATGCACCAGATTCTGCGACTAATACAAAATGTTCAAACGATTGTCAATCGGAAGATATTACATATAGATATTTATTTTTATTCAATCAAGTGACACGAGCGCGACGTTCACATTGGTCATCATCATCAGTCGGTAAACGTCCACTGCTGGACATAGATAGGTTTCCCCCAAAAATTACCACATCGATCGGTGCAGCGCTGCTTGCATGCAGCGGCTTCCTTAACCTTACACTCAGTATGGCTTCTAATACAACCGGAGACTATGGGCCGTCGTTTGAAAAAATGCGTATGTGGGGGGGGGGGGATTTAGTCCATTTCCCACCACGGTGGCCCAATGCGGAATGGTGGGAACCAGAGCCTCGTTTGTTGATTAGCAGGGTGCACCGCGAGCAGGTGAGGTCAGCTTATGGTGAGTGATAGATACGTTTGCTCATAACAACTTGGCGCATAACAACATGGCTCGACGCTTGAGACATAAGATGTTGAGTCTCATTATCCTAGTAATAACACTAGCTACAGCGCCTTTTAAACCGGAACATAGTAATGTCTGCACAGTACTGTTTGTCGGATCTATCTGGACAGTCTCCGGCAACAGAGAGCTAACACCAGTAAAATATGACACGGAAAAGTATTTATTAAAACAATAATACAAAATGGCAGAACACAGAGGAATCTACGCCTTTTGTCTGTGGTATTTATTAAGTCAGCCCTGTTCGCCAGCGGTAAATAAAACATCTTACAATTCACTCGCCGCAACGCCAATAACAATGTATCACTTTAGGTTGAGTGCTTAGTGTTTTTACCTCATCAATCAGTCGCCGCGGCGCTATCAAAAAATATCATAATTGATTTTTTTTCACGGGCGATATGTCAAGCGCGAACGCAAATGGCTTACGTCGGCCATATTGAATTAGTGCGTGGACGCGGGGCGCGCGCACAGCGGCGCTGTGGAGACTTATTTATTTATTGGATCAACAACGCAAGTTACAATTCCTATAGTCTACGACATACAGGCGCGTGATAAACATCCAACACAATTATAGGTAACCATTTCATGCATAACAATTTGTAATAAAAATGATATTTAAAAATGAGACTTAAGAGAGATGACTTCTTTTATCTATGAGCTTAAATTTAACTTCAAATTCACACAGAGTTATAATATGGTCGCTCATAGTGAAAGGTGTTCACCTTAAATGCTCTGGTTCTCTTGTGTTGGCAACCGGAATATAACAACGCTGCTATGGCGGCTAATTCACATAAAGGAAACTCGGATTCAAATTACTGATGGTAAGTAGGTCTCTGTTGTCGGAGACCGTCTAGGTAGGTAGCACCGTAGGTCTTATTTCTGCCGCCAAAGACTAGCGTGCGTCTGAATTTGGATTTTAAAGGCGCTGTAGCTAGTGAAATTGCTGGAGTAAGGGAATTTAATATCTTATATCTCTAAACAACCACCATCCTAACTAGCGCCATCTGAGGATGAGAGGGGTCTCGCACAACAACTCACGGGACCCAAGCTAACCTCACCTGCTTGTGGTACACCCTGCTAATCAACAAACGAGGCTCTGGCACTCACTAACCCGCATTAGTATGGAACCTCTACAAACGTGCAGATATTTAGGGGAGGCTTATATACAGCATTGCAAGTCTATCGGCTGATGATTATGAACTAGCGCCACGTTGTTATGAACGGGCGTATCTCTTACTATCAAGTGAAAGTCCCGCATCGTAAAATAAAAAAAATAAATGTTATCGACTCCGCGTGTTCGCTGTTCTGTTGCGTTGTTCACTCATAAAATTAATTAAAAAACACTTCACTCCGGCGATTTCGCACAAATTGATTGAGAGCGGCCGCCGGTCCAGCGCCGCAGCCTCGCTAATGGTGTCGCACTTTTACAACTTACCGCCACCAGGAAACAAGTCGCCCCGCGTCTCGCCCTAATCATATTAATTAATGCACTGACAGATGATATTTCATTAAAAAAAAAACCAGAAACAATACAGTCTTTGAAAACTCACGGCAGACGCAAACTTGGAACGACCAGAGACCTTGAGGAATGATTAGATGCAACTGCAGGTTAGACTGTTAGTGACTCAAATCTATTTTGCCAGCTTATATTCAGTGATCATCGGCTGAAATGATGATGATGAAATCATCCAAAATATTACCACTACCACATCTATTTATGATGGTAAGAAATACGCCTGCTCGTAAACATTTACTACTAGTCATATTATACTCAGCACTTCTTTATGCTCGTCACCTATAGCCATAAGAGAAGTTGCGTTACTACAGTAATTTCACTTGCTGCAAATCCCTTCAAACCAGATCAGAGTTATGTTTAGACAGTACTATTCAGCAGCCAAAATAGGAGCTGCAGTGGTACTTAGACAGTCTTCAGCAACAGGGTGCTACCATCAGAAGTGGGTAGATTCTATTCTTAGTAAAACAATGATGATTTCCACCTACGTGGAGACTCATCACGATATCTCTGGAACCATAAGACCTGGAATCTTAAAATTTGGTAGGAATATTCCTTTTGCCGAGTATAGCTCAGCTGAGAACGAGTTTTTACAAAAAGTTATCCCCAAAAGGAATTTCCGGGGGTGTTACGGCCAGCAGAGCGACCAGGGAACAGCTGGTGAATATTGTATATATCATTACCATTATCAGCAGACAAGCGTCACTGTTGGCTTCCTCGAAAGATTTCCAAATCGATCGATGCTGCTGCATCGCCACCCGGTGATTGTTCGCACCCCTGGTACCGGCGCCTCGCCGACTTCCGGCATGATCGGCACGGCTGCCGGTCCCGCCGGGTACTTGGGGCCGTCTTTTGTTGGTGTTCATTGAGGGGAATTGGGCCGTAACCCACCACGCTAGTCCAGTGCGGATTGGTGAGTGGCCAGAGCCTCGTCTGTTATTCAGCAGGGTAGACTACGAGCAGGTGAGGTTGACTTGGGCCCCGTAAGATGTTAGGCGGAACTCTTTACACCCCTGTACATATATCTGAACTAATTTTATAATTTTTTTTTGCAATGAGAATATATAAAGGGTAACAGTAGGGGGTATATATAATTCATCATGTATAACCTAATATTTATTCTATCGTTCCGGTTTGAAGGGCTCTGCTACTACTGAGGTTACCGAGGTATCGATACGATACTTGTTATATTTAAGACGACGAGCGCAGTGTGGTGCTGTGTATATTAACCTAATTAGCGCCTCATTGTTATGGATTGGAGTATCACTTACCATCAGGTGAAAGTCCCACTGGTATAGTCGCTTCGTTAATAAAAAAAAATGAACACACTAATATGATATCATCACGACCTTATAAGGTTTTTACAAAAATAAAGGTTGCTGTAATGAAACGGAAGTACATAATCTTCACATCCGGTCAGCTATGGTAGATGTTACCATATTGGATGTGGTCCGATCGAAGTGTATTAGGCAGGTTGGGCTAAGTTGGGCCACTGACGGCGGCGGTGACACCTAACGTCGCAACTTTACGAGCACCCGACGGCGGGCGACCGCAACGTACGGCCGACACTTCCGATTGCGAGTTTGTCGTTGAAATCTTATAGCTGACCGGATGCGGACGCGAGATTATTAACTTCCGTTTCATTACAGAAACCTTTAATATTTTGTAAAAACCTAATTAGATCGCGATGATAACTGTCATATAGTCGGTTTTTTTTTTTATTATTTGAAGCGATGAGACGAGCGGTAAGTTCACCTGATGGTGTGATAGCAATTGGGATGTCATACACTGCACCACATTGCGCTCGTCGCCTTGAAACTTAAGATATTAAGCCTCATTACCCTACTAATTTCACTAGCTACAGGGCACTTCAAACCGGAACACGGTAATGTTTGTACAGTACTGTTTGTCGGCTGCGGTCGTACCTCCCTAGACGGTCTCCGACAACAGAGACCTAACACTAGTAATTAATGTCCACTGCTGGACATACTTTTGGGATAATTGTACTCGCCACGTCTAGCATGTGAGTACGTGGGTATATATAATAAGTTACTCTCCTTGCCTAGTTCTAGTTGTTACTTATTAGTGGCCTTTTATGACACGTCAAGGTTAAAGAGGCTGTATTCCCATTGTCTAACTGATCTTCCACGTGGGAAATAGTGTGTTAAATAATTTCAATACAAGGCGGCGAGCGCGATGGTGATTCTATACAGATCATCATCATTACCATCAGCCGACAAACCAACCTCACCTGCTCGCGGTGCACCCTTCTAATCAACTAACAAGGCTCTAGCTCCTACCAACCCGCTTTGCACTAGCGTAGTGGGAAATGAACCAAATCCCCCCATATGAACTCTTACAAACGACGGCCTTTGGTGCCTGGCGGTATCGGTGGTCATGCTGACTATGGACCCATCGATGTGGAGATCTTTAGAGGAGGCTTATGTCCAGCAGTGGACGTATATCGGCTGATGATTAAATCCATAAGAAACATTTCTTCTTCTTCTTAAATTGCCGCCCCATCTAGTGAAGTTGGCGATCAGCGCGGCACATTTCTGTCTCTGGGTCGGCGGAACAATTCGTACTTCCCAGATATGCCAGTACATTCCCTGATATTCTTCAACCATGACTTTTCCCTTCTCCCCACCTTTCGTTTTCAAGAAACTTTACCCATTATAATCAGCTGCAGAAGATCATACTGCTGATGACGAAGTACACGACCGAGGTAGGAGATTTTATGTTTCTTAACCGTAAGCATGAGGTTACGTTTACAGTCTAAAAGTCTAAGTTAATCTAAGTTTGTCTAGGTTTTCCTCTGTGGAGAAATCCTTTAATCGATAATTATCATTATTCATAGATATATTTTGAAATAGATTTAAACAGTAACAAACTTGTTTAAAAGTAAATAATCAGTGTTGAAAAAAAAAACACCGTTCCTTTATAAACTTAACTATGCATTAAGTATAAGAGAATTAATAAAAACCGCTGTTTTATAGTAATAAGTATCAATGTTGTTTCAGCTGTCGAGCCGGAAGTGCGGGTCGAGAAATTGGGACGTGTACGGACGTCACACAGTGCCTTTAATCTCAGTAACTCAATTAACGAAATCTGCCTTCCGTCCGGATCGTGAGGACCTCCTCCAACCCCTCTCCCCCCCTCACATTGTTCCCGCCTCATAAATTGACAAAGTGTCCAACTCTCATGAGCAACCGGAATAAGTTTCTGCTTACGGTCAGCGCGTGAGATGTTAATAATACACGGACGGATATTCGGATAGCTCGCGTCGATTGACTTTAACAGCATTTATATTTATATATCATATTAACATGCAAGGGGTGGGAGGAAGGGGTGGAAGGGTTCCTGCACAACTACTCACCGGAACCAAGTCTACTTCACCTGCTCGTGGTGCACACTGCTTTAACAAACAAGACTCTGGTTTCCACCAACTCGTGTTAAAGCTAGCGTGGTGGATCTTTGGGGGATACCTATGTTCAGCAGCGAATGTCTATCTGCTGATGATGACTTATTATGAAGTATACTCCCAATGCTGGGCAAATATACAATTGACATTCTCCACGGATTATTAAGTAATGTTTACATGTAACATGGAGCATTACATGCTTTTTACGTTATTTTGCTAGAAAGCTTAATTAATTAATTAATTAATAATAAGTTATATAATAACATAAGTAAACGTATATAAAGTTTCTATATTATATAAAAATAATTAAGTGCAAAGTAAATTTTATCAACACGTCTTACTCCAACGACAAGTCACTCGATGCTCGTCTGCCTGATGGAGTAACTTGTATAAAAAATAGTAAAGGACGACCACGATCATTATCATCTGCAAGATATCTTCAGGATATAGTCTTCTATTTAACATACCCAGCACGATCAATTCTGCACTATCTCCATCCAACACCCTTTGGTCATAAAGGACTATAAATAAAATAAAGTGTTCTCTCCTTCTGAACATCGTCTTCATAGAAATCGCTTATTTTTAAGTAAAAAAGTTACTACCTACTTACTCTTTTTATATATTTTTTTTTTGTTTCGGAGGAGAAATCTCCAAAAGATCCCCTGCTTCTGGGGGAAGTCAGAGTTATGTGAGATTCTTACTGAAACTCCCTCGGTGGACTGCATCAATGCATTCGGAGAAACTCCGGGATCTCTTATAGAATGCACTGGTACCTTTCTACACTTTGTGTCACTCGTCTCTGAGGAGGAGCCAAACCCTAGCCATCATCGCTGAGCCATACGCTGTCCCACGCAGGTTCGCTTGTTGAGCGATAAGGGTCCCCACCCTCAAGGCCCGCGAGACTCCTGGACCCATTTAGTCGCGTTCTACGATTAACACAGAGGTATTTGGTTCGTTTCCGGAGAGAAATGATTGGAGTTTGATTAGTGGTCTTAACAATCTGTTGCCATAATTCATTTGATTAAGCACTAATCAGTATCTGGTGTCATCGTTGGTAATGGATGAGGTCGAGGTCAAAAGTTGCGTCATCACATGGCATGTACTCCATAATCGTCGAACGCCACGGTTAATGCAATATATAGAGCCGTGTGTTTTGGGCTGGAGGTCCGCAGGCGATGGTCTGTGATTTAGCGTCCAACTTGGACCGTGGCCTGCAAGGTCCTGCCGTACCACTACTTGTTTGCCTAATGAACCATGAATTTCTATTTGTTGTGCGCTTTTCAGGTAATTAAGTAATAGATGCAAGCCCCGCCCTCGTGAACCAGGCTACTGGGCGTCTGAAGTAATGAATAGATGTGATGTACTCAGAAAATTATCAAATATTAAGAAGCTTTAAAACATGAAGCTGGAATATTTAAGATGAAGTGTAAATGGTCCCGTACAACAACTCACGGGATTCAAGCCAACCTCACCTACTCGTGGTGCACCCTGCTAATCAACTAACGAGAGTCTGGCTTCCGCCAATCCGCTTTGGGCTAGCGTGGTAGGAAATGACCCAAATTCTCCCATGTGAACTCCTACATACAACAGCTCCTAGTGCCCAGCGGTACCAGAAGTCATGCTGACTGTATGTGATCTCTGGAGGAGGCCTATGTCCAGTTGCGGACATCTAGCTTAATGATGATGATGAAGAATACAAAATGCGAACTGCCGCAGATCATCCAGTGATTGCAGAAGAAGAAAACCCCTTTCTGAAGTACTTACGCCAGTGGCTTGGAAAGAAGTTGCTGTTCACAATTCAGAGGTCTGGTGTCAAGAGTGCAGGTTGTCTTTAAAACCACTGACCTTCAAAAGAAGAAGGTACATTAAGAAGAAAAAGAAAAGAAGTATCATAGCAAACACTATTTATTACATTTATTTAATTTTATTACTTGTGGATATCTAAAAATTATTTCTTGTCTGCACTAGTAGCGCATTAATATTAAATATATCAAATTGTGACGTTTATATCTGGTAAAATACTAGGTACGAAATACTATCAATGTTATGATACTTTGTTCACAAGTTTATTATAGAAATATTTACTACATTATTTCAATTTGTTTATTTTATTGTTTGAAATAAAAGTGGAGTTTAGTACAAATAATCCAAAATATTTAGTAATTCAATATAATAGGTAATATCACTACAGATATTAATAAATAATGTGCAAATATGAAAATATATTTGAAATAAATACTGTGTTAAAATGAACAAGACTGAATTTGAATACTTCAAATGGAGAGTTATGTTTTCAAACAGAATAACAGCAATTCTATTATTATTAATAATAAAGTAATTTTTTAATTGTATTAACTTGTTATTTACTAATACATTATTTTATTTTTAGGTTAGTATTAGGCATAAATGTTACAATATCCTTTATTTAGAACTAATAGAACCAATTATTAACTTCACATATAAAATGTTTAGTCAATTATAAACAAATGTCAAATCTTATACAAAGACATTATATATATATATATATATATATGTATATATATATATGTATATATATATATATATGTATATATATATATATATATATATGTATATATATATATATGTATATATATATGTATATCAAGCTTTCACCTGGACATTGTGTCGGTGACGTCACACTAGTCAATTACCAATAACCATAGTAACATATTTATTACTATAATAAATAGTATAACATATAGTTTAACCACCGACAAAAAGATGTATGTACCAATAATATTTAAGTTAAACTTGTTAAGGATAAGTTTATGATTAAATAAATGTACTGGTGATCAACCTTGCTCCAACGCCCGTTTCTTCCAGAACTCGGCCAGGTCCCTAAACTTCTCGCAGCACTGCCTCTGCCTCCTCGGGCTGAGGTTGACGGCGGGACTCTTGAGTACGTTGCTGAACTTCCTCACCAGCGTTGTAACCGATTCCAAGGTGGATTCGTCGACATCCTTCATGGATGCTATCGATGAGTTAAACTTATCGAATGCCTTGTCGATAAGTCGATTCACTTCGTTACTTTCGCGACCGTCAGGAACGCCTGTGATTGTGTCGTCGAACGAAAAGTCCGCACTGGAGATGCTGCACTTCACCACCTCTGGAAGTTCCGGCTTCTTTTTGCGTGTGGTGCTAGTCACGGCTAGCTTCTCGATCGATTTGAAGTAATCGTCGATTTTCTCGCATATCTCCTCGACGGAACCGGCCGACATGATCTGGCCATTGACGAAGTAAAACTGCTTCGAAGACTCTCTCGATGCGTCGTAATGTAGATCATTCAGAAAGTCCTTATAGTCGAGGAAGGAACCCGCCGATCGCTTCGACAGCTGCCTCCCCACCCTCCTTCTGACCTTTTTGAATAAAAACGAGGAGTCGAAAGTGGTCCTCTTCAGATCTAACGTGCTGAACACAGGCCTGAGACGCGGCGAATGGTCTTCATCGGTGTCCAGGTCTATCGGTTTACCCCATTCCTCGTCCAGCTTCATCCATTCCTCGTGATCGGACAGTATTGCGTCCGCGTCCAGTAGCGCACTCATTGTTCGCGCCGCGTTCGCACGAAGTTTCGCGCTTCACTGACAGCTGCACCACATCTACCATCACATTTGTTACACAAGGGTGGTATTTATCATCAGCCCTTGTGTCTGTTTGTCGGCTGCGGTTAATTTAATTCGGGGAAGGATGTGTTTGTCGCGTTTCGTAACGATCCACTAACGAGCCGGCGCGAGAACAAGAGCGTGGGGTAATCCGACAAACACTCCATTGATCGCCATCCAAACGTTTTGTTGTCTACACCAGTAAACAAATGAAACTGTATTGTTTTTTTAATTGTCAAAAGATCAATTAATAGATTAACAAACACACTAATTAGTTAATTCGTTTGAAAATAATTACAATACCAAAGTTTTCACAACTGTTGAATAGTAATTTAACAACGACCAACTACAAGAGATAATGTTTCGACGGATTTTTGTATAAGGCAACACTGTTTTCTTATTTTAATAAGAAATATATGAAAATATTGTTTATATACACATCAGCTACGTTTTTAATTAAAAAAATAATAATTAAATTTGCATTAAGAAAGCTGTGAATATTTCTTTCGTCAGTTAAGCAAATTATGTTTGATTTTAACCACCAATTAGTAAACTATATGATCGATAGAAACGTTAGAGAATATCTAAATTATCGGCAGATAGAAGCCCACAGCTGGACATGAGCTTGTCCACAAGATGCTTATCTTTAATTTAAATCGATTGTTATCAGTAATTTTTTTTTACAATGTATTCAATTCTTATTATAGTTATTTTGGAAACATTAAATAGTTATTATTATCTTGGATGGCGGAGCTGGTGGTCACTTACCATCATGTTATTCCTCTTATGCGTTCCCAACTTATATAAAGCATAGAATGTAGACTTTCATTAGTATAGAATTTGTTTTTGATTAATTCTTTTTTAGGAGGATTATTTAAGTATTATTTATATATATATGTGTAAAGGATTTTAAGGATGACATTAAAGTATCGTCAGTTCTTCCGTTGTCGTGTTAGTTAATTATAAATACAAATACAAGTATTAGTTACAAAAATTAAAATTTAATGTTATTCACTTTTTTATCAAATGGCACCATTATCATCATCAGTCCTCCAGAGATCTCCACATAGTTTATTGAGGGGAATCGGGCTGACCACGCCAGCTCAGTGAGGCTTGGTGAGTTGTCAGAGCCTCGTCTGTTATTCAGAGGAGGTTGACTTGGGTCCCGTGAAATGTTAGGCGGAACCCGTAAGGGGGTGTTAAACCCCCAAATCAATCAAGTAGATAATAACTCAATATCCATACAAGTAATCTTTTAAGTAATTGAAATAATGAGCAAATATTTTAAACTCGACTAAGTTAACAGTAAATTCAGTTACTGATTATAATATTACTTATTTGTATAATGTTACTTATGACATTACAAGAACAGTTAAGTGGAGCATTCGGTTAAATTGATACTGGGAATAAGTAAAGAATTTAGAATATAACTTACATTAGTGAAACCTTCATTGTCCACATTCATACATCGCTATATATCATGAAGACTTTAAAGTAACATATGTAAATTACATATAATGAAAATGATTTCATAGATCCTTCATCGTTATATTTATAATTAACTTTTATAAATATTATCATTTCATATTATTTATGCGGATGCTGTAGAAAGCCATTGGCGGCTGCGGTCGCTGCCAAGGAGTATTTTATGTTACGTCCAGCAAAGCGGGCGGGGGACAGCTAAGTGTAAATTATATAAAAAAAAGTCTAATAATTAAATACATACTTCATTTATGCCAACATTTGGCAGGAACGGTAAATTGTTTGTGACCCCAAGTGTGCATTATGGACGTTATTGTTCCAGTTATTGTTTCTAGAAGTTTCGTCAAAAGCACACGCGTACGCTTGACGTGAAGTTGTTAATTAAAACAATATTTCAAAGGGTACGGCTCTGGTAAATCCCGATGGAGTAACCGACACGTGACGCCATATTTGTTGACATTCATTATAACTACATAAAATGTTGATAACTATAATAATTAATAAAAAAAACGTTTAAAAATAAACAACGGCATTGCTGAAGATCGGCGCGTTATTGAATTTGCGATATTATTCTCATTGTTGTGGTCATTATGTATTATTGCAGTACACAGTATTTGCCGTTTGCTATATAAAAATTAATAGTTATTGGTTTATATGTAGTTTTATAGATAGGGTTATCTATAAATATCATTAAGCAAGACGTTACTTTATAATTATTCGTCACTGAGAACGCAATCTAGAAATGAGCTAAAGATTTCACTTTATTATCTTCGAATCTGCTTCACGTAGTTAATATAACATACACATAATATATAGATGATAGTTATTATCCAAAGTAGTAATAAGTATGTAATAAAATTATCTAATGAAAAAAAATATATACATAAATTGTAATACAATGCATTAGAACATCTTCAATATAGTCTAACCCATTGGATAATCGGAATATACTAAGATAAAAATTTTAACTAGTCGGGTAACATCTGGTTAGCTGCCTACATCTATATAATCTTTAAAATTATATAAGGTTTTAAGCTCTGGTCTCTTTTATTTGAAATATGGCAAAAAGTCGCATTCCGTTTGTTAAACAACAAAAATTTAATCCGCGCACAGTGCTTCATATAATTAGCGACGCCACTATATTCTGTACTTAATTATATTAATTCTTGTTATGTACGCTTTGTATAAATATAACGTAATTATAGGTTTTTCTAATACACCACTATTTCAAAATAAAAATTGCATACGTATGTATAAAGTTTGTCCAATATTTATATTCACTCTTTAACAAGATTAAATCTCTTTTTAATCATTGGCGCCTGCAATATAAAATAGCAATAAATTTCATTCCATAAATATTGCAATTTTTTAAGTGATTATTTTGTTAAATTTGTAATAGGCAACATATTATTATTATTAATAATAAAAGTATGATTAATTATGCCAGTTTACTAGGTTTTGGACAGCTGTTGTCTTATAAAAATTTAATGATTATGTTTATAGGATTTTCATAGATTATGAATATTTAAGTGCCCTTTCGACTACAGTATTTGGTTTTTATAAAAGCCAAAGCGATTAGTCGTGCAGGCCTAAGTCGTGGAGTTCTGCGTTACAGTCCGCTGCGTCAGTGGGTCAAACAACTATCAACTTTGAACATCATCAGAGAAAGGGACGCCGGCGTTATTACTGTGTCAGGCAGCGTACGAGTAAGTTGACATATAATATTTCATTAGATCTTGGCACATAAGATCCTATGACTCAGTATAGGTATAGGACGAAAACGAATATCTTGTTGGAAGTCAGCTCCTCCAGTCGCTTCTATATCATATAAAAACAAAGCTATATATTTTTTTTAACAAGTACAATATTGAATAGTAAATTATGCAGTATGTAAATAATATTCGGATATAACCGGCGTGGAGTAATGGCTTTTCATAAACATTCAGATCCACTATTCCCACCTTAATCTTATTGTTTATCGCGCGCCCTGAACCGTCCGGGGCAATTAAACGCATCCAGCGCCTGGTCGTGCATCATGCCATGTAATCCGGAGGAGCAATGATAATAACAAAAAAAAACAATAAAAATAACGAATTACCCCGCGAACTGGTCTTGAATCGAGCGAAGGATTCAGCACAGCACCCCACATAGAGAGGCTGTTGAGTTGAGCTCATTTCAGGGAGAACTGTTTATTTAATATTTAAATTTAACATCAACTCATCATCATCAACCACCTTTTTAGTTGTCCTCGTCCATTACTGAACATAGGCCTTCTCAATCGTTTCCCAGCGTGATCTTTCTGATGCTGCATTGTTTTTAATGTGGAAGAAACTTCAAAAGAAACCCTGCTTCTGGGGAGAAGACAACATTATGTTGGATATGTCTCCACTAAAACCCACTCGGTGGTCATCCTCAACGTGTTGTATGGGGTCCATTATCTCCAGAGCATTTTCCAGAGAAGACCGTAACTCTCTCTAATACCCTCGCTAGTCTACGACAAATACAAGATTACCTAGTACTTGTCTCCCACCCTCACTCGCTTAGTGAACATTGAGAGCCATCAAATTCAAAGCCCGCGAAACAGAAAACCTTTTTAGTCGCTTTTTATGACGAACAGGATTTACTTTAGTTCTATTCCTAATGGTTCGGGACTACCGTCTGATGCTAATTAAATCGAATGATTTGATTAGCTTTCACCAGGAAATCGTCCTCTTTACGTCGTTAGCCATCACGCTCCAAATCGCAGGTTGATTGAAATCATGACCTGGAAAGTAAAATCTTGCAACTACCTCTGCCTCTCGCCTCTTCCGTACCTTGGGATTGTCGTGTCAGAAACTGGGGTTACTGAAGAAGACATCACTTCACGTACTGCTAAGGTTCAGGCGACCTTCGCACGACTCGGACTCGTGTGGCAGTCACGGAAATTATCACGTCGTGTTCAGGTTAAAGTATTCCAGTCTAATGTTAAATCCATATTGCTATATGGCTGTGAGAGATCAAAGATCACAAAGATCATCTTGCACCATCTCCAGGTCTTAGTCAACCGCTGTCTTTGCCGAATTCTCGGTATTCACCGTCTCAAGAGAATCTCCAATGAGAATCTCTTAGAGCTCTGCCGCGAATCTCCAATCGATTTACAAATCAGGCGTCTCAAATGGGAGTGGATTGGCTACACTCTACGAAGGGATCACAACCATATTCCCAAGCAAGCGCTTGATTGGAGTAATCTCACACAGATGTGGTGCCGTACAGTAACAGAGGAGATGAAGTAGATCGGGTAGACGTGGGAGGAGAATAAGAGTGAAGCACAAGATCGAACGCTATGGAGAATCACTGTGGAGGCTCTTTGCCCTTACCTTGGGGCCGCAGGATGTTAACGAAACGGAATGAAGAAATACGTGAGTGGTGATGACGGAGGTGCACAGTATACTTATGAGCTGAGCCGTCACCGCTTCCGCGAGGATATATTTAGCCGTGAAAGCTACTCCCCGGCCCTGTTCCGGAATCGCGTTATGTTTGCGCTCATTCTTAATATGGGGGCAAAACTGTTGGTGGAACAACAGTTTTTGTTGTATATTTTATGTCGTGTGACGCAATAACTCAGCGGCCGCGGGCCCCGCGATATACTTACCGACTCCGCTGCCATTTTATTTATAACTGGGGCAGTTATTTTTATTTATAACCCGAGCTTTATTGGTTTACTGTGTTACGGATTGTTGGACGCGTTTTCGGTTTTCTTTAAGTGCTCGCAGGATGTTGTTATTGTTCAAGTCCGGCTGGCCCTCCCGCCGGCGGACCTCGCTCCTCCGCCGTTGGACGGGTGCCATTTTTTTTCAAGCGAACCTCTGCAGATTTACTGCTCAAACATTTGGAAGTGTACAAGAGGACTTAACATAATTTATTACGACAACAATGAAAAATAAATAATTTTTTTTAAAAAGTAACAAATTTGATAGATTATAAACTCTACGCATATTTGTGTATCTGTATCAAACAGATCTAGATTTGTTTCTATAAAGGTAACTAGATTACAAAATTCTTAACACATTCAGATCTATATTTAATAACTAAGCTTTAAGCTTAGTTATTAAAAAAAAAGGTTTCTAGTGTCCTTTAAATTTTTATTAATTATGAGATAATTTGTCAACGGCAGCCATTTGATGGTTAGCTTCTATTCGATATCGATTCCTCCGTTATTTTTTATATAGTACAAATGTATTTCTGAAAGGGTATGTCGAACTCTGATGAAAACCTCATCCATGTTCCATCTTCGCTGTGCTTGTGCTGCTTTCTTAGTTTTCTTATATATACTAAGTTCAGTTATCTCATAGTCTAAAGTTAGCTCCCTAGCGTTTGCAATAGTCCTGCATACATTCATCATTATTATAAAACGCTGGTTGTATATCTCCTTTGTTGAGAATCAAGTTTGTAAAAGCAGTCAGTTTTACAGTGTGTTAGGAGACCGCTTCCAAAAACGAAGACATACGATAGTACTGATGACACCTTTGATGATGGCACGGAAAAAAATGAATCTTGATAAAAAAAAAAACATATTTTTAAAACGTGCTATTAACATTGTTCACGCTCCATCGTGTTAATACAGCTAAATGAAACGATAGTTTCATAAACAATACATTATTTTACTAAAAAAAAACCAGCAATGAAACACAAAATCAAAAACAGCTGATGCTCGGATCAACGCGCGCCCGGGCGCGGCGGGAACTCAATTTGAACCTCGATAACGATACGGAGCATTTAGCTTGCGCGCCCGGGCGTTCGTTGATCCGAGCATCAGCTGTTTTTGATTTTGTGTTTCATTGCTGGTTTTTTTTTTAGTAAAATAATGTATTGTTTATGAAACTACCGTTTCATTTAGCGGTACTAACACGATGGAGCGTATCGTTTTATTTTTATCAGGTTCGATTGTTTTTCCGCCCCATCATCATAGCTATCATTAGTACTATCGTCTGTCTTCGTTTTCGGAAGCGATCTCCAAACACACTGTATATATAACAGTTAGTTTTTACTTTTCCTTAATAGTTTCAGCTACAATCATCCTGCAGAACGTCAACAGAATGCGACGACTGTCGTCTTCACTCATCAGAGAGGGAAATACCTTCCTCGTTTGGACTCATTGGATTCGCTTCATCGCTGTATAAACGCTTCGCCGTCATATCTGCTTGGCGAGGAATTGGACCGGATCCTAGCCAGCACCGACATACACCGCAGCTACGGACCTCCCTCCTTCCTCGTTTAGCTGGTTGATAATTTACGTGGGTAGTGTATTAACATTTCGAAATACGTATATAAAATAAAAAGGTTAAATAATGGAGGGTTGTGAGGGGGTAGCGGGCGCGGTTAGCGATCGCATTGATTGCTATTATTTCGCGTCATTAAATCAAAACGCAGCCAATTCGCGGCCTCTCATTACGCGCCCGCTATTGTGTTGGCGCGGCGGGAGTAACGCGCGGAGTGAGGAGTGGGAGGTGATACGCTGGTAATCATCTGCCGCTTGCACGCTGATTTACGCATCCACTATGCGGCGAGTTTTGATCTCGCTCTAGTATTACTTTTCTATATCTATTTTATTGCTGGTGGTGTCTCTGTTGCTGGAGACAGTCTAAGTAGGTACCACCGCAGCGCCTGTTGCAGCCTACTAATCATAGTCATCATCTTCATCATCATCAGCCGATAGACGTCCACTACTGGACATAGGCGTAACAGTACTGTGCAAACATCACTGTGTTCCGGTTTGAAGGGCGCTGTAGCTAGTGTAATTACTGGGGTAATGAAACTCAACATCCTACGTCTCAGGCGCAATGTGGTGCAATGTATATTATCCTAACTGGCTCCACGTTATGTGAAGGCACTTACCATCAGATGAATGTCCAATTCGTCTCGTCCCTTAATTAAATAATAAAATAGACTACGATCGCATGTGATGGTGAGCGGTGATGTAGACGTCTGGTGGTAAAGCGCACTGGTCTAGAAGTAGCCTATTCACTCTTTTCTTAAAGATACCCAGGTCATACCCGGACGGAAACAAAGACGCCGGCAGGTTTCCAATCTTTCTCTGTTCGCATTAAGAAGGTTCTAGGTGAATTCCTATTGCATGGGATCTGGAACAGCAACAAGCTAAGTGTACAGAGTAATGAAGCAATTACTTATTAAACCAGTTTCCATTTCCCCCCTTTTTTACAGCGGGGGAAATCTATATAAAAGATCCTTAGCTTCTGGAGGGAAGGTAAAGTTATGTGGAGCTCCTACCCACTAGAACCCTCTCATTAGTCTTCTTCGGTGCATTAGGAGAGGCTCCGAGAACTCCTACGGAATGCACCGATACAGCCCTACCTTCTGGCTAAATCATCCCACGGAAGGGCTAATTCCGCCCTCCATAGCACCCATGCTCTCCACTTCATCCTGTGTATACAATTAATATACTCGTGAAGATGAGCAGTACCGAGGGAAATCAGATCCTGTTTGGAGATGAAGCCGTCGTTGCCCTAACGTGGTGTGACGGGGCATCAGTTAACGGTGCTCCCCTTAACTTTGGTGTCGTAGGCGGTCAGGATAGTGGCTCTCATCGCCTTTTAAACGACCTTGAGGACAATGGCTGGACTTGGTATCCGGCCATTGAGGTATTACTCGCGAGGGTGATAGGGACTACATAAAACAAAGCCTGGGACAAGATATCCCAGCATAGCTTTAGAGAGGCCGTGGCTGTGTTCCAAACGGAGACCCTGTGACCTCTCCAAATGTTGAAGCTGATCACCGAGGGGGTTTTAGTGGGCAATAATCTCCACATAACTGACTTCCTCCCAGAGGACAGTATCTTTTCGAAGATTACCCCCGAAACAAAAAAAAAGTATACGCTCGCGAAGATGAAAGCTGCTGGTTTACAACGCCGCGCTTAAGTCTCATCACTCCAGTAATTACATTAGCTACAACGGCCTTCAAACAGGATGATCCTATATTAATATTTGTACATTAGTGTTTGACGGCAGTTGCTTCAGTTGTAAGTAGACGGTCTCCGGCAACTGAGACCTACCACCAGTAGAGTAGAAGGTTCGAGTCGGGGTATATGATATTCCATACTACCTGCCGAAGGATGCTACTTACCTAGAACTTAAGATAATATATAATATATTATCATCATCGCCCAATAAACGTCCACTGCCGGGCACAAGCCTCCCCCAGAGATCTCCACATCGATCGATCCCGCGCTAGCCACATAACCGGGCACCGTCGTTTGTAGGGGAGTTTGAGCCATTTCCCACCACGCTGGCCCAACGCGGTTTGGTAGGAGCCAGAGCCTCGTTTGTTGATTATCAGGGTTCACCACGAGCAGGTGAGGTTGGCTTGGATCCCGTGAGTTGTTGTGAGATTTATCCTGAACCGAGTCTGAACAACAAATAATATTCCATTGCTATACGCACCCCAACTTATCCCTTAACTTAAGACATCTATTTGTGTACTGTTAGTTGTCGTCTTTACCTAGATATTTGTACCGGCATTAATTTACCACATTTACAGTGGTAGTCTCGATCATCTTAATTTTTTTTTATCTTTTTATTCTAATCTTTCCCTCCTTCTACTTTGACTATCTATCTGCGCATACCCACGTACTAGCTCGAACTTTATATACTGTTGCACTAAATAAATAAAAATATAGTTTTTGGAACATATGGAGTCACTCACCATGAGTTCCTTCATCGGAGGCTCCGAGTGCGGCGACTGCGACCGCCTCCGAACGGAACCACCAGCGCTGCATCACTCACCCCCACCATCACTTAGACGGTCGCCCCTGAATCACACACACGATGTAGTCATTATCGCCGCGAACGATATTATTGACTGCGCTGATGATAAATAATCATTGCAAGCGGAATTCTAATTTAATGTTCCCGTTTAATTATTACGAATAGCGGATGCGGCGCCATTACGCCGCCATTTTTGAATTAATGATCGCTTTATTCTGTTTATTTATACGAATGCGACAACATTATCGTTACGTTTGTTATTAATAGTAACTATTAGTCTATTTATAATGTCGATATGGCGTCCGGAGTAATTAATTGATATTTGTTTAGTATATACATATATAATGACAGGGGTGTAAGGGGCTCCGCACAACAACCCACGGGACCCAAGCCAACCTCACCCGTGATGCACCCTGCTAATCAACAAACGAGACTGGCTCCCACCAACCTGCATTGGGTAAGCGTGGTGGGAAATGCTGTTTGATCATAGAGGGGTGCTAGTTAGGATGATATACACATCTATATAATTGAGCTCGTCCCCTTTAACGTCTTGATACCCTAGTAATTTCATTAGCTGCAGCAACCTTCAAACCGGAACACAGTAATATTCGTTAGCTGCGGTGGTACCTACATAGGCGGTATCTGGTGACAAACTACCCTTAGTACCAGCGAAGTTGATGAAGCGGCATTAATGTCTGGTCGGGTCTAAACCGGAACTCGTACGGAATGCATGGCGCACACAGGAACAGGTGCACGTTCAGATATTGCCAATACGGTCATGTGCAAATTTAAGATGGCCGACGTGGACTTGCCTTGTTTTAATTGGCCGCTTTGTTTATAACTGCACAGAGCTGTTTTTATACATGCTATATATTTTTGATAAAAAGTAAAAAAAATAGCATTTACTACTAGCGTGAAGTTCACCCGATAGTAAGTGATATGCCTATCCATAATATTAGTTAGGATGATATTACTGTACCACATTGTGCTCGTCGCCAAAGACATAAGATGTTGAGTCTAGTTACCCTAGTAATTTCACTAACTACAGCTCCCTTCAAACCGGAACGCAGTATTGTTTGACAGCAGCTATAGCTGCGGCTACATCGTCCTTCAAACCTACTACCTACCTACGGTTTGAAATAAGCGTTGCGATGGGTAGGTCTTCGGCAACAGAGACCTTACCAGTAGGATCCGGAACCGGATATATTTTTACTTAATTTAAAGTGAAAAGGAAAGTTGTAGGAGTCTTGAAGTAGGGTGTGGAGTCTCTGGTGAATGACGACACACGCAGCAATACAACACTATATTGATGATGAGCAGAGCGATTCAAAGTACAGAGCAAGTCACCAAGTACAACAGTACTACAAAGGTCCAGTTGATGGATACAGTTGTAATGATTTACCGTACCTAAGTCATTGTACATCTGTACTTCCTGATGATATTGAGCAGTTAGGAGTTATTTTGACTCTTCCCGTTCATCTGATATAAGACCCGGCACCACGGCCTGTTGAGTCAATGTACACAAAATGTACGAACTTTATATGGACTTGCTTTATGGCAAACGATAGCGCGATCTATTGTTTGTGATGGCGCCATCTGTTGAATAGTTTGAAAACTTCTTTACAAATTGTTATTTTTTTTATAGTATATGACGTATAATTTGACTTTTATATATATGAATATATTATATTTAAATGATTTTGTATAAAAAAATGTTTTGTATCAAATAAAGATCTGGCTGAAGATGTGATAGACTCAGTTCACAGATCGGTAGTACGTGTTGCACGTGCGGAACAAGCGCGGGTTCGATCCCTGCCAAGCTCGACCATTTAGGTAAGCGTCGCGAGGAAGCCACAGAAAGGGATCGAGGAGAACACATTTCGAGGATGTGTGAACTCATATCTGGTGAATGATTTAATAAATTGTTTCTTCGATCCTCGAGAGAAGGCCTAGTCTTCATCTAGTTCGTTCCATAGGTTTACTGGTGATAGGTTTATGTTGTTGGAGACTGTCTAGTTACCGCAGCGCCTGTCGCAGCTGATAAACAGTAGTGTGTAAATATTACTGTGTTCCGTTTTGAAGGGCGCTGTAGATAGTGAAATTACTAGGGTAAGGAGGCATAACATTTCATGTCTATAGGCGACAAGCGCCATGTGATGCTCTGAGTATCATTCTAGCTAGCGCCACGTTGTTGGGGGCAGGGGTATCACTATCAGGCAGCGTCCCGCTGGTCTTGTCGCCACGTAAATTAAAAAAATACCAATCGAGCGCATTTTATGACCACGTGTCATTTACAGGTGTATCATTTACTATCAGGTGAAGCGGAATTTAATAATCAATAGGTTTATATTAAAATAGATGTGTAAGGAGTCCCGTACGACAACTCACGGGACCCAAGCAAACCTCACCTGCCCGTAGTGCACCCTGCTAATCAACAAACGAGGCTTCGGTCCCACCAACCCGCAGAAATGGCCCAAATCCCTCCCATATCATCATCATCTTCAGCCGACACACGTTCACTGCTGGACATAGGACCTCCCCGAAAATCTCCACATTCAATCAGCATGCGGTACCGCTGAGCATTAGGGGCTTTCGTATATGAGGGTTCATGTGGGAGGATTTGGGCCATTTCCCACCATGCTGTCCCAAGGTGGGTCGGTAGAATCCAGAGCCTCGTTTGTTAATTAGCAGGCTGCACCACGAGCAGGTGGGTTTGACTTGGGTCCCGTGAGTTGTGTGAAACCACTTACACCACCTCTCTCATATGAACCTCTACAAAGTACCCTTAGTGCGGGCAGCACAGGATAAATCGATGTGGAGGTCTTTGGTGGACGTCTATCGGCTGATATAATGATAATAAAATGAATGTGAATACGTTTGCGTTGTGTTGTGTCAGCTCTGTAGGACAGCCGGCGGTGCGGCGACCGCACGGGCCGGAGTTACGGCGCGCCCGCGTGCGACAGGCGGCCGTATTGCGACGCACTTTATTGCGCCGATATCGCGTGACAGCGCTGCGGACAGCGCCGCCGAATATATCGCGCCCGCACCCGACTTGATTTCGGTGCGGCGACACGCCGCGCGCCGTACAGCCTACGGTGTACGGCGTACGGCGTACGGCGTACAGCGTACAGCGTACAGCGTACGGCGTACGGCGTACAGCGTACAGCGTACAGCGTACAGCGTATGGCGTACGGCGTACAGCGTACAGCGTACGGCGTACAGCGTACAGCGTACAGCGTACAGCGCCGCCTACGTACGGCGTGTTGCGGATTGCCGATTGCCGATACACCGTTCACGCTGATTGCAAATGCGATGCGTAACCTCGCTAACACGTTATGCGGCAATCATTGACTTGTTAGTAGTGTTACGTGTGTAATTAAAATTGGTTACCTTTGCTCGTCAATCACGTGAAAACTAGTGAACGTGTCGATACGAGAACATGAGCATTCGACGCGGAATGATTTGTAGATGGTTCATCATCGTCAGTCGATACACGTCCACCGCTGATTGCAACGGTTCATATGGGGGGATTTGGACCATTATACTCCACGCTGGCCCAATGTGGATTGGTGGGTAGCCAGAGCCTCGTTTGTTGATTAGCAGGGTGCAACACAAGCTGGTAAGGTTTGAGTTGTTGAGGTTACAGGCTGAGGCAACTTTTATGAATATTTCCATTTGGTATTGTTTATTTGGTTGCTATAGTAACGGTTGCTATAAAAAGCCATGGCGGTTGCAGTTGCTCTCAAGGAATATTTTATGTTACGGCCAGCAAAGCGGTCGGAGAACGGCCAGTATATATATTAACTGTACCTCGCCACCCGGCCGTAACATCCCCCGTAACTCTCTTTGGTGAAGGAATTTTGTAAAATCCAGTCTGAATGGAGCAATTCCAAGAATTTAAAAAAAATGTTTCTCTACTTACAATATATTTTACAGTTATATTTTAGTGAGTTTATCATCATCATCATCATTATCAGCCGACAGACCTTCACTTCTAGACATAGGCAGTTCGCAAAGATATCCACATCGATCGATACTGCGCTGTCCGCATTCAGCTGCTTCTCGCAACCTTCACCAGATCGTCGCACCGCCTGGGGGTAGCCTGCCAACACTACGTCTTCTGGTACTCGGTCCTCATTACTTATCTTTATAGATAATATAGTATATGTGAATGTGTGTATTAAGAAAGAGAACTCTGTTTCTTATTATTATCTTCTACACATTTCTCTCTTCATGTAGAATGTTCATTCATTGGTGACGCGTCTCTGTTACCGACGATCGTCTAAACAGCTACCATCGCAGCGCCTACTGTGTGAATGTTCGTGTTCCGGTTTGAAGGGCGTTGTAGCTAGTGAAATCACTGGGGCATCTAGACTTAACACCTTTCATCCCAGGCGACGGCATAATGTGGGGCAGATAATCTATGTCACAAGATGACCTTCCACAGCTTCTCCCACTCCTCCCCATCCTCGCTACTTTTTCCGTAGGTTGACGAAAGGAATAAACACTTCTCTTATAAAGTCTGTGTACAATCTGTACTGTCTGTCTATCCGGCTCGAAGGACCAATGAATACATATACTCCTTGTATCGAAGAGTAACCGATTTATTAAGACCAAACACAATGTTATCTACATTAACGAACATAACTGTGTTCCGGTTTGACGGGCGCTGTAGTTAGTGAAGTTAGTACGGTAACGAGACTTAACATTCTATCCCATGACGACGAGTATACCATCAGGTGGCCGTCCCGCTCGTTTCGACGTTTCATTGAATGAAAAAAAAAATCGAATTAGAATATCGTATTAAGCGCCGTTCAATTTAGTGTTGCAGGAATGGAGAAAAAGGGACAAAACCCTGGTGCCCGTAGGGGTGCGGGGTGGAGCGTTAATTCTAATTACCGATAATTATCGTTACATTTGCAAACCGGATGCAGTTTTAATTCGGCCATTGCGCGAGCACCTAACGAGCGTAACCGATGGCTTTTTGATAATGCTGATGCTGCGGCCGCGGGCTTTTGTTTGTTAAGAAACCTGAACATAAAATGTCAACCAGCGTATTAAGGATATTACTAACTTCATTTAACGAGACCTTGCTTTGTTAATTGTTAATATAATTAGCCATAAAAGCAAGCATTTTACTGGTGGTAGGTCTGTGTTGCCGGAGACCTTCTGGGTACCACCGCAAGTCCGGGATGTGGTCTCATCAAGGCCTGTCGCTGTCGGTTGTGTGCGAAAGCGTTCCCGTGGAGAAACCGTGGGATTTCAGCCGGTGAGAGTCTGACATAACTCTTCTGTTACTCCGACAGCAGAATAGTATCCAGGATTTCTTCACAAAAGTAAGTTACCACCGCAGCGCCTATCTCTACCGCAAGACAGTAATATGCAAACATTGCTGTGTTCCAGTTTGAACTGCGCTGTAGCTAATGAAATTACTTGGGTCACGAGACTCAAGATCTGTCTCAAAGTGAGGAGCGTATTGTGTTGTAGTGTATATCATTCTAACAATCTCTGCATTGTTATGGATAAGCGTGTCAGTGACGATGGTAAAATGTACGTCTTACTGGTCTTATCACTTTGCCGTATAAAAAAAACAGACACTACTTAGGCTAAAATATTTTTTTTTTATTCAACGGAGCTACGAGACGAGCTGGAAGTTCACCTGATAGTGAGTGTTCCCGCACAACAACTCACGGGATGCAAGCCAACCTCACTTGCCCTTTATGTTCCCTGCTAATGAACAAACGAGGCTCTGGCTCCCACAAACCCGCATTGGGCCAGTGTGGTGGGAAATAGCTCAAATCCCTCCGAAATGAATCTCGATCGATGTGGAAATCTTTGGGGCAGGTCTATGTCCAGCAGTGGACGTCTATCGGATGATGATAATAATGATGACGCCAGCTCATAACAAAGTGGCGCTAGTTAGCATGATAGCACACCACCAGATTGTGCTCGTTGTCTACAAGTAATTTCGTTAATCACAGCGCCCTTCAAACTGGAGCACAGTAGTGTTTTCACAGTACAGTTTGGTGGTAGTGATAGGCGCTGTGATGGTACCTAGACGGCCTTCTTCAAGAGAGACCTACCCCCAGTAACATTTGTATCCTTTGAGAAAATACCTGTTTATCAAATGATTATTTTTGGATCATTCCTTTTGTATAGTTACACAATATTTAATATATATATATAAAATAAAACTATTGTTTAGTGCTTATTAGGTATAAACACTAAATATTTCTAGATTTTGATATTAGTTATATAGTAGACAAAAAGGTTTCATTCAACTCTGTTAAATGTGATTATACAACTGATCCGTCTAATTGAAAGATTTAGTCTGAACTTAGACGAGACTGAATGTAGATAAAGGGTTGATGCACTCGCCCGCGTGACCCTCGACCTCTAAGGATCTTCCTTCACAATTATGTAACGCGAAGCTAGGACAAGCCAAGTTTTAGATTCTTCACAAGTTCACATTGAGATACAGAATACAGAATACTAGCATAACCTTTTAATAGATATTTTCAGATCGGTAAAACTGTTCCTAGGGTATAAGAGGTTTCGGTTAATACCTTCAACCTCATCAGCACGTGGTGTACCCTGCTGAATAATAGACGAGTCTCTGACCACCCATGAACCCGCACTAGACCGGCGTGGTAAGACCCAATCCCCTTCAATGAGGATCCTTGAGAAAGGTCCTCTGTGTTAAGAAAAAAAATAATTCGTCTAATCAAATAACGTATTTCTTTAATGTACCCCACTGGTGGCGTTTCTTCTGCCAGGCAAACGGTATGTTCCGGTTTCAAGGGCGCTGTAGCTGGTGAAATTAATAGGGTAACAAGCTTCTTAAGCCTTAGGCGAGGAGCGCAATGTGATGCAGTATATATACTCTTACTAGCGCTATGTCGTTGTGGGCACGAGTATCACTTACCATCAGGTGAACGACCGGCTCGTCTCGTCCCTTAATTGAATAGTAATAATAACAATATTAAATCCTTTTTCTTCTTTTTCATGCTCAATAAGAGAAGCCTCTTTCTAATCCCGGCAATGTTATTCGAGCGACTGTACATAAAAAAAATACTCTTAACCACGCTTACGCTGATAAACATACAAAAGTGGACAACGAAATTCCGACATTTTTAAAAGTTTTCCACCCCCCGCAATATTTATTGTCCAACAAAACGGGAAAGGATCGGTAAAGGACGTAAAAAAAATATTTCCGCACTAATCTTCCGAAAGTCTCTCTTGGGCGGGACAGATTTTGAAAAAAAGAGCCGAGTGACAAGCAGCTGTCAAGATAGTGACGTGGACCGGAGAACAACCGCAAAGTTTCCGATACAATCATGTTAAGCCTTATCACTAAAGAAATAAGACTTAATTTAGCATATTTTTATACGTATTTAATAATAGGTGAAAATTCGTTTGCGCGGCATTTTTATATGCAATCAGTGTAGTTTTTATTGTCAAGGTAATAAGGTTGAAAATATTAATTTTGTGTAATAGGTATATAATGTTCGACTATTGTAACAATTTTATTAATACAGCTATTATAAGGCGTAATTATATGCAGTTAAGGTTTATATTTCCATCCATCAGCTGCAGTTGTAGGTTTGTTCTGTGAGCAGACGGCGCTTCGGTCGGCGGGACGCGGTGTCAGGCGGAGCAAGTGTAACCGATGTTTTATGATTATGTTGCTTTGAAATACAATTAGTGCTTTGTCTTTCAATTTACAATTTAAGTAATTGGATCTATTAACTTGGCAAGCTGCGAACCGTTTCGTTAACGGAAGCAACACTTTGTGAATACTTAATGTCTACAAATGTTTATTAATTATCAGAAATCGTTATAATAAGAATTTTTTCTGAATTAAAACCTCCTTGTCGATCTGAATTGAATTGACAAAGATTTGTGATGTATTTTTAGATGTTAATATTTATATAATACAATCAATGTGGGTGTTTATATTTTGTTTTCTATTTGTTTTATTTTACAAAATATAGATAAAAACCTATAAAGCCTTTTATAAAGTATACAGTTGTTAGGTTTTAAGAAACTTAACAGAGACTACTTTACTGGTGGTAGTGTCTCTGTTGCCGGAGACCGTCTAGGTAGGTACCACCTCAACGTCTGTTGCAGCCGACACACAGTACTGTGCAAACATTACTGTGATCCGGTTTGAAGGATCAATAGCTATTGCTGGTGGTAGTGTCTCTGTTGCCGGAGACCGTCTAGGTAGGTACCACCGCAGCGCCTGTTGCAGCCGACAGACAGTACTGTGCGAACGTTACTGTGATCCGGTTTGAAGGATCAATAGCTATTACTGGTGGTAGTGTCTCTGTTGCCGGAGACCGTCTAGGTAGGTACCACCGCAGCGCCTGTTGCAGCCGGCAGACAGTACTGTGCGAACGTTACTGTGATCCGGTTTGAAGGATCAATAGCTATTACTGGTGGTAGTGTCTCTGTTGCCGGAGACCGTCTAGGTAGGTACCACCGCAGCGCCTGTTGCAGCCGGCAGACAGTACTGTGCAAACGTTACTGTGATCCGGTTTGAAGGATCAATAGCTATTACTGGTGGTAGTGTCTCTGTTGCCGGAGACCGTCTAGGTAGGTACCACCGCAGCGCCTGTTGCAGCCGACAGACAGTACTGTGCAAACATTACTGTGATCCGGTTTGAAGGATCAATAGCTATTACTGGTGGTAGTGTCTCTGTTGCCGGAGACCGTCTAGGTAGGTACCACCGCAGCGCCTGTTGCAGCCGACAGACAGTACTGTGCAAACGTTACTGTGATCCGGTTTGAAGGATCAATAGCTATTACTGGTGGTAGTGTCTCTGTTGCCGGAGACCGTCTAGGTAGGTACCACCGCAGCGCCTGTTGCAGCCGACAGACAGTACTGTGCAAACATTACTGTGATCCAGTTTGAAGGATCAATAGCTATTACTGGTGGTAGTGTCTCTGTTGCCGGAGACCGTCTAGGTAGGTACCACCGCAGCGCCTGTTGCAGCCGACAGACAGTACTGTGCAAACATTACTGTGATCCGGTTTGAAGGATCAATAGCTATTACTGGTGGTAGTGTCTCTGTTGCCGGAGACCGTCTAGGTAGGTACCACCGCAGCGCCTGTTGCAGCCGACAGACAGTACTGTGCAAACGTTACTATGTTCCGGTTTAAGGGTCGTTGTACCTAGTGTAATTACTGGGGTGACGAAACTCAACGTTTTATATCACAGGCGACGAGCGCAATGTGGTGCTGTGTACCATCTTAACTATAGCCACGTTGTTGTGCGCAAGCGTATCACTTAACATCAGGTGAACGTGCCGCTCATCTCATCGTTTAATTACACAAAAAAATATGTAATATTCATTTAATAAGACACTTAACATATATAAAATATTTAAATGGAAGTTAAATAAAAAAAAAGTTGGATGCGAGCAACGCGGGACCAATCGACGCGGAGATCTTTGGAGGAAGTCTATGTCCAGCAGTGGACGTCTTTCGGCTGATGAAGATGAATTTAAATTGGATTTAAGAACTTTAACATTTTTATTTAATTAAAAAAAGTACGAAAGCAGTGAAAATATTAAGGTTATTCCACATAAGTTGTACGTTATAAAGCGACCAATGCAACACGCCGCGTGTAATTATCGTAAAGCGTCAAATGTTTATGCATTTTTAATTCGGTCGTATATCGCGCGCCGCGGCGATAAAACGGCGCCCCCTACAATATGGCGGCGATTCGACAATCGGTTCACAATAAACTTGCATTAATGAGACGGCCTCACTATTTTGTGTTTAATGTGCTGGTAAAATGTGCACGTTTAAAATTTAATTTTTTTTATATCGATACTGCACACCAGCAACAATCTGTTTTTATGCGAGGGGGGCAATACTTACTGTTGCATTGGTGGTTAAAGTCAACGTTGTTAAGTTACCGGTGGTAGGTAGGTCTCTTTTGCCTTTGCCCTTTAGTCTCGGACTATTAAGAATAGGACTTAGGTAAGCCCTGGTTGTAATAGAAAGCGACTAAAAAGGTAGTTCAGGCTTTGAAGATGGGGACCCTTATTGTCCATTAAGCGAGCCCGGGATGAACGACAAGTACGAAGTGGTCCAGTGATTGTTGTACCAACGCGAGGGTGCTTAGTGCTTAGTCCTGCGTTGCGCTGGTGCGTTTCATAAGAGATCCCAGGACCTCCCGCAACGCACTGAGGATGACCACTAAGGAGTATTTTAGTGGGTAAAAATTCCATTTAACATTGTTTTCTCTCCAGAAGCAGGTTAACCTTTTTAGGAGATTTCCCTCTCGATAAAATTAAGGTATCTGTTGTCGGAGACCATCTAGGTAAGTATCGCTGCAGCTCCTATTGTAGCCGACAAATAGTACTGTGCAAATGTTACTGAGTTCCGGCTTGAAGGACGCTAGTATAATTACTGGGGTAACAGGACTCGACATCTTATATCTCAGGCGACGAGAGCAATGAGGTGCAGTGTATAAAATCCTAACTAGCGCTATGTTGTTACGGGCATGCGTATCAATTACCATCAAATGAAGGTTCAGCTCGTCTCGTAATTTAACTGAACAAAAAATATAATTAAATGGCGTCGTCTCACGTCTCAAGTGGTCGAACACTGTTGTGACGGAGTTTACGGTAGCCAGTGGAATTACTGAAGTAACGAGACGTAAGACACGATGAGCTTATTGTAGTATTGGGGAAGGTTCTGAAGATAATAAGTAATTACGCTGGTTAAAGCGTCCTTCCAACCGGATCACAATAACGTTTGCACAGTACAGTCTGTCGGCTGCAATAGGCGCTTCGGTGGTACCTACCTAGACGGTCTCCGTCAGAAGTTGTATTTTTTTTTAAATTAAAACTTATCCGCTGCTTAAAATAGATAAATTTAAAATTATTTTAGATGAACTTTGACCTTTTAATTCATTTAACTGCATTCTTAAGATGACGAATTTGTCAATCAACGGTAAGGTCACAAAGATATCAAGCGAATAGAGAAGAGAAGAGAACAGGAAATAATATTGTAGGATATATCAAGGGGTTTATAAATATTCGTAAAAAATTAACAACCCTTGCGCGGGTAACCGGGAGGTATCATAATTATCATAAATAACAATGTTTATCCGATTTGTCCATCCGTTAGCTGTAATTAGGCGAGCTTAACGACTCACTTAGCTCACATAATGGCCGACAACATTAGGTTACAAGTTTCAAAATAATTATTTATTGCAGCGTTTTAATAATTAGCTGTCGGTGGGCGTGGCCTGCTGTCTGTTACCGCGGTAACCGACATCCGGTTAAGTTCTACAATGATTTTATTGTTGTTTGTATCGGGTTTTATTGTTTAACGTATTGTCAAAGTTTTTGTAACATTTATCGTCGATTGTGATTTTTTTTTCCAAGTGGTGTAAGTTGTCCCGTTTGTGGTGCACCCTGCTAATAAATAAACGAGGCTCACGATCCCACCAAACAGCATTGGGCCAGCGTGGTGGGAAGTAGCCCAAATCTCTCCATATGAACCCCTACAAACAACTGCTGCTGGTGCTCGGCGCTGCGGGCAAAGCATGACCGAATGATGTGGAGGTCTTTGGGTAAGGCCTCAGTCCATCAGTGGACTTCTATCAGCTGATGATGATGATGTGATTTTTTTAACGTTACGAAGCGACGAGACAAGCGGGTTCGTCTGATGGTAAGTGATACGCCAGTCCATAACAATTGCGCTAGTTAGGATAGTATACACAGCACAATATTGCGTTCATCGCTATGAGACCTAAAATACTGAATCTCTTTACCCCAGTAATTTCAGTAGCTGCAGCGCCCTTTGAACCGGAACACTGTAATGCTTGCACACTACTATTCGCCCGCAGAAATGGGAGTTGCGGTATTATCTACCTGGAAAAATCTCCGGCAGCAGAAACCAGTAATATATATGTAAATATATTTCCAAATATGTTAAGATCAATATATCACTGGAACCGTAAAGCCTTAGTCTTCTTAAAGCTCCTCTCCAACTAGTGAAGGTTGGCGATCAGCGTGGTACAGTCCTTTCTGTCTCTGGCTCGGCGGAACAATTCGCACGTTGCAGATATGCTGGTCTATTCCCTGATATTCCTCAACCATGACTTATTCCTTCTTCCCACCTTTCGTTTTCCAGAAACTTTACCCATTATAATCAGCTTAAAAATAAAGGCTGGACACTTAAAATTTGGTAGGAATATTGCTTACTAAGTATAGGTCAGCTAAGAAGAAATTTTACTAAATACTTCTCCTAAGGGGGTTGCGAGGGTGTCGTGGTCAGCAAAGCGGGTGGGGAACAGCTAGTATAATATATTAACACTAAATAATATCATTATAGATTTTGTTAAAGCCATAAATAGTTATCTAATAAACGCTAATAAACACTTATCTAGCTTACTTCATTGTGATGATCCTAATAAGCTAATCGAGTTATTCATTAATAAAATAATTTTGTCACTGCAAGAGAATACTTCTAAAATATATTTATCTAATAAGAAACGAGTTATAAAACCATGGACTACTCCAGGGATTCTACGCTGTATAAGAAACAGGAATAAAATGCAAAAACAAGTTAAATGTAATCCGTATGATGAAGTCCTGAAAATTACATATAAAAGATATCGAAATTACTGCAACAAACTTATTAAAAAACTAAAGCGTGTATATGACAAAAAACTACTGTTAGAACAAAATCCTAAAGTGCTGTGGAACAATATTAAACGTATAAGAAATATAAAACAAGTTAAAAGTCCAAGCTATGACTTATTGAACGTAAAACCATCCCCCTTAGAATCAGTCAATTACGTTAATGATTACTTTACTAGCGTTGGCCGAAATCTTGCTGAAGTGGCTGCTGTCACCAATCCTGTGGTACAAAATAATAGTAGCCCATTAACATGCAATTCTCAATCATCCTCATTTGTTATGTTGGATACTGACCATCAAGAGGTTACTTCTGTAATTATGAATTTAAAATCTGAAAGTGCCCCGGGACGGGACAATATACCCACAAAGTTTCTGAAACAAGCGAAAAATTTGATTGTCCCAATAATTTGCTACCTAGCCAATCTCTGTTTTTCGAAAGGTATCTTCCCTACTTTATTAAAACAATCAATCGTGACTCCTGTGCATAAGACCGGGGATACTAGTGAAGTTAATAATTATAGACCTATATCAGTGTTGCCTGCTATTTCCAAAATACATGAAACACTTGTTAATAAAAGACTTATACAGTATATTAATCGATATGCCATTCTATCGGATTCGCAGTATGGATTTAGCAAAATAAACGCACTCAAGATGCCGTTTTAGAATTAACTTCACATGTAGTTGAACATTTAGATCGGAAAAGAAAATGCCTTGCTGTATTTCTAGATCTTAAAAAGGCATTTGATACTGTATGTATACCGACCCTTGTTGATAAGCTGGAGAGAATTGGTGTTAGAGATATCCAACTAGACCTAATCAAAGATTATTTAAGTAATCGCACTCAAAAGGTCAAAATAGGTGACTACATTAGTAATGACCTACAAATAACCTTTGGTGTTCCTCAAGGAAGTGTCTTAGGACCTACATTATGTCTCATATATATTAATGATCTATGTAACTTAAAAATTGATAACAGTAGTATTTACGCATATGCGGATGACTCTGCCGTGGTTTTTAGTGGGGATACGTGGGAAGCAGTTTATAATACCGCAGAAACTAATTTGACTAAAATAGCAAATTGGCTAAATTATAATCTATTAACATTAAACACCGGCAAAACAAATTACATCTGTTTTGCTATTAATAGACGCTCACAACCTATAACACAAAATCTCAAAATACATACTTGTGTAGAATATAAAAACACATGCGCATGCCCCAATATTGAAAAAGTAGCTTACACGAGATACTTAGGTGTCATGATTGACCAAAAACTTTCGTGGCACCGTCACCTAGAAATCACAACTGATAGAATTCGAAAACTAATTTATATCTTTAAGACCCTTAGAAATGTTGCATCAAATAAAATCTTAAATACTGTTTACATGGCCCTTGTCCAATCAGTTCTAACATACTGCGTTCCAGTTTGGGGTGGAGATTCAAAGCAAAATTTCTAGAGTTAGAACGAGGTCAGAGATCATCAATAAAGGTGATGTACAATAAACCCTTTACATTTCCAATTAAAGACTTATATCACGTTAGTAATTTGATGAGCGTTAGGAAATTATATGTATTACGTATATTACAAGAGAAACATAAATCAATATTACCGCATTATACAATTAATGAACGGCCAGGAATATCAATTAATGTGGTTGCTGTAAAAACTTATTTTGCTAGTCATCAATTTAAGAATCAATCCAACTGTTTATATAATAAAATAAACAAAATGTTAAATATTTACAATCTTAAAATGTTAGTGACTAACTGGCTGAATGGGTTAAATTATGTTGAAGTTGAGGCTTTGCTGAATGTAATTAAATAATACTTAACATTTGTTTATCAATTAAATACATATAAACCCCGTCACACACGCACACGCAGCGAGTCGCGCGCATGCGCTCACACACATACACACACAGGAACACACGCACACACTCTACAAGTAAATGTTGCGTTTGTACACATACATTGTAAGAACAGCAGTATGATACGGAGGAGCGGGGCATCCTGACACAGGTATATATTTACTTAAAAGGATGCCCCAAATATACGATCTATTGTGTAAATAATTGTTTGTGAAAAGAATAAAATATTTTTATTTATTTTTTATTTTAGTTAACTAATTGTTATGTTTACTGATTTTATTGTCTTGGGTAATAGAAGATACATTTTAATTACTACATCAACCCTTTATTATAGGTATCCTAGATTATTTCCGCCAAATTGGAAATATTAATCTGTTTTTTTTTTTATATATATTTATCAATTGTAGTGGCGGGCTAGTAAGAATATGACTAAGGTAAGCCCTGCCTGTCGTAGAAGGCTACTGAAAGGGTCTAGGAGTTTCGCGGTTCTTGAGGGTGGGAGCTCAAGCTACCAAGTGAACCTGTGTGACACAACGTATGGCTCAGCGATGGTGCCTAGCTGGGAGGGTTAGGGTCCTCCTCAGAGACGTGTAACATAAAGTGTAGAAGGCACCGGTGCGTTCTATAAGAGATCCCGGAGCCTCTCCGAATGCACTGATACAGAGCACCAGGGGTTTTAGTGAGTAAGAATCTCACATAACCCTGCCTTCCCTCCACAAGCAGGGTATTTTTCAAAGATAACTCCCCGCCCCCATACAAAAAAAAGGTCTCTTTTATTGTAAGGATATACTCGTAAGCGCACGGTGGGATATAATCAGAGTAGTACGGGGGATGTGTTATAAACTGTAAGTGGTGATTGTAACTCAGCGGTGGTGGGCTGCGGGCGGCTGATATGGAGATCCCGCTCGTCCGTCAGCGGTCCGATCGTAAAACACGCTCCAATGGCTGGATTTGGACCCCCCCCCCCAATCAAATCAATACGCGGCGTACATACGCGACATTTAAATTTTATGTTAACGGCGATAAAGTTTTCAGTTTATACCCCAACGTGTGGCCGCCTGTTTATTTGATACTTGAACCGATATATAACTGCACTCTACTGTACCTGGTCAAGGGTGGGTTAATGGAACCTGTCCAGATCCACCGCGAAGTTTGCATATGATAGAACCTGAAGTACTTCTTCAGTACAAATCGACGACGCTATTTTACTGCTGGTAGATCAGTGCTATATTCTACTGCCGAACAGTAGTGTGCGAACATTAATGTGTTCCGGTTTGAAGTGCGCTGTAGCTAGTAAAATTACTGGGGTGACGAGACAACATCTTGTGTCCAGGCGACAAGAGTAATATGGTGCGGTGTGATTTTCTTGCGATAGTAAACCGCGGAAGAGAAATCTTCAATCCAGCGGAAGTGAAGATCTTCAGAGATTCCTAATGTTTAGGAAAGAGTCTCGAACAGAGCTATCATAGCCATATTCTGACTGTTATAGCTCATCTCTGATCTTCACTTAGAACTTCCAGTAATTTTTTTTTTGTTAATTATAAACCAATGATTTGGCATCAATAGCCAGTGGACCGACGTTCACAACTGGACATGGGCCCCTCCCAAAGATCGATCGATAATGAGATCATCGAGCATGGTTTCCGGTACCGACGGGCAGTAATTTGTAGGGGTTCATACGGGGTCATTTCCCATCACGCTGGTCGTATGCAGGTTGGTAGGAGTCAGAGCCTCGTTTGTTGGTTAGCAGGGTGCACCACGAGTTGGTGAAGTTTGCTCGGGTCCCGTGGCTTTGCTTTGGCATACGGTTATGATATTCAGAACCGAACATTCGGGCTTATATGATGAAGGTCTAAACTCAAACGATAATCTGATGTTTATCGGACCTGTAGTCTAGGGCTGTTAAGAATAGGACTAAGGTGTTCCCTACCTATCGTATAAGGCGACTGAAAGCCTCCTTGGGTTTCTGAGCCCGGCAAATGCATGGTGGTCTTGTATTTGCCGCAGCACAGCGTGGGTGCTAAGGAGAGTTTTGCCCTTCCATGGGATGTTGTATCCAGAGCGCAGGGGGCACCGGTGCGTTCCGTAGGAGATCCCGGAACCCCTCCTAATGCACTGACGGAGACCATCGAGAGGGTTTTAGTGGGTAGAAACTCCACAAAACCTTGTCTTCCCCCCAGAAGTCCCCCCATCTTTTAAGAAGATTTCCCCTCGCGATTAAAAGGAAGGCCACCAAACAGTAGTGTGCATATATTACTGTGTTCTGAATTGAAGGACGCTGTCAGTTGAATTACCTGGGGTAGCGAGAATCAACATCTCATATCTCAGATGAAGAGCGCAATGTGGTGCAGTGTATATCTTCCTACCTAGCATCGCGTTGTTATGACCAGGCGCATCATTTACCATGAGATCAACGTCCTGCTGGTCTTGTCGCTTAATTGAAAAAAAAAATTTATGGTTGTGGTCTTCGTTTGTAAACTGACCTCTTAATTCTTTATTCATCAAAGCAGTGAGTGACAGTATTTAGTACTCTCCAGATATCAGTAAGCGGTCATCCGATCTACCTGGACCTTCCGCGTCATTTAGGTCCGAGCGTTAAATACGTAACATTTCAGCTGGTGCTGATGGTCGAGCAAGGCTCGCGGCGGTCGGCGTTAACTGATATTTCATAAGGCCGGTTAAATGTAACTTACCTTTATTTTCTTATTACCAGTTAAGGGTGGGGGGTTGCGGGGGCCCGCGCGCGCAGTTAAACTCGATTTATACTTTCGATTACACGGCCGGCGGATGAATAAAAAACAAATGAGCAGGGAATTTGTTGGTGTGCTGCGAAGATGCGGCTGATGCAGTGTGGATATACCTTCAGTATTAACACGGCTCCATTGATACATTCTTAACTAAGTAAAAGAAACACTATAATTTTCAAGTTCAATTAATAGGCTTTTTTTTTTGGTTTGGGGGGTGAAATCTTCTGGAAGGCAGAGTTATGTGGTGATTTTTACCCACTATAACCCTCTCGGTGGTCAGCCTCGGCGTTGAGAGAGGTGATGAGATCTCCGTTCGAAACACAACCGCAGGCTCGCTAACGCTGTGCTGGGATAGCCGGTCCCTGGGTCTGCTTTACACAGATCCAACCAGCTTCGTGAGTACTTCAATGACCGGAGACCACGTCCAGCTATCGTCCACCTCAGGGTCAATTTATAGGCTTGTCTTAAGGCCTCTGTCCTCGGAGAGACATTCTCATGAAAAGTAATATCCCGGTCCATTGACGTGGCGTTACTTATGATGGTATTCACAGCACCACATTGTGCTCCTCATGAAACATAGGATGTTAATGTCACTAGCTACAGCGCCTGTCAAACCAGATATCGGATGAGTTTGTACATAGTTGGAAATCTCTTATATATAGATTGTTTTAATTAGAACGATAGGCAGAGATCGTTTAGGTAGGTACCACTGCAGTTCCTATTTTCGGTGCCAAACAATACTGTGTTCAGGTTTAAAGGGCGCTGTAGATGGTGCAATTACTGGGGTATCGAGACAACGCCTTATGTTTCAAGGCGACGAACGCAATATTGTGCTGTGTATACTATCCTAACTAGCGCCAACGTTATCGACAGGCGTATCACTTTCATCAAAAAAATTTATGTTTGCCTTTAAATTCATTATCATCATCATCAGCCAATAGACGTCCACTGCTGGACATAGACCTCCCCCAAAGATCCCTCCATCGATAGGTCCTACGCTCCCTGCATCGCCGGGACAGCAGGGTCCGTCATTTGTAGGTGTTCATATGTAGGTATTAGGGCCATTTCCCCCCACGCTGGCCCATGCGGGTTGGTGGCCTTTAAGTTATCAGATGGTTTATCCGCCCTATGCTTTAGTCCTCACCGCGGCCGCAAACCTCGCCCATTACACTTAATGCGTGCGCTGGATTTGAACTTAGTATCAAACTCGGGGCGTTATTTGTCCGTTGTTATAACTAATTTGTCCTGTTTCCTCTTTACAATAAAGTAGACAAATAAAATTTTATTTCCCGAATCCGCCCCGTTGGCTCGCCTACGTAATGAGCTACGCGGCTACGGACCTACGGCGCTACGTAAGCTACGAGAAAACTTTGCCAATGTTGTTTCAAGCGAATGGAGCTTTTTATATTGGAATTTAATATAATTTATGTTAATACATATATATATTACATATATATTAACTTATACCCCAACTCACGGGAGCCAAGCCAACCTCACTTGCTCATGGTGCTTCCTGCTAACCAACGAACAAGGCTCTGGCTCTCACCAACCCGCATTGGGCCAGCGTGGCGGGAAAGGGCCCAAGTCTCCCCATACTGAACCCTTACAAACGACGACTCCTGGTGTCTGGAGGCAATGTAGGGCATGCTGAGTGTGCCGTTGACAAGGCGCCTGAATCAGGGCAGCATGTCCAGCAGTGGACTTCTATCGGCTGATGATGATGATGTAATAAACTTTTTACGTAATTTTCGGTGTTGGATGAAATTTTCATTTATGAAACAGTTTATTCCTGAGGTAGATATTTAGTACTTAATACTAAAATGATCTTGTCTTTAATTCACTTAACGTTTAACTAGATTTTTTTTTAAAGTTAGACTCTATTCAAGTTCCGGTTTATGTGTAGGTTTTAGTGAAATTTAAGACATATTTAACTGCACTTCAGCTATGTTATAAGTATGTGGAGACTTTTGAGAGTTTCTATGACCACTTAATTCTTTAATTGGGAGAATTTGATTTCCGTTATAACCGCCATTCTTAACGTAAGTTTGATTATAAGAGTTTTGTTTAGAAGCAGTTCTATAAAGCGTCGATTAATGAGGCGCGAATCGGAGTGAAAATCTTCGATGTTGTTTAAAAGAAATGTATTGCACGAACACTCGCCTAAAGTTTCCTAACTAAAAATAATCACAGTCATTCAGCGCGCCGCCGGCCGGCGCTGCCCAAGAAAATCCTCTTAAAACCCGAAGAAAGTTAAAAAAATAATTAATGCTTTCGTAAATATTCATACCTTGGCCGGAGTTTGGAGTTAACCCTCTGCTGCAGAACGTACGCCGCGATATATCATCGTGCAACGTTTGAAAACTAACCCTCATTATAGTATCCACCGCTTATTACTTTATACTTCATTATACGCGGCACCGATGTGGATATGGGGATCTTTGGGGGAGGCCTATTTCCGGCAGTGGACGTCTATCGGCTGATGATGATGATGATACTAAAGTACGTAAACTAGCTCACTCCCTCACTTTTATGAAATCCTTTAATTCTTTCCTGCACGAACATAATCTGTCTTTGATTCTTAGTTCCATGAGGTTTCTATTTATATTTGATTATTTAGTTAAGTAAAGAAATTATACTTTTTTCGCGCTTAACCTTCTTACTGTAAATAAGAAGATCGACGTTCTTGGAATATTCTAGAAGAAAATGATATCAATCATATAAAAAAATGTCATCATCATGAGCTGCTTTCCTTAAAATGAAGTTAAACAGTAGTTAAGAATGTTACTTTTCTTTAATGAGCTTATGTTTGTTCAAACAATAAAAACAAAGTCCTCTTCATCTTCATCAAGTTTCCACTTCAATCTGAAGTTCGGCGATCGGATGATGAAAACAAATCGATCCTCGGCTATTCTTCTTGACTTTTTTTAAAGTCCTCTTAACATATTAATATTCATTGGTTTAACTTGTGAAGTAATTTAAGTACACATTAATTATTCATTGGCGGTCATCTTGTATCACAGCAAAGTCCGTTTCTGCCACCAAACAACAGTGAGCAAATATTACTGAGATATAGTTTGAAGGGTGTTGTACCTAATAAAATTACGAGTAAAGATGTCTCCAGGCGATGAGGATGAAATGGTTCTGTATAGAACATCCTAACTATTGCCACATTGGAAAGACTTGTTACTTATCATCAGATATCGTCGCTTTGTAGAATAAAAATAAACAGCTGTCTTCTTCTTCTTCGTCGGTATCACTCTTAACAGAGTGGTCGTGGTCATCACTTCAGGTGTTGGTCACAAGCCTCATAACACGTCTCCGCTCTTCTTTGATGGCCGTCTTCCTAGTGCATTTATTTAGTGGCAACGATGATGAGCCATTTACTGCCGCCTTTATCTGGTCGGTCCATCTCATAGGCGTTCTTCATCGTGACCTTGTAACCTCGACCACAAGTCGCTCAATAGCTACCTCTCCTCGGCGGCATACGTGATCGAAAAAAGACGAGAATACGAGACTGCACCGAAGATGATAAACGCTGCTTGATACCGAGTTTGGAGTACGGATCGCCTGAAGTTGAGTGGTGACCGCCCCTGCAGACACCTATTCATTCCCTCTTTGAAGAACTTAATGTGTGCGTTTGTATACGGATTGTGTGTCCGTATGTTCACTCAAAGTGAAGGGTTCGTCGAAACTGCTCAGATTTAATTTAAAGTCGCCGCCGTTATCGTCGGTGCTCCATTGTTTTTCTTCTTGGGATTTTACGGTCAATTTGACGTGCGTTTACTTTTTTCACCCCCCCCTACAATTAATTTGAATTTAATTAGTTTAGAGAGAACTCGAGTGCAAGACTTCCTATAACTAACTATAGTAATGTCTGCACACTACTGTTAGGCACTGGAGTGTAAGGAGTTCCGTACAACAACTCACGGGACCCAAGCCAACCTCACCCGCTCGTGGTGCACCCTGCTTATCAACGAACCGCTCCCATCAACCCGCATTAAGCCAGCGTGATGGAAAATGGTCCTTACCTCCCTATATGAAACCCTACATACGACAGCTCCTAGTGACCAGCGGTATCAGAGGCCATGCTGAATGTATGTGGAAATCTTTGAGGGAGGTCAGTCGGCTGATGATGTTAGGCGCTGCGGCATTACTCCATGTCATGATCACCAGTAACAGTAATTTATATATACTTATCTATGATTATCAGCATGTGTGTTGATTCCCCTTGTGTGTGTGTACTAGCGCAGTGTAAACATCTCATAGGTAACGCGAAATTGTGAAGTCGCGGCCCGGGAGGCACATAATGGAGCCCGGATCCTCCCGGATATATGGCCGCCGATAAAAACGTATCCATCCCGATATGCCTCTACTAAATCACCACTTAATAGTCGAGGAGGCCGTAAATATGTCAGCATACGCCAATATCTAAGGATATACAGGGTGATTTTTTTCATCTCCTCCCAGCTGCACTCTGTCAGGATTTGTCGGAGCGCTCGCTCTGCGACGACAATTATCTTAATATCCGGTATGAAGGTCTTGTTCGGAGACAATTGTTCTCTCCATAAATCTTATCTTTCTTTTTTTCTTCTCTCCATAATCAGACGTAGAACTAGTTATAAAGATCACTGTTTACTGGTGGTAGTTTCTGTTGCTGGAGACGGTCCAGCACCACCGCAGCTCCAATAATCCAAGCAGTAAACAAACGTTACTACGTTCATGTTTGAAGGGCGCTGTAGCTATTGGAATTTAAGATCTATGTCTTATAGCAATGTGCACAGTGTGGTGCAGTGTACGTCATCCTAAGTAGCGCCATGTTGTTTTGGACAGGTGTATTATTCACCACTACACAGACGAGGCTCTGACCGCCCACCGACTCGCACTGGGCCAGCGTGGTGGGTTTACGGCCTAATTCCTCTCAACAAACTCCAACACGATGTGGAGATCTTTGGGGGTGGCCTACGTTCGGCAGTGAACGTCTGTCGGGTGATGATGATGATGAACGTCTCGCTGGTTTCGTTAAATAAAAAAAAGAATGCAAGACTTCTTAGTGTCGTGTGCATTAAACAAGATACTTTGTATTTTATAGGCCTTGTAAATGAACACCCCCGCATCTTCCTACGAGGAAGGAACATCCCTACCAAATTCAAGTCTCCAGTCATCTCAGGATATCGCTATGAGTGTCTCTATGAGGGGAAAAATTCTGCTTTTTAGTGCACCCTTATATGTTGTTAACTGCAGTAGTTAATTAAATAACGGTGTCGCAGTCAACAACACCCACTTCCAGACGAACATATAAAACATAATTAAAAAAAAAAATCTTAGCATCACAGAATTTGTATATGCGCGCTTACGCATGCATTTTTGGGTGTTTGCATGGTATGCATGTGAGCGTGTATGTATGTGTGTATGTGTATACATATGTTTAAGAGGTGAGGTACAGCATATGTACTAGTAAAAATTTAATTATATGCTGCTACATCTTAGAAAACTCTGTCGCGTTATATGATAGAGTCATAAGCCAATTGGAGAGGGTCATTTTACATTTTTTGTAATTGGATATATATTAAGGACTCTGTTGATATTATTGTATAATTTAGGGCTCATGTAAAGGACAGGAGGAAGAAGAAAAAGAATCTAGGGCTTATGTTATAAAAATTACGTCCAGCGAACGTTGTCTTGCAGCGTGCAGAGCGACACCTTGTCTGATCTCCGTCTATTTTGGTAGTGCTCTACAAGGTCTGCAGAGGTACACGTAGGGCAGCGTGATGTATGAAAAGTTGTCGAATGGTCAACACTTTGCAGTCACGGTACAGGTCATTAGTTGAGAATAAAATAGAACGAGCAGTCATTACCTTCCGACCAGCTCTTTGAGCTCGTTCGAGTCGAATAGTAGTAGACTGTAATACAGTAAGTACATATTGATTGAAGAAGTGCATAATAAACTTGTCTTAGCGAGGGTTGATCTACAGCATGTTGCAGAACTTTATAAACAAATATAACCTTCCTATCAGGTGAAAGAACAATGTCAATATGTTTACTCCACGTTTAAGAACTGTTCACCATAATATCTAGATATTTTATAGAATCTACTCGCGTTATAGTATTCCAATCGGAAGTAATAGTGGAAGGATTGCAGCCTTCGTATCCAACAATCGTATAGGTAGACGGCGGAATGGATGACTTTTTGGGGCTAAAGGTAATGAATCTTTGGCTTCAAAAAGACGGTACACTATAGAAATTTAATTAAATAAATAAATTTTTATAACGTAACAACAACTCGCAATACCTCTGCTCTCCACAAAGGTCCGGAAGGAAGGCCGAATATCACAAGCCTGACCAACGAGGACGCGATTTGAGGTGAGAAAGAAAAAAAGATTATATATTTCTAATGAATAACACTTTTTTAATTTGGCGATAAATATGGTGAACTGACTGTCAACCTCCTTTAGTCGGAGAGGCGCCTCATGCAGAAGAAGAAGAATTTGCCGAAAAGTTTGATCAGTGAGAAATTAAAGAGGAACCAAATTATCACTACACTGCCACTAACACTAATAATATTAGATACATTAGAATGTTCAGCTGAAGAAGTGTCAGTTCTGATGTGCCAGAAGTAGGACCGACCCTTTACTTTCTGCTGCTGAGGGTCGGAATACGTTAATGCTTGGAACTTAGTCTTGAAGCATTTGCTGTTTATTTGACGACGTAATCACGGCTATCGCTATAATTCGGGAACACCGCGGAAGGCTCTCACTTGGATCTATTTATGCTGGATGTGATATCAGAAGAAGTCGCAATAAAAAGTATTTTATAAGGATACATTGATGACAGCTGATGGAGGAAGAGGATAATGTGGAGCTTTAATAGCAACCTAGAACCAGAAAGAGGAGTGTCATCAGATCTGTACTTGGAGAACAGATGATATTAAAAGAATTATCGGAAGCCACAGGACTCATCCAGCACAACACTGTGTTTTATGGATTGTGTTATCATAGATTTATGTCCAGCAGTGGACGTCAATTAATTGAGATGATGTAGATGATGATATTCATAGATGAATACAAAATGATTTGTCTTAAGTTACAGTCTGCAAATTGGACCTAAAATTTTTACATTTCAATCATCTTCAGCCGGTAGGTGTCCATTATTCGACATAGGCCTCTCCCAAAGGTCTCCACATCGATTGGCCCTGCGCTGCCCTGGTTCCGGAAGCCAGAGCCTCGTTTGTTGATTAGCAGGGTGCACCACGAGCAGGTGAGGTTGGCTAGGATCTCATGAGGTGATGTGCGGGATCCTTGCACCACTTGTGTTAATATAACAGACTAACTATACAAAGTATATATATACTTAATATATTAATTGTCATATCACACATAACAAATGCGATGATAAGGAGTAAAGATCATTGCCAGGTTATTACCAGGATTTATCATTTAACCTGTGTTAATTATAACCGTCGTTTTGTTTATACTAATATAGATCCTTTCAACTTAATGATGAAAGATAATTTCATGTTGTCTTTTAAAGACTGGATTAGGTTTCCTCTATTGTGATATCTTTAGACGAGAAGAGAGATAAAAACTTTAGTTTAATCGATTCGAGGAATAAAGGCATTACTTTTGTATGAATGTTTTGCGATAAGGACAAAGTTAACAGATCTAGAAACTTAAGTGTGGGCGTGGGTGAGCTTAGGTATAACAATATTGAGGCCGGCTGCGTCGCGGCGCGAGGACGAACCGCTTGTACCAGCTAATGCCTTAATCTTGAAGCGGTGGCCGGCAGCTGAAAGGAGAACGTGGATAGGACGCGTGAGGAGGAATATCCACTTCCACCCTCGAACAGCAAGAAGATAAATACATATGCAGTTAAATTTCAATTACTGATGACTTTAGCTATTTCAATACAAAGACGTAAATAACATCAGCTTAGAGCTATATTGAGATATATTTATATATATGAGTACAGTTTTAGATAAAACAAAGATAGTACGTTTACCCAGTGCTTAAATTTTTTTTCTCTCGTCGTCAGTAATTCTCTATTAATAATTAACTGTCCAAAAATTAGTCAAGAATATGGAAAAAAAATTGGTGAAGATTATTGAGTAAAAGTTGCTAAGTACTGAGATTTGATATATTTATAAATGTTATTTGCTTTGAGAAATACTACACTGTATTTTACCTGTTAATATATACTAGATATATATATAAAGTAATTGTTTATTTGTCTAATAATTTAAGATTCATTTTAAAGAGTACACAATTAAAAAATTAACAATACGATCTATCCTCAGTCCGTGTATATTGTTTCAACTGTTTTACATTCTATAGCCTGAAACTGATGATATGAAGGTTACTTCTTCGATCACGGAGCACGTGTTGAAGAGTTCGGATGTTTAAAATATTTTTGAACTTGGTTATCTCTAATAAAAATCTGTTGACATAACGGTATCGATGGATAGGTTGAAGATAGCCAGAGGACAAAGAGCAGGCTCTATATCCGGAGATATATGAGATGAGATTGGAGTCTGATTGTGTGAATTTGGGACGGAATGTTCATCTATTGTCTATGACAAAAGTAAAAGTAAGTATCGTATTACCTTAACCCGCTGGAAGAGTATCAGATAAAGCAGGGCATAATGTACGCGAGACCGCTGCGGCGTATCCTCAGCGTTCCAACGCAGGCGGCGTCACCTTCAAGGTGCCTCCCCGAGCCATAACTCTTAACGGCAGTGCCCCCGTCGACGCGTTGAGGAATTATTATTATGCGAATAAATACTCAGAATGTCACGACTAAATGTCTTCCCCCCGTCGCCGTAATCCGGGGGTCCGGGGGTGTGGCGGCAGCCGAGACAAATGCCCTTCGATTCGGTGGAATGCTCCCGTAATAGTTTTAAACTGGAGACGCTGCGGAGTCTGTTTTATTTTACTTTGATGTTTTATTTTAATTGCAATAGCTACTTCTTTAAAAAAACGCAATATAGACAATAGGTAATTGAAAACACGCTCGTACAGTCATCATCAGCCGATACGCGACCACTGGGCATAGGCCTCCTCCAAACATCCTGACATACATCGGTCCTGCGCTGCGCTCAACGCCGGACACGAGGGGCCGTCGATTGTAGGCTTCGTATATGTGGCCTGGGCCCTTCCCCACCACGCTGGTATCGGGTAGGTGGGAGCCAGAGCCTCGTTTGTTGACTAGCAGCGTGCACCACGAGCAAGTGAGGTTGGTTTGAGTCCCATGAGATTTTTGTGCGAGACCCCTTACACTCCTGATTAATATATATATATATACACATGGGTATACGTGTGTGTGTGAGTAAGACACCGAATGCAGGGGTGTTTTTTTTTATTCGAGACGGGCGAGGCGATCACCTGATGGTATGTGATACGCCCGCCCCTAACAGCGTGGCGCTGGTTATGATGAGACATAGGCTGTTGATTCGTTACTCCAATAATTTCATTAGCCAACAACATCCTATAATCCAGAACACAGTAATATTTCCACACTACTGTTTGTCAGCAGAAATAGGAGCTGCGATGGTTTCTGGACGGTCTCCGGCCGCAGTTTGACCACCAGTAAAAGGGTGTTGTGTATTTGTGAGTGTGTTATCTGAGGGTGAATAATTTACTATAGCTTTTTATTCTCCAGTAAAGTTTAGATAGCCGATGGGAGGAAGAAAAGACTTGGAGTGGAGGCCGCTTACAAGTCACAGAAACCCAGGATGCCTTCCCTCCAGATGGATCGATTACATCATTAAGATGGTAGGAAGTAGGTGGATGCGAGAAGCTGAGGATCGCATTTGGTGGAAGATATCGGGGAAGACCCATATCCAACAGTGGATAAACAAAGGCTAGTAATGATGATGATGATGAAAGTTTAGATATAGACGGAGTTATTATCATATCACCCTTGTGTTGTGGTGTGATGTGTGATTCTGGAATTGATGATTAATATTTCATTCGTGTCATTATATGGTCAAACATAATCACAATTCTTTCAAACAGACATATATTCTAGACTTAGCTGAGACAAAGTAGATGAATGGGACCTAATGAACTGGATCTTAGATGGAAACTTGGGAAAGGGGTGGCAGATATATATATATATTAATTGCTAAGCGATCGCAGAAGAAGTCGAGGCGATTGTAACGGACGCACCAGCCTGTCAGCTCTGGAGTCTTGGGCTAGTAAGAATAGGACTAAGTTAAGCCCTGCGTGTTGCAGAAGACGTCTAAAAGAGCCTAGGGGTATCGCGGGATTTGAGAGTGGGGGCCCTTATCGCCGAACAAGCGGACACAGCAGAGGGACAGCGTATGGCTCTGCGATGGTGCCTAGGAGGGTTTTTTTTTTTTAGCATTCCCCTTGCGTGTGGTGAGTCAGGGCCGATTCATACAATCACTTGACATCTTATTAATTTTATTACATTTCTATTTTTCTACATGCTCATCTTTCGTTCTCTCTTTTCTTGCTTTCCGTACTTATCTTTCATACTTTCGTTCTCAATCATACTCCATCCCAATTCCTTCTGCCATACCTCCCGCTCATGAAGACCGCCGCCATTGTTTCCTGGAACAAGCATCCCTTTATCATATTGTCTTCCTGTTCTCTTCTTTTCTTCTTCTCCTCCTTTGTTGTGTTTTATTATTGTTTATTTGTTTTATTTTTACATCTTTACCTTACTTTACTTTATTTCTTAACTTTACTTTTACATTTTCCCCTTTTTATTTTTGCCTAACCAATTTCAATTATCCAATCTTACAACTTTTTAATATATTATTTAATTATTTACCCCATTCCTCTTTATAGCGTCTGCTAATATAGTTTTACAAAAGTCCAGGAATTTTTGGCGACTTACTTCTTCACTCATCAGGGAGGCAATGGCTTCCTTGGTGAGCTGCCTGTTCAGCTCCACCTCCAGTTCCATTCGTCCTCTTCCATACACGGGACAGGAAGTGACAATGTGCACCACGGTCTGGTCCACCGCCGGGTCACAGAGGCACGCGGGACTCTCCTTGAGCTTGAACCTGTGAAGGTACTCGGAGAATCCCCCGTGCCCCGTGAACATCTGGACCAAGACCGTGTCGAGCTCGAATCGGCGAAGGGTCTGGTATGCTGACACAACGTCTGGGAAGAAAATCCTCGTTGTCGAAGCCGTCGTACCTTGCACGTAGCCTAGGAGGGTTAGGTCCCTCTTTAGAGACGTGCTAACACAAAGTGTCGAGGGGAACCAGTGCGTTCTATAAGAGGTCCCGGAGCGAACGAGCGGGTTAGTGAGAAGGAATCTCACGTAACCCTGACTTCCGCACAGAAGCAGGTTATCTTTGTACTTCCTTCTCCAAAACCAAAAAAGGGAACTGCTTAGCGAAATCATGAGTATATAAATCTAGTAGATCAGGCACCTGAGATATTATGGCACGGCCCTCCGAAGAATAGGGTTTCCTTGTATAAACGAGGGCTTTTGGATAGTGTAGGTATTGGAAATTGCTGTGATGAAGTCCCGAGATGTGCTAGCAGATGAAAGCATTGGAGGTGAGGTGGAGACGACCACCAAGGGGTTATAAATGGTTAAGAAAACTCTCACAATTCCAAACCGTTCCTCAGAAGTATTGTTAAGATTTTGTCTCCGGTCATCATTTCTTCAAAGGACAGACATGATAAAGAAAGATGGTCGAGACAACCCATCCTTTGTTGCTGGAGTATTGCGGGGTAGATAACGCTGGCCTGGCTGAGGTGTTCCCGTGGTCATTCCGGCATAACTTACTTATCTCCAGAGTCGTTGCAAATTGCTGCGACGCTGCTGAGCTACCCTGAATAACTAAGAAATGGATGCGGTGGAATTCCTTTGATTTTGTTGTTCACCAGGCAGCAGTTAACTGTTACCTGAGTAATTATTCTATATGATGCTATGCTTAGATCTGAATTACTTTCTCCGCATAAGACATGGGTTCCTTTAATCGATCTGCTTACTCTCTTCTGTTTTTTTCTTGCTATTTTCACCAGGGTGGGATTTCATCTGGCAAGCGGCTGATCTAACTTTTATTTTTATTAGTATGAGGTCTACATTTTGAAGGTCGTAGTAAATGATCAGGTTTTGGGTTCTGTATTAAACGAGCTTGTCAATCTTTTCTCGTCTCTTCCTTTCTTGCAATTTTCATTAGGACGTAACTTCCTCGGGTAAGCGGTTGATGTTAGCTGCGTTTATCAATATGAGGACAACATGCAGTACTTCTCCAGCTCCTTGCCACTTCAGGAGCAAAAAAAACACTTGCATATATCGCGGCGCTTGTTAAGATAATATACACTGCACCACATTGTGCTCGACAGCCTAAGATATAGGGTATGGTTAATGGTGGTGGACCTCTGTTTCCTGAAAGCATCTGGACAGGTCTCACCGCAGCCGACAAACAGTACTGTGCAAATATTACTGTGTTCCAGTTTGATGGGCACTATAGCCAGTGAAACGGCTCACCAACGTTACCACTATATGGATGCACTAGGAAGGCGGCCATCAGGGAGGAATGGTGACGTGTCGTTAAGCGTGCGACCGACATCTAAAGTGATGACCATGACCACTCTGTCAGGAGTGATACCGACGAAGAAGAAAAATAGCTAGTGAAACTACTGGGGTAATGTAACTTAACACCTAATGCCTCAAGACGACGAGCGCAATGTGGTCTAGTGATATATCACTTACCATCAGGAAAATGTTTTCCTCATCTTATAATGTTTTTATTATATTATTAGTTAAGTTCGTTACTTTAGTAATTTCATTAACTACGGAGCTTTTGAAACTGCAACAGTATCATTGACCGTGTTGTTCGGCGGAAAGAATAGGCGCTGCAGTGGTAAGCGACGGTCTCCACCAATAGAGGCTTACTACCAGTAAACATGCCTTCTCCATCGTGTTGGCAGCTCCGCGTCGCTCTGACGAGGCGAAGAGTGTAGCGTAACGTCTTGTTTAAATCAAGCGGGAATGATGGCAATAACAGTTAGCAGGGAAGTTACGAGTGGAGCTGAGATAATGGCGCGGTTGGGAAGATTTCGCCTAAGTAATTGCTAATTTCGCCGCTGAGCTGAGGCGGGCCCCCGATAATTGTTTGTTTTTATATTTAAATATGTATATATATATATTTAAATATGTATATATATATAATAACAAATATACAAAGATGACAATACTTTGCTGTCGTTTTATTTGAGCCGCCATGTTTTAACAGTTCTTAGGAAATGGCGGGAAGCCGTTAACGATGTTCGGTATGATTGGATTCCAGAGAAAACTGGTCCTTTAGCAGCATGGTGGATGCATAACCTTCACTTCCTCTTTCTAAGAAAGTACTCTAAGTCCCAGCTGTGGGAGCAGTAAGAATGCTATGTATTATTGGAGCACAATGACAAATGAAGTATTATAATTCTAGTAAGTATTCAGTAATATTTAATAAGTTGATTTACACTTATCTTCTTTTTTTTGTTTCAGGGCAGAAAATTTCGAAAGATATCCTGCTTTTGGGATAAGTCTGGTTTATATGAGATTCTTACTCACTAAAACCCTCTCGATGGTCTGCATCAGTGCATTAGGAGAGGCTCCGGGATCTCTTACAGAACGCACCGGTGCCCCTCTACACTTTGTGTTATACGTCTCTGAGGAGGCGCCTAACCATCCTAGGCACTATCGCTGTCCCACGCAGGTTCGTTTGTTGAGCGATAAGGGCCTCCACCCTCAAGCCCCCAAAACTCCTAGACACTTTCAGTCGTCTTCTACGACAGGCAGGGCTACCTTAGTCCAATTCTTGCTAGCCCGAGACTACAGCGCTGACCGCTCACTTAACCAGGTAATTGATTAAAATCGATACTTTTACAGCGACATCTGGTTTACTCTGTAGTAAACTTTTCCAGTAGTGTTTACAAAGGCAAGAGTAGATGTCGCTGTGATAACCTCGTGCTCATACATAGTACTTCCGAGAACTAATAATATACAAACATATATTAGCCGTATACATTGCTCGAAGGACTGACGGCCAATGGGGCAGTAAGATCCTCGAGTGGCGCCCGCGTACCGATAGACGTGGTATTGGGAGGCCTGCCACAAGGTGGACCGACCGATGTGAAGATCTTTGGGGCCTATGTCCCGCAGTGGACGTCTATCGACTGATGGTGATGATGAAACATATATACAAATTGATACATTTATATTCTGTATATGGTATATAATTGTACCTTCACTATATGTTCAGCCATTTTTGTGTGTTCCTTCTTAACTGCTTATATTTGATAGAAGACGGACGTCTATAGGCTGATGATGTTGTTGTGGTGATGTATATATTTGAAGACCTCTTGTAACTTATTGGACTTATTAACAAATTGTCTCTTTCTTAAAAACCCACGAGAATTCTAAAAAAAAATAATACCTAAAGAAGAATTGTTCATACTCTTTACTGATGGTTTTCGTTGCCCGGGTTGTCCAGTAATGTTTATACTTTACTGTGTTCCGATTTGAAAGGCGTTGTAGTCATTAAACTTGAGTAACAAAATTTAACACCTTATGTATGTAAAAAAGGTATATGCTTGTGATGTCATAAATTTCAGCTGCAACCTCCCTCCATTAACCACTTACGCAGACGGGTGAGTTGGACGCATCCGGCGTCCGGAGCACGGAGGCTGTACCGCCAAGAATTCCATTAGCACAACAGGCGTATTCAGTTAGCGCTGCGGGCAAACAAGCGGTACAGCCGACAATATAAATGTGACTCCCCCCCATAAATCCAGCGGCTCCACACTCAGATAGACACATCGGGACGTGAGACAAGTCAGCGGCGCCCTTATCACTAGCGAGCGGTTATTTACGGCCAGGCCCTGAGTTATGGCCAATTTGCAGCCAGTCATTAAGACCTTAATGGCCTTAAGGTGGCTGGATGAAAAGTTTTCGCCTAACACCGGCACTGTCAGCGCTTCCCTCGTGATGAACTGGGCGTTTGCATTGATAATTTATAATTAATTGTCGACGGTAATTGCGCGGAAATAATTACCACCATGTAACGAGTTAATATAATTTATGTTTGAGAATTTCATCTGGAAGTGTATGGGTCATACCCGATTGATGTGGAGCCGTTGGAAGAAGCCTGTGTCTACCAGGAGACGTCTATCAGTTACCTATTGATGATGTTACATGTCACATGATGCTGAATAATGATGATGGTAACGCTTTAGTTTCAATGGTACGGTTAATAAATAACATTACGAATACCATTATACGACATATTTAATTACCATAGAGTATGCGCCGTTTTTTCTCAATGAACGCGTAACAGTGGAGATTTTTAAGTGTGCCTTATATCCAGCTGTGGATATCTACGGCTGATGAAGAGGATGTGCCATTTGACTGCATTAATGTTTAATAAATAAGTGTGAATTAAATAATTTAAATAAACCGTACATTGGCGCTTAACACGTAAAATCGACGTTGAACGCTAATAACGGCGCGGAACAATGGCGCCGAATTCAAAATGGCGCCGCGACAAAGCGCCGTTCATTATATTATCTGCTCAATAAAATCGGTTGCGTTCTAAATTTCCCCAAAATTTATTTATTTATTGCTTTTATAATACGTCCGTGTATATATCACCGCGCTGTCATAGCGGCGGGCGATAATGCAAAATTTGCGGCTAGCGAACGCCGTGGAGTCTCCTTCGCACTAAACCTTTCCGCGCGCGAGTATAGCAACAGCTCCATTGCTTTAACTTATATGTATATATATATACTAACTGTTCACTGCCGTGTTGCTGATCGTTATATAGAATTAGAGTGCAAATGACTTTCTATAGTAACCGCATAAATATACTAAATGAAAATGTTTACAAAAGTTAATTAGAAATCCAATGCAGGATCTATGAAATTCAATAAATAAATAAATAACCTAAAACAATTTACAAATCGTTCCGCGTTGAATGCTCCTGTGGCCGTGTCGATACATTCACTAGTATTCACGTGATTGGCGAATAAATAAAACCCATTTTCAATGCACGATATTCTTTTACGGGCTACGTGCTTCGTTAAGATACCCATTATTAAAATAAAAACCTGTAAAGAGTATTTGTATAAAAGACGAGAGAGAGAGAGAGATGGGAGAGAGAGAGAAGTCGTGAAGTAGTACAATGTACAATCTTTTCTTTAATTATTGTCGAATACAAGACTGACATAGACTTTAGATAGAAAAACGTGTCTGCTGCCTTCTTCTTATTACATTCATTCTAGCGAGATGATAGAAGAAGATAGTCAAAGTGGAAAGTTATATTAATATAGGAATATTGATTAATTTATTGAACGTCAAGCTAATCAGGCTGTTAGCTAAAGAAATGAGTTGTTTTATAAGTATGGCGGCAAAAAGTCTAGCTGTATTAAAGAATTGTCATGATTGTGTTGGAGGCGTCCAGGATGCACAGTGTGAGGGTGCTCTCGATGGGTCCCGTGTTCCGGCCGCGCCGGCAGCATCGAAGTGCTGGTAACGCGAGCCGTCACAATAACTCTCCCCGCGTGACAATGCTCGGCGCGTTTGATTCATCCCCGGCCGTTCACAAATGAGGTTATCATTTGCAGCGGTGTCGTTATAATGAATTTTGCCATTGTCGAGCGGCCGGTCCGCGGCCGCCGCTTTTACACGGCGTTTACACAGTTAACGATCACACCATCGGGCCCCCGGAATATCCGCCCGCCATTGTGTACAGTTTCTAATGATGCCGCGCTCTACCGTTTTTTACCACATCCCACCGAGCATTAGATGGTGAACTGTCTGACTTTGTACTGTAACATCCGGTGAAGCAGACCGTGGTTTTAACGCGATTATACTCCTTTACTGATTGTCAAACGTCGTTAAATTGGAGTTCGGGGCAAGAGTTCATTACCAGTCTACTGTCGGCCCTGTTCGGATGCTCTGTTTGTTCAGGTGACTAAATACTTCTTATAGAGGAATATGTTGTGATACCGTTTATGAGAGGAGAGAGCTAACACCAAGTAAACGATAAGGGCATAAAAAAAGGGACATGTCCGTAAATAAGTTAACTGCTGGACTTAATTCGGAACAATTAATTTCCATTGCACAATCGGCGCGGGCCCGTTGTTAACGACAATTAATACGCGACAAAAAACAATTGCGGCCCGCACGCCGGAAATTTCCATTCGAATAAAAGTCAATTACAGTAGCGGGCGACGGTTTTAAAATATCAAAAACAGCGTAAGCCTCACCGTACTAGGCGTAATTATGAAAATAATTACCGTCGGACTGACAAACGGGGTATTTACGACCGCAATCAAACACAGTTGCACGTTAAACGCGATTCATTATCAACAAAAATGAGTTTATATTTATTTGCGCGCGCCGCCGCGCCGCCGGCATACCGCTGTAACTAGATAAAACCGGTTGTTACTGCTTCGAAGCTGTTTTGACCAGCTTCTTTGATGTTAACTGCTCCACACGATTCCGCTAAAAGTTCCCAAATCTTCGAGTAGGGATTGACATGGTTGGTAAAGTACCTATACCGCATAGCCGGAAGAGAGCCGTCATTGTGAATACGAAGAGGATACTGCGCAGCATACCTTGGAGAATTTCTCGGAATGAGATGCTCAGCGCCAAGAACTTATCGTTGTTGTGGTGTATGACCTCTCACTTCTTGGCTTTATAGTTCACATTAATGAGAGGTCGTGAGACGTCGGATGACCTACTGTAAGGAAGTAATGCAGCAGAAAGAGGCTGCAGAGAGGCAGCGAGAAATAAACACCCATTCCTTAATCCGCAGGCAGAGACCGGAGCGTCGAACGAGGACGCTTTACGCCTTCCAATCCCCGTAACAGAGGCCATAGTGGCTCCGTGGCAATCCGTTACCGACCTCAAGGTGTTGCGTGCGGTATTTTCGCGTAACACTTTTAAAGAGGATGAAGATCAGTAGCTTCACCCCAAACCGTTATCTCATCAAGGCCTCTCGCTGTCAGAATTACGGTTGTGTGCGTAAGCGTTTCCATGGTTTTAGCTGGTAAGGGTCCAGTATAACTCTTCCGCTGTTCCGACAGTAGAAGGGTATCCAATACAAAATTTCCCCACGAAAAAAAAGCGGATCATATGGGGGTATTTGAGCCATTTCTCACAACGCTGGCCCAATCCTGTTTGGTGGGAGCCAGAACCAAGTTTTATGACCAAACGAATCACGATTATAAAAGATCTTTATCTTAATATGTACCAATTTCTTTTTGTTACCTTTCTTAACGTTTATCTTAGGTTAAAATATTTTATTCGTAATAAACCAAGGAGATATGTGTTCGGGAGTAGACTTCCATCAGTTGTGATGGTGATAATTATAATGGCACTGATGTTTATAAATAAACAAATAATTTTTTAACCTGTTTGCTGGTTGAGAGTGCAGTGGGAATTATAGATAAAGTTAGTAATGGAACATTAATAAGGGATAATTGTTTACTGAACTAATCCTACGTCTTGGGGTAATTAAACAAACAATCTGGAGATGCCCGGAGGGCAGGTCTGCCGTCGGGTGGCGGTTCCGACGCGGTCGGGGCGCGGGCGACGAGCGATTCATTCTCCCGATGACGAATTGTTCGGCCGCCGTCTCGCGTGTAAACACCGACTGCGCCGCGGGGTGACCATTCCTCTTCATCATCACGACACTTCTTCTTTTTATTGAAATCTGATTTCGCATATAAATCATGAAAGCAGAGGTTTTAGAAGATTATTGATAAATTATCTACTGGAAGAAGAGCATCACATCTAAAGAACGAAAGTTAAGTGTATATGGTTAAATATTTTTGTATGTGTAATAATATATATAACAAATATACGTAGCCCAAGTCAACTTCACCAGCACGCGGTGCACCCTGCTACAGAACAGACGAGGCTCTGACCACTCACCAATCCGTACTGGGCCAGCGTGGTGGCGATGTCCTATTTAGGATCCCAGAGCAAGGCCAATGCTCAACGGTGGACGTTATCCGGCTGATAACAAAAGAAGAGAGAATGTAGAAGACCGAAGTTGCGATAGCTGAGATGATCTCAATGTCAGCGATGTCCAAAATAGAGTGAAGTGGAGTGAAAGAAGTAAAAAAGCAGATCTTGTCTTAAGACATGATAAATACTAAGATGAGTAATATGTATTAAATAAAATAAGTCTTCTTAGCCTTCTAATTTTAGTCCTCAACCATGACTTCTTGATAACAGTTGACATCATTGTTTAAGTACAGTAAGTTTTGAAGTGCCTCTGCGGTGCGTTAACTTAGTGCTTGTCTTATATTATAGAGGTCTGTGGTCAATACTATATTGTAAGTGTGCCGAAATCACAGTATTGCTGTATCTTATCATCAGCCGATAGGCGTCCACTGCTGGACATAGGCCTCCAACAACGATCTCTACATGGCTTGGTCCTGTGATTCCTGCATCCAGTGGCTTCCAAAGACTTTGATTTGTTTGTTCATATGAGAGGGGTTTGGGATATTTCTTACCACGTTGGCTCAATGCGGGTTGGTAGGAGCCAGAGCCTCTTTTGTTGATTAGCAGGATGCACCACGAGCTGGTGAGGTTGCCTTGGATCTAATGAGTTGTTGTGTTAGACCTCTTACACCCCCTATAATAGAACTGGAATATTCTGGGCAATCACGCTTCATCCTCATTACCAGTAAACACCATGTGTAATGGAGAATAAGCGTTAGCTCAAGGCAGATAAAAAAAACTAAGCTTTTTGGTGCTCATGAAGGAATTTATTCCACTTTTAGTACACTTATTTATTTAGTTATTACCTTTATATTTATATTCTTGCTAGCGGTGGTGCTCTGTTGTCAGAGACCGTCTAGGTATCAGTAGTCTGCGAATGTTACTATGTTCCGGTTTGAAGGAGGCTGTAGCTAATGTAATTACTAGAGTATTGAGGCTTAATATTTCAAGGCCAAGCAATGAGAAGTAATGCACAGTATTCTAAATAGCGCCACCTAGTCATTAGCAAGTCCATCACTTATCACCAAGTGAACGTTTTGCTGGTCTCGTCGATTAATGGAATAAAAAAATGTAACTTTAATGCTTAATGCTAGTGTTTAGTATTATTAGAGATTTTTCGCTTTGAGATGTGGCTTTTGTGAAGGTATCCTGCAGCTCCATCCATTGTTGTTTATTTTTATCAATCTTGTCCGGTAACATGTATCATTGGCTCCCTCATCCTGGCCTGGCCGTGTTCCCTTTCTCACATGGTCCGTCCGGAAATTGTAATGTAACCCGAATGGGACTTGTCCGGCAGTCGGGTGCATCGTGTTCACCCGACGCGCACGTTTCTTGATTTAAGCCCCGCAACAAAATATGTACTGCTCTAACGGCTCACCAACGACGGATTTATACGGCCAAGAGTAAGCCGCCGCGTATTGTTGGCGCATAGCTCACCGACGTCCAAATATTTACACTGCTACCGTTCAACGCTGAATATTGCTTTATGGGCATTATTGTAGCTGAGTCAGCATTGGATAACTAATGTTATGATGATGTACCGGCTCGCACGAATTATAAGCGATCGCTCGTAAATCGCCGCGTTTGTTTGGCGCGCCCGTTGCTGCAATGGGTTTTATAATTTCCTCGTAACGGCGCTGATGACGGCCGGCCGATAACTGTCGGCGGTCGCGAGTTACGGCCACGGTTGATGTACAGCTCCTAGCGGTCAGCCCCAACGCTCTCCGGGCCGAGGAGTTAATCTTAGACTTGAGTTATGTTGATGGCGATGCGTTTGTGTGAATGCGCCGGGTCAGTATTTCATGTTGGAATTACTTTGGGAATCTGTTCGCTCTGCGGAAATAGAAACTGGTGTTTGATGTGTCCGACATTAAGTTCATGCGATTCCAAATCATTCCGAGGATGAACTTAGAGTCTAAATTACTAGATTAGAGCAGCAACGAGCACATCGCTCGGAGCACTCAAGGCTGAAGGGTAATAAAATCTTAAAGTGGTAGCCTTTTATAACGTGGACCAAAAACCTGGTGAAGGTCGTATGATGGATATGTCCGCTCAGGTTTCCGGTACTGGCCTAAGTCCAGCAGTGGGCGTTCAGGGTTTTTTAAAACTATTAGCCGGTTACCGTCCTCGCATTGTAAGCCTGCCATAACCCTTACAACTCATCAGAGTCAGTGTTCTAGGCAAGGATGTCACGTTCACCTCGTGTCACTTGACACTAGTTAAGTAGCCTATTATAAATAAAAATCGCCCTATACTATGACATATAAAAAAAGTCTAAATAAATAATATCTGAAGCCCAAACAGGAACGGGGGTAAGATGGGGTGTAAGGGTTTCCGCATATCAACTGACGGGATCTAAGATCCAATATAAAAACATATCGCTACTTAAGATGAGATGTCTCGTTACCTCAGTAATCTTACTAGGTATAGTGCTCTTCAAACCGGAACACAGTAACATTGGCACATTACCGTTTGTCGGCTGCAATAGGCGCTACAGTGACACCTAGATGGTCTTCATCAATGGAGCTCCACCAGCAGTAACATCATTGAATGGTAACGTAACACCGTAAAAGCCTTGACGGTTTATCGTGAAAAATCCAGCAGTAGAAGTGTCAAGTGTTTAAAAGCTAACAAAAGGCAGTATCAAGCGGAATACCTCCGGGGGATGCGGCCGCCTGAAAACGTACCCCCGGCGGGTTGAAATTCGCGGCGGGCGCACTTTGCGCCTGAATTTAATATCTGTTTAGTTGTTGCGCTTAAACCTCTTATAATTCTGGCGGGCGCTCGTAAAGAGGGCGCTACACTTGCAGTTTTTGCCTCCTGGGCTTGTGGTCACCGCATTGTTAAGGGGTGTGTTCACTGCGACCATTGTATTAACATCCTTCTTAATAATCATTGTACTGGTAACTCTCTGTTGGCCACCATCTAGATAAGTATAAAGCTACTGATGTATAATTACAGAATATCATTATTACATTATCAACCGGAAGAAGGTTGGTGCACTGGAAGGGATAGACGTCCCTGAAGGATCACCATGTCGATTCTTCCGTGATCTTCACCAGTCGGTCGTTCCACCTTGTGGAAAGCAACACAAAAATTATGTTCACTGGTGGTAGTGTCTCTGTTGCCGGAGACCGTCTAAGTAGGTACCACCGCAATTCCTATGGCAGTCGACAAACATTACTGTGTTCCGGTTTGACGGGTGCTGTAGCTAGTGTGATTACTGGGGTAACGAGACTCTATATCTTACGGCTCAGGTGAATAGCGCAATGCGGTACGATGTATATCATCCTAACTAGCGCCACGTTGTTATGGACAGGCGTATCACTTACCATCAGGTGAACGATCTGCTCGTCTCGTCGGTTAAATAAATAAAAAAAATAACGAAGTTTTTTTTTCATTGTATAGACTAGCGCTTGACTACAATCCCATGTAAAGGTAAGCGGCGATGTGTCTGGTCGTAAAGCGCACTAGTCTAGAAGTAGTCTATTCACTCGTCTCCTAAAGATTCCCATGTCATACCTGGACGGTAATATTGACCCTGACATACTGGAAACGAGACATTTAGTGCCCTGAAGTGAGGACTACAATTTAGTGAAATATTTATCGAAATAACAGCACATTGGTATAAGCAGACATATTGTTTACCATCAGCTGATCTGACCTGATAATATGCTGTTGTGTATAACACAACAGCCAGCGCATCATTTTTATGAGCAGGCGTATTACTTATCATGTGGTAAACGTCTTCCTCGTCTCATCAACTTGTCGAAAGACCAGAGGATTTCGTTTTCAAGGGGAGAGTAATTTATCCACGACGCAGTCCAAGTGTTGATCTTCTTATCAGCAAAATTAGTTGCATTGGAGGAGGCCATCACGCTGTCCAGTGCGGGCTGGTGGGCGGTCAGAACCTCGCCTGTTATTCAGCAGGGTGCACCGCGTGCAGGTGAGGTCGACTTGGGCTCCGTAAGATGTTGAGCGGAAGCCTTTATAACCCTGAAATTTTTATATTGTACAAGGAAGTGCTTCGCCTTAATAGGCCAGCAGGTATTTAGTGGAGTATTTATAGAGGTGTGTTAAGAGAGTGAGCCGGCTTCCAGATCCCGCACGCTGATATTACTTGGATGTTAATACGAGCATTGTCCCACTCCAAAAACTGGCAGCTTTACCATCGCCGAACATTGTCCAGCATTAGGGGAGATAGGGAAGGATCCGGTCATTGTGTTCGGATACTGTTTCCGATTAAAAGCTACGCTCGGACCTCTTGTCGAAGATCGTCTTTGTACCACCGCAGCACCTATTTCCGCCGTCAAACAGTAGTGAGGGAACATTACGGTATTCCTGTTTGAAGGGCGCCGTAGCTAGTGAAACTATTAGAGTAACGAGATATTTTAAATTTTACTGCAGTGATTGCATTGTCATCGCGGGTACATCAGGTGAACGTTTTCCTCTATTTGCTTGATAGAATAAAAATAAAAAAAGGCAGAAATTGATTGTTTAAAGCCTAGACTTCTTGTTCATATCGAGGTATATCATCAAACAAAAATGGAATTCAGAATACAGTGGGAGCAAACTTTTTTCGATGTTTCCTCCGACTAATCTTAATTATACAACTATTTCTTAACTGTGGTAGTTCTTTTCAGTTAAGTATGGTCCTATTAAGGACGTTATCTGAACTCTATCGTTACATAATTCGCAGCAGCTTAGTCCAGAGTATCTAAGGCCGGCTGCAGACTGTCGGAATCGTATTCGCAGGTCGGGGAGTTGCGCGCTGAGGTACGCTTGCGCTCTAACCACGACGAAACCCTCTTCGTCAGATGGCGGAGGGTTGAAGGCTTGGTGCACCTCCATATCGGAGATGGTGCCCTCACCGTCGGACATGGCCTCCATGCTGCACGGTGACGGATCGCGGGAGCATGTGTCGACATCTTGTCTAGCTGGTCCTTTAGGGGCATATGAGCGAGGCTTCGGTGAAGCTCTCGATTCAGACAAGGGCGACGCTGGGCTGTCTGAGGCAGCCAGCTTCGCCTTTAAAGAGGCCTGATGGACCTCAAACTTGTCCCATAACTCTGGACATGCTAATTTAAAAAATTCGATGAACTGAGTCCCTATGGATTCTGCCATCGAGCTTACTTAGCTCCCCACCATACGGTGGGGAGCAGAATAATATACAGTACACAGGCAACTCCTACTGCTGCCTGTGCAAGTAAAATTTGCTAACGAGAAAAGAAGGGTACGCCACCTGTATACAGCACTCGCCAGCAGGGGGATACCCGGCTGAGCAGCGCGTACGATGGAGTAGTAGTATTAGGGCACACGGAACGCGACGAAAACCCGAGCGCGGCGAACAACGCGTGGGGGCGCGGACCCTAACGGTCGACGACGACGGTTAAGGGTGACGCAATACGATGCGGTGAAGCGACACGGCGCGGCGCACGCGCACGCGGGCGCGCGGGCGGGTGGCTCGTGCCCGCGTAGACGAATTGCTCGATGTGGCGGCAGCATTAATACAGTTACACAGGATGTGCACGAATTTCTTCGGCAAATCTCCAAGCAACTGTTGTGTCGATGCGTGTTTCGAAACGGCTAAGATAGCTAACGGTAGCAGCGAACGAGAGCTGGCTAGAGCTGGATCGAACGTGCGTTACGTCTGAATAAATCGCCTCTCAATATGCTCAAAAATGTACAACGATAGCGCGATGTGGTGATTATATGTGGTGGCGCCATCTGTTGGGTTGTTTAGAAACTTTTTGTTATAATATTTTTTATTCATCGTTAATATTCTGCCGATCGTACCTTGAAGTATATACAGAACGTTACAAAGGATATAAATTAAAAAAAAAAATTACTCTCGTTTTGATCTCTGTCTACGATTACATACCGTACATATAAACAGTCTACATACACGTACCGTGCCCCGGCTAACCCCTTGTCTTTGAACACGGATGTACTTAGTTCGATTTTGGCACTATTTGATTGGTGATAGATTTTTTTTAATACCTTCGGGCTAGTTACCGTTTTCATGTCGGAGAGCTGCTGCTGTAACAGCGTTCCTTATAGCCACTGTATGAGAGCGGAAGTCCATTTCGCAGTCCCACTCATCATCCATCCGCGTTATTGTTAGAATTATCAGAACTTGTTTATATGTACAGTATGTTTGTGTATGTGGATGTCTATCGGCTGATGATGATGATGATGATGATGGTTTATATGTACATTTTATGTATGGTCAATATTTATGAGCAGTTGTATAAAAACTATTTGGATACCTGACCGCAGTGTTGGTTGACAGCTGTCCGTCGCCTTGTCCGTGCGGAGCTGTGCGATTACAGAAAAACCGGGGGAACGTTTAAAAGAGGGGGCGAGCGGTGCTGAAGGTGGTGAGGAAGGCGGTGTGGTGGGGTGGAAATGCAAATATGAAATATGAAAATGAAGATGGCATGTAATAAAAGTGATATACTGGGCTCCGTGGAGCCATTCCGACTCGGGGTAGTCGTGTCTCGTCAGTTTTATGCCGGGCCGTCTATCATCGTCTTGACAGTCTTCATGGTCGCCTCCTTGAGCGGCCGGGTGTGGGGTGTGGGCTGTAGGGGTGGGGCCGCACCCCAGATTTATTATTGCGATGTTGACGCGCGATGTTTTATATCCCGGCTGCACGGCTCGCCCCGACACCCCCCGGACACAACTTTTGGACCGAACTTATGGTTTTACGGAACATTAAGTTATAAATTGACTGCTCTGTAGTAAAGCTTATGATATTTAATTATTTCTTATACTGGACACGATCTCAGAGGTAGTGTGCAGACATTACTGCTTCCTGTGATGAACTGTGGCTTGTATTCTACACAGCAACAAAACGAGTGAGCTGTTCACCTGATGGTAAGTAATAATACACTTTGATGTAACAACGTACTGGTATTCAGTACAATAACATTACACCACATTGTGCTCGTCGCCTTGACTTCACTGGCTACAACGCTCTTCAAACCGGAACACAGTATTGTTTATATACTGCTGTTTGACTGCAGGAAGCAACACAGATGATGTACACTGGTGATAGGTCTCTGTTGCGGAGACCGTCTATGTAAACACAATCACTGCGCCTATTTCTGCCGCCAAACATTACTGTGCAAAAATTACTGTGTTCCGGTTTGAAAGGCGTTGTAGCTAGTGTAATTATTGCGGTAACTATACTCAAATTCTTGTGTCAAGCGAGGTGCACATTGTGGTGCAGTATTTATGTACATCTTAACCAGCGCCACGTTGTTAGGGGCAGCCGTATCACATACCATCAGGTGAACGTCCTGTTCGTATCGTCGCTTCATCATCATCATCATCATCAGCTGATAGAGGTACTCCACCAAATATCTCCACATTGATCGGTCCCGTGTTGCCCGCATCCAGTGGCTTTCCGTGATTCTCACCAGATCGTCGGTCCACCTTGTGGGAGGCTTTCCAACATCACGTCTTCCATACACGGTCGCCACTCGAGGACTTCACTGTCTCGTCGCTTAATTGAATGAAAAAAACTTAATATTTTTTAAACGGACTGTAAGTAAGAATACTTAGTTACTTACGGCGCAGAGACATGGCACCTGACCATCGGGCTGGTCCACCGATTTAAAGTAGCACAGCGGGCGATGGAGAAAGCTGTGCTTGGCATTACTCTAAGGGACAAGATCTGGAACGAAGGAAGTCGACGGAGAACTGAAGTTGTCCACGAAGCTCTCAAAATCGGCAAGCTGGAGAAGCATTGGACTGGCCATATCTGTCGTGTCAGCGACGGCCGATGGGGGAAGAAAGTCTTGGAGTGGAGGCCGCATACAGATCGCAGAAGCGTAGGATGCCGTTCCTCCAGATGGACCGACGACATCATCAGGGTGGGAAGTGAGTGGATGCGACAAGCTGAAAATCTCATTTGGTGGAAGACATTAGGGAAGGCCTATATCCATTAGTGGATAAACAAAGAGCTGGTAATGATGATGATATACAAACCGAATGAGCGAACCGACAACGAGAGCAAGTTGTTAACTTAGTTAACATTAAACCGACCCGCTATCGACAGCCGACGAGATTACGTCACACGTCACATTGTCATGTTACTCCGGTCGCAGCATCCGTTGCAGAACATGCCATTAAACTCGTCACTTAGCGGACCTGTACCTGAACACACACCTATTTAGAAGGTCTCTAATGTACGTAGGCCATTTCGCATCACGTACTTACATGAACTTTAGTGAATTCACTAAAAATTTATTGTATATAAATCATCATCATCATCATCGGCCGCTACAGGTCCACTGTTGGACATAAGCCTCCCCCAAGGATCTCCACTTCGATCGATCCTGTGCTGTCGGCAAAACCGCTAGGCACTAGGAGTCGTCTGTAAAGGTTCATATGGGGGATTTGGGCCATTTTCCACCACGCTGGCCCAATGCGGGTTGGTGGGAGTCAGAGCCGCCTTTATTGATTAGCACGCTGCATCACGAGCAGAAGAAGTTGGCTTGGGTCCCTTGAGATGTTATGGAACCCCTTACACCCCTATCAGATAAAAGTAGTAAGCGCACCCATCCGCACATAACAACGGGGCGATAGCAAGGATATTATACACTGCGTTACATTGTGCTGTTTGTCTTGGGAAAAGATGTTGAGTCGCGTTACCCTAGTCATTTCATCTGCTACGGCGCCCTTCGAACCAGAACACAGTAACGTTTGAACACTACTGAAAGAGCGGTAAAATGAGGCGCTGACTAACATTGTCTCTAATAACAGAAACCTACTGCCCGTCAGTATTCGAATATTGAGGTACCGTGAAAACATTACCCGGTTCCGGTTCAAAGGGCGCTGTACCTAGTGAAATTACTGGGGTAACTAGACATAACATCTTGTGTTTCAAGGCGACGAGCACAATGTGGTACAGTGCATAAAATCCTAACTAGCGCTATATTGTTATGGGCAGGCGTATCACTTATCATCAGGTGATCGTCCTGCTCGTCTCATCGCTTCGTTGAATAAAAAAAAAATAGAGCGAGGTATTGTCCTTAGTACATGGCGATGCGGGCAACGCAGGACCGACTGTTGTGGGGCTCTTATGTCCAGCAGTGGACGTCTTCTATCGGTTGATGATGATAGAATAGAAGCTGTGGTTACTTAGATAGTCTCCGCTAATAGAGGAGTTTACTGATAAGTGTTGCTGGAGACTGTCTAGGATTCTTTTTATTGTTACATGTTGAATCTCGTTACCCCAGTAATTTCAGGAACTGCGGTGCGCTTCAAGCTGAAAAACAGTAATGTTTGCGCACTACTGTTTTTCGGCTACTCGCTTAAATGGTCTCTACTGACAGAGATCTACCACCAGTAACTGTAAACTGCAGTACCGCTGCAGCTTCTATTTCAGCGGTTAAACTGCAGTGTGCAAATGTTACTGAGTTCCGGTTTAAAAGACTTTATAGCTAACAAATGAGAAGAGCTAACTTGCGAAACGAATGAGACTTTTTTGTCATAAGCCAATGAAAATATTACGGTGCAGTGTATCTTATCCTAACTTGTAACAGGCCTATGTATATTAGCGTACTGTCACGGGCTGATGATGATGATGATGAAATCCTTACCATAAAAAAGAGAAAGAGTTTCCTGTATCCAAATATAAAAGAAACTTATGCCAATGTTTATCTATTGATTGTATTAAATGGGTTAGTGCTTGACTAAGAGCTGGTTGTGGTCTGTGGTGGTAACCTAATCTATTCACTCATTTTTTAAAGACACCCACGTCTTGCTTGTGTCTACGATCATGTTCCACTTCTCTGCTGTTTTTATCAAGAACGAAGACATCCCAGCATCAGAGAGATGCCGCACCGCGCTGCTGGCAGCTGGCGGCTGGTGGCGGGTGGCGAGCTTTGCTGAACAATACTGAAATTAATTACCCAACGCCCAAAGCGATTGCAGATGGAACACGCGGAACGAAACGACAAAACCCCTTGATAGGGGCGGTGGCTTTATTTATTGGGGCGCAATTGTTAAGCGAATAGAGTCAGCGATCGGGGTTATGGAAAAGGGACCACATAATAAAGATTTTTTTTATAGTACATATATATATATATATATATATATATATATATATATGTAACCAAGCCAATTATATTAACTTTTATTACATCAAGAACTGTATGCACTGTAAACATGACAAGAAGTGTATTCACGACAAGAAATGTGTTAATGAGAAGACCAGTATTGATTATAGGGACTGTAGTCAGGACAGGATCTGTGTTCCGGACAAGCACGGTATCCATGTCAATAGCTGTATTCATCGCAAAGACTGTATTCGCGATAGGAACCATGCGCGTGACAAGAACTGCGCTCAGCAAAGTTTCATTAAATAATTTATTCATAAATGTTTCCTTCTTCAGTATTCTTCATATTTGTATTGTTTCATTTTGACGAGATATTCCTTGTTGACTATTAGTTTTATTTTTTATTTTATTATTTTAAAAGCTGAACTCTTTCATTATGGATTGAATTGTTTTATGAAACAAATAATAATTAAATTTATTTTTTTTTTAATTATGATTTTAGTAATTAAATATATGTTTTTACATAAGACCATATCGTGATACTCGATTTCTTTTATCCAACGAAGAGACGATACGAACGGGACGTTCACCCGATAGGAAGTGTTACGCAGGACTAAAACAACTTTGCACTGGTTAGGATGATATACACTGCACCGCATTGTGTTCGTCGCCTTACGATATAAGACGTTGTCTCGTTACCCCTGTAATTTCACTTGCTACAGCGCCTATCAAACCGGACCACGGTAATGTTTGTACACTCTTGTTCAGCGGTTTAGTCTTCATCATCATTATCGGATAGATGTTCACTCCTATATAGGACTCCCCCAAAGATCCACATCGATCAGTCCTGTGCTGCCCGCATCGCCAGGTACCAGAGGCCGTCCTTTATAGAGCTTCATAGGGGGAATTTGAGCCATTTCTCACCACGTTGGCCCAATGCGAGTTGGTGTGTGTGGTGTTGGGTTTCAAAGCGATAAACGTTTTATCTTATCATCATCAGCCGATAGACGTCCACAGCTGGATATAGGGCTCCGCCAATGATCTCCACATCGATCAGTCCATAGACAGCATGCCATTCGGTACCGTCGGGCACTAAAGGCTGTAGTTTATAGGGGTTCATGTGGCAGAAGCCGGCTGCACCACGAGCAGAGGAGGTTGGTTTGGGTCAAGGATGTTGTTGCGCCTGAACCCTTAAACTCCTTTATTTATATGTTTCAAATGATAGCACGCAGGTCATTGACCTATCTTGCGCTTTCATATGTTACTTTCTGTTTAATATAATACAATTGAAGGTTTATATATATGCCGTAAATTCGTTCGACAGCACCGCACCGCCCGCCCAAATATCATCCCTTTGGCGGTATCGCAACCCTATCCGGCCCGCAGATACGTATGTATACACAAGCAACAAAATTATAAAAGGGTAAATAAAACAGAAAGCTTACACAAGTCATAAATTTGATTTATAGAGATTAAAAAAGGCGCTTTAGAAACGGCTCCGACGGAAATTTTCGGTGGGACGAATCGGGAGATGAAAAGTACGGTGAGCAAAAAAATTATCATTATTGTAATTTAAATATATTATTATTTATACTGTTCTCTACAAAACTCTGACAAAAAAAAATTGCATACTTCTGAATAGTTTGTTGTTAATATGAGTAACAATCATGTAACATACAATACAAATAAGTACAATGTAAAAGTTTAAGACTTGAAATTATAATCATCATCATTATATCAGCCTTTGTTTATCCACTGCCGGATATAGGCTTTAGCTAATGTCTTCCGCCAAATGCGATCCCCAGCTTCTTGAATCCATCCACTTCCGACCGCCCTGATGATCTCGTCGGTTCATCACGAGGGAGAGCGTCTTACACTTATAATAAACAATGTAAAAACATTATCATCATCAGCCGACAGGTGTCCAATAGTAAAGATATTGACTCTTGAATTTCAATACAAGGATAAGAAAGCGACTGATGTGAGTGGTTGTAAAAGGCGACTAAAAGTTTCTTCAGGTATTTAAGATGAGACCCTCGTCATTTACTAAATCAACTTTAACGGTGGTAGGTCTCTGTGGCCGAAGACCGTCTAAGTACCACCGCAGCTCCTATTTCTGTCGCCAACATTACTGCGTTCCAGTATGACGGCGCTGTTGCTAGTGTTATTACTGGGGTGACGAGATTCAACATATTATGTTTCAAACGTTGAGCAATGTGGTGTAGTGTATATCAGTCTAACTAGCATCACGTTATCATGGGCGGGCGTATCACTTACCATCAGATGAAAACGATCAGCCCGTCTCATCACCTAATTGAATAAAAAAAAACCCGCATCTTATTTTAGTTGTAGTATAGTTAGAGCTAGATGGGGTCTCAGGAACGTAACAGATGCTGGAGCCTCTTAAGGATGACCACCGAGTACAAATCCCACAAAACCCTGTCTTCCACTCAGAAATAAGACATTTTCTGAAGACTTTCTGAAGAAGCAACTAAAAATATAGTCAACATAAAAAGCTATAAAAAAATATGTAGTAAAGAATATTTCTTTTGCCGACGCTACCCTCGTCAGAACACTGTCGATGGCGCGGCCATCAGTGGGGGAGGCGTAAGAAAATTTACAGGCACCCTCGTATTTCAGCGCGCTTTTTCTGCTAATCTACCCTCTTAATGCGTCGCATTGTTTACCTGCTGACCCCACCCGGCCTTAGTTTAATGGCCGATTATATCCGCTTCCTGTTTCACCGTTCCAACTTACATTTTAATGAAGGTCTCGTTTACGTGAGAATTAGATTAGGAGTTAGAGGAAACCGATGTGTTACTGGAGGACCAGGGAGTTGTTTTAACCCGTAACATCGTAGTGCAATAACTTAGTACTTACATATTTCTAGAAATAAGTTTAATTAATTATCTAAAATTAATAAATTAATAGTTATTAATATTAATCGATTTCTGTAAAGATCGATATGAATTGGTTGAAAAAAAAAACATCAATAATCCGAGCGAAGCCTCAGATGAACGCTGAATATATAACATCATACTCTGGATGAGCTCCCCTTGAGATCTCCACATCAATCGGTTCTGCGCTGCTCGCATCCAGTGGGTTCCCGCGACCCTCACCAGATCGTCAATCCACCTTGTGGGAGACCTGCCAACACTACATCTATCAGTACGCAGGCGCCACTTGAGGACCTTACTGCCCCATCGGCCGTCGGTCCTTCGAGCAATGAGCCCTGCTCACTGCCACAAGTCTAGCAATATTTAGGGCTATGTCGGTGACCTTAGTTCTTCAGCTGATCTCCACATATCTGATTCGACCGCGCAGAGTAACTCCGAGCGTAGCCCTCTCCATTGCGATTTGAGGGAATTTAAGCCTTTTTATAAGGCAGATATATATATAGATATACTTTATATACAGAATTAAAATGGGTTCCTTATCACGTGAAAACTAGTGAACGCATCGACACCAGAACATGAGCATTCGACGTGGAACGATATGGTAGATGGTTACAGGCTTACAGGCTTTCAGGTTATATTTGAATGTCCATAGATCCTTCCTTATTTTATTTCTAATTAACTTTTGTAAACATTTTCACTTGGTATTGTCTATGCGGTTGCTATGGTAACGGTTGCTATAGAAAGCCATCGGCGGTTGCGGTTGCTCCCAAGGAATGTTCCAGACGAATTTCAAGTCTAATTTTCTATTACGGCTCTTGGAGCGGCCGGGAACAGCAAGTATATATACATTTGTATATTTATGTACATATATATATCTATTTATATATATACATATGTTTTTCTTATTTCACTTACCGTGGATACGAGCGGGAAATCGGGACGTGGCGTTAGTTATGTACACTGCACCACATCATGCTCATAAGATATAAGATGCTGTTTAGTTACCCCACTAATTTCAGTAGCTATCTCATCTTTTTCGGTATCACTTTTAACAGAGTGATCGCGGTCATCAGTTCAGGTGTTGGTCGCGAGCTTAACAACACGTCGCCATTCCTCACCGATGACCGCCACGCTAGCTATAGCGCCCTTCAAACAGGAACACAGTAATGTTCGCACGATACTGCTTGGCGGCAGAAGTATGAGCTACGGTGGTACCCCAGCAGAGTCTCTGTATTGTAAAATATATATGTGTGTTATGTTATATATATGTGTGTGTGCGGGTGTGCGTGCGTGCGCGTGTTTGTGCGTGTGTGTACGTGTGTGTGTGTGTACGTGTGTGTGTGTGTGTACGTGTGTATGTGAGCGCGTGTGTTTGTGCGTGTGTATGCGCGTGTGTGCATGTGTGTACGTGTGTATGTGTGTGTGTGTGTGTGTGTGTGTGTACGTGTGTATGTGAGCGCGTGTGTTTGTGCGTGTGTATGCGCGTGTGTATGCGCGTGTGTGCATGTGTGTACGTGTGTATATGTGTGTGTGTGTGTGTGTGTGTGTGTGTGTGTGTGTGTGTGTGTGTGTACGTCTGTGTGTGAGCGCGCGTGTTTGTGCGTGTGTATGCGCGTGTGTGCATGTATGTACGTGTGTGTATGTGTGTGTGTGTACGTGTGTGTGTGTACGTGTGTGTGTGCGCGCGTGTTTGTGCGTGTGTATGCGCGTGTGTGCATGTGTGTACGTGTGTGAGTGCGTGGGTGTGCATATGTGTACGTGTGTGTGTGCATATGTGTACGTGTGTGTGTGCATATGTGTACGTGTGTGTGTGCATATGTGTACGTGTGTGTGCATATGTGTACGTGTGTGTACGTGTGTGAGTGCGTGGGTGTGCATATGTGTACGTGTGCGGGTACGTGTGTGTGTGCGTGTGAGTGTGCGTGTGTGTGTGTGTGTGCGCGCGCGTACGTATGTGTGCGTGTGTGTGTGTGTGTGTGTGTGTACTTGTTGTGCGTGTGTGTGTACGTGTGTGTGTGTGGGTGTGCATATGTGTACGTGTGTGTGTGCATATGTGTACGTGTGTGTGTGCGTGTGTGTGTGTGCGCGGGTGTGTGTACGTGTGTGTGTGTGTGTGTTACATGTGTGTACATGTGTGTGTGTGCGTGTGTGTGTGTGTACGTGTGTGCATGCGTGTGTGTGTGTGTGTGTGTGTGCGCGCGTACGTATGTGTGCGTGTGTGTGTATGTGTGTACGTGTGTGTGCGTGTGTGTGTACGTGTGTGTGCGTGGGTGTGCATATGTGTACGTGTGTGTGTGCGTGTGTGTGTGTGCGCGGGTGTGTGTACGTGTGTGTGTGTGTGTGTACTTGTGTGTGTGTATGTGTGTGCATGCGTGTGTGTGTGTGTGTGTGTGTACGTGTGCGTGTGCGTGCGTGTGTGCGTGTGCGTGTGTGTGTGTGTATACATACATAAGTGAAGTATTTTATTAAGCTTGAAATATATTTATTTGTATAACACACAAAATATAACATTATATATATATATATATATATATATATATATATATAATACGTCACCGCAAGTTTCATGTGTGGCGTGTTACGTCCAGGTAGGCGGGCAGCTTTAAGTGTTCTTTCCCTGACCACCTCTGACAAGTATTGACGTGGCGAGGGGGTGCGCACCCTCCCCCTAAGCCTCAGCGGTCAGTCTCAGGCAGTTTAGATGGCTATTGGAACGGAAAAATGTGTTCATGCCCCTCGGAGGCTGTTCAGATAGATTTAATTCGGCGAATTGTTCTTTACTCAATATAACAATTGCTATGATTTGGTATACTTCTATCTTTTAAGTTAAGTACTAAGTAGTAAATAAGTTTAAATTTGTGCTTATGTTACTGACAAAATTTAAATCATAGTTAGCTTATTTTATGAATGTATCGATCATTACATCGTCGTTATTAGACGACAAATGTCCACTGCTGGACATAGGCCTACTCCAAAGATGTCCACATCGATCGATCCTGCGCTGCCCGCATCCAGCTGCTTCACCAGATCATCAGACCATCTGGTGAGCATGCCAACACTACGTCTTCCAGTACGAATGAATATATAGATAAGAAAACTACTAATTATATACTATACTGGTGGTAGGTCTCTGTTGCTGGAGACTGTTCAGGACCATCGCAGCTCCTACTGCAGCCGACAAACAGCAGTGTACTAACTAAAGAGACTCAACATCTCGTCTTAAGAGGACGAGCGCTATGTGGTGCTGTGTGTAACATCTCAATTAGCACCACGTTGTCATGGGCTGGCGTATCACTTACCATCAGGTGAATGTGTCGCGCCTTTCGTCGCTTCGTAGTGTAAAAAATTGGTTTAAGTTTATTCCGTTAAAGTTTTACTTTCATTAAAATTATTTCCGTTTCCGGTTGTTGTTTTGGTAACACAGGTCCCTGGTTCGATTCCTGGGATATTTGTAGTGAAGTTTGATTGGTGTTATAGAGGTGCTTTCAAATCATGAGGAGATCCTATACAACGCGAAGTATGTAAAGATTATAATGGTGATGTCAGAACTTAGCAAGGTTTTTTTTTTATACAACGAAGCGACGAGACGTGCGGAACGTTCACCTGATGGTAAGTGATACGCCTGCTCCTAACAAGGTGCTGGAGAATAAAGAGAGAGACATAAAGTACATCAAGTTAAGATTGATGATATGGTTTAAGAGAAACGAGGCATGGTTTAGGAATAAACATGGAGAAGGCTGGACGTGAAGTTACTCGTGAGGAAGAGGATGAGGATGTAGGAGGACATATTAAAATTCTATTAGATGAGGAAGAAGGTTTTGTAGTTTTTTTTTGGGTGAAACGGAGGAGGAATGGGATTGGAGAAAAATAAGAAAGTTCCTCATTAAGACGATGAGATATCCTCAATAAGTCTAGTATGACGTTATCAAGGAGGAAGTACTCATAAATGAATAGTTTTTTTAAGGGTTACGGAAATGGATAGAGGAAGCACTGAACTTGATCTCGAGTGCAAGTCAACTTCACCTGCAACCGGTGGACCCTGGTGTATAACAAACCAGGCTCTGACGCACTGAGCCGGCGTGGTGGGTCAAAGCCCAATTCCTCTCAATAAACTCTGTGATATTTGGGGTATGCCTATATCCTAGCAGTGGAAGTCTATAGGTTGGTGATGAAGTTTTTAGTATGGAATTTTTGGAAGCAGTATTTAAGTTTATAAAGTTATTGCTCAAGTTAGTAACAAAAATGAATATGACAATTTAAGTTGGTGTGCTTAGAGGAAAAAAAATTCATGCGCACCGTATTGCGGAGAGAATGCCGGAAATAGGAAATAGTCATACAAAATTCGGTTCCTTACGCTTGCAAATGACCTTCATATAGTAGATTCGGCCAATCTATGCGACAGGGGGTTCAGCTCAGTTTTCGATTTGGCAAGCTCCCTGGCAGTGCCGGAGTACGTATTTCGAACAGATACAGCTCCGCACCAGTTTACGAGCGCTGGATGCATATCATTTTATACTTTGCGCAGATAATAAAGAAAATATAATGCAATTGTAAACTAGGCAGGTTTTAGGTTATATACACGAACGCGATGTTAGCTAAACATCAGCATCATCAGCCGTTAGATCCTCCAGAGATCTCCGCGTTGATGAGTGGGTTCCCACGACTCCCACCAAACCGTCGGTCCACTTTGTGGGAGGCCTCCCAACACCACGACTTAGCTAATGCTGTTTTGAAAGTTCTTTAGATTATTAGTTAAGTGATCACAGCTCTTTGTCGCTTATGATCTAGGTAACTGCGTGTATTACTGTATTCTAGTTTGATGGATAATAAAGGTATTAAAATTACTAGACTTTTGGTTCTAGATGTAGATCTTTTTGTTGGATGTTTAATGATCCTGAAAGAAACGAGTCTTTTCTCGTTATTATTTTCTTCCTTGTTTTAGTCACTTTATAGCTATAGGTCTTAATGTCAATCTAGTTTATATATATATAATAATTAAAAATGTGTTTTATATGTTGACTAATCACGTGAAAACTAGTGAAGATATCGACACGGTCACATAACCACTCGACGCGGAATAATCTGTAGATGGTTATAGGATATTTATTTTTTGAATTCCACAGATCCTTCATAATTTTATTTCTTATTAACTCTTGTAAACATTTTCTTTTGGTATTATTTATGTAGTTGCTATGGTAACGGTGAGACAGCTGCTAATTTTCGTTACCTCTATCATTACTCTAACTATAATTCCCATCAAACCGGAACACAGTAATGTTTGTCGGCTGCAATAGGCGTTGCGGTGGTACCTACCTAGACGCCCTCTGGGAACAGACCTCCAGATTCTAAATGTCTTCACGAAAGATCAGCGCTGCGGAGCACATTTTTAAATAAAAATTGTCATCTGTGATTCAGTTTCCTGTAATTATATGATTCTGTTACCGGTAACGATAAAGCTGTCGCTGTTCCGCAGTCCGGACGCATCAGGTCCGCACAATCGGTGCGATAGAATTTTACGAGAGCCGCTCGCACTTCGGCAAGCAGAGCCCGTAAATAGTCGCTCGCGGATATAAAGCAGCTGGACGAGTTCTTCGTGGTACTGTGCAGACTATATATACATCATCATCATCGGCCGATAGACGTCCACAGTTGGACATAGATCTCCCCCATAAACCTCCACATCGATCGGTCTCGCGTTACTCGCATCCAGTGAGTTCCCGCGATTCTCACCAGATGGGCCCACCTTGTGGGGGAGGCCTCCCAACGTTATCTACCGGTACGCGGACGCCACTCGGGGACCTTACTGCCCCATCAGCCATCAGTCCTTTGAGCAATGTGCCCTGCCCACTGCGTTAATTACTCTAGCTACAGCACCCTTCAGACCGGAACACATGTTTGCGCAGTACTGTTTGGAGGTAGAAATAAGCGCTGCGGTTGTACCTATCTAGACGGTCTGTAGCAACAGAGATACTACCACCAGCAGTGTGCGAACATGACTTTGTTCCGGTTTGAAAGGCGCTGTGGCTAGTGAAATTACTGCCGTAACAAGACAACATCATATGTATAAAGGCGACGAACATAATGTAGTGTTGTGTATCATCCTAATGATAACGAAGCGATAACAATGTTTTGGATTTCGTCGGGTTACATCATTGTTTTCAACCATGCCTACCAGCCAACTTCACCTGCTCGTGGTGCACCCTGCTAATCAACAGACGAGGCTTGCCCACCAAATCGCATTGGGCCAGCGTGCTGGGGAAAGGCCCAAATTCCCCTATATAAACCTCTATAAGTGACGCGGGCAGCGCAGGACCAATCGATGTGGGGGTCTTCGGGAGAGGCCTATGTCCAGCAGTGGACGTCTATCGGCTGATAATCATCATCATCATCATCATTATGAAGTGCCTTCTTTAAACCAATTCGCCAATTTTATATAGTGGTCGTGTCCAGCATCAGCCGCGTGACCTCTGCGTACTGTACATTAATGCATGGCAGGCTACTATTACAGGCTGAGTTGTGGGTTTGTTTTGCACCGGGGACGTGCTGCATGAAAATCAGTTTCACTAGGACTTGGAGTGGAATGAGTACAACACTGTTCCATCGAAAGCTTTTACACCAGCTCTTCGTACGAACCTCCAGTCCTATGTATGAACCTATTGTTATCACGTACTTGCTATAAACGAGTTCTAAGTTATTATAGCTGTATTATCCGAAAATGTCCACTGCTGGACAAAAACCTCCCTCGAAGATCTCTACATCGACCGGTCCCGCCCTACCTGCGGCTTTTCGCGACCTTACAGTTAGCATGGTCTTCGGTACCATCGAGTATTAGAGACCGTCGTTTATATGGGTTCATACGAAGGGATTTGGGTCATTTCCCACCACGCTGGCCCAATGCGGGTTGATGGGAGTCAGAGCCTAGTTTGTTGATTAGCAGGGTACACCACAAGCAGGTGAGGATGGCTTGAGTCTCGTGAATTGTTGCGTGGAAACCGTTACACCCCACAAGCTGTATTATGCATCGGCAATCTGAATGCCTTAATACAAAAACAGAGCTGTGAAGAGGCAGCTGGTTGAGGCGTCAGTAAAAGCAATCACGATGAACACGACCCTCAGTCAAACAGGACGAAAGAGAAGGAAATATTTTCAATATGCTATAAGCTAAGACTTGAACTCTATTTCATGTTTAGTTAAGTTACAATTGGGTTAAAAGTTATAGTTAAGCTTGGTCACCATAAAACGTGAAGGACTTTAGCTAACACCAACAATTTAACTGAGTATAATCTTATTCAGACTGGAATATAGTAAACTATTCTCCTACTGCTTCCTACTGTTTGGCGGTAGGAATAGCAGCTGCGGTGGTACATAGAAGCTATCCGGCAAAAGAAACCTACTGCCAGCTTTATCAGGAATTTCAAACGGAGATCTTTGGATAAGAGTTAAGTCTAGTACTAGGCGCTATTTATCTCTCTCTTTACTACAGTAATTTCCCTAAATATTGGACACCAGTTCTGTGAATCACTTTCTGTTGCGCGTTAGGTGGATCAGCTGCGCCGCGCTCTTGATCTTGGTCCACTCCTGATGTCTAGCCACGCCTTGTTTCTGCGACCGATTCTTCTTTTTCTGGCTACTTTGCTTAATATACATATCTGTGGAAGACTGTCTTTAGCATTTCGGACTACATGTCCTAGGTATGTTGTCTTCCGGTTTTTGATGGTTAGCATAAGCTCCCATTCCGGTTTCACTCGCCGCAGAACTTCCTCCTTAGACACCTATACTCAGCTGATTTTAAGGCCTTAATCCGTTTCTTAAAATCTTCTTTGACTAGCTATAGCTATATCAGCCCTGTAGTTTCTGGCTAGTAAGAATAGGACTTAGGTAAGCCCTGCCTATCGTAGAAGGCGACTGAAAGTGTCTAGGAGTTTCGCGAAGCGAACCTGCGTGGGATAGAGTATGGCTCAGCGATGGTGCCTAGGAGGGTTAGGCTCCTCCTCAGAAACGTGTAACACAAAGTGTAGAGGAGCACCGGTGCGTTCTATAAGAGATCCCGGAGCCTCTCCGAAAACACTGATACAGACTATCAAGGGAGTTTTAGTGAGTAGGAATGTCACATAATTCTGACTTCCCCCCATAAGCAGGGTATATTCCGAACATTCCATCCCGTAACTTAAAAAAAGCTATATCTATATACTGGCTATAACGCCATTCAAACCGGAACACAATAATGTTTAGCTGAAGAAGTAGAGTTTACGGATTAAATAGACATGACAAAATTTTTCGATGGTTGACCTCCATTATTAGTAATTAGTCTGATTTAAAAAAACCTTGAATATTAAAGTATCAGCAGACAGCAGATAACTTAATAACTTAGTAACTGATCCATTGTTAAGTCGATCTGGTAATACATAATATAAGCATCAGTTGGAACTGGAGCTGCACCGAGCTGACGCGCGCGGGAGCTCTTTTCAAGGCTTTAGTTGTAAGATGGCAGATTGCAGACAGCTGTAGCTGTTAAGGGGAGGATCCACTTTCCAACGAACGAGGAGTAATTCATTTATTATTTTTCACGTGATTATAAGTGATAATAAGCTTTAAGATGTTGAAGCGTATTCAATGAGAATAATTCACCATTAGTATGATTAACAGGATATAGAAATGTTCTCAAGGCGATAGATTTACAATACGAAGATGATGACCTTGAACTACCACTACATCTAGCACCGGTATTGAACCTGGGACTTCCGTGTTGCAACGCAAGATTCACCGATGCCCCACGGAGACAGAATTTAAGTAACGGTAACGATATTACGAAAACGCTAGTTAATCACCTTCGTTATGTTTATCTCATATATTTTCTGATGTGGTGGAGTATCAATGAGAATCGAACCTGGACTTCTGATTCGAAAGTCGCTAACTACTGTTCCTATAATAGCTTCTATATACCTCAAAGAAAGCAAGCTTTAAAAATATACATATGGATAGGTTCACTTAGCACCTATAACAATGCTTACTTAACAAGTTTACATACTATTATGTATGCATTTTAATATTTGGTAACAGGTATGAGGTGATACTAGGTATTATATCTAGTAAAAACATATCATTTAAAAGTATTTTTTTTATGGAATTAATATATAAATTTGTAATATATCTAATATGGTTTAAGACAAGTTTGTTCCTTTAGTGTTATGTGGGAGCAATCGACCTTTTGATTTAAGTGTTTTTTTTTCCTTTTTTATTACATCAGAAATATAGAAAATTGTTTATACTGTACGTTATATATTTATGAGGGTTTATATTAAACAATGAAATGAATACCAATTAATTATTAGCAAACGTTTCCCCGTTGGAGTTTCATTCGCGCCGCTTTATTGAAATTCCATCGACGGCGGCGTCTTGCACTTAACGCCTGCAGCTAAGACGGACAGCAGGGGGCAGGTAAAGGGGTCAAACGTCATCGATCGCCAGAAGGGGTAGGAGGGTGAATGGGTCGGTGGACTTTTATCTGAGTCGCAATCATAGCGGACCGGTGCACGGAGCCGATGCGTTGTTTCTGCTGGACCGCTCATGTGCTGCTACGAAGGTTTCTCCGCCATCGCCTTGTCTGAAGATTTCAATGTTTTCAGTAGTCGCGTTCGCTTCGCTCTGTTTATGTACAGCTTTATTTTTATTTATATTGAATTAAGTGATGCCTTCCGAAAGGAAATATCTTGAATTCCTTGAGAATACGTAGACACTGCTACGCCGTAGATTTATTTAAAGAGAATATTACTGTCATAGCGCCAACATATCAGGGGTTCCGCCCAACATCTTACGGAGCTCAAGCCAACCTCACCTGCACGAGGTGCACCCTGTTGAATAACAGACGAGGCTCTGAACACCCACCAACCCGCACTGAGCCATCGTGGGCTATGGTCCAATTTCTCTCAATGAACTTTTCTGATGTGCACGGAGGCCTACGTCCAGCAGTGGACGTCTATCTACGATGATGATGACGCCAACATATCTAACTACATCATGTAGTATCACGTTGGTTTGAATCTGTATTTTAAGTTTATACACTCATTAAGTTATCAGTCTCAACTTACGCTATGGACTCCTGCTTACTTACAGGTGTTCAAAGTACCTCCTTATAGTTATGACCTCTCATCCAGGATACGTTAAAATCAGTACAGGTATAAATTAAAGTAATGCTTTTTCGATCCTCCGAATTCAAAGTAAATACTCGTCTGCATAATTCGGATGCACTGCAGCATTCAAGGACCGTTCAAAGAGCAGACCGCGCCGCGTACGCTGTGAAGTTTCGTAACGCGCCATCACTCGACAGTCGTCTTTATTTGTTCGCGTTAACACCTAAATTAGCGTGAATGATTCGCGGAGATGTTAACCGATTATATAGCCGTGTGTATGGTGACTTAACACCTCGTACTTAAGCGGCGTTGCAAGTTTAATAGCGGTCACTTTGTGCGGGCGCGCGTCGCTCCCAGTAGGGGCGGCGGAAAAGTGTTTGAGTGAGGGTACGTTCCCACTGCACATACCCCACCCTATAACCATCTATGAAAATATTCAAAGAGGTGATACCTTTCTTTTCACCATCAGGAAACTGTAAGAAAAGACATTTATAAAGACTGAAGTATGTAGTGTTGGGAGGCCTCCCACAAGGTGGACTACAACAATTCACGGGGCCCAAGCCAACCTCACCTGCTCATGGTGCACGTTGATGACGAACAAAAGAGTGTCTGCTTCCCACAAGCCCGCATTGGGTCAGCGTGGTGGGATACGGCCTGGATCCTCCCGTATGGAGCCCTATAAATGACGGTCCCTGATGCGCGACGACGCGAGCAATACGACACCGATCGATGTGGAGATCTTTGGGGAAGATCTGTGTCTAGCAGTAGACGTTTATCGGCTGATGATGATGATGAAGTAAAATATGATGTGTTTAAAAAATTATCATTTAAATGTTATGTTTTGATGGGGTAACAAGGCAGTCGAATGGCGACCGCGTACCGGAAGACGGTGTTGGCGGGCCTTTCACTAGGTGGGCAGTCCATTCCTTGGAGCTCTTGGATGTCGTGCTCTAAGGCATCCTTTCAGCGATATCTGGGTCAACGGCTAATAGGGGTGCCGGGGAACCCTTTTTAGATGCTACGATCCTCACCTATCCTTAGCAAGTGGACCATCCAGCAAAGTCTGTGGGCTTAGTTCTTTGGTTCTTTCTCAGCTATAAGGATAGAAAAGGATATCTATACGTATTCTTCACCAACGAACCTCTACTGCTGGACATCTCGTCTCCACTTTGGCTGGTATTCTTAAAAATAGTTAAACATTGTTTCACAGGCAAATATTACGTTAACAGGCTGAAATGGTGATGGTGACAAATGATGTGATATTCTAGATATCATTCAAAGATCAAATTAGCCTAGGCTAATTACCAGTAATTAAGTATGTTAGATGCAGTGTCTCCATAATACAATACTTTTCACTGATGGTACGTGTCTGTTGCCAGAGACCAGATAAATAACGCCGCAGCTGTCATTCTCATTGCACAACAAAGGTGCGGAAACTACTATCATCCGGTTTGAAGGCCGCTGTACCTAGTCAAATTTTTGCGACTATCAAGGCGACTTGCACAATGTGCCATTGCATATATCATCTTAACTAGTGTAAGCATCAGGTGAACGTCTCTCCCGTGTCGCTGGTGTCGTCGCTTATGACGTGTCGCTGTATACAATGGAGATAGGGGTTAACGGTCACCAGCATGCTCCGGCGGCGGCCACACGAACTGTCTTACACCAGTCCACCTTTGTAAAGCCCGTCCCCGATACCGCCTCTGCATATTTCAACCGACTGCCGGTCGCAGCGCGCCTCGCAACGCTATCTTTACATTGACTCACCAGATTACTCATTCACCTTCACTCCGACAGCGTCGCGCCAATCTGGCCGCTATACCCAACCTCTAAAGATCAGGTTTCCACACATGGGTAAGTTTACGAAGATGCGAAAGCGGAGAGGTGGTCGCGCTTGAAATATTAGCAGCTTCAGTGGTCCAGATGTGTGCTTCCGGAGCTGTGTGCATGTGATAGTACGTGAGATGTTTGCATTTTGATAGTCGCCTTTGAGTGTCCCCTTAGACGGATGAGCGCCCCAAAGGGGGCCCCCGTCTCTTGACTTCCGCTTCGTGCGGTAATTGTTTTCTTGCTCAAAACTAACGGAATAACTTCCTATATATATTAACTGTTTATTAATATTACTTATCGGAAATAAGTGGAAGACATGGACTGGCTGTAACACCCTCGCTACTTCTTTTGAGGAAGGAATTTTGTATAATCCATTTTTAGCTGACCTCTAAACGGCATAAGCAATATCTCTACCAAATTTTGAGTGTTTACGTCTAACAGTCTCGGAGATCTCGGGACGAGTATATGAATCTCTGGACATCTCCTATATGTATATATAAAGTTTATATAGCAACAGAAATATTACTGTTTACTTTTACTATGTTTAGATAAATAAATAAATAAACTCACTTTTCGCTTTTTGTTTAAACTGTATCGTCATCATCATCAGCCGACATACGTCAACTACTGGATATAGGCCTCCCCCAGAGATCTCCACAACGATCGGTCCTGCGCTTGTTATAGACGCTGCACGAACGTTCTTCAAAGTCAGTTCGGCCTCCGGTACCACCGGGCATCAGGTGCCTTCGTTTGTAGGGGTTCATGTGGGAGGAGTTGAGCCAGTTCCCATGACGCTGGCCCAGTGTGGTTGGGAGCCACCACAGCTCTGAATTATGAACGATAACTTCTTTCCAAGCCACTAGCGTAAGTTTTTCAGTCAGGATTTTCTTCTTCTTCAAACACTGTTTTCTTTGATGATCTGCAGCAGTTCATATTTTGCATTCATCATCATCAGTCGATAGATGTCCACTGCTGGACTGAGCCCTCCTCAAAGATCCCTACATCGATCCTGTATCGTCCACATCACCGGGCACCAGGGGCTGTCGTTTGTACGGTTTCATATGGGGGGAATTGGACCATTTTCCACCATATTGGCCCAAAGCGGGTTGGTGGGACCTAGAGCCTCGTTTGTCGATTAGCAGGTTGCACCACGAGTAGGTGAGGTTGGCTTGGATCCCGCGAGTTATTGTGCGGGATCCTTCCCACCTTCCTTTAAATTGTAACTATAAGTTAAATCTAGTATCATATACTTTGGGTTGAAATCTTAATTATTGTCGAGATCTTTGCAGGAGGCCTATGTCCAGCAGTGGACGGATATATATATATATATATATATTAGGTCGATAGTAAAAAGCCAGCCTTATTAAAAGGCTCAAAGTCACCCAAGAGCAATGGAGAGGGCTATGTTCGGGGAATCAGAAATGTGGAGATCCGCAGAAGAACTACGGTCACCGACGTACCTCTAAAGATTGCTAGACTTGAGTGGCAGTGGGCAGGGCACATTGCTCAAAGGTAGCCGATGCCGATGGAGGAGAAAGGTCCTCAAGTGGCGCTCGCGTACCGGTAGACGTAGTGTTGGGGGGCCTCCCACAAGGTGGTGCGACGATCTGGTGAGAGTCGCGGGAACCCACTAGACGCGAGCAATGCGGGACCGATCGATGTGGAGATCTTTGGGCTTTCCCAAGGCTTTTGCCTATATCCAGCAGTGGACGTCCATCGGCTAATGATGATTATATATAAATATATATATATATATATGTATATATATTCGGAACCCTCTGTATGTTGTATCTATGCTGTATACATGACTGTGTGCGTTAAGAGAAAAAAAATATGAGGTAATCATTAAAGTTATGATGTCATATGCACCCCAGTCCACCCTCGGCGTTTAGTAACATTTTAATTCCACAACTATCCGTCCATTGGAGCCGCAGCGCCGCTACGGGCGGTGACAGATTAAACAGGAGCGTGTGCATGAGATGGAAAAAAAAACAAGAATAGCCATGAATGTAACGAAGCAGATAATTAGCAGCCGAAAAGAGCAGACAAAAAACAGCACAGCATCGCGCCAGGAACAATGCGAAGGCGAACTATTGTTCTTAAATAAGCGACGTGATGAGCAACTAGTGCGTGGTGCACCACCACCGCCGCCGCCGCTGCCACCACCACCCGCCCGCTGCGGGTACACGTCAACATTATTTCTTTTGAAGCCTGACACCGCTCTGTGCCTGTTCCGCTGTCCCTTGATGGCGAAAGCTTCGTGGGGACCTGTACGTTAACTCTAGATACATAAATGCGATGCTCTAAAACCTATTGCATTTATATTCTAGCAGATATCAGTTTTTTTTATTTACCTGATGGTATTACTTACCATCAGGTAAATAGAAAAAAACATGGCGCTAGTTAAAACTGATGTATACAGCACCACATTGTGCTCGTCGGCTTGAAATATATCCTAAGTGTAGCAATCATTTCACTATCTACAACGTATTTCAAACCGGATCACAGTACTGTTTGTCGGTTGCAACAGGCGTTGCGGTGGTACCTAGACGGTCTCCGGTGGTAGAAACTTACCACCAGTTAATGTAAACTTAACTTTTGTACTTTCTAAACTAATTAAAAATCGTGCCTTTATTAAAAGAAATAAAATGTTGGACTTCTGTTCAACGAAGTCCAGTGTAAGAGTACAACGGTTGGGGATGAGGGATTAGGGGTGAAATTAGAGGGGTGAGGTGGTGCGGTCTGCGGCCATCACGCGTCGCTAGTGATTCGCGCCGAAGCTGAATATGAACTGCGTATCACCGCTCAGTTTCACGCGCGTTCACAGGGTGTCCCCGCCAAAAATTATTTTGTGGACTTTCATCTATCATGGTCTTCAGACATCCTTCTAGTAAATACACAAGCTGAGTCGCTGCTCGATGTGGACCACAAGTAATCCATCTACATGGTCATTTACCGTTGTGGCTTTATTTATGATGATTCATCGGAACCGAAGTTATGCTGCGGTTGGATTTGTTCTCTAATATGAGCAAAATTCGCATTTAGTGGAAGACATTGGGAAAGGGGAGGCTGATAATGAAGATGATGAGCAAAATATGTTATGTTGTAGAGGTATTGTGGTGGGGTGCGGAGTCTTTGGTAAATGACAACACACGCAGCAATATCAGCACTATATTGATGATGAGCAGAACTATTTAAAATACAGAGCAAGTTACTAAGTACAACACTATTACGAAGATGTAGAGAGATCGAGTAGATGGTACTTTGTGATAGACTACTGTCTCGCGTCTTGGTATTACGGAGATCCAGAGAGATCCAGTTAATGGATACAATTGTATACTCTGCAATGACATCCGACCCAAGTAAATATATACACCTCTTAATCTCTGATGATGTTGAGCGCTTAGAAGTCATTTTGACTCTTACCGCTCATCTGATTCTGGGCTCATGGACCAGGGTCCACAGTCTGTTCAGTCAATGTACATAAAATGTTCAAATTTTATATAGATTTACGTCAGCAAACGATAGCGTGATCTATTGTTAATGGTAGCGCCATCTGTTGGGTTGTTTGAAAATTTATTTTTTACATATTTGATTTTTTTTATCAGGAATAAATAAAAAAACGGTTATTTATTTATAATTATATTGAATAACAAACATACTTATTATTTAAAGATACTTAAATATATTGTAAAGCCTAAAGTCTATAAAATTAGTCTGAAAGTTAGTGTTCACATTGTAATTAAGCACAGCAGTTATTAAATTTTTTTCTATGTTTTTGCTTAATTATTTTATCGGTTTATTAATCATCATCATCACCTTGAGCCTTCCACAAAGATCTCCACATCGATAAGTCCTGCGCTGCGTGTATCCAGGGGTCCCCGCGAGCGTTAGTAGGGTTTTTTTTTTTGTTTTATTAACGTGTGTAACAAAATGCTAACTAAATACACTCCCCGGACCCAAGGGCCGGTAACGGGGTAGTGTCGGACTCCAACCGACTAAAAAGCTTCACACGGTATTCCAATCACTTCCGACATTATGCACGAGGGTCACGAGATAACATCGAGCAGTTCTTTCGCAACCCCCGATCGGCGCCCGGATCGAACGGGCTCGCCTCGGGGCGGGATGTGACACACCCTTCCCGACAGACAATCCCTACGTGGCTCGTTAGTAGGGGTACGTATAATGGAATTTGGGCTATTGCCCACCACGCTGGCCAGATACTGGTTTGTTGATTAGCAGGGTGCACCACGAGTAGATGATGTTGAGTTTACTTCAATGACTTGTTGTGCGGGACCCCTAGCACCCCTTATTAATTCGTATTAAAACGTTCACGCGGATTGCGAGCACCCTGTGCACCGCTCCTTAGCACCAACTAGGCAGACTCTAGACGGCTTCCGCCATGCGAAAAAATTAAAATAAACAATGGCAACATTCGTCCCATACCCGGGGGCCGTTTGTAATAAAGCTTTTGTCCTAAGATTAGCTTTTAAGAAAGACTTTAATCTAGCCCTGTGTCGGGCGCGGCGCTCTGTCGTACTTCCGGCGCCGCATTCAGCGCTCTCGGCTGCAGCGGCCTGAAACAAGACCCCCGTTGTCTACGCGAACGGTTTGCAGAGTGTGTCATGTATTTACAAGGAATTGTTTTCAGTGTGCTGCTTACTGAGCCTCTTTGTTGCACGAGGAGCACAGGACGTGCGCCTGGTGGCAAATGATACGTCTGCCGTTTGTAAAACATCCGGTATGTTACAGATCTACATCAGGCTATATATCTTAAGATATCGAATGTACTCTCATGTAAAATTTCATAATCTTGTTTGATGGTCTTTGCCGATGGGGAGCTAACACCTTACTCTAAGTTTCAAATTATTTACTAATCGAAGGTAATCATTGATTAATGAAAAAAAAAACACTTTATCATTAAGTTATCGTTGTTAATTATTATTATTTAACCGTGTGATAACAAAGAAGTGCCTTCTGTAGATTCTACCGCCCTCTGCCGCTTCTAACGCTTTTTACCTCTTCTACCGCTATCTGCCGCTTCTAACGCTTTTTACCTCTTCTATAGCCCTCTGCCGCTTCTAACGCTTTTTACCTCTTTTATAGCCCTCTGCCGCGTCTATCACTTTTTACTTCTTCTACCGCTATCTGCCGCTTCTAACGCTTTTTACCTCTTTTATAGCCCTCTGCCGCTTCTATCACTTTTTACCTTTTCTACCGCTATCTGCCGCGTCTAACGCTTTTTACCTCTTCTATAGCCCTCTGCCCCTTTTATCACTTTTTACCTCTTCTATTGCTATCTGCCGTTTCTAACGCTTTTTACCTCTTCTATCGCTATCTGCCGCTTCTAACGCTTTTTACCTCATCTATTGCTATCTGCCGTTTTTACGCTTTTTACCTCTTCTATAGCCCTCTGCCGCTTCTAACGCTTTTTACCTCTTCTACCGCTATCTGCCGCGTCTAACGCTTTTTACCTCTTCTATTGCTATCTGCCGTTTCTAACGCTTTTTACCTCTTCTATAGCCCTCTGCCCCTTCTATCACTTTTTACCTCTTCTACCGCTATATGCCGCGACTAACGCTTTTTACCTCTTTTATAGCCCTCTGCCGCTTCTATCACTTTTTACTTCTTCTAGCGCTATCTGCCGCGTCTAACGCTTTTTACCTCTTTTATAGCCCTCTGCCCCTTCTAACACTTTTTACCTCTTCTATTGCTATCTGCCGTTTCTAACGCTTTTTACCTCTTTTATAGCCCTCTGCCGCGTCTATCACTTTTTACTTCTTCTACCGCTATCTGCCGCGTCTAACGCTTTTTACCTCTTCTATAGCCCTCTGCCCCTTCTATCACTTTTTACCTCTTCTATTGCTATCTGCCGTCTAACGCTTTTTACCTCTTCTATTGCTATCTGCCGTTTCTAACGCTTTTTACCTCTTCTATAGCCCTCTGCCGCTTCTAACGCTTTTTACCTCTTTTATAGCCCTCTGCCGCGTCTATCACTTTTTACTTCTTCTACCGCTATCTGCCGTTTCTAACGCTTTTTACCTCTTCTATTGCTATCTGCCGTTTCTAACGCTTTTTACCTCTTCTATCGCTATCTGCCGCTTCTAACGCTTTTTACCTCATCTATTGCTATCTGCCGTTTTTACGCTTTTTACCTCTTCTATAGCCCTCTGCCGCTTCTAACGCTTTTTACCTCTTCTACCGCTATCTGCCGCGTCTAACGCTTTTTACCTCTTCTATTGCTATCTGCCGTTTCTAACGCTTTTTACCTCTTCTATAGCCCTCTGCCCCTTCTATCACTTTTTACCTCTTCTACCGCTATATGCCGCGACTAACGCTTTTTACCTCTTTTATAGCCCTCTGCCGCTTCTATCACTTTTTACTTCTTCTAGCGCTATCTGCCGCGTCTAACGCTTTTTACCTCTTTTATAGCCCTCTGCCCCTTCTAACACTTTTTACCTCTTCTATTGCTATCTGCCGTTTCTAACGCTTTTTACCTCTTTTATAGCCCTCTGCCGCGTCTATCACTTTTTACTTCTTCTACCGCTATCTGCCGCGTCTAACGCTTTTTACCTCTTCTATAGCCCTCTGCCCCTTCTATCACTTTTTACCTCTTCTATTGCTATCTGCCGTCTAACGCTTTTTACCTCTTCTATTGCTATCTGCCGTTTCTAACGCTTTTTACCTCTTCTATAGCCCTCTGCCGCTTCTAACGCTTTTTACCTCTTTTATAGCCCTCTGCCGCGTCTATCACTTTTTACTTCTTCTACCGCTATCTGCCGCTTCTAACGCTTTTTACCTCTTTTATAGCCCTCTGCCGCTTCTATCACGTTTTACCTTTTCTACCGCTATCTGCCGCGTCTAACGCTTTTTACCTCTTCTATAGCCCTCTGCCCCTTTTATCACTTTTTACCTCTTCTATTGCTATCTGCCGTTTCTAACGCTTTTTACCTCTTCTATTGCTATCTGCCGTTTCTAACGCTTTTTACCTCTTCTATAGCCCTCTGCCGCTTCTAACGCTTTCTACCTCTTCTATCGCTATCTGCCGCTTCTAACGCTTTTTACCTCTTCTATAGTCCTCTGCCGCTTCTAACGCTTTTTACCTCTTCTATAGCCCTCTGCCGCTTCTAACGCTTTCTACCTCTTCTATCGCTATCTGCCGCTTCTAACGCTTTTTACCTCTTCAATCTCTATCTGCCGATTCTACTACCCTCTACCTCTTCTAACGTTCTCTGCCGTTTTTATAGCCTTGTGCCGATTCTAACACCCTCTGCCGTTTCTATAATCTTCTGCCGATACTGCCGCCTTCTGCCGCTTCTAATGCCTGTGGAGATTCTACCGCGTCCCGTCATTTTTAGCGCCTTCTGTTGATTCTAATGTCCTCTTCCCTTTGTAACGACCTCGACCGATTCTACTGGCTACTGCATACTCGCGCGTTTTTCTCCTCCTTCCGTTTTATTATTCATACACGTTCAGCTAACACGTCTCTAGATATTGTATTAGGATAACCTAATAAATATTATAAAATAATCACACCATTTGTATACTCACAAAAGTATCACCTCGAAGCATGTCTCCCACCCCATGCGAGCGTGCTCATAACAACTCTTGGGCGAGGGCGCGCTGCTCCTCCACCACCGCCGCCACCGCCACCACCGCCGCCGCATAAATCTAACTCCGGCGTTACGTAACGGCTTATCGAGTGGAGAATCGACTCGCGCCGAGCGCACTCGGCGAAGGAGCGGCCAAAAGGAATTAATGCAAAACAAAAGTCCTATCTCGACGGCTGGTGGGCGGGGAGAGGCACTAAATTACGAGATGGGCGTCACACCACCGCCATGTATCAATCAGCCGGCTGCAGATTTATGGGGCGCTTCGCTTCGGAATCGTTAGTCCGCGCGACGAAAATGCGCTGCTGTTATCCGGACGTCTTTCGCTCGGGGGCTTTTTTTTCAAACATCCCCCTCCCTCTCCCCTCCCAACCACCACCTCTTCACCCGTCTCTCTTGTTTGTCGTAATTCCGGCTCGGATTACGTGTTCCCTGTGTGATTTGTGTTCGCATCCGTTTCAACGGGGCCCTGTTCGCGTCGCCCGTTGTTTTAAAACGTAACCGTAATCCACCTTTTTTTTTTTGGGGTAGTTTTTCGAATTCATTCGCTTGGAGATTAGAAAGTCAGAGTCGTACTTATTAACTCTGATTAAGTTTAGTTGGATAATAAATTACCATTCGCTGTACAGTAACAGGATGAAGACAAAACTGCAGGTAGATCGCAACTGCTTTCAACGGTTAATGCTGGATATTTTCACAATGAGAAACAATTTCAGCGTGAGCGACAACGCCGGCGCGCTGATGGGAGGGGTCCTTTGTCGCATTGTGATGTTGTCGCCACTTGCCGCGGCGGGAATGGAAAAACGCGAGCGTGCACCCGCCGCCGCTGGGCCGGCCAATTTCCTTTTCAATTTTCAGCTTTACACGTCCGCGATGTCTGCTGCACGTCATTGCGATGTTACGGTTAACTATATTCGACGAGTTAACAGTTCAGTTTGTCATCCTGCTTCATTAGTGATTAGTGATGCCCGTGCCGTACAGCTTATCAACTTAAAACTAACTTAACGGACGTCAGTTACTTGTTTCTACATTTATTACAGTTAGGATACTAGCAGAATTTTTATCGAACTCGAATCACTTCAGTTGAATTCAATTTGAGGAGTGCACCTCATGATGGTGATGATAATAATGTGGTGCTCGTCGCTTTGATACACAAGTTGTCAAGTATCTTTACCTCAGTAATCTCACTAACAACAGCTTCTAACTAACACGTAGTAATATTGGCACACAACTGTTTAGCGGTACGAATAGCATCTTCGGTTGTATATATGTAGATGGTGTCGAGCAATGGAATTTTCCCACCAGTGATTTAAAACTATTATCATCATCATCATAATCATCAATCAAGACACGTTCAGCTCGCGTCGCATCGAAACCGCGAATAGGCTGCTGTAACACCTGAGCGGTGTTTACGACGCGGGAGTTTATAGGATATTTATCGGCGATTGCTCTTGAGAATTTCATCGTAGTGTTGCCAGCGGCAGTAAATTTGTCGATAAACACAAACAATATCTGACGCGTGACCCACTTAAAAGTCGGTGAAAACATCGCATCGTATCCGCGGAGGAACTTTTCCACCTTGCGCGAAGGGCCCAACTATTTTAACAGCCAACCTTCAGACAAGAAGAACAACATATAAACAATATCACCTCAGCGTTTACATGTAAAATAAAGAACAGTGTATGTTTATACACAAATTAGTTTGAAAACAATATTTATCCTCAACAGTTTTATTGTTTGTATCACACGGCGCCGTGTAGCCGGCCTAGACCTCTGTGTGCACTTCAATAGTCAAACAAACGCATACCTTGGTTCTCTAAACCTCATTAATCTCTTAAATTACTTATAAGCTCCGCAAAAAAGCTGATTTGAAGTAGATAAATTTATTTTATAGTATTGATAAGGATAATACTAAAAAAAATGATTTTTTTTAACTTAATCAAAAAAATATTAAAATATTCATAATTATATTATTGACATGATTATTTAAAAGATCGTCAAAAGATGGCGCTTTCTTAAATTTTTAAAGTTTTGTCTACAAAAGGGAATTTTCGCCGAACTTTTTATAATCAATAATAAATAATATATAAAAAAAAAAAATATAAATTGGCTCCGATTTCACCATAACTTCACATAATGTTAAGTGAAAGTGAGGTTATCGATGGTAAAGTGTGTTTGCCCTGACTCTCAACTGGACATCCGGAACGCAATACTATTATAGCAGCAGTGGATATGAGAGTTTGAAAAAAGTCTAGCATCAAATATAACTATTGTATAATATATATATTGTATAATATATATATTGTATAATATATATATAAATTGTTTAATATTAATTACTGTACTATATTTACTTATAAATATACTACTTGTGCAGTTTTTTTTTCTGTATCTACGTTTGATTAGTTTTACTTTAAGAGACTAACTTAGGTGGGTTTGTGAGCCAAGTTTTATTCACCGCGGAGTCTTGGTCTGCCTCCGAACAGATTCCATTATCAATTCTTGTTAGTGTGTACGTTTCTTTATGTAAGACTTTTGTTATATTATTTTAATTATAGCGTCCAAAATCAAATAAGTAAAGAAACATGTTACTTAAGCTACGGATCGGTTGTAAGTTCGGGTGTCGTCGCGTCAACTGAGTGATTTCATTGGCGAAGAATATCCGCGTATCCATAACGGGTTGCATTAAGGAGTCAGTCCCTCGTCGGCAACAAATAACTCAGCCGCCGCGAGATTTGTTGTCGCCATCCATTGCCGGCGCGACACCGCCGTAATGAAAGCCTTATCGTGCCTCACACAGCGCCGCTTATCTCCGTCACTCCACCTCAGGCGCGCTAATCGGGACGTGTGCGTCTGAATTGGAATCCACGTTCGTTGCTGCACCGCTGGAGTCGTATTTAGACGTTTGTAGTTTCCGTTGTTGTGTTCCGAACGGAAGATCCCGAGACCTCCGCAAACTCTGAGGACGACCATGGAATTTTAGTGAGCAAAAATCACCAGGTAACACTGCTGACTCACAGACAAGAAGAAGATAGTACACCAAAAGAAAATTTAATATTTACATAACGAAGCAGCACGACAAACAGGATATACAAGTTATATCCTTAACAATCAGGCACTGGAATGTTTTCACAATAACTACTAGATATCCTGCGTAATAGGCCGTCAGCTTTATGTTCTAGATCTGTGCATGATCTTCTCCTCTCCGATAAATCATCAGACCAGGTATTATTAACCATAAAGAAGAATCAGTTTGATTAAAGGAGTCCTGCTGTTTCCTTACTTTCTTACTAGAACGTTTATGATTATTAAAAATATGATTTTGATGATTTGATATACAAAAAAAAGAAATCGACATTACTTTATGGTTATAATTATCTCAACTGGATCACGGGGCCAAGGCTAAGGTCTTCACCTCAGCAGCCGAATCAGACATCAGTTAAATTCAATAACAAACCGACGCACAGTGAATTGATTATACTATAATTCAGACGAAGATGTCGGCGGAAGTACATCTGCGTTTTACAACATCCGAGTGAACTGTGTGGACTGTGTTCCACTCACATATAGCTCTTTTTTTTAGAAAAAAATTTTTTTTTATCTCTGAACCGACGGGTTGAGCGTGCCGTTCCCTTGATGGTACATGTTAGCTAGATAGAGCTTGGTAGTAAGGACACGCACGACATACACTGCATCACATCGTGATCGTCGCCTCAGACGTAAGATGTTGAGTCTCGTTACCTCAGTAATAACACTAGCTACCCTTCAAACCGGATCACGGTACTGCCTTCTTGTGGTTCAGCAAGACTTGGTTTTAATTTCTCATCACACCCTCACCGTCTCTGATAGGTGTTGACAAAACTTATTAATCTGTGTTCAAGTTCTGAGCTCCTTGGTATAAGAAGCCTTTGATAAATCTCCAGCTCCAGATCATTCCACTACACCATTATTATAATCGCGCTGTTTGCATTACCGCCTGGGAAGCGGAAGACTATTGTTTTTTATGATGAGCAAGTTTCCAGAGAGTGCAGCAGCAGTAACTGTAGCATCATATATGAAACTTTCGGCATAATATCCCTTGCGGCGCCAAGTATAGGGTGTCTTCTCGCGTGCACTGGAACGGAGTGGTCTCCTAATCCCCGAGCTGGATTGTATACGATCAGACCGCGCTCACTTTAAGTTCCAAGTATAGTTTGGTTAATGAAACAGTAACAGTAACGGAGTGATCTCATCTTCGCGAAGACTGAAGGGATTAATTCCATGGGAACAACTCGACCATATTTTTCTCATCTCTGATGTACGGTATGTTTTTTATCTTTAATATCTTGGAATGATCAAAACAGAGATGAGATCTGCAGGACCAGACTTGACAAAGCTGAATGGAATACATTACAAGAGACCTTCTGGAGAAGTTATATTTAATTCAATTAAGCGATGAGACGAGAAGGACGTTCACCTGGTGGTAGCTGCTGTAACTCGTTCATCGCCTGAGACGTAAATTGTTGTCCCGTTACCCCAGTAACTATACTAGCAACGGCCCCCCTCAAATCGGATTCGGTGGTACCTAATTAGAGGGTTTCAACAGAAACCTACCACCAGGATATCCATCGGTTGAGATTATGAAGTAAAAAAAATATATATATATTTAATCTCCCACTCTCTTCAAGAATAATTTTAGTTAACAACTGTCTTTTGTTACTGCTATTTAATAAGCTTACTGCTTGTAGTTCCATATTACAAGAGACCATCCAGGTCGACACTACTGCAGCTCCTACTCTGTCGCCAGCTAGTTATGAGCAAACATTACTGTGGTCCGGTGTGATAGGCGGTGTAGCTAGTGACATTACTGGTAGTACCGAGATTTCACATCTTATGTCTGAAGGGGAGCATAATGTGGTGCAGTCTCCATCCTAGAGTCATGTCATCTCGCTCATTTACTCGCTTCGTCGAACAAAAAAACTCTATCGGCTTACTTCTATCCGGCGGTGGGCATCTATCGGCTGATGATGATGATGAACTTGAGTGACTACAACAATTCCAGTCTAGATAAACATAAACTAACAATTTCTAGTCTAGTTTTTTTTTCTGTGTAGGTGTTCCACCTCCTGCCAACTCTCGGAGCGAACGCGTTACGTATTCTACCCTCACACACAGTAACGCGATTATCTACAGCAGCAACCGGCTGAACCATCTGCTAGCCGTTTAATTGATGTTTGCTTTCAATATGCGGTTCAGCCAATTTATTATTTAAACAAAGTGTATTGTTTAAATAAACACTGTTCAGTATGATTTCGTTCAGTTTATTTACTGAATTGTTAATAAAGGTTTTGCAATACTGGCGGTTAGGTCTCTGTTGCTGGAGACCGTGTTGGTATCACCACAGCTCCTATTGCGGCCGACAAACATTGCTGTGTTCCGGTTTGAAAGGCGCTGTAGCTAGTGTAATTAATGGGATAACGAGATTGTAACATTTCATGTCTCAAGGGGACGAGCACACAAGAGTGGTGTTGTGTATACCATTCTAGTGTTACGTTGTTATGGGCTGGCGCATCACTTAAAATCAAGTGACCATTCCGTGGCATCAAAAAACAATTTGTTATTCTATTATTTATCACTTTATTTATATATAATTTAATAAGAGAAATTAACTTCTTAATATTATTACGTTGTTGAAACGTATACATAAGAACAGGTTACATAGTAACTGTTGTGAAGATGGTGATCTCTGATGATGTCACGGAGGTGTGGTGGTATTTAGCTGAAATTTATCAATACGAATATCTGAATATTAATGGACGATAATGTTAAGATAACGAAATGCAGTTAGACAGGGAGTGCCCGTCAAGACGTTCACACAGATTTGTAAACTTGTGGTTACACGAGGATCTTTCACAATGGCAATCCTTCATCATCATCACAGCCGAAAGGTGCGCTTTATGTGGATACCACTATCTTCTTGTAATTAGCAAGTAATACTTTTTAAATCGTTATATATCATCAGCTGATAGACGTTCACTGCTGGAGGTAGGCTTCACCCAAAGATCTTCACATTTGTAAGGGTTCATATGCAAAGATTTGGGCCATTTCCCAAAGCGCTGGTTCAATGCGGGTTGATGGGAGCCAGAGCCTCGTTTGTTGATTAGCAGGCTGCACCACGAGCTGGTAAGGTTGGCTTAGGTCCTGTGAGTTATCGTGCGGGAACCCTGCTATATATAAGTATAGCCGTTAGTCAACCACTTGACATTAGTAAGTCGTGGTTGGCCAATGGTGTTAGGGGGATAACTTTGGTTTTGGCTTTCACCTGGTGGAATAACAGGTAATAACAGAATATCCCGGTAAATACAAGAAGTATATAATTAAAATTCAAAATTCTCCTAAAGAGTAATTAAGTTTGTTATGTAGCCTATTCTCTGATGATGCTCGTTATTGCTAGTCTTTGGACCTGGATATGTAAATCTTCTAACAATGAGTTTTCTGATCCAAATTCCATTGCCTAATGGTTTTTAATTAAAAGAAAATATTATGAACAAATCTTTAGTTAAGTATTACCCAAGTAGTAAATCCTCACAGACGTAAACTGCAGCCATATACGGTGTGACCTGCATAATCATGTATAGAATGGAAAGACATCTTACGTGGTCGCAATGGACCCCTCCCACACGTCTCCAAACTGCAAGAGTAGCGAACCCCGCCTAATTTAGTGACCGGTAATTAAATCTGCCACCCCCCCACGGGCCGGCGGCGGCTCCGCTACACGTTGTAGCCTAACTTGCTGACTCTTGTATTTTTGCGCTAATGACACTCCTCGACTATAGAAAGGTATGGATCTGATTACTTCTCAAATAACTTTATCAGTTCAGTATCCAAATAATTAATAAAAAGTACACTTTTCCCACCAACCCGCATTGGGCTAGTGTGGTGGGAAATGGCCCAAATCCCTCCATAAGACATCTACAGTGATCCGATCTAAGGGAAGATCTTCCAAAAAAATATTTATCTACATATTTGATGTATCGCGCATGCGTCATGTAGCCCACCACTAGGTAGTCCGACGATCAGACGGTCACGGTGAGCAATTAGATGCGAGCACCGCAGGATCGATCGATGTGGAGATCTATGGGGGTGGGTATATACGGCAGTGGACGTGTGTCAGCTGATGATGACGATACGTCATATGATAAGTAAAAAAAAATTATTAAGTAACTATTGCGGACATATTGCTAACATTATCGAAAATTAATTAAATATATGGTAATTTATGTCGGTAACGATATCTTCGTTAATTATAAACTTGCAACATTTTAAATATGGCAACACTGAACAAACGTCAGAATGTTCAGCGGGCGGACTGTATAGTCATTCGGGCGTTAGCTGCTGACGAGTGAGGATCGTTGGTGTTAAATTATTTCATGAGAATTGTAGTGTTTTACTGAATTTTAATATTATACTATTTATTTTGATATTACTAGTACATGTTATTCTTCTAGATTTATTTTTCAAATCAGAATAAATACAGAAGAGATATTTATATATGTATAGACTCAGTTAATTTAGCAACATTTTTTTTGGGTAGAGTTTAAACGATTGAAAATAAACATCGATTGAAAAGATCGACACACGAACGATAATATTATTCCGGTCGCTGATAAAAATACCGACCGGACGTCCATCTTCATAATGGGAGAGGAGCGGGAGGTCAATAAAAAACGTTCATGTATTCAGTCAGCTCTGTCATCGGCGTCGCAACTATGCCTCATCAATGCAAACAGATTTTGGCTTTTATTTATTTTCCCAAAAAAAAACCTGCCGCCCGTCCCATCAATGAAGCAATTAAAAATAGGCCACGTCAAACACCGGAAACGGTTTACAGGGGTTTTTTTTTTAAAGCGAAACGCTTTTATGGATGTTACGCGTTACATTGCTTGCTCCGTGAATATTGTTTGTTGGACTTCATTAATGAGGATGCGTTGTATGCTTTAAAGACATTAATTACTATTTCCGTCGAATATTTTATGGTACACATCAACTGCTGATCACACAGACATACCATTTATTAAAATTACTATAATTATTAATAATTTATACATGTTTGTTATTTTACATATATTTTTGTATATTATAACTTTTATTAGTAGGGCTCTGTTGTCGCGGGCTAGTAAGAATAGGACTAAGGTAAGCCCTGCCTGTCGTAGAAGGTGACTGAAAGGGTCTAGGAGTTTTGAGGACCTTGAGGCGGGGCTCTTTATTGCTCAACCAGCGAACCTGCCTGGAACAGTGTGTGGCTGAACGATGAAGCCTAGGAGGGTTTGCGTCTTCCTCAGAGTAGAGGGACACCGGTGCGTTCACTCTAAATGCAGTAATGCAGACCATTGAGGTGGTTTTAGTAAGAATCTCACATAACCATGACTTCTTTCTAGAAGGAGGGTATCTTTCGAAGAATTTCCCTAGAAACAAAAATAAAGGTATCTATTGTCGGGGACTGTTTAGGTAGGTACCACCGTGGCTCTTATTTCTGTCGGCAAACAGTACTGTGCAAACATTACTGTGTTCCGGTTTGAAGGGCGTTATGGCTAGGACATCACCTTGTTTTTAAGTGACGAGCGCAACGTGGTGCTGTGTATCACATCGTAACTAAAACCGCGTTGTTATAGGCAGGCGTATCGCTCACCCCCAAGTGCACGCCCCGTACTGTAAAGTGCACACAGCTTGGAGTACGTTGTGAATATAAAGCTGTAACGGTGTGACAGGCGGTCCGTCACCTGCAAACTGGCGTGAATTGTCATTGTTAATCTCGAAAAAGCGTGTCCACCCGTCCAGGTTTTAGAGGTGGGATAAACAAAAAGAGCTTTCCGTCAGTTATATTTTAAGCTGTCAAGCTTTCTCTATCGAGGAGCGCGATCGGGAGCGGTTTTCATGGCGCGGACGCTGCACTAGATTACGATAAAACGTTTTAAAATATTTCAGTAATAAACCGGACGTCCGGTTGCGTTGCGACAGATTTAAAAATGGCCGATAGATATTTCGATCGTTTAATCGGCTAGCAATATTCATTATATTCCATTCGCTACACTATTTCATAATAAATTCTTCAACTTACGTTTACACGTAATTTAAGTTGCACTTGATATTTTAAGTTATATTTTTAATAATTCCGATGAGGCTCTAATTAGGCTCTTATTACTAGTAAATTAAGTCGCATTATCGTAATAATTCCAGAAGGTACTTGTACATGATCCCAAAAAGCCTCGAAATGAAACAGTCGGTACGGGTATATGAGTCCCTTTATTCGGCGCTAGTCGCAAGTAGATCAAAATAGCGCGACAAAACCATACCATGATCTATCGTGGCACAACGCCATCTAGTTACATCTTCTTGTACATAAACATACCGCCCACCATGGACAGAATGTCCATCACAAGACAATACATAACTTATACAACCTTGGCGGCAGTTGTACAAGGCCCTATAATGGGGTGTATAATCGAATCGTCAACAGCAACTGACCGCCCACCATGCCTGAGCATACCAGTAAACCACAACAACTTAAGGCACAACTAAATAAATAACAAAACCGTGGTATGACAACTGTGCTGCGACCTGGCATAACGTAACGTGAATAACATGGAAAGTAAAATGAATTATATAAACAAAACACAAATAAAACTTACGCTTACAATGGATACCAATTATGCTGGTGGGCTGTATAATACAATTAATCTAAAATTTAAACGACAGGTAACACAACTAATTGTGACAGAGGTCGCTTTATGACACTGCCCTTGCATCTCACACTGACGACCCGATATTCCGAGGACTGCCGAAACTTCCCTTAAGAGCTTGGCGAGCAATACTGCTCCGCAAAGCTCGAGTCTCGGAATCGATACTTGTTTGACAGGCGTCACCTTAGTCTTGGATGTGATAAGGTTCACATGAATGGAACCGTCTCTGTCAATAATGCGAGTATACACTACAGTTGCGTACGCGACATTGGATGCATCAGCGAAGCCATGCAGTTCTACCAGGCAGTCATCGCTAGATGAATGAGTCCAACGAGGGAGACGGAATTGAGTAAGTTGTTTTAATTCTTCTTAAATAAAGCCAATCTTCCAACAAGGATGAGGGTAGCTCCTGGTCCCACTCGATCCCTGATAGCCATAGTAGTTGTATGAACACCTTTGCCGTTATTATGGATGGAGCTATCCATCCGAGAGGATCATATAGTCTCGCAATATCCGAAATAACTCTGCATTTGGTTACAGGTTGCAAGGGAGGAAGATTCACGATGTACTCGAACTCGTCAAACCTATTCCACGTAAGTCCTAGAATTTTACTAACCGTGTCTATTTTAAGTTCCAGGTGTTCTTCAGTTGCATGTCGGTGGTTTTCCTGTATGTGATCCAATAATTCGGAACTATTACTGGACCATCGTTGAAGTTCGAAGCCTCCACGACCAAGCAACTCCTTCATCTCGTGATAAATCTGGATACCTTCTACGACGTTCGGGCATCCTGTCATTAAGTCGTCGACGTAGAAATCCTTCAACACACGGTTGGAGGCTAGAGAGAAATCTGCTCCTTCGTCGTGTGCAATCTGTTGCAAGGATTTCACGGCCAGGTACGGTGCCGATGACGTGCCGAAAGTCACCCGGAGAAGACGGAAATGCTACAACTCATCTTCTAGGTTTTCACGCCACAGGATGCGTTGGAAATCAACATCCTTCTCAGACACCTTAATCTGACGGTACATTTTAATTATGTCTGCGACAAGACATATTGGAAACTGGCGCCAATTCATTAGGATATGACGCAACTCTGGTTGAAGAGCTGGGCCGATCAAAAGATCCTGATTCAACGAAGCTCCATTTGCTCCCGGACACGACGCATTGAAAACAACTCTCACTTTGGTGGTAATCTTGTCATTTCGCACTACTGCGTGATGTGGCAAATAAACCGCATCAGCATTGGTCTTATCCATCACCTTCTCCATATGGCCAAGGTCCAAGTATTCATTGATGACCTTGACATACTCTTTCTTCAGATCAGGGTTTCGTAGTAACTGCTTTTCTAAAATAAGAAATCTTTTTTGGGCAATTTGTTTCGAGTCACCGTGGTTGCATTACGGTTCCGGTGTGCGAAAGGGCAAGCTAACCACGTAACGCCCAGATTTGTCTCTACGCGTTGTTTCCGTGAACAATCTCTCACACAACTGCTCTTCTTCCGTTAAATATGTTTTCTTGACATCATAATGGTCGGACTCGTAACTCCCAGAACTTTCTTAAGAGCTCATTCTCATTGACATGAGTCGAATGCATGCTAACAACAATGTTGTGACACCCTTCAGATTGGTTGCCCGCGTCGTGAACTTCACCAGAAAGTATCCAGCCAAATCTAGTATTCTGCGCAAGAGGGTAGCCCGGTGGACACCTAATCAATCCTTGCAACAGAATTCGGCTGTACACCTCGGCACCCAATAGAACATCAATTTTGTTGGGTGTGCCGAACGAAGGGTCAGCTAAAACTTCATAATATAATGAAGGTAACACAGGGACGACGACCTTCCTATCAGGCAATAGAATCGTCACTTTGTTCATAACATACGCCTTGATAGAGAGGACAAAACTGGGGTCATGACGGACTGAATTTTCATGAGATCCATGAACTTACAGGCCAAAGATGCTTGGGGGTCACCGCCCAGACCCGTGACAACAGTTTTAATGGGATGTTTCTTTAATCCCAACAGCTGGACCGCGGACTCCGTAATGAACGAAGCCAGACCCCTGATCTAACAGGGATCTTAAACAAACCAAAGATCCAGTTCTCGACTCTACATTTATTAAGGCTGTGGCCAAGAGTACGTGAGTACTAGCCTTGGCAAAACACGTCATAGCTCGCGTGGGGACTCACCCGCTGAAGATGATGCTGCTTCTGATGCAACAACATCGCTACCAATGGACTGATCGATTTTACTATCGTCAGCTTTCGAGGTACTTTTAGGATGAAGAAGTGTATGATGTCTTTTCCGACAAAGAGGACACCTTGTAGACTGCCGCCGACAGGTGTACCCGGAGTGGCCTGCGTTCAAACAATTGAAACACAGCCTACTAGTTTGGACAAACTTACGCCGATTCTCTACATCTTCCTGGGCAAACTCCTTGCAATTACATAATTTATGTCCTTTGTCAGGACAAAAGGCACAACTGATTATATTATGAGCAGTGGTTACATGCAATGCCGTAGCATTCTTCTGTTTAGAGTTACTTTGCTTAATAACATTATTTGAACCTAGGCATTCTAATGCCCTAAACCTATTTTCTAAGAACCTTCTAAATTGACTTAAGTTGGGCAATGCATTTGAACTGTCGTTAATTAAAGTTTCCCACAATTTCCGTGACTCTGCATCAAGTTTTTGGCTGATAATATAAATAACTAATATATCCCATGAACCAACGGCAACCCCTAAGTTTTCAAGTGCGTGTAAACATTCGTTCGTCACATCGAGTAATTCGTTAATGGCACTTGAAGACTCCACGGCGATGTTCCTTTGATTCATAAATCTTCTTAAAATACATTTGGCCAAGAACTTCTTATTGTTATATCTACCTTCTAATTGGGCCCAACACGATAATATAATTATCGGCAGTGATGGGTATATGCCGTAACAATTGCTCGGCTTCTCCTTGCAAATGGCTGTTAAGATGGTGGAGTTTTTGTACATCGTCCAAACTAGTTATTGTGAACGAGAGACACAAATAGGTCTCTAAAACTGGTCCACTCGACGTACTTTCCCGAAAAGGTTGGGATGTCAATCTTCGGTAGGCGCACATAAGAACCTTTGGCTGCGCTGTTCGATGATTGCGTAGTTAACGTAGTCGCTCGCAATTTTGTCAGAGCTCCTTTTAATTTCGATTTAAGTCAATATAAATCTCAACTTCATCGAAACAATGCAATTTATAATAATCAGAAGATTCAAACTCTGTGCCTTCCGATTCAACAATGATCTTCTGATGAATATCTTTGAACGATGTCCAAACACTCCTCTAAATTATCCAAACGCGTTTCGACATTTGACAATGTTATCTTATCCTTCGACTGCTTGCCAAAATTTGTTTTGTTTTTATGTATTCTGGTTTTAAGATTCTCCTGATATTTAATCAAACGATCCATAATTGAAATAAGAATGAGAATAATACCTTAAAACAAAACACTAGTAAACAATGCAAGCAAAGAATAAAACGGTCAAATTAAACAATAAAATATACAAGGTAGGTAGAAAAAACAACAACATTTAATTCAAGATTAAATGCAAAAATTTTACAAGTCCAAGGATCAACAAATTTTCTAAGTCCCTTTATTCTATAAAATAGTCTAAGTCCAGTATTCAGTAAATTTTCTAAGTGTTTAAGACAAACACTTCGATATGAAATCGGGCATGGATTCCCCGTCTGAACACTTTTTCTTAAACTATTCTAAGTCCTAATCTACCCACTTGTAATCTTTTTGTATATTAACTTGGTACTAATCTAATTTAAATTAACTAAGTAAAGTTCTTCTAAGGAATAAGGTTCAAATTGTCCACTACTAAACTATATGCAAAGTACTCGCCAGTTTGTTTCGAACATAGTAGCCGTAACCACAACACTCACACTTTGACTTTACACTGACACTTCCCGTCGTAAAATGGCGGGTGAGGAGGTGCTGCCCCCGCTGTTCCAGTTGTATTGCCTGGTGTTAGTTAGTGCGGCCTCTTCGCACTAACTGCTGCCTGAACTGTAGACACTGTCGTCACTGTCATTGATGTCACTGTCAGTTGACGTACGGATCAAGTCCGTGCTAGCGCCTCAGCGCCTTCTGTAGCGCTCGACGTAGCGCGATTTGTCCAAATAAGCAACCACGGTGCATGGATCTGCCACATGTACTGCTAACTTGTCCAAGATGCCAAAACCCGGTTCGAAGGACCATGTACATGATTCCAAGAAGCCCCGAAATGAAACAGTCGGTACGGGTATATGAGTCCATTTATTCGGCGCTAGTCGCAAACAGATCAAAGCAGCGCGACAAAATCATACCATGATCTATCGTGGCACAACGCCATCTAGTTACATCTTTTTGTACATAAACACTACTATTATATAGCCGCTGCGATAATAAACGCTACGACAGGCCGTGGAACCGGATCCAAGAGGCCAGTATCCACGAAGACAGTCTTCGACAATAAATATTCAAATATGCTCTTCTAAAATCTTACTCCCTATTATCTAAGGATCCTGTCCAAGTCCATTCATCACTCTTGTCTTGAAGATATTACGCCATCTCTAATTCTGGCTAAACTGCAGAGTTGAGTAACAGCGCGGCCTATTCCCCTCCACTGTTCCAGTATTCACCAGATTTTCAAGTTTAAAAAAAGGACAATAATAATATGACAAAAGTCCTTTAAGGACATTAGGTTAAAATGGAGTTTATAAAGTTAATAATTATGAGAGGGGCGAATATAAAGAAGATATGTGGGTCAGACGCAGGCGCCGCGGACAAAGCGGACGCGCACAAAAGGAGACCCACTAGTGCTCGCCTTTTGAAGTAACTACATTAAAAGGAAGAAAAATGGTATAATTAAATACGCACGCAGCGTATACATACATCCGTGCACAAGGTAGCTTCCCGTCCGTATCAAACGGATGACGATTAGAATTTATGTTAAAGACATTACCAGTAATGGAGGGGCCGGACAAAAGGAAACGCCGGCAGACACACAAAGTGGAACAATAATTATCCGGTTAACCTGCGGCGATGGCTCCGACTTTATAACCTTTGTAATAAAAAGATTTTGTTTCTTTTTTATTCAATTAGTCGGCTAATACTGTACGGAGGCGTTTCGCGTGTGCGTCTGTCTGTACGTTTGTTTGTTTGTTTGTTTGTTTGTGTGTTTGTGTGTTTGTGTGCGAACTCGCCGCTTTCAATTACCGAAGGCGGTTACGTTTTGATCTCTTAATAACGAATTCGTTGCTTTATTACTTACTCGTGCTGGGGGTGGAAATTCACATATGTACTATGTTAGTAAGCTTCATATATAAATATTTAAAATTATTAAGACAGTTTTTGTCTTATGCTTTGTTTTAATAGGAGACATTATGGAGATAATTAGTATTGAAAGTCCACCCTCGCACTTGCCTCTGGCAAATAAATCTATTACGATAACGGTTAATATAAACATGGTATCATACTAATTAATACAAGCAATACGTAATTAGTTACAATCTAGTGATTTTAATATTGTCGTTGTATTTACCTGGAGATTAAGTCAGGCTAGGTATAATTTAAGGTGAGATTTCTTTTTACTCTTCTATCGCAAGACGAGTTAATCAGTAATAGTCCGTGCCGTAATAACATTTCGTTTAGAGACGAGGAGTCTGAGCTGCCGCTTCCCAACCGATGGTCTAAAATAAGAAGATTCAATCTAATCATAAATATTCCCGCAATATCGAAACGGAAATATTGAACTTCGTATCCTATTCCTAAAATCCAATGTTTTAATTAAAACGTAGTTTCCAACGTGTGATGTAGTTGGTGGCTTGTGAGCTGCTGATTCAATTAACGCGAGAATTAAAGGCGAGCAAAATGAAAGACCAAAAATCTCATTCGTGTAAGGTTAAAGCGCAAATGATTGTGCTGACATCTCATTAGCTTAGCGGGAGCGCGGCGCCGCGGGCACCGGCGGCGCGCGGCCCAAGCGACGAGCGCGGCGCGGTGCGGCCGCCGCCGCTCTGATCGCATCCGCTACTAGCGGTCATTGGTACGTCTGTTGCCGGAGACCCTCTAGGCAGGTACCACCGCAGCGCCTATTGCAGCCGACTGACAGCTATATCCAAACATTACTGTGTCCCGGGTTGAAGGGCGCTGTAACTAGTGGAATTACTGGAGTAAGAAGATTTAATATCTTATGTCTCAGTCATCAATATTATGGGCAGACGTATAGTTTACAATCTGGTAAACGTCCCGCTCGTCTCGTAGAATATAAATAAAAAAAAACAATCGACAATGTAATAGTATCAATGCAGTGGGGTACCGTTTCATTCCCGACTTAGGGCCGAAATTATTAATCCACAGGATCTTGCACCAAGAAGTAGATTTACTTGTTGTTTTTTTTATTATTTGATTGATGGCCCCCAGTGTCAAGATATTGATTGCTTCACCGCGACGGCGACACGCGATGGTGCCCGGAACCGAACCAGCCCACCAGCGAGGTTGGACGACCATGGAGGTGTTATTGTGTGTATAATATCTAAAATTAAATAGATATTTATCGAGAACATATAAAGAGATACTGTTAAAAACCATATACATGTAATAAAAAACAAACGTCTTAAAGTACCCACCGCTGGGACTCGGGCATTTATTCTCAAAAATAGGATCAAGTAATATCCTCAAGTATATACTCTTTAACTAGTGCATCCTCCCCTTTACTGGCGGCGCAGAGATATGGCACCTAACCATCGGGCTGATCCACAGATTAAAAGTAGCACAGCGAGCGATGGAGAAAGCTGTGCTTGGCATTTCTCTAAGGGACAAGATCCGGAACGAATGAAGTCGACGGAGAACTGAAGCTCTCAAAATCTGCAAGCTGAAGTAGCAGTGGGCCTCCCATGTCTGTCGTGTTAGCAGCTGATGGGGTAGGAAAGACTTGGAGTGGAAGCTGCGTACATTGCACAAGAGTAGGACGCCCTCCCTCCAGATCGACCGACGACATCATCATGGCGTCAGAAGTGGGTGGATGCGAGAAGCTGACGATCGCATTTAGTGGAAGACGGAGAAGGAATCCAACAGTAGATAAACAAAGGCTAATAGTGACAATGTTGATGTATTGCTCTTTCGCGGTCCATCGGTTGAGGTGGATAGGACGGTGTACCGTTCCGAAGCGGAGTAATCCTGGCGCGCGCCCGCCGCGCCCGTGCGCCGGGGCCACAACCAGGTGGAGCGGAGCACATATCTGTATTTTTGCCCGATCAAAGGAGCGTTGCGTATGACGGGCTTTTGAACCGATAATCAAATTAGCAATGCTTCCTTTTTGAACAAAAATGTGTCTATCAGGGGGCGCTTTGTTTTGTTCATCCATTTATTTTAACCGCCCCCACAAAGGAGGAGTGTTAAATGTTTTAATAAACATTTAGATTACGGATATCTTCAGCTGCGCTTGCACTACGCTCTAGATGTCTGGAATATAGTTCTATTTACCCTAAACTCCTATCAGGCGGCTGTAAATGACTCATCACCGTTTCCACTATATGAAGTCGGTTTTCCGAGAGGAATGGCGACATGTCGTTAAGCTTGCGACCAACACTTAAAGTGATGACCACGACTGCTCTGTCAAGAGTGACACCGACAAAGAAGAATATCCAAAGCTCGATCTTCCAAACTTCCAGGATTCGAATCTAAGGCACACCAAATTATAATAGTGGCAGCCGAGAAACTGCAGTGTGCAAACATTACTCTGTTCCGGTTTGAAGACCGCTATAGCTAGTGAAATTACTGAGGTAACGAAACTCGACATCTTATGTTTCAAAGCGACAGGCGTATCACTTACCATCAGGTGAACGTCCCCCTCGTCTCATCGTCCATTTTCATCAGCTGATAGGCGTCCACTGCTGGACCATAGGTCTCACCTAAGATCTCCACGTCGAACTGTCCTGCCCTGCTTGCATCTTCAGGCACTAGTGGCTATCGGTTGAAGGGCGGGGGGGGTGCTATTAGGTCATTTCCCACCACTCTGGCCTAATTCGGGTTGGTGGGAGCCAGATCCGCGTTTGTTGATTACCAGGGTGCACTACGAGCGGGTGAGTTTGGCTTGGGTCCCGTGACTTATTGTGCGAGAGCCTTTACACCCCGTCTGGTAGCTTATTTGAAAAAAAAAATAACAATACTTAAATTGTGCTTACTATTCAATAATTATATTTATTGATGCTGATTTTTGTTTCATGTTATTCTAAGAGTTGTTTTATTTATTTTTCACGTATCAAAATTTGGACCACGTTTCTCTATAAAACGAGAAAGGTTCGATGTGTTACTTTCTATCTATTTAAGTCGAGCACTTTAGCAAGTTCTCCTCACCATGTTCGGCCTCATTAACACTTAACCTCAAGTGAAGTTGAGGTCAAGTGTTATCTCGTTGTACATCCGACAAAAAAAAAATCAAAGAAAATGGCTGCGGTTTCTAGCACTATCTTTCGCACAACTTTCTCCCGCCGCGAATCGAAACTAAACCATAACATTTAAATAATAATTTATATTCCAGCAGCGGTCCCCGACCGCGTCCATAATTTTTGAACGTTCAGCCCCAATCACAACCCTCCTTGAGCCCTAAATTTTGTTGCTTTGCTGATTTAATGACGTCACATGACGGCCTCTATCGAATGTCAACTCGCATCGTTCTAAACCGCCGGCGCCAGAACGTCGTAACTCGGAGCGATACGTAAACAAAAACCGATCTTATCTTCTACGCGCGAAGGTCCATAATTCTCTGTGCCGGCCGTGTCGTACTGCTGAACCGGGGCAGCCGCCGCCGTGCATAGGTTAGATATTTGAGTCACGAATTCATTTTATGACTAATTCCATAACTTTATATGTGAATTCGGGATCAGGTAGGACGGCTGTAGTGTTTACAGAGGCGCTCGTCTATCGGGGCGCGGGGTAATAGGCCCCGGGGATTTGTTTCAATGGTTAACTGCCACCCGTCCCGGGCCCGCCTGCTCAGGATGCTGTAAACCACGATCGATTCTACAGATGTAATGCTCGTGTTATTCCTCAGCCCCCCCATCCACCCAACATGAAAAAGGAGCACTACAACAATAATGCGGTTATCCGTGCGACGGTTTACTAATTTATATACTAAAGTTTGTGGTTAAAATAAACTACAACGACGGTTTATTTTTAACCCTAAAATCTCAGGTTCAAATTCGCCTAGCAAGTTGCAAATGATGTAAGACTTGAACTTGGAATGGTTAAAGGCGATGATAAATAAAGCAATGAGACTAGTAGACACTTTACTCAATACTAAGTGATAGCCCTGTGCATAAAGAATCGCTAATTGGAGCACATCACCATATTGCGTTCGACGTCTAAAAGAAAGCAGTGCATCCCGTTATCCGAGAAAATTCTATAGAAAATAAACATGAGCTAGGTAATGTTTATACTTGTCCTCTATGCTCGGGTTCATGGGTTTTGAAGGTTGTGTCTTCGTCCACTAAGCAAGTCCAGTGTGAACGACCAGTACGAGGTGGTCCAGTGCTTGTGGTACCAAAGCGAGTTCTCCCTAGGATGTAGTTTAGGTCGGTGGTAGTGCCGGGAGGCACCGGTGCATTCCGTAACAGATCCCTGGGCCTCACACAACGCCCTGAGAATTACCACCGAGGAGGGTTTTATTTACTAAAAATCCCACATAACCTTAAACCTCCCCAGAAGCGGGGATTCTTTTTAGCAGGTTCTCTCCTCTACCCTACTATTTAGCAGCAGATATAAGCAGCAACGGTTAGTACCTATCTAGACTTACCTAATACTACCGTCAATGTTACGTTAAGGTAACCCTAATAACATTAATTACTTAAAGTTATTAATAGCTTAAGGGGGTGTAAGGGGTCCCTCCCTACAACTCATGGTATCCAAGCCAACCTCACCTGCTCGTGGTGCACCCTGCAAATCAATAAACGAGGCTCTGTCTTCCCACCAACCTGAATTAAGCCAGGGTGGTGAGAAACGACCCAAGTAGCCCGGCGGTACTGGAAGGTCGCTGGAAGCCGTTGGATATGGGCAGCGCAGCACCAATCGATATGCAGATATTTGGGTGAGGCCTGTATCCAGCAGTGGACGTCAATCGGCTGATGATGATGATGATGATGATTAATAGCTTTATATAACAAGCGGTTTATGACGAATGAAAGTCGGAGCAACGGAAGATGCATTACGTTACTTCAAATCTATAAAAGTTGCTAAAAAAAAAATTACTTTCACCGTCCCACAACAAGGACGTTGTATATATATACAGGACATGACTACACCGGTGTGATAGAACTAAATTTAACTATGACGGAAATGTATTAAATATTCATAATGTTTTCTAAGAGGTTTGTTTGGTTAAGAGAACTACTTGTACATGTCCAGCAGTGGACGCCCAACAGTTGACTACCAACGGTTTACTGGTGGTAGTGTCTCTGTTGCTACAGACCGTCTAGGTAGGTACCACCGCAGCGCCTGTCGCAGCCGGCAGGCAGTGCTGTGCGAACATTACTGTGATCCGGTTTGAAGGGCGTTGTATCTAATGAAATTACAGCGGTAACCCGACACATGTCCCAAGGTGACTAGCATAATATCGTGCAGTGTATATCAATCTTAGCAGCCGGTATCTTTCGCTCTATTATAAGTGATACATGGGACTAATGAAGTAGTGTAAGTGTTCTAAAAAAAAAAAGAAAACCGTTGCACCACCTCTATAAATTACAAGAGCAGTTTACGATCTGATAGGAATAAGCTGCGCGAGCGCACGCCCCGGTTATTGGTCCACTTACCGTTACTCGCCTGCATCCGGTGACCCTTGGCATTACCAGATCCGAATTACTCAACAATCAGCTGATCCTTTTACTGGTTCACTTCGACAATTGCATTGCGTAATAGATTTTTTGGAACCTTGCACTTTATGTTTGTAATAACTTACCTTTTTTTTCTTTGGTTTCAGGAGGGAAATATTTGAAAAGATATTCGGTCTTCTGGGGTAAATCAGTGTTATGTGGAGATTTTTACCCACTAAAGCCCCCTCGGTGGTCAACATCGGCGTTTGGAGAGCTCACGGATCTTTGTTCGGAACACAACCGCGGCCTTGCCTGGAGTCGCTTTAAAACCTAAGATCTTAAGTCTCGTTATCCCAGTAATTACACTAGCTACAGCTCCCTTCAAACCAGAACACGGCAAATGTTTGCACAGTACTGTATTGGCAGCAGGAGAGGCTGCAAAGTAAACATATCATCATCAGCCGATGAATGTCCACGGCTGGACACATGCATCCCCCAAAGATCTCCACATGGATCGCTTATTGGGAGTGCAATGTGGTGCAGTGCTTACCAATCTAACTAGTGCAACATTGTTATGCGCAGGCGCATCAATTAGCATCAGTTGAAAGATCCGCTCATCACGTCGCTTCGTTGATTAAAAAAAAGAAGTTAGGGGGTAGGGTATTGTGTTAAAATATTTTCACAGCAATGCTGTTGGAGTGATGGGTTGGTAATTATGAGGATGTAACGTTGTAAGTAGCGTTTCAGAAAACCCTGTCACAATTCAACCTTCACCATGTTCTGCTTCCTCCAACAACTAAGCGAACGATCAGAGAAAGAGAAGAAATGATAGGGATGCTTTAAATTAAGCACAACCATCATTAACCTCCATTACGTGGAAATAAACTAAGGTCACCGACATTTTTTTTTAGTTAGGGTAATGCTGTCGCGTACCTACCTTCGCGGGTACATGGACAGGTTATGTCGGACTTGCACCGACTAAAACCTCCACGATGTTCCACCGGCGTCGTTTTATGGCGCGACCACGGGAACGCTTTCACACACCTCCGCGACCCTAGACCCTAGAACCTTCGCTTTTCTACCTTTGTATCGGTGCGCCGGACACACAGCTCGCCCTTGTCTCGACCTCTATACCTGAGCAAGGGATCTCCCTGAATTCGTCACCTAGAGGCCATGGGAGCCAAGAGAGAAAACTCTCCCGACATACCATAAAAGATTGCTAGGCTTTAGTGGCAATGGTAGTAGGGCGATCAAACATATATTTTTTTTTCAACCGCCAGTTTACGTCCCCACTGTTGGGGCACAGACTTACTCTCAACACGGGGCGGCGACGAAGGAAACATATTTTACATATAGTATTTATTACACACACATATATAGGGTGGCGCAAAAGTAATCCTCCTATCACAAAATGCTATAAATTTTGCCTTGATGTAAAAGAATAAAAAGACCAAATAAAAATAATCCCCACTTTGTATACCTTGTATACAAGGTGGCGCAAAAATAACCTTCCGATGTTTTTTGGCTGTAATTTTAAAAAAAAATATGAAAAACTTTGATTCTTCTTGTGAATTATTTTTATTTGGTCTTATAATTTTTTTACATCAAGACAAAATTTATAGCATTTTCTGATAGGAGGATTACTTTTGCGGCCACCCTGTATATATATGAACCCGTATGCGTGCAGCTGACGTTTCGGGCGATACATTTAATTGCGCATTAATTCCACATTAAAAACGATTTCAATTGAATCGCCAAGTAATATTGTTGGTAATAACGTATTAACGTGCATCCTCCATAGTAACAATACACTGCAACGCGCGATGCGGAGTAATTACCCTCGGCCGTCCGTGTAAAGCACACCCCCGTACGTTTCCATTATAATTAATACGTTTTTAATTCGACGAAAACGAATTTAACGCCGATTAATAAACCGATGGGATGTGATTAATTTTATTGGTGGCGCGCGCTTTGTTTCCGGTAAATGAAAATTTGCACGTGTTCCGGTTGCGGGGGTGACACGAGGGTGAATTTTTTAATATCCCACATCATAATACAACAATTTTTTGGTATCTGCAAAGGATCTAATGTAGGTAGGTCCCCTTATTGCCGGAGACCGTATAGCGCCTATTGCAGCCGACCAACACGAGCGTGCAAGCGATATTGTGTTCGGGTTTGAAGGACGCTGTAGCTAGAGGAATTGTTGAAATAAAGGAAACAACGACTTATGTCTCAAGACGAGCCCAATGTGGTGCTCTGTTTACCATCCTAACTAGCGTCACGTGGTTCTAGGCAGGCGAGTCATTTATCATAAGGTGAACATCCGGCTCGTCTAGCCGCTTCGTTAAAAAGAAAAAAAAAATTTTGTTCCGGTTTGAAGGGTAGGGTTAACTAGTGATATTATTGAGATAAAGCGACTTATCATCTTATTGTCTCGAGATGAGCACAATGTAGTCGTTACCAAGCAAACGTCTGAAGGTTGCGCCGCGGAGGCGATTAATGATATAATTACAATAATTACGCCATTTTTCGTCATCAATAAAAAATTCCAATTTAATATATATTTAGCAACGAACATTCTAGAACCAAACCGCAGACCTCAAGAGTCGAGGTCGTAACATTTTTTTTTATTCCTTGGTACTTTCACAATGTGTTATAGCGAAGCACTGAACAAGTTTCATCACACCAGCTAAGATAATCGTCTGCACTAGTATAATATTTTTTTTTAATTCAACCGCTTCGTTGAATAACTGTAAGGCCTCCGTTAACAGTTCTAAGGTTTCTAACTTTAAGTTATAATTCAACTTTGTGCTTTAGCATAATGAATGCATATGTGGAAAAAAAATGGATGTAGGGGTGTAAAATGACTCGCGAGCTCTGGCGGCTCCCATCGGCCAGTATTAGGCCAACGTGGGGGTAAAAGACCTAAATCTCCTCATATGAAGCCCCTACAAACAACGGCCCCTAGTGCCCCGCGATACCGAAAGCCATGTTGACTGTATGTGGAGATCTTTGGGGGAGGCCTATGTCTATATGAAAAAAAAAATAAGACGAATAATGAGGGATAAGAGTATGATGGAATGGAATCAGAGAAAACAACCAATAAAACGAAAACAAATTAAAAGCTCTGGATCTTAATGTTCGGGATAATTATAAAAAAAAACGCACCAGCAATGAATTTAAGAAGGGTTTGGTCCTCCTTGGGATGTGCTAAGCCAAAGTGTAGAGGCGCCGATGCTATCCGTGAGAGATCACAGAGTCCGCCTTAATGCACTTAAAGAAGACTATAAGAAGGGTTGTAGAAAGAAAACCTCTTAAATAACCGTGACTTCTCCCCAAAAGCAGGATATCTGTTGACAGGCCGAGGTTTGTTTTTGTTTTTGTCGAATGGTGCTTACAAATCTGCGACTGCAGATTTTGTAGTTAATCCGTAATCTGTGATGGTGAAATCGTTTGACCTCTGGTAAGAGACTTTATGACCTTAACCCGGCACATTCGGCGGTTTTACGTCACGCAAATGTGGATTCGCGACGCGGCGCCGTGACACCGGACGGTGGCGGTGGCGCTCACGTGATGGCGCCTACCACACAAAAGGGAGGGGGGATAGTCGACGAATAGAGGTGTGTTGGTTATCAGCATATCATTGGTTAGTTTTAAGGTCATCAGGTAACAACTACATATAAAAATCAAATTATTTTTATGTCAAAGTAAACTTTGAATTGTATCGGTTGTTTTCTACTACATTTATTATCATAGCGACTTAACTTGTCTTTTCATGGAAAAATCTTACTTGGATACCACAGGAGTGTCATTATTACTGTCGAGTAAGTTACATTCATGTATTACTGTATTATCCATATCATTATATATAAAGACGGCGCTGGCTGGTGATTGAAGACATGATACCTCAAGTTTAAGAAACTGCTTACTTTGTAAGACAGAGACGATTTCGAAACTGCGCCTGGTGTTGGGGTTGACCATGGGCGTCAGCGCCCACTTTCCACCAGGTGAACTGTTCACTCATTTGCCAACCCTTCCTATAAAAAAAATTTAAGCATCCTCATATTAATATTACTGTTTCGATTAATTCTATAAAGGAGTCTGAGTAATATTATTACTATTCATGAGATATGAAGAAAAATATAATACTCTTTTTCTAACCATCTATATAATTTACATAAATATCAAATAAAGTTTTAGATTTATAGATATCTAAATAAGGGTCGTAGAAATAGATTTGCATATTTTAAAGCTTTTTATATAGCCATAATCATGTTTGAAGGTTGACTGTTTACACAGTATTTAAACATAATCTCCAAAACGAGTCTTTAGGTTTTACTGATCGTTGTAGATACTAAAGAAATCTCACCGATAATATTTATATCATTTAACGGTTTAATTCGAAGTTTACAGGGTGTATGTAATTAGAAAATAAGATATTATAGTGTAATGTGTCTCGCTGTTAGGATATTTACATAAGCGAGCCGTATGAATGCGCCGAAATAAGTGAGGATCGTTGGCCCATAATGATCCGTGTGAATGGCGCGCGCGGCCGCCATACGTACCCGAGTGGCGGGCGATGTGCGGACCACAGACAATAAAATTATATAGAAACTTTTTCTTTTTTTTATTCAATTAAATAACGAGACTAAGACGTTCATCTGGTATGTGTGTAGCGTTAGTTAGGATGTTGTACACTGGTGAAAGAACTCTCTTGCCGGAGACCGTCTAGGTAGGTACTACCGCAGCGTCTATTGCAGCCGAAGAACAGTAGTGTGCGAACATTACTGTGATCTGGTTTGAAAGACGCTGTAGCTAGAGTACGTACTGGGGTAATGAGACTCGGCATCTTATGTCTCAGGCGACCAGCGCAATGTGGTGCAGTGCATCATCTTTACTAGCCGCTCGTTGTTATGGACGAGTGTATCACTTACCATCAGGTAAATGACCCGCTTGTCTCGTCACTTAATTACATAAAAATTACACCACATTGTGCTCATTACCTAGAGACATAAAATGCCGAGTCTCGATGCCCCAGTAATTTCACTAGTTACAGCGCCTTTCAATCCGGATCACAGTGATATTTGCACAGTACTGTGTGTCGGCTGCAACAGGCGCTGCGGTAGTACCTACCTAGACGGTCTCCGGCAACAGAGACATTACCACCAGTAATAGCTATTGATCCTTCAAACCGGATCACAGTAATGTCCGCACAGTACTGTCTGTCGGCTGCAACAGGCGCTGCGGTGGTACCTACCTAGACGATCTCCGGCAACAGAGACACTACCACCAGTAATAGCTATTGATCCTTCAAACCGGATCACAGTAACGTTTGCACAGTACTGTCTGTCGGCTGCAACAGGCGCTGCGGTGGTATCTACCTAGACGGTCTCCGGCAACAGAGACATTACCACCAGTAATAGCTATTGATCCTTCAAACCGGATCACAGTAATGTTTGCACAGTACTGTGTGTCGGCTGCAACAGGCGCTGCGGTGGTACCTACCTAGACGGTCTCCGGCAACAGAGACATTACCACCAGTAATAGCTATTGATCCTTCAAACCGGATCACAGTAATGTCCGCACAGTACTGTCTGTCGGCTGCAACAGGCGCTGCGGTGGTACCTACCTAGACGATCTCCGGCAACAGAGACACTACCACCAGTAATAGCTATTGATCCTTCAAACCGGATCACAGTAACGTTTGCACAGTACTGTCTGTCGGCTGCAACAGGCGCTGCGGTGGTATCTACCTAGACGGTCTCCGGCAACAGAGACATTACCACCAGTAATAGCTATTGATCCTTCAAACCGGATCACAGTAATGTTTGCACAGTACTGTGTGTCGGCTGCAACAGGCGCTGCGGTGGTACCTACCTAGACGGTCTCCGGCAACAGAGACATTACCACCAGTAATAGCTATTGATCCTTCAAACCGGATCACAGTAATGTTTGCACAGTACTGTGTGTCGGCTGCAACAGGCGCTGCGGTGGTACCTACCTAGACGGTCTCCGGCAACAGAGACATTACCACCAGTAATAGCTATTGATCCTTCAAACCGGATCACAGTAATGTTTGCACAGTACTGTCTGTCGGCTGCAACAGGCGCTGCGGTAGTACCTACCTAGACGGTCTCCGGCAACAGAGACATTACCACCAGTAATAGCTATTGATCCTTCAAACCGGATCACCGTAATGTTTGCACAGTGCTGTCTGTCGGCTGCAACAGGCGCTGCGGTAGTACCTACCTAGACGGTCTCCGGCAACAGAGACATTACCACCAGTAATAGCTATTGATCCTTCAAACCGGATCACAGTAATGTCCGCACAGTACTGTCTGTCGGCTGCAACAGGCGCTGCGGTGGTACCTACCTAGACGATCTCCGGCAACAGAGACACTACCACCAGCAAAATATCTCAAAAAAGGTTAATTAAACATAAATTAAATAAAAAATTGTTTTAAATTGTCAATTATTTATTTTTTGTTTTGTTAACGTTGGTTATCAAATTGTTGAAAGAAATTTTATATTTAAAAAAAAAATGTTTATGATACATTCCGCTTATTTATTTTATAGACCTGCTGATACAAGTGGCGTAAGGGGTCCCGCACAACAACTCATGGGATCCAAGCCAACATCACCTGCTCGTGGTGCACCCTGCTAAGCAACAAACGAAGCTCTGGCTCCCACCAACCCGCAGCGGGCCAGCGTGGTGGGAAATGGCCCAAATCTCCCCATATGAATCTACAAAGGACGGCTTCTAGTGCCCGGCGGTACCGGAGGCTATGTTGGCAGTAAAGGTAGCGGGAAGTCGCTGGATGCGGGAAGCGTAGGACCGATCAATGTGAAGATCTTTGGAGAAGGCCTAAGTCCAGTGAACGTCTATCGGCTGATGATGATGATGATATTTCGCCTAGTTATTTTGAGACGCGTTTACTTTTGGTTTGTCTAGGTACCAAATTGGATCATTTCTTTAGTCTCGAGCTAGGAAGAACAGGACCAAGATAAGCCCTGCCTGCCATAGAAGGCGACTGATAGTATCTAGGAGTTTCGCGGCCTTGAGGGTGGGTAACCTTATCGCTCAACAAGCGAACCTGAGTGGGACAGCGTATGACTCGGCGATGGTGCCGAAAAGCGTTAGGCTCCTTCTCAGAGACGTGTGATAGAAGAAAGTGTAGAGAGCCACCGGTGTATTCTATAGGAGATCCCGGAGCATCTCCGAGTGCACTGATGCAGACCACCGAGGGGATTTTATGAGTAAGAATCTCGCATAACCCTGACTTTCCCCCAGAAGCTTTTCGAATGTTTCGAAGATTTCCCCCCGAAACAAAAAAAAGGTCCCAATTACATATTCAAAAATTTACACATTTCTTATATAAGATACTTTTATTATATATAATTTATTGCACATTGGTGTTGTTCCGAGATTACGGAGTCGTGTTTGTGCAATTTTTTAAATGCACCAAAATTTCAATAGCTTCTGTACCATATTTACTGGTGGTAGTGTCTCTGTTGTTGGAGACCGTCTAGGTACCACCGCAGCGCCTATTGCAGCCGACAGACAGCAGTGTGCAGACATTACTGTGTTTCAGTTTGAACGGCGCTGTAGCTAGTGTAATTACTTGGGTAATTAGACTTAATATCCTGTCTCAGGCTATGAACACAATGTTATGTTGTGTAACATCCTAACTAGAGCCACAGTGTTACCGGCGGGCGTATCACATACCATCAGGTGAACGTCCCACTCGTCTCCTCGTTTAATTGAATAATAATAAAAAAATATTCAAACAGTGCTTTGCTCCGGTTTGCAAGGTGCTACAGCTAGTGAAATTACTGCGGTAATGAGACTCGACAAGTTATGTTTCAGGCGATGACCTTAACATAATGTGTATAACATACTAACTAGCGCGACCCACATACCACATAGTATTTAAAAAAAAACAGGGTAAGTTGTTTATTTTTTTTATTTTAATGATGTATTCTACATTGTTATATGCGCACCCCTGACGGGTTGCGCCACATGTTACAATAACATATGTTAATGTGGCGTTACGCAAGATGCGCGCGGTCCAGTTAACTAGACACGTAGCCGATACGGCGTCGCACGTTGCGCCGCGGTTGGGCAACGCGCGGTGGTAACGCCTGCCGCTGCTGTTGTGAAAGGAGGATAAGCCCTGCAACTTGCTGCACGTGACCACCTACCACACATCCCAACAACAACAACAACAACGACAAATATACCTACCGAGCCCAGTCGTCGCCGTAACTAGTTAGTAGTCGAGTAACTAGCTAAGGGAGGATTATTTACAAGGAAAGGTAACCAGCTTTTTTGTAACTCATACTCTGCTTGGCAACATGAATACCTAAGACAGAAGAACCAGTGATCAGCAGAAGACAGTAAGGGGTGAAACTAAAAGAGAGTATTCAATACTCTTACTATTTATTTTTAATATAATTACAAATCCATCATCATCATTAGGTGCCGTCTTCAGATTAAAGTTTGGCGATCAGATTGAGAAAACCAAATCGATCCTCGGCTATTTTTTTTAACTGATGGTATTTACACCCGGTCCACTGCTTTATGTCTTCAAATCATTTCTTGCGTTGTCTACCAGGTGTACGTTTTCCAGGAATTTTGCTCTCCAGGATCAACTTTGAGAACCCATAAAGGGCTCCTCTTTATAGACGTCTGAAAAATGCAACCTTTCCAACCTGCATAGCGAAGGCAGACAAGGCAGTGATCAGCAGAAAATAACAAGAGTATTCAATAATCTTATTCTTTTTTTTAGTATGATTACATATTGAACCCTTTGATACTTATAATGATGTTGGGGGGGAGACTTGCGTGTGAGGGATGTTTACTTTTCGTATGACTTTAATGAGTTTGGTTGCACGAATTTTATGTGTCAAGTGGCGGTGGGGGTGAAGAGTGGGTGGTAGAGGGGTGGTAGTGCGGGGCGGTCGTATATCATAGCGGAGACACAGACGGAATCACCGACCTGATAACATCGCTCAAGCTCACCCACAGAGCAGCAACGGCCAGAGACTGCATATAAAAAAAGTTTGTATAGTGTTCTAGTGTTAATATGGAATTATATCTATCATCAGCCGATAGACGTCCACTGCTGGACATAGGCCTCCCCCAAAGATCTCCACATACAGTAAGCATAGCCTCCGATACTGTTGGGCAAATGGTGCTGTCGTATGTAAAGGGTTCATATGAAGAGATTTTGGCTATTCCCCACCACGCTGGCTTAATGCGGGTTGGCGGGAGCCAGAGCCTCGTTTGTTGATTACCAGAGTGCACCACGAGCAGGTGAGGTTGGCTTAGGCCCCGTGAGTTGTTGTATTGGAATTATATACACGACGCGAACAATATGGTGGTTTTGTTAGTGTATTTCCGATAGAATCTGTTTGCTTATAATATTCCCTGTTGTGAACTACATAGAAAAGCTACAGCGCCATTCAAACTACAAGATACATTTATACAATTAAATATATATGTAAATTGCTGCCAGTTCTCCGGTGTAACACATTAATTAAATATACACTACAACTATGTTGTCCGGCGTAAAGCCGCCCGCTTGTTTTCTTATAACATATATAATTTATTGGTTATGTAAATTTTACATCATCAACACTGTCCGAGATTATAACAAACGGTTTAACTCCGACTTCTTGATCACGTAACCGTGGAGCGGATTCTGAGGATCTACATGTAGAAGGTATTTACTTTGCATAACTATGTAAAACATTATTATATACAGAAACAAGTTATTATTAAGAGAACAACTTGTCCGATGAAATTGCAACAGTTAACATCTACATAAATACAATATTGGTAATAACGTTCGCTAAGTTATAACATAAAGTAATTTTTGGATTATAACTTAAACTCAGTTTCGTCAACATCTTAATCATCAGCCGATAGGCGTCTACTGCTGGACATAGGTCTCCTACAAAGATCCCCACATCGATCATTCCTGCGGTGCCTGCGTCGCCGGTCACCAAGGGCCGTTGATTAGGAGGATTTGGGCTATTCCCCACCACGCTGGCCCCTGGTTGGCGAGAGCCAGAGCCTCGTTTGTCGATCATCAGGGTGCACCACAAGCAGATGAGGTTGGCGTATATCATGTACTTAATTCGTACTAACTTTTCCTTACAGCTGTCAACTGTTGTCAGAGATCACCTACCAACATATCCTGCGCTCACTTGTTAGTTTCACGGAATGGCTGGACATGTGTTGTATATATAAATTATCAAACATTTTAAGAACTTTCTATAAATTTTACTTAATTAAAAATGACCGTAGGCTCTGCTGATGGAGCACCTACGACGGTCAGCAGTAACGTCGCAATAGAATTGCATAACTACATAATAAACAGCGAGATTTATTACTGCTTCTAAAACTGTAGCGCATAATAAGACGAGTCCATCCCGGTGGTGCAATGTATTTTTAAATTATATTACACACTCGTGTATACGCCCTAATATCCTGATAAAAACAATATCAAATCACTATGAAAACATCCTCTCTCCCCCTTCCATATGAACAAAAGTTCGCATCACAAATCGTGCAAATCATCAGTCATGACCGATTTCTTTTAATGCAGTAAAAAGAAGAGCATCTGATTGTCTGTGCTACCTGTTGATTTAATTCGTCATCATCAGATAAATCTGCTGTTCTTCATCACCAGTAAAAAAAAGCTTAGTAGCGCTTACAATTTTTTGTATGATGATGGTAAGATATACGCCGAACTATAACAACGTGGTGCCAGTAAGGTTGACCACATTGCGCTCGTCACTATGAGACATGAGATGTTAGGTCTCGATACCCCAACAATATCCACTAGCCACAGGGCCCGTCGAACCGGAATACAGTAATGTTTGCACAGTACCGTTTATCGGCTGCAACAGATGCTGCGGTGGTACCTACCTAAACGGTCACCGGCAACAGAAACCTACCACCAGTAAAGTAGTTTTTTTTGTTAAAACTGATTATTATTTATAATAAAGACAGAGTATTTTATTTTTCTTTTTACAACTTTCATCATGAGGTGCCTTCTTTAAATTAAAGTTTAGAAAGCTATTTCGGTGTTCGGCTTAATCTTTATCAATGGTATCGAAATCTGGTCTACTTTATATCATCAAATCATTTCTGTTGTCAACTTCTTTACATCGTTAAATCATTTCCGTGGTCAACTTCTTTACATCGTCAAATCATTTCCGTGGTCAACTTCTTTACATCGTCAAATCATTTCCGTGGACAACTTCTTTACATCGTCAAATCATTTCCGTGGTCAACTTCTTTACATCGTCAAATCATTTCCGTGGTCAACTTCTTTACATCGTCAAATCATTTCCGTGGACAACTTCTTTACATCGTCAAATCATTTCCGTGGTCAACTTCTTTACATCGTCAAATCATTTCCGTGGTCAACTTCTTTACATCGTCAAATCATTTCCGTGGTCAACTTCTTTACATCGTCAAATCATTTCCGTGGTCAACTTCTTTACATCGTCAAATCATTCACGTTGTGAACTTCTTTACATCGTCAAATCATTTCCGTGGTCAACTTCTTTACATCGTCACATCATTTACGTTGTGAACTTCTTTACATCGTCACATCATTCACGTTGTGAACTTCTTTACATCGTCACATCATTCACGTTGTGAACTTCTTTACATCGTCACATCATTCACGTTGTGAACTTCTTTACATCGTCAAATCATTCACGTTGTGAACTTCTTTACATCGTCAAATCATTCACATTGTGAACTTCTTTACATCGTCTAATCATTCACGTTGTGAACTTCTTTACATCGTCAAATCATTTACGTTGTGAACTTCTTTACATCGTCACATCATTCACGTTGTAAACTTCTTTACATCGTCAAATCATTCACGTTGTGAACTTCTTTACATCGTCAAATCATTTCCGTGGTCAACTTCTTTACATCGTCACATCATTTACGTTGTGAACTTCTTTACATCGCCACATCATTCACGTTGTGAACTTCTTTACATAGTCACATCATTCACGTTGTAAACTTCTTTACATCGTCACATCATTCACGTTGTGAACTTCTTTACATCGTCAAATCATTCACGTTGTGAACTTCTTTACATCGTCAAATCATTCACATTGTGAACTTCTTTACATCGTCTAATCATTCACGTTGTGAACTTCTTTACATCGTCAAATCATTTACGTTGTGAACTTCTTTACATCGTCACATCATTCACGTTGTAAACTTCTTTACATCGTCACATCATTCACGTTGTGAACTTCTTCACATCGTCACATCATTCACGTTGTGAACTTCTTTACATCGTCAAATCATTTCCGTGGTCAACTTCTTTACATCGTCACATCATTTACGTTGTGAACTTCTTTACATCGTCACATCATTCACGTTGTGAACTTCTTTACATCGTCACATCATTCACGTTGTGAACTTCTTTACATCGTCACATCATTCACGTTGTGAACTTCTTTACATCGTCAAATCATTCACGTTGTGAACTTCTTTACATCGTCAAATCATTCACGTTGTGAACTTCTTTACATCGTCACATCATTCACGTTGTGAACTTCTTTACATCGTCACATCATTCACGTTGTGAACTTCTTTACATCGTCACATCATTCACGTTGTAAACTTCTTTACATCGTCAAATCATTCACGTTGTGAACTTCTTTACATCGTCAAATCATTTCCGTGGTCAACTTCTTTACATCGTCACATCATTTACGTTGTGAACTTCTTTACATCGTCACATCATTCACGTTGTGAACTTCTTTACATAGTCACATCATTCACGTTGTAAACTTCTTTACATCGTCACATCATTCACGTTGTGAACTTCTTTACATCGTCAAATCATTCACGTTGTGAACTTCTTTACATCGTCAAATCATTCACATTGTGAACTTCTTTACATCGTCTAATCATTCACGTTGTGAACTTCTTTACATCGTCAAATCATTTACGTTGTGAACTTCTTTACATCGTCACATCATTCACGTTGTAAACTTCTTTACATCGTCACATCATTCACGTTGTGAACTTCTTTACATCGTCAAATCATTCACGTTGTGAACTTCTTTACATCGTCAAATCATTTCCGTGGTCAACTTCTTTACATCGTCACATCATTTACGTTGTGAACTTCTTTACATCGTCACATCATTCACGTTGTGAACTTCTTTACATAGTCACATCATTCACGTTGTAAACTTCTTTACATCGTCACATCATTCACGTTGTGAACTTCTTTACATCGTCAAATCATTCACGTTGTGAACTTCTTTACATCGTCAAATCATTCACATTGTGAACTTCTTTACATCGTCTAATCATTCACGTTGTGAACTTCTTTACATCGTCAAATCATTTACGTTGTGAACTTCTTTACATCGTCACATCATTCACGTTGTAAACTTCTTTACATCGTCACATCATTCACGTTGTGAACTTCTTCACATCGTCACATCATTCACGTTGTGAACTTTTTTGCATTATCGAATAATTTCTGTGGTCAATTTATTTACATCGTCAAATAATTCCTTTGTCAACGTCTTTACATTGTCAAATCATTTCCGTTGCCAACCATTACAAGTTTTCATTCATTTTTGCCTTACAGCGTCTACCTTGACAATTAAATTGTAGGTGCTATATGCGTGTCCGAAAATGCAACTTTTCTTTGTATGATGGTTTCCATCCGGCCGTGTTTGCTGCAAGTTGACTAGGTAGCTAACAATGGGCTTTCACTACTGTACAAATGGACAACGCCATCCAACGTTGTATAATTTCCTCATTTCAGGAATCAATGCGGACCTCGGCCAGTCAAACGAGAAGGTTGCGTTGTTACATAACCGCAGCAGGCACTTCAGTGACATTTTGTCTATACGTTGAGCAGTTACCGTATTGCAGTAGTGTAGTGGTTTATCTAATGTAATATGATCTTCAATATTAGTGTTTTAAAACCTTAACGTTGTACATTATGGTCTTCAATCCCAATTGGATAAGAGACAGGAGTTGTTGTGGAATGGTGATGACAATTAATCTCATTAAATAACATATTATAATAGCCCTCGCATTGTTCCCATTGCCAGTACTTAAGGTCCATGTAAAGAGAGATTGATATGAGAATATAAGTCAAGGTCTAACCCACCATATTCGAACTGGCGGATGCTGCATGTTATCTAACTTGTTGGTTTTCTCGTTTGGAATGTTGGATTGAGAGAAATGTTTATTCTATGTTAAAAGTTCGAGTTCGGTGGAAATTGAGTCGTTGCATCGCAGCCGGGTAATGCTTAGCTCCTATTGCAACCATGTACGAACACTACTGTGTTCCGGTTTGAAGGGCGCTGTATCAGTTACCATCAGACGAATATCTGGCTCTTCTCGTCAGTTAGTAGAATAAAAAAAAGATCCATTGCATGCATACTACTACTTTTCAGATTAATTTAACTAGTTAAATTTCAACACGAGTAACACAGATGTAACCTAGAAGACGGGATATAGTGAACGAGAATAAGAAAAGTCAAAAAGCAGATCCAGTCACAAACAGGTCCAAGGCTATTAAGAAGAATCAGAGTTTGAACGAATGTTAGACCTTATGAGAGCAATTAAAAAAAAATTGCAACATGAGTAATCTAGACATACGGAAGCGGTAAAAATTGAACAGTTTTAGAGCGGCGGAGACCTTCTACTTAGCTTAGCTTAGTCATCTATGAAGTTTAACTTAATTATGAAGTTATGGTCATCTGTTTGTTGATGCTTATAAAGAAGATCTTCCTTATTCAAGATAAGTGTATTTCATATTTATGTAACACTAGCTGTTCCTCTCCCACTTTGCTGTTTGTAATATAGAATTAGACTCCAAATGAGTTTCTATAGCAACCGCATAAATAATATCAAATGAAAATGTTTATAAAAGTTAATTAGATATGAAATGATGAAGGATCCATGAAATTCAAAAAACAAATATCCTATAACCATCTACAGATTATTTAGCGTTGAATGGATAACCATAACGGGTATATAAATACCCGTGTCGATGCGTTCACTAGTTTTCAAGTGATTGGCGAACGTACAAAACCTATTTCATTATATATATAGAGATCAGTGCTTCCCACCTCACATTTGATTCGCCTTTCGAATCGTAATGCGTTGGCCGCGGCGCGTTCGGATCCACTTTTACATCCACCAGCCACCAGCTCTTCGCAATAACTGCAGTAAGACACATTTCCGTGTAACCACTCCACGTTAAGCTGTGCTCCATGTCGTGATTATCACAAATTATTACATATGTATCGATTAGTTAACGAACGTTGCAAAACTAATAGTGAACGTATCATGTTTATAGTTCAATATTTATCTAATGAATTCTGTTGAATTTAATTCGTCATCATCATCAGCCGATAGACGTCCATTGCTGAACTTAAGCTTCCCCCAAAGATCTCCACATCGGGTCATCCAGTGAGTTCCCGCGATTCTCACCAGATCATCGTGAATCTGAATTCTGTCAAAAATATTTTTGGACTATGAATAAATGTTTTGATTGTAATAATTTTCCATAACATGTTGGTGGTAGGCCTCTGCTGCCGGAAATCGTCTAGGTAGGTACCACCACAGCGGCCATTGCAACCGACAGACAGTACTGTGTGTAACCCTCTACCCCTTTTAAATAAATTGAATTATAAATGAACCCTCAAACAATATTTAGGATTTCACATACTCTTATTTGACGCGACCAGGATGATGCATACTATTCTTTTTAGTGTTATTAATGTTTATGTTCTAGCCATTAATTAATTATAATCTTTGTGATCGTCTCGATTAGGAGCTTATTCTACGTTGTGTTTATAGTAATATTCAGTTCTTTTAGGTTTATATAGAAGGATGAATATTTGTTAAGATAGTCGGATGCCGTTTGTGTGGCTTATTTTATTATTTATAATTTATAATCCCTTCACGCTTGTAAAGGGCTCCACAACTTGTTACGGGTTTACAATATTTATTCATTTATAGGAACCTGACACAAGTGTTAAGTTCGCATCGTCACATTTAAAAAAAAATGTAGGGATGGCATACGGCTCCAGTAAATAGACCCCACCGTATGCGGTGAGCGCCAACCAAATACTGCGCCTCTCCCCCACCCTCCGAAACAGGTGGAGTTTAATTGGCCTCGCACCGCAGTCCACAACAAGGTTTACTGACGAACCAGTGGAAGAGCACTCGGCTCATTGTTAATGCGTAAGCACAAACTGTGAACAAATTGCGCATGGCAATGTGAGTAGGCATCTCACAAGATACAACTGTCACCAGATATACAGTGTATAGTCGGCGCACATTCCGGGACACATAATAGATATAAAGGGTACTCTGACCCAAAGATTAGTCTTTGTACGAGCCACCGCCTTCACCAGCCAGGTGCACTTGCAGACGCATTGTGAAGTGTTGGATTTGACATCACCACCAACTACGTAGTCAGCGCGGATCGCAATCCGCGGAGTGCATTGGAGAGCTCATAGCTCACTTCATAGAATGGCAAAGCGATTACATCGCAGCCTTAAGAGATCGTACTCCCACCAGCAATCACCATACACGAAGTAAATGCATAACTTCGCCAACCATTGTAGTGGATATAGCCAATAAATATCAATTTTATTATGATCCATCAGGCATAGAGTCTTTGTCGTTGAGTAAAATGTTGTTTTGATCAAGTTTGTATACTTTATATATCTCATTAATAAAGAACTTCACACTCTTACTTTATCATATTCTGTCATGATACATTATTATTTATATTTCCATATTTGTCCGGGATGAGAACCGATATATCCTTTATAACTCATCACTAGATATTTTCATATTCTTAGACTTTCATAATTTTTGACCATACAATCACATTTGAAATGGATTTTTTTTTATTTATAGATTTCAATTGGTGTACTATACAGTACAACATTCCGATACATCCTTTCAGTATGTATTGGGGGTCAGTAATAACCTCCAATCAATTTGTACGAAGCAAATTTTTACGTTCGACAAGTACTCAGTACATGTCCGGAGCCCGGAGCCCGGAGCCCGGAGCCCGGAGCCCGTGTGTACGTAGGAGCGCGAGTGTGCGTGTCGGCCGCGCTCGCTCGCTCGCCCGTACGGCCAGTCGATACACGAACAATTGCTTATTACTGTCCCCAGGACGCTTCACGAACACCCAACTATTGGAATTGAACTTTTTAACTTATTATAATGAATATTTTTCAAATTTAACTTCTTTATTTATTTTTGTATTTTAGTCATAGATCAAAGTTTGTTTAAACTATTATTAAATATTTCTTGTATAGTTTGATATTTTAGAGACACATCTATTTCACTCTTTTAACTTTCGCTAAATTATATTATCAACTTTATAAATTTGAATAATTTTTATTTGAGCTATTTAAACGCTCTTATTATTCAATATTTTTTATAGAATCATTGATTTATTTTTATAAATTAATGTATTTCGTTACATGTGCAAAGATTACTGTGTTCCAGTTGGAAGGATGCTGTAACACATGAAATAACTAGGGTGACGAGACTTGTCTCAAGGCGGTGCAGTATATATCATTCCAACTAACACTATGTTATGCGCAGGCGAGTAATAACTCGCCTGCGCATAACAATCGCCCGCAGCACCCTTTGGGGAAGGGATTTTTTAAAATTCTGTTCTTAGCTGGTCGGAGCTAAATGGCCGAAGCAATATCTCTACCAAATTTTAAGTGTTTATGTCTAATAGTTTCAGAGATCTCGTTATGACTCAATAAATTTTTGAATATCTCCTATATATATCATCAGTCATTAGATGTCCACTGCTGGACATAGAACTCCCCCAAAGATCCCACATCGATCGGTCCTGCATTGTCCGCATCGCCGGATACCAGAACCGTCGTTATTAGGGGTTCATATGGGGGACTTGAGCCATTTCCCACCACGGTGGCTCAATGCGGGTTGGTGGGAGCCAGAGCCTTGTTTGTTGATTAGCAGGGTGCACCTCGAGCAGGTGAGGTTGGCTTGGGTCCCGTGACTTGTTGTGCAGGACCTCTTATATATATAGTTATGTAATGAATAACTGGTGTTTGTGACAGGAGGAAAAATTATATATATTTCATAAATATCTTCATCCTTGAACAATCGTATCGGTGTGTGACCGAGTTCATAAATAAAAATAAAAAAAATATACGGATGAATTTTGAACCTTTACGTAATGTTCAGTGAATGTATGGCGCGGGCCGTGCCGGCGTGCGGTACGCGCCGGAGTACCCTGTTCCCATTGCTTTATACGGTACGTGAACAGGAACTAAGTCTAGGTCAGAGCTTTTACAAATATCTAGAATTAATGTTAAGCGATGAACTAGCAAAAATCGCGCAATATTTGACCTTCGATTTTTAATTGATAACAATACCAACGGATTTATGAGCTGATGTTTAATGAAAAAGACCAATGAGGAGATGATGAAGAGACGTTTGGAATATTGTTATGCTGGCAAATTAACAATACACGGGATTTTTTTTTTCACTTCATCACAATACAATTGTGATGGAATATAATGTCTCCTGCTTACACCAGCTACAGCGGGTTTCAAACGGGTATCTGAGCACTGCTTGGTGGCGGAAACGGCAATGTTTGTTGTACTTTCCTGGATGATTTCTAGCAGGTATATCGTAGGATAAGTGTAGAATAAGTGGAACTGACAGAGCGAAGGAAAATCCTCATGATAGTACGGTAAGGAATTTTTGGTTGCAACTGGCATCGGACTGGTAGCACTGGAAAGCAATTGGATAGGCTCATATTCAGCAGACGATAACTCCTCTTCCTCTGACGCAGGGACCCAAAGTCAGTCTTGGTCTCAGACACAAGAGAGCGCCAGCGTTGTCTGTATCGCACTGCCTCTTGCCAGTTCACTGCTTGAAGCTCGCGTAGATTATGCTCTATGGCAACCTTCTAACGATATTTGGGTCAGCGGCCAATCGGAGTTCCGAGGAAAGCTTTTTTGACTCTACGATCGTCTCCCATCTATAGCAAGTGGTCCATCCAGCGAAGTCTGTGGGCTTTGGCTTCTCCCACGATGTTCGGTTCGCCACTTAGCCTCTCGAGTTCAAGATTGCCAGCAGACGATAACGATATGATAAAATAATAATGAGGATATCTGGAATTATAACAATGGTTATAATAAATATTTCTAGAATACAATATTCTGTATGACATAGAGAAGAAAGAAACTCTAAAATCTGGCAACAAAACCAAATGACTTCTTATCAAGAGATTCTTCTTTATACTCGGAAGAGAATAAAAATAAAAAAAACTATATCATGGATGTATAAATGAAAACAGAACTGTCATAAGAACAGATCGATTGCCGCGTATCAGGTAATGGAAACGTGCACTCCACGCAAATCTGGACGAATGTCCATCTCATACCTTTCTCCGGTACAGATGAACCGTGAACGTAATCTAATTGCACTCGTACGAGATGTTGCTGCGAGTGCGCAAGCAGCAATCAGAGCGAGGAGTGCTGATTGCTGCTGCGGCTTAGGAAACCACACGCACATGGTACACAGACATACAGACACACATATATTGATAAACGATCTCTGCAATTATTGCATTTGATTTTGCAAAACGAGTTATAATGATATATACTGCAACACATTTATATAGTCTCTTAACTTCTTTAACTAGCTGTAACGCCCTTCAATGCGGACTACACTAAAATTTGTATAATACAGTAAAAACCTGTGACTAGTAAAGTGGACGGTCCGTTATATATTTGGTGTGATGACGCCATGTATAATAAAAGAGGATATATACTTTGATGTCCAGCGGAGTATGTCTATCGGCTGATGATGACGATGATGAAAATAACTTAGCACAGCTCCAATTTGTAATGCGTCTTTCAACCGTCTGCCTGCGTCGTACCTTTGAGTTTTTCGGTCATATTGCCAGACAAATGGCAAATGACTTGCAGAAACATGTCGTTACTGGTAAGATTGATGGTAATAGTCCGTGTGGATGAAGCCCAAAAGTTGGAATGACCAGATCTAGGAGACCATTGAAACATCTGTATACTGGCGTAACATCGTTAAGGACAGGTTATCGATAAGGAGTCACGACCCTCAGTATTGAGGAACCGATTTAGAGAGAGAGCATATATATTAAAATATCTAACACCCACAAGGTGGGCCGACGATCTGGTGAATGTTTTTTTTAATGAAGCGACGAGAAGAGTGGGTCGTTCACCTGATGGTAAGTGATACGCCTACCCATTACAACATGGCTAGAATGGTATTCACAGCATCACATTGCGCTTGTCGCTTTGAAGCATAAAGTGAAAAGTCTCGTTATTCCAGTAATTTCATCAGTTACAACGCCTTTCAAACTGGAACACAGAAATGTTTGTTGGAGCTGCGGTGTTACCTAGGTAGACTGTCTCCAGCACCAGGGACCTACCACCAGTGTAATTTAGACAGAAATACATATATAGTATAATAACCGGTATCATTATTATCATCAATCGATAGATGTCCACGGCTGGACATAATTCTCTCCCAAAAATCCCCACATTTGGGGGCTTAAGCCACATTGGGGGCGAGACTTGGCGATTTCCCACCACGCTGGCCCAACGCGGGTTGGTGGAAGCCAGAGCCTCGTTTGTTGATTAGCAGAGTACACCACGAACGGGTGAGGTTGGCTCGAGTCTCGTAGTTGTGCAAGACCCCTAACAACCCAGAAACCGGTAACTTACTAGCTTTTGCCTTTGCGTCGAGGAGTTGTGAATATATGGCGCGAAACTTTCACAAGGTATAATGTTACTAAGAGATAATCTATACGGAATGTATTTGAGGTCAAAGGTTAGTGGGAACTGCTACATGGTGACAACTGGAGCCATGGCTTATGGAGTACAGTTTATATGACGTGCGTCAACTCGCCGCCGAGCATGATACAATACACAGCATGCTCGTCGTCTACGTATTACGTCTCGTTATTGTTCATTTCACTAGCTACAGCGCTTTTCATACTGGAACACAGTAATATCTGCACACTACTCTCTAACCACGGGAATAGCTGTGGTGGTATTCAGACGGTCTCCGTCATCACAGACCTATCGTAAGTATAAAGCGCTCCTAGCTACTTCATAGATCATAATCCCTCCGTCAGTTATTGTTCAAGTCTCATGATGGCGAACACGGTGATGACTGAGCGAGTCCAGGCCGATAGAAAGGATTCCAATTAATATACCTTCAGACCTTGACCTAAAGATTTCATATGTTCAAAACTGCGGATAAACCGGTTATAAGATTTCGTTACACCATAATGATTTATCTACTTATTAATCATCATCATCAGTCGATAAACGCCCATCGCTAGACAGGCTTCGCAAAGATTTCTCATGTTTCTATATATAAATACACACAAGACGGCGGGTAACAGCTGTATATATATATACATATATATATATATACAGCTGTTCCCCGTTCTATTTTCTAGACGTAAAATAGAATTAGGTTTGAAATTTTGACTTGAAATTTGTCAGGAATATTCCCGCTCGGCGTCAACCTGCCGCCCCCGGGACCGTGCCCATTATTAACACTCCCCCAACTGCCTTTGGAGAAGTAATGGCTGAGGCTGACCTTTAAATGGCAGAAGCGGTATCTCCACCAAATTTTGTATGTTTACGTCCAATAATTTCGGAGATCTCGTGATGAGTCAATGAATCGTTTTCTGTATATGGTTGAGAGTAGTTGCTCAAATCATTAACTGCATCTAAACGCGATGCCTTTTTGTTTATTTTTACAGGTTAACGATACAACAGAGTAACTATTTATTTGTGAACAAATTTTTTATGATTTTTAATTGTGGAGGAGTTTATATAGCCTTATTAACCATATCCTCATATAACCTGGTTGGATATTGGAGGACCAGAGAAAATATGTTACTATAGAGAAAATTAAGGAGCCCGTCTAAGTAGGTACCACCGCAGTGCCTGTTTTAGCCGATAAACAGTGCTATATAAACATTACTATGTTCCGGTTTGAAAGGCGTTGTAGCTAGTGAGATTATTAAGGTAATGAGAAAGCATCTTATGTCCCAAAGCGAAGAGTACAATGCAATGCTGTTTATATCTTCTAATTAGCGCCGGTTTGTTATGATCAGGAGTTTCACTCACCATCAAGTGAACATCTCATCACATCGAATGTTCAATGAAATAATTTTATTATTAAATATTTTATTTTATTATTAATAATTTAATAATTAATACGAAGAGTTTTAGTTTTAATCTTTACACAGCGAAGCATTATTGCAATCAATCATCGTCAATGTTACTGTCTGATATGATGTCGGAGTGTGTAAGATATGCTTTACCATCACTAACCACATGTTCACATACCATCAGATAGCATACAAGATCAGTTACTTATATAAATTATTTAAAAAAAACTTACGCCCAAAGCTCTGTTTTTCAACTAACCTGTAGCGGCTGTCACACAAACGTTTTGTTTGTTGCAAATATTTGACATCAAACGTGCAGCGAACTTGATGTTTGTTGTAATATATTTTTTTATTGTAGTAGTCAACTTGCATTTATTAAAGGGGTAGCAAAATGAGGGTAGGCATAAATAAACTTTTATTGCAGATCTAGTACAAGAGTAGTTAAGTTATAACATTTGAGATAAGAGTGAGTAGATCATATATGTTTTAAAAATATTATTGCGAATAATACTAAGTTAGTTTTGTGGGACACATTACAAGAGACCTATGTCCAGCAGTGGACTTCCATCGGCTGCAATGATGATAATGACGCTAGTTTAGATTGTAGACCAATGGTTGAAGAAAGCAAATGTACATAACGTACTTAATACAATGGATGCTGTGTAAACATCTTAAGACCTGATAGTCCTACGTCCTGCTTTGCTTACAGTTTCATTGTTCAGTAGATTTAACTACAGGGAGTAACCACCGTAGCTCCTACTGTAACCGAAGGACAGTACTGTGCAGACATTACTGTGATCCGGTTTGAAGGGCGCTGTAGCTAATGAAATTAGTGCAGTAAAGAGACTCTTCTATTTTATGTATCTGTTTAGGGAGGTGCGGGTGTATTAACAATGGGAAAGGGACAGGTTCCTGCCCGACGAGAATATTTCTGACATATTTCAGGTCTGAATCTCTATTACCGTCCGCTAAGCTGTAGCGTGAAATCTGCAATTGTAGTTTTTTCTTAGAAGAACTGATGAGACCAGGGGATCGTTCACCTGATGGTAAATAATACCACCAGAATATATATACCCATAGCAACGTGGCGCTAGTTAGGATGATATACATATACACAGCAATATTGTAGCCGTCGCCTTGAGACATATTTTAAATTAGGTTACCCATGTTATTACATTAACTACAACACCCTTGGAACCGGAACACAGTAATGTTTGCATACTGCTTTTTATCGGCTGCAATAGGAGCTGCGGTGGTGCCTACGTCTTCGGCAACAGAGACTTACCACTAGTACTAAAATTGGAATTCTTTAAGTCTCTAAAGCGATGAGGATTGGAAGACGCTTGCCAAATGATTTCGTAAGGCTCCTCGTAAGTGACGTGTCACTTTGAATCTGACATTGCTTATGATAATAAGTGACATTGTATTCAAATGAGACGGCCACCGAATGGACTGTTTTGGCCACTTAGTGCTTTGGATGCACCTCACGCGGCCCCTTGCGAAAATACATCGTGACCTTGGACCCGTCTAGAGGAACCGGTGAACTTTCTTTCACCGCAGTATACGGACCAGAAGGTAACAATTTACCTACATTTTAAATAATGTTTATTTACTTCTTCTCCTCTTTCGTGTACTTCACGAATGAAGGTCGCTCTTCGCGTCGCGTCTTGACCAGAAATGCTCTTAGTGACGCGTCAACCAACTGCCTCCACTCCACTCTGTCCTCGACACGTCGCCGGACATTAGCTGCCTAAAAGATGTATAAAGAATTGGACTTAATGCCGATTTGTTCTCTCTCTATCTACCACAAGGTTGATTAGAAAACTAAAGTCAATGATCATGATCATCATTATCAGCCGACAGATGTCCACAGCTGGACATATGCGTCCACTGAATATATTAAATGTTTCTGGTTTATATTAAATCAATACGGTACATACAAATGTCATTGTACATAAAATAATATAATATAGAATTAGATTTGAAATTTAGTCTTGAAATTTGTCGGAAATATTTTCACCTGACAGCAACCGCTGCCCCCCGGGTGCCTTCTCATTATTAAAACTCTCTATTTCGGGGTAACAATTCATAAAATCTGTTATTAGTTGAGTACAAGTCTCGGCAAACGGAATCATCATCACCATCAGCCGATAGACATCCAATGTTGGACATAGGCCTCCCCCAAAGATCTTCACATCGGTCGGTCCCGCGATGCCGCCAAAGGGCGATGGAGAGGACTACGCTCGGAGTTTCGCTGCAAGAAATGTGGAGATCCGCAGAAAAACTAAAGTCACCGACATAGCCCAAAAAATTGCTAGACTCAAGTGGCAGTGGCAGGGCACATTGCTCGAAGGACCGACCGCAGATGGGGCAGTAAGGTCCTCGAGTGGCGCCCGCGTACTGGTAGACGTGGTGTTGGGACGCCTCCCACAAGGTCGACCGACGATCTGGTGAGAGTCGGCAACGCGGCAAAAGGAATATTCCTATTCAGATTCAAGTCTTCAGATCTTATAGTTGTAATAGTCCTCTACATATATATATATTATATATTTATATGTATATATATATATATATTTATATTTGAATGAAGAAAAATATATTTCTTAGTGACATGTAGTGTTCAAATAACATTCTTTAGGAAGCCTTCTTGTTTATGATGATAGTGAATTACCTAGACTCGATATATGACGGTGGAGTAACAGAACGATGCTGTTATGGTGGTAGATTTACAATATATCGATGGTAACTACCATCATCTTAATAAAAATAAGAATTCAAGTTAGAAGCGACAACTATTGATGTTCTGCTTCCGGAGACCGTCTAGGTCAGTAAGGGGCAATCATTACTGTGTTCCAGATTGAAGGGCGCTGTAGCTAGTGAAATTAATGCGGTAACATAACACACGTCGTAAAGCTATGAGCACAATGTGATGCTGTATACATCGTAACCAGCGCCTTATTATCACAATCGTATGATTTACTATCAAGTGAACGTCTCCCTCTTCTTGTCGAATAAACAATAGAGTGTAACAAACAAACTATGAATTTTTTTTTAATTCTATTATGCGACAAGACATGGGAGTTCCTCCATTTGATGATGAATGATGCCTGCACATAACAACGTGGCACTAATTGAGACATTACGCTACATTGCGCTCGTCGCTTTTTACTCCAATAATTACATTACAACGCCCTTCAAACCGGATCACAGTAATGTTTGCACAGTACTGTGTGTCGGCTGCAACAGGCGCTGCGGTGGTACCTACCTAGACGGTCTCCGGCAACAGAGACACTACCACTGGTGGAATCATCAGAACCTTAAGATGTGTTCATGTTCAATTGTAAACTTGTCTTTATAACTAAGTTACAGCTAAGTAATACGTGTTTGTTAACCATTGGGGAGTAATGTATCTTAAGTCACCACGCTGGGCATGCGGGTTGACGACTGTAGGGAGAGAGTGATGGGGGAGGAGTGCAGACTTTTTAAGAGGAATATTGAGAGATACTCAGGAATGCAGGATGTTACCATTTGGAATATTGTTGGCAGAAGAATAGTAACAGCTGTGGTCTTCGATTAAACCTGTATTCATCACAGAGATAAACTAGTACCAGTACAGGATATGCTAGTAATGGTCGCAGAAATGTTGTCCTGACGTTTCCCTCGACTTTTCCTTTTTCAGTCGCCTTTTACGACACGACAAAGGTAGTATAATGGTGGGGATATTCTCACCCGTCCCCCACACTGAGAATACCTTGGCACACTAAATTCACTCTTTATATCGGAGTAATATAAATCACATTTACACTTAAGTAACACTTTCACTTGTTTAAGTAATTACTTAATGATTAAGCCGCGGCCATATTGGCTAAAGGCAACAGTTTTTTTTTAAATTTAATACAATGGATATATGTTAGGGTTCTTGTATATTGGACTGAAGTTAAATTGCAAATGGTGGCCCTAATGCCTAAGATATTTTCTCCATCACTCGATCGTGAATAGCTAATAGAATATCATCTTTATCATCAGCATCAGCTGATAGAGGTCCACTGCTGGACTTGGGGATTCATATATAAGGATTAGGGCCATTTCCCAATCTGGCCCAGTGCAGGTCGGTGGGAGCCAGAGCCTCGTTTGTTGATTAGCGTGGACTGCGAAGTTGTGAGGAACTCCTTAATAACTCATGGAATCCAAGTCAACTTGACCTTCTCGTGGTGCACCCTGCTAATCAACAAACAAGGCTCTGGGTCCCACCAACCCGCTTCAGGTCAGTGTGGTGGGAATTGGCTCAAATCACCGTATATAAACCTGTAGAAACGACGGCCCCTAGTGCTCGGCGGTACCGGACGCGATGGTGACTGTGACGGAAGTTGGCAAGACGCCGGATCGATGTGGAGATCTTCAGCTGTCTATCGGCTGAGGATGATGTAAGAAGAGTAGGAGGAAGGGGGAAAAAGAAACGAGGCAATCCGTCAAAGATTTACTTTTTTACGATTTTTATATTCCGTGGATAACGTATTCGGATAACTTCAAATACTTCATTTGTGTGATAGATTTATTTAAATAATTTATGTACTTTACACACACACATATATATATATATATATATATATATATATATTTAATTAAAATATATTAAGATTTTATATTAAATTTTAATATCATTATATATGTAATGAGTATATGTTGCGGAAATTGATTTACGAGCTTTGTAACAGTAACGCGTTGACGGTTCAATACATTTAAATATTTATACTGGTTTAAGAAAAAAAAGACTCTGGTGGTAGGTTCCTGTTGGTGGAGACCGTTATAGTAGGTACTATCGCAGCCGACAAACAGTAGTTTGCGAACATTACTGTGCTCCGGTTCGAAGGGCGCTGTAGCTAATGACTGGGGTAACGATGCTTAACATCCTGTCTCGAGATGACGAGAGCAATGTGATGCAGTGTATACCATCCTAACTAGCGCCGCATTTTTACAGGCAGACCTATCTCACCATCAGGTGAATGTCTCGCTCATACATACATTTTAAAACCTAACTGTCTAGATTGTTACTAGCAACACTGAGCTGCCTATATAGCTATATGACATACTAGAGAGGAGATTCAATTCAATTGTATAATAATATATCTAATACTAAGCTACTTATAAAGTTGGAAAGTCGTATAAATCTTTAACAGTATAAGTAATAGATATTTCCTAAGTTGAATACTAAGTGATATATCTGAAGCTATGTTATATGTTAAGCTGTGTAACCTATTGCAAACTCGGAATTGATTTACGTAGTAGTTGATTTAATTACTTTTAGTAAGATAGTTAAATTAACAATAGATTTATTTATTAGTTAGCGAACCTTTAATTATTAATGTTCCCACTGTTGGGACTCGGAGAGTTATCTCATAGAGAGGGACTCAAGCTCGTTAATTCATATTTTTTTTTATTTAATTAATCTTATATAGCGCTAGTTAGGATGATGCTACACCACATTATGCCTGTCGCCAAAGACATATCCTAAGTGTCGTTACCCCAGTAATTACACTAGCTATAACGCCCTTCAAACCGGTACACAGTAATGTTTACTCGTTGCTGTTTCGCAGCAGAAATAGGAAGTGCTGTGATCATATCCGTTTCCTCGCGATGGTTTCTTTAACCAAAGGTGAACCGATCGACGGAATCGAACCCACGCTTCTTCGGAACTTAAAAGCCTTACACACTGAGCTGCTGTAATTAGTATAATCGTTTCATGAAATAGGTAAGACAGTAGACAATCATCGTCATCGGCTGTTTGATGCCCACTGCTTGGCAGACAAGTCCAATGATCCATCAAACAAATGGTCTTGATGGTTGCAGCATTGTAAGGTTAGCGATCTAACTAAACAGCCCTTTAATATTTTAACCTGAAGGTTATCTTCTCACTGTGGAAACTGCAATCTTGTGAACGCATTCAGCATCTGTATATTAATATATATAATATTACGTATCATTGTGTATTGTTACTTAATTATAATATTGATTATTTAACTAAATAAATACGAGTAGATTGTTTATAATAACGTATTACTACAAGTGTATAACCTGTTTAGACTTACAGGAATAAAACGGCGTTAGGAGTTAGATTAGTATTTATTTTTTAAAATACACACAATACAATATTTACTATACGTATATTTTACAATTATGTACTGATTATTTGTATTATATATAGATATATTTTATATCCACAAGCTTTCTATGTAAAAAGTAAATATTTAAATAACTCGTAACAATATTTGTTCACTGAAACGAATTTGTATGAACCGTCTTAATCGATTGCACTTACATTTGAATGTTTATCGATATAGCAAGAATCGATACAACAATCTATGCAAATATAATTTGCATACGCCCATCAATATAACATCTTTGATATTATTCAATTAAATCTATTATACTGTGTGAGGTTTTTAGCGAAAAAAATAAAAAAAAAACCCATATGATACAGTTCGGTCGTAATTCGTCCTCGACGGGCGATCGCCGGCCGATGGGCCAAAGTAAAAGTTGACGGCAGACTACCCGCTATATAAACGGCGGGCACCACTCGGAGTCACCACACACCCAGAAACAGTCACGGAGACGATACAACAATGGCCAAGTGGAGCATTGTAAGTGTTCACCCGGAGTGCAGTGTTAGTGCATTGGAATAGGAATACATGCGTGGCGTGATAACGCAGCAGGCGAGATCGGCGCCGGACCAGCTCCGCGAACGCTTTCTCGCGCTGATATCACCACGAGGATTACGTCGCAGCAGCACCGGCGCGACTTGATTCGATCGTTTACAATTTTACATTTTAAGCTAAAACCATACAAACTGTGCCGTTGATATACGTTTTTATTTTAAACAGTGTACTTTAAAGCTAAACAACTTTTTAGATGCTTAATAACTTGTTGTTTCCACCAGGTCGCCCTTGCTTTGATCGGCTGCGCCGTCGCTGAGCCCCCAGTCGGCTACAGCTACTCCGCACCATCGTCCCTCATCTACGCGGGAAGCGGTCACGGCTCTCCACTCAGCAGCGGAGGCCATTACACCTCGGTCCCCGTTGGCCACCAGACCTCCGAAGGCTACAACATCGACCCCCATCTACTCGGAAAAATCAAGCACATCATCCTTAAGGACGAGATTCAGAACCAGGCGTACCAATCGTCGTCATCCGGTCATGGAATCTCGTCCCATTATGGCCCCCCCGCTCCGGTCTACGGCGTGCCTTACGACAGGATCGTCGGCATCGAGCTAGACCACATTCAGCAGGGAATCCAAGTCGCCCAATACCACCAGGCTGAGGAAGGTTACGCCGGTGGTTACGCCGGTGGTTACGCCAGCGGTTACTCCAGCGGTGGCTACTCCAGCGGCGGTAACGGCTACTCCAGCGGTGGATCCATCTCCTACTCCGCCCCCTCCATCTCGTACGCAACGATCGGAGCTCCGTCGGGCTCCTACGGAGTGCCATCGATCTCCTCATCCTACGGCGCGCCTCACCATTAACCGAAACGAAACGCTATAGTCATCTATCTCATATCATATTAATGTTATGAAAATTCATGTGATCGCACCCTAGACGTAAACTTGTATTATATTTGTTGTTAATGTAAGTTTCTGTAAATAATACAACCTTTTTTGTAAAAAATTAAACCCGCAGTGTCATTGCAAAAGGCTCCCCCTTCCCCCACGTCGCCACCCCACAGTTCCACACAAGGAGAAATGCCGAGAGCGTTGCTCACATTTCGTAATTGTTTTTAACTGGTTAAAGGGGAATGTGCGCCATAACCACAGCGCCGTGTACGGCACTACACGTATTGAATTGTGTAGTGCGTGCATCGCAAGGTCTCGGCACACGCCGAAACCGAGCTGGTAGTATCGAAAGTGATCGAGATGATGAAGGCGATGTGTGCAAATAAACGGGATTGCGTAAGCCCGCAACGAAACGAATTCGATTATGTATCGAATCATTTCATAGAGTGCATCGCAACTAATGATATCTAAATTAGCGTTATTATTGAAATTAGGATCTTGCATAACGGTACTCTAGAACTGGTTCAGCTACTCGTTCCTGATAAGAATACCAAAGGAGTGAAACATTTTGCCGGCATCACTGTTCCCGTCTAGAAGATTGAATACGTCAAACTTTTTTAGCTCTGAACATCACCATTTAACACCAGGCGGGGTCGTATTCAAGCAAAGACCTTATTCGATTTGAAAATTAATCGATTTCCTGAGCAACAATGTTATGAACAAATCCAGATGTGTAAAATCTAATAGTTTACAATCAAACCGGTGGGCGGAGACGTCAGAGACTTCAATTCCTATTCAGGTGGAGCCGTATCTCGAGCGCCCACGTATGGGTTGCGTCACTTCGTCCACTTTGGCGAAATTAGCGAATATATTCGCACGGTCGTTAATCTGACTGCAGGTTGCACTTTCTCCAGCTCCGCCGCATCGGACTGTTTCGAATCTCGAGCCGCATTGCGCAAGAGTTGTTTGAAACCAATGGATTAGTCACATATTCTCATCCATTTATTTACAAGCAATAACTTGTTCGATTAAGTTTAATTTGCATATTTGGTCAATTAACTCTTCGTTAAATTGGCAAAATGTTTAAAGGCGCGCTTGACAAATCATGATGTAAATGTTTTTATTTCATAAAATCTAAATGAAAGGACTCAAAATTATCTTCTTGTCTCATCAGTTACTTAAACTGTAATAAGTATTTAAGTTATTGCTATTAATAAGCTATTTATATTTTGCTACGAGGAGCCAATAAATTTAAAGCATAAACAACAATGATAACCTATTGATGAAAGATAAATATATTTCCACGTGTAATACAAACCAAGTGAATTCAATGAATTCTATTCTTCAGTTTTCGTTTTGTCTACTTCTGAACCATTATCTTAAAGATTTGCACACAGGTCCTGAGCTGATTACTTTATATCATTGTCATTATGACGTGCTTTCATCAAACTGAAGTTCGGCAGTCAAATCGATAAAACTAATTAAAATTCATCTATTCTTCTCAACTGGTGGTATTTCTTTTATATATATTAGTTTCTCCATCCATCAGCCGATAGACGTCTACTGCTGGACATAGGCCTCCTCCAAAGATTTCCACGTTTGTAGGGGTTCACATGGAGGTATATGAGCCATTTGCCACATCCTTCACCCAATGCTGGTTGGTGGGACCTAGGTTCTCGTTAGTTGATTAGCAGGGTGCACCACGAGCAGGAGAGGTTGGCTGGTCAACTGGTCTAATGCTATATAATTCAAAGTGACTAACAACAGTACACGCGTCTATGTCGGGTCATTATTATGCGCAACGAGAGATCGGTTACGAGCAAACACAAATTGTTTAACAATACATAAAAATTTACATCACCCACATAAGTATCAGTCGGTTAAAAAGCAAACAGCCGTTAACGGTGTTTATTCAAACACATCCTGTATAAACGTAGTGGGTTACGCAACCGGGGTACATTGGCCGGGTTACGCAAGGGGGCTGTCTTGGTCCTCCGGAGCATTAGCAAGTGACTCATATATTACGCGATGCATTCGGCCGAGTGGCGATGCATCTGACGAGCCTCCGCATGACTCAGCCGCACTCTCTACTCCACTAACTACACGTGGTTCGGATCTAAAGTACTTTGCATTGAAATCAATTGCATCCTCTAGTTGCACTACTGCAAATCTTGGGAGTGAAGACACTGACTGTTCTTTAGTTTATTACTAACCTTTAAATGGAAGGCCTGCCTTGTGTCTGTTTAATTACAGTGACTCCTCTGTTGTCCAAAATTACTAACTCTCCTAGTTTATATCTTAATTGTCTCCGTAGAGCAACAACTAATCGTTTAGTAAGTATCAAGTAGGTTTGGTTCCACAGTGAGGCGATTAATTTTAGATTGTACCCAAGTTGAAAGAGGTTGCAGGATTTATTGAACGAAAGGTTTGAAGAAAGGAGAGAAGGAAAAATTCATGGTTGGGGAATATCGAGGAATGGACTGGCGTATCTGGGGCGTCCGAATTGTTCCGCCGAACCAGAGGTAGTAAGGACTGTACCATGCTGACCGCCAACCTTCATTAGTTGGAGAGGCACCTTAAGAATAAGAAGGATTTTTTGGAGCCACAAAGCGAGCAGCTTTCATCCTATTATTGTAAATAGCTAGAATGTTCTGAGAGATCATATCTTTGAGAGAATATCCTTCAACATACATCGCTTCATTTTCATTTAACAGCACCAGAAATTTAGATAAAAGTTAGCCTATTGGAGAAAAAAATACTAGGTTTCTTATAGTAAGAGAATGTTAAGTGAGGGTCAATTTAATTGTAACATACGATGCATTGTTACATTCTGATTGTGCAACGTACCATCAGGTAAAGTTTCTGCTTTGAATATAAAAATATATAAAATTTTCTGTATAAGTATTACTAATGCTAGTTTTACTTTTACTTGTCGTCATGGATCTATGGATCATTGCGGTGTTCTGCAGGGGCTTTCTTGATCGTTTTAGATTGTAGTAACGCTGGTTTTGTGTACTACACGTAGCGATGTATATATATACCATGCAATAATTACTCCATCCACTCTCGCCTTGAGTTTTTGGTTGTAACTTGTTCTAGATTACGTACGAGTACACATGTTGCTGTTTATACTACGAAAAAGTATTTAAGAATTCATAAAACATACCACGTCTCATGCATAATGGGGGCAGGAACCAGCACTGATCGCCATGGTTGAAGAATTTACGTCGTCAAAGTTGTAGCATGAATATGAACTTCATTTGAAGACATTACAACATTTATAAAATTTAGGTTTTCGTTAGTATTCCCAATGTTTAGTACTTTCGAGTATAAGATTTCCTCAGAGTCACCAACAAGGAAGCTATACTTCTTTTATTACTGCCGTTTATAAGTAGGACCCTGTTTAAATGGAAATTTCTTATATGAGCCACCTCCAAGCCGTAGTCGTCATCTATCAATATTGTTAGGTAGATGAGGTGTAATTTTTTGATAGGTGTGACAGGAAATTATAAAAAAAAGAAAAGAAACTATTGTTAATATATTAACGTCGCTTTTATCTATCTTTATCAAAAATCAATTATAAGTAAAGAAAAAACCAACAAGAATATACACACACAAAGTCTAATCCAAACGAATAAAAAATGATCTCATCTGTTTATGAGAAAATCGTGGCCCGAGCTCTGCTTTCTCCCGTCTGCGTCTCCGAGTGACCCGTTGAATGCAAATTGGAAAAAAAAGAGATAAATGGCGTCGGATAAGGAGATACCATACACGGATACAGTTTCGCTTAAGCCGTTACGAGTTTTGTCACATATGATGATCTTAAATGACTTCACAAGGATATTTGATTTGGAAAATGATTCAAGGCAATAGCAGGTATATCTAGATGATTTGATTTAGACTTTAAATCTTATGAGCATAGAGAGGGACAAGTCATAACTTGCAACAATGTACAGGAATAGCATAAAAATCTTCCAGTTGATAATATATTTAAAAACTATTATGAATTCCATAGTGGAGTCCAAGGGTGTTAGAGACCCGTTAGAAGAGGAAGAAAGTTAGATTAGATGAGAAGGATAAATTATAAGTAACGGAAAGTGACTTTGAAGTTTTGGCTAACAAATTTACAGAAATATAGATCACATTGCTCTCATCTAGTAGGTTCCTGCGATTATCACCAGATCGTCGGTCCATCTTGTGGCAGTCTTCCCAACGCTACGTCCACCGACACTCGGGCCTCACTCGAGGACTTTACTGCCCCATCGGCCGTTGGTCGTTCGAGCGACGACCGGCCGACGTGGAGATCTTTTGGGAGGCCTATGTCCAGCAGTGGACGTCTATCGGCTGATGATGATAATGAAACTGTGTTACATTTTCTAAATTTACTTTCTAAAGAATAATAAAGTAATAACAAATAATAATTTTTTCAAAGCAAGAAAGTCAAGGCGGACGTAACACAATTATATCAGGGTGAGAAATGTAACAAACACAATATGCGGAAGACTCACAAACAAACGAGAAGACAAACAATAGTACGATGGGATGTAAATTTATTTAAATTAGAGTCATAATACTTTTTATGCAATCGAATGGATTTTAAAGAAGACGCAGCCGCTCTCTATGCAGCGCACACAGAATCTAAATTACAATAATATACATTTTGTGTCTAGATTTTTTCTTATCGACTAAACGACGACCTACAAATCAAACCTGGGAATCTATATTGCATGGGAACAAATTCATTTTTATGCCATGGGTATACTATTTTGATATCATTATCAGCCTTTGTTTATCCACTGCTGGATATGTCTTCCACCAAATGCGATCGAGCTTCTCGCATCAACATACTTCCGTCCGCCTTGATGATGTCGTCGGTCCATCTGGAAGGAGAGCGTTCTACACTTCTGCGACCTGTACGCGGCTACCACTCCAGGACTTCTCTGCCACTCGGCAATTTTGAGAATGATAGAAATATTAGTGATACAGGTTGATATACATAGACTGTGTGTTCCAATATATATTTTACGAGGTGATAGAATGTCTATTTTTATTCGAAGATCACTTGATGGTAATTGATACGCTTGACCATAGCAACGTGGCGCTAATTAGGATGATATACGCATCACCACATTGTGCTCGTCGCCTTGAGACATATGTTAAATCGCCCGAATAATTTCACTAGATACAGCGCCATTCATACCGGAACACAGTAATGTTCTTCGGCTGCAATTGGAGCTGCAATGGTATTTACCACGACCGTCTCCGGCCACAGAGACCTATCACCAGTAGAACGTGGGAACAAATAAAAAACTAGCGCCGATTTGAACCCGCGACCTTACATTCGAAAGTTGCTGCTATTCATCACAGCGAGCTTTCTGTTTCCAAAAAATAAGCTTCAAATACGTTCTCCTAAAGGTAAGTGATACGCCTCTCAAAAACGTTCCGGTCCTAGTTGCGATATTTACACTACCACATCCTGGTTATAAGATGTAGGTAGTCCTGTTATCAATAAATTTACCGCGTTTTAAACCGGAACTCTGTAATGCTTCCACAATGCTTTTTGAATTTGGAATAAAGCACTATCGTATTGCCAAGACCACCTCCAACAACGGAGTGGCTCCTTCTACCATGACTTAAGTTAAGCAATTACTTAATACGAATGTATTGTTTATAAGTTTTGAAGTTAAATTATATATTTTAACGAGTATTTACTAGACAGCAAGAGTTTCATCACTTGTTCCCAGATCAGGACAGTCCAATGTTCGATGTGGCCTCTCCTAAGGATCTCTAGATCTTTGTTTATATACAGTGCTTGGCTGGTAATCGTCAAAGTAAATCATCAGAGAGTCTTTAAGATTTATTTTACAAAAGAAACAGTTTACTCTCTTACTAATATACTGTATATAGATCGTATCGCTTGCAACACATTTGGCTATGGCAGTTCATTCATTCAAGATATTTTTTTTTTATTCTCAGCGTTTGATCTCACGGTAGTTTCGCCCATTCTCCACTGGAACCGGTTGGTGCGGTGGGCAGGCGGAACCGCAGCGATCGATAGTCGTACACATAACATAATGGCAGACGTCGGTCTCGTCGCCAGTCGTGACCGATGCACTTCCTACTCAGGCATGTGAGCACCATGGGAACTAATAGACACGGCATCACGTTTGTAGTACATAGCTATTTATTGTTAGGAAAGAATACAACGGTACTCCAATGCTTCTACAATTTAAGTCTAGTTCAATTTAGCTAAAGTGTTACATAACCTAATCTTATGTCTCTATAGTGTTACGTGTTTTTGTGTAAACATCCTAATTACCGCATAGTTATTAGCAAGCATACTACTTATCACGAGTTGATCTACAACTAAGTTGAAATAAATAAATATATGTATACGTTAAAGGGTTCCGCACAACAACTCACGGGACCCGAGCGAAGCTCAACTGCTTGTTGTGCACCCTGCTGATCAACAAACGAGGCTCTGGCTCCCACCAACCCGCATTAGGCCAGCGTGATGGGAAGTGGCCCAAATCCCACCATATGAAACCCTACAAACACCGGCCCCTGGTGCTCAGTGATGCGGACGGCACAGGACCGATCGATGACCTATATCCAGCAGTGGACATCTATCGGCTGACGGTGGTGGTGGTGATGTATATTTACCATTGACATGGTGATGAGATTAACTGGAAGAGAAGGTTTTCAATTAACCCGTCTTGTGTATATATAAAGTAAAGCCATTTGTCTACTCTGTAGTCTCATGCTATTAAGGAAAGGAGTAACGTCCTCTCTGTCTGTCGCAGAAGGTGACAAAAATGGTTTTCATTTTATTGGACCTTGAGGCCCTCATTGCCCACTGAGCAAGCCCGGGGTGGACTACAGAGGCGAGATGGTAATGTATTTGTGGGTTACCTTCCTCCCTCAGACGTACTTAAACACAGTGCAGGGAGGCACCACTACCTTTCGAAGGGAGTCTCGAGAACACATGTAATGCACTAAATCTTGTGTTCCCTTTCGAAGCAGGGTATCTTTAGGAGATTTCCTCCCTGTTAAAACAATAAGGTTCTATTAAGGTTTTTAAATATCTTAATTTTCTATAAATCTAGACGTGTCTTAAAATTTGAAAGGCTGTGCGAGGTGAACGCTCAATCCGCGAGCGAGCAGCCTCGACGGATTCCGCCACATTGTCCGCGCGACAAAAACAACGCGATATTTCCCATTGTTATTAAAATTGAATTTTTTTTTTCCATCATGAACATAGCCTTCACTAATGGAGCGCATAAAAAAGAAGAGAAGAAGAAGCGAAGATTTTCTGACTAGTCAATGGAATGCTTGTAGCAATCGAAACAATTATAATTGGAAAGTTTTATTATATAGTTCTCTAGATCGTTCAGGTAGATACGCAGCTTCAATCTTTGCTGCTGCAGTAGTGTCCATCCATTACCGTGTGTACCTGAAGGACGTTGTAGCTTATAAAGAAGACTCAAAAGCTACCGGCAAAATGTGGTGCAATGTATTCTAGTTAGTACTACATTGTTAAGAGTAGCTAAAGATTGACTAAACTGAATTGGTCCAGTAGCTTTGTTAGACGTAAAATATTTATTTCTTTTTTATCCAACGAAACAAGCGAGACGTTCACTTGATAGTAAGTGACACCTGTACACAACAACGTGGCGTTAGTTAAGATGATATATACAAAGCAGAAAATTTCTCGGTACCGTCTCACTAAATATGACACTACAAAACGGAACATAGTAATGTTTGCTTAATACAGTTTGGCTGGGTAAATAGGAGCTGCAGTTCTACCTAGACATAGATCTAGACGGTTTCCGACAACACAGACTTAGCCTGGTGATTTGCGAATCTATTAATTCCATATTCGTACATGCCGTTATACTATGTTGGTAGCGCTGACATAGAGTAGAAAGCGTCTCTTGTGTACGAACCTAACAGTTCTGAAATCATATACTTGGATAGACAGAGCGTCGTCCATTTTAAATACAGCATTATGGCAGTGAATAATTATTTTACTGGTTGGTACTACATCCTTGGATGGTGACAGGGTACAGGAAGACGTAGTGTTGGCAGGCCTCCCACCAGGTCCGACGATCTAGTGAAGGTTGCGGGAAGCAGCTGGACGTGGGTGGCGCAGGATCGATCGATGTGGAGATCTTTGGGGGAGGCCTATGTCCAGGACTGTGCCAAAATTGCTGTGTTCCGGTTCGAAGGGCGCTGTTGCTAGTGAAATTACTTGGATAACGAGACTCGACATCTCATGTATGAAGACGACGAGAGGAATGTGGTGCTGTGCTTAACATCCTAATTAGCGATACGCTGTTGTGAACGGGCGTGTCACTTACCATCAGGTGAATGTCCCGGAAATAAAAATGAATACTTTTTTCTGTGTGTAACGGAGTTTCGCTTGTGACTTGGGCGCTGTAGGTTGCGGCGGGTCAACTCGTTATGGCGTCACTGAACATGGTGCGCGCTGTGTTTTTGCCGTAAACACATTACCCCCCACACACCCCTTTTCAACGGCAATAGATGAGCGATGTCTCATTTATCTCTTGCGCGACGTTCTAGTATGACTTACGGCATTTAACTTAATGTGTCCACTGACCGTAGTACGATAACTTTATTAACTTACTTTCTACCGCTTAGACATGCAAGAAAAATAATACAATGGCTCTGGCTTCCGCCAACCTGGGCCAGCGTGGTATGAAATGGCCGATATGAACCGCTACAAACGACGGCATCCCGGCGATGCAGATAGCGCAGGACATATTGATGTGGGGATATATGAGGAAGGCCCATGTCCAGCAGTGGATGTCTATCGGCTGACGAAGATGATGATGATGGGCGATAAACAAAAAGTCAATATAATTCCGCTAGGTTTCATCCAGTCAAACGTTCAGGTTGTAAAGAGAAAAAAAATTAAAAATCTATCGGATGCAAAAAAAATCCATTGATGTCCACTACTGGGCATAGAGCTCCCCCAAAGATCTCCACGTACAGTCAGCATAACCTTGCGTACGGCTGGGTACTAGGAGCTGACGTATGTAGTTCGTATGGGGGGATATAGACCATTTCCCACCACGCTGGCCCAATGCGTGTTGGAGGAAGCCAGAGCCTCATTTGTTGATTAGCAGAATGCACCACGAACAGGTTAGGTTGGTTTGGGTCCCGTGAGTTGTTGTGTTGGTTACAACCCCCCCAATTGCAAAAAAAAATACTATCAATAATAGTTAATACTTACTATTAACTTAAAGCTTGTCTTTATCCCAAGGCGCTTGCATAAATAAAAAAAGAAAATAAATTTTGTTGGCCTTTATCCATTACTCATTAAGTAGTAAACAAAAAAAATTAAATAATCAATTGTATCTTTGATAATATCAGATGACCTGAACTACATCGAATCAAGATGTGATGCTGCAATAGATTTTTGCTCGTAATCATAACCATAAAAGTGAATGTGCCGGTATTTGATTGTTTGGTACTTGCTGTGATGTAATAAAAATTATGTCATCTTCAGCTATTTATGTATGTTATCTTTTCTTTTTTTTCAGCTTCGTTATTAACAAAGGTGGAAAAATTATTTAAAAAAAATTGACTATAGCAGTTTATACAGGTACAGAAACATATGTGATGACTAAGTTGAAAAAGTAGATAGAAGTTAATTCGATTGTAAGCGAGACGTTAAAGTATAGCACCAGTTAGAATATTTACACAGCTCATGATCGCACTGATGATGGTACGTTTCTTCAGCTCAATAACATCAGCACAGCATCCTTAATAATAACATAATTCTAATCTGTACAGATGATACAGTTTAATCAAGGCCAGGTATTCGATGCTGCGCTGATTAATTTTAGTGCACTAAGAACCTTTAGGTAAGTTATTAAAGTTGAAGTATAATCTAAGGAGTCTTTAGAGCATGTATGGTCCTTTAGCAACTAATCATTCCGAATGTGGCCCCAGGCCGGAGCGGAGACGGGCGCTCGCTGATACATTTATTATCGACTGCCGCTGGAAATTTCTCAACATTGCAAAAATAATAAACTCCGCACACTTGCAACACGGCTCACTCAAAATTAAGCAACAAGTGACAAGACAATACCGGTACCTCAGACGCTACTTAAGTTATCCTAAGTTACGGCAGATTATAAAGAGTTTCGGTAATTAAACACTCCGCTGGTGAACGTCTTTGAAATGAGGACTGCATTAGTTATCGACTAGGAAATGTGGGATTGTGGCAATCGGTCAAGGAAATTTAACGTGTGTGAAATATCTTCTAATTATGTAACGGAAGTCGGTCGAGCGGCAGTAGGAAGTAAACGACTAGCATATAAAACCGATCAGAATAATACAATAATTCTGAACCCGAAACAAGTGTAGTCAATTTTAAACTCAAGACTTCTTTTTTACTAAGGCAAAGGATGAGCTGAAAGTCAAGTGATTTGTTTCGAGTTGTCAAGATACAGCGTCTGCCAAACCGGTGGTCATGAATATTTGCATGCAATTCTTTATTTCCAGGAATAAACATGCATCAGCGCAGCTTGTTACCACTTTCCATGGTATGATACAAGAAGCACATCAAGTTGTTGATGTGAGCTTAACAAAGGGTAAATGAGCTAACAAGTCATTACGCCATTGTAAAGCGCGGCGGGTATATCACAACTTTCACTGGCGATCATCTGCTGATTATGAAAGTGGCTCGGCTCCATCGCCGGACGTCAGCTTTGTATTCTGAACGGGAGCTGTTCCGGTTAGTCGCGGCACCGCATCTTACGCAAGCGAGATCGCATCTCACACGCGTACCGCTGAACAATGTTTGCTCTCTAACATTGAAACCGTTGAGCTTTCAAGTGCAAAGTACAGTCGGACTCGCACCTTATCGTCCATTCCAATAGTTCTTCTGTTATCAGGGAACTGATGAAAGGTTTTATCATCAGCCGATAGGCGTCCACTGTTGAACACAGTCTCCCAAAGACTTCCTTCTTAGCGTTCATTGAGGCGTATTGAGCTGCACTACGCTGATCCGGTGCGAGTCGGTTGGTTGGCAGAGCTTCGTCTGTTATTCAACAGGATGCATCGCGTGCAGGTGAGGTTAGCTTGGACTCTATAAGATGTTGGGCGGAATCACTCACACCCCCCAAATTACTACATAATTGTAAGAATAATGAGGAAAGTAGCCGGAAAGGGAGAGATAGATCGTGGAAAGAAATCATGGGTAGACATCAAAGGCGCGTTACTGTTGAACTACCTAGCAGTCAACGAAAAAGGATTTGCAGAACTGGTATCCAATAGTAATGAATAAGTCATGGTTTAGATGGCACATGAAGAAGAAAAAGAAGAAGAATTGTTAAATTAACAAGAATATATTTAGTTCGTCAGATAGTCTCTTATATATATATGTAAATATTTTCTTTCTTTCATTCTTAATACTTTCCTAATATATATATAAAAGACTATATATATATATATATATATATATATATATATATATATATATATATATATACATATATTCAGAGAGAGAGATTATAATAAAATATATTGAATTTTTTGGAGGCTGACTGTACTTTTGTACGCTTTGTAAAGTGAATTCAGCCGAATAGTAAGAACTGACGCACAGTGCATTATGTGTGCACGTGGAAACAAAGTTAGATGAGTTCTGTAACGCTTTTTTTTTATCATCATCATCAGCCGATAGACGTCCACTGCAGGATACAGACCACCTCCAAAGATCTCCACATCCATTTCATATGACTGATATTAAACTCAAATAGTTCAGCGTGTAAAACGATCGTACTGTCCATACGATTCTAAGAAACGTGGGTTCAATTCCTAATGAAGGAAAACATCCAACAGCATAATTACTTTACTGGGTTGGAGTGGTCCATTAATGACCTTGACTGCCTCCTGATGCAAGAAATGCTTTTTAGTCCCAGCAATGGGAACATTGTTATTTAATATATCAATAATCTCACACCGCAAGGTGGGACTGTTAGTCACTGCAATGCTAATAGGAACAAACCAAATAGACTTGGAAACTGAGGATGTTCTCTGATGATGAGCAGGATTTGTTAATTTGAATATATAAATAGATAAAGTATTCTAATAGAATAGATTCGAAACTGTTTAAGTTAAAGAGTGAAAGTCGACTTTAAAGATATACCGCCGCTCACCTAGCCCCGCCGGCCTGGCCATTTCGCAAGGCCTGGTGAGGAGACTGCCGGCTTTTATCATTATCCTTTCTACCAAACGCGACGTACCCGATCTGGTTACCACACCGACCTGCGATAGCAGTCTCGTAATAGCGCTTATAACGGTTATAACGGTTTCGGTTAGGTAAGTGTATTTAGAAGGGCCTTATAAGCTCTATTAGGGTATTTTGAAATTCTTATATGCTCCTTCATTTTTTTTTTATATCACACAAGCGGGAAGGCGTTGGCTGCAGACAGTGCAGCACCGATCGAGTGGAGGTCCTTAAGAGTAGCCTAAGTTCGGCGGTGGTCGTTATCCGGCTCATAATGTCTAGCTAAGCTAGACGGCTATCTAATGGTAAGTCATATAAAAACCACCCCCTCTTGAGATATCTTAAGAGTTACCCCAGTAATTAAACTAGCTACAACGCCCTTCGAGAGCAAGGGTCCAAACGATTAGATCTGTTTTGTGGTAGTAAAAATACGACTAAGTCCTGGTTGTTGTAGAAGGCGATTAAAAGGCTCTTTGGAACCGCTAGCCTTGAGCCTCTACCAGCTCGATAAGGAAGCCCTAGACAACAAATGAAAGGTAGTTTAGGGTGTGCTGTAGCAGAGAAAGGCTCGTTTTTATTCCTTGAGCTTAAGATCCTTCCTTTAGCTTAGTTAGGATAATAAACCATGCATCATACTGCGCTAGTCGCCAGCATGTTCATTAGCCCATTAATTACACGAGGTATAGCGCCTTTCAAACCGGAACACAGTTATATTTTCATACTACTCTTTGGCGACAGGAGCTGCGATGGTATCAATCTAGACGATCTACAGCAACAGAAATCTACCACCAATGGAACCACGACCTGCCACCAGTTACCTTTATGGCACTTCTTAACCAGAGTACAGAGGGGCATCGGTACGTTCCTTAGGAGATCCTTGATCTCCTAACGCACTAAAGAAGATCACCGATGGAATTTTAATGGATAGGAGTCTCACCTAACTCTGACTTTTTCCCAGAAGTATTAAGAGGAGAAAACGAGATGCGACTAATAGAGAAGACATCAGTTTCTCTTGTGACTTTACCATCACACCAGTATCAGGTACAATCACTACAGTCAATTACAAAACTGAGGATATTAATAGGCTTGATCATCAGTTAAGTCTACAACCAGGAATGAAATGATCAATGAGGAAGTCGAAGGTTCAAACACGTTAACAGACTTGAATATTAGTTATAGCATCGACCACCTGGTGAGTCGAGTTCAACGACCCTTTACTGAACTGAAGTACCTCTGATCACTCTATAAACACTTCCTTTTACGTGTTGACCGCTGTTATAAAGAGGCCGTTAAGATCCTTACGGTTAGCAGTTAAAATGTTATTGTTTATGATTTTTATTATCTATGCGTTTGCGTTCGGTTCAAACGGTTGAACCGGTTTTCGTTTTTTTTTTTTTTAAATGGTTACTCAATTTAGATCTTGGATATGATTTCTCTTGTCCAATTTTAACTTTTACGAAATTTTTTATGTTTCATCATCATCAGCCGATTGATGTCCACTGCTAGACATAGGCATCTCCCGAAGATCCCCACGTTTTTAAGAGTTTATGAGTGGGGGCTTTGGGCCTTTTCCCACCAAGCTGGCCGTATGTGGTTTGGTGGGAGCCACGGCCTCGTTTGCTGATTAGCAAGGTCCACCACGAGCAGGTGAGGTTGGCTTGGGTCCCGTGAGTCGTTGTACGGGACCCGTTACGTCCCCTTTAAATGTTTATATAGTTAAAACATCTGTACGTCTGATTACTGTAAGATTTATTTCGTGTTTTAAATGTTCATCACTGAAAATGGACCTTCCAAAATCGGTGAACAGGTTCCAAAGAAGATGCCTTTTAAAATTTTGAAAGGTACATATCAACGATTACAACTTAAATGTTAAGTTAAATATGGCAACAAATTCGGTGATGATTACTAATTACAAGGAAACGCCTTTAAGTCATTTTTCTGCTGTAAAAAAAAAGTTTCTCAATTTTGGACAATTTTATAATAATCATCGTTATCAGCGTTCGTTTATCCACTGCTGAATATTTGGCCTTCCCCGATGTCTTTCACTGGGGAGTACTACCAATAAGTCACCACGCTGGGCACGCGGTTTGGCGACTGTAAGGTATTGGTAAGTACAGGGAGATGTGGGAGAAGTGCAGATACAGACCATATATTTCATATCATCCGCCGATGATGATATATTCCAAAATGATCCCAAGGCAATCTCACCAGCACCCGGTGCTGGATAACAGACTAGGCTCTGACCACCCACCAACCCGCACTGGACCAGCGTGGTCGGTTACAGCCCAATTCCCCTCAATGAACTCCAACGAACGACGTGGAGATATTTGGGGGAGGCCTATGTTCAGCTGTGGACGTCTGTCGGCTGATGGTGATGAAGTATTATGAAAGCATAGTGTCTTCAATAATAATTTATTTACTAATTAGAGTTTAGAAGCTTTCTGTCTTTAAAGCAGAGTCATCCGTTGCTATAAGACTATCCGGAGTTACTCAAGGACTATAGAGGCCCACTGTTTTATTCATTTCGACTCTATTAATAAATAATTGAAGGTTGTATGTGAAAATAATTCATATCCGCTGGAAACAGTAACTATAATAAAACAGGAAGTTGTTATGAATTTTTACAGCTCCAGTTTTTTGGTTCTTAATCATGGTTCTCCTCGTAAACGGTTATGTACGCGTTAATTCAATTTATAAGGCTTTATATAGAATATCCAATAGTCAGTTCGACGTTCACTTTCGTAGCGATTAAGTAACGAACATAAAATACCTCCATTGTCCGACATATCGGAGCAGCCTGTCCGACATCTGCGTTACCGCTTTAGGGAGCTCCGCGGCGCTTTGTTTCAACGGACTCGTTTGCGTGCGAAAGGAACAGTAATACACTTTCACTTCTAAATGCGTAGATGGTTCCGCAGCCTAGATGCAACTTCAAGTTTGAAAGGATCAGCGCTCGAATGATGTACCAATCCGCATTTGGTGCAGCATTCGAAACCGGTTCACATGAATTACGGTGATTGCGATTTGTGTCTTCGAAGCTAGAACACATGAGTACTGTACGTGATTTCCGCTGTTTTTTTTTTTAAATTACATAATTTTTTAAGCTGCGAAACGACGTGCTTGATGTTCACTTGATGGTACTTGACATGACCAACTGTATCATCGTCATCAGCCGAAGGACGTCTACTGCTAGAAATAGGCTTCCCCTAGTAATTCCCACGTCGATATGGTAGTGATTCATATAGATAGGTATTTGGGCTATTTCCCACCACGCTGTCCCAATGCGGGTTGGTGGGAGCCCGAGCCTGGTTTGTCGATTAGCAGGCTGCACCACGAGGTGGTGAGGTTGGTTTGGGTCCTGTCAGTTGTAATGCGGGACCCCTAACGCCTCTTATTAATTAGTGTTAAAATACTGTTCACACGGATTGCGAGCACTTTGTGTACCGCTCCTTAGCTCCAACTTGGAAGAATGTAGACAGCTTCCGTCATCAGTCCACATCTCAAATTTCATTACCCCAGTAATTTCATTAGCGAAGAGACGAGCGGGACGTTCACCTGATGATGACACTCCCACCCATAATAACATGGCGCTAGTTAGGATTTTATACAATGCTTCGTATAGCGCTCGTCGCCTTGGAACAGAATGTTGTTTCGTTACCGCAGTAATTTTTCCAGTAACAGCGTTCTTCAAACTGGAACACAGTAATGTGTTCTCACACTACAGTTTGACGGTATGTGCACTGCGGTGGTGAGGAGCGACTCTCCGGTAAGAGATTACATCAGAGTTAATTATTCGTTAATTATATTTTTTTTATCAAATAGGTTAATTACACAAGGTCATATGCATGTGGTAATAAGTTGAGAAGTTAATATAAAATAATAACATTACGTTGTTGCATATTAAGCGGCCCCCGTAGCGTGCAATGCGGTCTTACATAAATAACTTCTTTAAGGTAGAGTTCAATAAACATGTCCGCGGATGCTGCGCCGTCTGCAGATGTATAATCTTTTGAATGTATATGGACGAAAGTAAGAGCTCGAATGGCAGCTGAAAGTATTCGGTAATTACAAAAAAAAAATTATGAATTACGTATTTCATTTAAGTTGAAAGCAAATATGTGGAAATCTGTCCTTAATTACGCTCCCCGTATGGTCACCGGTAATTTTTGTGAGCCTGATGATGTACATGTTGGATCATTCAATGTAATAATTATCTATTTTTTGCCCTCCATCAATTTAAGTATTAATTAAGTTTTTAAAGTGTTCAACATCTTAGTTGTTACCAAATTAATCATCATCATCGTTGAACATAGGCCTCTCCTAAAGATCTCCACTTCGATCGGTTCCGCGCTGTCCGCATCCAGCAGCTTCCCGCGATGTTCATTAGTGGCCGTCATTTGTAGGAGGCGTTCATATAGGGGATTTGGGCTATTTCCCACCACGCTGGCCCAATGCGGTTTGGTGAGAGCCAGAGCCTCGTTTGCAGGGTGCACCGCCAGCAAGTGAGGTTGGCTTAGGTTCCGTGATTTGTTGTGCGGGACCCCTTACATCCCCAGATTCTTTCTCTTCTTTTCTTACCAGATTCAATGTAGTTCAAATCACCTTCCAAGTAAGTAATCACCATTTTCAAACTTAAAATCTCCTTCATATCCTTATCATCATCCACTGACTCTTTAGTTTGGTAGGTAACCAATAGCTCATCGCTTTTTGGGTGCAGCTTGATTCGAATCAAATCTCTACCTCCTCTGTAACCTTTACCAGGACAGTGTTCTCTTCAAATGTATAAATAGAATAAAAACCCCGGGACATAGTCCAGTAGTAGTTAGAAAAGGACGAAATTCCTCCCAATGAGAACCTCTACAGAAAACGGCTCCTAGTGCCTGGCGTTTTTGCGGGCAGCACAGGATCAATCGATGTGGAAATCTTTGGGGGAGGCCTATGTCCAGTAGTGGACGCTGATGACGATGATAATCAATCACGTATCAATTCTCGAGGTAAGACTTCTATAACCAATACTTTAAACTGACCACCAGTAAGGTTACTGTTAAACGCTTGACGAGAGTTGTCGTTCGTCTGTAGCGTGGTACCAAGTATTGTCATCACATTTCTATTTTTTTTTGTTCTATTTAAACATTATTATATTTATATCCACAAGAGATAGGTTTTTTATTTAATTATCAAAATATCAGCTGTTTCCTGCCCGCACTGCTGGCTTTAATAATTTCACAACCACTTTTCGGGGGTAACATTTTTTTATTTCGTTCTTAGCTGACCTCTATTCAGTATATATATATACTCGATGTTCTCCGCTCGCTTTGTTGGCCGTAACACCCCCGCAATATACTTTGGGGTAGAATTTTGTAAAATCCTTATTAATTAAGTTATACTCGGGATAAGGAATATTCCTGCCAAATTTCAAGTCTCCAGCCCTTACGGTTCCAGAGATATCGCGATGAAAGTCTACATAGGTGGAAATGTCATATATATAGACTGGTGGTGGGTCTCTGTTGCCGGAGATCATCAAGGTGGGGGGTACCCGCAGCGCCCATTTCTGCCACAAAACAGTAGTGTACAAACATTACTGTATTCCGGTTTAAAAGGCGCTGTAACTAGTGTAATTACCGGGGTAACGCAATTCAACATTTTACTTCTCAGGCAACGAGCGCAATGCGGTACAGCGCATACCATCTTAACTAGTGCCACGTTGTTATGGGCTGGTGTATCACTTACCATCATAATATAATAAAAAAAAATCAATTTTTTTCTATATTAATTTGTACCGTCTGTACGTAACGTTAACCTGAATACGCTACTGTGCTCGTGGCCTTCAGGGTCTAATCAGCGCAAAGTATCCGACGGCTACATCCAAATTGTGATGGATGGGTTATTAAATGATGTATCAGCGGCTCGAGATAAGCAAAGCTCTAGAGTGACGGACGGACGGACAGACGGACGGCGTTCACTCATTTTTTAGTGTATTAGGTAACACCAATTAGTAATAGACCAGACATTCACCGAAAGAATGTTCATACAACAGATACCTTAAGATGTTTACACGTCACCAATTTTTTTATTCTATAAGACCAAAAGAAATAAAAATCAAAAGAAGAAGAAGACCTAATCCATAATAACGTGGCATTAGAGGTGGAAGGGGAGCCCAAGTCAACCTCACCTGCACGCGGTGCATCTTGCTGAATAACAGACGTGGCTCTGATCACCCATCGACCCGCACTGGGTCAGTGTCCAAATCCAGCTCAATTGGCTGGATACGGACAGCACTGGACCAATCGGAATGAAGATCCTTAAAGGTCTATCGCCAGCAGCGAGCGTTATCCGACTGATAAGGAGAAAATACTGAACCATGTTGTGCTTGCCGCCTTGATACATAGGATGTTGTTTCAATACCCCAGTCATTTCCCTAGCTGCCACGCTCTTAAAACCGGAACACAGTAATGTTGGCAGAACACTCTTTGTCGGCAGAAATAGGAGCTGCGGTGATATCTAGACGGTTCTATCCCACTTACCCTAGACCTACCACCAGTAATAGCTAGTATCTGTAAACTAGAATCCATTAAAGGATCTACACCGCAAATTTATTTCCGCGTTTAAAAAAATATGATACACACTTTGATGATAGGGCCCAAATCTTCCCATATGAACCCCTTTAAACTACCCTAGTGGCGGGCGATGCGGGCAACGCGGGACCGATCAATGTGGGGATCTTTGCGAGAGGCCTATGTCCAGCAGTGGACGTCTACCGGCTGATGCTGATGAATATAGTTTGCCTATGTTTCAAGTGGCTAATTACTCAACTACACGACTAGATAGAACTCCCAGCTGGACTTTTGTTTTGGTTTCCGGAGGGAAATCTTCGAAAGATACTCTGCTTCTGGGGGGAGGTCAAGGTTATGTGAGATTCTTACTTTTAGTCGTCTTCTACGACAGGCAGGGCTTACATTAATCCTATTCTTACTAGCCCGAGACTACAGGGCTGTCCTAGCTGGACCTAGGCTTCCCAAACATTCTACTATAATTATTACTTGTTTCATACTTTAAGCATACTTCAGATAACATGGTTCAAGTTATTATGTGTTTAAATCTATTCGTTTATGATTAACTTAGTCAAGGTCGCGGTTTAATCATTAGCAATCATGGACTAGTATTTAACAGGTTCTCCTAACCTGATCAGCTTATACCAGTATACAGGATGTTTTAGTAAACGGAGCTTTATATAAATCTAGACATATAATTTAATGGCGAGTAAGGTGAGACAGGATATAACATCTTTACCCGGCTGTTGGGTGACCTCACTTGAACGTGTCGACTCTGGCGATCGAACCTTGGCGGTACAACCACATCACCGGTCAAACAACCGATTGAAGTTGCATCATTGACCTTCGAGTATAAGAAACTCCAAAAATGTCTGCAGCAGAAGGCATTAGGAAACCACTGCTTCTATTCTTCCCAAGAAAGTCAGTATGAAAGGTTTGAGGACAGTGAGTAAGTAGTACGTCTGGTGATTCGGCTGACGCCCAACGCGGTCCCACCGGCACAGTCGTAAGAGATGAGCTGGACACTAGTCGGTGGAAGCAGATCGTCCGCTCCAGATAGCAACCCCAGCACTGACCATGATCCTCAGACATGAGGGAAAGATCCTAAAGAGAGAGACCTATAACCAAATATTCAGATGATGATTAGTAGCTGATCCACTATGAGTATTGTACAGTGCAGGATATATGTCATCATCATCATCAGCCAAAAGACGTCCACTGCTGGATATAGGCCTACCCTAATGATATCCATATTAATCGGTCTTATGGTGCTCGCATTCCAGCGCCTTCTCGCGACCTTCATTTGTAGGGGTCATGTCGGAGGATGTGGGCCATTTCCCATCATGCTGGCCCAATGCGACTTGGTGGGAGCCAGAGCCTCATTTGTTGATTAGCAGGGTGCACCACGAGCAGGTGAGGTAGGCTTGGGAGTTGTGTGGGACACACCTCTTAATAACCATCTTTAACATAAACTCAATTATTTTGTAACTCCGAATTCGGACATCCTGTACAGTTGTATAAATATTTGAAGAAACCAGCAAATGGTTAACATGTACACACTGCATAACTGTGCTATTACAAATGTTTGGTATTCACCTATCGGTATTACCCTGTCGCATGCCTTGCTCCGACAGTTCAATGACCTGCGTACTGCGAGGGTGTACATTTGATTTAGCCGCATTATACGATGCCGACATGACAACAGTTGCCCTTGAACTTGACAGCGGAATTCAGAGTTCAAACAAAGTGAGGAATTCTTTTGAATTTGCTTCATTGACAAATGTTAAATGATCTTTGCGTTAAGTTTCTAAGTTACGGTTGTTATCTTAACAATAAGAGATTTGTATACTTACAGATAAAAGAGATAAGAGATTTATTAATAGGTTTGTTTTTTTTTTCGACCAGACGAGCGGGACGATCACCTGATGATGAGTGACACGCCAAACAACGTGGCGCTAGTTACACTACATTATATTGCGCTCGACGTTTGCGACATAAGATGTTGGGCCTCGTTACTCAATTAATTTTACTAGCTACAGCGCCCTTCAAACCGGAACACGGTAATGTTTGCACAGTACCGTTTGGCGGTAGAAACAGGCGCCTAGACGATCTCGGGCAAGAGACGTACCACCGGTGAAGTTCGCTGTTTCCGTACATAAGTTATTACATTAAAACCACACCTATGCGATGTAATAACTTAAGGGGTAGTGCGTAATTCGTAAAGGGATGATCTACAGTTGTTACGCGCGTAAATAATGGCGGTTATTACGCTCAAATTATAATCTGTGGTGTGGTTGCGCGCGCGGCACCGCCTCCGTATGCGTAAAGAGATGATTTATATTTAATTCGTTTCCGCTCAGCGCGATGATTTAAGAAAGCGCTGTGTGAGAAATCATCTTGTTAAATATAACTCATCAATTTTTCTAATATACTTAAAGATCGTAACGCCGGTAGCGAAGAGAAGACAAGAGAAGAGAAGAGACTAGCGAGACGATCACTTGATTACAACGTGGCGCTAATTAAGGTGACAAGTACTGCACCAAATTACGCTCGTCGCCTTATGACGGAAGATATTACACTTAATACTACACTTAGTGCAGTAATTTCACTAGATACAGCACCCTTCAAACCGGATAAAGTAATGTTTGCATAGCACTGTTTCTTGGTCGCGATAGGCGCCTTGGTGGTACCTAAACGGTCTCCGACAGCAGAGACCTCTACCATCAGTAATATGCGATGGTGTGAGACCTCAAGTCACCATCATCATCAGCCGATAGAGTTCCACTACTGGACATAGACCCCCACCCAAAGATCACCACATCTATCGGTTCCGCGCTCGCATCCATTCCCGCGATTCTCACCAGATCGTCGGTCCACCTTGTGCGAGGCCTCCCAACACCACGTCTATTAGTACGCCGGCGTCACTCGAGGACCTTACTGCCCCATCGGCCTTCGGTCCTTCGAGCAAGTGCCCTGCCCACTGCCACAAGTCTAGCAATCTTTTGGGTTATGTCGGTCGCCTTAGTTCTTCTGCGGATCTCCACATTTCTGATGACGTCTCCGATGGAGATCAATTAGCACATATTAATATAATAGTCCAAAATGTTGTTAGGCAACTGATTGTATGAAACAGACAGACACGGCTGCAACAAAGAGACAAATTTGTTTTCCTAAATCCTTGAATTGGCCCAAAGAAGACAGCCGGAGTACGAGACAGGAGAATGCGTTGAAGTAAAGGGATGATTCATCCCACCAGACGCGCCCATAAATAACCGTACAATGGCACCAATAAAACCGATTCCGAATTAAACTAATCTGTGTGGAGGACCATTGAATGGGAACTATGCCCGCGCCTGGGCCGGGGCCGGGGCTGGGGCCCGGTATCTCGCGCCCCAACCCGGCCTCACATAAATCTGCGTAATCATTTGAATTACTCCGCCGCAACCGCCTCCTCTTAATAACGGGAGACGTCCTGGATCCGAGCTGATATATACGACCTTCAGACTGACGCGTATTGGCCGGGATATGGGAAGATCTGCCCGCGATTTATTAGCATACATCTTGTTCGTCTTAACTGCGATCCTTATTATACGCTTTACGTATACCTCGCACAGCAACGCTACCCCCACCGTTTCAACTTAACACGATCAATGATCAATGTTGCGAGGGGTGGGGTGTAAGCCCTATAGTCTATATAGGGCTAAGGTAAGCCCTGTCTGTCGTAGAAGGCGACTAAAAGGGTCTACGAGTTTGGCGGTCTTGAGGGTGGAGGCCTTTATCAGTCAACGAGCGAAACTACGCGGGACAACTTATGGCTCAGCGATGGTGCCTAAGAGGGTTTGGCTCCTCCTCAGAGACATTTAACACAAAGTATAGAGGGACACCGATGCGTTCGATTAGAGATCCCGGAGCCTCTCCCAACGCACTATTGTAGACCACCGAGGGGATTTTAGTGAGTTAAAATTTCACATAAGCCTGACTTACCCTCAGAAGCAGAGTATCTTTCGAAGGGGACCCACACAACAACTCACAGGACTCAAGCCAACCTCTGCCAGTCCCTTGCTATTCAACAAACAAGGCTTTAGCTCCTACCAACCCGCTTTGAGCGTGGGTGGTGGAAAATGGCCCTAAACCTCATATATGAACATCCACAAACGACGGCCCTAGTTTTCAGGGATGCGGGTATCGCAAGACCGACGAGAATCGTTGGGGGAAACTTTTGTCCATCAATGTACTTCTATCCGCTGATGATGAATGTTGCTAGAAAACAGCTATGCTATTGCGACCCCATCTCAACAATGAGGAGGATAGTTAACCAGTCAAGGGCAATTCGCCTCGGGAATGAATATGGGAACTGTTTGTTAAAAGCCAAGCGAAGAGTAACTAAACCTTTCAAAACGAATTGTAGATTTGCATCATCACAACTTGGTTGAACTTTCTTACTACGTTCCTACAAAGACTATATCTTGAAAAAAAACCGACATACAGGCTGATGGTAGAAGATAAATAAGATTCTAGGATCTAAACAATTAAGGAGATTAATAAGTATCTCATTATAAACAAACCCATAACAAATCTTATCGGTACACAAACGTCAGCATGCCAGTATAGCGATATTATACATATCATCATCATCAGCCGATACACATCCACTGCTGGATATAGGCCTCCCCCAAAGATCTCCACTGTAGTGGTTCATATAGAGGATTTCAACCATATTCCACCACGCTGACCCAATGCGGATCGGTGAGAGCCAGAGCCTCGTTTGTTGGGTTCCGTGAGTTGTTGAGCGGAACCCCTTGCACCCAACACGAATAATGAAAAATATTCATGAAAGGAGTACAAATATTTTACACCACCACAGTTGATAAGAAAATTATCTATAATTGTAAAGGTTTTATTGGGCAAAACTCCTTCTCCATTACCGACCTTGGAGGCTTTACTGTCTCCTTGAGTATCGTTAATTGCCAAAACTTGCGACATCATCCACACCCTGGAGCGAAGTCGCTCCATCTCCTTGATTAATTTATTATCGTTTCTTAATAGCCTTGGTACAAGTATTCAATAATTTAATATGATGGTAGTGAATTATTTGACCATCGAGATCAACTTTCAGACGCGAAGATGCGTGGTAAGGAGAAAAGAGATTTAAGGATTACTGGTGGTAGGTCTCTACTGCCGGAGATCATCTAGGTGGGTACCACCGCAAGGCCTATTTCCGCTCCATTACTACGCAAATATTACTGTGTTCCGGTTTGAAAAGCGCTACAGCTGGTGGAATTACCAGGGTAACGAGACTTAACATTATATGTCTCAAGGCGACGAGCGCAGTGTGGTGCTATAAATACCAATTTACTAGCGCCACGTATTTATGGGCGGGCGTATCACTTAACATCACGTGAACGTCCCGCTCGTCTCGTCACTTCATTGAATATACAAAAAGCAGAAATCTTTACCTGTCCATCTTGAGATTGAATAAAGATGAAAGCATCAAGACTCACGCTTAACAAGATTCAATTGATGGGAGTAAGTAACATCGTTGCTGATCACCAAGGAGTAGCCGCTCCTAAAGGTCCTTGAATTTTTCTGAACTATCGCTGGAAACATCTGATCCCACAAGTTATTCGTTAGTAGCTCCTTAAGAAATGCGCAGTGGAAGATCAGTTAACTAGGTTATGCTGACGGGATTCTGTTCCCAGCTGTTTTTATGATGAAGGGAGTGAGTTGGAGAAATTCCTAGTAATGATCCCAATGATGGCACTGAGAATCTTCGAGCGATGAAACTCTGTAAAAAGACAAAGAATAAGAACTCACTACTAGAGCTCTCACAGTTAAAGCTAAGCCGATTGTTGGGAGTTGTTCCAAGCTATTCACCAATAGGGTACCTCGTTACCCATTGCTGTCCACTTCGAATATATCAGAGGCGGAAGCTGGCGATGGCGCAGCGTTAACAGGAAGTCACTCTGCTAATGAGCGTAATATTTAAAACAAGCCAACAACCGAAAACGCTAAGCGAAATTTATACGCAGACAATATTAGAAGAGAGGAATGAGCGGAGCGAATGCAATAACAATAAATAGCAATAAATAAAAGGATTCCGTCGTTGCTTGTATTGTATGATACTAATCCCACGAGGACAGAACATCCGTGGAGTCGTCACCCACCCTTTAATCATTTATAACGTTTCTTGTTCGAACGTATGAACCCCTACAGCCGACGGCTCCTGGTGCCCGGCGATGCGGGCAGCGCAGGACCGATCGGTGTGGGGATCTTTGGGGAAGCCTATGTCCAGCAGTGGACGTCTATCGGCTTATGACGATGATTGTTCGAACAATTGAGTCCAGCAGCTAATCATGATGATTAAGTTAGAAAATAATAGAAGACAAAAGACACACTGGTACACGGAGGAAGTCGTAGTTCTATAACATACGGGAGTGAACTCTGTCTAGGTAATTTTTCAGCTTTTGTAGATCCTTTTGATCTTGGCCATTTCCCACGACAGTAGCCCAATACAGGTTGGTAGGAGCCAGAGCCTCCTTTGTTGATTAGCAGGGTGCCCCACGAGTAGATGAGGTTGGCTTGGGCCCCGTGAGTTGTTGTGCGGGAACCTTTACACCCCTACACTATTAACTTAATTTCCTTATATTTTATTCAGACAGACAAAATATATTATATTGGACTCTAAAAAGTGATTTTAGTTCATCCTATTTCATTTTCGTCCTGTTTAGTTAAAATATAGTACTTAAGGAAAATATTATGAATGAGTACTTTTTGAGAAATTTAATTTCTTTTATCTTAGCAAAAGTTAACACAAAAATTTCTTTAGCACCAACACCGCTCCACGTGTTTAGTCTCCGCAGAACTAATCCAAGGCAACGCCGACTGTTACGGCGATTACTTTAATTGGCTCAATCTCCATTCAAAACCACCTCGCGGCGGGGCGGGGCGCGGCGCCGGGGGCTGCTGGGGGTGTCGAGGGGGCCAGGGGGTCACCAGATTTATAGCGAAAGGGTAAGGCGCCTGATCCCTGTTTATGAAGGAAGATAGGGAAAAAAGCTAAGAGCGTCGTAACCCGGGCGGATAGTTCGCTTCATTCGGTATTTAAAGCTTTCGAAATAACTTCCGGTTTACTTACGTTTCGTTCGGCGGGCGAAGTGTTCTTATGTATAAAGCTTCCGCTTGTAGATCTACGGACCCATGCGAAAGGTCTCCTAGTCCAGATTAAAGACAGGAATGACATGGATAACAATGCGCTTTTAGATTATCAGCGCAGTGTGATGACATGAGGTTTGAACTCCTGACCGCAACAATGATTTCACATAACTGAAGATCTGATCTTTATCTTCGATGATAAGTTTAGGTCCTGATGATAGGTAATGATCGAAGGCAGGAGTTTGTAATGAAGAACAGGCTGTAAGGGGACGTCTCAAGCTATTATTGTAGTATAATATCTAAATGCTTTACTAGTAACATGGAAACCCTGGTTCGTATCCGTGGTCACATGGGGTATGGTGGTGGATGGTCAGTGGCAGAATTCCTTTGAACCTGCTTGCTTAAATATATTAGCATGATGCAGTTGGGGCTATTTGGAGCAAGCTTGCATCACCATCCACGCATTGTGCAAGATGTAGTCACTTGTCAGAAATATTCTCTCCCGGCTGCCACTCGCTACCCGGACGCCTTCCCATTATTAACCCCCCGTAACTCCTTTTCAGGGTAAAATTTGGTAAAAATTCTCAGCTGCCTTATACTCGGCAAAAGAAACTATTATTTTTTTTTATGTAATTAAGCGACGAGACGAGCGGGACGTTCACCTGATGGTAAGTGATACGCCCGACCATTTCAACATGATGCTAATTAAGGTAGTATACACTGTATCACATTGCGCTACTCGCCTGAGACGTAAAATGTAGAGTCTCGTTACCCAAGTAATTACACTAGCTACAGTGCCCTTCAAACCGGAGCACAGTAATATTTGCACAGTACTGTTTGGCTGTAGAAATAGGCGCTGATCTACCATCAGTAATACCAAAAAATATTCCTACCAAATATTAAGTCTCCAGGTCTTATAGTTCCAGATATATCGTGATAATATATATATAAATAATAAATCTGTTTATGATACTCGTTAATAAAAAATACTGTTCCGAGGTGAGCTAAGTTCAAGACAAGTTGTCTGTGGAGCTCACCATCAGCAGCCGCGCTGTGTTTTCATTAGTCGGCTGTAACGCGTGACGCGGCGGGGGACTAAATCTTCATTTTTGACGTCCCATGGGTGCGCCGGAGCCTGTGCCGAGGACCATGCACTGGATGCGGCATGGTGTACAATTATTATATTTAATTCACTTTTTGTTATAATAGCTGTTCCACGCCCGATTTGCTGGCGGAAACACCACTGCAACTGCCTTTACGGAAGGAGTTTTGTAATAACCATTCTTAGATGACCTGTTAATGGCAGAAACAATATCTTTACCATATTTTGAGTGTTTAAGTGCAATAGTTCCCTCGTGATGAGTCAATGAGTCTCTGGTATCGAATTTTATTGATTATTCATACACAATATTACAGTTAAATATTATCAAAATAATTAAAAAGAAAAGCATAATTTTAACTTTATTAAATCTATATAAACTTAAAATTAACCTATTTCGAACTTATCCGAACACCCGCCAGCTATGGACCGATTATTCCAGAAAGCCATTGAATGGCATCCGTTTCCAATATACCATCATGTTTAGACACTTGTTGAGGCTACAAAGGTGTGGACTCGTTTGACGGCATCCAGAGGAAGCGCATCGCGTCATTCATCACCAGGCTCGGCAGGAGTAGTAACTTGATAATTTTTTTTTGTTTAACGTGGGGAAATACCCGTCCTCGCGGGAGCAAGTACAGGTTATGTCGGAGTTGCACTGACTAAATCCCCACGACGTTCCGTCTCGTCGCTTTACGAACGCTTTACTAAAAAAAAAACCAGCAATGAAACACAAAATCAAAAACAGCTGATGCTCCGATCAACGAATGCGTGGGCGCGGCGGGAACTCGAGATGTATTTTGTTTCAATTTGAACCTTATTCCATAGCAACACGGAGCATTTAGATTGCGCGCCCGGTTTTGATTTTTTGTTTCATTGCTGGTTTTTTTTTTTTCAGTAAATTAATTTATTTTTAATAAAACTATTATTTCATTTAGCAGTACTAACACGATGGAGCTTTAACAATGCTAATAAAACGTTTTAAAATGTGATTTTTTTTAATCAAGTTTGATCGTTTTTCCGCCCCATCATCAAAGGTGTCATCAGTACTATCGTCTGTCTTCGTTTTCGGAAGCGGTCTCCTAACACCCAGTATACAATAAGAGATACTTTGAATGTTTGTTTCTACAGAATTGTAATTAAGCAATTATCTTAAAAAGTGATCACTTTATCATTCGATAATTTAATATTATAGTGATCGCCATGATTACTGACCACCAGTTATTTCCGTTTCATAATCGAACTAGTTAATACTTCATCACTATTAATATTGCTTTGCGCATACACAAGGACAAGACCGTTTGATACATAGTACAGTTTTGGACTCCTGTCTTTCATACAGATATAAAATATAAATTGAATATTGTGATCGATTCCAGTACATCCAGAGATCGTTGGCAACTCGTCTCGTGGCCGCTGCCGGATTGGGGACAGCGCTAATGTTGATATATCGGCCGCAACCCGGACGGGCGCAGGTCCTGTTCCGAAATGAAGCAACCCTCTCGGACCGGCACCTACGCAGGTTGCGTTGCATATGGACAACCGACATTCGTCTCATTAAAAAAAATCAAGTTATTTTATGTTAAATAAGTTAAAGGCATCGATCTGATTAACAAACAGACAACATGTTAAATGTTAACACCTTTGGTTCGTCAGCAGGAATAACCGATCCCGAAAAGCATTTGAGATATTTCAACTAAAAGTTGCCTTACTCCCTTTAAAAGGGAGATATAATTTAATAAAGAATTTTATTTCCACTCCAAAGATACCTGAAAATTCTTAATACGTTAAGGATACGACGAAGGATGGATGGAGTACTACGAAGAAGGGCACCTTACGCAAGTCATCACAAATAACTTAATGTTTATCTTTTCTGCATCTTTAGGACGGCTGAATCGCTAGTAAATATATAATAGAAGAGATGCAATTATGGAACGATCACCCTCCTCCCCCATTAGTCCGGTCTAGGCCCCGGCAGATCTTCCAGTCCGATGCTAAGATGGCGGCGCGTACGAAAGTAATTCCGCCGCGGTATAAATCAGCGGCCGCCCGTCATATCGGTAAATGATCAATATCTCAGGGTATGATGTAGTGATCATGCCAATATTTCAGTCTGTGCTAACTTGCCTGCCCCCTTGAAAATTATCGGGGCTCACCGTTCACTATTGTATGCGCACGCGATATGCTCTACTTAACATTAGTCTATTACTCAGCTGTTATCTATTTCTGTGAGTTTCTCATCACGTAATTAACACAGAATGTTTGAATAATTACACACATATAATATTATTATAATGACGGTATATAAATCATACTTATCATGAGTCTTTATTAGTCCACTGCTGGACTTAATCTTTAATCACAATTCTCTCTATTGCTCGTACGCACATATCCAATACGGGCGGTAGGGCTCTATTGCTCGATATCGTCTAAGTTGATACAAAACAATAGTATAGTACTGTGATCCAATTTAAAGGGCGCTGTAGCTAGTATAATTACTGGGGTAACAAGACAACATCTAATATATATCGTCCCAACTAGCGCCTCGTTGTTAATGACAGGAGTATCATTAACCATCAGGTGAACGTCCCGCTCGTGACGTCACTTCGTTGAATAAAAAAAAATTGTGGCTTTTAGTCGATGGATCAGCCCGATGGTTAAGTGCCATGTCTTTGCGCTGCAGGTAAGGATGGAGAGGGTGAACATAATAAAAACTTTCGTCTTGAGACATTAGGGTTCTGTACTGTATATTGTCAAATGAATCATACACGAAATTTACACACAACGAATACACCCTTTTATTCTCGCCCTTATCTTTGAAAAACTTTTGGGTTCTACTTTGGAGTACAGTTTATAATAAACCGAGGGTAGACTGTTAATTAATTAAAAAATTTTGTTACCATTATTGTTAACCGCCGTGATGATATTGTGTTCCGGACTAGAGTATTCTTAGAGAGTACACACTTACCTGAAGACCGTGATCATCAACTGATTTAGAATCTAACATCATTTAAAATTGGTGTCAAAGTATTGTAGATGAGAAGTAGAAAATTAAATGATGACCGAAGTAGAGCATACAGGCGAGTGTTCAAGTTGAAAGTAGCCAATCTCGTCGGCAGATAATTTATATCCTAGCATCACGAGAGGGTTTAGTCTTATGTAGGTTAGGTATTACTTCATATTTCCTTCAAACGGACGGACCGAAGACTTATCGGAACCGACATACGGCCACCCAAGTAAGGCTGTTCCACTACCATGGACTTCTAGATGTTTTGCAAGCACATTTATATAGGTTTATAGTATCTCCATACATCAGCTAAGGAAGACGAGTATAATATGATCAACATATATACCATAGTATATATATAGTATCAATAATTCTACCGACATTACTAATTCTACTCCGGCGAACACTTTATCGTTTTTATATTATTTCTCTGTTATACTATTAATATAAACAATTTTTATATATCTAAAACAACATACACATATATATATATATAAAATTTTAAAATGATTTTACATAAAGTAACAAATCATCGTATAACAGCATTCGTACATTCATTTGGAAGTGCTTGAGCGATGGGGTGTGCGGCCGCTGGGGGCCCTTTCATCATCCCCCCAAGTACCGGCTACCGTTGCTCCTGGACTTTACAACTGTATCATACATTTTAATACATTTACACATAACATACGAGTTTAATTATAACATCGAATATGTTGCGCTTTCCTACCAAATATACATCAGAACCCTAAGTGTATTTCAATTCAATTTACTGTTTTATAATATAAAATTGTCCAAGGACAGAATCAGATGTTTTTCACAATTTAATGAGTAAATTGTAGATCGAGGTCCTAAGAACAATATCTTTAAATTTTAAGTATAAAGCTTAAGATTAATTTACTTAAAGGTCGGCAACGCGGTTGTGATCCCTCTGCTGTTGCGACTGTCCATGGGCGTCAGTGATCACTTTCCATCAGGTGAACTGTTCATTCGTTTGCTCACCCTTTTTTAAAAGAAAAAGATCTTAAAAATTCCCAATCACCATTACTCTAAACAGTAAAAGATCTGTAAAAAATGTCCACCGAATTAAAATCAAGAAATTATTAATACTAAATATAATTCCACATGGAAACATAACTAAAATAAACTGTAGCTAATGAGTTATTACAAACAAATAAAAATCCTTAAGGGGGTTAGTTCACCCTTTTTAGCCTGCACTAAAAAAAATCTCCGTCGACATTTTCTTCGACGGAAGCAGCGCCACGAGTGTCCATTAAAATCCTTCAAAGTATAAATGTACTGAGGAGATCATTAAAATAAAGATTTAGTATTCAATTTAATATAACCAATTTTCCTAGATCAACCGTTTCGAAAAATATCAACAAACTAATATGGACTCTAACATTATAGCAATAAAATTCAATTTCCCCTGTGTTGTCTAATAAAATATTTAAAATGAAAAAACTTACATTGGCAAGCTAACTTCGACCCAATTGTAAGTGGCATTAAGGTCGAAATCATACGGCGGCGCAATGGAATGCAAATATAGGACGAGACAGGTACTCTTTAGACAGGAAACTTCATTGGGAATGAGGGATTGATGCGGAGAGGACCGACGTCTGGGATTTTGGGATTAGGGCCACTGTGTTTAGGGTTGTTGACCGTTCTCTCAGGTGTACCTTGTACGAGGAAATATTTTTTTTTCTGGAACAACTCGCAGTGGTAGTGAAATTTGTAATCTTCTCTATTCTAATATTCATGATTCCAAAAAGAATTGCAGGTTATATTATAACCTTGGAGTATTACTGTCTCTCTGCTGATTCCTCGCTTGCAAATTACTTCATCATCATGTCAACCGATGGACGTTGACTGCTGGACATACGTCTCTTGTAATGTAACTTCATACTTTTGTGTATGATGGATGAGTAAGTGACGATATTCAGTTCGTATTATTATTAAAAAAAATAGTTTGTTGTTGTTGACTAATTAACAATTAGAGGCTGTTGATTAACTAACAATTAGATTATTATCACGGCATATTTATAAAAGTTAAAAAAATTAGCAATAATTTTATTGTAATGTATTAATCATTTGCTGAAAGACCTTGGGGAAGGCCTATATCCAGCAGTGGATAAACAAAGGCTGATAGTGATGATGATTAATCAGTTATGAGACTGGGCTGTAAAGGATCTCGCATAACAACTCAAGGGAGCCAAGACAACCTCACCTGCTCGTGGTGTATCCTGCTAATCAACGAACGAGGCTTTGGTTCCCACCAATCCGCATTGGGCCAGCGTAGAGAGAAAAGGCCCAAATTCCCTCAATATGAATTTCTACAAACGACGACCTCTAGTACCTGGCGATTTTGGAGGAAGGGCGACGTTGTTATGAGCGGGTGTATCACTTACCATCAGGTGAAGGACCCAATCCTCTCGTTGCTTCATTAAATAAAAAAAAAATCTTGAAGTCTTCTACCGGTATACTTATTAGATCCAAAGCTGGTGGTTAAATCAGTTGAGTAATGTTTGTGTAAATATAAGAAATCATTAGCTACGAAAGTACCAGAAGGTATCATTTTTAGTATTTAGTGAATATCATGTATGTGTGTCTATATATATATATGTGTGTGTATGTGTAAATATTTATATGCGTTTTAATATGTGTATATTCGTGTATTATATATTACGTTGTAACTATTTGATGCACCTACCTCACATCTCTGCATTACCCAAGGTAGACTGCAAGATAATGCCAATGGCATTAAGTCCGCCTTTACGCGAGGTGTATAAAGTTAAATAAATAAATAAATATTTCTGATATTATTTACTTTAAAAAAATATATTAAATATTTATTTATTTTTTTAACTGGTAACGATAGATTTTCTCTAAAAAAAATAATTAGGGACCTAACTGAATCCCAAAACGTTCCTAATTAGAAAATCACAGGCCATGATAACTCTGTATCATCATCATCGCCCATAGACGTCCACTGCTGGACATAGGTCTCCTTCAAAAATCTCCATATACAGTCAGCATGGCCTCCGGTACCGCTGGGTACTAGGGGCTGTCATATGTCGAGGTTAATATGGGGGGGTTTGGGCCATTTCCCACCACGCTGGCCCAATGCGTTGATGGAAGCCAGAGCGTCGTTTGTTGATTAGCAGGGTGCACCACGGGCAGATAAGTTTAGTTTGGGTCCCGTGAGTTGTTGTGCGGGACCCCTTATATATTTATATATGGGGTGTAAGGGCAACTGTGTATATATTTACAAAATAAAATAGACACAATTTAGTTATAAACATATATTGTTAATAACAAAACCCTTTACTCATCAGATTTAATGTTCATTAACTCTTAATCGGTGGAAGAACTGATCTGTTCAAAACGATCGTCCACCATCAAAAATCCAAGTGATCGTTTTCTATGGTGGAAATATTTATAAACACCGGCAGCGTGGAGCGGGCGGTGCGCGCGCGCCGGCGCACCAGCTCCATCTGTCAATCACCGGCGCGCATTACACGTCCCGCGCCGCACCCGACCACTGATAGATGGCAACACTCGACGACAGCTTTACTGCCCCGCCGATACTTTTATACACCGTCTGATTAGATTCAATAACGTTAAACCTAACAGTGCGCAGTGCGCAGGCGCGGGCGCGGGCGCGGGAGCCATCTTAGTCATAACATTTATTTATTTATTTTCTCACACCCCAACTCTACCAGGTTTGTTTGGACTGGAGATACTTTCATTGTTCGAAAATTTTAACGTAAACTACTTATAGACAAAACAATAATACTAGAAAAAAAAGAGCGAGTTCACACGCGGGGTTTTTGTTCTGGTTGATTTGATAGAGAATAAGAATATCATCAACAGTCGATACATCCACTGCTGAATATTGGCCTCCCCCAAAGACCTACATGTTTGTGGGGGTTTATATGATAGGATTTGGGCCTTTTCTCACTACGCTGGTCCAATGCGGGTTAGTGGGAGACAGAACCTCGTTTGTTGATTAACACGGTGCATCACAAGCGGGTGAAGTTGGCTTGGGACCCGTGAGTTGTGCGGGAGCCCTTGCATCCGTAAAGCAAAAGGAAGAATATAAAAAGGCTCTAACTCACCCAAAGAGCAATGGAGAGGGCTATGCTCGGAGTTATTCTGTGCTATGGAATCAGGAATGTGGAGATCCACAGAAGAACTGAGGTCACCGTCATAGCTTAAAAGATAGCTAGACTTAAGTCGCAGTGGGCAGGGCATATGTCTCGAAGGATTGGCAGCTGATGGGGCAGTAAGGTCCTCGAGTGGCGCCCGCGTACCGATACACGTGGTGTTGGGAGGCCTGTCACAAGGTGGACCGATGATCTGGTGAGAATCGTGAGAAACCCGCTGGACGCGAACAACGCGGGACCGATCGATGTGGAGATCTTTGGGGTGTCCTATGTCCAGCATTGGACCTCTATCGGCTGATGATGAAGAAGAATATACTGTGATGGTGGTAAACAGAGAGAACGATTGATTGAAAATTCTTATAAATTGAAATAGAAAAGAACGAAAAAGAACGAAAAATAGAGAGAAAGATTTGTTATATGCGATGAGACGAGCGGTTCGTTCACCTGATGGTAAGTGATACGCCTGCCCATCACAACGTAGCTAGAATGGTATTCACAGCAATATAAGATGTTGAGTCTCCTTACCCTATAAGATTTTACAGGTTTCCTATAAAAGAATGTGAGATAGACTTGTCATGGAGAAAGTTAAAAATTATCAGCATCAGCATCATCATTTTAACCAATGGACATAGGTCTCTTGTAATGTGTTGCATGAAGCATGGTCTTGCGCTGTTTGAATCCAGTTTCTCCTTTCCACCTAGTGGAGGGTCTGCAACTCTGCACTTTCCGGTGCGGCGTCGTCGTTCCAGCACTTTAAGGCACCAACTTCCATGGGTACTACGAGAAATATTCCCCGCCCATGTCACTTCAGCCTCGCGACTCGTAGGATTATGTCGGTGACCCTGATTCTTCTGCGGATCTCTTTCTGATTTGATCACGCAGAGATACCTCAAGCATCGCCCTTTCATCGCTCGCTGTGTGACTTTGAGCTTTCTTATGAGGTCCATACTTAGCCATCAAGTTTGGACCCGTAAGTAATAATTAGTAATATCCAAAAAATAAAGCTTTAAAGTTAAACTTGAATTGGATCGGTGTGAACAGGTTTTTATGAGGTAAGGGTTCCCGCACAACAGCTCACTTGATCAAAGCCAATTTCACCTGCTCGCGGTGCACCCTGCTAATCAACAAACGAGGATCTGGTTCCCACCAACCCGTATTGTGCCAGCGTTGTGGTGGGAAATGGTCCAAATCCCTACATATGAATTCCTATCTGATCGGTGTGGAAATCTTTGAGGAGGCCTATGTTTAGCAGTGGATGTCTGTCGGCTGATGGTGATGATGAACAGGTTTTTATGAAACGAAAATGTGTAACGAAGAAGAGACGACCATAAATTTATTGATATGGTTTAGTCTGTGGAGGGAAAGGGATAAAACTCCTTTCTATGTTGCTTTCCTATTTCTCGTCTCTTTTATACTATGGTTAATAGCGTTCCTATAAAAAATTATAGTTTATAGGTGTTACACAACAAAAGTGTGCAGACATTTCCGTGTTCCGGTTTAAAGGGCGCTGTAGACAATAAAAATTACTGCGATAGCGATACTTAACATGTTATGTTTTAGAGCGACGAGCACAATGTTGCGCTGTGTATATCATACCAACTAGTGCCATTTTGTTATGGGCAGTCGCATCACTTACAATCACGTGAACATCCCGCTCGAGTTTGTATATGAGTAATATAAATAAAAATGTATTTAGAATAGTAAGATACACAAGGAACTCTTACAAAGGGACGATCATAGCTATCATTCAATGGGACCGCATCCTGAGCAAGTCAGAAGTCGGCACGATCCGCAGAAAGTGCGCTAAAAAGGCGCCCCTCACCCGCCCCTTCCTCGCCCTTGCCCCCGCCCTTGCCCCCCGCCCCGCGTAGGCCCCACGCCCCCCGACCGCGCTCAAATTGTTCTCACATTAGATTTATCGGCGGGCAGCGACGTAACATCGCAAGTATAGCAACAAAGGCACTACCTCATCCGTTGACAGCTTTATGATCCTAACAGTTTTTGCTAACGTTCACCTCCACCCAACCCCCTCCCCCTACCAGGTTTATTTATGACTCAAGTTTTATTAATTAGCCGCTTTCGAAGGATGGAGAGGTCGCCGGATCCGCTCCGCGCGATCATTATTGGACCCTAGCAGTTTGTGTCACGGTAACAATGGAAGTAAATGCTTTTTATAATTTAAAAAAAATATAGGTTAAAGTGCATAGCTGTTGCATTGTATCAATGCGTCATGACAGCGTCTAACAGATGATGATGATGTCAACACTTAAACACTCCCAAACCACCTTACATTAATATATTACAAGATACCATACTTTTATTACATCATTATCAGTCTTTATCTACTGCCGGATATAGGCCTTCCTCAATGTCTTCCATCAGATACGATCCTCAGCTTCTCACATCCAGCCACTTCCGACCGCCCTGATGATGTGGCTGTTCCATCTGGAGAGAGGGCGTCCTACACTTCTGCGACCAGTACGCGGCCTCCACTCCAAAACTCTCTCCCCCATCGGTAGTCACTGACACTTATGTACTATTCATGAAAGATCCATTTACTTTTTTTTTTATTTCTTTTAACAAAAGTAATAATTAGCCTCCCCTCTCCCCAAAAAATGGTTTTTAATTGTATTAACTTGGAAACAGATAAATAAGTCTACGTATATTTTTTTTCTATATCTTTATACAAGCATTCAAAATTAGGATACAATAATAAGCTGAATGCAAAGGCATTCTCTACCAATCAACCTTGAACATGGAGAGATGAAGAGGTACTTGACCTTAATTGTTTTAGTAGTAGTAGTTCTATCAGAATAATTCAAAAGCTATGGAATTAAAAGCTTATCCGCAATAGAAACTAGAAAAGAGCTTTTAATTATATCTAAGGACATTATTTATCGAACAATAAGTGCGACGAAGCTTCTCACCCGGTCAGCTTTTGATTCTAAAGCACAGTTCCGGTCGTGGGTGGAGTGCTGTTGCAATATCTGAGGAGGTACTGCCAAAACTCATCAGGTACTAGATTCGGCGGAGAAGGGAGCTAAGAGGCTTGTTGATGATCAAGAACTTATCACTATTAGGCTTGACAGTTTTGAAGACAACTGCCGTGTGGCCAGTTTTCTATAGGATTTTGGAGATGGAATTACACGATATAAAACCTTCATCCCCTTTTCACCACCAGACGGCTAGTTTTCATCCTTATGTTGTGGACATCCCCAGTCTCTGAACAAAGAGGTTTAGCTCCTCGTTGTTCACGAGAACAGTAATGAAGTGGAACAAGTTGTCGGCGTCAGTGTCTCGACTAAATACGACTTCGGTGTCTTCAAGAAAAGAGTGAATAGATTGCTACTAGGTTAGTGCGCTTACTACCACAGATCACACCACCACATTATATCAGGTAGAACCTTGAAGATATAAAAAAATAGATCCTAGACTATCGGTCACAACGACGTCATTACGACAGGACAGATTCAAAATAACACAGAGGATAATCCTCTTTTCGATTCGGAGGTTAAAAGTGATTAAATTTGACCGTAACACCATTATCAAAATATAATTGCAAACAGAGGGTACATTAAGGCGACATCACATGCACTACCGAGCTCCCCCTCTTTCCCGCTTTGGGGAAAAACGCCCCGCATCAGCCGCGGGCGGGCCCCACCGACACATAAATAATAAACTGGAACGGTGTGTCTGCAGATAATGGTAATATACGGTCCGAGACCGCAGCCGTCAAACCTTTGGCAGCAGCGGCCGCGTCCGATAGACGCGCCGGCGGCCTCCACCGCTCCAACCGTTCGAGTGTTCAACTTAGGGGTTGAAAAGTATCGAGTTATTAGCATTTGTAATGAACAGTTTCTTCTAATGACAAATTATAGCATCTTCTATAAATTTTTATTAGTAGCAGGTCTCTGTTGCGTAAGTAGTAGTCGTAGGTGTGCAAACATTACTGTGTTCAGGTTTGAAGGGCGCTGTAGCTAGTGAAATTACTCCGATAATGAGGTTAAACATCTTATGTCTCATGACGACGAACACAATGTGGTGTTGTATCATTTTAACGAGTTAGCGTATGGGTATTAGTTACTATCAGCTAAACGCCCCGTTCGTCTCGTTGTAACGTACGTGGGATGGTTAAAAAATAATGATTAAGTATTTGTACTCATAAAAAATATTAAAAAAAATTATAGTCCTTACTCATCTACCACTTAAAAAAAAATTGTATAATCAGGACGTCATCTCACGCAGCTGTCATTTCAATATTGAACCGATTCCTTATCGAATCTGCTATTATTGTCAGGCATAACTGGAGGTATGTTTTTACTATACTGTAGTACAGAATTAACTAATAACATTTTATCGTACTGTTAGCGGTGAGTCCTGTTTCATTCCCTGTTTCCGTATCTGCAATGTTACTATAATAAAAACTGTCCTTTTATTGACTTTACCAAATCAGCAAGAGTAGCCACATGACCTATCATTTATCGCCATATCTAGAAAATATAGGGAACATTTTTTTTTTAAATAAGTAGAAATGTTAATTTCTTAATTGTAGTCGCCTAAAGTACGTATGTACAGTTTTGTCAATATTAAAATATTAGAATTAGCGTATCCGTCGTAGAGGAGATGTATCATAGAACGTAGCGGGAGTGCGGCAGGCTGCCCGCGCCGCGCTACGCCGTAGCACGACCGCGCTACAGATAAATTACATGGATATATTATTATTAAAATTTTCGGCGGGATCTTTTCAACGTTAATTTCGATTTGCCGACGCGCCGGTGACACAGCGGGAGGAATATGTTTTTTCTATTTATTGAACGAAGCGAAGAAACGAGTAGGACGTTCAGCTGATGTTAAGTGATACGTCTACCCATATCAACATGGGCCTAATTAAAATGATACACTACCCCGTATTGTGTTCGACGCATGAGACAGGACGCTGAGTCTCGTTACACCAGCTACACCGCCCTGCAAACCGGAGTACAGTAATATTAGCACACTACTAGTTTTCGGCTGCAATAGGGGCCATGTTATGGTCCTACCATGACATTCTTCTGCAACAGAGATCTACCACCAGTAAGATCTGCCTTATATTAGTATTGTTATTGTTGAGTATCGTTAAATTGCTTGAGAGCGCTATCATTCTAACTAGCGCCGCGTTGTTATGGGCAGGCGTATCACAAAACAGCAGGTGAAAATCCCACTTGTTTACTGTTTTTAATAATATAATCAGATTGTGTCGCAGCCGTGTTCCGATGAGAAAACCGCGACGTGAGATGCGGAGCAGCGATAGCGCTGCTGCTGCGTGCGGCCGGCGGCTGGCGGCCGGCGGCCGGCTATCTTAAGTAATGAACTCATCAATTACAATAATGATCGATCATTTGGCTTAATGTTTTTTTAATTAATTCCGGTGTTGATTTACTGACATTACACCAGGGTGGAGAAGGCCTGAAATATTGGCTTCATGCTTGCTACTATAGCTTCATTTATTAATAATATATAATATTTTAATATCCAGGGAAGTCCGTGGGGTTTGGCTTCCTGTATGATGGAGGACTGTGTGCCAGATAACTTCGCTGGATTGGCCACTTGATAAGGATGCGAGAGGATCGTAGACTCAAAAAAGCGTTCGCGTCGCCGACCTAACAGCCTGCCCATGTATCTTTAGAAGGATGCTGTAGAGCACAACCTACGCAAGCTTCAAGCAGTGGTCTGGCAAGAGGCAGTGTGAGACAGACAAGTTAGCACTCTCTTGTGTTGAAGACCAAGACTCATTTCGGGGCGCTGCGCCAAAGGAGTAAGTAAGAATTTTTTTATATAAAGAGACCAGACGACCTAGATGTTCTGACATTACTACTAGATGCCTGCCCATAACAACGTGGCGCTAGTAAGGATATACCCAGCACCACATTGTGCTCATCACTTTGTGACATAGAGTCTCGTTACCCCAGCAATTTCACTAACTACAACTCCCTACAAACGAGAACATGTAACGTTTCCGTACTACTTGTCGGCAGTAATAGGAGCTGCAATAGTATCTAGATGGTCTATAACAACAGAGACCTAGCACCTCTGTTGCCTACGTTATATTAGTGGAGAACTGATACTCAAGTTAAATTTTGTATGTTGTTTGTTAAGCATCATCATCAGCCGATAGACGTCCACTGTTGGACATAGACCTCCCCCAAAAATCGGCTATTTTGTTGAGGCTCATATGGGGGGACTTTGGCCATTTCTTACCACGCTGACCCAATGCGAGTTGGTGGGAGCCAGAGTCTCGTTTGTTGTTTAGCAGGGTGCACCACGAGTAGGTGAGGTTGGCTTGGGTCCCGTGACTTGTCGTGCGGGACCCCTTACGACTCGTCCCAGTTTTTATAACACTAATAAAATTTATATAAAAAAAAAAAGGAATTAACGGAAAAACCTTTGTAATGCTTTCCTTGTTACTTTACTTAAGATTAATGATAAAATACGAAAAAATCATCATACTACTTAAATATTTATATCCAATAAATTCTATTAATAACATTAATATTTTTGTAACATTAATAGCAACAATCAAATGTACAGCTCCATCTATATTATTATATGAAAACTAAGACTTATTATGGTCAACGACCATTTTCGCAGCGACATCTAGTACATTATTCATCAATTGATGTATAACATAAGTAATTATGCGTTATAACATAGTGATATATAATTTGTTATTAAGTTGAAATATAAAAAAAATTAATACGATTTTAGTCATCGAAACAATTATAAAAAACTCCAAAATATAATATGGTCCTTGACCATATGTGTAACGCCATCTGTTTGTCGAAGCTGAAATCGATTCGATCGTAATCGATCTCAACTAATATCTATCCAAAGAGAAATTATATATTTCGTATGAGGGCTTAAACTAAAAATTATTAGGGGTGCTTAAGCTGCAAACGTATTCCTGAATGCACAAATAACATAAAAGAAAGCTCGCGATTTATTGTGCTTTATCTGTCGGCGGTGCCGCTAGATGGCGGTGGTGGGCTAAGTGATGCCATTTTCGCCTGAATTTTAGGCACGGTACACACAAGCGTTCCCAAAACAACTTTAGTCGTAATCTAAGTTTCTAAGTTATATATATAACTAATATTATTTACCTAAATTCTTTGCTACCTAGTTTTACCTTTAGTAGACATTAAAATTATTCAATGACACTTTGATTTGATTTGATTAAAAAATATCCGAAATACAAAGTTATTTATCTTATAATTAATAATTTAATTCATCTATCATAAAAATAAAAATTAACTAGTAAAAAAATATATTAAATATATTTTTTTTACTACTTAATTTTTAAAGTAATACATAGGTTAAAGTATTAACAAATAACGTCTGTTTAGCTTTATGGTTATATAGTAACCATATATACTACGATCACGACCGATCGATGTGGTGATGTTTGTGGGAGGCCTATGTCCAGTAGTGGACGTCTGTCGGCTGATGATGATGATGATGAATAATTGTTTCTTTTATTTTATTTATATAATAGTTCGTTGAAGCTTAAAATTAGGTTATAATATACAGACTTAATGCTTGTGGGAATTCTTTACCAGTCACAATAGAAGTGGGAAGATGCTGATCAGATAAGCTGTGTCTGTCGTAGAAGGCGATTAAAGGAGTCGAAAGTTTCGCAGGCCTTAAGGGTGGGAGCCCTTATCGCTTAACAAACAAACCTGCGTGAGACAGCGTATGACTCAATCATGGTGCCTAGGAGAGGTAGGCTCTTCCTCAGAGACGTGTTACCACAAAATAGAGGAGCACCGGTGCGTTCTATAAGAGATCCTGGAGCCCCTCCGAATGCACTGATGCAGACCACCGAGAAGGTTTTAGTGAATAAGAATCTCACATAACCATGACTTCTCCCCAGAAGCCGGATATTCGAAGATTTCCTCTCCGAAACCAAAAAAAAAGGTGAGGTACATTTTAACAGAAATTACCAATATTTGTAACTACCTCCAGTTTTACATATTAACTTAAGTATTACATATGTAACTTAGGTTTTAAGTAATATTAAGCAGTGCGATACTTTGAGTGTTTTTAACCGCCAGTGCTTCGGAGGCCTTAAGCCTTGTAGCTTGTGACCGTGTTATTTATCGCGCCATTACCGCGCGGACCCTTAAATCATCACGTGACGTCACCCCGCAGCGGCTACGTGTGCCTTAATGAATGGCTGCCACTGGAAGGTTTTTTTTTATGAAATTGTTCAGAGAGCACTTAGCAGGGGAACCTATTAGACTAACTCCAACAACAAAAACGAGGTCAATATATTCTTACATAACAACAGCAGCTGTATGATGTTCACCTGATGGTGAGTCAAACAACGTGTTAGAATATATACACCACATTGTACTCATCGCCTTAAGAAATGGTAAGTCTCATTACTACATTAACTTCACTCGCTACAGCACCTTTCGAACCGGAAGACAGTAATGTTAGCACACTACTGTTCGGCGATGAAAATAGTTGTGTTGGTGTCTAAACTCACGGCATCCAAGCCAACCTCACCTGCTCGTGGTGCACCCTGATAAACAATAAACCATGCTCTAGCTCCCACCTACCCGTACTGGCCCAGCGTGACAGGAAATGACTCAAATCCTCTGACCAAAACGATGACCATTGGTGCTTGGTGATGTGGACGGCACAGGACCGATCGATGTGGGGATCTTTGGGGAGGCCTATATCCAGCAGTGGACGTCTATCAGCTGATGGTGGTGGAACATGATAATTTTACTTGTATTACTGGGGTACTAAATTACCTCAATACAACTAGTGACATTGTGTGAACATCCTTAATAATTACTCCGTTCTATTGATGTCCACTACTGAGTCCGGCTCTGCTCAAGTGGACATAATTTTCGTGCTTACTTTTTACTCGCACTTAAAGCTTCTTTATAAAAGCTTAGTAAAACATACCAACGAGGTACTGACAGAGATCATACAGACAAACGTGCAGACCTATTTTAGTACTAACATTTATAATTTTGAGCGAGGGTGCTGCCAGGAGCCAATTTATACGGCAGATTACATTCCTAGTTCAGGGACCAGAGGTTTCAAGAGTCGAAGACTTGTAAAATGATGCTATTATCTTCATCCTTGTCATGACTTAGTACCCAAGTTATATATAATTTTTTTAATTACGCCCAATGCTATGGACTTCTCTTTCACCACCAGATGTTCATACTCTTCTCATCGATTCATAGTACAAAGAAGTATTAAAACTTTATCATAGTAATAATAATTAAATTTTTAATTCAAGTTACTTCCGGTGTAAATTGTATAAAATAAAACTGAATATGAGTCGAACATAGTCTATATTACAAGTGAGATTAAAATTAATGCAACTAACAGCTGTCTTTTCCCACTGCTGGGATTGAGATCCTTCTCGAACAAGGAAGCCAAAAAGACCAGTTCACGTAGTATGGATTCGAAATTAAACAAAGGTTTTACTTCATCAGAACGATATCCTCCGTTAGGTGCACAGTCCTCCCGGAGGTCGTTGGAGCCGTTCGCAGTATCAAAGTAATTAAAGTTCACACACTTATGAACACTGGAGAGCAGTAAGCGTCCGTCCGGTTATCTCTGCAACCCATCCACTTGTTCAGGAATTTATACATCTAATCTAAACTTAACCTTAGATTTGTTTAATCAGTTAAATTGAACTCGCTTATTGTTTATCAAACTACTAAAATATTATCTGGCTGTAAATATAAAAAGCATTGACTTTCGGTTTGTGAGGGAAGGCGCCGAAGCCCACCAGTGGGAACGTTAAGACGGCTGTTTATTATAATATGCATTTCTTCATCTTAGTAAAAAAAAAGATTAATATGCTAAATATGTTTGAGAGGGGTGCAAAGGGTTCCGCACAACGACTCACGGGACCCAAGTCAACCTCACCTACTCGTGCCCCTCTAATCAACAAACGAGGCTCTGGCTCCCACTAACCCGCATTGGACCAGCGTGGTGGGAAGTGGCCCAAATTCCCCTTACATGAAACCCTACAAACGACGACCAGTCTGTTATTGAACGGGCTGCACCGCATGCAGGTGCAGTTGGCTCGGGCTCCGTAAGATGTTGGGCGGAACATCTTAGAGCCCCGGAAGTGGTGATATGTTATAAATTGCTTGAGAGCGGAATATTTGTAACAATAGGATCGAGAGTGATCAAAATTAACATATGCGTGTTAATGTAGAGATATGTTGAAGACGATGGGAAACTCCGGTGAGGTCTGCCGGTGGGAGGCTAAATGAAATTATAATAAGTAGAGAACATAAGGGTGGAGCTCGCTCCTGCGGGGATGATATATAAAATGTGACAAACGCAAAAATACCCGCCAACAAAGCGCATACATTACCGACATTATCGCGTCTTTTGCCCCACAAAAGGTTGAAAAGTCGCGTTCTGCACGTATCGCGTTATCGCCGCCCTGCCCGCCCTGCCCGAGCCCGAACCCTTACGTCGGAGGGAGCATTACTCGCCGCGACAATTCAACGGAGACCAGCGGACGGGAGCGACAGCTCAGCTCCTCAAAATAAAGTGTTGAAAGCAGTAAAGGAAAACTAAAGAAGAAAAATGTTTTTATGAATGTCAGATTTTTTACAGGAAGTAAAAATAAAACGGCGACGTCTTCACTTGCCAGAGGTATTAAAGAAGGAAATGGGATGTAGTATGATAGAAGAAAAGAAGTGTGATAGATGAGCAGAGTATGATAGAAAGAGATTTTTTTAAAACTTTCCTTCCAGTTGTGAGGCTGAGGACCTGTTTACTTTTTTCTTTTTTCTCTTTATTTGTTTATCATCTTCTTATCATATTCCTCATTCTCGTCTTTCTCTTCTCTTTCTATCTTACCTTTCTCTACAAAAACTTCCTTTCTCCTGCTTACATTTTTCCTATTTTAAATAGATACAAAGAGATTAAGAAAAAAGAGTATGAGTTATGAATAAGAAAATAATGCACTGATGGTAAATGTAAATAGGCAAACACAAATACAAAAGTCCCTGACCCACCACACGCAGGAGGACATAAATAAAATCTCAGGTCCTCAGCTTGCACCAACAGAATACTCCATATTCGAGAGAGAGATATGTGAACTAGGAGATGTAACTGTACAAATAAATAATAGTATATATCTGTAAATGTCTGTATATCACAGTAAATATTGATAAAAACAAGTAAATATCAATTAAGTCTAGAGAATCCGGATCAAGAAATAAAATTTCTTCAGTTTGTCCTTAATATAGGGTGGCGCAAAAATAACCTTATAAAAAGTACCTTATTACCTGTGTTATAAGGTACTTTTTATAGGGTGGCGCAAAAATAACCTTATAAAAAGTACCTTATTACCTGTGTTATAAGGTACTTTTTATAGGGTGGCGCAAAAATAACCTTATAAAAAGTACCTTATTACCTGTGTTATAAGGTACTTTTTATAGGGTGGCGCAAAAATAACCTTATAAAAAGTACCTTATTACCTGTGTTATAAGGTACTTTTTATAGGGTGGCGCAAAAATAACCTTATAAAAAGTACCTTATTACCTGTGTTATAAGGTACTTTTTATAGGGTGGCGCAAAAATAACCTTATAAAAAGTACCTTATTACCTGTGTTATAAGGTACTTTTTATAGGGTGGCGCAAAAATAACCTTATAAAAAGTACCTTATTACCTGTGTTATAAGGTACTTTTTATAGGGTGGCGCAAAAATAACCTTATAAAAAGTACCTTATTACCTGTGTTATAAGGTACTTTTTATAAGGTTATTTTTGCGCCACCCTATATATAATTACACATCTCTCTTTCTCCTTCAAAGGACTTTATATTTTCTTAGAACCATTCATCGAGCACACTGGTAATATTCTTAGTGACTTGAAATCTGTTATCCTTGACACATTTACCTTCACCAGACACATATTCAATGATGATTGAGACTCCGTATCCTCGAAAAGTATAGCAGATACAATTCCCTTAAAAGCTGAATATAGTAAACTTCCAGCAATATATAGCCATAGTTGAAGGTAACTGGTGGTAAGTGGAACCAATGTGCCCTTGTCACTGGAACCTGGTAATGTCTGCTCGCAGCGGAAAGAGATGATACTTAAATGTTTAACATCAGTATGATTTAAGTATGAAGCCTTACACAGGGGACAAGCCAGGTCTAAGTTATTATCGCAAATCGCTACATGTAATGGCTTGCGCCGCAAATTTACTTTCCAAGGAGAATTATCAGGAGTCGTTCAAATGATTTATGTACACAATTATTGGGTTATTCAGGTACGATGTTTTGCGACGCGATCCCAACTCGATAGAAGTTTGAGACAATGACAGTTAATTTACTTGCCGTTCAAGGGCTCCGGCTCCGGCTCCGGCTCCAGGGTTACGCGTGAGCGGAGTGGCCCATGGGCGGTCAGCAACTTTTTTGAACCGGAGCCGTTAAATTTAACAACAATTTCTTAATAGTATCACGTGATCATTGATAATCTAATGTCTATTGAAATTAAGATGCAAAGGTAGTGCATTACTATTTAGCTAGTTAAATTACTAAGATGACGACAGAGAAAATGAGGAGCAAGAGATTGGCGTGGTATGGGCATGTTGTGCGGAGGGATGAAGGACATAACAAAGAAAGTAAAGAGAATGAACCTGGATGGTAAAGGAAGAAAGTGTGGATGGATTGTGTGAAAGATGACATGTGTAAGAAGAGTGTGAATTTAAATATGACGGATGATAGAGGCATGCGGAAGAGAAGTACATACTGTGCCCACCCCCCATAGCTGGGATAAGGGCAGGAGGAAGAAGCAATGTACTGCAGTGTATTACATCTTAACCAGCGCCAGGTTGTTATTATTTATCATTAGGTTAACGTCCAACCATTGGATGCTTCAGCGTACGAGGAGATCTTTGAAGGAGAGTTGTATTAAACAGTGGGCGTTTTTGAGCTGATGATGATGATGCGACGAATAGGAATGGAAATAATCTCACCGATCGCAGCGCGTTAGTCGCGCGAGCAGTTTAAAATTCCAATGGGAATACCGTCCGTAATTTAAAGGTTTCCGGAGCAGTTTAATCACTCATAATTTATGCACCATTTGCAATGATAAATGCACATGCGCGGAACAAGTTCGGATTCGGCCATCGCTCATCGCATTTGCGTCTCAAGCTGCACTGACGCGAAATCTCGCCAGCCCGCAGGCCCGGCGGGGATAACCCGCGGCGCACCTCCGCCCGAATCTATCAATGTCCGGATTGCTTACCGCGCCGGGCCCGCATAAATCCCACAAGTATAACACAATTTTGACATATCATTGATCTATCCGACTGAGGATCATCTCAACACCTAGCTCCCGTCTCCCTCGGGACGTCAGACCGAAACTACATCGCTCCACCTCCACCCACAGAACGCTACCATCGTGCAGTCCAACGTACATTACCGCTTCACTATGAAACGGTTTTGGTTCGTATCCATATCGCGGGTAACGGGTTTGCTACGCTTCGATATAGAGGCAATGTTCATTTCTGAAACTACCTGCCCCACTCGAACGCCGAGACGCCGTATACAACGAACTTGACACAATCTGAGGTGAGCTTTAACTCTTAGTCATAAAGTCTAAATTGGAATTACTCAAGTTTCCCAATACACGTTCCGAGTCCGCGCACAGAGTAGATAGTTCGAAAGACAGGTTCTATCAAGCGTTGACAACTACATATTGTGTCGACGTGTATTTTATTCGGTAGGTGTAGCCTCTGTGCAAATGTACTCTGCGAGATTGTCTCCCTCGCGGAATAGGTTTCCACGTGAACTAACGGAACGGGCGCCGGCTGATGTCGACGATTGCTCCAACAAAACTTTTCTTAGATTTATATTCTAGGGGTAGCTTTAATTCTGATCATTCTGAGACATTTAAAAAGATCAATCTTGCAATCGGCGACCTTGACCACCTCAATACAGTGTCAGCGCTGTCCGCCGAGGAGCGTTTTCATGGTTACAGCTTTTCAAGGAATCTCTGCAGAAAAAGTCTATATGATCGAACTGATCTTAGTCAAACAATTCAGAATATTAGGATTATAATTGTCAAGTTTACACTAACCCTTAAAGATGTACAGAATGAGGAGCAGAAGATCATACACGGCTACATTCATCATCATCATTTCACATCTCTTGTGTTCCATAATGCACAAGTGGTGCTGTTTGAATTCAATGACTCCAAGCAAGTCTCTTTAATTCTCGTCCACCTAGTGGGGTGGTACTCGGTCGCCATACCAGCACTTTAAGACCCTAACGTCCTCTGGTTCTACGAGCTATGTGCTCATTGCCACTTCAGTACTTGCGACCCGTAGAGCTGTCGGTGACCTTGGTTCTTCTCCGGATTCTTCATATCTGATGTGATCACGCAGAGATACTCCAAGCGCAGCCCTCTCCACCTCCCGCTGTGTGACTCCGAGCTTTCTTACGAGGTCAGTAATGCTTAAACATCACTGTGTTCTGGTTCGGTGGTGGAATATAGACTCAACAGCCCGAAGTCCAAAATGATACAACCCTCACAGACCAGATTTATGGTACATTAACATTTTCAGACCATTCGAATTAAATACGAACATTTAATAAATCTGTCAGTGGGGTAACGATCAGTAACCATTTGAATTTTTAAAAACGGCTTTATTTTAAGGGTTGCTCCTGACAACTGCTGGTGGATGCTTATCAAGTTTTTTTTTTAAGAATTACATGTCACTTTTTATATTAACAAAATTTAACCGCTTCGGAGTATTTTCTTGTTTAGATGTCAATTCCTATAACGTTACTTCCTCCTCCTTATATCCGACTGCAATGCTCCGGGGGTTGATTCTTCATTTCTAGAAATATTTAATAGGTATCAAGTTGAATACTAATACTAGCTCTGTCTATATTTCATCTACTTATGTTTTTTTATTTGATGAAGCGACGCGACGAACTAAATGAGTTTTGCTGGTGGTAGTGTCTCTGTTGCCGGCAACCGTCTAGGTAGGTACCACCGCAGCGCCTGTTGCAGCCGACAGACAGTACTGTGCAAACGTTACTGTGATCCGGTTTGAAGGATCAATAGCTATTACTGGTGGTAGTGTCTCTGTTGCCGGCAACCGTCTAGGTAGGTACCACCGCAGCGCCTGTTGCAGCCGACAGACAGTACTGTGCAAACGTTACTGTGATCCGGTTTGAAGGATCAATAGCTATTACTGGTGGTAGTGTCTCTGTTGCCGGCAACCGTCTAGGTAGGTACCACCGCAGCGCCTGTTGCAGCCGACAGACAGTACTGTGCAAACGTTACTGTGATCCGGTTTGAAGGATCAATAGCTATTACTGGTGGTAGTGTCTCTGTTGCCGGCAACCGTCTAGGTAGGTACCACCGCAGCGCCTGTTGCAGCCGACAGACAGTACTGTGCAAACGTTACTGTGATCCGGTTTGAAGGATCAATAGCTATTACTGGTGGTAGTGTCTCTGTTGCCGGCAACCGTCTAGGTAGGTACCACCGCAGCGCCTGTTGCAGCCGACAGACAGTACTGTGCAAACGTTACTGTGATCCGGTTTGAAGGATCAATAGCTATTACTGGTGGTAGTGTCTCTGTTGCCGGCAACCGTCTAGGTAGGTACCACCGCAGCGCCTGTTGCAGCCGACAGACAGTACTGTGCAAACGTTACTGTGATCCGGTTTGAAGGATCAATAGCTATTACTGGTGGTAGTGTCTCTGTTGCCGGCAACCGTCTAGGTAGGTACCACCGCAGCGCCTGTTGCAGCCGACAGACAGTACTGTGCAAACGTTACTGTGATCCGGTTTGAAGGATCAATAGCTATTACTGGTGGTAGTGTCTCTGTTGCCGGCAACCGTCTAGGTAGGTACCACCGCAGCGCCTGTTGCAGCCGACAGACAGTACTGTGCAAACGTTACTGTGATCCGGTTTGAAGGATCAATAGCTATTACTGGTGGTAGTGTCTCTGTTGCCGGCAACCGTCTAGGTAGGTACCACCGCAGCGCCTGTTGCAGCCGACAGACAGTACTGTGCAAACGTTACTGTGATCCGGTTTGAAGGATCAATAGCTATTACTGGTGGTAGTGTCTCTGTTGCCGGCAACCGTCTAGGTAGGTACCACCGCAGCGCCTGTTGCAGCCGACAGACAGTACTGTGCAAACGTTACTGTGATCCGGTTTGAAGGATCAATAGCTATTACTCGTGGTAGTGTCTCTGTTGCGAGAGACCGTCTAGGTAGGTACCACCGCAGCGCCTGTTGCAGCCGACAGACAGTACTGTGCAAACGTTACTGTGATCCGGTTTGAAGGATCAATAGCTATTACTCGTGGTAGTGTCTCTGTTGCCGGCAACCGTCTAGGTAGGTACCACCGCAGCGCCTGTTGCAGCCGACAGACAGTACTGTGCAAACGTTACTGTGATCCGGTTTGAAGGATCAATAGCTATTACTCGTGGTAGTGTCTCTGTTGCGAGAGACCGTCTAGGTAGGTACCACCGCAGCGCCTGTTGCAGCCGACAGACAGTACTGTGCAAACGTTACTGTGATCCGGTTTGAAGGATCAATAGCTATTACTCGTGGTAGTGTCTCTGTTGCGAGAGACCGTCTAGGTAGGTACCACCGCAGCGCCTGTTGCAGCCGACAGACAGTACTGTGCAAACGTTACTGTGATCCGGTTTGAAGGATCAATAGCTATTACTGGTGGTAGTGTCTCTGTTGCCGGAGACCGTCTAGGTAGGTACCACCGCAGCGCCTGTTGCAGCCGACAGACAGTACTGTGCAAACGTTACTGTGATCCGGTTTGAAGGATCAATAGCTAATACTGGTGGTAGTGTCTCTGTTGCCGGAGACCGTCTAGGTAGGTACCACCGCAGCGCCTGTTGCAGCCGACAGACAGTACTGTGCAAACGTTACTGTGATCCGGTTTGAAGGATCAATTGCTATTACTGGTGGTAGTGTCTCTGTTGCCCGAGACCGTCTAGGTAGGTACCACCGCAGCGCCTGTTGCAGCCGACAGACAGTACTGTGCAAACATTACTGTGATCCGGTTTGAAGGATCAATAGCTATTACTGGTGGTAGTGTCTCTGTTGCCGGAGACCGTCTAGGTAGGTACCACCGCAGCGCCTGTTGCAGCCGACAGACAGTACTGTGCAAACATTACTGTGATCCGGTTTGAAGGATCAATAGCTATTACTGGTGGTAGTGTCTCTGTTGCCGGCGACCATCTAGGTAGGTACCACCGCAGCGCCTGTTGCAGCCGACAGACAGTACTGTGCAAACATTACTGTGATCCGGTTTGAAGGATCAATAGCTATTACTGGTGGTAGTGTCTCTGTTGCGAGAGACCGTCTAGGTAGGTACCACCGCAGCGCCTGTTGCAGCCGACAGACAGTACTGTGCAAACGTTACTGTGATCCGGTTTGAAGGATCAATAGCTATTACTGGTGGTAGTGTCTCTGTTGCCCGAGACCGTCTAGGTAGGTACCACCGCAGCGCCTGTTGCAGCCGACAGACAGTACTGTGCAAACGTTACTGTGATCCGGTTTGAAGGATCAATAGCTATTACTGGTGGTAGTGTCTCTGTTGCCGGCAACCGTCTAGGTAGGTACCACCGCAGCGCCTGTTGCAGCCGACAGACAGTACTGTGCAAACGTTACTGTGATCCGGTTTGAAGGATCAATAGCTATTACTGGTGGTAGTGTCTCTGTTGCCGGCAACCGTCTAGGTAGGTACCACCGCAGCGCCTGTTGCAGCCGACAGACAGTACTGTGCAAACGTTACTGTGATCCGGTTTGAAGGATCAATAGCTATTACTGGTGGTAGTGTCTCTGTTGCCGGCAACCGTCTAGGTAGGTACCACCGCAGCGCCTGTTGCAGCCGACAGACAGTACTGTGCAAACGTTACTGTGATCCGGTTTGAAGGATCAATAGCTATTACTCGTGGTAGTGTCTCTGTTGCCGGCAACCGTCTAGGTAGGTACCACCGCAGCGCCTGTTGCAGCCGACAGACAGTACTGTGCAAACGTTACTGTGATCCGGTTTGAAGGATCAATAGCTATTACTGGTGGTAGTGTCTCTGTTGCCGGAGACCGTCTAGGTAGGTACCACCGCAGCGCCTGTTGCAGCCGACAGACAGTACTGTGCAAACGTTACTGTGATCCGGTTTGAAGGATCAATAGCTATTACTGGTGGTAGTGTCTCTGTTGCCGGCAACCGTCTAGGTAGGTACCACCGCAGCGCCTGTTGCAGCCGACAGACAGTACTGTGCAAACGTTACTGTGATCCGGTTTGAAGGATCAATAGCTATTACTGGTGGTAGTGTCTCTGTTGCCGGCAACCGTCTAGGTAGGTACCACCGCAGCGCCTGTTGCAGCCGACAGACAGTACTGTGCAAACGTTACTGTGATCCGGTTTGAAGGATCAATAGCTATTACTGGTGGTAGTGTCTCTGTTGCCGGCAACCGTCTAGGTAGGTACCACCGCAGCGCCTGTTGCAGCCGACAGACAGTACTGTGCAAACGTTACTGTGATCCGGTTTGAAGGATCAATAGCTATTACTGGTGGTAGTGTCTCTGTTGCCGGCAACCGTCTAGGTAGGTACCACCGCAGCGCCTGTTGCAGCCGACAGACAGTACTGTGCAAACGTTACTGTGATCCGGTTTGAAGGATCAATAGCTATTACTCGTGGTAGTGTCTCTGTTGCCGGCAACCGTCTAGGTAGGTACCACCGCAGCGCCTGTTGCAGCCGACAGACAGTACTGTGCAAACGTTACTGTGATCCGGTTTGAAGGATCAATAGCTATTACTCGTGGTAGTGTCTCTGTTGCGAGAGACCGTCTAGGTAGGTACCACCGCAGCGCCTGTTGCAGCCGACAGACAGTACTGTGCAAACGTTACTGTGATCCGGTTTGAAGGATCAATAGCTATTACTGGTGGTAGTGTCTCTGTTGCCGGCAACCGTCTAGGTAGGTACCACCGCAGCGCCTGTTGCAGCCGACAGACAGTACTGTGCAAACGTTACTGTGATCCGGTTTGAAGGATCAATAGCTATTACTGGTGGTAGTGTCTCTGTTGCCGGCAACCGTCTAGGTAGGTACCACCGCAGCGCCTGTTGCAGCCGACAGACAGTACTGTGCAAACGTTACTGTGATCCGGTTTGAAGGATCAATAGCTATTACTCGTGGTAGTGTCTCTGTTGCCGGCAGACCGTCTAGGTAGGTACCACCGCAGCGCCTGTTGCAGCCGACAGACAGTACTGTGCAAACGTTACTGTGATCCGGTTTGAAGGATCAATAGCTATTACTCGTGGTAGTGTCTCTGTTGCGAGAGACCGTCTAGGTAGGTACCACCGCAGCGCCTGTTGCAGCCGACAGACAGTACTGTGCAAACGTTACTGTGATCCGGTTTGAAGGATCAATAGCTATTACTGGTGGTAGTGTCTCTGTTGCCGGAGACCGTCTAGGTAGGTACCACCGCAGCGCCTGTTGCAGCCGACAGACAGTACTGTGCAAACGTTACTGTGATCCGGTTTGAAGGATCAATAGCTATTACTGGTGGTAGTGTCTCTGTTGCCGGAGACCGTCTAGGTAGGTACCACCGCAGCGCCTGTTGCAGCCGACAGACAGTACTGTGCAAACGTTACTGTGATCCGGTTTGAAGGATCAATTGCTATTACTGGTGGTAGTGTCTCTGTTGCCCGAGACCGTCTAGGTAGGTACCACCGCAGCGCCTGTTGCAGCCGACAGACAGTACTGTGCAAACATTACTGTGATCCGGTTTGAAGGATCAATAGCTATTACTGGTGGTAGTGTCTCTGTTGCCGGAGACCGTCTAGGTAGGTACCACCGCAGCGCCTGTTGCAGCCGACAGACAGTACTGTGCAAACATTACTGTGATCCGGTTTGAAGGATCAATAGCTATTACTGGTGGTAGTGTCTCTGTTGCCGGCGACCATCTAGGTAGGTACCACCGCAGCGCCTGTTGCAGCCGACAGACAGTACTGTGCAAACATTACTGTGATCCGGTTTGAAGGATCAATAGCTATTACTGGTGGTAGTGTCTCTGTTGCGAGAGACCGTCTAGGTAGGTACCACCGCAGCGCCTGTTGCAGCCGACAGACAGTACTGTGCAAACGTTACTGTGATCCGGTTTGAAGGATCAATAGCTATTACTGGTGGTAGTGTCTCTGTTGCCGGAGACCGTCTAGGTAGGTACCACCGCAGCGCCTGTTGCAGCCGACAGACAGTACTGTGCAAACGTTACTGTGATCCGGTTTGAAGGTTCAATTGCTATTACTGGTGGTAGTGTCTCTGTTGCCCGAGACCGTCTAGGTAGGTACCACCGCAGCGTCTGTTGCAGCCGACAGACAGTACTGTGCAAACATTACTGTGATCCGGTTTGAAGGATCAATAGCTATTACTCGTGGTAGTGTCTCTGTTGCCGGCAACCGTCTAGGTAGGTACCACCGCAACGCCTGTTGCAGCCGACAGACAGTACTGTGCGAACATTACTGTGATCCGGTTTGAAGGATCAATAGCTATTACTGGTGGTAGTGTCTCTGTTGCCGGAGACCGTCTAGGTAGGTACCACCGCAGCGCCTGTTGCAGCCGACAGACAGTACTGTGCAAACGTTACTGTGATCCGGTTTGAAGGATCAATAGCTATTACTGGTGGTAGTGTCTCTGTTGCCGGCAACCGTCTAGGTAGGTACCACCGCAGCGCCTGTTGCAGCCGACAGACAGTACTGTGCAAACGTTACTGTGATCCGGTTTGAAGGATCAATAGCTATTACTGGTGGTAGTGTCTCTGTTGCCGGCAACCGTCTAGGTAGGTACCACCGCAGCGCCTGTTGCAGCCGACAGACAGTACTGTGCAAACGTTACTGTGATCCGGTTTGAAGGATCAATAGCTATTACTCGTGGTAGTGTCTCTGTTGCCGGCAACCGTCTAGGTAGGTACCACCGCAGCGCCTGTTGCAGCCGACAGACAGTACTGTGCAAACGTTACTGTGATCCGGTTTGAAGGATCAATAGCTATTACTCGTGGTAGTGTCTCTGTTGCGAGAGACCGTCTAGGTAGGTACCACCGCAGCGCCTGTTGCAGCCGACAGACAGTACTGTGCAAACGTTACTGTGATCCGGTTTGAAGGATCAATAGCTATTACTCGTGGTAGTGTCTCTGTTGCCGGCAACCGTCTAGGTAGGTACCACCGCAGCGCCTGTTGCAGCCGACAGACAGTACTGTGCAAACGTTACTGTGATCCGGTTTGAAGGATCAATAGCTATTACTCGTGGTAGTGTCTCTGTTGCGAGAGACCGTCTAGGTAGGTACCACCGCAGCGCCTGTTGCAGCCGACAGACAGTACTGTGCAAACGTTACTGTGATCCGGTTTGAAGGATCAATAGCTATTACTCGTGGTAGTGTCTCTGTTGCGAGAGACCGTCTAGGTAGGTACCACCGCAGCGCCTGTTGCAGCCGACAGACAGTACTGTGCAAACGTTACTGTGATCCGGTTTGAAGGATCAATAGCTATTACTGGTGGTAGTGTCTCTGTTGCCGGAGACCGTCTAGGTAGGTACCACCGCAGCGCCTGTTGCAGCCGACAGACAGTACTGTGCAAACGTTACTGTGATCCGGTTTGAAGGATCAATAGCTATTACTGGTGGTAGTGTCTCTGTTGCCGGAGACCGTCTAGGTAGGTACCACCGCAGCGCCTGTTGCAGCCGACAGACAGTACTGTGCAAACGTTACTGTGATCCGGTTTGAAGGATCAATAGCTATTACTGGTGGTAGTGTCTCTGTTGCCGGCAGACCGTCTAGGTAGGTACCACCGCAGCGCCTGTTGCAGCCGACAGACAGTACTGTGCAAACATTACTGTGATCCGGTTTGAAGGATCAATAGCTATTACTGGTGGTAGTGTCTCTGTTGCCGGAGACCGTCTAGGTAGGTACCACCGCAGCGCCTGTTGCAGCCGACAGACAGTACTGTGCAAACATTACTGTGATCCGGTTTGAAGGATCAATAGCTATTACTGGTGGTAGTGTCTCTGTTGCCGGCGACCGTCTAGGTAGGTACCACCGCAGCGCCTGTTGCAGCCGACAGACAGTACTGTGCAAACATTACTGTGATCCGGTTTGAAGGATCAATAGCTATTACTGGTGGTAGTGTCTCTGTTGCGAGAGACCGTCTAGGTAGGTACCACCGCAGCGCCTGTTGCAGCCGACAGACAGTACTGTGCAAACGTTACTGTGATCCGGTTTGAAGGATCAATAGCTATTACTGGTGGTAGTGTCTCTGTTGCCGGAGACCGTCTAGGTAGGTACCACCGCAGCGCCTGTTGCAGCCGACAGACAGTACTGTGCAAACATTACTGTGATCCGGTTTGAAGGATCAATAGCTATTACTGGTGGTAGTGTCTCTGTTGCAAGAGACCGTCTAGGTAGGTACCACCGCAGCGCCTGTTGCAGCCGACAGACAGTACTGTGCAAACGTTACTGTGATCCGGTTTGAAGGATCAATAGCTATTACTGGTGGTAGTGTCTCTGTTGCCGGAGACCGTCTAGGTAGGTACCACCGCAGCGCCTGTTGCAGCCGACAGACAGTACTGTGCAAACGTTACTGTGATCCGGTTTGAAGGTTCAATTGCTATTACTGGTGGTAGTGTCTCTGTTGCCCGAGACCGTCTAGGTAGGTACCACCGCAGCGCCTGTTGCAGCCGACAGACAGTACTGTGCTAACGTTACTGTGATCCGGTTTGAAGGATCAATTGCTATTACTGGTGGTAGTGTCTCTGTTGCCCGAGACCGTCTAGGTAGGTACCACCGCAGCGCCTGTTGCAGCCGACAGACAGTACTGTGCAAACATTACTGTGATCCGGTTTGAAGGATCAATAGCTATTACTGGTGGTAGTGTCTCTGTTGCAAGAGACCGTCTAGGTAGGTACCACCGCAGCGCCTGTTGCAGCCGACAGACAGTACTGTGCAAACGTTACTGTGATCCGGTTTGAAGGATCAATAGCTATTACTGGTGGTAGTGTCTCTGTTGCCGGAGACCGTCTAGGTAGGTACCACCGCAGCGCCTGTTGCAGCCGACAGACAGTACTGTGCAAACGTTACTGTGATCCGGTTTGAAGGTTCAATTGCTATTACTGGTGGTAGTGTCTCTGTTGCCCGAGACCGTCTAGGTAGGTACCACCGCAGCGCCTGTTGCAGCCGACAGACAGTACTGTGCTAACGTTACTGTGATCCGGTTTGAAGGATCAATTGCTATTACTGGTGGTAGTGTCTCTGTTGCCCGAGACCGTCTAGGTAGGTACCACCGCAGCGCCTGTTGCAGCCGACAGACAGTACTGTGCAAACATTACTGTGATCCGTTTTGAAGGATCAATAGCTATTACTGGTGGTAGTGTCTCTGTTGCCCGAGACCGTCTAGGTAGGTACCACCGCAGCGCCTGTTGCAGCCGACAGACAGTACTGTGCAAACATTACTGTGATCCGTTTTGAAGGATCAATAGCTATTACTGGTGGTAGTGTCTCTGTTGCCCGAGACCGTCTAGGTAGGTACCACCGCAGCGCCTGTTGCAGCCGACAAACAGTAGTGTGCAGACATTACTGTGATCCGGTTTGAAGCGCGTTAGTATTTAATATAATTACGTACTAGGATAGTGAGGGTCAACGTCTTGTCTCAACTTGACAAGCACAATGTGATGCAGTGTACATCATCCTAAGTAGCGTAACTTTGTTAACTTTTTTGGCTTTGCGCCTTATTATTTAAAATTAGGTGAAAGTTGAGCTGGATTCGTCGTTAAATCGAATAAAAAAAAACTAAAAATTAATGACTTGGATTTTTAAAAAAAAAACCACTTAAGACTTATTTCGTTGATATACTGCATACTGTTTAATTCATCTAGATGCTTCTAGACTTATATAAACTAATGCAGTGTTTGTATATCATCTTCATCATCAACCGATAGACGACCACAGCTGGACATGGGTCTCATCCAAAGATCACTTACAATCAACATGGTATCGCCGGGCACTAGGGGCTGTCGTATGTAGGGGTTCATGTGGGGGGATTTGGGCCATTTCCCACGACGCTGGCTCAATGCGGGTTGGTGTAAGCTAGAGCCTCGTTTGTTGATGAGCAGTGTGCACCACGGGCTGGTGAGGTTGGCGTGGGTCCCGCGAGCTGTCCAGCCAGCACAAAATGTTTGTTGTTGACATTGCACAACAACAGTCCAGGTGAGCGAAGTGAGCACCGTGACATTCCACCGGACCCAGCGGTGGGTCTAAATCATGATCATTATGACATCTCATTTCCCATCGTCGTGATATATTTGGCATCGTCTAATGCCGTAAAAATAAATGAAGGCCTAAACACGACTCGGCCTTGGCGGATGACGAGCGTAAGGAAAGAAATTAAAAGGGGGGAAAAAAGTGGCAATAAATAAGGAGGAGTTATCAGATTGGGCGGGTGTATAACGTTTTAATAAATAACTCGCCGGAGAGCCGTCTGTTCGTGTGTGTGCGCGTGTGTGTACCGGTGTGTGCGCGTGTGTGTGTGTGTGTGTGTACCGGTGTGTGCGCGTGTGTGTGTGTGTGTGTGTACCGGTGTGTGTGTGTGTGTGTGTGTCTTTTTTCCTTCAAATTAATAATAATACGAAATAAATCAATAAAAGAATGGAAACATTTCAGAGCTGGCCCCCGCTTGAATGATTTGTTGTAATGCGAGTGTTCGGTGCCGTCTGTTCGCTTGATCCCACCGCGCCCCGACCCTTTTGATACTTTCTGTGTTGATAATGCCGACCCGACGGCTGGACGTGACATTCACCTGGTGTTAAGTGATACCCATAGCTTTTAGGGCGTTATACGCGGATCCACGTTGTGCTCGTCGCTGACTGAGACATAAAATTTAGTGTCGTTACTCACGTAATTTCAATAAGCACAACGTTCTTCGAACCGGATCACAATAATGTTCGCACACTACTGTTTATTGATAGCAATAGGAGCTACGGGCGTATAGAGACCTACTATCTGTAAATCTTTATCTCTCATTATGAGTAATACTTTATCTGTATGAAATGTTTAAAATTTGATATTTTTTTCTCCTTTTTTTTTTGAAAGCAATAGTAGTTTATTTATAGTATAAAGGAGTGGACTGTGTTTTAATACCATCAGTTAAAAAGATTAGCTGAGGATCGCATTGCTCTCCTCAACCTGATCGCCAATCTTCGGTTTGAAGAGCACCCAATGATGATGATGATGATAAAAGTTTTGTCCTATTATAATAGGACATTATGCACATCCTGTCTACTCTGACAATATATTGTCTATGTGCTACTTTACTATTACTGTCACTATTGTCAGACTTTCCATCCATAGACCTACCGGAAGAACATCTATGTTGGAATAAGTGATGTCTTTGCATTTATTTCCATATATGATATATCTATTATATATAATCATTATAATATCTGTGGTCATAAATAAATAAGTTTCTCTGGGGCACCTATGTCCAGCTGTGGACGTCTATCGGCTGACAATTATGATGATGAAATAAATAAGAATATATTTGCGAGTATCAAGTAGCCGAGAGCGGCGCACAGCAAAAGCTAGTCCTGTATCAGTTGATATCGAGTGGAGTCGACTCTAGATCTCCGTCCCACCTCCAATAAAGTGCTGCCATCAATTCAGCCGATGGCGATGGTCTCCCCTGGCCCTCGGCCGGGGCACGGTGCCCATGACGGATGGGCTCCGTGGCTCCGAACACAGTTTTAATTAATAATTTGTTAGTCATTAATATCGGATCGGTTTTCATTCGGTGCATCTGACTTCAGTTAACTTACTGCCTTCATTTAAATCGGAATTATTTGTTTTAATTAACTGCTTCTTACCTATGTAACAATTAGTTACTAACGATGGTAGGTCTCTGTCGCTGATGACCATCTAGGTATCACTGCAATGCCTATTTCTGCCAGTGAACAGTAGTACGCAAACATTATTGTGGCCCCGTTTGAACGGCGCTGTAGTTATTGTAATTACTATGGTAATGTACACTTTACATAGGTCTTGGTTTTAGATGAGTAAGATGTGGTGTAGTGTATGTTGTCCAAAGTAACACCACGTGATTATGGACAGACGTAATACCATCAGTTCACGTCTCGCTCGTTCGATTGCTTTTTGAAATTAAGAATAATAGATACTACGTTCAATTCTGCAGCTACATGTTGTAAGAGACCGTGCACAATAACTGAAGAGTCCCAAGCCAACCTCACCTGCTCGTGGTGCACCCTGCTAATCAACAGACGAGGCTCTGGTTTCCATATGAAGCTGGTAGCCGCTGGATACGAGTAGCGCAGGACTGATCGATGTGGGGTCTTTAGAGAGGCCTATGTCCAGCAATGAACGTCTATCGGCTGATGATGAAGTTCTAAAGTTTGGATGATGGTAGATTTCGTTCTCAACTGACCAACTTCACCACCGTCACTATATTTCATTTGTCAATACATAAACACCAGAGCGTTCTAGACCAAGGCGACTTTCCATCTTCAGTGTCTACTAACATCATGTGAAATTCTTATAAAGTTAAACTTAATCTAGATCTAGATTAAATGTATTGCTGGTTAAAAATACTATTTTATAGAATTTGAAAAGATGGATCTGATAACAATGGGATTTTGTTTCATTATTTCGTCTCTTATAAGGAACTTATGTCCCGCGGTGGATGGTAGATGTAGAAAGATAGAGATAGATATGCAGATATAGATGGATGTAGGTAGAAGACAATATATTCCTTTTAGTCTTATTATAGTTTTAATTTTTTAACGAAGCAATTACTTACACCTACATCCACTAAAGCTTAGACTTGACTCACCTTCTCAGTCTATTTCTATCACTAGTATCTATATCGTTACGAAGGTCCACTGTTCCACCCTATGTTTCAAGGTCATGATCGTTGTTTGGTACTTTGAAGATCTGATGAACGCGTCGTTATTGCTCTCATTACTTATTATCTGGTATATGTTCATCACTCTTCGCTCTGTCATCAACAGTAATCAGTATCTTAGACAAAGTAAACAAATGTGACATGTTTACGTTTGATACGACAAATATTAAAATATTCTGCGCATCAAAATTCAAACGGTCCTCCTTACCCTTCCGCTGCCGTCTGCAGCTGACGTCCGGAGATTTACCTGATACGTACCGGCTGCTCAGGAGACATTCGATTGCGTTTAGGCGACGCGAGGTTGCTGCGATTTAAAACGGAACTGTCCCCATTTAGCTGTAAAACCAAATTTTTTCCAGAACATTCATCGACAGAAGAAACCAGATATTCATCGGCGACGATGATAAAGCTGTAGATGATGAAGCGTGTTCTTCTGGAATGCTCCGACTGTGTTGCCACGGATTTATAATATAAGAATGATCGATGTGGTGGGGTAAAAAAATTCTAATCACAATCCAAACTATGAACTCTGATTGAATCTGTTGACTGGGACAAACGAGACGTTTACCTGATAGTGCATGACAGGCTTGCCAATAACAACGTAGTGATGTCATCTCATCTCATCTTAAGACATATTTTAACTCTTGTTACCTCCGTAATATCAGTAGCTACAGCTCCCTTCAAACCGATACACAGTAATGTTTGTCAACAGGAATAAAATTAGCGGTCGTATCTACACCGTCTCCAGCTACAGAGACTTGATAAATTCTATTAAAGATCTTTACTATTTTCACGTTTATCCTATTTATGAGATATGTAACTAATTCAGCAGTTAATCTTCTCGAAACGGAATGTATTATTGACCATCGGGAATTCACAATCAACTGATAAAATCTAAGGGCGTTCACGTTGCGCGCCGCCCAGACCATCACGCGAAGCCAACAATTAGACCTCATCCATACTGGGCAGTTCTACGTCACTTTTGATTTGTGATTGATACTATATAGCTCCACTTATCGCCACTGTAAAAACTGCATTAAAAAAGGCTTTATCATTTAGCGCTTAAAGCTTAGATTTACTTGAGAGAAGGCCAAGAGAATAGTTTCCGAAGGAAATTCAATGGACTGTAGGTAATATGTACAGAGTCGATAGAGGCGAACGTTGTATGTTCTAGAGCAAGTGCAGTGTTCTTTGTTCGTCGTAGTGTAAGTAACCTACTTTCAGACTACATCAACAGCTGTTTAGGTTCATTTTTCGACACCTGAACGTCGAGGCATCAGAGCAAGCTTCGAGCCCGTAATAAGTCGTAGATCAAATGTTTAGTAGAAGGTTGAGTTACCTCGAGGCGCATACGAAGTTCCCAAAGCACTTCGCCATTCTTTTTTAGACCTTAAAGCAAAGAGGAAGAGTGGGTTTGAGGATATATCATACGAACGATTTAGTTCCCGTAATGATTTATCGATAATATCAGTTAAATGAAGTGTAGGGTTTTTGAGGGCGTGGTAATTAATATACGAGTTTTTGATAGATGCAATTATTCATTTGGTAGTAACCTAAATGCAGTTTTGAATGGTTACCGCCAGTACCGGTTCAATGCTAAATAAGCCCTGACAAATCACCTACAGAGGGTTCTGCATTGCTTGGCTGCTGGGAATTGCTGACGAAGTTAAGTTACTTTATGTCCTTTTCCAAGTTGTTTTATATTACAAATTAAACGGTCATTGGCAACGTCAATGGACAACCACAAAAGGCTAATCAGTACGAAGTCTGCGTTCAGTGATCACATAGACCATAGACTATAGTCCCCAAATCTGAAAATGTGAACAGAAAAAAATATTAATAACTAGTATTAATCATGACATCAAAGCCAGATATAAAATTTTTATTTATGTGATACGGAGCCCAAGTCAACCTCACCTGCTCGCGGTGCACCCTGCTGGATAACAGACGAGGCTCTGACCACCCACCTACCTGCACTGGGCCAGTGTGGTGGGTTAAGGCCCAATTCCCCCCAATGAACTCTGTGGAAATCTCTGGGGGAGGCTTATGTCCAGCAGTGAACACGTCTATCGACATAATGATAATGATACAAAAAAAATGCACAGTAACTTCTTATTGTAGTAAGTGGACCTGCTGGTAGCTTACCAAGCGGATTCGTATATAAAACACAACAATCCAAGCTATTATATTACTGGTAAGGAAAGTGGACTAATAAAAACATTTTTCTATTTAGATATGTATGAGTGGGTGTAAGAGTTCACCCACAACAACTCACGGGATCCAAGCCTACCTCACCTGCTCGTGATGCATCCTGCTAATCGACAAGCGCGGCTGTCGCTCCAACCAACCCGCATTAGCCCAGCGTGGCGGTAAATGGCCCTAATGCCTCCATATAAACCCCTACATAGGACAGCCCCTAGTGGCTAGCGGTACTGGAGGTCATGCTGACTGTATGTGGAGATCTTTGGGGGAGGCCTGTGTCCAGCCGTGAACCGATGATGATGATTAAGTAAGTTAGTTAACCGCTGCGCCACAGTCACGGTGCTATTCGAGACTATATGTTAAAAACGCTATACATTTCAATATGCTATATTAAAAATACAAGCTGTTCTCCGACTGCTGTGCTGATCGTAACACTCCAGCAGATTCCAGGGAAGGAATGTTTTAAAATTTTTATCTGATCTCTAAATGACTGGAGCAACATCTCTACCAAAATTTGTGTGATAAAGTCTAATACTTTCGGAGTGTTGACGAGTCAATGCATTTCCGGATATAACCTATGTATTTACATCACACTATGGATATATTTTGTTTTCATCGATAATATATAACAGTTACATGACATATATAACTTTTTACGCGAACAAAAAAAACAATTTATGGACCGTCAATAAATCGTTTTGTGGTGTTAAACGTTTGTTACGCACCGTTTACTGTGTGTTAGTAAATTATTTATAATCCGGATTACGAACATGATCGCGTACCGTGATGATTGCTGCAATCGAACAGTGAAAGTGCTGTGCACTTCCTCACTGTGTCACCGTCTCATACGCGAGCGAGACGGTCACTCGTTGGTGAGTGATACTGTCCATAACAAAGTACCGCTGCTTGGAATGGTACGCACGGCATCACGCTGTGCTCGTCGCCTTGAGGCAAGATATTGATTCCCTTTATCAAGAGCTTCCGGAATGATTATTGCTTAAACTCCTCATATATATCATGATCATCTTCTGATGGACGTCCACTGCTGCTCATAAGCCTCCCCCAAACATTCCCACCTCGATTAGGTTACAATTTGTATGGGGGCATTTGGGCTATTTCTCACTATGCTGGCCAATGCTAGTCGGTGGAAGCCAGAACTTCGTTTGTTGATTAGCAGGTTAATCCCGTGAGTTCTTGTGGGTAACCTCTTACACCCCTTTGTATTGTTACGTCCAGCTAAAGTAATTATTATAGGTGCACTGGCTGTCCTCCTCCCACTTTGCTGTCTGCAACACGCCCGCAACTACCTTTGTGGAAGGAATTTTACAATATCCAGTCTTAGCTGACCTCTGAATAGCAGTAGCAATATCTCATATATATCTAAATAAAGAAATGTTTTTATTAATCCACGTTGGTTACCAGTAATAACCTCTTACCACAGAAATACGTTTGTTAACCCTAGCAGTAATAATTACGGTAATGTTGAAGATCTTAAGATAATAAAATATTTATTCTCCAGTCAATATTACCACCGACCATGAAATTTATGAAAGTTTAATAAAACGTCAAAAAATACTGGAATCCTGGCATTAACCACCAGCTTCAGCTGTTGCAGAAATGATTGTAGTTAACTGTATATAATACATCATCATCAGCTCGCGGTACTCCAAAGCTGAACAAACCCAGCCTCTCCCAAGAAACGTACCAACGCCAATCACAATACGTGCTTACTGCTATTATTAACTATTAATTAGTAACCATTTATTATCAATAATAATTAAGTCACTGAAATCAAAGATTGCAAGACCTAAGTCCAGCAATGGACGATCGTTTGAGATGATGATGAATAAGGCACTAAATTACTTGATTTCAATATTACATTATGCTAAGTTACAGTGGACTTGAAGATGATAAATTGTAGTCTCAGACATTAGTCTGACTAGACCTAGATTACTAGGTGTTATGTTGTTAGCTAGACCATAGCGATGATAGAAGGTAGCTATTCAAGTTAGTAAAAACTCTACTACTTACTCAAAATGTAGTAAGATTGTCTTATAAGGCAAGCAGTTTACTGCTGCGCCACGGAAGCTTTTAACAAGGGAAGAAAAGCTTTTTCTAGTTTCGAGTTGAGCTCAACTTGGCAAGTTGACATGGGGGAGGGGGTGCAGATAGTTTACGAATAACATTGGATAGAAATACACATTTTTCACCTTCGTGACGTACGGAAGTGTATCGGCATCACATCCGCCGCGGAACTGTTTCGCCTTACGCAATAGTAAGAGCGTTTGCAATGATTTCGTGCAGTGTATGCACACTGCATCCATATTCTCTATACTTATCTATACTTAAAAATAAACTTAACTATAACAATTTAGCATAGCTGAATACCATCTAAGTTGTTTAAGAGATTATTATTTAGATAGATTTATGCAGAAACAGCATACAGTGCTTGTCTATACACATATATACTCGATATCGAGAGATTCATTGACTCATCACGAGATCTCCGAAACTATTAGACGTGAACACTCAAAATTTTGTAAAGATATTGCTTCTGCCGTTTAGGGGTCAGCTGGGAATGGATTTCACAAAATTCCTTCCCCAATGACAGTTGTGGGGCCAGCAAATCAGACGGGGAACGATTCGCGTACAGGAAACGCACGCTCTTTAAGAGCTCCGGCCATTTTCGTGTACAATTCCGACCACTGACGAAATATTTAGTAAATATATACCCCGGGCGTTTCTTAGGGTACAGACGGATGTATATACATTCAAATGCAACTATTACGTTTGTTAGATAGGTTGGGAGATGCGGAAGTGTCTGGCGGCAGACGAGCGCGGCCCGCCGTCCGAACTTTGTAATTAAGACGACAATAAATAACGGCAGCCGCGCCCGCTAAGGACGGCCGCACTCCTCTGTGAACGTACTCACGTCAGGATATATATACACACACATATATATATATACATATGATATATTTAAAATCGTTATTACAGTAAGCGGACTTAATGTCTATAGGCATTCTCTATCAATCAAAGAGAGGTGCTGCTATAGTATATCGGGAGGAGCTTTTTCATCAATGAATAAAACTACATATAAAATCATACTATGTATAAAATGTGATATCATTCGATATATATAATGTTAAAGTTAAATTTTTTTCACTATATATATATGTTCACTTGATGGTAAGTGATACCTATAACAACTTGGCGCTGGTTGCACGTCGTCTTTGAGTCTTATGCTGTTAAATATCTTTATCCCACTAGTTAAGTCCTTCAAACTGGAATGAAGCGGGTTTGAATGGAACACAGGAAAGTTTGCACATTACTGGTAGACAGTAGTAATAGGAGCTGCAGTGGTACATACTCTTAAGCTGAGATCTATTATCAGTAAAGTGAATAAAATTGATATCCTTCAAAACAATATCAGAGTAAGAAAATAAAAAGTACCTCATGAGTAGATATATCTTATATCACCGTGTACGCGGCGCCTAACTGTAAATCATGGTGGGTTGAGCTGGTGACGTGACGGCGGCGGCGGCAACTGTTAATTGCTATAAACACCGGAATTTCGGTGAAACGTAAGATTTATGCCGTTTTGTTTCGCGGAGCCGCTGCGTCTCTCGCCGGAACGCTTACGAAATTTCGAGCTTCGATAACTCTGTTTTACCTAAGTCCCTTATGTACAGGGTTGCTCTATACTCTTACCTGATAAGGAAGGCTAGCACTGACTAGCTAAAGTCTTTGCCTATGACTCGACTTAGACATGGTGATACGACTTAGTATCTGTAGAACCGCCATTCTTCGTCCTAAAGCCCATTGGATCATTATCAAAGTGGACTGCTGTTCGTTTCATTGTAGATGACCAGCGCTTGCAGCGCCGAGATAATATTTCATTTAGTCAGTTATAGAATAAGAACACGTCTGAAGAAGTCTCAGGTTCAGTTTCCACTGAGCTTGAGTTCCGGACATAATCCAGACGGACCAGTCTTTGTGGACTATAACATTCGCCAACTCACCTTTGGCCAGTGCGGTGGATAAATGACCTTGACGTTCTCCTCATGTGAGAAGACTCCGAGTCCCAGCAGTGGGAACATTAAGGAAACTATTTTTTTTTATTTTATTATAATCATATTATTAAAGAAAACTTTGAAACCTAGTAAATGTATAACTAGTTAGCCTAACATTCTTTCTCTTTCTGTCACACTAATATTCCTTCTCTTTCTGTTCCTTAACATAAGAAAGAGATGTCGAATCCTTGCAATGATGACACTGAGCAGTGGAAATATTCAGCTCAGTGTAAATATCATCGATGTACTCTCAAAAGTTACGTACTGTACCGGTAACGCGAGCAGATTTACCGCTGGATTAAGTTTAATAAAATTCACTTAGCGCAACTTCAACCGATAAAAAAAATATTCGACTAGTTAAACTTGACACCAGTCTTACTCCTTGTGTATATTTATTTTATTTATATTATTATTTTTAACGACAAAGATAACCTCAAAATTTCTCGAATATTCTAACGCTTGCTAGGTAAACCGAAGAAAATAAATGACTTACATAAGTAAAATTTTTTAATATGAAATTTTTTTTACTTAATATTTCTTTTAGCTATGGCTCATATCTTTAAATATCTGGCTGTGAAGGTGTAATAAAAATTAGTTGAGTCGTTTTCTGAAAGGAACAGATAATGCCAAACTTTACTAGTCAGAGAGATATCTTAATAAGAAGAAACAGATATACTCATAATTTTTTTTATTATACATATATATATATGTATGATATAAAAAGAGGTAATTTTGATGTTACAAACAGACACGTAAACTTAATATATATATATAGATACAATAATCAATAATTGGAAAGCAATTTGTATGCGATATGACCTCGGGCAGAATGAATACGACATTTTAAATACGATTGCGCACGGCCGGCTTCGAGATGAGCTGGATGTTACTACACTGTACTCTACATTACTTTGCCGTGCTTAAGTGCTAAGTGCATCATTGAGGAGTTTAAATTTTATCAATTGCCCGATGTTCATGGACGAGAGAATAATTAACCCACATTACAGTATCGCGCGGGTGAGAGGCGACGTCCGCATCATACACTATTAGTGCTCCTTCGATACTTCGCATTATTGACTGCAAGCAAATGTAGCACTTGTACATATAATTAACAACATTAAAAAAATAAATTAATTAATAAATTAATAAAGTAATTAAATCACAATAATATATCCATCAGATGAGATTGATAATACTTTAAATATGTGGCAGCACAATCGATTACTTGTGGTAAGTCTCTGTTGTCTTCTAAGTAGATACCGGCACAGCGCCTATTGCAGCTTACAAACAGCTATGCAAACTTTACCGTGTTCCGATTTGAAGGACGCTGTAGCTAGTAAAATTACTGTACTGAAATTGGTGCTGTATTTATCACCCTAAATATAGTCACGTTGTTAGGGGCAGTAGTATCTCTTACCTTTAGTACAACGTCCCGTTTCTCTTGTCGAAGGAATTGAAGTACCTCTCCCAATATTATCGGATTTTAGAAAACCTTACGAAATACCAAAACCTATGTGCATTATAATCTAGCACGTAGTAGGGTGTGGCGTGTAACTCGCGTTGGCATGCGTACGCGCAGCTCGTTAGCCGCGGCGCCGGAGATCTTGTACTCCTCCGCTTTGTTAATAAAGTTTTACGATCCTCAAACTAACATAGCGATCTTCACTGGGTTATCCTCACAAACTGACACTACCAATTGACCTGATTGCTGCGCGTTTCCATAGTTTTTCATTCCACGGTACAAGACCTTCGACTGATGGTAGAACATTCTTGAACGGCAGACACCAGGTTTTTTTTTATTGAAGCTTGCCTTATCGGATACTCAATCAGGGTAGCTATAGATTTATAATACAAGAGTGATCGCTGTGATAAGTTAAAAAAAACTGACCACCATCCAAATGGTGACCTCCAATCGAATCAGTCATTGGCCAATGTTAATCATAGTAGTGATTTGATCAAAAGTGTCTCGCTTGTTTTCCTGTGACGTGCAACTCATGGTAAATATCGCCTGTAACAATGTAACACTAGTTAGTATGATATACACTACGGCTTCTCGCGCAACAACTCACGAGACCCAATCCAAGTTCACCTGCTACTCGTGAACCCTGCTAATCAACAAATGGGACTCTGGCTCTCACCAACCCGCTAACGTGGTGGGAAATGGCCCAAATCCCCCTATATGAACTCCTACAGACGAAGAGCCCTAATGCCCGGCGGTGCCGGAGGCCAAGCTGACTGCAGTGCAGGACTGATCAATATGGACATTTTCAAGGGAAGCCTATATCCAGCAGTGGACGTCTATCGGCTGATGATTATGACACTAAACCATTTAAGCGATTCGCTTTGATCGTTATCATCATAAGGTCCCTGCCGTCCTCATGCTGAAGCACGGCGGTCAGATTGAGAAAACTTATCCGATCCTCAGATATTCTTTTTGACTGATGGTATTTAAGTCCTGTCAATTTCGTCAACCTTGGAAACTTGTGAAAGAACCCATTTTGAAGGTGTCAGAAAAATTCAACATTACTTTGCATGAGCTTTCTCAAAAACTTGACCGTTGGAGATCAACTGCTTCCAAGTGATTTTAAAGATTAGCTAGAGTTCATTTTGACAGGTAAGATTTTTACGGGACCCAAGCCAACCTCACCTACTCGTGGTGCACCCTGCTAATCAACAAACGCGGCTCTGGCTCCCACCAAACCGCATTGGGCCAGCGTGGTGGGAAATGACCCATACCCTCCATATGAACCCCCACAAACCCTTCTGTCGGCAGATGATGATATATTTTATATATAAATATAGCTTTGTACTATTAACAGTCCGAGTCATGAACAGCACTCGTATTATATGTACTTCATCATACATCATCATCATCGGAATCTGATAAACCTCATTATGCTGAACTTTTTTTTTATTGAAAGCAAGAAAATATATTTAACAATCAAAGGAGCTATAAATGTATATGTTAATGTAAAATCCTGCGCTGCCCGCATCCAGCTGTTTCCCGTAACCTTCGCCAGATTATCAGACCACCTGGTGGGGGCCCTGCCAACACTATATCTTCCAGTCGCCATTCGAGGACCTTGGTGCCCCATCGACTGTCAGTACTTCGAGCGATGTATTCTGTCCTTTGCCACTTGAGGCTAGCAATCATTTGGACTAGGTCGGTGACCGTAGTCCATCAAGCAGCTAGATGCAGGCAGCGCAAGATTGATCGATGGGAAGATCTTTGGGGAAGTCCTATGTCCAGCAGTAGACTTCTGTCGGCTGATAGTGATGATGATAATAAAGTAAAATCTACAGACAGCCTTCATAATCACTGCTGCAGTTCAGGATGTTCTCTTAAATCAAATCAAAGCTAATTTAAGTAAAAGCTTGACGGAAATGTTATACTTCAGCTTGACTGTGTAAATGTTTAGATTAACTTAAAGTTTACAGTTTAAGTTATTGGTTAATGGAAACAGTTAAGTGTAGCGCGGAGACAAGATGCGACACGATACGGCTGCGATACGTGCGGTTTACGACAATCGCCGCCGCGTGCGAGATGTGGACTTAAACTGCAATTTTTTTAATGTAAGCGCTAAGTGAGAGGTCGGGTCGCCGGCGGAGCCGTTAACTTAGTGGGGACCGATCACATTGACGGCGATGCAATGTTACTTTCAAAAACTTACATATTTTTTATTCAACGAAGATATTAGATGTTGAATCTCGTTATCCCAGTAATTTCACTAGCCACAGCCTCCTTCGAACCGGAACGCAATAATGTTTGCAGACTAGTATTAGTTGCTTACATATGAAATTAGCGTTCTGTCACACTGACCGCTTTGATCTGAAATATCTCCTGTTTGGTTAAGAATTCCAAATTCATTTGAGTTTTGGAAACAGACATTCATTTGTTTTTTACTCATTATTTTTTCCTTTGGCGTCGCTTATTACCGCACAATGGAGAACATGAGATATCGGTATATTTACGAGTACAAGTTCTACCGTGGCACCAGTACCAGTGCTGCAGGAACAGCTCGAAGGATTAATGATGTGTACGGCGCTGGTGTCGCAAAAGAAAGCACGGTATGTGTATGTTGGTTTCATCGTTTTCTTTCGACATTCAGGACCAACCCCGTGGACGGCCGGAGACCAATGCCGAAAATGAAGTATTAGAGGGTATTGTGGAAGCGGATCTATCACAAAGCACTTCAAAGTTAGCTGCAGGCTTCGGGGTAAGCGACAAAACTGTATTGATGCACTTGAAGCAACACTGATCTTCAGTACGCTGTAGCTCTAGGCTGTCGAAATGACAGACAATAGTTTTTTTTTTAATTGAAGATAATACTTTGATCAATTAAATATATTTTACAAAAAAAAATTGACTTTATATTCATCCCGTATAAAATGCCAATTTCATATGTAAGAACCTAATATTTATGATGATATGATAAATACATTACCTATCACGGGTATCACTTACCATCAGGTGATCATCCCGCACGTCTCGTCGTTTAATTAATTAAAAAAAGTTAATAAAAAGATGCAATATAAACATCTTAAGGTTGTGATATAACGAGCGGCGAAAGTCAAGATGGTGTAGATGCCATCATCATTATCAGCCAACAGACGTCCACAGCTGGTCATAGGTCTCTCCCAAATATTCCCATAATATCGCGTAGCGATTCATATGGGGGGGTTGGTCCATTTCCCACCACGCTGGCTCAAAACGGGTTGGTGGGAGCCAGAGCCTCGTTTGTTGATTAGCAGGATACACCACGAGCAGGTGAGGTTGGCTTAGGTCCCGTGAGTTGTTGTACGGGACCTTATACCCCTTTTTTTACAAAATTTAAAATAATTTTAATTTACAAAAAAATTATAATAATATAAAACGCTTTCCGGTCAATGTGAACACACCCCATTGGTTCCCGCGAACCAATCGTAACATCTTTATGATTTTCACACATTACCTTAATTAATAATATCGACATTTAATATATATATATATATATATATATTTTAATCCGCGCACACGAGATAAGGATAACGATATTGATATCGTTAAGTTTTTACGCAATTTATTTTAAAGACCCTCGTTAAGTTTTCAAAAGTCTGAATCGAAGCAGAATCATATCGGACCTCCCGCGGTCTTCATAATCAGAAAGGAGTCCATTATATTCTTTCACCTAACTTATGTAGGTCGTAGAGGTCAACTTGTTTTTTTTTATTATTTATTTTTAAAAGGCACAACAAGGAGCTAGGTTACAACATATCTTAATCATAACTTAAGTATACTTACAATGAAACCAATCCCGTTGAAAACAAATTTCTAAATGGAGTAATATTATGGGACATCCGTTAAGCTCATCTCATCCATCGGTGGAGATGGTGATGATGATTATGGGACATCCTATATTCTCCGAAATGGCTGAACTGATCCATCGAGGATGTGTATATATATAATTGTTTTTTTTTATATTTCAATTGTATCATGAATTTTCTAGTTTATGTGGCTAGCAATAGCCACATAGTAAAAGCTATTGAAGAAGTGAATTATTTTACTCACCCCATACTCTAGGGGTAAACGAAAGTATATAACTACCAGCTGTTCTCCTCCCGCTTTGCTGGCCGTAGCACCTCTGCAACTCTTTTGCGGATGGAATGATGTAAAATCTATACTTCTCTGGCGCAGCAACCAAAGGTGTGTCTTGGTCTCCGACACAAGAGGGCGCCAGCGTTGTCTGTCGCGCACTGCTTCCTGCCAGTCCACTATCACCTCTAAATTTCCGAGGCAGTACATCTACAAAGTTTTGAGTGTTTACATATAACAGTTTCGAAGATCTCGTCATGAGTCAAAGAATCATTGGATAACGAGTATTTATATATACTAGTTGTTCCCCTCTCGTTTTACTGGGCGTGACACCCCCACAATATCCTTTGGGGAAGAAATTATATAAAATCTATTCTTAGCTAACCTATACTCGACAAAAGGAATATTCATGCTATATTTCAGGTCTCCAAGCCTTATGGTTCCAGAGACATTGTGATGAATCTCTACATAGGTGAAATCTCTCATATAATATTTATGGACATATAAGATACATCAGGATGTTTAGCCTTCTTCTTCTTCGTCGGTATCACTGTTTACAGTGTGGTCGTGGTCAACACTTCAGGTGTTGGTCGCAAGCTTCTAAACACGTCGCCCCTCTTCTCTGATGGCCGCCTTCCTCGTACATTCATGTAGTGGTAACGATGATGAGCCATTTACTGCCGCTTATATATGATCTTCCTTGTAGCCTGGTGCGCTCAACCTTTCCCTGGACCACAAGTCGCTCAATAGCTACCTCCACTCGACGGCATACGTGACCTAAAAAGGTGAGGATATGAAACTGTATCAAAGATGATAAACGCTGTTGAAGCAGAGTTCTTGAAGAAATTCAGTTCACGATCTCTGAGCATTCTCCTCCAACATCACATCTCCTAGAGCGTCTATCGTCTTCTTCTCTACTTCCCGTTCACCCTTCAGCTAAGTACTAATGTACCCAACGAGGATAAAAGCTTCACATCCGCTTATGAAGAGTGCCAACGAAATCAGCAATAATACATTAAGCAAAACCAACATTACGCCCGGTAGTTGTTCACCTTAAAACATCGATGTAGTAATCGATAAAAATAAAATCGATTTTGTTCAATACCAGGATGTATGGTCACCATGACGTAAGTAGGAGACTGGAACAATGTAAACAGTATAATTTTGTTTGTAACGACGAAAAAAAACACATTAAAATACATTAACTTGTAACATTTCTAAAGGTCATACAACAAGCGGTTAATGTTAATTGCCGACTGTTAATTATCAAGTTTAATTATTTCCAACTTAACAGTTAATATTTTGTTGTCAATATATATTAATAAAGAAATATATCAGATCATATAACCAGTCACCGGCGATGAGCAGTGCTTTCGTAGGAAACTGGTGATATCTTCACTACCACTATTTTTTCTAGGAAACCAAGAGACTTCAATTCCAACTTCATCAGCAGCTCTTCCTTTTACCTTTACCTTCATACAGAACTTACTAAGCTGTGTGCTAATCGTGGCTAATATGATAATTACCCTCAATGGAGTATACCGTCATCCACGATAAAACAAAAATGGAGTAACTTAGATTATTTTAAAATCTAACCATATTGAGAGGAGCCGACTACACGGCGCCGTGTAGTCGGCCTCTCAGTGTAGGCAAATGCGCGATGGTAGATGAACAATTAAATATAGTTTAACTGTACCATGCCAGGGTCTGTTCTTGGCATCTTGTAATAATAATAATATACTGGCTATTGAAATCTTGGATTCAATATTTCAATATATATATACTTTAAAATTTATTCAAATGTTTGTCTTTTACCTCCTAACGATAGAGGCTTTAAATGGCCATAAATAAGACCATCAGGGCATGGTTACGCCACATTTAAGATCATAAAAGAGATTCGCGAGAAAAACGTTGATTCATTTATACCAGTGAATGTAATGGACGTCATAAAATCTCGTCATCCTCAATGAGCTGTAAACTGTTGTGGAAATTTACGAGTGTTTTTTTTTTTTGTAATACCAATCTTGTATATTTCTTCCGCGAAATAATATACTAACCGTTGATCAGATGATTAAATTGACCATCTCAGTTAAAACGGAATCTGACGTGAAATTAAAAAAAAATGGTTAAACCATGGTCTCCAATAAGCTACAGAAACTCGTTTTACTACCAAGTACAAATATAACTGTGATGCAGTTATGTATCTAGGTATATTGTTATTCAAATTATATATCAACTTATTTTAAAGATATCATGATACCTCCAGATCTTCGATCTTAAAAGAGAAGAGATTTAATTTTAAGAGTATCAGGATCGTTAAAATATTCTTGTGATTAAAGATTTAGATAATTTATTCAACATTGATTGTAATGCTGGTGGTGAATCTCTGCTGGCTGAACCGCCTCGTAGGTACCGCAGCAGCTCCTGTTGCAGCCGACAAACAGCACTGTGCTAATATTGCCGAGTTCCGGTTTGAAGAACGCTGCGACTGGTGAAATTACGTAAGTAGCCTTAACATGTTATGTTTTCTGACGACCAGCACAACATGGTGATGTGTATCATGTTAACTGGCGCCATGTAGTTATGCGCAGGCGTATCACTTACCATGAGATTAGTATTGCCCGTCTTGTACAATAGAAAAGAAACTAATATAATTCCTCTTCTATTATTTGACGAAGTGACAAGATGAGCGATACGTTCACTTGATACTAAGTGATATTATATATATAGGAAATCTGGTTTTATGATAGTCGTGTATGATCAGAGTGTTCATACAGCACCAAATTATGATGATGCTTTTATGCTAAGTTTAATTATTTTTATTTTAGGAAACTTATTCCTAACATCCACTGCAAGAGCAGAGAATCTAAACCAGACATCCACAAACTATTCTAGGATAGAGACCCCATAACAACGTGGCACTATTTAAGATGACATACACAGCATCACATTGCGCACGTCGTCGAGATGTGAGAAATTAAGATTCGTTACTTCGGTAAAATCACTAGTTACGACGCCCTTCCAACCGGAACACAGTACTGTCTGTCGGCTGCAACAGGCGCTGCGATCGTTCTTACCTAGACGGTCTGTAGCAACAGAGACACTACCACCAGTAAACCATCAAATAGCCCGGAGACAACTCTTACTCAGCTTACAATAGTTACGAATAGAGCTCCCACATATTGCCAAATTTATAGTCATTTCAATGTATTCAAAGTCTAGATTTTTTTTTATCCAATTAAAAATAGTCTCTTTAATGTCAGCTAATTAGAAATCGACAAAATATAATTTACGTTATAATTAAAAATTAAGGTTAAATTTCCTTTTAAAAGATCATCTAGGTACTACCGCAGCTAATCAGCCCTGTAGTCTCGGGCTAGTAAGAATAGGACTAAGGTAAGCCCTGCCTGTCGTAGAAGGTGACTGAAATGGTCTAGGAGTCTCACAGGCCTCGAGAGTGGGGGTCGCTCAAAAAGCGAACCTGCGTGGAACACCGTATGGCTCAGCGAAGGTGCCTGGGAGGGGTAGGTTTCTCTTCAGAGACGTTCTAACTTAACGTGTAGAGGGGCATCAGCGCGTTCTATAAGAGGACCCAGGGCTTCTCCGAATGCACTGATGCAGACCACCGAGGGGCAGAATCAAGGTATCTTTGGAAGATTTTCCTCCAAAATAAAATAAAAAAGAAGGTAGGTACCACCGCAGCTTCTATTTCTGCCGGCAAATAGTACTGTATTCCATTTTGAAGGGTTGTAGCTAGTGAAATTACTGGAGTAACGAGACTAACTGCTATATATCAGAGCGATGAGCGTGATGTGGTGTAGTATATACCATCTTAACTATCATAAGTGGAACGGCCCGCTCGTTGAATGGACAAAAAAAAACATTTAAAAAACCGTTGAAGCATCAATGAGCTCTTGAAGTATTCAGATATATACCTGCATAAAAGATCATATTGTTTAAATGGATTTTGGCGAAATTTAATTTTGTTGACGATAAAAAAAACCATCGCATCCGAACGAGCACATCCAAAAGAGAAACTGTTTGTGTAGAAATTTTATATTCCGCCGCAAAAAAAAAAATGGTATGTGCACTAATTTTTTATTGCATCAATCTGATTCTTTAATGCCGTCGACAATCTACTGCTGGTCGTAAAGTTTTATTCGCGCCGGTGTACGGGAGGGTGTTTACACTGCGACCCGCGCCGCGGAGGCCGCCGATCCGGATTATGTACGTTTTATTGTAAATAAAGTGTAATTTTTTCGTCTAAAGTGCCCATCGGACTGCGACGGCCGGCCCGAGACGAAAGCTCGCCCGATAACATCGCACGCCGAGGATCTGCGTCATTTGGATGTGGTACTTTTTTTTTAATGAGAAATTGTAACCGAGGAATCACCACGACAGATTGGACTACTAACCAAGCCATATTACCACCTCCTCCTATAAAGAACAACCCATGGCTAACATCCTTATATCAATACATGATTGGGTAGTACCATCAATTTGATAGATCACTAATCAACTTTAAGACAATTAGCTTAGTCCACATAGATCAAAAACTGCAGGTACTTCATAATGATTATGAAGTTAAGGCATCCAACAGCTTAAATCTCCGTGACCATGGCTACTGACAAGCACTCCAGGTTTTGGGCTAATAAATAAATCAATCTACGCAATAGAAACCGAACTTCTCTTTGATCTAGGAATAAACCAAATTAAATTTAATTTCTTAAAGAATACAAACTTATAGGAAATGTGGTTCTATGATAAAGTTGTGTACAATGAGAATATTCATACAGCACCACATTATGATGATGAAGTATTTTATGCTGTTTTTTTTTAGGAAACTTTCGGGTAGAAGCTTCCACTGCAAGAGCAGAGACAATCTAAACCAGGGATCCACAAACTATTTTAGGCTAGGCACCCCTTTCTGTAATGAATTGATACCGTAAACCCTTACAGCAAAATTATTTTAAAAATGTTATATCGAGTTTTTTTTTGGTTCGTCATCAGCTGATAAGTGGCCACAGGTGGACATAGATCTCCCCTAAAGATTCTCACATGATCGGGAAGGGATTATTCATATGAAAAGATTTTGGTTACAAAATACTTATTAATTGAAAAAATTTGCTGTCGATTTGGTTTAGTCGGGAAATCGATTTCGATCCTCAATGGGCGAAATCAATTACTTTACGAATCCCTGGTCTAGACTCTTACTAGTTGTAATCCTGCATTGTTTTTTACTGCCCTTAGACAGGCCTACAGAATAGGTTTCTCTTACTAAGTTAGTAGAGACTTGTATATAATGTATTTAAAAAAATAAAAATGTCTCCTCCCGAACCGATAGGTTTCGTATGTCGATGTCGAATGGAAAATAGAGAGGGGGGGGGGGGCTATTAGAGATTTCAGCGAAGGCTTTACAAAGTAGATGGACATCTGAACAGAATGGACAAACATCAAGGCGGCTGTTCGCTACAATTTTATGACTACAACGACAACGGCGCACGGCTACAATAAAATTTAGATACGAAATCAGAACGGCGGATTGACGCCGTATCGCGGAGATACGCTCCAGCGATAATGTATTCAGCGCTGATCTGCAGACCGTCCACGATATTCGGGAGCAAATATCTCCAATTCCCTAGGATGTGTCTGTGTTACACACGGGACACTTTAATGATATTGCTACAATAATACATATATACCAAAGTAAAAAATACACTCGTCCTTGTAATTCTCTTCTTTGTTTGTGGTCCTTGTTTCCATCATTGGAGAAGGTCAGCTGAGGACTCGAATGCCATCTAATGTTTCTGGATATCCAGAGCTTCATTGACTCGTCACGAGATTTCCGAAACACACACTATTTGGGAGGGATATTGCTTCTGCTATTTGGAGGTCAGCTAAAAACCGATTTTAAACAATTTCTACCCCAATAGGAATTGTGGGGGTGTAACAACCAGCAGACTGAGCGGTGAATAGCTAGTTTCTTAATATGTAGATTTGCTTTAAGAAAAAAAATGAAGTAGTAAAGTGGTCCACCAGTTTTTGTCTATGACAAGCATTAACATACAATATTAGCTTACTAATATATAGCTTTTTAATAAGACCAGTGTTCAGCAGTGGGTATAAAATAGCAGATGATGATGATGGAGTAGAATCAGATGACGTATTATAGTTAATATGCATTAAAAATACCTTCATCATCATCAGCCGGTAGATATCCACTGCTGGAGATAGGCCTCCAATAAAAATCTCCACGTTGATCGGTTCCGGATGTGGAGATCCGCGGACGAACTTAGGTCACTGACATAGCCCAAAAGATTGCTAGACTTAAGTGGCAGTGGGCAGAACACATTACTCGAAGGACCGACGGCCGATGAGGCAGTAGGGTCCTCGAGTGCCGCCCGCGTACCGGTAGACGTGATGTTGGCAGGTTTTCCACAAGGTGGTCCGACGACCTGGTGAGAATCGCAGGAAGCCAATGGATGCGAGCAAAATACGAGAGTTTAATCCATAATTCTCTTATTTCCTATCGTATGATGAAGCCTGCGGGAAGCTGCAAGCAGTAGATGCAGTTAATTAAAATGCTGATAAGCAGGCGGTAACTAATTCCGTTAAACATTAAAGGTTAATCGAATCGGCTCAAAGAAAATCGGTTAATGCTGACCATCTCGTTAACCCTGCATCCTGTACATCATATGTAATAGAGATATGTTACGATTTTAATTTGTTTCGCGTCCTTTTGTACCAAGGATGTTTGAATGAACTTTTCAAATTAAGTACGCAAATAGAAATAGAATTCATATCCGTCTGTCTTCCACCATGGCTGTACCGGATCCGTTGGAGCTCATTGGCAGATAGCTAAGCACATAGGGAAGTACTTCGAAAAAATTCCGGTAAAACCAATAAAAACACATGAATTCTAGTTTTACCAGTTTCAAGGTAAATTTATAAATTTGTGTAAAGCACTTTAGTTAATCCTTTGGAATTTGTAATGTTACAATGCAACTTCCGCCGGATACAAACATTAATAAATAAGTCAGTTATATACATAACATCACCATCATCATCAGCCGATAGATGTCCTCTGCCGGACATAAACCTTCCCCAAAGATCTCCACATCGATCGATCACGCGTTGCTCTCGTATCCAGTGGGTTTCTGCGATTCTCACCAGGTCGTCGGTCCATCTTGTGGGAGGACTCCCAACGCCACGTCTACCGGTACGCGGTCGCCACTCGCGGACCTTACTGCCCCATCAGCTGTCGGTCCTTCGAGCAATGTATCTTGCTCACTGCCGCTTAAGTCTAGCAATCTTTAGGTCGTTGACCTTAGTTAATTTTTTCTTGTTGTATATATCACGAGTATTTTATTTTAACAAGGAGAAATGTTGAGAAGATGCTCTGTTTCTAGTGGTAAGACATGGTTAAGTGATATGACCCAGAACCCTTTTGATGTTCACTATCAGCACCTTACAAGAGGGCTGTGGAACGCTCTCTTGTATTACGAGGCACGAAGCATTCCCTGGGAATAAAAAGCTGTAGTTTTCCCAAGCATCCTCTCTTAAAATAGAAATAGGATTTGCGGTAGACCTAGGTAGACATACCACCAAGAGCTATGCTGCAATGTACACGAAACCACCTCGTATTTGTCCAGCCTGGGCTCGTTGAGCAGACAATTAAGCAACCGAAACTGATGACTGTTTTCGTTGCCTCCTACGGCATTTCCTAGTCTTCTTTGTGCATATCCTGGTCCTATTCTGAATAGCCAGTACCACAACAGTCTAATGTACAGTAAGCCTAACAACAGATTATATTTTTTTATTTATGACGGCGAGTTGGTGGGGGGCACAACACAAGTATCCCCTTTTTCTATTACCCGCGGTCATACTCGCGCTCCATTATTCGAAAAAATTCATATTGTAATGTGCGAAAATGTCTTCATATATCATTTTGTGCTGGATCACTTAACCGGATGCGTGTCCACTGCATCATCACGACATATCATTGGCACTAGTGGGTAAGAGCTGCTGTTGTATATTTACTGATAGGTCTCTGTTACCGGAGACCGTTTATGTACCACAGCAGCATCTATTGCAGACGACTGACAGTAATATGCAGACATTCCTGTGAAGGTTTGAAGGGCGTTGTGGCTAATGAAATTACTGAAGTAATGAGACTCAACAAACCTGAACCATCATAACTAGCGCCACGTTGTTATAGGAAGGGGTATTTTTTACCATCAGGTGAACATTCGTTTCGTCTAATAGACGCTTAGATGCTTAAGATAGACCTAGATAGTCCTGCTAAGTCATGACTAGATAAATCTGATATTTTGTGCCTTTGATTATCCTGAGGAGACAAGTAGTATTGTTGGCTTACTGGTAATGAAACATTTGATAGATGTTCAACCTCTATGAACCTGGATGGACCATTCAGCAAAGCAAATCCAGCTGCATCTTAGAAGGAGTAAGTACTTTGCTATTTGAGAGTACATAGAGCTGTGGTGAGGAAATTGATTCAAAGGTATAACAAACTCCACTACCGAAGGTCTGATCTCGAAGAGCGTGCCGTGTGCCAGTGGAGACGCGGCCGGCACCAGTAGCCGTCGTCCGGCCTGCACTGTCCAGATAGTGGCCGATGATTTAACGCTCAACTTTTGACACAACTAAGCTTTTTGGACACGGCCGCCTCCTGCCTATAAATAACGTCTTACGTGAACTTGAAGCGACGGCCTGAGCCAGGGGATTCAGCGTAGATCCAATCATGGGCCACCAGATCAGCGGTCCACCTTGGACTTTAGCAATGGCACGACCGCCAGTTCTTCAATTAAAACGCCTTGCTAATTACCAAATTATACACAACAGAGGTAACTTGCTTATTTATTTATTTATTGAAGCGACAAGACCAGCGGGTCGTTCACCTGATAGTAAGTGATACACTCGCCCATAACGACGCAACACTAACTATAATGGTATTCACAGCACCACATTGCGCTCGTCGTCTTGAGACAACATGTTAATCCTCTTTACCCCAGTATTTACACTGGCTACAGCGCCCTTCAAACCGGAACACAGTAACATTTGCACAGTACTGTTTGGCAGCAGACATAGATATAGGAGCTGCGCACGTACCTAGGCGGTCTCCGAAATATATCATGCTTAGCATGTAAAAACTCATCCATCTCTATTGAGCCGCATGGTGGGAAATAGCCCAAATGCCCCCATAAGAACCCCTACATACGACAGCCCCTAGTGCCCAGCGATACCGCAAGTCATGCTGATTGAATGTGGATATCATTGAGGGAGGCCTATGTCCGGCAGTGGACGTCTATCGCCTGATGGTGATGGCATGTAAATCAGTGAGCTTGGTATATAGGTAAAAGACAGTTAAACCTGATATCCTTTACTGGAGTTGTTCTTCATTTAGTCGCCTTTTAAGACACGTCATAAAACACTTAATTTTTTTTTAATAAATCGCTCTTTTAATGAAAACGCCTAAAGATGTATACCTTCAAAGAGAAACCAGTGGCTCTATGTGGAACCTCGCTGCCCCTCTCCTGGCCTCTCTGTGCATACTTTAATCCCAGCTCGGCAGCAGCTCGACAGCCGTTGGACAGCCGCTATTCTTTGTCTTGGGCCACAGGCGTATCAGTGTTTTGGGCGCTCGCGATAAAGGGGGCCCGGCGGTTAATATTTCACACATTTGTTTGAGAGCCCACTCCGTATGATTTGTTGTGTCCACTGACGTTCTGCGCCTCTTTTATTACTACCCTCCGCCCCGTCTCCAACCCCCACCCGACTACATCCCTCGTGCTCGGCTACTGTGCCATATCTAAAAAAATTTCTTCTCGATTTGTACACACGACTATTTTTACTTACTCTGTTAAGTCATGTTAAGTATTTAACAATTATTCATTCATTACTTCATGAATGATTTTACAATACTGGTGGTAGGTCTCTGCTGCTGGAGACCATCTAGGTGGGTACAACTGTCAGCCCTGTAATCTAGGGCTAATAAGACCAGGACTAAGGCATTCCCTGCCTGTCGTACAAGGCGACTAAAAGCCTCCTCGGGTTCGTGGGCTTTGGGGGTGGGGGCCCTCAGAGCTCAATAAGTGAGCTTTAGGAGGACGGGAAATGCATGGTGGTATTGTATTTGCTGTCCTCTTCGTTTACCGTGGGATGTTTTAGCCAGAGTGCGTTCCGTAGGAGATCCCGGTGCCCCTCCTAATGCACTGACGAAGAACACCGAGGGAGTTTTAGTGGGTGGAAGCCTCACATAACCTTGTCTTCCCCTCAGAAGCAAGGTCTCTTTTAAGAAGATATGCGGCGCAGTAAAAAAAAATGTGAGTACCACCGCGGCTCCCATTGCAGTCGACCAATAGTACTGTGCAATCATTACCGTGTTCCGGTTTAAAGGGTGCTGTAGCTAGTGAAATAATTAGGGTAAATGATACTTAACATCCTATATCTCATGACGACGAGCGCAAAGCGGTGCGGTGTATATCATCCTAACCAGCGCCACATTGTTATAGGGCGGCGTATCACTTACCATCAGGTGAACGTCCCCTTGGGGTCATTGAGTAAAAAAAAACATATACTCCAAAAGGCTTTCTATATATCAACATCGAAATATATATATAGTGTAAGGGGTGTAAGGGGTTCCACCCAACATCTTACGGAGCCCAAATCAAGCTTGCCTGCACGCGGCGCACCCTGCTAACCAATAGACGAGGATTTGATCACCCACCAACTCGCATTGGATCTACGTAGTTGGGCTAAGGCCCAATTCCGCATCAATAATGATCCCTGAGTGAAGCCCATGCCCAACAGTGGGCATTACCCGGATGATAAAATATATTTGTAAATATTGTACTCTCACAGTGGTGATTTCATGAAATGCCCTGAAACATTCCTTTACACACTTCCATTTGTGTGAAGAGGGCTTTATAAATATAAATATGTTACTGGTAACATTAAATATGTTTGATTCGTGGGCACAGCGCCCCCGGCTGGGATATGTGTGGGTAATCAATGCATTCAGACGCGGCTCGGTTACTGTAGAATAGGATTCTTATATAAAAAACAAACAATTTTACTTCTGAAAATAATAACAACTATTTATAGGACTACCAGGACAACCATTCTTCATCATCCGTGTCTATACCATCACTTACCACCACGTGAAATTGAGATGAAATTCTAACCGATATTAGAAATGTTATGTGATTCCATTTAAAGAATGTCGCGAACTGACTTCTCCTCACTTTGGTAATTTGGTAAATAAAAAAAAGATAAAAGATATAAAAGGATACACTGTTTCCTTTTATCCTCTTTTTATAGTTTCTTGTTAGTCCTCACCAGCAGTACGCCGCCTTGCGTTTACTCTAACAGTATTTAATTAATTGTACTAATAACTACTATAAATAGAAACGGACAAAGAAACTATTAAATTAATTCCCTCATCATCATCATCATCAGCTACCTCCGCTGCTGGATATAGATTTTCACAATGTGTACCACCAAATGTTCACCAACTTCAATTCGCGTAAACTACAATCCAAATTCATAGCATTTGTTACTATTTTTGGTGAGCGGTTACCATAACCTTTAACTGTTTCCTGAGCAGGTCATTGACCCTAGATTTGGTTCCGCAGAATCCTGACACTAAATTGTTAACTCACGCCGATAGATGAAGATTTCATTGATGTCATCACAATTTTGCTGGTGGTAGTGCCTCTGTTGCCGGAGACCGTTTAGGTAAGTACCATCGCATTGTCTATTGCAGCTGACAGACAGTACTGTGCATACATTACTGTGATCCGGTTCGAAGGAAGTTGTAGTTAATGACATTACTGGGGTAACGAGACTTTATATCTGATGTCTGACGAGCAATACGGGATGCTGTGTAACCTAACCTAACCTAACCAGCGCCACATTTTACGGACAGGCGTATCACTTACCATCAGGTGAACATTCCGTTCGTCTTGTCGCACTATACAATTTAAAAAAATGTGAAGTTACCGTAGTAATAGTATTTATGTTGATCTCTAGGCGATGAGCTTAAATTGGTGCTGTGTATATCATCCCCCACTTACCACCAAGTGTCTCTTACTCGTCTCGCCTTTGTGTAATAATGAAAATTAGTCCATCTCCACGTTATGCGATCACTTATAAAGCCTTATAAGAGCTACTAAATAGTGATGTTTATTCGACAATAAAAGTCGATTCGGTTTAAAAAAAAAAACGCCAATAAATATATCAGAGGAGCTGCCCAGCTACATTCTGATCCCGTCAGCTGAATTGTTTACGAGCTGCAGCAGCACATCAGCTACACACGAATGCTCTAATGAAACCTTTTAAGCTTATTAAATTTTTTTACGATTTAAATTTGAGACTTTATCTGGCATCTACAGCATCTCGGCGTTCGCCGCTGGCAATATCGCAACCTTAAGATGTTTACATTGCAAATTTTTATGATTTTTTTTATTCAATTAAGTTACGAGTCGTGCGGGACGATCACCTGATGGTAAGTGATACCATCGCCCATTACAACGCGGCGCTGGCTAGAATAGTATTTACGTCGTTTCCTCATACCTAAGAATCGTGGTCAGTGCTAGGGTTGCTGTCTGGAGCGGACGATCTGCTTCCACCGGTTTCTGTCCAGCGCATCTCTTACGACGGTGTAAAATTTAAAATTCTGGACATAGGCCTCCCACAAAGATCCCCACATGGATCATGCTGCGCTGCCCACATCCAGTGGCTTCCTGAGATCTTCATTTGTTGGGCTTCATATGAGGGTATTTGGACCATTTCTCACCACGCTGACCCAATGCGTGTTGGTGTGAGCCAGAGCCCAGGTTGTTCTGCGGGACCACTTACACCCTACATACAGATATACCTAGGAACATACATGTATAGTATTTACTGGTGGTAGGTCTCTATTGCCGGAGACTGTCTAAGTAATTGCCGCCTATTGCAGCCGATAGACAGTAGTGCACATTTACTACTGTGTTCCGGTTTGAAGGTCGCTATAGCTAGTGTATCTTAACTAGCGCCACATTGTTATGGGCAGGCGTTGTTAAGGGCAGTACACTTACTAATAAGTGAATATTGCGCTCGTCTAGTGGTTTAATTGTATATATATATATATATATATATGTGTGTGTGTGTGTGTGTGTGTGTGTGTGTGTGTGTGTGAAATATTCATATAAATACCTGTTATAATGAGAGCATAAATAAATACATATGCACACAGTAACTGAAGTTAAATTTAACTATTTCATTTTGTTTATAACAACACGTTGCTAAATAAAGTTAGTTGGACAAAGATTCGTTATCTTAACATCAACGACAACGACAACGACAACAACAACAACAACGGGGAGTATCAATCAGCTGTATTAATGGGGTGGAACTAAAGCAACCGGCTTTTTCCAGTATAAACCGAATAAATTTGAATGAAAGCTAAATATTTAACTGACTTGTATACGACGGGCACCTCTTAAATGTATCGCATAAATTCGACCGAGTAAAAAGTCGTCAACTTTCGGACGAAAGAATATAGAGGATAAGATTAATTTTTTTTGTAGTCTATTATAATTGCATATACTTTAACTTTTTTTTATCAAAAGAGAAAATGTTAGTGAAATATTCAATTACTTATCGTGTTTAACTTCCTACGGATTTATTTTTGTCTTAAAAAAAGATCGGTTTTTCAAAATAAAAAATGGATTATTGATGGGATTCAAGCGAAACTCACCTGCTAGTGGTGATGCGAGGCTTTAGCTTCCACCAACTCGGTTCAGGTGAGCGTGGTTGGAAATGGCTCAAATCCCGTCATTAGAATCCCTACCCGATCATGTAGAAATCTTTGGGGGAGGTCTATGTCCAGCCGTGGACATCTATCGTCTGATGATCATGAGGAACAAGTATATTTATAGTCTAACAACAATCAAAGAGAGCTTCAAATTTAAAGCCTCTTATTAGTCTCCTTTTAAAACGTGATTCCGTAATTATTATAAATTCCTGCAAATGACGGCCACTAGTGCCCAGCGGTACCGGAGGACATTCCAACTGTGGTGAAGTTCGAAGGAAGCCGCTGGATGTATCGATGTAGAGATCATGGGGAGATATATATCCAGTAGTAAACGTCTGTCGGTGGATGAGTAAATTGCGTATTGGTTGTCGAAAAAACGGTAATGACGCTAAAGAAATAAGAAGAGAAGAGAAGAGCGCCAGTGAGCGGGCGTGTCCACGCTACGCCCGTCGCCGGCAACCATTAAACGCAATAGTTACGGGTACAAAATTTATTGTTTTTCATCTTTGAAATCTTAGCGGAGTCAAGTTGTATAAATCATGCGTTAATGCCGGCGCATTATACAAATTCAAATTTATAACCCGATAAAATTACGGAATGGCCGATGGGGTGTCCTTCCACCCCTCGCGAGGGGGCGCTGTCATTACGGGGGCAAACTAAATGCGGCTTTAATTCATTATTCGTACAGTTACTGAAGGCTTATTATAATATTTGGTTCCGGCGCCGGGCGGCGACGTGGTCCGCGGACGGCGCCTTTGCGTCCCCGCCTCACCTGATAATAAGTGATGCGGCCGTCCATAACAACAACACATTGCGCAGCGCCCTTCAAACCTGATCACAGTACTGTCTATCTGCAGTAAGCGCTGCGTTGGTACCTAGACGGTCACCGGCAAGAGACCTAACAGCTGCGATCTACCAGTGCTGGAACACCGAATTTTTTTATAACCATCTCTCAGCACATTCAGACATTTTGCTGCAAGGATGCCATTTCAATTTGGGTCTCGTTAGTCCAGTAAACTCCGACGGTGACTTTCTACCACAGTAGGAATGAGTGTTCCTGTTTGACAAGTTTACTTCCTGCGTGTCCTAAAAAGTAACCAAGAGCGACTTCCAGAAGAAGGAACAGATTTTCCTGTGACCTGTGCCAAAATAACCAAGCAGTCGGAGTAATACTATCTTTTAAGTAGGTTTAAGTTAAACAATCATCATCAGAGTTTTTGATCATTATTATCACCGCTTGAATAATGTGAGGGTCTAAAGGTTATCTGGTAGACATTCCACCTTTATTATTGTGCATTGCCAGTTTGTATATTTCTATTCTTTTCGGTTTTGTTCTGCTCCGCTCTGCTCCGATCCGCTCTGCTCTGTTCTGTTCTGTGCTGTGATGGTAAAGCTTAAGACACTCATAAATGTTTATTACAATATGAAAGCTCCAATTTTTATTTTCTTAAATTAATCTTCTTCAGTCTTTTATATCTCTTATCAAGATGTATAATAAATTCGTATCAGTAATTGAATTTCCCGCGTCCGCTTTTGATAATGGTAAAAAAAAAAGATTTGTTCATTTCCAAAAATTTCGCAAACTATATGGAAATACGACGGGAAAGCCTGCGTGGGTAATTACCATCAGCCGTTTTGATTTATAAGTCCTCCGCGACTGTAAACCTCTTTTCTTCCCATTCGCGTTTAATTGAATGATCAAAATCGTTAAGCGGCAAGCGATTAGCGATTAGCGATTAGCGATTAGCGATTAGCGATTTCGCGCCTTTTGTCCGATTTGCCGCCAAAACAATGGAATCAATCGGTGACGGCGCGGTCGGCCCCGCCCCCGCCCACCGGCTGCACGCTCTGTTTGCAATCTATGCCCATTCTTTTTTTAGAAAAATATATTGTAATAAGCCCATTTCGATTCTCGCCTTTTCAAAAAAAAATATTTTAATAGTTTTAATATAGCACAACTCGGCGAATCCGACTTCACCTGCTCGTGGTGCACCCTGCTGGTCAACGAAACTCTGGCTCCCATCAACCCGCACTGGGCCAGCGTGGTGTCAAATGGCCCAAATCCCTCCATATGAAATACCAACGACAGTCCGTAGTACCCGGCGGTATCGGAGGTCATGTTCTCTGTCTAGCCAGCGCAGGACCTATCGATATGGGGATATTTTTGGAAGACCTATGTCCATTGGACGTCTATCGGCTGATGATAACGATGATGATATTTCTCTCTATTAAAATTCTAATGTATGTATCCCTAAGGCTTTGTTGAGAATGCAAACACAGCGACATCGCATCAGTCTGCATTAGACCTACCTGCCCCAACTTCCGCATTAATTAATAATAATTATCGAGGTCCTGTAAACGAAATATAATAAATACGTCCCTGGTGCATGTCCTGCACCGCGCTCACTGTACGCTACCTCCGGAGTAGAGATTCTCTTCCTGCACATTTCGCTTAGAAAGCTCTTTGTTGCTACAGCAACCGTCGAGGTAACACCGCTGCTGATATTTCTACCGTTAAACAGTAGTGTGTAAACATTATTTCGTTCCGGCTTGAAAGGCGCTAGAACTAGTGAAATTGCTGAGGTAATGAGCCTTAACATCTGACGTCTCAGCGATGGTTCTGAGCTGTTGTGAACATCAGCCTAACTGGCGCCATGTTATGGCCAAGTACATTACTCATCATCAAGAAGATCCTAAGGAGTATATTTATATTTTTGATCAATCCATAGGCAGAATATTAAATACATTTTACATAAAAATATTATTGTTATAAAGACTACTACTATAGTACTGCTGGACATAGGCCTTCCCTAAAGGTCTCCACTGCGAACATCCCGCATTGCCTGGATCCAGAGGGTTCCCACCAGATCGTCCTCCCAACACTCCGTCTACCGGTACACGGGCGCCATTCGAGGACCTTACTGCCCCAACGGCTGTCAATCCTTTGAGCAATTTGTCCTGCTCACTGCCACTTGAGTCTAGCAATTTTTAGGGCTATGTCGGTGACCTTAGTTCTTCTGCTGATCTCCACATTTCTGATTCGATCGCACATAGAAATTCGAAGCATAGCTCTCTCCATTGCCCTTTGAGTGACTGGGCCTTTTTAAAAGGCCGTCGGTAAGGGGCCACGTCTCGGTTCCGTATGTCAACACTGGCAACACGCACGAGTTGAAGACTGATCTTCAGACACTGCGGTATCTGAATCGAAAAGATGCTACGTAGCCTCCCGAACGCTGCCCAGCCGAGTTGGCATCGTCGAGTGACCTCTGTCTGAAAGCTGGACTTACCTTGCTGGACACATTGGTAATAAATGATATAAAACTAAACCACCGTCCCAGCGGCCTATGTCCAGCAGTGGACGTCTATTGGATGATGATGATGATGAATATAAAACTACAGCTCTTATCGTTCTGTTTGTCTCTAACAGTAATGTACTAGTTAGAATGTACACATAATCAAGTTACAACACGACTGCACTGCAATAACTTTACTACTTATAACGCCATTTATTGGCACACAGTAAACTTTGTACTTGATAGCTTACAGACAGAAATAGATTCTTCAGTTGTTCTCACTCTCATTCTCTTATACAATGAGATGTTCTAGAGAGTTTTTTTTAAATCTGATAAGTGATACTCCTGCGCATAACAACGTAGCGCTACATAGGATATTTTATACTGCGCCTGAGCTTGTTACCCCAGTAATAACACTAGATACTCAACGAGATTGCGCGCCAGTCGCACATCCTTTGAGTATTGGAGGAAGGCAGTCAAGTGGACAATCGAAGACGTTGTAGTAAGATAAAATAAGTGAAGTTAATATAAAACAAGGAAATGTAACATAGAATAAAATAGAATATAGATGACAATGACAAATGCAATAACAAAAGAAATAGTAAGAACAGGAAGAGAATATAAATGAAAATGTGATATTGGAAAGTGAGATATTGAGAATAAGAAAATAGTGATATCAGAATAAGAATAAAACACACAAATAGAAATAAGAAGAGTGTAAGAATAAATAGAGAACGATGGATGTCCTTATTCATTTGAGAGAGATGTATGCAGGAAGAAATTAGAATGGAGAATGGAGAATGATAAAGAACGAAAAATACGATAGCGAGAACTAGGATAGAAGAAAGGAAGGAAAGTAAGAGGAGAATGTATAGTAATGAAACAATATAAAGCGACATAAGTGAAAAGAGCCTTTGTATTGAGGGTAGGTCTGTGCCCCGACAATGGGGAAGTAAATTAACTGTTGAAAAAAAAATTGAAAAGAAGTACATAAGCCTTAAACTAAAACAATTACTAGAATACTGAAAAATCACTAAATGGCACACCCTTTAAACCGGATGACAGTAATGTTTGCGCAGTACTGTTTCTCGACCTAGCCGGTGTCTGGCGATGGCGACCTGGTTACCGGTCAGTATGCTGTTGTGTATTCCGAAGAATGAAGTTTACTACAAAAATTAGTTGATAAATACAGTAAGCAGGTACGCGTGATGTGTACGCGTCGCAGCGCGCCGTGCGACGGTGCCGCCGGTGGAAATCACCGCTTTGGGATCTATGGATCATTCTAATGTGTTTGTCGTCAATTGTTTTCATACAGTATGTACTCGTGTATGTACGACTCCTCTGCGTATATATTTGCATGTTCATTCAAAGCAATGCATTTGTATGGATACATACAAAGCAGAAGTTGTATGTTAACTGTTATACAATTGGGAGACCGGACGAGCGGGACGCGGCACCTGATAATAAGTGATACGCCAGACCATAACGACGCGGCGATAGTATGACACACAACCCCACGTTGCGTCGCCCCGACACGATAAACTACACGATCAATTTCAGTAACTACAACATCCTTCAAGCCGGAACACGGTAAAGTTTGATACTAGAATTATCAGTCTCAAACCAACTATTGTTCATCATCTCTATTAGCCGATAGACCTTCGCTGCTGGACAAGCCTCCAAATATTCCCACTTCGATCGGGTAGGGAATTATATGAGTTGATTTGGTCTATTCCTCACCACGCTGACCCAATGCTGGTTGGTGGGAGCCAGAGCCTCGTTTATTGATTAGCAGAGTACACCACGAGCAAGTGAGGTTGGCTTGGAGCCCGTGAGTTTTTGAGCAGGGACCCTTACACCTACTAAACTATTTAATGTTACTGTGTATATATTCTAAATAACATCATACTCGTATGAACAGACCCACACCATGATGAAGGTCATTCTTCTCCGCCATATGGAACTACTACTGGTTCCTGTAAGAAAAGAAGTACTCCATTCTAACGAAATTTCATCAACGCACTTTATAGGTCTTTCAGCTATTAATGTCTGATGGTAACCACTCATCATCAAGCAATATTTATCCAACTGTCACTATACAGAAATACTTTAATAGTGATACATTTCTATTGGCGGAAACCGGCTAAGATCCATCGCAACTCCTATTTCCGCCGCCAAACAACAGTGTGCCTAGATTACTGTGCGCCGGTTCGAAGGACGTTGTAGCTAGTGTAATGAGGTAATGAGAATTAACATATATCTCAATGTGATAAGAACAATTATATGATCCTACCCAGTGCCACATTGTTATGGGTACTTGCCATCGCTTACCATCAGGTGCACGTCCCGCTGGTTAGGTCGCTTCGTCGAGTTGCGTGTGTGGTAATGAAGTTGCGAAATAAATCAGCTTATCTAGAAATAGCATCGGATTAAAGGCGGCCGGCTCCTTGGAGGAGCAGCGCGCCGGAGACGAGGCGCTCGGGGCCGCGCCGTGCGGTATCAGCCGATGCTGATTGATTTACAGCGGCGGCGCTGCATGATAAGCCGTCACCGGTCACAATGCGCCGCTGATTTATTTGGACGCGGTTCAACCGGAGGGGGAAACTTTTGCTGAACCGACCGCTCCTTTCCGTCATCGATAATGTACTCGTAAATCAAGACCCTGATATGAAAAAAAAAATTAACGCTCCTCAGTGAAAGACACGGCTGTGTAAATCTTTACTCAATTGAAGACATAGATCACCAGGCAGAATTATTATTATTAAGTAATTAACTTAATATTGAGAGTAAAGGGTACACAACCAACCTCACCTGCTCATGGTGCACCCTGCTCATCAACAAACGAGGCTCTGACTCATACCAACTCACATTGCACCAGCGTGGTGAGAAATGGCCCAAATCCCCTCATATGAAACCTCACAAACAACGGTCCCTGGTGCCCGGTGATGCGGGCGGCACAGGACCGATCGATGTGGGGATCTTTGCCGGAGGCTTCTGTCCATCAGTGGATGTGTATCGGCTAATGGTGGTGGTGGTGGTAACTTAAAATTAAGATAGATTTTGTTTCAAGCACATGCAAGAAATTGTTTTGATATAAGAGCAAGTGTAACGTTTTTTATTGTACAGACTAGCGCTTGACTATGATCCCATCTGATGGTAAGCGGCGATGTAGTCTTTAGCGGTAAAGCGCACTGGCCAAGAAAATTACTATCAAAAAAATTTTATTTAGACAATGAAGCGACGAGACGAGCCAAACGTTCATCTGATAGTAAGTGATACGCCTGCCCATGACAACGTGGTGCTAGATAAGACGTTATACCATACACCACATTGCGCTCGTCGTCTTGAGACATAAGATGTAAGTCTCTTTACACCAGTAATTTCACTAGCTACAGCGTCCTTCAAACCGGATCACAGCACTGTCTGTCGGCTGCAACAGACGCTGCGGTGGTACCTACCTACACGGTCTCCGGCAACAGAGACCTGCAGTAACTTGTTGAGATGATATGCACCCATGCATTGTTCCTCATCATCAGCAGATTGATGTCCACTGCTGGACATAGGCCTCCCAAAGATTCCTAATTGATCGAGTACGGATTCATATGAGAGGATTTAGGACATTTCCCAGCACGCTGACCTAATGCGGGTTGGTTGGAGCCAGAGCCGCGTGTGTTGATTAGCAGGGTGCATCACTAGCAGGTGAGGTTGGCTTGGATCTCGTTAGTTGTTTTGCGGGACTCCTTACACCACATGTTCCTCGCTAGACAGCAACAGAAACTTATCACCGGTATACCGTAGTGCACGCGTGTTAAGGTGACAGTGGCCGTGATGTCCTCGGGACCGATTCGGATGCGTGACACCGCAGCGGAGACGAGCGCGATTTACATGAAATGATCTCTCTGCAGCAAGACGCGAATTTCACACTCCAATTACGGAGCCGGCGCACACGATCCGATTCCGCACGCAACGCTCCGCGTCACAAACGTATTTACGACCGTCGGATACGGATACGACACGATCTCCGATTATGTTTTATATTTTAATCAACGGAGCAACGGAAGTAAGTGATTCCTCGTAACAATGCACTGCACCACATTGCGTTCATCGCCTGAGACATAAGATGTTGAGTCTCGTTACCCCAGTAAATTCATGAGCTATAACTACCTTCAAACCGGAACACAGTACTATTCGCACACTGTCTGTCGGCTGCAATAGGCGCTATGTTTATATATAGTTCTTACCTAGACGGTCTCCGGTAACAGAGACACTACCACCAGAGAAATCTTTGTTGTTGGTCGCCGTCTAGGTACTACCGCATTCTCTTTTTCTGTCGCCAAACAGTACTGTGTTCCAGTCTGCAGGGAATTGTTCCTAGTGAAATTACTGCAGTAACAAGACGTAATATTTCTCAAGGCGAACACAATATGGTGCAAAAAAGCCTCATTGTTATTGACAGGTTTATCCCTGGTGGTAAGTCTCTGTTGCCGGAGACCGTTCAGATGGACATCATCGCAGCACTTATTCCTGCCATTAAGCAGTAGTATGCAAACATTATTGTGTTCCGGTTTATACGGTGTTGTAGCTAATGTAATTACTGGGGTAACGAGACTCAGCGTATGTCTTATTCGAAGAGCGCAATTTGGCGCAGTGTATATCATTCTAACTAGCGTCACATTGTTACGGGCGGTATCACTTAACATGAGTTGAACGTCCCGCTTGTTTCATCACTTAATTGAATCAAAAAAAAACACATAATTAGATGAACGTATAGATAGTCTCGTATAAGTATTGAATAAAAATAAGTTACACCTTGTCAGATCATTGCTTGAAAAAAATTCTATTTAAAGAGCTATATATATATATATATATAATTGATGATAAAATCCTTTTTGAATATACAGTGTGTGAGGAGACCGCTTCCGAAAACGAAGACAGACGATAGTACTGATGACACCTTTGATGATGGGGCGGAAAAACGATCGAACTTGATTAAAAAAAATCACATTTTAAAACGTTTTATTAGCATTGTTAAAGCTCCATCGTGTTAGTACTGCTAAATGAAATGATAGTTTCATTAAAAATACGTTACTTTACTGAAAATAAAAACCAGCAATGAAACACAAAATCAAAAACAGTTGACGCTTGGATCAATGAACGCGTGCGCGGCGGGAACTCAATTTGAACCTTATTCCATAGCGATACGGAGCATTTAGCTTGCGCGCCCGGGCGCTCCTTGATCCGAGCATCAGCTGTTTTTGATTTTGTGTTTAATTTTTGTATTTTTTTAGTAATGTATTTTTTATAAAACTATCGTTTAATTTAGCAGTACTAACGTGATGGAGCATAAACAATGCTAATAAAATGTTTTAAAATACGATTTTTTTTTATCAGGATCCATTTTTTTTCCGCCCCATCATCAAAGGTGTCATCAGTACTTACTATCGTCTGTCTTCGTTTTCGGAAGCGGTCTCCTAACATCCAGTACAGAGATAGTTCAGTTGAATACTGTCGTTTCGTGCATTGTAAATAGCCTTTTACAATATTGTGCAGCGCTAATCCCGCGTGAAGGAAACGATAAATCACGCCATTAAGTTAAAAAAACCGTCGCTGCGGTGTGAATGCGCCTTTACTAACGTCAGTACACTTGTGATAAATAATGCTGTATAATACAAAGAAAACTAATTACTAGTAATTACAATTTACTATGAATGACCATAAAAGTCTAACTGGCCGATGACAGCTACCTATACAACAGTCAGCATTGATCTTTAATAAAAATTATAGGAGCTAGTAAAATTAGTAAGAATACTAAGATTCGAGAGTGTAAGGAGTCACAGGACTCAAGCCAACCTCACTTGCTCGTGCAACAAGCTCTGGCTTCCACCAACCCATATTGGACCAGCGTGGTGGGAAAAGGCCCAAATCCTCCCATATGAATCCCTATCCCATTGATGTAGGGATCTTTGGGGGAGGCTTACTAGCAATGGACTTCTATCATCTGATGAGTAGGTCTTGAGCTGACAACTCCTATATGGTGTTGTGTAGTCAACTAGCGTCTTATTGATATCAGCAGGTTCCTTAGAATCGAGCTGCGTGGAAAGGTCGTTGCTTGAAAAACTTAAGTAACTAGTATTATAAAGGATCGATAATTGTAAGTTAAAAGTAACATAACCGCCCTCGGCAACAAATCAAACCCCATATGCCCTCCCCCGGCGCGGCGACGCCCCAATCCATCTGCGCTCGTCACAAATCAACAAGACGCACGCTTTCCGGCGCGGGTTCGAGCCTCGAGCCCGCCGCTAATGGCGCCGTCCGATTTATTAACTACGCAACACAAACACGTTAATGTTGTTAAGAGAAAATGGCTGAATAGATCTTTTTTTTTTATTCACTGTTAACGTTCGAGAGCTTTCGGTTAAGTAACTACACCCTGCGTGTAGTGACGACGCTCTGCCTCTTCACTTTTCTTTTCTTTCATTTACACCAGTGCCGCTGTGGTTACGAGCAATGCAGAATCTCTGCCATTCAAAGCAGACTTAGGCACGGCATAACTATTTATTTATTGTATTCGTGAATTAGACGCGAAGGTACGATGCGAGCGGGACGTTCACCTGATGGTGAGTGATACGCCTGCCCATAACTATATGGCACTATTTAGAATCGTATACACAGAACCACATTGCGTTCGTAGCCTTGGGACATAACACGTTAAGTCTCATTATACCAATAGTTTCATTTCCTACAGCGCCCTTCAAACCGTATCACAGTAATGTCTGTCGGCTGCAATAGTCGCTGCGGTGGTACCTGGACGGACTCCGGCAGCAGGGACTTAATTAACCATAAAATTGTATGGGATTATTTTCGATGCTTCTTCAAACAAGTGTGGTATGGTATACTTATGTAAACCGGGTCACAACTACAAACGGAGCCGCGACTCGCGCCTAACCCGCACTCCACCCCGTGCCACTCCCCGCGCTCGTCCCGACAAAATGGCGGCCCCTTTGCGCGCTTTCAACTCCCGCGCATTTTCTAACACTGTTTGTCGAGCGGTTTAATTGTTTTAAACACTTGTTATCACGACGCATTGTTACTGTGAGATAACTGATGGTGAAATTAATGTGTCAATGTGGTGAAATGTTTGTTTCTTTTATATTTATTACACTTTCAAGTTATTCACATTTATTTTTGAGAAGTAACAGAAGAATGCTCCTTACAGATATGTATATACTCTGCGGCAGATCTTTCTTTTTCTTGAAACAAAGCACGGATGGACGGCATCAAGGAGTGGACCAAGATCGCCGCGCAGCTGATGCACCTAGCGAGCGACAGGAATGGGTGCGCAGAACTGGTGTCCAATCTTCATTCGTTGAAGAGGCACTAGTAGAAAAAGAATATAGTCTGATTCAATTAGAAATTCTATTGTGTTTCTTTACATATTTTTTGAACTATAACAATTAATATGTTAATGTCTATAGATTAAATATTATTAATTGATAAACGTGCATTGATTGATATGAGGGATGTAAAGGGTCCCGCCTACCATCATACGGACCCCAAGTCAATCTCACCTGCACACGGTACACCCTGCTGAATAACAGATGAGGCTCTGACCGCCCACCAATCCGCACTGGACCAGGGTGGTGGGTTACGGCCCAATTCCCCTCAATAAATAACAAACTACGTGGAGAGCTTTGAGGGAGACCTATGTCCAGCAGTGGACGTTTGTCGGCTGATAATGATTGATATGATGATGTCAACATCATCAATATATTGTTACAAAATGATCCGTTGACAAGCGAGGATTGTGACTAGTCGCCGGTTCACGATGATGATTAAGTATGACTTAAGAATTTATGTAAGTGCTGTCAGCTTCATCAGTTCTATGCAATCGAATAAACAAAATATTTAAAAATTATATTCTTATCCTCCCATCCACCGGCATTGGGCCAGCGTGATAGGAGGTGGCCCAAATCCTCCCATATAAATCCCTACCCGATCGATCTGGGAATATCTGGGGGAGGCCTATGTCCAGCAGAGGAAGTCTATCGGCTGATGATGATGATATTATTATCATCAGTATAATCTAAGGGAAGAAACCCTCATCCCCCACCCCCTACGTAACGGCTATCAGATTCAAATTTGGCAAATTGAACGGCGAAAGCTTGGCAATGAATTAGAATAAATGAAAGCGTATTCAAACTTTTTTTTATCAGCGAACTAGATAAATTTCATTTCTCCTTCAAGCGGGAAATTATTTGATTCACCCCACCCCTTGTACAGTGATCTGAAGTCTTTTTTTTTGTTTCGCCCCACGGATCCTTTTTCTTGGAGACTGTTTAAGAATAAAGGCCATAAATTTTTCGAGTGTTTTCGTTGTAGATGTGAACGTATAGAATTATTTACTGTTTGTACCCTTAAATGTACTTCTCCATTACCAAGTTCCGAACGAACTGGATCTTTATTTTATTTTCACTCTTTATCTCCTTGCTATTTGCGTGTTCTTAATTATACTTAATCTCCATGATTAGATTTACTGTTGGTGAGTTCATCTTGTTGAATGAGATAAACTTTACCACAGCACCTATTTCTGTTAAAATCATTGGTGTCTTGAGGCGACTATCACAATGTGATGTCATGTAAATATCCTAACTAACAATCCGTTACTATCTGCAGACTCATCACATATGTTAATAAGATTAATTATCAGCTGATAGACGTCCACTGCTGGACATGTCCTCCCGCAAAGACCTCCACATTTGTAGAAGTTCATATGGGAGGATTTGGGCTATTTTCCACCACGCTGAGCCTATGCGGGTTGGCGGGACCCAGAGCCTCGTTTGTTGATTAGCAACGTGCACCACGAACATATAAGGTTTGTTTGGGTCCTGTGAATCGTTGTGCGGAACACCTTACACCATCTAATAAGATCAATATGAACTTGAAACATCATCTTGAAAGATCAAAGTTGATTAAGAATAAAAAGAGGCAGCCTGCAAACTAGAAAAAGATACCTTCAGGTTACGTTTGCTTATGCTACTTGCCTTAGCGTATAAACCATTGTCATCATCATCATTATCAGTCGACAGACGTCCACTGCTGGACATAGACTTCCTCTAAAGATCTCTACATAGTTGGAGTCCATTGAGGGAAATTGGGCCGTAACCCACCGCACTGGCCCCGCGCGGGTTGGTGGGTGGTCAAAGCCTCATCTGTTTTTGATCAGGGTGCACCGCGTGCAAGTGAGATTGACTTGGACTCCGTGAAATGTTGGGCGAAACCTCTTACACTCCTTATAAATCATAAAGTTAATTAAATAATCTAGAAGAAACAAAAAAATAGTTAACCAATTAATTTTTAACAGCATAAGAAAAATCTTTCGATGACATATTTAAAGTGTCATAAGAGTTATGGCGTGGAGTAGCGCACCCCGGGGGAAGAAACGGGGTTGCCAACGCGTCGCTATATATCCACCCTTGAAAAGAAAGTGACCTGCAAGAATTTTTATTTGTAGGAAAAATAATGATGATTGTTTTGAAGGAATCTTTTTAAAGACAATTTCCAGCAAAATCAGGAATTTAAAACATTTTATAGTAATACCACTTTCAAACTCTTTTCGAACTGTCTCTATATAGGACAGAGAGAGAGAGATAGAGACTGTACTATGTGTTAGAAGACCGCTTCCGAAAACGAAGACATACGATAGCAATATTGACACCTTTGATGATGGAACGGAAAAAAAATTTATCCTTATTAAAAAAAAAAATGTTTTATTGACATTGTTTACGCTCCATCATGTTAGTACAACTAAATGAAATGATAGTTAAATAAAAAAATACATTGCTTTACTGAAAAAAAAACCAGCAATGAAACACAAAATCAAAAACAGCTGATGCTCGGATCAACGAACGCGCGGGCGAGCAAGATAATCCTCGGTGATCACCTTCGCCGTTCGGAGAGATCGCGGGATCTCCGTACGGAACACAACCGCGGTCTCGCTAACGCTGTGCTGGAATAGCCCGTCTCAGGATCTGCTTTATACAAATCCCACCAGCCTCGTAAGTACTTCAATGACCGGAGACCACGTCCAACCATTGTCCTCCTCAAGGTCGTTCAGAAGGCGATGAGAACCCTCATCCTGACCGCCAACGACCGCAAAGACCCCATTATGGTAGGGGAACACCATCACCAGTGCGACGTGTTAACGCGCGTTAGCGCCACGACGGCTTCATCTCCGAACGGGATTTGTCCTCTCTCGATCCCGCTCGCCAGCTTCCTTTTGTACCATCACGGTTTCACAAAAGGAGGCTACGGCTCTCCATGCAATGTCTCCTTTCAGCATCGCCGACACGATTGCTGGCAAGGAGAGGTTCCGTCCGATCTGATTTATTAGGAGCCGCCACTCTGGTTCCCACGCCGAGTAAACTGCGAGCGTGTACGATGCGGAATCCTGCTCTCTTCCTCCAAAGTGAAACTCACGGGACCCAAGCCATCCTCACCTGCTCGCGATGCACCCTGCTAATCAACAAACGAGGCTCTTGCTCCCACCAACCCGCATTGAGCCAGCGTAGTGGGCAATGGCCTAAATCGCATCATATAGACCCTCTACAAAAGTGGAGATCTTTGGAGAAGGCCCATGTCCATCAGTGGAGTTCTATTGGCTTATGATGATGATGGACAGATTGTTAACCTGCCATAACGTGAATGTTATATTCGCCTGGTATACAGAATATAAGTTTTTTCTTGCAATAAACATGATCAGATCTCTCAATGCCATTCATCCACTACGCAGATCAAAGACAGGATTTTGTATAATGTCGGATTCCCCGTGATGTTTTCTTTCAGGGGAAGGGTCTAGCTCGATGGGCTCCCAACCAAACAACATATGTAATGTATAAAATGGAGAAATGCTTTCAAGTTCCAATGATTAGTTGAACTGTTCCATTACTATGAGTTTATTACAACAATTAATATGTCAGAGATACTAGGGTGGAGAAAGTGATGGATGGTGGTGGTATCGCTCAACAAGTGAACCTGCGTGGGACAGCGTATGGCTCAGCGATGGTGCCTAGGAGGGTCAGGCTCCTCCTCAGAGACGTGTTAACACAAAGTGTAGTGCACCGGTGCGTTCTATAAGAGATCCCGGAGCCTCTCCGAATACACTGATGCAGACCACCGAGAGGGTTTTAGTGAGTAAGAATATGACAACCCGTATTTCCCTTCAGAAGCAGGGTATCTTTCGAAGATTTCCTCCCTGAAACCAAAAAAAAAAATAGGTTATTGTTGCCGGAGGACGTCTAGGTACCAGGTCAGTTCCTATTCCTACCGGAAAACAATAGTATGCAATTATTACTATGTTTCAGTTTAAACGGCGCTGTAGCTAGTGAAATTCCTGGAGTAACGACACTTAGCATTATGGGCAAGTGTATCATTTAACATCAGGTTAACGTTGCGATCCTCTCGTGACTAATATGTCAATATTGATAAGGATGCGAACTTACCTATCACGGAGACGAGCACTATGTGGTGTTGTGTACACCATTGTACATAATGCAATGTCGTTACATCACTTTTAGAATTTTATTTATTTAATGTATATACAAAATTGTATTAAATAAGTCACTTTTTTACTTGTTCTCTTGTTACTGTCGCGATCAATCCACCAATCGGAATACGAGCTCGGTTTTAGGAGGGGGAAATAAAATGGTTGCAGAAATACTAGCTGCGACGATGATCGACGCATTCCCGACAATATGTTGGCGGCGATTGAAGTGAAAGGCTGTTCTACAAAAAAGTTTGATTTTTTTTTTGTGAAACAAACTAGTGTTAATTTATGCAATAGTTATAAAATGTGAGTACTTATCAACGATTTTTTTTATTTCAATTATTACTCTACTTGTAAACCGCCCGGCAGTCAACAGAATTTACTGCTTTAATAGATATTATGAAATGATGAGATTAAGAATATCTGCGCTAAGGTTATTTGTTGTGGAAATCAGTGAAAATGTATCTATGTATATGAACAGCTGTTTTACATTAAAATCTTTTAATTATTATCAATGTTTAATTGTTATGGAAATTGAATTTAACAAGGATAATTGCATGCATGGTATCAGTGTATACGGATTGATTGGATTCTGCGCCAACTGCAAATTCCATTGGCTCGTGGCTCTCTTAAGCAACAAACCCATAACCCATCGGCGACAAACTGACACTTAAGCTGCATATGAATAAGATATTAAACACGCAAACCTGTGATCCAGAAGCCGAATGAACGTTAACGTTTGCCGACAAACTGACCGACGTAATGAATGTAGATCAATGTTAGTTTTTCACAAATACTAAAACATCTAAATCCGTTTCAGTTCCAACGGCGAGCGGATCTGTAACATTACACTCTAATTAACAATCTGTCGCCGTGACGGCTGGCAGGTAAGTGACGCACGTCGCGTGACGCGCGACAGCTGACGTGACGCTGACGTGACGGCGACGTGACGCGGCTCGACGCCAGCGCGGTAATATAATTGTGACATCCACGTCAGGGGAGCAGTACGCTCGTGCAAGTATTATCTGTATATTGCTATTTTTTCTTTAATAAGGAAGTATCGAGCAGTCGGTGATTTGGTTCAAATGTCCACGACTGTCGCGACCTGTGTGATGTTGAACATTGGTTCTTTCTTCTTCTTTATCTGCTCTTCAATAACCAAATGCAACTGCTATGATCAACTGAATGTCGAAATCTAGCAGTAGTTTGCAAAAGAAATGTCTCGGACCTGGGCAGTAAAACACTTGACTCGATTGAGAATCAAGTTATTCATTTACTTTTATCTTCTTCTTCTTAGTCAGTATCACTCTTGACAGAGTGGTCGTAATCATCACTTTAGGTGTTCGTCGCAAGCTTAACAACACCTAAAGTTAAAGTTAGTTTATATTTAACTCAAAAGTATTAAGTAAAGATATTGGTAAGTCGCGACGTAGGTGTCATCATCATCCCGTTTTTCTACTTGCATAATAAACCGCACTAGACGTGAGCCCTCAACGTGACAAGAGGAACATGATACTGATTACTACTCTATTGCTATCCCTGTTTAGATAACGAGTGATAAACTTGTCCTTTTTTAGGCCCCGAAAGGGATAAAAAAGGGTAAATTATGTGCTCGGTAATGGTATTCCATAAATATGAACCTCAATGAGCAACATATTATAAACAAAACAAAATTTGCGGTCATCCTTCATACGAGTCCTTTATTTGAACAGGGTAGAAAAAAAATGTTAACGTTAGAGAGACGTTATACAAATTCAACACACGACTATTAGTCCAGTTCGGAGTTTGCAAAAAAAATAAGTCACGCTGGAATTTGGGATAGGAAGAGAGCAAGAAAAAAAGAATTAATGACCACGCTGGCTATTGATCAGTGTCTCCATTGCAACGGACGTCGGTTGTCAATTTTTCACTCGCAAACTCTCAAACCGATACAAAACTGTCCCGCATGCACAAAGTGCACGCGCAGGCCGTCCCGCTCGCGCCGCCCACGGCCCGCCACCAAGCGGCCCGTATCTGCGAAACTGCAGCGATAAATCAATTTTTATAGAAATCAACGGAAACACAAAGCCGGCAGTCCGTGCCGCGGCTGCTGGGATTTGCATTAGTGATTACATTAATCATCTCCTCGCACAATCGAAGCAATAAACTCCATAAAACTCTGTATGGGGACGCCATTAATTGTCATTGACAGCTGACAGCGGACGCGGGGAGGGCTGATTGACAAATGTCACCCGACGCGCGCGAATTTGTGAAAGGAGTCCTTTTGTTACAGCCAGTCTCCGTTGTTTAGTTCACTGCTTTTTTTTACGAATGTTTTATTTTTTTAATGATACAATTGTGACTGGCAGCTTTTATATTCTGTGTTTTTGGCGATATAACCGAATTAAAAAAACTTTAAAGTATAGACGAAGGCGTTTATAACGCGAGTTTGGTTATTATTTAAAACATTTGAAGTCAATACTATTAATGATACTTCATTAATTTTAAATATGTATGCAAAAAGGTTAAGGTTCATATATTTGTTTATTGTATCTGTGTCTGTTGCGTAAGCTATTGTAGGTCTCTGTTGCCGGAGACCATCTAGGTACCATCGCAGCGCGTATTTCTACCGTCAAACAGTAGTGTGCAAACATTACTGTGTTCCGGTTTGAAGGGCGCTGTATCTAGTGTAATTACTAGGGTAACAAGATTGAACATCTTGTCTCAGGCGATGAGCGCAATGTGCTGCAGTGCATATCATTTTAACTAGCGCCACGTTATAGGCGGGCATATCGCTTACCATCAGGTGAACATCCCGCCCGTGTCGTCGCTTAATTACATAAAATAAAGTTTTATTAGCAATTGCTTAAACCGTTTTTTTGTTTTTAATACAATTATGCGACTAAACATGCGGGACCTTCACCTGATAATAACATAACATTGGTCAGGATGATATATGACCTAGACGGTCTCGGGCAATAGAGGCCTACCACCAGTGATGTTTGAAGAATGTTTTCTTTTCTATTTACGTCTTAGTTATTTTTGTTTTTTTTTTTTTATTTTAAATTTAACCTACAAGTTCACTTTCTCGGCTACGGGCTACGTGTTTAACTGTCCGTGAGAGCATGACAACCGAGGAGTAGATACAGTCGACGGGATTTCGAAGAGACGGAGTAGGTTTCTCGTGAAGCGAGCGCGGCGCTGGCGAACGCTGATCCCTCGCCGCGCGTTATCGTTGACGCGCGTCACTCGGCCGCCGCGCCATTACATACAACGACAACAAAGCTACGGCGGTATACTTCAGCTTTTGAGCTTTTAAGAACTTGATTATTTTTACTGTCAATTAAAAAATGATGTTATGTTACGTGCAAGGAAGGGGTGTAAATGGTCCCGCGAAGCAACTCACGGGATCCAAGCTAACCTCACCTGCTCGCGGTGCACCCTGCTAATCAACAAACGAGGCCCTGGTTTCCACCAACCCGTATTAGGCCAGCATGGTGGCAAATGGCCCAAATCCCTCGATAGAAATCCCTACTGATGGTGAGCCTATATCCAGCAGGAGACCTCTATCAGCTGATTATGAATACTTAGTGCATCTGTCTGCAGCATCACAGCTCTCGAGATTTTAATATAGTCGTGCTTTGTTTTTTTTTTAATTTAATACTATTGGTCAATCACTTTTTTCGATAAAAAAAGTAGATTTAAGGTCAATGCAAGTATTTTTAAACTTTTATTATTACGGAAGAAGCTGGCGGTTGGTAAAGAAGATGGTGTCGGTTGAATTGTATAATGGCAGAGCGTCTCTTTCCGGTGTCAAAATTTTCGTCTCGGTAAGAAGGAAGGAAGTCGTTAGTGCTGAAATTGTATGACAAGTGAAACAATTAATTCCATATTATTTTTATTAAGTAGAGGAACTACACTCGCTGCCCACTTCCGGCTTCCATTCATAAGAAGAGGTGTCATTAGCGAAGAAAATTTCCTTTCCAACTAACATCACTACAAAACCTCCATGGGCCACATAAAACTCTGCGACTGCTGAATGTGCCATTAACAGGCGCGTTATAATTCACCCCCCTCCCTCCCGGATTGCCGATCCCGCACCCCACGATCCGCAGAGCCCGAGACCTTCATATTTCCATCACACGTTGCCAGCAAAAATACAACTAGATTCATTATCTAAGCTATACATCAAGTCGGCGTAATGGCCCGGGAGGGGGTAGGCGAGAGTGGCGTCAAAGGGGAGGTAGGTAGGCAGGGAGGGCAGGTTGATTCATAACCTATAAATCAATGGGCCTAGGGCGAAGTAATAGGCCAAATATTGTGCATTAGGGTGAGTGCACTGTTGGCTAAAGCAGCTGGCACGGCGGCGAGACCAGACTCGTTCACTTTTTATCGTCGTCTCACTTCGTTATTCTCGTCGAAGCGTTTCATGTTACTTGTAATACATTAACTATATTATAGTATATTATATTACAACTGCAATACAGTAATCAAAGCAGTAACCTTCGCGGAACAGATGTATAGGTCAAACCAAATATACATAATATGAACAGACTAAAGTGCATACAACCTTTCTTCAATTTAATGAGTTATCATAACCTCTGTAGGTATTCATGTAGCAGCCAACAGACGGTACTGTGATCCGGTTTGAAGGATCAATAGCTATTATTGGTGGTAGTGTCTCTGTTGCTATAGACCGTCTAGGTAGGTACCACCGCAGCGCCTGTTGCAGCCGACAAACAGTAGTGTGCAGACATTACTGTGTTCCAGTTTGAAAGGTGTCGTAGCTAATGAAATTACTGAGGTTCGAATCGACATATCATGTACCATGAGGAGCGCAATGTGATGCTGTGTGTATCATACTAACTAGCGCCACGTTGTTATGGGCAGAGCTCTCTCCCACTACAGTTGAAATTATAAGTTTATCTTCAGCCGATATACGTCCACAGCTGGACATAGAGTTCCCACCAAAGTTTCTCACTTCGGGTAGGGATTTATATGGAAGGATTTGAGCCAATTCCCACCATACTGACAATGCAAGTTGGTGAGAGCCAGAGACTCGTTTGTTGATTAGCAGTGTGCACCACGTGCAGATGAGGTTGACTTGGGTGCCGTGAGTGGTTGTGCGGGACCTCCTACACCCCTTAAGTTATAACTAAGCGATTGTGAACTTTCTATATCTCGTCCATCCACATGGGCTGTGCTTCAAGTGGATGAGAGCCGGCGTCAAGTGTGAGCGTGCAATAAAATGATTGAAAGTATAAAACAACATTTTTATAGTTGGTGCTCTGTCTGAGCGTCCGTCGGCCTGACTGGCACACGCCGTAATAAAATGAAATGAAACAATCCCATGATTTATTTTATAACTGCGGATGGCTTCATGCAACATCAAGCTATGCATTCCTATTCGTCTTTTTGCATAATGACTGTCCTTATTACTGATATTAGGTCTCTATTGTCGAACAAGGTATAGGTAGGTACCACTATAGTTCCTATTGCATCCAACAAACATTACTGTATCCTGGCTTGAAGGACGCTACAACGACACCCAACATCTTATGTGTTAAGGCGACGAGCAACATGTGCTATATATATCGATTTGTTCCGGTTTGAAGGGTGGGGTAACTAGTGAAATTATTGAGGTAAAGAGACTTAACATCTTATGTCTGAAGACTATTTGACGGCAGGTATGATCAGCTGATAAAAGACCGTCTCCGGTACCGAGGATCCGCCATCAATTTCCGCCTGAAAATTCTTTAGAAAAGTTACGGAATGTATGAATGGACGTGGATAAATTTGTTCCAATTATATGTCCTTTGAAGAATATGAGGGAGAGATTTCAGATATCTTCTTTTTTTTTAATCGACGAAGGTACGAGACGAGCGGTACTATCACCTGATGGTAAGTGATACGCCTGCCTATAACAACGTGGCGTTAGTTAGGATGATATATACAGCACCACATTCTTCTCGCCGCTTTAAGACATTAGATATAAGGTGTCGTTGTCTCACTAATTACACTAGCCACAGCGCCCTTCAAACCGGATCACAGTAATGTTTTCAAAGTACTGTTTGTCGGCTGCAATAGGCGCTGCGGTGATCCATACCACCAGTTGCGGTAATAGAGTAATGAAACAAAAGTTAACGTGTTATGTTCACCTTACGCATTACGCTTTCCATAGATCGACAGGCGGGTATTATTTATTTGGTCCAGACTGACGTGACGTCAGAGGAAGCTGATCTATGACCTGCAGAGGACACGGGACGCCCCAGCCGCCATTTTTAATGGCAAATGCGAAATAACATTTCGATTATTTCATAACGAGCAACTGTATGTAGCGTGAAGGTATTTTGTGATGTAGTTTGGTTTTACTGGTGGTAGCTCTGTTACTGGAGACCTACCTAGTAGTAGACAGTAGACAGAAATAAAGTACACTTCTTATCAGCCGGAGCGCCCATTGCTGGGTATAGACCTCACTGATGGATCTCCACGATAGGTCCAGCGTTGGCTGCATCCAGCGGCATCCCTCGACCATCATCTGATCATAGGTTGAAATAACTCCTAAGTTGCTGTATTAATCGAAGATTTCTGTACGAACTCGCAAAATTATCTTTTCAGTTTTTTTTAATCAGTTAAGTTATAGGACGTTCACCTAATGGTAAGTGCTAAGGCGCTGGTTAGATTATACCTTTAGGGATACACCGTACCAGATTCTCGTTATGCCAATTATTATACTATAGCGCCCTTCAAACCGAAACACGGTAATAATGGTACAGTACTGTTTATCGGCTGCAATGGGTGCTGCGGTGGTACCTACTTGTTTTTGTGGGGAAAATCTTGTACCCAACCCTTCTGCTGTGGTGGCAACAGAGTGGTTATTCTGGACTCTAACCGGCTTAAACTCCACGGTGTATAATAGCGAGGAGGTCTCGGCGCTGAGCATCCCTTGCTGAGCAAAGCTCACGGTGGTACTTACCTAGACGGTCTCCGGCAATAGAGCTTTTTTTCTAAGCTTCGGGGGTAAATCTTCGAATTATATCCTGCTCCTGAGAGGATATTAGGGTTATGTGAGATTCTTGCTAACTAAAACCCCTCGGTGGTCTGCATCAGTGCATTCGGAGAAGCTCCGGAATCTCCTATACAACGCACCGGCAAACCCTCCTGGGCACCATCGCTGAAACATACGCTGTCCCAGGCAGGTTCGCTTGTCGAGCGATAAGGGCCCGCGAAACTCCTGGACCCCCTTTCAGTCACCTTCTACGACAGGCAGGGCTTACCTTAGTCATATTCTTACTAGCCCGAGACTACAGGGCTGCCGACAATAGAGACGTACAAGTTGAAGTATCATCTACGGTCTATTAATGTTCAATATAATGTTATTGGTAGGTAGCAAATTGAAAAGTTAGATTGTTGTGACCTGGGTATGGCCGACTGCGGAACCCCCCACAGCATAATACAGCGCGTGATATACGCGCAACACATAAATTTCATTAATTACCAGCGTTACTATGATTAATGGCGGGCCGTAGTTTTAACTGAATCTCGTTGTTAAATAGCAGGTCATTCGCACAAATGCGCTGATGCGCTGTCCGCAGTAAACCGGCAACTGATAATTACCTAATGGTAGGTCTCTATTGCCGGAGACCGTCTAGGTAATATTCCTACAAAATGTCTAGTCTTCAGGCATTACAGTTCTAGAGGTATCGCGATCTGTCTACATAGGTGGAAATCTCATATCATTATCAGCCGATATAGGTCTACTGCTGGACATAGGCCTCCCCCAAAGATCTACAGATCGATTGATCCCGTGCTGCCCGCATCCGGCGGTTTCTTGCAAAACGCCGGGCGCCGTCGTTTGTAGAGATTCGTATGGAGGATTTGGACCACCTTCCACCACACTGGCCCAATGCGGGTTGGTGGGAGCCGAAGCCTCGTTTGTTCATAAGCAGGGTGCATCACGAGCAAATGAGGTTAGCTTGAATCCCGTGAGTTGTCGTGCTGGACCCGTTAGGCGATGACAATTCCTCAATCTCTTCTATTTACTTCAGAAGAAGATGAAATGAAAGCCATTTGGGATCGAGTGTCGAGAGTGGAAGAAGTTGGATGAATGATGTCTACTGTAATCAGCTTACAGTTAATATGGGAGAAAAAAATTTAATTACTGTAGTGAAAAGTAATACAGATTCGATTGGAGATAAAAGTATTTATTGATTATGCAGTGTGTGAACGTTGCTGTGTTCCGGTTTAATGGACGTTGTAGCTTATGAAATTACTGAGCTATCGAAGACCTAACAACATCTGTGTCAAAGCGACGAACGTAATATGCTCTGTATGTTATCCTAAACAGCGTCATATTGTTACGGGCAAGCGTATCGCTTAACATCAGGTGAACATCCTACTCATCTCGTATCTTCGTAGAATAAGATAAAATTAAGGGTTAAACGGAAAGTTCCAGCGAGTGTTTAGGCTCTCTCCCTGTACCAATTGTTATCATCCTTGAGTAAAAGATGCTACGTTATCTTGGCTATGATATTAAACTGCATCCGTCTCGAGTTTCATTATAACCTGATGATGGAGTTTATCACGATCAGACTTTAACTGACAAACGAATGTAGCATTTAAACTCCTCGGTTAGTTCTTACTGTTAATATTTATACTCGGCTTTTCGGCTGAGTCTGATCACGATGATGATGATGAAAATACTCTAATGGGTATGGAAGGAGGAGGAGAACAATATTCACATGCCAATTAGTCTAGTCCGTGACGTATGCATAAACAAGAGCTCTTTGGTCCATGAGTGAAGGATATCCGAGATAAGCGCAGCGCGCCGATGGGAGTCGGGATTTGGACGCCTCGCAACATCTCGGAGCGGCATCAGATTAACGCTTCAGGATGCACCATCACAACAAGACGCGTAAATCACTCGGGGCGGACGCTATCTAAATAAACAATGAAGACACCCACGAAAAAGTGACTCGTATCAACGCCGGCCCAACACTTCGTAAATCCAAAAATTATCTCCACTGACGCGCTCGCCCCGTAAGATACGGGTGACATATTTACGACGCCGGTTTAGGGCATAAAACTAATCCCTACTACGGCGGTGGGGTAGGTTGGGGGGGGGGATATCCCGCGACGTGTGTGTGTGTGTTCGTGTTCGTGTGTGTGTGTGTGTGCGTGGGGGGCAGGGTGAGGCCGGGGAGGGAGCGAGGGAGGGACCTTTATTTCTACATTCGTCACATAGTAACCGTAAATTATCATACTCCGCTATGATATGACGGGGGCCGCCCATTAAAACGCGTTTGATTTAGATGGGGCTATAAAATTGATTTATGCCTTCACGCCAGCAGAACCCGTGGCACTGAAGCAACTATTATATTAACATTTTCGTGGATAACCTTTTCGGCGGTGCAACGGCGCAAGGGGGCCCGCAGCCGACCCAATGCCGACCGACGCCGCCGGAAATAGAGACGCAAGTCCCACGCCGCGGCCCAAACAAATTAAGCCTTTTATAATTGAAAAAACTCGATCCGTTCGTGTAGTTGCATGGTTACAGGGAATCCTGTAAAAACGACCCTAAACTCATCGGGGCAAGTGGCAAAGTCGCCCCGCCGCCACCCCGCCGCTCCGCCGCGCCCGATCGGGGCATTGTTTTCGGGTATAGGTCCCGTGTAATTTGGGCCACTTTATGACGTAGTGCTTAATATAATATGTTCAGTTCCACCAGATAAGGATATTGCCAGCGTGAAGCGTCACTTGTTTTAAAAACTTTACATTAAGTTGGGCGACGTGTAAGGGAAAATAATAAAAATTTAAAATCACAGCATCTAAGACGGAAAGTCAATTTCCGGAATTCTCCCGAGATGATGATGAAAGATCATGAATTCGTTATTCTCCCATTGGTCTTTGTCACAGCATATTATGCCGGATTTGGATCGACTATTTTAAAACCCCACGATCTTTCATCTCCCGCCGCCGTGTCACAGGAGCAATGAAAATTTCTAGCAGACAACCTGTACCTCATCAGCTATGTCCGTGAAAGACAAATTAATGTACTCGTTACTCTGTATTTATTCTAAGTATAGTATGCAAGACGTCTTGAATATCTTGTAGCTTTACTTCAAGGAAAGCCTTCGTGCTGGCGGCGTCCACGGCAGCTCGCGCCGCTGCATGGAGTCGCAGCGCGTGGGTCGATTACATAATAAAATAATATCGGATCAGTTTTTTTTTTTTTTAGAGTCCAAAGCGACCCGCGGGAACATTATTTATCTATTTTACGAGTAACAAAAGTCCACCATTGGTGATTTGGCCCTCCCGGGACCGGCTCATAAACCAAATGTCCCACGATTGGTGCACACATCCTAAATCTACAGATTTAATGCTTTAGGCCTTTATGGGTTTTTTGTCCATAAAACTTGGAGGTGTCAATTGCTTACGCGTGGAGAGAGGCTCGAGAGGTGGAAAGTTTTATTACCGGCTCTTGCATATCGATTAATGTCGTCTTGTTTTAATTTTTTTTTCTCCAAACTATCCCAACCGTCAAGGGAAACGTCCAATTAAATTTTGATTGGAAGTCGGACATTTTATCGCATCCAGTTACAACAGGAGGCACTTGTGTTACATTGATGTTATTAATAATATTTAGTAATAAGTATAGCTGACGGAGTCTCCAGGATACACATATGCATGATGGTAAGACTTATAGCTGGGTTTTGGTAGCACCGAGTATATGGTCTAAACTTTAGACTACGAGACGTACATAAGGATATTGAAGATTTATTATATATATTGATACGACAAACGGATACTTTAATAATATCAAAATATTTTTTTTTGTCAAATATTCAACTCGTATTCTCACAACACATCTTCAGCAATCAAATGAGCTGTTGGCACAGTTTCAAAAATCCTTTGACAAATGTCCGTTTAAATTCTTATTTACATATTTAGATTACTGAGTCAACGTGGATCGGAAGAGTTTTCTCCGACTGACCGCCCAACTTCAATTTGAAGATGTCACGATGATGATGAGTCATTGTTGTACACGAGTATGTTGACCCCTCCTACTCGCACCTTTGTGAAGTCGAGAATTTTTCTCAAGGGAACATTACCGCGGTGAGCATCGCTCGTGTTATTCAAGTTATTCCGCAGAGATGCATACGTAACTTGGCGTCGCATGCCGCGCGTACGGTCCGCCGGCGGTGCGCCGGGGCGCGGAGTCACCGGCCGCGGCTTTCCGCCCCTACCCGCATAAATCAATTTGTCAGTGCGACGGTGACGCGCGACGGCACCGACACGACACGGCAATAGTTTTTTTTTTTTAAATTAAACATTACATTTATCAAAGTATCAAAGAGAGACTGTGAAGTAGCGCTGGACAGAATAACTATGCTATTTATTAGTTCCGCCGTAGAATTTTGTCTATGCTTTAGTCGATAAATTATAATATATATATATTATATTAGTGTAAGGTAATAAAGTGATTTCTATTATTATTATTATTTCCACAAAGTTCTCAAAAAAATTATGTAAAATTTATAAATTTTTAATTATTTAAACTGTATTGACATTTTCAACGAATTCATCGAATTGTACATTAGAACTGGAAACGGAAGAAACTCGAAAGATATTTTAATTTTTAAATATCATCTGGTTCAAGCTCAAGACGATCACTTGGTGATGTTGTGTTTCTGATTCTAACTAGCGTGATATTGTTATTGACATCGTCATCATCAGCCGACATAGGCCTCCCCTAAACATCTCCACAACGATCGGTCCTGCATTGCTTGCATCCAGTGGGTACTCGCGACTCACCTGTCCACCCGGAAGCCTCCCAACACTGTCTACCAGTAAGCGGACGCCACTCGAAGACCTTACTGCCCCATCGGCCGTCGATCCTTCTAGTAATGTGCGTCACTGACAGTCGTACGTGAATGTATCGCTGTTCTCATAATATCAAATCTTTTTACTTCAAATAATCATGAATACCATAAATTATAAATATGGGGAATAAGGCCTAAGGCACAAGATACATTAGTACCATATGCAGATTCAAAAGTCACATACATATTTTTTTTTAATCCAGATCAATTGGCGGCAGTAAGAAATGACAGTTATCAATAAATAACATCACGGCGCATAGTAATCCCGTCAATTTGTTAGCTGGTACGGACACATTGTGTTGTGTAAATACGCTCACACATAGTCGGATGCGATTTTTTTTCCTTCGTCGTAATATCGCTCGCCGTCGGCAGACAGCGTTAGAACTGCTCCGGGTGATATTACCCCAATACCCTTGCAGTTGCATTCCGTACGGAACGAGCGTGCGATTACACCGCGTGTTTACTCAATAATTCGATACGAGATGATCATGCGGCCCAAGTCATACGAATAAGCGGCACATTAGATGTAACATTAATAAAAAAAAATTTTTTTTTTAACATTTTATATATTACCAAAGTACTCATATACACTGAAATTTCTATACAGAGTTGACTTATTATAATTAGTATTAAAGTATCGATAAACTAATACGTGAACTGTCGCACAGTCAACTGTTGTTTTACTTCAAGATTTCATGAAGAAGTACTATAGAGATGTATTTTGAACGTAATGTATGTTACTAATATATTAAACGAAATACATATTCGCATTGATCTATATCTTACATCAACAAGAAATGATAATATATAATATATGATAATATTTCTTACCGCCATTTGACATATAAAACAGTAATATTACATATATTGAAAACATTGTATGAAATACATAAGAGTGCAAATTTAGATGCGGTAGAAGTGGAACCTTGGAATCTGGTTAATTGTTAAGAGAATATCATTGATACAGGTGATACAGAGACGGAAGAGAGAGAAAAATTTATTGATAATGTTTTTATCGATTGAATTGGAAAATGACGAGAGGAAGAGAAGAGTAAAATAATGCAATATTTATTTTAATTTTACTCTTCCATATATTTCTTCGCATATTTAGTTTGTATTATACAGCATGGAGATTAGTCTCGATGCTGTATAGTATATGCTAGTAGTCATGGTATACACAGGCGTGCTGCGACCCATAATACAAAGAGGAGACGAAGGATAGGGATATTTTGTAGAAACTCTTTTTATCTTCACAACCAAAACCAAATGAGTACGTTTTTTCATTTTCGTTACAGAATTTCGTTTCATAGAATCCAATTCGCAACGTGGCCCAAGGAGTTCCAGTTCAGCAACAGCTGGCCCGCGGGCAGCCGTCGCTCGCGCGGCGCGGGTATCGCGCGATCGCTGCGATCCGGCCGCGGCTCGTCATTTCTCGCATTGTCGTAATCCGCTGATTTAGTGGCGACATTAATCAGGTTGACGGCCGATAGGGACTAAATCACCGCCAAACTTACGCGGTGCCGCCGACGACGCCCTACGCGCCCCCCGGCAAGGGCGCGAATCCCTCGCACCACCGCCGCTTAACTCGCGGCCAAGTTAACACTGCTGCATGTTATTGCCTGTAATTCTTTTTGCGAATTTTGTGCACTTACACACGGTTTTTTTATGTTTCTATGTTCTGTGTATGTTTTATTTTGTCTACAGCGCGGAGTTTCGTTGATTTATTAGGAGCGTTCCCGCCGCGCCCTTTTCAGTAGTTCGGCTGCAACTCGAGAGGGCGCCGTTAATCTTCCGCCCGTGACGCGCCTCGAGATCTCAAGGAAGTTTTTTCAACTTTCTCTACTAAGTCATACCTTAGTTATGAAAGGTTAACTTTGTCAATCTGGTACACACAAAGTTATCACTACTAACCTCTCATAAAAAATCCGATGAGAAGTTCTGTGCATGTGCCGAACATTGCAACTGGGTGTACCTATGTTATTATAGTTTTGGAGATAAGAAATCGTAATAAAGAATATTTTTGACTAATCTGAAATAAACGTTAGGAATTATCATACTTGATTTAATCAAGCAAGTTAATGTTTAACCAGGATCCAACCTGAAACGGTGAACCTAAACAGTGATAGAGTTTTAGTTAGTAAAGCACACTAACTACGAGTACATGCAGCCTTTGTCAACAAATATTTCTATCGAAATATATTATATCAGCTCTTTACATATGAAATTCCCGTTTTGAACGAGAGGAATATAAAGTAAATTTTTTTTTTGTAAAATATATTTAATTAATCAAAGTATGCACCGCGTTGTTATCTATGCACTTTTGGCATCTCATAGGTAGTTCATTGTAAAAATACCATGGGGGGCGAGAATCTTGCGAGAACTCTTTGAGGGCGGTTTGGACTGCCGCATCGGAGTTGAATTGTGTTCCTTGCAAGAAGTTGTCCAAATTCCGGAAAAATGGCAATCTGTTGGGGCAAGGTCCGGGGAGTACGGTGGATGTCGCAGACATTCCAATTGTAGCTCATCTAACTTAGTGGTTGTTTGTTGTGCAGGGTGTGGTGGTGGTGGTGGTGTTGCGTTGTCGTGAAACAGCAGTGGCCTAGAGCGATTGACTAATCTCGGTTGTTTAGCAGCTAGTTCTTCCTTTACGGTTTGCCGTTGCTGTTCAAGTTTTTTACTTTCCCGATTTTCTTCAAGTGGATTAATACAGTTTCGTCTTTTACCCCGAAGCCTTCAGCTATCTCTGAAGTGCTTTGTGATAGATCCGCTTCCACAAGAGCCTTTAATACTTCATTTTCGGCATTGGTCTCCGGCCGTCCACCGGGTTGGTCCTGAATGTCGAAAGAAAACGATGAAACCAACATACACATACCGTGGTTTCTTTTGCGACACCAGCGCCGTACACATCATTAATCCTTCGAGCTGTTTCTGCAGCACTGGTGCTGGTGCCGCGGTAGAGCTCGTACTCGTAAATATACCGATATCTCATGTTCTCCATTGTGCGGTAATAAGCAACGCCAAAAGGAAAAAATAATGAGTAAAAAACAAATGAATGTCTGTTTCCAAAACTCAAATGAATTTGGAATTCTTAACCAAACAGGAGATATTTCAGATCAAAGCGGTCAGTGTGACAGAACGCTAATTTCATATGTAAGCAACTAATATATAGTATGATCCTGATAACTCCATTATCCTAATGTGGTAATGGACGTTTTAAAGACCTGCGATTAATTTAGTTTTTTTTTTAAATAGTTACCCTGTTAGTTGTTAGCAACACCGGCGACGGCCTGGTCTAATGGCGCGCCTATAAATCCACAAGTTTCGCGCCGATCTCCTCGGTAAATCAGCCTGATGTATTGGCGCCGGCGCCGGGACGGGAATTAAAAATATAATAAGCCTGATAACAATTTATGCCGTTCCCAGTAAGCACTGAACACCTGGCTGAATCTTGCAACTTCCAACAGAAGGCTCTTTTGAAGTTTCTCAACTTCTTCGTAGAAAGCCATTTATTAGGTAAAGTTAGTGCTTAACCACAAACCTATTAAGTGGTAAGCTTTAGTAATCTTATATTGCTTAAAGTAAGATTTTCCAGGTTCTGTGATGGTGAAGAGCGCCATCCCAGTAATGGTCCTACTCGCACTCCGAGTAAAAACACTGACTTTATTCTTGATATGTGAAAGTTATACCTAACTTTACTATAAACTTAAAGCGTCATTCATTTGATGCTAAGTGATAACTTAAACCATTATATTAAATATTATAAATATCAAGTAACATGAACGTCACATTGTGCTTTGTGTCTTCTTCTTAAAATGTCTCTTCAACTAGTGAAGGTTGGCGATCAGCGTGATACACTCCTTTCTGTCTTTAGTTCGGCGGAACAATTCGGATGTCCCAGATATACCAGTCCATTCCCTGATATTCCTCGATCAGGACTTTTTCCTTCTCCCTTTCGTTTTCCAGAAAATTTACCCATTATAATCAGCTGCAGAAGATCATATCGCTGATGACGGAGTACACGACCGAGGTAGGAGATTTTACGTTTCTTAATCGTAATAAGCATGCGGTTACGCTTTTGTCCAATCGTTGGAGAACACCGACATTGGTCACTCTCCGAGTCCAGGTAATGGACAACATGCGTCTATATGTCCTTAACAAATAAAATCGCCCACTACATACTACAGCCCCTAGTGCCCAGCGGCACTGGAGGCCATGCTGACTGTATGTGGAGACCTTTGGGGGAGGCCGTGGTCGTCTATCGGCTGATGATGATCATGACGCAGTCTGTGTCAATGTTTCTATATAAAGAACATTAATATTGATAATATTATTAAAATTATTATATGTTAAAACAAATTAGTATTACCATTAAGTACCAGATTCAAACTAAGGTAGGTACCTTTAGTACCCAAATCCTAACCTTTTGGCGTTGTACATTTTTTCCCCAAAGATCCCCACATCTATCGGTCCTGGGCTATCCGCATCCAGCGACTTCCCGTGACCTGCCGAGCACATGGAGCCGTCGTTTATTAACACTCATATGGAAGGATTTGGGCCATTTCCCACCACACTGGCCCAATGCGGGTTGGTGGGAGCCAGAGCCTCGTTTGTTGATTAGCAAGATGCACCACGACCAGGTATGATTGGGTTGGGTCCCGTAAGTTGTTGTGCGGGACCTCCTCCACCCCCACAGTTTCTAATAGTCCTAAAATAAGTCTTAATTGAAATAAATTTGCTATAATTTTCTAGTTAATTCGGGGGAGGATTGTTTATATAAAAAAGAGTATGAAAGTAGGAAACAACCCCCAATAATTATTCATTGTGTTTTTAACGCGTGCGCCAGCAGGCTCGGCGAAAATTGTAAGAGGCCACTGGCGCGGCGCCGGGGCCCGGCCGATGTCGTAAAAATTGTTCCAGGCAATCCGCGGAGTCGCTGTTCTTACTACAAACATTCATTATTTATTTTTATTTGACGAAGCGAGAATACGAGCGGGATGTTCACTGGTAAACGACTCGTCGGTCCATAACAACGTGGCGCTAGTTAAGATGGTACACACTGCGCCACACGTCGCTCGGCTTAAACTAACTACAGCTCCTCACTTCAAACTGGAACACAGTAATGTTTGCACACTACTATTATAAGTATTAGTTGAAAACAAATCCAATTTAACATAATTCAAATGGAGAATGTTGCTTAAGGATGAACAGCATCCTTTGTACTATCAGCTTAAATAAATAATTGCGGGTGATACTGTCTCTGTTGCTGGAGACCGTCTAGGTAGGTACCACCGCAGCGTCTATTGCAGCCAACAGTCGGCACTGTGTAAACAGTGCTGTGATCCGGTTTGAAGGGCGCTGCAGCTAGTGAAATTTACTGAGGTAAGGAGACTTCACTTCTTATGTACCATACCATCAGGTGAACGTTTCGCTCGTCTCGTTGCTTCGTTGAAGAATAAAAAATACAGTTGAGTAAAACAGTCGCTTTTAAGGGTATAATCCAAAAAGTTTACAGCGTGTTGGGGCTCCACGGCGCGCGGAGGCCCGCAGCCGGGCGCAGCCATCTCCTGACTTGTTAATGCCGCCAGCCTACTATCTTAGCATATTGCAAGACCCTAAATAACACCATTATTTCCAAGATCCACCCGTCCAAATATAGAAACGTTATCGCCGGAAAATATTTGATGGGCGCGCGGGAAAATTGAATTTATTATTTAGGTCTAATCAGGGGCCCTTCGGTACTGGTGTGCATATTTATGAAATGGCGATTGACGAATACGGGAGTGGGGTAAGAGGGTTTCTTTTGTGATAGCACCGCTGGGATTGCGTGGGATAAAAATGAAAAGTTTGATAGAGTAAGGACACCATATTAATAACAGATCTCTTCAATTTAGAGACCAGTATCCATTTTACAAAGAAATTTTATGAAATGGAATTAAAAATTTCTTAATACTGTTGATTTCAAAAGAGACCATACGAAGCGCCCATCATCATCATCATCAGCCGACAGAAAAGCCAGCAATGAAACACAAAATCAAAAACAGCTGATGCTCGGATCATAGAAAGCGCGCGCGGCGGGAACTCGAGATGTGTTTGGTTTCAATTTGAACCTTACTCTATAGTAATACGGATCATTTAGATTGCGCGCCCGGGCGTTCCTTGATCCGAGCATCGGCTGTTTTTGATTTTGTGTTTCATTGCTGGTTTTTTTTAGTAAAGTAATGTATTTTTTATAAAACTATCATTTCATTTAGCAGTACTAACACGATGGAGCGTAAACAATGCTAATAAAACGTTTTAAAAATATAATTTTTTTTTTATCAGAATCGATTTTTTTTCGCTCCATCATCAAAGGTGTCATCGGTACTATCGTATGTCTTGGTTTTGGAAAGCAATCTCCTAATACACAGTATATGTATAAATCCTAACCATTTGGGAACTAGCCTGCCTGGTAACCATTTACAAATCATTCCGCGTAGAATACTCATGTTCTCATGTTGCTATATTCACTAGTTATCACGTGATTGGCGAACAAACAAAATCCATTTTCATTATATATATATATATATATATATATATATATATGTTCACATATCCGGTTTTAGCAAGATGTATCTTTTATGAAAAACATTTTGAAATACTTTTAGCAGATCAACAATGATGTCAATTCATTTTCATGCACCAAGACAAATTGACCGCGCGCGGTAATAACACCACAATGCATAATAATCACCATCAGCTCCTCGTCCGCGGCGCACAATCGGAACGGGCGACAGCTGCGAACGATTAAGAATCGAAATAGATGGCAACAAATCGATTCTTTTCTCGCTAAAACACTCCCGCAAACATTCGACTATTTTTGTAACGAATGATATATCGCCGAGATTTCGTGTCAGCTATTTGTCAAACGCGAGCTGGATGTAGACGGGACAGTCCGCGTTACGACCGCTTCTTCTTAACTGTCTACCTGACTCCTTCCAGTACAACGAGGAGCGGAGGTAGAGAAGAGGAAAGAAATATTATTATAATTGTAACTTTCAATTAATTGTATTAATTAATTAGAGGCGGTACAGAGAAGAGTCGACTCCACTTATGAGGTGGACTGTAAATGGCTCATCATCATTACCACTAAATGAATTCACGAGGAAGGCGGCCATCAGAGAAGAGTTGCGACGTTTTGTGAAGCTTGCGACCAACGTGCAAATAAGATTCCTCCTCATCATCATCACATCAGTCTGTCACTTGTAATAAGTGATACGCTTTTTCAAAATATGTTCATTTAACATATTTTGCTTAGCATTGGCAGTTGGCAGAAGCAGTATGGTGTAAAAGAGATAAAAAAAACTGTATCTCTTTGGATTTTTTTTTTATATTGATGTAAATATGGGTGTAAGGAGTTCCGCACAACCTCGCCTGCTAATCAACAAACGAGGCTCTGGCTCCCACCAACCCGCATTGGGCCAGCGTGGTGGAAAATGACCCAAATCCTCCCATATGAACCTCTACAAACGACGGTCTCTAGTGCCCGGCGGTACCGGATGCCATGCGGACAGTGGACAGATCGATATGTCGATCTTTGGTTGGACGTCTATCGGCTGATGATGATGATGATGATGATGATGATGTAAATATAATTTTTATATGTATATCAATGACCGTTAAAAATACCATATGGCTCGCACATTCTCCGATAGCCAGCACACGAGTAACGTTCTAGGTGATAAATTAGTGATTACTGACAGGTGATTAAAATAATGATATAATGGCACCAATCAATCAGATATTACGGCACCGGATATGCGAAACTGATCCTTAATGCACATTGATGTTATGGAGTATATCACAATGTTGCATGATGCGGGGGTCTGAACGAAAACCGTGACACATTACCAATGAAATTCCAGTGTAGAATTTTTTTTTATTCAATTAAGCCACGAGACGAGATGGACGTTCACCTGATGGTAATTGATACGCACGCAACGCCCTTCAAACCGGATCACAGTAACGTTTGCACAGTACTGTCTGTCGGCTGCAACAGGCGCTGCGGTGGTACCTACCTAGACGATCTCGGGCAAGAGAGACACTACCACCAGTAGCAACAGAGACCTACCACCAGTGAGACATCACCAGTTTTTTACTTCATTATAAAGAGCTGGACCTGGTAAACTCCATTAGCAGCATTTTGTTTTTTTAAAAATGCTGTTCCCCTACCGCGTTGCTGGTCGCGTAATACAAAGACTTGAAATTTATCTTCCATAATAAAGTGAGTTTCTATAGCAATCGTTACTATAGCAACCGTGTAAATAACACCAAATGAATATGTTCATCAAAGTTAATTAGAAATAAAATGATGAAGGATCTATGAAGTTCACAAAATAAATATCCTATAACCATCTACAAATCATTCCTCGTCGAATGCTCATGTTTCCATGCCGATACGTTCACTGGTTTTCACGTGATCGGCGAACATATAAAGATAAGTAATAGCAGGTATATAGTAATTCTTAAAAATTGATCTGAAAGTGATCCTAACCCCAATATCTATTTACAGTTCCGAGTAACATTTATATTGTTACTAAAAGAAATACTTTAACACATCGTTATTATTGTTTATACTATAAATTTTATAAAAATAACCGATGGCAAACTCGGACATAACACTCGTTTTTACGTGTTTCGAAGACATCCGTCCCCGAAGTCCCTATTGGAATTTGTAGCGACAAGTAATTTAACTCTATCGTGTTACATTGCAGAATGGACGATAACTTTTAATATCATCACCTATATCCGGGTGTGATCAGTGATAACTGTAGATATCAGTGATTAGTGAAAATAACCTTATCACTTTTTGGTAATAATTAATCGATAGTAATCCATCATCCGCGGCAGCCATTCAGCCTTGGTTCCGATCGATACTTCGCCGAATGAACTCGATTTCGTTTCACGTGTAAATGTGATAAAAAAAAGTTATATTTTTATCTTCTTCTTCTTCTTCTCGAAGTGCCTCTCCAACTAGTGAATGTTGGCGAGCACCGTGGTACAGTCTTCTCTGTCTCTGGTTCGGCAGAACAATTCGTATGCCCCAGATATGCCGGTTTATTTCCTTCTCCCCACATTTCGTTTTCCAGAAACTTTACCAATTATAATCAGCCGCAGAAGATCATATCGCTGATGACGGAGTACATGACCGAGGTACGATTCTTAACCGTAAGCATGAGGTTACGCTTTTAACCAGTTCGTTGAAGAACACCGACATTGGTCCCCATCCGAGTCCAGCTAATGGATACCATGCGGCTATGCGTCCACATCTCAAGAGCTTCAATCCGTTTTTTAAGATCTTCTTTTATCTTAAGGACAGTTAAAGTTCTGAATGATGGTTCTATAGTTCCAACTAATGGTAATTAACACCATAGGATCCTAGTAGGCGGGTGATTTACATCAATATCCTTGAACTTGTTTCAATAAGAACTCTATACGTAGCGAACTTGGATCGTGGATTAATTTTTTTAATTGATTTATCCCATGTATCATCATCATCAGCCGATAGACTTCCACTGCTGGACATAAGCCATTAGCAAACCTCCATCTCATGTATAATATGTGTCGAAATTATTCCATGAATTGCTTTTGCCGTGTCACGAGGAATAACAATTTCCATTCTCCCAGCAACGAAGGAGTTGGTGAGTGGTGAGTGGATGCAAGATCTCCACAAATCAAATGAGAAAAAAAACTTATGAATATAAAAATTTTGACTGTGAAAGTGATCGGATTTAAAGCTAAAGGAAGACTGGAGAAATAGCTGATCAACTCTGATCGCGGATGTCGGTAAAATATTTAAGAAAATATATATTAACAGAAAACTTGTCGAGTCTATAATCATTGTATTCTGAGGACGCGTGTTTGTTCTTAGAAGCCGCGGGTGTGAGAGCGGCCGGTGCGGGCCGGGACGGGGCGCGGAGCGGGGAGAGGGAGGTGAGGCCGGCAGCGCAGATGCGCGCGCGCCGCCGCCGCCGCGGTGACGAGACTTGACAGACATAAATCAATTGTCAAAACCACCAGCTCCATAATCTCGCGGGAGTGGCAACGCCGCACGTATTCCTGCGGATACGCCTGAACTACGTCTAAGTTATTTTTATAAGCAACTCGGACATTGTTGTCCAAGTCTCGTCTCCACGTTGTTTATGAACTGGCATTATTAAATAAATTACTCTCTTGTGTCCTGAACATACTTCTAGGATATTATGGAAATTTTATAATCTGCATTTATATTATAAGAAGATCACTACATCCGCATACAACGGCCTTTAAGGCAAACTGCTATACAGTTACAAACGAGAACCTCTTTGGTTATAACCTTATGAAAGAACAAATGGAGAAGTTGATCTTAGATTAGTGTCCTCAGATAAATTTTTAAGAATTACTTTATAACTGCTATAACTTATCATTGTATATATAATAATCACGTGAAAACCAGTGAACGTATCGGCAGGGAAACATGAGCATTCGACGCGGAATGATTTGTAGATTGTTATAGGATATTTATTTTTATTGATGGTAAGTAATACGCTTACTCATAACAACAGGATTTACACGGAACCACATTGCGCTAGTCGCCTTGTTAAATTAGATGTTAAATTTCATTACTTTACTAATTTCACTATAACTAGTGGAATTACTGTGGTAACGAAATTTAAATCTTATGCACATCTTACCTAGCGCCGCGTTATGTGCAAGCGTATTACTTATCATCAGTTGTTTGTCTCGCTCGTGTCGTAGCTTTGTAGAATAAATTAATTATCCTGGTTAAAAGTTCATATCCACATTATTCTAGCGGCCGCAAAGGGTGTAGCGGTCCGCGAGCGACGCTCGCTTAATAAGCCCAAGTGGCGTTCCGTCGGCTACAAAAACTGTCGTTAAAACGTAACGCGCGCGTCGCCGGCGCCCGCGCACTGCGGCCCGCCGACGCGCGCGTTACTATACACTAACGTGTTAGGAATAAAGGCGAGAATTGCCTGCAGTTTGGTTTGTAATTTAATGCAAACTTTTGGGCGCCGTGTACGCGGCGTTCGTGGGAGCCAATCGATTAACTTGCGTGCAATTAATGCCCCTCGAGTGCTGTCATGTGCTCCGGCGCCGCGCGGCAGCGGACGCGGGCGCAGGCGCAGGCGCGGACGCAGGCGGCGCTGATAACGCGACGCGCTGACGGCCAAGGTCGCTGCGCTGCTATGTTCACCCGCACTCTGCACTCCACCAACCAAAACCTGTATCGTCTTCATCTTAAACCAATACTACTGACGGACACAGACCTCCGTCAATCATCTCCACGCCGTTCGATGTCTGATCGTCCATCCATCTTATGAAGACCCTGAGCACCGTGTCTAACATATATAGGTTAAATTTTTTCTTTAATTTAAATTCTTTGTATTTGTCACCTGTGATTTATCTTCTTAGTTCCATTTCCTGTTGTAGGTCAGCGACCATTGTTCCTGTAATTGTTTTATTTTGATTTTGCTGCTAGTTCTCTACTGCTTTTCTTGGTCTGACTGTTAGTTATATATTTTTGTTTTATATAAACTACTATTTATTTTTTAAATGTGCAGTTCTAAGTCCTTAAGCACCTCCTAATTATCTCCTAATAGGATTAGTTATCTACAGTTGCACCTTAACATCACCTGTTAATTTATCAGGAGTGTGAGTAATAATTCAAAGAATTAGTCTATTTTTGAGATAACCAGCATTTTAATGGTTTAAAGGAATCATTGAACGCTATAAAGATGATTGTTGAAGTCGTATGGGTTTTGAAATTTTTGGATTTCATTACTACGCTCAAAGTACACAAAGGATTGTCTGACGTTTCATTAGTGAGTCCAAACACAGGCCCCACTCTGGGTGTCGTGTTAAAAAAGACCAGCCGACGCTGTGTACTTGGCAATATCGGTGTGTTTACGTTGGCCATAACATACTCTTACTACAAACTCCAGTGCAAATCACAGGCGGTAGCGACGTATAAACTAGAATGACGAATAATGAAACTATTGAAAGTATCATTAAAACATATAAATAGACAAAAGTTTTGGACAAAAACTGATACCTTTACAATGGTTATTAAATCTTCTTAAGTAACGACTGAGAAAACATTTACTCGATAACTAACTTGGATCTAAAGTCGAAGTAATACTAGATTACATTATTACTGTAATATACAAGATAGTAAATTATACATACAACGTTGTTCAATGTCTTCAAAATCGATTTAACTCTACTATAATCTCTGCTTAATTTATATATATATATATATATATATATATATATAGGATCTCTACATAGTGGATATCCAGAGATCATTGACTCATCACGAGATCTACTAACCTAATAGACAATAACACTCAAAATTGGTTGAGATATTGATTCTGCTAATTATAGGTCAGAGAATGAGTTAATTACAAGAAAGGGCCCAGGAGCGATGGGTTGGTGACGAGCGGAAGTAGTCCTGAACAATGTCAAGTCAAAATTTCTACCGGTAAAGCGAACCGGGAACAGTTAGTATACATGTAAAATACTTTATAAAGTGTCTATGAAAATATACTCTAATTAATATAAATAAGGATTGAGTTCCGGTTTGTGTATCTCCTCGCTCTCTGTCGCGCATTGGACCACACGACAGCGCACCCCGTTTCGTGAACACGTCAGTCAGCGCACATCAATCACTGTTGCCGCCGACTGGGCCCACTCATATTTCAGTGGTTTCCACGCAAAACGCCGTGACCCTTATCCCTATGAGCGCAAGGTCTACAACGATGCACCGTGCACCGGTCAGGGCAGCCGGGCTAACAATCGATTAAGTGGCGCGCTGTAAATTAGTACGTTAGGAATATTGTTTTAAAGAGGTGCGGCTTTAAGGTGAGCGATCGCTTTATTATCGACCAGAAACAATTGATACACTCCCATTCTCACCCCTTCATCCCCAGTCCTAAATAAACGAAACTAACCGGTGGTCTTAGGTGTCGAAGATTGTCTAGATACCACCGCAGCTCCTATTTCCGCCGCCAAACAACCGTGTAAATTACTGTGTTCTGGTTTGTAGGGCGTTACAGTTAGTGAAATTACTGCCGTAACGAGACAATATCTTGTGTCACAAAGCGACGAGCGCAATGTGGTGCTGTGTTGGCCATCCTAACTAGCGCCAGGTTAACATTAGTAAGGTAGTATAACTTAATATAGCTTTATACTTTTGGTAGTCCTTAATCTGATACGGATTTTTGTTTTGAAATAAAATTATTATTATTATATATTTTTTATCCAATTTCTTCCACTTTCAAGGAACAAACGTTGGACTAGGAGTTCATCACTGGATTCAATCGACACAGTTTCGGAGTCTAGGAACTTAATATTCGAAAGGTGTTAAGAATAGTCACCTTTTATTGTTCAGGGGCTGCTTTAGTCTTATCTAGTACTGAAAATCACTAGAGGGTAAGATTTTATTCATATTCGGATTCTCGATCTATGTTCATATTACTTTAAATGTTGTCTGCGAAACTAAGACTAAGGACAGCGTAGACCTCTCTCGCGTGCGAAGGGCACAACTTCAAATACACGGTAGAGGATTCAATAAACTCTGTACTGTTAAAATGATGGTAGAAGACCAGACGTAAAATACTCTGTCCTGGAGCAATGGAAAGAACATTCCAATGTATCGACATCGTTGCTATTGATCAATGTCAGTCCCGTGATATCTATAACGAGTTTATACTTAAAATTAAAGGTCGCTAAATGAATATAGACTACTTAATGAATGAACACCAAAGCCGACAAATATCTTTAAAATAAGATAAATGTTGACAAAAGGTATACAACGGGTACAGGTATTTTCTTACCGAGGAGGTTAATCACCAAAATGCACTGATAAATGTATTGTAGGAAAACAAATAAAACTCTTTGATATTACAACAAATATAATCTGTAGGAAAATATTCTGTGTTGATATAAGAAGAAACGTAAACGTAACAGAAAATTGTGATAGAAATTGAGAAATGAAAACTAATATTAATAATTATTGATATGTACTGATAAAAATAAAGAGGCATGATGGGTTAATCAATAACAATAGAAGGGAACAGGAAGTGAGAACTAAGATAGTATAAGAAAAATTCTACAACGAGGTCAATAGTAACAATGCAATGAATACACGACGAGAGATGTATAGATGAGTAACCCTGGACGGAAGACGTGTTGCGATAGAAACCAGTTAGAAAACCGCTGCTGAATTATAAAGATGGAAATCGGCAGCTCGGCGTCTGTTTATAGTCTGTGCTCTCATCGCTTGTCTAATAAGTACGTCAAGAGTAACTCAATCGATCAAAGCGAGCGAGGAGGGAGCGCGGACGGAACTCGGAGGGAACTCGGAAGGAGTGCGCCTGGCGAGTGACGAGCTGTACGATGTGGCGGCCGACGTCCTCGTCAGCGCCGCGACCTCCCGATCAAACGGACATGAAGCGTTCAACGCGGGACTGAACCTATTCTGTTAGCCGACGGCTGGAATGGATATGTCATATATTTAACACGTATATAACTTAACAACTTATCCGTCTTATTGCTTGGTTAGTTTTAAAACTAGACTCGGTCTAAAATATTTGTAACTTCCAATTAATATTATAATTAGTATTACACAAATGTGGATACTAATATCTCCAATGGAAGCGGTTCTATTAGCCATAACAACTGAAGAGGTATCTATGATGTTTGGACAATGGTAGTGTCTCTGTTGCTGGAGACCGGCTAGGTAGGTACCACCGCAGCTCCCATTACAGCAGACAAACAGTGACAAACATTACTATGTTCCAGTTTGAAGGGTTTGCTAGTGAAATTATTGAGGTAACGAAATTTAACATCTAAAGTTTATAACGAGCACAATATGGCGATGTGTGCTTCATTCTAACAAACGTCTCTCATCTCTTCTCGTCATCCCTCTGGTTTTGTCACTTCACCAAATGAAAAAATAAAAACATCAGTGAACCTTGGTAATTTTGAATCGACGTATAAATTTAAAAAAAAGTTATTTATACAAAGTAAACAGTTTTTCAATAGATATAACGTTGTTGAGTTAGACTGTCTGTAACAACCGAAACTAGATCATTCATTAAACCTAATAGTATTTGAATGAACTAATCCTAAACATTCATACAAGCAGACAGTTCAAATCTAAATATTTATGATAAGTCACATACAAATTTAAGTTAAAAAAAAAAGTTAAAATAATCTAAAAGAACGTATAAACGGATCGGGAAAGTGAATTTTGGAATGCTTAATGGTTTCTGCCTTTGAGGCGTTCATCCGATATTACACCTTAACTTTGTCGCAATAAGGTAGGGTTTGTCAGAGACTTACGGATTATTATATATCTGAGATGGATCGGTAATCGCTTGACGCCGTCAATCACTGATCAATCATCGGCGGACAGGAATAGAAGCGTCATGTTACACGAGCAGCGGACGCGATGTCAGATAATCTGACTGACATTTTTATTTGACGAAGTGAGGACAGTAGTTGGACGTTCACCTGATGGTGATACACCTGCCTGTAACGGGGCCATAGTTAGATGGTATGCATCGTTCTTTTGAAACGTTTTAATTCTCGTTTCCTGTGTAATTTCACTAGCCAACCCTTCAAACCGGAACACGGTAAAGTATGCACAGTACAGTTTGGTGGCAAGAGCGGAAGCTGCGGTGGTATTTACACACTACTGTAAATATATTTCAAAGACCTTCGTAGTGCAGTGACTAAAACGATTGCTTTATAAAATGACACAAGGTTCGATTTTTAGTATGACGTATTGGGGAGTTTGATTGGTAGTGAATACCACCCCCAAATTGGTAATCTACCATTACACACGCAGTAACTCAACATACGAGAGCCGGAGTGTAGTAGACGGTTATCTACCTAATCATTTGACACTTAACATCACTTGAAATTGAGGAGAAGTATATATACAATATATATGTAAGTCCATATTGCTTTGTCCTAGTATTATTTATATGTTCATACACATTACCAGCTGTTCCCTGCTCGCTTTGCTAGCTTCGACACCCCCGCAGCTCGCTTTGAGGAGAGAATTTTTTAAAATCCATTCTAAGCTGACCTCTAAATGGTAGAAGAAATATCTACACCAAATTATGAGTGTTTACGTGTAATAGCTTCGAAGATCTGGATGAGTATAAGTGTGCACGGATAGCGTGCCTGCGTTGAAGCGAGGTGTACCTGATCAAGTTTCTACGACAGCGAGATGTAGTATCGTATGCTTAAAAGTGCTGCGCGCCACAGACAGATCGCGTTTCGTACCACCTGCTTAGTCTACTGCTGATCTTGTCGGTCATACATTAAGGTTTCAATGTGAGCTGTGGCCGGTGCCGCGTCATGCCTGCAGCCGTCCGAAATACCCGGCGGCACTTGCCGGCTACTCCGACCCGTCAACGTCAACGTCAACGTGGATTGATGGACGGGAATATATCTGGAGCGGGTCTTGTGAGCTCCTCGCCGTTACCCCGTCCCCTGCCTGCTCTACCTCGTCCCCTTTCCGTCTCGGACGCGCGCGTCCTTCCGTCATAAGTGATCGACGAGTGAAGCATATGCGGAGGTGGTTTTAAGATGGAATGCTGTTGAAGTAGTACGAGAGGGGGGTAATATGTTTAAAAGTTTTACTGTGTGTATCTGCGGGTGGTTTTCAGTTTAATTTCTTTTAAGTACGGTCGCGAGTAATAGGAGATTAAAGTGCGTTTAGGGTAGTCTTAAAGAGACGCTGGTTCCATTCCTATTGAACCTGTGATTTCATGGAAGTGACGAAGCGCTCGGGAACTTCACTTGATAGTAAGTGAAACGCCGGCCCATAACGTGGCGCTAATTAGAATGTACACAACACCACATTGTGCTCGTGATCTTGACACATAAGATGTTATGCCTCGTTACCCCAATTATTACACTGGCTATAGCGCCCTTCAAACCTGAACATAGTAATGTTTGTCGGCTGCAATAGATGCTGCCGTGGTAGATACCTAGACGGTCTCTGGCATCTGACATCTAACGCCAGTAAACAATATAGTGAACAAATGACCTTGACTGTCTCCTGATGATGGACCCTAAAGCCAAGTGTATTAAGATGTTTTTATATTACAAGTTACATTATAAGTTTATTATATGCATCTATTATATATTGATCATGATTTATTTGATAAATGATCCTGTGCAGCAATACCACACCATGTCCGACGGCGGCAGGCGGCGGGACGGGTCGAGTCAATCGCTTGTCGGATATATACCGGCTTCCTGTCTCTGTACTGTCGGTACGCTAAGCTGACTGACGGGCTGCAGTACCCGAACCATTGCCGGTCACACACACCGCCTTGGCGATATCATAACAACAACAACAACAACAACAACAACAACAACAACAACAGCAAAGCATAGAATAGTATAACTACTAATAATAACAATAGTTTTCAAATTTTTACTGGAAACGAAAGTATCATCATCATCAGCTGATAGACGTCCACTGCTGGACATAGGCCCTCCCAAAGATCCCCACAACGATCGGTTCTGGACTGCCCGCATCGCCGGGCACCAGGGGCTGTCGTTTGTAGGGGTTCATACGCGGGGGACTTGGGCCGTTTCCCATCACGCTGGCCCAATGCGTTGTTGATGGGAGCCAGAGCCTCGTCTGTTGATTAGCAGGCTGCACCACTAACAGGTGAGGATGTTTTGGGTCCCGTGAGTTGTGCGGGGGACCCCTTACATTCAAGACTATTGATATCCAAAAAAAAAAACGGAAAAATGCGTCGTTGGGTAATGGGAAGTAAATGTAGCGGGCTAAAACAAGTAATAAGTCGTTATGTGTCTCCCCCGGGACCAGGGAACCGGGGCCCGGCGGCGGGTCCCGGGGTGACAAATGACGGGGCTCTTTGTACGTCAATCCACTTATTACGGCGGCAATCATTTATTGCGCGATCCACAGCCGGATGTACACGGCGCGGCGGGGTCGCGGCGGGGTCGCGGCTCAGCCATCCGTCAGCTGGGGCCTCCGCGCCTGCCGCTCACGAGGACTCACCTTCTGTCGGCCTACACTTCCGGAGTTTATATTTCAGTGTAACGACACATCCGGTGGACTAAATTGAGATTACTAACTGTTGACATGTTTCATTCTTGATTTTGATGACGTAGGGGCTTAAAGCCGTAGCGACACCTACAGCTTATCTGATACTAGGCTCGTGGACCTGGACCCACGGCCTGTTAAATTTCAGTATTTATCATCTTCATAGAAATATAGGAGATATCCAGAGATTCGTTTACCTATAGGATACATTTTGGAGGGTGTGTAATTCTTCCATCCCATTTTCACCACCGGACTACCAGCCGGGCGGCATCTCCCACCCTTATGTTGTATACATCCCCAGTTTATGAACAAACAGGTTCAGCACTTTCTTCATGAAAACAACAAAGGAATGGAACAACTTGCCAGCTTAGGTGTTCCCGTTGAAATATGACGTGGGTGTCTTCAAGAGGAGAATGGAGAAGCTGCTACTAGGTTAGTACGCCTTATTACCATACCATACCATTGATCACACCATCACTTAAGATCCTGTGGTTATTACACCATCACTTATTATCCTGTTGTCCTTGACCACAATGGTCAAGGACTGTCATTGATGACTTAAAAAAAATTGACTCATCACATCTCCGAAACTATTAGATGTAAACACAAAAAATTTGGTAGAGATGTTGCTTCTGCCGTTTAGAGGCCAGCTAAGAATGGATTTTAAATATTTCTACCCTTCGGGGTTGTTACCGCCAGCAAAGCGGGTGAGGAAGAGCTTTTCTATAAATAAACTTATTATTTTCCAAGTGATTAAAAACAATAGAGAATTATATAATAACAACATTAAGAGAAAATTATTTAATTAATATCCATGTAAGGAAAGGTCGTTAAGTATTCAAGAAATAAAAAGAGACCACAACCACCATCAGTCGCTGGAGGTCCACTGCAAGAAATAGGCCTTCCCCGAAGATCCCCAATTGGATCGGTCCTGTGTCGCCCGCATCACCGGTCACCAGGGGCCGTCGTTTGTAAGGTTTCTTATGGGGGGACTTGGGCCACTTCCCACCACTCTGGCCCAATGCGGGTTGGTGGGAGCCAGAGCCTCGTTTGTCGATTAGTAGGGTGCACCGCGAGCAGGTTGACTTGCGTCCCGTGAGTTGTTGTGCAGGACCACTTACACCCCAGAAGAGACCATCAGTTGATTTTTGTCATTGTCTGTAATTAAGGTCAGACACATGGTCTTCATTATTATTATCATCACTGAATTTCTCCAACGGTTCCCCAACGGTCTTGTTGTAAATTTTCAAGTGTCTCTATAAACAACAACAAACGCTTGCAAATCAAACAATCCATCATCGGCGGGGTTGTCCCCGTAAATCTTGTGACGCCGCCGCCCTCCATCCCCCGGCTCGTCCATTAATTCGATGATATAAAACAAAACGTCATTTTAATTAGCGCCATTATTAGAAGCACAGCGACGGGCAGACAGGCGGCGGCGGGACCTTCCTACCCTCGGGGGGTCGACGGGCGGAGACCGTACGGGCGGCGCGCTGGCGACAGAACACTCACGAGCTATTGCTGAAGGTTTCCTCCATCGTTGCTATATCTATGCGCTTTAAAAAAGGTTATTTTGTTTACTATGAATTCAGCTATAAATAGCATAGATCATATTATAGATCGCGATCAAACAAATGGGGCGTCAGGGGTCCCGCACAACAGCTCACGGGATCCAAGCCAACCTCACGTGCTGGTGGTGCACCCTGCTAATCAACAAACGAGGCTCTGGCTTCCACCATGACAATGAATCCTGAATCCCTACCCGATAATGTGGGAATCATTGAGAGAGACTATGTCCAGCAGTGGACGTCTCTCGGCTGATAATGATAAAGCAAATGTAGATCGCAGGTCGACCTGCTGTCCGTAGCTTTCTTTACTCGGATCGAGACCATTCGATCCATTGTTAGCTTTACTTGAGTTCAGGAATAAGAATTATTTCGTTATTACTACAGTCCAGTAATATTTTCTTCTTCTTAAAGTGCCTCTCATACATGCGAAGGTTGGCGATCAGCGCGGTACAGTCCTGTCTTCGGTTCGGCGGAACAATTCGAACGCGCGAGATATGCCAGTCCATTTCCTGATACTCCTCAACCACGACTTTTTCCTTCTCCCCTTTCACCTTTCGTTTTCCAGTAGTATCTAAAGTAATTTTTTTTTTAAAACAAATGGCCATAATTCAGTTACACGAACACTTGTCTACTTTTATCTAAACAATCTCAAAACTGTCGTACGCCGCCTCTATTCATTTAACAACTATACTCATAAACTCTTCATCATCAGCCAATACACTCCCACTGCTGGACACAGGCTTCACCTAAAGATTCCCGAGTATCGAGTTAGGATTCATATGGTGAGATTTGAGCCATTTCCCACCACGCTGGCCCCATGCAGGTTAATAGGAGAAACGATTTTTACGGAATGAATGATATTAGTCTCTTTCTCTCTCAACCTAGCCACTATCTCATGTGGTGGTGTAGTCATCTTTCTTTATTCTACTTCTCCACTTTGCTCTGTCCTCGACATCATCGTCGGTCTCTTCACTTTCGCGCATGTCTTTCGACAGTACATTTCTCCAACGTGGTTTGGGTCTGCCTGTGGGTCTTCGACCGGGGAGAGAATGCTGCAGTGAGAGGTCGCCAACGACAGACAGCCTTCTTTTCACGTGACCATACCATCGCAACATACTTTCCTTCATCATCATCTACGATCTACCTCGTGCGTAGTCGAGCCACACATCCATCTCAACATTTACATTTCAGCAACTTGGATGGTATACACGTTCTTTTGAGTGAAGGACTAGGTTTCGCTGCCGTGTAAATGGACTGGTGTTATAATGGTCTTATAGATTAAACTTTACTAATGATAGGTCTCTGTTGTCGGAGACAGTCCTAGGTAGGTATCACCGTAGTGCCTATTTCTGCCCCCAAACAATATTATGCGAAAATTACCGTGTTCCGGTTAGGACGCTGTATCTAGTGATATTACTGAGGTAACAAGACTCGAGGTCTTGTCTCTAAGCGACGAGCGCAATGTGGTGCAGTGTATACCATTCTAACTAGCGCCGCGTTATGGGCGTATGACTTACCATCAGGAGAACGTCCCGCATCCTTCGAATTTCTCAGGCATCTTTTCTATCACCGGTAACACCAGTAAGAATAATACTATCTTTAAATAATTGAACTTATATTGGAACAGATTATCCTTTCAATTGCTGCAGTGTATACTTTAACTCCTCGACGGATATGACCTTTAGATATGACCAGGTACATTTAATAAGCTACTGGATCATAGCCGTGTTTGTGTAAAATTTCGCACTACCTGACATCATCCACATAAACGTCCGGCTAAATGCTACGTAATTTTTTTTTTTTTTTTAACAAAAGCACTGTAGCTGTTGTTGATGCTGCGCGATCGCAAAATGATCTCCATTTAAATTTCAATTAGCATCATCTGAATGTCACGACGGAAATATTCGTAGCAACAGTTAATACATAAACTGCATTGAGATGTATTTAATGTACCTTACGGTCATTGCCTTTGACAACTGTGGACGTATATAAGTACAGTATAAGTGTAGCTCGTTGGCCTTATGGTTAGAACGAGCGGCCTTCGTTCCGGAGGCTGCGGGTTCGAATCTGGTCATGTACCGATGAGTTTAATATTTAAGTTATGTACATTTGTGAACTTTAGCAACAACAGCGGAATACAAACGGTGAAGGGAAACATCGCGAGGAAACCTGCACATGAATTGGAATTTGTTGTAAGGTGTGTGTGAAGTCACCAATCTGCGTTGGGCCTGCGTGGTGACTATGGCCCATCGCCCACGTTTTGAGGGTAGGCCTATGCCCCAACTGTGGATAGGACGAAAAATTTGAGTGCTGAAAAAATATTGGTGTAAAATAAATATGTATTTTTGTTATAGAATTAAGCGACGAGACAAGCGGGACGTTCATCATCAGCCGATGGAAGTCTACTGCTGGAGACAAGCCTCTCCCAAAGATCCCTACATTGATCGGTCCTGCGCTGCCCGCATCGCTGGGCACCAAGGGCCGTTGCTTTTAGGGGCTCATTTGGGGGGATATGAGGCCATTTTCCACCACGCTGGTCCAACGCACCAAACTGCAGTCCATATCTATCTGAAGGCGTATGTTAATAAAATGAATCATCAGCTGATAGGCGTCCAGTGCTCCCGCAAAGATCTCCGCATTTGTAAGAGTTAATACGGGAGAATTGGGCTATTTCTCACCACGCCGGCCCAATGTAGATTGGCGGGGGAGCCAGAGCTTCGTTTTTCGATTAGCCGGCTGCACCACGAGCAGGTGAGGTTGGCTTGGGTCCTGTAAGTTATTGTGCGGGACCCCTTACACCCCGGAGCGGGACGTTCACCTAATGGTAAGTGATACGCCCGCCCATAACAACGTGGCGCCAGTTACAGATGAAAGACTAAAGATGTTGAGTCTCGTTACCCCAGTAATTACAGCACCCTTCAAACCGGAATACAGTAATGTTTGTCCTATATAGCTATGTTATTAAACTTTTAACACCGCCGTAGGTATTTCATAAGTTACAATATATTATTAATTGGTGATATGTCTCTGCTGCCGAAGACGGTCTAGGTAGGTACGCCGCAGCTTGTCCGGATTGAAGGGAGTTGTAGCTAATGAAATTACTGGAATAACGACACATCTCTCAAGGCGACGAGCGCAATGTAGAGCTGTGTATATCATCCTATCTAGTAATAATCTATCTATAAGCAAACATTAAAAATTAATTAGGCGTTACTGTAGTATTAAGCCAATAAATACTGAAGTTAAGAGCCAAGTTAAAATATTGCGAAATGCAAATGCTCGCAGAATTACTTAAACTTTGCAAAAACTACACATTGTCTGATTTCTACTTAATCCTTAATAATTTTCTGTATAGAATTGCTATTTATATATTAACATATTTATATACGTTGCATAATTATTAGTATATTTAAAAAAGTGAAAAATCAGACAGAAATTGTATTTTTAGTCCCTCTATTTAACAACAGATGTCGCTACTACACATTTTATAACACATTCATTTGTCTACATTTAAACTACATTTAATCCGTTTGTATATACTATTTAATAATAGACAAGACTCTGAACACTCAGCAACCTGGACTGGGCTGTCGTGGTGAGGTAAATTCCAATTCTCTTCAATGAACTCTAAAACAGAGATCTTTGGGAGGCTGTGTCCAGCAGTGGACGTCTATCGGCTGACGATGAAACTCTACAACTTATGTCACAGGAGACCAACGCAATGTGGTACAGTATTTATCATCCTAACTAACACTGTATTGTTACGGGCGGGAGTATCACTACCCATCAGGTAAACGTGCAGCATATCTCGCTGCTTAATTGATTAAAAAAAATCACAACTTTACATACATTTATTTACACCCTCGTAGCGTTTCCGGTGCTGTTACTCTTACTTGTGTCCTTCGAAACTGTACAACGGCAAACTTCAAGCGTTTGAGTGACGTGAACACCGCCACCCACCTAAGCATCACCGCTTGGTGTTCATTGCTGCTCCTTGACTTTATATACTTACCATAGTACTAAGAAAACCGGAAGTGGATGTGGAATTGGACATTTCGACGGCGGTTCGCGTAAAACGCGCAAACAGCTACAAACGACGTCATTATCGTGATTAAGGTGAGGTCTGCTGTGAGGCCAGTGAGACGTCGAGTTCAGCGATCCCAGTGTTGGGGTTATGCTGGATAGTTCACCGGTCTGAACTTATGCTGAGGATGCTCTTAAGCAATGTACTGAAAATTTAAACATTATAAGATGCCTTTCAACTGTTATATTTACGGTACGGACCTGCTGATACCTGTTGAAAGATTTTTTTTAATATTACCTAACCCTTACTAGTCAATAGTAGTAACTAGGCAGTAGTCGGCGACTAGTACAGTCATCGTCGCATCACTGTTTAAATCGGAATTATTGGAATAATTCTTGATTGGATGTGGAAATAAATTCTACTGGGTGAACATTTGCCGAGACGAGCGTGGGCTAGAGACCTTTTAGTTCACATCGTGTTGCTGTGGATGTGGATGTGGATGTGGATGTTATAGCTTTCTCTGTTTAATTTTCTTTTTTCCGATGCGACAACACCAGCAGGATGTTCTTCTATGAGTTAGGTGCTGATTAAGATACTTACACTCCTTTCACTCTAAGATCAATGAGATTTTACACTACCGTTTCTTGAAAGAAGATGCTGTGGTCACTGCTGCTGTATTAATGGTCTGCTTGTAAGGCAGTGTGATGTTTCAAAGAGATGCAAGTTCGATCCCCATTAAACTCTTACTAGTGGTAGATACCTGATGCCGGATCTAAGTAAGGTCCACCACAGCTCCCATTGTTGCCGACAAATATTATAGTGTTTTGTAACAAGCGTATATCGTCTCGGTGACCTATTAATGGTAAGCGTATCATAATCTAATATGATCAATGAATATATGATGATGAATGTCAAGCTGTTCCCGTAGCCTGGTGACACGTGACGTCCACGTCACTAAACGACTATATCAATGTTATAGAAGACACGTTCCAGCAGTGGGAATATTAAGTGAGCATCATTGTTAATTATTTACTGTAAATGATGTCTTATATATATAACAGTTACAGCGCCTTTCAAACCGGATCACAGTAATGTCTGCACAGTGCTGTTCGTCGGCTGCAATAGTCGCTGCGGTGGTAGCTCGACGGTCTCCGGCAACAGACCTAACGCTAGTGTGAATTTCCTTTGTTTCAATCGTAAGGCCGATGACCTTCGCGCGTCCGTCTGCATGGTTATAGGTATCGGGGCGGAAGGACGCGGGACTGCTTATCGGCCCGCTGCGGGCTAATCATCACAACAGCGCATTAGTAAATGTCGCAAATCAATCATCAGCCGGACCCGAATGGTTGCCGATAAAGTATTTATCACAATTAGATAAATTACAAATTTAGTCACGTGCTCTTATTGTTAACGACTAAACTGATATACTTATCAGTAGCTAAACTTAGGATGTTTACACGAACGAGTTTCTAATGATCAGCTATAGAACATTTCTTCTTAAAGTTTTTCTCCAACTAGTGAAGGTTAGCGAGCAAGTGATTCAGTTCCCTCTGTGTCTGCTTCGGCGGAACAATTCGGACGCCGCAAATATGCCAGTCCTTTCCCTAATTTCGTCAAGCATGACCTTTCCTTCTCCCCACCTTTCGTTTTCCAACATTTCATTTAGAACATTTAGGAGGAGATTACTAGAGAAGAGAGAGATTATTTCACTGTGCGTTTCGGGCGCAACATTTTACCATCCACTACCACTTTGTGGGATCAGTTGTTGTCAGCGGTATTTCCGAACCAATACGACATGGGGGACTTCAAGAGAAGAGCATATTATACTCTTGATGGTCAGCCACGCAGCCGCGACTCCTCTGGTGTTGCTACTGTCCATGGCCGTCAGCGATCACTTTCCACCAGGTGAACAATTCGCTCGTTGTCCACCCAAAGAAGATTCAACATAAATTAGTTTATTACCTAGTATATAGGCATTACTTTAATTATTTAAGAATGTTTATCATTACCATTGGATTGATATTACTGATGGTAGATCTCTGTTACCGTCTAAGAAGATACCACCCCAGCTCATAGGAGCTGTGGTAGTATTCTGTTACTGTATTTCGATTTGAAGTATTAGTGAGAGGTAATGAGATTTAACCTGTCTCACGATGACATAATGTGCTGCTGTGTATATCATCCCAACTAGCGTTACGTTATAGACAGGCGTTACACTTACCATCAGATGAACGTCCGACTCATTTCGTAGATTTATATAATAATAACGCATTATGAAAAATTTCAATTCTGTTAGTTTCATTCAGTTTATTAAATCTCGCCAATAGATGGCGTTGTGTACTATAAATGTATATTTTAATTTTTTTTATATACGTTATTATATTCGTTGTAGGTAAAGAAAATATAAATATATATTAACAAGATAGAGGCTGCGAGGTTTCGCAGATTTCTTATAAAAATATTGATACAACTTGTTTTGAGGTTATTATTCCTGTACTGTATGTTTTCATTAGTCATGTGTTAGGGGCAATAAATGAAAGAAACATGTTTAAAGTATTTAACATATATATTTCTTTGAGCTTTTAATTGCATTTTGAAATACAACATAAAATTTTAAATAAGATTATTTAATTTGGTAAAATCAATATTTTTTTTTTTAACACCACTTTTTATTTTAATATTTCGTTAATGAATGAGCAAAAATCTCTCATCAGAGCTAGCGTATACATATTTCTCGTATGTTTAATCGTTAAAATGATATTTCGTCGGTCCGTAACATCACCACTGCGAGGCTGGCTCGTGGCGCGGCTCGTGGCGCGGCAGCGGCCCCGACAACGGCTCAACCAAACCGTAACAAACGCTTATTATAAAAATTGTTTATACCACAGACGTATTCAACAAAGGTTAACGGGAAGGAACAAGAGAGTGATGGTAGCCGCGCCGGAAGCGGCCGCGGCACGAGCGAGCCGCTCGCAGGAACCGAGCGATGCCTCCCGCAACTTACGTTAAACAGTTTACAATATTTTCATTAAATATAAAAGAGCTTCCCGCTCGCGGTTACCGTATATGTATATACAGCTCGTATATCCTGTTGCCAGCATTGGAAGAATTCTCTCGTCAAACCTGAACCTCCCTAACCGTATACAGATGCAGTCGTCCTCTTTACAAAACGAAACGAAAGTTTGTATAACGTATTATCACTTTTCATTAAGTATACAGGTCGGTCTGGACACCGCGCTAACGCTGTTACAATGGTATACAAGTGTTCACAGTAAGGTCACCTAACTTTACGTACTTATCACTAAATAATAAATAGCAATCTCGCGGGGAGAGCGTACGGGGCTAGAGCGTAATTTACACTAAGGAGATTGTTGTATTGCGCGCGCGCAGGGGCAGCCCTCGCGCGCCCCGCCCGCGCCACCACCCGCGCCGCCGCCCGCGCCACCGCCGCCGAGATCGCATCTCCGGGGGGCGGTCCGCCGGCGCGCGCGCACCCTCCGCGCCAGGGTCAGCCGACAAAATATACATAAACTAAGGACGCTAAGCCTAATTCCGATTTACACAGACAAATTAAGTAACACGACAGAAAATGATATTGCAACCGTCTCGTCACCGAATACTGAGTGCGCGGCGCGGGGCCGCCTCTCCGTTCGTTAGCAAAAAATATACATTTACAAAGAGATCGAATCGAACATTTAAAGACTTAACGCGACTTATATTTACAATTATCGAAATGGAATTACAACGTAGTGTGGAAGATAAGCCGCGACCGGCCGCCGACCGGCCGCCGACCGACCGCCGACCGCCCGCCGACCGCCCGCCGACCGCCCGCCGACCGCCCGCCGACCGACCGCCGACCGCCCGCCGACCGACCGCCGACCGCCCGCCGACCGCCCGCCGACCGCCCGCCGACCGCCCGCCGACCGCCCGCCGACCGACCGCCGACCGCCCGCCGACCGACCGCCGACCGCCCGCCGGCCGACCGCCTAAAGGCAATATTTTCAAAATATCCTCTTACGACTAATCGAACGTGAGACGTCTGGCGTATACTGTGTCGCTATCCGTTACTTACGCTAACCACCGAGCTATGCGGTCAACACTAACGATTACCTAAAATAATTAAATTGGCAAAGAGTTTCGAAATACTTAGCGTCGCCGCGGCGACCTACGCCCGGGCCCGGCGCCCGCCGCCCGGCTCCAAGGTAGCGGGATATGGTATCATCGCACGGCACCACCGCGCGCCTACACGTATTTGCTGGACAGCTGCTTCGCGAGCTCCGTGTACTTGAGGAACTTGGAGTGCGGGCTCTCGTCGAACGGCTGCGACGGGCTGCGCGGGTCCTGCGGGGAGGGCGCGCTCGACCCGCCGCCCTTGTGCGCGCCCGGGGAGCCCGCCGCTGGTGCGGCCTTCGCTGGTACCGGCTCCGGAAGCGCACCGTCTTTCACAAAGTGCATCTTGGACAGGTGGTGCCGGTACGCGCCCTTCGATATGAACGGTGTGTCACACAGCGCGCACTTCATGATCGAGTCGGTGACGACGGCGTCGTTGCAGGCCCAGCTGAACGTCAAGATGCTCGGGGGGCCCGCGGGGGACGGCGCGGGAGGGGGCGCCCGCGACGGATTGCTCTCCGTTTTGTCACACAACTTCTGTAGTGCCGCGAGCGGGTGGCTTCCGCCGCGGCGGGAGGAACTGGGTTCGCTCGACCCGCCCCCGGCCAAGTTATCGAACATAGAGGACAGTGCACCTAGACTGGAAGCCGGCTTTCTATCAGATCCTGGAGTCGCGCCGGAACGATCGCTAGACGGACTTCTAGGGCTGGCTGCCGGACTTGGACCTTCGTTCTCTCGCTTGGGGATGGTTGGCTTCACATCCTCCTCCGCCGAGCTGCCCGGCCGCGGCGGTTCGTCCTCCTCCTCTAACTCGGTTTTGACGCGAACCGCCTGACTGCTCAAATCGACGCCGTTTTCACGCTCATCCTCGTCCGGAATTTCTTTCTTTATCCGGACTTCGGTTGGCCGGTCCTCCAAGGCCGGTGTCTGGGAGCCGCGCGTGTCTGGCGTCGTGCGGGGCGTCATGTGATACGCATCTAATTTCCTATCGGGAGTGAGAGATTCAACTCGGCTGCCGCCTCTTTCCGACATAGAGCTGGACTCGCTGCCGCTGCGCTCGCGACGCCCGTAGCCTTGCTGGTGGTGATAACTTCTCAACATGCTCATCGTTTGGGGATCTACTAAAGGTTTGGTGTAGTCTACGCTTTCATCGATACCTAACCGCTTAAGAATACTGGAGCCTATGGGCGCGTGCGACGCGTTCCCGGGCATGCCGGGCACGGAATGCCGCGAACGCGTGTCGAAGCTCTTCTCGATGAGCTGTTCTATTGCGTTCAAAACGGACGGCGACGAGCTTTTGTCATTGCTCGCGTTCGGGTCTTTGGAACTCGGAGAGGAGTCGTTCACCGAGGAGGGGGACCGATGATGAGCGGAACCGGGCGAAGGCAGCTCCTCGTTGATGCTCTTCCGACCGTCGCGGCTGGTGGGTGTGACGTGTCCCGGCACGTCGGGCGGGATGATGTTGTTCGACATAAGCGCGCTTTTCAGGAAATTCCTTTGGCTATTCGACATTGGAGCCCCGATACATTGCCGGATGTGCTCCACGAACACGGCGGTTTCTATCTTGTCGCCGCATTTCTCGCAAGTGATCCTGCTGCCCGCACTGTAGTCTCGCATAGGTTTGCCCATGGACACACCGTTGCCATCGCCATTTTTAAATTCGTGCTGCGCCCGCTCGAGTTCCAGCAGTTTTCGGACTGGTAAAGACTTCTTCCTCTTTTCTCGCGTCTGACGCCTCCTGCCACCGCTCTCGGTTATAGATCTCATGATGTGTTCTTTATAATGTGAATTTTTGACCATGTGATTACTGAGTTCTTTCAAGGAGCTGAATGCCTGGTCGCAAACCTTACAAGTTAACACGGCGCTCACGTGGCTGCTCGTGCCGGTATTGGTTGGCACCGCATTGTTAGCACCAGGCGCACTGGAGTTGGAACCTTTACCGTCATCGGACGACTTCCACGAGATGATCTGTTCCTGTGATATGATATTCGTGTAATGCTGCGTGCGTTGCATATGACTCGTCATTTCCGCGAGCGACCGGAAACTCTCCGCGCACCACATGCATTTCAAAATTTGTCTAGTTTGCTCGGCCCCTTTACCTAACCATACGTCCTGGCCGCGGACTAACTTTCTCGGTATCGGCATGTTCTCCTTAATTAGCATGTTAAGGTCACTGTGGTTCGGCTTCGAGGAACCACTGGAAGATGATGAATTATGAGACGGTGTAGAGGGAGAACTCGATGGCGGCTGCAACGAAGGCGGCAGCGGCGCCCCCGTCGCCGGCGGTACCGGCACGTTCACCCCGCAGTGCTTCGCCTCCTTCATGTGAACGGTAAGATCCGCGAGGGAATTAAAGCTCTTTTTACACCAAACGCATTTGAGGACATCCTTGGTCTGGTCGGCGCCCTTGTTGAGCCAGTGCGACTGCCAGGCCGAGTGGCGAGCGGCCGCATTTGGCGTCAGGCCGGCGCCTAGTGCTGCGTTCTGCACGGACCTGAATAGTTCTTCTCCGCCTAGTCTACTCAGTTCACTCATTTTCTCCAACGCTTTGGTGGCGTCGCTCGGAGTTGGTGCTCCATGTTTCAACTTGCCGTTCCAATCGCCGGGGACACCGCCTTTCGGCGATAAACTAGCAGCCGCCACGGCGGCAGCGAAGTAAGGCAAATGGGGTGCGACCGGCGTCGACCACGGTGAAGGAGCGGGTTTAAACTCAGCAGACCGGGAGCTTTTTCTCGTCGGGACCGGGGACGGGGAGTCCTCGGGACCGCGTTTCCTGGTCCCTACAGAGAGATCGAGAGGCCCGTTCTCGTGCGATTTGCTGAGGTTGATGGCGTCGTCGTCGTCATCGTCGTGCGGCGACTCGCTTCGCTTGGTGCTAAAGTCTAAGACTGCGTCGCCGCGTTCTGCGTCGAGGTCCTCGTGGCAAGACATTAGAAGTCGCTGTTGAGCTGCGGCGGCTGCGGCGCCGAGGTACGCGGCCACCGCGGCCGAGTGCGGCGGGAGGAGGGCCGCCGGCAGCGCGGCCGGAAGGGCAGCGCTGAGCGCGGCGGGCAGGGGCAGCCCCGCGCCGCTGCGACCGGAGTACACGGAGTCGTTCGACGGACACCGCGGCGCGCCGGACGACTCCCGCGACAGGCATCTCGGACTCTCCCTGTTGACAACGATACAACAAACTTTTAATACACTTACCACCATACCTTTTTACGTAGCTATAACATACATACACGTGGGAATATCATAGGTACTTAAAAAAAATATTTTCTTCAGTCCAATATCTTCATTGAGTACTGAATTGAAAGGTTTTTTAAAGTGGTTTTTAACATTCAAACACATGAGCCGCAACCATTTTATAAAGAATTATGGTAATTAATTGTTACATAAAATCTGCAGATTTCTAGCAGAATAACAGTTCCGCACCACCATTTATATCTCAATGAATATATACAAATATCAATATTTCGAATGAATTACTCGTTTAGAGATTGAATGTATTTCTTAAAGGCGACAGAAAATATTAGAATATTCCTCTCATATTCAAATAATAAATGTAGAGACAATTCGGTTCAGGCAGAGATGTTGCAGTAAGATTTGTTTCCTCGGTAAGAAATACGCGAAAGTTCCAGCGCTTTGAAGCCGTAAAATTGTCTTAATCGTTATGAGAAATATAAAATTTGGCAAATTATTTGATAGACGCTACAAGACATCGCGCGCATTAATTATATAACCAAATCATTAACTCCACGGAATTTATAATGCACAGACCGACACACATAAATATCGCTAATGTATGCGCCTGCGTCCCCGAACTAATTAATTAGGGGCCGGACGATTGTTTGTTTGCGCGGGCCGGCCGTTGCCAGGAGTTACCCGAGCGGCGGCTCCTCGCAGCCACACGCACACCTCGGACGAACCATCATCAAAGTGTAAGCTCGCAATTTTGTTGCAGGTTCTCCACGTGAGGCCATAACTCTACAAGTACATTAACCCACAAAGTTTTAGAATAAATTTACAAGTCTCTCCGTTCGTTCGGTGTAAATTAAAAAAATGCGATTCATTATGATTTATAGACAATTTCATACTCTGTGACAATGATTTACAATTACAACTTGAAAGAAATTGTTATTCAGAATAAATGTTTTTTTTTTGTTGTTGTCGAAAGTTACAACTGATAAAGGATTTAAATAAGTTTAATGAAAACAAAATAACATTTAAAATTATTTTCATTTTATCGGATAAAAACAAAAACAAAGTTTTATTATTATCCAAGATAAGATTTCCTATTTTGTTTAGTTTACGTTTTGAATAATTTAAAAGTATCCTAGGTGAAATACTATTAAATTTAAGGAAAAAAAGATTTGAGTGAACACTAAACCTTACCTCACATGGTCGGGCTCCACGATCATTTTGGACGAAATCTTTTCAAAATACTCCACACTGAGGTACTGTGGAGTGCCTTGGATCCATGTAATAGCACTTTATCGATTTGAAACACTGCAGTACAAGAGATCAAATGAGTTCCCAACGGTGTCTGCAAGTAAACACGTCGCGAAAGACGCGCCGCTGTGCCGGTCGGGTCGGGAGTGCGGTACATGCGGCGGCGGCGGCGCTCCCGCGTGGAATGAGATGCCGCGTGATTTACGACCCGCCTGCAGCGCCCGCGCGCCGCGCCCCACCCCCGCCCGAGCGCGCGCGTGCGAGCGAGACGCGCGCCGTCGCCGCGCCGTGCGAGCGGGACAGCTAGCCGCGCTCGCTTCCTAGGGGTGGTGCGCTGCGTAATGCAAGCGTGCGTGCTGCGCGCGGTGGACGTGCAATGACGAGCGATCGCACCGATGACAGGCGCGACGCAGCGGAGCTACTCCGCACAGCTGACTCACTTGACACCAATGAGATGAGGAGGGCACCGTGTCCAATGGGAGTACCTTCTTAATGTTTACAGCGCGCTGAAATATTGCCAGGCCAGCGGACGCATAGGCGCTCCATTGTTTGACGCGGGTGACGGTGACCGATTTTAGAAACAATAATGTGTTCGGGTTTGAAGAGCGTTGTGGCTAACAACTTTCGCAACCAACAAAATGCGGTGTAAAGTTTATCATTCTAACGAGAGCCACATTGTTCAGAACTAGATGACCGTCTTGCTCATCTCGTAGCGTCATAGAATAAAAAAAATATCCTAGGTATTGTCTCGTCCGACGGATAGTGGCCAGCGGCAGCAATTGCTTGTTACATCAACAGATATCACAAAATGGAAAGTTTCGTATCACATTGCAGTTGATAAATATTCAATTTTAATTGAATATAATCTTATATATTAGCCATTAAACCAAAATGGAGCATCGAGACCGTCTGGTGCAGCCGCCGTGACTCGACAGGACGCATTACCCGAAGCGCATATTTAAAAGCGCACTTCACCGCGTTTCCATCAGAATCGCCGGCTGTTTATTGCCTCCTATGAACATTAGCTGGGTGCGGGTCAATCAATCACGTGTATTTATGTGACAGCTATTGTACCCCCCTCACCCTCCATCGTCCGCACCGCTGGCGCACCACATCGGAAATAACACGAGTTCGCTTTGTGGTATTGGGGAGAACAAAAAAAAAAAATAAAAAGTTCGTATCAGTGTTTGCTGGTGACTGTCGAAGTTTATTACGGCATATTTGTAGTCGGTGTGGAGCTTTTGATGGAGACGGAAGTGGGACGCGGCGGCGTGCACCGGTTTTAAGTTTCAACAGTTTTGCAGTACAATGTGAATTTTACAAAGTCACAACAAACTGCATTGATTGTGGACACTAGTAAATATTATAATAAAGGGTATGTTACAGTTGCACTTACCGAGGTAACGAGATAAAGTCTTACATCTCACGGAGACTAGCACAATGCGGTGCTGTGTACATCATCCTAACTATCGCCACGTTGCTATGGACAGTTGAACACCCATCATCATGCGAACGTCTAGCTCGTCAATAAATAAAGTTCTTATCTTACTACAATACAATAATCTAACCTGAGCTTATATGGTGAAAACTTCACTGCTTTCATCGTTTAACAGGACTACTTTTTTATGTATAAACGTGGAGATCCGCAGAAGGTCTAAGGACACCGACCTAGCCCAAAAGATTGCTGCAATTAAGTGGGAGTGCACATTGTTCAAAACACCGGCGGTCGATGGTGCAGTAAGGTCCTTGAGTGGCTCCTGTGTACCGGTAGACATATCTAGTGAGAAACACGGGAACCCACTGGATCCGATCGGCGTGGAGATCTTTAGGGGAGGCCTATGTGCAGCGGTGGACGTCTATCGGCTGATAATGTTGATGATGATACTATTAACGTGGCAAAGCAGGTATAGACCTCTATAATATACACAGAATCCTGATCGCGTTCCCGACTCCGACACACATTAGAGGTCAAGTGAAACGCGGTTTAGTAAGTCGACTAGCGATAAACCGGATTGATGACGCCATTAAATCTAACATGTGCCAATACAATAGTAGCACGGCAGTGACCATATAAGGAGCTGCACGTCTCACACAAACTCCGAACCAATAAATAACACATCGAAAAACAATTAATTACTAACAAAACTAAATATTTAACATTAGATTTTATTAATCAATAGTTTTGTTAATTAAAAAGTGTAGATCGCTGTGTGTGTTATTTAAAATATTGCTAATGTATGCATTTTCACAAATTAATGAGACTGACTATCCCATCCAAAGTCTGATCTGAGTCGTCTTTTATGATTTATGGCAGCATCGCGTTGGAGAGAAACGGAGTCTGACTGACCGATTTATGAACTTTTCAATTTTTAACTAACTGTTACTTCAAACAGTTAAAGTTGGGATAACGGATGAAATTTAATAATCTATGACAAATAATTTACAAGCGATAACGTAAAAAGGGTGTCAACTTAAGAACTGTATCAGACGTAATGAAATGATTGTTTGGGGAAATCAGAAAACCTTGAAATAGGGTATTAAATGCAGTTGACTATTGAAGATATGGATCTCGTGAGCAGGTGAAATGTAATTTCGCTAAATCTGAAATCTAAACAATGGACCCGCAGGATGGATGCTTCGGATCTCTGTAGAGAATGTTTATGATTGATGACGTCTCTTCACTGCGACTAATTGACAGTGATGGAACACGGAACAGCCTCGCGTAACCAACATATCGTTTGCTTTTAAATTCATCTACACTTCCAAACGTGTAACATCTAAAATCATCGCAGCAGAGACGATTTCTGGTATAAACTAAAATCGGAACGATAAAAACGTCAGCAGATCAACAATCGTACCTGGCCCGCCGGATGTAGATAAGGTGAAGAGTTTTTAATGTTTAGAAACATTTTCATATTCACGTTATAATTAAGAAATCAGAGCTAAGTGATTTGGTTGCGGGCCGCGTCAGCTCTCAGCATCCCAACAAATTTTTTGGGTAATAAAACTAAAATATATCGAACTGCTTCATTCTTTTAATCGATAGCAGAATTTATGAGGCGGACATTAGCATAATTAAATACAAATGCTGCTGTTTGTTTTAGCTGCGGCGCTGGACGAGCTCAGATCGGCAGCGGTTACCGGGAACGTTACTCAAACAGACATTACCATATCGGAGCAACGGAGCGCATCTGTACTAACTAACATAACTGCAAAACAATAGAAAATGATGAGGCGTTAACACCATCGCACTAAATATAATAACTCGGAGCTGATACCTCCTCGTAGACTGATGTGAACTCAAGTGGTGAGTGATAACAAACAGAGACGACATTCCACTGCGGAGACAAAGGTTCCACTTGTTTAACTTACACTGCGCCGTCTGCCGCGCAGCTCCATAACAATTTCAACAAATACTATCCTCTTCGCAGCCTCATTCACCACCTACTACTTCATTTCTTTATTATTTTGGGACAGTTCATCTTCATTAATAAACTCCTATTGGAAATCTAGGTCATTGGGTAAAACATTAGATTTATTCTAATGTCGGTTATCAACTGTATCGCCAAGTATATTGTTGATACCTGATAACGTTCACCCGGGTGTAAACTCGGAGGTAGTTTCGAAAATATTAACGAAACGTATTAGATACGCGGAAACCGAGTATTCACCGTCACAGATAACGTTTCGTGAATATTAACGTGATTTATGCTTTGTCGGCGCGTTATCTCGCGTTATATTATCTGTATAAATCAACCGCGCCCGTTGCATTGTGCGCTGACGAAAAACACTTGATCACATTTATTAAACTGAAATTGATTGAGTGTCAGGCGGGAGGTTTCTGATCATTTTTACCGAAGCCGTCCGCCGCTGTCACCATTACCATCGCGTCCGTACGTCCATACGTCCGTCTCTTTGGCACTTGGTCTGATTGAAAACAGTCCTTAAGACGATCACGTTAAAACGTTAGGAAGATGTAAATGTTTGGCGGACGGTCGCGCGGACGGCAGTTGACAGCTGATCATCGGAAACAATGGGATCGTTAAAGCCACCGCTGATGACGCTCGGACCACCGTCAAATAGACAACGTTGGCCCGTTCGTAATGTTACGGAACCGCCCATAATTGATGGGAGATATGTGTCATTTGCAAGTATTACTGGCTTCGTGACTCCAGATCTAATCGGAGATATTTCTGTGAATGAAAGCTTTCGCTTGGCATCGGATCTCTCGTTTGCAGTAACCAACACGTCAGGGGCTATAAACTGCATAAGCTCGGTGTTCGACTCAAAATATGAGTCAAATTCGAAGGCTCGAGAGCTAACGGAGCGACTTGGACGACTTCCAAAAGATATCTTCCGCCGAAGATTGGAACAATTTAGGCTGTTTCCAAAAAATGTGAGCGCTGTACGTCGGAAGTGCGATGTTACTGTGTGAATACGATAATTGAACTTCTACAGCGGGAAGACTTAAATTATTTTTAAATACGTAATACGAAAGAAATCATCCCTTCTCTATTTCTTGTTGCGTTTAATTTTAGGGAATTAACTCTTAATCTATATTTTTCAAATATCGATATGAAAGCAACTTACCTTTCTGCATTAGGGTCCTGTATGAGGGTAGCTGGGATGCTGTGTTCGATGTCGTCCCTCTCGTCAGGCGCTGGCGAGGCGTGGGACGCGGGGGAGGCAGAGCGGGATGCCTCGCCCGGTCCCTGCCTCTCCCCGCGTTCGCCGCGTTCCTTCAGGCCGCTTTCTGGACTAGTACCTTCTTCTGTGAACAAAAAAAAAAAGTTTACAGTCTCTGTAAATATTCATAAGGTCAAAAAATACGTGTCTAGTTTTTGTTATATCTTTTGTTGTGATTTTGTCACCTGCTGATGCTGTATAGTAAGAACTTTAACATTGATTAATTGCATTTAAAAGTGACGTAGACATGGTATTCCGCATTCATCTGGTAATATATAAACACTTGAGAAATGTAACAAACAAACAAACTGTACTTTTCACCTGATCAATAATCAAGTAATTATGATCCAACGCTTTGTTAACCAATATGAAAGCTATAGCAACAACTGTACAGCAACAATGAGCCGGCGCGGTGCGATACAGCGCCGATAAAGCAGGAAAATCTAGGGGGGAACGGGGCCGCGTTGCGCAAACAACGTGTGATCGATGATTGATTGATTCGGCAAACTATCGGGCCGAGGATCAATTATTCAAAGTTAGTTATCTACTGACATAATTCCGAGTTACAAGTTGATAGCGGCGACGCGGCGGGCGCCCGGCCCCGCGCCCGCGCACCCCCACGGTTTCCAAATTATTTCATGATGAAACGCGGCAAACTTACATTATACATATAAAAGTATCTGCTACCCTACTAATAATCTTTTCTTCTTAAGGTGCCTTTCTATTACTGGGAACTGGCGTTCATCAGGTTATCGAAACTCCCTTTTCCTTGAGCTTTAATCGTACAATAGTTTGTTGTAAATCATTTAGATTTATAATCAACACTCATACATTTTTTAATTATCTTTATAACTCATACGAATAAAACTACATTGTCCTCCAGGTTACACAATATTCAGTAGGTCAAATTAAGTGCTTTGTCTCGGTCGAGCTGAGTGATGCTCAAGCGGACAGTCAGTCCCCCATCGAGTATCAAGTTTTACCAAATCCCCGGAGCGTGGAGCGTGGAGCGTGGAGCGTGGAGCTCTCGCCGCGCCCAGCAAACACAAAAAGAGAATCCGTGAACGACATTCGCTCCGATTATGAAGTTATCATCCGAAAAGTGAACGCGAAAAAAAAATGTTACTGAAATTGGAGAGCGCGACCGAAAGGTCGGCGCGGCGGTGGGCCAGCGGTGGGCCGGCGGGGCCCGCTCGTTTCACTGCCCACTGGCTCGTGAACCGCGTTCCCGCTCGCTAATTGATTAAACGCACCGTGTCAATCGGCCGCGGACGCAGGCGACGCGCCCGGCGAGCCGCCCCCGGCGAGCCCGCGCCGCTAACGAACGAGTGAGCCAATTGGATTCCGGTCAAAGGAAACGAGAGCATCCGCTCCTGACGTCCGGCTGCGAACGCTCGACCGTGTCAGATTCAAATGACGCGCGGCGTGGCGTTATCGCGATGCCTTTGAACGGTCAGCCGGCGCCCGCGGGACCGTACCGCACTGCGCTGCGCTGCGCCCGCCTCGCCTGCAGCAGCTCGCCCGCAGCACCGCGCCCGCAGCGCTGCGTAAATTTGACAGACGACGTAATCAGATGTACGCCCGTGTCGAATCCCAGAACGGGCTCGTCACAATAGAGCCGTTCGTGTACGGCGAGCTCTGACTCGACAGTTTCCAAATAACGAAACAATGGGTTAATTTCACCAGAATTCGCCGTGAAATCGATATAAACTCTCGATTATCGTTGATAAAGTATCGATTGCCGATAGGGACCGCGACGTTAACGAAATGCATTGGTTCGTAATAAAAGTTTAAAATCTTGATTGTATCGTGACTCCGTAAATAGGTCCGCAGCCGGAGAAGGCACCTTTCGCTCAAGTTAACGCTTTATCCGCCGCAGATGAATGTCGTCGTCGATATCCGTCCGTTACGAAGTTATTGGACGTTAATGCTTTCTAGTTAAAATTATCGGCTGATCCTTTAATAGTCGATGTAGGTTATCTAATGATCAATCAAACGACAGATGGTGACGGTAATCCTGAACCATATCGAGTAGATAATAGCGCACCACGCATTTTGCAACTCACCGCAGGTCCGTGTTTACTTTACGCACTCCGCAGTCTTTATCAGTTTTATTATTTATATCAATAATCTGACTTCGTTTATTTTTTTTTATCTTTTCCTTATAGTATGGGCTACTTATTGCTAATCACAAATAAATTGTATCGTTAAAATTTTGCTGTAAAATACTCCGTGATGCAACGACTCGTATGTGAACCTACATCTGTGGTGGCCGCTAGGTACCACTGTCACCGTCATGAATATGCAATCACAATTCTTCTGGTTCAAATTAAATGGTACAGCAAATTCTTCTTCTTCTTAAATTGCCTCTCCAACTAGTGAAGGTTGGCGTACAGCAACTAAATACAGATAATTATTTTCTTCTTTATTCTTCAGATAATATTTTCGGAAGAATAAGCCAACTGTGCGAGAAGCTCAGATAGAAGTTAGTGATCATTTTAGTTTAAGTTCCCCTCATTAATTTTAGGTTTTAATAAGGTTTCAGTCTTCTAGAATCGACTTAAACAGATAGACAGCGAAGTATTTTAGTTTACTATTCGGAAAAGTGAATACGTGAATATTAATTCCGCAAAACAAGTGTACAGTGTATATTTCGCAGGATAGAATCCTTGCATCGGAACTAAGACTTTATTCTGTTCACAAAGAGCCTTCAATCAGGCGAGGCGTTGACAAGTAATTTCCTCGTCGTGTCGCTGGAGTCGTCTCGTTATCGTCCCGCGGCTGCAGCCGCCGGCACAAAGCGCTTCTTTGTTAGCGCCTTCGATTCCATTGCGCTGCAGCACTTAAGTTTTTTAAATGCTTCTGATAGACCACTTTGATTTCACAAGCAAATCGTGCTGAAGTAATTTACGAAGTACACTACGTTGTGTTGTAGTTGATTGTGGCCAAAGATTTGGCAACTGAGAGAGATTCGCTAAGATTCGGTGGGCGCGTACCGACAGTTGCTGGATGACTTCCTCCAACATGGATTGACAATCTCATGAAGATCAAGGGATACCGCAGGATTGTGGGTGTAGTATCCACTGGAGGGGAGGTCTTTGGAGGAGATCTATGATGACCTATGATGTTTAAATTCTTTCGAATATACTTACGAGTAATTACTTCACAACTTCATAGTTAGCATTGAATTACTTCAGGCAGTGTACATTCATCAAAGAACAGTACCGATACTTTATTGTCGCAGACTAAACTGCGTCGGATCCCGAGATCTGTACGTCCCCGGGCCAATAAATCCGCCCAAAACACGCAGCCTCCAGAAGTACCATAAATCTGGCGAGTAACGCCTAATTGGAGGACCTGATGTTTGTCGAATTTGTCCTCCGAGACGTGGTCCTTATCTGGTCCAATTACAGAAGAACCGGTCCGAGCACCGGGCGGCGGTGACCGCGAGTTCTTAGCTCATGCTCACCCTCATAATTAATCTGTGATTGATTGTGACACCTCATTTACGAGCTGAAGTTGATTTGTGTTTTTAATTAGCGCTTCACGTGTAGATTACAGTGATATTATATTATATTTGTACAACCTGATGTATCACTAAGCGGATATTGACAGCAACATCCTGCGGTAACTTGTTGATCTATATTTGAATTAGTCTATGTACTTTGAAATGTCACTGTTTAATTCTCTGCTGAACTGGAAATGTAACAATGATACTGTACAATGTACTAACAACATTAACACGTTGACGGAACCGGAATCTCTGGATAGTTTTTGAGAACTACCTCTATTCGCCGCGTCGCGTCACACTGTTCGCGTGATATAACATATCGCTCCTGATTGTACTATTAAACCGATTCGAATTTATGATCATCACAAGTACAAAAACCACGGGGCCCTTTCAAAGTTGCCGGTCTGCTACAGGCTTGCCTGAGCACTTAGATCTAGCTTTTTAATCGGAGTCAAACCCACGGGTCCGGTATCGCGGCCATAATTGACCGAGTGGCGGTAACGGCTGGGAGGGAGGCTCGTAAAATGTCAGATACCGTGTTGTCCGCGGCGCCTGTGTCGCCGATAGCCTCTAGAAGCCGAGATAGCAGCCCGAAGTTATTGGTGACGCGAAATAGCGCCTCTGGAAACCCGACACGAGTTTAAACCTATTTAATGTCGGCCCTGTCCCTATCAATTAGACAGGTGAGCGGAGCGGTGGATGCTGCGCGCGATTATCGGCGGCGTCACCGAATGTCAAGCTATACATCCTCGGGATCCTGCGATCAGTACTAACACACGTTGATTCACAATATAAATTTATTTAAAAACAATTTTTATTACTAAAAATTTCCTACTCTTGTAATTGCGTACGCTTTGTCAAGGACACAGAATAAAATAATCCCCTATGCAACTTCACCGATATCGGCAGTAGACCCACAGTGCAGTATCGTGATTCAACACGCATGTGTCGAATGCTGTCGCAGGCCCCGGAGTCAATAATCAACGCAAACAAAGTTTTCAATCATGATCCGATGATAAATAATTAATTAATGACTTCAGTTCCCGTCGCGACAGCTCGGAGTGGGGAGATATCTGTGGTTAGACCAAAGCGGGGAGCGTTGGATAATACCGATCTATAAATAATTGTTGTAAGTAAACTATTTATGTTTCTATTAAAATTTTAAATAAACTAATAAGCCAATGACATTTTTCATGTAAGTTACAGGAATGATATGGTCTCCTGTAACTATTATCATCATCAGACAGATGTCCAATGCTGGATGTAGGCCTCTGCCAAAGATATCCACATCATTAGAGTTCATTGAGGGGAAGTGGGCCGTAAACCCACCACGCTGGTCCAGTGCGGGTTGATGGGTGGTCAGAGCCTCGTCTGTTATTCACTTAGGCTCCGTAAGATGTTGGGCAAAACCCCTTACATATCTCATATCAGTTTATTAATAATTTTTTTTAATGGTTTCTCCAGTTGTGTTAGATCGGAGCCTGTGTATTTCATAATATTATTTATCATCATTTTTACTTTATTATCTTACTGCTCGTTATCCTCTTTCTTTCTTTTCTTTCATTCCAATTATCACTTTAATTTTTAGTTCTCATATCCCACTTCATTCTTGCACACATCTCTCATAAGGACAAAAATTAATTCTACTTATATCTACACATTCTTCACTTAATCTATTATCACAATTGTTCCTTATTCTATTTCTTTTCTTAACAGTTCTGCATCCTGTTACTATATTTGCTACCTCATTCCTCTTCATAAATACTGGACAGGACAGTTGTCACTTTCGGGATATTATTTAATGTCCAGCGAATTGAGCAGATGCTAGAATTATATATCAACCACAGTGAAAGTAGTTGTATGAAATTAGATGGTCTTCATATTGCTGATTCTGTTCCGTGACGGATTACATCAGATTACATCCGAACAAATTCTTTGTCCTCGCACCGAGCGGGAGACTTCATCCCGTGTAAAGCCTAATACACGACTTTTTCCACAAAAGCGGCGGCTGACATTGTGAAGGAGTCCTGCGAGGCGGGCCGGCGCAACAAGTGTCCATTTGTAGCTGTCAGCCGCGAGCTGGTGCAGAGTGAGCGAGCGGAGTGAGGCGGAGGAGGAGGGAGGACAGTTCAGCGGATTTACAGTTAACAAATTTAGACAGTGCATAAAGCGAACGGTAGTCCTGCGAGTTTAAATGTTTATTGTCGATATCTCTCTTGGCGGAAACCATCAAAATGCTATAATAACGTCTCACTAAAGAAATACTCTATTATAGCAATTATTAATCTGATTTGAAAGCTACAGTTAAATTAGTCTATTGGTAATACCATGAGATCTGCAGAGGAATACGAATACAACATAATTCATAAATCGTAACAACAACTGTCAACCAAATTTAAGAAAACAACAGATGACATTGTTGCCTCTGAAACTATTGAAGGTCACTTACTATAAGGAAACGCCATTAACCCAAATAATAGAAGGTCACTTAAATAAACAAAAATAAGTTAAGTACCGGTAACTGAAAGAATATTTAGAGTCGATCAATGTTAAAGACCAATTATCGGTTGGCAACAGCAAAACCTGTCTCAAGTATCTAGCTCTCCTCGCTTGCCGTCACATATGCTTGCCGAATTAAACTTTAATTATACCTTCGGTATCAGTTCCGAACGATCCTCACGACTGGGTTGGTTCAGCAACTGCCGCTTTATCCTTCGAAGAATAGTCAACATTATATCAGCGTTGAACTTCAAAACTATTGTCAATTACCAAAGTCTGAAAAAAGGGAAATTCAACAAAGTTTCGTAACTAAGTTTCTAAATAATGAAAAGAACTCGACCGTTTGAAAATGAATTCTTCTTCATCTTAAAGTGCCTCTCCAACAAGTGAAGGTTGGCGATCAGCGTGGTACAGTTATTTCTGTCTCTGTGTGAAAATGAATGAAGGACGTTAAAATAAGTGAAGCCTTATTTGTCCCCCGAGATAACATCGTGCAGGTTTTTGTCAACGGTCAGAATGCACACAAGAACAGAAACCGGGACATTGATAATCTTGCATCTCTTAACAGATGATTTAATTACCAAGACACGGTCAGCTGAATTCGCTATGAAGTGCGAAACCGCTGCGCAACGCTCAGCATCCGGTGCACGAGAATGAAGCCCGTACGGCGTCCGCTGTAGGGCCACATCGGCGCGCGCCGGCCGGCCCACGTCGGACCTCAATGGAGACGTGCCACGGAACAATTAGCTGGACCCTCGGCCGTGAACACGCTGAATACATTCGCAAATTTCATTTATGCAAATTCCATAATAATCGAGTTGCTGTTAAGATTCAAATCGGATAATATGTTGCACATAGCTTTTTTCTTAATTCACTACGTACATTGCATAGATAATATAGTTTTATAATTCCAACGGAATCCTAACATTATTACTTGTAATTCATTTTCACCGAATATTAAGTGACGATGAGACGACAATCATATGATGATAGCATTAATACAGCTTGCTCTCATGGCGGTAGATTGATAGTATGAGAGTTGCAGTTAGCCTAATTCTACCACGTTTGATCTTTATGACTTGACTCCCACCAACCCACATTGGGCTAGCACGGTGAGAAATAACTCAAATCCCTCTATATGAACAAACGACGGCCCCTGATGACCGACAGGTCGCGGGAAGCCGCTGGACGTGTATACCGTGAGACCAGTCGTTGTATCTTTAGGGGAGACCCGTGTCCATCAGCAGACGTCTATTGGCTGATGATGACGATCTTCGTGTTGTAAGGAATCGGTTTGAATCCAATTGCAAGTTATTTTATGTGTATTTAAACGATATTCAAGTTACGGAGGTCCCTCGGTGTCGCGCCGCCGCGGCCTCTCGGTAATTACTTAGTAAATCGTATCGATATCGTAAATATCAATCAACGTCAGCAGGCCGAGTTAAATATGAATACCTTTATGAATCGAGTGTCGTCGCGCATCAATCAGCCCCGATGGTGATTGATCGGCCCGGACGGCGGGAGCTGGGGACGGGGGCGCGGGGGCACGGGGGCACGGGGGCACGGGGGGCTTGGAGCGGAGTCCAGGATCCACGTAGCGTCGCACAGCGGTCAACAGCCATTTATTAACTCGGCGTATTTAAGTAAACTTTTTAATACCACTTAAGTGGCAAAGAGGCATGCGGCGCGCCTGATGTTGAGCGGTAACCGCAGCCTATGACCGGCAGTAACACCAGAGTTATCACCGGGCGTGACGCCGATCCTGGAGAAACATTATCACGCTTAGCGTATAACTTGTTAATTTAACAAACAGTTAAATCATTTAAACGTCGTAAAACGAACAATCGATCGCAAATTGATGAAAGAGGACGTCCGTGTGTTACAAATACACCATCAAGGAGCCGTCCCTCCGCCGGATTAGCGGCAACGTGTGAAAAATCAGGGATGGCTCTGCGCGCCGCCCGACACCATCCGTATTTGTCGGCGCGGTGACGTACCGACATCAGTCTCATTAAAGGGCAGCCTCCACTCCATTTGTACTAATGTCCCGCCGGAGATAGCCCCAGGACGAGCAAATCCTTCCACCCTTTCCGTGCGCCCCCAATCGATTTCTACTTAGCTATTGATTTTAGTAACGACATCACTGTAACCCCTTGACCCATCGGACTAAGCTCCCACTTTGTTCTAGATCATAGGTTTCCATTCTTTTACATAATAGTTGATTATACCAAGTTTTATATATCTACCTTTTTTTAAGGAATCTACAAGACAAGGGAGACGTTCACCTGATGGAAAGTGATACGCCTGTTCATAATAACTTGGCACTAATTAGGATGATATACATATTACAATCTGATGAACAATTAGCTTATATTTAAACTATTCAGGTCATGGAACAGCAAATATTGTTCTTATGCTATAGTTAGTCTTTTTATAGAAATCTAACTATTTGAATGATTCTCCTCCAGACTAAGCTCTGGTCGGCACCACACTTCGAATCAAGGTGTCGCATACCATCATGCTAATCAAACGACCCGATACAGTTATACGACTATAAACTGTGTAAGAAAGAAAGTGACAAATTATCATCAGTCCTCGACGGAAGCGAATGCAGCGTCAGACTGGCTACGAGTACGAAACGGCGGCGCCGTTAAACGATCTAAGTGACCTAGAAAATACTTTATCACTTAGAATTACGGGTCGTTTGTTACGTCGTTAATAAATCGGTCCGCCGTTGAACAACCGCTAATTTCTCTTTTGAATAAACATTTAACGCTGCAGCCCCACGTCTGCATCACGAGTGTGAACTGTATTTTTGACGATTGTTAATTAACCAATTATATATCAAATTGTGTGATAAGCACAGGCTGTATTAACATAAGTGAAATCTACAAGGAACTAAAAGTAATGAGGATATTTTAGCATCGAGCAGTTGCAATCGAAACATTAATAAAGTTAATACTAAAGTTTACTATTGTCTCCTTTGAATACCTGTTTGTCGGTAAAACGGCTGAACCGTTTTAGGTGTATTACTTTTTTTTAAAGTACCAACTCTTAGTTGTAATATTTAAATATTTACACTGTATAATATTTGTTATTGTTACCAATACTAAGAGCTTGGTATGTTAATTGATGGGTAAGCCATCACAGATATCCTGATGACTGGACAGTTTTTACTTATACGAAGCGATGAGACGAGCGGGACGTTCTCCTGATGATAAGTGCTACGCCCGTCCATAACAATGTGGCGCTAGTTAGGGTGGTATACACTGTACCACATTGTGTCCGTCGCCTTGAGACATATGGCGTTAAGTCTCTATACCACTAATTTCTCTAAATACAGCACCCTTCAAACTAGACCACATTGATACATTATTATTGCATATTAATGTTTGTCGACTGCAATAGATGCTGTGGTGATACCTACCTTCTCTTCGAAAAGTACCCTGCTTCCGGGGGGAAGTCTGGGTTATGTGAGATTCTTACTCACTAAAACCCCCTCGGTGGTCTGCATTAGTGCATTCGTAGAAGCTCCGTTATCTCTTATAGAATGCAGCGGTGCCCCTCTACACTTTCAGTTACACGTCTCTGAGGAGGAGCCTGACCCTCCTAGGCACTATCGCTGAGCCACACTCTGTCTCACGCAGGTTCGCTTGTTGAGCGATAAGGGCCCCCACCCTCAAGACCCGCGAAACTCATAGACCGCTTTAATCGCCTTCTATGTCAGGCAGTGCTTACCTTAGTCCTATTCTTACTAACACGAGAGACGGTGGTACCTACCTAGACGATCTCCGGAAACAACAGATTAAACAGAAAAACCAATTACGTGATATGATACATTGAATTGTCAATATCAAGTTAATAACTTACTAACATAACTGTTAAATATTATGATTTGTGTTAACTTACCATCGAAAACTTATAATCAATAAAGCAATTATAATAACCGTAGTTTATTAAACAAACCGCAAATCTGATTAACCTGGATTCGAGACTTCCAGCGGTGGGGTAAGTGACCATCAATTCTGGGCACGTTCCTGAATCAATGTTAATAGAGCTAAGGCCGTCTGACGTTGGCAACTTGGCACTGACGCTTTCCCTTCCCTGGTCAAAGCCCCCAAAAAGAGGTGGAAAATTATAGGGTCAAGAGACATGCGGGAGTGCCAAGTGGCTGATGATGATATCGAGGATGAAGCGATGTGGAGAAGAATAATAAAGAAAGCTGACCCCACCACCGTATAGGAAAATGACTACGAGAGAGAATAAGTACTTAAGCTATGACACAAATCTGACAAAAGTTTACCTTTATATTGTGTGTGTGTACATGGTGAGTGCAATCGGTATACCTATCAAAAGCTGTACATCATCATCAACCAGTAATCGTGCACCGCTGGAGAGTCCTGCCCAAATCCATTAAGTTTATCAATCCTAAAGTTAGTCAATTTAAATATGGGGTGTAAGGAGTCCCGCATAACAACTCACGGGATCCAAATCAACCGCATCAGCTCGCGGTGCGCCCTGCTAATCAACAAACGAGGCTTTGGCTCCCGCCAACCCGCATTGGGCCAGCGTGGTGGGGAGTGGCCCAATAATATGACATACATACATATATCAACTTTTGTAAAACGACGCGTACGTTTAGGTTGATGGAGCTGAACCTTTGCAGCCATACCTCCACTCTTGATGGTCATCACAATTTAAAGAAATGATATGTATAAATCAAATTGATTATATGTAGCCGGAAGTCTATGATTTGAACCTGAGACTATATGGATCCAAACTTCGGACCCTATCGATCAGCAATGATTGACCGATGACGTTCAGTTACCATCCTCGGCTTTATTCTCAAGGTCAATTTGAAAAAATGCAACTTGCAGACAGAAACCGTGTTAAATTACACCCTCCTTCGGTTCCATCGGTTAAGTATATTACGTTGTGTATGCCGGGTCGTGTCACCCGCGGAACTGTCACCCGCCGTGCTGATGCGGACAATGGGGTCGACGCGGAGCACTCCGCTGACGTCTTGCGAGGGAACCCGTCAGCCCGTCAGCCCGTCAGCCCGTCAGCCCGTCAGCTCGCCTGTCACGCTGCCACAATGCACGCGACAACAAAAACACATTCCCCTATGCAATAAATACACGACATAGTGATGAGGTTGTGTGAACTGTTGATATATATATATATATATATATATATATATATATATATATATGACGGACGGTGGATATCGAGAATAAAGCTTTCATTAAAAAATATATATTTATTGCAAGTAGATAGTGGTAGGTCTTTATTGACGCGGCGTGCAGGACGTTCACCTGAAGATAAGTGACGCCTGCCTACAACAACGTGACGCTAGTTACAATGGTACACTGAACCACATTGTGGTCGTCGCCTTGGGACATAACATGTTGAGTCTTATTATGCCAGTAATTTTACTAACTAGAGCGCCCTTCAAACCGGAACACAGTGTTCGATAACTGTTTTACCGTAGAAATAGGCGTTGCGGTGGTATTTACCTAGACGGTCTCCGAGAACAGAGACCTCAAAAGAAAGCTCATTTCTGCCGATAAACAGTAGTGTGCGAAAATTACTGGCTTCCAGCTTGAAGAGCGTTGTAGCTAGTGTAATTACTGGGGCACGAGCACAATATGTTGATATCATCCTAACCAGCGCCAAGTTGTTTGAGTTAGGGTTTGAAGCGTAATATAGTCTAGGCAACCTGACCAACATTGTTAGTAGAAATCTATCACCATTTACAATCTCAGGCACGTTTGTCATCAAACCACATGAGAAATTTCCATAATTTTAGTCTATGGTACGTAAAGACGAACTTACCACAGGATGATTCCACGAAATATTGACCAGCGATAACGCAAGTCCTGAAATAGACGGTCGTGTCCTCGGCGATCGTCCAGTAAACCGCTTTTCCTTTATCGCGAGGCGGGAAAGGGACAAGACGTACGTAAGACGTAAGAATCAGATGTAAAGACGTGCGGAGAACTATGCGCAGAGACCGCCGCACCCGAGTACAGACAGCAAAAAAAACAATCATGGATATATATATATAATATATATATATATATTTATATATATTATTTTCTTATGGGGATAGCCATTGGATAAACAAAGGCGGATAATGATGATGATGAACAAATATTTAGAAAGTACTTAAGTTTTTTTTGTGTCATATATACTAAGTAATATATATTATTAAAATAAACAATATTCACTAAAAGCTTCAACGAAGAGGCGAAATGTTCACCTGATAACAACGTGGCGGTAGTTAGGATGATATACAGAGGACTACATTGCGCTCGTTGTCTTAAGACGCCCTTTAAACCGGAACATAGTGATATTTTCACTGTTCGGTGACGGATTAGTAACAACGGTAGTACTTACTCATACTTAGATGGTCTCCGACAGCAGAAACCTGCTACCAATAGAAAGTGTTGTACGAATCCACTTCACTACGTAGCACCATGCCATATATTTGTCGCCATAGCAACACTGCCGTATCCTGACTATGATATGATATGACTATGATAGTAAGAGTAATCGAGCAGAGCAGCCTTCACCATTCACGCCTGTATAGTTACTTTACGCCATAAAAAAAGAAAATGAACCAGACGTTCACCTGATGGTAAGTCATACTTTTGTCCAAAATATTGTGATGCTAGTTAGGATGATATACATTATGCATTCGTCGCATTGAGACATACGATGTGGTTTCGTTATCGCACTAATTATTCTAGCTGCAGCGCCCTTCAAAGAGGATCATGGTAATGTTTGATGGCTGCAATAGGCGCTGCGGTGGTGCCTGCGTAGACGGTCTCCGGCAGTTAACCCGTTGTAGATAAAAATGTAAAGGGGCTCGAGTGCCGGCGTATGAGCAGTGATGTACTCCCATTGCTGACGCTACGCTTGATCCATCCGAGCACGCCAAGTACCTGCTCTAACGCCGTCCTCGCGCTGCAGGGGGCGGGGACTGCGTTGCGTTTTGACCAATGATTTCGCTCCGTTCCGGCAAAACTAATTATACTGATTTATGCTCCCATTGTTCATTGTTGTATGTCTCTCTCCCGGCGCACGCTTGCACGCATGCGAGCAGCACGAGCGTCTCTACGCCACGCCACGCCACGCCACGCCACGCCACGCCACGCCACGGCACGGCACGGCACATGCGGCTACGCACGCACCACCACAAAACAATTATCGATGTCAAAGTAACACCTGGATCCATATTTCAAGTATTTGATATTATTTCATCACTTAAAAAAAAATATATAAAAACTGCATATTTCATAATTTACACAACCACCTACTATATTTATTTTTTATTCAACTAGACGATCGAGGGGGTGGGGAGGATATGGGGTCCCGAACAACAACTCACGGGACCCAAGAAAAATTCACCTGCTCATGGTGCACCTTGCTCAACAAGGGAGGCTCTGGCTCTCACCAACCCGCATTGGGTCAGCGTGGTGGGAAATGGCCTGAATCCCCCATAGGAACCCTTACAAAAGTCAGCACTAGTGTCCAGCGGCACCGGAAGCCATGCTGATTTGTAGGAACGCGGGTAGCGCAGGACCGATCGATGTTGGAGGAGGTCTATGTCCAGCCGTGGACGTCTGTCGTCTAATGATGATGAGACAATGTAGACGTTCACTTAATAGTAAATGATACGTCTGCCCGTAATAACGTACCGCTAGATAGGGTGATACACACAGCACCACATTGTGTGCTCGCAGCCTTAAAACATAAAACGTTGTCTCGTTACCCCAGTAAGTTCTTTAGTAAGTTGATATCACAAAATCGAACCAACAAAAAAGGCAACACGCGAACACGAGCGTGTCCACTGCGTCGACGACGCGTTGTCAAGCTCCATTGTGTATCAATACTGAGCAATATGTATTCAGCGCCCGCGTCCGGCGGCCGCGCTGCGCACGCGCATTCACCTGTCGCGCGAGTGGGCGGGGCCCGCGTTCCAATTCCGAATTCGACTTTCGCGCTTTTTTCCCTTTGGTCCGTCAACGGCCTGCGGAATTCGGGTGCGATATTTCCCTCCGATCGGAATCCGAGGGCTCTACCGCCTGTTGAGATATTTATACCTCTAGCGGACTCCGAGATTTATGAACGGCCGACCTTTCCAATTGGACGATACTTTTGTCGGAGTCCTGGTGCAGGTATACTTGGCGCTTCCGAGAAGGTCATCCGACCTCCGCTGATTTAAAGGCTTGAAATCGATTGCTTTTGCTGATAATACGTTTTAATGTTTCAAATTAAACATCGTAAATTAGATATCGATAGGGGGAATTAATTAGATATTATTCATTTATCTCATGCGATCCAACGCGCGCATACTTAATATCTTCACAGAACTCATGGCAAGTTTACAATTTTTTTTTTTAAATAAAAATTACATTCTGTGACAATTATTAAGTCAAAGTAAATCATTATTTTGATACCGAGGGGAAATCTTTAAAAAGACACTGACTTACTGCAGAAAGGCAGGGGGTAATGCAGTGATTTTTCTTCACCACAACTTCCTTAGAAGTCCTTGTCAGTGTTAGAAGAGGACAAGGTCTCCATCCAGAAAATCCGCCTCTGCTCAAGTGCGATTAACCCAACTAACGAATTTCGACAAATATAATCAATAATTGTTATAGGTGATCCAATAAATCACAGATAGAGATCATTAGTCAAAAATTGTTCGCGTGTCGTGCGGAGCTGGTGAGTGCGTTCGGGTTCCGGGCGCGATCGCGTGTCGCCGCCGCGGTGAAGCGAACAGGGTCAGCACCCGAAAGCGGGGGCCATCACTCAAATAATAAACAACAATAACAGGTAAATCCGCGGCTCGGGGCGAGGTCGAGTGGCTTCCGTCGGCGCGCCAAGATTGATCGCCGCTTTGCAATTATGAAAAATGATTTCGGCACCAGGTCCGCATCGTGCCGGCGCCGCGCCACCTTCCTACAAATACTTACCATTCAAGTAATCCTCCATTTGTCACTTAATAACTAATGAATACATAATTATAGAGTAACTATGTTTATTTAATCATTTTTAGTGGTTATAATAATATTAGAGTATTTATAATTAGTAGAGAAAATCACTGTTTTATCATCATCATTATTATCATTATCAGCCGATAGACGTCCACTGCCGGACATAAGCCTCCCCCAAACAAGCCAACAGCGATGGATCCTGCGTTGCCCGCATCCAGCTGCTTCTCGCAACTTTCACCACATTATCGGATCTTGAATCTGAATCTGGAAATCACTATGTTTATGGTACCCGTCATTACCGCGTTCACCATGTTCAGGATCGGATATATTATAACTTATTTTCGGTTTCGTAACAAGAGTTTTTTTTTTACATGAGCGGATTGTCAGCCCGCCGCACAACCCCCATATTGCTGGAGGACCACCCTCTACTTTGGTCAGCGAACCCATCGAGTTTAGCCAGTTAGCTTAGCTGTACACCCGGAGAACGCTCCCCACACGCCGTGAGGGCCAGCAAAGGCCGAGTATCACTTTGGGTCGCTGCGCCAGAGGACTAAGTAAATACCGCATTAGTTCCTCTACCGTCTGATACTATTTACTATCATCTCCTTCCTCTTCATTCCCGAAGATAGTAACTCTATAGTTTATCTAATAAAAAAAAATCATACTATATATAGCAGAAAATCCAACACTGGGGGGATAAAGAGTTAAGGAGCCTTATCGTCTGGCACAATGTACTGAACATATGTATTACTTTTTTACCTTACTTACCACCAGTTGGATGTTCTGCTCTTACCGTCGCTTATCTGTATAAGCAGGTTATCCTCCGCAGATCGCTACCAGTTCGTACCCCACGCAGCCGCCCGCTGGCCTTCGTTTCGGTAACATATACTCGTACATATATATATGTATTGATTTATTGTTCAGCTAAATAAGTGACATTACTTAGACTTCATCTTGAGCCGATCAGTACTTTAATGCCAAGGACAAGCGCGATCAATTTTTTAAAACATTAGTGATTATTAATCATCAGTTTTTTCTGATTCTCATTAATCGTGTAAAAAAAATGTATATAAAACTTAAATAGCGGCATTTACATAAGCACGAGTACAGAGTAAAGTAACGCAAACTTAAAATATTTATAAACAGGCTTTTGGTATAGACTAAGCATAAACTTGTGTTAATTTGTCTTATACTTAGGATTTGCCTAGATTTATCATCATTATCATCATTACCAACCGATAGACGTTCACTGCTGGACATAGCCTTCCTCCAAAATACCCACATCGATTGATCTTGGGCTAACCGCATCCAGCGGCAACCAGCGACCTTTAGTCGTTTGTAAGGGTTCATAAAGGTAGGATTTGAGCCATTTCCCATCTTGCTGGCCCAAGGCGGGTTGTTGGGAGCCAGAGCCTCGTTTGTTGATTAGCAGGGTGCACCACGAGCAGGTGAGGTTGGCTTGGGTCCCACGAGTTGCTGTGCGAGACCCCCTACATCCCCATTTTATTTTGATTTATATTTGACCTAAATCAAAAGATTATCCACTAACTTCTATGGCAACGGACCAGTTAGCACTTTGAATCTTTAAGCTCTTATTTAGTTAATAAAAAACAAACATCAAGTCATTTCTAAGCACACACCAAGTCACTACATCATTATAAATATCTTAGACGAACGTACAAGCGAAATAAATTGATATTTTTAAAATACGAGTATTATATCATAAAAGCTAACTAGATAAAAGAAACCCTTTTCTTTCTAAACAGAACTTCTCTCCGACGTCGACCGACGTAATTAAAATTACGCCGACACTGTCCGACACAGTCCGACGTTTGTCAACATGCAGTGTTGGTTTCCTGGATTATCCGGCTACTAATCAAAACAGAAATACACTGACGTGTCAACTTGTCTGACTTATGGATTCTTCTTTTTTATACTCTCGACGGGTATTAATTTTACGCATCTCTTTGAGATAAACTCCGCTGCATCTTCGTATATTTTATGCACCCAAAATAATTAAGAATGATTTATATTCTAATAACGCTATAAGATAATTAGGTAACATACGTCGGGTTCTCTTTCTTATTTACACCTTTCATAAACATACTAGGTCTAAAATTATTTAGACCTAGTATGTTTATGAAACTTGTTCGTGAGTCGTCTTAGACCTAAGTCAATGCCGTCGTGTAATTAGTGTATTTGAAGATACTAACTTCGTTAAGTTAGTGACGGAGCTATTTTAGTATATTATAATTATATAAGAACATAGAAGAGGTTTATATATATATATATATATATATATATATTTTAAATATTATCGTTGATTGCGCCATTCATTATTGGATTCTAGCAATAAGTTGCTGGAGATCGCGCGACGTCTGCAACGGGACCCGCGGTCTTACCAGATAACGCCATTACCTGGTTACGCGTAAAGCCGTCGGAAATGCCGGAGAGCTGGTAAATACTTCGGACTCCGTAAGCATAAATCGAGTGGTCGCGGAGTGTCCGCCGGGCTGCGGTCACACTGCGGCCAATTTCGGATTCGATCTCATTACCATAACGCGAGTGCGCCGCCGAGCGATGCCTGCTCCAGCCGCCGGGCACACACTGTCACCGCGCCCGGTGAACTATCCCTGACTGCCGGCGACTACACCACTACTTGTAACCCTTTCATCCATCAATAAAAAAATAGAGGTATTAAAGCGGCATTATATCATGTTCATATCATTAATTAATTTATGATGAGACTATTCTGACATTTTCACATAGGATAGTAAGAAACGAATCTACTAATCCAAATGATAACTAAGGTCACAAAATTTTCATCTATAATTACAAGAAAAAAATTAAAGTGACTGCCACGACCAGGTGGTGCGATGATCTGGGTAAAGTTGCGGGAACCAGCTGGATGCGGGCAGCGCAGGATCGTTCGATGTGGAGTTCTCTGGGGGAAGTCTATGTCCAACAGTGGATGTCTATCGGCTGATGATGATGATAATGATTACACACCGACTTGTTAACACTTAATCGCTTCCTCTATGGAAATAATAAAATTTCACTAAAAATTTTTTTGTTTACCTTATCATTTTACGTTTACATGAGCATTGATGTCCTTTAAAAATTTAAAAGTTAAATTTAACTTACAACTCACGAAGGTTGAAAATGCGATTTGAATCGCCATTAAAGCCAAGTTGACCGCTTAAAACTTAATGTGTTGTTTCAATTAAGTTAATAAGTGCAAATGCCCAAGTTGGCGGGCGGCGGGCGCGGCCGTGTGTCCGCGCCGGCTCCGGTACCTCCGCTATTCTATGTAGTATTTAGATGCGCATTAAGAGTCATCTTTAAGTTGGGAATGTTCCGATCGAGTTTCATTACCATACCGCTCGTCGAGGACACTCCACCACAGGCTCCAGGCTACAGGCTACAGCGGCGCACACGCCCGCGCCTTATACAGCGGCCGTACGCGATACACCGCCAAGATTAGACCTTTGGCGCTCTCGGAATAGATAGTGCACTCATTATCATATCCTAGGGCTCGAGAGAGCGCTGACTCCGCCGGATCCTGCACAGTGATCCTTTCGAGTGTGCGCCGCGTGAAAATTATTTCATGTAGATCCGACGCGGGCTGAACTTGATGCCCGCTGGAGTGGAGAAACTGCAAATTGGCGGAATAAAGACCGCGAATTATTCGCCGAGCTCCCTGCCACGGGATCACCCCACGCCGCCATTGTCCTCACGCTGTACTACTTCAGAAGACGCAGCCGCTCCACGAGCACTTGTAACACTCCAGTAATGGTCTTACATCATTGCTTGAAACAGAATAAAGCTTAACGTTTCATTTAATCAATTTGGATTCAACTTTGAATTCAATTATAGTAAGTATTTGATTTAATTTTATATTTATCGCCAATCAAACCGGATCTCGAAGGATGACATGGCTCTTATTCAATGTCCATATTAAGCAAATTTGTGACCAACAAAGAACTAAAATTAGTTTTGAAACTTACTTGTAATGGAGATTTATTATAATGAGAATAATGGTCGACCTCACTTCCGCTGCGTACCATATAATACCAGAAGTGGTATTCGAAGGAAATATTAAGCAGCAATAATGTGTGGTGAGATGTGAGGCGTGGGGAGGGCAACGTGTTGTGCGTCGATTCCCGGGGAGTGCAGGAGGTTTTATCACCGACTAATGATCTCGGACGCGGCGTAATTAGGGAGCCGGCTACGCGCCTCCAATAAACTATTTATGAAGCCCTCCCGAAGTAATGGAACGCGTCAAAGCGATTATGGACCTCCTCCCGCATTATCGTCCGATAATGGAATTAGGAAACGGAGTGCATTGCGTCGCACAGCTTCCGCAGCCTCGCTGCGACTCGATAACGATCCTCTTCAACCGCTTTAAACTTAACACGTAATAACCGAAATTTCTACACAAAACAAACAATAAAAGTTTCTTTGTTCATGACGGTGAATATTTAAACTGCTGATCGTAAATTATAAGAAAGGATCTCAATCAGGATGTTATTATATAGTAAGGAACTATTAGGAACCACTAGAATAATGCGTTACCGCAATAGACTCGAAAAGGTCTATATTGTTGACTGTACTGTATCTCTATACTGCTTTAGATTGGCACGGTTTAGACTGCGTCGACCCTGCTGACGCCTTATAGGTTGCCTGCTCAAAAGCTTATTACGGGCACGGTGAATGGTAATGGAGATTGCAGCATTGCAGAGGCGGCCCCCGTAGATTCGCTATTGAGCGCACCATCCCGGAGCGTAATGTAAAAGTATAAGCAGGCCCGAGTCGATTTTGAGACGTATTCATCGCCGGCGGGGCGGGTGAGCGCGCGCGCACGGCGTCGACTAAATAAAGGCAAGGGACAATAGCCGATCGCACGTCGCCGCACGCAGAATGCGACTCGTTAAGTCGCTTCGGATGCGAATTTAAGGGACAGCTTCTAAATATCGCAGCGGCGGCGCGCATACGTCCGCAGATCTGTATCGCGCGCACAATACCGCGCGGCCGCGTCACGACGGCGCGCTGATATATGGACGCGGCCGCCGCGTGCCGCCTTGTTTTATGTTAATGCGCTCGCATAAAGGCCTAGCGAAAAATATCGCGACGTCGCCGTGATGGAGCAGGCGATACCGGCGCGATCATTAAGCCTATCGCGAGCATTAGCCGTCCCGGTGCGCGACGGGCGCGGTGCCCGCCCGCCGCCGCACCGCCGCCGTACCGCACCGCACCGCCGCAAATAATTAACTCGCGCGGGACGCAATCGCGCGCGCCCATCTCCCGCGGGACCGCATGCCCAACCCCAATAACACCGAGCTGGTCTCGTTTGTGCGCGCTGAGCGAATAAAAGAAACTCCGCAGATACCTCCAGCCGGACGATTCAGGGCCAAGGATGCGTCCGTTTAATTTACTGCACGCATCGCAAGTGACACGTGGACGGATCGGTGCGCGCGTGCAAGTCGGATTTATTTGCGCGTCTCCGACGCCGATATACATACAATGAAGCCCGGCGCTCCGAATGCGAGATAGGAGTGGCCGGCGGCTGGGCGTGGTGCGCGCCGTATACGCGCCCGTCGTGATGCACATATTAAATTGGGCTCTCTACATGGGATGCGATCGGATACCGTCGAATGACGGCTGCCCGGTCGTGAGCGTCCCTCCGGTAGGTAGTGAGCACAATGGCGAGTGCGGAGGAAATTATTAACGCCCGCGGGCGGCGAGCGGCGGGCGCGCCGTGACGCGCCCGGTGCGCCCGCCGCCAACGAGTTATTGAGTGCTGGCGGTACTCCTGCAGCGATCGCGCGACCGCCTACGAAAATTATATCTTAGAGAACTAGAATAATAGGTGCCAGCTACAGCACAGCACCACCGCTCCGTGGGTGGCGATGAAATTGCAAAACCGTTACAGTTATAAATTTAGCTATTAATGAACATCGCCTATTTCAGAAAACATTTGCAAATAAACTTGAATGCAAACTTAAACAACATACATACATTACCGTTTGAAACGAGGAAATATTATTGTACAATTTAATTCCACGTCGACATTCCTCCTGCAGCGGCAGTCGGTGTAACCAGAGCGCGGACAGGGTTGTGACCCGGTACAAACCTAGCTCGATCAGAACAATCGCCTCCACGATTCACATAAAACTTTCTTATTTGTAAGTGTAAATAAAAATACTGCGAGAGCAATAAATAAAAATTGATCCGTTTCGAGGAGCAGCGCTAAATCTTTATTTACCTTCGCATTAACCCTGGAGCCAATAAAAGTCCAGCGATATTGACAGACACGAATAGGCCGCGAAGATTTATAGTCGCGATGGGGACTCGTCCGCGGTATCGGATGTCCCTCCGCCGCATTAATTGGAACGCCTGCCGACCGGAGACCAGCTCGCTCTATAAATGGCGCGAGGCCTTATGGAATCGCGTGGTGCGCCGCGCCCGCCGGCCCTGCGCCCGCGCCGCCCTGTAATTGGCCGGCCTCCGGTTGACATTTGCGCGCCGCAAGATGGCCGACCGATGCGATACGGCGACGAGTAATTGACAAATCGGCCGACCCTTTACTTCAACTCGGAATCGGAATAATTGGTATCGCATGTTGCGCCGCTATAAAGATTTCCTTTTGCTAATAAGCGAGCGTTTCTCGGAAGTGCAGGGTTTGTTGAGCACGGGGTACGGGGTACGGGATACGGGGTGAGCGCGAATGTGAACGCTTGCTGTAATTACACTTAGATTTACATGAAAACTTTGCGCTGAGCCGATGTAAATGCGACGCAAAAAGTGGCAGCTTTGATGTGTACGGATAGCCCGCGTCACGGCGCGCGCCCCCCGGTGAAAAAGTATATCCGGCAAACTATCGCCGGTTCGCGCACCAGTAAATCGGAACCCGCGATCCGATAAGCTAACAAAGTGCAAAAACCAAGTTATTCTAATATCAACACACATCCAGGTACAACGTGAAGAAATGCTTATTAATCCGTTCCACTATTTAAAATCGAATACATCAACTGTTGCCAAGCTTCGGACGCGTTTTTAAAGCTTCACTGAGAGGTAACTTTGTGGCAGGTTAATTTAAAAAAAAATATATACAGCTAAGCAACGAGGCGGGCGGCACTGGTTAAGTCATCGATACCTTAGTAATTCAACAACTAAAGTAACCAGAATATTGCAATGTTGCTCAGTGCTGTTTGACGCCAGAAATAGTCACCTTGGTGGCTCCTACTGAAACCGACTCCGGCGACAGTTTTTCAAAGGAGCCATTATACGAGTGCATCGTGAAAACTGTTAACATTTCGAGCGAAGCGCGGCAGCGATATGTCGCACGGTAAGCATTAGGAGTATCGTTTAGTGGGACAATGGTGCGCTAAGGGCGGGACCACACTAGCGTGGAGCGTGGTGCGGGCGACTGTCGCGCGATGATTGATCGATCGTTTGTACGCGCCGGTGGATCCATCATCGCGCCCGTCTCCGCCCGTCGCCGCCCGTCGCCGCCCGTCGTCGCCCGTCGCCGCCGGTCGCCGACGAGTCGTCCGTCTGACGTCTTGATCAATCAAACCCTTTTACCGGGCAAGCGTGAGAACGATTTCGTTTCTCTCAATTCTGTCTACTATCTATATCCGGTGAAGAGATTCGCAGCTCTCGAGTTATATGACAGTTTTTATAAATGTCATACAATTCAAAAACTCACCAACCCCCAAAACATTAGACATATTGATGATTGAGTTTAATTTCGTTTTAAGTAACCATCATCTTCAGCCGATAGACGTCCACTGCTGGACATAAGCCTCCCCCAAATATCTCTACGTTTGTCAGGGTTCATATAGGGAGATTTGGGCTATTTCCCACCAGACTGACCTAATGAGGATTGGTTGGAGCTAGAGCCTCGTCTGTTGAATAGCAGGGTGCACCACGAGCAGGTGAAGTTGGCTTGGGTCTCATGAGTTGTTGTGCGGGTACCCTCACACTCCCTAGTTTTAAGTAATATTATAAATCTAACTGGCGATAGTAAATTATTATTGTTAAGTTATACCGCAAATTTGTAACGACAAACAACGATACAAACAATTGCGGTTAGAAAATTAAAGTTCTGTGGTCACCAGATAAATATATTGCGGTACGAGGACATCGATAGTGTAATGACAAGTCACAGTATATATTCTCGTAGATCATTATCATCGACTAAATTATTTGAAATCAATAGAGAGTTGTGATTATTATTTACATCAAAACGAATCGAAACTGTTTTTATCGATTAATCGATTGACAAACAGCGCAGCACGCGGCGCCCGCGCAGTTGCGACATGATGGATCACCAGCACTTCCGGCCAGGTAAACATTCGCCTCCCTCCCCACTAATTGCCAACTACCATTTTTCGACGCGTGCGTCGTTATCGCACACAAAATTATTTTTGCCTTTACTCAATATACATATAAACCGTATATCTAATATATTAAGAAACATTATCGTAGAAAGATTTTATTATAACCATACGTTTGAAATAAGGTTAATTAAATGGAGTTTTTTTTGTATATTCAGATAAAGATGGTGGTTTGGGTGATGGATGGTTTGTCAATAAAGAGGCACCGGTCTGCGATACCCGACACTCAGTTACATATTACTGGTCGTATATATACATTCGATAAAGAGTTAAAGCGACAACTACATAACATATTTATATATATACAAAAAAAATATTTACATACATGTATGTATTTATTTATATATATATAATCTGTATGTACTACACAGTACTGTTAGTTTGTATTTCGATATAAATATTCCTTCCCTCCTGTCACTCGTGCATCATCTCTCTACTTCATAGGTTGAATGATAGAGAACGATGATAGACACCTGTTGTAACCTAGTCTTAGGTCTACAATAAAGTTTTCAAATAAATAAATAATGCGTAGCACACATTGTATTAACGATGACAGTCGACACAGCATCAACGGAATATAACATTAAAGACGATCATCTGGTAATACTGAACACCGTAAAGCAGATGAATTACTGATATAAACTGACACATCAAATTGAGTGAATTGAACGTATTTTGTATTAAAATAATAAGAAATTGTATCAGTACATTAAATTTACCAACCATGCGGTGTTGTTTAACCTGAACACACTCGCACAACGTATGTCACACACACACACCGATGATGATCACTTACTGCTGTGATTACATTTTATTGAAATATCTAAATGTCCGATACACCCCGGTGATCTTAGTTTATTACTAAATATATAATCAGTACAGTTGGTTTCATTAAAATAACCAGAAACGCGCCAAGGTATTCATATTGGACTGCAATCAAGCAGCAGTGCAGTGTGGAGCTCGTCGTGCAATCGTTAAATCAAGTGCACAATAAAGGGTCGCGAGGTTCCTTTTAAAGCGACTCCTAAATGCTGCTCTCGAGTAATAATAAAAAAAAAATCGCAGCGTTCAATTTGTCCGGTGGGGTGTCCACAATAAAGCTGTCGCGCGACGGACGGTCCCGCCGTCCGATAGCCGCCGTCGCACTTATCAGTGACCATAACATCCTCGATTTTACGACAAGCGGCCGATGTGCGCGCGCGCTTACATAAATTCCAAACGAACGTCAAGCCGCGACACTTTATTTTACGGATCAAGGAAATCGTATCGATATTTCAGCGATAATGTATTCGTGGTGCGGGCTGATACGTCGCAGTGTGGAGCTCACCACCCGGGTAAACGTTTTGCTTTTTTCCGGGGGCGATAAAATTAAACTGTCGTAAATTCCAAATTTTATACGTCATGTGTACGATGTAAAGTCGTTTCGCGGAGATTACTTTCGGAGGTGACGGTGAGGTGACGGGAGTGGGGATAGGGAAGGGGGGGGGGGTTGGTTGGTAAGGATACGAATGAATGTTTGATTCAGTTCGACGGCCTCCGAGCAGGAGGAGAGGTGGATCGCGATCGACGAGTCACCGCGACTGGCGAACCACCAGAACCGGTCGGGCGGCGGGGCGCTGTGCCGTGTAATTCTAATTAGGCAATTCAGGCAGCGGCCGGCGCTAATGGGGGCCCGCTCGGTGCCATAAAGCGGGCGCAATCAGATCGTGTGAACACGCCGGCTCCGTGGCCCGCGGACATTGGGCACGGGCACGCGACGCCTTGTCACCCCAGCGGGCGCGTCCACGTACCCACGCGCACACCGCGCACACCGCGCCCATCGCCACCTCTACAGCCGCTGGACTAACGAAATAATTCTCTGAACCTTAAGCTGTTCCTACAACTTAACTATTTGTTACCCCACTAACCGTATTAGATAAGTCGTCTTCATCATCATTAAAAAAAAAAAAAAATTTTTAATTATGATTAGACCAAGAATAAATATTTAATTCAAGTTTTAACGTTAAATGCTATAATCTTAACTACTCATAGCTCTCTGTCTAGATACCACTGCAACTGCTATTGCAGCCGACAAACATTACTGTTTCGGTTTGAAGAGCGCTGTAACTACTGAAATTACTGAGGTAACTAGACTTGACGTGTATTCTAACCAGCTTTATGTTAAGGGTAGGCGTACCTCTTGCGGGGTAAATGACTCGTCTGTTTCCTCGCGTCGTCGAATAATTAAAAAAAAACTTAACTTGTGTTATAGTATTGCTTAACAATATGAACTTTTCTTACAGAAAGAATAAGAAGTATAAAACATCGATTTACTTTAAAAAGAATTCTTTTCTTATTTGAAGAAAGAGAAGATCTCTTTCCTTTAATTAATATACTTCTATATCTCATATCAATATCCTCTATCTAAGCCAAAAATAAGTGACGTGATATGGTTGTGGGTAACATTCAAAGTGTCCAATGCACCGGTTCTCTCTTTCAGACGGTCATTAAGAATGCAAGTGACCAGCAGTGCCACGCGTCCGTTGCGAGGCGAGCACGACCCGCCAGGTCTGCGACAGTCGCCGGACGGTGGTGGGGGTGGGAGCGGGTTATATAATAAATTAAATAAAAACAGCGGCCGGACTGCAACAGGGATACGCACTCGGTGCCTTATTGATGGGAACGATTCAAACGCCATTTAGATAGTGAGCTGGCGTTGACGTATTATTATTGTGCACCCGTCCCGGGCGAGCAGCGGGCCCCGGGGCACGGTGCACGGTGCACGGTGCACGGTGCACGGTGCACGGGGCATGGGGTCGGCTGCCGGAGGAGGCACCTAATACAATATGAGCACCCCAGAATCATCGTCATCATTTGCTGATAGACTCCCACTACTAGACTCCATAGGGATGTATTTTTACCTTATTTCATAAACCTGTCGCCTTTATATTTCAAGAGTTTCCAAGACTTATGACAAACCGAGAGTTGAATGCTGATGAGGATGCTTTAACCCGTATCTTATAAAACGGGTGGGTTTATTATTATACTAAAAAATATCGCACTTTTTAGTTATCAGGTATTATTTGTTACGATGACTATCTTTCATATATTTATTTCGACGCTTTGAACCAGATGTTAGTTAATATATTCTATTGACTGAACCTTTAGTTAAAATAAGGTTCTTTTTAGGAATAGTTTCAGTTCGAAAATGTATTGTCAAAATGCCGTATCCGTTTCCCTTCTAGACTCCGCGTTGCAATCTTCAATGTCATTCATAACTCAGCGTTCCGTCGGAGACGATCGCCTCCGTTCCGTACTTTAAAGTAAGTTATGCGCCATTCCGCCCGAGGGTGCTCCGGCGACTAATGACGTATGAAACTATCCAGACGCGGCTTCCTTCGACTTTCATCATCATCAATGAAAAATTATTTACTATTCAGCTTAAACATTCTACTCAAACGTGCACAAAGATTTCGGAAAGGCTATATATACTGCACCCGAATTATCTCTGCTTATAAATAGCTAAGACGACGTAAACGTCTATCTAGTGATGACGATGATAATAATGTATATTCATGAACTTTCTGATTTAAATTCAGTATAGTTATTATTTAGACTTGTTTAAGGAGATAAAGTGTTTAGTGGTATTTGTATCTATGAAACACACCTTGTGTATGAGGGGCCAACTACACGGCGCCGTGTGATTTGTATCTAATTAGATGACTGCAGTAGCGAGCGGTGTATTTCAACAGGCGATCACCACAGTAAGATGCTGTGTAAATGTATTGACTGGTTGCTAGTTTGGTTGTGGGGAATACGGCGGACATCGCGCGGCTGTAGGCTCGCTCGCGCAGATAAATAGCTACGCACTTGCGCGAGCCGGGCGGCGTTGTCGCGCCCCGCGCCGCGCGCTGTACGCCGCGCCGGTGCATAATAAACAACATCAAAATACAGTCGGCGCAGAGTGGGCCAACAACCAATAAATATCCAGATTGCGTTGTTAACGCTCTCGCGCGCGGCCGATTTATCCCCGCGCGTGTACACGCCGCGCCCGTGTCCCGCCGCACGGCTATAGCGCGGCACTTGGGTATGGCTCCCATGCCAGCTGCATCACCAGCCACCTTTCAAAAATCCACATAAAACAAAATAAAAATGTTACATTAAACTGTACTATTAGATGGCCTCTGTAGTCTCACGTTAGTAAGAATAGCACTCAGCCAATCCCTGCCTATCGTAGAAGGGCATAGGAGTTTCGCAGGCTTTTTGAGGTCGGGGACCCTTATCGCTCTAGCATTCCTGCGTAGGACAGCGTATAGATCAGCGGTGGTGCTTACGAGGGTTTGGCACTTCCTCAGAGACTTGGTAAGACGGTGTAGAGTGGCAGCAGTGCGTTCTGTAAAAGATCCCCGGGCCTCTTCCAATGCACTGATATATGTGCAAATCATCATTATCATCAGCCGATAGACGTTCACTGCTGGACATAGACCTCCCCCGATGATTCCCACATCGATCGGGCAGTGATTCATTTGAGAGAATTTGGACCATTTCTATTTTGAGTGAATCTTCAAGATGCTGTTATATATGTTTAAATCACTCATTTTTATCATCAGTCGATAGACGTCCATTGCTGGACATAAGCCTTCTCCAGAAATCTCTAAATTTATCGGTCGTGAGGATAGCCTCCCACATTGCTAGGCATTAGGGACTGTCGTTTGTAGGGTTTTATATGATGGGATTTGGGCCATTTTCCGCCAAGCTGCCCAATGAAGGTTGGTGGGAGCCAGGCCCTCTTTTGTTGATTAGCAGGGTGCACCACGAGCAAGTGAGGTTGGCTTAGATCCCATGAGTTGTGCGGGATCCCTTACACGCCCTCAAATACATACAATTATTTAACAGCGTAGGTATTAACAGCTTTAATACAAGAACGATTCGTTTATATGTATATTATTGTGCTTAGATCATACGTTTGTATATTCTTATAAGAAACAACAATAAATAAAAACTTATTAACATATAAGTTAATGTTAATGCAGTTATTCAAATTAATGTTACAAGTAAGGTTATAGCCGATATCAGTTTCGGGAACAATGAAAGTTAATCTTGCGTTGTTACGGCATAACGGCACAATAAAAAACTGCCCAGTGTTACAAAAAAAAAACAATAAAACAAAAAAAAACAGTGGGAATCGTAAAAACGACAAACTATATCCGATTTCTGATCGTAAAAAGTCAGTAAAAAAATCTTTTGACGGAGTTTTAATGATCTATTAAATACCGCCGTGCGCAGGCGGACCTCCGCGCAGACGTGGTAGGAAATATTTAACTGCAGTAACACATCTGTGTGGAGGTATTAAAGATAGATTGCGCACTTGAGGTTTGAACCTGGACTGGTGGTAGGTCTCTGTTGTCAGACACCATCACGGTAGGTACCACGGCAGTGCCTAATTCTACCGCCAAACACTGGTGTGAAAACATTACTGTCTTCCGATCTTATATCTCAGGCGACGAGCGTTATGTGGTGCAGTATTGATCATCCTAACCAGCACCACGTATCACTTACCATCAGGTGAACGTTATTTGATTAAAAAAAAGCTATCTTTCATTCGATTATTGACTGAGGATTGTTCGTTTACTACTCTCAGTAAAACCCTCCCCTTTCCTCGCTTATCACAGTGAATAGTGGTTATTGTTAGACAATGGTGTGCAGGGAAGAGTTGGTTGAAGAAGACATCAAACGACCTGAGTGATATTATATTAAAAATGCACTTCGTAGTCGACTTAAAGTTAACGCCTTTTTTTAAGTACACTAGTTGTGATTAAGAAGTTCAGGGAACAGGAACTCGCGGTAGTCAGCTTCAGACAGTAATGTTAACGCCGACTAAGATCTTAAGACATAATGCTCCCACCCAAGAGACAGTGAACAGCTTTGAAGATAGCTGAGTTCCGCAGGGGGCGCGTCTAGGCTGATGATAATAATGATATCTGTATAATGCATCGACCAATTTCTAATTATTTGATCGCTCAAAGGGGTGTAAGGGTCCCCGCACAAGAACTCACGGTATACAAGTCAACCTGACCGGATCGTAGTGCAACCACCAATCTACATTGGGCCAGCGTGATGGGAAAATGCCCAAATTCCCCCCATATGAATCGAAACCCGATCGATGTGGAAATATTTGGGAGAGGCTTATGATCACCTGTCTATCGGCTGATGATGTACGGTTAAACTATAATTGAAATACCACCGTTAAATATCTGGATTATTAGTTGTTTATTAATCTATACTGTAACAGATATATTTAAAAGGTATATTAAAAATAATAATACAGAACCCGTGAGCGGTCTGTGAGCAGGGTGCTCTGTTAACTTTAACAATATCGCGTAACCGGTCGAATGATAAAAACGCACTAAATCAGAATTAACGCGCCCCTAAAGAAACCAGGTTACGACGTGTTTAGTGCGGCGAATCTCTGAGGGGCATAAACTGTCGCCTAATTGAGGGACTCCGCTGCAAGTCGACTAACGGTACCACGGACAAAAGTCCACTAAATTCAATGTTAAGATAACTTAAGATGAAATCGATTTAATCTTTTATTACTTCTCAATCGAGTGTGTGACTGTATCGAATTGAATCTGATTAAGTTAATATTTGTTTGTACTATATATTATGTTTTATATACAAAAAATAAATTATACAAGCCAACCTCCCCTGCTCTTGGTGCACACTGCTAACCAACAAACGAGGCTCTAGCTCCCACCAACCCGCATTGGGCCAGCGTGACGGGAAATTGTCCAAATCCCGCCATATGAATCCCTAACCTATCGATATGGGAATCTCTGGATGGAGGCCTATGTCGAGCTCTTGACATCCATCGGCATATTCAATAATAAAGTTACTCTAATCAAAGTTATAGATAAGTTAATGTAACGATACAATCCCTCCATTCCCTTTTCGCCACCGGACGACCAGATGAACGCGACTTACGATCTGTATGTTATGAAAGTCCCTAGTTTGCGAACATAGGTTCTTCTCATTCATCATGGCAGCAAAGGAGTGGAACAATACGTCTTCAAAAATTGGCTGTTACTGATTCGCTTTACCACCACAGACCACATCACCATTTAACACCATGCGAGATAGTGGTCAAGCGCTAACCTAGATGATTTAACAAAAAGCAGCAACATTTGTAACTGTTTATTAAAAACTGACTTTTAATTGGTCAAGGGTTTTTTTTTACCCTTCACTTTACCCTTGTACCTCGGTACTTCATGATTGGGGTATTTGATTTCGCATGATTTGCACTATTTGTTCCCTTGTGTGTGTGTCTGTGTGTGTGTGCGTGTGTGTGTGTGTGTGTAATGTTGCAGTAATATAATATTATAGTGAAATCTTTATTAATTAAATACGGGGTTCAATTTCGGAGGTGTAAACACAAATATTTAATATTTAAAACGTAATTAATGAACGAAAGCGACGCAGCGGCCATCAATCAAGGATAGTATAAATCTGTCGACGGCCCACAATCGGATCTGATCGTTCGGCGCCACAAAAACGGCTCCTCGTCCACCGAATGATAAATTTTAATATGAAGAAATAAAAAAACGTCCAAAAATTGTGGCGAAGGAACGACGGGTTTGATAGGAGCCAATCCATCAGGTGATGAAAGGATTATTTGCTGCCTTTGATCATAATTAGCTTCATCAAACATTTCAGCTGTGTTAAAAATAGTCCTTGATTTCCTCAAACATTTTTAACTGTTTTTATCATCATCATCATCAACCAATAGACGTCTACGGCTGGATATAGACCTCCCCCAAAAATCTCCACATCAGTCGGTCTTGCGCTGCAGTCGGCATGGCCTCCAGCATCGCTGGGCATTAGGGCTAGTCGTCTGTAGTGGTTCGTATGAGTGGTCTTGGACCATTTTCCACCACGCTGACCCAATGCAGGGTGGTGGGAGCCAGAGCCTCGTTTGTTGATTAGCAGGCTGCACCACGAGCAGATGACGATGGCTTGGGTCCCGTGAGTTGATGTGCGGGACCCTTTACACCCCTCCGTTGTTTTCTATTTCTATCAAAATGTTATGTGCAAGGTTAAAAAAGGTATTTAAATTTTTGCGCTTTGCGACTCGGCTTTGACTTGGCTTACCATCCTCTCTGAGTAGAGATGAGTAAAATTTGTCTTGATCTAGCAAGAGAGCAACAGCAAGACCAATACCGAAAGAAGAAGACAAAGACTAGAGTAATAATAATGAAACCTTAAGCATTGTTAACGTATAAAAGATACGAAGAATTATTTCAGCGAATATAACTTAGACCTACTTATTGATCAGTTTAGCACACTGAGACAGAATTTAACTTAGTTTCATGATAACTTAGAAATGGTGAAAAACAGTAGGTTATATCGTATTATACAAGTTGTTATTAAACTAATTGTAAATGTCTAGATGATGATGAAGAAAATATCTAGTAAAAGTACGTAACGTTCACAATGCTGACATAATTCCAGTCATTGGATGAACGGTCCGTCGCAGCAGCTCCACGTGCTATTTAACAAGTTGCCTAAAATATTTATACAACATTGAAGACGCATTAACATGTTGCTGATAAATTTATTATTTCCCGTACGTTTCTATTCCGTCCGCGAATAAAACACCGTTTCCTGACTTTAACGACACGCTGAAGACATTTCGATTGGTATCTTTCCGCGCTGAACGGCACCGCGGTTACCAAACGCCGCGCAGGTGCTTAGGTGTGAACTAAACCTTACTGCGAACCTATGTCTGCCTGTAATTGGAATCTGCGCAACTGAATATAAAGGTAGATCGGTGATTCAGTGAAGTGCGATCTGAAAGGACACGTGTAAAGTTAACGAGAATACGGCTCTTAAAAATGGCCAACGTTCGCTACAAGACTCCCCCGGCGTCTACCGTCTAATTGATAATTAGTATTCCGACGGTCCACTGTCCAGGCCTACGTGCCCGGTGGAGGCAGGCGGCGGTGGGGGGCCGGTCGGGAGGACGGAGGCGATGGAGGGAGGAGAGGAGAGGCGAGGAGAGGCGGTCACCGCTGCATCAGCACGCCCAAGTCCAAGACGTCTGTTATTGACACAAATGTTGAGATGACAGCCCTTCGGGGGCGGCGCGCCGTGATTTGGGAACTTATGATTTACGAAATTTGTCGAATTATTTCTATGAAATAGTAAAATCATAAATTTGGCTCCTGAAGTTTTCAATCGATATTTTGATAAAGTATTAGTTTGATGGATTGATTTAAGTGACACTTGAAAACACTTGCTGCGGCTGCGCAGTGCTCTAAATAGTTCGAGCTGCATCCGACCGCGGCGACGTGTTTCCGTTAACGAACGCTATCGGCCGCTATATACTCGTAGATAACGTTACAGCAGCTCGCTTTTATAAATTATTCAGGTTATTCGTTAATTGACCTGCGACAACCGCTGCCACGCGGGACTCGCCTCACTAGGAACATTATTTACTAACGCTTCACTCGACTGTGTGAACAAGCCTTTATAACAGACAAAAATGACGTCATACTATATGTTGATAATGAATAATTTATATATATATATGATACATTAATGATTTTCGTAATGATATTTAAACTTTTAAACAATTTAAGCTTATCAGCTCTTTAATATAATCTACTGACGATAATATCGTGGAGAAAGCGAAGTGGAGAAGAAGAGTAAAGAAATCTGACCGTACCGCCATAAGGGGTAATGGTTAGGACGAGAAAGAGAGAATGGTGTAAAAAATAATTAATACAATTCTATATATATATATATATATATATATATATATATATTTACACACAGGTTAAATCAAAAGTAATGTAATATTCCATAACTCAACTCTTATTACGATTGATAAGATATATATGTATGATGATATTATAACATTTATGTAACAAAAAAATTCCATACTAATTAATATTTATTTTATACATATATATGTAATATTCATGTAATAAAAAATCCATTAAAGCAATAAAGAGTGAATTGCTAATCTGATGCGGACTTGACAATGTCCTTTAGAAAAATCCTTCAGCAGATGGTCGGGCAATAGTTCGCGACGTCGTCAAGTCGCGACTCGTCGATTACCATATCTGGAGTGGAGCATCGGTCCGGCCGGGAGCGAACCGGCTATCTGCCGCATGCATCTCGCCGCCGCACCGCTGCACCGCTGCACCGCCGCGCCATCGCGCCCCGCGCACGGTAGCCCGCGCCCTATAAGGCCGCCCGCACGCAACTTTCTTTAATTCCCTCTGCTTACCACTACTTAGTCGTGTTTATTGATATTTGCATCGACCGATGCATCGCGATCGGTGCGTTCGTTACTGCAGTTCGTGTCTGCACACGAGTTTGTTATTCTGCTTAAGTCTTATCGGCATAAAACAATGAGTAAATGACAATGGTACTCTGTAACTATCGTATCAGGACATCTGTCCCTTATGGATGGTCTCTCTACCATCGGTCTCTTATATCTAAGGATAGTACCAGCGTCAGAATTGCTGCCCGAAGCCGCCGTTCCCTTGTCTTTGTCCAGCGCGTCTCTTACGGAGTGTAAAAAGTTAGGGTACTAAATTATATTATATAATTAACTTGTTAACATTTTAATAGTGTCTAACCATACTTTAAATCCATGACAAAGCATCATCATCATCAGCCGATAGAAAAGGAAAGCAAGCAAGTTTTTATTAGCAAAACGCCAATATATGTATGTCATCCAAAGTCATCATTATTCTCATATAGTTGAACCGATTTTGTTCTAGAATTGTTTGAATGATTCAATCTAGATTATTAGCAGTAATTATTACTACATAAACCCTGTCAAAATTTTGTGAACAGCTTCTGAGATATTTGTTACATTAATATCTTAAGTCACGGTAGAGGAATATCAGGGAATGGACTGGCATATCTGGAGCGTCTGAATTGTTCCGCCGAACCGGAGACAGAAAGGACTGTACCGCGCTGATCGCCAACCTTCACTAGTTGGAGAGGAACTTTAAGAAGAAGGATATCTCAGTTCATTGTTATATTTTCTTAATCAAAAACTACATTTTGTATCATCGCCATCATTCGATAGCTACCCACTGCTGATTGCAGGCATCCCGCGGAAATAAGATATGACACTATGTATATGATTATGAATTAATTGATAACCACTATATAATTCATTTAAGGATACAGGACACTTCGGCAGAGTGGCCGGACGGTAATGAATATGTGGCCGCTAAGCCGAACAAAGAGCTGTAAGTGAGCGTCGGTTAAGCTAAGCAAGTTCTTTAATCAAGCGCAAACAAGCGCTGATTTGAATAAACACAAGATCGGTCCGGGAGCTGTAATCCGTGATTCATTAGGGCCCCGTGAACTCACCCTTGGACTGCGAGATGCGAAGATGCCCTCACTGTACACCGTCCATGATCTACCGTGCAGTTTCGTATGAATATGAAAAGGAATGAGAAGTTAGTATAAACCTTTATTGTCAGTAGACGGAGGTCCATAGTTAGATGGATATCTCTGATGAGAAAATAAGTTGACAGTTTTAAAGTTTAATGATAATGGTCAAAATTAAAGTTACAGTTAGATCGGAGACAAAGTAAAAAATTTCCGTAATTGATCGCTCAGTCACATAAGGATAATTAAGTTATTAAAGCAATTAGTAAGCCGTATGATTGTTTGAAAAAATGCAATAATCCCGAACAGGGACAAACCGTGTTTTTTTTTTATTCTGTGGCGACGTATGGTATGTGCTGCGGCCGGCCGGCGAGCGGCGAATAAAAACGTTGCAAAGTATTGAGTGGTGGAGTAGACACAAGTCATGTGCACACTCGAGCAGACCGTACACAGCTACATGTACCACCTGCCCACCCATCCACGGCCTCCTCCCAACACACGACACACCCCCCTGCAGTTACTTGACTTCATTTGCAGTCGACTCCTAAGTTAAAATCAATTATGCCCGCGATTGTTTCGTTAGTGGAAGCAAATGTTTTTTGTCTCTATCCCCACCCCCGTGGGGGCCCGCCGCGCACCCTCCCGCTCTGTATTCAGGACGGACGGCTGTCCCCCGCTATGTTTGGATTTCTTTTGATGAACTCAGAACTCGAAGACTTGTGATTGTGTGTGCATTGTGTTCATTTGGCTCGTTCGTTTTTTTAACTTCCTTAAGAAATTGCACAGCGCACTGCTGCGTGATCGGCTTGCTGACTACGTTCAGGGGGCAACTTCGTTCCATTTGTGCAACAGTCGCTGATTCTTTCTACTCGTAATACATTTAAGAATGCATAGAAAACGTAACAGGCACAGAGGTTCATTTGACTCAAGTTACTACTACGACTTAAGGATGGATGTTTTTATTACAAATCTGTAAAAAACATCCACGACATTTACTACTACGTAGCAGCAGCAAATACACGAAAAAAATGCATTAGGTCTAGACGACTATAATTCTATAATGGACTGCATTCTGTTGTTGCTTAAATACACTTACAGCTCCTGTTTATAACGACAACAAGAACAAACAATTAGCTTCAATTATATCGCGATTACGAATCTAGGGAGCGCGCGGCGCAGGCGAAAGCAAATAAAACGTCGAGGCTGGCCCTTAAAGTTGTGGGCTAAGAGCTACACACTGCCAGATGCCAGTGCACGGGTACGTTTGTTTTATTTTAGCCTCTGTTTACGGCAAAAAATTACGATGTGAACTTTAATTGGGAGGCGGCAGGGCGCGCGCGGCCGCCGGGCGCAAATGCAAGTTTGCGTTATTTTTTCCTTACAAGGCCCGGCGCACACTATTGTTGCTCGCCACTGTCCAATATCTCTGTACATTCATTATGCAAACGATTCTCTCGAGTTCATTTGCTTTTTTCCCCCTCTGTCCGTTTTAATTTCAAACGCTCGTATATTCTTTTGATCGTCTATAGAAATTAAAAGGAACTTTTGCATTCCGGCGACGTGCGCGCCTGCGTCGTGCGCGAACACTATCCAAGACCGACCGACACACTCGATTTTAAGCGAATAATAACTTCACACGATATTGTACAAGTAGTATAATTAGAAAGAGATTCGAGTTAACGATTTTCGTGATTATTGACATAAATAACTTTAAGGATAATAATCGTAAACACAATGCTAATGACAGAATGGAAACCTAAGTTTTATTAAGATCGATCCAGTCTACAATTAAACTGAACTATAGTTATCTGCCTGAAACTGACAGACTTGTATTGCTTATAACAATAGAATTATAATAGAAAAACATCAATAGACAAAGGCTGTACGTGTCACATCCGGTGTATTTTTTTTTACAAAACCCAAAAGCGTATAATGAACGAATGCCACGTTTCCTTCTAATGTGGTTGAGGAATAATTCCGATCCCGCCACGTCCGATATTAAAAGTAAAGTCAATAGTGCTGCGCCCGGTTCATTACCGGTTCAACGATAACCGGCCGAGGCGCGCGTCACGTACTATCGGCATTAGTGCTGCGCCGCCTGCTCTAATTAAAAATCGTAAATATTGAATCGGTTCGCCGCGACGTGGCCAACAGTAGTTAGCGCTGCCACTACGCGGCCCCGGCGCGATATCCCAGCAATGTTAGCACCGGCACGCCGCTTACGTTACTTACTGCATCATCAGCCATCTCGGCGGCGGCGTTATGGCTTACCTGCAAACATAAAAATATACTTTCAACACAAAACTCTTTCAGTTTCTTTACATTAATACTTCATTTAAATACATAACATCTGTGTATTTTATCCGGTAATATAGAAAATGATAATACTGCAAGATAGTTCCTGAAATACACCTATGTCCTCATAGAATCAATTCACGCAGCCGGGTAGGAATATCACCATAGCCTTTCGCTCTTAAGCGTGTGAATATTTCCAGGGCAACAACACCATTTCCTTTGACCGTTACCATCATTTAGCGCTGGACAACTCGCATGCCGGGTGTACTGACTAAGGCAATAGCCATTTTAGAAAGGCCTATATTCAACAATGATACAAAACCTACTGCCTGTGCCTATAATGAAATCATTATTGTGCTTCTATTTGAAGGTAAGGTATTAATGAAATCACTTAATGTAACTTTACAATCTAAGTTTTCAACTACTGTATTTTAGACAGACATTCTTAACTTAATTACTATGTAACTTATTACTTGTTGAAAAGTTTTGCTTCTAGTGTCGTGAATATATGTTAGAGGTTTTATTTAGTATCATTTATTATTATTACTCAATCGTTCGCTTCGGTTATATATATATATATATACGAATGAGAGGCATTAGTTAGATCGATTAATTAACATGAATAAGACGGTACGGCAGCGCCGGAATCGGTTAGATGTTAAAACAATCCGTTGATTAGACGCGAGGCTGATTTACACGCGGGCCCGGGGCGTTTGGCAATTATGAAAAGCCATAAAACGGCGACATTAGGAGCTCTCCCGTACACAAGTGTACCAAAGGGACGCTCCCTAATCCATTTACGATGTAAAGAGGTATAAATCAAACTTAATACGAGCTACACGTGTTGATAAAGCCTCGCGCGCACACACGCGCGCGCGCGCACCCACACCGCCGCGCCGCGCCGCACGTGCGTACGCCGTAAGGGTGCGTGCACATGTGCTCCTTATCTCACTCGCGAAAGGGATTAATATGACGCATTGCCTGAAGATGCTTCGATGTATGCGGATGACATTTCTTTAATTACGATTGATCGCCTGAGTCCTCACCAGGATGTCTGAGAGAAGTCATAAATTATTTTCAAAAGATCTATAATAAAATTTACAACCCCACCTAATGTATGTGTTACTTCGGAGATTACTTGGTGATCATTTCATTATAAACTTTTAACCTAACCGTTTATCCTCTCTGATAGTTAAAATATAATTTCTAACAAGTGATCGGAACACAGTATTGAAATCAATTTATCCGTAAACAGGATGCGAGGCGCGGCGGGCGGGAAGACAAAGCGCCACACAGGCGCAGCGCGCAGATGGGGCGCGAGTGTGTGCAAGGTGGCGTGGAAACGGTATTAAGGGGGAAAATGCAAAGGAATCAACCCCGGCGCGGGGCCCGAAGTGTCCCAGACCGGACACTTTGAACGAATTATGACGGTCATTATTACAACGTGGACAGAATTAAATTGCCTCCACCCCCGCACACCCTGGTGCCGCTCTGCACCCCCAGCGCCCCCTTCCGGCTAAGTATGCCCGCATAATGATACCTGTCGGATACTCGCAACACTTAACGGAGAGTAAGCGGATCTCTATCGCACCGTGTGCGTTCCGAGCTTTGCATTTTTTCCCCAGGTCTTAGAGCGCCAGGGTGCGCCAGGGTAAGTGGCGGCCTATTTAGATGCAATATTGTACAATGATATCGGCATTATTTTCTGTTAATTCTGAACAACGAAATTTTTCAAAACGTATCAATATTTCAGGAATTAAATTTTTCATATTTCGTAATATGGCATATCCGTTGAATCATGATTTTTCTATTAATTATTGATCAGCAATAATCTTAAATTACTCCGCAAAGTATTAAGAATAGCTGATAATACAGATGTCCTTTGCTATTAATACAAAATATTTTTTTATGTTTTGTAAAAAATTTTGAAAAATCTATATTATGTGATAATATTAAAATCTAGAAACATCTAAAAACAAACAACACTGATATTCTTAAAACAAAATCATTTTTATTTTGTTTTAAGCAAGAACAATTCAAACTGCACAAAGAAAGTCTGGAACCGTGATAGTTGATTGTTGTCACGAACGACATGAAGAGAGATAGAGAGGCAAGAGAAGTGAAAGAAGAAAAGCAAGCATGTGACATGATGGATAGATTGATGCGGATAATGTGGGCTTGTATTGGGTATAAACAATACTTAAATGAGTAAAACCCCTCTTTACCGCGAACGGTTAAGAGAAAGCAAACAGAGCGAAGTCGGAAACATTTAAACGGGGATAAAGTTAATCAGAAGTAACGCACTTAAAACTAGGTCCGATAAAGCGCTGGATCAAGGTGTATTTACTGAAAGAGAACCAACATTAGTTGTAGATTAAAATAGGGGTGGGGGGAGGGGGGCCCGTCAGCGGGCTGATAGCGGCTAGGTCAACACGAATAGGTTTACAATAAGCAAACCTGCAAACTCGAGACTATGAGGCACTGTGCGTGTGATGCTGAGTTTATAGCGGAGAGGAGACTTAAGATTCTAGTTATTGTAAAAGGTTTCCGATAATGCTAAAAGTTATAAAAATCATGTTTTCCATTGGACTATTAAAATTCAGTATTTTAAAAGAAATTAGATTATCGGACTGATAGATTAGGCTAATCTAAAATTAAAAATTCTAGAAACACCGTGTACCGCGTTAAGGTCTAATGCCTAACCGAAATAAAGGGTCACGACGACGTGTATTCATGGATTGATTATTAAAAATCTAAACTTAAAATAAATATTATCTTTTAAAAACGAAGGTTTTAAAACTTTTAGTACATATTTTTGAATTTGTAACAACAGTCGACACAGAGACGAGAGATGTTTTTTTTTTTGTTTTACTTAGGGGAAATGTCTGCGCATACCTGCCCTCGCGGGGGCAAAGACAGACTTGCACCGACTAAAACCCCACGATGTTCCACCACGTCGCTTTATGGTAGGGTCACGGAAACGCTTTCGCTCACCTCCGTGACCTCGCCACGCCGGCTGCACCCTGCAGCCTCATCTCGCGAGGAAGGGATGAACCCCCTCTTTCCACCTCTCTAAGGGCACGCCGGAACCCACAGCGCGACCTTTCCTCGGCCTCTTACAGTCACCTGGGCAAAGGATTCCCCCGAATCCGTCACCCAAAGGCTTTGGGAGCCAAGAGAGAAAAATCTCTCGAGTCCCTGCGGTGGATCCGATCTTGGGTTCCGCAGCCAACTGCTATACGGCCGCGGAGAATAAGGAAAGCGGCGGAGTGCAATACTGACACTTCTTTCCGTCCGCGACTCCACCTCGACTCTTAAAGGACAGTATAAACATGCAGATCACAGGCCCACATCCGAGGTGAGCTCATAGAGCTCACCTGAAGCGGCCGCCTCGGACCGGCCGGGTAGGTTCCTCTTCACTTCACAGTGGGGGACCAAGCCACGGCTAGTGAGCCCCACCGCCACGACCTGGCGGGAACCTGTTCGGTGGGAGAGATAAGAGATGGTTAGGTTAGGTTAGGTTAGGTTTTGTTTCGCGGTTGTGTTCCGAACGGGGTTCCCGAGACCTCTCCAATCGCTGAATCTGGCCACTGAGAGGGTTTTAGTGGGGAAAGATCTCCACATAACTCTGACTTCCCCCCAGAAGACAGAGTATCTTTTCGAAGATTTTTCTTCCGAAACCGAAAAAAATAAAGGTTAAGTTTTGTTAATATTTTATGATACACAGCGCGGGCAGAATTATCTAATTCACTTTTTGTTGTAAGATCAGATCATTTAATTTGGTTTCATACAGCTTAGAAAAATAAAACTGGACCCGTTGCTGACAGGAAATAGTTATATAGAATGTATTAATTTCCGTTGAAACTTTGTCAGACTCCTTTATTACAATCGTTTAGTAAATCACGAAGATGGTTCTGTGAACAAGAAATTAGGCGAGGCATAATTGATTTTGCATCTCTTCAATCATCGTCATAATTTCATCTCGTTGATTTCAATATAACCCCCATAGGTAACATTCTCAATACTACGTATTTACTGTTTCACTTTTACTTTTTGTTATGATTCAATGGTTTAATTTTCATTTCCGTATCCAAGTTAAGTGCTGCTGGCGTCGCCACGAGGATTCTTCCGCTGGCTTCTCTAAGCGGAGCCGAGCACATCAGTAACACAATATTGACGCAGTCGGCGACCGTAATGAGAGGCGCATCGCATCGCCGGTCCCTCGGCAGGCTTTATCGCTAAGACGCGGCAAATATTGGGCTCGATTGTTGGCCCGAGCACAAAGGGGATTAGGCCGCCGACTATTTGCCTTTTTATTGGGTTAAGTAGCGGACGCTGCAATGGCGACATATTTGATGATGCTTATGGGGATTTAGTTATGATTAGCGAAAACACGGCGGCACGGGTTCGTACGTAAGAGGCCGAATGGGTGGTTCCATACAAACTTATATCCGTTTCTGTTCATCTAATAAAAATCTATCTCGACTAATGAAAATTAGCGTTATACGTAAATATAATCTGTAATTTTGTTTCGACGTAGCGAGATGGCGAGGGAGAAGTCATACGCCAACCCATAACAACGCGGCGTTAGTTAAGATGATAAATACAGCGTTACATTGATGTCGTCGGTTTGAGAGATAGGAGACCCCAGTAAATACACTGGGTACCCTCCAAAACGGGAACAGAGCAATATTTGCACAATACTGTTTTCCAGCAGGAATAGGAGCTGCGTAACTAAAGTTTCTGGCAAGAGACCTATCTCCAATAACATTGTTTCACTTTGATTCTGCTTAGTTTCAATTATATTATAAGTTATCAAAATCTGTGGATGATCAGATTTTCAACAATACAACTTATTGCTTTTAATGTTCCTTGTTAACACGTCGGAAGTATTGTAACAGTTGTGTATTAAAAATTAAAGATGGGCGGTGTAACGCGAACACTGGCGTAAAAGCAAACGGTAAGAGTAATGGTGATCCCGAACGTTACGGTCCGACATCGGCCGGCGTCCGTACAACACGTCCAGAGCCCGTCCGGCAATAACCGTTAACCGGGTCCATTAACATACAAAACAAAGCGTAACTTAGTTGGGGCCGGCACACGAGCAGCGGCGCGGCGTGCAGGCGCGCCAGGACCAAACGTCTAATCAGCGAAGGAACATTGTTGAAGCAAAGGTTCCGCGATCAACACCGGGGGAGGACGGGGATGAAGCGTGTTGCGGCGCGGGGAGGTGCGCGGGGAGAGAAGGTGCTATTACAATATTTGCTAGAATCTCGTTATTTTTAAGTATCGCCCCGCCGCCGGCTCTCAAACTTTCGCTGATTCGCATGCCGTAAACAATACGCTCGTAACCTTACCCCGGGAATATTTTGCGTGGCTATGGTATCGCGTCACAGATCTTTGGGTGTTGCGTTGATATATTTAACGCGTTTGCCAAACCTATTGGTCCTGGTGAATGTATAATATTATAATGATAATGCCTGAGCTGAATTATGGAAAGAAAAGGCATAATATGTTAATAACGCGATAGCAATGTAAATTGAGTTTTTTTATGTTGAACGACTCCTGCCCTTAGAAAATATATACTACAGGACAAAACAAGTACAGCGGAAACTATCATATAGCTATTAATATTTTAATTGTTAAAAAAAAATATATTTTATTAATTGGCAGAACTTAACATTAGAACTTAAAAATATTCAAGCTTAAAAATCAGCTATGATTTTATATGTATGGGGGATTAGGTACATTGGTGGTAGGTCTCTATTGCCGAAAACCATCTAGATACCAGCTAACATTTCTGCTCCTAAACAGTAGGGTGAAAACAATACTGTGTTCCGGTTTGAAGCGCATTGTAGTTGACGAAATTACTAAGGTAACGACTCTTAACATGTTATGCCATAAAGCGACGACCACGATGCGATGTTGTGTTATTATTTTATAATAAGCGCCACATTGTTATTGGTAGAAGTATCACTTGGCATCAGGTGAACGTGAACGTGGTGTTAGTCACATTGTTTCGTAGAAAAAAAAAAGAATTAAAAAACGGGAGCAGGGCTGTAACGAAATATTTGTTCAGTTTGAGAGCCGCTGAACGCCGACTGCGCAGCGTCATACAGCGGCGTGCCGTTGTAAATTATAATGTTTTATGGTTTAATACTGCAGATAAGGCGGGCGAGGGGTAAGGAGCCTATTATTAACCGTGTTAACTGGGACCGCGGGGGTGTGGAGGGCTCACCCCGCGCGCAAACAATTCCTGCACATTAAACTTACGTGTAGGTTTATCTACATCGTTCTTGAAAATAGATCATCAGCGATCTAAACATTCACCATCGTCATCATCATCGACCTTTCTAATCTGTGGTTGAACACAGGCCTCTCGGTAGTAACGTTACTTAACCCCAACTTGCTCTATACTCGTCCAGTTGCCCGATGTTGTATTAGGACATACTCCGCTTCATTGGTAACGTGAAGACTTTCTGGTTTTCATAATTAATGAGAATTAATTAATGTAAAGACATGAAAATGAATGATTAAATCTTTTACTATTTTTTTTTAAATAATTGGGATTTGTATGTTTCATATGTTATATGCAACTTTCAGTCCGTTTACAATACGTTTTTACTTAGACTTAATAATACGAATGGAAACTGTTAGAGTTGTAGAGGAAAAAACTATATTTATTTGAAAATTTTTCATTTGTATGTAATAAAATATTTATTTAATATTTACTTGTTTAGCGATATAGTTAAATATGTTTTTTTAAAGTATAGCAATTTCCAAGTAATAACGGCACAGCATCCAGACACCGTCCGCCCGGCCGCCAGCGCCCTAGCGTATGATTTTTAATGAGCCGTACCCGACTATGTAATTGCGTTTGAATGCGCTTTGTAATGATTATTTATGTTGCGAGGGGTGAGTGGGGCCGGGGAGGTGGTAAAATAATTTTTTATTGTTTTCAGCATCCACCACCTGCACCCGCAATAACTGCGGTAATAACCCGGCAATCTGCCGTTAACCGTTATCTACGACAAGGGCGGGAGTGACGAGATGGCGTGAATTGTTATATGAATTACCCCTCCGTATACAAATTAAACAAACACACTGTCTTACTGATAATATATAATATACAGTACATACACATATTATATATAGCATGGTTTTATTTATGCTCCATTAGTAGATGGAGAAAACGTTTAGTTTCATGAGGAGCCTCGGGCAGTGGCTTCGGTCGACTCAATTAGAACAGTGTGCGAATCATTATTGGGTTACTACATAACGTGCTGGGGTAGTGCTGCAAGTAGATCCTTATACAAGCAGAAAGAGCACAGCGTTCGGTTCTGAAAGCTATGCTCCAAAAGCCATACAGGTATTCCACGACTTTGTTCTACCAGAACGCTGATGTCCTAAGCGTACGAAAACTTTTTATATTAGAAACAGCTTTAACATCTCACAAATCAATCCCATCGTCTGATAAACATAAAAATTTTAAGTCTTCCGGTTAAATGTCTAGTTAAATCAATGGTTAACTCGTGCTCTACACCATCTTTCGAGGAGTCAATGGAAATTCATATTAACATTCTCATTGAAACACTGGAAAACTCGTGACTATACAGAAAAAGAAGTAAAGCATATAATATTTAAATGGCTAAGTTCTCAAACTTACGATACAATAAAAGAATGCTCAAAACTTAGTACATAGTGTATATATACTGTATATATTTAAATATTCTATGTACTGTCTATAATTAATAGAAAATTTATATATGAGTATATAGTATATATATATTAACAAAAAAAATTATATGTCCTAGATGGACAACACTTAAGCCTAGTGAGGTAACAGTGACTGCCAAATAAATTAAAAATATTACATGAAGTTTTGTGTCCTGGGCTTCCTCTACACAGGCAGGCATCGTCTAGTCAGGAACCCAGGGGTTAAAGCCGAAGAAAATGACATCGTCTGCAAACTAATTACAACTACACAGAATCTATTTACATTAACGTCTATAAATTTCGCTGATAAGAATTTTTTTTAGGAATTATTGTGTTTGGGAGAAAACCACCTGCTCCGTACGCATGACTTTCAGTACTGTATTTATGCGTCCCATGGATGGAGTCCTGCGGCATTTACCTTACCCTGTCAACGCCGGAGAACATACTTTAGCAAACTTGAAAGCTACTACAGACGGTAGCTAGATAAGCTTACCTAACCAACATTACTTCCGTTTCCGGTGAGGTTTACACTTTGATAAAATAAAATGATTGGAGCAAAAACAATTAGCCCGAAGTTTGGTTTATCACTGTACAAGCGCGTCAGCTGTTTACGTATAATGTAATTGTATATCGTTTTTAAATACATTACAAACACGAGCAGCGATATTAATTAGTTATATTAGTTAACGCAGGGCGCGTGTGGCCGCGCCGCTCGCACCCCGCGCAACCCTGCCACAACCCCGCGCGCGGTCCGCAGTGAAGTTGTAAAGCGCGTGATTGAAGCGAGCCCGCAAAAATGTCGGCCAACAGTCCGCCGGCGCCAAACCGCAGCAGCGAATTTATTTATTGCTATCGCAGCGGGTCGGCCCGCGGGCGCGGCTTCGCGATCGAGTCGCGCCCGCGCCGTGCCCGCGCCGTGCCCGCGCCGCACCCGCACCGCGCCTCGCCCGTGTCTAGCCCGCACCGCGCCTGTGCCTAGCCCGCGCCGTGCCCGCGCCGCACCCGCACCGCGCCGCACCCGCACCGCGCCTCGCCCGTATCTAGCCCGCACCGCGCCTGTGTCTAGCCCGCACCGCGCCTGTGTCTAGCCCGCACCGCGCCCGCGCCGCGCCGCGTCCGCACCGTACACGCACCGCACCCGGGCCGCACCGTGCCCGCACCGCGCCCGTGTCTAGCCCGCACCGCGCCCGCGCCGTGCCCGCGTCGCACCCGCACCGCGCCTCGCCCGTGCACGCACCGCGCCCGGGCCGAACCGTGCCCGCACCGCGCCTGCTCCGTGCCCGCACCGTGCCCGCACCGCGCCCGCACCGCGCCCGTACCGCGCCGCACCCGCTCCGTGCCCGCACCGCGCCCGTGTCTAGCCCGTACCGTGCCCGTGCCGTGCCCGCACCGTGCCCGCACCGCGCCCGCACCGCGCCCGTACCGCGCCGCACCCGCTCCGTGCCCGCACCGCGCCCGTGTCTAGCCCGTACCGCGCCCGTGCCGTGCCCGCACCGTGCCCGCACCGCGCCCGCACCGCGCCCGTACCGCGCCGCACCCGCTCCGTGCCCGCACCGCGCCCGTACCGCGCCGCACCCGCTCCGTGCCCGCACCGTGCCCGCACCGCGCCCGCACCGCGCCCGTACCGCGCCGCACCCGCTCCGTGCCCGCACCGCGCCCGTGTCTAGCCCGTACCGCGCCCGTGCCGCGACCGCGCCTGCGCCGCTGCGAGACAGCACTATACTTTCCCACTCGCCGTCAATAATTGCCGTTTTACGCGACGAGTATCGACGGCTTCGCTAATCGCTCTAGTTAGGATTAGTACACAGACACGGAGTTATCAGCTCCGTGGCCGGAAGCAGCGGGCTCGTCGCGCGGCTGGGGTGCGTCGGGGGTGCGTCGGGGTTGCGGCGTCCTGCCTGCAATCGCACGCGGCGCGCCCACAAACCGAATTTAATTCTATATTGTTTTATTCTGCCGTGCGTACATTTCAGTCGGGCCCGCTGCTGATGGAGTGCCGGCTAATGGGATTTATTCGGGTTTTTAAACTGAAAATTGATTTCCCGGCGGCGACGTGAAATATTATTTGACGCGCGTGATCTACCCCCACGCCACCCCCGCCGCTCACCGACCCCGCAGCATCCCCGCGCCGCACCGACAGCACAACGCACTGAACATTTAATGAAAAAGTAGTGCAGCTTGTCGTTTTTTTAGGTCCCCTAGCCATGACCATGCTGATCCCGTTCCATCAGCATCCATGTCGCTTAACATCTGAGGTTAACAACAAACAGCTCACTGTCAATGAACAAATTTGTTGCGACTTTGTGGTAATACATTTATAGTGACATTCAGAGATTTTGGCAAATAGTTTATCATCATCAGTCGCAGTTGGCCGTCTCCCAGGTAAAGTTAGAACTTGGGAGAGATTAGGCAAGGATTTTACGCAGATCGTCGCTGTATCTGGTGAGTACATAATTATCATCAGGTCTTCCCGAAAATCCCCATACCGATGGGTTCTGCGCTGCCCACATCCAGCGGCTTTCTGCGACTTTCTCTAGATCGTCGGTCCACCGTGTGGGGAAAACCTCCAAGCGCTACGTCTACCGCCAAGTCACCTAGGTGAAATTCTAAATTCTTACTAAACTGATCGTATTGTATCCGGTAACCTTATAGCTACCGGCTAGTTAGTAGTGTTAATAGTATTCCTATTTCTGGATGTATTTACATCGATGTGACACAACCACTGCTTTATTCCGGCTACTGAGGACACTGCAGGAGTAGAGTGGTGATTTCGAACCTGCAATACCAGGTTACGTAAGTCGTATATTATTTATTGTACCAAGCATCAAGAGGAGCGGGATGTTCACCTGGTGGTTAGTGATATGCCTGATTGTAACAGCGTGGCGCTAGTTGGAATGATGTACGCTGCACCACATTGTACTCCTCGCCTTCAGACATAAGATATTAGGTCTCGTTATCTAAATAATTTCACTAGCTATAGCAGCGGCGTTTGGGAAACACCACCACATCCTCCCCACCTTCAGTTACGGCGCAGACCATCCGACTGGTCCACCGATTCAAAGTAGAACAGCGAGCGATGGAGAGATCTGTGCTTGGCATTTCTCTAAGGGACCAACATCGACAGAGAACTGAAGTGTTGGAGTAGCAGTAGACCGGCTATGTCTGTCGTGTTAGCGATGGCCGATGGGGGAGGAAAGTCTTGGAGTGGAGGTCCCGTATAGGTTGCAGAAGTTTAGGACGCCCTCCGTACAGATGGACCGACGACATCATCAGAGCGGTCGGAAATGGATGAAGGCAAGAAGCTGAGGATCGCATTTGGTGAAAAGGGTAGGCCTATATATAAACATAGGCTGATAATAGTGATGATTTATCAACAGAAACATGAGCTGTCGTGGTGCCTACCCAGACGGTCTCCGGCATCAGGGACACTAGCACCAGTATTCGAATATTAATGCAAGATATTTCTACATGAAATAAATCTCTAATTTATTTACATAAAAACGGAAATTAGCATTTTACGTCTCAGATCAGACTTTTACGACATTGTCTTTCTTCTAACATTTAATGTGGATTCCTATGTTCCCATTTAATAACCAAGTAATGTCTTTGACCCACAAATATCCGACTAATATGAATAAAAAAAAATTACGTTTCGTATCGGTATTTGGAAACTACGGAATCTTGCCCATACTCGTCTTATTGGGGGTAGAGAGATTCCTATTAGATGTTTCCAAGCTGTTTCTGTGAGTAATTAAGTAATACTTAAAGCACTGTTACATGTGACTTAATGGACAATAAAAACGCGTCGAGTTCGAATTCTACTACACGAAGTGGTTTTTTAACTATCATTTTTTTTTTAATATTCGATCACGATAGTTGTTATTTATGTTAATGTTAGTTTTTGTATAATTATACTATCAGTATTTATTTCAAGAGTTTTATAACAAACCGCTGTTATACGTCCTGCATTATTATACATATAGATCTAAAGGAAGATTGCAAAAAAAAAGTTAACACATTTGCTTTACTCTTTTTATCAAAAAAATATTTTTAATTTTTTTAATTATTGAAGTCAATTAATAACTACTCAGTCTAAATAGACTAACTGGAAAGGGGTTCGTTTATATATTTACTAGAGGTAGGTCCATGTTGCCCGCAGATCATATTTCTGTTGACAAACAGTAGTGTGCAAACATTACTGTGGTCCGGTTTGAAGGGCGCTGTAACTAGTGTAATTACTGGAGATAAAGAGGCTCAACATCTTACGTCTCAAGGCGACAAGCACAATATGGTGCAGTGTACAATCCTAACTTGCCCCGCGTTGATATGGGCAAGTGCGTCATTTACCATCACTGAACGACCCGGTAGTCTCGTTGCTTCGTATAGTAAATAAATATTGTTGTGTTACCTTGTGAGCTAGCTGTGTCTATAAAAACTCTGAAGTCGAAGCTTATTAAGGTTCGTACAGCGGGCACGCCAGGTAAACTTCAAATGAGGAGCACGCCGGGAGCCGCAAAATGAAACCGGACGGGGAGTGTAAAAGCGCTCAGACGAGAGCGCGGCAGATTTATAAACCTGACCGGCGCTAACACAGTTTCAGGTGTCGCGCTGCACGCCGCGTGAAAGCCTAAAAAAGCCGAAACAAAAACGGGCACAACAGGCGGGTACATGCATCTTTTTCACTCGGCTGACAAATGGGCGCGGAGCGGCAGGAGTCCGGGAGCGGGATGAAAAATCATTCACAAATTGTGACGCCGCCGCCGGCCCGGCTCAACCCGTCGCGGCCCGGCTCGGCCACTTTTTAACTGGCCGCCATCAATAAAGGGATGGAGGGAAAAAAGCGGTGACGTCACGAGGTGCGCTCCCGACGCCCGTGAGCGAATAAATCAAGCGCTACACTAGCGAGGAGTCGGCTCGCGCGCGATCCGGACGCACTCTCGCTTTCCGATTTACACTGCAGCTCGTTCAGCTCGTTAAGCGCGCTAGATGGCAATTCGCGGAACGAAACGGTAACGCTTCCGGCTTGTCACGCTACGTCATCGGATCCATCAATAAATGTCATTAATGACAGCAGACGCAAGACGTCACATCGCAAAGAAACCTCACACACAACACCATCACACTACTGCACCTGTGTATGTCTCCATCTTTCCGTTCGGCACCAGTACAGTTTCATGAAATCGAACTTACGTTAATTTATCAAAGGTTAAACGTAAGCTTTCAGAAATGAGGTACGATTTAGTATAGAATAGGTTTAGTAATCGTAGCTAGAGGAACTCTACCAATCGGGACTTCACACAAACGAAAAGCTACATCAAATTCGGTTGAGCCGTTTCGAGGGCTACAAATCCATAAATAGATACACAACCTTCCTATACGGATTAGAGAATAAATATTGTATAGGAACAGGAAGGCGCCTCCTGCCTTAGTTACCGCGCTGGAGTTTGATGGACACGGGAGCATCAGGAGCGATCAACTGGTGTCCCGCGCCCCCTTAACGAATCACTCACTCATTCATTCATTCTTCCGCTCACTCGATCCGCTTCGAGTGATCACAGATCGCGGCGAGGCAATTTTTTTTCGTCCGCCCCGGGGGCCCGGAGCGAGTGGTCTTTTTGGCTTTCGCCAGTTCACTCCGCTCGCTTGCCATTCAATCCGATGACTGTTTGTAAATATTTTTCCTACAGATTATAAACTTGCCGTTTGCCCCACCGACGTAAAACGAGGGTACGAGCTCATCACGTTATCCATCTGTGATCTTCAAACCTTTATTTTACGCATGTATAGATTTTGTGAAATGTTAAACATTTTTCAAGCTCCTTTACAAGTAATTCATTCCTCATGCATCAGCTCTGTGCAATAGATTTAATTACTATGAAAGAAAAACAAAAAGCTAACTAACCTTTTATTTAATGATAGATGCAGTTAAATCAAAATTCTCTCCTCCGCCCCTAACCAGTCTTCAAGTGTAATTTGACAGAAGCTGCCAATTTATTTAACACTATTTGTATTCGCGTATTTTACGGCTGAACTGTGAGGAAAATCGAAACAATCAGAACCCAAATAAACGCCCCGAAAGCATTCCGATAGCACCTAACACACGGTGGAGAGCGGCGAAGGGTGAGGAGGGTGTACAGATTACGCCGACGTACAATCGTTGGCGATCATAAAAAGAGACTTCTTAACGGTCTGCGAAGGTTCGCTGCATTCCGGTCACGTCGAGCCAAACTGATTGACGGGAGACGTCCGCGCCACCCCGACCGCCGCCCCACCCCTACACCCCTACTCGGAGAAAGAGGGGGTGCGCCCCCTGCAGACTTGACCCGTGATCCGGGCAAGAAACATGTGAAAAATGTCATTAATGCACTCCCGGGTATTGAGTGCCGCGTAGTCGCTCGCTCTTAACTGTGCAATGGCGTTTTGTTTCGAGAGGATTCATCGAAAATAAGAGAAAGAGAAATAGAGAGAATATCTACACAGCTTACGGCAACAAGGGTTGGACGGTGTAATTATCAAAATAAGATGAAATGGCTACTTATTAATATTATATAATGTTATAAAAAACTATTGAATTTGACAGCAGTAGTAATATACATAAACGAAATCCGGTTTGCAAGAATTAGGGAAATTACTAAAATAATAAGAGAAAGTATCGGCATCGAGCGCACTAATGCAGTGTGAGGATCTTAACCAGCGCCGCACAGTTCGCTTTGTCTTTAAAAGAAATAATTTAATCAGAGTTCCGTACGTCGATTGGTGAGCAGCTGTCAAGCTGTACTGTGTCGGCGGAGGGGTGGAGCAGTGAGAAAACTGTGCGGTGAGAAGTTTCCGGGGCAAGGAGACAGTGGTCCGGCAGAAAGTTTGTTAATTTGGACGTGCAATCGGTGTCCCGGGCGCGGAGTCGAACGGCCGCCAAGTTTGAATTGCACCCTGTACGGGGTGAACGGGCGCCGCGGCGGACGCTGGCGGACGTCACGCTGGACACCAAACTGAAATAATGGAAGTATGTTGCTCGCCGCTGTTGTACAGAATTATAAAAGTTTATTTTGCATTTTACTATAGTCATCACTTAAGTTTTTACACGAGGTTATAATATATCTCCCTTAGAGATCCCTACACCGATCGGTCTCACGCTTCCCGCATACATCCGGCTTTTCGCGATCTTCACACAGCACCACCTCCGGCATCGCCGGGTACTAGGGACTGTCGTTTAAATGGGTTTCTATGGGGGCATTTGGGCCATTTCCCACTACGCTAGCTCAACACGGGTTGGTGGGAGTCAGAGCCTCGTTTGTTGATTAGCAGAGTGCACCACAAGCAGGTGAGGTTGCCTTGGGTCCCGTGAGTTGTTGAGCGGGACCCTTACAACCCTTTCGTATTTATCAATATATATATATATATATATATATATATATATATCTACACATTGTATACATGCGATGAAGACACTAACGGGTACGACAAAGCTGAAGATAATGCTTTTTATATAAACATGTTGCGTCCACAGAAAAGCAAAATATCAAATTGTCTATTTCATATGAATGTTTAAAAGTGTTAAGTAAATATTAAGTAACACGATCTGATAACACGAACAGGTTATATATGCTCGCAGTACACACTAAGAAATAATACCACTTACATTACGGTATCATTAAGCTTATCGCAGTTGTGTGGTGTTGCATCGGGGTAGTGCCCCACCCCTCACCCACCACGGCAATACCCCGGGGAGCCGTGAGTGGCGAGCGAAGGGTTATTGAGCGGTTGTTGTTATATTAACCACTAATCAGCTTACTCGCATCATTTGCCCAATTATAGGTCCAGGTACTGCAGAGTATTGTGGTTCTAACCCAAATGCATTGATCGGTGCTTGATTGGGAAATTAACACTAGCTTTTGTAATTGGACGAAAAGCCACGGCAGCGCTTTTTTATACTAATGAATGTAATAAGCAGGTCACTTGATGGTAAGGTGTGCCTTCTCTTATTAAATGTGTAGCCCATAGAGATATTTACATAGCACCACTTTACAAGTGTCGTTTTGAAATTTATGATGAGTTGGTTATCTCTCATCACGAGCTTTCTCCGCTGAACTAATAAACAAGTATAATGAATTACCAATAAACATAACATGCAATTAATAGATTCAATAATTAAAGGTTATGTATTTATAACCGCGTGGTGTAACACAGCAATACTTTATAGTATAGTTCGCAGTGTCATTACGTGGTGATGTCGTCGGTACAGCGGGACAGAACTATATCGTGCGGATGTGTCCCGCGCGACAGACACCTCGATGTGGAATGAAGGAAACAAAGACGTCCAATAGAGGCGCAATAACGCAAAAACTCCAAACAATAGACATTAATAAGACTGGAGCGTGGGGCGTGGAGGCGTGGGGACGTGGGTGCGAGGTCCGGCGCGCCGAGATGCGCTTATTAAAACATTTCGCCGGCAATATCTGACGATGGTGCGCGACGTGCGCAATATGTGCCCGCAAACTCGGCCCGCATGTGACGACCTGTGGGAATCGCGGCCGGGAAAACTTCATTAACTCCAACGAGCCCCACACCCGGGCGGGGGCAGCGCGCGGCCCACCGGGCCCGCCCCGGTGACGGACGCGGCGGACGGACGCGGCGAGCGGCGCGCGGCGCACCCCGGCGCCCGCTTATTACGCCTCGGACGTGCTGCGAAATCGAAGAAATGCGACGTAAACAGGGTCACCCGCTGCCGCCGAAACTAACGGACAACCCTCACGGACCGGATGGACCTCTCACACATATTGCAATCGCAAACATCTGTTCTTTATTCTACGCAACCTTTGTATCCGGAGCATACGTACAGTTGGTCACAACAGTATCTTCTATTTTGCTATCACAACCAACAAATCCAACTTTCCTATAACTCTTCCATTTTAAAGTATACCCGTACAGAAGCCTCTCGAAAATAAGATAGTACAGAATCAGTTGGACAAGTCACACTTAACTGGTTTGCTCACTGCTTATTTCATACTACACTCTTTACGAAATTACTCACCACCTTCAATTACTTCTAAGTGTGGATAGATTTCAACATTATCCGTATATTTACTCGGATAATTAATAGCCAATTTCTATTCTAAGTAGGCGAGGTCCGAAAGCAGCGGGTCCATGTAAATGTGAATGATTTACGACAAACCCCTCGAAGCGATGGCGAGCTCCAAAGGAAAGCACGAGCAGGTCTCATTGTTGATTAGCTATTAATAATCAGCATGATACATAATTTACTTTATCTACGTTATTTATATTTGCAATCTTATCAACGCACAGGTGGTAACGACAGTACGTGTTATCGATTATGGCAATGGAAAATTTTTCGTTTCTGTTAAGTTGCTAGGAGAATTTATTATTTACAATATTTAGAACCACCCTCGACTATTTTACAAGAAAAACGAAAAATACACGATGAATTATTTTCACCGATTATGCAGGTACCTGATTAATGTCAATTCCTGCTCAATAACAGTTTCATCATCATCATCATCATCATCCGATAGATGTCCGCTGCTGGACATAGGTCTCCCCCAAAGGTCTCGACATCGATCGGTCCACAGTCAGCATGGCTCTCGATATCGCCGAACTCTAGAACCTGTCGTTTGTAAGGGTCGATGTGGGGAGATTTGGACCATTTCCTACCACGCTGGCCCAGTGCGGGTTGATGGGAGCCAAAGCCTCGTTTGTTGATTAGCAAAGTGCACCGCGAGCAGGTGAGGTTGGCTTGGGTCCCGTGAGTTGTTGTGCGGGAACCCTTACACCCCTTATTCTTTGTGCCATATCAGTGAAGTCTTTATATCTCGAGGAGATAAGCTCAATGAGATAAAAAAAAACTATTAATTAACGTCATATGGTCATAGGCGGGTATATCAGGACTTTTTGACGATAAAATTGTCAATCGTTAACAGTAATAATGGATCTTTATAATTTATCGTGTCAACCCTGGACGCGAATACGTGAAGCGTTCGCGAAAGAATCGCTTGGCTGAGGGCGGGGGCCCGCGCTCCGCTGACCGTTAATCCGATCAGTATCTAGGAAGCGCATTTTTCAAGTTATTATTGGAGCCATCGTCTTTATTGGCGGCGATTTCGTCTCGCGATATCGGCTTATTGTAAACTAACACCGGACAGAATCGCCCCGGTCGACCCTCGAGGAATATCCTGATCGTGAGGCTTTCGGATAACATATTCCCGTAGCACTTATCAAACATTGCGTGACGTTCGCTACATTCGTCTGCGGCCTTCGCCCTCTGTGTGTGTGTGTGTGTGTGTAGCGTGTGACGAAGCGGGGCAGTTTGGGGGAGCGACGTGGTGGTGGAAAAGGAGCACTACTAGAGCGTTAACGGTTGTGTAGCTTGAAATGTTTAACTTAACATGAAATTGTCATTGACATACTAGGTTTCTGATATTTAATGAGATTAAAATAAATGTTCAGTAGTGGAAGGCCTCCTGACGGAGATCGTCTAAGTACCAACGCAGTTTCTATTTCTGTCGCCCAACAGTACTGTGCAAATATTACCGTGTTCCGGTTTGAAGACCGCTGTAGCTAGTAAAATTATTGCAGTAACAGGACTTAACATCTTACGTCTTAAGACGGCGAGTACAATGTGGTGCATTGTATATACCATTCTAATAAAAAGCCACGTCGTTACGTGTGGCGTATCGCTTACCATCAGGTAGAGAGAAGTCTCTCTCGTCTCGTCGCTTTGCAGTATAAAAATAAATTGTCGTCGGACAATAGCTTACTCACTCAGATCATATATGAACCATCACCTTTAAATCTAGATTAAAATTATTTAATAATACTAAGTGCAACCTAAGACGCGTCTCCGCGTGTCGTCCGGAGCGAGCTCATCGCGCTGACGTGGGCATGGTTTTTTTTAGCACTACCCCGTTGACCCTAAACGTTCGGTTTCGCCGAAGCGGCCACCCGCCGCCTGCGCCGTGTCATCTTGCGCTGTTCCCACCTCCTCAATCACACCGCCCGACGGTCTCCGCCAACGATTGATGGATGGAACAAATTACATTCTAGACGGCCGTACGTACTGAAAACGATATTTACTTGAAAATTTTTAAACAACAGTTATTGCAAGAGGAATCAATAAAAAGGCTGCTGGAAAAACTTAAAAACAGCAGTTAAAAGTTAGTAGTAAAGTTCAAATTCACTGGTTGTATTACTAGTTGAAATAGTAACTAACCAATTAAAATACTAGGTTATATTTTATATTGGCTATGTCACCAGCCCAATGTATTGGATTGATGATAAGAGGCCGTGTGGGCGGAACCCAAAACGTTGGACTGACCAGGTGAAGGAGACCATTGAAATACCTGTATATGACGCTATACAGGAAGCATCAAATAGGCGTAACATGATTAAGAACAGGTTATCGATAAGGAGTCACGTCTTCAGCATTGAGGAACCGACTTAGAGAGAGAAATGTGACCAGCTTATGTTCCGTAGACGATAGTCATAGCCTAGAGAACTTTTTAGTATAATGCATAGCAATGAGACTTTCTATCTCATTTCGCTAAACGATTTCTTCGCTGCAGTGAAGTCTACATTCATATCGTACAAAATGTATTTACAGCAAAAAAATGTCACGTTGAGAAGCGTTTGACGCGACTTAGTTGACAGTTGGTGTAACATTGTTTCACAGCACAGATCCGCTGATTGACAGCGTCACCGTGGCCGGGAGAGCGGGGCCCGGTGCCAGCGCCGCCCCGCGACCACTCAAGGCGGTCGGGTTTTTAATTAAAACGAATACACATAAAGATGTGAGAACATTCGAGCAACGCGCATTAACCTGTCAGTCGAGTGGGAACGGGGGGGCGGGCGCGCGGCCGGTCAAGTTGCGCCTGGTAACACAGAAATTGACCGACTTAACTCAATTCGGGTAGTAATTGTTGATATTACGGCGCGCGGCAATAAATTGATGTTACGTCGAAGCCCCGACGGCTGCGGGAGCGGGAGCGGCAGCGGGAGCGGGAGCGGTGGCAATTAACTCGTCGGGAAGTATTTCTCGGCGAGACGAAACAAAGCAAACGCCGAGCTCGTCAAAGTGGAGGAGGTACTTTTCTTTTTATCGGGCCCCGCGCGAGCCGGGCGTCCCGCTGTCAATCACACGTCAGCGGCTGGATTTCCGTCCGTCTCCCCGTCTATCCGAGACGCGTAACCCGACTCTCGGAATCCACTTAATCTTTATTGACATCGCATCGGACGGCGGCGGCGCGGGCTCGCGGCGGGCAGGCGAATGTGCGGCGTGCGGCCGGCGGCGGAAGGGCGCGCGGGCACGCAGCGCGGCCGTTGCGGGCTCGGCCGAACGAGACGTTCATTAGTAGCTCGTTTTCTTCTTAAGCAGACAACGTCTGTTATATTCGTATTTTATAGATGGCTTTTCACTTGCCTTTTTGTCTTATCGGGCGACGGGCGCGGCGCGGCTGCGGCGCGGCTGCGGCGGAGGTGCGATCCGCGTCGGACGCTCGCTTACTGTTCTCACTCGTACAGTAACTAGCACTATTAATATAATTGCTGTAACAGTAATTTTCTGTCTTTGTTGTTGTTTATTATAAGGAGTTTACTTTTGAAAATAGTTACGGTGGGCTCCCGTATCCTTCCATAACAGTATTACAGATTGCTGTCGGCCACTGCAAGCCAATTCTGGTCCTCCAAAAGAGGAACAACAGGGTATGAGAGTTGTTTATCGCCGCCAGTATTCGGCGAAGCTGCTCTTTAGCACCACCCGGAAAGCATGTATATGGATTCTAAGGGTTACCATCTACGGACGCGAGCAGCAGCACTCCACAGCAGGAGTCACGTCAACATTGAGGAAGCCACTTCGAGAGAGAGAGAGATAATAGTAATATATGTCTTTCTTGAATTGAATCGTATTATAACGATAATATCTTTGAAGTTATAATTTTTATAACTTTTTTTCTTAATCTTAGTACGCAGATTTCATGTATATAATTAACATAAGCAATAAACACAAGTTATCTTTCATTTTGGATCTCACACACGTGTGCTTTCAATTGTCAGTTGCGTCTATTTTTCGCGCATGTAATTTAGGTTAACACAATGAAGTAGGTGAGAACACGACTAAAGGAATAACTAAGTAGTTGAGTATTAACTGATAACGAGTCACTTTAAGTGATGAATACAAAAGCAATTAGAACCAAGGGGACGTTATACGCAATATTAAGTTAAACCGAACGCTTGGCATCCAACTTCCAAACGTTTCTATGTAAGGTATACTTCGCAGCAGTAGACGTCTGTCGGCTGATAATGAAGATGAAGATATACTTTTACTGTACACAAGTACACCTGAAGTTAACTGACGGTTAGTAACAACTTTCACTTAAACACGCCCACGCCACATTTGGAGGTGAACACTGCTCGCAGATCTGATCATAAACACTGTGCCGTGGCTACCTGGAACCTTGACAGCTAAACGTCATTGCTTCGCAACGCTAATCGAACCTAAATCATCACGTACGTCACCCGGACTGGGACGCGGCGCAGTCGCCGGTGACAGATGTCAAAGCTGAGTCGCGCCACACCTGACGGCAGCGGGTGACCAAAATAAACACCCCGCCGCACCACCGCACCACCGCACCACCGCACCTTACCTCCCGGCTGCTCATTGTCAGGCAAACACCAATTTTTTTTTTTTTTGTAATAATACTAGAAAAGAAAGGATAAGACCTTAGCATTTAATATGTACAAGGTAAGTTTGTATATTAATAATATAATAATAAATAAAGGTGTAAGGGGTCCCGCACAACAACTCGCGTGACCCAAAGCAAGCTCACCTGCTCGTGGTGCACACTGTTAATCAACAAACGAGCCATTGGCTTCCACCAACCCGCATTAAGCCAGCGTGGTGGGAAATGGCCCAAATTCCCCTTAGAAGAACCCCTATAAACGACGGCCTCTAGTGCCCGACGATGCGGGCAGCGCATGACCGATCGATGTGAGGATCTTTGGGGGAGAAATATGTCCAGTAGTGGACTTCTATCGACTGATGATAATGACGATGAAGTAAGTATATAAGGTCCATATCTGCACAGTTAAATAGTGTTGGGGTCTAAGAGTCACTAATTCCTAGTTCGTTTACCGTACTGCATGGTCCAGTCGTACACCTTCCACGGTCTTGCCCCCCGGACGCGGTTGACTAGAGCCGCAGATCAAACCTGGACCTAATGTCAGAAGTATGAATCGTATCGTTATTTACGGTCAAAAAATAAACGCCTTATGACATGTTTACGATTGTATATTACTTATACTGTGCGAACATTACTGTGTTCCGGTTTGAAGGGTGTTGTGACTAGTGAAATTACTGAAGTAACGGGACTTGACACGTTACGCCGCAAGGTGACGAGCGCTGTTGGATTATGTATATGTCGCCATAATTAGCGCCACATTGGTATGGTCAGGGGTAATATTTACCACCAAGTGGTCATCTGGCTTTGTCCAACGATATGCGTGTTGAGAGGCGTGTCCACGCTAATCTGTCGTAGGAGAGCGAGTTTTTGCTGCAAGTTCAAACATATAGAGCGCGCTGATTGATTGATGTTTGCTGAGCGCGCTGCCGAGGGCCCCACCTGACTTATTTGTGCCCTTATTGATATTAAGGCGCGCGCGCCAGGGTCCGGGTCCGTAATTATAACATTATTCATGGCCCCCCGCGCGGCCCGTACACTGCGACGGGGCGATCACTCGGTCAATCATACTTCACCGGGAGTCACTTGACCCGCTAAACGAACACCTTTTTAGAGGTGTCAGGCTGAGCCACGAACTTGATTCATCCGGACCTCCTAATCAAAGGGAATGTTATTTAAAGGATAAACTGTGATGTGTGCGCATGATTTGGGTGTTTGTTGTGTTCGAAGCCGCGCTGAGGATCGATTGGGTAGGCCAGGGTCCAGACAGGACCATGATGAATAAATTATTCATAATTATTATTCACTGTCAACAATATTTAGAATTCAAAGGATTAAAGTGATTACTTGAAGTCCTCACCAATGCGCATTGGGCCCGCGCGGTGACTATGGCCCATCGCCCTCGTATTGAGGGTAGGCCTGTGCCCCAACAATGGAGACGTCAATTGACTGTTGAAAAAATTGACTACTTGCACTTAGCAAACGTTAGCAGTCCTCAACTCTCTAGTTGGGAGAGGAGGTTTCCCAGTTGTGGAAACATTGTGTGGGTTCTTTAGGTATATAAATGACTAATTTATAAGAAAGAACCATTACTTAGTAAAGTACTTTACTGGTGGTTCCGGTAACCGTCCCACTTCAGCTCCTATTTTCGTCGCCATATAGTAGTGTGCAAGCGTTACTGTGTTCCGGTTTGAACGGCGCTGTAGCTAGTGAAATTAGTGAAGTGAAGAAACTTAACATATTATTTGTCATGACGACGAGCACAGTGTGATGCAGTGTATGTCATCCTAACTAGCACTGCGTTGTTACTCTCACTTTTTTCATTGTTTAATGGAATAAAAAAAAATATTTTTAATTTGTAATTATATTATTTTGTATCTCATAATACGTATATATTACAGTATCATAAGTAATAGTCCAGCAGTTATAGCGCAATCATAAGTATATATATATATATATATATATATATATATATATATAGTATATATACATATATATATATATAAATGATGTATGTTCTTTAAAGCAAAGAAATATTTCCAAGTTAAACACTACGCTGTAACTTTAACTTAATGCGGCGGGTTTACCGTGCGAGCGAACCACAAGGAGGTCGAAGCCGAAGGCTGGAGGGACGCGCTCTCGAAGTCGAGCTCAGAGATATGCAAATGAGAGCACTTCTTTAACGCCGGCTCATCGTTACCGCACCCTGGAGACGGCTCGCCCGCGGCGCAGGTGAGCGGCGCGCGCTGAACGGTTTCACATAGATCATGTTATGTACGGAACGCCATCATGCATGTATAGTCTATATGTTCTAAGTTCACAACTATGCCCTAAAAATCTGATATCTGAAAGAGACATATCCCCTTAACTGGATCGTAATTTTTTTCGTAAACAGATTAGTGCTTCACCATGATACTTCCTAGTAATGTGAAAAAGTGCACTAAGTAACTGCCTATTCACTCTTTCCTTGAAGACACCAACTTAGTATTCGGACTGGAGTGTCGCCGGCAGGTTGATCTACTCCTTTGCTGTTCTTATCAAGAACGAGGATTTTCGTCTTTATTAGCGAACCGGGGATGTTTACAGCATAAAGATGTTGATTCGCCACACCCCTGTTTGTCTGGTGGCGAAGAGGAGATAGGAGAATTATATAGTAAATTCAGTAGAACACTCTCTGAAAGCGCAGTCCAGTTACAACACATTCTTAGTCACCGCTCTTGACTCGTCTCTTCATCGAGCCTAGTGCTGCTGGATGAGTTTTCACACCACCTATTCAGACATGGCCACAGCACTTCACGTTCGGGCGGACTTATGCTTTGTGTAAAACACTTAGGCAAAGACCCCTAGCTCCCTTGCTACCTTAGGGTTGGACCTGATATGTCCATGGCTAAAGTATATTTGAAAATATATACATAAAGAGTATAACGGCTACAAACAGAAATTTAATTAAGTATATCAACAGAATATTTTTTTTATTAAAACTAAGAGTAACAAGGAGAGGCACCAAGACCAACGGGACTACACTCAACCAAATTAATCATCTCTGAATTAGTAATAGCCGAAAATGAATGTCATGTTGACGATGCCATGGTGGAAATTGCTGTGGTGTGACAATATTACATTGTACGTAATCTAAATCAGCCTGCTTGGCAAACAATGGAAAATATCGAAATGATTAAAGCATAACCGAAATTATCTATGGCTGCATCAGCTGATAACGCAGAATGAGCACAGCTCACGGGATCCAAGACAACCTGATCTGCTCGTGGTGCAGCCTGCTAATCAACAAACGAGGCTCTGGCTCCCACCAACCCGAACTAAGCCGACATGGTGGGAAATGGCCTAAATCCCTCAGTTTGAATCTCTAATCGATTTATATGGGAATCTATAGCGGATGCCTATGTCCAGTAGTGGACGTCTATAGGCTGATGATGATAAGCAAAACATGATCAACAATAATAAGAAACAGTCTCTGCCTCCGCACTGCTAGCACTCAGGACCTTCCATCGTAAGGAGAGAGTCAAGGCTAACCGTAACACCGGCCAAGTAAGAGTTGGTGATTGTCACAAGTCCGACAAAGTTGTCGTCATTGAAACATGTCGGTTTCCCGGCGATGTTTTTCTTCACCAGAAGCTCAAGTTCAGTGGGGATCGAACCCGATTCTATTCGATACGTTTAGTGTGCGCCGCCTTATGTACTGAGCTACAGCCGCTTCGAACTTGTTATGATACTTCAGATTTACTAGGTACCACCGCAGCTCCTATTGTAGCCGACAAACAGTACTTTGATCCGGTTTAAAGGGCGTTGTAGCTAGTAAAATTACTGCGGTAACGAGACCTAACATCTTTTATCTCAAGGCGACGAACACAATGTGCTGCTGTATATATCTTTCTAACTAGCGCCACGTTGATATACGCGTAGCACTTACCATCACGTGAACGTTCCGTCCATCTCGTCACTTAACAGAATATTAAAAAAAAACAAAAATTTGTAATGATTTAAAAAACGACGACGAAGTTGACGTATTAAAAAAAACTTTACTCTAACAGTTGAGGCATGTGTAGGATGTGCCAATAAGACGCGAAGGAGATAAATTATTGCAGTGAGCAATCGAAGCCGGGACCTTCGGCCAGCTCCACAGCCCGTGAAGTAATGACGGACGAAGCAATTGAATAATGTAATCAATTAAATCGGTTTTATCGCGGTGATGGATGGGGCGGCGCGGCCACACCTGGGCTTCGTCGCTAATTTGTCGCCTTCGCCTTCCGTCATTGACGAATTGGGAGTGGGATAGCGGCGACCCATCTCTGTAGCCGGCGCCGGACGCAAATAGAACCGGACAGTTCATCTATATCACGACACTCGTGAATAGGTGGACCGGCGGGGACTCCAAAATAACTTATTACTTCATTATCGTAGTAATGTTATATTCGACATTATAATGTAATGAGGATGAACGTGGACCGTTGTAAGGGTGGAGGGAGAGCGAAGAAAGTGTGAATTCAGATATGACGGCTGATAGAGGGATGTGGAAGAGAAGTACGTACTGTGCCGGCCTCACATAGCTGGGAGAAGGGCAGGGGAAGAAGAAAATTGTATTCGACACTATGTAGCTACCTAGCCTACCTAGGCGGCATCCCCTATAAGGTTTTGAGGTTTCTAATTAGAGCATCTCATCCTAGTAAAACCTAGTGTATGAACCCCCTGTCTTTTCAGTTTTTTTTTATACAATTAAGCGATGAGACGAGCGGGACATTCACCTGATGGTAAGTGATACGCCCGCCCATAACAACGTGACGATAGTTAGAATGATACATACTACACTACATTTCGCTCGTCGCCCAAAACATATGTTAGGTCTCTTTACTACAGTAATTACACTAGCAACAACGCCGTTCAAACCGGAACACATTAATATTTGCACAGTAATATTCGGCGGCTGCAACAGGCGCTGCGGTTATACCCAACTAGACGGTCTCCCGCAACAGAGACCTACCACCAGTAACGAAGGAATCATCAAGTAGGGTAACGAGTTTATGTCTTACGGCGACGAGCACAATATGGCGCTGTGTAAGACATCCTAACTAGCACTACGTCGTGATGGGCAGACATAACACTTACTTTCAGGTGAGCGTCTCGCGTGTAGCATCGTTTCGTTAAATTAAAACAATATAAAAAGATAATTCACCTTCTGTACTCTGAAGATGTTAAGCGTTTGAAACTCATATGAACTCTTACAGCTCATGTGACACTGGGCTCGTGGACCTGGATCCACGGCTTGTTTTTTTTTAAAAAATGTACTACTTGGAGTGTAGATATTAGGCCGCGGATTTTCGTATTGTTTGTCTGGATGTTTACTTTCTGGCGAATCGATTCGGTCGTCGAAGACGGGTTCGGGTCCGTTATCCGACCACCTTCGCCTGTATCGGAAACTATGGGTGGTAAAAACCGCCCCTGATCGCGGGTGTACCACGTGTACGTGGTGTGTGTGTAGATGTGGCGTGATGTCGAAATTCGGAGTGTGTTGGTCGTGTCCGAAGTGTGTGTGGTGACGTGAGTGTTGTTGATGACAGTTGGAATGTGTGAGGTGTGCTGAACCCCAGAGGATGATGGGATTAACGCATGTCGTGGTCTGCTCTTGTCGATTTTGGGACAGATACCTCGCCGTCTCAGGACGGTACCTTAATAGAGTTATAAATTTGATCACATTGAAACATTTACTATGATCAATTTTAACATATACTTTGTTGTATTTCTATATATCTATATGATAAACGTGAAGGCAATAATTACTTTTAATAAAACATCCCCCTTAATAAAGATGTAAAGTTATAAAAACACAAAGAGTATGAATGGATCGCGGCCCGACACCGCCGTGCCTTTCATATTTGTTGCTCTTTGTTTCCTGTGGCCGTAACTTAGCTTATTCATGCGTCAAGTTGCAACTTAAGGGTTGCCACCTTGCAGGAACCATGAGTTCAAGACTTAAAATAGACTAACAAATTTAAATTATATATCTACATATACAGCATATTCACTTTAATGAACCACTTTTAAACTACCCTTAAATAGTTAAGTAATAAATCTGCATTACTGAAGCGCATTAATGCAGCATCTACCTGTGTCAGTAGAAAATGTTGACAACGAAATGCAGCTGAAGTCCTCGTGGTGCACCCTGCTAATCAATAAACGAGGCTCTGGCACCCACCATCCCGCATTGGGCCAGCGTGGTGGGAAACGGCCCAAATCCCCCGATAAACCCTTGCAAACAACCGCTCCTAGTGCCCAACGATGCGAGCAGCGCTGGACCAATCGATGTGGAAATCTTTGGGGGGGGGGGCTTAGGTTCAGCAGTGGACATCTATCGGCTGATGATAATAATGATGAAGACATAGGAAATAAATAAATAAGTCAGGAACCGTATGGCACCTACCTTTCCCAAATTAATTTTACACTGGAGACCTTGATACAGCAAGAAACTATTATCAGGTTCTGTTAATCGCTAATACTCCACTGGGCAGGACACTTGGCATGTATGGCAGATGTAAGAACCGTGAGTACATTAAGCGGACGCCTCAAGAAAGGAGATCAAGAGGTAGATCAAAGAAAAGAAGGATTGATGGTGTATAAGTAGGCTTTACGAAAATGGGAAAATTTACTGGATGGACGATGAAGGCAGAGAGTCGTCACATCTGGAGAAGTATAATACAGGAGGCCAAGTCCCACAAATTGTAGCGATATAGAGTGGGTAAATAAGATGAAAAATAAGACTAACATATATACTCTATGGAATTCATCATCATCATATAGGCGTCCACTGGTGGACAGAGGCATCCCCAAAAGATTCCCATATGATCAGGTAGGGATTCATACGAGAGGATTTGAGCCATTTCCCACAACGTTGGCCCAATGCGGGAGCCAGAGCTTCGTTGGTGATTAGCAGGGTGCACCACGAGCTGGTGAGGTTGGCTTAGCTCCCGCCAGTTGTGCGGTAACCTTTACACCCCTCCATAGAATTATTCGATTGTTATTGATCGGCGGTAAACAGTTTCCATTATCAGTCAGCGTTTTCAGCTTAGCGTATCCAAAGCTTTCTTCAATGCATGTAACCGATTGGAACAAAAAAAAAATCATCGCTACTATCTACTGTAAAACGGTAGAAGAGGTAGCAAATATGTGTTATCATACAAAAAATTTGCCGAGAACTTCCCTTATCAGATACAACATGGTGTACGTATCAATAAGATCACGGGCAAGTGAAGTGTGAAGCACGGACTTATCTGGCGGTACGTAGCCGCGACAACAAGATCTAATTATAAAAGATTAGGATAACAATTACCCTTGGAAACAACGGAATTATATAGACATTATCTATGTCTATATCTCCGTCTGCAGCTACCACGCCGTGGTCGTGTCGAGGTGGACGTGAACGATTAACCAATGTCAAGTGTACGTTTACACGCTTTGTTCTTTGTGTGGTGGTAACTTGTACATTTGTAATCTGTAGATCTAACATTAGAACCATGTCTTAACATGGAAATAAATGAAGCTTGGAGAAGCCTTATTTTGTTTTCTGCAAAGTTAACTTTTATGTTACCTTTACGGGGCTCGATGTGAACATCAACAGCAACTGTCTTACATTTGCCACTTAACAAATTTTAATATCAAGTTAAAAATGTTTTAATTACGAAAGAAAGATATTTTGGAATTAAGCAAAAATAAGTATGCGCATGCTCTAATCAGATCCCAAGTGATCTTTTCGACAATGACTGCTAGATTCAGACGTTCCAGGCTCATAGTCTCTGGCTGTTAAGAATAGGACTAAGGTATTCCCTGCCTATCGAATAAGGCGACTAAAAGGGTCCTCGGGTTCGTGGGCTTGGAGGGTGGAGGTTCTCAGAGCTCCATAATCGAGCCATAGGAGGACGGTAAATGCATGGTGGTCATGTATTTCCCGCAGCACAGCGTGGACGCTAAGGACTTTGCCCTTCCGTGAGATGTTTTAGCCAGAGTGCAGGGGGCACCGGTGCGTTGCGTAGGAGATCCTGGAGCCCCTCCTAATGCACTGACGGATATCACCGAGGGGATTTTACTAGGTAGAAGTCCTACATAATCTTGTTTTCCCCCCAGTAGAAGTATCTTTTGGTGAAGATGATTTCCTCAGCGATAAAAAAAAAAGATTAAGACATTCAATAAATGAAGATTCCGTGTTAGTTAAAAATTTTTGACTTTGAGTTAATTTCTTGCTTTCCTATGATTTTGGTTATAGAGAAGATAAAATTGTTGAAGGTGAGAAAGGTTGTATGGTCAGCCCTGAAAGCATGAGTGCGTCAGGAGATTCGCATCGCGCCGGCCGGCCATCAATCAGGCGGGCGCTGGAGGGCGCGGGTTCGAGCGCCGGGCCGCGCAGATCCCTCAGATAACGCCCCCGTGTATGATGCGATTAATGCCGATTATTGCCGGTGCGTGCGGCCGCGGCCAGCTCCGCAGCAAGGACCTGGGAACTGCTCCGACGGACATTCGCGTGCTGCGCGATGCAAGCGAGGTTCCGACTCTCTGGATATTTCCACTAGCGATAGTTATAAATCTAATGTTATAATCAACCTTCTTACTCTTAGAAAGCAATGCAAAAGCTTGAGATGATACTTAATAGGATAATATCAAGAAGCTTTTCAATCTTTCCGCGTTATTTCTTTACAAGAAATATTTGTCCACACAACACAAAGGCACCTGAATATTTTGTTGAAACGTAAAAAGTAAATTACACGAGGCATGTTATTTTCACACAAATCCGAATCAAGACAATCTGAAGATAACGAGTACTTTCAAAAGAGAATTAAAACAAAGGAGTGGATCAAAACAATCAATTCATCTCAGACGCAAGATGAGCGATTAAAATCAACAAAGCTAGCCGTCAGCGGCGCCCCGGACTGACGTTTATCTCCGCGGGCGCCGAGTGACATGGGGGGATGCACGGGGGACGGCGAAGGGGGGCCGTTAATCCAGCCTTCACGTGGACTGCCCCCGGCTCGCCCCAGCTCGCCCCGGCCGACTCTCTCTAGAACATCTCTGCATGTATTCCTCATTTTGTTTCTTAACACATGAAATTATTTGCAACGCATCGTGTTGCCTCCGCGTCACCGACCGGCCCGCTGATCATCAACGGAGCCGTGAAAGGAAAGTGATCGATAAGCACGGATTACCGATGGCATGAAAGCAAAATTAACCTTCGTCGTCGCCTAACTTGCGATCAGTGTTGTAAATAAATCATTTGCAATCTTATCGCGCGCGATTATAATGTGGCGCGGTAAGTTCGTGATCGGGTACGTATCGATCTGACGTGACAGCCGCTGTGGCACGGCACTGGCTATCTACAGATACAGACGATGGCGAAACTAACACACCTTCACCACCTACAACAGAACCTTGTCACCTCAACTAGCAATGAGGACCCATCTCTAAGAAAGAAATGCAATAAACAACAACTTAATGTTCCCACAGCTGGGACACGCGATTTTCTTTCATAAGCTGAGAGACACCGCCGTTTATCCACTATGCTGGTTAAGTGTGAGTTGGCTGTTTTGGGAATGATTAGGTTATTTTCTCACGAGTCTTTAATGCAACTTCTTCTTCATAAAATGTCTCTCCATCTAGTGAAGGTTAGCGATCAGCGTGGTATAGTCGCTTCTGTGTCTGGTTCGGCGGAACAGTTCGGACGCCCCGAATGTGCCAGTCCATTCCCTGATATTCCTGAACCCTGACTTTTTCCTTCTCCCCACCTTTCGTTTGTGTACTAAAAAAATCATATCAAAACATCATCTAATTAATATTTATATAATCAATTGTTATTTATATATTATCGAGTTGTAACACTGCAGGTACAGAGATAGATGTGAGCCAGTCGCGACAGCCACTGGACCGCAAGTCAATCTGTGGGGCAAATTAATAACCGATTCCCAAGGAGCGCACGCCGCACTGATACTGTATAAACACAATATAATGAATGATCTTTATCAACAAAATGAGGAGTTAAACACTAAATGAATTCAAAGGACTTCTGGTGACTGTTGCCATACTTGTAAATTCTATATACTTTCCTTCGGAATCTTTTTATTTAAAAACCGATACTGGGAATTCGATTGAAGCGTTTTACAACACATCATCATCATCATCAACCTTTATTGATTCAATGATGGATATAGGCGTTCCTCAATGTCTTCTATCAAATTCAGTCCTCAACTTTCCGCATCTTATGATGCTGTCGGTTCGTCAGGAGGACGCATGTCTTATATTTTTTCGTACGCGGCCTCAACTCCACGACTCCTCATTCCTCGATAAATTTTAATTAATCAAAAAGTATGTTCTTGGTATCGAATCGTTATCGATGTATTAGTTTTTTATAATTTATTGGCAGATTATTAAGCAAAACAATTTGACAGCTCGAATGTAGATCATGATCTAGTGTGTCGGACGGGAGTAACGTCTCCATAATGCTCAACAAATCTCCAAGCGCGAGTGCAAAGGAAATTTTGAGAAAACCTTATCAATGAACAGATGACGGCCGTACCTCTGCTCAGCTTCCAGCGATTCAAGAAAATCTTTTGGAACAAAGGAATTATGCGTATAACAATAATAACTAATTAAGATAAGCGGATATATGTTGTAGTAATAAATTATCGAATGTCACCGATAAAGATGACAGAAAAAAAAAATCTTCTAAGGTTATTGCACCTTTAACAGCAGAGTTCAGATCTTTTCCCAGCATTCATCTAGTCATCAATTTCGTAAGCAAGCTCATCAATACAGAATTTTTGAGAGGCGATGATGTCTTAGATCTTCGGTTGCAAGAACGACGGGACACGTTATCGATGACTAATGATAGATAATGACGTTTTATATACCATTGCGCGAATTAATGACTGATACAGATTGTTGGACTTGATACCTAACACCTAACATGCTAAAGAATTCAGTGATAAAGACTCAGAAGTCAAGCAATGAATTTATATACTGAATTCGGTGGAATTACTTCGTTTGGTTTGGATTTATATGAAGTTTCAAAGAGGTCGATAAGGGAGGGAATAATCTGAGGAGACCCTCATTGGCACAGCAGTGCACTTCAGCAACACTGATATGCAGCGCAGTCCATTTTGGAAAGGCCCATGCACAACAGTGTATATCCGGACACATTTGAGATTTAACTGGATAAATATTACGTTTTCGATGAGAACAGCTAAGGAGTGGAATGACTTGCTGCATCTTCACGGAAGTGCGAATTGGCTGTTAGTAAGTTCTTGGCAATTACCATCACGTTACCACTATATGATTTAATAAAAAAATTATGGTGACATGCATAATTAAATAACGGATGATGTATTTCAAATGTAACTGAAACTCAGAGGTGTAGGAGAAGACGAGTGGGGACCAGCTCCACGGGCGCCGAGCAATAAAAATTTAAATTAACAGCAAGCAGTCAACGTCCGCCACTGACCCGCTGACCCGTCTGATTCAATCAGCCGCGAGATTGACACATGATTGACATAATTAGCTTAACAAGGGGACAAGTTAATAAATTGCCCGCCGTACTTGTGTTACGTTACGTACAACTCGCCTGTCTGCGGGGCAGACGGAATTTGATATTAATTCAACGGTAGAGTAGCAACGCGCAGTCCACTAGTGGGCATGACTCGTGCGCTAATGGACCCCAATAAGAATATCTAAGATTTCGTCAAGAATTGGTATTAAGTAATTTATCTAATTAGATTACCTTCAATTTATTAAACGACGAGACGAGTGAGACGTTCACCTGATGGTGACTGGTACGCCTGCTCATGACAACGAGGTGATAGTTAGGATGATTTACATAGCACCAGATTACGCTGCTGGTCTTAGAGATAAGAGATTGAGTCGCGTTAGTTTCACTAGTTACGCCCTTCAAACCGGAACACAGTAATGTTTGTCGGTTACAATGTGAGCTGCGGTGGTACCTACCTTGACGGTGTTCAGCATCAAAGACCTACCACCGGTATAGGTATAAGTATAAGTATGTTTCAGAGACAGGAAGAGGAAGAATAATTCAAAAGTGACTTACAATAGTAATTAATTCGATTAACAACTTCATAGTAACTTCAGTTTGAAGAGGGCAGCTAATGATGATGAATAGTAACTACTTAACTATTGTTGCATGTCACTAACCTGTGATACCAACATAGAATAAATAAAATATTTATTGATAAACCGATTTTACCTTTGCGTTTGCTTAATACTGTCAAGCTCACAAATTTAATAAGTTGACCTTAACTTATTTCTTATACATGGTATACTGCACACACGTCGCATATTATACGAATGGCAGATCCCAATCAAAAGTGGACGTTATCGCTAACGGCTTTAGATCGAGTTTTGCATAGCAACGGATGTATTGAAAGAAGCGTAGGTGGTAAAACACGATGATCCTTCGGCAATTTGAATCCGAATGCATCGATACGCTTAAGCTGTAAACAGAGTTACATAGGCGCGGGTTCGATTCCCGACGAGGAGCAGAGAGTCGCAGTGCGAGTGTCGGCGATTATCCGTTTCAACATGTAGAGCCAATATTATATTTATTTCAATCATGTAATAGTTATAGTTATACCTTTTGTGAGGAGCTCGACAACGCGTTACACGTACAGTAGTCGTGTGCTAACTATAAAACGCCAGGGGGTTTGTTAGGGTTTGCCCTGTTGTCTCGAGCTATTAATAGGACTAAAGCGAGCCCAGCCCGTCGCAGAAGTCGACTGAAAGAGTATTTGGGTTCGTGGTTTTTAAAGGTCCTCATTGCTTTTAAGCGAGCCCGGAATGAACGACAAGTACGAGGTGGTCTCATGCTTGTCGCACCGAAGCGAGGGTGCTGAGAAAAGAATTCATCGGAACGTGTTTTTAGGCATTGTGCCTCCGAAGTAGGGTGTCTTTTTAGAAGATTTCCCCCCTGATAGCAAAAAAAAAAACAAAAAATAGAGTTTGTTAGAGTAATGTCGTCGGGTTGTTTGTTAGCAGCGCTGCCTTCGAGATACGAAGTTACATTAACTAAAATAACTACACCATGAAACATACAATCAAATTTGAAAAATGGCTTAAGGACAGCTAATTTTTTTTTTATTTACAGCTAAAATTCTACTCTACCGGAAACTGTAACTTCCACAGCAGCTCCTATTGCAGCCGAAATATAGTAACGGTGTAACGACGAGCGCAAGGCGGTGCTGTGTATATCATCCTAACTAGCGCCACGTTGCTATGGATGGGCGTATCAGGTGAATGTCGCTTTGTAAAAATAAATAATGAAGCTAAAACGAAATCTGTTAAGTTGTGAGTTACAACGCCACAAACAAACACATCATCATCATCATCAGCCGATAGACGTCCACTGCTGGACGTAAGCCTCCCCCAAAGGTTCCCACATTGATAGGGAATAATATGGAGGATGGAGATTTGGTCCTTTTCCTACCACTCTGGCCCAATGCGGGTTTGTGGGAGTGGGAGGGGTTTAGATACAACTTAGTTTCTTTTTACATATTTGTAGATTATGACCCGTAAAGGAAATAATCGTATCGCTGGAGCGAAAAATATGTTAGATAAAGATAATTCGTGTATTAGCGGAAGGAGATAATAAGGTGTGAGTGGAGTAAGGAGTGCGGCCGCTGATTGCCTGTCCGTCCGTCCGTTCGTCCGTCCGTCCGGACGCTCCTCGCGTGTACCCGCGCTCTTTCATATTAACCTTAATACTTATCGGATTACCAGCATGAAATGTACGGAACACGTCGGAATTAATTGCATTCTTGCTACACCGCTACATTGTATTACATACGTACATTTTCACGTCGGTCAATATATTTATTAGCCTATGAACTAGGTTGATCATCAGCCGTTAGACGTCCACCGCTGGACATAGGCTCCCAACAATCCCCACATCGATCGGTCCTGCGCTGCTCGCATCGCCGGGCACCAAAGGCTGTCGTTTGTAAGGGTTAATGTTCACGCTGCTGGAAGCCAGAGCCTCGACCGTTGATTAGCAGGGTTCATCACGAGAGGGTTATGTTTGCTTGGGTGCCATAAGTTGTTGCGCGGGGCACCTTACCCTCCTTTACACTAAGTTACAAATTCAAAACCGAAACCACCTTAGATACCACCGCAACGCCTAGATCAACCAACAAACAGTACTAAGCAAACATTATTGTGTTCCGGTTTGAAGAGAGTTGTGTCAAGAGCCAGTGCGGTATTTCTTTATATAACTATGCTGAGAAAAAACATACTGATGGTAAACAATTATACTAGGAATAATACTTTAGTAATTACGGTAGTCTCTACATCGCCAACCACGTAGAAACTAAATTATCATCTTTAAAGATCCTCACAATGGAGCTCCATGAAAACATTTTAATCTCATGGAAGAAGGTTGGTATTAGCGATGGATGGAACTAGATTCACAACCGCCAAAAAATCAAAGATGCGACCTAGGAATGCTAAGTATAGTTAATATTATACTTGTATATAAATCTGATTAAATGACTATTGCTGGTAGTTGTCTTTTGCAGGAAACCACCTATGTGGATAGATCCTATTGCAGCCGCTAAACAGTAGTTTGCAAATCTTACTCAGTTCCGGTTTGAGAGTCGCTCGTGAAATTGTTGAGATAACGAGACATCTTTCGTCTAACATCGAGTACAATGCGGTGCTGTGTATATCATCCTAGCTAAGCGGCACGTTGTTATTGGCGGGAGTATATCTCTACCATCAGATCGCTATGCACGGCTTGTCGCTTCGAAGAATAAAAAAAAAGAATTCGTTATTGCGCGGAACGTTCCAGAGGTTTCCATCAGGCGCGCGTCACGCGGAATGCGGTGTCTAATTGCGAGCACACCGCTGGTTGCATTAAAAACGATGCACCGTATTTTAATTCATAATAACGTTGCAACAAAGCCTCGCAATGGTCGCCGTAACCACCGCGGCGAGCGAACGAATTTGTACCTTAAGAGTATACAATATAAAGACTATAATCGCATGAACACGAAGTTAACTTGAGGAGTGGGAAGGTGGGCCTCGCCCGAGCGCATTAAGGCTTGAGTTACTCTCAATCACTCAAGCTGTCTGCCTGTCAGTCATAAGCAAGACGAACGGGGAGCCGGTAGCCCACGTCGCCCCCTTACTGCTAGGTAAGGGGGGTTGGTCAGCTCTAGAAGACAATTTAGCGAGTCGAGCCAGCCCGCAATGGAATTTATTACACGGCACCCTCGCTGTGCAATTGTCCATTTTTCACCAAGCCCAATGCATTTAATGCGCTACGAGCTAAATATTTATTAATATTTGGTATTTGATATTAATTAAGCATTAACAAGATTATGCCGCTATGAGACGGTTAAGTGTCATAAGTATAACTCCGAGTGTGTAAACTCAAAAACCCGGGTAGAGATTATATTTAGTAAAGTTATAATAATTATTAAAATTACAAACTGATTAATTGTACAATGATGTTGCTGTAACAAGGATTGGTAAAAGAATAGCTAAAGTAAATGAGGCGGAAGCAGCACCAGCGGTACAAGACAATACGAATCCGGTTCACGTGAGTAGAGTAGATACGCACCTGAAGAAAATGAAAAAATTAACTCGGCAGTCGTCAATTTGGGGCTGGCGAAATTTAACAAGCGGTAGTACACAATGAAGTTTTCAGATTTCAAAGGCTACATCGGCGAGCGGTTCTTAAAAACAATACACATCGCCCCCGGTTCCAGGCCCCCGGCCCCAGGCCCCCGGCGACCGGCGACCGGCGACCGGCAAACAGACTGAAAAACGCGACAAAGCAGCCGGACCGGCGGTGAGTTAACATCATTATCGGCACAAGCCCGGGGCCCGGATGGGGGCCAGGTGGGGGCCAGTGGGGAGACGCGGGGGCGAGGGAGGGGGGGTGAGACGGTGCTGAGGGTCGGCAGGGCGGCGGCCGGGGGGCGACACACGTCGCTCAGATGTCGCGCGCAGACGGACGTCTTTGTCCACCGCTTTATTTACCCGCCGCCTTTGCAGCGAGCAGAGGCGGCGCGGTGGTGCGGCGGTGGTGCGGCGGTGGTGCGGCGGCGGTGCGGCGATGGTGCGGCGGCGGTGCGGCGGCGCCCGGCCGGCTCTGCTCGACACGAACACCGGCGTACGGTACATATATAACAATAATTTGAACCGTGGGGCCAGCCGATAAATTCTATTTAAAGTTGACTCGGCATACGTCTTCATAGCATGGAAATAGATGGTCCTCAACGTCTCCTCGCTCTGCGCTTTCATTTTACATTATATATAGCCTAGGAACAGGAGGAAGCGCTTTATCAGCAGATAAATTAGCTACCGGACCACACGCAATCAATTAAACTTACGGTCCCTCTCCGGCGCAGCACGTAGCGCCTGCCGCCTGCGAGACCAACACCAAACAATTAAACTAAAATTTAACCTAATGATGGATAAATTAATACAAGGTTAAACAAAAAATCTATATAATATAAAAAGAAACCGTGGAGGCGTCCCGTCCCGTCTGCCCGCTGCCTAACTCTTCAAAGAGTTGATTCAATCAAACGTGACAGCTCAAAGTCGATGTGGGTCGGACAATGTGCCGATCATCGATTTTTTCCTCCCCTCTATACGTATTAGGAATAACTTACGTTAAATAGCTTAGTGTTGACGCAAGTTACATGCTTACAAGTAATCACCGTTGCAGGTGATTAACCTAGAACATGTAAGCAAGTCTAGAATTATGACGTAACTATACGAAAATGATATAATTCAGTATCAATGCTTGTAACAAAATAAGCAAACAATTAAAGCGACAACAGGTTCGTTTGCCATCCTCACCTACTAATTAGTTTTTGTTAACACCTTAATTACTGACGCTTGCCTTCAACCTCCGACTGAAGACCACGATGTTTAAAAAAAATCTCGATGTTTATTTAATGTGAAGCTTCTGGTGAAAAAAAAACAGCAATCTTGAACACAAAGCGATATCTTCAAAGTAAATCTGCATCACTGCACTCAATCATACAGAAGACGTACTGAGTACTCGCCTATTTAATTGACGGGCCACTCCATCAAAACAACCTTGGATTGTTCAAAACGTCTCCCACAGTTCAAACTGATAACTCTGCGCCTTACTCCTCTCGCGATAAGATCTGATTCGTGTGAAAAGCTTAACGTCGCTGGAGCATCTCGCCGGCAGCCATAATATCTCGTTGCTCGTTTATAGGTAATTTGACCTTAAATCTACGGAGATAAAGTCTACATTGAAAATAAATAGTTGAAAGAAACGCAGTGTTTATCTGTCAATGCTGAACGTCACATGTCGCTGTGAAACTGTCAAAGCAAAGACGCCTCCATGCCTGCTGACAGATGCAGCAGCAGGAGTATGGGAAGAGGAAATTTAAGCGAGACGGTGTTATACAGAACTGTGAGATAAAAAGGAAATTGAGTTGAAATAGTATTTAAATACAATAAGTGTGTTTATCAATTATGATGTCCTTATGCAATCTGATGGATGTTACAAGTTTCAATCGACGAGACGAGCAGGAGTACGTAATTTTGAGATGTAATATATCACATTACTCCAGTAATTTCAGTGCCTACGACGTCTCTCAAATCGGATCATAGTAACATTTGTGCAGTACCGTTTGCCAGCAGGAATACTAGATGCGATGGTATATCTAAACCGTTTCCGGTATTAGAGATCTGGCCATAGTAAACAAAGCAATTGTAGTAGTGAATAAATCGCCAATCGCCTTTGACACATTAACATGTCCTCAGCCTTATATGCACCAGCTGACAGAGTGAATGTTCCGCGCTACCGCCGAAAATAGTAAACGATGTTTGACAAATAGCGAGCAGATGTCGGACGGGGGTGGCCGGGGGCGGCCGGGGGGAGGCGGGTTCCGGATGCTGTGCCGCGATTTCGCACCAATACTCCCTTCTTAACTTATTGATGTACAAATGTGAGGTGGTATTAAAGATAAAATTAAATACTATTTTCTTCTGAATTACTGAACGTCCGGTAATATATATCCGGTAATATGGATCCAATACATATATCAGTGTACTTTATCTGAACACTATCTTGTATATAGTATCAGTTTCCGGCAAATAGAAGTCTAACAACAAAGAGAATTTTAAATGTGTTTTTTTTTACAGCAGCCAATTTACGTCACCACTGTTTGGGGCACAGGCCTGCCCTCTCGATCGAGATGTGTACATTTTGAGAATTGTTATCATAAACAGCGTAATCTTAAGGAATAATGGCAGAAGAGTATTAGATATATAAATGGCGAGATGAAATTTTAGATCTTACTGTTGCTAAAGTATACTACGCTGATGTGAATTACAACACTGCAACGGTTACACGGAACGTTTGTTGTTGATGCGCGGCGCGTAAACAATCCCCCGACACAATAAATTGCTAAAACCAAAACACCAGTTTGACGGGAACCGAATCAAATCGGGCCGAGAACCATAAATTCGGTACGGCACGAGCGGAATCAATGAATCAATCAATAGATCGAGCTAAAGATTGAGATATTTTACTGGAGGGGCGGGGGGGCCGGATGGGGTGCCCGTGGGGGCGACCGTGGGCCTCACCGCCCGCGACGGATATACCCTCGCGCAGACAGCCGTCAATCACTTGTGATATGATGAGAATTAATATTTCACAGCAACGCGAGCTCGGGGAGTCTGGAACGCGCGCCGCGTCAGGCGATGTAGACTTGGAGATGAGCGAAAAATGTTTAATTGAGGACGGAGGTAACCACGCGTCAGTTTACAACACAAAGCAAACACTTAAATATGATCGATTCTGTATATCTTAGCAGATGCCTTTCACCATGTTCATGACTCAAGCAATGCTTTATGGATGAACTATAGATGTTTGGATATCAGATTGTCGGTAGTTCTGGCGCAGCCGCCTTTATAACTTAAGTGGTTTCTCCAAATTTGCGATGCTTCATTTGTGTTCATCGTGATGCATCACATATACGTATCACAGTATCAATTTTCACAAAAATTATGAATTTTTTAACAGCGTTAATCTATTCTAAGGGCATATGTAAACATGCAGACGAACGTACAGTTGTACCAATCAAATGAATAGTACTCACGCGGGGACTTCGTTAGTGTATCGGATAGCCGGATACTCTGTAGCAGTCAGCTGATGTAAATACTGCAGCGGCAATGTCTTGACGAGCACACGCGCACGTCAATGTGGAATCAATCACGCCGGTCCGCCTCCCCTCCGCCGGCGGAGCGGAGCGGAGCTAGAGCGGGGGGCGCGGCGGGGCGGGGGGGGGTCTAGCGAGGGGAGGGGAGAGAGCAGGGAGAGAGGGCGACGGAGAGAAGGGGGCAACGTGAGGGACCCTTGACCTGTCGCTGTTTACACTGCGGGGAGGGCTGACGTTTGATTGATAGGCGGCGGAGGTGGGCACATCTTTTGCTTATGCCGAGGCTTTGCGCCGCTAAATATAAAGATATGGCAATTTATCATTTCACGAGTTTTTGTTCTGAGAGGATATCAACATTGAATTCAGCTCCTTCACTAGGTCCTAAATTTAAGATTTTTAGTAATAATTAGAAATTGTGGTAAATGTCTGTCGCCGGAGGTTACTACCACCGCCAAACTGGATTGCAGGCAGTCGTAAAAAGTGACATTAGGGTAACGAAACATATCTCATGTCTTATAGCGAGGAACACAATGTGGTGCTGTGCATGTCATTCTAACTAACGCCGCGTTGTTATGAGCAGACGTATCACTTACCATCAGGTGAACATCTAACTACTTCCTAAAAGAATACGTACATACTTTATTTGTAGTAGTAATTAAACATAGCTTCGACTGCCACACAGATGGTCTTCCCGGAGACCTGCTACTAGCTATATTATATTTACAAATAATAGATATTTGTTAACTTAATACATTTAAGGTCTGATCACACAGCGCGAAGATCGGACTACCAATAGGAACAGAGAGATCCTACAAAGTTCTTAAGGGCAGCTTGGAACGGCCGACTACCGAAAGTGACGGCTTGATAAAAATGTAGGAAGTCCATTGAAAGCATAATTGTAGTAGTATTAGTGACCACTCCATCTTACTTTTATCTCATGTAACTTGGCAGTAAACTTGATAAATTGTAAATAAGTTATCAAACTTTCACTACTTTCGATAATACCGCCAGCTACATATTGTAAGTTAACGGTTTAGTTCAATTAGGCGCTACAGCATGCTGGGAGGAGATATTGCATGGAGAGCTGTGACCTCTTTTTGTGTAACTGTTATGGTGCAGAAGGAGGCTTCTAAGCGGGATCGAGAGAGGATAGATCCCGCTCGGATACGAAGCCGTCGTGTAGCTAACGCGCGGCGTCACGGCGCGGGGGTCAATGGTGTTCCCCTACTTTGATGGGGCCTTTCTCATCACTTTCTAAACGACCCTGGGGAGGACAATGGCGTGGTCTCGGATCATTCAAGTACTCACGAGGCTGCTAAGGACTGCATAAAACAAACCCCAGGACCGGCTATCCTAGCATAGCGTTAGCGAGGCCGCGGTTGTATTCCGCACGGAGATCCCGCGACCTCTCCAAACGCTGAAGGTGACCACCGAGGGAGTTTTAATGGGTAAAAATGTCCACGTAACTCTGACTTCTCTCCAAAAGATAGAGTATCTATTCGAGGATTTCCTCTCGAAACAAGAAAAAAAGCCCCTACTGCACTTGTAAATTTTATTCTTTAGTAGTATAACAAGACATTTTAATTCTAGTCAATATTTATTACTATACACTGTATACTTTGTCACCAAATCCTTTTAGTCACCAATATGTCCTGACGAAGTTATAGATTGCTATGACAACACAGAAAATGTGCTCTAATCGCATTACAAAGAAAGAACAGTTTTTTATTATTGAAAAAAGTTTGCAAATGTTTGAGAATAGTTCCCTTATAGGAATATATCCTGGTGGTAGGTCTCTGTTGCAGCTGACCGTCTAGGTAGTTACCGCCGCAGCGCCTATTGCAGCCGACAGGCAGTAAGCAGAAATAACTTGCATAATGACACAACATCTTGTCTCAAAGCGACGAATGCAATGTGGTGCAGTGTATATCAACCTAACAAGCGCCACGTTGTTATGGACAGGCGTATCATTTACCACCAGATGTACGTCTTGCTCGCCCGGTCGCTTACTCGAACAAAAAAGCCTATTTATGGTATATTGAAAATGAAAGTTAATGTTTGACATGAAGTAGAGAGTCCTTCATGTCCGACATTAATTACTTATTGCAACATTAAAAAAAAACGTTGCAATTTTTATTAACCGACTGTCGCGAGCTGGGCGCTCGGCGCGACCTCCGCCGCGGCAGCTGACCGTGGACGATCGGCTGGAACCGGTCCGGTAATACAATTACTCACGCAATTTAAAATACACGTCACACGTCAATTAACGCCGAAATGTGTCAATCAGGAGCCGGACCAGCGCCAGCCGGCACCAACTTTTAAATAATTCATCAATCAAAAGAGTCAACAGTCCGTTATTAATTAATATCGATGTTTTGTCCGTGGCCAGTTTACCTCCGCTCAGCCGCTGGCGACTGGTGCACCTACCTGTAACAGAGGAAACACAGTCGTATCATATCATGTGGAATCCGAAATCACTGATAGTCTCAATAAACTTGACATAATCACGAAACTATATTCACGAGATGTTTTACCAGGCATATTTACTTATACATACTTAAGTGTTGGAACTTCATTATCTATACGATACTAGAAGGCTTTTACTATGAGGCTCTTGCCGGTGTCTGTGTGTTTGTTCAAACATGACGTTGGCTGGCAAAACTAGGTCTACTAGGTCAGTTGCCTAACCATCACTTAAAAACAGAAAGTGGCGAAACCTTTGGTAGGAGAGCGCAAACAACACGAAGTTATTCAGGGGCGGTGGAGCGTTTCCCCGCAACTTCTACATTTTAGATAAGTGCTGTTATTGGAAGCGGAGCCGCCTGCGCGCACGCCCAGTACAATGCCAGTGCTAAAATTTTATTCGTCCCACACGTGGGCTCCGGCCGCGCTGCATAATGCAAAGTTACGTTAAGTAAAAAGAACAGATAAGCGCATATTTATACTGTCCCCGCTCGCCGCCCGCCGCTCGCCACCCGCCGCCCGCCGTCGCCGTCGGTGTAAAGCGTTCGATTACAATTTAATGTCGCGATGGCGGCTGCCGCTCGAAATTTAGAATCTCGTCCGTGGTACCGGCAGACCCTGCAAACCGGACCCTGCCGGCTCGTCGTAGAATTGAAATTCGCGCGCCGCCCGCTCGATATATGTCGCCCGGGAGACGCGGCGGGGTCGTTTCATTACTGCAGCGGATCCTAGAAGTAGTCTCCAGTATGTGACGGCGCGCTGTCGCTATATTCGCAGCATTAGCGCTACGGCCGTGTTCATTTATCGCTCGCGAGCATATCTCACCGACACCACAACCAGTGTCTCCCGAGGACTCTCAGTGCTGCTCTGCCGTTTCGAACAGGACGAAGTCGACGTTAAGAGTAAAATATTACGGTTTGTTATCACATCTTGTTGCACCATCCATAGTAAACTTTTACTAAACTAAACTTTTGGATTTCTTGTTAACATTTTTCTATTCAACGAAACAGTAAGACGAGCAAGACATTCATCTGATGGTAAGTGACACGCCTACCCCTAACAAAGTGGCGTTAGTTAGGATGATATACATACCACCACATTATGCCCGGCGCTTTGAAATATCTATTTGTCCCGGTTACTTTACTAGCTACAAAGCCCTTTAAACCGGAATACAGTAATGTCTACACCCTGCTGTTTGTCAGCACCAATAGGAGCTGCGGCGGTACCAGCCTAGACAGTCTGTAGCAACAGAAACCTGCCAGCAGTAATGATTTTCTTTCATGAGTCATTTAATTCCAATGAAACAAAAGGAATTCAAAATTCAACCACCACCACATCAGCACCATCAGCCGATAGACGTCCACTGTTGGACATAGGCCTCCCCCAAAGATCCCCATATCGATCGGTCCTGTGCCGCCCGCACCACTGGGCACCAGAGGCCGTCGTTAGTAGGGTTTCATATGGGGGGTTAACTTAGAAGAATTTATGATAATTAACAAACTTGAATACAATTTAGCAATCACTCATTTAATTAAAACTTGATTAACTAAACCCTACAATCTGATCTAATAATGGAAAATGTTTATGAAACGGATGCTGCGACCGTTACAAGACCTATAACAGGTCTTATATAAAGTTGCGCATGCGCGTGAGTGTCTCGCTGACACATTTATACTTTTAAAACACACGAAGCCGGTGATTCATTGGAAAGTTTACGAGAACAGACGATTTCCGTTGAGACAGTTTTCGGGTGAGGTCATAATCCGCTCTTCTACGTGTTCGTGAGTGTCGCGGTGGTGCTGTTTAGGCGATTGACACCCTTCCGTATATGGCGCCGCATCAATCAAGCTCGCCGCCGTAGAGTATATTACCAAGTTTTTAATATTTTCGCATAACCATTAAATCTGTGTCATATATCTCTCACCTCCAAACGTGGGATGAGTTTGATTTCTAATCTCTCATATTTCTTGGAGATTACCTTTGCGTTTGAAAGTTTTGGATAGATTTGTTTTTAATACATTTCAATGCTCCATAATCTTAATAAATAAACAAACTACTGAGCGGGTTAAGGTGTAGAGCGCAACAACTCACCGGACCTAAGTTAACTTCACCTGCTCGTGGTGCATCCTGCTAATCAACAAACCAGGCTCTGGTTCCCACTAACCCGCTTTGAGGCCAGCGTGGTGGGAAATATCCCAAATGCCCCCAAATAAATCTCTAAAAAATGTCAGCTGCTGCCCGGCGGTACCACAGGCCACGCTGACTGTAAGGTCGCGAATAAACCGCTGCATGCGAATACCGTTGGACTGATCGATGTGATATTTGGGAGAAGCCTATATCTACCAGTATCTATCGACTGGTGATGATGATGTTGAAACAGATTACAAAATTACAGAATAATTTAATGATTGTTTTGTTTGACTGTTACAACATGTATAAACGATTAAGAAAAACTTTAAGTAAATATTTAGAACTCTTTTTCTTCTGTGCTTGCCGCCATGACACATGCGTTGTTGAGTCTCTTTACCCCCGTAATTTAACTAGCTACAACATCCTCCAATCCCGAAAAAAGTAATGTTTGCATATATATAATAGGAGCTGCGGTAGTAAGTACCTAGATGTTCACCGGCAACAGAGACCTACCGCCAAAGTGTTTATGTGGATGATGAAGGGGCTTCTAGCCAAATCTAGAAATAAAATTCTCGGGCGAAACAATTTTTTTATTTCTCGTGACATATCCGTTTGATGTGGTCAGATACAAATCGCACCTGTACAAATTAATAATAGAGACGGCGCCGCGCGCGGAGGGTCAGAAATACACCAGCGCAGCGCCGCCGTCGTACCGCCGTCGTACCGCCGTCGCACCGCCGTCGCACTGCGCCTGCGCTGGCAGCCCCTTAATAAAACCCACACGAGTACGAGCGAATGATTACATCGATAACAGGCGATTTATCGATGCACGCGGACGTAGAGCCGCGGCGGCATCGATTACGTAACCAGAGAGAAAGATGACTCAAATTAAGTCAGAGGCAAATCTCGAAACTGTGGTATGGAGCCGAACGGATCTCTAAAACACAAAGGAGACTTAAATTCAATCCAGTTAGTTCCCAACTTACCTTTAATTTTTTATCTGTATCCGTTGTCATTATTCAAGTCATAACGAATAATGGAAACATACTCTTAAAAAGATGCTATCACTCCAAAACATTTTCATAAACATAGATTGAACATAATTATACATAATGAATGTTAATAACAAAGATCAGATACGTTCTAAGAGATTGCTAATTCTCATTACTATACAACAGTAGTATTTGTAGATAACAATGTTTCTTTTCTGCACAATAGTTATTTGCCGTGTACATGTACAAAAAGTTGTGTACGTTGGGAGAACACTGTAATGAGTGAGGATAACGAAAGAAGTAATCTTATACATGAAAAACTTTTACTGGTGGTCTCTGTTGTGGTGGATTGTCAGCCGATAGACGTCCACTGCTGGACATAGGCCCCACCCAAAGATTCCCACATCGATCGGGTAGGGATTCATTTGAAGGGATTTGGGACATTTCGAATCACGCTAGTCAAATGCGAGATGGGAGCCAGAGCCAGAGCAGGCAGGGTTGGCTTGGGCTCCGTGAGTTGTTGTGCAGGATCCCTCAAACCCCTAATAATTAAATAAATACTGACAAAAAAATAGTGTCACAAATTAAAGTGTCAAGTTTTAAGTATACACTTTTAATGTCAATAGCTTACTATGCGATATTAACAACGTGAGAATTGCGATTGTCTGCGAGGTTAACAAAAGGTGTTGCCCAACTTTGGGCGAGCGTGAACAAATATAGCAAGCGATTGCCAAGCGGGCTATGAGTGAGGCCCCCCGCGTGGGCGTCGCGCCAATTATTTACGGCCGTAAAATTAAACTTGTCGCCGTCATAAAACATGAGGAATATGTTATTCTTAATATTTCACCAGCAGTGGGCGGCCGGGGAGCGGTGGACACGCGGAGACACCACGTCCACACCGAGCCAACCCTGACGTTGGAAGCATCTCTGTACAAAGATTTATATGATAGTTTGATCAAAACGTAATGGACAATAAAAATGGATGAAACTCCACCGCGGCAGATTACAGCGGACATTAAATCACTGTTTATTACGTGAAAGTTACAGGCTGAGTGCGATAGATTAAACTACCAGTACTATGTTAGATATTAGTTCAATTTGGCAGAAGTTGTACTTATTGCTGACACATACGTCACTGGTTTGTTCCGAACAAAAAAACTAACTAGCCCATGTTAAGTTCCAGAGGAAGACAAAGCAAACAGATTACTTAAAAGCTGTCCAAAGCTGATGAGATTTAAATGATTAAAAATTCTTTTGGATGAATTTGATATCATTATCAGCCGAGAGACCTCCACCGCTGGATATAGGCCTCTCCTAAAAATCTCCACATCGATCGATCTGGCGCTGCCCGCATTTAACTGCTTCCCGCAATCTTCACCAACTTCTTACGGAGCCCAAATCAACCGCACCTACACGCAGTGCACCCTGGTGAATAATAGACGAGGCTCTGACCACCCACCAACCTACACTGGACCAGCGTGGTATAGCCCAATTCCCCCTCAATAATTTTGATAAAGAAGAATAAATTGACAGAAGCTATGATAAAAAATAGAGATAGATATAGAAAGATGTCCAAGAGGAACGTCCCCAAGTAAAGATGGGACAAGGTCTAGCAAGAAGAAGAAGAAGAAGTCGGCGTGTACCTAAAAGGTACCCTATTTAGAACGATCCTACTCTAGTTAATCTTGATGATATTGATGAATTGGAATCAATGGTTGAAACTTAATATCTTAAGAAACCTCCTCCAAATACTTCAATTTTCTTGAATTTAACTTAAACTTAAGTATCATTTGAATAACATTTAAAGTTTTATAGAAATTTGTCTACAAATGATTAGAAAACGTAAAATATCGATTTGAAGGCGAAACAAAATTATCACTGAGTGAACATAATTACTATAACTTAATATTAAACTTGTGATGTACAACAAGTTATTAGCTTTGATAATAGTTAGGCCGGGAACATAAAATCGTCAGTTTGCAACTTCGCATCGGAAGACTTGGGCTTAATTGAATACATTAGGATCGGTGCAAAGTATTCGCAACTTAAACGGCACGCGGTAGAGGTTAAGTTGGATCAAGCCGCGACACCCGGCGAGCCGTGCACTAAGCGAACAGCAAAATAATAATTCACGCCGTTCACGATTATGATCGACGCCATTTACATTCAAATTAGTACGAATTCCGAATAAGACTTCAGATTTTATGTGTGATGATTGATGGGAGACGATCCTTGCCGTTTCACTTGGGTCCAGTGACCTCAACGCACTTTATATAGGCAAAAGATGAAATTGAGAAGCCAGTGCCATTGTGCATGTATTTCATCAGCCGATAGACGTCCACTATTGGACATAGTGATCCACTCAAAAGATACCCACATCGATCGGTGTTACGCTGTCCGCATCCAGTGGCTTCCCGCGACCTTCAGACATTTGTATGGGGGGATTTGCTCCATTTCCCACTACGCTGACTCAATGCGGTTTGGTGGTACCCAGAGCCTCGTTTGTTGATTAGCAGGGTGCATCACGAGCAGGTGAGGTTGGCTTGGGTCCCGTGGGTTTTTGTGCGGGACCCCTTAAACCCTCTACATTACGCCCTATATTATCTATTATTACAGTGTATTTTCAAGATTTAATGATCACGTATTTGTAATGAAAACAGCTCAAAGTAACTTAAACTTAATGGAGAGGACTGTGCTTATGTTCATCTGTATGGTCAAGTCAAAAAGAAGGAGTAGTTTTCGAATAGCGGTACCATACTGAATAGACCAAAGTAAATATCGATGAAGGTCGCGGGAAACCGTTAGCAGCAATGGATATAGCTGATGATGATGATGATGGTAAAATTACATTTATAAGTTAACAAACTTAAATCTGATTCTTTTAAATTTCTCAGTGAAGATTTTCTTTATGACGACGTTTAACCAAAATATTTTCAAGGAGTACCGGTTATAGTACTAAAAAGTATATTTTTTTTTGGACTCTCAGTTCAATTGTTGAATCAGGGTCAGCCTGTAAACATCGTGTGCATGATGTTCCTTGTGTTACGTTGCACATGTTCGCGTGCAGCGAGCGCCAGCGCCGGATCATATATCGACGCAATGTATGGCACCTAACTGAGATAAAACAGGTGCGGTGAGTTAGTGCGCCGCTGATGTACGCAGCGGTGCAGCGCTGCAGCGTGAGCATGTGCAGAGTGCAGAGTGCAGCAGCGATGCGAAATCGCCTCTCAATCAGCGCGATCATTCCTCCGAGATGAATGTCTGCGCTAAACTCGAACACATTAAACAATAATAAACTTGTGCGTCTTCTGCCATTAATCGCTCTATAGTTTACACGACTTCTTTAAACATTCAAATTTTTACTGTCATTTTTACCACCAAACAGTAACGTGCAAATATTACTGTGTTCCGGTTTGAAGGGCGTTGTAGCTAGTGATTTTACGGGACTAACGTGTATTTACATCTTATAGCTCACGATGAACACAATATTGTGCAATCAACATCATCCTAATTATCGCCACGTTGTTATGTGTTGACGTATCACTGACCATCAGGTGAACATCTGACTCATGTTATGGAAAAAAAAATTGTAGCCTTGCTATGTAACTGAGAGTTATTGTATGAAAATTCATGAAATTTTTGACCGTTGTCGCGGAAGACAAGAGCGTGGCGAGCGAACGATGTAATTATGAGAGCGGTACACCTGCCGCGATGAAGTCCGGCCGAGTCTACAACGTGCCCATCACTAAATGTGGGGTGCCACTTAAATCTGTCATCTGGCAATTCGCGACCAAATGCCAAAGGTGACTGGCCCCATGCCAAACGTCACGGAAACACGCCGGTGTATGGCGATGTATGATTTATTGGCGTTTCAATCGCCGGCCCACGGTGACGCGTGCGGCGGCACCGAATATAGACATCCTGAGATATATACACTGCGATTCTTTTAAAGTACACAAAATACACAATCTTCGTTGCGGAGACACGGTATACAGTAGATTTCTCTTAAAAATTCTATTGGCATATAAAGTAGGAGGTAAACAAAATTAACATAATTATACCTTTTATTCGACGGCTTGTACTATGAAGCGACGTTTGCAAGATAATTCTTACATATACATTTTACTAAAGCTATTCAATGCCAACTATATAATATAATAAACATAGCATGTGTCATGCAAGCTTGTGCTCGAATAGACGGACACGTTATCTAGTATCATCATCAGCAGATAGACGTCCACCACTGGACATAGGCTTCCCCCAAAGATCCCACGTTGATCGGATTTTCGCTGCCCGAAACTGGGGCATCAGGGGTCATCGTTTGTAAAGATTCATATTTGGACGTGGGCCATTTCCCACAGCGCTAGTTCAATGCGAGTTGGTGGGAGTCAGAGCCTCGTTTTTTGATTAGCAGGGGGCACCGCGAGCAGGTGAGGTTGGCTTGGGTCCGATGAGTTAGTGTGTGGGACCCCTTACAACCCTTATTTATCTAGTATAACGTATATAAATCCATAACAGTCTCGTCTCGTATGAAACTAGCATACCACTTAGGGTTCGACGGATTTTTGAATTATAACTAAAGAACACCGATTTCCGGAGACCGTCTAGACAAGTACCACCACACCTCTTATTTCTGCTGCCAAACTTTAATGTTCCGGTTTAATCACTAGGATGACTAATCTTTATCATCTTGTCGACTTAATCTTAGACGAACGTCTAGCTTTTGCTCATCAAACCGCGGAATAAAATTCTTTTTAAACTATACTGTTGGATAACAACGGATTCACTATTAAAAAAAAATTGGTGTTTATGTAAGTATGAATGGTTCCCGCGGCGCTGTATTAGCGCATACTAAATAACGCAGAGGTAACGCGCCAATAGCCGGCGCGTCCGTCCGGCCTGTTTACTTCTGCACATCGTCCGGCGAGCCCGTTCCTTTGATACTTCAGCCGCTGACCGCTGACAGTTCAAACGCTGATGTAATTGGACCGGAGAACAATTATGTCTACAGCTGAACGTGAAATATTCAGACTTCATCAATTGGGCAGTGCGCTGCCGGAGCGGCTCCTGGCAACGATCTCGGTCCGCGCCTCAAACCTGAAAGCTGTACTAACGATATACAATAGTTATTATCGCGTGTAAATCATTACGAATGTAACAAATGACACGAATATATTAACGACATTACTTCCTCACGATCGTAAGTCTTGGCAGACTGGTCGTAGTCTTGAAGTAATTGTAGGAAAAAAAACAATCAGTAGATATCTCCAATCTTGCACGCTTCGCACGTCTACTGCCGATGTGATCTGGTCAGTCTATCTAATGGGTGCCTCATACCCTAATGCCTTCCATCTTTCCCTAAATTAGTAAAATGCATTAATAAATGTAGATATATCTCATAATTTTAGAATAGAGTTAATGAATAACGTAATTAACATAATGATATATAAAATATATAATGTTATTCCCAACCTGCGTTGGGCTAGCGTGGTGGGAAATGGGGGAGACCTATGTCCAGCTGTGGACGTCTATCTATGGATAATATAAAATTTAACATTTTTGGTTCAATGAGTCATTAATTCATTTGGATAGAAGACTATGAAAACATTTAACTATGAAATTGTTAAACGTTCATACAGAGAAGAAATTACACTAGTCTATCATATATTCCTTTGACAGAAAAAAAAACACAAATAGTACTGTAAAATAAACAAAGTTAATGTAACTATGTTAAACATAGAAACTTGACAACCATTCATGATGCACTAAAACTTTTGAATAACTCTTTGTATTGAAATCACGAAGTGCAACACAAACATTAAAAAAATGATTTTTTGAAGGAAACTCCCTCCAGACTCATCTTTCCGTTATTTAAGCGACCAAGTTATCGTATAGCATTAATACAGAAATTTTATATCGTTAAGAATAATTACTCTGCACTTCCGGAAATAGTAGCTTTCAAGAAAATAGTTTCATCCCGTTCAGAGTTTATTGTAAACGTATTTTTCGATCAATAGACATATGAAAATATACTGTTAAATGGACGATTGACTGTCTTACGAATTTAACGGTAATCCTTTACCTTTATGATCGCAGAAGTAGATTACGACCTTGGCTGTAGCTCCCCAAGAAAAAGCTCCAGCAGTGTTTACGTATAATGAGCTAAAGCGTATAATGTATCGTTTTTCTAAATCAGTAAAAGCGTTTCGCTCTTTTAACAAATGCCCGCTCTTATTTTGTTGCTACGTCTCATTGCTTAAATCATTTTCGTGATCATTGCTTTAGTGGCTGTAAAGGTTAGTTGATGGCGGAAGTGAGGTAATTCACCGCGCTTTACAGTTATTTAAAAGAGTGCCAATAAAACGAGCCACTGATGACATAAACAACAGCAAATCGGGCAAAGAAATAAAAATGATCGAATAAAATGTCGCATAAATCGCGAGATCGTAAAACCCGGTGGCCGATGCGCAGGAGTGTGTGCCTCTCCTCCACCCCCGCTCCCCCGCCCGCTCCCCCGCCCGCTCCCCCGCCCGCTCCCCCGCCCGCGCCCCGGTCGCGCCGACGCGTCCGCCGCCTGTTGCTGCTAAAAGCGCTATTTCTGTACTGACCGATGGAAGCGGCCCGCGAGCGCAGCCTGTGATTTATTTATATTAATATAACGAGCAGAAATATAAACAAGTCAAACAATCGCGACTTAACGCCGACCGAGCTTTCCACGTAGAAATAGACGCGGTTCATTTGTATCTCATTGTATAGCGACGACACGTGGACCTGATGTCTCCATGCCGTCAGACACTCACACCGATCCATTAAATTATGAGGGTGCAACAAAATTGTTATATTGGGTCCTTACATATGAAATTCCCGTTTTGTACGGGAGGAATATAAAGTCAATTTTGTTTTTGTAAAATGTATTTAATTAATCAAAGTATGCACCGCGTTGTTATCTATGCACTTTTGGCATCTCATTGGTAGTTCATTGATCCCTTCACTAAAAAACCATGGGGATGAGAATCAATAAACTCTTCGAAGGCGGTTTGGACTGCCGCATCGGAGTTGAACTGTTTTCCTTGTAAGTTGTCCAAATTCCGGAAAAATGGTAATGTGTTGGAGCAAGGTCCTGGGAGTACGGTGGATGTCGCAAATATTCCAATTGTAGCTCATCTAATTTAGTTGTTGTTTGTTGTGCAGTGTGTGGTGGTGGTGGTGGTATTGCGTTGTCGTGAGGCAGCTGTGGCTTACAGCGATTGACCAATCTCGGTTATTTAGCAGCTAGTTCTTCCTTTATGGTCGGCAGTTGCTGATAATAGATATCTGCCGTAATTGTTTGGCCAGATTTTAGAAAGCTGCAGTGAACAGCACCGGCGCTAGTCCACAAAACACTCGCAAGTAACTATTTCTCAGTCAATTTTCGTTTAGGGCAGGATTTGGTTGGATCTCCAGGGTTCAGCCATTGCGACGCGCTCTTCCAATTATCGTACAGTATCCACTTTCCATCACAAGTAATGATTCTATTTAAAATCCCTTCATCATTGTGTCGGCTGAGCAAAGTAACACAGCAGCAGCAGTCGGCGCGTGTTCGCAAGTTCCATTCACTCAACTCATGAGGTACCCATCGTTCAAGTTTTTACTTTCCCGATTTGCTTCAAGTGGATTAATATAGTTTTGTCACTTACCCCTAAGTCCGCAGCTATCTCTGAAGTGGGTTGTGATGGATCTTCATTTTCCACTTTGGTCTCCGGCCGTCCACGGGGTCGGTTCTGAAGGTCGAAATTTCAATAACGAAAACGTTGAAACCGAAAACGTGCCGTGCTTTCTTTTGCGACACCAGCGCCGTACACATCATTAATCCTTCGAGCTGTTCCTGCAGCACTGGTACTGGTGCCACGGTAGAGCTCGTACTCGTAAATATACCGATACTTCATATTTTCCATTGTGCGGTAATAAGCAACGCCAAAAGATAATAATGAGTAAAAAACAAATGAATGTCTGTTTCCAAAACTCAAATGAATTTGCAATTCTTAACCAAACAGGAGATATTTCAGATCAAAGCGGTCAGTGTGACAGAACGCTAATTTCATATGTAAGCAACTAATATAAACCATTCAATGTACTCTAGTAAGAAACCAAAACATGTCAAGTATTTTGTTATTTTTTTTATTCTACGAAGCAACTAGACGACCGAGACGTTGACCTGATGGTTAGTGATGCGTCTGCCCTTAACTACGTGGCGCTCGTTAGGATAGCACACACTGCATATATTGCGAAATATGTCCTGCGGTGGTATACTGGTGGCAGGTCTCTGTTGCCGGAGACCGTCTGGGTAATTACAACCTTAGCGCCCATTTCAACTGCCAAACAATAGTTTTCAAACATTATTGTGGTCCAGTATAAAGGGCACTGTAACTAGTGAAATTACTGGGGTAACGAAACCTAACATTATACTTTATATGATGCTGTGTATATCATTCTTACTAGCACCACGTTCTTATGGTATCACCATCAGGCGAAAGTCTCGCTCGTCTCCTCGCTTTATCGAATAAGAACTAAATAAAAAAAAATAAAGTACAAGTACAGAAGTATGCGGTATAAGAAGATTATTATTTCATTTCTAATGGAAGTCGCTGGTAAGGATCCGGTGCGGCCCAGGGCCTGCAGCCGTAACCTTAGACCATAAGCTTTATTCATCGTTATCGCGTTCAGATATTGCCATTTAATAAAACCCACGGAGACGGTACGTTAGCTCAGCATCTAAGGGGATTCCAATTGGCCGTAAAATTACGCAGATTAGATGCAAACACTAGGCGAGAGGTAGTTTTGTTAGGAATCTTCGCACAACAATTAATTTATGATCCCGCGCACAGTTTAATGGACACAACAACAAGTAGTTGTTAGTGGTTTCGTTTGTCTTTGAATTTAACTGCGCACCCGCAATTTTTATTAACCCTTGCATTATTACAACGCGGATCCTTATTAGAACGCTGTGTTTGTTTCCAATCAAATGGGCTGCTTCATTAATTAGTTTATCAGCGCTAATTCATTTATCGTCTCTTCCAAATTTTCTAGTAAGTTCTGTACCAGAAAAATGGTAGCGACCCTTACCTTTTCAATCGTCTAAAAAAAAAGTGTTTTTGTTGATTCAATAGTAAAAGCGCAGTATACGGCGATCAAATAAATATTGTAAAAGACTCAGTAATGATAAACTACGTCAGTAGTATACTATATTATTAAGTATAGAATAATAGATGTATGTTAGCAACCCCTTGCTGCCGAAGACTGTGAAGGTAGGTCCGCATCGCAGTGTATATTTTTGCTACAAAACTGTAGTGTGCAAATATTAGTGTTGCGGTTTGAATGGCGTTGTAGCTAGTGAAATTACTGGAGTATCCAAAGTTAATGCCTCAAGGCGTCAAGTATTGTGGTGTTGTGTATATTATTCTAACTAGTGCCACGTTCATTTCGTTCTCCTTCAGGTGGAGGTGTCGCTCGTCATGTCGCTTAGTAGAATAATAAAAACAACATAATTGTAGAATTTTTTTTTTTGTTTATATATCAATATGGAAGAGGAGTTATGTCAATACGGCCCTCAAACTGGGTTCGCGCCAGGAGCGAACGCGCGCTTGACACTAAAAGCTCACCAACAAAAAGAAGATGTGCGCGCGACAAGAAAGCGACTAGATCATTAAGTCAACAAGCGGGGTACCTGCCGCCGGAGCGGGTACCACCGCCCACCGCACGCAGGTAGCGCGCCATTTAAATTCGTATTTCGACATGAAAAGTCAATTAGTGCGCGCGGCGGGGCGGGCAGCGCCATCTTTTAATTGCCGCCGACAGCTGCGCGCTGCGTGGGGGTTCCCCGCGCCGGCGCACGCGCTCACATCCGCTGCTGCGATCGCCTGCGATACACCAATCTTATCTTAACGCTTATAACACTAGCACTCCAACTCCAGATTCTTGTCAACCTTTTAAATGGTACAAATTCTTCTTTTTGGAAGTCGTCATTAGGAGTTTATGAAACGAAAAAATGTAACGGATACGGAACGCGTTCCTGTATTATTACGCCATCCTTTGTCTCCTCTTCATGCTGTGGTTCGCAATGCTCCATGCTGTGTTCTACACTCTCAATATACTTGTAATATGTAGCAAATAGAGAAATTGAGAAAAGTTGGAATCTATAGTACGTTATATTACCATTCTCTCTTTCTTACTTCACTCAATAAAAATTATCGAACAATCGCTCTCGCTGCTTACCACCTCTATAGTATATTCATCTAATTCTCTTACAAATTAACCAGAATAAAAAGCTTCACTCCCACCGTTTGTGAACTAACGTTACTTTACTTAGAATGATGTCAATCGTTTCTGGTCCAATATTTCATAGAATACTATATATATATATATATCTGACAATCTAAAACGGACGAAAGATACATTGGATAGCAAACTTTTTTACAACAAACCTACCAGACGCAGAATTTCCTGATGACGGGTTCCTGTTCTTATCTAAATTGGAGCTGGTTAGGACGCTTTCAGATCATCCAATGTTCTAATTAGAATTTTAAAAGTTAAAGTGATTTTCCGTTAAGTTAGTTACCTAGAGGTGCGTATCCATGGTAACGGTAAAATCAGGGCGCGTTATTAACAGCTGATTAGCGATACGTTCGCCTGGTAGGATTTATTACGCGGAGACCTGAACGCGGGCGTGTTACGTGTAACAGGTGCGCGGCAATTTATGGCACACCGCGCCGCTTCCGATTATCTACGGTTGTGTTTGACAAGTGTGCTCCGTCATAAATACAAAAATAATTAAAGTTATATATGTGAAATCATTTTAAAACGTATCAAAACCAGCATCAATAGCGTTTTTATTAGTTATACAAAACGTCTCCGACAAGAGAGAGGCATCACCAATGTCACCAACGTTAGACTTTGGAAGGTGCCTAGACTCATACCCAAGTAATTCTATACGCTATACCAACAAAATGTAATACATAGTGCAATAAAAAGTGTGCGTCTGCAGAGGAAGGGTGCGCACGCGCTGGGTCGGATCGTCCCCGTCCGCATCTGAATACCACCCCGTCCCCGTCCCCGTCCCCGTCCCCGTGCCCGTCCCCGTGCCCGTCCCCGTCCCCGGCCCAGCCCGCCGCGCCAGCCCTGGGAGGGACCTTAAAGAAGACATATCTCGGCACCACAATCCATTGTCCATTGTTTTTGCCCGCGTTATTTATGACGGACGACATTAATTCCTTTCCTGCTCCGGCATTGGCTCGACTTGCGCAACTGTCCCGCTCTCGCGGAGCTTCCGTCCGGTAATGCCGTAGCTAATAAATTATGCTCCAAAAGATTATTTATTAGATTATTCATGGCGAGGTATGCTTGTGCCGTATTGGTTTGAAGGACATTTAATGTTCTGCTTTGGAGGTTTTTTGTGATGGATTCGCTGCGTCGCGGCCACGAACAATGCCCGCCCGAAATGCAACCCGATCTCTTGATATTTGATAAATGGGAGGCGGCCGCGATCGCCACGATCTTCCGTGGCCGAACAGAAATAAAACTTTATCAATGTACGTCATAAATATTTGGTTTTGTTCCACCACGGCCCCCGGCAATGGTGAAATTTATGACATTCGCGGAGACGTGTGGGGATGTTGACGCGCATCGTTATATCGCTTTAACGTGCAATCTTAACAAAACACAAACGAGCGTTAATAAAAAAAAAAACAACAAGGGTATACGAGAATGCCGAGTATTAATTCGTCGAACGAGGTCCTCAAATCAAGACGTCGCAGCAAATTAACTTGGCTCTCGTTTGAGAGGAATCCATCCACATTATTATGCGCGGCCATTAATTAACCTACACGAAAGTTTTAATTAAAAAAAGAGGAACTCTCCACAAGAAAGGAGCGACAGACGCGCCGACGAATTCAAAATCCCCCGCGTCTCGACCGCCATAAATAATTGGGACAAAAACAGCCCCCCGCCGCCACCCTCGGATAAGTGTCTAAAATTTTCACAATCCGGCAATAAAAAGATAATTTATTAGAATAGCTGTTATTGTTTTCATTATTTATGTGTATGGAGTAATGTAATCTAGCCGGCCCTAAATAAATAATTCCACTTTAATGTCGCTCCTTGCCTAATCTCGCGCCCCGTGCGTCCCGTGCGCCCCTTGCACCCCGTGCACCCCGTGCACCCCGTGCGTCCCGTGCGCCGCGTGCGCGCCGTGCACCCCGTGCGCCCCAATGGCGGCCCGCGGTATTTTTAGCTCTAAATAAATATGATTTGTTGTTTGTTCGCGCCGCTGATCGCCGGATGCCTGATGGCTGAACCTCCGCTGCTTGCCGGTGCAGATCTTTGAATTGTTTTAATGACTCGTCGCCGAACGACCCGCCGATAACGGGGCCGAGCGGAGGTGTACTTCCGGAGGCGGTTTAAATCATCGCTAATTTATTTAAGAGCAGAGTTTTTCAAAGTCGCTTCGCAGCAGCCGGAAGCACAGTTACCTTAACGAATGCGACATATACATTATGTTATAAATATTTCGTTTTAGTATTAGTAAGTATTAGTAACTTATGTAAGTACAAATTGAAGTCATCATACTTACGAAGTCTTTGTTATCAAACCTTTCGACTGATAAGAGTGCAAACTGACACATTCAAATGTAGTAGTATAGACAAAGGTAATAACTTTAAAGAACGTCACTTAAAGCAATGAAAAGGGGGGAAAACGCTTTAAAAATACAGAAGGCGCTCTGCATCATATGCAGATTTCAGCCGCGTCTGGACTCCAGTGGCCATTTCTGGAAATTAGTGGATGCGTGGGGGGCCGGTGGGGTGGCCGAGATGGAGGGGCGGGCGTCGGTCGCTGCGGCGCATGATTTACACCACTCTCGTATTATGTTTTGACTTTAATAAACAGAGCGTTTGTCACGACGGCAGACGGGTCGACGCCGTCACCCGCGCGCACCGCACCCACCACCCGCACCCGCACCCGCACCCGCACCCGCACCCGCGAGTACACGTGACGTACACTCCACCACACATTATTCGCAAATGTAATCATTTAATTGATAACGTCATTTACCAATGAAGCAGCAAAAATTAGTCAAACCCTCCGTCGAGCAGACTCGCCACCGTGAACCACAGCCACTGTAGTCGCTGGAACTTGCTCAAACCTATATATGGAAATCACAGTTGTATTTATGAGGTTAAAAAGGTAAACGGTATGTTTTAACGTAAATCAAGAAGCTTATATAAATATAATTGTCATAAGCCTTTTAATAAATTTAATATTACCGCCATTTTGTAAAGACAATGCATTATGAAAATGGTGGGGAAGGTAGCTACACCCTCACATGAAGGGATGAAATATTAAAAGAACAGACGCAACAACAAAAAGGTTTTCTTGAAAATGTGATGAAATAGATCACCTTGAAGCATGTTATGTCATATGAGATGATTGATCCTAATGGAGCATGGAAATATATTGGACAATCAGATATTAAATCAAAACTGTAACTTTTCGCCCAAACGAGTAAATTTATTTTAAAGGAAATAATTAAATATAAAAAAATAGTGTTCATAGGAGTGCACTGCAATGTAGAGCGCGTGAATTCGTCAGCGGTTAGCGCCGAGCGCCGAGCGACGAGCGGCGGGCGGGTGGCGACGAGCGGCAAGCGGCGAGCGACGAGCGGCGAGCGGCGAGCGGCGGGCGGAGAGCGGCGGCCGTACCTGCCCGATCATCGCCGCTATTACAACGTTTGCGGGCTCGCAAACGGGCCATAGTTCCGTCCACCGTATAGTTCCACCCCCACGTTTGCAGCTTTTAATTATAATACTTTATAGCCCAATAAATCAGGGCGCGCGTCCCTCGGCGCCGCTCCGCCCCCGGCCGTCCCCGGCTGCCCCCGGGCCTCCTCGGTCGCGCGTTGAAGGATATCGCTTCAATTCGCGCCCGTCGCAATCATTTACAAAGAAATTATACGCTTTTCCTGCGCCGTCGAACGGTTCGCGACGTCCGTCACGTGATCTGCGTGATTACGCGTCATTCCCGCGGTAACATACGGCGCACGGGGGTAATTAATTGGTTCCCGATGTCTCGAAACTGTGAGCGCTGGTCCCGTCACCAGTAACCCGAAGGTCGTCCGAATAATAACGGCGAGAGTTATGCCTTGTTATAATCGCTGTCGATGTTCCGTCGTACGGGATCGGCTCAGACTCTACATCGAACTGGTTTTCACTGCGACGTCGATAAAGATTTACACAGTAAATCAGTAAAGTATCCTGTAAAGGCAGCGAGGAAATTTGTCTCAATAGAATTTAAGTTCAGATTTAGAATCTTTGGTTAAGATAATGTGTTTTGTATAGGAATGCAACACAACTTCTCAGCAGACTGACGTCAACGGCGGCGTGTATGATTTATATAAATCATTCATACTCTACCCGTATAGGATTACTCTAATCTCTGAATAGAAATCTGACCCGCAACTTAGACCCTAGGGAAAAAATGTAAGCGGCTGCTAATCAATCAGTCGTCACGACGAGGGGCCATAAGTCAGTCTAAGTAAAAAACCTAGCTCCCGACCCGGGAGCTGCCTGACTTATGGCGGCTGTGCGATTGTTGCACTCCTACTTACATAGACTATAACAAGTTGGCGCAGACTCGTCATCACCGCTTTAATAATTATAAAAGACTAAAACATTAATGTAGCTCGCTGGCCTATTGCTAAGAGCGTGTGGTCCTCATTCGCAGGTTCGAATCTCGACATGTACCGATGACTTTAATATTTAAGTTACGTACATTTGTGAACTTTAACAACAACAGCGGAATACAAACGGTGAAGGAAAACATCGCGAGGAAACCTGCACATGAATTAGAATTTATTCTAAGGTGTGTGTGTGAATATGGCCCATCGCTCTCATGTTGAGGGTAGACCCGTGCCCCAGCTGTGGAGTCGTAAATTGGCTGTTAAAAAAAAAATTCCTCGTTAACAGAGTTATTTTCAAGTTGTATAATTAAAACTAGAAGAGTTGGTAAAATCCTAAAGCGTAAACAAATATCTGTATATTAATGCTAATGTAACACAAATTAACATTTAAAGAAAAAAAAACACTAAATCGTAATAAATACAACAAAAAAAATGATGAAAACAAAATGATCGAATGCACTTATTCTCACGCTAAGTAGAAAAGTGCCCGTTTGTACGTTCTACAGGCGTTACTGTTGTGATCTGTGGCCCGCCGGCGCCCGCTGCGGTAAAACTTGAACTTGAATGATTTAAAATGGAGAGGTTACATCCGGCGGGCGCGGCGTGCCCCCTGACCTTTCACACATCACATGGATTATCATCAAGCGATACTTTCCTTCAATATCCAGATTTTGAGGATATCTATCCATCATCTGAACATCAAATAGATTTGATAATTTGCTATTTTACAACGACGTCCTTCATTGCCTGGCTGATAATTGTTTTAGAACTAGCGACCTGATCTTGTCAAGCCGACCTCTAACTGTTCACCCATCGGCATCGTGTACCGACGGGAGCGTTCGAGAAAGGGTGAAAACATATGCAGCAAAAAGTACTCTTCAGTGAGAATCTGGCATTGGAAACGAGTCGCATGCGGCAGCGGGCGTCAGTCAGAAGGAAGCGGGGCATCACGCCGGCTTCCGCCCGTTTAAAACTTGGCACTGCGTGCCGGGGGGGTTCGTGATAATATGACAAATTTATGTGAAGCGAGGGGGTGGGGGGTGGCGGCGGACGAGAGGGCGAATTAGTGCCCATTGCGCCCGATGTTTACGAGTGGCGCTGCCGCCACTAACAAAAATATGATTATGCCGCCGCGGCCGACTTCCTGCGCCGCTCGCTGCACCCCCATCGATTGTAGACTTGTGTCTAATATATCTACGGCGTGCACTTCTGGTGAACTATTTTTTTTTATATAATAAATCTGAGCAAACAGACCGATTCAGATAATGATACGGAGTACAAAATCTGAAAAGTCTTCGCTGCTGTAACCGTAGGCTATAATTAAATTTTATCATGCGATATACAGGATCCATCGCTCGAAAGACTGACGGCCGATTGGGCAGCAAGGTCCTCGAATGGCATGGAAGACGCAGTGCTGGCAGGCCCCCACTAGGTCCGACAATCTAGTGAAGATCGCGGGAATCGCAAAACGGAACGATGTGCAGATTATTGATTAATGTCCAGCGGTGGACGTGTGTCGGCTGATGATGATGCGTTACACAATTCATTTGGCTTAGAACCTTTGCTGCCAACGCATTGACCAGACCAGTAAACAAGTATTTTATACGAAGACAATAATATACGCGGCGCAAATTCAGTTAGCGCACGAGTCGGAATGTTTTGTTTGCGCAAATGAAACTTATGGATATTTGGTAAGTTTGCAAATGATGGGCGGCGATTTGGCAGCGTGTCGCCGCGGTCACGCAGCGTGGTAACGCAACCCTAAACGCAGGCTCCTTTCAACCTTACGGCATTGCTTTAAGGTTGATAATACGCTGCTACGTAACCGCACGTGGTTTAACTAGAGCAATGTTTATTCGACTTCAGAAGATGCAGCCGAAGTTCTGAACTTTGTTAAGCAAGGAGTTGCGACTGTCCAAGGAGTTATTAATAAATAACGTCGTAGCAGAAAGGAATGTGGTTTCTTAGAATATGGAGCAGATCGCGCGGTCACTTCCCCAAGGAGTCGTAAGCCAGGATAACAAGTTACAGGCTTGATGGCTACGAAACAACTGAAACACATAATAGCTGTCTAATGGAACTATAAATTTAAAACCTGATCTGACTTCAACTCTTGACTTCAATTTTGCAAGGATTAGCCATAGATGGAGAAGGGTACTCATCTTAAACGCTGGCTATTACAGCAGCAGATTCACATTACGGGGTTGGTAGTTAGCAAGATAAGTTTAAAAACTACCCCCATCCTATTAGATACAGTCTTCAAAACATTATTTTACTAGTGGTAGTTCTCTGTTGCTAGACACCGTCCAGGTCAAAGTTGACTGGCAAGCAATAGTGAGATAACATGACTGTTCCAGTTTGAAGGGTGGTGTGTCTAATATAATTACTGGAGTAATGAGACAACTACAAGTGCCACGTTGTTATGGGCATGCGTATCACTTACTATCAGGTGAATATCTCGCTCGTCCAGTCGCTTCGTTGAATAAAAAAAAACCTATTGTTTATCCGGAGCCGGCGTGCGCTAGGTGCGGATGTAATCGATTGCCAAAGATGTCTATGTGCATCTTGTCCGGGTCTGCACAGATGCTGCGCCTGCTAATCGTGACATATTGCTTTATTTTAGACTAACCCAATGCTAAAGGGAGACGGCTGCATGAGGCGCGATAGAGACTCATCCTTTTTGGAGGCTGCATAACATTAAACTGTTAACATATGTTATTGTTAACTTTAACTTGCTCTTTTAGTATTAACTTACTTGATTTTTAATGGGGAGAAAATTATTGGGGTGGAGGCCGCGTACGGGTCACTCCAGATGGACGGACGACATCTTCAGGGCGGTTGAAAGTGGGTGGACGCGAGAAGCTGGGGATCGCATTTGGTGGAAGATATTGAGAAAGGCTTATGTCCAGCAGTGGACAAAGGCTGTGATAATGATTTTTGCGGATATAAAAAATATTAGCCATGGCGGTTGTTGGTGGTTTCCCGTTTGTCTATGTATGTATATCTATATATCTATTCCATAATTACTTATATTGACTGTATTACTTTAATTAATAGCGAATTAAAAAAAACCTATTGTTGTTTTCTGATCAAATGATAACTTAGATGAGGTAGCAATCAAATGAATTAAATGGTTCTGTTTGAATTTATACATGCGATGGTAACTTGGATGCAAATACCATCATCAATTAGATATTGAACTGTTACTGTGTGCTGTCACGCGAGCCCCCCGCCCCCATCCGCGCCCCCGCACCGGCTCCCGCTCTCGTCTGATAGACACAAGTCGGATTTATGTGTTTACTGTATAAATCACCGAGGAGACGTCACCGCTGCCATTGGCTTCTTTTTTCGTCTGCAACTCCTGTTGGCTATATATCATAGCTCGGTCGTTTTATGTCTTCCGCGGTTCACGCTTTTTGAAGTTTTTCCCCCTCGCACTCTAAAAGCGCATCCAACGCACCCTGGCCGCCGAGGTCGTTCAACTCTCCCTGCGAACTTTCAGGTGTTGAGTTGTTTTGTGATTTTAATCTATTCTGGATACTTCATCTTACTCGCTGTTGATCCTCATGTTAATTATTGGATATTTTTGAAAATTGTATGAGATGATTTTTTTAAGACAGATTTGGTTATACAGACAATTAGTTTAGATTGACACATAAGTTCGGTGAAAATACTAATTTTAGTAACGAAAAAAAAATCATTAATCACAAACAATAGAAACAAAAGGTTGTTAATTTTATTTGTAACAAATGGGGACACCGACATTCCGACACAAACACACGGAATCCTCCGCAGCAACAACAGGCCGCTTTAAGACAAACGTCGAAGTATTTCAACAACAATACGATAAATTTACGTAATCCGCCAACACGAAAATATTCGTCGGATTTATTCGGTGGACGTCGCGGCGACGTCGCCAGATCAATCATCGTCCTCTTAACGAGTGGTCCAGCTGCTGTGCGCGGGATTGATAGAGCTATAAAGTATATTTATAGTCACCGGAGCCGCTCGAGAATAGTCGGCGGCGGGTCGCGCGGCGCACCGGGGCTGCGGCCCGGGAGCCGCGCGCCGCCCGCCCGCGGATGCGGCACTGCTGCTCCGTGGGACGGTCACCAGCCTCATTACCATCTAATTAGTCACACACACACACACACACACACACACACACACAAGCACACACAGCACAACACAAAGGTACTCAAAAACTATTAAAAGGAGTTTGTGTAAGAATATACAGACACGACATAAAAAAAGAATCGCTAAGAGCCAATGGACTCAAACAGTTCCGATTTGTGCTTTGTGGAACGTCCATTGGGTGAAAGGATGATGGTGGTCTTCTTAAAAAGTTTCCACAGTTAATTATTTATTTCTTACTACCAATGTCTGTATTGACGGTGACTACTTAATATAAGTATTTACTTATCTAATACGTTTGTATGATAATATTGCAAATATCATTTGCCAACGATAGCTGATGATAATCATGTAGAGGAAAATGACGTCTTTCGGCCATCTAAAGACGGAGATCGCTATCCCATTCTCTAAAACTGATTTTCAAAGGCAAGATCCCCGGAGAATCAGCATTCGGAAGACAACGGAGAAAGTGGTTCGATGACACAAAATAGCAGACCTATTTTAATAATTTCGAAAGATCCGAAAAATTTCCTCCGCCTGATCGCCAACTTCAGTTTGAAGATATTACTCCATGATGATGCAAAAGTTAGTTACCAAAATATATTTCAAACCATATTGTAGCTAACAAAACTATTTGTTTTTTTTATAGATATACAATTTGAAAATTGCAGGTACATAGAAAAACATAAGGGTTGAAAAATATATCATGCATTAGAGAAAATCTCACGTACATCTTGAATGAATGTCATAAGATGATGAGGTGAATGCGATGGGTTCCATTACCATAACCGCTGAAACAAATCACGAAACACTCGCAGTATGTATAAGTTACTTCCGGAAACCTGCGAGGGTCTCGCGGGACTCTTGCACACCCAGCGGGAGCTGAATGCCGGGTTAACTGAAGTAATGAACTTTTTGTAAAAAGGTTAGAAATGGTTTAATCCTAAAATAATAAAAAATAATAATAATCTAATAAAATATTAACACCACAAAACATTGAAGAAGTCATCACACGTACACTATTAATGGTAATACAGAAATGAAGGTCAGTCACTCAGCCAGACGTTACTTTAATTAATAAGTTATTAAAACTTAACATCTGAGATGAGGACTATGGCTTTAAGTATTGTTAAGTATTAAATTAATAATCAAATACTGACTAGGAATATAAAATATGTTTGTATGAGTTGATAAATTGCGCGAAGAATGTTCATGTCAATAGATACCACAGTAATCAGCCCTGTAGTCTCGGGCTAGTAGGAATAGGACTAAGGTAAGCCTTGCTTGTCGTAGAAGACGACTAAAAGGGTCTAGGAGTCTCGCGGGCCTTGAGGGTGGGACCCTTATCGCTCAACAAGCGAACCTGCGTGGAACAGCGTGTGGCTCAGCGATGGTGCCTAGGAGGGTTAAGTTCCTCCTCAGAGACGTGTTAACATAAAGTGTAGAGAGGCACCGGTGCGTTCTATAAGAGACCCCGGAGCCTCTCCGAATGCGCTGATGCAGACCATCGAGGGGGTTTTAGGGAGTAAAAATCTCACATAACCCTGACTTCCCCCCAGAAGCAGAGTATCTTTCGAAGATTTCCTCCTCGAAACCAAACAAAAAAGCTACCACAGTAATAGATTTAGTACGACGTGTGAAACGCATCAAGTAGATTATTCTCCGATGAAACAGCGCTTTTATAACTTACAAGTTACAGGTGGGCTTTAGGCATAAGTAAGCATTGTTTGAACGGTCGCATTTGTGGGGAAATACCGCATCTATTACTTACCGGTTTCGTCAGCCGTATACGAGCAGCGATAATGTCGTAAACAGAAGCCCACGCCCACGCGGCTGGGCGCTTCGTCAACTATAAAACATGCTTTATTGACGTTAAAGTATATGTCCCCGGGGAGCGGTGCTAACTCGCGTTTTTATCGCCTGCTTGTGCTACATCAATTGCCCGCGACTGCTTCAATTGCACGCAGCCGCCGCGCGGACGGTACATCCGTCACAATCAATCATATCACACGTATCTATCATTTAGTATCACGTCAAGCGGCGTCCAATGAGAAAATACAATAACGGGCTTCTTACTCCGGCGTATTGGTGGTAAAGAAAAAAATATGCCAACATTAATACAAGTAATGTCTTCAGCGGAAATTAGGCGCGGTCCTTTGAGCGGGATGATAGATGTGATAGTGCCAATCATCATCAGTCTGCTCCGGGTATTAAACAAAACAATTGTTTAAAATAAAAAAAAAACCATTAAGGCGACCATCTAAACGATAAGAAAAGGTATGACAAACAGTCACTTGCCGAATGAAATGCACAAAGTGAATTGTAAACGCATAAGCATAGTTCAATTTTCATATAAATGCATCGAGTCTTGGAAAGTTCTTCGTAAATGTATCCCGCACCGCTCGATCCGCTGCACTCCTTGACAATCGATTGACGGGTGTCCCCTCCCCCGACGCCACCACGCGGCTGCACCGCCGCACCACCACCCCCGCCGCACCGCCGCACCGCTGCACCACCGCATCGGCGCATCCCCTGACCCACATGCCAGCCATATTTATAATAATTGAACCGCGCCAGCGAATTCGAATGAGTAATAAATCGGACATGGTTAGTACGGTAATGGCGCGCCGCCCGCCAGACCGCGGCCTCGCGCACATCCTCTCCGGCTGCAGGCTCCGCATTGACGTGGACGCGAGGACAAACATACCAACTTCATCATTGTGTATCCCCTAATGCATTCAATTCTGTCAGACAATTCGAGTTTATTGAGAAAAGTTATAAACAGACGCCCGCTTCATCATCAGCCGATAGACGTCCATTACTGGACATAGGCCTCACCCAAAGATCTCTACATCGATTAGTTGTTCTCTGCCCGCATGGCTTCCAGTACCACCGGACTCTGGGGACCGTCGTTTGTAGGGCTTCATATGGGGGGATTTGGCCAGCGTGGTTAGAAAGGGCTTTCTAACCACGCTGGCCCGATGCGGGTTGGTAGGAGCCAGACCCTCGTTTGTTGATTAGCACGTGCACCAAGAGTAGGTTGGCTTAGGGCCCGTAAGTTGTTGTTCAGGTCGCCTTCTTACCCAAATGGCTTTACTAGCTACAGCTCTTCAAAGGGAAATATTCCAATTCATTAACGCCAGATAACGGTTAGGTCATGACTCTTGGAATGGACACTTAACAGTAGTAAATTAAAGATATTAGCTGCGGTAAATATCTTCAGTTATAAAACACTCAAATGTGTGACTACCCGCGACTCCCCGCAGACAGTCTGTCACGGAAGTCGGAGCTGCGCGAAGACTGCGCCCAGCTCGTCCGCGGCGGGGCGGATGAGTTATGCGGCGCTCAGTGAATTATGGATCGAATATAAATATGATATCCTCAATTACTGATCGCTCCCGAGGAATGAATATCAATTGGTGTATACAAATGTGAAATTACTTTATTCCTATGTGAATGGTATGCCGACTAGTTAGGAGATCAATGCACGCTTGCCATCATCATCATTGATTACCGTCTTCATACTGAAATTGGACGATCAGTCCGATCCTGTGCCATTCTTTTAAGGGTAGAGTGGTTGAAATTTGTCAACTCTTTACGCATATACATGAGCATATTAATAGCAGTAGTGTACAAACATCACTATTCCGGATTGAAGGGCGTTGTAGGTAGTGTAATTACTGGTGTAACGAGACTCAACGTCTTATGTCTCAGGCGACAAGTGAATATGAAGCTGACTAGCGCCACGTTCTTATGGGTGAGCGTTTCACTTACCATCAGGTGAACGTTCCGCTCGTCTCGTCGTTTAATTAAACAAAAAAAATTATAAGAATGTTCTAGTCTATTGAGATGTATTCCTGAACAGTAAAGTTAATGTCGTCGTTTCAGTAAGAACGACTTTACTCTGAGTAATAAGCACGCAACGTTTTGCTTGCTGACAATAAAGTTTTCAGTGGATTGTCCAAGGTATTATACATAACAGGCAGGAAGTACATCAGGACCGTTACTCAGAACATAGAAAAAAATATATTTTAAAACAGTTGGGATGGGTGAGCTGTCGTTTGCTGGTGGCGAGTCTCTATTGCGCATCGCCTATTTCTACCATCGAACAGTAGCGTGCAAACATTACCTTGTTCCGGTTTGACGGGTGCTATAGCTAGTCAAATTATTGAAGTTGTGCGATTTCACATGTCATGTTTAAAAGATGAGCACAATGTGGTGCTCTGTACATCCCTGATTAGCGCCACGTCGTTACGTGCAGGCGTATCGCTTACTGATGATAACGTACGTTTAGCTGGTGTCGGACAAAAAAAAAGAAAGGGCAATGCTAGATAACTAACTGAGCGGCGTTTGTCTCGCGGGGAAAAAGTTCGGCAACCCGAGGAGCTGCAGATGCGAATGAGGAATCCACTGGCCGGGAGAGACGGACCGGGGCAGCCTTTGACTCCCGTCTTAAATTATGTCCGGGACGTGATAACGAAACGGGCGGCGCCGGGGGCGCGCGGGGGTGACGCGGGCCGGGGAGGTGCGGGAGGGTAGGGGTTTGTACGGGACATATTTACTTTCCCGACACACTCCAACCCGCTCCCAGTTGTCTAAAGGATTGAGACGGATCTGACGTTATTTAGAAATATGCATCTTACGTCCAATGACACGATCTTCTCGCGTCTCATCTAAACTTATTCCCAGCATCATAGAAAAATACAAGGTCTTACTCAAGTATAATACTTTTCATGTCTTTTTTTAATTATTAACTAGCTATTCGTTTCTCATGCTATGTCACCCATTATCAAGTGGAAACTGAACTACGAGAAGTCTTGAAGACATAAGCTTTGCATAGATCAGACCGGGAACAAAAAGTTACAAGTAGCGTGTAAACGCTTTGAGGTCAAGATCCGAGTTCTGACGTAACCATAGCTACCGTAGAGTACTTGAAAGGACGAGGTAGGGATATAATAAAAAAATCCATTAAATTAAGATTTTATTTTGGAATCAGGAATAAAGGATATAATAGTAAATATAAAACCCTTAAAGGAAATTACTTCTTTAAATAAACCAATAGAAAATGAAAATATTTCGCTTAATGTTAAATGGGAATTTTATAAAGGCTTCACTCCACTGTACGACGGGGACAAGACGCCCCGTGACGTCATCGAGATAACGTCAGAAGGGTTGAGTTCCGCTCGGAGAATAAAAAAAAAGTCGCTATCTGTGACCATTCGAAACGTTACGCCTGGAAATGAAAGGGGGGTAATGTATTTCTGAAATGCTTGAAAATAATTGTTAATCGGAAGTTGTGTAGACATCGCCGTTACCGTGCGTTGGTAATAGTGACGGTAACGGCAACGGTAACGGTAACGGCGTTAGCTTTCGTTTCATTTGGTAATTGTTGTGTCACCTAAAAAAATTACTAAATTCTTACATCCTGTTTTTTTTTAATTACATAGGTCGTATATCAAAATCATTATACGGTCGATGTTTATAGGGAAAGGAGAAGAATTGCCATTTGACTAAAACGTCAGATACAGCTACACTAGCTTCAGCAGCCGAAGTCGACTCTGGCGATGACATTACATATATGTATATAGAGAATATAATAAATGTTAACTTTTTTTTTATCCTAAGAAGCGACGAGACCGTCTATAACAACGAGACGCTAGTGAGGATCGTATACACAGCGCCACATTGCGCTCGTCGCCTTGAGACATAATTCTCGTTACCAAACCAGAACACAGTACTGTTTGGCGGCAGAAATGGGAGACGCGGTGGTACCTACCCAAACGGTCTCCGGCATCAGAGATCTACCACCAGTTAACTGCGTGTTGGTTACTGTCGAGTGATATTTAAAAAGTTAATCACGCAATGGACCTATCCGTCTAAACCCGGCCAATGGACCATGTCTGACGCCAAGTCTCCAACTTTCTAAAACCGTGACGTAAACATCAACAGTTTAAAATTTAATTAACGTAATAGTTTTACTTGTTTCATAACTCGGTCCCGCTTCAGCTCGCCCCGCCGCTTCAGGAAGTTCTCCAGCGATGGGATTGTGTAAAAATAAGCAGAAAACATATTGAGAGACAAAGACGAGGCACGTAGCGCGCCGTCTCCTCTGGAATTAAAAGTCCAGGTGGGGTTGTCCGGCATTGATCTGCCGGTGACGACGGACGATGGAGACGTCACCCGCCACCACCGCACCCCACCGCCCCCAGCGGCCCCACATCTCGGCCCGCCACCCCGGCACCCCCGGCAAGGACGTGTGGACGCTTAGCGATGTCCAATTGATAATGGGGATGCCTGCTATTTATTTAGACCAACTTGTGTTGAATGGACCGCTTCTGGACTCGAGGCCGCTGCTTGAATTTTAAATCAAACTTTTATATTATATGAATTATAGAATTATTTACAATTAAAATTTGCATATAGTTACATGAAAATATTTAAACTACCCCTTTTTGTAGAGAAAATACATTTTCTTTATTTCTTAATTACATGTCGTAAAAGGTATTAAATTCATGAGCTCAAGGATGTGAGGAAAAAATGCTCCAAAATCCATCGATTATATTTATCAAGAGATTAATCTTTAAAGTTAATCCTCTATCATTAAGTTGTAAGCTATCGTATGTTGAACCACACAATGTGTATTAAGTTCCAATGCAGTGCGGGATGGGTGGCCGGCTATACGCGAATTAGTCTCGCACTGGTACCGGCGCGGACCGGCGTCACTTCCGTCCCGCGTGCGGTTACCAAGTTACGAGCTGATTTAGAAGACTGTCCTCGTAAAATAATCAAATACTTTCAATTTGTACAAGAGTTAGAACTAAAATAGCATGGTTTTCTAAAATTGATCAACACTAATCTTAGCTAGCTATTGCCAGATTCTGTTTAGAGCATAAAATACTTTAGGTCTTAATATTTATAACATTTAGTAGTAAACGATACTAGCAAAGCACTAATTAGACTCGAGACTTTATTTGAAAATAATTGACCATATAAATTGAATGACTACTATCTGAAATCTATTAGTCAGCCCAGGGGTTTTTTACTTAATAACTTAAATTTTTTATTCATAAAAACTTGCAAATTTTGTCTTATTTACTAATACGTAGTAAAAGTTTAAAACTCACTAAATATTTTCAAGATATTTAAAAACCTATCGTAGCTTATTTGACAAACAAGCAATTTCTTTCAAAGTCAATAAAGTTGAGAACCAGTAGACAATTAAGGTGTGGTCACCTGCTCCTCGCGCGCCTGTGTCGGACCATGGCCGTCTTGCAGCGTTTGACTGAGCGAAATCACTCAAAAGTTTTAATGCCGCTTCCGTGGGAGGACGCACACCTCCCGTCCGCCTCCACCAGCCCTCGCCGGCCGCTTGCCTCGCGGGTGTTCCTCAGGACAGCCGGCCCTGGCTTTATCTACGCCGCGTTACATGTTGCAGTGCGGACAACCGGTGCAGTTGTTAACTTTATTATATTAAAACGAATACTGTTACAACGCTAAAAACTTTAACAATATTACTTTGTATAATTCCAACATCATCATCGTCATCTTCAGACGTCGACTGTCGGATATATGTAGGTCTCATCCAATGGTCCAGAGAATATAGAATCGAAACGCATTTTATCTTATTTCTCTTTTAGTTATTAATGATGCAAACTATGTAAACATAAGTAGAGAAGACTCTTGCGTATCTATCTTATCACCATCTTTAAAATATTTGATACTCCACTTAGGTCTGGAGTGCAGGACCTTTAGGAGATCTAACTGGAAGACATTTCCCAAAAGGTAAAATGTAATCTGCAGAGGAATCTACTGGTGGTAGCGGCTTTGTTGTCGGAGACCGTCTGGGTAGGTACCACGGCAGCGTCTATTGCAGCCGACAAACGTTAGTCTGCAAACATAACCGTGTTCCGGTGTGAAGGGCGCTATAGCTCGTGTAATTACTGGAGTAACGAGACTCAACGTCTTATGTCCCAGGCGACGAGCGCAGTGAATGTCATCCTACCTAGCGTCTCGTTGTTATGGGCAGGCGTATCACTTACCCTTACGTGAACATCTCGTTAGTCTCGTTGCTTAATTGAATAAAAAAAGGTGATTGCGTGAAAACATTTAAAAAACTATTAAGCAAATTGAATTAGCGCGATCGACTCCCCGAGCCGTTGGAAGGCAGGCTAACCATGTCGCAGTAAGTGACAGGCCATCAGTTAATGCCCAATTATCTTGCCGGCCCGCCTCCTGCATCATCCGTCACTGTAAGTTGGCAGTGATCGTGCCTGATTAATGACGCCGCCAATTACAAATTGAAAATAAAAATATCACTCGTCCCCAGCCCCGGGGTCACCGGCTCAGATTTACTTTCATAATCAGTAAGGGTTGTATTTTTTCCTTATAATTTAACTCGACGCCGAGACGAGCAAGATTTTAACTGATGGAGAGACAGTCCTGCTCACGACCAGGAGGCGTTAGTAAGGATGTTACGTGTTCAACGCATTAGGACGAGATTATTGATGTTTGTTTATTACTACAGTACGATAAAAATAATCATTGCTGTGATAAATATACAGGTGATCTCCAGTAACATAAATATTCACGCCAATCAAAACATATTCGCACAGATCTTTGAGGCTGTGTTATCCTTTTACTTTAATTTATTCAAGGCTCGAGGATAGATCTCTGTATTCCTGGGAAACTATTGAGACAGTATAGGTACAAGATTTTTTTTTTTATATCTTCATCTGAAATTTGGATAGAGAAAATCTTGCACACCACAATTTCACTCCAGAAATAATCCCACGCAGTTTATATTGGGTATGATTCTGGCGACGTTAGTCTAGGTTACTTTTACTCGTTATCAGTGTGCACTCACAGCGCTGGTGTTTTAAAGCTGATAGCAATATGATGATATCCATCTAAAACTACTTTTTTGAAACCTTAACTTTAATTTTTCTATAAAAATCCGCAGTTAGAAACCATGCGTCTATTTCCCGAATCGTGGGCATTGTTAGCTTTGCTCTCCTTCACCTATTCATCTAGCGTATACTAATACATCTGGATATTAAGACTCTGCTCGATGGAGTTTAAGGAATGGAATTGAAGGCTGGAATTCAACGATTCAAAACTACATATACTTAATTTTTTTTTACATCATATTCTACATTGTTTAAAAAAAAATTTGTTACGAGTATTTCAACATTCACTTATCACACGGACCAGTTGGGTGAAACGCAACGTATTACCGAATATTCCAAATGCACTAAATTACATCCGCCGGGTCTGCCGTCCTTGATCCCGGGATGATTGGCAATCCCGGGGCCCGGGATGAGGCGGCCACGTTAATGGGAATCCTCACCTGGATAAGCATCACGAAATGAAACATACTCCTGCTGAAATGATGCTCGCCTTTTTATATGACGGGATAACAGCGGCTTAATCATCCGCCGTAAGTAATAAATGAATACATTGGTTCACTTGCATCAGGGTAACAAGTTCGAAGCCTGAAACTGCACATACTTAGTATGAGAGTGTTCGTGAGTCAGTTTGTGTGGGCCACTAGAGTAACTAATCAGTCTCTAACTCTGTTCTTCAAAAAATATTTATGGTTTACTCATATTACATTTTTTTTTTTACAATATCAATAGAAAGTTTGAAAATGAACATTAAAGCACACTAATAACTAACTGTATTACTGTATCAACAATAGCTCCATAGTTGTATGTCATACGTAACATATATATGTATAAGGAAACTTAGTACGCCTATACAAAGTTTCTCATATGAAGCCGATATGTAATTACCTGAAACAAATTAAACAAATATAATTTATAACAATCTATTAACTTAAGTATCGTCAAGTTAGTTTAAAGTATTTATATATGTATGTTATGATTAAAATATGATATTGTAAACCATTAGAGAATTTTCTTTCGAATATTATTAAAACAACAAACAACCCGTCGCCTTAATGTTCCCACTGGTGGGAAACTGGTTTTTCTCTCGTAAGTAAAGTGTAGGCCATTTACACACCATGCTGGGTAAGTGAGGGTTGGTTTTGGAGCTGAAGCGCGCGAGTGCATTACTTTTGAATTGGCAAAGTGGGATCTGCAAAAATACCGACAGCTACGAACCCTTTGTTTCGGCGGGCGCGGGTCGGCACGGGTCGGCGCGGGTCGGTGCGGGTCGGCGAGGGGTCGCAGGCGGGACGCTGGGGACGAGGGGAGTCCATCGGAATTCTTTATAGAATGAACTGGATTTAATATCGGCTGGTATGCCGCATTGAAAGATAGTGTCCGACCGGCCCGCGGATTGCGCCGGGCCCGTCCCCGCCGTGATGTTTCTAGATTTATTTCGAAACTCCTGTCGCAAAAAAGGGGTGTAATAGAGGGACTGCTGATGGAGGTTTAGAAGTGGTAGTACTAAATTACATTACTGTTGCTAGATCGCACCCTTCTAAAGAACGTTTATGTATGAGAAGGCGTGTCTGACGCTACCTACTGAGCTGAACTGAGAACATCAACATTTAACAAAAGAGGCTTAAAATTTACGAAGATTATCCTGGTCTACTCATCCTGTCTTCGTCTCTTGACAAAATACAACAATCTGCACCGTTTACAGACATTGTTAACTTCCACAGAATAAACGTTAAGATATTTTCATGTAATAAATGAGGTAAATACTTAGACATAAGTCATTATTAAGTTGCGGGCCCGTTTTAAGTAAACAGCTGCGTGTCGTTGCGTCGCCTGCTTAGCTAACACCTGCCGTTCTAAACCTAACACTTTTACTGTGTTATTTAACACTGTCTAATGGTTGATGAAACCGGATACAGTTCCACTTTGATAACTGTCCGCCCAAGTTATGGGTATGTGAGTATGTTAAAGTTTTTGTTACTAATTAAATTAACTTATCACTGTCGTCTTATTGAGATATGCTATGGCGGTCTGCGCAACCCTTGTGGGCATATGTAAATACAAGCAGCTGAACTTAATGTTTGTTACAAGAAGTCTCTTTGCAGAATGCTTCATCATCATCCGATGCAGCCGTCGCTTGTAGGGGTTCATATGGGCAGGACTTGGGCCATTTCCTACCACACTGGCCCAATGCCGGTTGGTGGGAGCCAGAGCCTCTTTTGTTGATTAGCAGAGTGGACGTGTATCGGTTGAAGATGATAGCAAGTGTCCGGATAAATAGAATGAATACAAAGCAAGTAGCGTTTCCGTGTCCGCGGGTAGTGCGGCGGCGCGCCCAATCGAATTTTATTTTATGAACTGCGAACTTTTTATTAGGGGGCAGTTTTCCCCAACTTTATGTTTTATTTAACGTCCAATATGAAAATTCGCTCGAATTTGATTCGCCGTCTCCTTACACTTTATGTCGGATACAGTACAAATAATTTATTAATTGGAAATTTTACTGCAGTCCGCATTGGTGATCTACGTCGTCACCCTCTCAACAGTCGAGAAGAGTGTATGGAGAATATGAAGCCATGAGACAAGCATGACGTTCACTTGATGGTAAGTGATAGGCCTGCCCATAATGAAGTGATAGCGCTAGTTAATATGATGTACACTGCACCACATTCCGATTGTCGTCTTGAGACATAAGGTGTCGTCTCGTTGCCCCAGTAATTACACTATCTACAACGCCTTTCAAAAACAGGAACATAGTAATGTTTGGCAGCGGCAATAGGTTTTGCGGTGGTCACTTAATTTTTTGGTATGGGGGGGGGAGTCAGAGTTATGTGAGATCTCACTAAAACTCCCTCGGTGGTGTGCATCAGTGCATTCGGAGAGGGTCCGGGATCTCTTACAGAACGAGTTCCACTCTACACTTTCTATTGTACGTCTCTTAGGAGAGGCTTAACCCTCTTAGGCATTATCGCTGTCCCGTGCAGGTCAGCTTGTCGAGCGATAAGGGCCCGCGAAACTCCTGGACCCTTTCCGTCGCCTTCTACGGCAGACAGGACTTACCTTAGTCATATTCTTACTAGCCAGAGAAGAAAGGGCTAAAAATGTGAAACGCTTCCGGATTTTGCGTGTCATCCTTGCGCGTTAGTATATGTACTGACAAAGCAAGTACCTAGACGGTGTCCGGCAACGGATACCTACCAGCAGCAATGTGCGCACACCGGACGCGTCACCTCCACGTTTACCGTTGACAGCTCGCAGGCGACGACGTGTAAACAAAAGTTTTTCATTAGAGACAGGTCTCGGGGCGGGCACATTTCGATCAGCGCGTTATTGAGTGGGGGCGGGGGTGGTGCTGGTGCGGGTTCGCGTGACGCTGGGTGCGGGTTGCGGGGTGCGGGGTGCGCGGTGCGCGGTGCGCGGTGCGGGCGGGCAATATTGTCCCGGCCGCAATCTCGCATCAGGGCAGCGAATAGCTCGGATACTTATGTAAATCGGACCGCGGAGCGCTTATTGTGTATCTAATTTGATTCCTTTTGCAATACCGTGATGGGATCCGGGCTGCTGCGGCGGCGGCGGCGGCGGCGGCGCTACCTGCCCGGCCAATATCGCGGCGCCGGGACCCCCGCCGCAGCAGTTTCGGCTTTAAGAGATCGTGATAGCAGTAGTTTGGATGGACTAAGTTTTTTTTTTTTAAATATTTACGAGGGAGTCGCGGTGAGAGGTCGCGTTCCTTCGTAATCCAATTTCGGGTTATGTGTTTGGGAAGTCACTTATTTTGCGGGGTTGTTTTCGCCGGGTTCACCGTACCTTTTAATTAAAGTTAATACGGTGTACCCGATGGGTCGGCGAGCATGTGTTAGTTTTATTGGTGGACGTGTTTTGATCAAAAGTAACTTGATTTTTTACTTTAACACTTAGCAGAGTTTCGCGATGACAATGACGAATTAAAATTGCCCTCAATGTATACAGTTACATCCTCATACTTTGAAACTAGTATGTATCATCAACTGAGCGGTCTCGGAAATAATCAGATTTTTTTTTTTAATTAGATAAGGTTTAAAAAATAACACAAAATCAAATTAAGTTAGCTTAGTTGTAAAAAGAAAAAAGAGCATGCGCACTGTAGCTGTCAAGGTTTGCCAGAAATTTTGCTCTCAAATAAATACTTGAAGCCGTGCGCTTGGTACGAGCTATGCGCTAAGTAGTTCATGTCTACTCTGTCAACGAACTTGCCGAAACAGTTTTTTTTAAAACTCCCGGAAGTTGGACGGGGCAGTCTCGCCGGTACGAAAATCTAAAGTGACGTTTCGACTATCACTTCCTACCCGCATGACGTGCTCCAGCTGAGCCTATTAAAGTCTAATTAGTACCGTAACCAGACTTCTCTTTTACCGACTAAATTTTAGTTAAAACTTCAGACCTGAAATCTAAAATTAAATATTTTTTAATATCCGAATTAATATGTATTTAACACCCCAAAGTAATTTTTCCTTACAAGATGACATAACGAAGGAAAATGAAATACCTAAGCAATAAATGGTAGTTGAGGGTACATTTCACGTGAGAGTTGACGTTCACCAGTGACATCCGATCGGGAAGCCCCGGTGGTGCTATCGCGGGGCGGCTTTGATGAGGGAACGTTGAACCGGCAACCTAATGACAACATTATCAAACCTGAAACGATGCTAAACATTTCTAGTGAAGTGTTGCTTTAAAGTAATATAAAACCTTAGAGCAACCGACGGCAGAGCAGAGCGGTGTGCAGGCAGCTGGTTGACACATTAAAAAAGTCAATTTAAGACCATCACGACCTTGAGAAGAAGGAGAATAATAAACTAAATTTAAAGTTTGCTTTAACATCCTGTCATCATCTGATGGAAGTCCACAGCTGTTGATTGGATTCTTGTTATCATCATTATGATCATCGTCAGCCGATAGACGTCCACTGCTAGACATGGCATCCTTCGAAGATCCTTTACGTTTGTAGGGGTTCATATGAGAGGATTTGGGCCATTTCCCACCACGCTGGCCAAATGCGGGTTAGAGAGGGGAGCCAGGCCCTCGTTTGTTGATTAGCAGGTTACACCACGAGCAGATGAGGTTGGCTTGGATCCCGTGAGTTGTTGTGCGAGACCCCATGCACCCCTTTTCTTGTAATGAATTCCACAAACCACGTCCTTGCGCTGTTTGAGTCCAGCGGCTCCCAGCAATTTTGTTAGTCATCATCTGTCTACCTAGTGTAGGATCTGCCAACGTTGCGCTTTCTTGTCCGGCAGCTTCTAACATCCATCGGTTCTACAAGCTACGTCCCTGTCCATTGCCATTTTAAACGCGGACCTAGTAGACCAGTATCCGTAACCTCGCTAGCTCAATCATCGCCCTCTCCATTGCTCGCTGTGTGCCTCCGAGTTTTATTAGGAAGTCTAAAGTAAGGGAATGAGTTTTGCCGCCGAAGGTTAAAATCTGTATTCACGAGTAAAACAGTTCATAATTGCCACACATCGGCGCAGCGTGTAACTTCCGTCCGGCGTTGCTGCGGGAGCTTAAGAAATGCAGTTCGCGTTCAGCGCGGCGGAGCTTTGCGAACAAATCAAAACATTTGTAACTGCGAACGTCAAGTTAATTAAAACAGCGAAAAGTTGCCGATTTAAAAGCAGGTGACGCCCTGCAGCCGCACTGCAACCCTGCAGCGGTTCAAACATTTACTGAAATAAACTGTATTCAAGGCGTTTCCAATTACCCTCAACGTCAAACGCTAGATTATAACTTAAGGTATCTTTTTAAACTTCTTTATTTTTTCTTAGTACGTAATAAATAAATGAGAATATTTTGATTGTCTTTCTTATATCTTTTTAGGGGTGTAAGGGGTTCCGCACAAGACTCTCGAGATCTAAGCCAACCTCTCCTGCTCCTGGTGCACCCTGCTAATCAACAAACGAGGCTCTGGTTCCTACCAACCCGTGTTGGGCCAATGTAGTGAGGAATGGTCCAAATCCCCCCATTTGAATCCTTACATGATTGTGTAGGACTCTTTGAGGGAGACCTATGTCCAGTAGTGGAAGTCTATTGACTGATGAACATGACGATGACGAATTTCCCGCTCGTCTTGCCGCTTCGTTAAATAGAAAACAAAAAAAAATATATAATTATTGTTGTACTTGAGTTTGCTTTAGCTTTTACTTTAGATGAATTGATCACCGCGAGTAAACTTCACAGGAGTCGCGCCTGCAGCCGCGCCCGCTGCCGCGCCCGCTGTCCGCCCGCCGTGTAACCGCCGCCTGCGGGCGCCCGTATTACCGAACTGTCGAACCGAAAGAAACTATTTCGAAATATACCAACAAACTACTTATTAACTGCACCGAGCTAAACGATTTGCGTAGAAACACTTGCTTAACTGGAACCTTTATGAGTCGCAAATTAAGCTGTCGTGTAACTTGTTCCATAATTAACTTACGGTATTCCAAGAATTCGCACTTAATGTACTAAACTCTTAGAGATGTCCCAGAGGATTTGTTACAAAAACAGCACATCATTCCTCACCTTTAAATCTTGAACCATCAGAGTTATTAATACGAAAAAAAAAACACTTAAATTATACCGAAATAACCTAGAGAAAAGTACTAGCAATTAATCAGCATAACAATTGTGCAATCGAGATAAGTATAGATGAGGTGCACCTCAACCTTGATTGACCGACTTTCACAGCGACGTTGATGATATCAAAGTACTGAAGTACAAAGAATCAAATACAGTCAAAGTACAAGTAATTCTTAGTTTCGCGTTGTAAGGACACAATGAACTAAGTAAAACTTAATTACTATTTATCGAGCTCGTTACAATAGTAAAGACAATACACAACAACAACTTGAAACTAGCTATGATGAAAATTCTTGAACTTTATGAACTAATTTTTTTTTTATTTGTTGAAGTGTCTAGATGAACGGGTCGTTCACCTGATGGTAAATAAAACACCCGCCCGTAATAACGTAGCGCGAGCTAGGATGGTATTCACAGCACCACATTGCGCTCGTTGCCGCGAGACATAAGATGTTAAGCGTTGTTACCCCAGTAATTACACTAGCCTCAGCGCCTTTCAAACAGGAACACAGTAATGTTTGCACACAATGCGGCGGTACCCACCTAGACGGTTTCTGGTAACGGGGACTTACCACCAGAAGCGGTAATAACTTGCGTTATAAAATGTGTAGCAGTTAAAGCAGATGCTTCAATGCCGGGATCAGGATCGTGAACTAAGAAGTGAACGCAAATAAAATGATAACGGAGGCAGCAAATTAATCCCGTGTAGCTGTTAACGAATTCCCGATCGGAGTCCGGCGTCCCGGAGTGCGGGGCCCACGCCCACGCCCACGCCCCCGCCTCCGCGCCGCGCAACTCTTACGTTTCCATACTGAAGTCGATTTAATCTCCAACTTTAATTTGAAAAGTTCCTCCCGATAGTAATTTCGGGTGACGCGTAAGCAGACAAGCTTCCGGTTGACCGTCCGTCTCGCTAGTAATCAGCTGCATTTCCTTGTCGCTTTGTTCTTTTTCACCGGGAAACTTTGTCCCTTGCAGCGACTGCCTCCGCGTTGCGAGTTCACCTCATTTTTCTTTATTTTACTTTATAAACTTACTGTTAACGGTTTAGGCAATAACTCCATAAGCTACGAGCATTATAGACGTTTATACTAAACTTGCGAACAACGCGGAACCGACCGACGTGGAGATCTTTAAGGGACGCCCATGTCCACCAGTGGACGTCTATCGGCTGATGATGACACTAACAATTACATATAATCGTGAGGAGTACTATAACGCTTTGTAAAATTTTAGTAAGCAATGCAAAACCTTTTCAGATCGTAGTATACGTTATACTATTTATTTATTCATTCAGCGAAGTGATGAGACGAGCGAGACGTTCACCTGATGGCAACAGATACGCTTGCTCACAACAAAGTGATGCTAGGTAGGATGATATACACAACACCACAACGTGCTCGTCGCGTTGAGACAGATGTTGGGTCTCCCTGGGTCGTTGGCGGTCAGGATGGAGGTTCTCATCGCCTTCTAAACGACCCTGTGGAGGACAATGGCTCGATATGGTCTCGAGTCATTGAAGTACTCGCTAAGCTGATAGGGCTGCATAAAACAGATCCCTGGACAGGCTATCCCAGCATAGCGTTAGCGAGACCGCGGTTGTGTTCTGAACGGAGATCCCGTGACTTCTTCAAACGCCGAAATTTACTACCGAGGGGGTTTTATTGGGTACAAATCTCCACATAACTCTGACTTCTCCCCAGAAGACACCATCTTTTCGAAGATTTCCCACTAAAACAAAAAAAAAAGATGTTCAGTATCGTTACCCCATCAGCTACAGCGCCATTTTAACAGAAACACAGTAATATTTACACAGTACTGTTAGTCGGCTGCAACAGACGCTGCGGTGGTACCTACCTAGACGGTCTCCGGTAGCAGAGACTCTACCACCAGTAATAACTACAACAACTGTTGGGGTTTATATATCCATTAATTTAAATATCTCGAAACGAAAGTGTAAAGGTTTTGTTGATGCGATAAAGTACAATGCGGAATGCGGAACAATAGGTCATTACACAGAATAAAATCGAACGGAACTATTCCGTGTGCCTACTGGATGAGTGGTGGTCGCGCACAATGCACCACCTGCAGACTGTGACCGGCGACCGGCGCCAATGAGCGCTAATCAATACGCTGAGAAGGTGGCGAAAAATAACGAATGTTGTATTACTGATGCTCGTGTGTTTCCGTTTGCGCTCAGCGTTGTACGGTCGACAAAAAAATATACCCGATTATTTTTCAAACTCGATAAATACTTAAGCACAATTTCACTTAACATAACCATATGGACCCTTGGTAAAACGCATTGTAGATAAATATAATAGTGAAGACTACTACATCAAAATATACATGAACTGGGTCCAGCAGGAAAACCTCAAGCCTAGACAATTATACTTACTGTAGTATGGGTGTATAATATATTTTCATCATCATTTCAACCCATGGACGTCCACTGCTGGACGTAGGTCCAATTTAAAGTATAATCACAAATATCTGAGGAATGCCATTAGTGTTGTCATTTTACTGGTGGTAGTGTCTCTGTTGCCGGAGACCGTCTAGGTAGGTACCACCGCAGCGCCTGTCGCAGCCGGCAGACAGTGCTGTGCAAACATTACTGTGTTCCAGTATGAAGGATATGCTAGCGAAATTGCTGGTGTAACGAAACTTTATGTCTATGTCTTAAAGCGACAAGCTCAATCTGGTGCAGTGTATACTATCCTCGTTAAAGCCACGGTGTTATGGACAGGCGTATCACCGTAAGGTGAACGTCCTGCTCGTGTTAGCGTTTCGTGAAACAAAAAAGAGTGTATGGGCGTGTAATCGACGTGGCTTTGCTGATCAGATGATGATCCTGAATGTAGCCATGACATTAATTAGTTTATGTAAGTTTTGTGCTGACGCTGCAGCGCCGTGTGCAGCGACGCTCGCAATCGCCGGCCGGCCGGGACGTATCGGGTCGTCGCGGAGACGCCGCTGGCTCTGTTTTTAAAGCTTTCTTCTCCCCATTCTGTCAGGGCGGAGGGTGCGCGCCCCCACCCCAATCGATGGACATCACGCCAGTGCGGCGATCAAGTGCATACGACTCCTTTGATGTGTCTTTGTGTGGGGTCCGGGCTCTACAGTGCGATGGAGTTGCTAAGTGTTTAATATTTTTTAAGTTTTAACCTTACATAGAAGCTTTTAAAGCATATGTATGAAAAACGTGTACAATGATCATGATATAAACATCATACGAAACCCTTCAACCTAGCAAATACCAAACAAACCTTTGGTATTATCCCATTTATAAAACTAATTATTTATTAACAGCTTTGTACCAAGTTTTTTAACAACATAAGAAAACACAAACTGACTACACTATAGAATGTTTACTGGTGGTAGTGTCTCTGTTGCGAGAGACCGTCTAGGTAGGTACCACCGCAGCGCCTGTTGCAGCCGACAGACAATACTGTGCAAACATTACTGTGATCCGGTTTGAAGGATCAATAGCTATTACTGGTGGTAGTGTCTCTGTTGCGAGAGACCGTCTAGGTAGGTACCACCGCAGCGCCTGTTGCAGCCGACAGACAATACTGTGCAAACATTACTGTGATCCGGTTTGAAGGATCAATAGCTATTACTGGTGGTAGTGTCTCTGTTGCGAGAGACCGTCTAGGTAGGTACCACCGCAGCGCCTGTTGCAGCCGACAGACAATACTGTGCGAACATTACTGTGATCCGGTTTGAAGGATCAATAGCTATTACTGGTGGTAGTGTCTCTGTTGCCGGAGACCGTCTAGGTAGGTACCACCGCAGCGCCTGTTGCAGCCGACAGACAGTACTGTGCGAACATTACTGTGATCCGGTTTGAAGGATCAATAGCTATTACTGGTGGTAGTGTCTCTGTTGCCGGAGACCGTCTAGGTAGGTACCACCGCAGCGCCTGTTGCAGCCGACAGACAGTACTGTGCAAACATTACTGTGATCCGGTTTGAAGGATCAATAGCTATTACTGGTGGTAGTGTCTCTGTTGCCGGAGACCGTCTAGGTAGGTACCACCGCAGCGCCTGTTGCAGCCGACAGACAGTACTGTGCAAACATTACTGTGATCCGGTTTGAAGGATCAATAGCTATTACTGGTGGTAGTGTCTCTGTTGCCGGAGACCGTCTAGGTAGGTACCACCGCAGCGCCTGTTGCAGCCGACAGACAATACTGTGCAAACATTACTGTGATCCGGTTTGAAGGATCAATAGCTATTACTGGTGGTAGTGTCTCTGTTGCCGGAGACCGTCTAGGTAGGTACCACCGCAGCGCCTGTTGCAGCCGACAGACAGTACTGTGCAAACATTACTGTGATCCGGTTTGAAGGATCAATAGCTATTACTGGTGGTAGTGTCTCTGTTGCCGGAGACCGTCTAGGTAGGTACCACCGCAGCGCCTGTTGCAGCCGACAGACAATACTGTGCAAACATTACTGTGATCCGGTTTGAAGGATCAATAGCTATTACTGGTGGTAGTGTCTCTGTTGCCGGAGACCGTCTAGGTAGGTACCACCGCAGCGCCTGTTGCAGCCGACAGACAGTACTGTGCAAACATTACTGTGATCCGGTTTGAAGGATCAATAGCTATTAATGGTGGTAGTGTCTCTGTTGCCGGAGACCGTCTAGGTAGGTACCACCGCAGCGCCTGTTGCAGCCGACAGACAGTACTGTGCAAACATTACTGTGATCCGGTTTGAAGGATCAATAGCTATTACTGGTGGTAGTGTCTCTGTTGCCGGAGACCGTCTAGGTAGGTACCACCGCAGCGCCTGTTGCAGCCGACAGACAGTACTGTGCAAACATTACTGTGATCCGGTTTGAAGGATCAATAGCTATTACTGGTGGTAGTGTCTCTGTTGCCGGAGACCGTCTAGGTAGGTACCACCGCAGCGCCTGTTGCAGCCGACAGACAGTACTGTGCAAACATTACTGTGATCCGGTTTGAAGGATCAATAGCTATTAATGGTGGTAGTGTCTCTGTTGCCGGAGACCGTCTAGGTAGGTACCACCGCAGCGCCTGTTGCAGCCGACAGACAATACTGTGCAAACATTACTGTGATCCGGTTTGAAGGATCAATAGCTATTACTGGTGGTAGTGTCTCTGTTGCCGGAGACCGTCTAGGTAGGTACCACCGCAGCGCCTGTTGCAGCCGACAGACAGTACTGTGCAAACATTACTGTGATCCGGTTTGAAGGATCAATAGCTATTACTGGTGGTAGTGTCTCTGTTGCCGGAGACCGTCTAGGTAGGTACCACCGCAGCGCCTGTTGCAGCCGACAGACAATACTGTGCAAACATTACTGTGATCCGGTTTGAAGGATCAATAGCTATTACTGGTGGTAGTGTCTCTGTTGCCGGAGACCGTCTAGGTAGGTACCACCGCAGCGCCTGTTGCAGCCGACAGACAGTACTGTGCAAACATTACTGTGATCCGGTTTGAAGGATCAATAGCTATTACTGGTGGTAGTGTCTCTGTTGCCGGAGACCGTCTAGGTAGGTACCACCGCAGCGCCTGTTGCAGCCGACAGACAGTACTGTGCAAACATTACTGTGATCCGGTTTGAAGGATCAATAGCTATTAATGGTGGTAGTGTCTCTGTTGCCGGAGACCGTCTAGGTAGGTACCACCGCAGCGCCTGTTGCAGCCGACAGACAGTACTGTGCAAACATTACTGTGATCCGGTTTGAAGGATCAATAGCTATTACTGGTGGTAGTGTCTCTGTTGCCGGAGACCGTCTAGGTAGGTACCACCGCAGCGCCTGTTGCAGCCGACAGACAGTACTGTGCGAACATTACTGTGATCCGGTTTGAAGGATCAATAGCTATTACTGGTGGTAGTGTCTCTGTTGCGAGAGACCGTCTAGGTAGGTACCACCGCAGCGCCTGTTGCAGCCGACAGACAGTACTGTGCAAACATTACTGTGATCCGGTTTGAAGGATCAATAGCTATTACTGGTGGTAGTGTCTCTGTTGCGAGAGACCGTCTAGGTAGGTACCACCGCAGCGCCTGTTGCAGCCGACAGACAGTACTGTGCGAACATTACTGTGATCCGGTTTGAAGGATCAATAGCTATTACTGGTGGTAGTGTCTCTGTTGCCGGCAGACCGTCTAGGTAGGTACCACCGCAGCGCCTGTTGCAGCCGACAGACAGTACTGTGCGAACATTACTGTGATCCGGTTTGAAGGATCAATAGCTATTACTGGTGGTAGTGTCTCTGTTGCCGGAGACCGTCTAGGTAGGTACCACCGCAGCGCCTGTTGCAGCCGACAGACAGTACTGTGCAAACATTACTGTGATCCGGTTTGAAGGATCAATAGCTATTACTGGTGGTAGTGTCTCTGTTGCGAGAGACCGTCTAGGTAGGTACCACCGCAGCGCCTGTTGCAGCCGACAGACAGTACTGTGCAAACATTACTGTGATCCGGTTTGAAGGATCAATAGCTATTACTGGTGGTAGTGTCTCTGTTGCCGGAGACCGTCTAGGTAGGTACCACCGCAGCGCCTGTTGCAGCCGACAGACAGTACTGTGCAAACATTACTGTGATCCGGTTTGAAGGATCAATAGCTATTAATGGTGGTAGTGTCTCTGTTGCCGGAGACCGTCTAGGTAGGTACCACCGCAGCGCCTGTTGCAGCCGACAGACAGTACTGTGCAAACATTACTGTGATCCGGTTTGAAGGATCAATAGCTATTACTGGTGGTAGTGTCTCTGTTGCCGGAGACCGTCTAGGTAGGTACCACCGCAGCGCCTGTTGCAGCCGACAGACAGTACTGTGCGAACATTACTGTGATCCGGTTTGAAGGATCAATAGCTATTACTGGTGGTAGTGTCTCTGTTGCCGGAGACCGTCTAGGTAGGTACCACCGCAGCGCCTGTTGCAGCCGACAGACAGTACTGTGCAAACATTACTGTGATCCGGTTTGAAGGATCAATAGCTATTACTGGTGGTAGTGTCTCTGTTGCCGGAGACCGTCTAGGTAGGTACCACCGCAGCGCCTGTTGCAGCCGACAGACAGTACTGTGCAAACATTACTGTGATCCGGTTTGAAGGATCAATAGCTATTACTGGTGGTAGTGTCTCTGTTGCCGGAGACCGTCTAGGTAGGTACCACCGCAGCGCCTGTTGCAGCCGACAGACAGTACTGTGCAAACATTACTGTGATCCGGTTTGAAGGATCAATAGCTATTACTGGTGGTAGTGTCTCTGTTGCCGGAGACCGTCTAGGTAGGTACCACCGCAGCGCCTGTTGCAGCCGACAGACAGTACTGTGCGAACATTACTGTGATCCGGTTTGAAGGATCAATAGCTATTACTGGTGGTAGTGTCTCTGTTGCGAGAGACCGTCTAGGTAGGTACCACCGCAGCGCCTGTTGCAGCCGACAGACAGTACTGTGCAAACATTACTGTGATCCGGTTTGAAGGATCAATAGCTATTACTGGTGGTAGTGTCTCTGTTGCGAGAGACCGTCTAGGTAGGTACCACCGCAGCGCCTGTTGCAGCCGACAGACAGTACTGTGCGAACATTACTGTGATCCGGTTTGAAGGATCAATAGCTATTACTGGTGGTAGTGTCTCTGTTGCCGGCAACCGTCTAGGTAGGTACCACCGCAGCGCCTGTTGCAGCCGACAGACAGTACTGTGCGAACATTACTGTGATCCGGTTTGAAGGATCAATAGCTATTACTGGTGGTAGTGTCTCTGTTGCCGGAGACCGTCTAGGTAGGTACCACCGCAGCGCCTGTTGCAGCCGACAGACAGTACTGTGCAAACATTACTGTGATCCGGTTTGAAGGATCAATAGCTATTACTGGTGGTAGTGTCTCTGTTACCGGAGACCGTCTAGGTAGGTACCACCGCAGCGCCTGTTGCAGCCGACAGACAGTACTGTGCAAACATTACTGTGATCCGGTTTGAAGGATCAATAGCTATTACTGGTGGTAGTGTCTCTGTTGCGAGAGACCGTCTAGGTAGGTACCACCGCAGCGCCTGTTGCAGCCGACAGACAGTACTGTGCGAACATTACTGTGATCCGGTTTGAAGGATCAATAGCTATTACTGGTGGTAGTGTCTCTGTTGCCGGAGACCGTCTAGGTAGGTACCACCGCAGCGCCTGTTGCAGCCGACAGACAGTACTGTGCGAACATTACTGTGATCCGGTTTGAAGGATCAATAGCTATTACTGGTGGTAGTGTCTCTGTTGCCGGCAGACCGTCTAGGTAGGTACCACCGCAGCGCCTGTTGCAGCCGACAGACAGTACTGTGCGAACATTACTGTGATCCGGTTTGAAGGATCAATAGCTATTACTGGTGGTAGTGTCTCTGTTGCCGGAGACCGTCTAGGTAGGTACCACCGCAGCGCCTGTTGCAGCCGACAGACAGTACTGTGCAAACATTACTGTGATCCGGTTTGAAGGATCAATAGCTATTACTGGTGGTAGTGTCTCTGTTACCGGAGACCGTCTAGGTAGGTACCACCGCAGCGCCTGTTGCAGCCGACAGACAGTACTGTGCAAACATTACTGTGATCCGGTTTGAAGGATCAATAGCTATTACTGGTGGTAGTGTCTCTGTTGCGAGAGACCGTCTAGGTAGGTACCACCGCAGCGCCTGTTGCAGCCGACAGACAGTACTGTGCGAACATTACTGTGATCCGGTTTGAAGGATCAATAGCTATTACTGGTGGTAGTGTCTCTGTTGCCGAGAGACCGTCTAGGTAGGTACCACCGCAGCGCCTGTTGCAGCCGACAGACAGTACTGTGCGAACGTTACTGTGATCCGGTTTGAAGGGCGCTGTAGCTAGTGTAATTACTGGGGTAACGAGGCTCAACATGTTATCTCAAGGCGACGAGTGCAATGTATTGCAGTTTATACCATTCTAACTAGCTCCACTTTGTTATAGGCAGGCGTATCTCTTACCATCAGGTGAACGTCCCGTTCGTCTCGTCGCTCAATGAAATAAAAAAGTGATTTATAATCTCATCTGTGTAGTCAGTTACCAGAATAAAAAAAATATCTGTTACGATGTAATATTCGTGTTAAAGAAAAGTACCTGGGAATGAAGTTAAAATATACAAGTAATATCGTGACACGTGTTCAAGTTGCATCTGCTGCTGCTTGTTTCAGTGCAATATCAAGTGCATCCGGCGGTGAGACGGTAAGTTTATTATATTAATTTCCTATCCGCCATCGCCACACATCTTACCCCAAAGGTGACATCTCGCCAGATCGTATTTTTCGCAGCCGCCCCGGCGGAACAAGCAGCATCAGCAGTTGCGCTGGATGCAGTGAGTTTCATCTCACTCCGTTGATACACGCGCACTACTTTTTTTATTCGACGAAGCAATGAGACGAACGAAACGTACACCCAATAGTAAGTGATACACGTGCCCATAACATGGCGCTAGTTAGGACTATATATACTACACCACACTGCACTCGTCACCTTATTAATGACATTAGATCCACAGTCTACAAGCATCTGAGATGTGGGGACTCCGTCGAATGTTTAAGATCAGGTGGAAGCAGTTTGTCTCCTATGCTCAAGTCCTTGAGAGAGCTAACTGCAAACGTAGTCTGATGACAACCGTCATGCAAAGAAAGGTCCTATTTTTCGGACATCTTCAAAGAGGATCCCTTTATGAGTTCCCAAGGTTGATCCTAGGACGCAAAATTCTTGGACAACTTGCACCTGGTACACACAGCAAGAATTGGTTTAGCGACATAAAGGAGTGCATCAGTTAAAAAGAATAGGTGAAGATGGAATTGGTTTTCTCAATGTGATCATTAAACTTCAATTTGAAGAGGGCAAATAATGATGATGATGATGATAGTCTTCAAATTGGAACAGCAATGTTTGTCGGCAGAAATAGGGGCTGCGGTGGTACTTACACTCTCCCGGGTAACGAAGACCCACTTGACATTTACAACATTAAGTTCCAGTATAATACTAACATCTGCATTAGGGTTGTGGATTAACAATGGGGTGTTCCCAACGTGACATCCGGTTAGTATAAAGTTACACACATAATAGCTGCTAAAAATAACATGTACTGTGTGTTATTAATACTGCTATTTAAGCTATAAAATATTTTCTCTTTCATCCATCTTTGTTATAGCCGCGGGAATATAGCTAAGGTACCTGATTATAAAAAAACCGGATATCAGTCAGACTGGTGCCGGTGTAACTGATATGATCTCGCCGTCCGCCATTGTTAATTATTAAACTACTTGTGCTACAGATGGAGCAGAATCAATTTAAGTATGATCCTATAGTAATGTCAAGTTTCGCAGACGTCTACAGTGCACAGGTGGAAGTGGAAGTGGAAGTAGAGCGGCACAGTCAGACTAACTTGTCGTAACCATTAAATCTGCAATCAAACTCAGCTACACAACTGGACGGAGTCTCCGCGGCGGCGAGAAGCGACCGGAAGTGACCTTGATGCACATTTACACTACAAAAATTGACAGACTGATATTATAAGATTTTTTTCTTAAAATTGAACTGGGGGGGGGGGGGGTAATAACTATTCAGTAATTACTACTACTGCTACTTATCATCTGGATGAGACTCACATCTGGCATAGGCCACCTTCAAAGATCTCTACAACGGTCAATCCTGCACCAGATCGTCGATTGACCTAGTGGAGGGCCTGCCAATACTGCGTCTTCCGGTACGCGATTACCATTCAACGATCATGCGTCACCACATGAGATATACAGTAAACATTTACTGTTAAATTAAAAAAAAATATATCTTTATGATGATTCGTGGTAATAATTATATTTTAAATATTCTAACATATATTAAGTAATATAAGTAAAAGTAAGTTATATTATGATTACAGTTAAAGCGTACTTAGTCCTAACTTATATATAATTCATCGCTGCTATCAACCGCTGCGTGAGTTAGATGAGGAATAAAACCGGACTCAAGTTTGTTGCAAGTTTATCCCGTGTGTAGGTACGCAATGGCTAAACCGATTACAACATTGTTTCGGTTCAGCCGATCTTCATTAGCTCTAAAATCTATGTTGAGGATACTTTTCATTTTAAATTTTTAATGATAATGTCGCTTCTAGCACTTTATGAGTGCGGCGCGAGGGCCAGCGGAGTCAGCAACATGTCTCCGACAAGTCTCCGACATTGACGCGACGTCCGCGCGGCTGTCGGTCGCACCCGCGCCCCTCCCACGCTCTGCTACCCCCACCGGGCCCGCGCACCCCCCGCGACCCCGTCCCGTTTGTCTTTGTCCGCTCGTGTCGCTGTTACTATTCATTGCACTTTTGATAAACGTTCACTAATGAAATTTATTTCATTTCATACTTATGATTTACAGTTTCATTTCCAACGAGTCGGCTGGCAATAAATGATACAATAGACAAGGTCTTCGTCTACACCGCATCATATTGTGCGTCGACCCGCGGCAGTCCACCGCTGGACATAAGGCTCTCCCAAAACGTGAAAGATACATCTTGCTAAATCAATTTGACTCACTTCCTGTCCCTTATTCGGGAGAGAAAAGGCAGATGGCGAAATGCAGGTTAAGAACAGTATAGATAGTGGAGTCATCGCCTCTGTGATCAGTGAGGACGAAAGTCGGAAAATCTTCTTGGAGTATAGTAGGAAAGCTATAGAAAGAATAATAAAAATAAATAAATAAATAGTAAAGTATAAGTAGGAATAAAGCAAAACCAAAAGTGTAAATAAGAATTGTTAAGTATAAATTATAAAAATAATAATAGAAAATAAGAAATTGTAAATAAATAAAAAGTGAAGAGAAGAAGAAACGGAGCAGTTGGAGAAGTAAAATGCTACAGTGGATGCTTATTTTCAGGCTCTCCCCACCCCCTTTTCTCCGGAAATGAGTACGGGAAGAGTCTTCACTCTTCTAGAGAAGAACGAGTGAAAGAAGAGAGGAAAGCAAAACGACAGAGAAAAGTGTGGAAGAAGAGTAGAGAATGAAAGAAAGAATGAGAATAATTAGCAAAGTAGATAAAGTAAATAAATGTAAAAACAATATAATTGTAATAAAAATGAAATGATGGTAAATGAAAAAATGTAAATAAAGGCCCTGACCCACAACAAGCAGGGGAACTATTTAAAAAAAAATAAAAAAACAAAAATCAATCTGACTGGTAACAGCGTTTATCGAAACAGAATTGTATTTGCATTGTACCGTCGCTGTGTTTGTGTTGTAGTGTGTGTGTTTCCAGGTCCTGGCCGCGGTGAGACAGTGACACCTCATCTATTAGCTACAACGGTGCTGAGAACAAATGAGCCGATCGCAATGTGTCAATCCAGTGCGCGCCGCGATCGATGCAGTCGCATCGCCGAAATGCACTGAGACGGCGTTGCACGTCACGAGTGGAGCGGGACGAGCCAGTCGCGGGCTGTCATCGCCGGCGGGACGAGCGGCACGAGCGGGACGAGCGAGACGAGCGGCACGCCTACGTGACGACAGCGACAGCGCGAGACACGCGACCCAGCGGATACCACCCACACGCGGGTATAACGACGGAGGATTCGTGTAACTCCAGTTACCTAACTAACAAAGATGGACGGACTCCGTTACCAGGGACCATCTACGTCGGCAGTGGCAGCTCACAGTCCTGCCGCCAAACAGTAGTGTGCAAATATTACTGCGATCCGTTTACTCTGTCTGTTGTGTGAACATGTATGTTAAATACATAAATACGTATATAGTTATCGCGTTCGCTTATGACTCGTTCCGGCTGCCGTCAAGTCTCAAGTGAAATCTCCAACGGGTGGTGCGGAGTAAACTTGGGGACGTGGGAGCGACAGCGATGCTCGCGTCAACCCGTCGCAAGTTGATAATGCAAGTGAGCGCTCCCGAGCGGGCCCACCGCCAGCCCGCCAGCCCGCCAGCTTGCCGCCCGCCGCCCGCCGCCTGCCGCGCGCCGCCCGCCGCCCGCGTCTCGCGATAGTTGAACTAAACTGTTTGACGTGTACGTCTGCGGGTAGTTCGACTTGTGTATATAACAGGCACGCGTCTTAAAATTCGCTGGTATATTATTCCAAGTGTTTAACTGCCTCCGTGGCGAAGTAGCACAGCGCTCGCCTTGTGACACGGAGGATCCTAGTTTAATTCCAGGGCTACATGGTATTGAATTTTTTCGAAGTGTTTTCTAATCCTAATCATTCGCGATCCTCTTGTCACTTAACATTTGAAAACTTTGAACTTTGGTATAAGCTGGTATGTTTGTCTTTATAACATTAAGTTTCAACAAGTTTCTTCGTTTTGAAAGCTAATCAATCCAGGGATTCCTTAACTATGGTTCATCTGCTTATCCGTTTGGAGATAACCAGATTTTTCTGCTTGCATACATTATGTAATAGTTACCATGTCTCGTTATATTTTAACGGTTTTTTTTAAATTTACATTAGAGTTTAGACATGGACTGTTTTTAGTATTTCTCCAGTTCTATAGAGTATTTACTTTCGGTGAATAACTGACTGGCTATGAAATTACTTAGCGCATTACTTTAAGCTTTGATTAAAAATTTAAAACAAATATCCTATTGTTTAGAACAATTTTCTGTTTGAATCTAAAACAAGGATAATGAAGGGTGTCGTTAATATAGCAATTCTCGTCAGTTAATGCTTTGACGATATGTTTACGCAATGTTCAGCTGCAGGGGTAGTGACTTTGCATAAAGAAGCAAACAACAAATATTTGGATGCATGTAACATATAACATATAAGGACGAGGCGACACAAAAGAAAATTCAAGATCTTGAGCAGACACTGCGCGTCAAAGTGACGGAAGCGCGTCAGCTGTTTTGACAGACGACGCAACGGCCGCCGGAAGTGGTTTGATTAACAAGCGAGCCGGAGTGACGTTTACAAGATAATGCGCTGTGCTTAAGTAGCGACAGAAGTGGACAAACCGGTCGGAAGGGTTACCAGCCAGCCGAGAAGTATAGTGGTAGTGTTGCAGGACAAACTGTCTATCAAAACAGTAATAACGAGAAATGTTTAGTAAGATAAAAAAAATTATATAAAAATTAAGACAGATTTATGTTTACTTCAATAGGAATATCCGTAAAGATTACGAAATCTTTGTTAACTAATAAATACAGCTGATGGTTACTGGTGACCATCTAGGTAGGTACCACCGCAGCGTCTATTGCAGCCGACAGACAGTACTGTGCGAACATGACTGTGATCTGGTTTGAACGGCGCTGTACCTATTACTGGCGGTAGGTCACTGTTGCCGGAGACAGTCTAGGTAGGTACCACCGCAGCGCCTGTTGCAGCCGACAGACAGTACTGTGTTGCAATCTGAAAGGCGCTGTAGCTAGTTAAATTACGGAGGTAACAACGAATAACAAATTGTCTCTCAAGGCGACGAGCGCAATGTGGTGCAGTATGTACCATCTTAACTAGCGCCATGTTGATCAGGTGAACGTCCCGCCCGTCTCATCGCTTCGTCGAATAAAAAGTATTACCAATATGTGTATGTATATTTAAGGTATAGTTAAAAATTACATATAAGTCAAAACATAAAAAATTGTTTTAAGTAGATTCGTTTTAAAGCTCCCCTCTCCAGGGCTCCGTGCAATCGGACATCTGCTAGGAGACCGGGAACACGCAGTAGATAAACTCTTACAGCAGTAGACGTCGCGCGGCGGCGGCTGCGATTGACGCTGAATAAGCTGCTGGCTGACAGAGCAAAGGGAACAGGCCAGCCCGGCCGGGATGGGCGACACGAACCCGCATCAGACCTGAATCCGCCCATTCTAATGTTACGTTATGATTTTTGCTATGCACTCGTTCATGTACCAGTTTATTCGTATCATAAACATTTTATTTAAAAAAAAAATGTACAAAGTTACAACTTTTTATGATATACAATGACAGACTCAGTATAACCAGAAATGAACACGTAAGAGAAAAGACGGATATCATAGATGCCCTAGAATATAATCTAAAAGTAAGTGACTAGGTCGATATCCTTACGAGATATACCTTTTTGATCGCGGGGCAAATCTTTTTAAAGACACCTTGCTTTTGGGGGGAAGACAAGTTTATGTGGGACTTCTGCCCACTAAAGCCCCCTTGGTGGTCTCCCTCAGTGCATTAGGAGGTGCTCTGGAATCTCTACGGAACGCACCAGTGCCTCCCTGCATTCTGGATAAAACATCCCACGGAAGGGCAAAGCCCTTTAGCATCCACGCTGTGCTGCGGCGTATACACGACCAACAGGCGTGTGCCGTTCTCCTAAGGCTCGCTTATTGAGCTCTGACGGCCCTCACCCTCAAAGCCCACGAACTCAAAGACCCTTTTAGTCGCCTTGTACGACCGGCAGGGTATTCCTTAGTCCTATTCTTAACAGCCCGAGGCTATAGTGTTGCTATAAGATATACCTAGTGGTAAAAGATCGACAAAAGTCAGGTAGACAAACGACACTGTGGAAGGAATCGAAAGAAAAAAGAAGAAGAGGTAGTTGGAAATGACTAGATTAAAAAGACAGAGGTAAGAAAGAAATGGAAAAATCTGGTGGGGGTCTACTACACCTTAAAAAGGATTTTATGTATATGATAAAAATGTTATATAACAAGGAAAATCATGAGGAAATAAAATTGGCTTTATTATTATTATACAACGACATTAGCAAAGAAGTTTCAAGTGCATGATGGCGTAACTGTTTCCTGTCGCACATCTTCCGGTACAGCATCACCTCAATACAGGATCTCAGTAGCAATATTAGTAATATCTAAAAGAAAACACTTTAACAAGTTCTCACACCCGGTAACGGTGTTACGTAACGCCCGCACCCCTGCATACCCTGCATCCCCTGCATCCCCTGCATCCCCTGCATCCCCTGCATCCCCTGCATCCCCTGCACCCTCGCCCCTGCGGCGGCAGTCCGCAGCGCTCTCAGGTGTGCAAAGTAAAATTCAAAACATAACAGTACAATAACAAGTAACGAGGTAATATCGGGCGCTGCAGAGCCGTCCGTCCGCCGCTCCTCAGCCGCTCCTCAGCCGAGTGCACCCGTGACACTCATTTAAGACTGACGTGATGCCTCCACGCCGACCGCCCGCACGCCCCATCTCCGAAGCCGACCGCCTTCCACCCCCAAACAGGGTTGTCGAATTTCTCTTAAGGAATGATAACCTCTTTACTCATAAACTGACTAAGGGTTAGACCGAGAAAATAATTATTGACGGTTTTAGGGGAGCAATAATAATATTCCTAGCTAGGTATTGGGGTAAAATTAGTGACGAAATATATAGCCTCCGCACACACACAGACACACACAAACACACATTATTCCGGTGTCACGACTGTCCTTGTCAAGTTTCCTAGAAAACATAAATTGTTTGTTTCCTTGTTTAGTGATAATAGATTGAGACCTGCATTGAGTGCATGCTCTAATAAGGTAATAAGTATAGCAACGAACAAGTTATCGAAGTGTTTTTTTTTGTGTAATTAAGAGACGAAAGGAGCGACACGTTCACCTGATGGTGAACTCGTCGCCTGAGACGTAACATGTTGAGTAGCGTTACCGCAGTAATTACAATAGCTACAGCGCCCTTCAAACCGGATCACAGTAATGTTTGCACAGTACTGTGTCGGCTGCAACAGGCGCTGCGCTGGTACCTACCTAGACGGTCTCCCGCAACAGACACACTACCACCAGTGAATTATATGGTATATCACCAGTACATTAAATGTGTATATATTTTATTTACTTCAAATTCAAAACTAAACATGGAACGTAAGAAATCATCACTCGTTTTTTTGTTTAGCCAGATCATTACTTGTAATTTAATTTTTTTTTCTTATATTTTAAGGATGTGCTGGCGATGGTTCCCCGGCGCGGTAACCCTGCGCCCGTCGCCTGCCGCCCGCTGCCCGCCGCCTGCCGCCCGCCGTTTGCCGCCCGCCAGATGGATTGATATTGCGCCAAGCAGACGTAAGACGAGGTGATTGCATACGGGCAAATAAAAAAAAAAACACGTAACCCCCCTACCTACTTCCCAGTCGCTTTGAGATCCGGGTGAAATACGAATGCATTAACTCCAATGAAGTTTTTCCTACTCGGAATACAATTTTTTTTTAAGCATCACAGCCGATGTAATTAAAAGTGTTAATATGTTTACACAATATGATACACACACACACACACACATACACACACACACACACATTCTTATAGCGACGATATTGTTTATAAGTTTGTCGAATACGTTGGCCATCGCGTCGTTGGCGCGTCGCGTGCTCCGTAACGCAAACACTTGAAACCCAGTGAAACAGTTAACCAGTGTTAAAATGTAAGAAGTTCGCGTATATTAAAACTAATGGAATACGTTATCACTTCCTCCGTTTGGTGTACACGGGGCGCGGAACAAAGCTCGCCGCGCCGGCGCGCGCGCCGCTTGGGAGTTTATCGTGGTGATAAAAAATAATGCACCGCCGCCCGCCCGGCGCGGACCTTTCGCTCGCAACCCTTCAACTTGGAGACTCGGGACACAAACGAGCTCGGGCGGCGTGATGGCGATCCGGGGACAGTGACGTGACGGACACCCCACGCCGCCCCCGGGCCGCCCCACGCTGACCCACCCTCGGATAATAAGGGGGGCTCGCGCAGAAATCACGGCCGCCGCCCGGGGAATGTGGACATTTAACAAAAAAAACATTTTAGACGTATACACAGTAACCAGCTCACTGAAGCACTGCTATAGGGTATATGCAATATAGTATTTAACTGTAATGAGATATTGTTCATGTCAATGTTTTAATAAAAAAAAAATAATACCCTCTTCCCTTTGATAATAAATGTATTTTGTAAACGTCTAAATAACACAGGAAAGGGGAAAACCTAAATATGTTTAACTTATCAAAATAAATACTCATTTCTAGATATAAATCAGATGTCACATTTTCACATCTAGATTAGATTTCCATTTCACAGATATCTATATATTTTCCCTCAGTACAGACACATATCCGATCTAGGACATGTCTACCAGGACTCCGTCACATTGCCGAAACACAAAACGGATTTATTAAAGAGCACCCCCATTACTTTTTCATAAATAGCTTACCCCTACATATATCTATGTATTTTGTCTACAACCGAGGCTGAGTAACATTACGTCAGCGTCACTGAGTTGCTAGTGACGTCAGTGAAACGTCACAGAAAGCTGTCTCCAACGGCCACGTCATTTACACGAAATTAAATACCCCTCGAAGACGTCCCGTCAACTTCAGCGGCCGGCCGCCACCCCCGGGGGCCACCCTCGCACCCTCCGCGCCCGCGCGCGGATGAATTGGTATTGCCCCACAGATGCAGGTGGGCGATCTTGGAACAATGGCGATTTATACAAGAGCGCTTAGAGCCCAGGGGTGGGTGATGGCACCGGCTCTGCGCTCGCGACTTGTGCAGCACCGGATCGATTGGGCACCGCTCCACTCGTGCGGCTGCAGTGGGACGGAAGGTCTCATCTCGCTACCAAGTGTCTCGTCATAATCTCAAACTGAATGTAGCTAGGCATTTTTAGCGAACAAGTTAAGGATACATCTAGAACAATTATTGCGAGACCTTCAAAACATTCCGTCAATTACTTTTAGATTTTAGTTTTTATGTAAAACCAATGTATATAAAAAAAAACAATAAACACATTTTACATATTTGGACTCGCTTGAATCACATCAGGCTGTACACTTAAAGATTTTTTATTGCTCAAATACGAATGTAAGTTGGCCACTAAGCAGCCCGCCAGTAAACAAACACAATGAGAGACGAGAGTAATTCCCCAGAAGACAAATGATTAGCAGATAATTGATCAGCTCTAAGTGATTCTTATAAAAAAATTGATAGATACCCTCCGGCAATGGACGTTTGACGTGGATGAATAGCCGGACGTAACGACATTTCAAAAGAAAAAAAAACCGAAACACCTCCCATCCCTCTTACACCCTATAAAAACGCGACAAAGACACATGTCCCCCCTTATTATCTTCAATTAAGAGGCTCTGATAATATACCGTGACATACGGTCGACGGGTCCAGCGTAGCGAGACCTTTAAACTGGGCGAGCTCGCGCACGTTATGTTCCGCGGCGGCGATGCGACGCAGCTCTACTGCCGCTGGACGCTTCGTCTCAACAAATTCAGCGATACGCTTCGCGCAATGAAAACTGAACTCTTTGTTTATTGCGTTAAGGGTGCGGCGGGGCGCGCCGCCCGGCGGGCACGTCACGGCGTCGTGAATGATGCGCGGAGGACGGTGACGAATGGGCAACCGTTACGTGTGATTAGTGGGTGCGGGTAGTGATGGGCTGCGGCCGTGCTCCGAGAAACACTATCACACAAAACGCACACAGCAAACACAAGCAATAAGCATTACCGAGTAGCTCAGTAGAGGAAGACTAGCTAAGTATTTTATATTTCGTTGATTACATATTTAGAAATTAAAACAATTCAATATAACTGACGATCACACAACACGTGTAAGTACGTATTAAAATGTGAAATAAAGTGTTGAGAAGAATCTTCTGGTACGAGGTTACATAGTATTTTTAGATAAAGAAATAATGTTGCCGGTTGTTGATATTCACTGCGAGAACATCATTCATCAGCCGATAAATGCTCACTGCTGGACATAGGCTTATGTCAAAGCACCGATCATTGAACGCTGCCCACTCCAGCGGTTTTCTGCCACATTCACCAGATCAACTTTCCATGAGGGCTTTCATACATAACCAAGAACCTGAGATATTAACATACGAAGTTTATTAAGATGTATTAATTGTTTCCGAAAACAAAAGACTGACGAATCTGATATTACAATGCCTCCGATAAGGACTGTATCCAGCAGTGAATTGACAGACGTTGGTAACAGCGTAGGGGGGGGGGGGGCAACTACACGGCGCCGTGTGCGAGCGATGAACACGTACTGTAATTTTTTTAGATATATTCGATATTTATTAAACTTTTTCTAGATAAAAAAAAAATAACAGTTGAATAAGTTGGACGGCGGCACGGCGCATCACTGGCCTCACCAGGTTCCCATAATCAGCAGGAATAATGACAAGTGATAGGAATAATCACCGCGTGAGAGCGAGACGCCGCATCCGTCGCGCGCCGGAGAAATTGAGGCGTTATTAGTGAAGATCGACGCGAAGGACACACGGACAGCCGGCCGGACGGACGGACGGACGGACGGACGGACGGACGGACGGACGGAATCATTCAATGTCATCATCATCAATAAGGTTGAAAGCATAAGTATCGGCGGAGGATTTGTTTTTACAAGTCGCGCATAAAAACAATCGTTAGAGTGGAAACGATCTCTTAAAGCGGCAATAACGCAAACGTGTTTACTTTTTATGGAAAGCATTAGATCCCTCGCTGGCTGGATGTCAATACGGCTACAGCGTTCTTTTATACGGCGACGGATCAAATGTCTCCAATTTATATCTCCGAACATCGCTTCTATACTCCTCGGTCCTTCTGTTGTGATGTACACTAATATTAAGTATTCTGTAATCTTCGACCAGGACCAATAGATGAGACCGTTGTTCTCTCCAACGTCTAGGTTCAAACACTTCTAGACGCTGTCTGTGTATTGCGTCAAAGCTTTTATAAATAACTGTGCATTTTTATTTATGGTGATCATTCAAATGTTTCACTTGTCACTATCGGAAGTGGAACAGGTTGGATGCTGCGGAGGCGGATCCGTTGCGATATAAACTCGTGGATCCACTCGGTAAAGTGAGACGAATACAAATTAGCAATCATAATGAAGCTTCTGAAAGCAGATTAGTTTAAAGCTTTGTTTAAATTATAGTTTTTATTATCATATAGACGAAGTTCGCGGGTCAAAACCGGCCTCATAGGTCCACTGCTGGACATAGGCATCCCCCAAAGATCGCCAAATAGATCGGTCCCGTGTTGCCCGCATCGCCACACACTAGGAGCCATTGTTTGTAGGGGTTCATAATGGGGGAACTTGGGCCATTTACCACCACGCTGGCTCAATGCGTTAGTGGGAGTACATTTGGTTATGTATTAGTTTATTATCTAAACTAAAAGAAGTAATAGGTTGGTAAGCGATGCACTACCACAAAGTATTTATAGACAAACAAGTCTTGAAAAAACAATTGTTTTGACTCTTTAAGTCGATTTTTTATTTTTTGATGAAGTTTGCGCCCTTAGTTTCTTTGACGACTATTACGGCTTCATCGGAGTCGGGGCTCGCGGATATCGGATCCGCGAACTTGCTTTAAAAGAAAAGGAAAATAAACACAAAAACGCACAAACAATAATACATACATATGTATGTAAATAATTATTTATATACGGAGAAATAGAAAAATGACAGATAATTGAACGAGGAAGGGTTGAAGAGGTAGGTTCGTGATATAAGAGGCAAGAGAGGGGGTTGTAAACTATTATATTCTTAAATTCAAACATATGCCACTCATCGCAGGAGGGCTTTAATTGGTGCTTTATGTTTGTTTTATACATTCGGGGTGGACGCATTTGTCCAGTAGTGGACATTTATCAGTTGATGGTGACATCTTTCATGAACCGTGTAATTGATCATTTAGAACAAAAGTTCTGTTAAGGTCAGTAACTAAAGATTTAGTGATTTAGTAGCTTGTTTATCAATTTCCTTGTTGATGTGGAAATGAATAAAGAACTATCAAAAATCATCATGTATATATTATATATCTTCTTATATACTTCTTATATTATCATCTTCACGTTATCTATTACCTAACATAGAACAGTAAAACAATAATGAAATATGAATGGTGTCTGAATCGATCATTTTATTAGGGCAATTGTAACAACATTAGTGCTTATAAAATGTTAATGAGGCAAACAGAAAATAAACTAATTTACATGCATATGCATTAATGCGGAGCTAATGTATGCACATAAGTTATATAAATAAGTTTACAACTGTATCCGTCGGGAATTCCCGAACAATTTTCCTACATCGATACTGACCCATAAATCAGCTGACGAAACTTAAAGTTTGCGTTAAATTAATAAGGTAAACACAACGCGCTTACTATTGCATATTTATAGTGAAATTTAGTGGTTTCCGGAACCGGTTAAATGGCACTCTATACGGCAGAGTCGGCGACCGGTTTCCGCCTTTATAGTTTTTAACTTTTAACCAGATTAGACAATTGCACATTCAGATACCGCTTATAGCACCTTCTAAGTTACTTAAAGCTTATTAACATTTTGGTTATTCGATATAGCAACGAGATGAGTGGGACGATCACCTGATGATAAGTGATACATCCGGCGATAACGTGGCGCTAGTTAGCATGATATATATTGCACCACATTGTCTCCTCGCTTTGAGACAAGATGTTGAGCCTCGTTAGTCCCGTAATTTCATTAGCTACAGCGCCTCTTAAATCGGCACACAGTAATGTTTGCTAACTACTGTTAGTCGGCTGCAGTACCTGGGGTGTAAGGGTTATATAATGTGATACAAGCCAACCTCACTTGCTCGTGGTGCACCCTGCTAATCAACAAACGAGGCTCTGGCTCCCACCAACCCGCATTGTGCCAGCGTGATGGGAAAGGGCCCAAATCTCCCCATATGAACCCTTAAAAACGGCTCCGGTGGTGCCGGAGGTCACACTAACTGCGGCGTAGAACCGATCGATGTGGAAATTTTTGGGTGAGGCCTATGTCCAGCAGTGGACGTATATCGACTGATGATGTTGACAATAAATAGCCGCTGCGGTAGTACCTATCTGGACGGTCTCCAGCAACAAAGACCTATCACCAGCGAAGTAAGTTGCTAACATAGTAAATATAAGTACATTCGAGTACTTTTATCACAATGACTGTTAAGCTGAGATTTATTGGAGTTATTTTTAAGATATTCAGCATCACCGTCATGTAACATCATGAATCAATTATTAGTCGGTTGTTGGTGACAAATATGCAGACAAAATTAAATTCAACTTGTCTGTCTGTCTATTACATTGTTCTCATCTGAAATTAAATCATTTAATACATTATCTCTTATCATAACTCAACAAATGATCAATAGAAACTAGATTGATCTGTAATGCATTAAATATGTCCGAGTTAGCGAATGCTGAACAACCGACCAATTTACATTGAACCTTGTCGACTTTATCTAGACTTCGGTAATTAATTACCACCAGGCCACCAGGCCACCACATCACTGTTGATTTTAATTAGTTTATTAATAACGCTAATGCCCCAAAAATCATAGCCTCGTTAACGAAGATGATGTTATTTTATATTTCTTAATAAGCTTACAAGTTTCAGAAGGGATGAAAAAGGAAAGAGGATGCTATTCTTGATTGACATAAATTATAATTATATTTTGGATATATCTATTTTATTGGGGGTGTAAGGGTCCCGCACAACAACTCACGGGACCCAAGCCAACCTCACCTGCTCGTGATGCACCCTGTTAATCAACAAACACGGCTCTGGTTACTACCACCCCGCATTGGGTCAGTGTGGTGGGAAATGACTCGAGTCCCCCTAAATGAACCCCTACAAACAACGACAGCGCAAAATCGATTGATGTGGGCATCCTTGGGGGAAAATTTTTAACCAGCAGTGGACATCTATCAGCAGATGATGTTGATCTATTTTATTGAGCACATTACCAACAATAATTTCTTGTATCTTAAATATCGTCGGCAAGTTTATCAATAAATAGCTGTTCCCCGTGCGCTTTGCTGCAGCTAACACAGCTGCAACCCCCTCTGAAGAAGGAATTTTGAAAAACCAGTTCTCTGCTGCCCTATATTCGATAAAAAAATTTCTACCGAATTTGAAGAGTCCGGTTCTTATGGTTCCAGAGATATCGTGATGAGTCTTTATATACGTGGAAATCTCTTCTACGTCTACTACTATATTTTATACTACACTGCAGTAAAGTGCTTAATTACCTAGAGTTTATTAGTGTGGATAAGCAACGAGCACGTAATTTAAAGTTATTATCGTCATTTGTGAACAGCTCGAGGAGTGTATTATTTTATACAATCAAGCGATGACACGAGCGAGACGTTCACCTGATGGTAAGTGGCGCTAGTTAGGATGTAATACACTGCACCACATTACGCTAGTCGTCCGAGACATAAGAAGCTACAACGCTATTCAAACAGGAAAACAGTAATATGTACTAACAACTGTCTGTCGGCTGCAACAGGCGCTGCGGTGGTACCTACCTAGACGGTCTCCGGCAACAGAGACACTACCACCAGTAATAGCTATTGATCCTTCAAACCGGATCACAGTAACGTTTGCACAGTACTGTCTGTCGGCTGCAACAGGCGCTGCGGTGGTACCTACCTAGACGGTCTCCGGCAACAGAGACACTACCACCAGTAATAGCTATTGATCCTTCAAACCGGATCACAGTAACGTTTGCACAGTACTGTCTGTCGGCTGCAACAGGCGCTGCGGTGGTACCTACCTAGACGGTCTCCGGCAACAGAGACACTACCACCAGTAATAGCTATTGATCCTTCAAACCGGATCACAGTAACGTTTGCACAGTACTGTCTGCCGGCTGCAACAGGCGCTGCGGTGGGACCTACCTAGACGGTCTCCGGCAACAGAGACACTACCACCAGTAATAGCTATTGATCCTTCAAACCGGATCACAGTAACGTTTGCACAGTACTGTCTGCCGGCTGCAACAGGCGCTGCGGTGGTACCTACCTAGACGGTCTCCGGCAACAGAGACACTACCACCAGTAATAGCTATTGATCCTTCAAACCGGATCACAGTAACGTTTGCACAGTACTGTCTGCCGGCTGCAACAGGCGCTGCGGTGGTACCTACCTAGACGGTCTCCGGCAACAGAGACACTACCACCAGTAATAGCTATTGATCCTTCAAACCGGATCACAGTAACGTTTGCACAGTACTGTCTGCCGGCTGCAACAGGCGCTGCGGTGGGACCTACCTAGACGGTCTCCGGCAACAGAGACACTACCACCAGTAATAGCTATTGATCCTTCAAACCGGATCACAGTAACGTTTGCACAGTACTGTCTGCCGGCTGCAACAGGCGCTGCGGTGGTACCTACCTAGACGGTCTCCGGCAACAGAGACACTACCACCAGTAATAGCTATTGATCCTTCAAACCGGATCACAGTAACGTTTGCACAGTACTGTCTGCCGGCTGCAACAGGCGCTGCGGTGGTACCTACCTAGACGGTCTCCGGCAACAGAGACACTACCACCAGTAATAGCTATTGATCCTTCAAACCGGATCACAGTAACGTTTGCACAGTACTGTCTGCCGGCTGCAACAGGCGCTGCGGTGGTACCTACCTAGACGGTCTCCGGCAACAGAGACACTACCACCAGTAATAGCTATTGATCCTTCAAACCGGATCACAGTAACGTTTGCACAGTACGGTCTCCGGCAACAGAGACACTACCACCAGTAATAGCTATTGATCCTTCAAACCGGATCACAGTAACGTTTGCACAGTACTGTCTGCCGGCTGCAACAGGCGCTGCGGTGGTACCTACCTAGACGGTCTCCGGCAACAGAGACACTACCACCAGTAATAGCTATTGATCCTTCAAACCGGATCACAGTAACGTTTGCACAGTACTGTCTGCCGGCTGCAACAGGCGCTGCGGTGGGACCTACCTAGACGGTCTCCGGCAACAGAGACACTACCAGCTACGTTACCGGCGTTTGTCACAAGAACATCTTCTGGTAAAAGATCCTTGGTCTTACTGTCATCTGGGGGCGCAAAGAGTCCTGCATAACAACAACTTAGGAGACTCAAGCTAACCTCACTTGCTCGTGGAGCGGCCCTGCTAATGAACAAACGAGGCTCTGGCTTCCGCCAACCCGCATTGGGCCAGCGTGGTGTAAAATAGTTCAATCCCTACATACGACGGCCCCTAGTGCCCAGTGATACCGAAAGTCATGCTGACTGTATGTGGAGATCTTTGGGAGAGCCCTATGTCCAGCAGTAGACGTCTATCGGCTGATGATGACTGTCAGCTGTATCTCAGCGTTAATTCCGTTGACAGCAAAGTAAAGTTAAGTTAAATTCTTGTGAGAATTTTTGTGCAGTGAGGGCAGTTTCTAAGTTAGTACACATTCGCTTACACCACAACACACCAGCGGATGAACGCAGAAAAGAAAAAAGAAACAAATTCGTGCCGAGGCGTTGTTTAAGGTAATTCTTTCGGTGCAGTCTCCGGGGCAGCTTGCCGCGGTAAGTTAATGCGTCCCCGGACTTTGCGAGCGTAGGTTAATTTCGCTTTAAGTCAGTTTCGTGTATGAAGAAAAATTTAGTACGTTTTTTGTTCGGCTGCGAGCGCACAGTGGGATCACATCGCGCCTTTACAATCGCCGAGCTGACGCGAACAGACCTCCGCCCGCCGCACTCCGCCTTCCGCACTCCGACCTCCGCGCGCCGCCGCGCAGCCTCCGGCCGCAGTGCGCGGGCGGGCGGATTCACTTCACTCCAACTTAGCGATTACTTATACACGTTAACTGTGACGGGTCAGTACGTTTATTGTGGAATCATGACATTTGTATACTTTATCAACGGCAACAGTTCCAACTGAATTCACATCCAGTATTCTTATCATCTTGAGGATTGTAGAGTTTCCAAAAACATATGACATAATATTATTTGTAATAACAAAAAAACATTTTATCAACATTGTCTTGTATGTAGCATCATCATCATTATCAGCCGACAGACGTCCACTGTTGGACACAGGCCTCCCCCAAAGATACGGTCAGCTTGGCCCCCGGTACTGCTGGGCATTAGGAACCTTCATGTAAAGAGATTCATTTGGGGGGATGTGGGCTATTTCCCACCACGCTGGCCCAATGCGAGTTGGCGAGAGCCAGACCCTCGTTTGTTAATTAGCAGGGTGCACCACGAGCAGATGAGGTTGGCTTGAGTCCCGTGAGTTGTTTTATTGTGCACTTACACCCCGTTGCATGTACAAGAAGGAGAATTCTTTAATGAATTGAAAGGAATGATATGACGTCGAACTCGTTCCCCCCCACAACAACTCACGGAATCCAAGTCAACCTCACCTGCTCGTGGTGCAACCCAGCTAATCAACAAACGAGACTCTGGCTCTCACCAACATGCTTTGGTCCAGTGTAGTGGGAAATGGCTTAAATTCAACCATACGAATCCCTACCCGAACATGTAAGGATCTTTGTAGGAAGCCTATGTCCAGCAGTGGACGTCTATCGGCTGATGACGACGACGTCGTACTGGTGGTAATTGCCGCCCGGCCGTTACAAGCAGGACAAGATGTTCACATGAAACTTGTTGCTTTCATTATGTTGAGATACAATGCTGTATATATGTCAACACAGCGGATACAGCATTGCATCACCGCACGCTTCCTCTGCTGCAGCGCGCGGTTCCTAATTCGGAACACCCTGGCAATTTCCCGCCAGCGAAATAAGCGAATTAAAATCGCCTCAAAGCAACTGCTCGGCAAAGAAACGCTTGCATACGGCGAGGGTTTATTTTTAGCTATTTATGTGGGGGAACGGACTCCACCGCCGCCCCTCTGCCGCCGCTCGCCGCCAACCCCCACTGCGCCGCTGACTGACGGCCGGACAGCCTTTGAGAGCGCCGCAGAGGTCGGAGACGATTTCACTAAAAATTTGCTACACGTGACCTTATGTGCACGAATTTCAAGGAAAAAGTAGACGGAGCTTTCAGCGATAGACTTTCTTTTGGTCCCGTCCGGGGCTGAGGTGCAGCGCGCTGCCGCCGGCCCTTTGTGCATACCCGTGTTTTTGAATTTGGAAGTCAACAATACAACCCGAACAAAAAAAATTAAAAAAATTACTTAATTTTTACGAATAAAAACTTTTACTGATATCAGTCAACTTTGTTAACGAACCGTCACATCTTAGTAACTGTTTTTGTGATTATCACATCACAGCAATCTGAACTATGCTGGTGTACCAACAGTATCTCTGTTGTCAGAGACCGTCTAGGTAGGTACCATCGCAACGCCTGTTGCAGCCGACACACAGTACTATGCTAACATTACTGTCATCCGGTTTAAAGGACACTGTAGCTAGGCTAATCACTGGGGTAACGAGACACAATATCTTACGTCTGAGGTAACGAGCGCATGTGGTGCATTTATTTATTTACTTATTACTCCTTATAAAAGTTACAGCTATGTACAGAGTTGTCATGGTCCGTGGTTCCCGAACTAGGAATATTTCCTATAGCTTGGGAACCAGGGTTTCCTATACAGCATCGCAACTAGCGTCTCATTATGAGCAGGCGTACAACATACCCTCAAGTAAACATCCAAATCGTCTTGTCGCTTAACTGTATAAAAAATTAACAAAAAAAACTTTTAGGTCCCATTTTTAGTAAACAGCCTTCGTTAATAAGTACAATAAATAAAAAAAAATAAACCTAAATCTGAACGATCCGACCGATCGATGTCGAGATCTTTGATGATGATGATGATTAAGTCTGAAATGTTGGGGTGCATATTGTTGAGTAGGTCCAAATTTAATTTTAATTTCATACCTCTACAATTTGAAATAGGAACTGCTTTAAAGTTGATTTGATTACTTAAAACATAACGTTATTTATGAAAGTGTATGAGATAATACGTCTACTGGCGGTAGACCTGCTGCTGAGGAGAAAAAGGTAACGAAGTAAACTGCGTACTTTTGTAATAACTGTACTAAATGTTTGGTTAACTACAATTAACTAAACACTGACTACTTTGTTAATAATAGTTGAACCTTTCCGTCATCGCCCAGGATATTGATGTTTTAATAAATTTGCATGTTTCCGCAGCATTCCCCACCCCCTACGACGCAAACTAAGCTAACGAAAAATAAATTCAATTTGTATTCTTCAAAAACTTCACACGTTTAACATTAAAACGCTAAAGACAAGGGATGCTCTAATTCGCGCCGAGCAAATAGTGTCACCGGAAGCGGATCCAATCCGCTGCTCTCACCCATCTAATTAACCATTTTAAAATCAGCGAGCGAAGCAGTGCTCTTTAAAAAACGTCCACGCTCCTGTTTTACACGATTATCGAGAAGAACGGGGGTGGCTGGGAGGAGACCAGCCCAGGAGCGGCGATGGAGGGGTGGACACGGGTTCGGGAGGGGGAGAGGGGGGGGGGTGGAGGGGTTAGCAAGTCCATTTGCTAACAAAAATCGGTCGATTTTTAATTAGGAGCCGGAGGACGGCGCGCGTGAGCGGAATGAACCGATCGCTCATTGCACGGCCCGACCCGGCCCGCGACTGCGCCGCCCGCCGTACGGTCCGCTTCACCGTACAATCGGCGACGCCGCTTAATCACTTGCTTTGTTCTATCAATTTGCCCCGCACCTCCCAGACCCTGTCTCATTGTTTAATAGCAACTTTTTTAGCCGTAGCCATCCCTGTCGCTGCATGTGTGAACACTGCACCGGGCTCTCCGCTCTAGCTAATGTTTTTTTACAAAGACACAATTAAATGCGCGGGAAGTTTGCCATTAACCGAACAGCAGTATACCACATTAATGTTAACCATCAGAAAAAAAAAATATAAGGGGTTCCGCATAAGAGTTCAAGGGACTCAAGCCAACCTCACCCGTGGTGCACCCTGCCAATCAACAAACGAGGCTCTGGCTTCTACCGACCCGCATTGGGCCAGCGTGGTGAGAAGTCTCGAATCACCCCAATATAAAACTACACAGACGACTCCTAATGCTTGGGGGTTTTGCAGGCAGCGCAGGATTAATCGATGTGGAGATCTTTGGGAGAGCGCTATGTCTAGTAGTGGACGTCTAGCGGCTAATGATGATGATGATCAGAAAAAGAGATTGCTGAATTGACTAAACTGTCTCCAACAATCCAGCTTTTTCCACGGATCGTGACCAGTACGTCACACATGAACTGTGCTGAAGCTCCGAACAGTGAACATAATATATGTAATCAACAAATGTAACTGAAAAAAAAAACGTCTCGTTCATGTCTTTGTTCGTGTATTATAAAGGCTAGATATATATTATTAAAGTCGACGACCTGCAGGTACAGGCAACTTGTATGTATTTCTTTACGACTGTCCCCCACCCCGATCCCCTGCCCGTCCGAGCCTCATGCTTACAAACTGTCGCATTACGGGCCATCCCTTGCACAGCAGCGCCAGGTTCCACTTGCCGCAGCAGCAGACGAAACGAGTCTTTAGCCCTCTTCTCCTAAGAGTACAGGGGCCCGTGGCGCGAAACTTTGTTGTAAACACCAAACGGAGTGCCTGCGCCTCCCTCGGGCAATTCTGGACCTTACGCACTGGTGCTTAGAATTGCCGATAGTACATTCGAAGGTTTGCGTACTAATGTTAATTCTAAGGTAATGATATGAGGGAACGGGGTTGTTTTGTTCCAATGTTGCTTCGCCTCGCCGTTTCAAGTAGTTTTACGGCCGCAGCGATAAACAATAATGCGGCGCTACCTTCAGAAACTCTTCTCAAGCTGCACGAGAATACAATTACCATACACACAGACAAACGCTATAATCTGCTAAATCGTTATTGAATACCAAAAAATTGGGATTACTATAATCGGAGTTAATGCCTATAGACATCACCTACCAGTCAATTCACGACGGTGCATAGTACAAGGATAATCCTTGTTTATATGACACGTTATTAATAGCGGTTATCTAACGCTATAAAATATAATAATTTATAATGACAGGTATCTCAATTCGTGTTATAAAATCCAGTGCATATGAAGACTTTTTAAAGCATTAAGTATTCGCGTTTAAATCATTCTAGGTATGTTAGGAATCAGTGCGCTAAAAGACTTCTGTTCTCCTTGAAAATGTAGACGGCATCTTATTTCGTTCAGTTGAAGTGAACCGTAAAAAAATCGATGTCGGGCGATAGATAACGAGCGCAAGACAATGCAGTACAAAGCAGTTGCAGGTCATTCCGCGCCCCCTACCCTCGGCCAATCGAGCTGAGTGAAAACTGCCATAAACGGCGGCCGGATGAGAGCGGCGGCCCCACAGAGCATACGGTATGTGAACAGAAAGGTAACGACCTCATATCTGTCTGAGACATTCCAACCTTACTTACGAGTATACTGACAATGTGAGGTTAACAACACTCGAGCTAGGTTTCACATAACAGCTTACTTCGTTTGAAAGATACACTAAAAAGGATAATGAGGAGTACAATAATTTTGAGATTATGAATATTTCAGAGAGGTCCTACAAAACTGCACAAAAGCTAGGATATGTCATTTAATTAGTTTCCTTGTAAAATATTTTATTCCGAAGATTCTTAGGAGCGACGCTGACGACGTTAAGTTGACTATAAAACGCCAATCCTCACCTGACCTCCGGGTAACTGGGACAGACATCAAAATTTAAAGCCATCTTCAAAGTAATTGAAGATAAGAAAACTGCACAGTTTCGGCCATTAGCCGCGACTTATTATAGACAATTTCCTAGATTCGAGAGCGACCAATTCGACTGAGTGAGATCCCCCATAAAGGAAACGGTTAGTTTCCAGCGCGGCGAGGAGTTACGGGCTCCGGGAATTAACTCGCGGCCGCTGTAGGTGCAGCATGCAGCTCTCTGTCTGTCTGTCGCTTATTGCTCTTTGATGGCTTTCCCAGTTTATGTTCCGTTGTGTGAAATCGTGTTTTGTTACATTCCAAGATGTTCAGCTCTCAAATAACTTTGTTGGAACAAAATTTAATAAATCTTCTCTGCACATACATTCACAATAACATTATGCACTATAGAACAATATGAATCAGTTGTTTATAAATTCACCTAATTATAACGATAATGAATAGATTCCGGAGTCCTGTATGTAGGTGTGACGTAATAGAAACTAGGAACAAAAGGAGGTAAACATATTATGGAATACATTGTCCTTAGCGAATAAACAGTAGAGAAGATCTATGCAGACACATAAAGAATTATAGAATCGTCTCTACAGCACTCTCGTTGGAGGCAGGACTAATACGCTATTAAGATATCAATCAGTACAAGAGTAGGGATCGTTTCTTGTGGCTGCCGATGGACGAAAGTAATAAAATTAGCATCGGAATGATCACACCGATCATTGAGACACAGGACTCGACGAGCACACTGAAGGCAAATGGAGGACATGGTAAGTAACCCGCTGGATACAGATGACGTACGTATAAACGTAATTTAACGATAACATTGCAATAAAATATAACTACCTGTATTATCTAGATACATTCTAGAATAATGATAAACAACCTAACTATTTATTTTCGTGTCCTTCTGGGGGGACTCCAGACTGTTTTGTTTAAAGGAGAGAATGTCGTAGCTTTAATATAAACGATGGATGCTGTGTGTCCTTCAAAACTATTTTGCTCCTTTACCAACATATCAAATGAATTGATTAAATCATTGACGTCAAAGCGAAGATCCTAACAGAAATAATGAGGATTTTTTATGTACAATTACAAAAGAGTGGAGTTACAATGAATTTACTAATATGCGACTATTTCGTAATATTATACATATAATAACGATAGGGTGGAAAGGTAGATCAGCAATATCTCGGTTATCAAATAAACATTATGAATATGTTGAATATAAAATCGGAGGAGAATGCAGCATTAAAACATCATCCGATGATGCGGCGTCCACGCAATGCAAGAGGTAATTCTCGCGTCCAAACGGAGCGCCGGGGGTCGGAAATTTATAGTGCAAGTATTCGAAACACGTCGCAATAAAAAGGCGACTAAAACAAATGAGCGGTGGTGGTGACATCATGGCGCGGCCGGCTGCCACAAATCAACGTGTCAATATCAATGAGTATTTTTAGCGGTTCTGCCGCGCCGCGAATCCATCACCAACTTTGTAATAGGATTTAAAATGTGCTGTAAATCAATCCGCAGCTCGCCGCCATTGCCTTTTATGGTTATTGAATTGGACGTACGCGTAGATGTATCACTGAGGGCCTCCTCAGCTTCCTCCTCGGCGATTGCAATTACCCATTCGATAACTAACGATTTAACTCTAACGCAACATGTCACTGTTAACCGGGCTACAGTATTTTAACTTAAATTTCATCTGATTTTAATTCTTCTTATCATTACATTCTTGGCACAGCAGTGGTGCTCATCACATTAGTACCGGGCATAAGTTTGTGAGGCTTTCATTTCTGCTCAGAAAATTTGATTTCACACATCTGAAGAATATAAATATCCTTCACTGAATGTTGAAAGACAAACTTTAATAACTGGTCCTTGAGAGATTGATTTCACTGAGGATTATCATCCAGATGAATTGGTAACAGGATGTGCTCATAAGGAACTTTATTTAACTGATATACGGTTTATATCGTAGGTGTATAGTGGTAAGTATTTATGTTAGTCCTTACAACAATTAAAATATTTTATAGATCATAGAATAAATTATAGATAATAAAATTTCAAAGCATTACCTTACTTCAATAGATTATTAACCTTAGTCCTTAATTGATTAAAATTCTTCTTAATTACTCTTCATCGTATTTGAATATTTAAAATGTAATGATTATAATAGTACGATTACCATATTAATTAGCGTTAGCAAGTATGTTCATCAGTTCCGCACTCTTCACATCTGATGTCTAGTACTACTATAATCGAAGGTTCATTGTCCGCCGTGTCACTTTATAGTACAATGTCCAAGTTCTAACTTAAACTTAACGTCTGCCCACGCCGACAAATAAAAGTTTCCTTACGTTTGATAAGTTTCATATAATGTGTGACTATACTTAATAACTAATTCCGTCGTTGGAAAATACCACTGCATGATGTTGTCGAATTTACGATATAACCATATTAATAAGCCAGTTTCTCTGGTTTCCAAGAACCACGCTGTGGTCGTGGACGGCGCCGCACAGTGCTGCGCTGTTGGAAACGCGCTGATAGGGAATTGGAAACATTATGAATTATTAAATAGTTGACGTCGTCTGTCACTACGTATATGACAAACGTCGCCCCTATAAAACACTTCGTGACATTCTAACAAAAAAAAAATCCTTTTCTTATGTTAAAAGCCGCATTGGGCAGCGTGGTGGGAAATGGCCTAAATCCCCCAATATGACACCTTACAAACGACGGCCCCTAGGATCCGGCGGTACCGAAGGCCACGCTGACTATTACGGACGTTAAATCCAGGGCAACGCAGGTCCGATCAATGTGGAGATCTTAGGGTAGGCTTTTGTCCAGCAGTGGACGACTATCGGTTCGTAATGATGATGACGTTAAAAGATGGTTAAGTAACAACCTCTAACAGATTCAAACGAACGTCGTTACGTAATCTGTGCCATAAACTTGCTTTTGACGCTTATAAGTATTCGTTAAGTTATTCAAAGTACCAGTAACCGGCGGCTCTAAAAACACATTGCAATTGATAATGTGACTTTAAATGGATTGTAAAACAAATATTCACTTGTAGGTGCATGCAGGGTGCTATTGTTATGGAGCAATGAGAACATCAGCTAACGAGCCGGCGCACGCAGCCACCGTCAGCACTCACCACCACACACAGACGTCGTAATGGTTTCTTTATGGTAATGCGAAACTATTAAAACATATTAATGTAACACATCCACAAAAGCGACATTGTGCTTAGATTTATCTCTCACTAAAACTTGATGCAATCATTTCGCTCTACATTTAAATATTATGACAATCACCAAATGATGTTGTTAATACAACACGTCGGGGGGAGGAGAGGAGGAGAGGGTGGGGGGTGGGGGGTGGGAGTGGTTCCTGTGGTGAATATCCTGTTTACGCGATATGTGTTTTTGGTATAAATGACCACAATGTTTACATTGGATGTTATTGTATAAATGTAAATAAACTCTACAACACAATCATATCTGTTTCATTCTTAACGTAATTATGTATAGAAACGGATAGTTAATTAAGACAGTCTTACGTTCAAAGACAAGATCTCTATATTGCGAGTAATATCCAACCCCTTAAAAAATTATATTCTAAGTCCATTTACATAATTATTGAATAAGATGCTGGGAACTTAAGAAAATTTATGTGCACGTTTTGAATGCTTACATTTGGTAAACACATCAGTTCATGAGTCAAATGGGTCAATTCGTGTTACAGAAGCTGCACTGTGTGATCGTGTTAGCATAATTAAATTGATACCCGACTTCCACGGACATGAGGTTAAAATAAATAAACTGCCCACTTAATGTTCCCACTATTGGGACTTGAACTTTTCTCTCAAGGAGACAGTCAAGGTTATTTATCAATCGCTCTTTCTCTTCGCATATGAAAGTTAACTAGCAGTGTTTTCGTTTATCAGATGTCGAAGTAAAATTGGGATTCGAACCCGAAATACCTCTATGTTATAAACGCTATTGTTTTCATGTACAAATGTAGATGAAGTCAGGTTGTATAGATTAGGGTTAATCAGTTATTAACAGTACGCGTCAATGTTGGTGATAACCAAACATTGTGAGTTTATTACGGGATTTTTATTTATCGGTGTAATCAAAGTATGAAATAAAAATATTTTGTTTCCATGCGCGTAGGACCATAAAAGGCAGCGCTGATGAGGCTAGCGAATATAAAAAAAAAACGGAGATCATACCAATAAACAAGATTCGTTTAATAAAGTTGGATATCCCATTCCAAAAAAAGTGTGCGTCTCGGAACCGGGAGGGGTCAAACTGGCGCCTATAAATCTCCGACGGACAGTCCCTAATATATTACAGAAATGATATTTTGTAATTTAAAACAAGATAGTTAATTTGATATTCGGCAGTAAATCAAACATTTAATGGGCCGGTGGGCGGGCGACGCGCCGGTCACCGCGCGGGACGGCTGCGATCAGCTTTAACTTATTACTACCAACTTATCCAACGGCACAAAATCTAATTTACTTAAACTGTAATGAAATCACAATCGTCGCACGGCGCCTATTAGAACCTAATGGATTCATTTTGCTGACAGTGGAAAATTAACTGTCGCTGTACTGCTAGTACAAGAGATCCCAATAGAGACCATGGAGGCCCGCCCCTACAAACGCGGGGTACATTTCACTGCCACATATCGCAGACTGGCTTGGTAAAAGATTAATATTAATATTAATAGCCCATATATATATTTTTTTTAGTTACTAAAAATTAATAAAACATTCTTTCTCTCTCTCGCTGAGTAGCGACAATATTACTATAATATACATATAAATGTAGTTAAGCAAACAAGTCTGCTAAAGTTGGTCAACAATCGCTGATACCTCATTACTATCCCTGCAGTAATGCACCGAGTGGGCGACATCTAACGAGCTCCCGGTTACCCACTCGGCGCGAGTAACGGTTCCTTTACTATTAAAATTAGGTGCAGCAGCGTCTCAAAGTGAACGTTGCAACTGATAACTTAACGTGAAGCTTATCAACATTTATATAAGTATTTTAGTATTGTGAATAGTGACAACAATGGCATTAAACTTGCATTTGTTGCTGTTGTCATTAATTATAAACGACGAACGAAATCAATTGTGTCATAATTATAAGGCCTATGTCCAGCTGTGGACGTCTGTCGGCTGATAATGATAATGATAACTATAAAACATTTGCTGTTACCCACCCGCTTTGCTGACTGTAACCTCGCAACCTCCTTCGGGGTAGGGATTTTATGAAATCCATCCTTAGCTGACGTCTAAAAGACAGAAGCATTGTCCTTTGCAAATTTTTAGTGTTTACGTCTGATAGTTTCGGAGATCTCGTGATATCTGGATATCTCCTAATGACATAGATAAATGTTAGTAATATTAGCACAGTCTATCTAACTAACATCGATATATAATAAATCTACCACCATGACATAGTCATAGTGTTGCGACTGTTTACATATAAGAGCAGGAGTGGTGTGAGCGATCACCCATCACCCTCCACAGCTTTACTGGCATTTGACGTCATTACAAACATGGGTCTGGTAAAATCCATTGTGGAAAAAGGACAACACTTAACGAACCAAAGTTGTCGCAAGTTAAGTGAAGAGTTAATGTGGTTATAACACTTATGGAAGGATTTGGGAATGTCGATGGTGTTTAAATTAAGCAAACGGACACACAAAAGAATTTTCACGAGTCTACCACGAAGGGGGGAAGGGGGTGTCTGTGGACGTAAATAAAAACTGTCCAATCACAAACCTCGAAGCCTTCGCGTCCTCATCACGCGCGCGGTGCAGCAGCTCCACAACATTTGGATGTAAATCAAGTCGACAATTAAACTGCTCATTAACGTCCGAGCGATCGAAATATGTCTGTGTATAGATTCACTGGCGGTAGGTCTCCGTTTAGGTATGTACGCACTTCCGCAGGTCCTATGGCCGCCGGCAGACAGTAGTGTGCAAACATTACTGTTTTCCAGTTAAAACGGCCCTATAGCTAGTGAAATTACTAGAGTAACGACACTTAACACCTAAAGAGGCGATCGCAAACCGGTGCTGTGTACAGCAACCTAACTAACGCCACGTTGTTATAGGTAGGGGTATCACTTAATATCGAGTGAATGTCTCGTTCGTCTTGTCGTTTCGCATATATAAAAAAATATAGTAAGAATTTTGCTTATTTCCACGTAATGCGAACAGCGAAGGATTGGTGCAGCTTGCCGGCGTCAGTGTTTCCGTGTAGATGTGATGCAGGAATCTTTGAAGCTCTACAGCTTTCTAAACTAGTAAGTTCAATTACTAGGTTCTCGATTACTTTCCAGTGGGATCGTATTTAATTGGCAGTATATATGTATATAAAATGAAATTGCGTTGATACATAGTGATCAGTTACCCGGTCCGCTGAGGGTTGCGAGCATCTGACGGCGATCAAGATGTGTGCGTTACCGTGCGCCGGCGCAGCGTGGACAGATTTATGTGGGACGGCGATCGCGCTGTTCCCACCGCCCCCTCCGCTCCCTCGCTCTCGGGTCCCCGTGCCCCCCCTGCCGCCGTCCCGCCGCTGCCCGCCCTCGTTAGAGCGGCGCTCGGCGCGCGATTGCGTGCCCGATTAGATAATTAACGCTTTTAATGCCCCAGTCGACTTGTGTACCCGAAGCGGGCCCGCTATTGTTTTTACATTGTTACCTGGAGCTTTGTTTATGTGACAATGGGAGAAGCATCACACACTAAGGCGGTGCCTCATTTGAATATTAAACAGATCGAGAAATCATCATCATCCTCAAGTTATTGCAGCAACGTTAAGAGAGCGACATTATTTTATGTACCATTCAAATTAATCTCGTGCATTGGGTAAGGTAAAAAAAATGTTTTTTTTTATAATTAAGCAATAATTATATGTCAGTTGGAGACTACATTACGCAATATAAATAAAAATTTACACCAGTATTATTTTACTACCTTCGTTATCTATTTATTAAAACTACGTTTTTATGTAGAAATAAACTTCAAACTTTATATTCATTAGGGGGAGAAAGGGGCACTGCTCAGCAACTCACCGGACCCAATCCAACCTCACCTGCTCGTCCGCCCAACAGGTCCCCGTTTTGTTGTGGCGGAGCTGCTTAGTGGCTGTGGCTGGGTTGCCCACGGTGAAGCCAAGACGTACCTACCCGGCCGGCGCGAGGCGGCCGCTCCAGGTCAGAGCTCCGGAGGTCCACTGTGACTTTACCTTGGATGCGCACCGGTGGGCTACTGGGGCGGCTTTATGCTGACCTTTGCAGCCGAGGTGGAGTCGCGGAGGGAGAGTACCCTACGCTATTAAGCGGCACCGCACCGCTGATGCAGCGGCGGTGGGGCCGCAAGGAAAGCGGATTGTCTGTATTGCGATGCGCCGCTCTCCCTATCCTCCGCGGCCGTATAACGGGTGGCGGCAGAACCTAAGATCGGATCCGCCGCAGGAAATCGGAAGAGTTTTCTCTCTTGGCTCCCATGGCCTCTGGGGTGACGGGTTTGAGGGAATCCTTTGCCCGCGCAACAGCAAGAGGCCAAAGAGGGGGCGCGCTGTGTGTTCCGGCGTACCCCCACAGAGGTGGAAAGGGAGGGTTCTCCTATCACTTCCGAGGTGGGGCTGCGTTATGCGGCCAACGCTAGCGCGGTCGCGGATGTGCGCGAAAGCGTTCCGTGACCTTGCCTTAAAGCGACGAGGGGCAACATCGTGGGGGTTTTAGTCGGTGCAAGTCCGATATAACCTGTCCTTGCCCCCTGAGGACGAGTATGCGCAGGCATTTTCCCCAAATTAAACAAAACAAAAACCTCACATCGTGATGCACCATGCTAATAAACAAACGAGACTCTGGCTCCCACCAACCCGCATTGGGCCAACGTGGTGGGAAATGGCCCACGTCCCACCATATGAGCCCCTACAAACGACGGTCCTTGCCCGGCGATACCGAAGGCCATGCCAAGTATGTCGGTGCAGGACCGATCGATGTGGAATTTTTTGGGGGAAGCCTATCTACTGATGATTCATATTCATTAGAACCTATTTCAAGTTCAACTTATGAAGATGTAGGGAAAGTTAAAAATTATGAGCATGCGCATATAGCATCGGCTAAACTGTAATAGTCGTAGTTTACACAGTTACGATCTGTTAATGTCAATAACATACTATCAAACAGGTATTGATGATGGAGTACAGTCACAATCACTGAAAGCACCTCCAGCTTTACGTGTTAAATTTGATTCGCACAATGTTCAACTCGGTGGTGATTACCAACTCAACAATCTGAACGCGACAGCTATCAATTGGTAAACAGAACAGTTAGCCGCTAGTCTAAACAGCTGGCAGGACTGGAGCCGAAGCCCTAACTCAACTTATAAGGAATTCAACCAACACTGGCTTAAATGGAATTGAGCGGACTTGTTTACTGCATTAACGTTTCACACACATTAATGGCACTGCTTCCTGACCGCATGGGTTGTTACACAAAGGATTACGAAGGATCTAGTGTCTTTAGGTATTAGTGTTATTGCTTCTGTATAACTGGATCTTATCAACTCAATGAATATGGTTCTGATTCTAGATTGGAGACCTTGAATGACGAAGTATTAAAGGTTGAAACGGGTCAAAACCAATATAATGCGATGCTGATCACTGGATGCGAGAGATGCGGGATTGACCGATGTGGAGATCTTTGAGGGAGGCCTATGTCCAGTAGTGGGCGGGGACGTGTGAATATATAGAAATGAAAATTTATAGAATTAATGTTAGAGATACAATTGATAAGGTGTGGGTCTGACTGTGATGAGGTACTCATAACGTTATTAACGTAACTCCTAAGCAGTTAGACATCGCTAACAATTAATTATATTGTTGTATCAGTATAACAAACCTTTACATTTATAAGGTTCATCTGTAACTGCATTTCGACCTCACGACCTCATTGGATGTTTTGCAGAAACGATTTGCTTCTGCTATAGTTACATCGATTGTGCTTATGATTGGTGGCTGCTCGTGTGCCCGTGTGTCGCGATAGTGCTATTTATCAAAGCTCATCAGTAATGACAAGCACTGCAAATAGTGGGAGCCGCTGCACACGTGAGCGGGGATGACTCGTGACGGCACGCAGACGCGGCGGAATCGAATGCCGATCGACACGCGACCGTAACTCCGGCGCGGCCGCGCGACGCTCGACAAATCATTCAGACCCGCATCAGGAGAGGTACCTGGCGTTGATCATTAAAAGTGCAGTGCGGGCGCGCCATTGGCCCGCGCCCGCCCAACGATTATTCAAAGGTCGGCGCGCGATTGGCCGCCGCGCGCCTCGCTGCACGTGACGGACTGACGGATCCGGCCCTTCGGCTCCTGCGCACCGCACTGCGCACTGCGCACTGCGCGCCCACTGCCCGCGCGCACATACGCGCACAAGCTTTTTGTTAACGTTCTTTTGCTCAATTAGTTTTATATGCAGCCATTGGCGATATCCTGCGGGTTATTTCCCATTGGTTAACTGCGCCTACGGTTACTAACCTATTATTAAAGTTTAGAAAAATACATTTGTCTAACAAGTAGACAGTAAATTGATATTCAATTCATTGCTGAGTACTCCATTTGCGCAGTTTCCGTTTATAGTAAATAGCAAAATTCTGCGTGGTGGTTAAGTGAGAACAAATTATGTAAATATCATGAATGAGAAGATAAGCAGTCAGACCGCCAGTTCCACCTAATAAGTGAATAGCGGTTATATTGAGAAAGTACCGCCGGGTAAATGTCGTCGTCGCAGGAAACTAACAAGCGAGATCGGTGATGCGATCACGGCGAAGAGAAAAGTGCGCTTTCTAGGACCAGCGGAGTGATTCCGTCACATATGGTAAGGGCAAGTGCTCGCTCCTCTACCAATTACGTTCTGTAAATGTGAGTGAATACATTTCACGTACGGGTAACTAGGTGCATCGGGAATATGGCGGCCGATGCTGGCCCCTATTGGCGGGAGATGCGCCCGCGCCGCGGCCCGCCGCCGGGGAGCGGTGCGCCGGCGCACTAATGTCGCTCTTACCGGCCGCACCCGCCGCACCCGTCGCACCCGCCGCGCTATAGCCGCGCACTTACGACTTTACCGAACGCGCCGCCGGTTTTATGGCCCGATGCCTCCCATAGCAGAGCGTTGAAAATATTTAAACGCCATAACTTTTTATGGGTTAAACGATAATAGTTTAATGGGGACGAATGTTAAGCGGCTCGTAATGAATGCTGGTGTTGCTTTATCAGGGCCCGTTAACCGCTTTTAACTTGACTCGGCCGCTTTGATCTCGTGCGCGCCGCGTTCCCTGTGATGCTTTGGGTGAGAACGATCGTCCTTTGAAGAACTATTATATGTATACAAAGGAGCAGAAATAATTTAATAAAAATCTAACGCTCCATACATTTGATATCATACAAGTCTTAAGTTTTTCTTAACAACAATTTAAACAAACGACAATGTTAGTAAACTGATTACGATATTAGTTTGTTTTAAAAACACTAAGTACATAAGAATAAAGTTATTATGTAGCACATTAAATACTTAAACAAATAAAAAATTACATATTTCCCAATGTGAAAATAACTTGGAAGCTATAAACTTTTCCATTGGTTTAATTCTAATACTTACACCTTGCTTGATGAAATTATAACTCATTGCTTACCTGTAAGCAAAAAAATACATAATAAATAAGTTACATATACTTTTTTTTGTGGAATTGATTTATTTTATTTTTGAACTTGTACCTATAAATCAAACAAAAAATACAGACAGAAAAAACAATATGCATAACTTTATTTAACTTCAAAGGATACGCAAAAAGTTATTTAAGATGCAAAGCGATGTGGTAGTTAAATGATGAAGGAGTATTATTATCCTTTATAATGTTTTAGATTTTAGTAAATATCATAATCATCAGATTTCTAGACCGATCAGTCCTGTGCTGTTACTCTAGTAAATACAGTTTTGAAATCTTGAAGAAAATATTTTTTAACCATAATTGGCATCATAATTAAATAATTATTTGAAAAAATAAGACTCTCCAGAATTTTTCGGCGCAAAGAAATTCCGCTACAAAGGAACAAAGAAATTGGTCCTTCAGGCCGGATTTCTCGTAATGAGAATGCACTCGGCAGACGCAACCGAAACAACGGGCCGGATTCAAGAAAACAAATTTAACGTCCAAAAAACTCATTACGCCGCAGCGAGGCAGAAACTGCCACAAATTGGAGGCCGCTGAAGGAGCCAGGAGTCGCGCGCCGTTGCAGTAAACAGCCTGTGACAAGTGCGCTTAGCTGCGGCAACAAACACTACACAGCAATGCCGCGGGCACGGACACTAAGGATTTTAAGCACTCCCGCTTAATACACGGGAAAAAGGCAACGCTCCAGTGTGTAACGGACTTTATGTTGCGGTTCTAATGCGAGCGCTTACAGCGGGTTGGGCTTTTTATACATACAGCATCGGATATACAGTAGACAAAAAGTTCACCATCATCATCAGCCGACAGACGACCACAGCTGGACATAGGCCATAGACGAGCATAATGTGGTGCTGTGTATCATTCTAACCAGCGTCGCGTTACGGGCAGGAGTATAACTTACAATCATATACATATAAGCTTCTCATATCACATTCATTTAATAATTCTCTGCGATCTTCACCAAGTCGTCTGCCCACCATATATATAGTCGCCCAATGATGCGCTTGACGATACGTAGTCTCCTCTTAAAGAGCATAAAGCTGCAGAAAGGATGACCAAAACTTTCTTCTAATAATAAATAATTAGTTCTGACCTCAACGACGCAGCGCCAGTACAGCAACTTATGTCTTAAGGCGGAAGACATAATGTGATGCAGTGTGTTTGCTTACGTGTGTTTGGTTCATTGAGAAGAAAAATTGTTTACGGAAAAAGAGCTAAAACTAGTTTTTATATTAAAGCTATTTATATATTCAGTAATATATAAGCAAATACATTGCGTAAGTGATATAGGCGCTAAGGGAGCCTTGATGCTGGATGCTCTCAGAGCTCGGGAAGCGAGACTTAAGAAGAACGAAGACTTAAGGTTTTGTATTAGCCGTAGCACAGCGCGGGTGCTTAGGAAGGCTTAACCCTTTCGTGGGATGTTCTAGCCGGAGTGCAGGGAGGCACCGGTGCGTTCCATAGGATATCCCGGAGCCTCTTTTAATGCACTGAAGGAGACCACCGAGGGAGTTTAGTGGGTAGAAATCCTACATAACCTTGTCTTCACGATAACAAAAATAGGTTATTGGGCGAACTTTGTTGAGATGTTATTTTAAAATAGCAGTTTTTAATGCAAGTACTTTAATTAAAGAGGCTTTTCAACTGAGAGGTCCACGACACCTCCCGCTGATGGCTGCGAGGGCCGCGGGGAGGCTTCAGTTTGACTGACGCGCGGGCAACTTGCAATTAAATCTTTTCTCCGCGTTCACCAGTTAAATCTCAAATTAACAGGAGCAGACATACTGCGAGAACAGATTTGTGTATCGCAGTCATATTCATGAATTACTCTTATAGTTGTTGCTTGAAACTTTACTGCATCGCTGCAGGTGGAGTGATGCCTCCAATATTTATCATTCATCATCTCAATCGATAGACGTCCACCACTGTTAGACCTGTGTGGCAATGACAAGAGCGCTAAAACATTAACATCACTAAAAATAATCACGGGTAAGACTGATCATACTGAGTTCTTACTACTGGTTCCATCCGTGGTAACTTCTTAGCATTGGTTCCGTCTCATGACAGTGGTGTAAATATTCATACGAATTCAGTTCAAAGCTTCACTATTTAGTTTATTAATAAAAACGCACCCTATTGCATGAATTATAATAAACCAATGCATTGCTCGAAGGACCGACGGCCGATGAAGTAGTAAGGTACTCGCGTGGCGCCCGCGTACAGGTGGACGTGGTGTTGGGAGGCCTCCCACAAGGTGGACCGATGATCTGGTGAGAGTCGCGTGAACCAACTGGACCGCGCAACGCGGGACCGATGGATGTGGAGATCTTTGGTGGAGGCCTATGTCCAACAGTGGACGTCTATCGGCTGATGATAATACTTATGATTAATGTGTTGTACAGTAACAGCTTTGATTTAGACCTTCAAACTTTCTTTTAATATTGATTTACTGTCTATCGTCAACGCGAAACTAACCATCATCACCATGATCCTCTCATTTGGAAAACCATAAATAAACTTCCAAATAAAACGTGTCCCGCGTTTATTTACATTCGGAATTATCAATACAACTTTGAATAACTTAAAAACTGATTGAAAGGCATTTTATGGCCTAACAAACTTAATTAGAAGTAAAAATTAATGGCGCCGCGTAAAAATGACCATAAACATATTCGGACCACACAAAAATAAACATAATTGTCGAATCGTTTAGTATGGTTTCTTTTTAAAGCTCTCACGTGGAAACCTGCCCAGCATCAGTGGCCCATAAAACTTTAATCGAACGTTTCAATGAGCTTTTACTACGCGTTAAGTTGACGTTAAGTTAACTGCAGTTTAAACGCGCGCAGGGCGAGCCGCGTGGGTATGAACCGCACCAACCTGATTCGTTATTACTTCCGTCTAGAGCTGGTGACGTCCGACGTTGGATAACAGCTGATTTAATGAACGACACGAATTTAGAGGAAATTTGAAATTAATCAAATATTTCCTGGCAAAAGCGGCATTTTTTTATTCGTAAGTGAAGAGACGAGCGGAACGTTCTCCTAACATTAAATGATACGGCCGTTCATAACAACGTGGCGCAAGTTGGGATGATATATTTTGCGTCACATTACGATCATCGTCTAAGAGAAGAAATTGAGTCTCGTTACCCCAATAATCACACTAGCTACAGCGCCGTTCAAACTGGAACACAGTAACGTTTGCACAGTACTGTCTGTCTAGACGGTCTCCGGCTACAGAGACACTACCACCTGTTACAGCAAAAATAAGTAGTACTTATTGATGACTTGTTGTCATTTAATAATACCAAATATTGAAATACTTCACATAGACGACATTCACAGCTCCTCACCACTACATTAGCTCTCATAAACCGTTAATCCAATATAAAGAACACTGAATCTGTGGAGTTAAAAACAGCCACAATTCAATAGAATAAAATGCTCAGGTAGTGTCATGGACTTGGTGCGATGCTATCACTAATATAGTTAAATCAAACACCAAGGACACACCTAGAAGGCTTCAGGACACTGACGACAATTGCCACCTTAGTACTCTTTGTAAAATTTAGTTTAATTAAATACAAATTTTTTTGGCAAAATAAGAAATGAAGAGTGGTGTAAGGGGTTCCGCCCAACATCTTACGGAGGTTTAGTCAACGGCACCTGCACGCGGTGCACGCTGCTGAATAACAGACAAAGTTCTGACCATCCACCAACCCGCACTGGCCTAGCGTGGTGGGTTACGACCCAACTCTCTTCAATGAACTCCAACAAACGATGTGGAGATCATTGGGGAAGCTTATGTCCAGCCGTGGACGTCTGTCGGCTGTCAATGATGATGGCAAGAAACGATGATTTGTAACGAATGAAAGTTGTTGTTAAGTTAACAAAAATAGTCATTTTACAAACTGTTCAAATTCAGCCGCATCCCTTTATTATGTCAATTAGTCGACTAAAACAAATCGCCGTGCAGAAAGTTCGCTTCACCGGCAGCGTTGGACGGGCATGGACGTCACGGAGCCAATCGGCTACGTTAGTAGCATTCAGTTATTTTCAGTAATTCCGTTTCCATCTTAATGTGTAGCGTAACATTCGAAAGTAGTATCGCAGCATCACTACCGGCGGTTCTCGAAACCGATTCGCAGGCAGATTCGATAAATTCCAACCCGATGAGTATCGCTCATAAAAAAATCGATTTCAAATATTACTTTTCCTTATGCCTCGCAATGATGATGATGATGCCTCGCAAAGTGTTTATTAATAAATGCCGTGATACAGATGATAATCTTCGACAATCTTCATGTCGACCGTGATAATCGTAAAAATATAACAAATCATTGGCTAATAACGGCTCAGTATTTGGGTCACGGATGTTCTCCAGATATGCACAGCTCGGAATTACACCAATAACGATTTAAATCGATTAAATTGTAAAAGTGTACGCGAGCGAACGACACAAGCTCGATAAGCTTAACAGCTCGTTGAAAAAGTTAACTATAATGTTTACGGTGAAAAGCTTCAATGAGCATACAGTTGTATGAATTAAAAATAATAAGTGGTTTTATATTGACTAAGCTGTTACCGCTGCTGGGGGAAGCTTTTAAAGCTCTTTCCGAAGAATCGCACACCGTAGCTTTTAGTGAAGATTTCGGCGAGTAGCTTATTTTATAACTCGAGTGTTCTCGGAAGGAAACATCTGTAGGGCTGAGCGAGATCATTGTTCAAGGTATGATTATGAACAGCCTGCCGTTCTGAAATATTGACGTGAGTAGTATGTCATCGTTCTCATCTCAGAACACATCTCGTTATAGAGGCAATTATTGTCATCTAATACTAAATTTTGAAGGTTAAATATGACAATACTTCTCCGTATCAATATATAGAAGCAGTAAAGTACATATGAAAAGTTAAAGCATCTCCTAGCACTGACAGTTTCAATGGCGTCAGCCTTGTAGTCTTGAGCTAGTAAGAATCTAGGATAATAGTAAAATCTAAGAAAAGCCCTGCCTGTTGTAGAAGGCGACTAAAAGGGTCTAGGAGTTTCGCGGGCTATGAGGGTGGGGGCTTTATCGCTCAACAAGCGAACCTGAGTGGGACAGCGTATTGCTATAGTGCCTAGGAGGATTAGGTTCCTCCTCAGGCACCGGTGCGTTCTGTAAGAGCTCCCGGAGCCTCGCCGGATGCAATGATGCAGACCACCGAGTGGGTGTTTTAATGAGTAGAATCTCACATAACTCTGACTTCCCCCCCGAAGCAAGGTATCTTTCGAAGATTTCCACCACGAAACCAAAAAAAAAGACGTAATGCTGTCCGTACGCAAAGGATCGACGACAGCTCGTGCAGGACTATTGATCAAGTTAGTTAAATTATAGATTTTAATCATTAAAGTACTACTTATTGGAATGTTTTAAAATAAACCAGACTCGAAAGTGAGTCGCGATGTGGAAGCGGATGGCTCCGATGGTAGGGAGCGGGCCGGGCATCGGGACGCCGGATAAGATCAACACACATTAGCTTTCAGACTTTGACCCGCTGCCCATTACTTATTGACGGCGCCGGCAAAAATACATCGTCACGTCGTCTGGACAAATACAGAACTATTTTACTTGCACACCGCTGCACCGCTGCATCGCTGCACCGCTGGCACACCGCTCCGACCTGGCACCGACTGCCAACCACCTACAGTATTGACCCGCTCAGCAACTTAATTACCCTCTTCTATTTCCTAAACATTTATAAAATCCTGCCTAGTTATATTTGTTGTCTACTTTCTCATATCAGCATACTATGGTACTGTAAATATAATGAGCTCTTGATAATTAAAAAAATAACTTAAACAAGCAGACCAATATAACATGCAACGGATGTGGAATAAGGAATAATGCGAAACGTATACAGGAAGCAAGAAGCAAGCGTTGACTTTACAGATTACGTCAGACATATCTTTATTACAATTTATGTTTCGCGCAAATTACTTTTTTTTTCGGCTACACAAAGACACGAGCTTTTACCTGATGGTAAGTGATACGCCTGCTCATAACTACGTGGCGCTAGTTAGCATAATGATAGCTATGCAGGAGTGACGCCGGAGACCGTGTAGACAGGTACCACCGCAGCGGTTATTGCAGCCGACAAACTGTACTGTGCAAACATTATTGTGTTCCGGTTTGAAGGATGCTGTAGCTGGTAAAGTAACTGGTGTAACGAGGCTTTACATCTTATGTCTCAAGGCGACAAGGTCGACGTTGTGCTATGTACATTATACTAACTAGCGCCACTTTGTTATGGGCAAGCGGATCCTTTATCATTAGGTGAACGACCCGCTCATCTCTTCCTTATGTAGAATAAATAAAAAAAATGGTATCACGTCTCTTTATCCCAGTAATTTCACTGGAAACAGCGCCCTTTAAACAAGAACACAGTACTGTATATACACTCTTGTTTATAAGGCGGAATTGGAGCTGCGGTAGTACTTAGACCGTCTCCGACAACATAGACCTAACACCAGTAAAGAGATACTATGTTAACCAGCACCACCCCCATCGTATTACGACACAGTGGTGTTATAACAATGTGTGTAGTCGGGTCAATCAGCAGAGTAACGTATAACATACCACATCAAAGATGTTTACATAAACTATGCGTAGTAGTCAGCAACATCAGCATCATCATCAGCCGATATACGTCTACTGCTGGACATAGGCCTCCCCCAAAAATCTCCACATCTATCGGTCCCGCGTTGCTCGCTATCAGTGGGTTCCCGCGATTCTCACCAGATCGTCGGTAGAGTGGTAGTGCTAGCTTAATATTATTCACTTCAAAACCCAGTATATAGTAATGTTTGCTTAACGGTAATATGACTTCCGGTCTACTAGTGTATCGTCAAGGGAATATTCCTTCCGTGATACGTTGTATATAAGTTTATAGCAGGTAGTGTGGCGAGTCGCAGTTGCGGTTGCTGGGCCGACGTGTGTGGCGGCGGGTAACTAGCACACTGTATAGGTAGCAGGTTGTAATATATTAATAATAACAATATCACTATTGACATTATCAATTCAGTCAACTGGAGGAACTTCCTACAGATACATCTTCAGACTGCCTCCTAAAGGTTAACGGAGCTCAACGGAGCAACTTCGTCGTAAAGTGAAGAAATCGTTTTTCAATAACTTAACGCTTAAATCGTGTTGACAAGTTTTTTACATACACTCTAAAATTCCCAATCTGTCTGATCATCATCATCAAGCCTGTTGTGGTGTATCTGATACGTCTAAAAAAATACTACTATAAAAAAAATATGTTGAATGTCCTCTGTTTCGTATGTCGATGTCGTATCGCATACAAATACACCACTTAGTGTCAAAGATACAAGTTCAACCCCAACCTTAATAAACAAGTGTAGACGTAATATAAATAAACTTGTACTTAGGGGAGGCATGTACATAATTGCAGTCCTTGATAAGGTTAATCAATTGGCAGTAAAGTGTCAAGTGGCTGAACTTTAGCTGCGACGTGAATTAATATTAATACACAGCGTGATAATGTCTAGCAGGCGCTCGCATCTGGATGCACAGCTGCCGGTAATTGCAGCATTATTCTTGCGCCACCTCACCAGCTCCTTTGTGGAGGTGTGGTATCCCGTGTTAACCTTCAATGTAAACGTCCACGTGTATTGCGTTGTTCGCAGCAATTAAAAGGAAATACGTTATCGTGTTCATGTTTCATATGAAACGTGAACCGATACCGCCAGCGCGTTGCACCATTGCGGGCTCGGTCCCCAACAAGCACCAGGTGTACCATCCACCGCTAATCAGCATTATGTAAAAAAACCCTTTATGTGGTCACCATTGAACATATAACTTGTAATTTTACGGTAATATGCTTTATACATAATATTGTAAAAAATTTTGGTCGGTAACAAGTAAACTTTACCGTGAGTACAGTTACTCAATGTTCGAGTAGCGGATTGCTTTCTTGTCGGTATTGATATAATAAAGCTCATGATGATGGTACTCACTGAAAAAAAAAACAATTTTAGCAGATTTTCTAAATAATAATACAAATGATATCGTCATCATCTCAAAAATCTCCACTTCAACTAGTTTTCCGCTGTCCGTATCCAGAACCCTGCAAGAACTAAGATCACGGACTGGCCCTAAGGATTATTAGACTAAGTGGAACCGACCGGATCACATTACTTGACTGCCGCCTGTTGGGGCAGTGTTAAATAGTTTTATTAATTATAAACAAATACATGTGCAATTAATTATTAATGTTGCTACTGAGGCGTGATCAAACGGCGGAGACGTAAGCTGGTGGAGCAATCATTATCCTTAATTAGTTCAGCAGTTAGTGTAATTTATTTAAATTATTTTCAGTTGAAGAGCAGCAAAGGCTGTGTAAATGTGCGGCGGCGGCACGCGCCGGAAACGCAGCGGCGTCGTGCGATACGCGTGCGGTGGTACGGAGTGGCTGCATCAACCTTCAATGACCTTCACAATAAATTAATATGAAAATTTCAAACACTTTACAGTAGTAACTTACTTATGATTAAGTAATTGCTAGAAATGCTTTTGGCCCGATAAAGTTTAACTTTACTCAGTGGAGTTGCACGTGATGAACTGACAATCTATGAATAGATGCTTGAAACTAAAGGATGCTGGCACCGGAAGTCCGATCAATGAACAGATCTAGGAGTGGGGACAATGTCCAACAGCTTTAACCTATTGTCTGATGATGCTTTCAAAAACGCTTTTCGAAGAAGTAAAACTTAATGGAAATCTTTAAAAACGATCGAGCATAACAAAGGTACATATGAATTGTAAAAATTATATGTAAATATGTAGCGGCGTCTCCACGGCCGGCTCTGTTCCGCGTCCGGCTAACTTGAAGCTCTCGCTATAGTTCCTGCGTATTAGCGCTGTTTACTTTACACCCGCTTTACATTCATACGGACGTAGCGAATAAAAAATATTCAGGACGAGGCCACGGGAAGTACTTAATGAGATGAATTACGGTATCCTATAAACAAGGTGTATATATATTTATATACATTCATATTTGTTACAACAATGACAGGTAAGTTGTCATTTTAAAAGACTTAATTATCTTATTATATTCAATTTTTCTTGTGACACTCATGACGGGTATTTTAGCCGGAAACGGCCTGCCGTTTAAACACTTCTATAGCACAAATAGTTACTGCTGCTAATGTTACTGTGTTCCGGTTTGAAAAGTTTTTAACATCTCTTACATCAAGGCTAGGAGTACAATGTGTTATAGAGTTATGGGTAAGCGTATCAGTTTACTCGTCTACTTGTTGAGTTAAAGATAAAAAATTACTTAATAACTTTCAACATATTGTGTTTGGATTGTAGTGAGCAGAAGGTGAACCTTATAGAAGAGTCATGAGTGTGAAGGATCATGCAGAAATGAGGCGAGTATTCCGCTCGCAGCCCCCCGGCGGCGCCCCCTCGGCCGCAACTGGCATTGATAGAGTTTTTAAAGAGCAAGCATTCAATACTCGAGCGACAGACAGAGCTAAATGATTGAACTATTAAGTCCCGGGACCGAATGATCCGTCGGACAAATCGGCCCTCCTCCTCCTCGCCCCGTCGCCGCGTCGGCCCGTGTCCCCCGGGCGCGCGATAAGTACAGTCACGGAGGAAAGCCAAAGGTCGGGCGGGGATCGATCGCCGCAGATGTCGGTATTAATCGGTGACTTTAATCCGTCGCGCCGCGCATAAATCAGCGCTAATTGAGACTATTTATATTTATCAAGTCCCACTCGGCAACGTGATGCACCAGGGCCTGTTCCCCGGCCGGTTCAAGAAGATCCAACGTGTTGATTTATCTGCGCCCCCGGACTCGGAGTAATGGCTCCGGGCCTTTCTTATTTTAATTATCGAGACCGCACCACGCGCCCCAATAAACCTGCCGCAGCAGCCGTTCACATTTTAACCGAATACACATTGTAATTGTAAACTTTTTTAATACACATATTGAATGCTCCAATTTTATAAAACCTTGCCGAATACTCAAACAGATAACCATCAGCAATTATCAGAAAAGAATCCATTAAACATAATGTGCTTCACATTCAGTCGACTCCAGCACCATTACCAAACAATACCTGCGGAGAGCACCGGATACTTAAACAACCACTTAACAGATATTTTCTCCCTATCACACCACCGATGGCTAATTGAACGTTTAATATTTAAAAGTGTTTACTCGTTACAAGGTCATGTCGCAGTTTAAATTAAACGCAATATGATTATTGTTGGTTTTTAAATGAACTAGTGGCCGTTACGGAACTAGTGGCCGTTACGGTACTAGTGGACGGTAAGCGGTAAAAGCTTTCCGTTCCGATGGTACGTATCAAAGCTCGTTACCGTATCACGAAACTCACTCGGTGCTCCGATGTTAACTGCTAGTTGAACCCGTATGCAATTAAATTATTATATTAACATTGTTATTAATATTCTTAGTGGTATAAACACATAAAAATTAATTAAACATTTATTGTTTATAATAACAAATTCAAACACGAAGACGGCCTTCACTATATCATACATAGCTATCGACTAATAAGTTATACCGTTCAACTTTACTATGTTTTTGTATTATGACATCAAACAATTGATTTGGAAAGGTTATATTTTGAAATTATAGTAAGGTACTAGTTTTTTTCTTTTTTTGAAACGCTTCGTACTTCCTCTCCACGAGTACGATTTGGTTCAGCCGTATTGAGAAATATTATACGTATTTATTGATTTAAGTAAACGAGTTAAAAGTTTAAGTAATGTCGCAGTTAAATATTACGGAAACGAACCGTTAGAAAATGAAGTGGACGTGGATATTGTGAGGAATATGTGGAGAAAGTCAGCGATGGTCCTGACCGTATTGCTTCCAATAAATCGCGCGCGAACGGTCGCACCGACGCACGGACGGACGCACGGACGGACGCACGGACGGACGCAACTTGCGGGGAGATCCGTCACGGCGGCCATCTTTCACGTTTACGAGAGCGATAGAAAAAAGGGATCCCGAACAACTAACTACAAAGTCGAATTTCATCAATCGCCGCAACTGCGACGCGTTTCTGCCGCGTCCTCATTGTGTTACTCGTAATAAAGTATCCGCGGGAGATATTCCCCGACGTTTATGGCTGTTTCTGACATATTTGTGATGGTCTGAAGATCGGGATCCCGCCACGGATTTATAGATCCCCGGGCCATTTCTTCCGAGTAACTAGTTTCTACGCGCGGTCATTCTTTGTGGCTGATGCTTTTTGTTTTTTTTTGTTACGCTTATGATTTAGTGTTATGTGCGTTCTGTGTATCTTTATGTAGATCCGCCGACGACGTGTATACGCGCCCTGCCTCTCCCCACTCCCCACTCCCCCACTCCCCCACTCCCTATCCCACAACCACTGCCGAGTACTTGGCGCTGTGACGTTTAACGGAGACTGTACATCAAGTTTAATGTACAGAGCCGAAGTGATTGGAGATATTACAAATAACAACAACTGTGAATATTATTGTCTGCAATACGTTGTTGTTTATATTGATGTTTATCTGATGGTGAATGAAAAGTCTTCCGTCTCAACAACGCTTTAGTTGCGACGTTTATACCCTTCAGGTATAAAATATTGTCTTTTTGCCTTAGTAATTTTACTAAATATCCATCATCATTCCACCCTATGAGCGTGTCGCAACGCTTTGTATGCTAGTTGAGGAGCGCAGTATACACTTAGAGGTAATGGTAAACTGTTGACTTTTCTTTGGCATTATACCACTAATAGTCACCTTTTACGACAAAGCTAATGCAGCGGTGGATAAGTTTTTACCCATGGCAGTATATGCTCCAGTTTCCATCTAACAGAATCTCTGTTATACTTGTACAGAACTGCGAAAAGGCAGTGACAGTGACGGTCATTGCTATTCTTGTTGACGTAGGCTTTTACGGCGGTCAGGAAGCAGCGAGCAGCTGCTAACTGCTTCCTAAAGTATTGACATTTGTTGATGCACTTGGAACTGATAGGTTGTTGTTAATTTTTTTAATAATTTTATTCAAAGGACAGTAAACCATCAATCACAATCTGTCGGGGTAAGTCGGTGTTCCAGTTAACGAATTCCCTCTGCCCTTCGTCCCCCACTGCAGCCCTTTCGTAGTTTTACGAGCAGCAGCGGGGGTGCACAAAATGTTTTGACAGCTACTATTTAACGTGCGTGGAGTGGAGCGGAGTGGAGCGGAGTGGACGACGCGGTTCGACGGAGAGATGTGACAGAATTAGTGACGCGCACCTACGGCGCAGTTTTACGAGCGGACAGTTTTAAAACATTTCAAAACATATCGGGTTAATTTACTGCCGAGCAGTTAGATACAGGCGCGACGCGGCGCGGCGCGGCGGTGTCGACATTTATTTACTGCCCCACGTTAAGTAACATACATTTGAAATACACTCATTTAAATTCAAAAGGTGGGTTAATGCAGCAAAATGAAACTTCCAGAATGTTCTGAATGTTTTTAATGAACAAATTAATTTTACTTATCTCGATAACATATATATATATATATATATATGACAGGGGGTGTAGGGGTTTCCCGCACAACAACATAAGGGGTCCAAACCAACCTCACCTGCTCGCGGTGCACTGCTAATCAACAAACGAGGCTCTGTCTCCCACCAACCCGCATTGGGCCAGCGTAGTGGCAAGTGGCCCGAATCCTCCCACATGAATTCTTACCCAATCATTGTGGGAATCTTTGGGTGAAGCCTGTGTCCATCAGTGAACGTCTATCGGCTGATAATATAAGATATCCAGATATGACTCCTGACGAAATATCCGAAGCTATTATATGTAATCACTCAAAGTTGGTAGAGTTATGCTTCTACCATTGAGAAGTTAGCTAAGAATGGATTTTATTAAATTCTTCCCCCAAAGGAAGTCGGGGATAGTGTTCCGGCCAGCAAATCGAGAGGAGTACAGCAGTTTACTATTACTATTTTTTTACTGGAGATAGCTCTTTGGTGATGGAGTCCGTCCAAGTAGGTACCATCGCCGCTCTTGCTTCTGCTACCAAACAGTACTGTATAAATATTACCATGTTCCGGTTTGAAGAGCGCTGTAGCTAGTGAAATTACTGAGGTAACAAAACTTACCATGTTGTCTCTAGACGACGAGCTCAATTTAGTGCAGCGTATAACATCCTAACTAGCGCCACGTTGTTATCAGCCGGCGTATTACTTACCATCAGGTAAACATCTCCCTCGTTTTGTCGCTTCCTCTAATACAAAAAAAAATCTTATTATCGATGTTGCCGCTTGAGAGATATGACGTTACAGACATCTACACATACACCTGTGTTAAAGTATTATCATCATCATCATCAGCTGCTAGACGTTCACTGCTAGGCATAGTCCTCCTCCAAAGAATCCCACGGGATATTTCCCACCACGCTGACTCAATACGGGTTGGTTGGTTTGAGCCAGGGCCTCGTTTGTTGATTAGCAGGGTGCACCACGAGCAGGTGAGATTGGCTTGGACCCTATGAGATGTTGTGCGGGAAGCCTTAAACCCCTTACTGAACCCTTCTTACCCCTTAATAAAAAGGAGAGTGTTAATGTGTTAACACTCCTTTTTATTAAGTTTCTTTACAAGATAACATTAATGCAAGTGTTATTCGCCTGATGAATAGTAATTAATTGGTGTGCGATTAGTTAAGCCGGTACCCGGAGCTGACTCCGGTCAGGGCTGACGCACCGGCCGCGCCGCCCACGCGCCCGCGGGACGAGCCCGTCGTCCCGTCAGCCCACGGAGCAGAGCGTGCGCTGGATGTGGCACTGGGTACAATGTTAGCTCTTTGAAGTACAGCTAATTTATTCACTCTATAACTAAAACCTGCCTATCTCTACCTTGACCTTTGAAAATTACCATAACCACTGGTGACCACTCTGATAAAAATTATATAGTTTCTGAAGACAATCATGTAATAGACTTCATCTTGCGTCTAGTTAAAACTTAGAAACCATTAGCTTAAGTTCATAACCATGACACTTGTCATGTGTTTAGGGGACCCACACAACAACTCACATAATTTAAGCAAACCTCACCTGTTCACAGATGAGGCTCTGGCTCCCACCAACTAGCATTGGGTCAGCGCATGGGAAATGGCCCAAATCCCTCCATATGAACCTCTACAAAGCGAAAGTCGCGAGAAGACGCTGGATGCGGGCAGCACAAGACCGATCGATGTTACGATCTTTGGGGGAGGTCTTCTATCGGCTGATGATTGACATACAAATAATCTATTTTTTTTTATTCGACGAAGCGACGAGACGAGCAAGACGTTCACCGGATAGTAAGTGATACGCTCGCTCATAACAATGTGACGCTAGTTACGATGTTATACATTGCACTACATTTTCACTACTACAAATTCTCGTTACTCTAGTAATTACACCAGCTGCAGCGCCCTTCAAACTGAGAGACAGTAATATTTGCACAGTATTGTTTGTCGGCTACAATAGGCGCTGCGGTGGTACCTACTTAGATGGTCGCCAGCTAAGAGACGTACCACCAGTAAAGACTGGCGATGAGCGGATGGAGCTGAGTAAATATCTTCGCCAACGGCTCGCTGCTGTACGCGTTGTGACGGCCTCATGAACAAATAATACATCACCGCATTATAAGTAATTGAATTTTCTAAGTAAAACACTTGTTACAAAAAAACAAAGGTTAACTATGTTCGCGTTGTAAAATGAAAGCAACTTAACGTGTCGTCAACATAATGTATGGTTAAACAATATAAATAATGGCCTCCTGGCAACGCACCCCGTAATCACACTAAATATAGGTCGCGCCGTTTAGTACCTAAGCTAATAAACTGTAGGACCTATTTCCAGACGGGGGACGTCAGCGTAGGCATCAAAGGGGCGCCATTGACGGGTCTATCACGTTAACGAGCGTGATCTAAGGTGCGCGCGCGCTGAATTACGAGTGGCTTGATACGCAGCGACGGCACGCGACAGCTGCGCGACTAAAAATAGTCGCCGGACGCGCGATTCCGCGTTTTTCACTGTCCGTGCGCGCATCAATTCCTGTCCGCGTTGGTTAGCGACTGACAGATGCTGCGCGGCTCCGACACGCGACCACCGAACGCGCAGACACACGCGCTGGAGTCACGACGGCACCTAACGCTGCCCATTCCTGGGTTGATATTGCTCTGTGCTCGATGTCGGGCAAGTTTGTAGCGCACCCCCTCGCACCGCTCGCGCCCCGAGCGCCTCCAGCGACGCCTTGTAGATGTCAACATCATAATGGCGGCAGCGCTAAGGACATATCTGTGTGAACCCTTTGAGTGATGCACTTTTAGAAGTGAAAAATTGTTAGCACAGAACTGCGGCGACAAGCTGCTCGTAATCACGGGCCTCAACATGTGCTGGCGGGCGGGCGTTAAGTTGCGTAGCTGCGGAAGTAAGTATACAAATCACGTCTGTTTATTAGTGTATCATCATCATCATCAGCCCATAGACATCCACTGCCAGATATAAACCTCCAACAAAGATCTCCACAGAATTCATTGAGAGGAATTGGGCCTTAGCCCACCACGCTGATCTAGTGCGAGTTGGTGAGTGGTCAGAGCCTCGTCTGTTATTCAGCAGAGTGCAGCGCGTGCAGGTGAGATTGACATGTGCTCCGTAAGATGTTGGGTGGAACCGCTTACACTGAACCGGAACTTATAACAATAACGAGTAGTTAATGTATAAATACCTGTTATTGTTATCAGTTCCGTCTTAACAGGAGCAAGCTAAAGAGATCAATGAGCGACCATGACAGAAAAATATTGGAAGAGTTTAAGTTTAATCCTTCTTTATTTCTCCGTTATTTGCATTCCCTGTTCATCTCGACTTCTCATTGCCATTTGAACTAAGAAACCCTTGTCATCCCAAGCCCATGGTATCATAGAAAGTAAACGTAGATTTTAATTTTACTGGCAACCTTTACACCAGGAGGATGTGCAGCATAACACATCTCCTCCAAGAGAAACCAAATGTATACCGTATATAACTATATGTATAATATTTTATATGCAGATTTCATGAAATTGTACATTTAAGAGAAACACCATGATGAGGTTATCGAATTCTAATACGAGGGTTTATAGGATATGATTAATGGTATAAGTAGTGAGTAAACAGTGGTTATTTCAACATGAGCAACTCATTGCAAGTAAGCTCAAGCTTAAATATATCATCACAAAAGATGACGCGGACGGACAAGCGGGATCGGCGTCAAAACTCCCCCCGGACGTGTCGCAATATTTCAATCAGGGTAGATCCCGCCCCGGTGCCGCAGCGGTGGCTGTCATCGCGTTGCTAAAACCATCGCGAGTACCGCCTGAAATAAATCGGCGGACGGCTTCGGCCACATGACACGTCATAATCAAAATGGCGGCGGCGAGCCCCGCGATTAGATATATCGGTTGGCGGCTAATTGCGCCCGCGCACCTATGACAGCGGCACTTTGCATTTGATGCACTGCCTTCGAGCTCGGTATGGACATGTGAGATTTACTGGATCGCGCTCAACTTGCGCATAACGTCTACTTAACGACACACCGTCTCAGCGCTTGGGCGCTACAGTTTTTACTTTAAAGCGCTTTATGCGCTTAACATGGAGTCTGACAAAGTAACGGGTGGTGTCAACGTTTATCACTACTTTTCCGTTGCTCCACTAACAATTTACACGTATTTAAAGCAACCGAACAGGTCAGTGTGTGGCCGCCGGTCGTGTGACTGCATCACCGATGAATAAGTGGCGCGTGATGCGCCAAATGCATCTCGCGAGCGCCAAAGTCAACACGGCGTAGACAAATGAGTAATCGGATTTGATGTGCCATTAGCACCTGATATTTGGGACGGCCGCGCATCTTACCGCTCGCTTCGCCAAGCAGGAAGTGAAAGTGACGGTCGACATTACCTAACAACGATAAATGAGTAAAAATCGTATGACATATATAAAAGTAACGCAGGTAGGTTTGAATTCAGTCCGTTTGTGAAAAACGCTTTCAATTAAATACATCCAATTGAATCTCTTCACTTAGATCCTCCTACTAAGACCATCTTTATGGGTGGTCTATATCCACCAGTGGAGGTTTTTAGGCTTATTGTGACAGGGAAGATGAAATAACCATTATAAAATTAACTCGACATCGAAAATTAAGAGACACCGCGATTTTATTATACATTACTGTATATTGCTCTCCAGATATTAAACAGATGAATAAATATCATATGTGCGAGATAATTGAAGATCTAACGATAGGCAACCAATACGATCTCGCCGGCCGCTGGACCGCTGTAAACTGACACAAAAACTGCTCACAAAAAACCCACGGAACGTCCATCTCATTGGTCCGTATCCGACATAGAGCGTGCAGTTGGAAAACATCTAATTTAATCTTATATACCTGAACGTACCTGTCCGCGCGTCATCAGACGGGTCACCAATTTATCGGTACTATATCATCGACTTACGTCCGAACATAATAAGCACCGGTGTTAAGTTGAATTTATGGTCAGCAGTCGGCGGCGGAGCGGGGTTCGATTCCATCAATCCTCCGGTGTTATGGTGTCCCATGTCTTACGGCATGTCGAATCATTTCTGCTGACGCTTTAATATATTAATTAATTTACTTTCGACTATTTTAATACAAGAACCGTGTACTTCACAAGATAATTAAGCACAAATAAGTTGGTTCATTCATAATTTATATATTACTATGTTATTACCACAATTACTTTTAATCATCAATTATTTATTACTTTATGTATTTATTACTAAAACCTAATCGCATGGTAACCTCCTCTAAGAAGTTCTAATAAAAAATTAATATGGTTTGCACCCTTTGTGATCACACTTACAATTAATATAATAACATAAAATAATCACAAGTAATAATACAGCAGTGGCCGTCTATCGGCTGATGGAGATGATGAATAAAGCAATACGTTTAAAGTTAACAAAGAGTCGTTTCACGCAGGTAATGATAATGTAGAAGATAAACCACCGCGAGTTCTTTGTCGCCACGCGCCGATCTTACACAGGATCTAAGTACATATGTAGGAATGCAGTCGGTTGTATATAAGACCATAAATGTAACTGTAAATATGATTACAGATAATATAAAGCACATTTCTAGGCGGATTTCATCCCGCGGCCTGCATCAGGTGCGCGCCGGGCCAACGGATGGGGCGCAAGCGGATGGGGCGCGGGCGCGCCGCCGATTTACATATTTAGAGGCCAATCGAGATTATTCATATTTATAAAACGCAACGACAATAACGTCACGGTGCGGATCTACGGTGCCGGGGTTCCGTCTATAAATTTTAAACATTGCGACGCATTAATGTATGAATAAACATGTCGCGGGGAGGCCGTAAGTCTGCCGCCGGCCCGCCGCCCGCCCGCCGCACGCCCGCCGCCCGCCCGCCGCACGCCCGCCGCACGCCCGCCGCACGCCCGCCGCACGCCCGCCGCACGCCTGACGCGCGCCGAGTGACGCCCGCCCGGGACTGTTTAAGACTTCATTTGCATGAGGACCGGCACTCCGCTGAGGGACGGGCACGAGGGCACGGGGGGAATTGAAGGATTGGGGGGAGGAGAGGGGGGGTCGAGTTGGTGAAGGGGTCCGACGTTTAATAAGACAAGATTAGAGCTATCGCCGCTTGACGACGCAGTTTAAAGGATAGCCTAATGAGATAATGATACTTTGGAATTTTGATTAGGACAGGTCCAGGTCCGATAGCCGAGCGCCCGCCGCGCGCGCGCCCCTCAGCAGTGCGGGTGTGCCCCCACGTACTACTTATGTACAGGTCAAAAGACGATCACAAATATCACAAAAACTTACTCCATTTAACATTCTCTTACCACTTTTTTCATCCCCTGGGTTCGTGTTACCGAAACACTGTCCGGTTTGCCGCACAAGACATACACTATTGTATAATGTTAATTAGCTATATCATTATAATAAATTTATATCAATATTTTCAGTATGATGACAGTCAAGATGACGATTGCAAAAATACTCAATTTAAGAGTCAAGGGTAAAAGGACTTAGTTTAAAATGAAATGAATGTTATGTCCAAAAATGTACGAACGTATATCGAACCTGTACCCAAACAAATTTACAGGAGGGACAGCTTGGGGCCACGAAACAAAGGCTCGTCCCGTGCCGTACCCTGCGAGATTTATACCGGAGATATATCCGAAATAATCGCGCTTGTGTGCACATCACACACACAGACAGACAGACACACGCACAACAACTGAAGTTTTAATTTATTTAATGTATATGTAATGTTTATTAGGTATACATTTTATTCCCTGCCCTGTGCGTGTGCGCACTGAGTTTTGAACGCCATACAAAGATGTTCATTAAAATATTAATATATGTATTGTAATAATATGTATATATATATATTATAAAAAGAAATACCTATATACTTTTTCTTCTGTATGTATTGTCACTGTGTTATGAAAAATTTGTAGATGTCAGGGATTCTGTATAAACTTATCACTAACCGCTACACCATAACGCGGCCAGAGTAGACGACGGGACTCAACTCATACTCAGTATAAACCACATAGATAATCTCTACTACTGTTGAAATAAGTGTACTAATTCCATACACACGAATTAGTGCAGCTCAACTGAAGCCGTCGCCGTGACGGAAGTGGACCGCAGACATAAATACGTCATACGTTCGTTGTTCGCGCGGTACAGTGGGAATCAGATTTTTCTGTCGAACGTGAAGTATTGTTGCAGCGGCCGGCGCAGCCAGCACCGCGCCGGACGTGCAGCCTCTGCGGTGTTTCGTAGAATATCGCAGCGTTTGATATACGATCAGCGCAACGCTTCAGAATGCACCAGCGCTCCCTCTTAACTGAATTCCTAATGGGGAATTCCGAATTAGAATAATTTATGGGGCAGCTCGGAGACACAAACGGTACGCTACGAGGTCCACCGGCGACGGCCGCGCGTCCGCCTTCGCGCGGGCACCGATGCTTTATTTTCACAGATCGACGTCGAGGGGATTTAGGGAGGCTGCGCTCCTCGCCTTATCTGAACCCGAAATAAGAGAAAATCGTTCCGAATCAGACGCGCTGATCTGACCCAAATCAACTGCACCGCGCTCGGCCGTGCATTATGTTTTGTTTGTTGCTATTGACTGGATAAACGAGTAGCTGTTCAATTTAGTGAGCATGGGTTACGCGGAGATGACTCACCGACTGAAAATACAATACCAAAGTGTTTAAGGAATGTTATATATTGAAGGTATGTAATCTGTCTTTCAAATCATAGCTCCGAAATGTCTCACACGTGTTGCATTTAGTTTATATCAATGTTTCGGTGTTTATGCTCGTTGGCACTAAGAATAATTTATAGATATTTCCTATTGTAAAAATAAACCTATAGAATACATCAGCACACGCAATTACGTTTCCAATGGGAAGCGGCAAGGGACCGCACCAGGTCAGCACCGCGAGGCTGAGCCGCCGTCTCGCCGGCCACTAAATATTTAAATTCCGCATTAGCATACACGCCGCTGACAGATAGAGGGCCATAAAGGCGCTGCGCCGTCACAAGTGGCCACTAGTTACCCAGCTCGGCTGTCAATTTACCACTACTTTACAACTAAACGACGGTATTTATCAGCGGCGTGCGCGCGCGCGCAAGGCGGGCCCGAGGTGCATTTACAACCGCCATTTTCCTATAGAAAATCATAATGGCCGGCGAGGAAACAACGATGGAGAGCGATCATTAATTACGGGCACCTAACGAGCGGGGAAAGGCGACGTCCGCGATTTATCCGCCCGATCGACTGGTTATTTAGATCGGCCCGCGCGCCGATAGGTGGCGCTGAGCGACCGCCCTATCTGATGCACGCGCTCGCCGCGGCGTGCACCGCGCACCGTGCAGCGTGCACCGCGCAGCAGCGCCGTCGCCGGACATATCCGGCTGAGGATAATCGCAGCCCCCGGTTTCACTTACGCATTTCGCGCTGTCCTGTCCTGAGCACGCTCATTAGTGCAATCAAAATTACGGATACGTTGGTTATTGTGTAAATGGGTCCGATTTAAACAAAACCATTTTAACCTTTATATATCATCCACCACCACCATCAGCCGATAGACGTCCACCGTTGAACATTGGCCTCTCCCAAAGATCCCGACATCGATCGGTCCTGTGCCGCCTGCATTACCGGGCACCAGGGGCCGCCGTTTGTAGGGTTTCATATGGTGGGATTTGGGCCACTTCCCGCCGAGCTGGCCCAATGCGGGTAGGTGGAAGCTAGAGCCCCGTTCGTTGATTAGCAGGATGAATTACGAGCAGGTGAGGTTGGCTTAGGTCTGGTAAGTTGTTGTTCGGGACCCCTTACACCCCATAGATATGATCAGTTGACCATAACTACTGAATCTGACATAGTTCAGGTAAATTATAGATATATCGGAGTATGTTTCGTTCGCAGCAACAGCTCGTAAAGTTATGTTGCGTTACGAAAAAAAAAGTTATCTTCGCAAAACGCAACAAGAGGAGCACTGAACACGAGGCCGCAGCGAATCCGCAGCGACATCGCGGCGGTGTCGCGCGATCTCTCCGCGCCCTTTAATTAGGCCGCGGCGTGCCCTGGATGGAATTCATTAGGGCCTCTAATTAAACATCAGGACATGATTCTCCGGTTAAAGCGGGCGGGAGTGCGCGTAGGTGTCCTGAGGGCCAATCGCGGTGCGGCCTGATTAATTAAATCCGGCTAATTTTGCACAATGCGCGCTCTAATTGGACGCGTGTTCGCGTAATGCGAGCCGTCAAACCTGATCCTGTCACGACACCTTCTGCCGCTGAACGCGAGCGAGGAGGTTCTGACCTGCATACAAAAAAAATTGGAGACATAATGTGTACACATATTTGGTATATCATCTTATCATCTATTCAACTCGAAATAGCGCTTTGAGCAACATTAGTAACTTTTTGTTTTTTTAACCTCCTTATTAGCACACTTACCACTTACCACTTGGTGAAGTTCCTGCTTGTCATGCTATAACATAGATGAGTAGACTCAATCGGAAAACCATGTCATAGAAATATATTTATTATAAACAATACTTATTTATTACTATACTAGCTATTCTCCGTCTGATATGCTGGTCGTAACACCCCCGCAACCCTCTTCGGGGAAGGTATTTAATAAAATCCTTTATCAGCTGACCCCTTAATGGTAAAAACAATACTGCTACCAAATTCCAAGTCTCTAGACCTTATGGTTCCAGATATATCATGATGAGGCTCCATATGGGTGCAAATGTATTAAATTTATATAGATTACTACTACTACTACTATTAATGTATTCATATTACTTGATTTAAACTATTAATATTATTCCGTAACAGTTATTCTTTGTTAAGCAAATTTAACGTTACAATAAAGACTTTCAGAGTTTAATTGTGCTGGATCTAGTACACCGGGAGCCTTATCCTCTGCAGGTACGGCTCCGGGAATAAGATCCGGTGCGTCTTTACGACAGTTAAGCGGAGTTCAAACAGTAGAATCTAACTTGAAGTGATTCCAAAACGAATTTAACTAGCAAGTTCTCTTTATCTATTCAATATCAGTTTTACTGTACTCGCAAATGCAGTAAACAATAGCCGATGATAAACAAGTATCCCTAAACGTAGTGAGAGGCAGCAGTTATCAGTAATGTTCTTGTAAAATAATTATAAGCTAATAAAAACTTTGACTAGTTATGATATTAACTAATACAGGGTGGCGCAAAAGTAATCCTCCTATCACAAAATGCTATAAATTTTGCCTTGATGTAAAAGAATAAAAAGACCAAATAAAAATAATCCCCACTTTGTATACCTTGTATACAAGGTGGCGCAAAAATAACCTTCCGATGTTTTTTGGCTGTAATTTAAAAAAAAAATATGAAAAACTTTGATTCTTCTTATGGATTATTTTTATTTGGTTTTTTAATTTTTTTACATCAAGGCAAAATTTATAGTATTTTCTGATAGGAGGATTACTTTTGCGGCCACCCTATATATATATATATATTAATTATTTTTATTATTAACTAAGTGACGTCGGTTAGGATGATGTATACTGTATAAGATATTGAGTCTCGTTACCACAGTAATTTCACCAGCTACAACGCCCTTCAAACCAGATCACAGTAATATTTGCACAGCACTGTCTGCCGGCTGCAACAGGCGCAGCGGTGGTACCTACCTAGACGGGCTCCGGCAACAGAGACCTTTTTTTTCGATTCGGGGGGAAATCTTCGAAGATACCCTATTTCTGGGGGGAAATCAGGGTTATGTGAGATTTTTTCTCACTAAAACCCACTCGGTAGTATGCATCAGTGCATTCGGAGAGGCTCCAGGAACTCTTATGGAGCTGACCGGGGCCCCGGTACACTTTGTGTTACTCTGAGGAGGAGCCTAACCCTCCTAGTCACCATCATTGAGACAAACGCTGTCCCACGCAGGTTCGCTTGTTGAGCGATAAGGGTTTCCACCCTCAAGGCCCGCGAAACTCCTAGACCTTTTCAGTCGCCTTCTACGACAGGCAGTGCTCACCTCAGCCCTATTCTTACTAGCGACAGCTAGAGACGGCAACAGAGACCTACCGCCAGTAATAAGTTTCAAAATGAACAATTTTACTGCGATTTGTTTATTATTTACTACAACTACATTAATGTGTATTGATTATATAAATATCATTACTGCATTTAATTACTTCTTATTTTCATCAGCTAGGGTGAAGAAAAATTTAATAATTTATATCCAAACATTATGACAGAATTGAAAAAAAAATAAGAATAAATATGAAAAAACACATCGTACTATCGCTACAAAATATCCATTAAAAAAATCACCTAATATTGATTACAACATATCAGGATCATCATGCACTGCGTCGGTACATCTACGACTGCGACGTGGAACACCTTGAGAGGCGCAGTAAACGGGGGTGGTTTATGTTTGAATAAACAGCTCAGCCCTAACGGTCCCAGCGTATCCACTTCCTCGGTGAAATAAACCTGAAACCTATCCCGCAGCCGAGCTGAACAAAAACTATTTGAGCAGTAAACATAGCGGCACCCCCCGCCCGGGTTTATCTTTATTATTAGCCTGCCCGGCGAAATTATGACAACTGCAAAACCTCCGCGCCCCCGCTCCCTCCCGCCGCGTCGCCCTCGCGCCGTCCCTCTCCCCCTTATGCAACGCTTGCAGTGACTCCGCGGGATGACCGCCGCGGGACGCGCGCCGAGCTTTACAAGCCTTTGAGGAGTTAAGTTTCAGTTTTGTATTTAGTTCCCGCGTCTTATCTTACAGGTTATTTCCCCTCCAGGAGTTCAGAGCTTTTAATTTCTTCCCGTTACCGTCCCTCTCCGCCCCTCCCTGTCCCGCTCCGCCCGCGCTGTCTGCGCTCAGCGCTCAGCGCTCAGTGCTGCCGACTTCGCCGCGCGTACTGTTTCTGCTTGATTAACACGCGTGCGGAAACAACGTAACTTCCTGTTTATTTAAATTATAAGAATGTAACCTTAAAGGTTACAACCAGCATAACTGGTAACTTGCCGCGTTGAAGATTTAAACATGAAAATTCAAACTGATATCATACTAGAACAAAGTTAGAATAAGCTTTATGGTATTGTAACCCTATCGCCATTGTTTTTGTGTGACTTCCATTTCTATTAATAATCTTAATCGTATATGAAACGAAACCTGATGGTAAGTGATACGCCCGCCCATAACAACGTGGCACTAGTTAAGATGGCATACATAGCACCACATTGTGCTCGTCGCCTTGAGACATGTAAGTCCGGTTTCGGTACCTCGGTAATTACACTAACTACAACGCCCTTCAAACCGGAATACAGTAATGGTCGCACATTACTATTACATTTTTCGTCTGCAATCGCCGGTGTGGTATTACCTATCCAGACGGTCTCCGGCAACAGAGACCTAAAACTATAACTTAGCGTATAATGCAAATGCAAATCTACATTGTAAATGATCAATGGATACAAATTTCCTGTAAATTTTTCAATTGCAGGCAAGCGAGCCGCGTCAGGAGCCACAAATGGGCCTGTTTATTTGTCAGCGGCTGCGGGGTGGGAATAATGCAGCGGCGGGCGGCGGGCGGCGGGCAGCGGGCGGCGGCCGAAGTGCACCGGCCGCCGTTTGACCGTCGCCACTCGTGATTTGTGGTCACTGAAAGCAGCGGCCCCTGTCGGTGACGTGCCAATTGTCTACGTCTTGAAGACGGCCGCAAGCAACAAGCGGAAGCGATTTGTTCATTGTCTCACCCACTTACATTTTCTAAACACCTTCAATCAACTTCCAGACTAATTAGTAGTTACAACGTTTAGTTGAAAAACCAGCTTATAATCAATATAATATTATTATACTTACTACTTGATAAATAAATACCGGCGAAAAGAGGAAAAAAAGTTTTTAAATGGCGATTGAAAATTAAGTTTAGACGAAACGCTGTAAAGGAAACGGCTCATGAAACATGAAACACAGCAGCCGCTACCAGCGTTAACATCAGAGCTGACTATGAAATAATCTCACGTGGTATAAAATGACGGTGAGGAGGTGGATGATTGAATGGGCTCGCTAAAAATACTTCTCCAATATATTGACATGCGGAACAGAACGGTGGTGTTATGACGGCAGATTTATAATGAATAGGGTATTAACATGAAGATGGAACTATGGTGGTAGCCAGCCCGGTAATTATTTGCCTAGGTGACTGATCAACACGACATTCCTTGTGGAAATGAGCGTATTATTCCCTTAAAGGTGAGACAGAACCACGACGCTTCTGATGTTACGACTGTGCAATGGCATCAGTGGACATTTTCCACTAGGCGAACTGTTCGCTCGTTTGCCCACCTTTCCTATAAAAGAAGGTGAGTCCGAAGCCCAATCACCGACGTAACATTAAGTAGAGTCCGGCTCGCGGGGCGCTCGCGCTTGCACCGCGCGCTGTCACCGCCAAGCGCGCTCTGCGAATGCCTTAACGCCGTAATGCCTTAAGTTGTCAAATTAATGCGCGCGCCATATTCCGCAGCGCGTCACGCGGAATTAGCTGAACCCTAACAAATGTAATGCCTGCGATTACACAACTACTGGTGTATCAGCTGCCACGATCGCTGATGGTTGCGGAGTGGGCCGGACTGAAGACCCGATTAGTTTTCTCATTATGACCGCCAACCTCCAGCTCGAAGAAGGCACCTCGTAATGGTAACAACATGTTATATTTGCCTCTGTATCTCCGTTCTATATTTATTAATTAGATATATAGCGGAAAATCATTTGAGTTGCTAAACCTCACTGACTGCGCTGGATAGGCAATTTGCTGAGGACAGGCGGTCAAATAAGCCAGGTGCAGCTGGAACATAAGTCGCTCTAGGGAAGTAAATATTTTTTCAACATTACGTTTTCTTCGTACATGTATGAATATAAAATAAACTATTAAACATAAATTTACTCCAAGTATATATTACTGATTATATCTGTAGAAGAGTTAAGTATATATAAAACTACAAATTTCCTTATTAATATCTTGGAAGGATGCTTCAAAATGTTGTCCAACCAATCCGCATAGGGCCCGTGCGGTGGAAAAACCTGATGTTATGAACCTGATGATGAATATGAACCCACGCAAACGATGGCCGTAAGTGCCCGGCGGTACCGGTGGCCATGCTGATTGTGTTAAAGTCTCGGAAAACCACTGGATGCGGGCAGCGAAGGACCAGTCGATGTGAAGATCCTGGTAGAGGTCTGTCCAGCAGTGGACGCGCATCGACTGGTAATAATGCTTCAAAACGTGGAAGTTATTTATCACGAATTCAGCAACACAAATCCCTATCGTTCCATTATAACACACAACTAGATAACTAAACAACGATGATTAGCGCGTAACACTGAATTTACCGTGATGGCGGGGCGGCGTGTTCCCCCCGGCCGAATAACACGCAACGTATCTATTACGTGTTGACAAGTTAATCTGCGGGACGGACCTCATTACGGGGCGCAGTTATTGCTTTCATAAGTTTCAGGTGGAAACGTATCAGCCCCCGCAGATCAGGGCACGGCGTGGCGTTTCGCAGTATATATAACTAACCGTAGTTAACGGGTGGTAAATAATACGAACACACTTAATAATGATGCTCTAATTAATGTTTACACAGCACCACCACATGCCGGCTTATAATATTAAACTAGTTAATCCCCTCCCGCTTTGCTGGCCGTGACACCCCCGCAACTCCTTTTAGAGCAGTTTTGTAAAATCCGTCCTTAACTGACCCATACTCGGAAAAGGAATATTTGTACCAAATTTTAAGTCTTACAGTTCCACAGATATCGTGACGAGTCTCTTACATACCTATGTAGAGACTCATCACGATGTATATATATACGAGATTTCCACCGAAAAACTCTAATATATATACATTATAGATAATACACTTTGTTTAGGCAGTATTTTCAGAAACTTTAATAACATAATGGTTACAAAAAAAGCGCCACAGAATTCCTAGTTGCCACATTCGGATACCAACTTAGTCACCAATACCAACAGTGTCATCTTTTAGGAAAACAGGTGGACATCGGAAGACTGCAATCATGGTTCCTCATCATCAGCTGATAGACGTCCACGTCCACTGTCATGGTTAATAGAATATAATCTCGTCATCGTATGCGAGTTGCAACACGCGTTTGTTTATATTGAGAGAGATAAACTCGACATATTATGTAATTAAAAACTCCGAATTTACGTTTAAGTACTAGCAAAATACGAAAATGTTTGCTAAATTTAGATCAACAGGGTCTATGTTACGGGTTACAAGATCTTCAAAATGGTGATCAGACTTCTAGAATACAACTAGAAACGGTATTCATGAAGGAAGTATGCAAATAGATTAGGTCAAAATCTCTCAAGTCTATTTGGAGTAACGAAATTACCAACTTAAACACGCCTTTAAACTTAAGCATTATATCAATATACATGAAAAATCGTTACCTGTGTGTGCACTGAAACTAAAAGCTTAACGATTAACTATCGGGTGTAACGCACAAATGGATAATTTATAGAAAAAGCTCGCGCGTACAAAAGCTCCGGCTTCGGTCGCACGCGGACACGCGGACACGCGGACACGCGGACACGCGGCACGCGGACACGCGGACACGCGGACACGCGGCCGCGTCATAACACGCCCGATAGAGCCGTCACGGCGGCATGCTATCGGCGGCGGCGTGACAGCGACGTGACGAGCGCGCCGCGAGCGCCCGCCGGCTTATCGGCGGCGTCTGCCTCGCATCAGATGACGTCCCGCTCTACTCCGATAAACTGCGGCATGCGCGGACTGTTCGCAACAGCTTCGTTCATTGCAACTTTTTTTTGTTATCGGGGTAAATCTTCTGAAAAAATAACCTGTTCAGGAGAGGAAGACAAGGTTATATAGGATTTTAACCCACTAAAACCCCGTTGATGGTCACCTTCTATCTTTTTCATTGGGTCTCCTACGAAACGCACCCGTGCCTCCCGGCATTACGCCTGATACAGGTCCCTAGGAGGGCTGTAGTCCTTCTCGACACCCTCGCTTTGGTACGACAAGAACAAGATGACCTCGTTCTTATCGTTCATTCGAGGCTCGCTTAGCGGACAATAAGGGCCTCCACCTTCATGGTCCACAAACCGGAACACTTTTTTGGTCGCCTTCTACAACAGGCAGTGCTTACCTTATTCCTATACATAATAGCCCGAGACTATATGGCAAAATATGGTCCATGTCCAGCAATGGGCATCTATCGGCTGATGATGATGAATGAGCAAAAAGACCGGAGCGTCAGATGCCGCCACTTCAACGTGTTCGACTCCAAGCGGCATCAGCTCTCTGTCGATTCCGCTCGGACCTTCTGAACCATAACGGTTTTACAAAAGGACCAACCAGTGCCATTCATGCCAGCCGCTACCACTGTTGGCAGGTACAAATCTTGCCTAACCCTGTCTTTCAGGATTCCTTCATTGCACCTACGATTACATCCATCGGGGTGTATGGAGAAGTAGATGTCTTGTATACCATCACATTATCTTAAACATATTTATTTCTAGGTTGATTTTTGACAACAAAATGTAAAGGATTCATCATCATCATCACCTTAAGTCGATAGACGTCCACTGCTGGACATAAGCCTCCCTCAAAGATCCCTACATCGATCGATCTCGCGCTGCCGGCATCGCTGAGCACCAGAAGCCGTCGTTTGTAGGGGTTCTTACGGGGGGATTTAGGCCATTTCTCACCACGCTGGCGCAATGCGAGTTGGTGGGAGTTAACGGATTCTACTGTCATTAAATACCATCAGTTGCAAAACAATAGCCTTAGACCGAATAAATTTATTCAATCTGACCGCCAAATTTCAGTTTGAAGAATCCACCTAATGATGATAATGATGAATTCTAATCATTTTAAAATGTAGTCGTCATCTTTGTTTGTCGCGCCTAAAATATCTTCCTCTAAGTGTCAGCTCTTCACGCCGTTCATAGCAATACTTAACCAACATAGTTTCGGTCTTTTCCTTCTACGATTTCCGGGTACGTTAAGATCAAGGGATCTATTGTCCTTGTCGTTTTAGCTCATTATGAGAATATGTTCATCATCATTATCAGCCTTTGTTTATCTGCATAATATAGGCCTTCCTCAATGTCAACCACGTCCGATCGCCCGGATGATGTCTTCGGTCCATATGAAGGGAGAGCGTCCTATACATCTGCGAACTGTACGCGGCCTCCTCTCCAAGACTTTTCTCCCACTGCCAGTTCAGCATGCAGATATTGAGAGCTACATCGGCAACTTTAGTTCTCCGTCGAATTTCTTCGTTCCGGATTTTGTCCCTTAGAGAAATGCCAAGCATGGCACTCTCCATCACTCGCTGTGCTACTTTAAATTGGTGGACCAGTCCGAAGGTCAGATGCCATGTCTCTGCGCCGTAAGTAATGGCTGTTATTTTCTAATTTTACAAGTTCAACAGGAAAGAGCCGTAAACCAAATACTAACAAAAGAAGATGATACCGGAAGTAATAGAATTATTATGTTCCTACATGATTGCATAGAAAGGCGTCTGATTAAAACTATAACCTTTTTATATTTAACTTTTGAAGAGTATTATAAAATAGCTACCGTCCTCCGCTATGTAACGGCTTGCGTGGGCGCAGGTCGAATGTGTGTCAGCATCCAAATGAAGACAATGTTACTCGACGGACTGGTCAGCGGTTCACGACAAACATTAAGATACCTCTTATCAATGTTTGACACACACGAAAAATATCGCGTGTGACTATACGACCAGTTAAAGATATTTGACTAGATAAACTTAATGATTTAAACTAAAGTTTTAATTACACATATTTCAATATATAAATAACTCACTAATCTACTGTTATATATATTATATAAAACCTATTAGAATATGTTTTAAACAGACACACAATCAGAACCTAAAACATGCACATTGATTAGTGCTCGTTTGAACTCCTTGGGCAATTTCAAGTAAGAAATGGAACCGGCAGCCATTATAGTCACTAACACAGATACCTGTGACGTAAGCCACTTAGTCACTATGTCTGGACTTACCGATACTTGATACATGACTTTAGATCACTTACCTGTAACAGAAAATTTTATATATTTAATATAGTAACGGTTGTTGTTTATACCTGCACTGAGACGACATCTTAAGCTCATTGTATAAAGTAGACAAAGTTCTTGTACAAAATGCCATTAAAGTTGATTTTGGAGCTATTATTATTATCTTATTAGTTTTTATGTACCAGAAAAAAAAAACGTAGCTTTTACATGATACTAACAGTTAAAGAAATATATACTTCTGATGAGATAAGTACACGTGGACTACGGGGCATCGTATAATTATTGAAGGTAAAAGGAAGGCAGCGCCAGACAGACATTCGAGACTCTCATAAACTTAACATCCACTAATCCAAGTCCGCTGCGATCGAACGTACAAAACATCAAACAAAGCACTCAACCCTTTCCCGACCCCACCCTTAAGCCTTATTTCGGTTCCTACGAAAAAAGAGCTTTCAATTCAGACGCGAGACAAGAACCTATCAAAGGTAGAGACGTGTTAAAACCTTATACTGGCCTTTAATTAAAGCTCACAGGGTGTGGGGCAAGCATGGGGGCTTGGGTGGGGGTGAGCGGGGGGCGACGGCGACGCGGCGGCCATTTTACTCCGGCTGTCCACTTCCGTCGTAACGTATGGACGTAGCTACTTCATTTCGGACTGACGAAGGGGAAAAAGAAAATGCAGGTGGCCCCGCGTCTCCGGACAGAGGCGGCCATGGAGACTCCTCACTTTGTTGTAGTCTGCTGCATCATCTCATCGTACGGCTTTAACAACTACTAACATACGAATAACTTTGATTGTAATTTTGACATGGGAGTTTACAAGAGTGAATGCACTTCTTCTAGACTAGTGAACTTTACCACATAAATAATATTTCCGCTTCTCATCAAGTGGGATCATAGTCAAGTACCAGGCCATTTAATATAAAAAAGAACAACTTGATGTGAACCCACGACCAATCGAGTTTTTATTAATTAAGCATAATATATTGATTACCTTACGTTTGTACGTGATGCGGAAACAGGAAGTAATTGTTAGTGAGAAATATGTTATAAAACACCAGCGATAACCTTAAGGAAAAGCTGATCGGAAAAGGATTGAAAAAAAATTAGTAAAACTTTACTACTAAAACTTGAAATGAAAATGAATTCATATTGACCAACAATTCGGTTGCAGAATTACTGGTGCTTCTTGGACTGTGACAAGCGCGACTCCACACAGCCTGGAGTCGTGGGGGTTGAACGAGTGAGCAAAATCACAGCAGACGTTTAATTGGTGCGCATAACTTATAGGTTAATTTGAAATGGACAAGAAATGGAGTTGCAGGAGCAAATTTAACTGCGATGTTTTCGTTAATTTTCTCATTTCAATTAATTCTCGTGATCTCTAACAATGCTCTCATCTTTATCAAGCATTGCGGCGATGCTTAGACCTTGGTTGATGTATTTACATAATAAAGTTACGCGTCAAGTACATCGTTCGCCTGGTGTTAAGTAACATATCATCCCTTGAATATTATGTCATCATCATCATCAGCCGATAGACGTCCACTGCTGCACACAGGCCTCCCGCAAGGTTCGCTGCGTTTGTATGGGTTTATGTGGTTGGTTGGAGAAATATTATCTGCTAGTCAGGGTATTCACACGGTGTGAGTGCAGACTTAAGATAATATAAAGAAGCAGCAGCAGTAATAAGTTTCGTTAGATAGTAACACTGTAATGTTAATGAAAAGCTGGAAACAAGTCCTTCACTGATGGTAGATCTCTGTTGCCGTAGACCGTCTAGATAGGTAAAACCGGGCTCCTATTTCCGCCATCATCCGGTATCGACGAGTTCAGGTAATGTGTTCGTTGTACTGCGGTTGTGTTACATGTTGGGCCTCGATACACACAGCATCATCTGCCGCTTGGATACTGTTCTTTTATAAGCCCGTATGACAAGATCAGCACTAAGCTTACGTGGTGGTAAGCAGTATGTCTGCCTATGTTCGAGATGCAGTTTTTGATTCCGACATAACCTTAACTCTCTATACAAATATTATCACAAAAATTATCAAAACGTTTAGTGTTAGAGTATTTCCTGTATGATGGCAAAGCTGATGTGTCACAGAATATTTCACGTTGCTCTGAAGCAAGTGGTATGTTATGAAGTACCTCATAAAATTGATTAATTTCTTCTCGATATTTTAATCGTTCAACGTCTGAACTTTTACTTTTCAAAACTTACAGCAGCTTTGAATAGTTTGATAACCGCCTCATGAGCTAACAAACGCGCCGAGTGACCTGTTACTCCGGCGACGTGTCGGAACAATGAAGACAGATTAATAGAAAGTCGCAGCCGGGAGCGGGCCCTTGTGCCGGGGACGTGAGTGCTGTTTGGGTTCTGTATCCGTCTCCTCCCGTTTGTTGAATCGTTAATGTCCAGTCTGCGGGAGGACTCCTCGTTCCGCTATGAATTGGTTATGAGGGTGCTCCGGACGCAAATCAATTGTCGCTTGCTAATTTGTTTTCGCGCCAATCGCCGCCGCACTACGGCCTGATGATTTCGTGTACCACCACGTCGAGTGCGATTCCTGTCAGATCCTGTTTCAGCGTTTACAAGGATTAAAGTGAAATTAAAAATATGTAATAGTTATGATAATCGGGTAAAAAAATTTAAAGAATATCATTTGATCTATAGTTAACATTCTCGACGGATATATCTTTTTATTACTTGATTTCACCATTTATCCATTACAAGATTTCTTTTAAACTCATACTACGTTCTTTTTTTTAATTCTATTATTAAAAGCGAAGATACAAGCAGACCGTTCATTAGACAGTGTGATGAATAATCTAAGACCGTCTAGAATGATCTTTAATACTCAGGTAGCGTCTCGTTCACAATGTACAGGTACACATTCGCCTTAGGTTTCTCAACGATTGACCGTGGCTGAGGAGAATATGTTCGCTTATACTATTTATAATATACGCAGATATAGTGAACGTTTGTTCGAAGCAGTAGCTCAGTTGGCACCGTGGGGTCAGCGCACGCCGCCAGCACGCATTGTTTCCGCGGGTCACGCTGCCGCCAACGAGCGCACTAAGGAAACAATTATTGCTCCGCTTACACCCGACCAATGTTTAACTAAGCCCAACAAGGTGAATTACAATAAAATTGTAGCACGCCATTATTTCCCGATTGTGGGATAGCAAAGCTTTTGTAAACTCCTATAGGAGGTCTAAAATGTTTTTAAAAGCGATTTGAATTATAAAAAAGATAGCAAATAATCGAAGACATTATCAGGCCGTATTGCTTGCGGTAGCTCGCTGGCCTAATGGTTAGAGCGTGCTGCCTTCATTCCGGATGTCGCGGGTTCGAATCTCGGCATGTATCGGCCCGCACGGTGACTATAGCCCGGCGCCCTCATACTGAGGGTAGGCCTGTGCCCCAGCAGCGGGGACGTAAATTGGCTGTTATGATATATATGATGATGATGGCCTGCGGTGATGGAAACTGAGGACGTTAGCACTAGTAATGTAAACAGAACCATAAAATCATAACAAATCGCTTATTATTCAAGCACGGATGTTGACGGTTTCAATACGATACATTAAAATAAGTTAACAAAAGTTGCCTTTTTATTGTGCATTAAGATAATTTGAATTAAAACCTGTTAGGCATCAGTAGATAGATTATTATTAAGATCACTTTGTTGATAATTATTCAGAACCTTAAAGATTCGACATCATGTAAATGATTGACGTTTTTAAAGTACTTAAATTAACTAAAACTCATTTCACACAGAAACAACAATTGGACTATTAAGGAACTATATAAAAGTCAGATCCTGCGAACAAGAATGAAAGTACTTACATTTCCAATTCGAAGAAATAAAGTAATATCGCAGCGGAGCTGGCGGTGCGCTGTCATTAAAAAGGAATAAGCCGTTAAAAGGAACCTATGGATTCTTTTAAGCACGTCTTCCGCTGAAGGCGACATCCATCGGTTAATAGCAATAATTCTTTAACATCATTATGTGAGCGGAGGTAATTGGATTCGATACTTCCCGGCTGCGATGAGTCACCCCCCGACCACGCCCGCGCCGCTCCAGCTCCCGGATGCGCTAGTTTTTCAGATGCAGCGTCTGATACGACACACACATGCACCCACATTCTCACACAGATGCAAGACTCTTTCATCTGAAGAGCTTAATTACATCTACCAGCAATGTGAAATATTTATTTTACCTGTTCGGTTCACTTCTATGTATTTCAAATTGCATTTTAATATTTAATGCAATAATGTTGTTCCGAAGCCAAAGGAGTCCAGTTAAGCGGTACCTCATCACACATTGCAGTAAACAAATTCCTTCTACTCCTATGTAAATTAACTGGGAAACTTTAGCAGTAGAGTAGACAGTTCTTGTCTCTCACAGATTACAGATTAGACGACGGATAAAGATCATCTATGTCATTAACATCAAAAGTCGAGAATTCCTCTTTCCCAAGGATCTTCATACCAATTGATCTGACCCACTCGCATACAACTAGCTTTTGACGACCTCACTTTGAAGGAAACGTGCCGTACCGTAAACGTACTACCAAAACGTAATCAGCCTTTTCTTATTTTAAGTCGCTGATACAATCAAACTATAATCACTTAAAATTAAGTTAAAAAATGACAAAGTTTCACATGATTAAAACAAATAAATTTCAAATAAACGGTAAAAGGCTGATGGACTACTAATTAAGTGTCCAAAATACCGAAAGCCGCAGGAGCAGCTCGCAATGCAACGTGACCCTTAACGCCATCGCGCTAGAGGCGAGGTTCCCGGCGCGCGCACTTCCGCCGCGATCAATGGAAAAAAAGTAAAAACGAATCAACGCGTGGGTTTCCCGGTTATAAGGTTAAAAATGTCGTCCGTGAGTTCCGAGCTCACCCGTCCCGCTGACGTGACGCGAGCAGCGCGCCGCCGGACACTTCGAGCACCTTACTGCACCGTGATAAAGGATAGTTCGCACTGCTCGCCGGCACCAGTTACAAGCTGCAGCGGGTTGTTGACGAGCAGTATGACTTCTTTTTACCAGTAGAATGATCGTTAACCTGATAGTGAGTAATAGTACTGCCAATGACGATGAGTCTTCGAGAGCTTGCTTACGCGATCTCCTTACGAGTTATGACATAAATAATTTCAGCGATTTCTTTAATTGCGAGTACATCGGAATTTATTAACTGAAACACAGTAACTGCTTAACTATGAACTAAGACTTAACCTCTAAGTGGACGTATATGATGAAACTTTTAAGTTATTACGCACTAAGAAATACATAAATTACTGTTGTAATTTACACAATAATAATAATCACAAAACTCTAAAATCGCTAAACACAAATTCACTTCATCCCTCATTCGTACCTCACTCCAGTTGTTATCTTGCTAATACAATGTAAATGGACTGCATGGAACAATAAATTGTTTAAGTTATATCGCTTAATTGATATACAACAAAGAAAACAAAAATGGACATTCTGAATTCTAATAACAAAGAAAATAAAGACAAATCAACATGAACGCCGGGAGATGAATCTTTGGATGTTAATTATCATTCCGAATTGGTGTATTGGCATTTGCCTCTTTATAAAGCAACAAGTGATTTAAAGTAATAACTTATCACAAATAAAACAAAAGCAACAGACAACAATTACTGTTGTCGGTTAGAATTGGAAATTTAAACAATAAGTAACCTCTCCAAGAGATCCAAGAGAAGAGATCATCGACTGATCAATTTCAATTTTAATTGTTCATCGAATGAGTTACTTGCATCCAAATAGAACGAAGTGGAGTGAGAATAGTAAGAGAGCAGACCCTGACATAAGACGAGCAGATGCTAAGAAGAAGAAATCTGAATATTAGTTGTAGGTCTCTGTTGCTGGATACCGTCTAGGTAGCTCCCACCGCAGCTCCTATTACAGCTGACACACAGTACTGTGTTCTGGTTCGCAGGGCGCTGTAGCTAGTGAAGTTGCTAGGGTAACGGGACTTAACATCTTAAAACTTAAGACGGCGAGCTCAATGTGGTGCTGTGTATCCTAACTAGCGTTGTTATGGGCAAGCGTATCACTTACCATCAGGTGAACGTCCCGCTCGTCAAATCGCTTCGTATAATAAAAAAAAAATCTAACATAAATCATTTAGCTACAGGATATAAAATGGAGATTATAGAAGAATAGTGATGCTGGATCGCTTTAAAGTGTATTTGACGAGCCATTACGTTGATCCTGACGTTGTCTTGTTGTGCGTGAAGTCCTGGGCCGGAGCACCGATTCTTTCACAGCATCAGGCCGTTTGTGCACGCCTCACTGTGCAGTGACTTATCTGACACGGAATAAAACTATCGTCAGATCGCATAAGATGTAGCGATTTTGTTAATCCTCACAGATTTAGTTTTTTTTTTGTTAGAAATTAGCTTGGCTTTTTTGTTGGTGACTCTCTAATCACTCTAATTATTGAACTATTAAAGGAGGCAAAAAGTTTCCCTATTATGAACGACCATGCTATTTCCTGTATGTATATAGCTTGGCTTCTTTATCCAATATTGTAGGGAAGCAACGTTATCCTTTCTGTATAGCCTCTCTCAGACCATTAAACGTCATCACACCCATCTATTCTTTAAATTGCTTAATGTATTTTTTTTCTAATTCTCTTCCTTCTTGACCGACGAGGTAAGAGAGACGTAAACCTGATGGTACGTTATACGCCTGCCGACAACAGCGTGGCGTCAGTTAGAGTGATATATACTGCACCATATTGTGCTCGTCGCTTTAAGAAAAAAAATGTTGAGTCTCGGTACCCCACCAATTACACTAGCTACAGCGCCCTTCAATCTGGAACACAATAAAGTCTCATCATCACCCGATAGACGTCCACTGCTGCACATAGGCCTCACCCAAAGATCCCTACATCGATCAGTTCTGCGCTGCCCGCATCGCCGGGCATTAGAGGCCGTTGATTTAAAGGATTCATAAGGGGGAATTTGGGCCGTTTGTCACCATGCTGGCCCAATGCAGGTTGGTGAGTAATTAACAGTAATGTTTACATAGTATTATTTGCGGTGATACCTAGACGGTCTCCGGCAACAGAGACCTACCACCAGTAAAAACGCGTTGTAGCCCGCGCGCGCCTGCCACTTGCGCCGCGCCTCCGCCGTGGGTGTAACTTATTTGTGTTCTTTGGCCGATTTCAAAGGGTTTTGATTTTATAATAATACAGCGACGCACGGACGGCCATTCAGATAAGTGACGTACTTTACTGCGATATATTCCATGCGAATGTAAAATTGCACTTAAATCAGTCCGTACGCACGGGCACGCGAAACTCGGTGTCACCTTACGGACGCAGGCGGGTTGTCGTAAACATATTTCTAAAGTTATTGATATACAAAAATGGCGATACTTAGATTGTGACTACGCTTAATTATACAATGTCCACGTATTTACAGAAATAAATAAACGTTTGCTAAACATGAAGTCGTACAATATTTTACGGACATTAACGTGTTCCAGTGGACTTGCGAAACTCGGGGTTGGGCAAGGGAACGTCATCAGAAGCCGTGTTATCTCACGGCATTACTATCTGTCGCACCCGCGGCGGGGAGCGATGCGTTGCAGATAGGGCTGGTGAAGGAAAAAGAGGAGAGTTAGCGCCTGCAGCGGCGGTATCGCGCAGGTAGCGCGGCTACTTACGGATCTATTACCACGAGAGCCATGACGAACGGCTCCGATTGCCACACATACGCTGAGTTATTACGGTCCGTACGTTTGTAAGATATTTATAGTGGTGCGGGAGTGCGTCAACCCAGACAGGAAATTAAAGGGACCTCAATGAGGTATTTGCGTCAGAGTTGATAATCATTAATCCTTGCTTAAGAATAAAGTACATAAATTACAACTAAATATTTGATACTTAGATGCCTTTGTCGTGACGAGTTTAGGTATGATCTAAAACTTAAGTTATATAACAAAAGACGATACGAACTTGGCTTTTGCTTAACAGTGAGGAGTACGCTGATGACTCAATTTAAAAAAAAAACTCGGTGCCGTGCATATAATTTAGCTGGCCTCAATGTCTTACCGGTGTGGGCAGTGCGTGTCGCATCCACGAGAAGGTTTGGTTAGTGCCATATATATTTAAGAATAACTTATATCAGGACTCGAATAAACATTACAGTGAATTACATATAAACGAGTCCACTTCTATGACAAGTAGTTTATCGGCAATCAAAAGCCGCAACAGACATACAGACAGCGGGACACGCGCGCGGAGATAACGCGGAGTGGACGCGCCGGGGCCCAGACAAAAAAGGTTCTGCGCAATACAAATTGAAATATACGACGCTTGTCAACCTTCACTTAGCGTCGGCTCACTGCAGAAAAACCGTCCGCGTGGGGCGTGGGGCGTGGGGCGTGGGCGTGGGCGAGCGTCTCCTTCCCACGGTCGTGCCCCGACGCGGCGGACATGATGAGGCCGTGTTCACCGCGTAGCGGCGTCAGCGCCGGCTCGTGTCGATGCGTTTCACGCTGTTGCGGGTGAAATGTAGCCGCGTGTGCGTTGAATAATTCGATACAATGTTTTTTTCCTGTGTGTTCACACAACAACCTACATCACTTTTTCTCGCCGGATTCACATTCAACATTTGGTTTATCTGAACTTTTAGTACACGGCGATTTAAAAGCACTCCATCTTGGGAAATTACAGATCTGTATAGTATATATTTGCACACAGATTCATATCCAACTCACCTACTGAAGCGAAACAAATAAAAACATTGTGTTACTTATTAAAATCCATAAAGCCGTTCTCTACACCATCAGCCGATGCTTATCTTGTTGGATCGTTAAATGCTACGAAGATATACGTCGACGTGACAAATGCCAAAATGACCAAATAGAGCGTCGAACCTGTTCGACATTTAATGTATGCACTGACAGATCTAGGACGTTTGGAGGATAGAGAAGGTCAAAAATATTGTTTGTGTTTTGAGGAATAAGCAAAAAACATCAATACTCCATAAAATTTTCCAAATATACACTCGTATGTCAAGCAACAAAAGTGCAATATGCACGAGTGCAAACACCGTTTCGCAGTTTAAAGGGCCCTACAGTGTTGAGTATAACTAACACACTTTTGAAGAGGCTAGTGTCCAGGACATCATGGATGCGATGGACAAACGGTAGTAATTTGTTTATACTGTAATATTTGTAAAACGTCAGAGTTAGTTCGTAAACAACAAACAATTATCTACGAGTGTACTAAAACAGTGTTTACATGCTATACAGGGTGCAAGAGCGTGGTGAGAAATCGCCTAAATCCCCCATATGAACCCCTACAAACGTGGAGATCGTAGAGGGAAGCCTATGTCCAGCAGGGGACGCCTATCGGCTGAAGATTATGATAATGATGATATGCTTTATTGATAACAAAATTATTATTTCATCTTCTTCCTAATGAAACTTCAACAATAATTATGCAACTATGATGCACTTCAACAAGTTTTATTTTGACTGCACATCTACATTATAACAACAATCACATGTTAGTACTTAAACAACCACCTGTCTAAAATTGCGAAATAGTTTATAACTACGCTATAGCCCATCATAACACGACCTTCATTGAACATATGAATCATTTGCACTATGGAGTTTGCAAAGTGCAGGCCGCGACTGCACCGGCGACTGCACCGGCGGCTGCACCGGCGGCCGGCCTGCACACCGCGTGCCGCCGCGTCCAGCCAGTCTTGCCTTTTTGTCTTCGACCGCATTCAGACTAGGAAACCGTCCGCGACAATAACATTATCTCATCCAGCACAGAACGACCGGAGCTACACAATAAATTGCTTTCAAAATGAGTACAATTGTATAAACATCTTTATACCGCAGCCATCATATCCGATAAGTGTGTCGTAAGTTAGATGAATTAATGTACACAGATACCTCGTAAAGTGATTCCCAACGGAACGCGGAGCAGCGAATGTGGACCTTAACGCAAGCACCTCAGAGCCGGTAATTGGTTATGGCGGCCCGTGGATCAATTAGGATAAATTCTATCAATCCCTACAATAAATATTTCTCGCATATGAATTAATGAATTATACTAATGGTGATGACCTCTCCACTGATTTCGACGCAGTCGCTCCTATCGACTAACAGTCGCCCGGACCTGCACCACCTAACATGGAATATTAAAAAAATACAGCTTGTAAACAAAGAGAACCTTTGTGATGAACGATCGTAGCTCATTGTGTTGCTGCTGTCTATCCTATTCGTCCTTTCCCATAAACTCCACTATCCGAGACTTTAGAATATGACTGATTAATTAAGAAAATGACCAATAACATAATCACAAAATCTATAATCAAGGATGACCTAATGATATTTGTACTTAGTTAAATCCAACCATAAATATCCATACGTTCAAAGTTATAGATTGGTATCACAGCATATGACAGGTTAGAGAAGCACATTTAGCGATAATTGCGAAGATAATACAAGCAGGTGCAAGAATATCTTACTTGGCGATATCGCAACGATCAGTGCACCATCTGGTGATCATTGCAAATAATGATATTAATTCGATTAGACAGGTAGAAAGTTTGTTATCATTATTGAAAGTTAACCCGGGGCAGTCTAATTTAGAAATTTGGCACAATGGCGGATCGAAAAATACGGATGTGTTATCGACATCATCTGAAAATAAGTGGGCAACTAATAAAGAAAAAAATGGACAAGCACGGAAGGCATCAACGTTAATGCCCCCCTCCTAAACCCCCCTTCTCCAGCAATTCACTCCGACGGAATCGCATTGAAGACAATGCCTCCTTTATGCCAAGATTTGGTCTGAATGGAGGTGGGTAATGAAAGAGCGGCCGATCAGCGCCAGATTACTTCGGCGCCCGATCACGACAGATTAAACAGGGTTTGTTGTTCGGATTAAAAAGCGTTTATTTCTATTTTATTGTCAGAGGAAGGTCCGTCGCAGGCAATTACGCGGAGACGAGGGAAGAGGCTGCAGCGCTCCGCCGGCTCTCCGATTATTGATAATCTACGTACGTATATATGAGTAAAGACGACCAGGGAGATTCATAGCACGAGAGGAGCTAGTTTCTCGACTCTCCCTCCCTCATTACACATGAGTGTTTACATCTACAGTTGGTGTTTACTGTTGCCAGGTATGATGATATGGATGCAGCGTTTGTTCCTCCAGCGTACCATTCTTTAACATACAACAAAGCTACAATACAGGACATTAATCCTAATTACTAAAGTAAGTAGTGCTACAGAAACAAATTAAATGCTGTATTAGTGATGCATGCAGATTCCTCCAGGAATCTTTCGTCATAACCCGCATGAGATGTTGGTTCTGCGTTTGTGTATGTTTTGTGATACCATTGTGTAAAATCGCTAAATATAATTGCTCTCGGGCAGTTAATGCCGCCCTAATTGAAGTCCGGTTAAGTTATATCAGGCAGGGCGCCGGTAAATCACTGCAGTAACAGGCGGAGCGGTAACTGAATCGGTAATTAACGATAAGACGCACCTCCGCCGCGTCCGCGTCCGGCGCAACGTGCGGCGGCCGCGAGTGCGTTCGCGGAATGAGAGCCCTGCGCGGACCTGGACCTGCACCGGGCGCAGCTTATTATTAGGAAACCTGCTTTATTCCTATTATCTTTTAACAAGCATGATATCGTATTAGAAAGTCGTAGATAGCTATCTACCTGTCCTGTACCAAACGTTAGATAGATGCTCATAATATCCAACATTTCTACCACTCATTGAAATATAATGTAAATATTGTAATTAATATCAATTTCTTATTTTAGGGCTAGGCTCCTCCTCCGACACGTGTTAACACCTAGTGTAAAGGGGCACCGGTGCGTTCTACAAAAGATCCCGGAGCCTGTCCGAATGCACTGATGCAGACCACCGACGGGATTTAAGTGAGTATGAATCTCACATAACCCTGATTTCTCCCCAGAAGCAGGGCATCTTTCAAACATTTCTCTCCGAAACAAAAAAAAGGCCTTTGGAGTAGACAGCGATCTCTTCGAATTCTCATATTTACACGAAAAAGTACTAGAGAACACTGCGCATGTATTGCACATGTTTTCTTATCATATAGTAGTCCACGATTTTCATAGTAATAAGGATGCAAACTCCCATGTTCGAGTGACAATGGAATACCTTAATAAATTGTTATTTTCAATTGTTTCCGGTAATGGTAATAACAACATTAACTTACATCAGGTGTGAGGAGAGCACCATTACAGCTCCTATTACTGCTGCCAAGTTTTTGTATGTTCCGGTTTGGATAATTCTGTTGCTCTCTCTCTCTCTCTCTCTATCTTCCTAGCTATTATCCCATGTGGTGGTGAGGTCAGCTTTCCTTCTTTTTCCTCTCAATTTCACTCTGTCCTCGACATCATCGTCAGTCTCTTGACACTACATATTTCCACCTTGTTTTGGGCTTGCTTTTGGGTATTCGACAGGGGAGGGAGAACTAGAGCTGATTGGTGCTGTTGCTAATGAAATAATTTTACTAACATCTAGTGTTTTAAAGCAACGAACGAATTTTGGTGTAGTTTATCATCCTAGCGTTAGCTATCCTAGTCAGTAGTTCTTGGCAGTAATATAACTTATTGTTACATGTACATCTTACTAGTTCTCTCCAATAAAAGAATATAATATTTCCATACGAAAGGAAATACTGAATGTAGCAGCACCTCAGTGTGCTAGTGGCTTTGTGCCGCGCGCAGATAATAGGTAGTTTTATCGATGCGCGCGCGCACCCCACGCTGGCCGCACGGCCCTTTACCCGCAATAAATTATATTGCGAAATCGCCGATAATCGGCCGCCGCCGCGGAATTTCATTATAGCGCGCACTCTACTTATTAGGGAGTTAATGTTTCCCATGTTCCATGTTGCGCTCTTATTGCGCCCGCGCTGCCGCCGCGTAATTTTATAGCTCGCGTGTAACTTATGAAGGATGCGTCCGAACACTAGGTGCATGCTGCCATGGAGTTAATCAATGCTTTATTTATTAACCCCAGTTGAAAAAAGAAGAGAGGGTATAAGCAAATCTATACACATATCTATTTTTGTTAATGTTTTTTTTAGAAAATCGGAAAGGTTTCCTGATGGTAAATGTTACGCATGGCCATAACTTGAAGCGAATTATGATGATATATACAGTACCGTTTACCAGTAGATGAAGTGTTGGGAGACTTCCCACAAGGTGGACCGACGATCTGGTGAGCAGCGCGGGAACCCACTGGATGTGAGCAACCCGGAACCGATCGATGTGGAAATCTTTGAGAGAGGCCTATGTCCAGCAGTGGACATCTATCGGCTGATGATGATGTTGATGCTTAAACTGTAGAACTTTTTACCCCAGTAATTCCACTAGCAACAGCACCACTAGCAACAGTAATGTTAGCACATTGCTGTTTATCGACTGCAATAGGAACTACAATGGTGTCTACATGATCTTCAGCAACAGAGACCCATCTACCAGTGTATGTTACTAAACAGCTGGACTAATTTTGACCTTCACATTCATATTAAGCTAGCTATATAAAAGATTTTTGGTGCCGGAAGGCATAAAACTTTGCTACTGTAAATCGTTGTCGTTAAGTGTCGTAAGTCCTTCAAGCTTTAGTTTCAACAGACCGTGGATCCGGATCCCCGAACCCAGTATCAGATGAGCTGTAACGTAAGAGTGGCAATGGTTTGCAATGAAGCATTAGTTTGGATATTTGTAAGATTTTTCAAATGTGTCGGGCTAATTAGCCTTAACGGCAATGCTGTGTTCCGGATGTCGACCGCATCGTCGGCGCTGATGTCACTCAACATGTCACAAACGAGGTCAAGCGTTAATACATCGCAAACATAAAAACAAAAAAAGACATCACATAACTTTACAATCCGCGAATTTATTGATATCACACTCCCATTTTGAAGATCCTTTCATTTGCTGCTTTAACGGAATCTACGGTAAACGAGGGGTCACGGACCCGGTCACCGATCCCGCGCACATGACGTGTAAAGGCGTCGTAAATAACGCGGACAACGCGCCGACCATGTTGCGTGAAGGTATTGAGAGGCCGCGGATCGCGAGGTCCCAGGGTTGATGGATACCCCGGCATTAGCAGTGCAAGCGGGTAGTTGTTAGGCAAACGATTTGTATAGCGATCATACACCACTACTGCGTTTGAGTTGTGCAGCGCTGTTACACAGGGGAAGCTTTAAGTGTGGGAATAGAGCAAAACCAAGTATGGTGAATGATGTGGGAGCAGAGGGTGTAACTATAAGGATAGAAAGGTGAACGGGAGCAGAATCCGCGTTATTAGCCTCACTGGTTGCATACTGGATAAGTTTGCTAAGAACACAAGAGTAATAACCTTCAGCGTGAACGTAATAGTGTGCTATGGTATAGGGAATAATCTGCTTATAGTATACTTATTTAGGTTATTACACCAGGGTTAAGTGGTACTTTATCTTTAAGTAATCAAATCGAAAATTTCATAGTACGTTTGTCAATTGATGTTTAATTTAATGGAGAGTGGCGCACATATAACTCCATTTGCAGTTCTCAGGCTATACTTAAAGAAATCTTTATACTAAGTTCGCAAGTAATCGTCTGCAATATCAATTGTTAATATATTAATGTATGTAGTTGTTCATTTAGGACAACTTAGCATAAATAACTCGTTAACGCAATAACACTATTACTGCCTGTCACGCACGGTGCTCAGCAGCGCGATATTTCCTCTGACGTCATATTTCGTCCCGAGACACCCCCTTTCCCACGAGGTAAATATTGTTAGAAGATGTTACTTAGGATGAATAGTGAGCAACAAGTAGCCCTCCACAGGTATCCCCGCGGGCCCCGGGGCGGTCGCCCCGCTCACGGCGCCCTCCCCGCCGCCGTGTCCCCCCTGATCCCATTAGTCTCGTCTCCGAAGTAATCACACGAGACAGTGAGTATCGCCGTGATTGATCTGTTTACAGTTGCAAGATGGGAAAGTTAAAGAGACCGTTTCCGCTGCGATGTCCCGTTGGCTCTATCTAACGTATACCATATTTTCAATTATATCCCATTTCATTTGATTTTTCTCATAGTATTTCCTTAAGGAATCCCTTTAAGAACTTACCTGATACAAATTGTTCGTTTTCACTTAAGTGAACCTTGACACGTTCGGTGACCTCGTGTGCGGCTGTAACTGAATAGATTGCAACAACGACACCCGCATGGTAACTATAAAGTTAAGTGCTAAATTTAAGTGACACTATGTTATCTGCTAACAACATATACTTTTACTATGTACCGCTGCATAATATACATGAAAATAAACCGACTACTTATTAATTATTGATAACAAGTGATTCGAAAATTGTGTCATTTTTTAAATTCATGAAGGCAGAACTTATTGCATCTAAACATTGTCTCACTTGAACTTATGCCATTTGACATTAAGTTGAAGCCAGAACTAGACAAATAGTGGAGTTGAATCAACAACCTAAGGTAAATGATATTATAAGGATGTTGGTGCTTGATTTGATATCAACTCTAATCATCAATAAACTGATAGTTTAACCACGCAACAGGACAAAAAAAAAAATTAAAAAATCTTTACGATTTAGCTGGTATCATGGTACTCCGAAGTGGGCCCCGGACGGCGGGTGATAACAGGTGAGCGAAATGAGGGCGCGGCGCAATAGCTCGTCCGGTGCCAAATGCCACGTCGGCAATGATTTATCCGAGCTCGTGATAGTTCACCGAGGCGGCGGTGTAGACATCCTGCCACGCATTTTGATCTATTCCAGCAAATGACAAGCTATTAAACGACCTAAAGGTCTCCACATCTTGTACGACTGATGAATACTTAACTATTATGAAGTCTGTAAAAGTACTACAAGAAATTGGTTACGCGACAAAATGAGAGAGCAGCGTTACTGGATGCGGTTGATGCGGGGAAGGCAGCGGAGTCAGCTCGAACTAAACACCTTATTGCTCATTTGACGAACTAAACACTGGTGAAGGCGCCCGTCGTCGCGCGCCACCCTTATTGATACAATTTATCAACGATCGGGCTTTAATACGCACGTAAGTGATAAGCGTGCGGCGAAAATATACGAAATTTTTTAATAGAATTTTTTTCGCTCAGCGAAGGGATAGGATAATAATGACATTGACGTCATCATCAACGATACATAACAATTAAATGCTAGTTAAGATGTTTACACGGCATCATATAACGATATCCATAACTTGTTAACCCATTTTTTTATTTCGGGGATGAAATCTTTGAAAAGATAGTCTGCCTTCTGGGGGGAAAGCAGAGTTATGTGGAGATTTTTACCCACTAAAACCCTCTCGGTGGTTACCGTCAGCGTTTGGAGAGATTGCGGCATCTCCTTTCGGAACACAACCGCGGCCTTGCTAACGCTATGCTGGGATAGCCCGTTTCGGTGTTTTATACAGACCCAACTTATTAACCCTTAGTTAACCCTTAAAATTTTAACACATGTTTTTTAACAAAATTCCTTGACCACAGTAATACACATAAATAATATTTCTGTTATAACTACAATGAAATACTACTCTTTTTAAAGGAGTCGTCTCCTTTCTACTCCAGTCTCAGTAAGTAAGACTGAGATAACATGTTTCCTCTCCAACTATCCCTAACATTTCTTTTACCTTTACTTTAATTCTATTTGCAACTTAAAACTTTTCTTGCCGCCAAACCTTCACTCCTTCTCTTGGAAATTCTAGCGTCAACCGTTTTACTTTCATTAGTAAAAGTTATTAGTAACAACTTATTTCTTAAAAGAAGAATAATGTGATGTTACTTTTATTCTTCAAGCAAAACCGTTGTGAGTTGTACTACACGAGCGGTAGCAGTAGCGGAAGCGGGAGCGGGAGCGGAAGCGCGGTCGCATCCCGCCGCGTTAGAGTCATGTCGCCAGTAATGTTGTATACCTGAGCGGGGAGCCGCGGCCCCGCTCCAGCCGCAACCGGATTAACCAACGAGGAGCTGAAGAAAGCACCGCGCGTTAAGTACACGACATACCTATTGTTTCATAATAAACTATTCCACGAAGCTTTGAGTTGAGAAATTGTTTAAAATTTCATTTAAACGCATAATGTGACCAGACCTCGTAATGTCCCCCATATTGGGACCATATTACATATACCCTTTCCAAGAAGAAAATCACGACTCATTTATCCGACAAACGTGACGAAGAGCGGGTTGGTGAAGATCATATGTCTAGGAACAGTATTGTTCTTAGAATATGTCAGTTTCCTCGCTATGTTTTCCTTTATTTCATATACATATATATATATATATTTATAAATCGTATGTTAAAACAATTTGACATTAAACGAGTACATATATTAATAATGTTGAGCGACTGTCGTGATGGGAAAGGACAACTTAACATGAACCACAACAATAACAACAAAAGGATGTGCATATAAAGTATTCCATACTAATCACAGAATGGACTAGAAGAAACATCGCACACGTAATACACTGGCGGACACCTGAAGAAGCCCAGATTAAAGCAACTTAACTGACATTCGGTAACAGAACACACATAAACATGTCCGCGCTGCCCACGCGCACACTGATCTAAGCCCAGCGCTGAATACACTTGTTAGAGCAATACTTAAGTATGTATGGTTACAGCAAGTGTTACATAGACCTTCCGGCAGATCGTTTCCAAAGCGTTTGCCTTCACTATCACTTCGCGAGTACAAAACCAGCTGATGCTGCAGCGGGCAATCCTGAATCATCACGTGATCAATGAAACCTAGTTAAAGACAATAGTGACAATACGATAGTGTCTTATCAGTGGATATTCAGTTTGTGTGCTTGTTTTCCCCAAAAATATATACAACATTAGATCAGTTCGTGTATCTTTATTTATTTACTACGTCCAGCAGTGGACGTCCGTCGGTTGAAATGGTGATGATGATGTGTATCTATATTTACAATAGAATCTGTACGTTAATAAACCAACGCCCACAGATGTGGAAACATCCAAACGACACGAAGGGAATGTGTTTGTGTGAAAGTGCTATTCTAGCGGCGCGACGTCGCCGCGCCATCAATCAGGAACACTTAAACTGGCTCAGGTTGAGTGGACTGCAGCATTAACATCAATCTGCTCTCCGCTGACAATCGGAACACAGATCAAATAACTGTAACGTTTGGGATGGGTCGCCCCTCTAAATGGTCTTTACGTACTCGTACGTTCGTTTTGGTTTTCCTAATGAATTCCATCAGGCCATGTTCAGCGCTGGCTAACGTTGAACGAGTTATTGCTTACTTTCATAAAATAATTCTGAAATATCGTCACATTAAATAGCTGAAAATATTTTAGATCATTAAAAATTTCTGTATTGAAAATATGTTTAAAATAAAACAATATAACGTATGTAAAAGTTTCAAACATAATTTTCATAAGGTACTCTATAATGAAACGGAAATTCTATTGTTTAACTAAATTATAATATAATAAACAAAAAAGTCCAGCAGCGGACGTCTGTTAGCTGATGATGATGATGATGAAATAAAAAAGTAAAAAAACACAATAACTAGTATAATTTCTTGACGTGGACAGTATAATATATTAACCAGAACTATTCAAAGAATACATATCACAAGTGCAAAAAGTGGCTTAAAAATTCTAGATCATCATAGTTTGAAAAGTAATAGAAGACGTATACTGTACATCCCACATCTAAGAACTGAGAGAAATGCTAAATCAACAAAAGATTACATAGAATTAAGTAGAATAAGATTCTTATTCGTAATTCTAAGAGTGTTAAGTGCAACAGTACGTTTAAACGCATGGTTTGAAGCGAGCGTCACAGTTGATGTTAACCTCGGCCGCAGTGAAAATCGCACCATCCGTACCGTCCACCATCCACCGTCCACCGTTACCCTTTCCCCGAATAGATGTGAAATAAAGATAAACTCCATCAGATATTTATTCGATTGTTTCTATTGGCATCTCCGAGTCGGTAACTCACGTCGGCAATAACTATATATCGATGCGAAACGGTTATTGAGGCGGCAGCGGCTCCACGGCTCCACGGCTCCGCGGCTCCACGGCTCCACGGCTCCACGGCTCCACGGCTCCACGGCTCCACGGCTCGAGGAATCGGGTTAAGCGAATAAGCAGGCACAACATAAAATTTGCGAACGGCGAACTGCAGTAACTTGAATTAAATAATAGCACCCGAATGCGGGACACTGTCTCCTTTGTAAACTGTCTACGGATAGTTCAAAGGATAACCTCACGGCGAGTCAACAACTTGGAAAGATTTAGTTGAACTTTCTTATCTATTGTCAAACCTGATCATCATCATCATCGTCGTCAGCCGATAAACGTCCATTGCTGCACATAGCTCTCTCTCAAAAATGTTATGTAAGGGGTTCATATGGGGAGATTTAGGTCATTTCCCACAACGCTGGCATAATGCGGGTTGGTGGAAGCCAGAACCTCGTTTGTTGATTAGCAGGGTGCACCACGAGCAGATGATGTTGACTTAGATCCCATGAAATGTTGTGCAGGACCTCTTACACCCCCTTGTCAAACCTGATAAGATCTTAAAAATATAGTAAGCCACGAATGATGATGAATGATGAACCATGTGATCATGGAATAAATATATTCTTGATCCGTGAATGTCTAGTTTAGTTGACGTCTTAAACCTATGTATACTTCGCCACAATTCCAGATACCTTGAGTTATCTCATCTAGCATCCCTGTCTACTTTAACTATTTCTATATGTAGCAACCCTTCAATACTGACGACGAAAAGCCTACAGTAATTAATAAATTAAATATCGTATACCCCTTTTTTAAGACAGTATAAATATTTCCAATTTACATATTAATATGTAATGAAATAAAATAAATAAATATACTATATAGAGTGAATAGTTATTGATCAGTACTTGGTATTTTATGTCCAAATCAAACTTATTATATCGCTATGTAGAGTTCCCCGTACAGTATTAGATAAGGTTGCGTTACACATGGAGAGTTCAGGTCAGTGAATGCATATAGTGCAATAAAGCTGTTACTGTGGGAGTCTAGTAGTTTCAGTATGACAGTGCGCGACATGCTATGCTTACCCTTCTGACGGGTACGAACACCCTTCTACACTCAGATAGTGTGAACTTTTTCAGTTACTTACAGCACTGTACTCACCCCTGTATTAGTAAGCCTAGTATAGCAACTACGGCAATGACCTTAATATTCGATAGAGCCGTAGACCATCGGACTTGTTGAAATGTTATTGAAGTATTAAACTCGTCGACGGAACGCAGGGTACGGTACGAACTAAACGTGAACAGCGAGATGCAAAGTAAAATAGATTTAGAAAAGCTTCCAGTTGCTGGACAGCAGGCAGGAGTCGGAGCTGGTCATTTACATAATTTATTGGAACATTTCGGCCGCGCTAATATACATCGGCAGGAGCGTGTCGATCTCACCATCCGACACAGCATACGAATAGCAATAGTCACGACTTAGTCGACTTGCTATCGATATTATACATACAAAGAGTTTTTTTTATTCACCGTAGCAACGAGTCCAGGGAAATATACTCCTGACGGTCAGTGAATACTGCTCACAGCAACGTAGCACTAGGATGATATATTCTGCACCATTATGTGCTCGCCGCCTAGAGACATAAGATGTTGCATCGTTACTTTAGTAATTTCACTAGCTATAGGACCCATCAAACCGGAACACAGTAACGTTTACTGATGTTCAGTAGTACGAATAGGAGCTGCGGCGTTACCAAAATGATTTCCGTTTAATCAAAACTACAATAAATTTTCGTTGGTAATAAACTACATTGTGTAGTAGCAAAATTTGATTAACAGGACTATTTTTATTTGTAGTGAAATCCAACATGGAATACCTTGCCGCTTCAGGGACAGCAGAGCAGTCACACCGTACTGTCACCTGCTGAAACCCCACGGTGTCCCCGTCAACGCTTTGGACCGGAACTACGGACTGGTTCGGCAACAACCGTGGCTTGTACTTATAAATAGGAGCTAAGCATTAATCTGCGACAGATCCAGTAACACCATCGCTAACATAACAGACATATAATCATCATGTAATTATATTTATGCTCTCCAGATCACGATACAGTTAATATTTTTTATATTTAGTTTAGTTATAATTTATTATATTTAGTAAACGATTAGAAATCACCTAATGTTTATTTATGGAACCAATAACTACGGTAACGGTAGCGCGCCACCACTCCACTCCAATTAACCGGTGTTGAAAATATTACTATAACTTAAAGAGAATCCGGATACGAGGACGTTCACCTAGTGGTGTGGTGACGCATAAATACGGGATTTATAAATTAGGACATAGGCATTTAAACACAGTCTAGATTCATTTGGTCGCCGGGACATCGTATAAATATTTTTTTTATTCAACGAGCCGAGCGGGACGTTCAACTGATGGTAAGTAATACGCGTGCCCATAACAACCAACTAAGTCGTGCTCGTCAGTGCAGTATATACACTAGCTACAGCCCCTTCAAACCGGAATACTATTTGTGTGCAGAAATAGGCGATGCGGTGGTACCTAGACAGTCTACGGCAATAGAGACCTACCACCAGTAATATATATTGCATAAATGTTTATGACTGACGGCCGATGGGGCAGTAAGGTCCTCGAGTGGCGGCCGCGTACCGGTAAACGTGGTGTTGGGAGGTTCCCACAAGATGGATCGAGAATCTGACGAGAGTCGCAGGAAGCCACTGGATGCAAGCAACGAGGTGCCCACCGATATGGAGATATTTGGGGGAGGCCTAGTCCAGCTATGGACCTCTATCGGCTGATCATTTTAATGAGATGGGGTACATGGCCTTGTTTTATAGTTAAAGATTAAATAAATATATATAGGAAATAATTATGAATTATAATATAGCCGCGACGCAGAATCCTCCCGCTGGACTTCCAGGTCATTACCGGATAATTAATTGATTTAATTAGACGACTAATGACACTAATGAATCAGACTAAAGTAATTAAAATAATTTGAAATCGAAATTTTAAAGGATGTGGGCAATGAAATGCATAATTTATCATTGGAGAGCGGCTCTGATGGTGTGGACGTAGGAAATATGTGGAGACGCCGCGATAACACACCGCGACAAGTTTTTAGCGTAGACACTCATTAATTGTATGAAATTAACAGCAAAATATTCACTTTTTTTTAGTGAAATTAATGATCCCATTTAGAGCGACATCTTAATTATCCACAGACAATAACCTTGATTTACAAAGATCTTTTGATTTGTCAAGAATTTTAAGAAAAGTGGGTAAAGTACAAAGTTCGAAACCAGAAAGTACTACACTCAAGATGCTTTCCCCATCATCATCATTAGCCGTCCACAGCTGGACATAGACCTCACCCAAAGATCTCTACATAGCTCGGCTCCTCGTTGCTCGAATCCAATGGGTTTCCGCGACTCTCGCCAGACCATCGGTCCACCTTGTCGGAGGCCTCCCAACACCACGTCTACCGGTACGCGGCCGCCACTCGAGGACCTTACTGCCCCATCGGCCGCCAGTCATAAACATTTATGCAATATATATTACTGGTGGTAGGTCTCTATTGCCGTAGACTGTTTAGGTACTATCGCATCTCCTATTTCTCCACACAAATAGTATTCCGGTTTGAAGGGACTGTACCATGTCTACTGGTACGCGGGCGCAACTCGAGGACCTTACTGCCCCATCTGCCATCGGTCCTTCCAGCAATGTACCCTGTCCACTGCCTTTTTTATACAATGCTTTAATAAGTTTCTTCGTAATTAAGAAGATATGTGTGTTTCGCTATCTATAGTTTTCTACCTTAACACTAAATAGAAAAGGTTTTTCATCAAATATTTAGTCAGGAAGTAAGGATCCATTCGTATACATACATTCGGAATCTACCTCAAGAAGAGGCGATTCTTTTATAGAAGATCTATGTCTCTTCAGATATTCATTAGAACCTTATATATCTCTCGTTACCTTTAACTGTAATTGACTACAACTTTTTTGAATCGCGTTACACTGAACACGATTTAAGATTTTGGCTTCTCCCTTTTTTTCCATATTAAAGTAATCCACTAGGTGGATGAGAGGCATCAAAAGAATCGCTAGGAGCCACTGGACTCAAACCGGGCATTCCGTACGAGAACCCGGAGCCTCTGTTAATGCACTGACGGAGACCACCGAGGAGTTTCAGTGTAAAAGCCCTACATAATCTTGTCTTTCCCCCAAAAGCAGGGTATCTTGCAAGATTTGGCCCGCGTTAAAAAAAGGAGCTACAGGACTCAAACGGAACAAGACCGTGTTATGTAGAATAACAAGGAACCTATGTCTAACGGTACACGTCCGTTGATTGAGATGATACGGTGATGGTGATGATGATCAAAGTAATTATTTAGCAGCAATCTGAAGATGACGAATCTAAGAGGAAATTGAGAGCTTTGTGAACAAGTGCGTGCCACGCGGCGCGCAGTAAATTAACTTCAAGTATGAATTTATTAGTGTTGTACTCACTTGATGCATCGTCAGATTAACTGATTTGAATGTAATTTAGCCAATAAATAAACTCGGAGCGGTGCCTGTCTGCGGCCGAGCAGCTGCTTGCCTGCCACGCCGCCGAAATCTGGTAAGTAGTTGTGAAACGGTGATCGCGGCGTGTCCAGCGCCGGTGGATATTTCCTCACCGCTATTCATAAATCACCGATATTTTCAAACGGCGACATTTATCATGCGACATTCAAATAGTTAATCTATCGAACTGCTCTGAACGGTCCGCAGTGGTCTGGATTAATGCCAGTACTGCACAACTATTGCCACCAGAGATACTTGCTTGATACACTGTACAGTTGCTGATGTAATTATTGCACATTATCCAAAAGAAACCTAGCTTCAAAGCTTCTGCAAGAACTTGCTAAATAACAAGTATATCTAAATGGCCTTTCTACTTACAGTCTATTAAATTCATGACTTCAATGATTTTACTTCGATGAGAAGTTTATGGTGTTCACGCAGTAAGGAAATCATCACCACAGCACAATGCCTATTCCTCCCGTACTGCAGTCCATGAAGTGAGGAAGGCGACGAAACACACCATGTTTTGTATGACTCATCGGGAAGAACACATTGCGGCGCTGTGTAAACATCGCGCCCGGCGGATCAGTTACCACCAAGTCAAGAATTTCCTTTGTTGCTTAATCTGCAGGAAATGGCGCTGGTAACGTTAATGCGATAACATTACTTATTATATCCGTGAGGTAATCAATCCATGAGAACGTGTTAAAGCGGATCGCACGGCGCGCCGTGTCGGGCCACACAGCGCGCGGCCGCACGGTTTACGAGCGCTCGCTATCCGGACAACTGTTTACGCGCTTTTATTAACAACTAAACGCACTTTATAGCCCGATAGTGTCCAAAATCTAATTTAATAATGATTTAATGCGCTCGGAGGGTGCGCGGCGAGCGGGCGAGCGGGCGAGCGGGCAAGCGCATCGCTCCTCGCGTCCGCTTTTATAGCGCAATCAAATCGCTGACGTCGCCGGGGCTAAGCAAAAACTTAAGTTATCTAGACAAATAAAACAGCAGTCACGTAAAAAAAATAGTTTATTTGTAGTGAAAGGGATGGATTTGAATAATTCCCCGTCACTTGGATTTTGACGTGTCCTTACACATGATTAAAGTGGGAAATAATTCCAAGGCAAGCTTTCCCGGTGCCGGTTAATATAATTTTTTCATGAGGTCTTAATTCAATGATGTACTACATTCATTGATGATGACCATAGTTATGAAAGTTTATAAATTAAATTACCCTAAAATACTTAATGATCTGTTAAAGGTTAGGACTGTGCAGTAAAAGTCTATCCTAGAATATTGTAACTAATGTAGAGACTAGAATATAGTTTACAGCAATGCACCGCGCTGGTTAATGAGTGTGCGGTAATTACTGCAGACAGGACATGGAGCTGCTGGAGCTGGCCGGGCCGAGCTGCGCCGGCGCCCTTAATGAAACTCGTCGAAATCGCCTTGTAAAAGTTTACGACGGATAAAATCTGTTATAAAACTCTATGAAGCCGTAAATTCAGCGATCGGACGCGGCGTTTAAGGGACGGGAGCTATTCCGGAGTCCATAAATCAGGCATCGGGGGTTCGCGCTCCGTCCGCGATCGTTAACATTAAAACGCACTGTTTGTAAACATTTTTACGCGGAGCCGACAGCTTTTTTCCGTTTCTGACTTTTATTAGCGCGACGTTATTGGCTTTTATTGGAGCCACTCGTCGTTTGATGAGCTGACGCGTCTGCCGCGGACGCGCCGACGGATTCATATTTTTTTGACGACTCGCGTTAATATAGCCCCGCTGATAGTTGTAATCAATTTACACACTTACAAAAACGGTTTCACATAAATGATTTGGGAAAATGTCTCAAACAAAAAGTAAATAAGCTGTAGTAACTTGGACACAAAGAAATCGTCTGCTTGCCCTTCAAGATTAAAACAATCAAAAAGCTGCGACAATGCCGCGGAGGCGCGCTCTGTCAATTACTGTCAACGCACAGAGTGGCGAAGCCCCGGGGAGCGGTCCTCCGTGGCCGAACCGATAATCGCGACTTCACCGCAAACACATAAAGGATCGCCAATAAAACTTAAAGACGAGGAGCCGAGGAGTCACTCGTAAAAACAACAAAAGCGTTTTAACCCTTCGGTTAGCGGGCGCCCGGCGGTTAGCGCGCCCGCGATTGTTTTCTCACCTCAATAGAAACACGTCATAAAACTTGCCGTGACGTCTGGAGACGACTAAATGATTTGGACGCCGGGATCAGGTTCAAATTGAGCCGCCGACCCAAAAATAATCATATACTTTTTTGAAGGTGTACTGCATCCAGTACTCCTAGCTACGGTTCCAATTCATCCATGTCGATATTGTTTAAAAAAAATTGTTTAACCGTTTCAATTGTAAAGAAGACTGATTACAAAAATGCAGTCGTTACTCCTGGTTCGACAGTTATAGACCATGATGAAAATCATATATGATTTTAGGGCAAAATAAATTTTCCATACCGACGAAAAAAGAAGGAAGGAAAAAGTCTGCACTTCGTCAAAGAATTACTAATAATCATGGTAATACAAAAATTTACAAGTAATGAGCATATCTCATCATGATAATGATGATGAGCATTTCTCTTACACTTCCACATGGTGGATACACAAAACAATGTAACATAATATAAGAGAGAGAAATGTCCGGATGTAACAATACTTAACCGATGAAACAATACACTGCTCTCTTTTGTCTAATTATAGATAATGAACTATTAAATTCTAATATAAACACCTCTATGTAAAGAAACACAATTACCTTATAAGTAGGAACCATTTGTCTTGACTCTGTTCCAAATCCAGATCCGGAGCCAGTTATCACACGTAAACAATTTCGTCTTTTCGTATTCGGTTAATACTACCCGAGGAGCGACTCTAAGGTTGCACAACCGTTGCATTGCCCATCCCCCCCTCGGAGCGCTCACTGACAGAGAAAGCATCCCCTCACAAAGGCGAGGACCGATGCTTGTAAATCAAAGCTGCATGAAGCCATAAATTACTCTAAACTATGCAAGCGCAGTTTTTATTGCCCCGCCGTGGGACATTGGCCCAGCGCTGCGCCGACTGCCGGCCGCGTTAGTGACGCCGCACAAAAAGTTTAACGCTAATGTACTTTGCATTTTTATGTTTACAAAAAAACTGTGTTTATACACTAAATCTACAATGCCTGAAGCGTTTATCCTGTGTTTGGAAAATCCAGTGCTGGTAGATCTCTGTTACTTTTTGTAGGTAGTTAAGCTATTCTAAATGTAGTGATTGTTAAGAAATCGGATACATAAAAGACAGCACAAGTACTAGAGGCGATACCTGTTTGTGCGACTAGGTTTTAAAACTAGGTATTTATTTCGAAGTACACAGAGTAAAGGTCGGGCAAAAACTATCAAGTATTTAATGATTTACTGTTATATCTGCAATTCTATAGGATTTTATCACAAGTTATATATTTCGTACGAGCAAGACGTTCACCTGATGGTAAGTAATACGCTTGCCCATAACAATGTGGCGCTAATTAGAATGACATATGCAGCAAGACATTGCGCTAGTCGTCTTGAGACATAAGATATTAAGTCTTGTCTCCCCCGTAATTTCACCAGCTACACCGGAACACGGTTATGTTTGCACAGTACTGTCTGGTGACAGAAATAGGCACTGCAATAGTACCTAACTAGACGCTCTAAACTTTACTCTTTACCGTTATCATAAGTAATGAACTTAGTAAACATTGTAAATTCTTAAAATTACTGTATAAATCTCATTTCTGGGTCTGGTGTTGCAAATACAACACACGCCTTCTAAGTATAGTGACGCTGAGCATTCTCCAAGTCGAGGCACATCGCCGTGTGCGGCCACGGATCCAACTACACCGGACAAGCGTACCGAAACAACAGTATATACCAGTAAATATGAGTGAAACAGGTTTATATCGGCGCGACTGACCCTACTGACCCACAGCGCGGAGTTTTATCACATAACCGCATATTTCACACGATCTATTAAAGCAAGATAGCATCACGCAAAACACAGTGTTACTTAATACTAGCAGTCCGTATCGCGCACAACATTATTTACAATTATTGAGCATCAGTTATCTAAAGCGCCATAAATTAAAAGTTTAAACGCAACGTTGCCGCTGCGGCACAGTGCGCCGTTGAATTCAACAGTAAATTAGTTTTAATTAATATTCAATAATAGATAAGCGGAAACGAGCGATCCAGTTCACCGGCGACACCTCCCCGTCCACGGCACCCTCGCCGGGTGAACGGCAGCCAGCCGAGAGGACACGCGCCTCAGACCATCCGGCGCGACACCACGCCGACGAGAGCGACACAGCTCGTCTAATTATCGCTTAGAACTCGTTTAATTATTACTCAAATTATACTATTAGATATACTACTACATAAATATACCAGTTTCTAATATATATATATTAATAAAAATAACGTTGTCAACAGCATGGAATGTTATGGATAAATTTGAAGAACTGGTGATATAGGTCTCTGTTGCAGCACACCGTCTAGGTAGGTGTCACCGCAGCGGCTATTGCATACGACAAACATTACACTGATCCGTTGAAAAAGGGCGCTGTAGCTAGTGATATTACTGGGGTGACGAGACTTAACATTATGTTTCAAGGTGACGAACACGTGATGTTGTGTATATCATTCTAAATAGCGTCATGAGTGTCTGGCTCGTCGCATCGTTTTGTTGTATAAAAAAAATTCGTTACTCTATTAATTACACTAGCTACAGCGCCCTTCAAACCAGAACACAGTAAAGTTTGCACACCGCTGTCTGCCGGTTGCAATAGGCTCTGCAGTGGTACTTACCTAGTCGATCTCCGGCAATGGAGAGCTACTAATGAATCTGTCCATATCCGTCTGAAGGTAATGTCTCAGCTTTGCTAGGAGAAGCTAGCCTTCTCTGTGGTATGAGCGAAAGTTCAAGTTATGAATGAGTGCTGATTGTCTGTGTAATAAGACGGTGTCGGCTGCAGCGGACAGCACCGGCAGCACCGGCAGCACCGGCAGCACCGCCAGCACCGGCGCCGCCGCAGCCGGCAGGAGCGCGCACAACGGCGTAAATGAATATTATTTATCGCTTCACGGCGGCTTAGCCGTGTACAAAGAGCGCAGAGCGCCGTGAGTTATTACGCCGTATTACGCGCGCGTTTTGTGCGGGACCATTTTTTTTCACTCTCTATGCTCGTAACTTAATATTTATTGCGAGTTTTAGTTGAATATTCAGAGTCGTCACGTCACGGTGCCGGGCCCGCGACCCATTTTACACCCTATTCACTCGCGACATGGAGAAAATTAGCCAAATACTGTAGTGTAGCACCGTTTGATAAAAAATAGCACTTAAATATACAAATTTATTGTTAATGTATATATATATATATATATATATATATATATATATTAACATATCCATTTTAAAAGACGTTGAATAAATTGTTAAGAATTAGTTATAGCTAATAGAGACAGATAACGTTTATTGCGTGTGAATTCTAATAGAGCAGCTCTGTCAGTTTTATTCTGCTATTAGTATTATTTTTTTATATTGCTAAATATTATGGATATTGCTAATGGTTCCGTTAAACATTTCAAATTAACTCGAATACATAAGTTACGTTAACTGTGGGAAGTTATAGATGTCGCTACTTTCACTTACGCGCGGGCGGTCGCACACGACCGTTCAACGATCGAATCGGGCTCTACTGCCCGCAAAATATCACTTTTAATGACAACACAACACTTAAGTAGTACATATGTCTTCCACTTTGCTAGCAGTAACACCCCCGCCACTTCCTTTGAGGAGACAATTTTATAAAATCAGTTCTTAGCTGATCTCTATACGGCGAAAGCAATATCATTATCAAATTTTGAGTGTTTACCTCTAAAAGTTTCAGAGATTTTGTGATGAGTCAATGAACTTCTGGATATCTCCTGTACACGTGTAGATATATTTTATAACGTGCTAATAATAAAATATATATTAAGGTTAAATGGGTCAAGTTGGCAACGGTAACACAGCGATGTTGCGGTGACAGATTTACATTATATGAGGATAGTAATATCGTGATACATAAAACTCTCATCTTAGAAACATTCCGTTTAACGAAGCCAACGATTAGACAGAAGAAACAACAAATATGGAACATTATTTATATTTAAACATAAATGTTACAACAACAATAATAAAACAAGTTTAAAACAAAAAAAAAGGATGAATGTGAGTAAAAGAGTTATGGACTCGGCCGGTCCACAGAGTGACTATACACCATCAGTGTTCTATACGTTTCTCACTTGATCGATAAGTTATTAAAAGTTGATGACAGGTTAGAGGTGTGGTGGTTTACTGGTGGCTTACCGTTATCGTTGGTGTTGAGCCAGCGGTAGGATGGACGCGGCTGCTGCTTGGAGCGCATCTCTAGTCGCCCCGCCGTCCGCCCCGCTCCCTCGGACTCATCTGCAGATACAAAACGAACCTGTTTAACACTAAATTATTCAACTCACATATGTGAGATGACGATGAGACGCGACAGCCAGGACAGGACCTTCGTATGATGGCGAGAACATTTATATAGCACTAAATACATGTATACACAAAGCCTGTAGGTCTCCCACAAGGTGAACCGACGATCTGGTGAGAGTCGTGGGAATCCACTGGATGCGAGCAACGCGGGACCGATCGATGTGGAGATCTTTGGGGAGGCCTTCGTCCAGCTGTGGACGTCTATCGTCTATAGATAACATATATAAACATTTTAACCTAAATATTTCGCGTTAGATTTGGAAGAAATGCGCTATAGGATATCTAATAAGTATAAATCACATTTAACCCACGCCCACAAAAAACGATTAAGATTTTCGAAATAGGGTTAGTTGTACGACTCTTAACACAAATTTCACTAAAAAAACTGTTAGTATGTTTCGTACGTCATACTAATTTGACTCGCTACCCCTCACGCCTCACCACCCCCACCCCCCACCCCCCGCTCCTCCCGCCCCTTTCAAACGGTATTACACAAATGTTGATATTTAACGATTTAACTGATAGTACCATTACATACGCCTACACTTTGAAACTAGTTCATTGTATTAATTAAACTGAATTTTATTATCTATATCTTAAAACCGTAAACTATATCCAAATGGTAAGATCAAGTTTCCCCTACTCATATTTTGTTATAATTATATTTTCGAGAACTTATTTCAATAAATTTCTCTTTAATAAATATTTATATGTATATCAATGTGTCGCCATTGCGATTAGCACTCATTCCGTTAGTAGAAGTGCGCACCCCCTAACTGCGCGTCGGCGAGAGGGCGGGGGCGGCTGTACGAGCACTTCGAAATGATCATAATTTTAATACCAACTACTTCACACACTAGCATCGAGCAGGCAACTTGTGTAGAAAATCATAATCTACTTCTTGAAAACGATAAGTGCATCATCAGGCATCCGCCGCGACGCGGCGTTGAAAACAAATGAGCTGGCCGTCGTCAATGACGCCGCGGAGCTGCGCGTGCGGTGGTAGCGCGCGCTGAGTCACAACCGATGGGGAGAGAGCTGAATTGTTTTAAAAGGAAAAATGTTGGAACAGAAACGACATGTCACGGAATGTATGAGCGGCGGGCGACGGGCGGCGGGCGGCGAGCGGCAAGCGGCGCCGGGTGTCGCGGCCCGACCGATTCGAACAGGCCCCGCAATAAATACTATATCAAAGACACAATGTCGTAATGCGATACATTGACGTGCGATGCGGTGTGATAGGGGCCCGATTTATGAGGAGCAGCGCTCCTCTCTCACGAGCACCGCTTATGATTAATTCTTTCCTCTCGGCTATTATTAAAGCTTGCGTCGGCGCGCGCGCTGCGGTGGGCGGCGGCACACGAAACGGAGCCGCGCCACCAAACGGTTAACCACCACCTCGAGCTTGCAGCTTGCAGTATATCAGTACAGAAAAATAGAAAATATGCCAAATAAACCATATATTTATTCTCAATAACATATAACATATGCTAATAAAAACAACATCATTTGTAAAATAAGTTACTGCCCCGTGAGCGCGCGATCGCTTTAATAACTAACATCTGTACTTTAACCTGTGGCCATTATGAAAGCTTTCAACAGTAAATGTTATTCTGTACACACACACAAATGTTGATAAAGGGTAACGTAATTATTTTTATTGCAAAAAATAGATATTTTTAATGTAATAAGGACAATTCTTATGTATGAAGAATGTATGCGACAGCGTTGCCGCCTATCTTCATAATGATGTCACATTAGTGTTCAACAACAGAAGCTGTTGATAAGAGGAAAACGTTTACCGATGTTGATAACGAACAAATATTAAAGATATCGACATAATGTGACACTCCAGGTTAAACATCTACCCAGTTGGCAGTTAACAACATACGGACAGATTGTGTATGACTGCAATGAATATATAGCATTAAGTTGGTTAAAAAACTGAATCAGATTTTTTTTATTTTTATTGTAGCAGTTATAACATTAATTGTTAACGATCATTTAGAACTATTAGAAATATTTCTAACTAAAACCCGTGACTAATACAATGCGATTAACAGTGAACATCTACAAAGACGGAAGTAAATCAAAACGCCGAATGTTTATGTGAGCGGGCAAGTCCCTAACATTCCCCGGTGTGTTTCCATTTTATCCACAGAAAAAAAAGGAATCCTCCACCCGACACCGGGTGCGGTGCGGCAGCAGCTTGTCGCCATAAACTCCGCACTATACTGTTATTGGTGAGTCGATTTATAAAGTTTTTTTTCTCGGCCATCCTTCAGACAATTTATTAAGTGGTCCCCGAGAGACCGTATTTTTGTTTTGTTACGTTGATACTGATTAAAAATTTTATGTCGTGTAATTTACTTAAGTGCCTCCCCTCATAATGATTATTGACAACGGACTTAAGGACATAACACAATAAAGACGATTATTTTGTGAAATCATTTGTAGCAGTCACCGGCTCCGTCCGCGGCGAGTTCAGATACTCGGGACACGCGGCCTTCGGGGCATCAGCTCCGGAACAGCGTTTATTACAATAACTTAACGTAAGTTATATGATGCTTTTTAAATTCCCGACTCGGGAACGGTTAGACCCCTAAACCAACTGCCAAAAATCCATTGAGAATTTATGGCACAAAGTATATTATACGGCAGCACCCTTATTTAATTATTTCTAATCTACGAAGCGACGTTTTAGGGCAAGTTAGGATGATATCCACTGCACCACATTGTGCTCGCCGCCTTGAGACATACGATTTGAAGTTTCGTTACTCAGAAACATCACTACATGGAAACACAGTAAAGTTTGTACACTAATGGTTCCTGTACTTACTCAGGTGGCTACCGGCAACACAGATTCACCACTAGTTAAATTACTATGGAAATATGTATTCTCCCTAACTTAGGAATGAAATAGAACGCAGTCTAGATATGTGGAAGTGTGTCTCTGTAGCACGTAGACGGCGGATGATTCCAGTGGAATCGCTAATGTGTGATGATGTGCCGGCAGCGGTAGTGGTGGTGGTGCGGTGGTGCGGTGGTGCGGTGTGGGGCCGGCGCGCAGGTGGTGCCGCCGCCGCGTCCGTATCGGCTGTCAAAAACTTGTAAAATATCGCCGGGGGTGCGGGGTGTGCGCGGGGTGCGCGCGGGGCGCGGCCGCGGGCGTCGCGCGTCCCTCACAAAGATATCTCCAAGATTTATTCTGCCGTCTACAATGGAACGTTTTAATTCTTTTCATACGCGACAGATTTATGCGCGGACAGATGCGCCCGCGCCCGATAAGCCCTGCTCGCCACCCTTTACCGACAAAAAACGCGGCGGGCGACCGTCCCGGCCGTCCTACCACCGCTGACTCTCAATACATCTCACCTTACCACGCTGCTCGCAAATCAATCCGGCGACAGCTACATTTCTATTGGCCGACGCACGCACACGGAAATCCATCGCACTCACTGGTATACAACAACAACAACAACAACAACAACAACAACAACAACAACAGCGACGACGACGTAATGCGCACGGGTGTAGCAGTAAGTTTACATCAAGATTTTTTTTTACTGAATGAATCGTCGAGACTGGCGGGACGTTACCTGATGGTAAGTGATACGCCCGCCCATAACAACGTGGCGCTAGTTAGAATGGACCATAGAACCATATTATGCTCGTCGCCTTGAGACATCAAATGTCAAGTATCACTACCCTAGTAATTAAACTGGGTACTGCGCCCTTCAAACCGGAACAAAGAATTGTTTGCACGGTACGGTCCCACGTAGACGGTCTCCGACAACAGAGACCTACCACCAGTGAACAATGATTAGCATAAGCCGAAGTGATGAATAACCATTGCGTATAAGAAATTAACAGATCTTGTGCAACTGCACAGAATACTGCACCGTTACAGTAGTTAGTAAAATATTGCTGAAGTTATACGCAATATGGACAGGTACCTTCGGAGATGCAGGCAGTGTCACTAGTCCGCCCGGCAGGAAACCTTTTTTTCCAATCTAATCTCTCGTTCCGACGATTCCCATTGATATTGTTTTCGCACCATTGTTAGAGTTTTTACACAATTTTTGCACAACATTGCGTGTCATATTGAACAAGTGACCGGTACAGTTAGCAACACAAGTCTGCAACAAACTTCCATTCACAAATGTTTTATTCATCATTACGTAATACTGTGTTGCTTATGAAATTTAGTAACATTAGTTATTGTATCAATTCAATCTGGATATCTCTGAACCCATAAGGCCTGGACACTAGGTATATGTTAGTAATATTACTTCTGCCGGGGAAAGGTCATTTCTCAGTATATTTTACAAATTACTTTCCCCAAAGAAATTTGCGGGGGATTTATGGCCAACATAGCGGACGAGGAACAACTAATCATAATAAACCAATTAAAAATGCAATGTAACATTTGGATTCAATTTCACACGATGTCGTCATCAGCCAATAGACGTCCACTGCTGGACATAGGTCTCCGCCAAAGATCCTCACGTCGATCTGTAGTGTAGGTATATAGTATTTCTAGCAAGAGTAAAGTATACCGTAATAATATATTCAATGGTTTTTTTGAAATATTAGTAAAATAATTTCTGTCATTGCTGCACCCGTGGCTACCGTAGCACTGCATCAGCTGCGGCGCCAACCGTACCCAAGAAAGTCTCCGGCTGACATGTTTATTGGCGCATAAATCCCACTCGTCATACATTTAATTATATGTCTCTGATGGCATTGGCTGTGATTTATGATTGAGAGCCGCCCGCCCCGCATCACACCCCGCAACCTGCCGCAACCCCCGCGCATCCACTGCCAGGCTGGAGGGGAAACGGTGATTTTTTCGTTAATTAATAACCATTGCCAATCAACTTGTTGTCGTCAAAGATTCACCGTCTTACGTTTATTATATACAGTCACCTCTGCAATATGAGGGTGGGAGTAGCTAGCCAGGCGAATTTCGAAGAACTCTACATGCCAACTCATTCACATGCAGCGTCGGCTTCGAACTAGGGACCTTCATGTCACAAGCCGCGGGGGCAAAGTCTAAGTGTAATACTACATCATCATCATCATTAATATCAGCCTTTGTTTATCCACTGCTGGAAATAGACCTTCCCCAATGTCTTCTACCAAATGCGATCCTCAACTTCTCGCATCCACCGACTTCCGACCGTTCTTTTGATGTCGTCGGTCCATCTGGAAGGAGGGCGTCCTACACTTCTGCGAACTGTATTACTAATAATACTTAGCCCTTGTTAACTACAAAGATGTGTGCTTGATGCTTAGGGATGCGAGCTGGTGTGTAATTGGAGTGCGATACTCTAATTGTATAATTCTTGTATTGAACAAACAAGAAACATTTATAAAGATATCACAGTGTATATAAATCACGGCCCCAGCAGCTGCAGCCTCGGCTCCAGAAGCAGCAGGGCGCTGGCTCGCACGGTTCGCGGGCTCCGCTTAAGGAACCCCATAACTCTGTCAATTGTGACGCGGCAGAAGTTATGACGGCTCCGCTGACTTATTGGTGGGGATGTGTGCGATAAAAATAATTGCCTTTTGCATTGTTGTTATTCATCTATGTGAAACCCCGGTGGCTGTGATCTTAATATTCATAAATGATCCTGCATACTTGATGGCAGTTTCCATGTGCAAACCACGAGTTCCCGCGCGGTAGAAATTTAACTTTCTGTTCTGATTAACTTGTAAGAGAATGAGATGACTAAACTATAAATGGGATAGAGAATGAGGTAGAGTGATTGATCTTTAAGTTTTTGTTCATCGAAATTAAAAAGAACGAAAGGGACAGAAGATGTGTAAAATTTACTATAACATTCTACATTTCTCTCTCTCCCATCATAGATTTCGTCATATAGTCAGAGTATAGTATACCATAGTCTGGTGTCCATAGTGTATTAAGTGCGGGCCAGTATCTCATTCTCACGCAGCTTAAACCCGGTGAGTAAATATATAATAGCGTCCTTTCCGTTATACTTTTTCTTTTCATAAAAGCACCCCCACCCCGTCAAAAGATATGCACAAAAAAAGCTCTGTTTAATTACTACATATACCAAAAATTTTAGTTCGTGAATCAATTTTTTTTCTATTTCCATACATTACAGGTTCATGACGATGATGATGAAAACAGAGGAATATTTCATATCCAAAAATATTTTGTCATTTAAGTTTCATGGACGTAATCAACGTGTTCACATGTACCTTTATCAACTGTTGTCTATTGCTTTGTCAACTGTTCATTTATATATATATATATATATATATCTATTATTTACTTATTGAACTTAATGTACTATGTCTTCCAGTATGGTGAGCCCGCCACCTGTAAGCTTTATTATCACTTTATTATTAACAAATTATCTGCCAGTGTCGCAGATTTCGTGTGCTACAAGCGGTACGTCCAATAAAAGCTACAGATATCAAATGAAGCCATTATCACGAAATTTATGACGGACGATGCTAAGTGAATATTGTAAATGTATACAAATATCGTTGCTTAATATTCAGTAGGCGAGGATGTTATTAACGTAATTTATTTATATTTTTTAAACACTGTATGGAAATCGGTTTAATGTTAGAAACTAGTCGGCGCGGAAATATCGGTCGACGTGTAACGCAACGGATCCATAAAGTTTTGCATATCGTTTTAATAAATCGAGCAGCTACCGTTCGCGGAGTGGTTAATGACCACCACACCATCATCATTAACATTTCGATACCGTTAATGTCCTCTGTCCAGCGTAAGTTGAGGCCCTTTCCCTAGAGCTGCCTTCGTAGTCGCCTTTTACGAATTGCTGAAATTATTGTAGGGAATATGAAATTGCTGTACGACACAATGGTCATCATCTCGGCCTCTCTGTTTTACTGGAGCTAGGTCTGTGTTACCCGAGACGGTCTCGGTCTAGCTGAGAAACAGTACAATGCAAACATTACTATGTTCCGGTTTGCAGGGCGCGGTAGCTAGTCAAATTACTAGGATAAGGAGACCCAACATGTTATATGTCTCTAGGCGACGGGCACAACGTGTCGCTGTATATATCATCCTAACTAGCGCCACATTGTTATAGACAGACGTATCACTTACCATTAAGTAAACATCCCGTTCGTCTGCTGATCTCAAGGCTCCCCAATCGATAATGATACACCCGTTTTACACTACTCGTGATCACAATGTTCACCTTTGAATAAAATTGATAAAAAATTATAGTCAAACTATATATAAATTAATGTTTGTATGTATGACACTTTTCCTACGCCCAGCAGTGGACGTCTATCGGATAATGATGATGATTATGTTCAACACGCTATAGCCTTCTCTTCGTGACGATAGTGAGCCATCCGTCTGCGCGTCGTCAGTGTTGGGGTGACTCGCGAACTGCCCCGACAGCCCGCCCACCATTTTGTATATATATAATTTGACTTTGCGACAGCTTTGACAGACGACATTTAATTACCGACCCTCATTACCTGGATATTGGCGGATATTGATATCCAAATTTTTTAGCGCGGACGTAACGCGTACGACACGATTCCTACAAAACATATATTTATGGTTTACATGTTTTAAATTACTCCTCCAGAGACTTTTTCGGCGCTTTAACTTAATTTTATTTACTGCTAAATGGCAGGTGACTTCTTAGGTGGTACAACGTGCACGTCAAGAATGCTCTGGTTCTTATATAACACGACTCCTGGAATACTCCTGGAATACTCCTGCACTTATGTCGCTACGGACTTGAAACAGGAACCTCGTACTGAAGCAAAAGATTAACAGTTACCCAACACAAAAACTATTCTTTTTTATATTGTTAACATTTTAACCTTTTAATTTAGTAATTTATCTAATTATTAACTGTGTAAGTTATTGTATGTAGAGTTGATTCCTTAGCGTACTTATGCAACCGTTTCAATAGGAGACCTGGCCGCGCGCAGCACGCGCAGTGTAAACCGGGACCAGGTGCCGGCGTGGAGACTCGTCCAAGAGTGTGCAGTTAATTGGGCGTACTGATTTTTTAATAATATAGCGTTAATTAAGATACCCCTCGTGGCCGCGGTCGATGCGCAAGTGAGGTCCGATAATATCAGTGATTAAACGCGCGTCAAAGCGGACTCGGCGCAGGCGGACCCCGGGATAGCTTTTAATTGACACGTTAATGACTATGTCCTTGCGATTTAAAATTACATACAATTTAGGCGAGACAACTATATCCAAAATTTCAAGCACTAGCTCAGTAGTGGTAGGTTCTTATTGCCGGAGACCGTCTAGGTAGGTACCATTGCAGCGCCTATTGCAGCCGACAGATAGCACTGTGCAAACATTACTGTGTTCCGGTATGAAGGGCGTGTGGCTAGTAATTACCGGGGTAACAATATTTAACATCTTATGTCTCACGGCGACGAGCATAATATGGTACAGTGTATACCATTCTAACTAACGCCACGTTGTTATCGGCGAGCGTATTACTTACCATCAGGAACGAACATCCCGCTCGTCTCGTTGCTTCATCATCATCACCATCAGCCGATAGACGTCCACTGCTAGACATAGGCTTCCCCCAAAGATCTGCAAAATCTCGTCTCGTCTCTTAATAAAATAAAAAAAAGAAGTTATGTCTACTAAGTGGGATAACAGGTTCGAATCAAGAAGTGCAGTAGAACGTTATATACAAGTTTAATTACACGTTCATCTAAATTTGTCTCTTTTGTGTGGAGTTTTTTTCGGTCTTACTGATACATTTTTACTAGCAAACAGTTAATAAAGGAACAGACAAGTTAATTTTCTTCTTCTTAAAGTGCCTCTCCAACTAGTGAAGGTTGGCGATCAGTCCCTGATTCGGCGGAACAATTCGTACGCACAGATATTAGTTAATTTTCAAAGGTATTAATTGTGTTGATGGAATATTAATAAATAAACCGTTACTAATAAGTTTTAATAATAAGCGGCTGCACTAATAGAGCTTGCGGTAAATGATACACACAATAACGAGGTACTTGTTAGGATATTTATACAGCACCGTATTGTCTACGTCACGTTCATTACAATTATATGATAAAGATAATTATTAATAGACGTGGTAAGCTCAAGGAATGTAATTCTCGTATGAATTGCTTCTGGGTTTGATAGCCTCGTTCTCAAGGTCGGTTGTGAAGCGCTTTCTTGCCATGAAGCCGTGGTAGATTACTTGAGATAAATTCTAAAATTCTGGTCCATCCCGTGTAGTGATAACGGCGGCATTAATTTAATGACCGCGATCACCTGAGCACAATGATTGTCTGTCAGTCGCACCTCGCGCTTGATGACATTACCGGCTGTTAGACCAGCACTCGTCTGGAGTGCGGCAAACCAACGCGACTAGTTCAATTGGTCCCGATTCAGGTAAATTTTATAGTTCGAATAACAAATCTGAATCTGGCTGACGGCAATCTAATTTAGCGACAGGCAAACACTCTTTATACAAAATATATTTGACAAATACTGTAATTTAGCGCATGATCATATTTATTAACTATATACGTAAAGAATCGAAGTTATTCTATAAACTTCGCGAGCTAAGATCTTGCGAAATGAATCCTAAGCCAGAATTATACGTTAAAACATCAAGATTTAACTCTAAAATCTAAAAGAAACGCGATTCAACAAGGATCGTGCTGAAGCTGGAGACGGTGCGACTTCGCGATCGTTTCATTTGCAATCCTTTAATCAAAGCCACAACTCGGTTACTTTATTACAGAAATAAGAAAACTGTTTGTCCTATCGCAGCGCGGTGCAACTTTGCGAGAGAAATCCGCAATAACGGATTAGCGAAATAAAAGCCGGCGCGCGCGCAGCCGACGTCAACAACTTTCGCGCACTTGCAACTAGTTTGACCGGGATATCGTACCTACGCACCACTCGCGAGGCAAAGTGCGCTGGTCGCCCGACCGGTGCAAACCGAGCCCTGACGCGGGCGCAATACGGGCCCGGCGGCAGCGGGCGCAGCGCCGCGCGCGCATATGAAAATATCGCATCTCCCAGCCGCATTACAAAATGAGGCAGAATTATGATGGATGCTGATGCCTCGTTTCGCGCTTAATAAGACGAGACTCTGCTGCGATAGCGGGTGTACGAATGTGCACCTAAAGTCCACCGGAGGAGGGCTCGCATCCGCGCGGCGAGCGGGCTGCACGGGCGCAGTGCAACCGCCTCCCAGTGCAATGAATGCGTCGCGCGCGCGGTGTTCGGTTACGGACTTTAATTCTGTTAAGTCTCGGTGCAGACGAACCGCTGTTAGCGTATCCGCGACATCTACATATAAATGAATCGATTTAACGGACACGCGGGGCCGGCCAAAACTGGGCACTAATAAATTAGCTATAACATAAACATAAACTAAATCTTTCTAAAAAAACCTCTGTTGTAAAAGCCATTAAAACAGTATACGACTCGGACGTACCCACTAACATATTTACGGCGTACACTTTGGACGTTATGAGTTTAAATTTAAAAGGTTTCCACCGGAGCGCCGCGCAGGCGCAGAGAATGCTTCATTAAATTCCCATTAAACGGAATCAGAACTATTGCTAATAGATTCATTTATTCAAAGAATCCACAACCGCTTCCCCGCGAAGGAATTGACGCTATCAATTCCGACCGACGAGATTTATGTTGAGACAAATGCCTAAATAAAATTTGATTATATCCGTGACGGGCGGCGCGTGCGTGTGCGTGTGTGTCTGTGTGTGTGTGGGTTGGGGGGACGCGAATGAAAGTAACATTAACATTTATACGTCTTTGCATTAATTCAGTAGCTCTTGTTTGTCCTGCGACAACAGTTATATATATATATATATACATATATTTGTATTTCACCGATGACAACCGTACAAATTACATTCAGCTCGAGAAAACGATAACTTATACATGCATACATACTTATACACTACGTACGGATACAGTCGCATCTGACGTATGATTAATAATTAAGATTTAAGATTAATTGGTACTTCGTCATACTTATCCTATTAAATCACATCTAAGACAGATTAATGTTAGTACGAATCGATGGAGGAAAGCTAATCAATTTTTTGGTTAAAGATCAATACGTTATTTTATTTTCCAAAATTTCCTTCTGCTCCAAATTTCTGCAATTCCTGTAACAGTGTAAAACGTCAACACTTTACGTTTTGATGTGAAATAACGATACATTCGTTATGACATACGATCCGTTAAAACGCAGCGCCGGCGACGATAAATCGTAATGGAAATAAAAAATAAGTGGTTTTCGTTTGGCAAGTGAGCCGAGCGATCAGATCGGCCCTGTGAAGTTTTCAGATAATATACCGGTCGACATCTCGCCAAAATAATCTCGTGTATACACTCGCGGTGCATTGAAACGATAACTTAATATTAATGATGACAAACACTCGACGCGCTAATATGCGATTGTTTCACGAGCGACACTCTCACGCCGCAGCGCGAATCCACCGCAGCCAGTGTTACCCTGCAATTGCTAGATGTTAGCATCATCATCATTTCTCCTCGCGATGTTTTCCTCTACTGGAAACTTAAGTTCTGTTGGGATCGTATCGGCACCGCTCGGAGACGTATGCGTACGACCGTCTTTTATATTGAACTATCGCAGCTGCATTATATAAGTTATAATTAATTACACTTTACATACTTTTTATACATTCTTATAATATCTAAACAAATTGCAATTGCAAAAACTTTAAGTAAATCACATTATTAAAAATAATCAACAACTTTATATAAAGTTAAAACGGTTAATGGTGATACCTTTAGTTATTAAAACTAAAGTAAATCACAATGCTCGCATGCAGTGGGTTCGCGCGGATGTCACCAGATCATCAGTCCACCTTGTGGGAGGCCTCTCAAAAGTACGTCTACCGGTGCTCGTCACCGATCGATGTGGAAATCTTCGGGGCAGGCCTATGTCCAGCAGTGGACGTCTATTGGCTGATGATGAAACCGTAATGAAATATATTTGTTGATTGAGTCGCTGGTGCATATAATTCTTGTGTACATGGTGTAACACTGCACGTTTGTCCCAAATTCAAAACTTGTCAGAGCTCTTGAATATGACAATTGAAACGCCAATAATTATTTTAAAATAGAAATATGAGTTAATGCGAACATTTGTTGAACTGATTCTTCGGAACCACAGCCAAGCACACTCGATCGACTCCTCATTTAAGCAATGAAAGAACTAGATCAAGTGCAGCTTCGCCGCGTGGGAGCAGCGACGTCACAGGCAGACACGGATATACGCGTGTTACGTGTACAAATCCGCTCATCTTTACTGGGGGTTAAAATATATTGTTGTCCTTAATGAGCCACGTAGGAAATGGGTCGGCGCGGCGGGCCCGGCGACTCCGCGGCGCAGTTAGCCGGGCGACAGCGTTCAACAAGTCCAATTATATATATACACACCCACGCGTACGCACGGCGGGACGGACAGGCTGACGGACAAATTGCGCCGGCGGCATTTGGCAACGGCGCGACAGACGGACGGACGGACGGACGGACGGACGGGCGGGCGGACGGGCGGGCGGACGCACGGACGGGCGGGCGGACGGGCGGACGGGCGGACGGTCGCGCGAGTTATTTACGGGGCAAGCAGCGCGCTGAACACCACTTAACGTCCTGCTACGATACAAACGACAAAAGCTCGCCGGAGCTAACGACAGCGCCGGAAGTATTTGTTAAGTCAAATGTTAACATCAGATCATGTTGGTATTGATATTGTACTCGATTTTTAAACCGGAACGTTGGCAGCACTGATGCTTACCGATCATAAGTTTAAACTGCACAACAATCTAAGGATCAAAATAAATATAATAAAACCGATGTTTATTATATATAAATATTGCTCCTGCTCACTGAAATCCTAACCTCCTTCACAGAATGAGATGTGCAGTGAGATTCGCTTGTCAATTGAGAAGAATGACATTTAACGTTATGGAGGTTATGACGTAAACACGAGTGCATCGCAGTGCGTGCGGGGCGGTGGACTGGTGGCGGGTGCGTGGCTGGTGCGTGGGCAGCCAGCAGCGGAGTCAAAGAGCCCATCAATACGGCTATGAGAGAGTGAGGGGCGGGCGTTGATTAGCCGTCTCATGAATCACGCGCCCTTTCATTGATATTGCGCGGCGCGACGCGGCGTGACGCGCATGAATCTCAATTCCGCGCGTCGCGACGCCAGCGCCCGATGAACTTGACCTCCCAACGCCGCCCCCGCCCCCGGCGCCACCGCCACCCCTTCGCACACATACACCTATACCCCCTGCCGTCCTTCTCTTCATTGCGCTGCTGCACTTTCTGAGGTAACGAGACTAACGAGTCTTATGTCTCAAAGCGATTAGCACAATGTGGTGCAGTGTATACCACCCTAACAATCGCCACGTTGTTATGGGCGTTGTTGTCACTTATCATCAAGTGAACGTCGCGCTCGTCTCGCCGGTTCAATGTGTAAAACAAAAACATTCGCCATTTTGTATTACGCGCTGATTAAACTACCCCAAAGGCTTCCCAAACTAATTTTTGATGGGACAATGCCAAAAACTCCTTTCGACGCTCCTCCACACTTCCTTTCAAGTCCTCGCCTAGTAATTATTATTATGAGATGCGTTCTTCAAACACGTACTTTCTCAAGTTATCCTATCCTGAAATAATAAATATAACCTACATAATTTTTATTTAAAATTAAGAACAAAAAAACTGAATAAAGTGAAAAACTATATTAAGTAATAGAACAGTTCCTTAACACCTTGACCGTGTCGTCATAAACAAGCAATTGGTACGGATCTGGTGCACCCTGGAGACAACTCCGCCGCTCAGTTTGAGAAGCACTGGACTACATCTTTATATTTTTGTAATAACGCACAAAACACTAATCGATTATAATATCTTTTGAATAGTTTATTACTGAGAATCGATATTTTAGCACATTTAAGGAGATGATTGCAAGCAGAACGTTTACATGTACCGAATCCTTAATTTAATTAGAGCTGATGAAGGACTGGTTATTTCAAAACATTTCCTTCTATATAACGGAGAGGTTAAGTGGTACTCTATTGCGCTATCTCTTTGACATGATATTCAGACATGGTAGTGACATCAGTCATATTTTAAGTAAGATAAGCTTAACACTTGATTACAATTTCACATTGTATTAAATGATAATGAGGCGGGGTGTAAGGGGTCCCGGTACTACACAACAATTCACGAAACCCAAGCCAACCTCACCTGCTCATGGTGCACTCTGCTAATCAACAAACGAGGCACTGGCTTCCACCAACCCGTATTGAGCCAGTGTGGTGGTAAATGTGTCAAGTTCCCCATATGAACCCCTACAAGCCCTTGGTTCCCGGCGAATCGCGCAGCGCAAAACCGATCAATGTGGGGATCTTTGGAGGAGGTCTATGTTCAGCAATGAACGTCTATAGTCTGACGATGATGTTGATGATAACGAGACTGTTGATGAATCGTGGTCGCACAATACTCTGGCTCTCGTGTTTACAGCTGGAGCGCATCAATGGTATTATAATGGCAAATTGACATTATGATGGTGGTAGCTAGCCATATGAGCTCGAAAAGGATTTACCACCAACCCAAAAAGCCGTACGACTAATCGAAACGAATCCTGTTACCCATTGCAGCTTAACAGCAAAGTTAGATGCTGCGACGGACGTTCTCCTTTGAACGTCTCCCTCACAGAATCCAGTGGTGATAAATTAAAAATGTTATACGAGTATAACTTACCATCGCCATTACATTAACGATAATTAACTGCACTAATATATAATTTAGTTATAAAAAAAAATTATTTATACTGTACTCGTAGCGTGTACGTACTCGCACGAGGGGGTAAGTTGGTAACGCAGGTGACCTTTCCGTTGGGCGTCTTGTGGGTTCAAATTCACAATTAACATAATTATGTATTCAGTTAACACTTGCAACTTAACCTGCAGGTGGTATTAATTAATTTCACCGCGGCTCCTGTTCCCGTGGAGCGTAACGGTTGCGGAAGCAAATGGCAATGTTATTAGCTCATTACAATTATTATTGTTACACTATTACTTGTAATTAACTTATATATATATATATTTAATTAAATAATTCATTAATAAATTGGTACGCCGGTGGTAGTTCTGTTGTCGGAGACAGTCTAGGTAAGTGACCACCGCAAAGCCTGTACCTGCCGCCAAATGGTATTGTGTATACATTATTGTTTTACGGTTTGAAGGGCGTTGTGGGTATTAAAATTACTGCAGTAAAGAATTTTAACATCCTATGTATTAAAGTGACTAGTACAATGTGGTGCTTTGTATATCATTCTAACTAGCGCCACGTAGTCATAGGCGGATGTATCACTTATTATTAGGTGAACAGGTCGTCTTGTTGTTTATCGTATAAAAAGAAGGTTTTTATTATTTTTTTTAAAAGTGCCTCTACAACTAGTGAATGACGGCGATTACCGTGGTACAGTTCTTTCAGTCTCCGGTTCTGCGGAACAATTCGGACGATATTCCTAATATTCCTCCACCATGACTTTTTCCTTCTCCCCACCTTTCGTAAAAACTGTATAAATATAAACAATTAAGCACAGCGCATTTGGGTTAACCGCGTGCTTAGCAAAAGGTACCCAGTACCCAGCGCTGTAGCAAGTGTCCGTCAGGTTTCCGTCGCCGTGGAATTGCGAGTTTATGTTGATTATTTACTTGATAACTCCAGCTTTAATACAAATTCAAAGCGGGCAATTTAATACCTCTAGATTAGCGTATCCAGGGCTCGCCAACCTTCGTGCCGCAATAAAAGAAAAATAAACTTATAACGCAATAAACATCGAATGATTTTATCGGGGGTTTAAAATATGATAATGCGAAAAACGCCGCGGCTCAATCATAACTTAGCCGCTAATGTCAGCGCGGTGACAGCACCACCTGATTGGACGGACATACGGACGCGCAGGCGCACGGGCGCACGGGCGCACAGCCGCACAGCTGCACAGCCGCACAGGCACGCGGACACACAGACGCACGGACTGACGCGCACACTAAATTATATGACAATAAAATTTTTATTGCGCCCGCAAGAGATAATGCGCGGAGTGAGGGCGGTATGTCGGCTGTTTATACGAGTACATCCGAATGGTATCTCGGGGACGGTCACCTTTATTTCAGCTTGTTTACGTTATCGAGTATCGGCACACCACCTCGATGCGGGCCCGTGTATATCGTTAATCGAGTAACGTCTATTGTAGATCGATAAAGAATCGATTCGATAAAAAGGTGCACGACATCTACACGATACTTAAGCGCCCATTAGACATCGACATCCCGCGGACCGCGCGATTGATCTCGGACTTTACGGGTCTCATTAAACTGGACGCGCTCCAATCGGAATATTTTCGTTTAACGACCGCTGTTACTCAGCGCAATAATTTTTTTTATTCTCCCAATGACCGTTTAATTCATGCGGACCTCGGGGTAGATTTTCAGCATCGCATTGCATCGCGTCGGATTCGCGTCGGATTCGCGTCGGATTCGCGTCGGGTCGGCGCCCGGGGCGATTGCAATATTTTATTTCCGAGAATTTTTCAATTTACCTATAAAACAAGTTTAGGATTATCTAACACATTTGCATGAGTAATCGTGCGCCGTTGCACTCAAACACGCTTACCCGGCAACTAGCACAAATACATTCATAATCATACGGGTACTAGGCACACGTTAAGTTGTAACTTACACAAACTTTCATTATATTATAAAGTTACACCGCCATCAAAATTTATATCTTGTTTACTAGATTGAAAAATACGTTTTACTAATTGATCTTTTATTAGAATCGAATAAAGTCAACTTTAAGGCAACGGAACAGTTTTTCATTAGGAAACTGTCTTATGAAGAATGCGAGGAAACGAATCGGCGAACATGTGGAAATCAATCGGGAATGAAACATCTGAGCGCGAGTTGATAAACAAACGCGCAGCGACGCGGGAGCCGAACAATGTGAGAAACAAAAAAGGAGAGAGGAGGCAAAGAACAAAATATAACTCATCTGAGTGAGGGTGCGGAGACGGGCCGCCGGTCGTTTTTCCCGGCGCTATCTTCATATCCGGACGCGCAGCCGGAGCGCGGCCCGACCACCGCCGCGCGCACCGGTTAAATGACTGATCAACGCAACATGATTATTCTAACCCAATGCTAATACTAGATACTTAAACAAATAATAGTTTTAATAAAAGAAGATTTAATAAACTCATGAATCACTCCAGAGTTTCACACGAAGCCCTTATTCAAGAACAAGAGCCAATTCACGATATTTTCCACTCCGCCGTTTTCGGTGTGCAATGACAAACATCACTATCAGTCTCATATTGCGATCGGGAAGACAATCATTTCTTACACTGTTTAGAATTAAGAAAATAATAATAATAAGCAGCACGCTGTCCATAATAACACATGGATTTTTTTTTCGTATGGACATAATGGTATATAATATAAGAATCATCTGCTGTGGGATAAAGAAGCTCCGTGGTAACATCCGCCTACAACCAGGAGATTAATCTATAGGAAACTTTATGTCACCGAACACACGGAGTGCAGTGAGCAGCGCGGAGGTGTGAGGTGTGTACGTAAAGAGGCGCGCGGGAGGGCCGCGGGAGGCCCGCCGGTCGTATGAAGCGAAAAAAGCAAACGGAGAAGAGGAGAGTTTAATGAAAGCGACGCCGGTGGCTTCTGAAATTTCTTGAATGCGCCACCCGCGCCGGCCTCGCATCGAATATTAGGAATTTTTTTATTTCACTATTGCGAAAACTCCGCACCACTCTTGAGGGGTGCGGGCGCCGCTTACGAAGTCCCCCGGGTGCACATCGTACGTCTACAATCGTTTCATCTTTTTTTTATTTTGTTCTCATTCAGTCACTAAGTGTATTGCTTGTGAAGTAACTTGATATAACTTTATACAATGAAGGTGCTACATAACTTTTTTGAGGCGAACTTTGAAAAAATACTTAAACAACTATAGCGGCCAATTATGTATACAAACAGTCCTGCGCAAACATTACATATTCCGGTTTGAAAGGCGTCGTAGCTAGTGAAATAACCGGTGTGACGAGACTTAACATCTTATGTCTCAAGGCGACGAGCGCAATGTGGAGCTGTATATATCACTATTACCATTAGGTGAACATCTCGTTCGACTTGTCGAATAAACGAGAAAATCATCATCATCAGCCAATAGACATTACTGCTGGATATAGGCCTCCTCCAAACATCTCCACATACAGGCACCATGGCCCCGGTATCTCTGGGCACTAGGAGCTGTCGTATGTAGAGATTCATATAAGAGTATTTTGGCCATTTCCCACTACGTTGGCCCAATGCGAGTTGGCGAGAGCCACAGCCTCGTCTGTTGATTAGCAAAATGAGACCACGAGCACGTGAGGTTGGCTTGGTTTCCGTGAGTTGATGTGCGGAACCCCTTACACCCCACAAAGGTGAAAAAGGAGTTAATAATTTTCGAATAAATTATACAAACATTTCAATACTATTACAGAGTCGTATGAAGCGGAGTATCATAGTTCGGAACCTGTCCTTTTTTGAACAACTTTATAATTAACACTTAGAATAACTTAATGGTAACAAACGTACAAAAGTATTGCTCTATTGTTTACACTGGTAACGCTTTGTCACCGCCGGCAGACCGGCAGTGGACCGCACTAAATCCAGCTGATCGTTATACGCCGATTGAATGATAAGCGATCGATTACCGTTTGTTGTCCAGATCGTGAGTTAATTCCAATGCAGCGCGACCATAGTTTGTGGTCACCAGCAATCGGCGCGGATTTTTATTAACATAATGTAAAGACAATAATTACCATAATAAACCATTCACTTTTCTCACTGTAACTAAGAGACAAAAAAAAATTAATGTCTCGTTAAGATAATAACTGTTCTAAAGACTCCCTCGAACTTATTACAAGAAGGTAATAAATAATCTAACCCTAATAAATTCAGTAATAATCGATGGAAAATATTCAAACTACACCGAGTACAATCTCTGGTGACTCTCATTCGACCTACTGATAGCTCTTGGTTACAAAAAGCTATGTAACATCACCAAAGAGGAAGTGCCTTATTGCAAAGCGGCCGGAGCTGACGAAGTTACGGATACGAAAAAGTTCCGTGATACTTATTACTTACTATTTCTTTAAAAGTAATATATTTATACGATTTGAAGTCTGTACGAGACCGGGGGTCGTCGAGACGTGTAATTTGACCCGCGGCTTGAGACCCGCTGCCCGGGCCCCGTCGCTTGCTATCGAAATGTAAGAAATTGCATTTCAAATCTCGCCTTATCTGCTGTCGATAGCATCGGACAGTACCTGGCGTGCGCGTACGCTCAGCACCAGCCAACTCCGAGGGCAGATTCCATCATATCAATTCGCATACGCAGACCTGGCCTCACATTCGTACCACTGTACTTTTAGTAAGTAGTTGGTTTTGGAAAGAATCGTTAGTCTGTAACTAATAAACTAATCTACCTCTTAAAGTCAATAATATCTACTGCTACTCCCCGAAAGATTTACAAAAAATCTCTTCGTTATCTTCAGTAAATATTACTGCAGTACAATATTTAAAGGGGTTATTAACCTTGACATCTTACCTCTTAAGATAATGAGCGCTTCGAGGTGCTGAGTACGAAGCAAGCATATCACTTAACCACATATCGCGAACGTTTAGAAAAATCTTTAAAAATATCCTTAACAGCCCCTTATCGGCGCCGGTGTTGTTTATCGAATCAAACCAAAATCTCTACAGGAGCAACAAAGTCGGTGCGTTTCAAAAGCTCTCGTTACAATTATTAATGACCACCTTCGAATGTGTCACCAGCGGCCCCAGCTAATTGCGAATCCAAATCGATATATTTCATACAACCGAAAATACGATAAGCAGGCGCTGCTGCCGTGCGAGTGATAAAGCATCGATACTCAATTAAGAACGATTAAAAGGAGTAGACACAAATCGATTGCGCATTTCTGCACATCGATTACTGGACGCGGTGATGGTGGTGAGGCGGTGGGGCGGCGGTGGGCCGGCGGTGGGGCGGCGGTGGGGCGGCGGTGTGCGCACAAACGCGCCGGTGCGCGTGGGCGCGCGCAATTTGCATAGCTTCATTAGGGCCCGGCCGCACGGGCGACGGTATCTGCGCCCGTTATCAGCCACCCTGGATTTCGCATTACTTCTTTATTTTTTGTTTCGACCTTTTGAAGAACCAACAGCTGTTAATTAAGCGCGTGTGAGGTCTGCACCTCTATTATAATTGCGCTCAGATACTGTCCTAGTCGTCGTGATGACTCTTAATGAAGACGATGTTCAGACTTCATTATGCGGTCCTACTCCTTATATTGTATTCCCCATATCTGAGGGTCGTGGTCATAACGCGTTACACCACGGACGGGTGAAGAATTTGTGATATAACAGTTGTGTTGGTAGCGATCATGGAATAATTAATTAATTATTGAGAAACCACATTATGGATGAACAATAATCCAATTTCGTGTTTATGTTCAAACATCAGTGTTCATTATTTCCTTACAATATTATGAGATGTCCAGATGAGGGCCAAGTTTGCAACACAATACCTTTGACTGCCACCGACGTGACCCTACAAAACCTAGCGCAAATATCTTATAAGCTACATCGGTATTCGAAGCTTAACACATAAAGTTACCATACTACACCCTGATGCAGAAATAAACACTACGCTGTTACTTACGTAACACATATTGCTTGACACATCCTTCATCTCAAAGGATAGCCATTCGTATTAATCGGCAGAAAAACATGGTAGAATATTTTGTAGGACTAATCCACTTTAACCATGAAATCGACTAAGGTAACTGAAGGCTGATGATTTGATTTAAATTGTTATTTTAAACTAACGCTTGACCGATCTGACGAAGTAATACCCGTGTTTATCAAGTTTTAAGTTAACGTTAATAGCGCAAAGATTTGTTCGTATCGCAATTATACAATAGTAACTGATAGCGATTAAAGGTAATTTAACTGAGCGAACGAACTCTCAGTTGACTTTGAGGTACAGACTTTTTATTAATGGACAGGATAACGGATGTGTAGTCCTTAAGTATTAAATTCGTTAATATTGCAAAAATTATAATAACTGAACTATCAAAAAGGCGGAATATATCTGAATAATAGATCTCTGCAAAGCTCGCATCAACCGTATCGAAATCTGCTGTGACACTGCGAAGCCCGCCTTCAGCATGTCGGCGGATGTGACGTCAAATCTGCACTGTATCGCGATATTAGATAAGCATCACACGATGCACATGAAACCATTTTCTACATCTGTAGCCTATTTATTGAAAAAGAAAAACTATTAACACTCCAAATTTTGTCTTCATGTACTTATAACCGACACCTTCATACAAGTGTCAGGAGTTTGAATTGGATGATAGATCTATTGTTTAATTTTCCAAAATTATTGCAATTGCTCTGAATGCCGGCAACATACCTTTGGAGATATTTGAAGGTCATGTTCAGCAGCGGCGTTTATGGGTTGATGATAGTAAAGGATAGCTGATGATACTCGTAGCTATTATTTGCCGAATATCAGCTACAAAGAGCTAGGAAAGAAGCTACGAATAGACGCAAGAAATGTGCCTGTTGCATGTATACTGTATGAGCGCTGTAGCATCAATGTAAAAAACCTATCATACTGCCTAATCGTGTACACGGTTCAAATTTAAAACGTAAGTGTTACTGACAAACTGCGATTAACATGATTCACTGACGATTACTTCGGTATACTCGTTGTGCAGGAAAAAGAAATATTCTTCACGCAAGCGCCTTGTATAATGACTGATACGTCACGGCTGTTAAGTAAGAGGATATTTATTGCAGTTAAGCCACGCTTACAGGAGGCAGTTCTATCTGAAATCCTTTAAACCCGCCACTAGACTTTCTTGAGAATTGTCTTGAAGTATGATCTCTATTAAGCCACACTTCAACAAAAATTTCTAAATCAAAATAAATACAAAACTATAGAAAAATACAAAAATGCACTCATGAAAGAAGAGATTCTAAATGAGGCGGAGTTAACAAATAAAACTATGGATGTTCGCTTTTGAGTATCGTCTGGTCCTCCTGATTCGGACGGTGTCGGAAGTCGGAGACATGGAACGTACCTAATAAATATAATAATATTCGATTGAGTCATGTTTGTGGGCGAGAATAATTCGGGCAATCTTTAAATTATGAGTTCACTCCACTTATAATCCCGATCCGGACTGGGGTAATGAGATCGCGCCGTCCCCGCAGCGGCGGACAATGCGCGGACAATGCTGAACACCTCTCTATAGCCAGCTCGCGATTAACGGCCGCTTTGTGATCTCTGATTGCTCCTGCCGACGCGGAAACGACCCTATTTGAGGAGAGGCCCATTGAAACCCTCAAATACCAAAACATTTTCGATGATCTGTTAATGGCCAAGTGAACGCTCTCCAAGTAAATATTCTTAATCATATATTGTTATAAGAAGTCTTCCATCAGACAAGGAAATCGTTATTAAAGTAATCGCTTTAACTTTTGCCTATGCCTATGTAAACTGAACGGTAATGTTTACGGATGTTCAAACAGATCTCCGACGGGACATCCGGGTCACCAGTCGGAATATAAATACGATGTCGAATCAATAATTCTAAGTCTGGAGTGTGCATTAATATAGATTGACAAGTTATTTTTGCAACGACACAATGTTAGGATGTGTCGACACGACACGAGAATACATTTCGTTTAACGCAGTTCACATGAGTAATTATTAAATGTTAACTGCTTGGACTGGACTAGAACGTGTTACATTAACGTTAATGTATAACTCATTTTGTAAGGAGCACCAGATACTGCAAGTACGTGTAGGATTGGAATTAGAATCGCTTGAGATCCACAAAACACTATTTTACCTTTGCCACTCAATATAGATAGACCTATTGATCCACTTTGTGATGCATTTAAATTCCTGAATTAGGAAAATATTATTGCGAAATGGTGCTGGACAGGACTCCATGCAACTACTACATCAGAGTTGTACCACGCTTTTGTACTGATGCCCTGCTTTTTCTCGCTGTTGTTTTTTCTTGTACAAAACATTATCGTTCGTAGAGCGAACAACAATAATAATTATCTTTTTTCAAATATTAAAATTATGTTGAAACGACTTAATTACCTATCTTACTACTCAGGCGGAATGAGTAAGAAAAAGAAAATGCTATACTGAATAGTAGAAAACATGCGAACATCTTGCCGTGGAAGCGTCAGATCTTAGAGCGGTAGAGGACACGGCGACATTTGACACGAATCGGGAAATGGCATGATGCTAATACGCGGCGATAAATCAAGGATGATTTAGAGCCGCATCAAAAGGCAGCCGCGACCCGCGCACGCGCTTTACGATTACCCAGAACCGTGCGACGGACGAAACGCTGTCACGTAAATCAATTTAATCTCTTCGCCCGAGACAATCGCTGAGGCTGCAGCTCATTCGGTAAGGGATCGCATCGAAACGAACTTGATGGGTACGCGAGGCTCACGCGTGTCGCCGCGCTGATCGCTGATATGGTACCGCAACCATGTAATTGTCCACTTTTGTACGGAACGAGTCATACACGCGACAAATCAAACGACCCCACTATACCTGCCACCCGCCAGATTGACGCGATGCGCGTGCGCATTGCATCTTGCACTGTTATGCAAATAACAACCACAGCGGCTCATCAACTGTCGGAGAACATATACACAATTTAATGCGATGAAGAAACTTTATATTCTTCAATGCAACATCTACAAGTGTTTGATGATAATTCACCTGCGGTTAAATGATACGTCATATTGATCACGGTGTTATGGTGTCGGAGTCGCTGGACCGCGCATCTCATGTCACGGAGCGATGAACGCAATGTGGTGTAGTGCAAGCATTTCAACGACACGTTATATGCATAAAAGGTGTTTCACTTAATGAATTATCTGGCATACAGATTGCTGGAGTATCAGCAGATACAATACGGCGGAACTAGAGGCATTGGTTGAATTTTTGATGCGTTCTTAGCCCGGCCGCAGGCGTAGGCCGGATGTATTAGAGGATGGCAAACGGCTGCAGGAGAGGTCTCCGTTTGAGGGACAAACCTCCTCAATTATTCAGCGTCGAGCAACAGCCGCCGTCGTGCGACGCGTCACTAGATGCTATTATAGAATTAGATCTTGCCACCGCCTGGCCATTTGTGTCCGGCATCTTAAGCGATAGACGCCGCTGCAGTATTTAGCAGACACCGCTATCAGCCATGTACCTGTCGCTTCCACTCGCATATTGAAACCGCTCCCGGCGAGCCTCTCACGTTTCATGTCATTATTACATTCTATTATATTCATTATATTTACATAGAAATATTAAAGATTTTTAAAAAGAAACTTTTAACAGTATTTACAGGACATTCAACAAGTTCAAAGAATAAAACTTCAACTTGATGATGATGAACCTTCATTCAATGACACTAGCTATCACGCTTGCATTAAGCGATGATAGCTCGTTTAGTGCAGGAGTACGAAAGATGCCACTGGAGACGCGGCTCCGACCTCCACTGAGCTTCCTGAGAAGAAAACATTGTAAACAAAACGGCATGACCCAAGATCCATCAACTGCCATGGACAAGTATCGACGTCATTTCGTCATTTCATAAAAATATATTATTTCTAATTTTGTTACGTAAACAATTACCTTTAAACAAGAACTGGTAATCTCGAGGAGTAAACGTGGACGCGACACGATACCCTGAAACCGAACGAAGCGAGGCTGTCGGAGAAGCAGGACGATTTCGAGGAGCCTAAAATAATATGGACGCATTGCAATATCGCAGGCGGGGAGCCGATACGTGTGTGTGTGTGTAGACTGTCAATATATTGTTAAACGCTTCATGGATCCTTCACGAGGACATCGGTGTTCAGCAGTCAATTAAACGGTGACAAGATTGGCAACCGAGTGCGGCACTGACAACCCCGTTACACGTCCCCGTCTATGTAACACAAACAGATGAAATTAAATATATATTTAAATGTGATAATTCATTAAATTTTATTTTATATATATTTCTCTTATACTCGTATACCTTAAAAAACTTTAGTGTGTTAGAAATTTTGGACAAAAAAATATAAATAAGGATCTTTTTCCCCATGTCCTGCGGCAGCTCTGTATGTCATGAAGGTGTAGAGCGCAGCGGTCGTCGCGCGGACACGAGGATTATTAATAGTGTTCTACGAAAATCCTAGCGGACCTGAAAATAGCACCATGCTTCCCATCATTAGTTCAAAATACTGCATCCACATTGAGTACACTTTCTACGAATCACGCTCGTCAAATATTGTGACACTTACGCAATACATATATATATATGCATGTGTATATATAGCTGTTCCATTTGCTGGTTGTAATATAGAATTAGACTTGAAATTTGTCTGAAATATCCCTTGAGAGCGGCCGCAGCCGTAAATGACTTTCTATGCCAACCGTTACTATAGCAACCGTGTAAATAACACCAAATGAAAATGTTCATAAAAGTTATATAGAAACAACACGATGGAGTGTCTATGAAATTTAAAAACAAATATCCTGCAACCAACGACGACAAATCACTCCGCGCCGAATGCTCTCGGTCCCGCGTCGGTACGTTCACTAGTTTTCACGTGATCGGTGAACAAATAAAACCTAGTTTCATTATATATATATATATATATAAAGAGATTTAAAGTTTTTAAAAAACTTACGTTTTTCCTCGATCTATATCATTTTCACTGCGACAGCATCCGGAAACTGTAAAAGAGACGAACAATAATTTAGCACAAATTAATGTAACACAAAACTTATAGTTAAATAAAACTATAAAATTGTTGTATAATTAATTCAGTTAATAGTCTAAGCGTAGACAGTGAAGCAGTAAAATGTTAGCATTGTCCGGTGTGTAGGTCGTTCGGTCGGCTAAATTGGTCGTAAAGGTTTTTGTGAATTATCAATAGGTTGCATTTACTGTCGCTTCAAACTTAAATATCGCGTTGGTTAATGTTTACAACTATTGCGGAGATATCTGGGGAAGGCCTACTTCCAGCAGTGGACTTCTATCGGTTGATGATGATGATGATAAATGTTTAAATAAATATCGTTTTTAATATGGATAAAGCACTCATAGGAAATATTGCTAAAACATAATAATGTTATCAATTTAGAATCGTAGAGTAGAAATGTTAATGTTTCCTTCTTATTACAATTTTTGTTAATTAACTTGTCTTTTAGGTGATGAAACTACGAATGACAACCCCTGGTTCCCGACGATACCAGAGGCCACGCTAACTTTTTGGGGGAGGCTTATGTCCAGCTGTGGACGTCTGTCGGCTGATGATTCTTTAATATCCTTTAGGTACCAATATCAGATTAGTAGCAATGAGCGTTTAAAACTAGAACATATATCTTGTTAGTGTGTAGTGTTTGCAAAATTGATCTTAGTCTTGATCTTGCGAAAAATAACACACAAGACCAAGATTGTCCAAGTCTAGATGTTGTTTTTTTTTATATCCTTATTAACTTATACTAAATGAAATAATTCCGCCAAACTGACAGGCAGTTTGTTGGCGACACATTAAACGCACTCTTTCCAATAACAGTATATATTTTATTAACAGTAACCTATATAATATATAACTAAACATTAATATAGAGATAACATATGTTTCCACCTTGCTTTGCTCGTCACTTCATATTGTACGTCAACTTCCACATTTATGATTTAAAATACTTATCCACACTCTATAAGTATCAGGAAGACCAAGGACAAAGGACATATTTTGTGCGATAGTTAATTAAGGTTTAAAATTGAAGATACCTAATTATAAGTGTAAACAAATACCGTCAAGCCTCCAATGGGACCTTAGGAACGCTAAATTATATTCTGAAATTTATCACCATCGACCCCCGCCGATTTATGAATGATTCAATGCCAACGTGAAGGTTCAAGAGCTGCATGGAACAAGTAAAGACGTTATGGCTGACAGTAAAACTGTCCGGTACAGCTGCGGACGCGGCCGCCTGCCGGATGCGACATTTCAATCAACTATTCGTATGCATTAATGGCATCTCTTTGGTGTTTGGCAATATAAATATATTATAAGCTGATTCCAATCAAAGATATTCTGTACTAATACAAAACAGTTAGTAATGTAACTGTACTGATACATCAGATTCAACGAACAGACACTGCTCCTAATCCTAAAGCTCTGTGTGAACAGATCGGACAGCTACACTTGGAACTTTCGAGTAAACTGCTCTCATTTTGGATTTTCGTCTCGTTATCATAGTATTTTACCGAAGTAAAGTGATATTTACACAATATTGTTTAGTAGCAGAGATACCTGCAACAGAAGGTACTAGATGACCTCGAGCAAGGGAAATTTAACATCAGTAAAGACTAATTTGATTTAGACTAGTCATAATGGTAGACTTCATTCTCTCTTACCATCAAATGGAAATGTATTCAGGTATAATGTTTATTACAAAAAAAGAATAACATAGGAATATAACAACCCAAACCAAACACTTACTGATATTTTTATAGTCTCAAGAGAAATAATTAACAGGTTAGGTCTTTCTTCATATTTACTTACATCGTAACACCCTCGCAACTCCCCCCTTTTGGGGAAGCAATTTTGTAAAACCCGTTCTTAGCTGACTTATACTCGGCAAAAGGCATATTCCTACCAAATTTTAAGTCTCCAGGCCTTATGGGTCATATATAGATTGGCACAACTCAGTCGTAACTTAAGTATAGTTATCTTAAGTAACCAGATTCTGAATATTCTTATGATCAATACATTAAGTAGACGGAAGGGTAACGCACTCGTATATTATCCACAATATATTTGCTAGGCTCACTTCGTAAACTGTGCGCTGGTAAGATAAAGTCATCAAGAGCATGATGTAATTTATTTTAATCTATTTCAGTTGATTTACTACAGATTGAAGCGCAGCAGCCCGGAGAGCCGCGCGCGGGCGGAAGGGGTGGCGGCTCGCATCGCTTTACGACAGCCTCGCGGCGGCTCGGTAAAAATCAATTAAATATGCAATCCCGATGTACAATTAACTTAACATAAATTAGTGACGTTATTCCTCAGCGGATGAGTTATTGCTTATTGGACTCGCTTCACCATCAGAGAGGTAGTGAACATCCTCAATGTTAACAGTTGTTACTGGTGGCATTCCTCTTCTTAAAGAGCTTCTCCATTATTGAACGTTGGCCATCGGATATGTGAATTTATTTGTCGTCTCGACCAGAATGACAGCAGTATACGTTGTCAGTAGTATTGGACTTACTCCAATAATACATGACCATGACACGACGTACTGACCAGAAAGGGCAGCAGTAAATGACTCATCATCATCACTATATGAATGCACTAAGAAGGCGGTCATCAGAGAAGAATGGCGACGTGTTGTTAAGCTTGCGACTGACACCTGAAGTGACGATCACGATCACTCTATCAAGAGTGACATCGACGAAGAAGAACAACAATACATAATCGTCCGTCTTTCGTTGAAAATTTAAACAAGCAAAATTAAGTAATAATGGTCATTGAATACTGATTAATTCAAATATTTTCTAAAATACATAATTAACAATGTAGTTTCATTTCATTTACGTCAAATTATCTTAAGCTTAAACATCCACTTTGATTTGAAATAAGCTGATAACTTATGACACCAAATTTCTGTTTGAGCAATCCGGTTCAAGTGCGTCAATGTTCTAACAAAGGAAACTCTTCTCACAACACGAGCACAAAGAGACGTAAAAATGTTGAATTAAGAAATTATGAGCGGAAGAGTATCAGTTTTCAAATTGTAGCAAGTAGAAATCAGTTGTAGTTAATAATCAAAAACAATCGCTGATGAGTCGTGGAGTTATCGCGCGGAGACACGAATCTATGGAGTACACCATAGAGAGCACCGCTTCGTTACCTTCTATTAAATTAAGCTGGAGACCGGCGCACGGACCAGAGGACATTGGCCAGTCTTCGGTCTCATTGAACTATTCCGAAAATGTTCTCTATTTACTGGTACTAAGTCTATTGCCGAAAACAGTCTCTTCAAAACATTTCCGCAACTGAACAAACGCTGTTGTCACCATGGTTACTAGACTTAACTTCATATCGAGATGAATATTATGATTACTATTTTGACTCATCTAAAACTCAGTTAGTAATTTGAAAGATGCTAACACTAAGGAAATGTTCTAATTCGGTTACGCGGCAATGAGGTAGAAGGGATGTCCGCTCGTACACGCGTCCTCGTGACGTTGGTACGCGTTTGGATAAATTCCAAATTAAAAAACGCAAGGGCCTACTCATTTATTCATCGCGAATGATCATGGGGACTGACGCCCGACTGCGATTCCACTTCATGGTGAGCGGCGATGTGGTGTTTGATGGTGAGGCGCATTAGATGCGATGCATCCGTGGATTCCGTAGCCGGCCGGGGCCCTCGTAAAAGTCGTGAAGCGAGCACAATGGATGAATTTGTTGTATCTATCGATTACGTTGCGATAGAGATTTCTTTGCGGCTAACAAAGCGTTTTCGTATCAAATCACACAATTAGAAGTGATCGGGCGCGCGCTTTGTCGGCGCGGCCCGGCGCGCTCCGCCGCGGGCCCGCACCGTCGCCCCTCATCACCACCTCACAACCTATTCACCATATAAATAGTGTGGTGGGGCGTTCTACGGCAAATAACATAGACATGAAATCATTAGCAATAGTGGACAGCAATCTTGACCTTGAAATAAGGAGCAACATATCTTATAACCGCAGTTATGGTGCAGCTGCAACAAATATATTTTAAATGCGAATATTTATTTTATAAAGTTTTGCAGAAAACGAAAATCTTAAACATAATACTTATTGAGGTATTGTTAATAAAACGCTTAGGCTTATACTTACTTATATAATTTTAGTAAATAATACCAAAGTTATAATAATATATTTATGATAATTATTTTATAAATTGCGAAATGATAAGAGAGATAGTAACTCAATCCGCAAACAACAGGCAGCTGGACCACGCATGGAGCGGCATCAAGTAGTTGGATGCAAGCGGAGCATACCGGTGGTGTTTGGCATCGCGGGGCACGGACAAGCGCTGTCGACTCAAAGGAATCGGAATGATCGACGGGGCGGCGGTGATGGGGCGCTTTCGCGGCGGCGGCGACACGATCACGACACGACGGCGCAGCGACGGCAGCGCGACGGCGACGCGACGGAGCTGCGACTTCGTGACGCTCGTGCCTAATTAACACGCGGACGTACACGCGCAGCGACCACAGGATCCAAAATAAACATACAATAGAACCATCTAGAAACTTAACATAATAAGTTCTAATCTTTCGAAAAAGATATTTAACGTGACTTGAATAAAAATTCATTTAAAACTTTACAATACTGTAAGTAGTGAAACATCATAAAAATATACTGTATCCTATCTCTATGTTTGTCTCAAGTTATTCTTCAAGTTGGGTTAAAGCAGCTCATCTCGACCAGTAGCCCGACGTGCTCCGTCCCCGTCTTACATTGTTTCAAACCATTTTGTATTTCGCGCCAATCATAAAATATTAAGAGATAACGCGATGAATCCATTTATACTCATCATCATCATCATCATCCACTGCTGGACATGTCATTTATAGAACTTTGATAAAATTTTAAACAATCGTAATTACTTAGTAAATCATTACTCAACTTTTTTGAGTTCTGCGACAGAGTGACTAACGCGTGCGTGTATCACCTGGAAAAAGGCACAGGTATTGCTAAATTTAAAACCTACACTAAATAATATACTTGGATTACGTTTGTAATCAATATAACTTATCTTTTAATCGTTTGTCTATACGTTTGCGTGTTATGGAGACACGGAAACAATGGTCGGTGGGAGTGAATGATTGTCAATCACCTGCGTACAGACGACACCGCCATGACACTATCTAATTTGTATTATTCTCATCAAACGCAATGTGTTTCATTGTAATTAAAACTTTTGTATTCAACCGCCCCTACGACCGGACACAGCAACAATATTTTTTTTTACACTACGAAGCGACTAGACGAGTGAGACGTTCACTTGATGATAAGTGATACGCCCGCCCATAGCAATGTGGCGCTACTTAGAATGTTACACATCACATTGAGTACGTCGCCTTGAGACATGATATGTTGAGTCTCGTTATAGCAGTAATTTCACGAACAATACCATTCATACCAGAACACAGTAATGTTTGAATACTATTATTTGGCGGTCTCCTGCAAGAGATTTGTCTTTTAAATAAACAATTCGTGATGCATGTGTTAAGTACTAATTACGTGACGGTAAGTTATATTAGCCAAGTATCTGCACGTGCTTACATAAGTAGTATTATATGTATGTAATTTCTTTAACTTATATTTTGGTCGCGTTATCGAGACGTGATACTGATCATTGATATATACTTTCAGTTCACGGATTGCTATAGAAGGGAAGGATGAAGAGTGATGTATCCAACTGGTTCTAATGTATATGTAATATGAATAAAGAGATGACGATTTTTGAGAACGTTAATAATCGGTAATCAGTAATCGATATGGTGTACACCCATTAACTTAGATAAATATTGGTGTTCACGCATTTTTTCGTAATGTTTGCACGTGTAGTGTCGATAACGGGACAGTTGTGTGCGCAACGCGTAGACTCGCGAGCAGAGCGCCGCGCTGTGCAAACGCACGGCCGGCCGACGACTCGAACGCGCCGGCGATCGAGAACAAACAGTTGCGACCGCGCGAACCGGCCAGTCATCGCCGCCGCCGCCGCCGCCGCCGCCGCCGCCGCCGCCTCACCCGCGCGCGCATGCGCGCACACACACACCCGCCGGCCGCAGCGCCCTGCCCGTCCCGCCGCCGCTGTTTGTCAACACGCTAATCGCCTTCGGGACTTAATCAAGACCTTTGTCACTACATTTCAAATCCATATGTCAGTTTTTATAATACATTTGTACTTCAAATATATACATATGTATATATATATATATATATATATATATATACATATGGGTTTTCTTTGTTCGCCAATCACGCAAAAACTAGTGAACTTATCGACGCGGGAATATCAATGATTTGTAGATGGTTATAGGCTATTAATCTTTTGAATTCCATAGAACCTTCGTCATTTTATTTCTAATTAACTTTCATAAACATTGTCATTTCGTATTACTTATGTGGTTGCTACAGTAACCGTTGCTATAGACACGCATTGCGGTTGCGGTTGCTCTCAAGGAATATTTCAAGTCTAATTCTTATTACGGCCAGCAAAGCAAGCGAGGAACAGCTAGTTTTTAATAAATGTATAGCTACAGCACGGCTTACCATCACGTGGTGATACGAATTTTGATAGCAAAAAATAAACCTCTCTTAGATCACTTGAAAACCCGTTTTTTTTTCGTTTATTTTGTGACACACTACACCATCAGTAACACGTGTTTCTAGTCTCCATAAAAAAAACGTTGAGTACAATTGCTCTACATTTACCCCTACGCAGGGGAACGTCCTCTATATCTGTATAATAGTTAAGTTAACGCTAAAACAGTACGTTTCAATAGAATTGTAGTGTGAAGTATTGAAGACAAACACGATGCTCCGAGCGGTTTGTTTGTGAGAGCGGACTGGCGGCGGGCGGCGGGCGGCGGGCGGCAAGTGGCGGGCGGCGAGCGGCAAGCGGCGGGCGGGCAGTCCGGTGCCGTCAGCGATGCGACATGACTTGCCGAATCAGCGCGCCCTGTTGAATGCCGCGGAGACCACACTTCACACCGGACCACAGGTATTCCGACATTCAACAAACATATATCAACTTAACGTTACTTTAAGTGACTTTATTATATATTTAATGATAAATATAACGTTTGAAACCTTAAATAAACCACTACATTAAATCATAGGTTTTGTGTAATATGCAAGTGATGATTGAGATAAATGATTGAACGCGCTGCTGATATAATTCGGACTGATCGATCGCCCCCACCATGGAACCGAAATTAGTATCTAAATACTTGGTGACTAAGTGCGGAATGTGCGCTTATTGCGTCGTAGCTAACCTATAATTAATTATTCATATACCGAATACATTCTGATTGAGAAGATCAGACTTTAGGAAGAAGAAATACTTGTGGGTTCAGGCTCTTCCGATATAGGTAGTATTCAATGCTAAGTTGGATTTATAAGAAAATAAATAAAACTAAAATCATCATCAGCCGATAGACGACCTCTGACGGATATGAGCCTCCTCCAAACATCTTCAAATCGCATTAGCCCGCGCTGCCCGCATCCAGCGACATCCCGCGACCTTCACAGTCAGAATGGCCTCGGGTACCGACGGGCACTAGAGGCAGTCGTTGGTCAGGGTTCATATGGGGGGATTTGGGCTACTTCTCACCACATTGGCCCAATGCGGGTTCGTCCAAAAACCAATAATAAAAGCTTTCAATTTGACAAACATTAATGTCGGGCTAAGATAGTCGAAAGTCGTTTATAGATCTTAACCAATGCTAAACTATAAAATTGCTTCCATGACGCAATGGCTAAAAACTTATCTTGTAAATAGAGAAATCCCGGGTTCAATTCCGGAGCCACAATGTGTGGAGTTTGATTGGTGGGTTTGGAAACCGTCTATCTATGTAGCTACCACATAGCGTAAATCTGCTGCCGTAACAGCATCTCTGCGTACCGGCTATCAACATATGATATCTAGAAGATTCTTTATGATTATATTTCACTGTCCACAGCCTCTGGAATTGAGATCAAGTGTTGATCGAACGTAAATATAATAAGGTTCCAAGTGGTCCCGCCGAAAGCGTGGCCACCGCGCGAACAGCGAACCGGCTAAGTGACGATGATCGACAAAAAGGGATGAAGTGCGATTTTATTAACAGCTTTCATCAATGTACAAAAAAAATAGCTCTCAATGCGTATAACAAATGATGTTGTTTGCAGCAGAAAGGGATCCGGGGCGCGGAAAATGGGCCCCGGACGGTGCGGTGATGTATCACCCTCGGGGAGCCTCTCCGTTCGCACTTACACACCTATTGACGAGAGGTGACGCCGCCTTTTCGCTTTCACGTCACCGACACTCTTTACAAACACTGCGTTATAGTGAATTATAATTATTGTAGCAGATCTATAGAAGAGATTTCGCTTGAAACTTATACAATTAACTTTGCTATACAATTGCTTCCGCCTCTCGTGTCCTTAAAATCCTTTCAATACATATTTAATTGCGCGCGTTATAATAGTTAACGTATTGGTAGGATCAGCTCATAACCTGCTCTCTGCCCATGGCAACGTGACGCTGGTTAGAATGATATACACTGCACCACATTGCGCTCGTCGCCTTCAAACATACGTCGTTTAGTCTCCTTACCTCAGTAATTACACTAGCAACGGCGCCCTTCAAACCGGAATACAGTAAGCATAAGCATCAAGGTAGTGTTGAGCGACCTCCCATAAAGTCGACCGAAGATCTGGTGAGAATCGCGGGAACCTACTGGAGCAACGCTAATCCGATCGATGTGGAAATCTCTGCGGAAGGTCAATCTCCAGCAGTGGACGTCTATCGGTTGAGGATGATGATGAAATATGAAAAAAAAATATATGTATACAAAATTAATACTAACATAATAGTATGAATCCAAGCAGTGTATGCTTATGCACAGACTTAATAATACACTTGTTGATTGTTAAAGAGAAGCAACTGATTAATACACTAAGTGAACGTTAAAGTAATACAATGAATGAAAACAAAAAAAAACTAGGCAGAGAAAAAATACATAGAAGCGTTGTTACGTATAAGTCAAGTGCTATTAGTGTACACAACAATATCGAAAGTAGTTAGTCATAACCAGTCTCGTCAACAATCAAAGTATTACACCGTCCCGCCGCCGTCCCGCCGCCGTCCCGCCGCCGTCCCGCCGCCGTCCCGCCGACGTCACGCTGACGTCACGCGGCGTGCAAACACGCGCGGAATGCGCTGTCTCATCACACGGGACAGCTGTTTGAAAACGGGGCCTGGGGGTACTTATACATTACCTTACAAGCATGTAAACATTGTCGAGTTTGCAACTATCACTAGCTTTCGAGTGTCGCCGACGCCTTCGATACGGTGGACAATAACAACTCAGAGACTCTCTGGGTCTAGGACTACCGCAGTGTTTATTGCAACCAACACACGTGTTCCGGTTTGAAAGGCGCTGAAGTTAGTCATTGGGGAAGACCTATGTCCAGCTGTGGACGTCTAATGGCTGGTGATAATGATTATAAAATACTAATTGTAAAATATTTTGGTGTCGATCGCTGTACACTAGACTAACTACAACTAAGCACAAAATTTACACTTACATTGCCGAGCGGCACCAACAAAGCTGATCAAGTTATCATACACGGAACCCACATCCACGTGATACATATCTTCATCGAAAACCCTATGACAATAATAGGTCACGTATATACACTACACTATAAAAATACTGAAACTGTACACTGCCCGAAATACTCTAGCTCTAATATCTAGACAAATATAGAAATTGAGAGGCTAGTTGGCAAACCGAACATCATGGTAGAAGCCAACGCCCACGGACATCGCTGGATGGGCCATTTGATAAGGATGGGAGACGATAATAACGTTAAAAAAGCGTTCCTTGGAATTCCAATAGGCCGTTGACCTATTGCCCGGCCCAGATATCGCTGGAAGGATGGCGTAGAGCACGACTTCCCCCAACAGGTTCCGGCCTTATCGTGGCGGAGGGGCTTAGTCACCATGGCATGGTCCCCCACGGTGTAGCGAAGAAGAACCTACCCGGCCGGCCCGAGGCGACCGCTCCAGGTTAGAGCTCCGGAGGTCTACCGTGAATCGAACTCGGATGCGCGCCGGTGGGCTGTAGGGGCGGCTTTATGTTGCCCTTTGCAGCCGAGGTGGAATCACGGAAGGTGTACTCTCTGCTACTAAACGGTGCCGCACCGTTGATACGGCGGCGGTGGGAGACGCGGGAGAAGAGGGGTGTCGGTATTATGATACGCCGCTGTCCCTTTCATCCGCGGCCGTATAACGGCTGGCGGCGGGCACAATATCCGATCCGCCGCAGGGAGTCGGGAGAGTTTTCTCCCTTGGCTCCCATGGCCTCTAGGTGACGGGTTCAGGGAAATCCGTTGCGCGCGCGACTGCATGAAGCCGAGGAGGGTCTACAGAGGTGGAAAGGAAAGGGTTTTTCCCTTCCTCCCGAAGTGGGGCTGCTTTGTGCGGCCAGCGACCACACCTTAAAGCGACGAGGAGGAACATCATGGGGGTTTTGTCGGTGCAAGTCCGACATAACCTGTCCTTTTTTTTTCTCTTTATTAACAGGGCTTCATCGCTAATGGGACCATGTCGCCCTCATAGTAAATACATATATAATATATGTATAATTAATCACAAACACGCCTAAGAGCTATTTTGTAAAGAAGTTTGGCTTCCTTGGACATTGATTTAGTTAAAAACCTGTCCTTGCCCCCGCGAGGACGGGTATGCGTAGGTATTTCGCTTCGGATTCGAACTGGGGACCGATAGTAATGCCAAGCATCAATATTCCACACATTTATCAGTATTACTGGTTAGTCTCTGTGGTTGAAGACCATGTACATAGCCACCACCGCAGTTCCTATTTCAGATGCTGAATAGTAGTGTGCAAAAATTACTGTGATTAGGTGAGGTAACCACACTTTTTTTATTCGACGAAGTGACGAGACGAGCAGGACGTTCACGTAATGGCAAGTGATAAGGTTGACAATAACAAGCTGGCACTAGTTAGAATGACTCACATTGCACTGAGTCTCGTTACCATATTAAGTTACCTGTATATCGTACTAACTAGCACTGCGTCATGGACAAGCGTATCACTTACTATCAGGTGAATTTCTCTCCATGAATGATCAATAGCAATTATAACACAATGTCAAACCTGAATTGTCGAAGGTTTCCAAAGTTGAAGTTCTAGTATAGAAAATATGACAAATGTTTGTACATTGTACCATTTGGGTACATCACGTTGTCGTTAACAAATGGTGTAGCACCAATTATAAATAAACATCACAATTATGAGTGTCACGAGGATCATATGTATCATGGTTGCCGTACAAATAGCATTTTTTTTAATCTCCGAGATGACGAAACGGGCAGGACGTTCAACTGATGGTAAGTGATACGCCCGCCCATAACAACGTAGCGCTAGTTACGATTGCATTATATTCCGTTCGTCGCTTGAGACAAGAAGTTCAGCCACTTTACTACAGTAATTACGTTAGTCACAGCACCCTTCAAACCGGAATACAGCAATGTTAGCACAGTGCTGTTTGGCAGCAGAAATATCTGCCGTTGCTACTTAACAGCCGCAATCACACTCGGTAAACGTGTACGAGCGGCGAGGGGTCAAGTCTGTTGCGGTATTAATTAAGATTTATGTATTGAAAGGTAAAATAATTGATATAATCATAGAGTAAATATTATCTATGAACAGGAACACCAACAAACACGTGAACCGATCTTATAATTTTTAAATGAATAGATAAATAGATTATTAATTGTACCGGAGAGCATTCATTTGTACTTTGAAGCTAGAGTGGACTCGTTCAACGCCGTACAGAGGAAAGGCGTCATTCGCAGTCAGACTTAGCAGGTGTAGTAACTTCATGGTTCATGATCAATATCATTAGCCGATAGACGTCCACAGCTGGATATAGGCCTCCCCCAAGGATCTCCACAGAATTCATTGAGGAGAATTAGACCATAGTCCAACATGCTGGCCCATTGCGGGTTAGTGGGTGGTCTGAGCCTCGTCTGTTATTTAGCAGGGTGCACCGCCTGCAGGTGAGAATGACTTGGGCTCCGTAAGTTGTCAGACGAGACTCCTTACACCCCCTTGTTAGTTTAGGAATTGGCAATAAGATTGAAATATAGCCATAATTATAATCAGTGCTTGAATATTGCTGCTTGGCCAGGGTGAGATTTTTTCCTTTATTGATTTCTATTTATTAGTTTTGTTTTCTTCCTATGTATTCTAATAATATGGACTTTGAAGCTGAAACAAAAGTTTTTTTATATAAACTAAAACACTACTGGATCATAATGAGACATACAAGAGACGTATCCCTTAGACCGTGTTAAATCTCCGTGTGTAAGGTTAATAAACACTTACACTTAAGCGTTTTGTGTTTATTGTCGCGGCCAGCTCGCCAATCGGTGACGGACGAAGCTTTGGATTCCACTCCGTTAGGAATGTAAGTATTCATGTAACGATTAAGTCTCCAGCGAGGTCGGAATATGATGGCGCTTATAAAAATTTTAACGGCGTCCCATCTTACCGCAATCGTAAAATGTAAATGATACGAGCGGTGTCACCGTCAGATTGCGAACTTGCGTCAAATATTCATAATGACGGTTCAGGTGCACGTCTCCGGGAGAGCCTGCTCAGGGTGCAACGAGAAGCTCATCACGCACTAGCAAATATATCATTAAATATTTTCGCTCAATAGATTGACTCTATACAGTTTAAGGTATATTTAAAAATTTTACTCCAGAATCCTTTACTTTTACACACACACACACAATTCAGAATGATTGCCTTGACTTAGCCCTTTCTTTGTCGGGGTTGGGTGGGAGAGTATTTTTAAAAAATGCCCTGATTCTGGGGAACCACTATATTATGTAGAATTTGTATCTACTAAAATCCTTTATATGGTTACACACAATGCTTTGCGGCAGAGCCCCGGGAACTCCTACGGAACGCGTCGGTGCCTCCTTACACCACCCTTAAGCATGTCCCAAGGATGGATGTAACCCTCGCTATTCTACGACAATTGAAGACCACCTCGTACTTTTCATCTACCCTGATACACTCACCCACAAAGCCGTTTGACCCGATTACCGTTTTAGTCGCCTTCTCCGACAGGCAGGACTTACCCTAGTCCTATTCCTAATAGCCCGGGACCACAGAGCATTGGGCAACTTAACTCTATTACTCCCATCCTCATGAATAACTTAGGGGTCAAATAATTGTAAAAATTACATACATTACTTTATAAAAAAAATATAATAAAATTTTTATTTTTATTTTTCATTCAATTAAGCGACATGACGAGCTTGACGGTCACCTGGTGGTAAGTGAAACCCCTGATGTTAGCAACATTGCGCTAGCTAGAATAATACATACTGCACCACATTGCACTCTTATCCTTGAGAGACAAGATGTTGAGTCTCGCTACCCCAGTACTTACATTAGCTAAAAGGCCCTTCAAACCGGAACACAACGTTAGAACATTGCTATTTGTCACCTGCAATAGTAGCTACACGGTCTGTATGAAAAAATACCTACGACCAATAAGTTATAAAGTTATAATTCTTTAAGTTTTAATATAATAAGAACTATAACTTGAAAACATTATAAATTAAACTTTAAAAAGGATTAACCTTGTAACAGGAAGTTGAAAGGTAGACATTGTATATAGTACAGAGATGGTCTGATGGTGACCTTAAGGCGAAATACAATGGCTTGTAAACAATTTGACTAATGGCACTGCGTGGTGCAATTGATGCGCAAGGATCGAGGGCTAGAGCGGGGCGGCGCTGGCGTACAGGAAGTGTTCGGTAGCACGCACAATATGGCGGCGTCACGCGACCTAGTGAAAGAGCAAATCCGATATTGCAGTAATTGATTACATTCTGCGGCCCCCGCGGCCCAGCGTTTCCCCTCACCAGCCACTTTAATAACTGAATATAGCCAATAAAAACGTCCACTAGTTAATATCAACCTTCAGCGCTACATCATCAGCCAATAGACGACCACACCTGGACATAGCCCTCCCCCAAAGATCTCCTCATACAGTCAACATGGCTTCCGGTACCACCGGGCACTAGCGGCTGTGGTGGGTAGTGGTTCATGTGGGGAAAATCAGGCTATTTTCCAGCACGCTGGCCCAATGCGGGTTGGCAAGAACCAGCGGCTCGTTTGTTGAGAGCAGGGTGCACCATGAACAGGTCAGGTTCGCTTGGGTCCCGTGAGTTGTTGTGCGGAAGTCCTTACACCCCTCCAGCGCTACACGGGTGGTACTTTCTATCATCTAGGTAGGTAACACCGCAATACCTATTACAGCCGACAGACAGTACTGTGCAAACATTATTGTGATCCGGTTTGAATGGTGTGCTAGTGAAATTACTGTGGTAACACGACTTCGGGAGAGACATCTCATGTCTCAAGGGAATGAGCACTATGTGGTGCATTGTACCATCGTCGCTTCGTTATACAAAAAAAAAATTGATGGAAACGTACCACCAGTAGAGCTCTGTAAATATCCTAATGATCGACTTATTATGTAGCATTCACCATCGGGTCGGCTTTATTGTAGAAATATAAGGGTAGTACTGGTTAGTGGGGGTTGAGATTTATTAAATCACTCGTGGTATTGGAGAGTATAAATATTAGTTAGGTTAGTTTAACTTCGACGTGTAAATAATCGCGTCTAAGCCGTGGATTAGCAATGTGAACGCCGCCGGCCGCGGATTTTCCGCAAAATTAGCAGCGCGCTGAACGGTGAACTGCACGCGAGCGGGGCGGTCGTTGGAGGGGAGGATTCAGCTGCGCAGCATCCGATTGACGCGCTAATATTATTTTATAAAACTGACACAAACAGATGCATTACCACGGGTGCGAGCTGACCGCGGCAACTCGAAGCTTATCTGTAAATTACCGCCTAGTTACCACCGCAGCTCCTATTTCTGCCGCAAAACAGTACTGTGCAAACATTACCATGTTCCGGTTTGAAGCGTGCTGTAGCCAGTTTAATTACTGGGAGTAACGAGGCTTAACATCGTATGCCTCAAGGCGACGAGCATAATGTGGTGTTATGAATACCATCTTAACTAACGCCACGTTATGAGCGGGCGTAGCACTTACCATCAGGTGAACGTGCCCATCGTCTCTTCGCTTAATAACATTAATAAAGTCGTAGCGTTAACTGCACCACAGTAATTAATTAAATTACTTTTTATAGGAACCTTAAAACAAATTCAACTAGTTCCGTATACACTAACCCGCTGACAGCATAATTCATGTAAACTCTTGTCGAGCATAGATGCTGGGTATACCACGGATCCGTGTCCAAAGAGCATGTCGATGTACCAGTGCTCCCGAGATGCTGTGCAACACGAGTGACACCAAACTATGATTACAGTACTCATTTAAATGTACCCTGCGGTTAAGTGTGACAATGTTACGTGCACATTATGCAAAAAGTCTTTGGTGCACTAAACTGATAAGGATTATATTTTTATGATGAAACAAGCAGGATGTTCACCTGATGGTAAACGATCCTTCCGCCGTTAACAATGTGTCGCTAGTTAGGACGATAACGCTACATTAAATTGTGCTCGTTACTACAACACAAGAGATATTAAGTCTGGTTACCCTCATATATTCACTAGCTACAACGCCCTTCAAACCGGAACATGGTAATATTTGCACAGCACTGTGTGTCGGCTACGATAGGAGCTGCGGTGGTACCTAGACGGTCTCCGGCAATAGTTCTCTAATATATATAAAGTTATGGATATATTCTTAAATAATTAATGATTATTGATTTAATGACTTGTTTTGTTTTTAAATGACTCTTTTTTTTTTGTTTACAGCCAAAATGTAAAATAATTACACTGTATTGTTATAATTATTACTGTGCAATACTAAAAATCATCACTGTCACCAGAGCAGCGCAAATGTACCATATGTCTCAGGATGAACATAAATTCGCAAACCCTTCGGCCAACCCCCATGTAATGGCGACGTACTCTAACAATAAGATGAATGCCAAAAGCACATAAGGGTGAAATAGTTTAATGTATATTGAATGTATACAACACTAGCTGCTCCCCGCCCGCTTCGCCGCCGGTAGTATACAATTACACTTGAAAATTGTCTGATATACTCCTTGCGAGCAATCGCAACCGCAGACGAGTTTCTATAGCAACCGTTACTATAGCAACCGCGTAAATGTAAATGTTTATAAAAGTTTATTGGAAATATAATGACGAAGGTTCTATGAAATTTATGAGATATGTAGTCTACAACCAGCTACAAATCATTCCGCATCGAACGCTCATGTCCTCGTGTCGGTACGTTCACTAGTTTTCGCGTGAATGGTGAACAAACAAAACTGATCTTCATCATACACATATATAGATAGATATACAATATTTGTTGCGAAGCCTGCAGCGTGGGCCTATGGTAGTGGACGCGCCGCGCCGTGCTCCGCGCGGGTCCCTGTTGCCGAATTTCATGGCGTCCATCGAGAACAGTTAATTTGGCCGTCTGCCTGTGCGCTCGCGGCTATTTTCCCCCACCCCCTGGCCCACTCTCACCCTCGCGCGCCCCGCACACCCTCCGATGCTGACTGTGTGGCAGAAGAACCACCCGACAGCTACAATATGAGATCAAACTTTATATAAACACATATATTAATGTTTAACCTAGACCGACCAGACCTAGGTAAGTATCACCGAAGCTCCTATTGCAGTCGACAAAGAGTAGTATGCAAACATTACTACGTCCCAGTTTGAAGAGAGTTGTAGCTAGTGGAATTATTTGTGATGTTAATTCTCATTGACTTAACATCTTAGGACACAAAGTAACGAGTACAATATGGCGATGTACGTACCGTGCTAACTAGCGCCAGTTTCTTACGGGATAGCGTATCACTTACCATCACGAGAAATCGCGTGAACGTCCTGCTGATCTCGTCGCTTCATCAAATACAAAGTAAATATAACTAACTTCGTGATGCAGTGGTCAAACGCGAGCCGTATAACACAAAAGTTTCCGGTTCATATCCGAAGCTATACGTTATTGACTTTGATTGCTGCTGGGGTTTGTTGAGGCAAGGTAGTCTGATCAGGTATGCTTCGCCATAAACATCCCCGTCGTCACCTAACACTGTGTGTTAAGGCCAAATAAAAAAAAACTAAACTAAACCTTTTTTATACAACGAAGCGATAACACTTTCAGCGATCAGCACATAGCTTTTCAAACTGGAACAGAAGATGCGTGCATTGCTGCTCGTCAGTAGATTTGAACACTACGGTGGACTTAAGAGTAAGACATTTATACTACTGGTGAAAACATAAAGACACACAAACTTGAAAATGCATATTAATTAATATAACTGATAACCGAATACAAAGAGTTAAGATTAACTTATTAAATTAACCCTGCTTTATCTTTATGTCAAAGTCCGATGTTCGGAGAGCGGAGCCAACGTTAATACAGCTGAGACAGCCCCAGTACACCGGCATCCGGTACAGAGGAGCCCCGCGCGCGGCTGTCCAGCGCTGGCCTTGGAAAGGTCCCCATTGAAATTCACGCCGCGCTTCCATTTGCATGCCGCGAAAGGTCAACGGTGCAATTATTTCCCATGTCGATACGCGGTGAAACATCGCCAACGTCCGCTTTATAACTTACGACATCCGCCTCTAAAAATTAATAATTAATTACTTAGTGCCGTGTACTTGTTTCATGTTAACCTTATTAATTGTAAATAGGAGGACGAACTAGATTTTTTTTGGTGAAGTGTGAAATGGAAAAAGAGTCAGGACTATTCCCACCGACAAACAGTACTATACAAACATTACTGTGTTCCGGTTTGCAGGGCGCTGTAGCTGGTGTAATTACTGAGGTAACGAAACTCAACATCTTGCGTCTAGGGTAATGTGGTGCAGTGTTTGTCATCCTGTCTAGCGCCACGTTATTATGGAAGGGCGCTTGACTTACCACCAGGCGAACGTTTCACCTGTTTCGTCACTTTATGGAAAAAAAAAACTATCGACTCAAGGGTGTTAAAGGAAACACGGAACACGGAACTACTAATAGAGTAGTATTCCGATTCGCATTATCGTGTCGTTGCCGTATCGTCGGCTGAAATCGTTCCTCTGAAGCGAGCGTGCCAATAAAATAGGAGCATATCCATCACGTTTATAAGGAACACTCGCCCGATACATAATAATTACACGGTTGGGGGAAGGGGGGAAGTTCAGTAGGGGGAAACGGCGAACACGTCGCCGGCGGAGGTTATTTACGGACCAACAACGGCGGCGTTGAAATACTTTTAATTATATTTAAATAACCCGCCATTTTTCCAAATATAACATTTAGTATTTGCGCTGCGACCCTAAGGACTAATCTTATACTAAACCGTCCGCCGAGAGCGCGAGGCGTTGACATTTAGGTCATCCTTCACGCGATGAACGCGTTACATTCGATACATTCAAATTAAGGACATCGGACTTCAACGCAGTTCTGTTTACCGCAGGTCACGATCTGGAAACTAACAGATATATCGACAGACTAATAGGACTAGATCCTTTTCAGACATTAAGTACTAACATACACTTAAGTTGTTTGTTATATTACTAACAATCTGGTAATGGATTTAAAATGTCTGTATTTAAATAAATAAACAGTATGATGAGCATCGTTATATCGTAAGTCGTCTGTTGATCTCCTGTGACCAAGTTGCGACCACGATCCACGTCCAGCGTCAACGATCTCTGTGACCGTGAAGACGTCCCGTGTGGAATATCTCCAAATTTGCGACAGTAGCGCCAAACAGCAGTGACCTAATATTACAGTGTTCTAGTTCTGACACAGTACTTATTTAAATTACTAGAGTGACGAGGAAAATATTCTGACACACTGTTGCCGAGTATACACCACCCCAGCAATCTCCTGTTCATCCCGTCTGAGACCTCTAAGCAAGGTATAGTCCGTCAACGTCAAACATGAGACATAAATAAAACCATCAGAATTGGAGAACCAGTAATTAGTAGCCAGCCGCAGGGTTGTCCAACGGACAGTTTTTTTTTATCTAGACAAGGACTGGCGATGTCTGTTCCAGGGCTGAATTCACAAATATATATAATGCATGTAAAATTTGATTATGACAGTTTTAATTCATCGTAATAAAATCTTTTTTCTACACATATATAAAAGGGTCAAGTAAAAGTTAAACACGTAAATCCGAGTGTCGTAGCACTTGTCCATTTGAATGTACTTTTATATAAAATATGAATCTCTAATGTGTGTATAACTAAAATAAAAAAAAATTACTTCAACCATATTTTAAATTATTAGTCCTTCCCTTACGATACGATATTTTCCAAAAATTGTAACGGTTGAAACTAACTAAGGGTGTTATAAAAAGTATACCATCGCCATAATTGTACCACTTATGTGGCTGCGGAATCAAACCAGGTGCCAGTGCTTTACTCTCTGCTAGGTAAAGAAGGCCTAGTGAACAGCAGTTGTTCCTGTTGTTAGTGCTGGTACTCGATTAGTCCACTTTATGTGATAATGACTTTTATCTGCGGAGGACATATTCGCGGAGCACGCGAAGTGCATCACGCGGGCCGCAGGTTGGCCGCGCCTGATCTAGACTGGATCCAATCAATCCGCATCAGTGGCGCGTCCAGTTTTGATTGACACACAGACAGACGGCTCGGCTGATTCGATATAATTACGATGCATATTTTACAGCACACTATTGTCTTCCGTTCAACTTTGATTCATCTCTATGTCAACGCAAGAAGAGTTATTTCCGTGCATTCAGAACGCAAACATGAACTTGTTCATGCATTCAGGTCGATGCTAAAAAATGTTTTTATCGCAACAAAATCAATTTTAATCTGTGCATTAGTCAACTCGGGACACGCAGACTGTTGGCAACAGCGAACCTGATCATTTGGAGGACAAGGGTACAGCAAATGTCAACTTACAGCATCAAAAGTTAGAAAGGCTACTGAGAGTGTGTATGTACACATTATGAATTAGTCGTCAACATAATTAATAAATTATGTTAAAAAAAACAATCCATTTAAAGATTCTGAAATAGAGGTTAGTTATCGTAGTAAATTGCATTGCATTCATTGGAACATGGATCTAGTCTTGCAGACCCTAATCAGGATTGTGAAGAGTGTGCTGCTTGATAAGATCTTTCATAGACAGTCGCGAACACAATTATAATTAGCTGACAATCGATTTCACCCGACGTGCCGGCAAGTGGTAGTGAAAAGGCAATAAACAAACAAAACAATAACAGCTAATCAACTAACTAATTCGAGAGCAGATAGTTCGAGAACAAAAAGCCGCATTCATTTGCACGCACACACAGAGACCTGCGGACGCGCACACACACACGCTCGCCGGCTGATTGATACGATGATTGATTGACAGGTGACGCGGCGCTGGTCGCCGGTCGCCGGTCGCCGGTCGCCGGTCGCCGGTCGCCGGTCGCCGGACGCCGGTCGCCGGTCGCCGGTCGCGCGGCCCAACATGCGCGCGGCCGCGGCCGCTCGTACAACGGCATTACGTTTAATCGCATTCGGAAGTATTAACGCGAAGTTCTTTGGACAAGAACCCATTTCCAGCAGTGGACGTCTAACGAATGAATTTTTAAACTGTTGCCCAGAACCAGGCGTGCGTATGCGACAATATACCGAAGCTTTGATAATTAATTCGTTTGGTCATTCAACGATTACACCAGAACATATAGATGTTTTATATATTCCGGTTTGAAGGGCGCCGACAACTAGTAAAATTACTGCGGTAACGAATCTGACATCCTATGTTACAAGGTGACGAGTGCAATGTGATGCTGTGTATACCATTCTAACTAACACCACGTAGTTATGGGCAGGCGTAACACTTACCATCAGATAAACGTCTCGTTCGTACTGAATATCATTATCATAGGTCCCCTCTTCAAATTGATTCGGCGATCAGATTGACAAACCTACTTGGAAGCTAAGCTATTATTTTTAACTGATGAAACTGGAGCACAGTAATGTGTGACTATCATACTTATCTAGATGAAGACCATGGATAATTATTCCACCAAGCGCACCTATTCATTTATATCGAAACTAATTCCTTCGCAACTTGCCGTGGACATGGCTTTAATGCCACGATGTCCACGATACATTGTTCTAGATGATATTTACATAAAAAAGGTCGAAGGTACATCACTAAGAGTACGTGAAGTCAATATTTACATTCGCAGCAGCTGTGTGCTGTGTGTGCAGCAGGTGCGGGAGGTGACAACCCGAGCACGTTTCTTGGGTTTGATTTATGCTTGATGGTGAAGGGTACGTGGCACAGCACGACCTCAGCGCACACTGCCGATGTTTATGTGCGTGTCCTGGAATTATAATTCTGAACTTAACATCGATCACCTTTGCCCCGACGGAAACCGTGTCCTGTGTAAAAGAAACCGAAGGAAACCTTATTTTTAAGTTACATATAACCGTCTTGAAGAAACAAGTATGTTTATATTATCAACAATTTCACTTCACCAATTATTAAAAGCTGGTCACATTCTTAGAGGAATCCCGGGTTTAGATTATTAGGATTTGAGGATTGATAAAGAATGTAGCGTTCCCTGAGGAATGTCGCGAGATGATGACGATAATGATGAAGGAAGCTCAATGGTATATTTACATACACCATTTTTTTTAATGAAGCTACGGCACTAATGGATCGTTCACCTGATGTTAGGTGCCGCCTGCCCATAACAATGTGGCGATGCTAGGAAGTTATACACTGCGCCAAGTTGTGCTCGTCGCCTTGAGAGAAAATGTTGAGTCTCGATACGTCAGTAAATACAATGGCTACAACGCCCTTCAAACCGGAAGACAGTACTGTTTTTCGGCTGCAACAGGCGCGGCACTAGTACCTTGACGGTCGCCGGCAATCGAGCTCTACCACCAGTTTAACCATTACCAAACATGATCAGGTTGATTTTCAAATAAATATAATTCAACCCCGCTTTTATATTGTAGATACTCGCTTTCAAATAAAGCGGTTAAATTTTCAGTAATTTCTGTTTCCACCATTGCTACTACATGGCGTCGTAAAATCAGTCTAGATAAGACCAATTGATGTATTGAAACGACATTTTGCTAGACCTCAGGGTCACATCAGCATTCGAGTTATTGTCGTCCCGCGGCATCACCAGCACGGCGCGGGCCCGATACCATCTCGCCCAATAAACAGGAACTTAGATCTATAAACATTTCCACTTTGATACTGATCTGGCGAGATCTACGCCGACGACATATAAACAGTACAAATGCTTTAACTTATAATATTACTAAATGAATAATTATGACCTTTATTCTAAGTAAATATACAATACTTATCGTTTCATTATTACTACTACTACTACTTTACAGCCTACTTACGTCCCCACTGTTGGGGCACAGGCCTACTCTTAATATGTGGGCGATGGGCCACAGTCACCACGCGGGCCCAATGCGGATTGGTGACTTCACACATACCTTACAACAAATTCTAATTCATGTGCAGGTTTCCTCGCGATGCTTCCCTTCACCGTTTGTATTCCGCTGTTGTTGCTAAAGTTCACAAATGTACGTAACTTAAATATTAAAGTCATCGATACATGACGAGACTCGAACCCGCGACCTTCGGAATGAAAGCCGCACGCTCTAACCATTAGGCCAACGAGCTATTTGTTTATTAATCACGAAATATTAGGTCCTTACATATGAAATTCACGTTTTGTTCGTCAGGAATATAAAGTCAATATTTTTTTTTGTAAAATATATTTCATTAATGAAAGTATGCACCGCGTTGTTATCTATGCACTTTTGCCATCTTATAGGTAGTTCAATGATCCTTTCACTAAAAAACCTCGGGAGCGAGAATCAATAAACTCTTTGAGGGCGGTTTGCACTGCCGCATCGGAGTTGATTTTTTTTCCTTGTAAGAAGTTGTCCAAATTCCAGAAAAACGGTAATCTGTTGAGGCAAGGCCCGAGGAGTACGGTGGATGTCGCAGACATTCCAATTGTAGCTCATCTAACTTAGTGGTTGTTTGTTGTGCAGTGTGTGGTGGTGGTGGGCGTGTTGCGTTGTCGTGAAGCAGCAGTGGCCTAGAGCGATTGACCAATCTCGGTTGTTTAGCAGCTAGTTCTTCCTTCATGGTCTGCAGTTGCTGACAATAGATATCTGCCGTAACCGTTTGGCCAGATTTTAGAAAGCTGTAGTGAACGACACCGGCGCTGACTTTTCCTGAGTCAATTATCAGGTTTGGCTGGGTCTCCAGGGTTCAACCATTGCGACGCGCTCTTCCAATTATCGTACAGTATCCACTTTCCATCACAAGTAATGATTCTATTTAAAATCCCTTCATCATTGTGTCGGCTGAGCAAAGTAACACAGCAGCAGCAGTCGGCGCGTGTTCGCAAGTTCCATTCACTCAACTCAGGAGGTACCCATCGTTCAAGTTTTTACTTTCCCGATTTACTTCAAGTGGATTAATATAGTTTTGTCACTTACCTTGAAGCCTGCAGTTATCTCTGAAGTGCTTTGTGATGGATCCGATTCGAGCTGTTTCTGCAGCACTGGTACTGGTGCCACGGTAGAACTTGTACTCGTAAATATACCGATATCTCATGTTCTCCATTGTGCGGTAATAAGCGACGCCAAAAGAAAAAAATAATGAGTAAAAAACAAATGAATGTCTGTTTCCAAAACTCAAATGAATTTGGAATTCTTAACCAAACAGGAGATATTTCAGATCAAAGCGGTCAGTGTGACAGAACGCTAATTTCATATGTACGTACCTAATACTTATTATGTATAAAACTTACGGTTAACCGGAAACAACTTACAAATGAATTCACACTTAAGTGGAAAAACGCATAAACTTATTATTTATTTAACTCTACTTAATAGTTCTCGCATATTATTTTATCAAGTTCACTGTAGTATACATATCCCATGTTGCGGCGCGAGTCCTCAGCAGGCCTCACCTCCCAGAAGGGCGAAGCCGGCGGTGTTCACCAAATAACCTATCAAATTGGCTTCAATCGACTAGGCACGAGATAACGCACTCGCGGCAGCATCTTTACAAGTCATTAGACGTGTTTCGCCCCCCCCCCCCGCTTCCGTCCGCCCGCGCACGTCCCTCCCTCCCTCTCCTCCCCCACCCCTCCCCTGCCGTCCCGCCGCACCCGTTTGTAATTAACCGAGGGCCATAAATTGACCGTAACTGTCATATCATATTGATTTAGTCCCGTGAGTGCGGCGGGCGCGCGCCTTCCGCTGTGTTTTGAGCTTCAGACGCCGGGACGCGACGCTGCGCTCCGTTTTTTATTGATTTTCTACCAATGTTGGCGGATGAAGAAACGGTTCATCATACACGTGTATTGAGGGCCTGTTGCGGTTTACCCTTTTAGTATTGTCCACAAAAATCGCTTATGTGAACATCTTACCCAACAATTTAACACATTTAAAGTAAGAAGGTAGTAGAATGCGGTAGGTCTCTGTAGCCGGAGTTCGTCTGGGCGGGTACCATCACAGCGCCTATTTCTGCCAACAAACAGCACTGTGCAAACATTACTGTATTCCGGTTTGAAGAGCGCTGCAGCTAGTGTAATTACTGAGGTAATAAGACTCAACATCTTATGTCTTCAGCGTCGAGCGCAATGTGGTGCAGTGCATACCACCTTAACTAGCGCCACGTTGTTATGGGCGGGCGTATCACTTACCATCAGGTGAACGTACCGTTCGCTTCATCGCTAGATCAAAATGATCGATGAAATCCTAACCGTGCCAGACCGAGCGATATAATGATTCAAGTAAATTATTGAAGAAGACTGCCAAGGTCTTTTTTGAAGTAGAATAAATTTAGGATCGAGCAGTAACATAAATATTGATTTACGATCATAACTTCTCATGTGAAGAAGCGCAAATCAAAATGACCGTCGTTTTTTGGCAGCGAGTTGCGGCTTCGAAGCGGTCACAGCTAAGCAACCCAATAGCGCCACGACTCTTACGCAAGTGGCGCTGCAGTCCGACCTCTGTCTTCCCATGCGGGTGTACCGCAGTGTGCGTAGACCGATCTGGTCGGACTCACACGTGGAGCGAGCGAAGACAGCGTTATCGGCGCGCGGCAACGAGTGAGACTGTCAAAACAACGCTAACTAGCGAAATCGAACAAAACATTTGGCCAGCGAGTGATAGAAAACAAACACCGAGTTGCCATTCTTAAACAGATGATCCGATTCAACAAACATTACCCGAGGATTTTACGAGGCGTGGAGATCAAAGTCGAAGCAGATATATCTGGCGCGATCAGGCCGCGCGACTGGTCGCGACTGGTCGGGACTGGTCGCGCCCGGCCGCGACCGGTCGCGCCTCCGACAACGGGCGTTGCTGTATCGATGACGTTTCTCTTTATCTCACAGCTCTTTATTGCACTAATTCTGATTGAACATATTTTTTTCGTTTTCTTCTGTTTACACGCCGTACCGCGAATACTTCTGATCAGATAACGCTGATCGGCCGTACCGATGGCTGATCAAAGAGGCCGTGCTTTTGACTTAGGAAACAAACGTTTCCTTTATTCGAATGTTATCGATTCTTTCCGACTGAACATAAACTTGCCGAGTTGTTTATTTTCGTGCAACCATATTGAACGAGTTATGATATTGTATTTGGGTACGATGCTGATGTACCGTTCAAGTTGCATCAGCGGCCAATCTTTTATTCGGCTTCGGAGCAAAACAATCAGATAAAGCAATGTTTAAGTTATCGTCAACGGACACGTTAATCTGTTCGCTGCGTCGTGTCACTTGGAGAACACGAAAGTTCTTTCCGACTTAGTCACAAGATGAATAGGTCCACGAGAACTTATTGGTTTAATACAGTTCGACAGGCCGCCAATAAATTTATTGTTAGGATAAAAAAAAAGAAACTAGTTTCCGAGTAACGATATCGAAGGCACTAAAAATTCCATGTGACTTCTACTCAGTGTGGCGTATGGTATAAATCGTGAAATGTGTCAATTAACTCAGGTTTAATGTTGTATTTATGTAAATCATCATCTGACGGACGTTGGGGGGTTAAACAAAAAGAGACGTTTGACCGCGACACGACCCGGGGCATTTAGATAAATCGGGTGGTGTGGTTTTTTCCAAATGTCACATAGACTACAGAAAAAAAAAATCGGTGATGAAGCGTGATAGATAAGTGTCCGAGACACCGCTCGATGTATTGGTGCTGCATCCATCTCATTAATTACATGACAATATTTGTCTAAACGTCCTCATAACGTTGTACATATACGGTGTCCTCTCCATTCAGAGTCGTCCGCTGAGGAACCAGTTCGCATGACTATAAATTCAAATCAAAAGACGAAGCCTTCTCTAATCTAATATTGGCTTTAATATCATAGGTCCCGCTTAGACAAAACTTAACAGTTCTGTCAACGTGCTTACTCAAAACATAACAAGATAACAGGAGCGAAACCATTGCCAAGTACAAAAGACCAATTACTGCAGCATAGTAAATAAAAAATAAAACTACATACGCTTTCTTTAGTTTCATTACAAGCTTCCTTTTGTTTGTTTTATGTTTAGTATTAACAAAAGAACTGAAGACCTACGCAAGCATAAGTTAAATCTAGACTACACCTTTCATCTCAACTGGACGGAAAAAACGTCTTAGCAATAATTCATATACTTTTATCTTTTTTAATATGAAAACACATTTAAAACAATTTCCAAGCATTAATTAGAGGTAGTCTAAACAAAAGAGGAATTAAGTTTTTTTTTTAATTCATGACAATAATACTTAGGAGAGTTTTCTTTCTTGCAGACGGTGGCACCGGTTGGTATCGCCTCGTAGCTTGTTTCAGTGACCAAGCAGTAACGTTTGTACATAGCTCTGTTCCTATGTTCCTATAGGAAAGTGATTAACAAGTAACACCTAATTAAAGAGCAGAAGCATTTACGTGATATCAATAAGTTTTCAAGAAGGCTCCTTGTCGTAGTTCTTAAAGAGCTTTTTACTAGTATACTACGTTTAATAATTTTAATAAACTCGGGATATTTTCGAGATCAACTACTTTTGTAGATCTCGATCTCGAAAGACATAATTTTTTTTTTTTACTTGAGCGTTTTAAATTTTGAAATTTTTTTTTTATTAATTTGTCCGTTCAGAAAGATTCTGATAACATTAAATACGGTGTTGCACACACGTTGCCACTATAATATGTAAATAGAACAGTCCATAAATAACATTAAAATGTTCTCATCCCGACATCCTCGGCAGCGGACATACTTTGTCGTTGGACCCGCGCTATATAAATAACACGATTAAACACACACACACACACGCGCACACACACGCACGCACACACACCCGCGAAGGTTCGAACGACAATTAAAACTAGCGATCGCGTTTAATACACGCCAGATAAAGAAACAGACGGACGAGAATAAATATGTTCAATAGTCGAAATAAATATGGCGTATGATTTATGGCGGTATTGACACTGGTTGCGCGGGCGCATGCGCGGGCGCGGGCGCGGGGTGTGCTCGCGGGCGCCATCTTGCGTTTCGCTAATTGCCGGTTTGTGTCATTAAATCAGTCACGCATCGGGAAACGGACTGATGCGCGTCTCTCGTACATTTATTTGATCGATATTTCTTGTTAATTCATTTTTTTATTATAGCATTGCATCACCCAACGGGAAACAAATGGCAGCCATTGTTCATTACTGGCGTGTTTTTGCGTTTTATACGGCCGCGTTTCACCGACGATGGATGAGATACGTATCCAATAAAGTGATCAAGACATTGATTCAGAGTTAGCATTAATCAAACCGAAGCTAAATGTATGGTAATGAACACCTCGTCCGAACTCCGGCGACGCGGTGCTGGACGTAAATGAAAAATTAACTAACGAGAGGAAATTTTGATCCTATCGCATGACGGCGAGATAAGCGAAGAATACGCGTAGATCTGAAATTTACATTAACTTATAATATGATTAGATCACACAGTTAACTACCAGCTGATACGATTAATTGATGAAGCGACGACGATGCGGCGTCACTCCATCGCTTGGTCGTTACAGAGGGAAGGACCGAAGGCGAACAGGGGTTAGACATGTAAGAAAAACTGAAAGTGGGGTGTTGTCCCATCAGAAAGGAAAGGGTCAAATTGAGACAAACACTAAAATCTATGCATAATTACTAGTGTCAGAATAAATTATAATAATGATTACGTTGTACTTACTTTTCATTGTTCAACGATGATTCATGCATTTAAAATTAAATAACAAGCATCCTCTTGCAACTTTGTTGCATTAATTTTATTTATGAAATCAACTTTATACAAGGGGAATCTTTGTAAGAGATACAATACGTAAATGAAAAATATAAATGAAGGTAGGATAGATAACTAACAGACAAATAAACCTAAACAAAAACTTAACCTTACATTCCGTAATAACATTGAAAAATAATACTTAAACTTCATTATGTTATACTTAGAAAACGAAAAAACTATCACGTATCGACAACAGTCGTCGGAAGACTCGCACAGCGCCGACGCCGTGCGTACGACTAAATAGATCCATTAAAAATCATATTTTTACGATCACTTCGCCGGATATAAAACCTATAAATGCAATTAAGAATATCGACTCGTATGTATATAGAGACATAATCAATTAAGTAAATCAAACACAAAGTATACACACAACATACCGACGCAGGCGCCGGTCGCGGTCGCGGGCTCGTTATTATAATTTACGTTAGAACTGAATTAGTTCGAATTTGATTTAAGTTAACGGCGGCCATCGGCTCCGCTAGAATCGGCACTTTGAATATTTAAATGGCCGCGAGCTTTTAATATAATATCTAATATCTAATAAAAATCTAGCTTAATCAAATTAAGCAACAGGCTATAACGACAAGAAGCTTACGCTGTCGAACTTGTAACGACAAATGTATTATTCATTTAAAATCTATTTACCGACCAAAGCCTTCTAACACCCTCCGTATGCTTTGTTGGATTCTGGGGATACGCGTGGTGGTGGAGGGTTGGTACTAGGATCTTTTGAAGTTGCTTAGCATCACACCATTTTTTGTTATTGTATAGACTATCGCTTGTCAACGATCCCACCTGATGGAAAACGGCGATGTGGTCTTTGTTGGTAAAGCGCACTAATCAGGAAGTAGGCTATTCACTCTTCTCTTAAAGAACCTCACATCATACCTGGACCGGAAACATTGACGTCGACAGGATTATAATCCTTCGCTGTTCGCGTCAAGAAAGTTCGAAGCGAAGTCCTAATGTGTGGGATCTGGACAATGTAGGGTTGAATGCCTGCGGTTTGTCTGTTCGTCTGGTGGTAGAAGGACGATGGCAGAATCATATCATATGGTACCTGGATTCCATTCGCATATGATTTACCTAGATTCATGACTGTCTTTAGGAATCAACATGTGAGAGTCTGAACACTGAGAAAACTCGCTTCTCCAACGACAGGCTCCACTACTTAATATGTTGTGAAATTCAAGTCAAGTTTATGCTTATCTTAAATGATAGCATGTTTACGAAACATTTAATTTACTGGTTTCTCTTCAGTAGTATCCAGACATAACATAACAAGATTTAACATTTCATGTCTCAAGGCGACGAGGGCAATGTAATGCAGTGTAGAACATCCTAACTGGAACCACGTAAAAGAAATCACTTAAAATCCGGTGAACATCCCGCTCGTCTCGTCGCTTCATTGAAAAAATATATCATAGCGGCTAATGTGATGAAATAAATAGTAAGTCAACTTGCTTCAGTTATGTTACTCGCTACGGCCTTCTTCTAACTAGAATATAGTAATAGTATGCTAAATGAATAGAATAAAGATTGTTCTTCAGTCTATTTATAATTATAGCACTATATATACTACACATATACGAGTATATCTTAAAAAATAGAGGTGGTGAGAGTTACAAAGGAGTTCTGTCAACTTTTTATTTGGTATTATCTTTACCGTGGTAGTGCTTCATCATATTTATGGCAGACAAACAGAAATTATACTATATAATTAAGTAAAAGTAAATATATTAAATATCATCATCATAATAAGTCGATAGACGTCCACTGCTGGAAATAGGCCTCCCCGGATACAGTCAGCGTTGCATCCGGTACCGCTGGGCACTAGGGGCTGTCGCACGTAGGGGTTCATTTGCGCCGTTTACCACCACGCTGGCCCAATGCGGATTAGCGGGAGCCAGCGCCCCCATATGAACCCTTACAGATGATGAGCCCTAATGCCCGGCGGTGCTGGAGGCCACGCTGACTTCAGCCCAGAACCGATCGGTGTGGAAATTTTCGCGGGAGGCCTTTGTCCAGCAGTGGACATCTATCGGCTGACAATGATTGTGATGATGTATCCTTCCGCCTGTGTGGAGTTGTAATTAATAGCTTGCCCTCTAACACCGAAGTCTCCTTTATTCCCTAGGAGAACGATGTAAAACCGGACCTCGTTTTCACTTAACCTCGTGTGACATTGAGGTTTCGATTTATAAGACATATAGTAATACATATAACAAATATATTACATTAGGTTCACAAATTGTAGGACATTCTAGCGGCCAGTTCTCATGTGTTCGTTGAACCTACGAGACTCCTAAAAGCCATCAGGTAAAGTAGAGCAGAGCAAACATTTTGCATTTTAACAGCTACGGAATTAGTTATTTTACAAGCGCGTTAAGTTTTTCATATTCAAATGTAGCTAAAAATTATAATATTAATATGCTCCACTGAATTATTGTTCTAACAGCTTGTTCTATACGCTAAAGAACTAACTTGAATTTGTAATATCATAATAATACGCGCTTTAGCTACGGGAGCGGCGATGATATCACCTACTGGTGAAAATCAATCAGAGATCTGATCATCTGCCCCTGATTATAATAGGTAAAGTTTCTGGAAAACCAAAGGTGGGGAGAAGGAAATAGTCGTGGTCGAGGAATATCAAGGAATGGGCTGGCATATATCGGGGATCGGAATGGTTCCGCAGAACCGCGCTGATCGCCAGCCTTCACTTGCTGAAGAGGCACTTTAAGAAGACTAGTGAAAAACTTCCAGGTGTCTTCGGCACCTTTGAGAACTATACATTAACTAATTTAAAATATTTTTTTTTTGTTCTTGTTAATCACAATGTACATCGTTTAATTTAGGAGATGGTCAGCGGAAAAACAATAGGTTTCCTTTTCTTCCAGAGAGAAGTCAGGCAAACGACCAAGTTCCTGCGATCATGGTAAATGATCATTCCTGGCTCATGAAAACCGCTACAACGGAGATTTCGCCATTGCATTATGGATCATGCAGATTTTTCTAAAACTTGCCAAATCCTGTCGGTCTAGTAACATCACAGCACATGGTGGTGCATAGTCAAGTTACAAATAAAAAACACCGGAGAAGACTTTCAAATATACATGAGGATGGGATCTGCGTTTATATCATCATGCATTGTATGCAACACATCATCATGATCAGCCGATAGACGTCCACAGCTGGACATAGGCTTCCCTAAAAGATCTCCTCATGCAGTCAGCATGGTCTCCGGTACCACTGGACACTAGGAGCTGGTGTATATAAAGATTTATCTGGGGGGATTTGGGCCACAACCCACCACTCTGGCCCAATGCAGGTTGGCGGGGGCTAGAGCCTCGTTTGTTGATTAGCAGGGTGCATCGCGAGCAGGTGAAGTTGGCTTAGATTCTGTGCGTTATTGTGCAGGACATATTGATTATCAATTGAAAAGGCCCATCATCAGTAGTAACGACAATAACGTGATGATAATAATGATGATGATGATGTAATACAAATTACAATTAGTTAAAAATAAACATTCATTATTAACTTTCGAACACTTTGTTGTGAATCCGTCATCGACAAACAAAATATTTCAATATAACGTTTCATCATCAGCCGATAGACGTCTACTGCTGGAAGTAGGCCTCTCCAAAAAACCTATATGTTTGTAGGGGATCATATGAGGGTATTTGAGCCATTTCCCACCACGCTTGCCCAGGGCGGTTTGGTGGAAGCCAGAGCTTCCTTTGTTGATTAACAGGGTGCACCACGAGCGGGTGAGGTTGGCGTGGGTCCCATGAGTTGTTGTACGGGACCACTTACACCCCATGATATAAGGTTTACTATAACAAAATTAAGCAGTTTTGAATATACTTATGAAAACCAAGCACACCACCGTATACTTCAAGATACAATAAGCATATTCTGCATGGCTCGGACTGATAATATATAATTATTGAAAGTAAACTGTCATTATTATGACACAAGAATTGAACTTTTGACGGTAGGCCTCTTTTGGCGGAGACCGTCTGGGTAGGTACCACCATCAGCTCTGTAGTCCCGGGCTAGTAAGAATAGGACTAAAGTAAGCACTGCCTGTCGTAGAAGGCGACTGAAAGGATCTAATAGTTTCGCGGGCCTCGAGGTCGGGAACGCTTATCGCTCAACAAGTAAACCTGAGTGGGACAGCGTATGGCTCAGCGATAGTGCCTAGGAGGGTTAGGATCCTCCTCAGATACATTTAACACAAGCTGTAGAAGGGCATCGGTGCGTTCTATAAGAGATCCCGAGGCCTGTCCGAATGCACTGATGCAGACCACCGACGTGGTTTTACTGAGTAAGAATCTCACACAACCCTTACTTCTCCCCAGACCTAGGGTATCTTTTGAATATTTCCCCCTCGAAACCAAAAAAAGAAAGTAGGTACCACCGCAGCACATATTGCAGCCGACAAACATTACTGTGTTCCGATTTGAAGGGTGCTGCAGCTAGTGTAATTAGACACACGCGTCGACTGCTGCTGCTGTGTCACATTGCTCAACCGACACAATGATGAAGGGATTTTAAATAGAATCATTACTTGTGATGAAAAGTGGATACTGTACGACAATCGCAAGCGCTCGTCGCAATGGCTGAACCCTGGAGACCCAGCCAAATCCTGTCCTAAACGATAATTGACTCGGAAAAAGTTACTTGTGAGTGTTTGGTGGACCAGCGCCGGTGTCGTTCACTGCAGCTTTCTTAAATCTGGCCAAACGATTACGGCAGATATCTATTGTCAGCAACTGCAGACCATGAAGAAAGAACTAGCTGCTAAACAACCGAGATTGGTCAATCGCTCTAGGCCACTGCTGCTTCACGACAACGCATCACCACACCCTGCACAACAAACAACCACTAAGTTAGATGAGCTACAATTGGAATGTCTGCGACATCCACCGTACTCCTCGAACCTTGCCCCAACAGAGTACCTTCCTACAAGGAAAAAAATTCAACTCCGATGCGGCAGTCCAAACCGCCTTCGAAGAGTTTATTGATTCTCATCCCCATGGTTTTTTAGTGAAGGGATCAATGAACTACCAATGAGATGGCAAAAGTGCATAGATAACAACGCGGTGCATACTTTGATTAATTAAATACATTTTACAAAAAAAAACTGACTTTATATTTCTCCCGTACAAAACGGGAATTTCCTATGTAAGGACACACATATATATATATATATATATGCATATGTATATGTTACGAACATTATGTGTATGTAAGTTAAAACTTAATTTAGTAATTAGTGGCCTCTATTTTGTAGCAAAAAAAACTTTATTTAATATATCAATACATCATTTTTTTTATAAGATTTATATATACTCAAGTTAGTTAAAGGACCTGGTGATTCTGGTTGTCAGTGGTTGCTTGCAACAAGGAGGCTCATGTTGGATAGTGTCTACACTAAACATAACACTAACTTTAGCAGCCTGGATATCGATACAAAGTTTTTACACAACGGCGACGGAAATGTACAATACTTAGAGATATATTAGGTATATGTTAACTATTCTATCTAAAAAAAAATTAATAACCTAGCTCTTTCTGTTTTATTACTGTATCAATACCAATTAAAAAAAAATCTATGTGACATTTATATGTATCGCTAAAACAGTAAGGCCTGTAAATGGAAAACATTGCCGAATTCCACATTCCAACCGATGGATGGAAACTCGTGTTCCACCATCACATTCCTATGTGGATGAATTTTAATTAATTGCTATTGTTTCTTGAATAAACACCCATTAGATTTAATAAAAGGAATAAATCTACATATATATATATATATATATAAGTTTTCATTTTCATAATTTCATTCATTTTACTACGCGGTACAAAAATCGATAGATTATTGAAAGGATTCTTTTTATATGTCCGACAATCATCATTGGTCGCTGGTGGGTTCAACGTGGAACTGAACTAAATGTAGTGACGACAGATGTCTTAACATTGGCGAGGCTTATACAATGTTATACTTTTTTTGTTTATTCAATGAAGTGACGAGGCGACTGAACGGTCACCTGATTGTAAGTGATACTCCTGATCATAACTGGAAGGCTTGTGCTAGTCGCCTTGAGACGTAACATATTAAATCTCATGACCTCAAAAATTACACTAATTACAGCGCCCTTCAAACCGGAACACAGTAATGTTTGCACAGTGCTGTTTGTCGGCTGCAACAGGCGCTGCGGTGGTACCTAAACGGTCACCACCAGTGAATATAACGAAAACGACAAAAAATATAATTAATAGGTGCAAAATTAACAGCAAATATTTTTTACTGTTTCAACTGTTCCATATTCAAATTCCGATTATTTGAATTGTTTAAAAAAAAAATGTTTCAAAATGTCGGCGGCGTGTTGTTCGCGGCATCCCGCTCTCGCGGCCCGCCCCTCGCCGCGCTGCAGCCGGCCGCGCGCCGAGCGTGTGCGCCGCGCCGCACTGCACCGCGCCGCACCGCGCCGCGCCGCGCCGCGCCGCACAACTAAAGATGGCGGATAGGGGATACGACATGTGTTATGTACTGGAGCGCCACATAACCATACAGACATAACAAAACAAATAAATACACACATCCTAATTGACAATGAAAGCTGAATACTTAATTTTATTCTTAAAAACTAAGTCGTTAGTAATCCATATCTGACTAAACACTTTGCGACGGAATTATATTCTAAAGTTTTCATAACTTTTATAAATAAGAACAATAATCTGTTCTTGCAAATGTCAAAGAAATTAAATTTAAATATAACTACGCATTAAATTTAATGAAATGTTAAAGATCTTGCTTCGGAACGTATCTGTAATGTAAATATTATGCGCGCTACATAATTGTAATATTTTCTCATTGCATTTTTGTTTTGTATGTTCCTTATTTACTTTGTGCTGCTTAAATTGTTGAAAACGTCGATGTTACTAAATTGTATAAGCTTCTCTCTCTCTGTCTCTCTCCAATAGATACTATACTTTTAGCATAAATAAAAAAAGTAACTCGTAGGTTTGCTGTCAGGTAGTGAGAGTGGTTACAGCGCGATGCCGAAACAGTACCGACGCCGGCGGTCGCCGCGCTGCCACTGAATCGTCCCGCAGTTTCAGGTTTCAGAGTCGCACGGTAACAAACTTTATTGCTCCACGGTGACTAACAAACTTTTACTGCACTGTCGCACGGCCTCCTGATGCGGGGACCGTGGGGTAACACGCGAAGAGGGTTTCTTTTGAAGCGTCAGAAGTTGTGATGAACTCTGCACTCGTCGTGGTGCCGGCTTACCTCAATATTTGTGCAATGGCCGACGGCAGCGGTGGACGCGGCGATGCGGCCGTCGCACCGGCCCACCTGGCACTTGCACCTAAGCAAGCAGCGCCCGCGTCGACTATCCTTTGTTTTTCCGAAGTTTATTTGTTTTGGGTTTACGTGGAACGCAGCGCGTGCCGGCCCCGGATCCACGGCGGCGCCGCACCAACAACTACAACAACTCGGTAACGGTGCACAAACAAGGGTCACTTCACTGAATACGCGGACTGGCACTAAGTTTGGCGGGAGACGTGCGACGCGACACGGCGCGGAGGTGGCGCGCGGGCGACGGCGGGCACGGCCGATGCGGAGTGGGCGCGTGCCGCGGCCGGAGTGGCGCGCGGCCGGCCCGCCGACAGCGCCGCGCGCCACGAGCGGCCGCGGGACGCACCACGCGCACGCACACACGCGCGCGCCCGCTCCCGCCCGCTCCGCCGCCGGCTCGCACACACGCGCACACACGCGCACACACGTGCACACACGCGACGCCGGTCGCGGCGCGTTGCACTTGTCGCGGACGTTTGTTTTGATCAATTTTTTCATGTATTTCATTTATTTAAATATTTAGACAATTTGTGCAGTAATACATTCAACTGAATACATGCGATCTATTTGATAAATGTTATCCAGGATTTTAATCCTGTTCAGCATTTCATTAATGTTCATCACGTTAAAAATTTAAATTCCACGAATAACTATTAAAAGACATAATACTGACGTGAACCAAAAATAAAACTTGTGCACATTAAAAGTTTTGTTTTAAATAGTATTTTTTAAATACTATAGTAGTAATATTGTTTTGGTTAAGTAATAAACTAAAAAATTTGCTAGATGTTTATTAGAAAATTAATTTCTTATTCAATGTGCGCTCCGTCTCTTATTCTTTAAAAACTAATAAAATTAGTCAATTTCTTATTTCTGACTCTGTTATATCCATATCTCCCCAAACAATAACGTTTATGGTTTAATTCTGAAATGAATAAGTTTACTACTCGATAAGAAATATTAAAATAATTGTTCAATTTATTTAATGTATTTTCTCTTTCATTTTAGAAGGTAAACTTTATTAATATTATTGTAAAGGAAAGAAATAGAAATAGGTGTAAATTAATTTTTACAATTTCTAATTTAGAACACAACAGTTCGGAATTAATTGAGCCCTCGACATATGTAATAATTATAAAAAAATAGGTTACATCGCGAAGTGATATCAATACTGTCGCGGGCCGGTCGCGGGACGGACGCGGGCCGAGCGCGGGACGAGCGCGGGACGAGCGCGGGACAGGCGCGGGTCGCCGTCGTGACCTTGCAGCCGGCGCGGCGTGCAGCGGCCGCGCTAGCCGTCCCGCTCGCTCGCCGCGGGGCGGCGTCACGCGGATCGCCCCGCCCGCCGCCGGCCGCCCGCCGCCCGCCGCCCGCCGCCCGCCGCCCACCGCACACACCCGCCGCGCGGTTTTCCCGCGTAACTCACTTTCGTTGCGATTGCTGTGCCTACGTTTTGTTGCGGCGCCGCGCGGGCCATTGTACCGCGGCGCCCTATCCACGCTGCACGCTGCACACTGCACGCTGCACACTCCACGCACGCCCTGATTACACGAACCGTATGGTCCATGGTCTACGCGCAGTGTTCAATAACCTGTAGCAGTCGGCTAAACGCCTAGCAGTTTTATACAATGTCAGGGACTAGAGAAGTTTACGCACCGCTCCTTTTATAACCGCCCCCTTCTTGCCAATTTTGATATTTAAGCACTTATCAACTAACATTGGTGGTTAATGTTTTAGTTTACAAACAAAATTAGCTGAACTTTAATATAAATTTCTGTTTTCATAATTGAGATGGGGTTAAATTTATTCATTGTTATAGTCAAAATAAAACAAAAAGGCAGAGTTAATGCCAAAGACAATTCCCACCCAGTCTATTACAATGTTCAACGTAGAAAAAATTAAGATCCAGTAAGTCAATCCCACCAACTCGCATGAGGCCAATGTGGTGGGAAAAGGCTCAGATACCCCATATGAATACCCGTATGTGGAAATTATCATACCAGGCCTATGTCCAGCAGTGGCGTCTATCGGTTTATGATTAAGTAAATACGTATTTTCAAGTAACGGGATAAGTATAACAATAAATATGGTGCACACAAATATGGTTAGTACGCATATTGTAAGGATAGCCCATATTTAATAATACATAAATATTATATATATATATATATGTATTATATTATTTATGTAGTTATACATAAATATTATTAATAGCAGGAAAATTTCATAAAAGAAGAACAAAAAGATACTTCACTGTTATTAACAATTTATTATAATGAACCAAAAAAAATTCAACTTTGGACTGATTAAGAATGAGAAGATAAAGAAGAAGAGAGGAATAATAATGACAAAGAGTTATATTTGTAACGGCCTGCTAGCTACATTGAGTTTGGTGATTTTATATAATTATTATAAGTTTTCAGTGTTAGTACCATACACGGCCCCCTGGCACGCAGGTTGGCGAGCGCAATATCTTAGTCATGGACTAAGTCTGTTTCTCTATTGATAAATCTGTGTCCTCTTAATCGCCTTTTACAACACTCCATTGGTTGAATCAACGCCGAGGTTTTTTTGTTTATAACCGATTATCACGGGCACGGCAAAAGTTAAAAATATACACATACAGGACTTTCAAGTTCAACTTGCAAGGAGGGAGTAAAGGGTATCTGTAAACCACGCTTGCCAAATGATGGTTGGCGGATGTGACAAGGTCCCGAATGCTATCATGTCAGTAAGTTATCATGGCAGTATTTTTGTTCGCTAGTGGCTAAGTTCACGGGGCAACCAAGCCGCGTCTCTTTACTCGTACATCCTGTAACAAGTACGTCAGCACTAACTGCAAGCTGCCACCGCTTCTTATTATTTCATTAATTTTAAAATACATAAGGAGTTCCACACAACAACTCACGGGATCCAAACCAACCTCACCTGCCCGCGGTGCACCCTGCTAATCAACAGACGAGGCTCTGGCTCCCGCATACCCGTATTGGGCCAGCGTGCTGGGAAATGGCCCAAGCCTCCCTATATGAACCCCTGCATACGACAGTCTTTAATGCCCAGCTATAATGGAAGCCATGTTGACTATATGTGAATATCTTTGAGGAGGCCTATTTCCAGCAGTGGACTTCTATCGGCAGATGATGATGATGGAACTATATAGGTTTATATTGAAAAAAAATCTGTTCCAAAGCGACGTTGAATTGATAATCTGTGACGTATTAACGGCCTCACAGTTTGTGCAAACGGTTGCGGAGTCCATAAAATATCCGCACATGGTGATGGCGGTCCGCGGGTCCCTCACCGTCCGCTGCATTACCACTTTACGGCGGTAGTCGTAAATTTTTTTGTTTCCGCCAATATCGTTTTATGCGGCCCTAAGTTAGCTTATTAAGTGAGGCGGGCGGGTCGCTTTAACTGGCGTCCGTCTACGCGGCCCCCCTCCCAGCGAACCGGTGCTGCCGATATGTTCAATTTTTTTATAATTATTACCTGGCTGGTACACTATCATAATATTTTAAGTAACCGACTTTATCATTTTTATATTCCCCAAAACGGTGAAACATGCGCGTCTTTTAATTGACAGTAATTAAGTGATACAACATATAACAATATCAAGATAACATGTATAACATAATATGATGCTGAGCGCCTAGATAAACGAAAGGTTTGATCTCAACGCAGTGAGTAGAATTTGTGGTTGTTGCGTATGTATCGTAACTTAGGCCGGCTGATTACGTGTCGTTTTCAATAATATATATGCAATAACAATCATTTAGAAAGAAATTACAGTTCCTTAGAAAAATGTTATATGAGAACAAAATAATATTATTAAACACTTTAAGAAAAAATCTAGAGACGTTTACCGCCAAGGGTTGATCATTATTTAAAAATAACTCCCACCGTGCGGCAGCGATGTAAACATTGACACACGAGCGTTAAACTCGCAACACCCCTCGCTCTATACAGGTGATTAAAGCAAAGGTCTTTGCGAATCAATATGTACAATGATATCAATAGAATTAAACATTTTATGCATCCATTTAACAAATAACTTAGGCTCTATTTCTTAAGTTTGCAGCGCGCCGTTAGTTGATAAGATAGTTAACTTGTTACGGATAAGTTACGCGGCGGCGGGCAACGACCCCCGGCGCAAGGGCGGCGCGAGATTTATATTATAATGAGACCTACACTTATCTTCACTCGAAAATTTGTAACTTAGCTCTGTAATCTTTATCTCGCATCATCATCATCAACAGCGTAAACAATTTATATTTATCATCTCTTTCTAATTAAATTCGAATATTTGTAATGGTGCGAATACAGCATCCCATCTACCGAGGAACTTCACCACCTTGCACCAGAGGAAACAGCCGAACTTCACGTTTAACTTCTTACATGGTTAATGTTACGTTAAAGTACTTAAAAGATATATACATACAAAGTAATACTTTAATATATAATTAGTAATTAATGTTTCATTAGAGGAAAACTCTTGCCCTCGAGGATGGACTTTAATGATTCTATAAATTAACATATAAATTATACTTCCGATCCTCGATATAGATCCTGATGCAGTTATTAAGGTTCGGCAATATATATTAATACTATTACATATGCAATTATATTTCAATTAATCAGTATAAAACGTAATTAAGCAAGATATATTGTTTCCTGATATACTAGATTAGATGCAACACATTATTAAACGTTCATTACAGAAAAATAACATTATTAGCATTCCGATTAATCAAAAAAGCTTTTTAAGTTAATTATTACCTTGGATGTTAGCTTAGAAGTTAGGCTGTTTGCGATAATAAACAGTTATTTCATGTTCTTGTTAATTCACTGTGCATGCAATCAAAGCAAAAAGATTATAAACCTTTTTTGTTTTGTATAATAAGGGACAGATCGAGGCGAACATTCACTTGATTGTAAGTGACACGATCGCCCGTTCACACAGGGCCACATTGCATCATCTTGTTACTTTGAAACGTCACCCAGGTATTTGTGAGAGCTGTGGCGCTCCTCAAACCTGAACAAAATAATGCATATAGTGTTATAGTTGTACTGTTTAGGAGCTGATATCTTAGCTAGATGACCTCCAGCAAAATATACGAAACGTTTCGATTTCATGTACTTCGCGTATGGTGGTATACATATGTAATATACATATAGTGATCAGGTAGTATACTGTACTAATCGCACAGCATTCGTTAAGTGCATCCTTACGAACTGGAATACCGAGGTGTATGTATAACGAGAAATTGGGCGCGGGTCCCATTAAAAATATTTCCGACTTTCATTATCGCTCGGTAGTTTTAGACCCTGGATCGCTGTAAAATGACCCTTTTATCCGGGCACCGGAGCTGCGCCGGGCCCGCACCGCCAGCGATATCTCCTTTGTTATGAGCATGTAGTCCGCGGGCCCTGGCGGAGCCCCGGCAAGGCGCCGCTGCTCACTTTCAAGTTTTAACTGTGATATAGTAAGGTCACATAAATCGTATATAAGGTTCACAGGCTTAATATGTCACCAATATGTAATTAGTTTATTACTGGATCAAATAAGTAAATATGTTGCTTAAGTAACTGCACTTTTGGGTTACGTTTACTAATTGCACAGAGAAAGGTATGAAAGTAATTAATTACATAAATTATCATTAATCATATTATATCAAAATATGCTAAGTTCAACGCAGTTCAGAAAACGCAGAAGTGAATATAATATTTTAAAAAAATTTAAGGAATAATATTTTGATTGATTGTGATAAGTTTACGATTCACATAGAATCTGAGCTTAATACTTATAAAACTGCTTCATTAACCTTTTCCACCCTATTACTGTTATTATGGTTTATTGAATAGTTTTTAAATAAAAAAAAACACTATGCTTTTATGAATTTCTATTCGGATGAAGGTTATATTGTTAGTGCTATTGCCGACCTAGGCTCAGGACTCAAGAGTCACGCATCCACGAGTTAAGATGTGTTGCATGCACTAACACTTTGTACCGCACTTAATTAAACTTCGATTTAGTAAATACATTATTTGGTAGTGCGGTGCGTTATCACCTTGGTTTGAGTGAGTGCTCGGCGGGCGGCCGGTGGAGCGGCGCGTACGTCTGCGGATGTATAATTTGGCGCCATAAAGCGGCCGCGCCGTGATGACAGATGCATCATCATGGCGCTCGTGAAAATTACTGATTTTACGATCTTAAATTGCAAGCGAACAACGCGCCGATGCGGCCTATGAACACAATCAGCAGCTTTACGACGCCATAATAAGGTGTGCTGGACGGATCGCGCTCGTAAACTCTTCGTCAATCTGAAGTCAGGTCGCATGAGACGGATGAGTGATTGCCGGCGCGATGTTTTGTTTGTCTGTCTGTCCGGCCGCGCCGGGACCTGTCCCGCCGGCCCGCCGGACCTCGGTGGATACGTTTGACCCTACCGACCTTGGAGCGCGAGACCTTCAGCAGACAATCATTCATAACGTGTTATTTAAAGCTCGCTTATTAAGGAGTTGTTTGTGCTGTTCGATACTATAGGACGTACGGATTAATATCAACCGAGATGAATGAAGATCGTTTCGTGCCGGATGAACGGGTGCTCACCCGTGAACTGTCTAATCTACTTCTTGTAATGGAATACTGAAGAGATATATGTAAAACAAACGTCATAATAGGTCTATTCTAATGTAAAGTAATTGCTACTTACTGGCGGTAAGTCTCTATTACTGGAGATCTCTAGGGGAGGGGTTGAGGTCAGCAGCGCCTGTTGTAGCCGACAAACAGTACTGTACAAACATTACTGTGTTTAGGATTGAAGAGTGCTGTAGCTAGTGAAATTACTGGGGTAACGAGACTCAACATCCTGTGTCTCAAGGAGACGAGCACAGTGTGGTGCTGTGTGTATCAACCTAACTATACGTTCTTATCAGCAGGCGTATCACTTACCATTAGGTTAACATCGCACTCGTCTCGTCGCTAAAAAAATACACCTGCCAATAACAACGAGGCTGGTACATAGCTCCACATTGCGCTAATTATCATCGAAACCGTTTAAAACGGAGCACATATGCTTGGCTTCAACTGCGCGCGCTATCAGGTAATACTGTATTCCACTATTAAAAGGTTAGACCGGAGTGAACCGTGTCCCGGCGCTCTTCCGACGTCACTTCCCCTGCGCGCAAGTTGCGTCCATGTGGTTGGAACTGTTGTGTTGAGTTGTGGCTGCTTATCGACCGCATGAGGTCCCAGGAAGCGACCCTGACGGCGGCACCGGCACACCGCCTTTGTTTTGACATAAATAAAGCCTCGATTGTGGGCTGTTGTATTTTATAACATTAATGACGTCACTTGAACCAACAACATAGGGTGTGACTATATAACTTATTTGAACTTAATCCTAACCTATAGAGCTGACGGGCAGGACGTCCATTACATCTTCGCCTCCGAGCAGGATAGTTCCTTTTTCGAATACGGTTTATCGTAATTCTATAAGTTTTACGGATGAAAATCAATGCTGGCTCACTTTTCTCCACTACAACAAGAATTGGAACTGTCAGAGAACGCTCTTACTCTATCTTGTGGGCCAGATCCTCATCGGATGCTTTCAAGATGATCACCGCGACCAGCTAGAGTTTGATTCAACTTGAAAGGGACTTCAATATCACCACGCCACGAGAACGAAGTCTGCCTTAAATTTTTTTTTAAAGCTGCCTGCGTTTCCATGCAGATACTAATGAACTATAGAATAGTACTGCAGATGTTACAATGGTTACTTAATTCTTCGGTTGTCGCTAGCTCCGCCGTTGGTTTATTTCTCTAATACTTCAATATGAAACACTATATATATATATATATATATATATAACTATAGCATATATGAATAATTCAATGAAGGCTATTAAAGTAGATTTAATGGTACAGTGGTACGGACGAACATCATTATTTACGCGGTTACGACTTTCGTATAGTTTTGAATAGAAACGATCACTTTGAATACGTTGACCACGTTCATGTCGCACCACACTCCTCGCCATGGACATGACGCTGCAGAGGCGGGTACATCAGTAAATTTTACGAGTGTTTCTCTAATAGTCTCCTAAAGCTCGGCCTCCGTGTGCTCGGATAACGTTTAGTGATCGAAATAACACTCATACATCTCATTTTAACTGCTACGACATTGTTTTACATTACATCGTATTCAATATGTTATCCACTTTATTGCTTATCACGTTAAGTGGGCTACCTGCTTGCAGTGGGATATGTAATAAAAGTTATTTACAACATGTTGTTAACTTACATAGTTCAATTTCAGATGTTTAATGTATAGCATAGTATTATATGCAAGATTGAAATCGAGAGGCCGGTTGGCGAACCGAACGTCATGGGAGAAGTCAAAGCGGCACAGGCTTCGATGGCCACTTGCTACTGATGGGAGACAATCGTATCATCAAAAAAGCATTTCAAAGCCAAGATATCCATAGAAGGATGTCCTAGAGCACGACCTACGCAAGGTCTAAGCAGTGGACTGGTGCCAGGCCTGCGAGACAGACGACGCTGGCACTTTCTTGTGTCGGAGAGGCCAAGACTCACTTAGGGTCGCTGCTCCAGAGGAGTAAGTATTGTATAGTATACACAGTGTTTTGTTTGACCATATTTATTTTATAGTTCAATGTTCCTTAAATGTATACGATCTCATGCTGTAGCCATGAATCTCTTACAGTTCCAGGATTTTTCGTGTTCAACTCCCGAACGAAGACTATAAGCAGTGAGCAGAAATACTTAGTAATATTGGGTAATTATCAACAGGTATTTGAAAAACGTCTTGAATACATTATAGTTGTCTAGATTTTCCATTAAGAAATGAACAAACTACAAATTACAAAGTATTCGGAAAAACGAGTCTGCGACGAAATTTCGTCGTTTACTCAATTATCGTTAAATATTCTGATCAAACGGTCGAGATTGTTATCGACTGAAGACGTTAAGACATCCAATCCATTTTCAGATTAACTCCCAAGTCAGACAAACTTATCTAAATTTAACAAGTTATAATCGAACGGTGCCCACTGCTGCAAAACATTTGTAACTGGTTGTAACCAAGTTTTAACATATTACATATATATACATCTTCTTCCTCCTGCTCATATCCCAGCTATGCGGGCTCGGCGCAGTATGTACTTCTCTTCCATATCCCTCTATCACCCGTCATATCTGAATTCACACCTCCAATCCAATCCACACTTCCTTCGGTCTTCCTCTACCCTTATAACCATCCACGTTCATTCTCATTACTTTTTTTGTTAATTGTCTTTCATCCCTCCGCACAACATGCCCGCACCACGCTAACCTCTTGTTCCTCAATTTCTCTGTCACTGGAGCAACTTTCAGACTTCCTCTAATATACTCATTCTTAATTTATCCATCCTCGTCACAGCACACACCATCTTGACATATAGATATATCTTAATACATTAACACAAAAGCATCAAATGAACCTTCAGGTTTTGTACATGTACTCATCACAAACAAAGCGGCTATAGATAGTTTGCAAAGGTCTCGGGAAACTTTCGCGTCGCCGGCGGTAATTGCACTTGCTAAATTAGTCACAGATCCCCATCGACCTGTCGAGTCTAAACATGGTAATGGAGACCGCATTCGTCCGTCTAACACTTTACAATATTATATTACAAACAAAACGTCGTAGTCCTAGACCTGTACCTCATTCAGTTCTGATTGTTCGCATCGCTGTTAACTCTTACTTTTTGGTGTTGACAATTGTAATTGACATGTCTTGACATTACTATTGTTCTATTCACAAATACACGATCAAAAACTCTTTTTTACTTTAAACGAAAAATAAACGATTTATTCAAGATCCGAAATCCAACATCTGGTCTTTCGAGCCGGATCTCGAGAAGAAATGAACCAGGACTTTAGTGTGTCGTGGTCGGATCATCTCCCTCATAATTTCTCCTCCACCAGTTTCCCTGAGCTAATGCCGTATGGTGATTTTGTCTTAGGTTGCTCGCAGTACATTACAACAGTTTGCATTCCACCTACGGGTACGCGTGGCGTCAAGGTGACCTTGTGAGTACTTGCCTTGTTTCCCATTTTGTGCTTCCGAAATGAGTGAAGAGGAGAAGAGTCTTAATGACCTTAACCGTCAAAGAAGCACACTTAAGGGTAGGCTCACTTTATTCGAAAAATTCGTTTTAAAACGTGATGGCACCACTATAATAGAAACTCAAAAAACTGAGCTCGACTTACGTATCCAATCAGCTGAAGCAATTTTTCAGTCCTCACTAACGTTCAGGACAAAATAGCCTTACTCAGAAGCGAGGAGGATTTCCAGAGTCATTTGGAATATCAGGAATTAGTCGAGGAACAGTGTTATTCTTGTATTGCTACTGCCGAGTGTTTAGTTTAGTAAAGCGCGATAACGATAAACCTAAGTGTAACCACCCTGAAGCCAACATTGAATAACCTGAAGTTAAATAGCCCGCCCTTGACGGTGTATACGATAAATGGCCCGAGTTTAGGAATTCCTATGTAACAATGATACACAATCGCTCTGACCTCGATTGCATTCGAAAGTTTCAATATTTTAAGTCTTCTCTGAGTGGAGATGCTTTGCAAGTAATTAGTGCTTTAGAATTTACGGCATCTAATTACACTATTTTTAGATTCCATAACGACAGGTTACTCGTACATAATCATCTTTTTTTTTCTTTTTTTTTTTTTAATCGTTCCTCCTGCGTGTTTTGGGTCAGGGCCTTGTACTATCTAAATCACTTATCATCACTTTTATTCCATCTTATTTCCTTAACTATCCTCTATCATTCTTCCGTCTTTCATTCCATACTTATCTTACACAAACTTCATGTCTCTATCATTCTACATTCCTTTTCCTTCTTTTATCCGTCCTCTTGGAGTGAAGACGCCTTCTGAAGAGGGGGGGGGAGCTTGAAACAAATCATACTTTGTAGCATTTTCTTCTTTTTTCTTTCTTTTTCTTCTCCTCTGTTCTTTAACGTTTTTTCTTTATTTTTACCCAATTCCTAATATTTTTATTTATTTACTTTTTATTCTCCCAATACTCTTTCCACCACTCTCCTACAATATTTCACGACTTTCGTCTTCACTCATCAGAGAGGCGATGACACCTGCGTCTATCTCCCTTCCCATCTCGATCTCACAGTTCATCCTTTCCCTTCCATATAAGGGACAGGAAGTGAGGATGTGCACCACGGTCTGGTCCACGGCTCGGTCACACAGGCACGCGGGACTCTCCTTGAGCTTGAACCTGTAAAGGTACTCGGAGAATCCCCCGTGCCTGGTGAACATCTGGACCAAGACCGTGTCGAGTTCCAGCCGACGAAGTGAGCGATATGCCGACGCGACATCTGGAAAGAAAATCCTCGTTGTTGAAGCCGTAGTACCTTCCACATACCTCCTGTTCCATTCGTCAAGCGTCCTCAGCCTGAGCTGACGCTTGACGAAGGAAACGAGGCAATCCTCGTACTCCGGTGTTCTTTTACTCTTCAGGGCCACTTCCTTGGCCAGTTGGTCCGCCCTTTCATTTCCCTCCATCTCCACGTGCGCCTTCACTCAAAAGAGCCTTACATCCGCTCCTTTTGCCCGCGCTTTCATAACATTCTCTTTTACACGGAACGCCAGGGGTTGGAGGGTGTCTGATCTTGCGACTGTTTCAAGGGCGGACCTCGAGTCGCTGAGCACGGCGCATGACTGCGCCGACCCGCTGGCCGCGTACCCCGTCGCTTCTACTAATGCCAGCAGCTCTGCCTGGTATACGGTGCATAAGTTGCCCTACTTGAGTTTCTTATTAGTAACCTCTGCGGCGTTCCGCATGACGCTGAACGCCGCACCCACCTTGTCGTCGATGCGGCTGCCGTCGGTGTAAATGGCCGAATCGGCAGCCGAGGTGGCAAGTAGAACCTCCTCTGCACTTTCCCCCAAGCAGGAGAACTCCACACCAACTTGTTCAGACGGGTGTGGTAGTCTCACGTTGCTGACTGGAACCTCCAGCTCCCGGTCTCCGTACATAATCATCTTAAATCGTTATTCATTATGCCTCCTCTCGTTAATTATTTACTTAAATCACGACAAAACTCGATTCGTCCACGGAACGCGAGTGGGAAAATCGAATACGTTGTTTGCTCCAACTGGCGGAGGAATGCAACGATCATGTCATATCTCGCACAATCAGTCAGGAGTTCTATGTTGACGATCAAATCACTGGTCACGACGATCAACCCTGAAACATTAGTGGATATTTGTGAAAAGGGTCTAAAACGTTAGCGTTAGCTTGCCTTCCTTTGCGAAAGTAGACTTTTAATAATAACTCAAAACTAGATTCGTCGATAGAGTTATCTAAACGCGAACACACTCAGAGTAAAATCCTCGGTCTGCGTTGGCGGAGGAGTGAGAGTGACATACTTCACTATACGACTAAATTAGATAACGTTGAAACGGTAAACATAACAAAACGAAGCATGTTGTCTGTCATTTCGCAGATTTATGACCCTCTGGGTTCACTCGCCCGAGCAATAATTATTTCTAAAATATTATTGCAGAAATTGTGGCTCGTTAAAATCGGTTGGGACGATCGAGTTCCACAGGAACACGAACCATTGCATTTAATTTATTGATTCGCCACAAAACTTGCACCAATTACACCTGTTTACAGACGCGTCTCAAAGTGCATACGGCGCTTGCGCATACGTCCGCACTTGTGACGATAATTCTATAATTATATATAGTTAAACTGCTATGCGCAAAGAGTAGAGTCGCACCATTAAAAACCATCAGTGTCCACGGCTAGAGTTGTGTGGAGCGCTGATGGATGCTAAACTGTATAAAAACGATATCGAATTTCCAAAACTCAAGTTTACCAATGTTTATTTTTGGACTGACTCGACTATTGTTATAGGTTGGCTTCCAATGTCACCTCATTTATTAAAAACCTTTGTCCAAAACAGAGTAACAGAGATAAATGAACTCACTGGCAACATCCCTTGGTTACACGTGACTAGTGCTAATAATCCCGCCGACTTAGTATCCAGGGGTCTTTATCTCGACGCACTTACTAAATGTCAATTATGATGGGGCGGTCCAACATTTTTACAAGAAAACAAATCGAATTGGCATAATAACGAGTTACCTGAACTAAACGTCAAACAGTCCTCATGGTGTGCACAGATAACAATAATTAGTTAACTTCGATAATTATTCATCATTGCAAAACTTGAAACGTATTCGATTCACAACAGACATACTCACATGAAGAACACCGATTCGGGTTGGTGGTAGATAGTATTCTTGTCAATTTAATTACGATGAAAAGCATCCTATTTTATTATGTAGTAAACAGAGATTTACCGATACCATGAACATAAGCGACTGCACCACGCAGGACCGCAGCTACCGCTGGCTCTGTGCGCGAGGGTTGGTGGCCACTGAGTCACAGAAATTTAGCCAAAAAAAATGTAAATCAGTGGGTGTTATGTACTCGTTTGAAAGGAAATACATTAACGCCTATCATGGAGACTTACCCCCGAGAGCTTATGGTCCAGTATCAGTATTACCGCAAAGGCCGAGGCGCGACGCTCATTAAAGGTTACATCTGTTTATTTGTTTTGCTACAAAATGTATTAATTTGGAATTAGTTAGTGGCCTATCCACTAATTACTACATACTGACACTTAGTGGTTTTATTTCGCGAAGGGGGAAAACCCGCGGAGATATTATCCGATGACGGAAAGAATTTTGTAGGCACAGTGAAGGAAGTTCCGTTATTGTTATCCGATAAAGCACAACATATAATCGATCATGCTGCTAATGAAGGTATAAAATTCACTTTTGTTCCTCCTCATTCACCACATTTCGGGGGTCTGTGGATGGCAGTATCATCTTAGACGTGTGGGTAGTAATGCTAGATTAACTTATGAGGAATTCAGTACGGCATTAACTCAGATAGAAGCTGTCCTGAACTCCCGACCTTTGTACAATATGTCAACAGATCGAAACGATTTCACGCCTTTAACTCCTGCTCATTTTCTCATTGGTCGGCCGCTAACGTTTCCTGCTAACAAAGATCTAACATCGCTGCCTTCACATTCACTCATACGCTACGACAGAGTAGAACAAATACAACAACACTTTTGGCATAGATGGTAAAAGAATACGTATCAGAACTGCAGAAGATAACGAAATGGAAAACACGTAGTCAAGATATTGTCTTGAACAGCCTCGTTTTAATAAAAGACGACTGTTTGCCTCCCCTCAAAGTGCGACTGGTCGTGGTAACAAACGCAGGTAAGTATAAAAGTTCTAGTACAACAACTCACGGGATCTAACCTAACCTCACAGCACCCAGCTAATCAACAAACGAGGCTCTGGGTCCCACCAACCCGAATTGGGCCACCGTGGCCTACAAACTAGGACCAGTCCAGCGGTGCCGAAGGCTACGCACGCTGCAGCGCAGGACCGATCGATGTGGAGATGTTTGGAGCAGGCCTGTATGCATATATGCAGATGATAAACAAATGCACGCTAATACTGATTATTATAACATTATACAACTAAGTAAATATCTTGGGAGTAAGTCGATTTAGCAGATTAGATTTATGCCGTCGAGTTAATTATCAAATTGAATTGTGGTGAACTTTGGATGGTGATAGGGTTTGTTTGAATACACTTCTTTAAATATCGTTTATCTGCTGTCAAATATACGTGAGCCAGATAGTCATATTCTGCCTTATTGTCACTTGATATCACATGAACTAAGATCTTGTTTACCTACGTAACATTTAGGAAATTTACGTAACGTTTGACTGATGTAACTGATTTCTGTTTAGTTTCATTCTTAGTCTAGAAGTTGTCTCCATCGAGAATGTTCTCGGATATAAACTTAAATATCTATTTAACCGTTTGGTTACTTCGTACTCTTTTTATTTTATTTTTTGAAGAATTCTGTTCCTATAGAGGCCAACATTAAATTTTAGTGTTAATATATGTGAAAAATTAGATTTTTTATCATAACAAACGCGATATCGATCGTTGGATTTATCTTTGATAACATCGACCGATTAATTGTGGTGCGGTTAATGCGCGCCGGATAAAAACATCAAAACATGGACCTCAAGAAGGCGGCTACTTGAATTGGATGCTGTAATCGGCGCCGCGGCCGCCGTCCGCTCCGACAGTCATATTTACTCTGACGATTGGATAAAGAGGTCGATGTCGCCGCATTAGTGGAGCGGGCACCCATCATTAAGCCGGAACACCTTATTAATTGCCGTCGACGGGCGGCGGGGCGGGGTGTACACTTCGCGCTTATCGCCCGCTCGAAGGCCGCACCTAACCTGCTGCAGGACCTCTCCGCGGTCAGCCGCCCGTTGGCTTCCTAACTGCCGTCCGTCAATCCTCCGCACGACCGAAATTAACTGAATAAAACCTTTAATACGTCCACAAGATGTAAACTTCTAATGGAAGCAATAACTTGCCGTGGGTTTGCGCCTCCACTCCCCCGCCCCGCCCCCGCCCCCGTCCCGCTCGTACCTCACCTCACAATCACCCTCCCTACCCTACCCCACCCCACCCGCTGCGCCCGCGCAGTAATGTAGATAAATTGATCGGCCCGATCCCTTATTGGATTAATTTATGGTAATATGTTCAGATCGCGATAGCCGCTCTCGAGTTACGATTAAACAGTTTTTATGTAAATCCGCCATCTTTGTTCGCAGCAGCCGGCCCCGTCGCGCGCGGTCGGTGTCCGCGGAGATCAGCTCGCGACCTGGCGACGTGCCACCACACGTCATTAATTAAATTAATTTTTTTTATTATTAATAATTTCATTCAGTACAATTATTATTCATAATAACCTCGTACACGTACTCGCATAAAGAGATATCTTTCACCCATACAAATATTACTCGTACAAAATTCTCAATTAAAACGAAAACTTTCATTCATCTCAATATTTGTTTCCTGCTCTATCAGAGTGAACTGGACAAGTTATCTATCCAATTTCACATTCAAGTATTGAGTATGAGAGTATTGAGTCATCTAGTTTCAAAAGATAATCAAATCTAGATGGAGTACTATATTTAAGAATAGATGAAAAGATTAAAACCTATGAACAATATGTTAACTGTAGTTTTATTTACTATATTTAAAATATTATCCTTTCAATAGTTTCTAATAGATATGTTTTACTCGCTTCAGCTTCCGCTTCCGCTGTCAACTCGCACCGCCTCGCGTTGATCGTACAGCGTTTCCATTTCTGATTTTATGACATGCGGCGTGGCTGCATAATGCGATGCCTGTTCCTAGTCGCCTGCATACGATAAAACTTGCCGCTTTTCGCTAACCGTGACAAGTTTCAACCGGCTCGCCTACTGCTCCTCAGATGACGTAAGCAGCGGCACGTCCCGACCGCAGGCGGAGACGGAGTGGAGTGGTCATAATCCAACGGAGTTACGCTGCTGAATGTTTGATAGACATGATGGTCTTTGCGGGTATCTTAACTTAGAGACTTGCTTGTGCTCATCGTTTGTGGTATATCATAGTGTATAACGTCGTGCATCATTAAGCACTATTCAGATACGTGTAATGTATTGAATGTTAATAATTAGTAAAGCAAAAATTAGATAACAATTCCTTGCTGCAGACAAAAATGTCTAATATGAGTAACAGGTTGTTAAAGTTATAACGGAAATATATATATATATGTATGTATGTATGCTTTATTTCCACACAATTTCGCGAGGTCGTCTGATGGAAAATGTTCATCCAACCCGTTCATAGTACGTAACAATTTATGTCCTATATATATTTTATATGAACGAAACAAGCACAAAAACGGTTCGCTTTGGACCCTCAATAGAGGCTCGAGTGTCTAATTGAAGCGGCCTCAGCGAGCCCCCGACGCGCCCCGCGGCCGCCCCGACGCGCCCCGGCTGAACCGAAACACTCCCGGAAACAAAATACTGCGGAGTTTCGCCAATAAACAAAGCGGTAGCAGGAAAAACGCCTCACATCCGGGCACATTTTATACAAACGATGACATAAATACTCATTTGCAAGAACAATATCCGATATTGAGTGAGGCCTGTCTTGCGAGCACTGCGGTACACTTCTGAGCAAACAAAACTACTCCATAGGTTTTTTTTTTTTTAAATATATAAACTGAATTTCAGGACAACAAAGTGTAAGGGTTCCCGCATAACACCTCACGGGATCCAAGTCAACCTCACCTGCTCGTGGTGCACGAACCAAACGAGGTTCTGATTCCCACCAACACGCACTAGGCCAGCGGGATGGTAAATGTCCCAAATCCTTATTGAATCTCAACCCGATCGATGTGATAATCTTTGGGGTACGCCTATGTCCAGCAGTGGACGTCGTCTATGGGAAAATGATGATGACGCTTATAATTGACAGACGATAAAGTTTTTAATATGACACTTGTTACATATTTAAAAAGATTTGTTAGTCAATATAAGATTGAAAATGAAGCTTAAAATATACACAAACCTCTGCTTAATTATATATTGTAACTTAAATGTAGTCATAAAGTTCTATATATTTCTAGTCTATGAAATTAAGCAAACTGAATCGCGGTAACGTTTGGGACTTATCGGTTGGAGGTTACATAAAATTACACTGGTGCCAGGTCTTTAATGCCGGTGTTAAATATCAATTGCAAAGATCTTATGCTAATAAGAATAGTTAATGAACAGTATTTTTTTTAAAAAAAAAAGGAGACAATACTGTGTTCGTGGCACAGTTACGCTGGCGCGCAGTGTAGCCGGCCGCAAATGGAACAGTAATATCCTGAAGGCGCACTTTTATAACAAAGCATCCGAACTGTGCGGGTTGTATCGGGCGCCGGAGCCCGCTCATGTTTATTCACGGAGCAGACCCTCAACCGATGTATTTATTGGTTTGCATCCGCCCGCCGTCTACGTGGAGCGCCCCGCTCCGTCCGAACAACTCAAAATCCGTCTCACACTTTACAGCCGCCTGGCACTGCGCAAGTTATGGAAACGCTGCTGCGGTGCAGGCGCCGCTCCTGAACCGACCTTTTATGTGATAGTTATGAGGCTGCTGTGGTGCTCCACGCTGTGACTGGATAGCGATAAACAGTCTTCTTATAAAATACAGCCAGGGAAACTACATTGATCGCAGGCAGAACCTGTCTGAAGATACCTTCATCGTGGTTGTAACCCTCGGTGAAGATGGCACATTCGTCATCATCATCCGATAGACGTTCACTGCTGGACATAGGCCTCTCCCAAAGATCTCCACAACAATAGGTATCGCTTTGCTCGCATAGAGTGGGTTGCCGCGATTCTCACCAGATGTGACATGGGATACTGCAGAGATTTAATCACTAAATTCTGATGTATCAGAAAGACACTGTTCAGGGTTTGTTTTTTGTATTTAAAGAGGCGATACGTCTGCCCATAGCAACGTGACGCTATCTAGCATACTGCACCATATTGTGCTTAAAGAGATGTAATATGTCAAGACTCCTTAACCCAGTAATTTTACTAGGTACAGGGCATTTAAACTGGAACACAGTAACGTTTGCACACTATTGTTTGGAGGCAGAATGGGAAGCTGCAGTGGTACCTTTTTTGTTGATACCATACTTCTGGGGGGAAGTCAGGGTTATGTGAAATTTTTACTGACTAGAACACCCTCAGTGGTCTACGTCAGGTCACCTACCTATACAAGATCCAGCAACAGACATATCACTATTAAATTTATCATTTCGTTATACCATAATGAAGAATTAGATGGATTTAAAGTTCATTCGACGTTGTCTGGTGTCCACAGACCAGTCACTCGGGGAAATAACACAAGGACCGTTGCAACATAACTAGAACTGGCCTGCCGAGAGCCAAGCGTTTCAAGTAAGCAGGTTTTGGTGCTAGCGGTGTTTCCCACTGCATCATCACATTACAAATATATCACACGTATAGATATCCTACTAACATGGTGCAGGTAATAAATAATAACTACCGACGCTTACTGCGGAACAGATCTTATGTTATTTACAGCACAGAAAGACGCAAACACACTGTGTTTCTTGGCTTTTTCAACAGCCAATTTAACGTCCCCACTGTTGGGGCACAGGTCTACTTTCAATATGTGGGCGATGGGCCATAGTCACCACGCGGGCCCAATGCGGATTGGTGACTTCACTCACACCTTACAACAAATTCTAATCCATGTGCAGGTTTCCTCGCGATGCTTCCCTTCACCGTTTGTATTTCGCTGTTGTTGCTAAAGTTCACAAATGTATATAACTTAGATATTAAAGTCATCGGTACATGTCGAGACTCGAACCCGCGACCTTCGGAATGTAGGCCTCACACTCCACTACACTGCTTCTGGATTAGCTAGTGTAAATTCTATCACCACCTTTAAGTCGACATTTTCATGTTGAGCTACTCGCGGAGAAGCAGCTAGCAAGTTGTATTTTCGTATACTGCAGACTGAATACGGGCGAAGACACCCGGGACCGTTACATCAGAACGACTATCGGAAAACAATAAGACGGGCTCTAAGCCGTCGCCCATTGCCCATCTTCCATTTCCCATCTCCCATCGGCCCTTCCGTGATCCGCCATAGCTGACGCTTTGCTACCTAACGCCTGTACAATACTTTCTTAAACGAAATCAACCAAAGCCAACCATGACATTAATCGCTTAGGACTAAGTCCAACGTCGAGATAAAGTATTTATTGTAATAACAGTTAATTACTTTAATTACTAAAATATCAATTATGATGAATAAAAATACTTATGAATCAGTTTCGTGTCGCAAAGTACAACGTTTAAAACTTACTGCTACAAGCAGTGCGAACGTTTCCTCGTTCATCAAAGAAGCAAAAACCAAGCAAACACTTGTTATTCGGTCGGTTAATTGCGTGAGTGGAGTAATGATGAGTTCAATTATTAGCACGGCTTATGAGGTGCGCACGCGACGGCGCTGTGTGGTCGACAGGTGCGGGTCGGGCTGGCGGGGGCATGCGACGGCGAAGGAGGTCGGAGAACAGAGGCCGGCGAGGTGGTGGCGCGTTTAAGATGCAACCAGCGGTCGCTTCTGTCAGTTCCCTTAGAAAAGTCTCGAAGATCCTATACAAATGTTTACTACTGCTCCGTATGAACTAATGCAGCCTTTAAATACTTCGGTAGCATTACTGGTAGATTTCGTACTAAAATATAAATCATTAATGATATTAATAATGATTTAAGAAACAATCAATGAAATTCAGCAATAAACGAGCGACGTTCCCGTATACTATACTTTAGGACAGTGCTTCCCAAACTTTTTTCATTTTCGTACCATTTAATAATTTATTTTAATAAATTTACCCCTCGCCTGATAATTCCATATCCACTCCTAATCAAAGCATCTCGTTTCTCTTAATCTCTATCTATTGAAATATACTCTATCTCTCTCCTTATTCTCCATCACCTTAGTAAATTATTTATCAAAGGTAAGGTTAAACAACATATAAACATAATACATTGTAATAATGTATATATGAGTTGACTGTTTAATTTGTTAGTATAATTAGCAAGTACCCCAACAGCACCCCGCGCATCCCCCGGGGCACAAGTACCACAAATTGCGAATGGTGTGCTCTACGATAATATTCTATCAATCTGTATACGTAGACCCCGAATGTGTTATCATCATCATCATCAGCCGATAGACGTCCACAGCTGGACGTAGGCCTCCTCCAGAGATCTCCGCGTCGATCGGTCCAGCGTTGCCCGCTGTAGATCGAATGTGTTATTAAGAGTGCTTGCGAAATGAAGGTAGTAAGTTCGAACCGTTGAATTAAGACAAAATTCGGTTAGCTCAAACGACTAGTTTGATTGTAGTGACCACCGGAAGTAGTAACAACGCTGCTTTCGTTACCGTCCTCATTGACTCCACGAGGGGTGGCTAGTTCGAATCGGAAAGAACTGGTGCTGCGCGGATCACGCCCCGGACGTTGCGCGTCGCGTGACGTAACCATAAGAATTCCTCCGTCAGTTTGCAGCGGCGTAACTGCCGACCCTGCATTCGTACACGTCGCATTCTGCCCCCAATGGAATTTAACATTTAACTTTACAACTATAGTTTTACAACATTAAATAGCTTTTGTTAAACAAATAAATGTTTTGTTCTAGGCTTCAATATCCTTCCTAATTAAATATCGATACAGCCATTAATAAAATTAGTATTCATTGTAAATACTGGACAGAAATCTATATAGATGCTTTAGGTATATCACAGCTCAAATATCTGCCGCAGAAACGTACTATGCAAATAATACTGTGTTCCGGTTTGAAGGACGTTTTAGCTAGAGAAAAAAGTGTTGTAAAGAGACAACACCTCATATGACAATAGCGGCACGTTGTTATGTATAGACGTATCGCTTCTCATCAGGAGGACGTTCCGCTTGTCTCTTGGCTTGGCACTAAGAAAACAGGAATTGCTTTCCAAGAATTTTAAGTATTATACGACAATACATTTTTTTTATTTTCTTGGTAATAAGTGTGTAAAAGACAACAAGAGGGGTTGTAGGGCGACAGCAGCACCTTTCCCTGCGACATACCGTCGCACCGTGCTTGCCATTCAATACGTCATACGGGGATACGTTATGCGGCATGTTCACCAGGATATTATCATGCTGGAACGAAGATGTGATACTTCGTATTGAAATACCTGCCAAAGTCTTCAACAAGCTAATCATCATCGCGGCGTCCGTTAATCCCGTTTCCGTTAAGGTTATATCGGTAATTATCGCGACGCGTTGCGTCGTCCAATTGGCTGCGGTGTAATTAACCGAAGCCGGCCGCGAGCCGCACGAGACCTGATCCCGTGCGCCCGCGCAGCTGGCTGGTACAGTTTTTCTACACGAATTCCCTGCATTTCCACTTCGAAGTCATTAAACAGTAAACATTAGTAACACTCTATGAAACAGTAATTGAACGTGAAGTATGCTGTGAAATTTGTACAGCACTTGTTTATGCTTCGCTCAGCTGGTCGCGCTGTACAGGTTATTTATACTGTTGTCGCGCACAAAAAGCACAAAATCATTTGATGCGCTGTTACTAATTAAGCAGTGTATAAATTACACCAGCGTCAGTCTGGTACTCCTTGTAATTTACGCCATAAAATTCTCGGTGTACCATCAATCAATGTTCAGCGAGCGGACGGAGGCACTGGAGTGCGATGGAGCGGTGCTCCACAATGCACCGGCCACCGGAGGGCGCAGGCCCCGCTACCTCGGACTCCCGTTGCCGGAGCTACACAGAGGGACGGGGCTCCACTGCTACGTTGTACAACACATCCATATTTAACGCAGGTTTAAACATCTTGAACTATTTCTCTATTAATTTTGAACTATTGGTGCAAAGGAGTACCTACTGTACTGTTTTCTCTTTAATTTTATTTAAAAACAAGTCTTACATCATAATTAATTAACAGTTCCCCCCCCCTTCGCTTTGCTGGCTGCAACACCCCCGCAACTCCCTTCAGGGAATCGATTTTGTAAAATCCATTCTCAACCGAGTTATACTAATCAAAAGGAATATTCCTATCATATTTCCTTATGGTTTCACAGATGTCGTGATGATTCTCCACATAGATGAAAATCTCTTACATATAGATTATAGGTCTGAAGATGATGAAGATTTGCAGCCGAAACTAACGGCATTACAATCAAACCACAATTACCACCAGCAGAACCATGCTGCCACAATACGAGTATGGCTATAAGTACTTACGCTGATTTCTAGGCGAGTTTAGTTTTTAGTGACTTGAAACAAAAGGCTGGTGGTGGTGAGTGATGGAATGAGGTGAGGGTGTCGTGACGGTGTCGTGCCGGATGCGGCAGCGGACACGCGTGTGCGGTATCAGATGACGAGAGCGGCTTCGACGCGGCGTGTTTACGACTACCCTCTAATTTATAGCCGGCCGGAGATTACGGCCACTTGTTGCACCCGCGCACTTCCTCCTGCGCCTAGCTTAATCACTTTTAATGAAGCGCTTTTAATTATCCTCACATAAGTAATGTATAATATGTTACGATAACAAATTCAAACTTATTAAACACCGAAATAATCAAAAATACGACAACGAACAATAACTAAACCGCATCTACTGAAGATCTTCGGTCGTCGAGTGGATTACTACTACAACAGTAAATTAAAAAGAAATGCAGTTTGTTAATTGTTTTTTTTTTTAATATATATTACTATAAAGCGACGAGACGAGACGGACATTCACCTGGTAACAATGTGGCGCTAGTTAGGATGTTATACACAGCACCACACTGCGCTCATCGCCTTGAGACATAAGATGTTGAATATCGAATACCCCAGTAATTACACTAGCTACAGCGCCCTTCAAACAAGAACACAGTAATGTTTGTTGGTTGCAATAAGCGCTGCGGTGGTACCTAGATAAATGGTCCCTGCAACATGGGCTTACCACCAGTGGTATGGTAAGTTTTAGTTCTCATTATGGCCTTTAATGTACCCGAATTATGCAGTGTTGATAGGCCCTCCACCACGATCTGGTGAAGGTTGCGGGAAGCAGCTGGATGCGGGCAGCGCAGGATCGATCGATGTGGAGGTCTTTGGGGAAGCCTATGTCCATCAGTGGACCTCTGTCGGCCTTTAACAGCTGAACTAATTTATAACAATTTTATTTAGATATTCAATTAACAAATCTAGTTTTGTAATTAGATTTTTAGATTTAGATTTTTATTATAATGCGACAGAGATAACTGTAATGATTGGCAGCCAATAGATTCAACCAGCGCAAGCCACTTTTGTGGAATACAAGAGACCTTACTCCAGCAGTGGAGACGATGACGATGAGAAGACAAACTGATAAGTGCTGCGTTGGTTCCTTATCCACAGTTGCAATATGAAGTAAACTGTTTAGTCCTTCGGTGTATACGCGAGTGACTAAATTTCCTCACATCCGACTGATACGGAACCCGAGAGGTGGCCACGCGGCGACACCGCGGCGGCACGGCCGTGCGCGCCCGGCGACACGACTATCTGGTCGGGGATTCTACCATTAATATGCTAATGGTGCTGCTTCGCCACCCTTGCGTACGTGAGAAACATACTCATGGTCATAGACTGTGACTCTCACAGTTGCGACACTTTTTTTAATTTTATTCCCTATCTAACCTAACCTACCTGAAGAGGTAAGTGTTAAATGTTTAGTTTGTTTCCCACTTTCAAACTGTACTACTCCATCATAATTGGTGATGGGTCTTTGTCGCCGGAGACCGTCTAGGCAGGTATCACTGCAGGATGAAAGCATTATTAGGTTCTGGTTTGAAAGGCGCTCCAGCTTATCAAACTATAAGGGTAGCGAGACTTAACATCTTATGTCTCTCTAGACACAATGCGATGCTGTGTCATCCTAACTAGCGACACGTTGCTATGGGCAGACGTATCATTAACCATAAGATGAATGTCATCTACGTCTCATCGTTTGTCGTATAAAAAAATTTATTGGTGCATAGTAAATGCTTTATAGTACTACTATTACACCAGATCTTTAAATTTTTCACCTCTTATTTAACTATTGAAAGAGTAACTGTATTATTAACTTATGGCCTACGTCCAGCAGTGGACGTCTATCGGCTGATGGTGATAATGATGAATAGGTATTTTAACCCTTCTTTACTATTGCATCTGTGACCGTTTGTTAGTTTGATTTGCGTGCTGCGCCGGCGCAGCAACACCATTAAACTCTGCCGAGGTCTTATTGACAGCTAACACTGCTATCGCACATTTATCATTTAGTGTACTACTTAGAGCTCTATATGCGTTTGCGCATAACATTTTTAACACCTGCTGTGCAAATAGCCTATGATAAAAGTATAAGAATTTTAATTTCATTAGTTTTTATAAGTCAAAGATAACCTAAGAGGTTCCTAAAGGTTAAAGTAACATAACTAAAATGTTGAGTACAACATCAAGTGCTGCTTTGAAAGGAAGCCAAGAGAAACCGGTATGAAATAGTTCATTAAATTACCGCGGTAATGACTCTCTCTCTAAACGATCTGCACAATGTAAACATCTATAATGGTGCTCTGTTACAGGTTGCCGTTTCATTTACTACCTGCTCCTCTCTTCCATATGAACATATATCTATAGCCTGCTGCAGTTCTCCGAACATATGCCTCTCCCAAGATACGCCACTCAGCTCATTACTACACCCGAAGCTTAGTTGACAAACCAATTCTAGACGTCATTAGTTTATCTTAACTATCATTTCCGTTCAAATAGAAACAGAATTTGAATTTGACTTTTCTTATGAAAACAGTTGAAAGAAGGCAACTCGCATCTTAACTCCCATGCGCTTTAAGTAAAACCTACAGTAGACCAGTGGCGATGGAACCGTCAACGCGTTTGGATTGTAACGAGACAGAGGTCCATCTCAGCCGGTCGACACCGGTCGCTTTGGAATAGTGCCCATGGAGGAATTAGTTCGCTCGTATTTTAAACGCCTAATCTAGAATCAGACGTGGCCTGAGAAAATACTGCTTTGAATATTAAAAAAAAAAACGTTTTTATACCGCAAAGTGAACTCTTTGCTTTCTTTTAAAATCAATACACGTGTATTTACAAAAGTTCGCTAACTAGATAATAACTGAAAACATTGAATGGGTCAATGTGACTTAATATATCGAAGTGATAAGGGTATGGGTGTAAGGAGTCCCGCACGAGAACTTACAGGACCCAAAGCCAACCTCACCTAATCGTGGTGCACCCTGCTAATCAATAAACGAGGCTCTGGCTCCTACCAACCCGCATTGGGCCAGCGTGGTGGGAAACGGCTCAAATCCCCCCATATGAATTTCTACAAACGTGTAGATCATTGGAGGAGGCCTACGTCCAGCTGTAGCTTAAGTGTCCCATTTTATACACGCATAAGGTACACTATTGTTATTTATTACCGCGATAAAATGCTGATACAACGTAAACAGTCAACTTAGTATTCTCACATCTGGGACTCGAGATCTATCCTAAAAAGGAGAGAATTAGAGCCATTATCCATCAAAGTAGTTAAGTATAAGTTAGCGGACGCGGCATGTCCCCAAACTGTTGTCCTTGAAACATGTTCCCTCACCGCGTCACCTTCCGACTGGAGTCCAGCGTCGTCATGGTATTTGCGATAATATCCTCGTATAAAGCTATTGTCGATATAAATTAACTTTTAATTGCGATCCATGTAACAATAAAACTTTACTGACATAATTAAAATTATGATAAACGGTAGAAATGTGCAAGCGGGCCCGCTCGATTAAACCAGCATGTAATAATCGGGCTCCGAGGCGGCCCCCGGTCCGCGTGCTGTTGAATTAAATTATATTTACGGCTTCATCTTCGAGGAATTGATAAAAGCTGACACGCAAAAGTTAGTGCGTTATTATGCAAATGTGGCCCGGTGATGACCTGCTCCTTACATTTTTCAGATCTCACGATTCAGTTTTAATGTTGGTCGCGTCTTCGATAACGTTTATGCAAAGGGACGGCTATGCGCACGCGCATCGCACGCCGCACTCAATTTACTACATTGTAGCGTTGATAATAAATAACAGTTGTACTTCTTATATATTACAGCAGCCAGTTGATCAAATGTAACTCGGTTTTTGTTCGAGTTGAACTACAGCACTTTTACGGTGTTTCCGAGCCAATGTGACACGGGACCTCCAACAAAAAAGCGTATTATTCCCTTAAAGGTCGGCAACGCAGTCGTGACCACTGTGGTGTTGCGACTGTCCATGGGTGTCAGTGATCACTTACCAACAGGTGAACTAGTCGCTCGTTTGCCCACCCATCCTCTAAACAAAACATTTCAATTCAACGGTTTCCACTAGACTACTACCGCCAAGCGCAGGTATGCAGTCTTAGCTGTACTCAAATTTGACGTGTGCTGTGACTAGTGAAACTACTATGGAAACATCTGTAATCATCACCATCATTAAGATGGAAAAAGTCTGTTGTTCAGCATAGACTTACCTCAAGGGTGAGAGATTTACTTTGATGGACATGATATCGTACACCAGTTAATTAGGCTTCTGTCTCAGTTGCCGGAAACCGTCTAGGTAGGTACCACCGCAGCGCCTGTTGATGGCACCGCGATCCGGTTTAAAAGACGCTATCGCTAGTGTAATTACTAGGCTAATTAGACTTAATATCTTATGTTTCAAGACGACGAGCGCAATGTGACGCAGTGTATGACTTCCTAACTAGCGACACATTGTTATGGGTAGAGGTATCACTTACCATCAGGTGATCGTCTGTGATCAATTGTTAGAATAAAGAAATGCGCTTATAATAAGTAACCAGCAAGTTTTGCGAGGTCACAATCAGTCTGATCGTCCTCGTCAATTTGTGTGTAGTTCAATGTAGATGCAAAACAAGCTCATTTGCGTAGGGTATTTAGGAAACATCGCCGGTGGCACTTTATTGACGCGCGGCATCCTGCTGCGGACGTGGTGCAACATCTGCAGCCCACATTCGATGCAGAAACAATCGGACGTTATCGACAGCAGTCACTCCGCGCGCGTCAAGCGGCGCCCCACCTAAATTTAAATAGAGAGATTGACAGTGACGCGATATGGAACTGTCACGCCGCTTCCAGCCGCCTGCAGCCGCCTGCAGCCGCCTCCAGCCGCATCCAGCCGCGCCAGGGCTGCCGAGCGCCGCGGCCGACGGGCCCCGCTGACAAATATAACAAAACGCACACACGCAGATCAACTCCTGTCGGTCCGATTGATGATGAACAGCGCTGCGGCATTATCTGTCACACATGAAGACAATCCGATTTCTGATTCAATTCATGCAGTTTGGTCACATCACAAATTGCATCATTTATAACATTCTTCTCATTTGTGATGAATATATGCTTCCGCTCTTGTGTCGTATATAGACTGCCTCGATGGAAAGGCGCACCGTGAGTGTAGTCGGTGACTAGGAGTTGTTATTAGTTACTAGATAGCCTGGGTCACCGACACCATGTAGCTAGTCTCTCATTATCATCATCAGCCGATAGACACATCCACAGCTGGACATAGACCTCCACCAAAGATATCCACGTTTGTGGAGGACTCATATGGGGGATTTGGCCCATTTTCCACCTCGCAGGCCCAATGCGGGTTGGTGGGAGCCAAAGCCTCGTTTGTTGATTAGCAGGGTGCACCACGAGCAGGTGCGGTTGGCTTGGGTCCCGTGAGTTGTGCGGGAACTGTTGCACCCCTGCCAGTGTTAGTCTCTCGATGTTCTACCAAATACATTTCGAAGAGTGTGTACGATAATTATATGTTTTAATTCCGCCATCATCCCTTTATCACAAGCACATACGGCAGACATTCATCCCTTCGTCGTCGATATCCCGCGTACAGGACAAAGCGTTTCGCGTTGTTGTTCATGTTGCGAACAACGAAGAATTGGAACAGTCTGTCGGTGTCAGTGTTTCTATCCAGCTATGACGTGGGAATCTTCAAGAGAAGAATGAATACTCTTTTTCTTGACTAGTGCGCATTACCACCTAGATTACATCTCCGCTTTCTGTCAGGTTGGATCGCAGTTAAGCACTACACTATAAGATATTAAAAAAAGAACTTCCCAATGTAAATTCTGATGAAGCTGCAATAGCCGCTCCCATGGGCACGTAACGCATGGCTCTGCTGGATTAGAGTAGTCCTGGTGCACGGCGCCGGGTGCCGCGACCCAGCCCTGTGCAGCGGTGACGTTGACGCGCCGACAGGTTATTTTCACAAGCGTCGGCGCAAAATCAGCGCGCATTCGCTGCAGACGAGATGTTGTGATAGTTCGATTCTAATTTAGGAATCGCCGCTGATGGATTTACATCATCATCATCATCAGCCGATAGACGTCCACTGCTGGACGTAACGTAACGTTAACAGAAAGATTTAAAACCTTGACCCAAAACGATAAGGGGCCTGCAAGAAAAGAGCGTACCATTTCCTAAAAGGTCGGCAACGCAGCCGCGATCCCTCTGGTGTTGCGACTGTCCATGAGTCATTGTCACTGTCATTGATCACTTTCCACCAGTTTCCAACTGTATGCTCGTTTGCACACCCTTCCTACATAAAAAAGACTGTCTTTCATGCGTTAAGAACACAGAGAGTACAGATAGTACTGTTAATCACCAAATTTAAAAAAACTAGATGAAAACCAGTAAACTTGTTTAGGCGAAGAGAACAGCTAGTAAACAACAATACGAAATAGACATGACAACTCTCTTTTTTGGTCAAGAGATAAATGTTGCTTTCTGAAGGGTACTAAAGTATAAAAAATATATTAAGAAATATCTTTTTAGAGAGATGACGATGATTCCAAGCAGTAAGATGTTAGTTGACGTCGTTACTTGAGGCGCGCAACTTCGGGAATACTGCCAGTGCTGCGTCGAGACCTCGTCGCTATTGTAGGCCACGACCTATCTCTTCTCGCCTTCCTGAAGGGAATAGTGGAAAGCGAAAGTAAAACGAAAACGTAATGTCACAGAAGAAGGCTGCAGAGGGGGTGAGAGAAAGTGCCTCTAACCTCGCCATCCGTACCCAGAGAACTGGGAGTCGGTGGAGAAGAGATCCTAACCTCCTCTAACTCCCCTAACAAAGGCTTACGTGGTTGATACGAAGAAATTCGCTACCTAGTAATCTAAACCTCAAGAAGGCGCACGTATCCTCCGCGCAGGACCACTGTGTCTTGGGTTTCCATGAGAAACCCTTTGTTATGCCAGGGCCGTTATTACTGCAGTAGTGTGCGAAAGCGTTCACGCAGTTTCAGCCAAAGGCGTAGCGAGGAAACCCTGGGGTTTTTTAGCCAGTAAGAGTTTGACATAATTTTTTCATTGCCACGCAACGGGAAGGTATCCATGCAGGATTTCCCCAAGAAAAAAAATAATAAGGCGGACGTGTACCGTACTTGATGGTTATTTTAACGGAGTGGATTTTTAAACTTAAGTTCATACTTAACAGCATATCAAGCAGCCGCCGGTACCGCACCTGTGCTCGCGATGTTTTTGCGGTTGTTAGCGGCACCTGCTAAACTATTAAGGCGCGTTCACACCGCATCGATGCGATGTATTCCACTCGGTGATAATACACATATACTATATTTTATGTTCACCATCAATATATTAAAATTATGATACGATATGTACTGCTGGTGGGTAGATGTAGGTGCGCAAATATTACTGTGTTCTGGTCCGAAGGGCGCTGTACTTATTCAATGGCCCTACAAGTACTATTCTTCTCCAGATGTCGCGACTCTCTTCCTTCTAAGGTCTTCTATACCATCTAACCTTCTTTTCCCTTGCCTATTACTACTTCGTTTCCTTGGTTGAGGCGTCCACTTAATGTACTTATGACTCTGGTGTCCTATCCAGCGGAAGCGTTGCGACTTACAGAACCTGATAATAGTTTCTTCCTGTATTAAAGTTTCAGGTTATGCGATAACGAAACCCGACAATTTATATCTCAACACGACGGACACAATACGATGCTGTGTATATCATCCCACCTTGCGCCAGATTGTCCCGGGCAGGCGTATCAGGATAAATTAGTAGAATACTGGTTTTACGTACAGCGGATATTTCATGGGTTTTAACAAAATTTTAACATTTACTGATAACGACTAGGGTTACCCACCCAAATTACTAACTCTTCTAACCCCTGCCAATAGTAGCCTGCTCATCAACGAAGCTAGCTCTTAATAGGCACAGCCTTCCTAGTGCATAGAGCCTCTTTATATTTTTTCGGTGTCATACTTCATTACGACGGTCACTGGTATCCAGCTCATCCGATCGAATAATAACGCATACAAATCACTGTCCTAGGGAACTAAGTGGTGCTGCACCACTGATGCGGCGGCGTTGGGCAACGGGGGAAGAAGAGTGTCGGTATCGCGTTTTTCCGCTCTTCCTATGCTCCGTGTATTCGAGAGGGTTTTCTCTCAAGGTTCCCATAGCCTCTGGGTGAGGGATTCAGGGGGATCCGTTGCCCAGGTGACTATAAAAAACTGAGAGGATGGCGCGCTGTAAGTTCCGGTGCGTCCTTACACAGGAAAAAGGGGTTCTCTCACTCAAAGTAGCGCTGAATGCTGCAGCCAGCGCTGGCGAAGTCGCGGAGGTGTGCGAAGAGTTCCCATGGCCCTGCCGTAAAGCGATGAAGGTGGAACATCGTGGGGATTCTAGCCGGTGAAAATTCGACATAACCTTTCTTCGCCCTTGTAAGGGCAGGTATACGAAGGCATTTTCCCCCCAAAAAAAATACAAATCGCTGGACTCATTTGTGAATACATACATGATGCATTGCGAGGAATTTATATATTTATATTTATACCATATATAAAACAAATAACGATAAGTTATCTCTCGCCGTTATAGTTTATTATTTTTCAACAGCCAATTTACGTCCTCACTGTTGGGGCACAGGCCTACCCTCAAAATAAGGGCCGATGGGCCATAGTCACCACGCGGGCCCAATGCGAATTGGTAACTTCACTCACACCTTACAACAAATTCTAATTCATGTGCAGGTTTCCTCGCGATGCTTCCCTTCACCGTTTGTATTTCGCTGTTGTTGCTAAAGTTCACAAATGTACATAACTTAGATATCAAAGCCATTGGTACATGTCGAGACTCGAACCCGCGACCTCCGGCATGAAGGCCACGTGCTCTAACCATTAGGCCAGCGAGCTACTTAATAGCTTAATTTACTTGATAAACCTGCTTAGACAATTTCCAGCATTAATGTAGCATTTTATTCTGCCTCGACCCATCTCATATAGCAAAGCTATTTTTCGATAGCAGCAAGTTTTTTTTTATTTAATCAGGCGACGAAAGGAGCAGGATGTTCACGTGATAGTAAGTGATACGCCCTCAGCAACGTGACACTAATTAGGATATACACAGCATCAGATTTCACTCGTCGCTTGAGATATAAGATGTTCAGTATTGTTAGCCCAGTAACATAATTAGCTACAACGCCTTTCAAACCGGAGCACAGTAATGTTTGCACATGAGTTTGGCGGCAGAAGTACACGCTGCAGTGGTACCTAGACGACCCTGGCAACAGAGACTTACCAGATGTGGTAGTTATATTTGGAAATGTTCAAATGAATTGTATGTCGAAGTTATTACATCACCATTCAGAGGTCCTGGCGCTTTAACAGGAGCAGTCGACGAGGGTTGCGGTGAGGGGCCCACGGGGCCGGAGGAGATGATCCTTAAGTGAATGAGAGCAAAACGAAGGGGACAGCGTGTTGATGTAGATTTACGTGGCTACGGACTCCGGGTGCTCTACTGGCCCGGACGATGGACAGGGGCTGCCGTGGAGTAGCTTCAAAAGGATTTACACTGAAAAATAATCGTTTATATTTTTGATTGGATTGTTTTGTGCTCCATACCTTTTAATGTTATAACTAGAAGTATCAATAATAACTGGGTCGTAGTAAATGGAATAATTTTTGTCATATGAAAAAATTTAGAAGGAAGAGTGGCGGAAAATGTTACCAGTGTATTGATATCATAGCTGTTGGGTCATTAGGAAGTTGTATCACTGGTGGTAGGTCTCTGCTGCCTGAGACCATCAAGGTAGGTACCACTGCAGCGCCTATGGCAGCCGACAAACAGCAGCATGCAAACATTACTATGTTCTGGATTGAAGAGAGTTATGCCTGGTGAAATTACTGGGGTAACGAGACTTAACATTCAATGTTTAAAGGCGAGCGCAATGTGATGCTGTATATACCATCCTAATTAACGCCACGTTGCTATTCATGGGGCAAGTCTACCACTTCATCATCATCATCAGCCGATAGAGGTCCGCTGCTGGATATAGACCTCCTCCAAAGGTCCCCATATCGAACGGTCCTGCTCTCATCGAGAGGCTTCCCGCGACCTTTAATCGTTCATAAAGGTTCATATGGGAGAATTTGAGCCATTTCCTACCACGCTGGCCCAATACGGGTTGGTGGGAGCCAGAGCCTCGTTTGTTGATTAGCAGAGTGCACCACGAGCAGGTGAGGTTGACTTAGGTTATTGTGCGAGACCCCTTATACCCCTTATCACTAACCTACCAGCGTATCACTCACCATCCGAACTATCCCGTCCCTTCAATAAATAAACAATAAATTCAAAGGCATATTAATTAGGTCATAATCACTGTTGTTAACATCATCATTTCATCATTAGAAGTACGAACACCCAAATCACAGGAAAGGCTGCTGCATTTTGTCTGCAATTGTCATCTCTTAGTCGACATTTTAGGTTAGAGTGGAGACGGGTATATATTTACCTGACAAGGGGTATCTTAATTTTTTTTATCGCACTAGGCGTAGAGACGAGCAAGTCGTTCACCTGATGGTAAATGATATATTCCTAATCAATAGACATCCACTGCTGGACATAGGCCTCCTGCAAAGCTTCCCACATCGATCTGTCCACCGCTGCCCGCGTCGCCGGGCACTAGGGGTTGTCGTTTGCAGGGGTTCGTATGGGAAGATTTGGGCCATTTCCCACTACGCTAGCCCAATATAGGTTGGTAGGAAGGTAAGTGGTACGCTCGTCTGTAATAACGTCGCGCTACTTAGGATGATATACACTGCACTACATTGTACTCGTTGCCTTAAGACATAAGGTGTAAGGTACACTTGCTACAGCGCCCTTCAAACCGGAATACAGTGAATTTTGCACAGTACTGTTTGTCGGCTTCAATAAACGCTGCGATGGTACCAACCTAAACGGTTCCGGCAGCAGACACCTACCACCACCACCAATAAAATGTGTTAACATTAACAGGCAGCAGGCAGTGTCCACAGCAGCGCTGTTCCTGTGCCGGAGACGGGATCGCGCGCGCCGATGCCGCGGCGGCGGACATTTTCTTTTTTCGCTATTTTGCCCGCGCTTTTTGTTCGCGCTGTCCCTTTGTGCGCGCGGCACCGGCGGCTGCAGGAGCTCGCCCACTCCGAACACTCTGCGGACCTGCGCTGCATCTCGTTACCATAGCGAACGGCTGCAGGGCTTCTTGCATTGCATTAAACGTCTGCTACAGGAGTATCATTGTTTTAGGGCAGGATTGAGAATTAGAAATAGACGTCTTCTATACACCGTCGGAAGTTGTGACTGCGTAACCTACATCCGTTGCCAGATGTACTGGTGGTAAGTCTCTGTTGCCGAAGACTTTCTAGCAGCGTCTGTTTCTGCCGCCAAACAGTAGTGTACAAACATTAATGTTTCCGGGTTTGAAGGGCGCTGTAACAAGCGTAATTATTGAGGTAAGAAGACTTAACATCTAATGTCTCAGGCGATGAGCGCAATTTCGTGCAGTGTATACTATCCTAACTAGCGCTACGTTGTTATGGGCAGGCGTATAACTTACCATCATGTGAGGTAACTTAATTAAATAAAAACAATAGTATTAAGCTAACATTGCTCTGCTCCGGACTGAAGGGTGCTGTAAGTAATGAATGACAATAATACTTAACTGTTTTAATGTGGATAGAGCGCAATGTGGTGTTGTATTAGTAACCTTATTATCATCATCATGAGCTTTTCTTAGTTCACCGCTGGATATAGCTGGCTTTTCGCATCCACACACTTCGGACCGGTATTATGGTGTCGTCGGTCCATCCCTAGAGAGAGCGTCCACTCTAAGACTTTTCCAACCCTTATTACCAATTCATTATTATGTTCATTCGTAACTCTTACCATCAGATGCATTTTCTGCTCCTTCTGGTTTTTATACAATCTCAAACCATGTATCATATTCTAGCATTAGTGAAGTGTACCAATTGGGATGAAGCATCATGAATTCAACTGGATCATAAGTATTTCTGTCGGTATCATATCTTAAGAGTTAAAATGACTGATAATAATTATGATTTTGACTTCGAGCCTTCCCTCATGAAACGGAAACGTTTAAGGTCTGCAACCCGTCTACCTGAATACGAGGAGATCAGACGAGGAAATTATTTAGCAACCGGTATAATATTAATTTTTATTGATAATCACTGTGTAGATAACAGTGACTACAATCTGTCCAAAGTAGTCAATAACCAAGACATGACGTTCTGTATCGCTACCAAACACTCCTGTACATAGATTTTTCTTTGATTTCCTGATATATGGTTTGCTCTCCCTTTCCTTTCCTATGTGTCATTCTGTCTCCTTCTGTCATGTTTGTTATCATCATCAGTCGACATACGTCCACTGCTGGACGTAGGCCTACCGCAAACAACTCCTCATCTATCGATCCAGCGCTGCCAACATCCAGCATATATACACAAAGACAGTCAAATCTTGTTTAGCCGCTATTGTTACCTGCTTCACGTGACCTTCTCTAGATCGTCAGACCAAGTATCGGACCTGCCGACACTGCGTCTTCCGATACGCCGTCGCCATTTGAGAACCTTGTCCCCCTATCTACTGTAAGTACTTCCAGCGATGTGTCCTAACCATTGACATTTGAGATCAGCAATCTTTTGGACTATGTCGATGACTTTAGTTTTCTGCGGATCTCCTCATTTCTGATTTGATTGTTTGTTACAGTTGACTTAATTTCCAAAGCATCCAACCAATTTCTACAAATAGATCTTACTCGCTACATTCAGATCTATAATCATGTGATATTGTAGTGCTTAGACAGTTAGACTAGTATGATCTAGCCGTACATTAAGCTGCTTAATTATAATAAACGTTCTTATTTCCGTTGCGGGTACAAAGCATTGGTGACTGTGGTGTCCAAGGTGCCGCTTGCAGATCAATGAATGCCACAGCAGTAAGCACAAAGTCTTAATAACAAAATTGATCATGAATTGATCTGGACGTCGTGTCAACGACACCGGCCGTCCGAAGAATGTGGACGTATTAACTGATAAGACAAATATACTGTCTTATTAATATATATCGAGATGTTCGGGTGGGTGGGTGTACGGAACCATACCACGAGGAACGGAATAAATTAACTGATGCTTATCATCCCGTCAGGAATCTTGTTTTTGTTTTGGTTTCCGTTTAATATTCAAAATTCATTATTAACATTGAAATACGTGAAATATCAATAATATCATTATGTTAATGAAAGATATTCTTTATATTTCATTAACATAACCATATTAATAGTTTAATAGATATTTGTCCAATAGACAGATGTCTCTTTTTATTGCGCATCCGTCTTATCGCATCCAGTTGATTTTACGATCACAATTTCAATGCAAATGTCGCGATAAGATATACACATTTAGATAGCCCTTCTTGGGTTGACAAAGCTTTGGTTTCACCTCTAAACGCCCGTTATCCGGTTCAATGTAAAACGGAAGGAGAACTGCTGGAAATTGAAAAACAATGGCACTCATAAACTTGCTACAATTAGAACTACATAAAAGGTACGTAATAAACATTTACTTCAACTTAAAACTTTAAATTAATAACAAAAGTGCAACTAATGATACGGCAATTAAAGACGGCCTGTCCGCCGGCGACTGTGTAAAGTTGTTTGGAGCAATGAACATGTCATAGGATGCACACACAGCACAACACAAACAGCTTGCGGACATCACAAGTGTATATAAGTGGCGACGGTAAGTTGAGTGGTCGCGATACTGCGCTCACCTGCCCGTGATCCCCCGTCGCACCGCCGGCTGCGCCGACGGAGCGCTGCGCGTGCGCACGCACGTTCCAATTTTGAAAATTTTAAACACACTCGGTCGCTATCTGTCATCGGGTGCAGTCGCGTCGCAGGTACCGCTCCGAGAAATCGATTAAATCAACCATTACCATTGACCACCAACGAAATAAACCGCTCCTTAATAGCATCGACAGCGACCGAATTACGCTTAAGGAACATACAGGTGCAGGCCGCTGCGGCAGACGCGGCGCCGCCGACCTTATATATATACACCTGTATGTAATACACGTAGCCAATAAATAATATGTATTTATTACAGGCTCCATCGAAATTAGTATTTATCTGATATCTGTAATGCGTTGATAAATAAAGAAGCGGCGGCTGAAGCTGTGGCCCGCGGACGAACCGAACGGCGGGAGATAAAAGAAATTGTAAACAACAGGAGGAAACGTGATGTGATCATTTTGACTATTCATGTAATGGTCCGCTACTGTTATAATTTGTTTATTGGCGGTAAGTCTCAGCCGCCGGAGATCGTCCGGGTAGGTACCATCGCAGCACCTTTTTTTATATAGGGAAAATGCGTTAACGTACCTACCCTCGCGGGGCCAACGACAGCTTATGTCGGACTAATACCGACTAAAACCCCCACGACGTTCCACCGTCGTCGCTTTATGGCGGGGCCATGGGAACGCTTTCGCACATTTCCGGGACCCCACCAGCGCCAGGTGCGCCGCGCAGCTCAATCTCGGGAAGAGGACCCCCTTTTTTCCATTTCTGTAAGGATCTTTGGAGTAGGCCTACGTCAAGTAGTGAACGTCTGCTGGCTGATAATGATGATGATGATGATTCGTTACCATTGTTAAAACTTGATCGTATCTTTGCAAACGCTGCAATAGATAGATCAACATTGGCTAAAACATATTGATCAATATCTAATTATGGTGTTTACAGTTAGTTAACTGTAATTATTGAAAAGGTTAACTAGAGTTAAACAACTGTTACAATCAAAAGATTAAAAACGAACTAAAAGTTAGTGTCTTTATATTGATGTGTCACTAAATTTAAATAGTAAAAACAATTTTTAAACTTTCATAGGAGAGATATGAAAATGTCATATATTAATAATCAACTTTTTCTTATCGCCGGTTAAAAATAACCGTATCATACTAGAGCATAGTTAAATAGGCAGCAATGTGTGCACTGGTACTGAGCGCCGTTGCAGAGCCGGTAATCGTCCGATAATAGAGTTTAACGGGTTAGGAGCCGTGTTAAGTGCCGCCTGTAAGGGCCCTAATTACATCTACGTACGAATGTTGACCGTTAAGTTTAAGGGTTGTATGTTATAATGTGTGCAGGCGAGGGTGGCGCGTAGCGGCGCGGGGCGGCCGCCCGACGCGCACTACACGCGCCGTTTGAATATAAACGGTGTTTAACAATGTAGCTGACGAGTTAAAAATAATTAAAGCACTTAACTTTTATGCTCTGTAACGACTGGAGGACCCTGCCCTGACCGGAAAGGACCGCTACATCGTAAAATAGCAAATAATTACAACGAATAAACGATTACTGGTAAAACAGCAGGCGCTGCCCAGTTCATCTATTTTTCTACAGGATACCGACTTTTGTCCGGAGAGCGCTGCAGTTAATAACCGAAGAAACGCGTTATGAGGTACGGTGCTAAAACTAGCCATGAGCGAGGCAAGAACAAGACCAACACTTGGACAATCTTGGCACTGGTCTTGCATATTCAGTCTTATAACACATTTTTTTGTATGCACAAGAAAAAGACATGTTCAAGTTGTGATAATTTTTTCGTCTACTCTAGTACGTTAGGTCTTGGTCTTGCATAATAGGCCTGTCTTTGTTTCGTCGGTCTTTGCCGCAAGACCAACACCAATTTTACTCATCACTAATCAAACCAACATTCTAATGACCTCATGGGTATTGAATACTTTTTTTATTATAAGCAGTCATATTTTCTTAAGAGTATTATATCAAAATATTTTTTTTTTATTCAAAGAGGACAGACGAGACTAGCGGGACGTTGATCTGATGATAAGTGGTACGCCCGTCTATAACAATATGACACTAGTTAGGATGATACACACAGCTCCACATTACGCTGGTCGCCTTGAGACAAGATGTTAAATCTCGTTACCCCGGTAATTTCAATAACTATAGAGTCCTTCAAACCGGACCACAGTACTGTAACTACCTAGACGGTCTTCGGCAACAGAGGCATTATCACCAGTAATCATCTCGCATTCAAATAAACATAACGAAGTATATTTCCTAATCTAATTTTGACTTTACTCCAGTAACCTGTCACACCAGAGGCCCGGACAGGTCACGCGGCGCTGCAGAGCGCAGGTGACCTCCGCAAGTCTGAATGATGACATATCACGAGAACCATAAATTCCACTGAATCACCAAAACATTTCCATATTGTCGCCATCAAGAGTTAAAAAATTGGAAGCGAACGTCTTCGACCTGTTTACCGTTTGATGATGATTAATAAAATCAATTTAAATGTTAATGCTGCGATCCGATATCGACGGTGTTTACCAACCAGGAGACGTATCACGACGGTGCGTGATAACGATCACAACGATCACAACGATCGCAACGATCGCAACGATCACGACATTAACACGATTTAGATACGAACGACACGAGTGACGAGATACTGATGCAAATTCCGTTCGACGCGGTCGTCATGTGGTGCGGTGGTCGCTTGCTGGAGAGTCCTGTGTTCGATGTCCAGCTTATTAGCATATATACAATACAAGAATATTTATTCCCAATGTTACTTAATTTATAAACTAATCATATTATTTTTATAAATCTTACAAACGAATGTTTAAACGATGCTACATAGTGACCCGTTTGTACGATTTTGTCACTTAAGTAATTACTTGATTAATTTGTCAAAGATATATATGCACATATAAATATATATCCAGTTTTTTCTACATTCATTTTCATTAAAAATTTAATAATTGTCCTCGTTGTATCCTGTCTGGAACGAGAAGCTCAATGTAGCCTGTCAACGTCCTTACTGGAACCGCATTGTTGTGAGCGGGAATGTCACTGTTATGTTATTGTAGGTTTTCAATGGTTCGTAAAACCATTTGGCTCTTGGAGGTTATGACTAAGTCAGCTGTATTTTAAAGTTTACATATTAAAGGAAGGTCTCCCGGTCACCTCGGCTGCCGGGCACAGCTCCTCGGCCGGTTAACGCGTTTTCTTGGGGCAACTCGTAAACAATGCGACGACCCCGCGCCCGCTCCCAAATGAGCGAAACAAAAACGCCGCTCGTGCCAATTCATTAAAACTTTCGCAGCGGTGACCTCCGGAGCCCCACGCCCCCCACTATTTATACCGTCGCCGTGGTAATCCCCCGCAACTGGCAACACTAAACGGCGCGACAACGAGCCAAAGTTAGATTGCAAGACTATAACGCGCCTCTCATCTGCCGGGGGCCGAGGGCTTTTTACCACTCCTCGACATTCGCCGTTATTCCATTATTTAAGGGTTCAACTTTTACTTCGAACCGTGATTTTGGAAAATGATGAAATTTACTGCTACTACATTTAAAACTTTAACTATAGTATAACATATAACTATTATATAGTTTTATATAGTAGTTACATTAGAGTAAGAGTATTTAGAGTACGCTTTTTCAGCTACGGCGTCGATGTCCTAAGCATTTTTTTTTACAATTATGCTACGAAACGAGCGGGACGTTCACTTGATGGTAAAGGATATGTTCGCTCATAGCAACGTGGTGTTAGTTAGGGTGGTATACACTAAATTACATTGCGCACCTCGCATAGGATGTTGAGTCTCGTTATACAAGTAATTACACTAATAAGGATAACACTAAAGCATATCAAGAGATTAAGTGTGAAGGGTCCCGCCCGCATCTTACGGAGCCAAAGTCAAACTCACCTGTACGCGGTGCACCCTGCTGAATAACAGTCGAGGCTCTGACCGCCCACCTACCCGCGCTGGAACAGCGTGGTGGGTTAAGGTCCAATTCCCCCCAATGAACTCCAATACGATGTGGAAATCTTTCGAAGAGACCTGTGTCCAGTTGTGGACGTCTGACGGATGATAAAAATAATAATAAAGTGTTATCGTACAAACAAATAGGATACAGGCATCACATCACATCTTCTTAACACCTGGCCTATAAACATGTTATTGTTAGAGAATAAATGAACATGTTGCGATGATGAAACTGCCGAACTGAAGGTATATCAAAAGACAATCGCGGACATCCGCTGGACGAGATCGTTCTGATGATGACGATACAAGTAATGTAATAAACAATATAGTGTTTCTATACTCCTCATCATCACTCGATAGACGTCCACCGCTGGACATAGGCCTCCTTCAAAGATCTCCACATCGATCGGTCCGCGTTGCTCGTATCCAGTGGGTTCTCGCGACTCTCACCAGATCGTCGGTCCCAACACTACGTGTACCGGTACGCGGGCACCACTCGAAGACCTTACTGCCTCATCAGCCGTCGGTCCTACAAGCAATGTGCCCTGTGCACTGCCACTTAAGTCTAGCAATCTTTTGAGCTGTATTGTTGATGTTAGTACTTCTGCGGATCCCCGTTTCTACAGTACATAAAAACAACATTTGTCATTGTCTACTTAAAACTTCTTTATCATATTATAATTTATAAACTTATATGTATTACTGTATTTCGTTGTTGCTCCATGGAAACACTGTGTATCGAGGGAGCATCTCTCTGCTATCTAGCTTTGATCATATTTAAGTCAGTTATAAGTATCCATTGTCAGAAATATAAAGATTAAACTAGACAAGAAAACATTAAAAGATATCACAGATGCACCAAGAGATATTATTAGAGTTTGAAGACAATACAAAAGTAACGGACACCAGTTTTAAGTTTCATATGTAAGTCTGGTCTATGAAACTAAATCCAATACATGATGAAAAAAATGGCCAATAAATAGCAAGTTTGTGTATATTCTCTTCTCAATACAATGCAATCGATATTTAAAAATACTTATATACCTAGTACATAATATTATGTAAGTGCAATCTAATCTAAATTGATTTGTAAGTCAGACATACACACTTGTGTTTTAAATTATTCGTAACACGTAAACATATATACAATCCTATATTATCTTATTATTAATAATTTTTTTATTATTAAAATGTACATATATGTAAAATGATTTCAACTATATATCTTAATTCATTGTAAAAAACAACAGACTGAAAAAAACAGTATTCTCTCCCGCCATTGAAGAAAACTTGGAACACAAATCATCATTTATGCAATATATTTATATTCAACAAAGTTATTTCAAATGAATGTAACATATATATTTATATACAGATATTGTAAAAAAAACAATAAAACTCAGGGAATAATATTACTGGTGGGTGGATTTGTTTAATTATTATTAGTGGTTTATATTTAATTGGGGATAAAGTAAATATCTTTTGATTTTTTGATTTGATTCAGTGAAAATCTTTTACGACATCGCTCTTTTTTGCGGCCAACTAGCGCCATCTATGCCGCCTCGCGTGAACTAAACATTGAAAATTTAATTAGTGAGCATATGTAAATTAATATAAATCAAATCGTAATTAATCCAATAAAATGATACCAAATTGGTATTATTTCTGTTCATAAATTATTTATATCTCGGATTTAGATCAACGGATACAATAATTCCATAAACCATTAACAAAATAAAATAGCCAACAAGAAACTAAATACGATAGGTTAAGCACTATTCTTTTTTTTACAAAATAACAAAGTGAAGTTGGTACCTGATCTTGGACGCGCGATGCACCTCTGGTCATCCGCCGGTTTTATTTTTTTATTTATCGTGTTTAATTAAGCGAATCGTGGCTGGATGGCCATTGTCCGACTTACCTGCTCGCCGATTCGAATCTGCTCCCACCACGACCGGTTACACGGCCCGTCAACCGTCTTATTATTCTTCAATAATTTATTTACTCTTCATTATTCCACAAACACAGCCATCGGCGCACAATAACAAACTAATTGCACGCATTCGTAACAAAACTTGTGCACGACTTATCACCAATAGGTTTTTGTTTTGTTCGAATTCGCGCGAAATTCTTTTTTGTTCTATTTCAGTATTACTTTTTCGTACTTTACCTGTCAGGTTAGCTTACATTGACGCATTCAAAATTTTTAATGGTTTTTGTATAACGATAGCATTACGAGATTAATGTTGTCGTCGCATGACAAACGCGAACCTGTATGCGCGCCGCACGTTCGTAGCATGGGGCGCGCGCCGCGCGTCTGAGCCCGCGCGCGGCGCCGCTCAGCGCGCGGAGGCGGCGCCGCGGCGGGACGCGCCCGGCCGCGCCCGCCCGCGCCCGCGCCCGCACCCGCGCCCGCGCCCGCGCCCGCCCGCACGCCGCCGCAGCCGCTCTCTCTCGCTCCGCAAAGTGAATCGAGTCACAACAGTGCATTAAATTCTCCAGTGTTTTATTAGTTATTGCAACATTTAACCTGCGGTGAGTGATATTTCTTTTTAATAGTCCATGTCCCTGTTGTAATACAAACATTGTTTCGTCAAACTTTACTGCTAAAATCGGACGAAACACATTTCGGAACTGTTTATCACAATTTTCATAGCGTCTGTACTATAATGTTTGTTTTAACTTTTCTCATCATTTATCCGAGGAAATGATATGATCGATCGCGAAAAGATAATTATCTTAACCAATTACATTTTAAACTAGATGTTGAGAGAGGCATTATAAGATGTTTTGAACTCTTTTCTTGATATAACCTAAAAATGTTTATGACAAGTAGAGTTGCGCGGGTCGGGTAACAGATGGCGCTGGTCGCGGGGGCGGAGCTACTTGTTTCAAAACTGGACGTATCGTTTGGTTTGTGTTAATTGAAGGTGATAATCGCTACTGTCAAAATTGTTGACTGCAAAATCTCGCATAATCTTAGTATTTATATTTTAACTTACTCTTACACTTTTCAAAAAAAAAATATTTGATCCATGGGAATATCTCCAAGTACTTTATGTGTTATATATCACTTTTATATACACATAAAAACAATAAAGTACTCGTCGGGCATATGTTAAAATAATCCTTTTGTACTTTTAGATTTTTAAATGTGTACTTTTCATACAGATCGCGTTGTTAGATAATTTTGTATGAAAATTTCATCAACAATTAATAGCGGACTTTTCATCAAATGGATTGAATATTTAACAAAAGATGTACAATCTAAAATTTTAAGTTGTTAAATTGTAATTCAAGTAACATGGTAACGTCCGTATAAAGTCGTCTTAATAAAATCGATTATTAATTACCAGTATCGTGTGTAAATCGGTAACGCGCGACCGGAAATGAAGTAATCGCGTATGGAGCGCGAGAATGCGCAATCACGCACAGTTGTATACTCTTTATCGCACCTAACTTAGCAATATAAGCTTATTGGTGTAAGTACACAAAAATTATACCAAATTGATGTGATTAAGTCAGTGCCGTCGCCAGTAGTGAAAGTAAAAAGTACTTATCTAAACCAAAATTAATGCCATAATTGATACAACCGCTTCATTGCATGGTAATGTGCGTATGTATGTAAGGGTTTAACCTGTTACACAACTAGACAGGAAGTTGATTTCAAAGTTTATTGAGAAATATTTTGAGTAATATTTTGTGTATAAAGACTCATCTTTTTATTTACATTCGTTTCACTTTATTCCTCTCTACTGACTCTACTAAGTATACAAGAGTAAAATAAAAAGTACTAGCTATATCTACTTGATCATTTATAACCCAACAGCAGTGACATCTCGCTAGTTGTTAACAAGTTGGATCTTGTAACGCTTTGGAGACATTGTTGAGAGCATATGTCCCAATGTTCCCAGGCTTCTTGGGTTTTATGAGTCTGTTCTAGTGCTTAATGCTGTGCTGCTTAGGTGAACCACTGAAAAGAAACAAGTTCAGAGATCACATCACGTGTGTGGCTCGGCCTTTGTGAGATTCCTCTTTCACAGGCACTGCAATGATTTATTGTATCTAGAACACCGCGCGAGTTGCCTTAGACAAAGGAGTTTCAAAGAGAAAAAAAATGCGGGCGAAATTTATGAGTGCACCACAATGCGCGTAATGCATCACTCGTCATAAAGGACAGATTATGTCTGTCTTGTTGGACAGATTTACGAGCGCCGTATAATGGTGTGGTGCTGTGGGGGGTGGCGCGGGGCGGCGGACCAAACCGCTCCCTTACAAAAACTTTCACCAGCCGCGCAGGCGGCGCACGCGGCCGTACAGCACGCCACGCCGATAAGTTCAAGTATATTACTTAGTAAGCAAATTAATAATTACTAAATTACAAAAACTAATTACTATTTCGTATAGAAAAAACTACAAACAAACAGAAGGCATATTTCTTTTATTATTTCCTCATCAATCTCGTCGTATCTTTGGGGAAGTTATTACTTCTCCGGCGCAGCGACCCGAAGTGAGTCCTGGCCTCCGACACGAGACAGCACCAGCGTTGTCTGTATCGCACTGCCTGTCGCCAGTCCACTGCTTGGAGCTCGCGTAGGTCATACTATACAGCATCCTTTCAAGCTCGGTCCAGGTCGACGGCCAATTGGAGTTCCGAGAAACGCTTTTTTGACTCTACGATTGTCTCCCATCCTAACCAAGGGGCCTATGCAGCGAAGCCTGTGGGCTTTGGCTTCCCCTATGATATTCGGTTCGCCATCCAGCCTCTCGAATTCAATAATGCGATAAAAGTTATTAACACACCTAATTACTGACGAAGTCTCCAACTTGATTCGGATTGTGATGAGTAAAATTGGTGTTGGTCTTGCGAAAAAGCTCGACCGAAACCAAGACAGACCTATAATGCAAGATCAAGACCTAACGTGCAAGAGTGAACGATAAAGTTAAAATTCTGTTGAAATGATGAATTAAAGTATTTGACATAACTTGAACATGCGCTTTTCTGGAAACAAAATATTTAACATATTATAATACTGAATATGCAAGACCAACACCATCACCAAGATAGTCCAAGTCTTGGTCTCGTTTCTGCCTTGGTCGTCTGTAGCGTCGGTTTATGCACTTCTAATTCGTTCTGTTTATATTAGAAGAGTTAGAAGAGTAGATAGGTTGCTAAGTTGTGATCAAGTTTAGGGTTTTCATATTAAAAAAAATATCTTTAAATTGTATATTGAGAGCTGAATCAATATTATTTATACGATAATACGTTTATTAAGAGTTGTTGTTAACGGAATGATAATGATGATTAATGATAATAACTTTACTCCCCAACTTACCTTTATACTATAATTATTAATGTAATGTATATTTCCGAGAGTAAGTTTAAACTTGTCTCGCTGTGGGTGGTTTAATGTAAGGGTCAAATTGTGAATACAACCTTGTATTCACAATTAAGAAAAACACTTGCAAGTAACTTAACATCATCATCAAACTTAAATTGTTCATGCTCTTGTCATTATTTTATTCAATGAAACTACGAGACGACCGGGACGTTCACCTGATGGCAAGTGACACACGCGTTCATAACAACATGGCGCTAGTTAGGATGTTATACACTGCACCGTATCGTGCTCTACACCTTGGGACAGGATGTTAAGTGTTATTACCTCAGTAAATTAACTAGCTACAACTGCCTCCAATTCGGAAGACAGTGATGTGTGCACATTATTGTAGGTCGACAGAGCCTGTCTAGACGATGACAAAGACCTACCCTCGGTAAGTGTCAAATATTACCTGAGATGTTGATTAAATATTTATAACATCTTTGTCCTGTAGGCGTTTCCCTTTGACACTACACATAGGGGGGATTGTTGTAATGAATAGCATGCGTACGGGCGCGCCGAGACGCGGGCGCGCGGGCGCGCGGGTGCGCAGCACGCGGACACGCGGGCGCGCAGCACGCGGACACGCGGGCGCGCAGCACGCGGACACGCGGGCGCGCAGCACGCGGACACGCGGGCGCGCAGCACGCGGACACGCGGGCGCGCAGCACGCGGACACGCGGGCGCGCGCGCTGCATAATATAAGCTAATTAATAATAAATCAGCGGGCGGATTAGCCGTGACGCGGCGGGACAAATGTTTCCGGCCGCGCCGCAGTGCTGCCTTTTTATTTATTTTTCATTATTTTTATTTACGAAATAAAAATTTACGAGCAGCGGGACCGCCTTCCGAGAGATTTAGCGAGTGTGTCATAGACCCGCCGCCGAGCCCGCGCCCTTACCCGCACCCGCACCTTCACCCGCCTGAATTATGAAAGCTTTTAATGTGCCGTGCTTTTGGCGCGATACCTCCCTGATGTGTTTTACCAAACACACACACACACACACACATATATATATATATATATATATATATATATATATATATATGTTCATATGTACTCTATCCACATTAAGCGGTCAGATAGACTATTTGACGTTCATCATCCTCATTTCAACCGATGGACATCCACTGCTGGACATAGGTCTCTTATAATGTATTCCACAAACTACGGTCTTGCACTGTTTGAATCCAGTAACTCCCACCGATTTTTTTTATGTCCTCTATGCACCTCGTGGGGGGTCTACCAACGCTGCGTTTTCCGATGCGGGGTCGCCATTCCAGCACTTGACATTGACTATTTGACATTTGCAAACAATAAATCCAGCATTAATATTTTGATTTCTTTTTTTTTCCTAAACCACGAGCGGGACGGTCACCTAATAGTAAGTGACGTGCCAAGTCATAACAACGTGGCGTAGGATGATATACACGGCAAAACATTGTGCTCGTAATCAGACAAAAGATGTTAAGTCTCGTTACTCCACTAATTATATTAGCTACAGCACCCTTCAAACCGGAACATATTAATGTTTACACACTACTGTTTATATGCTGCAATAGAAGCCGCGGTGGTTCCTGCCTAGATGGTCTCCGGCAACAGAGACACCACCACCAGTGTGATTTCCTTACCACCGTTTTGTATATAATCGGTCACCATATTTATGAGATGTTTTGTCTCAATGCATTTCAAAAAGTCATCCTTCAAGCATCCGTGCTGAAGGACTCCGTCGCTAGAATCCGTGCAGTCAATTACTACCGCAGCGACAGGAGTGTGCAAATGTTACTGTGTTCCGGTTTGAAGGAAAAATGAAATCAATGAGGTGACGAGACTTAACATGTTATATATCGAAGCGACGAGCACAATGTGGTGCTGTGTTAATCACTGTCACTGTCACTTACTAACAGGTGAACATCGCGACCGTATGATCGCGGCATTGTATAACAATAGTTATGAACAGTATTTTTTTTTATTGATTTATTATAGATTTAACGACGCCGTTAATAGAGGGCGTAACGCCATCCAATTCGTTTGGGGGAACATTCCGTGCAATTTATAGTAGAACACAAATATTGTGGTGTTTATCTCTGTATATTTAAAGTGGTAGATAGAAAAATCCATAATCCACAGAAATTTGTACCGTGTCCAGAAACATTAAGTATAGATAATTGATCTTCTCACTGTTTTCAGATTCACAATGTTATCCCAATAATTGCTCTAGACCCAGCTCCATTCGTATAAGAACAGCGTCAGGCTTGCACACCTCGACAGAAGTACCCGCTGCGAGAGAATCTTTCTAGACAGTTCTTTTACAAGATAAAATATTTTTTTTTTTATTTTTATTATAAAAGTTATAGTTAACTCAATAACCTGATACAAAGATAGGCTTTTTGCCAATGACAATAATCAATACGTATACACTTAACGTTCGTGGTTTACATATTTAAGGTGAGCGGCTGGATGCACTGGATCCTATTAAATTGTGCTGGTGCACTATCCGGCCCGGTCTATCCACAAGCGACCGGCAGCAGGCGGACGGATGCACCGGCACTCGTTGCATTACACGCCCGAGTACAAATTTAGTTATCCACCCACTCGGCTGCGCTCGATTATTTAAAATAAAAAACAAATCCGTTTTTTATACGTTAAGTTTCCGATTCAACATAAATAAGATATGTTATTTAAAGCCAATATATCACTTGACAGGTGGTAGGCAGGACCCGCGCGCCCGCCATGCGGATGCGGCTCCTCCGCCCCAGCAATAGGGGCGAGTGTGGGGTGCGCGTCCGGCGCGGCGGACGTTTCATAAGATTTATACATATATCAAAGTAAGGCTTTGTGTGAATGTACTGAGAGATTTTAATCAACGTCCGAGCGCGGCGTCGAGCCTGGCCCGCTTCGTCCCGCTCCGTCCCTCCGGCCTCGCAGGATGTTCAGCGCCAGCAATTAACGTCGGGCGATGGATTAACCCGATCAGATTCGATCGAAAGGTTTGCACCTCGTCGCCTCCTCGATACTCCTAGCTGACTTTGAAGGTTCGAACCTACGTACTATACCTCAAGACTTGCTCCCTTCGTTGAGTACAAACAAATCTCACATAATACCTAGTTTGTTACTATACTATGATCCGTATCCAATCAACAGTACTTCAAATGAACAATCTTACTGAAGTTACTAATTAGGCCATGCGACGTGTGATCCAAACTCATCATCCTAAATTGTTATAATGATGTAACTAAATATTTAAATTCCTTATAATTATAAATTTTTAGTCCTCGGTATACTATCAGCTTATTGGAAATACTAGGTTTCAAACTATCATTTTAAAGTAACATACTGTATGTAGTAGAGTAAGGAATTGCAGCGCGTGGTACAGTTGAAGAACACGAAGCACGGTGCTTCGGTCGGAAGATCGATTGGAAAGAATTGAAACCGGACAGTTCCGTTAATGATATTGAAATGAAGCAATTTTATTCATCGGGCTGCGTAATTACTCACTGTGTCCACGGGCACGGGGGCACGCGGACACGCGGACACGCGGGCAGACTTCCTCATGCCGCTCCGCCATAGGAAACATCCCCCGATGCGTGGTTCTTTGGCCCACAAGATTTACACGAGCCGATCACGCGACCACGCCGTTCCGATAAGTCACGCGGCGCGCGGGATCGACGGTTACTATATTAACATTTCATTATTGCAAATTACTACAACGTCGCACGACATCTTGTATTTACCCTCACCCCCCACCCCATTGTACAATTTCTGCAAGTCTGTTAAAAATAAAGTATTTCCGCCGTCATCGTTAAACATTTGATATAGTGGGCAGGTAACGCCATCTAGCGTCGCCATGCCGAACGATTAAAGTGCTTCCACGATCTGTCAAACGGCAGTCCAGACCGGCAGGAATGGCAGTAGATGGTCAGGGACAAGGTCTAATATTAAATGATCGATACATATTTAAAGTACAGGTTGAGGTAGAACAGAGGCTGGAGCCCGTATGCGCTGTGCGTCGGTTGGTGCGCTGCATTAAATACAAACGTCAGTCGAATCAGGGTGATGTGCTGGATGAACACTGCCCGCGTGATGGTGCACGTGACGGGCGGAGCGGAGCGGGGCGGCGCGGGCTCGGCTCGGCTCGGATCGGGCGCGTTGCGTCGGCGGCTGTCGGTGTCGGCGCTGTCGGCACTGTCGGCGCTGTCGGCGCGGCCGGCGCGGTCGGCGCGGCCGGCGCGGCGGCGGGCGCTAATCGATGCGCGGCGCTGCGCTGTCTTGCGACGGCGGCCATTACGCACCTTTATGACCGCCGGGCGCGCCGCCCCGCGCGCCGCGCGCCGCACCGCGAGCGCCCTTCAAGGCGGCACATGACGAATCAATATGCCGCCAACCGACTCAACACTTATTTATTTCACACGATTTATTAACCGAATGCCTGTAAACTTTTATGGGAGCCACCACCGGGCCCGCGCGGGCACCGCCAGACGGACAGCGCTATTACGTTTTTTGATTTAACCGACGTATGCGTTTATTGCGAGGCGGAACAAATGTCGGTAGTGTAAGCATCTGAGCTACGGCGGCTCTGAAATATTGCTGTGCGATAATAGCGGCAACGTTGAAAGAGACAAACCTTTAAGATATAACTAAGATCTCGTCAAGTACTCGAGTAAAATATATCGACGTGTTCGTATACAGAATGATACAATTCCAAGTGGGCACATGTCACTAATTACTAACGAGAATATAATATTTCTGTGAATTACTGGTAACAGTTTTCACAGTAATAATACCTAAATATCGATTAACTCTTTTCTAAAAAATTTATAATATTTTTTTTTTATTTTAGGAATATTAGAGAGGCTTTTATGAATACTTGAAAAGTAATTAAAAGTTTACTAGAAATATATGCAATTTTGTTGACACAGTAAACAAGAAATAAATAATAAAAATAGAGAGAATTCATATAAAAATACTAACATTGAACTATATTCGCATTTGTTTGTTTCTATTTTATATATGACCACAGTTTAAAGACTGATCTATTTCGCATATTGATGTTGATGAAAATAGTCATCATCACGCCGATGTAATATAAACTCATACACAAATACTAGGGAAACTACTTGTAGAATAGTTGGTATCAAACAAGATCAGTAAAAAAAAACAACTTCAAAATATGCATACATTTACTCTTTTACTTACTGCCGCCTTTATTTCTGCAAACATTACCATATTCCGGTTAAAAGGACGCTGTAGCTTTGATCATTACTGTAGCACGATATGGTGCTCTTTGAAAGTTCGTGGTGGCTTTGTCAGAACTATCAAATTAATTATACTTATGCCGGACTTCATTTAAATTATGGGTAACTGAACAACTAGAAGAGCGAGGCGTTCACCTGGTAGTAAGTGATACGCCCGCCCATAACAACGTAGCGCTAGGTAAGATGTTATACACAGCACCACATTGCGTTCGTCGCCCTGAGACATAAAATGTTGAGTGTTCTTACCCCAGTATTTTCACTAGCTACAACGCCCTTCATTCCGGAGCACAGTAATGTTTGCACACTACTGTTTGGTGGCAGAAATGGGGGATTCGGTGTTACCTACCTAGACGGTCTCACGGTGAGACCTATCACCAGTAAACCAGTAGGTTTATTTTTGGTCAGAAATTAAACCTGTGTAGGTAGGTTATGTGTATGTACAGTCCTGTAGTCTCGGGCTGTTAAGAATAGGACTAAGGTATTCCCTGCCTGTCGTACAAGGGGAATAAAAGGGTCCTCGGGTTCGTGGGCTTTAGGGGTGGGGGCCCTCAGTGCTCAATAAGCGAGCTTTAGGAGGACGACAAATGTATGATGGTATTGTATTTGCCGTCCTCCTCGTTTTCCGTGAGATGTTATAGCTAGAGTGCAGGGAGCCATCGGTGCGTTTCGTAGGAGATCCCGCATCCCCTCCTAGTGCACTGAGGGAGACCACCCGGGGGGTTTTAGTGAGTAGAAGCTCCACATAACCTTGTCTTCCTCCCAGAAGCAAGGTATCTTTTAAGACGATTTCCCTCGCGACAAAAAAAAAGATAGGTATATGTAACAAAAGGTATGCTGCAATGAAGCGCAGTGTGAACCCGCTTGGTGCAGCAGGACGCGCCGCCGGCCGCGTTCGTTCAACCGAATGCAACTTTGTCCCGCTGCCATAAAACTTGCAAGAAGTCTCGCCAGCCGATGCCGGAGACAATTACCTTTCATTGCCTCCATTAATTAAAACAGTTTTATTTCGAGCAATTAACGTTCGTTGACTTTTTTTGCGAGTCGGGTCGGCGGGAGTGCGCGGCGTGGACAAAATGTCCGCCGGAAGCGTCTAATTTTTTTTTCACTCCGCGAACATCGCGGAAGGAAAGCGTCGCGCGCTCGCCGATGTTTAGATGTTTTTTATGCTAATCGCGGAGATGTTGCTTCAGCTCGCCAGGTCGCGCGCCCTTCCGCCAGCTCGCAGCGGCCTCGCCGACTAAACGAGTTGCTGCTAAGAAGGCAACGCCGCAAACTTTGTAACAATGGACTGTACGGTGTTAATATATAATTTTTTAATCAATTAAGCAGCGACACGAGCGGAACGGTCACCTGATGTTAAGTGATACGACTACCCATAACAATGTCGCGCTAGGTGCCGTTGTCTCTCAAACTGGAACACAGTAATATTTGCACAGTACTTAGCTTAAATAGGAGCTGTGGTAGTACCTACTTAGTCTCCGGCAATAGAGAAGAATTAAAAAATTATGTTATCATTATTAATCTCCTTTTAACACCCACTGCAATAATTTAAATGTAACAAGTACCCGCAGGCCGTAGCGGTTGACGTGCCTCTGTCAAAGTTTTTTTGTTTAAAAAGTAATTCGACGGATTCCTCTTTGACGTACTTTATTTGATAAACAGTTTGTTTGTAAACATTACTGTGTTCCGGTTTAAAGGGTACTGTAGCTAGTGAAATTACAGAGGTAACAGAACTTAATATCTTATGCCGAAAACATTGACCACAATGCGCTGTTGTGTATACCATCCTAATTACCACTTTGTTGGTATGAGCAGGCGTTTCAATTACCATCATGTAAATGTCGTGCTCGTTTCATCATTTTGCCGAATAAAAAAAGGATCGTTTTTAAGTATAATTAAAAATTAATAAATTAAGATCTATTTTTAATTAATTGTACACGAAATGAAGGTTGGTAGAAAATTACACGGTTGCTGATAAGTTTTCGACCGAGGGTTGTATTTTTTGATGCACAGGAACGCGAAACAATTCCTTCGGCCGTTTGTATTGACGCCTCCGATAAGTTTCCTTTTCGCGTCGACGCGGCAAAGGTGCGTACACACTGGCGCTGCGATTGTGGCAATTCAACATTTTCCTTATAACAAAAAATTTTTATTAAAGACAAGTTTGAGTATAAAATAAAAAGCTTGGAGACAGTTTGCTCATACTATTTTTCATAAATTAGTTCTTCAATAATTGAGAACACTCGCGATCTGCCGGTGGCTGTAGTTCTTCGACGCGCAGGAAATATAGGATGAGTGTGAGGGAGCAGTGCGGCCGCCGGAGTCTGCCCGCAGCCTTGCCGCTCCCTCTCCACACTCGAATGCATAACAGACAAACAGGCTAATCCCGGCGTTATCGTAAATTGTCAGTTTATGACGTGCGGAATGGGTGCGCGGGGTGCGCGGGGTGCGCGGGGTGCGTGGGGGGTGTGCGGTGGTGCGGGGGCGAAGGCGCGGGTGAGTTTTCTAATTTCGTCCCCTGCGCCCGTTTTGATGCGCTAATTCGTGTAAGCAGTTTCTGAACGTGCCGGTTCCGAGTTCACTGCGCAGCGACCACGCCGCGCCCTACACCCGTTGACTCCTTATTGTTATGAGTGTAAGGTCGACATTGGTTCGCCCGCGCCGCACGCGCCGCTCTGCAAGTTTATCGGCGGCCTTTACATAAACTTGCCCAATTTACATACATTTGTTTATTCGGTTTTTAAATTAGGAATTAGCAGTGTTAATCGCCGCGCGTTACTTCGGTGAGTACACGCGCCGGGGCCGGAGGGGGGGTAGGGTGCCGCCATCTTTGTTCTATCATTGAAGCCGCGCGATGTTATCGCAACAAAACAGATCTCTCCTGCTGGTAGGTCTCTGTTGCTGCAGACCGTCTAGGTACCACCGCAGCGCCTATTGCAACCGACAAACAGTACTGCGCAAATATAACTGTGTTCAGGTTTAAAGGGCGCTGAAGCTAGTGTGAGGCAAAGAGACTCAACATCTCGTCTCAGACGACGAGCGCAATGTGGTGCAGTGTATAGCTCTGACTAGCGCCACATACTTATAGGCGGACCGTATTATTTACCATCGAGTGAACGTCATCTCGTAGCTTAATTAAATAAAAAAACTATTGGCAAAACAAATTATGTCATTTGAATAATTTAAAAATATTTATCTCCCAACTTTATTATATAGATAGGGGTACAAGGGTTCCCGCACAAGCCGAACCAACCTTCCCTGCTCGTAGTGCACCCTGCAAGTCAACAAACGAGGCTCCGACTTCCTCCAACCAGCATTGAGCCAGCCCCGTGGAAAATGGCCCAAATCCATCTATATGAATTCTTACCCGATCGCTGTGGGAATCTTTGGGGGAGGCCTATATCCGGCAGAGGACGTGTATCCTATAATATATAGTGTTATTTATACGTGCTTCTTCTTTTCTTTTGCCCCTCCAAAAAGTTGAACACCAGTTCTGCGAATCTCTTTCTGTTGTGCGCCAAGTGGATCAGCTGCACGGCGCTCTAGACGTTGTCTAGCCATTAGATCTGCCGGAGACCGTATTTGGCGTTTCGGGCTATATATCCTAGATATGCAGTCTTCCGTGATGGTTAGGAAAAGCTTCCGTTTCGATTTCATTCGCCGCAGAACTTCATCATTAGTCACCTGTACCCACCTGATTTTGAGCATGTCTACATTTCGAAGGCCTTAATCCACTGCACAATATACGTGCTGCATATAAACAAATTTTAAGATTTGGATATGAATAATCAATGAATATGATTCACTTGTGAATTGACAGCAATATTAAAATTAACGTAAATACTCAATATGTTCATATTTAACAGTCCCTCAAACAGTATAGTCGCGACGAGACCCTCACGCGCACGCGCTCGCACACGCACGCACACGCACAAGCGCGCGCGCCGCGTCGGGCTGCGCGAGCGCATCAACAATTAATACTCCTCATATAATCGATTCCTTCAATTATTCCAAGCTGATATATGTTAATCCTCGCGGCCTGCCTCCCCGGGATATTGTTGCCTATAATTACATGGGAGGTGACCTCCATTGACAAGTATTGATGTTTTTAATCTGATGTTAGGATAAGGCATTAGTATGCGCGTCCGTCCGCCCGTTGATTTGTGGGCACCGGCTCATTGCCGCGTAATTATTGGATATTCGGCGCCATATTTATTGGCATTTCTTCTCGCTCTTGATTTATCATTCGGCTGTCGTATTTATTGTGCTGTGTTTTTATTTTGTGCACGTTTATTGCGGAATCCTCGCGGCGGCGGTAATACGTCATATTCCAATAGGTACCGCGGTGGGACACATGATCACCTCCATTAGGGCCTCGTCTCCCGACGGATTAGCGACGTCGGAGCGTCGAGTAATGAGATGGCGCAAAATATTGGAAATAACGCGCGGCGATAACAAACGCGTGACGGGGAGCGGGCAGCTGAGCCGCACCACCACCTCACCACCGCAGCACCACCACCCGCGATGTTGTCGCCGTGACGACATCCACAACAGGAACCTGATCGATCAATTCATTTAATTTCTTTATTACACGTTACTCTAAGTAATGTGTCATTAAATATTAATGTGTGCCACAGGCAGAATTTTTTTATCATAATTTTACCTTGTCCAAATACCGTACAAAGCAAACAGGAAAAAATACGTCGTATAAACAAAAAAATGATTATATTGTTATTGATGAGGAGAATCAGAATAGTTCAAGTACATGAATGGCGCCATCTATGGTGATGATAAACCGTTCATTAAAAATGGACGTGGATAAACAAAGAGAACTGCTGTATTTTATCGTTTGGATTACTTGCTGAATATCAGCATTCTCGATTTAGAACATCGCCGATATCACACTACTCCCGGCGCAGCGGAATAGATGCTTAAAATGGTACATCTCCCTGAAAAGTAGTTTTCGTTGTAACCTTCAGCAACATACTGCCCGCCGCAAAAAGCGCACTTACTCAACTTGTGATGCGCGGTAATTACCTTCGAGGTTTTAGTAGGCCCATGATTAGCAATAGACATGAATAGACTAAAATGTTAATGGATAGGATAGCAAAAAATGTTAAAACGTTCAATCTCAATACACTGAAGTGGTTTCCCATCAAATAAGGGTAACAAAGTACTTTTAATAACCTAAATGAATTTTGGTGGTGGTCTTCTACGTAAATATTACGCACCTAGCGCCATCTAGTATACGTCGCATGAAATACTTTAATATTTTATCTAATACTGAGAGAATTTTAAATTAGTCACATTTTATACAACGTTGCCGTCGTATACATACATTAATTAACACCCGTTTCCCCGTGTTCCGCAAACAACGTACATAATCTTACTACGAGATGATGGATTAATGTCACGTGAGAATTTTTCCTTTAAAAACACAAACAATGGCGGCAAAATTGCATCCAGCTAATATTCCCTTGCCAATCATCTCACTGAGTCAATTTTCAATTTTCTCAGTTAATAAGCACGTCAGCGCCCCGCCTCGCAACAATGGCGCCGGGTTTTTATTTTATTGCGCGCCGGCCGGGGGTGGGCGCCCCGCACCCCCGGCAACGCGGCACGGGCGCAACTGCTGTTTAAGGAATAAACACCGTACGCTCCTGGATTATCAATTATATTTGCTGCATATATGCAATCGTTTTTTTGTTAGCTTTTAAATTTAAAAAGCTCTTGTTTAGTTGTTTCAGTGTCAATTGATGTTTAAATATAAATTAAGACTATATTTCCAAATCTATTCTTTAAAAATAATTAAAAAAAAACATCGAGTATGTTCAGTTAAATACTAACACATTATTTCAGTAGAACTCACAAGAGCAGAGTGGCGCAGTGGAAGCGTGCTGGGCCCATAACCCAGAGGTCCGTGGATCGAAACCACGCTCTGCTAAAATCACTTTTTTGATTTTTTTTATTTTTTTTTCATAATTGTTTTAATATTTAGTTTTTCTAAGCCTTATCATGTATAACACATTACAAATTTTCTAATTTGCAACAGTACCGCCATCTATTGGACAATGGTAACAAATTTGATATCAGTCGGTAATACGTTCTGACTTAAGAATAAAAATTATAAATTTTTGGATTCCGCGTCCGGAGTTGCATTTGGCCCATCCTTCTTTATGGATGCGAGGCTTGGACTATAAAAGAAGACATCAAGAAACGTACCGAAGCGTTCGAGATGTGAGCATACAGGCGCATGTTATCAATCCGACGGGTAAATAAAAACCGTAAACTTTTGCAAACTGTCAAAATGAGAAAAGTACCATCTCTCGGCCACGTGCTTAGGCATGATAGGTGCGAACTGTTTCAACTCGTCTTGATGGGCAAAGTGGCGGGTAACAGGAGTGTTGATCGTCATAGGAAATCGTGGCTGCGTAACATCAGGGAGTTGACCGGGATCGCGAATGTCGCCCAACCGTCCCGCCTCGCAAGAGACCGGGCGAAATATTGTGAACTGACCGCCAACCTGCACTAGCCGTAGAGGCACCTTAAGAATAAGAATTTTTGGATACGTAAAATAGTAAATCCCGCTTAAGCCTATCTAACGTCATAAACTATGTATAATTTAATTAAAAGCCATACTCTGCAGCGAGGAAGAGTCCGACCCCGCGCGGCCCCGCTTTATTAGCGAGTGCCCATCGATTAGCCCGCGCCGTGATCCAGCGCAGCCAGCAATTAAAGCCGTTTTTATCATTTCGAAATGAGCAAATGAAGGACACAGCCGTCAATAGGTAATTGCGGAGCGGAGTTCCCAACTCTCAACTCCATTAAGCGTACGTCATAAGAGATTTATGTATAATTGAAATCCGGACTTTATTGTGCCACTGCTGATTTATGCGGGCCCATCGGCGGCGCGGCACCGCTGCACCGCTGCACCGCTGCACCGCTGCACCGCGGCACCGCACGCTCCGCGCCCGCGCCGGCGGCCTCCCCGCAACAGACATTGTTTGATTAAAGTATTTGGACGCGAGCCCTTCATATAAACTGCAATATACTTACTCTTTTTATTTATTTTATACCACTTATGTGGCAAACATGCTTGCGGCTCGCCTGATGTTAAGCGGTAACCGCAGCCTATAACCTCCACTAACACCAGAGATATCAGAGGAAGCGTGTTGCCGACCCTGCTGAAACCTTTTAACGCCCTTTTTGAAGAACTTCATATTGTAGCTCCTAGGGAAAACCTCGACAGGTAACTCGTTCCACAATTTGAGTGTTCTCGGGAGAAAACATCTCTGCGGTTCAAGGGTATGGGGTTAAATTCCCTCCGATGGCAAGCAATTAGAAGATGAATGTTTATTCTACAAAGCAACGAGATGAGTGGAACGTTCACCTGATGGTAAGTGAAACGCCTGCACATAACAACTCGTTAGTTTAGATGGTATACACCGCACCACATTATGCTCGTCGATTTAGGACAAGACGTCGAGTCTCGTTACCCCAGTAATTAAACTAATTTCGGCACCCTTCAAACCGGAACACATTAATATTTGCATGGTACCGTTTGTCAACTGCAATAGGCGCTAAGGTGGTACCTACCTAGATGACCTCTGGAAGCAGAAACCTATCACCATTAAAGCAGTACTAGTCGATATAATTATTTGTTACCAAATTAACATTTATTTATTAACTGAACTGTCAAAGGATAACGTCCTATGATTCAGTGCCCTTTCATTTGTGTCCCAAACATCTATAGTGATTTAGTGATTTCAGTTCACACCACTGCATCAATGGGGCGCATACGGCATCTCCGTTTGCGATGTGAAGTCGCTGCTGCGTGCACTGATAACTTGTAACCACACCACATTCTCCAACAGACGGTGTTCATATGGAACGATGATAAATATTACAATAAATTTTCACTTTTCTTTCTATTCTTATATAGATCCAATACTTTCATACAAGTAATGATAAACTGTATTTGTATAATATTACGAAAAGTATAGTAATTAAATAATTTCTTTCATAAACAAGAATTTAGACATTAACTTTAAACATAAACCTTTATTATATCCGCGTACTGCGCACGCGCAGCTGGACGACGTCTTACTTTTAAATCGAATTGTGAATAAGTGCTTAAGTTAGCCGATCGATTGCAGGGAATGTTTATTTATGCGCGCTTGTTTATTTTATAAATGAAACTGTTATCCGAACGCCAAAAGTATCTGATAAAAGTGAATATATTCGATGTCCTCGAAGACTTAAAAGCTTGCAATAAGTCGTCGAACAGACAAATAATTCCTTCGATTCGTCCGGAGTACTGGACGGTGCCCGACGCATCGGTGTTAACGTGTGCGCACACGCACACGCGCGCCCCGCATCTCGTGCCGTTAAGTACCCACCATGAATAATATTAACCTCGAACGATTTCATCTCATTCCGGGCATCGAATAAAAACTAATAAATCGGCCACTGCCACCCCATCCGAATGTAACGTTTACACTGCAAGCATTAAGAGCGAGTGTCGCTGCGGGTGATGGGCGGTGGAGAGGGCGGGGAGGCCCGGCGCGTGTAGGTCAGTGCGGGAACGTACGGACACATCAATTTCCACAAATCCGTGTCAAGAGTCGAACGCGATCTGGAAAAAAAGAATGAAGGGCGCGCTCGGACGCGGCCCGGCGAGTAACTCTTACCTGTGTTATTATTTATTGGACGGCACGCAGTGCTGCCTCCGACTGAAGGTAACGATGACGAATACGAGGTGTAGCTGCAAAGAGGCCTTTTGAGCCCTGACGTGTGATATATCGGCGCGCGCGAGCGTTATAAAGAACGCGGCGGGGTGCGCGCGCGCAGCGCGCTGATTGGCCGCCGTAATGAGCGCGCGGAGCGGCGCGCGGAGCGGAGCGCGACGTGGAGTAATCGCGCCCGTCCGCGCGCCAATGACGGATGAGCAGCTCGTGGAGCGCCGCGTCGTACCAGCGCTGGGCAGTGCGTGGCCCAAAGAAGTCCCTCAGCCTGCGCTAGGCTCCCGTACTAGCTCGTCCCCGCCCGCTTTGCTGGTTGTAATGTAGAATAACATTTGAAATTTGTCTGATATATTTCGACCTGTCGGCTCCCGGCCCTTTCCTATTGCCAATACCCTGCATGTTCCTTTGGGGAAGGAATTTTATAAAATCCATTCTTGGTTGACTTTTAAATGACAGAGGCAATACCTCTACCAAATTTTGAGTGTTTACGTCTAATAATTATGGAGATCTTGTGATGCGTCAAGGAATCTTTATATATCTCCCACATATATATATATATATATATATATGATTACTGTTTTAATGATGATATAGGTCAGCCTCTGAGGACAATTCCACCTGATGGTAAATAGTTTATTTACACTTATCTTAAACTAACATAGGGGTAAATTCCGACAAAAATTAAATGAAGTCTGTATAAAATTATACCCAATGAATAGTTGGCAAATATTTTTGAAAGTAACCCCCATGGGAGTGATGTCATGTAACTCCCCAGAAAGCGTAGACCGACGGTTTCCATCACGATACCTTAAATAGTGTTCTATTTACAAAAATAGACGCCTATGCTCTTGGCAGCGAGGCTGTTAACGTATTTATATTTACCAGTTTACAAGTAGTGGACGTAGCCGTCCACCCGGTTAATGAATCTATCAACCCCGCGGGGCCCATCCGTTGGCCGCGGCCGGCGTCCGCTTGCCCAGACGCTGAAGTGGAACAGTTTCAGACGGATCGCTGCGATAATTGATAGCGTCCCCGTTATATAATCCATTTTAATTAGCAACCACACACATACACACACACACGTAAACATGTCCGCAACGGACATTGAAATTCAGAGAACTATAACAAAGATAAGGTCCAGGGTACGACTTACACCACCTCATGTGTGTAAGAGGAACTGAAGTGACGTGTAAGTTACTATGGTACTTTTTATTTGGAGTACCGCTTATAATCTAGTGAATATCCTGAAAATGTTGCCTCTCATAAGTATAACGTTGATAACATTGATCAATTACTACGACAACTGTGATGAGCTGTGATGTAGTGCATACGTCCTATCTAACACATCTCACCTTGATGACATAGAATTAGACTTGAAAATTATCTGAAATATTCCTCAATAGCAACCGCAAATGCAAATGGCTTTCTATAGCAACCGTTACTATAGCAACCGCGTAAATAATATCAAATGGCAATGTACATAAAAGTTAATTAGAAATAAAATGATGAAGAATCTATGAAATTCAAAAACAAATAGCCTATAACCATCCAAATCATTCCGCGTCGTATGCTCATGTTCCCGTGTCGATATGTTCACTAGTTTTCACGTGATTGGTGAAGAAACCTATTTTCATTACATGTCGTCGTGTAGTAAGTGTCGGATTGTTACTGCTTTCATCACGTATTTATCCTCTGTAGACGCGAAGGATTTGAACAGCATGCAGGTATCAGTTTTTATGAAGATATAACGTGAGTCTTTAAGAGGAATGCGATTAGCCTTCTTCTAGATTAGTGCGCTTTATCACCTAGATTACATCCCTACTTACCATCAGATGGGATTGAGGTTGAGCATAAGTTTATATCATATTAAAAAAAAACTTAAATAGCCAGAAGCACCTCGTTCCGTACAACTAGCGTTTATTGGAAATCAATTATAATTTCCATTACTTTGAGGCGGACTCGGCGATTTATGTGTAGACGGAGAGAAAAGTTCAGCTCGGGTACACTTTGCATGAACAGGCTCCGCAGCCGCTGCGGCGGTGCGCTATCAAACCGGTTCTCCCCACTCTGTTCTATCGCACGCAAAGAAACAATGAAAGAAATCCATATCCCGTACAATCAAGCGGTTGCACAAGGATGGACAAACAAATTCGTCAGTGCGTTACATGATTAGGACGGAGCAGCTTCCTTTAACACAAAGAAACTGTATCAAAATCGGTTCAGCCGAAATGGAATAAAATTAGTCTCCTATTCTTAACCAACTCAACTGTACAGGCATGTATCTAGTTTGATTATCAGCTATAGCGGACGTTTCAAGTGAACAGATTTGTTACTTCGTGGGTATTACAATATGTTAATATTGCGCTTGAGGTTGAAAGGAGTGAAGAGGTGGTGTATTGTTTGAGGTGTTAGAGTCGGCTGCGGTGCGGCTGCGGTGCGGCTGCGGTGCGGCCTGGTGACCGGGGGCAGCAGCGCGAGGTGACGCGCGGCGCCGATCGATGTCCGCCTCGTTATTCGGGCGACAGCCTTTCACGACGTCGCGGCGCGCTGCCTCTTCGACGTTCTTCATTTGGGATCAACTATTAAAAATATAAATAAGGTCGATAGAGAAGTTAATAGTTTTATAATCATAACACTTTTTTTTAAATAATTCTTAGCGACAAACGCATGGCCCACCGGCTACTGTGAAAGTATTTTCATAACCCTTACGATCTTTACACAACGTTATAGCACTCATCACAAACGAGCACAGCAACTTTAAAGAAGACTGCGGATCTTTATTAAAAATGAAATAATTTTTTTTTAAAACTCTATTCATCTTCCTCTTACCAAGTAATACTATTTACTTAGCTTAATTTATGACGTTAATTATGATTTGAGTTTGGCTGTGTATAATAAAAGACGTAACTGTGAAATAACCCAACGGTGTAGTCTTCATAGTTTTTCCCAAATAGAGTGTTACGTAGCGGAAACCCTCCGCGGAACGCCTGAAGGTACCCGCGCGGAGCTCCTTCGCGGACGCGTGACTGACGGACGTCGGCACACATGCAAACGCGCGCACACACACGCGCGCGCGCAGCGACCGTCGCGACGCGTAGGGGCGCACCCACATACACGCACGGGCCGTCCTCCTGGACAGAAGACATCGCATGCAGTGCTCGCCTCATAAAAGATGGATAGTGATTGATCACCGGCATGTGAGAACGATACGGGGAAATTATCCCTCTCTTTGGTTTTTTTTTCAAACCTTCGCAGCGCTGAAACTGATATATAATTTCTTCACATTACGCACACTTGTACACACACTGCTCGCACGTCGATAACAGTAAAGTAATATGACGTAATAATGTCATTTATGTCATACAATATATACGAAATACAAAATAACGTAAAAGAGCGTCATTTATCATTTTTCTTGTGCAGTCAACACTCGTAGATCTAGTTACAACATAATTACATATAAAACCTAGGTAAATAGGTTATAAATATACAAGGTTTAATTTTTTTATTTACTAAAAATAAAACTGACCATAAATAGAATGTAATAAATTTATGTTCGGTTTCTTTTAAGCACAAAAATGAAATCTTTTGCTCTGTTCCCACCAACATTAAGGAACCTAATAGAGACAAATGAAGAACTTTTAAAAATGAACCACCCACAAATTGATAAAGCCACGAATTGAGAAGCTCCTCGTTGCCGTCGGTCAAGTGTGGTCGCGTCAGTTTCCACCAGCGCGGCGACGGTGGCACCGCGCGCTGAATGACGGCACGTTATTAGGAAACTTCCACGAACCGCGCGTAATGACGATAATGACGTTGGCGACGCGCCGCCGCCACCATTTGTCCACCGTCATTTGTCAGCTGACTGTCAGCCGCGAGCTGACATTTTTGATTGACACTCCTTCCACTTCTTCGACTTCCACACGTATTGACACTCCTCACGCGACACCGTGCGTCCTCCAACTCGACTCAAATTTACAACTAATTTTTATGCAGCGACACTACAAAACCAGCAGGATGTGCACCTGGTGGCACCTGACGCTGATAACATGTTGTCACCCTTCTGTTTCTGAAATATTATGACTTTATTCTACATAGACATTAATGAACAGAATAACGTCTGACTTTAGTCATAAGTTTATAATGATATCCTGAGTGTAATCCAGCCCGACGTGGAAGCGGTTGGTTCATATTTCTGAAATTATGTCGAGTTGTCGCACGACTAATAATATAGTTGTTTTTAATTATTCTACCATTTATTAAAGAGGAAACTGAAAGTCGTAGAAATAATGTTAATAAATGAAATTACTTCGTCACCTATTGAGTGAGTTCCGACTAATGGAAACAAGCTGCTACGTACTAAATAACCAATGCAAGACATAACATTCTTGTTACAAAAACTGTATCAAACAAATGTTAGACACAAAGAAACTACAACTGCTTGCTTTAAACCCAAGTAGGTACTTAAAATAGAGTGAATGTGAGGAAACAGCTGGAGTGCATATTATTAACGATTCCTTCGTTCACACCTATACGTCAAACGAAGTGTCCAGTACAATAAAGTTCAAGTTGTATAATTTTCCATGTAATTTTCTCATCTGACATATATTCGTTCTTGTATTATGTTCTGTGTTCTGACTTACATTGTTATTCTTTTTATTTTATACGGAATACTCACATTGCTGCGCCATAGACCTCCACAATGCCTCTGCAACCGCTCCGCTAACAGCAAAAAACGAATTCAACCACCGTGATCAATTTATCGCACGAGTCTCCTGTCGTATTGCGGTAAACCCCACGTTAACCGCAACCTAGTTATCAACGCGAATAAAACAATCACATTCTTCCGCAAGTTCGTTTGAACTAATGCTAATAGAGTGATAGATAGTCTCATGCAAATGTGTAGCAATTGCAACGCAAAGTGCTGCAGCGGTGAGCCGCGCTGACTTGCATACATTATCGATCATCACGAAACGTTGCCAACCCCTGAAGCGGTTATAATTCCCATCGGAGGCGTGTTCTATGCTCCGTTACTCTGCGACGGTTCGCGGGACGTCACCGCTTAACGTCCATGGAACACGCGAACCTTGCGACATCCGCACTCCGCTATTGATAATTCTATTGAAAAAAAGTCACTCGCTATTAATAAAATGATTCCAGATGCTGTCTCCTCGTGACGATGATGACGAAGACAATCACCTCTGCATCAAATGCAACGCTACCATCGACGGCCTAGAAAACTATATCAAGCACAGAAAAGAACGTTGCGGAAAAAGCAAAGCCGAGGCGAAATCTGTTTTGCCCATAGATCCTTTGGAACCTATTTACAGTCTTGGTGCAGACGTTTTTTTCCAATCATTGGAACTCCAGAGTAGTGTTAAAAAAACTTCTCTGTCCAGACTTACACCGCCTGCGCCTATTTCTAAAGCAAATATTGACAGAAAGACCACGTTAACGGTAACAACATCGACTAGGGAATTACCAAGAATTAGTCCTGTCGAAACAAACCTCAGAGGGGTGGATTGGATCGGTGGACATAGCTTAAGAATAGGAAGCAATGAAGACAATCAGACTAAACTTATAAATGCTGTAGCAAGCATTAGTGGCAGCGTGAAGAAAGAAATACCTTCTACATCATATGGCATAGGAACTTTCAATGTTTTTAAAGGAGATGACGACTCTGATGAATGCGAAGACTCGGAAGACGATGATGAGGAAGAAAATGTTCATAGAGCTAAATGGAAACCTCCTCCTAACTATACAGGCGGGAAATGGCGACCTGCATCGCCTGATCATGAAGAATGGGATATTAGGGAAGAGCAAGAACACATTGGAGACAAATGGAAGCCTATGATAACAGCAGAAAGTAACGATCGGGAGGAAGATTTCGACGCTCCACCGCCTGGACATACCAAAGGAAAATGGGTCCCAGGTGCGCCAGAAAAGACACAGATCATGCAAACAACAATACAGAGCAAAGGCTCAGTACAGTATTGGTGTGGACCTTGCAATAGACGTCTCGGCTCTAGAGCCATCTATGAAAAGCATTTATTGTCTAATTTACATATGAGGAAAGTATTACCTGAGCACGAGTTGGAATTTTCGGGCCATTTAGAACCGATTAGGAATATTCCTGAGAAACGAGCCAGTCGACCGTCACGTTTTCTTAATAATAGCATCTATCTACAGCCTCAACGGAAAAAGTTGAAAGGAAATAATAACAAATTTAATGTTGACACAGCGAAAACCAAACGAAAGAGAAAACCTTGCTTCGTTCACTGTTCAGTTTGTAAGTCAAGAGTAAGATATCATCTGATGGGTAAGCATCTCATATCACATTATCATTTTAGAAAGGCCACCGATACGCAAAGCCCGACGTATCAACAGCTAATTCTTGACAACATTGATGTCATCATCCACCAGTCCCCCTTCCAATGCAGCCCGTGCAAGTTTTACACAAACTGGTTATCTAATTTTATGCAACATTGGTTCTCTGATGAACACATTACGAAAACGGATGCAATGGAAGGACGCTACTGGTGCTCATTTTGCAAATTCGAATGCGAGTCTTCGGACTCGATGGTCGATCACATATCTGGACCTGAACACAGTGAGGTAGTAGCCGTTGTCAATAGATCAATGCCAATAATACTGCGGAAAAAGACCGTTTTCAATTGTACTACCTGCAAGAAAGAGTTCAGATATAACATGGAGATCAAAGAACACTGTCGTAGGACTGGTCACGCGTTATCTTACACAGCCACCGACTCCTATCAAGAACTTCATAAATGTCAACACTGCGGGGATAAATTTAAATCTTCTTTGACTCTAGCGGCACATTTAAAGTCCAAACACAAACAGCGGGCATACTTTTGTCTCGTTTGTGGTGTTAAGTTCAAGACATCAGAAGAAGCTAAACAGCATCGGCAAACGTCGGAACATAGAGTCCGACAAAAGGAGATTCAATGCGAAAAGGGATTATCCGACACGGACCTGAGTAAGAAGTGTCCGCACTGCACAGAGGAAGTCCGCCTTAAAAATGTCATCGAGTTGAAGGAACACATTCGAAGTCTACATCCGGACAAAAAGAAAAAGTAATGCTTTGTCATTCAATTTATCTTCTGATCTAGAATGATAATATTAAGTAATAATACTAAAAACTTGTAACTCGTGTGTACTGTTTGAAAATTTTAAATTTTATTAGAATCTTCTTCTTTCTCTACGGAAGAAAGCGTGAATGTTTAATTCGCGTGTCCAATGCAGTTCTAGTCACTTTCTTGTCATGGGAGTTGGCGCGAAAGCAAATGTTGTGCGCCCTAGATAAAAAATGAACCTAGCCTAGCAAAACATTTTATTTAAGTTTCGACAAAATCTCTTGAGCCATTTAAGAGATTCGATGTTACACAAGTCTGTCACAAGAATAGACTTACAGATATAAAAGCATCTTTTCTGACTGTTGTTTAAAAATTTTATTTCAGATGTTCAAAATGCGGCATGTCCTTCACTTTATCCCAAGAAGTAACCCGGCACATCAAATCTAATTCGTGCCAATACCAAAATGCAAGTTCGTTCAGCGCATCCATACTTTGGAACTGCAGTCAGTGTGCTTTCACGACCGACTCGCAGGCGGAGTGCTTCTTCCACGAGGTCCTACACTCTCCCTCCATCACTAAAGTTATTAAGGACGACGGGGGGAGAGTGTTGACGAAATACGAATGTCCTCTTTGTCCGAAGAGTTTTAGCAAGGCGTCGCTGCGCGATCATCTGAAGCGGCATACGTACGAACGGCCGTTCGCCTGCGACTCCTGCGGTGCTAACTTCACCAGGCAGAGCAGCCTGAATAACCACTGCAAGAACGAACACGGGAATAGCTCTACGGTTGAAACATCTCAGGCGAAAGTACAGAAACTTTCTGATGGCAAGTTAACGGAAATACAATGTAACAAGTAAGTAATACATCATTCCTGTTGTAATTTCTATTTCCTAATAGATAGTATTGGCCTTAAACACTATTACTGATGAAGACTGCAACGTCTATATCTACCACCAAACAGCAGGGCACTGTGATGCTGTGTACATCTTAACTAGCGCCACGTTATTATGGGTAGGCGTAGTACTTATCATCAGATGAATGTCCAGCTCATCCCGTCACTTCTTCATTTGCCAGCATGCATATGGCTTGATTTGTATTACTTTTTCCTGCTTTAAAATTACTTGTAATAGGATAATAATTAGTATCTCGAATCGACGAGTGTCATCATTTATTTAACACGTTTATTTGAGAGTGGACCAATTTGTCATTCTTCAGATACCATTATAAATATTCTCAAATTGATCACTTTGATATACGCTGTCGAACATCAAGCAACGTCTTGTTTGTAAAAATAGGAATTTCAAAATGCTTGCGTCGTCCGCAGCGTGCTGCTGCGGAAATAAATAATGGAACCGCTGATGGTTCATGTCACCGGGAACCGTCGCACTCGAATCGACGAACATTACACACGCGACCGTGTCATTTCATTTAGTGTGCTGCTGCTAAATAAAAAAAAACGAAATGAGCTCTAACTCATTATACTTTCAGATTGAAAATTAAAAATTTGTAGGAAACACAGACTACTGTTTAGGTAATTAAAAAAAAGTCAAGTGATTACTATTAACAAAGGATTTAAATCAAAATCGGTTCAGTTGGTTTCGTGACTTCACCATTATTAGTGTTAGTACTACATAGAACATAATGTTAGTTCTTTCGGCAATTTTAAAAAAATATTGTTATTATTATAATATGAATATAATGTGTTCCTCATCGCACCCCGTCTAATGTGAGCTTCCGATCCAGCCGTTGTCTTTGATAGTTCAGCAATAGTCTAGTAGAATCGCGTACTTTTTTATTCACCACTTTTAATCAAATAACCAACTTTTCTTAAGTAAAGAATTAACATTTTTGATTAAGCTTTAATTTTTGGAAAAATTCTGGAACTTGGTACCTATGTTCGTTTAGAGTTAGCCATCTCGAAAAGTTTAGCAGCATTTCGTTGTAATTCTAGCATAGATAATTATTGCTTACTTTCATTAGACAGTAGACAGCGACCACTTGCTAAAACGTCGCAAGAATAACGCCAATGAGTCAAGCAGTGGATGTCACATCCAACGCGTTAGTGATCATTCCTTCAGCTCATACAGTTTAACGAGTGTCCGTTGATTCAGCGGCGCTCTAACAGAAATAAACGTCGCCGACGTTGGACGCTAGGCGACAAGTGCGGCGGAAGTGCGACAGACCACCCTCGCGCGCCCCCATCACCCTCGTCGGGAAACATTCATGATTTGACGCGCGCTTTGATGAAGCGCCATCGCGACATGCTGCAGCCGCGGGGGTGTTGCCAGCGATGACGTTTTTATACCAAACAGTAATAAATTCACTGCCGGATGCCTCGTGTTTCCAGCAGCGCAGCGAAATGTCACTCCGTCGGTAGAGATGGCAACATTTAAATTTTATTGTTCGCACGTGTCGGACGCAGCGCGTTCCGCGCCTCCATTTGATCTGACGCTGCCAAATTGGCCGTTGTTTATGCCCGACGATGCCATTGTTATTTATTGGGCTCCGGCTCAAAATATTTGTATGGAGGATAATTGCACTCGAGATATGCGTTCACCTCGCGACTCTCCTTCTATATAAATTACTTGAACGTCACATCACATGTCACGTCGCAAATTTGCTCTTAATAAGCGAAGATCAAACAAAATAAAACGGCATGATGGTGTCAAATAACTTACAATCTTTTTTTGGTTTATAATCATGATATGTTTTGAAACATCGTTGAATGATTCGTTAGTAAGAATTGTAGACTTAAGAATGCCTACATAACGTCTAACCTGTATGTCATCATGTCATTATTACACCAATGAATCTGAATTTATGTACGGAAACAATACCAATAGGCAGTGCTTCCTTAGATTTTTCCTTTTGTACAAAGTGAGCCAGAGCGCACTCCGCGTAGATTTCTTTCGTGTTTAAAATGCTGTAATGAATTGATATATTAATTGAAACGCAATGAAATCTCACAAATGATACAAAATCTTCATTAAAATCAGGCAGATGAGCTCGACTCCCGATGCGAACAGTGAATCGAAGCGACGCCCGCCCGCCGGATCTAATTCGAGCCACAAACCGCATGAATCAAGTCGCCGCGGCCATTACCCGAACTTTCATCGTATCCAGAACATTGTAGAGCCATTGAGGGCGTCTAATGCCGCTGATGATCCAACTTGTGCAATATCTTATGCATTATTGCGACGCCGACTTGCATTAATGCAGTTGATACTCTAACGTGGAACGGACGCCCGAGTGTCAGCGGCGCGCCGGTGTTGCCAGTTCACTGTTTTAATTTCCCACAAATAGATGATACCGTTTTGCGGTGAAATTAAATCGTTTAATTGTTTCACACGGGCCTAAACAGCAATTTATAATACAACATAAATAATAGGTTTTCAGTTGTAAAATAATATCTTATTATATCATAACTCACCAAAAGTACTTTTAACCGATAAAACCAGGTCAGTCTCTTCTGAAGTCAATTTACCAGTGGCGTGGTAAATATTACCGCCGAAAGGAGCTACATTTATGCAACAGCATTATGCTGTAAATATTATATCAAACTTTCAGTACATTGTAAATTTTTATAACATTATCATATAATTGCGTGAAATCATTTACTACATGCACATGAGCTGCAGCGGCGCGCATTGCGATGTCAACTGTATCATCGCAGGCGAACAGCTTTATTGAGCGGAGGAGCTGTATTTGTTCCAGGAGTCAGTGCAATAGTTTCACGAGCGCGCCGAAGTTTACCCAATATTTAATTGATTTCTTATTATTCAAACCCAAGGGACGTGTGGCTCATACGATAGATTCTAAATGACGACACGAAACCAAACAAAGTATTTCACTAACTTGATACTTTTAAGCTATCAAAGAAGGTTTACTCATAAAACAGTAAGCGAAGTATATGGGGAGTAGATCCCACATAACAACTCACGGGTCCCAAGCCAACCTCACCTATTCGTGGTACATCAAGCAACAAACGAGGCTCTGGCTCCCACCAAACCGCATTAGGCCGGCGTGGTAGACAATGGTCCAAATCCCCCATATGACAAACGAAGGTCGCGAGAAGCTGCTAGATGCGAGCATAACACAACCGACCGATGTGGAGATCTTTGAGGAAGAATTATGGGCTTAAATCACTAATTTCGGTTTTACCAAAAATGTTAGAGGCCATGTTGCGTCCGATTTTAGTATGTCATGTCCAGCGATTAATATCTGACTCACAGCAGGGGTTCACTAAGGCTAGATCTGCTACTACAAGCTTAAGTAATTTTGTAACCTTTCTTTCAGAATCAATTGACTCACACGTTCAGGTAGACACAGTAGATACAGATTTCTCCTAGGCCTTCGACACCTCTACATCATTCACTACTTGTAGAACAACTGACTAACTTTGGTTTTGGAGGGAGTGTATTGTCTTGGCTTCCATCGTACGTTGTGGATAGATTATCATTTGTAGTGGTTAAAGGGCACGCTGCACGGCCTTACCGATCTACATCAGATGTACCTCAGGGTTCAGAATTGGGCCAATTTTATTTAATATTTACCTGTCCTACGATGTCCTAGAAATTATCCATTAGTCGAATTGTTATATCTTTGCTGACGACCTAGAGATTGCGATAGAAATAAGATCGGCTAGTGATAGTAAGGCTCTTTAAGAGAACTTGGACAGGTTAGCTGATTGGTCTCGTCGAAATGATAAGGCTCTGAATCCTCAGAAATGCTCTTTTATAAGATTTACACGTAATCGCAATTCTTTCCAAATAGTATACGACATCAAAGGCGTAGCGCTAACTGAACAAGAGGTAATTCATGACCTAGGTGTTACAGTCGATACTAAATTGAGTTTTAATCAGCATTTTGAATACATATGTAGATCTGCAAAGCGAATGTTGGGTTTTGTGTTTAGAAATTACATGAATTTTAAAAATTTAAGAATTAAACAACTTTTGTACATTACATTCGTGAGAAGCAAGCTTGAATGTTGCTCAGTAGTATGGAACCCAAACTACCAGGTTCACAAGGACCGTATCGTGTCCATACAAAGACGATTCACTTATTTCTATGTAAATGGACCAAATAAAAACTTCCGTACTCTGACCGACTTAGAATTGTTAACCTTATGAAGTTATCAGATAGGCACATGTTACAGGATATATTATTTTTATAATATATCCTGTAATAATGTGTGTAAACAATCTATTGGATAATTCTGATCTACTTAGTCGTTTTTTCTTTGATGTTCCAACTCGCTCGCCACGCCACCCAAGATCCATCCTCACTCACGAACGTATAAATCAAATTTGCGCCATCATTCCTTGGTTCCGAGGTTGTGCACACTGCTGCAGTATTTCATAAACAAAGATAGCTCCACAGATATATTTCACGATTTGAACATTGGTAATGTTCAAATTCAAAATCGTCGGGGTATTGACTCCCAGTACAGTCGCAGACGTCTAATATTTTGTTTTTCCATATCGTAAACATGGTCTTACAATCATTTTTTTGTCAACCTTGTCAAATTTGTCAATTTATAGTCCTTACATAACTAGTTTAATTTAGAGGTTAACTTAATAAAAGATGTGTTTATCTTTAAGTGTAGTTATATGTTGCTATTTTTAACTTGATTTTTAATGTTAAGTTATGAAACCAATATGTAATTATGTTGATAAGATAATAAATAAATAAATGATGATGAAGTAAGAGGGAACAATTCCAGCAACATTGCAACAGCTTTTGACCATTACCGATACGTCACCGGCCTGCATGACAAACGTGGCGAGTAAGGGAAATGTATAATTACCATACTCGCCATAGGTACATTGGCAAGGTCTACATTCAGCCCTGGACGTTAATGCTTATTGAATATACAGAACGGGATGATACCTGACCTCAATTTCAAATGATTCCTATGAATGGCAAGGTTGTGTACTAGTAGGATGTTGCTTTCTGAAAATACTCTCGCTTTTTTTTATTGTGAGATTATTGGTTTTCACCAGATGAACGTTCTGCTCGTCTTGTCGCTTCGTTCAATAAAAAAAAAATTGAGGAGGATCACCTACGGAATTATTACTAATCAGCTTTTAACGACTTTTTCCAGGAGTGCCCTCGATATACAGGAAGGGGCCAGGGCAATCGTCGAGCGCCAATGTCCCCATGCACACTGCACCTTTGTGGCCACCACAGCGACGCAACTAATTAGGTAATAGGAAAAACTTAAAAATTTAGTTTTAGACCTCACATGGATATATATTAAGGTCACATTTTACATAATTGACATTTGTTATTGTAAATATATTCAAGGGAACATTTATTAAGCTCGCGGATCCGCTGCTCGCGAGCTATAAAAGCTGTAAGTCTCGTCAGTAACGCTAAACAAATATTCGTCAAAGCATGCAACTATACGAGTTTTTATAAAGAACCTTCATTATAATTAATCAATGAAATTTATGTTTTAAAAACGATAAAATTAATAACACGAATTATATTACAGCGCCATCTAGTAATGGTAATTGCAACTTGTAACTATTTGTCTAAGAAAATAAACAAATTACATAAATTGGTTTTTAGACGGCATAATAATAAAGCAACGCAATTTTTTTTGTTTAAATATTAGTGATTAATACTAAAAACTGTAATATAATTTACCTCAAATTTTTGCAGACATCGTCGTACCCACGGCGAGAACGTTAAGAACCACAAGTGCAAGCTTTGCCCGTTCAGCAGCAACCAGGCGAGCCACATGAAGAGGCACCAGCTATGCCACCAGGGCGTCAAGCCCTATGCGTGTCCGCACTGCGACTTCACTTGCGGCAGCCTCGTGAGTCCTGCAGCTTCATTATATACTCGATTGTTATTCTTAACTTAGGATCAAAAACACAAGCATGTATTCACGTGTCGTGATATTAATTTTGCACAATGCATGTTATTGAAGTTTTTAAAAATACGTTTGGTAAATATTTTCACGTTTATTTAGGTCAGTTCAATTGATGCTGCTTCAAGGGGTTTTTGTATTACAGGATTATCATTTATTAATCATCGATAATCATCTTTATTTACTAATTATATCCTGGGTGTTAGAAGGCCGCTTCCAAGAACGAAGACACAGGATTGTATTAATGGCACCTTTAATAATGGGATGGGAAAAAAATTTATCCTGATAATAAAAAAGAATATTTTTTAAAAACGTTGTATTATCATTATTTACGCTCCATCATGTTAGTACAGCTAAATGAAAAGATAGTTTTATAAAAAATACATTACTAAAAAAAACCATGAACCACGAACATGCGCGCGCGGCGCGAACTCGACGTGTGTTTGGTTTCAATTTGAACTTTACTCCATAGCAATACGGAGCGTTTAGATTGGTGCGCCCGGGCATGCGTCGATCCGAGCATCAGCTGTTTTTGATTTTGTGTTTCATTGCTGGTTTTTTTTTAGTAAAGTAATGTATTTTTTATGAAACTATCGTTTCCTTTAGCTGTACTAACATGATCGAGCGTAAACAAAGCTAATTGGCATACATATTTAATATTGTACACTATACCTAGAACGTAAGATAGTATATAATATGTTATGCTGTTGGTGTATCATTGAATAAATAAATAAATAAATAAATAATAAAACGTTTTAAAACTATGATTTTTTTTTAATGAGGATCGATTTTTTTTTCCGTTCCATCATCAAAGGTGTCATCAGTCCTATCGTCTGTCTTCGTTTTCGGAAGCGGTCTCCTAACATCCAGTATTACGTTACTTATTATTGGTATTCTGCCAAAAAAAAAATAATTTCTGAAATAAATTGGCTTCAATAAATCATTTTCTTATATTTTCTTTTAGGAAAATCTTCGCAAACATGTTCTTCACAGTGAGCGGCATGAAGGTATGTTTCTGTACGAATGCCGCCATTGCACGTACCAAACGAACCTGGCGATGGAGCTGCGCGCGCATTACGTCGCGGCGCACCCTGACAACTACGACGCGAAGTCAGCTCTGCAGGCCGTCAAAACGCACCTCATGAAGCATGTTGCCGCAAAATAATATATAATATGTCTCCTAAAATTAATAATCTCTTTTTATAGTATTTCATAAATAAAAATTTGCTATTACAAAATTACTTTTTATTTTCTAACAAACAAATGTAATCCTTACAAACTAATCACGGCAATTCAATAATGAGTCGTTTTAATGTTTTCGCTGTAGGAAGGTTAATAATGAGTTGATTTTAATGCCATCTACTGCCTGTAATCGAAAACAAGTTCCAAAGTTAAAAGAGATATAATAGTTTTAAAATATTCCTACTAGATGATAGTTTTATATACAAATTATGAAATAGCTATTTTATCATTAGCGTTTGCAAACATTTAGTAAATACTACATTAAATAAATATATGTATAAAGTATGTATAAAGTACACATAAAATTCATAAACATCGAAATGTTTATAACGAAATTTTTAATTATTTACTGTAGATGATTTGCTAAGCATTTATATTATTGGTAACATTGTATGAACAATCAAATGAAATGTCAAATGTGCGTTGCGCTCTCGTAAGCGAGGGAAAATCAAACAGATGCAACGCTGCCTGGTGTAGTGACTCGTGTCGTGTGCTCTGCGTATACACAAATACGAAAGGTCGATCCTTAGCGCGTATGTTGTCAGTGCGGCTGCGATAAATGTAATAAATTTTAAGTTACGTGATTGTCTCTGCATTACTTGAACAAGCTAAGAATATTAGTCATTTAATTTACCCCAGAAAAATTAAATTTGATCTAAATAATGTTTGTTTATTTACACGTGCTGTGAGAAATAATATCGATTGGAAAGTCAAAATGTCATTAAAGGTAAGTCTTCTTAAAAATAAATATAAACAATGTAAGTATATTATTTTTATATTTGACGATTTCCTATCTACAATAATGTATTTAGGTTTCTACATAAGCGTCGCTTGAAAAAATTTATTAATATTAATCGCGTCATTAATAAATATGTTTTTATTGGTCTTTGAAATCGTCGTCAATACTTTTTGTAATATATAGAAATACAAAGTCAATAACAAGTACTACACAAAATTTTATTTCCAATCTAATGCTCAAGGTCTTCTAAATTTGCTGTAGCAATGACACTGACGTCTTTATTTCACTATTTGCATGTTAATTATAGTTAAAGTGCTGCTAAAAGTAAAAATTTTTGGAATATTTATTTTTCATGAGAACATACTGTTATGTAGACATATTACCTACAGGTATGTTTTATATTGCTAATGTTATTTTCTGTTTGTCATGTATTCTGTTAATATACTTTATTTACACACTTATATATAAATAAGAAAATCAACTCATTTTCCATACTTGTATCTTATACAATCTTGACATACTATAATTGAAATGTTTTTAATAAAATTTAAATATATAATTATCAGTATAGTTTAACACAAAAGGCCAAGTTTTAATAAACACAAACACATTATATGCTGTATCAGATATTTTTATTAAAATGTAGAAATAGACAGGTAAGATGAAAATTATAATTTGCAAATACATGAATGGTCATTAGATCCAATACAATACATTTTTAGCCACCACTGTAGTACATACACATTGAAATCAATTACTATTAATTTATAATATAGATGTTTTGTATCTTAACATATTGTTGTAAATGTATTATTACTATTTACCCGTGTCATAACATATGTATGCAAAGGTTTCACCTTGAAGGCACTAATACATGAAGGATAATAAAACTATTGGATTATGTTATAAAATTTTAATATCTATTTCAAGGTGAAACCACACCAATACTTAACTTACTACTTAACTCAGTCTTAAAAGAGAATCCTAGCTTTATTACTGTAGATACTTTTCTCTGTAATTGCTATTGGTTGCCTGGCTTCTTTAAAAAGCCTTATAATGCGATGAATCAAATATTAGTAACATCATTAAAATGTATTAATTATTTGTTCTACAAATCCAAAATATGATTTAACAGTAGAACCGTTTAATAATATTTTTATTATTATCAGTGATATCTATACTTATACATACAAGTGGGGTAAAGCACGACATTTTTTTACAACACTGCGATAATACGAGCGTGATGTTTATTTGTTGGTAAATGATCCAAATCCTCCTCCGCCCACAACAACGTGGCGTTAGTCAAGATGATATACACTGCGGTACATTATACTCTTCGCCTGAAGACATAGGATGTTAAGTCTCGGTACCCCAGTAATTTCACTAGCTACATTGCCTTTAGTAAAGGAACTCGGTAATATTTGCACACAACTGTTTGCGTGTTGAAATAGTATTTGCGGTGGTGCTTACAGGGTCTTAGGCAACAGAGACCTGGTACTAGTACCAATTCGTAATTACTACGCGGTAGTCCAGCGTATACTTCGGAGGGTGCCGGTATACTCGTATTTATATTATTGACTCCTGAATGAGATTCGCAGACGGCGGATCGTCGGCTGAGTTATTCGCGTTTATATTTACCCCGCTTGGACCGGTAGGGGTGGCTTCCATATATAGCGGGCGGCGGGGCTGCCGCCGGTTCCGAGACCAGTTCATCAGGCTTTCTTGGTCACTGAACCAAGCAGTCTGTTACTTGAATAACGTCAGAATATTACAGGCTTAATATATGACATTTTTAAGCTTTCTATAATATTAAAAACTAATTGGGGACATTTTATAGCAATGAGATGAGAGGAGACAGTGGACTAAAGATGGGTGATTACATCCTGTGCCATATTGCGTTCGGCACCGGTATATACAAGATTTGAATGAAGCTAACTATGTCAATGCATCACAATCCCATTCTAACTGGAACACAGTAATATTTGCTTTCTACTGACAGTAATCAATTGATGTTGCTATACTATTTCTAATTACTCTTGCCTTAAATATTGTTACATAAAAACTTTTCTTTTTTTCAACCTTCTAATTATTTTGAATTTGGAACACTTATATATATTATTTTAAAAACTTCTTTCGATTTTGCGCCATTTCACATATTTTTTCGTGTTCATTATCAAATTACAATATGTAATGGGGTGGGGGTGTTAAAGCAAATAGCATTGCAGTGATCGCCTTGCACAAAGTGGGTATGGAGCCGTCGGTTATATTCCAGACACTTCAAAAGCTTGCTAGCAGCCGTATGTCCGTATACCGCACTATCAACAGATGCAACAACACTTCCTCTGTCGAAGACCAGAAAAGATCGGTGCGGCCGCGTGCTGTTAGCTGTTAGAACTACAAAGGCTGTTAATGCTGTTAAAGCTAAAATTCGTTGAAACCCCATTAGGAAGCAAAAGATCTTATCGCGAGAGATGAAGATTCCCGAGATCGATCAAAACGCCTTCTGTCGGAAAACAACAGTCAGGTAAAAGGCACAGAAATATCCTCTTTACCCATGGAAACATTTTCATGATTGAAGAACACTACAAAAAGCAAAATGATAAAGTGTACGCTCATAGTTCTAAATAAGCTGATTAAGTGGTAGGAAAGGCACAACGTGGTCATCATCCTGCGTCAGTGATGGTTTGGTGGGGCGTGTCGGACGGGCGTCAAGGAGTCACAAAACTACATTTTCGTGAAAAAGGAGTGAAAACTTCAGCCAAGGTGTATCAAGATCCTGGTTTTGGATCATGTAGTGATACTTCTCAGCAATACACTTCTTAAAAATATACCGTGCACTTTCCAACAGGACTTTGCACCTGGTCAGAAGGCACGAAGTACCCAAGCCTGGCTTGGAATCAACATTCCGGACTTTATAAAAGTTGAAGACTGGTCCTCCCCTAGCCCAGACCTCAACCCTGTAGACTTCAAATTATGGTCGGTTTTAGTGAGCATGACCTGCTGCTGCTTTAAACGACATGGCGACATTGAGTCTCTTAAAAAATCTTTGTAGCAAGCAGCGGCGGTGGCGGTGGTGGAATTTTCCCTTGGAAACAACGCGTGTGCGTAAATCCATAGATTCATGATTCGTGGCCAAACAAATTAAAGGCCTGTGTAAAAGCCAAAAGCGGTCATTTCGATTAGAATATTATTTTTATTTTTCTCTGAGACTAATAAACATATAAGTATACATTTTAATAATATTACATAACTTCATTAAAAAAAATGCATTTTCATTTATAACAGAACCTATGGCCGGACTGGATATAAGATCTTCCTGTTTAGCCAAGATCCACTGTGCATTTTGGACGAGAAACCCAGATGATCATCAAATTGAAAAACTTCAAGATATTACTCCTATCTACTATATTTTTAAGATTGCATTTACGTTACGATGAAACTGGAAGGTAGCACTGTTTCCTGTGATACAGGTTAAATTCTTAGTTCAGGAACCAGGTGCTTCAAGTATCGAAGATATATAAAACAATGCAATAAATTAGCTTTATATTTATTTACAATTAAATTTATAACAGTATGTGATCAAGTTAATATTACTTAAGCAACTTGCTTGTCCACTTTTGAGAAAAAAGCTTAACTAACGGGAAAACGGCCCGTACCAGTTTACACGCCCACACTGGTACATTTGCAAGGTTCCATTGATTGGGTAAGCGATACGTTTGCAACAGTGTTACCTGATGGTACAGTAGCTAACGTTGGAGGTTTGATTAAAAAATATGCGGAAACAGTTTAAAGGTCTGATAGATCCCTCCAGCCGCGCCAAGATTCATAATGTTGTTTTCGTACAATACTGAATAAACTCTATTCGCAAATATTTCAGGTAAAGTCGGTGTGCTCTCATCAACGTGGTGGTATACAATTTCCGCTGTATCACTTCTATCATTAAAATTCGTGACCACATCAACAAAATGAACATCTGCTAATGTCGGTTATTTCCTAGACTTCTTGTCATCGTTAGTAATCTAAATTATGGGTATTACGAATATAAGGTACATTTTGGCTGGTAGTTATGCTCCTAATTATAAAGTAGTACAGAATATCGGTCGTGAGGAATTCACCATCAGCGCCAATTTCTCTGGAAGGTCGCGCTTCGCTACATTACAATGACACCTAATTTAAATTCAATCATTTTTGTCGGATGCAGACAGTGTGCAACGGAATGTTATTTTTTCAAGTTAGGGGGGCTTTCACCTCATCTATCATATACGAGTAGGTAAGTAGCAATTTAATGTGAACAAGCTTTGTACACTTAAGATTTGGTGGTGGCCTTGTTAATAGCAGTGTGTAACGGGGACATATTTACTGCTGCCAGGTCTCTCTTGTCGAAGACCGTCTAGTAGCAGCCGACAAACAGTAGTGTGCATCCTGTTTTCCGGTTTGAAGGGCGCTGTAACTATTGTAATTGCTGAGGTAATAAGATTCAACATCTATGTCTCAAGGAGAGGAGCGCAGCGTCGTGCCTGTATATATCATCATAAGCAACACCGCGTCGTTATGAGCAAGCGTGTAGCCTACCTTTAGGTGAATGTAAAGCTCGTCTCGTGATTTCATCGAACAAAAAGAATCTTTTAAAAAAATAACACACATCAGCCAAGTGAGGTCAGTGGCATAGGACATAGTCCTGTTCAGCACTGTAGTCTCAGGCTAGTAAAAGTAGCACACTAAGATAAGCCCTGCCTGTCGTAGAGGGCGACTAAAAGGGTCTAGGAGTTTCGCGGGCCGTGACGGTGGCGGCCTTTATCGTTCAACAAACGAATCTGCGTGAGACCGCGTATGGCGCAGCGATGGTGGCTAGGAGGGTTAGGCTCCTCCTAAGAGACGTGTAACAGAAAGTGTAGAGGGGCATCGGTACGTTCAATAAGAAATCCCGGGGTCTTTCCGAATGCATTGATGCAGAGCATGGAGGGGATTTTAGTGAGTAAGAATCTCCCATAACCCTGATTTTCATCCAGAAGCAGGGTATCTTTCAAGATTTCCCCCACGAAACCAAAAAAAGGGATATCGTCCTGTTAAAAAGGTGGTAAACCTGAGTAGTAGCCTAAATTGAGTAAGGTTATTTGATCACGCTGATGTTCCGCAAGGTGGGCACCGCAGCTTCCCGTGACGTCACTGGTGCCGCGTTCCACACCAGCTCCGGTTGCACTATGGTTGAAAGCATTATTTATAATTCGTCCTGCTAATACTAAAATGTTTGCTGTACACATCGTTATTGCTACAATCACAACAGACGAGACGGAAGCCGTCTATCCTCATCACTTGCGTCTCGCTTCCCACTGGGTGCGTTTACAAAGACATTAAAGTAGTAAATGATGTGCTTTTACAAGAAAAACGTTAATAAATCGAGTCACATGAAGGCGATGCGATTTTGATGACAGTTTTTTACATCTCGCTATAATTTCCGGTTACAGCAGCGGTCAGTTTAAATACCGCCGATTGCTCACCGTCCAACTTTTTTGATTTCTTCTCATGAAACGTCCCATTAACGATACATGCTTTAGTATTTATAATTTTGCTATACCTACCCTAAGTTCCTTTCAGAAGAGCAGTGATTGCCTAGCCCGTGTGTGTGCAATGTGCATGTGCAGTGCACAACGTGGGTTATGTTTGGGAGAATGTATCAAGCGCTACCATTAATCAACTAATGTATAACTTTACAATCAGCGTACTAAACATCTATTGACAAATTATACACGTAATTACTTGACGATGTACACATGGTCTTCAATCCGCTCCTCGCAATAAATAAAAATCGGGGAACGAGCTGCACATTCGGTGTGCAATGATGCTGTTTATGTCAATTCACTAACGAATTGAGTTAGTAAACGTAGTTTTTTTTTTAATTAAAAATGAACAATCTATAGATGAGAAATTCGTTCCTGGGGACCATGTTCGAAAAAATCTTCGTATCAAATGGTCTAGACGACACTCCACAACACTATTAGGTACATAGGTTTAAGTTCGTTACTATGTGGCCCTCTGTTATTTTCCAAATGTATAATAGATCATCTGTGCATCGAAACGACCAAATCTTTTCAATTCTAACCTCTTCCTGCTGTTTGTTTTCTTGTTCAGTACTGAGATATAATTGAAAATACAAAAAATACAACATACAATCCAAAAAGGACCATCGGGTAAGAACACCAAAATTCTGTTTAGCATAGATTGACGTCATGACGGAAACAAGTCTTCACAAGATTCCTTATATAAATATATCGCATGAATCGTTTTTATAAATATAGAAATAAGAAATAAACAAGTTTGTTCGCGCATTAATAAGTGTTCAGAATGCGAGTGTAATTAAATAATAGATAACACGTGAAACATCTTAATCGCTCCGCCAACAAAACGAGTCGGATGCTGGTAACTGAGTGTTGATCTGAGCCACCCGCGCGGAATATGTACAGGCGACTGTGTCAGCTATAACAGGAGGCCGGTACACGGAGTGGGCGAGACTACTTCAAACTTTTTAATGTTATCATATACTAAGAGCCAAAAAATTTCAATGAGCTCTGAAAAACTTCTAAAAAGTATGCCAAGACCACAACGCCACAGAGAGAACCGCGGAATATTACCTTTATCTTCCTTAAAACATCTCTAATGGAACTGATTAGATATTCTTAAGCAATCATCATCATCAGCCGCTAGACGTCCACTGCTGGACATAAGCCTCTCCCATAGATCTCCATATCGCTCGGACCTGCGCTGCCCGCATCGCCGAGCGCTAGATGGCCGTCGTTTGTAGGGGTTCATATAGAGGAATGTGGGCCATTTCCCAACACGCTGGCCCAATGCCGGCTGACGGGATTTCTTAAACATTAGTAATTATAATCAGCAGTTTAATAATGGCCATTTGAAATTACTAAAGTGATGACCACGATCACCCTGTCAAGAGTGATACTGACGAAGAAGAAGACATCAAATTTATAAAGTCGATCATAAAACTTTATCACCGCACTAGAATTAAAATTAAAAAAAAAATCGTAAATAAACCTACCTTTATTTCAATTATGTTAAAATTTAAAAAAAATCTTCGTCGTTCTTATTCATGTCTGAAGGTTGAACTTTTAAATCTGAAAATATTTCCTTTGGAAGCTTGGAAAGATCTTAGACGGATGAATTTATAAAATTATACTATACTCAGGGGTGTAAGGGTTCCCGCACAACAACTCACGGAATCCAAATCTACCTCACCTGTTCGTGGTGCACCCTGCTAATCAACAAACGAGGCTTTGGCTCCCACCAATCTGCATTGGGCCAGCGTGACGGGATATGGCCCAAATCCTCCATATGAACCCCTACAAACGATAACCCCTAGTGGTCGGCGATACGAACAGCGCAATACCGATCGATGTGGGGGATCTTTCGGGGAGGTCTATGTCCAGCACTGGACGTCTAGCGGCTGATGATACTATACTTTACATAACTAGTTAAAACTATATTAATTATCCTCAGTAGCGCAGTGTTTTATCATTACCTTCATTCTATACTAGATAACTGGACTCTCTAGGTGCTTACACCCAGTTTGTGGTGTCACCCAAACACAATGCAAATTCGTATGACGCAGACTTAATATTAATCGGAGGTAGATTTGTTTTGCCAAAGACCGCCAAGGTGATAACCGCAGCTGTTATTTCGATGCCAGGTAATACTAAGCAAACATTGCTGTACGTTCTTGTTCGGCTTGTGATATCAAGGTTACAGCAGTGCTTGTGTAAACATCCTAAATTGCATCGCATTAGATTCTCTGCGATGCGCCGGCGCTGGATATAGTTCATCTGCGACTACATGCAGCCTACAAACTAGTTGTCGCCTTGAATCTGCGATCTTTCATACGAGATGACGAGACGATTCTGTTTCTTACTACAACAAAGTATCCTCACTCGTTTATACAATGTATCTTAAACAAAGTCAGATAAAATAGCTGACCTGAATACAGAGATATTTTAAGATACGGATAAACAAACAGCAACAGTTCTACCCTGTTTTTAATTTAAATTAATCTATAATACTTGTTGACAAATTAAGAATAGTTGTTTATTACTAGTAATTTATTAAAACAGTATGAATAACAATTTTTCTTTCACGTCGTAGTGAATGATGATTGTAGGCAATACCTTATACACACGGCAAGATCAGCATCTTAAATGAAAATAACTTCCAATATTTTGGGACCATTCCGTCCAACTTAATCTATTATTACTGAAGACAGGGGTGAAGTTCTGTTGGTAAACGTAAAGGGACCGGTTAAACACTTGGGCGCGTAAACGCCGTCGTGGGTGCAGGCCGGCTAATCTATATGGACCGTCGCCAAACTTCGTCATTATTTGAAGAGAGAGGAGAGTTTGCACACCGAGACGTCTCCAGCTTCTTTGTGTCTCATTATAATAGCAAGCAGTGTTATGTTAACTTCGCAAGTGAAAATAATTTTTTTTGGATATAAAATTAAATATACAAAACTACAAGAGACATACATTTGCAATCTTTAAGCAGTAAGGGGTCCAGTACAACAACTCGCGGTACCCAAGTCAAACTCACCTCCTCGTGGTGCACCCTGCTAATCAACAAATCAAATGGACCAAATCCCCTCACATGAATCCTTACAAACGTGAAGATCTTTGGTGGGATCCTATGTCCAGCAGTGGACGTCTATTGGCAGATGATGAAGCAGTTACGTTGTGGATGTTCTTAGAACAATTTAATCCTGAGATCATTTACATATCAATCAGTTGTTTGTAATATTTTCTTGATACTAGATAAGTCTTACACGAGTAATAATACAAACAAAGTCCGTATACCGATACCGTAGAATAACAGTTAAGTATGCCAGATAAGCCATCATCATAGCTGTGATTACCTTGTCGTGAATTTATTGCGTCGGTCCATTCGCGGAGTGGAAAGTTCGCGTTGGAGTAGTGCACAGAGAACCGTTGCAATCAGCTTACCATTATGTGCCTCATCCCACGCGATATGCCTCTCGATTTCTTTATCAAAGAATCGTCCACATGTAACGATTAACCAACGAAAGTTTGAAAGTGAAAAAAATAAACTCGTAATTTATTACAATTATCAATCCACAGTAGATCCTCCTACACTAACAACTGACTATAAAAGCAAGAGCTGGGTTTTCTGTTGCGAGAATACGATCTGGTTAAAACCTACAAGATTTAATAAGAGCAATTCATTTCACAAGTGATATCATCTTTTAAATACTATATCAGCGTAGAACGTTCCGGTGGTAGGTCTCTGTGGCCGGAGACCGTCTAGGTAGGTACCATCGCAGCGCCTATTTCCGCCGCCAAACAGCACTGCGCAAACATCACTGCGTTCCAGTGTGAAGGGCGCTGTAAGTAGCGATATTACTGGGGTAACGAGACTTAACATGTTATGTCTCAAGGCGACGAGCACAATGTGGTGCTGCGTGTAAAATCCTAACTTGCGCCATATTGTTATGGATGGGCGTATCACTTACCACCAGGTGAACGTCCCGCTGGTCTCGTTGTTTTGTAACATAAAAAAAATTGAAGTCATCCTATACTTCGTACATTTCTTTAACCTAATACAACAAGACAATACAAGAGAATTTATATATAATCTCGTTTTGTGTTAATTGTACCTGAACTTACGTTAAAGCTTTGTGCTTTCAATGAATTCTGATATCCTTTGTACATGGCATACGTCGTGGCGCTTTCACGTTGCTCAACCAACATTTTGGATGCTATCCTTCTTTTTATAGCGTCAAATAAAAACGGCTTCGTCTCCTTCATTCTAATAGAAGCAACTACTAGTCTCAGCAACAGGAATTTGTGGGCTCTTTATATAACGTAACATTTTGAATATCTCTGATTATTTTCTGCTATGAACTCTAACAAATTCCAAGCAATTGAACTTGTATCGGATTTAAAACTAAGTCATCTAATCATCTCGAACCCGCAGGTAATTAACAAAGCATGTTGCGATCACTTTCCCTTTCCTCTACCTTCCGCCTGCGAACATAACTCACGAAGCTTCATTAGCTGCTATTAAATTTAACCGGCCTTCCTCACACCTTCAGAGACGCCAATCTGGTAAACTATTGTAGACTGTAACGCCTTTTAATAGGGTCTAAATTGAAAAGTAAAAATGGTCTGCATGTTAATAGTTAACATATATCTAAGAAAGCCGAAGTATCCATTTTCGTACTGTTAATGTCTACAGAGCCTAACCTCATTACTTCCATTCAATAGGTTACGACCGTTTCCTTATCGCACAAGAGTTGACTGAAATAAGGTCATGAGGGTTATAACATTTGTTAGTATACACTAACTTGGGTTATTTACTAGTTAATAAATAAAGAAATAGTAAAATTTATCATTGTGCGATCCCGAGTGGGTGAGTGGGGAAATACGCTACAATCTATATCAAAAAACTTACGGCGGATGAAGATAACTTAACTTATTTGTTAATCATCATCATCGTCAGCCGATAGAGGTCCACTGGCTTCCCCCAAAGATCTCCCCAACAAAATTAATTATGATTATTAATAATAAGAGTAAATTCAAAGACTACTGTGACAACATTGCCATACACTATTTAGTGGGACTCATTATGCTATCACCACTGTTTTCTTTCTGGTCTTAATCAAATACCTGGTGATACATGTACGACAAGATAACACAGTATAAAAAGTGATCGTAATTAGCCCGCTCGGTACGCACTCAGGCGCCATTGCCTCCTATGATTGACGACGGAAGGTTTTCCAATGCAAAAACACCAAGTAATTTTGCAAGGAATGTCATCCATCATAGAAAATTTAAAGATTGGGGAAAGAAGGTTGGGGAAAGATATTACAGATGAATGATGGTTAGTCTTTACAGATATATGATGAGTTGCCTGCCGTGGATACATCTTAAGTGGAAGAATCTAGTGCTCTAAAATTTTTTCATGTTTCCTTTATTACTGTTTTTCTGCCACAAACCTGTGGCAGCCGGTGTCCGGTTACGACAAAAACGGAATTTCGTAGCGGCATCAAGGCCGTTACGGAGATTGTAACGTAAAAACAAACTGTGTCCTTCGAGAGGTTGTGAATAATAAACTATTGGTTACAACAACAACTTTGACTTGAAATAGATATTTTATTTTTCGTACGTGCCACCATCCCGCATTGGGCCAGCGTGGTGGGGAACGGCTCAAATCCCCCCATATGAACCTCTACAAACGACTGAACGTCATGGGAAACCGCTGGATGCGAGCAGCGCAGGACCGATCGTTGTGGGGATCTTTGGGAGAGGCCTATGTCCAGCAGTAGACGTCTATCGGCTGATGATGATGATGGCTTTTCATGTAGCAATTATATTATTTCTATGAGTATACATAAATGATATCGTCATCAAAAGGACTTGATTTGCCTGTCACCACCCACCCAGACAGTTTCATAGGATAACCAGCGTTTTAATTTACATGCGGTGTCTTTGTTGCTATACACCATCTACGGGGAGCATCTTTAATTGACGATGGAACTTGACCTTAATTGACTCGATCGATGTTGCCAATGAGGCCGTCGACCATAACGATGCTGTGCCGCAACTCTTCGAAACTGATGATAATAAAAACTGTGACAATGTAAAACCTGTTACAAAGTTTTTATATAGCGATATATAATAGACAATTAACAAGCCGGAACCGAACCCGGGACCGTATTAAAATTCCTACAGACGTCGCCTTAACAAAATTAAGAACTGACGCTGTTGCGCAACGGTTCCAACTAAAAGACCAGAACGGAAGAAGCCGCTGCAGGGCTGCCGGCAGAAATTATAAATAGTAACTGAAGCATTTTATTTAATCTATACATTCCTCTTTTTATCCTACGAAGTTACGAGATGAGCGGGACGATAACCTGATGGTAAGTTAAACACCTATCTGTAACAACGTGGCACTAGGTCGGCATCTTGAGATAAGATGTTGAGTTTCGTTAATATAGTAATTTAACTAGTTACAGCGCCATTCAATCCGGAACACAGTAATATTTGCACAGTACCGTTTGTCGGCTGCAATAGGAGCTGCAGTGGTACCTACCTAGACAGTCTACGGCAATAAAGACCTGCCCACAGTAAAAGTGCCTTTTCTCTACAAAATTAGGTTGAAAGTTTTCATATTAAATTACTCCTTAAGTTTAAGTAAGTTTTCCACTATTTATCTACTACTAATGGAGTGGGGATTATCTTTAGAAAATCCTCGTAACTATTTATGTGCATGTAGGTAATAACGTAATGAAGTTCGTATATATATGTATAATCAACTACATCAGCCGATGGACGTCCACTGCTGGACATAGGCCTCTCTCCAAGATCTCTACATTGAACCTTCCCGCCTTGCTCGCATACAGTGGGTCCCGTGATTCTCACCAGATCGTCGGTCCACCTTGTAGGAGGCGTGCCAACACCACGTCTACCGGTACGCGGATGCCACTCCTTACTGCCCCATCGGTCGTCGATCCTTCGAGCAAGTGCCTTGCCCACTGCCACTTAAGTCGGTCAAAAATAACAGCAAAAACCCGAGAAAAAAACTAGAAGATAGCTTTTATTAGTATTTACTTTTGGTTTGCAAAATCTCAACGGTAGGTCTCTTTTGTCGGAGAGTGTTTAGATAACTACCACCGCAGCGCCTATTGCAGCCGACAGACAGTAGTGTGCAAACATTACGAGGTAACGAGACTCGATATCTTATGTCATAAAGCGACGAGCTATGTGGTGCAGTGTATATTAGCCTAACTAGGGCCACGTACGTATAGACAGGCGTATTACTTAAAATCGGGTGAATATCTCCTTCGACTCGTCGGTTTTTAGTATATAGTAATAAAAATATCTCCGTTTAATTTTTTTTTAATAATTCTCAAACATTGGAAAATAATTAGTAATGTTATTTACCATTACAGACGTCTAAGCTTGTATCTTGAAAGACCTAATGTTTATACTTGATAGGTATGCAGGTAGGTACGCCTGCATAGTGTCAACCCTGCGGTAAGTAGGTGGTGGGTTCGACTCCGAATGGCGGGCAGCGCTGATGGAGCGCGACTGTTTTTTGTCTGCCGATGTGACGAGTGGACGTAAACAACTCTCCATTTCTATAGAGCTGACGAGCTGGCTCTTTCTGCACCACTGTTGGGCAAACAATACCTCCCGACTTTGTATTTTATTGCTAATAAAATTCTAGAGTTCACTGGCCCTATCTCGAAGACCATATTTTTTAACTTTGGATAGTAGTAAGGTTTCTTCACCATCTTCACATTGTTAGTCTACCGCCATAAAAGCTTACATTCCAGCAAGTGAGTTGTGGTCAAATGTAAGCTCATACATATTTAAAATTTTACATTACCGTACACTTCATTGGTAATGAACTTTGTATCTAAACGTCTATTAAGAATTAGACACGGCATTTTTAAATGTAATGGCTATTTTCCCGGTAACCAGATCGTACAGTTCCAGCGTGATAAATGTACACCACGCCGGCGTGTCTGGTCGTTGTGTGGTCATTAGCACTTAGTGTATTTATGCTTTACGTCGACTAACCGTGACCGTGCAAATGCCTCAATCTTTTGTTCCACTGAAACTTTCTTTTAACAAAACGATACTTGTTTATTTTTTTTATTCAGATACTTTATATTGTAAGGTTCATAATACGGCGTATCATAGACACGGCTAAGGTAGGATAATTATCTGATATAGATCTAACAAAAACTAAAGACACAGGTATATCGAAAATAGTTGCCGATGTCATAACCGAGATGAAAAAGAATTTATTTGTTCGTTACATGAACTCTTACCCTATATATAGGTTAGAGTTTACTTAAATTTAGAATAGCTTTGAAAAGAAGGTAACGAATGAGCGCAGCCAAAGATGGAATAAAAAAAAACATCGTGTAAGACGACGCGGCTAACAATATATAAATAGTATTTTAAAAAAAATTAGTTTGCTCTTCTAAGCTTTTGTTAGTTAGGTGTAAGATAAACATTACTGCGACTAAAATTTATTTCTGTATTTAGACTAATACAAAACCATAGTGTTGGTAGGTCTTTGCTACCGGAGACCACCGCCAGCCCTGTAGTCACGGGCTATTGAAAACAAGACGAAAGTATGCCGCGCCTGTCGTACAAGGCGACTAAAAAGTTCCCCTGGCTCATGAGCCTTCAGGGTGGGGACCCTCAAAACTCAATGAGCGAGCCTTAGGAGAGCAAGTGCATGGTGGTCTTGAATTTGCCGTAGCGCAGCATGGGTGCTAAGGAGGGCTTTGCCTTACCGTGGGATGTTTTAGCTAGATTGCAGGGGACCACCGGTGAGTTCCGCAGGATATCCCGGAGCCGCTCCCAATGCACAGACGAAGAATGTCGAAGGTGTTCTAGTTGGTAGAAGCGCCACATAACTTTGTCTTCCCCCCAAGAAGCAAAGTATCTTTTAAGATTTCCTCCGCGATAAAAAAAAAGATATTTACCACCGCAACTCCTAATTCTACCGCAAAACAATGTGTGCAAGCATTACTGTGTTCCGGATTGAAGAGAGTTGTAGTTAGTGAAATTACTGGGGTAATGAGACTTAATAACCTATGTCTCAAGGCGACGAGGGCAACATGGTGTAGTGTATGACATCATAATTAGCGCCACGTCGTTATGGGCGGGCGTGTCACTTACCATCAGGTGAACGTGCCGCTCGTCTCGTCGCATCATGTAATAAAAAAAACTATGGCACACGATGTATATGGTTTCATTTTGTGAACCAAAACGGGACCTATTGAAACAAGTACGAGCAGCCCAATTACGCGACGACACTCGACGAGGAAGGAGCGCCATCGGTGTCAAACTGGACTTTCTACCGGCGGTGATATCGGGCCGGTATCGCGTGATGATATGTTTATGATATCTTCGATCGGTGGTAGAAAGCAGGCGTGAGACTAGTGGAACTCCGAGCGAAAGTGGGGAAAACTGCACCGCCCCGGGAATCGTTAAAAAGATTTCATAATACGGGTCATTAAAACCTCCTCTTGCCAAACCGGCGCAGATTTCAAAAAGGTTTGCTTCATGCTGAAGGAAGTCGGTGAAGAGCTTGGAAAATATTCCTTTTCCACTGCGACCCCTTTTGAATTTCACTTTACGTGCATTCAGCTTAAAAGTAACTTTCATTCGAGCATCAAAGTAATTTTCAGTGAAGTTATCATTATAATCATATACCGGATGTAAGTATAATGCGTGTTTAAAAAAAAGTAGAGACATTAGTTGTCCATCTTACTGTAATATCTTGACATAACCTGAAGAAGTGGCGGTGTTACGTAATGATAGATGATGACTGCAATCATGCAACAAATAATGCATTCGCTATAATCTAAGATAAACATGTTTTTACTAGAAGTAGATAATTAGTATTTACAGTGTGCTGTCTTGTTCGTAGTCAACTCATCTGATCTTGAGGATTTACAGTAAGATTATAGGTTATTTACTAAGTAGGAACTCTAATTTAACGTACAGTAGAAATAAGATTAAAACAGCTACTACAGGTTTAGAGATAACTAATTCGAGGCCTTGTGTGTTGTTGTAATTTTTCAAATTCCCTTTAAGATTTTAATTACTGTTGGCTAGCAGGCAGTTTGCTGAAATACAAAATCATGACTTCTAAGCAGACGCTTCATTTTTTAAAGCAACTTTGTTATTAAAGATTACGAAATGACTCTGTGAACCATCCTAAGTATTCAGCCTGCTAATGATCTTCCGAAACCAAAGCGATTGTACATTTATATAATTTTTCAGATGAAGTTTTATTATGTGTTTTAAGAGTTGGCCCTATGAGTTCTTTGAAAGAAACTCCGTTAGTTTATTGGACACACTATACTACGTGGAGATTTTTTGAAGATCAAGTTAAGAACAGGCAGTAGTTAAGAATGGTCCTAAGTATTCATTCTTTAACCTATAGACGGCTTAGAACATTAATGTCGCTCCGTGTACAAGGATGTGTTAACCTAATTACGGCGAGGTTGCGGCTCGTCGCGGTGGCGGGTGGCGGGTGGCGGGCTGGTCACAAAGGAAGCAAATTCCAAGTCGCACTGGGTTCAGTTGCGACATCGCATGCACAGCCCGGCTCGATGTTGCGACACCGGTGATGGATCACCGCTCATACAGTTCAGTGACTAGTTGAGGCAAGCAGACGTTGCACAGCCAGTTCATATATACTTCATTTATATTATCAATACTAACGTTTAAAAGAAACTAAATATTTCTTAATTCACATGGCAGTAAACTGGACCAAACTAAATTTATTATGTGTATCAGACCATTATAGACACTGTAGTACTACATGAAGTACTTTTAAAACAGCCGACACTTTTCTTCAATAGATGTATTAAATAAAAAAAAACCCTTCATTGTATTGTTTGTATATTAAAGATTGTATATAAAATGATAACATAGCTTTAATAATGCAAATAGCTATTAAGATTTGGTAGCAAATGGTATGAATGCGTCGGTGCAACAGAATTCTTCAAATACCGGCCTTTCTAATGCCTCAGTTATCGCAGTTACTCCGTGTTTGTTACAGTTAACTATAACATTTAACGTCTGCTGGATTAAATGCTAAATCACTGCCTTCTCTCTTTTGTAAACAGCTTCTCAAAAAATCCTCAATCTCTCAAATTGAAAATGAATAACTAGTGCCTTAGGAAAGTTCATTGCAATTTCACTTTATGGATCAATGTTGAAATTATATGGAGGTAAATTTTAACATAACCTCCCAAGAAAGTGTCAAGTCCTTTACGTGCAAAGTTGCTTATCCAGTGCAAATACAATCACTTAGCAGTAAAGTAGCGCCGGGCCAGGTACGGCGGGGTGCCGTGGGACGCGGCGTTCAGCGCAGTGCCGGGGTCACCAAGACAGTCATACATTCAGACTAGTCATGCGAAAGTTACAGACGCTGTTTGCTCTTCCACATATACAGACGCGGTACCTAACATTTGATACGCAGAATATTATAGGATTATAAGATTCAACTAATTCACTGGTCCAGTATTTTCTTCCGAGTTAAATTCCACATTTAATGATATCTAATCAACATTTCAGTCCAATGTCGTTTACTGTGAAACAAAGGCTTCCTCAGCGGGGAGACATCCACTCTGGCTGATGGATGTGAGTTGACGACAGCAGTATATTGGTATCGGTCACAGGAAAAGTTATTGTCGTTTCACTAGAACATAACATCGATATCTAATGTATTAATCCAAAACTGCGTAATAGTAATATGATAATAAGTAATAATGAAATTTTAACTGTTATTTGCCATAAAATTTATTAATTATATAGTTTTTTTTTTTCTTATATATGTGTTTTAACTACCGTCTTGAGATTTTGCTGCACCAAGTTTTTCTGTATACCCGCGATGGCAGAATATTTATTGATATATTATTGATATATATTGATTTCTCCGCTCACCATGAGATTGGATCCTAATCAAGCACTAGTCTATATAAAAACTAATATGCTAAATTAAAGAATCTTAAGGGTATTAAAAACGAAAACGTTGCCGTGTCGCATACCATATCAGCGAACTTCGCGAACTGATTTCCAACGAGGTGCCCGCGCTAATGGCTCCACGACCGGCTCCGTCAGCGACTGTTTACGAAGGAAGGGATCCCGCGCGGGGTCAACGGCCGCTCCGCCCTCGCGTTTCAACGGCCGCAACAATGCACGCGGCGGCTGGCCGAGTGCAGTGCTTGCACAATACGAGTGCCGCGGTTCTGCACCACTCTTCAGGCGTGATTCATCATTTTAAACAAACACCCGGTCATCCCGTTTAAAATAATACCTAGAAATCATTTCTTTGTTCGTTCATTTTTATACGTTTTTTTATCGACCAGTATTATGCGAAATTTCCGGTTTGAAAAGAACTATACCATTCCCATTCCCATTAATCTCATGAAAGAACAACAGGATAAGGACTACCTGCCACAGTTTAGCAGTTAGTAGTAATAAAATTTAATAATATCCATGTTCTCAACATATATCATATAAATAATTGCAGTATCTTAAATGAACGAATATTTATTACTTGACACATACAATAGGTCGATATATGTTTAACTTTACAACCACGGAATCGCGAACCACGCTGGCCACGTGCATGCACAAGATCCTGATGCTAATGTAAATTATTCAGAGTTAACCCAAAACAACAATCCGCTTTAATTTTAAAGTGATGCAGGTCATTGCAATACAAACTGTGCTTACATACAACTATACTTTATTTGGAACTAACGAAACAATACTAAACAAAATGTCTAGTTTTATTTAGGATCTAGCGTTTGAAGTACCAGAACTTGATAAGTTTATTGCGTGTATCCATGTGGGTCCCATGTAAGAGATGGGGTCCTCGCCACGATTCTAACCTTAACTTGTCAAAAGGAGACTAAGAGGGAAAACTTTAAAGCGAATATAGCTTTTCCTATGACCTTTACCAAAATACGGCGCTTGCCAAACCGCATGCCAAGGGAGGTGAGAGTAGCAATGATCCCCAATTGAGGCGACCTATGAGATCTACAAGTTTTTGATATAGAAATCGATGTGAATCTGTTTTGACGGCGATATTTTATTCAAATAATTGTAAGATCGATTGAGGGTGTAGCTGGTGATAGGAATGTTCGGAACTCCCCTATCTAGCCCCTCATAATGCAAAAAAGCCCTCATATTATAAATCTGCTGCCATAATAACATTACTGTGTTCCGGCTGTCAATAAGTAAGAGCCGGAGTATTCTGGACAAGCACGCTTAACCATTAATGGGCTCGTTGTCACTTAACACTAACGTATGTGTAATTGAGGTTAAATGTTAGTCGATAGCGGGCAAGGATAGCTATGATCGTAAATAACCTGACCTCTAGCATATGGGTAATGGGAATAGGGATTACATAATGGGAAAGACCTACCACCGGTAAAAACAAAAGGGCTTTTGTCTGTAATTTACAAAAAAGTTGAATATATACAAGTGATATTTCTTATATATACATGTATTTATGTAGATTTCCAGATCCTATGTAGAGACTCATCATGGTATCTTTGGAACCATAAGCCCTAGAGACTTGAAATTTGGTAACAATTTTCTTTCAGCTAAGAGCGGATTTTACAAAATTCCTTCCTCAAATGGCGAGCGAAGCTGCGGGTTGTTGCGACCAGCAAAGCGGGCGAGGAACTGCTGGTATTATATATTTATGATCCCGTTTGTAGTTGTCTTTTGCGTTTATCATTACATCCTTTCGAAAGCTCGAATCGAGTATACTGAACAGTGCTCGAATTACGATTTGCTTTTATATAACAGTTAATTTGCTTTCGCTTCATTAGCCCTGATGAATAGATTTAACTACTGTAACTACGGTGAGAAGGTGTCGAGTTTTATGTAACGTTATAATTAAACTGTTCCGTAATCACCATCCATTGGGCGGGACCATTTCTTCAAAATCACAGCGGCTTCGTTAATTACTACAGAAGGGAAATGAATACTAAACATTAATTTCCACTTGTCCAAATTTCTCGTGCACGTGCTCTGGTGTTAACTGTTAACAACTGATATGTTTTCTACTTTTAACTGGCGACATAAAGAATGAAGTGGCTATAAATTTAACGTCTGAAAGTGTTATAAATTTAAAATCTGGTTGTTAATATTTGATACTGCAGTTCCAATAAAACAGATTCTTCTCTAATTACTTCACTGCCTCCGTTAGCTAAGCCAGTAACCGCTTTCCTTGGACGTTCACGAAAAAATCTCTGGTTTGACTCGAGGGCTAGGAATAATAGGTACTTACTTGATGATAGAGAGAATCACTTAAATTCGCCTGGTTAGCTAGCATAATTTTGTATTGTATATACTATATTTCACTATAATATCATAATTTTAGGTGACTACATTTCACCGTCTTTTATTGGAGGTGAGGTGAGGTACCTGAGTAATCACCCTGAGACTAGACGGAGCCTTGTGTACCCGATACAGACCTATTGTACAATGCAATGGTGTTAAGTAATGGTAATAAAAACGTATTTAACTCCAACACAAAGGACGTAAAACACACTAACTGTCAGTTTACCACCCGGCGAAACAAAATTAACAAACACTTGGTAATCAGTACTGATAAAGGTGTGAAAAACAGTATGCAGTAAATACTGCGCCATTGTCCCGCAGTGTACAAACAATTACCTCGTATTCACACACAACCGCCGCAGTTGTACCTGTGTGTGTGTGCGTGTGTGCGTGTGTGTGCATGTGTGTGTGTGTGTGTGTGTGTGTGTGTGTGACCGTCTAGACAAACACCTGAACGTCTGTTAATCTTTAAGACGGGAGCAAACAACAGCTAAATGGAGTAAGGCTATAAAATCATTTGTTTTTATTTCACGAAGCGAGGTAACAAGGGAGGCGTTCATCTAAAGGGTGAGTTCAGCGGATGTAGTGCTAATTATGATGATATTGCACCATATTATGCTCGTTTCCTAGGGACATAAGATCATTCTCCAAGAAATATCTTCACCTACTAGTAATTAACTATTAGAAAGCAGTCTTCGATATCAATGGTATCAATACAGTAAGCAAAGTTCACATGATATATATAACTGCATTGTTAGTTATGTTTACTTAAAAGAGAGACCCTGGGAGACCCCCGACTATTTGGTTGACGATGATCAGTAAACATCTAAAGAATAACAAATTGACAGAAGCTATGACAGAATCGAAATAGATTTAGAAGAATGACTAGGTGGGTCGACTTCAAGTAAAGATGGGACAAGGTATAGCAAGAAGAAGAATCGTCAGTTATATTTAAGGTCAACCTACACTACAGTTACATTTAACGGCGACCAGTGCAACGAGCAGTTTATTTGGTCGCATCGACGTTACGTCACTCTCGAACCAGTGATCTAGTTCCCCTTGCAAATCGGTCGGCAGCAGTCTAAGTATAACCACGCAGACATTCATACGCTTGCAAAATCTCATGTGATACAACATCGTATCAAAATCGGTTTAGCCGTCGTGACGTCGTTTTGCTATCTAAGACTAAATAAATATAAAGGTGTCGGGTTAAAAAATTATTGACATAACATTCTTTTTAAAAAACTACTTCCGTTTTCTTATTCATGTTTGTTTGTAAAGAGTAGAAAGAGGACTATTTTCAGGTTTGTGTTAGTTAACCAAGATCCCTTTATGAATGACAAAATTAACTTTAGGTTATATCTGCCGTTAAGCACTAATCTGAAGTGGCATGGAATAGTAGTAATAATTTAGATTTTTATTTGAAAATATCTAGCCCTAAGTTCTGATAAAAATTGGTTACAACTTAAAAAATTATATGTTTATGGTCTTACTACTCTCTGACCCATTGTTTAAACTTGTCAGTCACGGATACAAGTGGTCGATGATGAAAACCTGACAGTGATCAATTGGAAAGGTGACCTGACGTCAGCGGTGCTCGACGACTGGCAGTAAAGAGACGTACTGCTCGACCTTGACGGTGCTGCAACGTGAAAAGTACCGCCGCAGTAGAATAGCGTTGATCTTTTCCGAATAAATTACAATATTACAAATATATACGAGAGAAGACGTTAAGTGGGACTTCCGAAAAAAAAACTTAACGAGAACATAGACCGAGAGCAAAGCGGCAACTGTAAAAAAACCAGACTGACGCAGAATTCACTGATACCTATATACTCGTACTTGCAAGATTACGTCGCGTCTGGTAAGTAAGCCAAGTTATAGTATCGTTAAGCAAATTAAATAGGAACAGGCGAGCTGTTAAGTATAAATTTGCATAAATTTATGATCATTCAAAGTTACTTTCCTTAATAAACATAAGTTAATTACTATTATTAAGGTATAGTAAAATCTATACATATCAGTCAATAATAAGTTTCGTAAAATAATAAATGATAATACGTAGAACAACTTTCAAATATACTGTTTCCAACAAAAAAGAATCATCATCATCAGCCGACAGATGGCCATAGGTGGACATAGGCCTCCCTTAAAGATCTCCACATCGATCGATCCTGCGCTGGCCGCACCCAGTTGCTTCTTGTAGTCTTCACCCGATCATCGAACCACCTAGTGGTGGGTCTGCAAACGCTGAGTCTTCCGATACGCGGTCGCCATTCGAGGACCTATTTGCCCCATCAGCTGTCAACAAACCTTCGCACGATGTGCCCTACCCATTATTGAGATAAAAAGGTTATGATGATTCGATGGACTATTTTGTTAAAAAAAACTATTTTATTATCAATAATGTAATAAGAAATGAGCTTAACTTTGCAAGGTATTAATCGACGATGTGGTTGTACATGGGGAAGCAAGTTCGCCCACAATACTCTCGCTTTCATATGTAGGCAGACGGAACAGAGCACCGTTGTTACGGCACATTTACAATAAGAGAGTGGTAGCTGGTTAGATGGGCTCGAAAAAATCCCATCACCAATAAAACTCTGTAACGTGGGGCAACGGCATCAATCATTGTACAACGCAAGCGCTTAGCCACTGCGCCTCTAAGTTAAAACATTGATACGTAATAAAAGTTGACGGAGTAAAAGTACTTTTAACTCTTGGATTCTTAAGGAAGAACTTCTCAAGGTCTTGAGTATTTCTCCTACAACAAACATGAGAAATATATGCAAAGAGACCACTTCAAGCACTTATATTTAGTTGTTTCTCTAGCACCAAGGCCATTGAAATGATGATTACTCACGCTACACTACGAGCCAAGTGAATAAGGAATATTAAATCGAGGACATGAAAGCGAATCTTTGCAAAACATCTAGTATGTTCATACTATATTAATTACGCTAATTAATAATATATATCATTGCTCGATTGTTATTGTTTATTTATATTTAAATGGTAAATTATATAAAAATGGTGTAATAGTGAGCAAAACATGTTACTACAAGAGTAAATTTAACGTGGTGTATTGACAAATGTGTAGTTTTATATGATACGTGGATCACAGAGGCGACGCGGGAATCGAACCTGAGACAGCCTGATCGAATCACAATCTGTATTTGCTTTAAGATTATGGCCATTAAAGTGTACCGTTATTACACCAAATCGTTATAAGAAAACTGTATGATGACTTCCTCTGTCGTAAATTTAAGATTTCCGTCGCAATAGCCACCGCGTGGGCGCGATTGATGGTGCTCAACAAATAGATAAACTTCATACATTTTAAAGTTCTTTATCTCGTCCGTATTGGCATATGCTAATGTGGTAGTATTGGGGTCAAGGCTGAGGTGTTTTACAAAACTTATTACAAGCATATTTAGATACAAAAATGGTGTTGCTGGTTACAGCATTTCCAACGGCAACTCATTAGCTACAGCGCTGTTTGAATCAAAAGACAGTAACGTGAGAACATATTTATTGACGACAGGGACAGACCGTTTCGGTGATGACTTAGACCTACTACCTAGACAATATATAATAATGAAGAAGTCCAATAATGGTAGTAAATAATATTGTAAAATATATATATATAGGGATGTAAGCATCTCCCACCGGAAGAACAGAGGTTGTGCAAATGGCTAATGAGACGTTACGTACTTTCTTTACCAAAACAGTTAACACCAAAAAGATATTAGTTTATTATATCCGAATAACTTTGGACATATTTCTTGGGAAAGTCCTGCGAGATACCTTATGAACTTGCAGAGGTGAAGAAAGGCCCACATCGGATTCATACCAAGACTTAACAGTTTTGTTGCTTCCGGTAGAAACTAAAGGCACGCTTTCTCACACAAGTGTAATGTGTGGAGTATTTATTAATTGTTCTTATGGAATTATAAAAGAAAATAAGTAGTTGTATGTGCAGTCGAGGTATTTTATGTGCATGCATGACTATTTAATAGCAATTGTTCTGTTTGCGTACTCTTTGCTTGGTTGCTTGCACGATATCATGCTTGGCGATGCACTGATGCATATGAATCAATTTGAAGTCCGTTACATATTTGATGAAGACAATCGAAATTAAATCTAATGGATTCTGTACCGACACAATCGCGTGCAGCAAGAAAATGTAAGTTTTTAACTATTTATGTTATGTATGTATCATCATCACCAGCCGATAGACATCCACTGCTGGACATAGGCCTCCCCCAAAGATCTCCCCATCGATCGGTCCCGCGTTGATCGTCGCTACGCCGGCGCCAGTCCAGGATCTTACTGCCCCATCGGCCGTCGGTATGTATAGCTTCTTGCTTTTCATTATCACTATGATACTGACAAATTCACTAAAATCAATAAGCAAAGATCTCTGATGATAGATCTTAGCGGATGACCATATTTACCAAAGTTTTACTGACATAAAAACTATATGAGATAATAAAGATCCATATCAAATATCATAATAGAATAGAACATTTGTTATAAACTGACCACAAAACTTCTGTAGGACTTGTTTGGATAAATGTTATTCACTATCAAACTAAAACTAGTTAAAAAACTTAACACTACAAATAAAAATCTACTTAAAAAATACTTGAAGATTAGGTCAGAGGAAGGAAACTAGAGAAGCTGAGGAATAACTATGTAAGCAAAGATAAAGAAATTTTATTGTCATGTAGTGCAAAGAGGTTAAGGCTTATTTTTATTCTACGAAGCGAAGAGTCGAGCGAGACAATCACCTGATGGTAAGTGATACGCCCGCCTATAATAATTTATTATGATGAACACAGCGCCAAATTGCGCTCGTCGCCTTTAGACCTAAGATGGTCAGACTACAACAGCTGCAGAGCGTTTAACACCGGAACACAGTAATGTTTGCACACTGCTGTTAGTTAGCTGCAATGGGAGCTGCTGTGGTACCTAACGGCACTGTCTTTGGCAACACAGACCTACCTCCAGTAGAAGAACAGAGGAAAGAACGTGTATACATAGACCTGTACTTGTTTGCCGAACTGACTCCTGACATTTGATTTCTCTTCACGTGCGACTGAATGAAATGAAACAGCATGCAGCAACGCTAATGCAATACACGTACACTGCATCACACGGCGTTTGTTTAACAAGCCAATGTCCTAGAAACCAATACGCTTCACCGACCGGTGGTTTTACGAAGATCTATTGACCTTGCCGAGGTGGCCGCAAGTATCCGATGTCAAACATCGCCGCAAGAGCGCGGGACCGCTCAATCAGACAATTATATAATGATTACATTCGTATTACTACTCGGTAATCAATAACCGTGAGAAATCTTAGATCCTCACTTCGCAAAAAAAAGGCAATTATTTATCATTTTGTCATTAACAGCCTTTTCCAAAGAATATTACTCTTCTCTTTGGTTTTATCATTTCGTTGAGAAAACCGTTAAAAATTTGTACTCCTGGTATAAGGGGTTAAACGATATTGTTTTAACATAAATATTGTTCTGGGGATGCTTCGACGTAAGTATCACGTTTCAGGTAAGTAACATGAGAGTTGATTTGTTAACATTAAAACAACTGAAAAGTTTTTTTCTGAAAGAAGAATCTAGTTGAAAAATGCTCCATAACTAGATCACCTTTAATTAGTACTGTATTAAACGGCGCGGCCTTTACATGACAAGTACATACGCGTTAAAATTATTGCATCTCTTTTTTAGTTTTGAGATTCAAAACGAATTTGATACAACTTCCAATAACTTACAATAATACAATAAATTAGATTATATTTCAAACGCTCAGTGCATGACCGTTAATGCAAACCAAGCGCTGAAGCCACCCTGGATGTGAGCTCGAATCGATAGTGGACACGGCGGGGCCGGTGCGACGGCTCGATGCAGCTGTTACCCTACACAAAACACAGCCAACTTGATGCTATGGTACATACTGCTAAGTACAATTTATAACTTGCCACTTAAAAGCCTAACTGTCCTCCTCGAACACTGAATCAGGCTCGTGCATAGAGATTTCTTTAGGGTATGCATTCGGTACCCAAAATCTCTGTGCTTCCCTGAATATAAAAACTAGTACGTTGATTAATCAGTTTTGCTCCGCACTACACTAATCTACTTTATCTTAATTTTATATATGTATGCATCTGTTTATATTGTTTACATATAGTATTTTTTCCACATATCAACCAGTCGTTTGTATCTTTCGAGGGTTGATGGATACTGAATCCCTCGAGGTATCAAATCCGTTCTATATAACGCTATAAAAACAAATTAGAAAGAAAACATCGTAACCATTATTTTATTGACAATGGACATATTCCGATGTTGAAGAACATCAAGTGGAACACGCAGTGTATAATCAAAAACTTTAGGTCATCTATCGACAATCATCATCATTAACCGATAGATCGATTTCCACATACAGTCACCGTGGCCTCCGGTACCGCTGGGCACTAGGGGCTGTCGTATGTAGGGGTTTATATGGGGGGATTAAGGCTATTTCCAACCACGCTAGCCCAAAGCGGATTGCCGGGAGCCAGAGCCTCGTTTATTGATTAGCAGTGTCCACCACAAGCAGGTGAGGTTGGCTTGGGTCCCGTGAACAGCTAAAAACTGTAACCATCACAAGATTAAATTTTACGTACGAAATAAGCCATAAATATAGGAATACGGTTAGTAAAAAGATTGGCAATATAACAGCTGGCAGAGCTGAACAGTCGATGAATATATAGGAGAAACAAAATAAACTGTCTCGAATGGAAATAGTCGAGCGATAATGAAGGTCAGTTGACATTTGCCGCTGGCGCTGGGCATAAGGTCACACGGCTCCACCAGCAGTCAATCATATTAAACATTTATATGACTAAGTACTAAGTATATTATTTATTTTTATTATATTTATTAATTAATATATTTATTATTATATATATTACTAAGTGTCAAACTGATAGTTAAAGAAAATGGAAGACTGTATTTAAGACTACAAGACGGTAACATTAACCTGGTGCGCTGGAGAACTGTCTGCCGGTAACTCAGTATACTTTGTACTTCACTGTAAGATATAGGATGTTCATTAATTTACATTTTTGGTTGGAAAAGTAAACAGAAAAAAAAATTGAAAACGATGAACAAAGGCGGGTATAATAATCCCAGCCTACTAACCATTCAGTCCTGGTGCTGAAGGAAAATAGGATGTGGGTTCACGGACTGTACATATGTGCCAATGTGATGGTCACAGGAACTACTGCTGACATTTTTCATGGGATTCTCAGTCCACTTTGTTATGTATAATGCTTCGTCTTTTAATTTACAGCTCTTTTCTGAGCTCCTTACTGAGTTCCAGTTTTAATGTAAAACACGGTAGTCTAGTGATACCTAGAACTAGACTTTCCGAAGCTGTGATTTAATTTATATATGAACGCAACCGTCAAGGTTACACATCCAGGCTTTTAAGAATTAAAGAAATGTATAAATCATCATCATCATCAGCCGATAGACGTCCACTGCTGGACTAGGCCTCCTCCAAATATCTCCACATCGATCAGTCTTGCGCTGCCCACATCCAGCGGCTTCTTGCGACCTTACAGTCAACATGACCTCCAGTACCTGGGGTACTAAGTAGCTTTCGTTTTAGGGGTTCATATGTGGATTTGGGTCATTTCCCACCACGTTGACCCAATGCGGGTTGGTAGGGATAAATGTAGAGAATCATTTCATTCCTCGGTATTTACCAATCGATAGGAGCAATTACGAATACGTGTAACCGTTACGGTATCAAGTAAACGAGCCACTCAATTCAACAAGCACTGCAGATATATATTGCGATGATTTCATCAATGTGAGTATTGCAGGATCTGTCCCAGTGTATAAAGTCATCAATTGGCCGCACGAGCACCGCGCTGCCCAGCGACTACTACAATCACTCCATGCAATCGTCACCACTAAACATAGATGTTGTGCGATAGAATCTAGCGCGCACAGATTATATTTAGACATGATGTATATCTGAGATGTATAGCGACGCTGGCATTAAACTGGTTCCTGTTACCAAACTCTAAACACATCATGGATATGATAGCTTGGTATGAGGACCAAGTTCATGGAAGACACCGTTATGTTCTTTTATCTATTTACAAATAGTGACACTTCAATAAGAACACAGTAGTTTTTCAGAGGAAATTAGAGTATCCATCAATCATCAATATTAAAGTTCATTTAAAAATACTTGCAGTGGACCCTGGTAGACAAACAAAAGTAACCTTCGAGACTTCCACTTGTGTAATTCACTGAACTCATAAAACTTCTATTTGATATGTAGTAAATCGTTGTACTTATGCTACAGTAGATGTACTGATTTATCTGGTCTGCTCACTACATCTTTATAAGTAAGTTGATTGTTTGCAGTAAAAAAAACAAACAGCTTATTACAAATGTCCATACATCGAATATGATCCTGCGACATTTGATATTAATTCACTTGGCACTACTGCGCGCGCCGACGCGAATCCGCATCACTACTAAGATTACCAGCGGCCGGCTTTTAGAGGTGGTTGAACCGGGTCAAGTTTAACTGCACCGGTTAAATGTGGGCCGGGCTCACTGCTTCAGTTACGTAAACGGACTCGCTATCAATAATACATTTATTTGGAATTTATTTATTAAATAAACTGTTACGAAATTAGGAAAACAGGATTGTGACATAAGGAGGGAGATAAGAGAAATAAGATAAATGAAACGATAGATGTAGATTTAGAATAGACATACTATAAAATTGGGCTCGGCTGGACAACGTTTGGGAAACTCCGCTCCCCCCCTCCCCCTAACCTCGTAAATACCTCAATGTCTCAAGACGAAAGTCTTTAACCAGTGTGTCCTCCTTACGCTTACTTACGGCGCAGAGACATGACACCTGACCATCGGGCTGCTCCACCGATTCAAAATAGCGCAGCGAGCGATGGAGAGAGCAGTGCTTAGTATTTCTCTAAGGAACAAGTTCCGGAACGAAGAAATTCGACGTAGCTCTCAAAATCTGCAAGCTGAAGTGGCAATGGGCCGGCCATGTCTGTCGTGTCACTGACGGCCGATGGAGAAGGAAAGTCTTGAAGTGGAGGCCGCGTACAGGACGCAGAAATGTAGGACGCACTCCCTCCAGATGGACCGACGAAATCATCAGGGCGGTCGGAAGTAGGTGGATGCTAGAAGCTGAAGTTCGCATTTAATGGAAAACATTGGGGAAGGCCTATATCCAGCAGTGGATAAACAAAGGCTGATTATAATGATGATACTGTAAAATAATTAAGATACGTCAAGTTGAAATTAAAATTTAATAATAAAAGTGAGTAAATTATAATAAGATGAAACCAAATGAGAATAAGATACAAGAAGATCGAACAAGCATAGAGTATTATGAAAAAAAAAGCCCTAAAAAAGAATATAAAAAAGGTGCGAAAATTAACAAAAATACTTGAATGTTCTTTTTGCTATATTTATAATATTTATATATCCTATATGCTGTGGTAGGGATGTAGGAAACTCTGCACGGGAGAAGTCTCTCCAAGATAAAGCGATGAAGTGCAACTTCTAGACGGGTAGCGTGAGAACGAACTTTGGGGCTTCCCTTAGGAGAGATCCTCTATGATGATCAGCTAATCATCATCCTATTACGTATATTAAAGTAAATATAACAAATATATTTCTTTGTAAGGGTGTAAGTGGTCCCCGCACAACTCACGGGATCCAAGCTAGCCTCACCTGCTCGTGGTGCAGCCTGCTAATCAGCAAACGAGGTTCTGGCTGCCACCAACCCGCATTGGGCCAGCTTGATAGGAAATGGCCTAAGTATGGAGGTGCCGGAGGCCATGATAACTGTAGAGATTATCGGGGAAGGCCTATATCCAGCAGTGGACGTCTATCCGCTAATGATGAAGATGATCATGATGACATTTCTTTCACGTTGTTATTATAGCTTGGTGGAATGTAAGTATGCTTATTGTTTAACCGTAACAGAGCCAACCAACCGCGCGCTGGACCTCCGTTACGGTAACTGCTGGCGCGGTATCAGCCCGGAACCGTAGGCCTGTGCGGTAACACTCGGACGCGGCTTGGTTCCCATCTGGCACGCTACGTTACCGTATGGATTCCTAGGTTATCCAACTTGCGAAATAGGATATAGAGCCCTGCAGTATAACTATAAAATTCATGCTAATATATGACACCGGAACTAAGACCTATCCTCAGGAGTCAGTTACTGCTTATTACTAGTGCAACTGATGTCCATCTAGGTGGGTACTACCGCAGCTCCTATTTCTGCCTCCAAACATTACTGTGTTCCCCTTTTAAGGATACCCTAGCAAAATTATTGGACAGCCCTAAATGACGGTATGCACAATGTGGTACAGTATATGTCATCCTAATTACCGCCGTGTTGTTATGGGCAGACGTATTACTTACTATCAGATGAAATAAAATGTAACGATGAGACCACTTATGGAATATCTGAGAAATTTTATAACTCATCATACAGCATCTAAATCGGTACTGACACTGACGAGTGGTGCATCGGCGTACCGGTAGCCGTGTTAGGGGAGAGATCTGTTTCCCATTGCCAGGTACCTTCCGCGCCGATGGGAATGTGGCCTCGTCAGATTATGGACGTTAGGCATCGTATATCGCAGAGTTACTAGCACAACAATAAGACAGGATCTGTTCTTATCACGAAACTTTTAAACCTATGCTAAAACACCTGAAATGTTGGGACTACATTTTCTTGCTGCTCACATTTAAAGTTGTGCAAGGAATGTGTTTGTAGAGACCGTTTATATCCTGCCCGGCCATAAGTTCTGTTACACATGAAAATGTATTTTTTTAATGAAGTAATGTAATATTATTAAAATGTATACCTAAGTATTTATTAGTCTCAGCGATAAATAAAAACAATATTCTATTCGAAATGACCGCCTTTGGCTTTTACACAGGCCTTCAATTTGTTTGGGCACGAGACACGAATCTATGGATTTACGCACACGCGCTGTTTCCAAGGGAAATTTCCACCACCGCCACCACCGCCACCGCCGCTGCTTGCTACAAAGATTTCTTAAGAGACTCAATGTCGCCACGTTGTTTGGAGCAGCAGCAGGCTATGTCCGCTAAAACTGACCATAATTTGAAGTCTAAAGGGTTGAAATCTGGGCTAGAAAAGAGCCAGTCTTCAGCTCTTATAAAGTACGGAACGTTGGTTTCAAGCCAGGCTTGGGTAGGTCGTACATTGTGACCAGGTGCAGAGTCCTGCTGGAAAGTCTACGGTATATTTTTAAAAAGTGTATTGCTGAGAGGTTTCACTACATGATTCAAGACTGTATCTTGATACACCTTGGCTGAAGTTTTCACCCCTTTTTCACAAAAATATATTTTTGAGACTCCTTGATAAGACACGCCTCACCAAACCATCACTGACGCAGGATGATGACCACGTTGTGCCTTTCCTACCACTTAATCAGCTTATTTAGAACTATGAGCGTACACTTTATCATTTTGCTTTTTGTAGTGTTCTTCAATCATGAAAATGTTTCCATGGGTAAAGAGGATTTTCTGTGCCTTTCACCTGACTGTTGTACCGCGACAGAAGGCGTTTTGATCGATCCACTCCATCTTTAATTGCAATGATTGATTTAAGGCTTGTCCTGTATATCGACGATGAGCACCGAGCTTCAGGTCTTGTTTTATAATACGCGACAGTCCTAGCGGGATAATTCACTTCTCGCGACAAAATTTTTTGATACGCTTCCTAATGGGGTGTCGACGAATTCTGGCTTTAACAGCATTAACAGCCTTTGTAGTTCTAACAGCTAACAGCACGCGGCCGCACCGATCTTTTCTGGTCTTCGACAGAGGAAGTGTTGTTGCATCTGTTGATAGTGCGGTATACGGACATACGGCTGCTAGCAAGCTTTTGAAGTGTCTGGAATATAACCGACGGCTCCATACCCACTTTGTGCAAGGCGATCACTGCAATGCTATTTGCTTTAACACCCCCACCCCATTACATATTGTAATTTGATAATGAACACGAAAAAATATGTGAAATGGCGCAAAATCGAAAGAAGTTTTTAAAATAATATATATAAGTGTTCCAAATTCAAAATAATTAGAAGGTTGAAAAAAAGAAAAGTTTTTATGTAACAATATTTAAGGCAAGAGTAATTAGAAATAGTATAGCAACATCAATTGATTACTGTCAGTAGAAAGCAAATATTACTGTGTTCCAGTTAGAATGGGATTGTGATGCATTGACATAGTTAGCTTCATTCAAATCTTGTATATACCGGTGCCGAACGCAATATGGCACAGGATGTAATCACCCATCTTTAGTCCACTGTCTCCTCTCATCTCATTGCTATAAAATGTCCCCAATTAGTTTTTAATATTATAGAAAGCTTAAAAATGTCATATATTAAGCCTGTAATATTCTGACGTTATTCAAGTAACAGACTGCTTGGTTCAGTGACCAAGAAAGCCTGATGAACTGGTCTCGGAACCGGCGGCAGCCCCGCCGCCCGCTATATATGGAAGCCACCCCTACCGGTCCAAGCGGGGTAAATATAAACGCGAATAACTCAGCCGACGATCCGCCGTCTGCGAATCTCATTCAGGAGTCAATAATATAAATACGAGTATACCGGCACCCTCCGAAGTATACGCTGGACTACCGCGTAGTAATTACGAATTGGTACTAGTACCAGGTCTCTGTTGCCTAAGACCCTGTAAGCACCACCGCAAATACTATTTCAACACGCAAACAGTTGTGTGCAAATATTACCGAGTTCCTTTACTAAAGGCAATGTAGCTAGTGAAATTACTGGGGTACCGAGACTTAACATCCTATGTCTTCAGGCGAAGAGTATAATGTACCGCAGTGTATATCATCTTGACTAACGCCACGTTGTTGTGGGCGGAGGAGGATTTGGATCATTTACCAACAAATAAACATCACGCTCGTATTATCGCAGTGTTGTAAAAAAATGTCGTGCTTTACCCCACTTGTATGTATAAGTATAGATATCACTGATAATAATAAAAATATTATTAAACGGTTCTACTGTTAAATCATATTTTGGATTTGTAGAACAAATAATTAATACATTTTAATGATGTTACTAATATTTGATTCATCGCATTATAAGGCTTTTTAAAGAAGCCAGGCAACCAATAGCAATTACAGAGAAAAGTATCTACAGTAATAAAGCTAGGATTCTCTTTTAAGACTGAGTTAAGTAGTAAGTTAAGTATTGGTGTGGTTTCACCTTGAAATAGATATTAAAATTTTATAACATAATCCAATAGTTTTATTATCCTTCATGTATTAGTGCCTTCAAGGTGAAACCTTTGCATACATATGTTATGACACGGGTAAATAGTAATAATACATTTACAACAATATGTTAAGATACAAAACATCTATATTATAAATTAATAGTAATTGATTTCAATGTGTATGTACTACAGTGGTGGCTAAAAAGTTTTTATGTAACAATATTTAAGGCAAGAGTAATTAGATTTTCTTTATAAATTTCAAATGTGGTCAGAATGAAATATTAATTCCACATTTTTATTGTAATTAGTATTTGTTCAATCACTGATTAACAATTTTCTAGATTTCTATTTAAGTATACACTAAGCATTGACTGGAGATGTTCCTTTACTTATAACCGCCGCGAAACAGAGCCTTTCCTCTTTCTTTGTATTACCTTGGTCTCTTTGTCTATTCCCGGGCGATATGGGATCCAGTTTAGATTGCGTTAAGTTTTTCGGTCACGCGGAGATACTCCAAGCATCGCCCTCACCATCGCCCGCCGTGTGACTCTGAGCAGACCCCCACTAGGTGGACACAGGACATAAAAAAATCTCTGGGAGCCACTGGATTTAAACGGCGCAAAACCGTACTTTGTGGAACACATTACGAGAGACCTATGTCCAGCAGTGGACGTCCATCGGTTGTCGGGATAACTGTACCGCTGTAATCCGACAGTAAACATGTGAACTAAGATATCCTTCGCAAGTACACATCAACATTTCGAGGATCATTATTACGTAATATCACATAAAATTTAATTCAAGTATCATCGTCAACAATATATATATATACAAAGTCATATATATATATATATATAACCTTTACAATGTATTAGTACATCGAAATAATTTGGATTCGATCTAAAGCCGTTGTCGTCTTAAAAAAGAATTTTTTCATATAAATGGGAGCAAGGTCATTTCATCGTCCACTTAACGTCGGCCAATGCGCATCTTAATATTAAATGCGAACTCGCGTGCAGGCACACTATTCAGATCGTCCAAATCCATTCGCAACACCACCGCAGCGGCACGCTCCAGCGCGGCGTGGTGTCTCCGCCCACGATCGATCTGACCAGCGGTTCCCAACATAGCGTGCGCGTACCCCGGGCGCATTTGAAAATTGTATTTTTTTGTTCAAGGAAGTAAGGAGATGAGTAGTAAGTTCACCTGATGGTAAGTGATACGCCCGCCCATAAAAACGTGGCGCTAGTTAGGATGCTATACACTATACCACATTACGCTAGCCGCTTTAAGACATAAGATCGTAAATCTCGTTACTTCAGTAATTTCAGTAGCTACAGTGCTCTTTTCTGTCTGTCCGCTGCAATAGGCGTTGCTGTGGTAACGCACCTAAACGGTCTGAACCTTAACTTAGATGCTAGAGAACGCAGCGAGAGATGGAAAGTTACTTCAAAAATAAGCTTAAGAGACATGTTGCTTAGAATGTGTGATGGTATTGGTGGTGAGCTACTAGTGAATGATTTTTTTTATAGTGAGTAAAGGAACGAAATAAGATCGGGAAGCACTGATTTAGACAAGCGTAAAAACTTGCGCGTGCAGATGTAACAGATATAAAATAGTTAAATACGCCGAGACTGTCTGCTCGCGTGATGCCACCTTGCCTAAATACCATCACCACCAGCACCACGCACTCTTACAAACCGCAAACTTTTAATTAATCGTTCAACTTTTAATTGTGGATGAGGACGTACCGTAGTAAGATCAGTACAGGCTTTCAGATATCAATTGATGATATCAGGCTATAGTAATGTTCTTACTACTTCTTCCTTTATAGGCAGTACATGTAGTATAGGTAGATTAGACAGGTAATGTCTTCCCTATCAGCAAATCGGGCATATGGTGTAATCCTAACGGATAGTATTTATTTATGTTTTATCTCTTTATAATGAATTAAGAGTAGTATTGATGTTTACTCCGGCTACCCGCAGAAGGAGTCCCGCACCGACGTGCAGTTCCACTTAGCTGCGCTGCGTGGTGATTGTGAGAGACTCCGGCAGCTCCTCGACACCGGCAAGGTCCACATCGACTCCCGCGACCGGGTAAGTATCACTCCATAGAAACCTCACAGCTTGAGCACCGTTATGATTTGTTTGATTAGTTAAAATTGAAACTGTCCATCTTTGCTTCACTGCAACCCACGTGCACCGTTTTAACACTGGTAATATCATCATCATCAGTCCGAGACAGTCCACGGGTAAGATACTCAAAAGCAATGGTGAAATCTGTTTTGAAATTTGTATTATAATACTGATTGGAAGTTAAGAAACAATGGATATTCTTTTGGGAAAATTCCTACTAAGGGATGATGTTTCTCCATTTTCCGTTAAATTTATTTGAGTATCACATCCAATACAACATTTGAACAAAAAAAAAAATATTTATAGTTTTATTTTGACCCAAGTCCACTGTCAGTTCTTTCGTCTATATTATTAGCTACTTATGGCCCAGAAATTAGGTTCAATTCGGGCAACACTGCAGGCAGCTTCCTCACGACTCCCCCAAGCATTCACTTTAACAAAATCGATACACTCTCGAGAATAGGCATTACATAAAATGTCTACACCGTACAAATTCACCATTCCCGCCTCTAGAAGGGTGTACCCTCACAACCCTGACAGGGGCCACGTACCCTCCCAAATTCGCCGTTATACGCTCGCTTCCAGTAAACGTTATACAGGTCCAGCAATCTTAGATAATATTTGATACGTTGACGACACTTTAAACTATTTAACTTAACCATCAGAGAATTTAACTTGATGTGGATGATAGAAGCAGTAAGATAAATGTCACGGTGATTAAAGCGACGAGGATAAAACGGTGAATAAAGGACTAATTAGGATGATATACACAACGCGGCGTAAGGGATCCCGCGCAAGAACTCACGAGACCCAAGCCAACTTCGCCTGCTCGTGGTGCAACCTACTAATTAACAAACGAGGCTCTGACTCCCACCAACCCGCCTTGGGTCAACGTTGGGGGAGGTGATGCAAATTCCCCCCATATGAAACCTTAGAAACAACGGCGCCTGGTGCCCGGTGATGCGGGCGGAAGCGGCAGGCCTATGTCCAGCAGTGGACGTCTATCGGATGATGGTGGTGGTGGTGATGGTACATAAGATTAACTTGTCGTAACGTATACTTCACTTATTTATTACGATTTCATTTAATTCAATTTGAATAACCAATACGAATAATAATCGTTTTCATGACAAGTTATACCATGTTACTAGTTTCATCATAAGTGCTCGTTATGCGCTAACTCCAAACTAGATTTCATCGCGTGAGTGATGTACACTATATTGTGAGTTTCCAGCAGCTCGCACTCTCGGCTAAGTATAGCCACCCATGGGCACTAAGTACATAATCCCGTTAGACGCGCCGCCGGAAACATCTGCAATGTATCGCTGGCTGCTCTCTGGTTGTGACTTACGTCGCATTATTATCATTGTCTTATCAGCATCATGCATGCGCAGATTGGTGTTCATTTAAATTATAACGCCGTCACTGTTTAAACTTGTATTTTAACCAGTTAGGATTCTTAATAAGGAGTTTCCGTCCAACGACTTATGGAGCCCAGGCTCACCTGCATGCGGTGCACCCTGCTAAACAACAGACTAGGCTCTGACTACTCACCAACCCGTACTGGGCCAGCGTGGTGAGACTAAGGCCCAATTTCCCCTCAATTAGGATTCTTGAGAGAGACCTATGCCCAGCTGTGGGCGTTATCAGGCTGATAAGAAGAAGAAGAATTCTTTAATACCTGGAGTACGTTAAGTAGATAAATTAGCTAAAGCACCCTTCAAATTGGATCACAGTAATGTTTCCACACTACAGCTTCGTAGCGATAAAATATATATAGATAGTGCCTGCGTGAGGGTGGCCTGCGTAGGGTTGCCAGGATTTTATAATAATAAGGAATTTTCACATTTTTTAAGCAAACGATTGTCGCTTAAGAACCTGATGCTAAGTTTTGTTAAGATGCAACTTAACGTGGACGTCTAACTTACAAAGCAAATGAAAGCAACTTTGAAGAATTTTAATAAGTTAGCCCAAGAAATCGTTCTGCTGCACCAGATTATTCATTATGTTCAAAACGCTGCAAGTGAGCGAGTACCGTGTTCGCGGCGCCTGGTGCCTGGCGCTTGGTGCCTGGCGCCTGATCAAGCCTGCACGCGAGGACTCGCTGCAGCGTCGTAATATGAAAGATATTTTTACGTTGTGTACTAGACAGTTTGATTGATACCTAAATACCACATTTAAACATTTTAGTCTTTTAGCTGTAGGTGAACTAGGAAAAGACTGCTCTGATTTTGACGTGACTTTCAAAGGCAGATAATTTAAGATATAAGGAAAAAACAACCTACTTTTACCTGGAGAAATAGGATTCTGCAGGAAAAAAAACACTAAAATTTATGATTAATACCTCAGCTTTACCAGCAAGCGTAGGAATTTGAGTAGCTCGCTGGCCTAATGGTTACAGCATGCGGCTTTCATTCCGAAGGTCGCGGGTTCGAATCTCGTCATGTACCGATGACTTTAATATTTAAGTTACGTACATTTGTTAACTTTAGTAACAACAGCGGAATACAAACGGTGAAGGGAAGCATCGCGAGGAAACCTGCACATGAATTAGAATTTACCCTAAGGTGTGAGTGAAGTCACCAATCCACATCGGGCCCGCGTGGTGATTATGGCCCAATGCCCTTATATTGAGGATAGGCCTGAGCCCCAACAGTGAGGTCGCAGTTGGCTGTTGTGGATGGGCGGTAGGAATTTGTAAGAACTAGGTTTTTCATTTAGTATCAGCAATACTAATATATAAACAAGATACACACCGGTTGAACGTCTGCGGGTTTCAGATAACCTAGATAGATTTAACCTTATGTGAAGTACAGACCTTACGAGTTATTGTCTGGACGGAGTTATCTAGTACAGCAGCTCTTAAAGTTTCTTACTTCTGGAGTAAGTTACGCGTTAGCATCTTAAATGCAATAGATGGTTCTGATGATAAATATTTCTGTTCAAACCTTTTGTCAGCAATTCCTTTATTTATCTTTATTATGGAAGTGTTTTTCAACTAGTTACCAGATCCATCTGCTGGTGGACGCTACCTTGAGAATGTTTATTGGAGTAACGACTCCGCTCCGCTAGATGGCGCTGAATTCAACCAAATAGAGTTTAAAATTTTGTCTACCGAATAGGTTAAAAGCTTAACGACTTTAAGCCGTACCATCATCAGCATCATCATCGACATCCACTGCTGGACACAGGCCTCCCCCAAAGATCCTCGCGTTTGTTGGAGTCAAATTGAGGGATTTGGGCTATTTCCCACCAAACTGGCCCAATGCGGATTGGAGAGAGCAAGAGTTTGTTGATTAGCAGGGTGCACCACAAGCAGGTGAGGTTGGCTTCGGTTCTTGGGTTGTTGTGGGGGACGCCTTACACCCCCATTAAACCGTACCACATAAAATTATTTAATATTATGTTTATCGCAGGATGGCACAACACCGTTGATCCTGTCAGCAGCCATGGGGCATACAGAGTGCGTACAGGAGCTGCTGGTGCAGGGAGCCGATCCAGGCTGCTGCAGGACGGTAAGTGTAACAATGAGCTACCAGACATAATACTCACAGCACCACTTAGATGCTGTAAGTGGCAATATATTAAGGATAATATGTACTGCTCTGGTAAAACTCCAACCTCGAATCACTACGTAAACTGTCAGTGTAGAAATGGTCAATCAAGAGCCTTCTTTTCCACTATACTACGAAGGCTTGTCATCTTGCAGTTGTTTACATGAACATTTTGTACGCCCTGAATATCAACCCAGTGGCACGCTGCGGCGTGCGTTGTGTCTGTCAGACAGGAACCAACGCGCTGTTCTTCGCAGCGCAGGGCGGCTTCCTGGACATCGCCCGGCTGCTGCTGGACGCCGGCTCCAACATCGACGCGCCCAGCACGGTAATCTGTTTGATGCATGCGCTTGCGGATTTCTTTTCCTCTACTCCATGTATTCAACTGTTAGAAAATACTTTTATATAGTGATGCCGTAAATAGCCAATTAAAAAAAAACTACTATTTCCTCGTTACTTCTGGTTCAGATTAACGCCAAAAATCGACGCCGTGATGATTCAAGCATACAGAAACAATTACTTATGGAAAGTCTAGTAGAAAAAAAAATCTATTATACATTTTTCAAGTTTAACTTTCTCAGACAATAAATAGTTTATCCATATCGTTGCCCTGGGTGGCGCAGGACGGTGGCACCCCGCTGTTCGTGGCGTGCCAGTGCGGCCACCTGCCTGTCGTCGAGGAGCTGATACAGAGAGGCGCCAACGTCAACTCCTGTATGAAGGTACTTAAATTGGCTCACTTTTCATAACAGTAGTTACTTTTAAAAGTATCACAGGATCCACTATGACGGACTTCACTTCTGGTTCATACCTGAAGAGAAAGGCGAATGCCCAGTAATCACGTGCCCGACAAAAGACAGTGCAATTTTCGAGACCATGCAGTTGATGGAATGTGTTTAAGCGCAAGGAAGCGGAAGCAATGTATTTTTCAGGAGATCCCGAAGGAAACTTTAATATATTGGATGAGATGAGGAAGAAAGTTTGGCCACGTCCACACTACAGGAGTGTCACGAATTAAAACATTAGAAATGTAAATAAAAACGCTTAATAATAGTAGTTGTGTAGGTATGTGTGGGAGTTCCTATGTCATGCCTTAAGACAAGCGAAGGTACAATGATGATATGATACGAGGGGATTAGGGACACGGCTGTTCAAAATAAGCTGTATGACGTGCCCGTGCATCTGTTTACTAATGCACGGTGCGCGTGGGTGTTGCAGGACGGCGCGACGCCGCTGTTCATCGGCGCACAGAACGGGCACGAGGAGGTGTGCGAGGCGCTGCTGGCGGCGCGCGCGCACGTGGACGCGGCGCGCGCTGACCGCGCCACGCCACTGTGGATCGCGGCGCAGTGCGGGCACCGGCGCGTCGTGCGCACGCTGCTGCGGCGCGGCGCGCGCGTCGACGCGCTGCGACAGGTACGCGCCGCGCGCGCATGCAGCAGACACACACACACACGTTGGAAAACATGTTCTACACAAGCGCCTCAAATTTTTTATACGTTGTTACAATAAATATCACCTGGTGACAAGTTGGCTTTAACCATGAGGTTCTTGTGTTTTGTATCACATTGCACTCTTCACCTTCAGGCATTATATGATGTCTCGTTCATCATCATCAGCCGATAGGCGTCCACTGCTGGGCATAGGCCTCACCCAAACATCACCACATTTGTAGGGATACATACATTTCCCGCCATGAATTCCATTTCCCATGCCTCGTTGCATTCCAGTAATATTTATGATTATCTGCGATTAGCAGGCCGTGCTGCTCTCGGCTTAAGAATAGGGTAGCTCCATCTCATCGCGTGAATGTCGTATGAGCCAACTAAGGGAAGTCGCGGATTGTGCAGCAGTATTCTATGGAAATTTATCAATACTGATGCACAATGCGCGACAAAAAAATTGTTACAAGAAGAGGCAATCCCGGATGAGTGGTGTAGCACTTCACTGCTAGCCATATTTAAAAACAAGGATGATGTACAGCTCTGTAACAATTATAGAGGAATAAATGTCATGTCGCATAGTATGAAAGTATGGGAAAGAATCTTAGCTCTTCGCCAATTGTGCGAAAAATACAGACATGCGTATAAAAACCTGCACATGGCGGTTGTGGACCTTGAAAGGGCATACGATAAGGTTTCACGGGAGATTCTGTGGTGGGCTCTGAAAGTGAAAGGAGTGCCTGGGAAATATCTGCAGCTTATTCGTGCTATGTACTCTCGTGCAAGTACACACATTCGGTCCACTGCTGGCGGAAGCGACAGTTTCGGGGCCTCGCTGGGCCTACACCACGGGTCGGCATTAAGCCCGTATCCCTTCCTTCTGGTAACGGATGCACTGACATCAGACATACAGGAGGCACCCTGGTATATGCTTTTTACCGACGACATCGTACTTGTCGGAGAAGATGAACGCGAGGTGCAGAGCAGGTTGGAAAAATGGCGAAATAAATTGGAGAAGACTCGGCTCAAGATTAGCAGGACCAAAACTGAACATTTGTTGTGTGACTTTGGCGGTCCCACCAGTTTTTCTCCAATCGCCTTAAATGGTGTATCCCTACCAACTTGTTCCGTTTTCAAGTACCTGGGTTCACTCATACAATGCGACGGGGATATAGATCCAGATGTGAGAAGTCGAATAAATGCAGGTTGGATGGAATGGCGACAGCTCACTGGAACGTCGTGTGATTCACGAATGCCCCCCAAACTTAAGGGACAGATCTACAAGTCGGTCGTTAGACCTGCTGTCCTGTATGGAGCCGAGTGTTGGGCCACCAAGGGTTCGGATGAAAGATTACATGTGGCCGAGATGCGAATGTTAAGATGGTGTGTGGTGTGACGAGGATGGATAAAATTAAGAATGAGTATATTAGAGGAAGTCTGAAAGTTGCTCCAGTGACAGAGAAATTGAGGAGCAAGAGGTTAGCGTGGTGCGGGCATGTTGTGCGGAGGGATGAAAGACAATTAACAAAAAAAGTAATGAGAATGAACTTGGATGGTTATAAGGGTAGAGGAAGACCGAAGAAAGTGTGGATTAGATAGGAGGTGTGAATTTAGATATGACAGCTGATAGAGGAATATGGAAGAGAAGTATGATCTGCGTTTGGCAGGTAGCGTGGTGATATGATACATTTATTTGCCCCAATGTTCGCATTAAATAAAAAACCTGACCCTGAACTGTGTGATCATCATTGATTATTTATTTATATAATGTGTGCACTCTTGTTATGTGCGTGCGCAGGACGGGGCGACACCACTGTTCAAGGCGGCGCACAAGGGACACGCGGGTGTGGTCGCCGAGCTGCTGAAGTACAACCCCGAGCTGGGCGTGCTGCCGGTGAGCGAACGCGCTTTGCTGTACACGTGTAGCGTTTCACTACAACTGGAACAGCAGGCACATTGTTCAAACGCTGTCCAAAGTCTTCAGAGTAACCTCTTGAAGAGGGTGCCGATTGCAGTCTTCACGTTCCATGTTATTGAACGATCAGGATCATACAATAACTGATTTATGGCACTGTGATGATGTCCTAGAAATGGCATGATCCTGGAGTCCTGGAGATGACTTCTGTAACTCCTTAACGCTCCTTATTGATGTGAGACAGCATATGTGTGTACAGATAAACGACTATAATTTTTTTCGTTTTGTACGTCAGAACGGGCAGACGGCGCTGCACGGCGCGGCCATGTTCGGGCAGCTGGCGTGCGTGCGGCTGCTGGCGGGCGCGGTGGGTGCAGGAGGTGCGCCTGCGCACCGCGTGCGCAACTCGGCCGGGCTCACCGCGGCGCAGGCGGCGCACGCGGCCGGCAAGCGCGACGTGCACGCATACCTGCGCGCGCTCGACCACGCGCCGCCACTGGCCACCGCGCCACACACTTAACGCACCCAGCTGCACCTGCCACATCCAAAGCATTATGTTTCAGCCTTCGATAAGTCTAGAATATTTTGGAGGTATCCGCGTATCTGATACTTGACATCATCCTAATAGAGTTAAGTATCATATACTTCAGAAACCCTTGGTCTATTCATATCGGCAATAATTTAAGTTGTACATTTTATACTTAAGGGTATGGGATTAGCTGGTCATCACTGGCACATTCATACATTTTGCTCAGTATACTACGGAGTTACGGTTTCTGACAAAAAAAACCTTTTCATTTAAACAACACCTTTATTCCACCACCATTTATTGATCACAATGCATGTTCTGTACGTACCAAATAAATTTTTATCTCTGAAAATCCGTGCAGAATCAAACTTAAGCTTTTGGATTGAAGTATGCTTTAATTAACCAAACTATAATTACGATACAATCAGAGGCTAAGTGCCTCAAACGATACAATATATAGATAGATCCAAACTTAAGAATTATTAGTAATCAATTTAGGTTTTATTAATTTATATTAAGTTGGCACTTAACTCGCTGGATGTAATACAACTATTTTATAAAGTATCTTTACAATGGAAACCTTATCCCCTAGGAGTAAAGCCCTAACTGATACCTCAAGTAGGGAAGACACTGTACATATGTCATGTCCATGCACCTACCCAAGTTGTCTCACAACTTAGATTACTTTGGTGCTGCTTATCTTAAATTTGCTTTGACATTTATTTTTCACTGTTAAAACAATTTAACATACTTCCTATAATAGTTATTGGCCAATATAATAAAGACTATGTTTCTCGTGAACTGAATCTGATCGTTCTCTTATATTATTTGAAACAAATTAATTCACTCTAATTAACTTAATCCAGTTTTATACTCTAATTATGAAAGTGCTTTTGTGTATTACGCCAATGAATACTTCATATCCAAGTGACTACATGTTATTTTGTGTTTCAGATGAAAAAAACATTTTTCATCAAAAGTTGTACCGTTTAACTGAAAGCCGGTTTCCTGTGCAACAATATAAACATGCCGGGGTGTAGCCGGTGGCACGCTCAGCCACTGGTGATCTTATGCTTCTCATCGTTCGTAATCTCATGTCGGTGACATGTTAGCTTGAAGTGTAAACTTGTGAGAAACTTATATATTAACGTTTTTGGGCGAAGTACATGAACTGTTGTGAGGTTAACGGGGGGGATGGGATGGGATGGTATAGGGGGGCGCTGTTGATGTTTTTATTTATGTTACGTAAATACAAAATGTTTACTGAACGAACGCACAGAACCTTTTATTTAGCTTGCCCTCATGGATATGTATGCAATTTTTGTATAGTTTTAGTTCAACACTCCAACTTGATGATGAGTGTAGTGTTAATGAAGAACTAGTTGTTGGTGCAACTTTACAAATTAGATCAGATCACGAAATATTGGTTGGTCTGTTCTACAGACAAATAAGTTTATTACACATATGGAAAAGGTTCAATGACCATTTGTGAAGTGATACCTGAAAGATACTCTACTCCTAGCACCAGTTTATACGTTTACTACAATCGAGCGTTCACACATCACCATATGGACGGACATGTGCTGGTAGGTTTTTATGTTTGTAAAGCCTCCTCGTCCGACGGCAAGGTGGAGGCGGCCACGAGCACAACTTCGCGCGCCGCGGGCCGCATCGCCGGCACCGCCAGCGTGCAGTCGCAGAACAGTGTCAGAGCCTGCTCGTACTCCACGGGGTTTATGTCCCTCGGCACCGACGGCCTGTAGCCTAATACATACAAAAAGTCTGTTATAAATTTAGTAAACTCGTGCGCCTGCCTATAACAGCCTCAGTCTACGGCTATCATTTGACCTACATATCACATTGTGCCAGATGACAGTGGGGCTGTGGATGGTTACAAGTGGTGGCCCAGTAGATTTCGCCTCTCATATGTTCACACCAAGAAGACGATGATACAGTTAAGGGACAAAATTAGTAATGACTGGCACGTAGACATATGGGTGCCTTAAAACCCAACAACCAACCAAACTCCACCACAACACACCCTGTTGTGCCTTTGGAATTGAACCAGAATCCTCCATATTACAAAGTAAGCAGTTACCGACTGCACATCAGAGATATAATTATCTAATTTTCTTTGGTTAGAATTATAGTTATTAACTCTGTCATTTAGTTTAACTTGATGACATCATCATTCCTATCTCAACTGTTATTAATACAATGTTGAATTTCTGTTTATCGAGAACAACACTTTGTTAGGAAGTGGGTGGATGCGAGGAGCCGAGGATCACATTTGATGGGAGACATTGGGGAAGGCTTATATCCAGCAGTGGATAAACAAATGCTGATAATGATGATGATCATCGTTCCTATTTCAAGTATTATTTATTACAACGTCGGATTACTGTTTACCGAACACAACTCTGTCAGCACGTGCTGACTGTACTGAAGCTAAATAAACCAATTTTAAATTGGAAATGAGTAATGAGTTAGAGTGGTGTTCTTTGCCACATGGGTAACCAATTTTGTCTCGACAGTATTTTACGCCATGATGTCGAGCTACACATTAAACCTATGTACTGTACACAATCAAACGATTTAGTAAGACCATCAAACCAGATTTAAATAATTCATTAAGCTCTCGCTGCTAAGGATAATGTGTAATTACCATAGTTCCCATAGCAGTAATTGTTCATGGACTCATCATCATCCAAGCTGTCTGCACACGCGTCCAGTGAGTCTTCAAAGTGCAAGAAAGGCGGCATTAAGGCGAGCATCTCCCAAATTACCATGCCCAGGGACCATATGTCACTCTTACTGGAGATTGTGCCTCCCAATATCACTTCAGGCGCAGCCCAAGCTTCAGTGCCTAGGACAGTTACATAATGACATATTGAAGTGATTTTGTAGAGGTAAATAAGACAAAAGTACATGAAATAATTGGTTATCTGCTTTTTTTAACAAAGGGTATATCAAAATAAACATTGCTTCTGTATATTGTATTATCAAAATTATTCATATCGAAAATGGTGATAGGTCCTTGCCATCCATTAGTAAATACACACACACACACACTTACTGACAATACAAAACAAACCTTGATGGTTAAGGAGTCAATTGTGCAATTGCATGCAATAGCTCTTACTTATTGCCGCAAGTGCACATATCAACACATTCAATTATTTCAAGTAAATATTCAAGCAAATAAAGCTACCTCCACACTACCGTTATTATGGCGGCAAGTATGAACCAATCATTCTCTGAATCGGATCTTATGTCGGAAAACCAAAATGATGCTGTCTTACGCAATACATTTGTCTCCACTCGAAACAAAAGAAAGAAGGAAATTGATGATTTTAGCACCGAATTTTCTATATTTAAGGAGGAGATGAAAAATTTAATAATTTCTATGACTGCCAAAAGTGGAGAGGAGTTGAGAAAAATTTGTCCAACGTTAGCAGATATTCAGCAGTCAAATAAGTACATAGAAAATTCTATCGCATTTCTTACGTAACAAAATGAAGAATATAAAAAGAAAATCGACAAATTGGAAAGTCAGGCACAAGAAAATAGCAAATATATTTTAATTTTGCAGGAAAACATTGAAGACCGACAGAAGGGGATGAGAAAAACAACATTTGAAATAAAATATGTACCTAAGAAAGATAGTGAAACTAAAGAGGATTTGATAGAAATGATATCATGCTTATCGAAAAATATTGGATGTGACGTAGTAAATCAGAAATAAAAGATATATACAGAGTGCGTGTAAATAAGGGGTTGCAAAGTTCACCGATTATAGTGGAAACAACATCAACCCTACTTGTCTGTGCGAAACATTAAGGGTTTTGCACATCTGTAGACACACCTATTTTTGTAGGTGAAAATTTAACAGCGAGAGCATCTCGATTACATGTTCTCGGAAGAGAACTTGTAAATACTAAGCGCTATAAATATTGCTGCACAGCATATGGGAAAGTGTACGTGAGAAGAGAAGAAAATTCGCCAGTGATTCAAATAAGAAACCAAATGCAAGTCCAACAACTGTCACAGGGAGAATGACTAGGTTTATTTTTTATAATGATGTTATTTTTACGCAACTTATATTTTTGTATTATTAACTATATTTTAGCTTGAAACGTTGGATATCTTGTATACTTCACATATTCATACATCACATCACTAATTGATACATTTCGCCTTTTTGACACTCCCTTATATTGTACCAGTAGGCATTTGGATGAACCAGTAACATATTTAGATTATAACACAGAACGGTTAGTTCTGGAGATGATGTACGAAAATATTGAGAATATGCATCTCACTTTCTTAATGAATAAACGTAGCATAAAATTTATGTATAAAAAATTATACGAACATGACATCAGATACAATTGTAACCTATATAGAAAATGGGATAGGATTATTACAGGAATCTCATAATGAATAGTTCTCTCTCTACTTCAAAGGAAATAGACGACACAGAAATAGCAATGTCTATAAATTGTGACGTTGAAGACATCCCTAAATGCATACATACATATAAATAAAAACGATATTACGATTATTACACAAAACATTAGAAACGTATATAAATATCCAGACAATTTGCAAATTATAACAAAGCTACCCCTAATAAAAAATTACACATCATTTGTTACCACCCAGCATAAAAATCAGAATGATGGAGTAACAATTATGGAGAAATTAGATTAGAGGGTGCATCCGGTTTACAAATAGAAATGTTTAATTATGTCATACTGTGTATACATAGTTCACCCTCTAACGCAAACAGCGAAACATTAATCGAATCGCTTCAGATATATCTGGATACAATTAACAATCATAAAACTATTGCACTAACTGGTGATCTAAACGTTAACCTAATCCCAAAGATAAGTGAACATAATGACGATCATACTAATAGACTAAATCATTTAGGTATGCTGTACACGTACGGTTAGTTACCTGGTCACACAATAGCCACAAGGGAAAATAATTGCCTAGACCATGTCATTCTTAAGCTGCATAACAAAAAAGTTCATGCTAGTATAGCCGTCTTAAATACTACGATAACCGATCATAGTATGGTGTTTTTAAGCATATCTAAAATAAAAAATATTACACTATGTCCTAAAACAAAAACATATATAGATTTTGACAAAGCCATAAATAGTCTTGCTAATAAACACTTATCTAGCTTACTTCATTGTGATGATCCTAATAAGCTAATCGAGTTACTCATTAATAAAATAATTTTGTCACTGCAAGAGAATACTTCTAAAATATATTTATCTAATAAGAAGCGAGTTATAAAACCATGGACTACTCCAGGGATTCTACGCCGTATAAGAAACAGGAATAAAATGCAAAAACAAGTTAAACGTAATCCGTATGATGAAGTCCTGAAAATTACATATAAAAGATATCGAAATTACTGCAACAATCTTATTAAAAAACTAAAGCGTGTATATGACAAAAAACTACTGTTAGAACAAAATCCTAAAGTACTGTGGAACAATATTAAACGTATAAGAAATATAAAACAAGTTAAAAGTCCAAGCTATGACTTATTGAACGTAAAACCATCCCCCTTAGAATCAGTCAATTACGTTAATGATTACTTTACTAGCGTTGGCCGAAATCTTGCTGAAGTGGCTGCTGTCACCAATCCTGGGGTACAAAATAATAGTAGCCCATTAACATGCAATTCTCAATCATCCTCATTTGTTATGTTGGATACTGACCATCAAGAGGTTACTTCTGTAATTATGAATTTAAAATCTGAAAGTGCCCCGGGACGGGACAATATACCCACAAAGTTTCTGAAACAAGCGAAAAATTTGATTGTCCCAATAATTTGCTACCTAGCCAATCTCTGTTTTTCGAAAGGTATCTTCCCTACTTTATTAAAACAATCAATCGTGACTCCTGTGCATAAGACCGGGGATACTAGTGAAGTTAATAATTATAGACCTATATCAGTGTTGCCTGCTATTTCCAAAATACATGAAACACTTGTTAATAAAAGACTTATACAGTATATTAATCGATATGCCATTCTATCGGATTCGCAGTATGGATTTAGCAAAATAAACGCACTCAAGATGCCGTTTTAGAATTAACTTCACATGTAGTTGAACATTTAGATCGGAAAAGAAAATGCCTTGCTGTATTTCTAGATCTTAAAAAGGCATTTGATACTGTATGTATACCGACCCTTGTTGATAAGCTGGAGAGAATTGGTGTTAGAGATATCCAACTAGACCTAATCAAAGACTATTTAAGTAATCGCACTCAAAAGGTCAAAATAGGTGACTACATTAGTAATGACCTACAAATAACCTTTGGTGTTCCTCAAGGAAGTGTCTTAGGACCTACATTATGTCTCATATATATTAATGATCTATGTAACTTAAAAATTGATAACAGTAGTATTTACGCATATGCGGATGACACTGCCGTAGTTTTTAGTGGGGATACGTGGGAAGCAGTTTATAATACTGCAGAAACTAATTTGACTAAAATAGCAAATTGGCTAAATTATAATCTATTAACATTAAACACCAGCAAAACAAATTACATTTGTTTTTCTATTAATAGCCGCTCACAACCTATAACACAAAATCTCAAAATACATACTTGTGTAGAATATAAAAATACATGCGCATGCCCCAATATTGAAAAAGTAGCTTACACGAGATACTTAGGTGTCATGATTGACCAAAAACTTTCGTGGCACCGTCACCTAGAAATCACAACTGATAGAATTCGAAAACTAATTTATATCTTTAAGACCCTTAGAAATGTTGCATCAAATAAAATCTTAAATACTGTTTACATGGCCCTTGTTCAATCAGTTCTAACATACTGCGTTCCAGTTGGGGTGGAGATTCAAAGCAAAATTTCTAGAGTTAGAACGAGGTAGGAGATGACTAATAAAGGTAATGTATAATAAACCCTACAGATTTCCAACTAAAGACATATCATATTAGTAAGTTGTTGAGCGTTAGGAAGTTATATGTATTACGTATATTACAAGAGAAACATAAATCAGTATTAACGCATTATACAATTAATGAACGGCCAGGAATATCAATTAATGTGGTTGCTGTAAAAACTTATTTTGCTAATCATCCATTTAAGAATCAATCCAACTGTTTATATAATAAAATAAACAAAATGTTAAATATTTTCCATCTTAATATTTACAATCTTAAAATGTTAGTGACTAACTGGCTGAATGGGTTAAATTATGTTGAAGTTGAGGCTTTGCTGAATGTAATTAAATAATACTTAACATTTGTTTATCAATTAAATACATATAAACCCCGTCACACACGCACACGCAGCGAGTCGCGCGCATGCGCTCACACACATACACACACACAGGAACACACGCACACACTCTACAAGTAAATGTTGCGTTTGTACACATACATTGTAAGAACAGCAGTATGATACGGAGGAGCGGGGCATCCTGACACAGGTATATATTTACTTAAAAGGATGCCTCAAATACGATTTACTATGTAAAAATTGTTTGAGAAGAAATAAAATATTTTTATTTTATTTTTGCATGCTCCTTGCACCCACAAGAGGTATTAATGGTTCTGCACAACTGATAAGCCTCAAGCCAACCTCACCTGCTCGTGGTGCACCCTGCTAATCAACAAACAAGACTAGCTTCCACCAACCCGCACTGGGTGATGGTGTTGGGAAAAGGGCCAAATCCCCCTATATTATGAACCCCTACAAGCAAAGGTCCCTAGTTTCCGGGACATCGCTCGATGTAGGCAGTGCAAGGCCTATCAATGTCAAGTTCTTTGGAGAAGATCTATATCCAGCAGTAGAAGTGTATAGACTGGATGATGATGAATAGTGCTTACATAACGCCTATGAAGATTTTGAAGCATTTCATGGAATGCAAAAAGTTCCAATTATATACATCATGTATTGACTGATAATAAGCATATTTATAACTCCATAAAGAAGACCTTAAGCTATTGTAAGCACCAAATATTCATCAAAATGAACATGTCACCATATTGACATTCTGCTGCATGTAGATCACCTGAATAAACAGAATTTGCAATACCTGCCACACTACATGTTGGTGCATAAAATATAATTAAACTGGTGCTCTTTCCAGGGCATCATTACCTATTAGGTTATTTCTTAAGACACAATCATCTGACCTAGAAGACATTCTATACCATCAACCACAACCACATATTAGCAAATTAAAGTAAAAAATTGTGTAAAATGTAATACTGTAAATATTAGTACATTTAGTTTTTATTTACCACAGTATTCAGATTCTCCAGCTTTTTCTTTGTCCAGTTCTCCATTTTCATCCAGTGGCAAGCTTACACCAAAATCACAAAGCTTACAAATGGCGAAATCACCATTCACTAATATGTTGTATGATTTTATATCCCCATGTAAAATTCGCATGTCTGTATGCAGATATTCAAGTGCATTTCCGATGTCGGAGGCCACCTGGAATTATATTGAAACCTAAGAATATGTATTGCACTATTTATGACAGGATGTGCATATTGCATGTCCAACTATGAAATTATTAGATTACAAATATTACTTAAATTAATTATTAAACAATGTTTTACCACATTTATTATATATCAGAAATTATGAAAAAAGTTTAAAGAAATGAATAATTTCAGAATGTAGTCGTGGAGTGTCAGTTAAAGTCCACTATTATATCATTGTCATGTACCAATCTGCTAAATTATGTTTGAGTAAAAAAATAATATAATTAAGTAATGTTACAAAACTTTGTTCCCATAGCATTACAGATATTTCTGCATATTATTTCTAATTAAAATGGTTAAAAAATATTTACCTTCAAAATATATTTCGAAGCAAACCGTTCACTTCCTTCTTCATATTTCTTTTCAACCATAGCTCCAAGTGATAAATCACACGCTTTCATTCCCAGGTACAATATCTTTGTTTTGTCAAAAGCACGAAAACCTACGATGTTGGGGTGGGACATTCGCTGCAGCAGGTCGGCCTCAGCCTGCAGCCTTTCAGTGCATACGATGTTCGGTTTAACACGCTTGTTCAGCGTCTTTCGAGCCCACGGAGAACGTATCTGACCCGATTCAGAGGATCTAACGAGTTGCATTATGAATACACCTGAATAAAATATATACAAAATGTAATATTTCAGGGATAAACAGTTGTGAAAGAAAATCGTAATTAATTTATATCTACGATAAGAGGGTAGTTTACCTATCCCGTATCCCAGCCGTTTCAAAAAAGGTGATGGGGGTATATTTATTATGTAGTTTTCTGCCACAACTTTATTTTCTTTAACGGGTGTTTTAAACTCCGCTATAATGTTGGGTGTTACTGACAATACGAAAAAAAATAGTAAACAGCGAAACCAAACAAGTAACTTCCAAGTCTCAATGTTTCAATTCTAACGGACGTGAAATTCCTGCAGTGACATTGACATTTGACGTTCGGCGCATTAGCGAAATGATTTCTCGCTAAATATGTAAAGGGGGTAATTTACTTGTTAACATAAGTAATTAATTTATGGCATGTCGTATTAATTGTTACCAATAGATGATATTATTAATGAAATTAAATATTTTTAAAATTAAAAGAATTAAGATAGACTAAGCATAAATTAATAAAAAATTCTCTTTAGGCCAATTGCAATGTAAACATTATGAATGTAAATCTCATTGAAAGAGTTCTACTCAGCAAATCCACTATCGAATTTGCCAAGTCCAGATATATTTAAGCAAATTTTAATAAATTGTTTATTTAATTTAGTACTTTTGTTAGTTATAAATATTTAAAAGTATAATTATATTGATAAGCCCTAAAAATCAAAAATACCAGAAATAAATAAAAATTCTTAAAAAAACTGCTTCGAATACCAGAGATAATAATATAAAAAACAATAAACTAATATAACAATTAGTTTACTACGCATTTTAATGTTAACCTTTAATAAAACTAGCGAATATTTTTGTTTCTTGTTTATCGAACATCGATTAATTTTAATATTAATAACAATGATACATTAGACTTTACTAGTGATTATAAATTTTTGTTGTCGGTTACCGTCTAGGTAGTTACCACCGCAGATCTAATTGCAGCCGACAAACAGTACTGTGCGAGCATTACTGCGTATCAGTTTAAAGGACCCTGTAGGTAGTGAAATTAATGAGGTAACGAGACTTATTATGTTATATTTCAAGGCGCCGAACACAATGTGTTAGAGTGTATATCATCGTAACTAGCGCCACGTCCCCTTAACAGGTTCCTGCCATGTTCCCGATTTAACGTTATGTGAAGTACAAACCTTACGAGTAATTGTCTGGACGGGGTTATCTCGCACAGCAGCTCTTAAAGTTTCTTACTTCTGGAGTAAGTTACGCGTTAGCATCTTAACTGCAATAGATGGTTGTGATGATAAACATTTCTGTTCAAACCTTTTGTTAGCAATTCCTTTATTTATCTTTATTATGCAAGTGTTTTTTAAAATAGTCACCTGATCTATCTGTTGGTGGATGCTACCTTGAGAATGCTCGGCTATATGGCGCTAAATTCAACTAAATAGCGTTTAGAATTTTTCCGTCGAATAGGTTAAAAGCGTAATGATTTTAAGCTGTACCATCATCAGCATCAGCATCGACATCCACTGCTGAACACAGGCCTCCCCCAAAGATCCTCGCGTTTGTTGGAGTCAAATTGAGGGATTTGGGCTATTTCCCACCACACTGGCCCAATGCGGATTGGAGAGAGCCAGAGCTGCATTTGCTGATTAGCAGGGTGCACCATAAGCAGGTGAGGTTGGCTTGGGTTCCTTGAGTTATTGTGCGGGACGGCTTACACCCCCATTAAACCGTACCACATAAAATTATTTCGGCGTAGGGATGTGACGACCCCACCGCCCGCTGAAGCGAGGGCTTATCCCTTGTGGATACAGTTCTTCTCTCCGGTGCAACCAGTCAAACGGCGTCGGGAAGTGACGAACCCATCGCCCACGGAAGCGAAAACTGAATTTTCCCTCGAGGATACAGTTTTCTCTTCCGTGCAAGCAGTCAAATCGCGCGGCGAGTCCGCCCTTAGAGCAGCTGTTGGCTTAGGCCACGTCGGGCGCACCCGTAGCCCGCTTATAGCACACCCCGAGCGGGACCGGGGACTGCGGTCATTGCGACCGGAGTCAAGAGGAAGACAACCTCTCAAATTACCCCAATCCTAAGGTCTGGCGTGCCGATGGGATGAATGGCCAAGGGTAGTGGTCGCTAGCGCCCAAAGCTGTGGATCAGCAAACAACACTATGAAAAACAGTTTTAAAAAGATATGTCCCCAGGTGGGTCCCGGCCTTACGGCTGGGGAATGCCACACGGCGCTTGGCGCCGTCAGCCCTTCGTACTCTGGGGTGGGCAAAACTGTTTTTGGAGAGGGAGGGTGTGTGGAGGAGCAAAAAAGAGAAGGCAGCGAAGCTGCAAAGGAGGTAATGCCGCGCCCCGTGACGGGCGCGTGCCTTGACAAGGATGTGACAGTGCCGCGCCCAAAGACGGGCGCTGGCGAAACCACCGGACTGGACGGGCTCGCGCAGTGCGCGCCGACACCGACTGCGCTTCCCGAAGCGCGGGTGGTGTTGGAGCGGCTGTGCTTCGAGCCGCATAACAGCGAGGGCGTGGTCGATGTCGACATGGCCCCCGTTACCCCAACTCGTGACGACGAGGCTGCCTCGGTTTCCGACTGCAGCCTCGCTACGGTGGCGTCAGGCGGTTCCCGCTTTTGGCAGGACCGCAAACGACGTCGTCCCAGCAGGGACGGCTTGTCGGCCTCCTCCGAGGAGAACGACGTGCCCACCGAGATCGCCGAGACCGAACGTCCCGGCAACAAGACCGAGCGTCGTGGCCGCAGACGTCCGCCCACGACAGTGAAATACGTCGGCCTTAGCAAGGCTAAGGCCGCGTTTGACGCCGAAAGGCGTCAAGAGCTGAAACTCCAGGCGGAGGAGGAGCTCGCCGCAACCGCGGCGAAGTTCCGCCGAAACCGGGAAAGCAGGCTCGCGCGGTCTCCGGCGCTGGAGCCAAGAATGGCTCCGGACGACCAGACCGCTGCCATGCTGCAGAAGATAGTCTTCGATGACGCTGAGCTGATCGCGACGATCGCCAGCAAATCGAAGAACTTAAGGTCCGATCTCGTGCGGGATCTAAAGGAAGCAGCGGCCTCCATCAAGGCGGCCGTGGCGGCCATCGGGTCTCGCACGGTGACGGACGAGACGCGGCAGCTGCAGGCGGAAAATGCCCGCCTGCGCGCCGAGGTGGCCGACTTCCGTAAGGAACTGGCCAACCTCAGGGCGGAATTTGATGAGATTGAGCGGCGGGAACGACCCGTGCCTTCTCGCTCGAACGCCGGCGAGGAGTTTCTCCGAGAGGAGGCGGCCCGCCCGGCGAGGAAGAAGCGGTGCACCGGTGCCGATCGACTCGAACCGACGACTTTGTCGGTCGAGGAGATTTGTCGCACGGTTATGATGCAGGTGGGGACCATGGTGTCGGCCCGCATGGCATCGCTGGAGGACAGGCTTCTCAAGGAGAAGCTTGTCCGCCCACCGCTAGCTGCTGCGGCAAGGCCGGCGGCTTCAACCGCCAAAAAGGCCGGCCCAGCGCCGAAAGCGGTCGCCGCGGTTACCGCGAACCCCGTCCCCAAAGCCCTGGCGGGTAAAGGGAAAGGAGTTGGGAAGGGGAAGACGAAGAAGGGGGCGGAGAAGCCGACTTCCTCTTCGTCGACCGGCGCTTTCAAGCCCGCGCCCGCCCCACCTCCTCTAGAGGAGGGGTGGAACGTCGTGGCTAGAAAGCCGAGGAGGGCGCAGCGACTGCCGCAGACGCAGCAGCAGCAGCGGCGGAAGCAGCGACAGCAGCGGCAGAGCGCGAAGCGCAAAGGCGACCACAAGGGCCGCCCGCGAAAGCTGAGAACCCCGAGGTCCGCAGCGGTCGTGGTGACCCTGTCGCCCGAGGCGATGACGAAGGGTGTTACGTACGCTCAAGTCATCGCCCGGGCGAAGGAGCAGGTCAACCTAAACGATCTCGGCATTGCCGGGATACGTTTTAAGACGGCGGCGACCGGAGCGCGCATCTTGCAAGTGCCCGGTGCCGGCAACGGCGAAAAAGCCGATAACCTCGCTAGGAGGCTCCGCGAGTCTCTGGGCGAGGAGGTCTTGCGCATCGCCAGGCCGGTGAAGTGCGCCGAGTTGAGGGTCTCAGGACTTAACGACTCGGTGACGAGCGCCGACGTAGTCGCCGCGATTGCGCGAGCAGGTGGCTGTCCGGCCGACCAGGTTAGGTCGGGCAGCATCTCGGTTGGCGCGTCCGGCCTCGGGACGGCGTGGTTGCGCTGCCCCGTGGTTGCGGCGCAGAAAGTGGTGGACGGCGGCAGACTCCTGGTTGGCTGGGTGTTTGCGCAGGTCACACTGCTGGAGAGGCGACCGCAGCGTTGCTTCAGGTGCCTCGAAAAGGGGCACCTGAAAGCAAATTGTAAGGCCGAGTCGGACCGCAGCGATGAGTGTTATCGCTGCGGTAAGAACGGCCACAAAGCTGCCGATTGCTCCGCCCCGCCGCACTGCAACCGCTGCAGTGCGGCCGGTAAACCGGCCGACCATAGAGGCGGCGGTATAGCCTGCGGCAAGGCGCGCGTCGCTAAGGCGACGCAGAAAGGCGGTAAGCGTGGCGGTAGGGGCCCCGGGGTCACTCGACCGCCAGCGCTGAGCACGAGCGCGGGCTCCGTGCGCGAGGGGGTTGCGATGTCCGTCGAATAGCGATGGACCTCAACTTCCTCCAGGCGAACATCAACCACTGCGCCAGAGCTCAGGACTTACTGTACCAGAGCATGGCGGAGCGGTCGATCAACGTCGTTGTGGTCAGCGAGCCGTATTACGTCCCACCGTGGGAGAGCTGGGCGGGGGACGTGGACGGAACGGTGGCCATAGGTACGGTGACCTCGAACGGCTCCCCCGACCTTGAGTCGGTGGAGCGCGGTCGGGGTTACGTCGCGGGGCGGGTCGGGGACGTTCTGGTCGTGGGAGCATACTTCTCGCCGAATCGCAGCTTAGCCGAATTCGAGCGGCTGCTCGACGAGGTGGGTGCTCTCATCGGCCGGACCGGATCGGGTCGCGTTCTCTTCGCCGGAGATCTCAACGCCAAGTCGAAGGCGTGGGGGTGCCCGGCGACGAGCGCACGCGGCGCCGCGCTCGAGGAGTTCGCGGTCGGGGCCGGGTTGGTCGTGCTCAACAGGGGGACGACGAACACGTGCGTGCGGAAACGGGGCGGCTCTATAGTGGACGTTACGTTCGCTGGAGACGCCCTGGCCCGCCGCATCGGGGATTGGGAAGTGCTCGGGGGCGTAGAGACGCTGTCGGACCATTTGTACGTCCGATTCAGTGTCTCGGCGGCCTCGGGCACTCCGAGTGACCCTAGTCGACCCTTGGTCGGGGACGGCCCTCGGTGGGCGTTGATGCGTCTCGACCGCGACCTCCTCGAGGAGGCGGCCCTGGTCGAGGCCTGGGTCCGCGAGGGGAGGGCGTCTAGGGCGTCCGCGGCGGCGGTCGACGTAGAGGAGGAAGCGGAGAGGCTGGTGGCGGCCGTGTCGCGCGTGTGCGACGCGAGCATGCCGCGAGTGCGCTCCCTGCCTCCTAGGCGCGGTGTGTACTGGTGGTCGGCGGACCTAGCGCGCCTTCGTAAGGCGTGCGTGGCGAGCCGGCGACGGTACCACAGGTGCCGACGTCGACGGAGGCGCGATACGGCCGAGGAGGAGCGGCTGTATGCGGCGCACAGGGCCAACGTGAAGGAGCTGGTGGTCGCGATCGCCGAGGCGAAGAAGGCTTCCGAAGTCGAGATGCTCGAGTCATTGGACGGCGACCCTTTCGGGAAGCCGTATAAGAGGGTGCGGCAAAAGCTGCGCCCTTGGAGACCCCCTCTGACTCGCAGCCTCCGACCGGAACTTCTCGATCGGACGATCTGCACCCTGTTCCCACGGCGGGACGTCGAGGAGTCGCCATCGACTGCGACTCAGTCCCGCGTCGGCCGAGGGGGGAGGGGAGGGGAAGAAGACTCCTTCCAACCGGACGACGCCCCGGGTGTCAGCGAAGGGGAACTGTCGGCGGCCGTCAAAAGGATGCGTGTCAGAGACACCGCTCCTGGGCCCGACGGTATACCCGGCCGCGCGTGGGCTCTAGCTTTGGGTCCCCTGGAGCCCTGGACGCGGGCGCTGTTCACGGCGTCCTTGAAGCAGGGTCGGTTTCCGCGCCTTTGGAAGACGGGGAAACTGGTCCTGCTCAAGAAGGGAGGGAAACCGGTCGACTCGCCGTCGTCGTATCGGCCCATAGTGTTGTTGGACGAGGTGAGCAAGCTCTTCGAGCGCGTTATCGCAGCTCGCCTCGTTCGACACATGGAGGAGACTGGACCGGATCTGAGCGATTCACAATTCGGATTCCGCAGGAGCAGGTCTACCGTCGACGCTATAGCGCGAGTGCGCGCCATAGCGGACGACGCGGTGTCTCGCGGAGAGGTGGTGTTGGCGGTGTCGCTCGATATCGCCAACGCGTTCAACACCCTTCCGTGGGAAACGATCACCGCTGCGCTGGTCCAGTTCGGGGACCCGGTCTACGTGAGGCAGACGATCGGGACGTCCCTCTCGAACCGGTTCGTGAGGTACCCGACGCGAGACGAGTGGTGTCGGCACGGCGTGTCGTGCGGCGTCCCACAGGGTTCGGTCCTCGGACCGCTCCTGTGGAACGTCGGTTACGACTCGGTGCTGCGCGGGGCTAACCTCGGAGGAGTCGACGTGACTTGTTACGCCGACGACACCCTGGTGACGGCCCGCGGACGCAACTTTAGGGAGGCGCGCGTGTTGGCGACTGCGGGCGTAGCCCAAGTCGTCGCGCGCATTCGGCGCTTGGGGTTAGAGGTGGCGCTGAGCAAGTGCGAGGCTTTATGCTTCCACGGCGCTCGGAACGCGCCTCCGCCGGGAGCGGAGCTGATAGTCGGTGGGACTTCCATCGCCGTCGGTACTTCCATGAAGTACCGACGGCGTTGTTGTAAGTTGGGACTCGTCCTCGACGGACGGTGGAGGTTCGACGAGCACTTTCGGCAGCTGGGCCCGAAGCTCATTCGAGCGGCTGGGTCCCTGAGCCGCCTTCTGCCCAATCTGGGCGGACCGAGCGTCGGATGCCGGCGACTCTACACCGGAGTGGTGCGTTCTATGGCGTTATACGGAGCGCCCATATGGGCGGAGAACCTGTCGGCCCGCGGCCGGACTCTGCTGCGATCACCGCAGCGTGTCATGGCCATACGGGTCGTACGCGGTTACCGTACCGTCTCCTTCGAGGCGGCGTGCGTCCTCGCCGGGACGCCGCCGTGGGATCTCGAGGCGGAGCCGCTGGCGCGTGTGTACTGGCGGCGGAAGTGCGCCCTCGAGCGCGGCGAGCGTCCGGCGCCGGACGAAGAAGCGAGGTGGCGCCGAGAGGGGCGCCTGGACGTGCGTCGGCGATGGGAGCGGTGACTCCGAGACCCGACGCACGGCCGCCTCACCGTGGAGGCAGTCCGACCGGTCCTCGCGGACTGGCTGGACAGAAACAGCGGAGTTTTAAACTTCCGCCTGGTGCAGATACTCACGGGGCACGGTTGCTTCGGGAGCTATCTGCACCAGCGTCACTGTAGTGTTAGGACGGACGAGGCGTGCGACGAGTGTGGACACACGGTGGACACATCGTCGCACACCTTGGCCGATTGCCCGCAATTCGGGGGGGATAGGGCCGCGCTCGTAGCGGCGATAGGGAGTGACCTCTCGCTGCCGGCTGTGGTACGGACCATGGTCGGAAGCGAGGCGTCATGGGACGCGGTATCCCGATTCTGCGATATCGTTATGTCGCAGAAGCGAGAGACCGAGCGTCACAGAGAGCGGGCGCCGAGGGGGCAGGAGGCGGTCGCAGTGCGCAGACAGCTCGTCGCCAACGGGCGGAGCCGAGCGCACGACCGCCGCTTGCCTCCTTAGGCAGAGGAACCTGGCGCCGCGACCGACAAGGGCCGTCGATCCGGCGCCCCCCTTGGAAAGGGTTCCTGGGGCGTATCTGGCGACGCGTCTCGTATTCTGACGCGTCGCCGCGCAGTGTAGGGATTTTGTCAGTTGGGAGGGATGCTTCACATCCCTCCCCGAGGCGGGCTCGTTCGATCCGGGCACCGAACGGGGGTTGCGGAAGAACTGTCGCGTTATCCCGCGACCCTCGTGCATTTATTTGCGGAGGTGATGGAATACCGTGTGAAGCTTTTTAGTCGGTTGGAGTCCGACACTACCCCGCTACCGACCCAGTATTGGTACAGGGTGTGCGTTCCGTTAGCATTTTGTTACACACGTTATTAAAAAAAAAAAAAAAACACAAAATTATTTAATATTATGTTTATCACAGGATGGCACAACACTGTTGATCCTGTCAGCAGCCATGGGGCATACAGAGTGCGTACAGGAGCTGCAGGTGCAGGGAGCCGACCCTGCTGCAGGACGGTAAGTGTAACAATGAGCTACCAGACATAATACTCACAGCACCACTTAGATGCTGTAAGTAGTAATATATTAAGGATAATATGTACTGCTCTGGTAAAACTCCAACCTCGAATGACTACGTAAACTGTCAGTGTAGAAATGGTCAATCATGAGCTTTCTTTTCCACTATACTACGAAGGCTTGTCATCTTGCAGTTGTTTACATGAACATTTTGTACGCCCTGAATATCAACCCAGTGGCACGCTGCGGCGTGCGTTGTGTCTGTCAGACAGGAACCAACGCGCTGTTCTTCGCAGCGCAGGGCGGCTTCCTGGACATCACGCGGCTGCTGCTGGACGCCGGCTCCAACATCGACACGCTCAGCACGGTGATGCCGTAAATTGCCCATTAAAAAAAAAAACTACCATTTCTTCGTTACTTTTGTTTCAGTTTAACGCCAGAAATCGACGCCGTGATGATTCAAGTATACAGAAACAATTTCTTATGGAAAGTCTATAGTTGAAAAAAAAAATCTATTATACATTTTTCAAGTTTAACTTTCTCAGACAATAAATAGTTTATCCATATCGTTGCCCTGGGTGGCGCAGGACGGTGGCACCCCGCTGTTCGTGGCGTGCCAGTGCGGCCACCTGCCTGTCGTCGAGGAGCTGATACAGAGAGGCGCCAACGTCAACTCCTGTATGAAGGTACTTAAATTGGCTCACTTTTCATAACAGTAGTTACTTTTAAAAGTATCACAGGATCCACTATGACGGACTTCACTTCTGGTTCATGCCTGAAGAAAAAGGCGAATACCCAGTAATCACGTGCCCGACAAAAGACAGCGCAATTTTCATGCATGCAGTTGATGCAGCAGTGTTTAAGCGCAAGGAAGCGGAAGCAATGTATTTTTCAGGAGATCCCGGAGGAAACTTTAATATATTGGATGAGATGAGGAAGAAAGTTTGGCCACGTCCACACTACAGGAGTGTCACGAATTAAAACATTAGAAATGTAAATAAAAACGCTTAATAATAGTAGTTGTGTAGGTATGTGTGGGAGTTCCTATGTCATGCCTTAAGACAAGCGAAGGTACAATGATGATATGATACGAGGGGATTAGGGACACGGCTGTTCAAAATAAGCTGTATGACGTGCCCGTGCATGTTTACTAATGCACGGTGCGCGTGGGTGTTGCAGGACGGCGCGACGCCGCTGTTCATCGGCGCACAGAACGGGCACGAGGAGGTGTGCGAGGCGCTGCTGGCGGCGCGCGCGCCGTGGTGACAAGTTGGCTTTAACCATGAGGTTCTTGTGTTTTGTTGCATGCGGATGAGTGGTGTAGCAGTTCACTGGTAGCCATCTTTAAAAACAAAGATGATAACATTGCACTCTTCGTCTTCAGACATATGATTTCTCGTTCATCATCATCAGCCGATAGGCGTTCACTGCTGGCCTTAGGCCTCACTCAAAGATCTCCACATTTGTAGCGATACATAGAGCGGGATTTGGGCCATTTTCCGCCATGAATGCTATTTCCATGTCTCGTTACATTCCAGTAATATTTATCATTATCTGCGATTAGCAGGCCGTGCTGCTCCCGGCTTAAGAATAGGGTAGCTCCATCTCATCCCGTGAATGTCGTATGAGCCAACTAAGGGAAGTCGCGGATTGTGCAGCAGTATTCTATGGAAATGTATCAATACTGATGGATAATACGCAACCATGAGAGGTTTGTCCATTTTTATCCCCCTGGCCGTAAGGTGGCGGTTATTCCACCAGCAATGATTCCCGAGGAGGGTTGGTGTCAGGCAGGCGGCCGGCCGTACAAACTCTATCCAAAACTTTTGCAGTGTGGACTACAGTACATATGATGATTGCCACCGAGTTAGAGCGTCCCGTGCAGGCGACTCGCAGAAGCGACACCCGGCTTCTGCGAGAAGTGGACTAGGGTTGTCGCATCAAGGACGGGTGCGACGTGAGACGCGAGTCTAAGATATGGCTGAGAATTGTGAGTTGGAATGAAGGGACAGTGACTGGCAGGTGAAGAAAGTTAGCAGATGTATGTAAGAGAAGGAGAATAAATGTGGCTTTTTTGCAAGAAACGAACTGGAAGGGATTGAAAGCTCGAGAAATCGAAGAAGGATATAAATTTTGCTACTGTGGGAGCGATAGTAAGAGGAATGGAGTGGGGACTGTTCTAGGTAATGAAATGAAAAATTGTGTGACGAACCTTAAAAGACCGAATGATAGATTGATTGTGGTAAAAATAATAAAAAGGAAGTTGATTTTAAATGTAGTAAGTGCGTGCGCACCTCAATCTGGATGGGATGATAAAATGAAAGAGAAATTTTGAGAAAACTTAAATTCCTTAGTGATGGATGTTCCAGAAAATGAGGAATGTTTGTGGAGATTTTAATAGAAATGGGGTAAGAATGAGTGCAGGATATGAGAGAGTGCATGGAGGATGGGGTTTTGGAACCGAAAATATTGAAGATGAAGCTTTGCTCCAAGCGGCTAATGCTAATGATCTAACGGCTAATGATCTGGCCATTGTGAACACCTTTTTTGAAAAAAAGAATGAACACATGATCACGTACTAGAGCGGTAGCCGCAAAACACAGATCGATTACATTCACCTAAGAAGAACTAAAATTGGATCAGCCAAAGACTGTTCAGTAGTACCTGGTGAGCACGGTATTCCATCACTTCCGCAAAGAAATGCACGAGGGTCACGGGATAACGCGATAGTTCTTCCGCAACCCCCGTTCGGTGCCCGGATCGAACGGGCCCGCCTCGGCAGTAGTACCTGGTGAAAATCTAGTTAGCCAACACAGGCTCCTTATACTAAAAACTAAAATTAGCAAAAGGCGTTGAAAGAAAAGAAGAATGCATTTAAGAAATGGCAAGGTGTGGAAGAAAGTGAAATAGATTTGAAAGAAAATAAAGAGAAGTATACGAGGAGCGTAAGCAATGGGCAAAGAGAGCTATTGCGATTACTAAGGCAAAGGTACAAAAAAAAACTGTACCATTCTCTGGACAGCCCGCAAGGACAAAATAACTGTTCCGGATAGCAAAAGAGAGAGAAGAGAGTGCAAGAGATATAAATCATATCAAATATAATAAAGACAATGAAGGAAAAGTATTAACGAATGATGACGATATTAAAAGACGATGGAAGGAATATTTTGTAAGACGAACGAGGAGAATGTCTGGTGCGGAGTATTAGAAAGCGTGCCGGCTAACATAGGTATGGTGAGGAAGATTACTATGAATGAACTAAAAAAAAAAACAGTGCAAGTTATGAAGAATGGAAACGCTGTTGGGCCGGATGAAATACCAGTGGAGGTATAGAAATTGTTAAAGTCGGATGGATGGATGTGGTTGACTTTATTCTTCAACAAGTTATTACAAGAAGAGGACATCCCGGATGAGTGGTGTAGCAGTTCACTGGTAGCCATGTTTAAAAACAAGGGTGATGTACTTCGGTGTAGGGATGTGATGACACCACCGCCCGCAGAAGCGACGACTGAATTATCTCTTGCGGATACAGTTTTATCGTTAGTGCAATCAGTTGATACAGCGTGGGGATATGACGACCCTACCGCCTGCAGAAGCGAGGACAGCTGTTCGCTTCGGCCACGTCGGGCGTACCCGTAGCCCGCTTATATATAGCACACCCCGAGCGAGAGCGGGAACTGCGGTCATTGTGACCGAAATCAAGAGGAAGGCAACCTCTCAAATCACCACAATCTCAAGGTACGGCGTGCCGATGGGATGAATGCCCAAGGGGGATTTGGTCGTTAGCGCCCAAAGCTGTGGATCAGCAATCAAAACACACTATGGATAACATATGAAAAGACATATGTCCCCAGGTGGGTCCCGGCCTTATGGCTGGGGAATCCCACATGGCGCCTAGCGCCGTCTGCACTTAATACTCTGTGGGCACAACTGTTTCTGAAGATGGAGTGTGTGCGTAGCAGAGCGACGTCAACGGACTTTCGGTGAAGTCTACAGCGGCGGGAATGCCGCGCCCCGTGATGGGCGCAGGCAAAAGTGATTCGACGATGCCGCGCCCCAAGACGGGGGCTTGGTTAATACACGGAAAGGACGGGCTCGCGCAATGCCCGCGAACACCAGTTACGCTTCCCGAAGCGCGGGTGGTGCTGGAGCGACTGCGCCTTGAGCCGAATTATAACGAGGGCGATGTGGACATGACCCTCGTTTCCAGGACTATTGACGATGAGGCTATCTCGTCGGTTTCTGACTGCAGCCTCGCATCGGTGGCGTCAGGCGGCTCGCGCTTTTGGCACCACTGCAAATGACGTCGTCCCAGCAGGGAAGTGCACCGAAAACGAGTGCTCCGGCGACAAGCCGGAGCATCGTGTGCGTCCGCCCACGACCTGTAAATATGACGACTTTAACAAAGCTAAAGCCGCGTTTGACGCCGAAAGGCGTCAGGAGTTGAAACTCTAGACTTAGGAGTAACTCGTCGCTACAGCAGCTAGGTTCCGCCGCAACCAGGAAAGGAGACTCTAACAATCTCCGTACTGGCCAAAAATGACTCCAGATGACAAAACGGCGGCAATGCTGCAACGTCTTGTTTTCGACGATGTTGAGCTGATCTCGACGATCGCCAGCAAGTTGAAAAATCTCAAGTTCGATCTAGTGTGGGACTTGAAGGCAGCCGCGGCCTCCATCAAGACGGCCGTGATGGCCATCGGGTCTCGCACGGTGACAGACGAGACGCGATAGCTGCAAGCGGAAAATGCCCGCTTGTGCGCCGAGGTTGTCGACTTCTGCAAGGAATTGTCCAAACTTAGGGCGGAATCTGAGGAGAGAAAGCGGCGGGAACGACTTACGCCCTCACGTGCGGACGCAGGCGAGGAGTTTCCTCGAAAGGAGGCGACTCGCCCGGCAAAGAAGGAGCGGTGCACCGGCGTTGATCGCTTCGAACCGGCAACTATATTGGTCGAAGAGATCTGCCAGACCGTGATGATGCAGGTGGGGCCATGGTCTCGGCCCACCTGGCATCATTGAAGGACAGGCTTCTCTCGGAGAAAAGCAGTTGCGGCCACCGCGAACCTCGTCCCCAAAGCCCCCGAGGGTAATGGAAAAGGGAAAGGGAGGGCAAACGAGGCGGCGGAAAAGCTTCCGCTTCCGCATTGGGGCGAGTACAAGCCCGCGCCTGCTCTGCCTCTTTTAGAGGAGGGGTAGAGCATTGTGACTAGAAAGCCCAAAAAGACGGAGTTGCGCCGAAACAGCAGCAGCAGCGGCAGAAGCAGCGACAGCAGTCGCAGTCGAAACCGCCGCAGCAGCAGCAGCAGCGACAGAGCGCTAAAAGTAAGTGCAATAGTGGCGGTAGGAAGAACCGGCCACGAAAGCTACGGGCCCCGCGGTATGCAGCGATCGTAGTGACTCTCGCGCTTGAGGCGATGACGAGAGGCGTTACGTACGCTCAAGTCATAACCCAGGCCAAAGAGCAGATTAACCTAGCTGATCTCAGCATTGGCGGACTACGGTTTAAGATGGCGGCGACCGGAGCGCATATCTTAGAAGTGCCCGGTGCTGACAATGGCGAAAAAGTCGACAACCTTGCCAAGAGGCTCCGCGAGTCTCTGGGCGAGGAGGTCATGCGCATCGCCAGGCTGGTGAAGTGCGCCGAGTTGAGGCTCTCAGGGCTCGACGACTCGGTGACGATATAGTCGCTGCGGTCTTTTTTTATTTTATTTTTTGTTTTACGTGGGGGGAATGCCTACGTATACTCGTCCTCGCGGAGGCAAAGACGGGTTATGTCGCAATTGCACCGACTAAAATCCTCACAATAATCAGCCTCTTCGCCTGATGATGATGACGCCGTGACCCTGCACGGGAACGCTTTCGCTCACATCCGCGACCTTGCGACCGGTGGCTGCTTTCGCATCTTCACCTCGGGAGGGAGGGATGAACCCTCCATTTCCAGGGCGCGCAGGAACATCCAGTGCGTTCCCTCCTCGGTCTCCTGCAGTTGCGCAGGCAACGGGCTCCCTCGAACCCGTCGCTCAGAGGCCATGGGAGCCACAGGAGAAAACCTGTCCCGGCTCCCTGCGGCGGAGAGATATTGGGTCCGCCGCTACACATTAACGGCCGCGGAGGATAGGGAGAACGGCGCATCGCAATACCGACAGTTTTCCCCCGCGGCCCAACCGCCGCCGCAGCGCCAGTAAGTTGCAGAGGGTACTCCCTCCGGTATGAAACCGCCCCTGCAGCCTGGCCGCAAAGGGCAGCATAAAGCCGCGCCTTCGGCCTCCAGCTGCTCCGGTGAGCTCCAGTTATCCAACTGGTGCTCGAACCTGGAGCGGCCGCTCCCGCTGGCCTTTTGCCGAGGTCCGACCGGGTGGGTTCCACTTCGCTTCACCGTGTGTCGGTTCACGGTTACTAAGCTCCTCCGTCACGCCAAGGAGGAAACCCGTTTTTTTTTTTTTAAATCGTTCCCGCTACGTGTTGTGGGTCAGGGTCTTTGTCTACATTTTTCACTTAACATCATTATATATTTACTTATTCCTTTCTCATTCTTCTCTTTCGTACTTTCTTTTCTTCCATCCTCTACTTATCTATCTTAGCATTTTTCTCCTTACATACTCCATCCCATTTCCTTCTTTCATACATCCTCTCTGACCGAAGTGGAGACTGCCTCTTTCTTATATTTTTGGAGGGGGGGGAGGGGAAGAACCTGAAACAATCATCCACTGTAGCATAATCTCCCCGATGATCTTCGTTCTTGCTATTTTTTAGATTTTACATTTTCCTTACACTTAAATTTAATTTTTTTTACACAATTTTTTATTCACTATTTTTATTTATCTTACATTAAATTACATTATTATTTGGTTGGGTTTGGCTTATTACATTTTATTTCTATCGATTATCTTTTTAATAACTTCCCTGCAGTACTCCAGAAATATGGCGCGACTTCCGTCTTCACTCATCAGAGAGGCGATGACTCCGTTTCTATCTTCTTTCCGATCTCCACTTCGCACTCATTCCTCTTTCTCCCAAACAAGGGACAGGAAGTGATGATGTGCACCACGGTCTGGTCCACCGCTGGGTCACAAAGGCACGCGGGACTCTCCTTGAGCTTGAACCTGTGGAGGTACTCGGAGAGTCCCTCGTGCCCGGTGAACATCTGGGCCAAGACCGTGTCGAGCTCCAGTCGACGAAGGGAGCGATATGCCGACGCGACGTCCGGGAAGAAAATCGTCGTTGTTGAATCCGTCGTACCTTGCACGTACCTCCTGTTCCATTCGTCAAGCGTCTTCAGCCTGAACTGACGCTTGACGAAGGAAACGGGGCAGCTCTCGTATACCGGTCTTCTTTTATTCTTCAGGGCCGCTTCCTTGGCCAGTTGGTCCGCCCTTTCGTTTCCCTCCATCCCCACATGCGCCTTTACCTAAAATAGCCTTACGTCCGTCCCTTTTGCCCGCGCTTTCATTATATTCTCTTTTACCCGGAGTGCCAGGGGGTCGAGGGTGTCAGATTTTGCGATAGTTTCAAGGGCGGACCTCGAGTCGCTAAGTAAGGCGCGTGACTGCGCCGACCCGCTGGCTGCGTACCCCGTCGCTTCCATTAATGCCAGCAGCTCTGCCTGGTATACTGTGCAGAAGTTGCCCAACTTGAGTTTTTTACAAGTAACCTCTGCGTCGTTTGAGGGAACACGTTGGGGGGTAGTCACTGCGGTGGCGCAAGCGGGTGGCTGTCCGGCCGATTAGGCAGCATCTCGGTCGGCGCCTCCGGCCTTGGGACGACGTGGTTGCGCTGCCTCGTGGTTGCGGGATAGAAGGTGGTGGACGGCGGCAGACTCTTGGTTGGGTGGGTGTCTGCTCAAGTCACACTGCTAAAGAGACGACCGCAACGTTGCTTCAGGTGCCTCGAAAAGGGGCACCTGAAAGCAAAGTATAAGTCCGACTCGGACGGCAGCAATGAATGCTATCAAATAATAATTACTGTTATATAAATAATAACAAGTAAGGCCTGCGAAAAACCGCGCGTCGCTAAGACGACGCAAAGTAGGAAGCGCGGCAGTAGGAGCCCCAGGGTCATTCGACCGTAGGCGCTAAGCACAAACGCAGGCTCTGCGCGTGAGGAGGTTCAGATGTCCGTCCAATAGTAATGGACCTCAACTTCTTTCAAGCGAACATCAACCACTGCGCCAGAGTTCAGGACCTTCTGTACCAGAGCATGGCGGAGTGGTCGATCGATGTCGCCGTGGTCAGCGAGCTGTACTACGTCCCACCGTGGGAGAGCTGGGTGGGGGACCTGGACGGAACGGTGGCCATAGGCACGGTGAACTCGAACGGCTCCCCCGACTTAGTAGCGGTGGAGCGCGGTCAGGGTTACGTCACGGGACGGGTCGGAGACGTGCTGGTCGTGTGGGCATACTTCTCGACGAATCGTAGCCTAGTCGAGTTCGAGCGGCTACTCGACGAGATCGGTGTTCGCATAGGTCGAAGCGCCTCGGGTCGCATTCTTTTCGCCGGACATCTCAACGCCAAATCAAAGGCGTGGGATCCCCGGGGACGAACGGTGCCGCGCTCGACGGGTTCGCGGTCGGGGCCGAATTGGTCGTGCTCAACCGGGGGACGACCAACACGTGCGTGCGGCAACGGGGCGGCTCTATAGCGGACGTGACGTTCACGGAAGACGCCCTAGCCCGCCGTATCAGGGATTGAGAAGTGCTCGAGGGCGTGGAGTCGCTGTCTGACCATTTGTACGTCCGATTCAGTGTCTCTGCGGCCCCGGGAACTCCGAGCGATCCTAATCGACCCTTTGTTGGGGACGGCCTTCAGTGGGCGTTGAAGCGTCTCAACCAAGACCTCCTCGACGAGGCGGCCTGGATCGAGACCTGGGTTCGCGAGAGGAGATCGTCTACTGCGGTCGACGTAGAGGAGGAAGCGGAGAGACTAGCGGTAGTCATGTCGCACGTGTGCGACGCGAGCATGCCGTGAGTGTGTTCCCTGCCTCCTACACGTGCTGTGCACTGGTGGTCGGCGGACCTCGGGCGCCTTCAAAGCGCGTGCGTGGCGAGTCGACGACGGTACCTCAAGTGCAGACGTCGACGGAGGCGCGATACGGCCAAGAAGGAGCGGTTGTATGCGGCGCATAGGGCCAACGAGAAGGAACTAATGGTCGCGATCTCCGAGGCGGAGAAGAAGGCCGCCGAAATTGTGATACTGGAATTTTTGGACGGTGCCCTTTTCGGGAACCCGTAAAAAATGATGCGGCAAAAGCTGCGCTCTTGGAGACCCCCTTTGACTCGTAGCCTCCAACCGGAACTTCCCGACCGGACGATTCGTACCCTGTTCCCACGGCGGGAAGTCTAGGAATCGCCATCGGTAGTGACTTAGTCCCGGCGGGGTGAAGATTCCTTCCATTCGGACGACGTCCTGGATGTCAGCGAAGGGGATCTGTCGGCGGCTGTTAAAAGGATACGTGTCAAAGACACCGTTCCTGAGCCCAACGGTATACCTGGCCGCGCGTGGGCTCTAGTTATGGGTCCCTTAGGACCCCTCCCTGGACGTGGACGTTGTTCACGGCGTGCTTGAAGCGGGTCGTTTTCCGCGCATATGAAAGACGGGGAAGCTGGTCCTTGCTCAAAAAGGGGGGGAAACCAGTCGACTGGCCGTCGTCCTATCGGCCGATAGTGTTGTTGGACGAGGTGAGTAAGCTCTTCGAGCGTGTCATCGCAGCTCGCCTCGTTCGACAGATGGAGGAGAAAGGAACGGATTTGAGCGAATTTACAGTTCGGATTCCGCGAGGAGCAGGTCTACCGTCGACGTTATAGCGCGGGTGCGTGCCCTAGCGGACGAGGCGGTATCTCACGGAGAGGTGTTGGCGGTGTCGCTCGATATCGTCAACGCGTTCAACACCCTTCTGTGGAGAATTATCACCGCGACGCTGGTCCAGTTCGGGATCCCGGTCTATCTAAGGCGGACGATCGGGACGTATCTCTCGAACCGGTTCGTGAGGTACCCGACGCGGACGAGTGGTGTCGGCACGGCGTGTCGTGCGGCCTTCCGCAGGGTTCGGTACTCGAGCCGCTCATGTGGAACGTCGGTTATGACTCGGTGCTGCGCGGAGCCAACCTCGGAGGAGTCGATGTGACTTGTTACGCCGACGACACCCTGGTGACGGCTCACGGACAGGCCTTTAGGGAGGCGTGCGTGTTGGCGACTGTGGGCGTTGCTCAAGTCGTCGCGCGCATTCGACGTTTGGGGTTGGAGGTGGCGCTGAGGAAGTGCGAAGCGTTATGCTTCCACGGCGCTCGGAACGCACCTCTACCGGGTGCGGAGCTGATAGTCGGTAGCATTTCCATCGCGGACGGTACTTCTATGAAGTACTTGGGACTCGTCTTCGACGGACGGTGGAGGTTCGACGAGCACTTTCGGCAGCTGGGTTCGAAGCTCACTCGAGTGGCTGGGTCCCTGAACCGCCTTTTGCCCATTCTGGGGGGGCCGAGCGCCGGATGCCGGTGGCTCTATACCGGAGTGGTGCGCTCTATGGCGTTATACGGAGTGCCTATATGGGCGGAACATTTGTCAGCCCGCGGCCGGACTCTGCTGCGATCACCACAGCGCGTCATGGCTATACGAGACGTACGCGGTTACCGTATCGTCTTATGCGAGGCGGCGTGCGTTCTTGCCGGGACCCCGCCGTGGGAACTCGATGCTGAGTCGCTGGCGCGTTTACTGGCGGTTGAACAGCGCCCTCGAGCGGGGCGTGCATCCGTCGCCGGACGAAGAGGCGAGGTGGCGCCGAAAGGCGCGACAGGAGGTGCTTCGGCGATGGGAGCGGCGACTCCGAGACCCGATGTCCGGGGGCCTCACCGTGGAGGCCGTCCGGCCGGTTTTTGTGAACTGACTGGATAGGGACTGCGGAGTCCTCAATTTCCGCCTAGTGCAGATACTCACGGGGCACGGTTGCTTCGGGATATATCAGGACTTGCGTAATTGTATTGGACACATCGTCGCACACCTTGGCAGAATGCCCGCGATACGGGAGAGATAGGGCCGCGCTTATAGCGGCGATAGGAAGTGACCGTTCGCTACCGGCAGTGGTGCGTGCCATAGTCGGAAGCGAGGTGTCATGGGATGCGGTATCGCGATTCTGCGATTCTGTTATGACGCAGAAACGTGAGACCGAACGTGTCAGGGAGCGGACGCTGAGGGAGTTAGAACGCGGTCGTGGCGAGTAGACAGCTCACCGCCAACGGGCGGGGCCGAGCGCACGATCGCCGATTGCCTCTTTAGACAGAGGAACATGGCGTCGCGACTGATATAAGCCGTCGCCCCCCTTAGAGAGGGTTCCCGGGGCGCGTCTCGTATTCCGACGCGTCACCACGTAGGGATTTTCTGTCGGGAGGAGTGCTTCACATCGCTCCCCAAGGCGGGCCTATTCGATCCGGGCGCCGATCAGGGGTTACGGAAGAACTGCTCGATGTTATCTCGTGACTCCCGTGCATTCTTTCGGAAGTGATTGGAATACCGTGTGAAGCTTTTTAGTTGGTTGGAGTCCGACATTACCCCGTTACCGTCCCTTGATTCCGGGGTATGCGTCCGTTAGCAATATTATACACGTTAATGAAAAAAAAAGTGATGTACAGCTCTGTAACAATTATAGAGGAATAAATGTCATGTCGCATAGTATGAAAGTATGGGAAAGAATCTTAGCTCTTCGCCAATTGTGCGAAAAATACAGACATGCGTATAAAAACCTGCACATGGCGGTTGTGGACCTTGAAAGGGCATACGATAAGGTTTCACGGGAGATTCTGTGGTGGGCTCTGAAAGTGAAAGGAGTGCCTGGGAAATATCTGCAGCTTATTCGTGCTATGTACTCTCGTGCAAGTACACACATTCGGTCCACTGCTGGCGGAAGCGACAGTTTCGGGGCCTCGCTGGGCCTACACCACGGGTCGGCATTAAGCCCGTATCCCTTCCTTCTGGTAACGGATGCACTGACATCAGACATACAGGAGGCACCCTGGTATATGCTTTTTACCGACGACATCGTACTTGTCGGAGAAGATGAACGCGAGGTGCAGAGCAGGTTGGAAAAATGGCGAAATAAATTGGAGAAGACTCGGCTCAAGATTAGCAGGACCAAAACTGAACATTTGTTGTGTGACTTTGGCGGTCCCACCAGTTTTTCTCCAATCGCCTTAAATGGTGTATCCCTACCAACTTGTTCCGTTTTCAAGTACCTGGGTTCACTCATACAATGCGACGGGGATATAGATCCAGATGTGAGAAGTCGAATAAATGCAGGTTGGATGGAATGGCGACAGCTCACTGGAACGTCGTGTGATTCACGAATGCCCCCCAAACTTAAGGGACAGATCTACAAGTCGGTCGTTAGACCTGCTGTCCTGTATGGAGCCGAGTGTTGGGCCACCAAGGGTTCGGATGAAAGATTACATGTGGCCGAGATGCGAATGTTAAGATGGTGTGTGGTGTGACGAGGATGGATAAAATTAAGAATGAGTATATTAGAGGAAGTCTGAAAGTTGCTCCAGTGACAGAGAAATTGAGGAGCAAGAGGTTAGCGTGGTGCGGGCATGTTGTGCGGAGGGATGAAAGACAATTAACAAAAAAAGTAATGAGAATGAACTTGGATGGTTATAAGGGTAGAGGAAGACCGAAGAAAGTGTGGATTAGATAGGAGGTGTGAATTTAGATATGACAGCTGATAGAGGAATATGGAAGAGAAGTATGATCTGCGTTTGGCAGGTAGCGTGGTGATATGATACATTTATTTGCCCCAATGTTCGCATTAAATAAAAAACCTGACCCTGAACTGTGTGATCATCATTGATTATTTATTTATATAATGTGTGCACTCTTGTTATGTGCGTGCGCAGGACGGGGCGACACCACTGTTCAAGGCGGCGCACAAGGGACACGCGGGTGTGGTCGCCGAGCTGCTGAAGTACAACCCCGAGCTGGGCGTGCTGCCGGTGAGCGAACGCGCTTTGCTGTACACGTGTAGCGTTTCACTACAACTGGAACAGCAGGCACATTGTTCAAACGCTGTCCAAAGTCTTCAGAGTAACCTCTTGAAGAGGGTGCCGATTGCAGTCTTCACGTTCCATGTTATTGAACGATCAGGATCATACAATAACTGATTTATGGCACTGTGATGATGTCCTAGAAATGGCATGATCCTGGAGTCCTGGAGATGACTTCTGTAACTCCTTAACGCTCCTTATTGATGTGAGACAGCATATGTGTGTACAGATAAACGACTATAATTTTTTTCGTTTTGTACGTCAGAACGGGCAGACGGCGCTGCACGGCGCGGCCATGTTCGGGCAGCTGGCGTGCGTGCGGCTGCTGGCGGGCGCGGTGGGTGCAGGAGGTGCGCCTGCGCACCGCGTGCGCAACTCGGCCGGGCTCACCGCGGCGCAGGCGGCGCACGCGGCCGGCAAGCGCGACGTGCACGCATACCTGCGCGCGCTCGACCACGCGCCGCCACTGGCCACCGCGCCACACACTTAACGCACCCAGCTGCACCTGCCACATCCAAAGCATTATGTTTCAGCCTTCGATAAGTCTAGAATATTTTGGAGGTATCCGCGTATCTGATACTTGACATCATCCTAATAGAGTTAAGTATCATATACTTCAGAAACCCTTGGTCTATTCATATCGGCAATAATTTAAGTTGTACATTTTATACTTAAGGGTATGGGATTAGCTGGTCATCACTGGCACATTCATACATTTTGCTCAGTATACTACGGAGTTACGGTTTCTGACAAAAAAAACCTTTTCATTTAAACAACACCTTTATTCCACCACCATTTATTGATCACAATGCATGTTCTGTACGTACCAAATAAATTTTTATCTCTGAAAATCCGTGCAGAATCAAACTTAAGCTTTTGGATTGAAGTATGCTTTAATTAACCAAACTATAATTACGATACAATCAGAGGCTAAGTGCCTCAAACGATACAATATATAGATAGATCCAAACTTAAGAATTATTAGTAATCAATTTAGGTTTTATTAATTTATATTAAGTTGGCACTTAACTCGCTGGATGTAATACAACTATTTTATAAAGTATCTTTACAATGGAAACCTTATCCCCTAGGAGTAAAGCCCTAACTGATACCTCAAGTAGGGAAGACACTGTACATATGTCATGTCCATGCACCTACCCAAGTTGTCTCACAACTTAGATTACTTTGGTGCTGCTTATCTTAAATTTGCTTTGACATTTATTTTTCACTGTTAAAACAATTTAACATACTTCCTATAATAGTTATTGGCCAATATAATAAAGACTATGTTTCTCGTGAACTGAATCTGATCGTTCTCTTATATTATTTGAAACAAATTAATTCACTCTAATTAACTTAATCCAGTTTTATACTCTAATTATGAAAGTGCTTTTGTGTATTACGCCAATGAATACTTCATATCCAAGTGACTACATGTTATTTTGTGTTTCAGATGAAAAAAACATTTTTCATCAAAAGTTGTACCGTTTAACTGAAAGCCGGTTTCCTGTGCAACAATATAAACATGCCGGGGTGTAGCCGGTGGCACGCTCAGCCACTGGTGATCTTATGCTTCTCATCGTTCGTAATCTCATGTCGGTGACATGTTAGCTTGAAGTGTAAACTTGTGAGAAACTTATATATTAACGTTTTTGGGCGAAGTACATGAACTGTTGTGAGGTTAACGGGGGGGATGGGATGGGATGGTATAGGGGGGCGCTGTTGATGTTTTTATTTATGTTACGTAAATACAAAATGTTTACTGAACGAACGCACAGAACCTTTTATTTAGCTTGCCCTCATGGATATGTATGCAATTTTTGTATAGTTTTAGTTCAACACTCCAACTTGATGATGAGTGTAGTGTTAATGAAGAACTAGTTGTTGGTGCAACTTTACAAATTAGATCAGATCACGAAATATTGGTTGGTCTGTTCTACAGACAAATAAGTTTATTACACATATGGAAAAGGTTCAATGACCATTTGTGAAGTGATACCTGAAAGATACTCTACTCCTAGCACCAGTTTATACGTTTACTACAATCGAGCGTTCACACATCACCATATGGACGGACATGTGCTGGTAGGTTTTTATGTTTGTAAAGCCTCCTCGTCCGACGGCAAGGTGGAGGCGGCCACGAGCACAACTTCGCGCGCCGCGGGCCGCATCGCCGGCACCGCCAGCGTGCAGTCGCAGAACAGTGTCAGAGCCTGCTCGTACTCCACGGGGTTTATGTCCCTCGGCACCGACGGCCTGTAGCCTAATACATACAAAAAGTCTGTTATAAATTTAGTAAACTCGTGCGCCTGCCTATAACAGCCTCAGTCTACGGCTATCATTTGACCTACATATCACATTGTGCCAGATGACAGTGGGGCTGTGGATGGTTACAAGTGGTGGCCCAGTAGATTTCGCCTCTCATATGTTCACACCAAGAAGACGATGATACAGTTAAGGGACAAAATTAGTAATGACTGGCACGTAGACATATGGGTGCCTTAAAACCCAACAACCAACCAAACTCCACCACAACACACCCTGTTGTGCCTTTGGAATTGAACCAGAATCCTCCATATTACAAAGTAAGCAGTTACCGACTGCACATCAGAGATATAATTATCTAATTTTCTTTGGTTAGAATTATAGTTATTAACTCTGTCATTTAGTTTAACTTGATGACATCATCATTCCTATCTCAACTGTTATTAATACAATGTTGAATTTCTGTTTATCGAGAACAACACTTTGTTAGGAAGTGGGTGGATGCGAGGAGCCGAGGATCACATTTGATGGGAGACATTGGGGAAGGCTTATATCCAGCAGTGGATAAACAAATGCTGATAATGATGATGATCATCGTTCCTATTTCAAGTATTATTTATTACAACGTCGGATTACTGTTTACCGAACACAACTCTGTCAGCACGTGCTGACTGTACTGAAGCTAAATAAACCAATTTTAAATTGGAAATGAGTAATGAGTTAGAGTGGTGTTCTTTGCCACATGGGTAACCAATTTTGTCTCGACAGTATTTTACGCCATGATGTCGAGCTACACATTAAACCTATGTACTGTACACAATCAAACGATTTAGTAAGACCATCAAACCAGATTTAAATAATTCATTAAGCTCTCGCTGCTAAGGATAATGTGTAATTACCATAGTTCCCATAGCAGTAATTGTTCATGGACTCATCATCATCCAAGCTGTCTGCACATGCGTCCAGTGAGTCTTCAAAGTGCAAGAAAGGCGGCATTAAGGCGAGCATCTCCCAAATTACCATGCCCAGGGACCATATGTCACTCTTACTGGAGATTGTGCCTCCCAATATCACTTCAGGCGCAGCCCAAGCTTCAGTGCCTAGGACAGTTACATAATGACATATTGAAGTGATTTTGTAGAGGTAAATAAGACAAAAGTACATGAAATAATTGGTTATCTGCTTTTTTTAACAAAGGGTATATCAAAATAAACATTGCTTCTGTATATTGTATTATCAAAATTATTCATATCGAAAATGGTGATAGGTCCTTGCCATCCATTAGTAAATACACACACACACAAACTTACTGACAATACAAAACAAACCTTGATGGTTAAGGAGTCAATTGTGCAATTGCATGCTCCTTGTACCCACAAGGGGCATTAATGGTTCTGCACAACTGACAAGCCTCAAGCCAACCTCACCTGCTCGTGGTGCACCCTGCTAATCAACAAACAAGACTAGCTTCCACCAACCCGCACTGGGTGATGGTGTTGGGAAAAGGGCCAAATCCCCCTATATTATGAACCCCTACAAGCAAAGGTCCCTAGTTTCCGGGACATCGCTCGATGTAGGCAGTGCAAGGCCTATCAATGTCAAGTTCTTTGGAGAAGATCTATATCCAGCAGTAGAAGTGTATAGACTGGATGATGATGAATAGTGCTTACATAACGCCTATGAAGATTTTGAAGCATTTCATGGAATGCAAAAAGTTCCAATTATATACATCATGTATTGACTGATAATAAGCATATTTATAACTCCATAAAGAAGACCTTAAGCTATTGTAAGCACCAAATATTCATCAAAATGAACATGTCACCATATTGACATTCTGCTGCATGTAGATCACCTGAATAAACAGAATTTGCAATACCTGCCACACTACATGTTGGTGCATAAAATATAATTAAACTGGTGCTCTTTCCAGGGCATCATTACCTATTAGGTTATTTCTTAAGACACAATCATCTGACCTAGAAGACATTCTATACCATCAACCACAACCACATATTAGCAAATTAAAGTAAAAAATTGTGTAAAATGTAATACTGTAAATATTAGTACATTTAGTTTTTATTTACCACAGTATTCAGATTCTCCAGCTTTTTCTTTGTCCAGTTCTCCATTTTCATCCAGTGGCAAGCTTACACCAAAATCACAAAGCTTACAAATGGCGAAATCACCATTCACTAATATGTTGTATGATTTTATATCCCCATGTAAAATTCGCATGTCTGTATGCAGATATTCAAGTGCATTTCCGATGTCGGAGGCCACCTGGAATTATATTGAAACCTAAGAATATGTATTGCACTATTTATGACAGGATGTGCATATTGCATGTCCAACTATGAAATTATAAGATTACAAATATTACTTAAATTAATTATTAAACAATGTTTCACCACATTTATTATATATCAGAAATTATGAAAAAAGTTTAAAGAAATGAATAATTTCAGAATGTAGTCGTGGAGTGTCAGTTAAAGTCCACTATTATATCATTGTCATGTACCAATCTGCTAAATTATGTTTGAAGTAAAAAAATAATATAATTAAGTAATGTTACAAAACTTTGTTCCCATAGCATTATAGATATTTCTGCATATTATTTCTAATTAAAATGGTTAAAAAATATTTACCTTCAAAATATATTTCGAAGCAAACCGTTCACTACCGTCTTCATATTTCTTTTCAACCATAGCTCCAAGTGATAAATCACACGCCTCCATGCCCAGGTACAATATCTTTGTTTTGTCAAAAGCACGAAAACCTACGATGTTGGGGTGAGACATTTGCTGCAGCAGATTGGCCTCGACCTGCAGCCTCTCAGTGTATACGATGTTCGGTTTAACACGCTTGTTCAGCATCTTTAGAGCCCATGGAGAACGTATCTGACCCGCTTTAGGGGATCTAACGAGTTGCATTACGGATACACCTGAATAATATTTATACAAAATGTAATATTTCAGTGATAAACAGTTGTGAAAGAAAATAATAATTAATTTATATCTACGATAAGAGAGTAGGAGTTTACCTGTCCCGTATCCCAGCCGTTTCAAAAAAGGTGATGGGGGTATAATTATTTTGTCGTTTTCTGCCACAACTTTATTTTCTTTAACGGGTGTTTTAAACTCCGCCATAATGTTGGGTGTTACTGACAGTACGAAAAAAAATAGTAAACAGCGAAACCAAACAAGTAACTTCCAAGTCTCAATGTTTCAATTCTAACGGACGTGAAATTCCTGCAGTGACATTGACATTTGACGTTCGGCGCATTAGCGAAATGATTTCTCGCTAAATATGTAAAGGGGGTAATTTACTTGTTAACATAAGTAATTAATTTATGGCATGTCGTATTAATTGTTACCAATAGATGATATTATTAATGAAATTAAATATTTTTAAAATTAAAAGAATTAAGATAGACTAAGCATAAATTAATAAAAAATTCTCTTTAGGCCAATTGCAATGTAAACATTATGAATGTAAATCTCATTGAAAGAGTTCTACTCAGCAAATCCACTATCGAATTTGCCAAGTCCAGATATATTTAAGCAAATTTTTATAAATTGTTTATTTAATTTAGTACTTTTGTTAGTTATAAATATTTAAAAGTATAATTATATTGATAAGCCCTAAAAATCAAAAATACCAGAAATAAATAAAAATTCTTAAAAAAACTGCTTCGAATACCAGAGATAATAATATAAAAAACAATAAACTAATATAACAATTAGTTTACTACGCATTTTAATGTTAACCTTTAATAAAACTAGCGAATATTTTTGTTTCTTGTTTATCGAACATCGATTAATTTTAATATTAATAACAATGATACATTAAATTTTACTAGTGATTATAGATTTTTGTTGTGGGGATAATCCGATGCCCGCGCGACTGCAAGTGGCCGAGGAGGGGGCGTGCTGTGTGTTCCGGCGTGCCCCTACAGAGGTGGAAAGGGAGGGTTCTTCCCTCCCTCCAGAGGTGGGGCTGCGTTCTATAGCCAGCGCTGGTGGGGTCGCGGATGTGTGCGAAAGCGTTCCCATAACCCCGCCTTAAAGCGACGAGGAGAAACATCGTTTAGTCGGTGCAAGTCCGATATAACCTATCCTACTTCGCGCGAGGAAGGGTATGCGCCGGCATTTCCCCCACCGTTAAACGAAAAAAAAAGCTAGCCCCACGTTGTTATGAGCAGACGTATCACTCACAATCAGGTGAACTTCTCGCTCGTGTCGTCGATAAGAAAAAAAAAACAAAATGGTGTACATATAAGTAACAGTAGGATATTTAATATTATTATAGAGTCGAATATTGTAAGTGGGCATTTATGTATACAAGCCCTCAGCTCTCGTTCCAGTTAACGCAAGAGCTAAGTTGTTTCACTTAAATATAACATTCAATGCTTATATTATGTAAATAGTTCGCATTGAATAAAATAATTCTATACCTTATTTTATTCTATTGTTATTGGAAGACACGAGACTGCTATGTTTTATGCTTAATATGTATTCACAAGGAGCAAGTGTTATTGTAAAACTTTAAGTAAAATATAAGACCTAATGGCTGTACTGTATTGTAAATATAACTAAATGCATCGATAAAATTTCCTGACCTAGTTGATGTTATATTTTGGCATTGTGTTAAGAGAATCTAGTTCAAGTATTCCTTATATGTTAGATGTTCATCCTTTAGGGTCCAAATCAGTACCCAAGGGTAGACATAAACGAAAACTGTTTTGGGAGTCGGCGATGTTTAAAATAGACCCTAATAAGTTAAGATAAATTCTTCTTTGAAACATACGATACTGTATAAGTTGTGTTACGTATATGAACTGCTGTACGCAAAGATTACTTTCTTCAAGTTGATGTATCGTATTAGTAAACTTTCTGGGGTAATGGAACTTACCAACCTGTCTCCAAGTAAGTTCACAAGCACCACATTGTTATGAGGAGTCGTGTAGCTCACAATCAGGTGAGCGTCCAACAGGCCCTGTCCTTTCGTCGTATGACAATATATTTAGCCATTTAAATATATATTGTAGTCAGATATATTACACTGGAGGTATACATGTAATGTTTGCTGATCAGCAGTAACTACTGACTTCTCTGCGGGTTGTTATAAGAAGCAGGTACAAACTAAAAGATCAACATTTATGAGTACACGTCGGATTATTTTTAAAATATTCTTAATGTAATAAGATTGCATATATCAATAATTATTAATTATTAATGTAATAGTAACAAAAGGTGTTTTAACTAAACCCATATTCTACGTTTTCATATTTAGTCAGATCTTTACCAGTACCAGTTAGTCGACTGCTCTATATTGGTTTAGCATTTCTCTTATATAAAAAAATATATATGTGCAGGTAATGTTACCGGAATGTAAAACAAACGCGCCCAATAACTTACCACCAGAGTTATGTAATTATTTGTAAAAATTTAATTAAGATATACAATTGGCAATAATGCATACTATATGCCATATTTATAAATTATTCAATGGGTAACAAGAGTCTAAAATACGTTTCCAGTACATTGTACCATCTTCGTGGTTTCAAAATTAATTTGTCTCTAGTGTACAACTATTTCGTATTTATGATAATAATATCTTCGTTTAACACGAGAAGGAAAAACTTTATCCGCTCGCAAACAACTAATTTGAAAACAGTGTAGAAAAAGAAATTTATGTGTCTTCTTCTTCTTCGTCGGTATCACTCTTGACAGAGTAGTCGTGGTCATCACTTCAGGTGTTGGTCGCAAGCTATACGTCTTACAAATATATAATTGAAGTAATCAGTCGTTGATTGCTTCTATACATTTTTACCAACTGTTTATCTCAGTCTGATAAATTGTTTAAAAAAAGAGAAACGTTCAAATGTTAATAAAGTTATTATTATTTTTATCCAACGCACATTTGTAAAAGGAATGCCTTGGAACTGAGATGAATAAGCGCAGGAGAATTATCTGGCTATATATATACTATTTTATATTAAATTGTAAAATGACTATTCTGACTAACATACAGCTTAAGAATTGATTGTTTTCGATTGAAACAATGTTTAAGTAACAGCTTAAAGTATTTATCTCAAGAGTATAGTTTCATCTTTTACTCACAAACTACTCACAGGTGTAACATGTCATAATGCCCCAACAACTCTATGATCAACGCCATATAAGGCAGAACAGAGTTATGTTTGCACACCATCGCTTGGCACCGGAAATGGGCGCTGTTGTGTTTGTCTACTTAGGCGGTCTATCATCAAAAATAAAAGCTGTCAGTTAAATAACAAGCTTTCCTTTAAAGCAGCTTGCATTATTAATGCACAGTACTATTAAACTAGTTCCTGTTGGAGTGATGATCGACGATTGCGTTTGTACAATGTAGTTTAAATCGAATGCTGCATCCAAAAAACCATCAGCAGTCAGTACGTGCAGAGCATTGGAAAAAACGCGACGCGACTCAAGAGCGAGCCGGTAAGTGTGATGCACTACCGGCGCAATCGCCGTGCAATTATCGTTTGATTGTTATTGTTAGCGCCGATAGCAGTGGCGCTGGCGGAGGCGGTGGCGGTGGCGGGTTGCCCAACGGCCGGAGGAGTGGTCACCACCGCGTGCACCGGCGAACGGCGGTGCGGGCGCTCAGTGATCCAGCGACGTCCGCGGCGCGCGCGCGTCTCCCCGCTACCATGTGCAAGCCGTGACACGAGCTCCGCCGCAAGATGTCACCGTCACGCAGTTTCAGGTATGCGATGTAAATAGTGCGTAAAGCGGCAGCCGCCGCGCCTCCTCTCCACTGCCGCGTGCGCCTGCGCCGCGCGGTGCGGCGGGTCGGTTCCTTCCAGAGGCCAAGGGTTTTATAATATTATTCCGTTTGAAAAAATTTCTAATGTCTTATCGAGTTATACAAACGAGACGTTTTATAAATCGTTTTGGATTCTCTCGAAAGTTTTATTAGCTGATTTGAATAATTATACGATGGTATGTAACAAACCACATGGCGAAAGTCGGCTAAGCGCATGCATTTCAAGTTATTTTATTCATGTACCGTTTGCAAAATACGCCAAATAAATTAGAACAATGCGAAAATGCAAGAAATTTACGCATGGATGACGTGTAGAGCGTAAAAAACGCATTAACATAACGTTACATGCCTTTGCGCATTGCTCATTGCGCATTGCTCATTGCGCACTGCGCGTTGCACGCGCGGGCCACCGCGGGCCGCCCGCGCCGGCGCCGCGGAGCGGGCTCGGGTCTCAGGTTCGAGTGCATGTTGTGTACGAATACCGATAGACACATTTAATTGTAAAAACCTGTTGAATACCTCGCTGCGACGTATTCGTTTGAAATGTCCCACGTCCTGTTTACAAACAACCGGCGCGGGGCGCGGCGGCATGGACATGGACATGGACACGTTCAGTAGTAACGACTGTTGATTTCTACTAAATAAATTTATTACGGAATTTTTTAGTTTTCAAAACAAACCGGTCAGTGACCCGTAAAATGTGCAACCGGAAAGGCTTTGCTTTTTTTATAATATACATTATATCGAACCGGCGACAGTCTCGGCCGTAGGGAATGTATTCAGTGAACCAATTCTGGAAAGAGGATGCGCTGTTCTCGTTGCTTTAAAAGGGGAATCAATAATTTTGATTATCGGTTTAGTACTGTTTACGGTAGTCCACTGCAGGATCATAAAGATATTAACAATTTTTTTAAATTTTGCGTTCGCAAGCACGAGATATTGTAGTATTGAGTAAATGAATGCTCAATATTTATCACGGTTTATTGCTTTCCAGTAACCTCCAGGGCCTCTCGTATGTTAATATATTATCGAATTGAAACATTACTTCGACGACCCATCTCAGTTTCTACGCTTCAGAGAGATATTTTAATTTCAATTTTAAATGTTTTGTAAATAAAGTGAGAGAGTAAAAATATTATAAAAAATTTTCTTTGCAATAATCGGTTAAAAAAAAGATTGATTCGGTTGCATTTGTTATTGTTTGTAACTAAACATATCTGGACTGTGCTCTACCTGCAGCTCACCGCATATAAAGATAACTGCAACGTTGCTAATGCGCGTAGTATAAACTGTTCGCTGGTTTAATAAAGACACAAGGGCGGAAATAAGCATCGTGCCGGCGCTGAGGTCGGCTAGAGAAAACACTGCAAAATACGGGAAAAGGAAATGAAAAAATACGGGGAAACGAAATAATGAAAAATTTGCTAATAATAAGTAACCTAATTGATAACCTTTTGAAAATTATGCGGAGCAAAGAACTACGATATAGACATATGCCTGTAATGTATTATGCCTGTGTTAAGTAATAATAACTGCTTCGGAGCCGTTACAGGTAACTTTGTAATGAGGAAGTCTCTGGTTCGATTTCGGAACAACATGCGTAGAGTTTCGATTGTTGTATGGGTTTTCGATCATTGATTAGTTCTTCTTACTTCACCATCTTCAGTCATCTGACCAAAAACAGTAAAATTCAGGTCAAGCATCAATAAAGTTTCTAAAGTTGCTAGCGCCAGGATTCGTTTTATGAATGAAAAAGAGAACTCGAATTAGGCGTTGGTAGTGACGCTGTTTGGACTACAAGCCAAATAGTCATTATATGATAATATATATTAATCTGTTAACATAGGATTAGCAATACTCTAGGTACTTTCAGATTTTTACTGCGCTGAGTGTAGCAAAATATTGCGCGCGTGCGCACCGCGCCGCGTGTGGTATTTCTAAAACCGATCGGATCTTTACATATGGACGCTTAGCTGATAGAAAGTTCACTGACGCCGCGGCCAGGCAGTGGTTGCCACTGACAGCTCAAGGCCAAGTCGCAGTGGTGTCCGACTGAACGCGATTCCACACCTGAATAAAGATAAACAAACATATTAATTCCATTCTATGAAACTAAGAACATTTACTTTTGCTTTTGCGTACCACAAACGGCTGATCGCTCTAAAACACACAAATAGTAATGTGCGCTGATGTGAGCTCGTGTAACAAATAGATATTGTTTGGATTTAGTTTTGGCTTATTTAAAATTAAACAATGTATTACACAGATACACAGCTTAACAAATTTAATTAATCACCTACAGCTGACGACAAATTATTCAACTATAAATATATATCCAGGCATCTTCGTAGAGGTCTGCGCAGGTTTAGCACTGTTCTATGTATTAATGTACAAGTGAACCTCAATTTGCGTAAGTTTAAAAATTTTATTGACATTAACACCAGACTCTGTTCTTTTTAATTTTTTTTAATAACTTTGACCAATGCCAAATTAGTGTTACACTATGTTTTGGCACAATTTAACTTATTTCACACTTTGGTAGAAATCGTCGGTACTCCCGCGGAACCGCTCACTGGCACGCAGAATAGTGTGTACTGTTAACGAGGTAATTTCACCATTAACACGATAGGTCTATCAAAAAAAAAACTATTATTGCAGGAGCCGGCTTAGTTAAAAAAAAAAACTGCTCTCGCTCTTAACTCATGGCTTCCGTACCCGTTGATAATGGAAAGAGCTAGAAGGTTGTACTTTAATGGCTTAAATAATTACAAATTTGCCATTGTTTCTCGAATTTATTTATGTAAACAATATATTTTTTAAATATTTATAGTTCAATTGGTAGTCTTTGGTAATAATTTTTAGTTAGTAACGAAGAATTAAACCGCATAACGTGCTGTTATTTAATATTTATCTTCCAAACAACTCACTATCTTCGTCATCCGTAGATCAATAAAGGTCAAACTTTGGATAATCACGGGAATGGGCCGAACGAGACTCTTACCGGCTAAACCAGATAAGACTTTTTAGATTAATTATAATGCATTCTTATCATAGTCATTCTGTTCAGGCACGGTCATTAGCTTGCACTAGATCATTGTCTTTTTGTGATCTATGGGGCAATACGTGTAAACAGTGAATCACCCGGTGAGATGAATGGAAATTCATTTGTGATTATGATATCGAACAATACAAACAATTTTAAAGTGACATTCATTCTGACTGTGCAAAAGACATCAACGCGTAGGTCCAGCCTCCGGCGGATGTGATTTTATTATGTGAAAATAATCTTGCACCAACAGAATCAATATATAATTATAAATAACGTATTTTTAATTATTAAGGTTTTGGTTATTAGTAATTCGAAAAGTTTATTTTTTTTAAATATCTGTTCCATTACATTAAATACCGTTTCCGTTAGTACCGGAGACTAGTAGACATAATAAGCACTAATAATACAGAATATCTAGTTAGATAATTTAAATATTTAACCTACGATTACATATAACAATTACGGATTAAAATACTTCGGATATTAAAGATACAATGGCAGAAGCGTGCACGTCCAGCAGATGTATTATGTAAACATGGGGTACAATGTGGCTGGAGGCGAGCGGCCGTCGCACGGTGGATGTTTGATAACATCACACGCTCGCGCCCGCCAGCCGAGCGGGGAGCCGCATTCGTGTGCTGTTCAATGGAGGCAGGGTCAGTTATCATTGACTGAAACTGCAGTCCGTAGCAGTGCTCCGACAGTGTAGCGGTGCACCGACTGCACACAACCTCAACAGACACGCGGTAATGTTGCACTCGCGCGGTCTGCGGACACAACGCTATCCTTAAGTAATATGTAACGTAAAATGTCTTGTTTTTGTCTTAGATATTTTATATTAAAACCAAAGGGAATAGATAAAAAATGATTTCTAGACATCTAATACAACAATAGAGTAGGCGGGTTCAATTGACATGGTATTTTAGGACCCAAAATTATTTATTACATTTCTGTAAAAATGTAGATTATATAATTACTATTTATTTTTGGCTTGGGTCCCGCACAACACCGTACGGGGTCCAAGCCAACCTCATCTGCTCGTGGTGGACCCTGCTATTCAACAAACTAGGCTCTGACTCCCACCAACCCGCATTGGGCAAGTGTGGTGGGAAATGGCTCAAACTCCCCCTAGTGCCCGGCGATGCAGGGAGTGCAGGACCGATTGATGTGGGGATCTTTGGAGGAGCTCTACATCCACTGCTGGACATCTATCAGCTGATGATGATATTTAGTATATAAATAGATTTGTGATAATAATCATTATTAAAATATTATTGTTTCAGATTATCAGCGCTGTGCTTTGTGTTAGTATTGATAGTCGTTGGCACAACAGTAAATGGGTTCGCTATAAGAAACGCATACAATACTACTAATGATCGCGCCCAGGACCTTGCGTTCGAAGAGAGTCTGCAACTAGAAGTAAAACATGATTTTAAAAGGCCAAATGGTATAAACATTAACAGCACAGTTAAAAATAATGAGTTCCCCACCACCACAAATAATATAGATCTAATTTCATCTTCGTTTCCTCAAATTGAGACTACAGCAGGCGTTGAATTGTTTACGAATACAATGGCTAATAACTTTACATTTTATGAAAAACATAGTGATAGATCTGACAGTGTAGTAAAAAATAATGTCACGACACTTACTTCCGGTTTGGCTATAAATAATTCACTGTATGAGGAATCTTCTAAAAATTTTAATGAACGTGTACTGCGTGCTCAATTACAAAAGATAACAAAAAACATTACATCGAATTTAAAATCAGAGTCTAAAGAATTGCCCGATTTAGAGAATATGTCGTTGTCTATAAAGACTATTAAAACAAAGCCCCTAAGCGTTAGGTACCTTGAGACAAGTACTACATTTGATGATTTGGTCACAGAGGTACCTTTCATACAATCCGATGAAAATATTTTCATACCCACTAAGGTGTACCAAAACATGCGAGTAAAAGAGCTTACGACGTACTCCACTAATAATACAAAAAGTACTGAGTTGTTCCCATCGAAAAAATACACAGCTATGAATGGAAAACGAACAACTACAATAGAGGAAAACCCTACAACAACTTATAATTACGAAGAAGCCATTAAAGCAGAATCCGGCACTGTATTACACGATTCTGTAATAAAAGGGGCCAAGAATTGGATTTTATCTACAAAATTAATGCAAGGATTAGAACCTATACCTACTTCTACAAATCCGGATATACAAACAATGCAATATCCAGAAATCCTAACAGTGTCTGTGAGAGTGCCAATGCAGAAGCCAAAATTAGAATTTGTTTCATCTAAACGAGCAGGTTTTTTAAACCTTTCATTAAAATCCAAACAAGCCGAAACGACAACTGAAAACTATGCAGTAGAGACTACCCCATACAACGATTATACGACACCCACAGAAGAAAACAACGAGGAGGACCACACCAGCGATAATTTGGCGGGACTATTAGGGTCGCAACGATACTTAGTAAGTAAAACACACTGTAAGTTTTAATGTGTAAGTGTAGTCCTCAATAATGAAAGATAACCCAATTAATTATTTCAGAACGAAGATGCGATTAAAGAGGAGTTGTTACAAGAAACCTCGCTAAAGAATAATGAAGAAATTGCAAAACAAATTCGCGAAGAACGCTTTAATAGCAATGCCTCCTCCGCAGAGCAAGATATTACTGTTATTACGTATGGACCAGAGGGTATCACACAAACTGACATCCCTGACACTGAAGGCACCTTGAATGTCAAGCCCGTTCAGGATAAAGGTAAGAGCGCCGTTGTTTACACGATAAGTCCAAATTACAAGCCAATGAAAAAACTTGAAATTCTACCTCCCAAACCATTTGTACGGGATCCGGATGACAACAGCTGGAGAAATGAAAGTATTAGTTCATTAGGAATAGTTTTTAAACCAAAGAATTCTTCAAAACCTTTCACTCAAGTCTTAAAAAATAAGACGGAGACGGAATGGAGTAACATTTTGAGCAAGGAGAGCAAAAGCGGTGTGCCCGGTTTGAGGGAGAGATTGGAAAAAATTGCACGGAAACGAAAAACAAAAAAGAAAAAGTCGGATCTATTTGGAGATATCATTTATACTGACTACGAGGAAACGAATAGTTCTGAGGAAATAACTAGTACTCAAACCACTGATTACACTTCAACAATGACAAGTCCTTCGGTAGAGGAAACCACCACAATTACAGTAGTGACAGAAGAATCAGTTAATGTGACGTATACTCCCAGTGCCAGTACGCCTGGTAACGTATCAACTGTAGCAACAGGCACTGATACAGTTATCGAAAGTAACACGAGTGTGATACCTACTTTACCTGCGCCACTTAAAACCTCCAATAGAACCGTTAACGTGACAAAAGAAAAGATTCAAAAGAAAATAAAATACGATTCCTCTTTAATCGAAAAAGGAAAAAAATATTTCAATATTTTCGATTACTACGACTTTTCCGACAATGAAGAATCGGAATACATGGAGTTGGCTAAACTAGAGTTAAAGAAATTCTCTGCTCCCGTTCAAATTACAGATGCGCCGTTCACCACACAACCATCAGTAACACCGTACCAGTTCACAAGACCCTTCACGGAGTATGTGCCGGAGAGAAAGCCAACACTGCAGTATTTCCCGCCGCGTAACACGCAGCAACCGAAAACCAATAGGTTTGATAACGACTTTGAGAAAAAATTCAAAAATTATGCAAAATTGACTTCTCCAAAACATGTAACGCCTTCACCTCTTCTTAATTCACCGGACTCGCCTCTCGGTAAATATCATTCGCGGATCCTGGAGGATTTAAATCATCATCACCATACATTCCTACCGGACTTGCAAACGATATACAAACCGAATACTTACGATAAACACCATTACCACACGGACCACCCGCAGGTAACCACCGAGCGAATGGGTCCGCCACATGCGGTGACTGATCACAACGATGGCTATAACAGAGGCTCTTACATCATCAAGAACTACAAGGACTTCCTCAACCAGGCCTCAAAAGATTACGATTACGACAGAGACGCCGGGCTGGTGCCCTACACGCAGAGTCCCCTGCCGGCTGTCACCTTCAGCGATCTCGTCGCACAGGAAAAAGACAAATTTAAATCTAACACAAATTTCAATTACGACTACGACACTAAGTTCCGGAAGGAAGTTCTTCAGAGGTTCGTCGACAACTTCAACCATAACGAGGTGCGGTACAGCGGCAATAACCCGGTGTTGTACAACAACACCGTAATGCACGTCAGCGCGGACGGAAGCGGCGACGCGATCGCCTCCTCCAGAGCCTTACTCAAGGGTCTGTACAAGCCAGCCGACACCGGGCTGGGGTACGCGCGTCGCGAGCCCTACGACCCCCACTGCGACAACATCACGGTGGAACTTTCCCCCGCGTACGAGCTGCACTACTACGTGCCCGACCAGGAGGAGAACGAGGAGATGGAAACCAAAGCGGTCGCCTCGGTGCACTGACGATTGGCCGGCTAAGGCAGGTATCGCAAAGTGCTGAATCAGAATAAGTTGCTTCTGTAGGATCCAACGGTAATTAAGAGCGTATAAATATAAAAGCAATCTAACAACACCGTGGTGTCGGTGACCTGCACACGTCGTGGCAAGCACTTACGTACCAGTGAGGTTCATTAACCTGTTTGATTGTCAATAACTACATTACTTTGTATTGTATAAGAAAAACTGTACCGTATATAGGAATTGTCTGAAAACTTAATATAAACCTGCTAATTATTACATACACGAGAGCAGTTTAACATAGCTATAACAATAACCTCAACTTAAACCACTGCTCGCCGTCAGTATGCTATAGCTTAGTAGTGGGTAGAGCAAGCGGCGGCTCCTCACCGTCCTTACTATAATTGTGTGCTTAGTAATCTTACTGATATACTTAATAAGGCAGTGTGCTTATCTTACTTGTAGACTTTTATTTACCACCGTATTAACTTATTGTAAGTTACTATCACTTGGGACAGAGGTCGCCTTGTGTATATGTAAGAACTATTAATCGAGCTCTAATGTGGGTGAGCAGCGCCGGTACCTATGGACGGTACGTTTTATTATTGTAAATAACCAAGTCATTTTATTATAATTATTGTATGCTGTTTTCGTTTCAACTATATGATGTCTACAAGGATAGTTACTTTTCCGAGGGTTACAGCAATAAAGGATCATCAAGGGTTTTCAGTTTGCAAATAATGTGAGCGATGCAAACTCTCGGGAAATCACTTTTAGTTGTGTTTCATTTATCTTCATTTATTTATGTGTAAATTGTTGCCAATTGAAGGTTTAGTGTAATTTAGTTATATTATTTATGTAACACGCGCAACACACGCTCGCTCTGCTTGTATTGTTATGTATGTATGTATGTATGTATTGTAGATGATTATGAAGTGATTTGTAAATGTGATTTATTTATGTTTGCGCACGCGAACCGAGGCGCGGGCCGAGGCCGCGTGCTCGCGCGAATAAACCATAGTAAACGGACGCTCGTTTCATTGCCCCGGGCCAACTGTTGTCGGTTGGCGGTGCGAGAATGTAACCCCACTCACCAGCTGTTGGGTATCACTCCGGAGATATGCGAGATCTAAGCCAGGTGTTTATGTTTGTTGATTTCTTTTTGAAATTTTAAAGAATAATTTTCCAGATGCTTGCTGCTGTCGTTATTCAATATCACCTAGGTACATTATATCTTCAGCCAATCAGCAGTAAGCGCCGCTACATGCCCGTGGGAAGGCTGAAGTGTCGTGTAACTGTATACTAACCGTCGTAAGACCAGAACACTTATTAATCGCGCGTCGTTAATTGTATGAGAAAATAAATAAAAACAACCCGTAGGCCTTTTAAAACACCACTTTATTGACATTTTCATTTAAGAACAGTATGCATACATCACTTGATCGTTGGATCGTCTGAAACGGCTACACGACTTTTGAGCACAGCTACAGCGGCCCCCGCGGGCCGCGAACACCTTCAACGGAAATGCAACTCTGGATCCAATAAATAATTATTTTACAATCTCAATTCATATAAACACAAATACAATAAAAAAAGTAATTTTTCTCCATAAATGAACACATTCCTCTTTGGGTTATACAAAACAAAAAATAATAAAACGCCGGAACACTGATTATATACAATAACTGTCCTCTCCGCATTTGATGTGTCCATCTCGACTGCCGCGAGGCGCACGCGCGGCACCTCGTGCATCAGACCGTTGCCGCGTGCTCCACGGCCCGGATAACAAATGTACAAATCTTGTGTGACATCTCGCACAATAATAACATCGCGCCACGCGCTCCGATACTCTTCCGAATTGATCCAAGACATCAAATCAAACCGCCTGCGGAACCGATCACAACATATATAAATAAATGGCCGTCGTACGCGGGGTGCACTCGCGGCGGCTGCCTGCTGCTGGTGGCAGTGCTGGTCGCGCCCACCACGGGCCACACCCGTCTGATACCAGGCACACACTCGCGCGACGGGACCGGTGCTATGCAAAACTAATTGACATTGAACGCAACCAACCATTACGTCAGCCTGTTGCTTTTCTACCGGTTCCGTGCATTACCTGGCGGGAAAATGTTCACTTTTGTGATTAACATGTCCGCTACGTTTTCTCTGGATCCACTTGAGATGTGATAGAGAACGACAGTAATACTTCTGTAAATCAAAAGACAATTACGGAAGGAATAGTTTTATTTTGAGCTGAGCTTGTCTCTGTAATTAAGCATACAGTGTTTGGTACATCGGTGTGATGAATCAACTTATCGGAGCGCGTTGAACGGCCGAGCCTAACAAATGTACAGTTGTTACAAAGTGTTCAAATAAATATTACAAAAAGCGATGCGCGTACAGTATCAGTTGCGGGGCGCGCACGCGCACCTTACAGTAATAATCATTATAATAATAATAATAGTTTATATTTTTAGACTAAAAGCGAATATTTACATAGGGCACGCCACTTCACTAGCTATAAACCTTCCTTCCTCCCGGTTTCGCTTTCACGGCCAATCAAGTTTCTTTAAATATATCTATAACATATACGGATAATAAACAATTTGTTGCAAGTGAGAATATTTAAATAAAAATTTATTTCATCTGTGAAGAGTGACGCAGCAGCACCGGCTACAAACACCAACGCGGTGATGAAAAAACTGATATCACTATAGACAATAGCCGTGAAAACGTCTCCTCGAGATGCCGCGCCGCGTACTGCCGGCTCCACAGCATTGATTACATGGTGGTACACCCACGACGAGCTAGTATTCAGCGCGCAGCTAGCTGCGCGGGCGCCGAGCCGCTCCCTGCGTCCGGCAGCGCGCGCGCGCCGCTACAACGTACCTTTTACTTTACATTAGCCAGTCTTTCGTTTACACTACACTAACTACAGCGCTACACCCGACGGCCGCCCCGCCGGCGAGCTACCGGCGGATGCGTCCCGCGTACACCTCACAAGGCGTGTTTTCGTGTAGCTAAATTTGTCTGCATTTCGTCACCACAGATATGGAGAAGCAAAACATTAATTATAATTTTTGAATTCCTTTAAACACGTTACGTTGACTCAACCATAGAGTGATGTCGTCCTAGATCTCGTAGACCGAACCGAAACTATTTGAAGCTAATTGTTTAAGTAACAAATTGGTAACGAAACCTTCGGAACTGAACCATTCATCGGCAGCCGGCCTCTCGCTGGTATGACTAAACGACGTACTCACTACGGAAGATATGAAGGACATAACACTAGAGATGATTCGACGATGACGATGACGTGACGCCACCGCGCGGGGCGAGTGATTAGCGGAACCGAACAGCAATATAAAATAAATAATAGTATGCATTGGCACCTATAACTTTGGCACCAACTGGCGCCACCAACATCGGAGTTACGGCCATTTGCTAACTGCCAACAAAAAAATACCAGTTTTGAAAATGTATAAGGCTAAAGCAGCTCCGGTAACTAAAATGTTTAAACTGGCTTCAGCACCAGATAGATCGAACTATTAGGAACACGATCCCTCCGTTGAAGTACTGGATATTTTTGTCTCAAAAAGGGCGAATTTAGAAGGTGTCACCGCACAAGTAGCACCACTATCGTGTTAAGTATAAAAATATAGGAGCGCGGGCGCGACGTGCGCGCGCACGCACGGCAATGGTTTTGTTCTGTATTAGCACTTGCTAACATCACTAATTTAGAATTGACTACCCGGCACGCTGCGGAGCGGGGCCACGGGCCGCGGAGGCGGCTACAGCGCACCTTAACACCGAATGCTGCGGCCGCGTCGAACCCATCTGATCATTACAATTATCCGATTAAAAAAGTATAGGTCCTGTGTAATAATTCTTAACTACAGCTTATGGTAGTGTTATTGGTTGATATTTTAAATGGCAGCCTAAATAAAATTTTTTCTTGTACGCCTTTGTGAGCGATCGCATGATACACGCTCGGCCCCCGCGATACGGCGCCTGCCGCTGCGCGCGCATTACGAAAGTGGACCTTACAGCTAGGGTGAGTATGTTCAGTTCTCCGTATACTTACATAATCATATCCATAAAGCTTTAAGAGGAAGCCTCACTATACATACAATCATTAAAGTAATGCTTTCATTATACATTTATTAATTTCTTCTCATTAAATATCATCTGTTCACATTTGCTCATTCATACAAAATCCTAAAAAACTAAAGCGTCCCTATGTGCGACCCGAGCATCGCGGCGACCCATCATCTCTGTCAAGTTCCCGTCCCAATGGATTCATTATCGACTAGCCAATACCTGTGTCAGGGTGCGACGCAAAGCGCACGCGCACACCCACGAGCATCTTGCGTCCCTTGCAGTACGAGTGGACAACACTACGACTCCAACTATCATTGTTATCGTTCAACAACCAGATGGTATTAAAATATAATTGTGTTAAAAAAAATCCGTTCCACGGAACATAGTTTTTTTTTTTAAATAAAAAGGATAAAGTAGTCAAAGCAGAGAGCTGTATGCGACAACATAGCTTTTAATAAACGTTGAACGTAGTAAGTGGAAGAATCTGAACAGAACGTAAACACAGTGTATCTGATAGCTCATTGGCAACAGTCAGAGAGTCCGGTGTCGTAGTAAGCAGTTCGTAATTACGTCTCCCTAAATCAACCGTTCGCATTTTTCTTTTGTAAACAACACTTGGATGATGTTTCGCATTATAAATTAATATACATTCATATAGGATTTCGGATAGTTAAATATATGACTACAGTTAGTTTAACCCGCGCCGCGCTCGCCGACTCTCGCAATTACTTTCCAAATATCCCTGCACTCGTATGCAAAAATACATCGACATTGCTAAATCTCTTCCTAAACGTCTATATACTTTATAACATGTATTTAAATCTAAGCTATACACGGTTACAATGCCTCACTTAACAACTGATTAGAAAAAAAAAATTAAGATTCGCGACCTAGGTACACGTCGACTGTACGTCCTAATTTAGTCCTAATTACCCCTTGGATACAAGTCCCCATCCCTCTTCGCATTATGATTATTTGCTTCAAAAATAAGCCGTGCATAGGGAACAGCTGATGGGACCAATTAGACTAACTTTTTTAAATTCAAATAATAATCGTTTCCTTACTGACGAGTTCAGACCAGCGGCAATTGGGGCGCCGCTGGTACCGATGCATTATGATACGACTTCTGATCATACCAATTATCACAAGTTTGCTGCCCACTCTCACGTACCAGCTCTTCGCGAGTCTCCCTTCATCTATCATATTTCTGTAATTACAAGCGCACCTTAAAATGTTGTCGAAGAATATAACATTAAACCTCAAATTGCAGTCCCTCTGTAACGGGATGACATCATTATCTATGGACGTAGATAAACTTATTTAAAAAGTAAAAGTTCAGTTGAAATAATCGACGAAAAGAATATATGCTTTTCACATCAATGTTAGACAAATACTATGTACAGATGTCATCCCTCTGCGTATATTGTATTAGTCAACCCGGTCTGCAGAGTTGGTACAGAGCATCGCTGCGACGTCAGCTCCGGCGCTCGCCGCAGCGGACGTCGCCGCCGACCATCAGCTACAGTTTATAACTACATCTCCATTGGCGAGGTATCGTTGTGGGAGCGAGCTTCCGTTTATACATTAGCCACTAACTCGCATGCATACGTTACGAGATTTTAATCTAGACGCACGACGCATTAATGTCTAATTATTATTTTATTTTATAGTTACCTTTTGATTAAGAAAACGTTCGTGTGCATCATGTATGTGTATGCATGCATACATCGGACCCGTTTAAACCAATATTAACGATACGAGAGCTTACGAGAGCTTTTATAGAAGCGAATGTACTCTAAAGTTAGTTGATAATAATATTATTTTTCCAACACAGTTGCCGACAGCTAATTTTGCGTGTTAATCTGTTATTATTGCTTTAAATACTATCACGTCTGTAAAGGAGTCGTTGCTTCTTTAATTAATAACTTTGTTATTATTAAGTAGCAACAGTTGAGCTTGTAGTGTAAAAGCTTCAATATGAGGTATACCGGTTTACTAGACGTGGTTTTGAACGTTTTGCAATAGACCGGGAAACTAACTTTGTTGCATCAGCAATAGGAGTTGCAGTTATTCGATGCTGTGAAGTTTGAATTTAACCAATTGTTACGCTGATGAGAATTTGTGCCGACGTATGCAACTGTCGTTCAGTTGGCATCGAGCGTCGGCAGATGTAAGTCATCATATAATATTTTATAGGAAAATGTTGTAACATCGCGGTAAACGAAAAGGGGAAACAAATAATTTGTATATTGTAAGAGATGGTGCGGGCGCGGTGCGGGTGCGGGCGCGGTGCGTGCGCGTGTGTACTAGCTGGCGACGTGCTGCGCGCGCGGCTGCGGCGGCGCGATGTGCCCGAAGCTGCCGCGCAGCGACTCCTCTATCAGCCGGCACAGCTTATCGCGGTCCGCCTGCACATACCACACACTCTATACAGTCGTCAGTTAATTGTAATCGTTGCGAAAGAAAACTCAGGTTTTTCTATTTTTTTTATTCATTTAGGCGTAATTCTTCACCTCTATTTAAAAAGTGTTAAGTGAAAACGAGGCTTAACCCTTGGAGCGTTCTAAGGCGTTCTAGCCCAGCACTAAAACGGTTAAGAGAGTAAAGCGTGCCCGCTCAAGGTAGGATACGCTTTTATATGTCGAAAAACGGTAATCAGAAATACCGTTATGTCGGCAAATTTACAATGTGATGGTGGTAAACACACATGCGGGTTCGCAAAAAAACCCTAACTCAATTAAAAAAAAAAACTACTAACCGATCTGTGGCCCTGAAATCGAATCGGGGACCACCGTATTACAATGCAAACGATTAACAACTGCGCCGTGGCGGTTAAACATTATTGTTTGCTTAAGTTGGATCAGTCATTTAGTCCATTAGAACCTTGGTTACTACTAGTGGAAACCTGATTACAAAGAGAAAGCGAAGGTCTCAACTTCGAGAAGCGTTTCTCAAACGTAAAAGCTCACAGAATATTAAATGTTCATATCGTTTTCTCGCTATGATATGACATGATCGGTACCTCGTGTATAAAGCCGAGCTGCACGAGCTCGTGCGCAAGTGCGGGCGCAGAATCGCGGCGGGAGACCGCGCACGTCAGCTGCCGATTCATCTTGTCGTCCATGCGCAGTAGGATCGTCATCTGCGGAGTCATTCGTTATGTTACATAGAATGCCTCTTAACCCACGACTATGTTTACTATCGGCAGGTTTCTCTCGCCGGAGATAATATAAACAGGTAGAACCACAGCCAGTTGTTCTACCTTCCAAGAATAGTAAGCAAAGTCTTGTTAGCTGCTGAAGTAACAAAATCTTTCCATCTCGTGCGAAGTTAGTTTCTTGCATTTTCGGAAAATCGCATGGCGTGTGTGTGTGTGTGTGTGTGTGTGTGTGTGTGTGTGTGTGTGTGTGTGTGTGTGTGTGTGTGTGTGTGTGTGTGTGTGTGTGTGTGTGTGTGTGTGTGTGCGTGCGCGCGCGCGTGCGCGTGCGCGTATGGACTGACCAGCAGGTCGTGGGCGTGCGCGTCATGTGGCGCGCGCGGCTTCAGGCTACACATCATGTTGACCACGCGGCGCGTCTCGAGGTCGCGCGGCTCGGGCGACGCGGGCGCGCTCTCCGCGGCGCGCTCGCACGGGGACGCCGCGCGCCGACCACCCCACGCGTACGCGGTAAGCGGGTAGATGCCGTACCTGTTGGGCGATGAAACAATTATGTATGTACGTAAGGTAATAGTGGTAGGTCTCTGTCGCCAGAGACCGTCTATGACCACGGCCCCTAATATAGCCGACAAACGTTACTGTGTTCCGGCTTGAAGAGGATTTTGGTAGTGAAATTAATGGGGTAACGAGACTCAAGGCAAACAGTGTAATGTGGTACTGTGTATATTATCCTGACTAGCGCCACATTCTTATGGGCAGCCGTATCACTTACCATCAGGTGATCGTCCCACTCGTCTCGTCGCTGCGTTGAAAAAAAAAGTATATAGGCGAAATGTCTGCCTAGTGATAAGTGACAGGAGTATAATTAATAATGAGGCTCCAATAAAAATATTCATACGTTATCACTGCGTACACCGCGCTTCGTGACACAGACCGTGTCCACTGCGGCAGTCCGTGTGACCTCTCGACGTTCTTTCCCGATTCGTGATATTATTGTATGCGGTTAGTTAGCGGCCGGATTTGGAGACTCACTTGACGTCCTCGACGAATTTCTCCAGCTTCTCAGCGTGTGGCTGCAGGTCGCGCGCGGCCAGCTCGTGCCGCTCGCCGCCGCGCACGCACCACGCTAGCGCCGCGCCGCTGCCGCCGCACACCTCGTCCGTTATAGTCTCCGAGATGTTTGCTGCATGACACAACGGGCTTTGTTAAGCGCAACATGATAACTACCCGACGAAATATAATTAAAATCTTTAACAACTTTAAAAGTACAACAAGCAGAAAAGAGCTGATAACCTTGAGACTACAGAATAGATTGTTTTCAATATTTATTAAACTAACAATAGTAATGGAATAAAGATCATTATAAATGTCATTTGATATAAGTGTGGAACAGTCCTCTACTTAACACCAGCACCAGTAAATTTATAACGGATGATATATTAATCAGTAAATGTAAACAACAAAGTTGTTTGTTTTATAATTTGATTGTTTGTTAATCAAATTATTTTTTCTATATTCAATAGAAAAATACTTCTCACCGCTGGTGAAAACCTTTAAAATAAAAGTTATTTTTTAGAGAAGATATGAAGTTAGTTGGCAGACTATTAAATATTATATTAAGCGTGTTCCCCACTTTGCTTAAGAACATCACGGTAAAGGTACAATGCTCCAAACCTTCATGTTTTCTCTCCCTCAAGCTCAGCGGTGAGGAACCTAACGCTAAAAACCGGAGAACCCAAAAAATATTTTTTTTATCTAAAATCAACCAATATGAAATACTTGAAATATTTCTTGATATAAAATATCATAATTATGTCTGGTGTAGAGGTTAGAACACAATGGCTATCTTCATGTTCCACGTGCGCCAACCGCACGTTACCTGTGTCATAACAATTATAGTGTAGAAGTGACGCACTCACCGGTCGTGTTGACGAGCGTATGCGCCGCCAGCAGCTTCAGAGAGTGAACCTCGAAGAGTAAAGGATGGAAGAGAAGTTCTCTCGCCGTCGGCCTCTTCGCTGGGTCCTTATTTATACATCTGTAAGCACGGAAGTCACTGCTTTAATTTTGATGTTCGTTGCCGTTTGGAAGCTCAGCGTTGAGATGACGTTAGAGTGACTCACCGTTTGCATAATGCAAGTAGCAGCAGACGGGAGAAGAAGGCGTGCCGAATTCGGCGAGCCTTCTCCCCCGGTCGTGCTCCGGACGCTGGTAACCTGAAATGTACCTGTATATGAAGTCCTTCTGCCTTGACTCTTCCAAAGATTCGACCGTCCTTATGATGTGTTCCTCTGTAACGTGGCTCCCCGAGTCACCGTTGCCCTGAATCTCAAGAGCGGCAGTCTCCAGCGCGCACATTCCGAATGAGTAGATATCCATTGCGGGCGTCACCATTTGCGATGCTGATACGAGGGAAATAAAGTTGCAATAAATACGAGTCACTACTTAGTTTCGCCTGCTGAAATTCCTTCACGCGTTGCCATCACCTCTCCACAATAGAAAAAAATGAAAAACGAAATCCAGAGTATCTAAACGGAAATTGGAGGTCTTTACCTTTAACAAATGAACGTAGATACTGAACTGAAAGCTATAGATGCAGTAGTGGAGAGCGATCAGCAACGCAAGGATCCGAGCAAGAGAAACTGTGTTCGCTCCCGGGTATGCAGATAATTTTGTGTACTCACATCCGTATTCGGGCGCAATGAGGTGCATGTTCCTCATATTCTCGCGGCAGGTCTTGACGTGGTGGTGAATGGCGTCCGGCGCTACGGAGCCGATCTTCACCAGGCCGTTGTGTTGAATGAAGATGGTGTCGCAGGTGAGGTTCCCGTGCACGATGGGCGGCGCGCAGCCGTGCAGGTAGCTGCCGACGGAGCGAGAGGCACGTGATAATTTCCGCAACAACACCGACACATCGACACACCGACACACCGGCAGCGGCGCGGCCAACGCGACCGCTTAGCGTCTTTTGGAAACTGATCTCATTTGTTATTTAAAACGAGCAACCCGCCAGATACATCATATGCTTTCATTTATATACAATGCAAGTGTTTTTAATTTACTGTTACGATTATTAATAACCAATAAAGTGCTCCGGGTTCGCGGGCTATGAACTTGCGCTCCATTTCCCACTAACTATGCGGGGCGGGGATGACAAGCACCAAACGGCGCAGTGTTTGCGCGGGACTATGGCCATGCTGCTGGGACGTTCTTATTTAGACGTAGCGCGGGGGGAGTACCGCCGAATGGGTAGTAACCAAGTCTTCTCTCTAGACGCAAGGTATCGTTGGAAGGTTATTTAGCATAAATATTATTACTAATTAATAACTTAACAGGAACTAAATTGAAGTTTACTACGTTGTTATGGGAATAATTTGATGACATGAAGTATTACCTGAGTGCCGACAGTATCTGTGTGCACCAGCGCTTCCAAGCCTGCAGGGGTAGTCGCTTTACGTTTCGTTTGGTGCGTTTCAGGAACTGTTTTAGCGATCCGCAAGACATGTACTCCGTTATAAAAATTACCTGAGGAGAAAATATTAACAACCGTAAGCGGTATGATTCGAGTTTTGAGAGTAAAAAGCAATTAAGATGGAATAGCTTCAGGAAAAGGACAACAGGTTATCTTGTCACCCTTACCAATAATACTTCGCTCGTATGTTGAGGTGAGTATAGTACATAGTACTATATAGTATATAGTCTATATTAGAAAATGTATATATTAACATGTTTGAATGATGACCCTGAAAATGTATTGGTGACGACAAGAGTTGCCACAGCGTCGGCATCAAACAATGTATAAACTGTGATGCGATTAATTCTTAACGAAACAGTAAAGAAGACGACATGCCTCATGCCTAACATGAGTCAGTGTCCAGCTCGTATGTGTAGTTAAGCCTGGTTAAGCAAGGCCCGACTAATGCACCACAATTGCTCTCATAAATATCGCGATCTGGTCATTTGCTCGTTAGGTGCAGGTACAATGCTCACGCTCTTCAACAAAAAGAAAGATATATTCAGTGTCCAGTGCTTGAATATCAACAAAAACAACAAACAATAGCGAAGTGGTGAATCTCAATATAAATAGTGGAGCGGAGCTCGACTCGAACGATTCACTTACTACCAGATGAACTCTCGTGCTGTCGTGTAAATAAAAATGTATTGATATAATAAAAAATATATATATACCCTTGGCTTGTCGTTATGCGTGTCGGTCCAGTAGCGGTGAAACTTGACGATGTTTGGGTGCTCCAGCCGCGTGAGGTTGTCGAACACCATCTGTATCTTATCCTCTTGCGCCTTGAAATTCTTGCGCTCAGAGAACTGCACCTCGTTCCACACCACCTCCACACCTTCTTCGGTGTCCATCGCGAGGTGTGCGCAATCGATGCCGGGCACATCCCGTTGCTCCACCTGGGGACACGGAAGTACATCAGTGTGATTGTAAACGAAATTCTATTTTTTAAGGGACAACAACAACAATCACTTATTTTGTAAGACATTCGTATAGAAATTTATTTTAAATTTGAGTAATAATGTGAAAATTAATAAATTATATACAAGTTATTATCAAAACGGTTCTACGCAATGTTTAAACAAACATCCCAATTGTGCTAGAGCATTATTTATGGCGACAATAGCTTCTGTCCTCTCGACCGTCAACAGACTAAGAATTACGACTGTTTAATAAAAAAATAGATACATTTTCCATTTTTAAACTCTCCTCTTAAATTCACAACGACTTTCAATTGACATTCTAGTACGAGCAATCACTGCGAATTGGCGAACAACGGCAGGAATTATCTGGTCCCCCGGCTGCCGGCGACCACCAAAGAGCAATCATCCCATTGTAACCCTCACATAGCACATCCAACCAAGTATTAGAATAAATCATATACCTAATTATTTATGATGTAATCAGTTTATATTGCAACAAATAATATTAACAATAAAAACCAAACATTACATCGACTAGATATTAGGGATTGCTTGAATTATAAACTTTATAGTTGAAAACAGGGGTGTAGCGGTTCCAGCACAACAACTCACGGGATCCGAGCCAACCTCATCTGCTCGTGGTGCACCCTGATAATCAACAAACGAGGCTCTGGCTCCCACCAACCCGCATTGGACCAGCGTGGTAGGCCCGAATATGAATCCCTATCCGATCGATGTGGGAATTTTCGGTGAAGGCCTATGTCCAGGAGTGGACCTCTATTGGCGGATGATGATGATGATAGTTGAAAACTGACACACATAATACTTTAGCGGAATTATTTGCTAAACAACTTTTCTTTAACATAATGTTAATGTTGTATAATTGATCCAGACAGGTCATCGAAAAGTCGATTATGTCGGATTTATCAAATAACAAAATATGGTACGATAACGTACTAATCACTTAAATTCAAATGAGGTTTCATTGCATACTTTGTCTGCCATTGGTACAGCTCGTGGGGATCTCTGATTATTCACATTAGTTTAAAATCATTAAATTTGTATTACGTGCAAGACATAGTGTTATACTCCATCGGAGTAATATTCAAATGGAGCGCACGTGTGGACTGCGGACTAGCAGAAGCATTCACAATTATTAAATTAATCGATTTTATTGGATTTCCACGTCGATTATGTAATGAGGGTGTCGCCGGATTCCGGATGAACCGGCAGCCGGACCGCAGACCACACACACACACGTACAAGTGTGTGTGTGTGGTGCCACAAAGTTACGTCAAGGTGAATAGTAAGATTTCATTGACTACATTTAAGTAAATTATCAGCAAAAATTGTACCCATAAAATTTAAAGCGTAACCGTCCGTCTCTTATTTAAGCAGGATAATACAGGATGTGTGTGCGACCTTATGAAACATCGCGAATGACCAATGATACGTATATCTCAAAGGATTGGGGTGACTCGCCGGCTTCAGGGAGTACGTCCGATTACAACCTGGTTTTCTATCGAAACACATCTTCACTTAGTAACAGAGTTTGAACGCCAAATTCAAGAATTTGATTATTAGTAAAAGTATTAAGGAAAAATGTATTATTATCTATTACTATTATAATCGGAGTGTCGTTTTAATCTCTCTCTAAGGAGAGGCCCGAATCGAGCCGTGGAATGTAAGGATTTTCTAATATAATTATTTCTTCCCGAGAAGAACAGGATAGAATATCCCCAACGCCACTCTACCTTCGGCATATCTTAACGACGACGACAGGATATGGCTGCTGACAAGAAGCTTTACTATAACATTTGTCAATATACTGCGTTTGCAGTATTGTATTGTAAGAATTGTAAATATAAGCCCTTGAAATGGGGAGATCTATGTTACGGATGACTATAGATTATATATATGGTGATCATTATTAATATAATCATTCATACTTTGATCCGGTTATAAGTCTTTTAATATCTAATAAAAAGATGTGATTTTGTGAGTTGTTTATTTAACTACAAGAATATAAGAGACATACTGTTTGTCTATAGGAAAAGCGTTGTAAAGTTTTAAACGTTTCTGACATTAGTCATGAGGTCAAAACATATGGTCACCGTCCCGCACAAAGAGGCCCTGTCCGAATATAGCCAACGATACTGCTATCACTTTGACGTGCACTCTGTGACCGACTCGCTTAAAACTAATTATAATTTTAATACTTATTTATATATAACAAAAGTTATATATTTTTGTATTTACTGTGTATCACGGAAGTGTATGACAACAGAAAAAACATTGCTCAAGTTCACATGAACGTTTTACTTAATAATATACCTGTGTTATTTATCTTTTCACCTTCAAAAGCGTCGCTCCAATCTTCTTATAATAAGAGTGCCTCAGCACATTATTCCATTCACGGCCCGGTCAGTGCTGCTTTGGAATGCTTTGCCTAATGACGACCAACGAGCGAGCATCCAACAAACATGCGTTAAAGAGGATGAGGATGCTTCGTCTTCATTACTTGAAGACACAACCAATCCGATATATTTCATACAAAGCCATTATTTTGTATCTTACGTTTAAGCATTATTTATATATTTTGAGTATTTTTTTTACTTTTGTTTTCAAATTTCTGTATCCCAGGGTAGAATAGCATAGAATGCCATCTAGGCATTATGTCCGCCCTCTATGTGTGCAAAGAAATAAAATAACCGGTTTATATTCGCAGAGTAAATAGTAGAATCTATAAGTATGTATGTACGAGGTGGGGTTAAAAAGTAGAGACCGACATATATACATACTCCTACTCCTTGGTAAGAAAAAAAATAAATACTGGCATAGTTTAGATACAGATTGGTAATATTAATAAAGAAAAAATCTTCGATTCTCTTTTGTTTTATTCTGAATGTAGTCATTTGTTTGCTTCGTATCGGAACGTGTTCTCGGAAATGGAGAATAGCGAAGTGCGAGACGTTATTAAATACCTTTGTTTGAAGAAGTTACCGGCGCAAGAGATTCATTGCGATTTGGAGGCAACATTAGGAGAGTCTGCTCCGCCGTATTCCACTGTCGCAAGGTGGGCTTCTCAACTTCGAGTAGGGAGAACGAGCACGGAAGTCGAACCTCGTTGCGGCCGTCACCACGTCCATCGACGTCAGTCACCCAAGAAAATGTTGCGAAAGTCGAGAAAATTGTATTAAGCGATCGAAGAGTTACCATCCGATACTTGATTCAAGAAACGGGCATTTCATATGGAAGTATTCAATCCATATTGAAACAATCTTTGAATATGAAAAAAGTCTTCACAAGATGGGTGACGAGAATTTTCACCGACACTCAGAAACAAAATCGACTTAACATTTCGAAGATATTGTTGGACAAGTTTCAAGAAATTTCTGAAAACATTTTGTCTCGTTTCGTAACAATGGACGAAACATAGCTCCATCGTTTTGATCCCGAGACAAAATAGCAATCTTCGCAATGGAAACGGCCATCATCACCGATACCGACGAAATTTCGTGCCGTGGCATCGGCTGGCAAGGTATTGGCCTCAATATTTTGGGACTCGGAAGGGATATTGTTGATTAATTACCTGGAGCGTGGAACCACTATTACAGGCCAATATTATGCAGCTTTAATTCCCCAGTTGAGGAAAGCCATCAAAGAGAAAAGGAGAGGGAAACTTCGAAGAGACGTGCTGTTTCATCACAATGCATCCGCGCACAGGTCGGCAGTTGCGATGGCTGCCAATCAGCGAGCTGACTTCTAATTGGTTGACCACCCCGCTTAATCACCAGATCTGGCACCTAGCGATTTTTATCTGTTCCCCAAATTGAAAGAATACTTAAGGGGAAATAGGTACGAAGATGATAACGTGGTGATGGATGACGTGGAGAGCTTTTTGCAAGACTAAGAGAATTTTTTTTTATAGGGATTGAAGCTTTGAGAAAGCGCTGGACTTATTGTGTAGAGAGACTCGGAGGCTGTGTAGAAAAATTATTAAGTAATCTATAGTCATTATATTCTATCTCATTCTCACAATTTTTTGATCCCTCTTCGTATGTATGTATGTATGTCGTCCCAGGAACGCGACCGGCACTATGTCCGCCGAGCCCGCTGCCCCCTAGGCGGCTCCTCCGGCAACCAATTAAGTTCATTTCAACTGCACAGTGGGGTCCAGTCGCTACGTTTTGCTTTTAATAAACTTTTGTTTTCAATGTTTACCGTGTTCCGATAAGTTAGCTCATGACTAGTATGTACTGTTTGTGAACTATTGATATAAGAAAGTATTGCGGTATTCATACACGTACGTATAAGTTAATAGTAAAAAGACTGATCTATGCGATGGAAGTATTCATTAAAATCCTAAATTTAGTATTAACATAAATTAAAAGCTATACATAATTTAATACACTATATATACGCCAGGAATAGTTAATTATTGCAATTTTAGACAGCTTGTGTTTTGGGTTTTTCGTGAATGTAGAGAGACATTGCTTAAATACATATATACACATATACTCTGTAATGAAGGAATTAAATTTCTAATACATACAGTTTACGATTATTGTAACATTTTAAATCTATCAAGATCTAAAAGGTAATCGTTAGTAGGCCCACAAAAAAGTTGAAAGCGCTTTGTTAGCTACAACACTGGCTAAAAACCAGAGGCTAGAAACTGAAAGCTATTCGATTTCATTGGCCGTATATGGTGGAGGCGCTGCTGCGCGAGCAGTGGGAACGGCAGACTGCGCCACAGTAAGGCGCGAGTAAAACAACCTGGCACGACTCCACGTCCATTTGCAGCTCTTGAAGTATTCGGTGCGGTGCACAGGACACATAGGAAAGGTAAAATTAACCACTGACGACACATAATGAATAGTCCATTCGTTGTCCATTAGGTGCTGCGGCGATAGCGCGACGGTCACCTCAACGAGGATAACGTTAAACCATTCGTTTATTGCAGTCACGGGTAAGATACTATGATTGATTTTTCTGGGTATCTTTCATTATGACGAATATTTTATTTACTAATAATTTCCACAAGTCTCTGTTTCCGGCCGTTCTTACTAATTCACCAGTTCTTTTGAAGAAAACGGGCCACGTACTACTATATCTCTTGCGCAGCCCCCATTTTATGTTTCCTTCATCTACATTTACTCATATGATAGACATGGCCAGTTTACTAGTTTACCGTTCAAATTTTGATAGCTGCAGCGACAACATTAGATTTCTGTCGAATATCTTCGTTTCAGATCTTATCCCTTGGGGCATAGCCCCATTAACTACGGCAAACACATACGTACTTGTCCGTCGCGATGGATAAATATTTTTGACACATCAATAAGAACATTAAGGTTGCTGTTTATGATATCTCAATAGTGTGAAAGGGTATGGTTGTATCAACAGCGTAAGAGATTGTATCAGATTTCGTAATCTGTTATTCAATAATAAAATTTACCTAAATTGAGAAAAGCATCGGTCCCAAAATATTACCCTGGAATACGCCATAAATGACTAATTCATCACTATCACAATTGTTTACCCTGGTGCACAGTTGCCGTAATTTCAGGTAACTTACAAATAAATGAAGCGTTACACGTTTTATCCTTGCAGCCTCTAACTTTTTCAAAAGCAAACTTGTCGAAATTGTATCAAAGGCTCGCGATAGATCCAAGAAGACCAAATTTATTATTATAGAAATGGTAGTTTTTTTGACTTGTACGTATCACTCATTATTGCTAAAGCGACTTAATTTCTTAAAGAATGGTAATGTTACGATTTAACTGCGATATAGTTATTTTAATATTGTGAAACAACGTTCGACGTATGCGGTTAACAGATAACGTAACGTACATGTATTGTGATAACTGATTGCGGTGGTGCGCATACACTGCTCTGCTCCGAGGATCTAAAAATAGCTGACTTTCTGGGCGGGTAGGGTGGTCCGTCCGCGCGCTGTGATCGCCTTGCGAGGGTCCTCATTCGTAAATGCGTATCGTATTGTGTAATACATTTTATCTTGTAGTCACGAACGCAACGATCCTTTACATACATATCTTCATTCATTACTCTTTTTCAGTGGGTGAAAGAGATTATTTACGGAGTAGTAAGATTTCTTCATTGTACAAAAGTGTTCGTGTATCTTTATTCATAGTTGACTACATATTTTTCGTGTAAAAAAAATATTGCTGTATAAAGAAAATTAACTGTTGCTAATATTTTCGAAGTACAATGTAAATAAACCGTAATATCGCGCGTTATCCCTGATCCTTTGAGGATTTTAAAAGGCTTTTATTTACTACAATTTTTGACGTCATCCGTTTATATTTTTTATTGAATTATACTGTTATCAGGATATGCCTAAAAGAAAATATAACAACACCTCCAAAATGTAACAAGTGTAAAGCGTATTTGTGTGAGCGTATGCTAAATACACAAGTCGGCGAGTTCCTACGTGCATTGTGTAAATATTTATATATTTAAATAAATTTCATGAGAGCACAATAAAAACCTCGAGGTAGAGGAAAACGGGCATCGGTACTTTGAGTGTGTACTTCCGATCGGAAATCGGTTTGCAAATAAAAATGAACGATTTCGGAATTATATGCGAAAATAAGGAAATACGCGTATCCAAATAATACTATTTCAATATAGTTTCATTTCCGCTTCACGGAAACCTGCTTTACATAATAATGAACATTGATTTGGACAGTGAATGACTATCGGCTAAAGTTATCAAATTTAGTGACGTCACAATTGTTTCGTATATTTGTTCAGTGGTGCGGTACTAGTGCTTTGCTGCTCCGTGTGTGTGTACACTACACTTTCACGTAGCACGCGGTGTTCGAGCTGTGCCCGGAGGAGCACTGCATTGTACATGCGGCGGCCGCGAGATCGCCGCGATCCGACAGCACGCTGTCCGCCCGCCCGCACACAGCCTCAATTATCAGCAGCATACAACGCGAACTGCTCGCAACTTATGAAAGTAAATTAGTTTTAGCATTAGATAGTTCTGATAGCGGCGGTGCGATTCGATCAATGACTTGTTTTCTAATGGCAATTTATAAACGGCGAGTGCGGTTCGAATGCTTAGCACGTGCATATTTACGGACGACATTCACCTGAAGGCAAGTGAACATATGACACAACATAATGAGACAAAAGCTTTTAGTTACTTGCTACCCCAACAATTAAATAAGCTACAGCGCGCATGAAACTGGAACACAGTAATGACAGTTCAATTATTGTTTTGTCGCTGATATAGGATTTGCGAAGAAGATTACTCCATTTCTAGCCATAGAAACTTACCCACTAGTATCTAATCAGAGTGCGGTAGTAGAGACTTGACACGAATAAGTGGATAGGTAATAGGTAAATATACATAATCATACCTAAGTGTGAATGTCCGTAGATATGTAAGCGTGTAGCAACGGGGAAATGAGAGTTCACCGTCTTTATCTACGCAAGACGGAACTCATTACACAGACTTTCATTAAAAAAGGTCGCGATGCAGCGACATCGGACATAGGTAACACAAAAACTATATATGTCGCACTCGGTTTACTTATTTTGCGCTCGTGTTACTGAGACTTGCGATTCTTTTATGTCGTATTGTAGAAGTGTTTAAACTGTTATAAATTTATTTCTATAAAACTGTTACAAAACTATTGCAAAGTGTTGCATAATTTATCCCGATATACAAAATATCCTTCATATTGCAATCTATTTATGGTGCGTTAGACACATCATCTACACAAGTCTTAATCGTTATAACTAGTTTTACAAATGTAATGGCCTATTGCTCAGTTAAAGTTGAATTAATATTTTAAGTATTTTACGTTACGTTAAAGCAACACTGCTAGAATATAAGGAATACAAAAAAATAAAGAATACAACAAATTTCAAAAGCTACGGTTTTATTATTACAATAAACACGAAAACCAGGTCAGTTTGTGTTCACGTTGCAAATATGTTATTAACAACATACGCCACAATCTCCTAATTTTATGATTTATATATATATACCAATCGTAATATTACCACCTCCATATCTTATTTCCTGTTTTAAGTATTTACATACTAACCACGACAAAGTTCTTCGCCTCTTTAACAAACAGCTTCTTTCGTGCTCTTCTCACACCTCTAATATTGTCCACACTTCTTTTTTTATACAGTCTATTCATCTCTGGATTGCGAGTGCATTATGAGTGTTTTAAATAACAGAACAGCAACTAATCGGTGAACTTTTAAGGAGAAGGAGAAAGTACCGGAAATTCTACTCAATTAAATTTAGACTGACTTCTTGATTTAATTTTTAGTATTTATTTAATATCATGTATGGTGGCGTTGAAGCGGTACCTTTCGAGAGATTCTTCCAAACAATTTAGGTTCCACTAATCTCCGGTGTATCAGTAGTGACGAGATGTTTCTCGGCTCATCAGGCGAAAAAACTTCATTTTTAATCTGGTTGGAGCTTGTTGGGTCTTTTTTAGCAACACGAACGATTAGCGTATCTTCTCTGGAAGAGGTTTTTCTTGGTCGAGCCTTTCTAAAACCTTTTCAACAGTTCCATGTGTTTTATAATGATCAATTGCATAAAAACTTTCTTAACAGAACAATTTAAATGCTCAGCTATTCTTCTGTGCGCCCGCTTCACTTATGGTCTGTATGTAAATTAACAATTATTTGCCTCGTTGACAATTGTTATTTTAGCCCATTTTGAACAAAATAAAATTCAGATAAAATTTTGAATTACCGTCAAAATAATAGAAAAAGCCAAGAAAGGAATGTTATTCACCAATTTCAAAAAAAGAACGGACTATGTATGCTTTTTTAAAATGTTTCTAATCAGGCGTCCATGCGGCTATTATGCACTAGAGCAGCAGAAAACAAACCCAACATGTGTGAGGCTCATTCTGTAATTGTAAGTAAGACACGAGTATGTTTTATATTTTATGCATTTAATGAGGTTTTCATTTGAGTGGCTATGCATGATTATTGCATGATGATTAATTATTGAATGTGTATATTTTTCACGAACATTCGTACGTTGAAGTTATATTTTCTTTATTCATAATTATATATAATATTGTATAGGTACTTCGCTGTTAGCAGTGTTTTGGGATGGTGTAAATAGCGTATGTTTAAAACAGATGATTTACAAGTTTTTGTATCTGTTTGTAGGTTGGAATAGCGCATTGTACGTTGCGCGTTGCGCGTTGTGCGCCGTGCGTTGTGCGGTGCACGTAATGATCCACATCGCATCGCGCATATGCACTGACCTACTCTCGCGCGGATAACGCGCGTGAAACAATGCCGCCATATCATAGCCGCTCGTGAGCCGCTGTGTACACAATTCGATTACAATGGGCCCTGATAACGTACGTCACAGCGTCTCGTGTCATGTGCATAGCACGGTTACATACTATACGCACATTTAGAAAACGTTACTCTACCATTCGTTGATAAGGATATGTATAAAATAAACAAATACATAGAAAGGTTCTGCGTCGATATTCCGATGAACTTTACATGTGTCGGATGTTCGTTTGCCGTGTGATTTGAGAAATTAAAAGTCAAAGTGTAATATGTAAAAATATAATGTAACATTGACCATTAAAAATTAGATTAGATATTATTCTAAATGAACTATGTATGGAAACGAAAATACCATTGTTGGAAGTATTGTCGTATCGTTAACAATCCGTATACTTGATGTACCAGTGACTGGTCTGATTGTTAATTTATTATATTAAAACGGTTACATCAACATATCGATGTCAGTGCGTAGGTCGCTTGGCGTGCAGGTCGCACTATGTTGGTTGGCTGAAGGTTACGAGCGAAGCTTCAATTACAATTGATTATAAATTATCTTTGTTTCCTCTTGAAGCTCAAACGTAGTGCAAATCGAACCCACCCCATTTCGAATCGTGTTAGTATAATTTTTCTAATTGTTCAACGATAAACGATTTCAGCTTAAAAGTGTTTGTGCTGTGTCGTTTACTTGTTCTTCGCGGCACAGCGGCTCAGTGCGCGGACAGCGGCCGCGCCTTTATCTGAATAGGGTTCGTTCACTCGTGGATTGTGGACCACGCAGACTGCATCCGCAGGGTTCTCAATACATTCACATATATTACAATAGGACAGAAACATAAATGTAAATTGTTTGTATTAAAACAAGACCGTGACTAGAGTCTTAAAGTTATTAGTTTTTGATAAAACCAAGTTTTTTTATGGTTCCCCTGCGTGCGGTGAGTCAGGGCCTTTATTTTTCTTAACATTTGCCATCGTTTTTTTACTTACTATGTTTTAACTTATTCCAAACTTTCATTCTTTCTTACCTTTCGCTCTCTGCTCTTCTTGCACACTTCTTTTCTTTTAACATTCTACATCCCATTTCCTTCTTTCATTCCTCTCCTGAGCGAAGACTGTCGTCTCATGCCTGTTTTTATATATATATTTATTTCTTATTCAACTTTTTTTACTGTATCATTTTTTTTTCCTACAATTTTTATATTCTTACTTACTATAGCTATACACTACTATCACAGATTTTATTTTCGTTTTATTTATAATTTTTGTTTCTCTTAATTACTTTAGCAAAGGAGCTACCTTTACAGAATTCCAGGAACACTTGACGACTGTCGTCTTCACTCATCTGAGACTCGATATGGTTTCCAAAGTATCTAAACTGCATATATAACCCCGCAGTCATTGCTTGAGAGTAACTTCATTCTAAACATTCTAAACCTCTTTGGGCTCGAACTGTCCGGGTCATAGCGCCGTCCTCTGAGACGGATATCCTATTATGTGGCATTACAAGCAGGCCGACCGGTGACTCAGATTACATGATCCTACCTACGAATATAACATACTCCAATAGAAATGCCACTTAGTATCGAAATGTTATTTATTTTAAAATGAGAGTCCCGGTTATAAAATAATTTATAAAAAAATTAACGTTTTTTATTCTACGAGCGGTAGGTTGTGTTAGAATGTGGTACACAGCACCACGTTGCGCTGTCGGCCACAGGTGGGCCCGGAAATCGTTGCTTTAGCGATCCAACACCAACTTTCTGCTTAGCATTATATCATTTATACAAAGAGATTTTTCTATTGCATGTGTAAATGCATATAAAACGTTTAATTACAAAGTGTATAACAACAAATAATTATGTTGTCAGCGTCACGTCCTCTATTCGTGATCAGTCGCCAGCCCTGCAGTTTGTCGTTGCTCACTTCGGCTGCAGCAGGCTCCGACTGGCGCGTCGGATGTCGAGCATTCTCGATGATGCAAGACATACATCACTTGTTAATTGACAAATTGAATTGAAGTTATTTGTAAGTTTTAAGTTAGTGCTTTGAGGATTGAATCGGAAAGATGAGTATAAAATAAATATTAAAGTTGATTTTGTGGACTACTTTACTACGGCAGTAGAATATTTTAACATTGGCAATATTAAACTATAAAGCGTTAGTGCAATACTCACCAAAATGCAGAGATTCGAAGAGAAATCATGTATATTTTCAACTAACTAGTTTAGTTTGTAAGTGAAACAAAATCCAGTAATTACATATTAAACTTTTTAAATGAAGAAAGGAAAAGGTCTATTCTCGTCACGGAATACGTTCCTAATAGTAATTTAGAAATTCCGCCAGCCGGTAATTTGCAGTCGCAATATCGCGGGGCGCGCCGGCGGATATTAAGCCTGTGAAGATGCGCGGGCAGGGGAAATATTCCTGTGCAATCGCAGAGAAGCTACATGGCAAAGGATCCATAGTAATATATATGACTAAACAGACATTACAGCAAAACGATTTTTTTTTTCTTTTAAATAACGTGTTTTATGGCAGACTTCATTTATCTATTTTATTAACGCCTGTCTATGAAATAGTATAGGCGTACTTTTGTTTGCCAGCTTGTATCACATATGCAAACAAGCGTATTTTAACATTACAGCGTATTTTCAGTTTGTACAAGATTTTTTCTTTTAACACGTCGCCAAGGACCTCTTTTTCCTTGTTAATAAGATGATACAGGACGTGTGTTGCGGTCGGGTAGTGAGCAAGCGTCAATTTTAGCGCGCGTCGCGTCCGCACATTAGCGGCCGGGCGGGTCGCGTGCGCACGAACAAAAACGTGTTTGTGTACAGAAACATTGATGTGTTTATACGGGCGAGCAAGTTCGGCCGGACGTGTTTTAACGAGTAGCCTTTATCTATACGCAGAAGCGATTCGAAGAGCGGAAGGTTTACGGGGCGATTACGCTAGCTCATTGCTAGGTTAGGTAGCTAGAGCACTGTTCATCATCATACCTTACTGCTTATAGGCAGATATAGGATTAGCGTGATAAACGAGTCTACGACAAAAGACGCTAGCAAGTAGTGGTAATCCTCGTACGTCACCATAGTTTTTGATATAAATGTGTAATCGAAAATTATGATGCTCAATAACGTGTATTCGAAGAAGATGCCTAAATATAAAGCTGTTAGCCAGAAGATAATTATTATGTGTTCATTGAGATACTTTTGTCTTATCAACACTATCTTTTTAGTGAGCGCTTTGTATTAGTGGCGCGCGTGAACATGTCCGCCAGTGCGCGCACATGCTCGCGTGGTCCGGAGGCGCTGCCGCAGGGGTCTTATCTCCGGCGAACGGACAGTTGCCCTCGTAAATAAAGTGTACAAGATCCGTCCGCTGCTTTATAAATAATGAGACGTCCGGTTGTCCGTGTATAAATTGCAACAATACAGATTCACGTTCGTCTTAGCATCGCTTTCAAATTTGTAATGGGACGTTGTGAGCTTCACCCGTTTGTTAGAATGATATGATTTGTCGCCCACGTCACGTCAAAGTACTTCAGTAGCGAAACTTTCTCATGGGAATGATATAGTAGATTCATATTATGTACAATGCCGCCTTTGTTCCTTTTATAGTCGGTTTTTTATGTGTAACACGTGAATAAATCACGCTTAGAAATAATACTTTTGGTCTCATTGTTTAAAAAATAATGTCAAATATTAATGATATTGTTTATTAGCTTTTGTGTAAATACTAAATTTTTTTTTTGTAATGGAGAAAAATATTAGAAAAAGCAACGGACAATATCGTGTATCGCTGTACACGAATATTTGGTTTATTAGCACTGCTGGTAGTGAATACGGCGGGCACGTTGATGCAACGCAACGCCGCTCGACAATTGATCCGTCGCGCTCCAGCCCGCTGGGAAATAAAACAGTCCAGGGTCGCGACAATGAACCCGGCAGTGGCGGAGATTGATACGTCCCCGCGCAGCGGTGCCACCATCTCGCCGGTTAGCGTAGCAATGTCAAGAACGAATTGTATCCTAAATCCATGCCCGCGTCACTGTGTCAGCGCGCGCGCACCACCGCAACCATAAATACAGCTCGCGCGTCATTGCGGATGGTGCGCGTGACGTCACCACTGTTAATCATCACGTCTAGACATTGTTGGTCACAGCGTCGTACTCTATTCATTTTTCACGCCTGCCTTTGTTAAGCGTGATGCATGAAGAATTAGAAAAAATTACTCCAACTAATATTTTAGAGATCGTAGGAAATAATCAGATTATAACTATTAATAAACAAATAATGTATAAATTCAATTTTAAATGTAACATCTACATTGCTTGTGGAATGTGTTATAAAATAGATCCGGTGTCGTCGACCCCCGGGCACTGCGAGATAACGCCTGGCACCGGTCCAATCGCTGCACTGCGATGCATTTGCTGCACATGGGTTGCCATTCGTTTCCTTCCTCGTCCTAGACTGAGCGTCCTTATTCAAATGTAATACTTTATGCCGTTGAGAATAAAGTGCGTAATGCACGGTAGCGAATAGTGTCCACACGAAACGCCGAGACGACGGCAACTCCTTTGAAGTTGAGAAATAGAGTTCGACGACTTAACGCATCCATTAGGATACCGTACACTTGAGGCATACTTACAATGAAGATTTATTCTCTTAAAGGACAAAAATAGGAGTAAATTTTAGTTTTAGTTCGATTCGGCATATAGGCTAGTTCATGTAAAACTTAAACTATTCAGTTTTATAATATCAGTGTAAGCAGATAGAAACATTCAAGCAGTGTTATCAGATACCTTTCACCACGATCACATTACGCAATGATAACATTTAGATAAGTGAGGCGTTATCCTCAAAACCAGCCCTGTTATCAGAGATATGAAAGTTTCTTACTAAAAGATGGTCGGAGGTACTTGGTACTAAGGAGAACGTTGTCCAGAAATTAAATCTTACCGTTGTATTTTATAACACACAACAACAAGTGTACGAGTATTTATAAACGACAGATTACGTTTGTTGTAAATGGGATTACGCAACTGTATTCACCCAATGGTAGCGATGGTTTTGTTTTGATATACGAGTGTAATTGAATTCAGTGAACTAAATTATAATGCAAATACACATTTATAGTAGTGATTGAAGTAATGAATATTTCGATAATATGTTACACAAAATCTGCCGGCGTCAATGTTTCCGTTCAGGTATGAGGTGGTCTTTAAGAGAACATCGAATAGCATCCTTATAAGCACTATTTTTAAACGCTTTACCATCTAGATTTTATCTCCGCTTATTATCAGTTAGAATTGTAATTGAGCACTAGTTTATGTATCATTAAAAACGAAACCTTATTCTTTTATTTCGACTGCCCTGTCTAGAAACAAACCATACTAGCGAGATATCTTAATCACATGAATGTCTGGAAGGGCGCGCACACTGACACTGCTCGAAGTAAGCAGGCGGGCGCGGCATTACACCATCAGCGGTGACGGCACCGCCATAAATAGTATGGCTGCGATTAGTTTCACTTTTCATTAGCATCATCACGCCTACGCTTTCCGGGGGAATACGTCGGAAAAAGTTTGATAGCGGCCGCGTGGGAAACGTTGGCTTCCAGTAAACTAATTAATGTAAAAGACAAAAATACTCTTTATGGGGCATTACGTTTATTATTTCACTGCCTGTTTTTTTTCCAAAATTTATATTTACATAGATATTATTTTGGTACTGGATAAAATATGTGCCTGTTTCAGAAAATGATTTGAATATTCCCATCGCCTCCCTACCCTCGGTGTAAAGTAACAGACGACTAAGAAGTAACCACCGCAGATATAGAGCTACAACTTGTTTTTGGGACCTTTACCTACATACTGTGTTCGCAAACTCGCATGCTCAGTACGACTGAAATTTCAAAACAATAATCTGGAAGTGATGAGTGTACAGCATTAAAAAGGCTTTATACTCTTTGTGATCTCGATGGAAGTGTTATTTACCGCATACTTGTTTAACCATAGTTGTATGAAAGTTAATACATGTGCCCCTTGCATAAGTGATACCTGTTAAATTAAATTTAACTCAGAGGCGTTTGTTTCAATAAATGATTGCACTATGGTTACTGGTGTTTGGCATAGGAAAATACATTTCCTTTATTTGTTTTCATAAGTTTGCTACATGTTTTTTTTGGTACCAATAAACTCTTTAATTAAAACAAGCGCTACATCATCTATTATGTGGACAGAAGAAAGGATTTAACTTTCAATGCATCAGGGCGGCTACGTAGCGTCATATTTACAATTCTCGTTACCTGATCTCTAATTATAAACATATACTTAAACGTTATCTTGAGTCATTCTTGTTCAATAGCATTAATAAATCGCAATTTTCTGTATAATAATAATACTGGGTGTTTGACATAGAAAACAATCAATGGTTGACAATCACTTCCGTCCTTGATGAAAGTGTAAGAATTTGATGTTGGTGCCTGTGCTCGCAAATGATATCATTTCACAAAAATTAGTACAAATTATTGCCGTTTTTAGGGTTGAATTTTAGTCGATATACGAGATAAGATATTTAATGCAATGTATTACATTTTCATTAAAATATAACTACAATTGTCATAAGTAAAAGAGATACAGCGGAAGCGATAAGTAATAAAATGAAAACGCTTTATATTATAAGAAGTTAAGGTATAGAGAGTCAGCGTAAAGGGCATTTAGGACTGGTTCAATGATAGTTCATAGTCCTTAGTGAAAAAAGAGGAGCATCTCGGCGCGCCCCCACCGCCGCTGCGGGCGCTGCTTGCCAGCGCAAGTACATCGCAGATACATCTCGCATTATCCGGATGCTTTAGGGTTCACAGGCGAGATAAACTGTGTTGTTGTTAACGCGTTCATGTTTGAATGTTATTTGCTCATTTACATACACACAGAACATACGCATTGACGTTTCTAGATTATAGTGGTAATAATTTTTTTTTTGTCAAGAAGCATACGCCGTGGGGAAAGGACATCATCGTCACACTATTCTCATTTGTAAAAGGCGGCAATATAGAAAATACTTATAGCATAGTGTGCTCGGCAGCACTCTTGTCCTAGTGTCCATGTTCAGCGATAGATAACTATAGATTAAAATTATATACAGTTAAAAATTAATTGATTAATATAAAATACTGATAATAATGAAAGCAACAAAGTTATGGAAGGGATGAATCAATATTTCCAATAAACAGAGTTGTTTTGTATCTTTCTCTGAAATAACTCACGACTCATTGCTGGACATACTTTCTGTTGACTCATCTATGATTCAATTCGTCCAATAAGTACGACTGATTCCTTGCCTCCGATGCATGCCCAAAGAGACATTGCCTATAAATAGGTCCATAAGACTGGAGGCATCATGACGATTTACTTTTCGTCGATTCACGGCAGCATTTATTTCCACTTTGTACACACTAATATACTCTCTATGCCATACGATTTAGAATTTTAATTTTGGCTTGATATTAGTGTAATATCTAACTTTGTAGAGATAAAGACTTAGATTAATAGTGCGGTCATACTCTCTAGTCGTTTGAGAAGAGGCGAGAGTTTGATCTCCAACGAGCATGAGTTCTAGTAAAGAAACGTGTAAAGACAAGTCGTGGAAAAGCACTCATCAAAAATCATGTACGAACGGCTTTGACTCTGTCCTTGTTAAAGAAGACTTTCACACCAGCAGTGGAAGCATTAAGGAGCATGTTATGATTATTATGCAGCATTGAAAATTTAGGTTTTGAATCGCTATATTGTTTGTTTCTCTAGCATAAGTAACAAGTTACTATTGTCGAGTAACTGGCGTCGCCGACTCTACTCATGCATTGGATTTCCATTTACATCGTTGGTCACATTGCGTCTTATCATCCAAATAACACATTTGTAGAAGCATAAAATCCGTTGACATAACAAACCATTATAAAAGTAGTGATGATCTACCAGACTATCGCTTCTATATAATTGCAGTTATGCGTTATGCCAACGTTTCATTATAGTAATAGTGTATAGTGATACCAAAAAATTACATATTTACTACACTACATTAAAAGTGGCGTCACACGAACTTAAAAAAGAATTTAATGGGATTAGAAATGATTACATAGAAGTAAAAAATCTAATACAAAATATTATAAGCGAACACACTAAAACCAACACGGAATTGGATTCTCTTAAAAATTCAGTACAATTTCAATCAAACAAAGGTGACGAACTTGGTGAAAAGAGGAAGCGGGTATCGGAAGATATTAATTAAGTTAAACATTTAAGAATTAAAATTAAATGAAATGCAAACTCAAAACCGATATCTAACACTACAAATGAATCTGAGTGATCAAAGAGATAGGTTCATGAATGTTGAAATTACTGGCATCCCAAAAAAAAAAGACACCTGTTGACATTGTTCTGAAAATCGCCGAGCTCGTCAACGTAGTCATCGATCCAGCTTAGATATGGTGCCAGTAGTGTAGAAAATAATTATTGAAGCAATAAATACATACATCCCAATGTCCTATAGACATAACTCTTCATATCCGATTTGGTACAGTCGAGCTCTCATCAAAATAATTAAAGAAAAGTCGAAAGTTAACAAATAATGGAGAATAAGTGATAACAGACGTTACTATGATGAATTTGCTTTAATACGCAATAGACAAAGGAAAGTGCAAGCCATCTGCTACAATAAATACACCACAAATGTTCAGAACAATATAAAAACTAACCCTAAATGTTTTGGATCTTTCATAAAAAATTCGCGTGGCTGCTCTAATTATCCAAAAGGATTCGTTTCCGTCAACTCCAAATATATCGATGGCAAACAAATTTGCGAAGCCTTTAATGTCTTCTTTCAAAGCGTATTTGGAAAGCTATTTCTAAATGTATTATTAACGACTCCATGCACAATAATGGTAATGTTTCGAACTTATGTATCACAGAAACATATGTAGAAAAAATTTTTAAGTCCCTAGACATTTATAAAGGGCCAGGCTGTGATAACATTCCGCCCATTTTTTGGTTCTCGTGTTCTTCCTCATTAGCATTGCCTGTTACTTATATTTTTAACAAATCATTGAATAGTAGTAGATTCCCTTCAATTTAAAAAAAAGCACAAAATACCTATTCATAAAAAGGGATTTAGAATAAACATCAAGAACTATAGAGGTATTTCAATTTTAAACACGATCAATGTAGTATATTTGAGAAAATAGTTTATAAATCCATTTACCCCGTAATCACTAATGGTATTTGTAAAAATCAGCACGGGTTTTTGAAAAACCGCTCTACAACAACTAATCTAGTAGTGTTCTCTGATTATGTTTTAATAAATATGTGTGGCGGGGCGGGGGACAGGTTGACGTCGTATACACGAACTTTGAAAAAGCTTTCGACCGTGTAGATCATTGTATGCTAGTGAAAAAGCTATATGAGCTTGGAATTAACGGTGACCTTTTGAGACGGTTAACGTCTTATATCACAAATCGATCCCCCAAGCTTGTAATTGGTGAATATCGATCAAATTTTGTTAAAATTCCTACGGGAGTCCTACAGGGATCTCATTTAGGTCCATTACTTTATAATGCATACCTATTTTACATATCTGTTCTTATTAAACTGTGTCTGTTCATATTAAACATGTTCGACATTTTATATATGCAGATGATAAAAAAATGTTTTGCAAAATAACCTCATTATCAGATTGCATTACCTTACAAAAAGATTTATTAAACCTAGATAAATATTAGTCCTTACATACGGAATTAGAGTCTTGTCGTACTGACCAATTTGATCTGAAATATCTCTTTTTTGGTTAAGAATTCCGAATTCAAATTTATAAATTCCTTTAGCTGCTACATTTGAGTTTTAAAAACAGTCATTCATTTGTTTTTTCCTCATTATTTTTTTCTTTGGCGTCGCTTATTACCGCACAATGGAACACATAAAATATCAGTATATTTACGAGTACGAGCTCTACCGTGGCACCAGTACCAGTGCTGCAGGTACAGCTCGAAGGATTAATGATATGTACGGCGCTGGTGTCGCAAAAGAAAGCACAGCACGTTTTTAGTTTCAACGTTTTCATTTTGGAAATTTCGACCTTCAGAACCAACCCCGTGGACGCCCGGAAACCAAAGTGGAAAATGAAGAATTAAAGGCTATTGTGGAAGTGGATCCATCACAAAGCATTCAGAAATAGCTGCAGGCTTCAAGGTAAGTGACAAAACTGTATTGATGCACTTGAAGCTAATCGGGAAAGTAAAAACAATTAACGGTAGATATGAATTGAGTGAATCGAACTTGTAAACACGCGTCGACTGCTGCTGCTGTGTTACTTTGCTCAACCGACACAATGATGAAGGGATTTTAAATCGGATTATTACTTGTGATGGAAAGTGGATACTGTACGATAATCGGAAGCATTTGTTGCAATGGCTGAACCCTGGAGACCCAGCAAAATGCTGCCCTAAACGAAAATTTACTTCGAAAAAGTTACTTGTGAGTGTTTGGTGGACTAGAGCCGGTGTCGTTTACTGCAGCTTTCTTAAATCTGGCCAAACGATTACGGCAGATATCTATTGTCAGCAACTGCAGACCATGAAGGAAGAACTAGCTGCTAAACAACCGAGATTGGTCAATCGCTCTAGGCCACTGCTGCTTCACGACAACGCAACACGCCCACCACCACCACACACTGCACAACAAACAACCACTAAGTTAGATGAGCTACAATTGGAATGTCTGCGACATCCACCGTACTCCCCGGACCTGACCGCAACAGATTACCATTTTTTCCGGAATTTGGACTCAACTCCAATGCGGCAGTCCAAACCGCCTTCGAAGAGTTTATTGATTCTCGCCCCCATGGTTTTTTAGTGAAGGGATCAATGGACTACCTATGAGATGGCAAAAGTGCATAGATAACAACGCGGTGCATACTTTGATTAATTAAATACATTTTACAAAAAAAAAAAATGATTTTATATTCCTCCCGTACAAAACGCCAATTTCATATGTAAGGATCTAATATGTGGACATTTAGTACATGTAAACGTTTTTTTTGTTTCTACATAGTATATATTTTAAAAGTCTCGTATGGCTGCCGTGGAGTGAGAAGAGTGAACTGAAATTTTTTTGCTTTCTGTAAAAGTATTGGACTCCTGGTCCAGTTGGATCTATACATGCACATGTGATATTCAAAGATGGTAACTGCAGCCGAACGGGGAATATTAATTTAAAATTGATCACCTGTTCACACCAGGCCAATTGGTATTGGAAAAATGTCAATAAAACTGAATGTCGGATGTTAATGTCCTCTCACAATGAATGTATATCGGCACTTTAAAAGATATATAGTAACCGTATGCACTAACTGCATATGACGCTAGCGTTGTATTAATGTTAATGCATGCGCGCAATGCATGCACAACGCCAATTTCATATGTAAGGACCTAATATTATGCTGATAATCAAATAAAAGTTAATGTAAAAAAATGTCAATTAATCAGCTTTACGCGTAGAAAAAATCTCATTATATATAATATAATTTTGATTGTATTAATATTGAAAGAATTAATTTAGTTCGTGATCTAGGAGTATACTTTGACAGCAAAATGTTATTTAGAAACCATGTAGATAATGTAACTGCAAAAGCGTTTCGAAGTCTGGGATTTGTTACTAGGTGCCGCAAACCATTTAAAGATGTCGTAGCTATTAAAATTGTTTACTGTACGTTTGCACGCAGTATCTTAGAGTATGTTAGTCAAGTATGGTCGCCTCAACACTCAATTTACATAGATCGTATCCAGCGTCTCCAAAATAAGTTCATTAAACATTTAAATTACCGGTTAGGCATACCTGCAAAATCATATTTGGAAGATTGTCGTCGATTTGGTATTTTAACTCTAGAGGACAGACGTTAAATACTGAATACGTGTTTTCTCTATGATACCATAAACGGTAAATTGGATTGCGAAGAGCTGGTGGCGCGGATGGCGTCCTGCACACCTTCGCGCCACACTCGACGCACGCCTTTGCTACATGGACCAGCTCAGTCGACAATTGCGCAAATAACTCACCATTAATAAGTTGCGTTCCCGCAACACTGAACAACAAATAATATTCCATGTTGCTATACGCACGCCAACCTATCCATTTAATTAAGACATCTGTTTGTGTATTGTTACTCGTCTTCTGTACCTAAATATTTTTACTAGCATTAAATTTCCATATTTACTGTTGTAGCCCCGATCAACTTTTTTTTTTGTCCTTTTATTTTGACTAGCCATCTGGGCATACTAACGTACTAATTGGACGTATAAAAAACTTTTATATTAGCCTTATACATAAGCTTTAAATACTTGTAAAATTTGTTAATAATAACGCCGTTGGCTTCTTAATAATAAATAAATAAATTGTATTTGTAGTACTTACGTAAAAGAAATTATGTTCGAAAACGAGCGTGTTTCGAGTATAAGTTTTCTGATTAATAAGAGAAAGGAAGCTATGTATGTATCTCTTCGATAAAATTCGAAAAGTAATACTTTTACAATATGATCCGGGTCTTTTATCTTAGCAGTAAAAAAAATACCTCCGGGGATGTTACGATAAAAGATATGTTATGAAATTAAATTACAAAATGTCTCTTTTGATAAAACAAAGGTACTAACGGTTGTACAAACTGAAAAACACAAGAAGCTTCAACTGAAATTAACAACGGGTGTAAGTGATTTATTCCTATTTTCAGGTAACTCGGGTTGGTTATTATTTTCATGAGTTTAACTTCGAGGATTAATCTTCTTAACAAATAAGTGTAATCGATACCAGACCATTTTTCATTCAAAATTTAGGCTTATGGTGGTTAAAAAAAACAAAATATTATTGTTGTTGACTAAAAATCACTACAATGACCTTTATCATGAATTGTTTGATGAGGATAATACAAGCTGCCATACAAAATTTCATTTCCACTAAAGGCTCATAAGGAAATTAATTGATATTTCAAATGAAATCGTAAATTGACGTGAAACAATTGGTGAATTGTGACCGGTAATCAAATAAAGCTGCGTTGACTTCAGGTCGCCATGTCTGATTGTTCAATTGTTTCTATAAAAATTGAATAATCAAACTGCATGTTTTTCGTGTTTTTAACATAAGACAACCCCACCCACACACATTACATTCCCTCTTATGACTTTTCGCAAAACATAAAACAATAAACAATGGTAGTGTATGCACACACTTTTCGAGCACAGCATCTATTTTGGCTACCGGCTTAATGTGCAAATGTTCTAGGTTTCCGGTTTAACGGGCGCTTCAGTTAGTTTAATTTCAGGAGTAACGCTTTATAGTCGACTGTTCTTTTCCTGCTGAACAGTTGTGAAGTGTAAAGCAAAGAAGTGTAAAGCGCAGTACTTGGGCCAGCTCGCACCGCCGCAGCCGGCGGGCGATCGCCGGCCGCTGTTGGAATATTAATGAACCGTTCCGAACCTGTTTCATTATCTTTAAGCTTTAGCTTGTATGGAGCGATTGTTACAACGTACAAAATTAAAATGCATTCTCGTAATGTAACAGATAGATAACAACACAATACACAAACAATTAAATAAATATTATAAGAAATAATTAAATCATGGAAGTTGTGGACCGAGAGCGTGGACTCTGGTGAGCTCAGTACATTCTTCACGTACTTGGGACGATCGCGACTTGTGCGCTTAATAGGCTCATGTTATACGTAATTATCCATTTAAATAGTAACTAAATAGTGCTTAATATATCTTAGTTATAACGCCATGCAAATTTACTGTTGTTCGATCGCAGTAGGAAATGCAATTGTTTTTGAAAGTATCTCTAGTTAATAAGATAAACGTTTTTTACGCGAAAGTGTGGCGACGTTCGATTTACGAACGCATCCCACGACCGAAGTTGAATTTGGAATTTGGAATCAGCTCTGACAACAGGCCGAGAAAAGAAAGGAAGAGCGGCGCGAGTCAGGGAGTCGAGGTCGATGAGACATAACGTTACAATCCGTATCGCACGAGTGATTATTAAGACTACGAACTTAGAATGCTTTCATTTGGATGGGACACTAGGGACGACTACAGCGGTCTATTAACCGTCATACTTCCCTAATGTCCCATAAACGTTTACCAAATAATAAAAATTGATTTGGTTTTTACAATTTTTTCCGGCGTTTAGTTAAAAACGTTCAGATCCCGAAAAGCCCACAACCAGTAAGATTTGCGATCTTCATGAAGAAAATGACAGGAATCGACTTTGAAAAACAGACACAACTTTGCTTTCTAATAAACTAATAGAATCTAATAGAATACTATAGTATTAAATATAATAGATTTTATCTAAATATGGTAAATAGTTATCAGTAGGTCACTCTTTGTTTGTAAGTATCTAGTACACAAAAGTGAGCAGCAGTGACTACGAGCTCTGTGTGTATGAATATGTAGTTTACATTAATTTCATAGGAACGCTGAGCACCGTCCTACTCGCTGAATGCACTGCGTTAGACTACACGTAACGACGTGATAACGCGTGTTATCAATTCAATTATGTTAATTGATGGTGTAATCGGCGTGTCGGCGGGCTAACAGATTACTTCGCACGGTTCACATTTAGTCGGACCATCAGCGACGTCGGCGCCCCCCGTGTACACGGTTCGGTTTTTATTATCATATAATTAGTAACATTGGTATAATCTACCAACTGGTATGGCGTAAGCTGTAACAAATAAATTGAATAGATTTGCATAATTGTACACAGGATAGCGCAAATCATCGCTTTTCACTTTATACTATTTTAGACGGAAAAGACATTATTAGAGCCTTCAGCGGATAGAAAATATAACGTCGATATTTATGAGCTAATTGAGATACAGGCGGAGTAAGTCACGGGTCATGCAATGATTAAAAACAACTGCTGTAAAATACGTAATTAGGCAAACTTTGGCAGGACAGATCTATGTTAAAAATTTATCCTTATTAGTTATTTCCAAGGAAGTTGTACAAATATCTTTAAGGAAATAACAAACACACACGCGCACACACACACGCAAGCACACGACATTTAAATATACATATATATATATATAAATACACGCACTATATACTATTGCCATTTGTTAAACAAAAAAAATCTGTGTATGATATGGTAACGGAAACTGGTTCCTGAAATACAGGAATAATTCCTAGTTCGGGAATCACGGATCATGACAACTATGTAAATAGCTGTAGCTTTTATAAGAAAAAATAAATAAATATAAAAAATTGTTTTCTATCTGTACATTGTGATATCTAAGTTTCTTGAATTCATAGTCCCGGAAAATTATGAAAGGCATATCCGCAGCTTTGATGTATTGTCCTTCTATCAACTTTGAAACCATCTGAAGTTTATTTAACAAAACGGATCACATTACATTATTTTAAGTGTAAGTCTAATTTGTGAGGTGCACAAGACCGTGCACGTGCGTGTAGGCCGCGAGCGACGCACCGCGATACAGCGCGAGACGCGCGCAGGTTACAGCGGCCGTCGTCGTGGCAACGAATGTGGCAATAAATACCTTACGTTTGCACGGACGGACTTTCGCGTCGGGGAGAGGTGCAGCCGCGCGCGCGCACTCTATTTATACATACGAGTATATCGATAAACTGTTTGTCGTAAACCACTGACGATTGGTGAGGCCCCGGAGGTCAGCAGTGGAACATTAAATCACCTGTTTATTATTGTATTACAAACCAGTTCATTAATATTTACCAGCGGTCGGTGAGTAAGGTTATTGGTACGATTTTTGGTGCGCAACAAAACTGTTTACCTCATAAATATACGAGTATATTACATTCAAGTTCACTTAAGTCTTGAGTGATTGGAAGTGCTGCGATATTGCTAAGGATTTTTTTAATTACAGCAATGTATAGATGTTTGAATCCCTTGTAACTTGTAGGTAATTTTTAGTTGCATACGTACGGTGAGCGCAGCTTAGTTGCTAGAGCGTTGCCACGAACTCTGGCTTTCGTGACTTACCTGAAAAATAGAGATCAGAATCATTGATAAGATTAAACAAAATAAACCAATTGCTGATAAGGGCTTATTACGTTTGCGGGGTGTAATTAAATATTCAACATGCCCGAACTCTGTAAGGTAATGAAAGGTTGGTCAGACATTACAGAGCTCGCGTGATTCTTATATTTTGTTAGTTATTATTTTATGTTATTGTTGGACCGTAAGTGGCCATTATCCTGCGTAGGAGATGAGTTAAAATATTCTCACAGCCACTCTTCCATCGACATGTTATAAAAGGCAACAAGGTAATAACAAATTTAGGAAATGATGAGCTACTTTTTTGTAACTTTTACCAACATAAAGTACTCGCCAACTCAAATGACATGCATGATAGGTACAAGGAAAACCTATTTTCATAAGTGTATATCTGTACTGGAATAACGAATTTATCTCACACGAAGTTTACGCGAATAACATAACGAAAAAAAACCACAATAATATCAAGGAAATGTGACATAAGGAACACAATTAAGAATCTAGTAAGTTATTTTTTCTAAAATTCCATTTTAATTCCCACCATACCCGGTAGGTGTGTTTAAACTCTTCCATTACATGCAATCTCAACTACTATTTTCATAAGTGTTTTGTCACGTTGCGAAGGTCAGAAGTTAAGAGGTAATATTATTTGATCCATTCATTGACGCCTGTGTGACGGGATTTATTCAGTTAATGTGAATTGGCAGAACTGATAGCTACGGCTTGAGATCCATTAATATTTGCTAGAGGCCATCACCAGCATGTCACTCACGTGGGCCGAGTGACCGCGGCGACCGCACTAGCATGGTGTCCATGTATTTGCATCATGTACCCTTAAATTCTCATTACAACTTAAATTTTAACGTAAATGTTGATAGGAAAACGACGATCTAGGACTTCTTAAGTGGAAGTTGTCTCCCACTAGCCATGTTTAAAATGGAGGGTGGTAAGAACCATACGGAAAGCTGCAGATCTTTTTCTGAAATTAGTCGCTCCTTAGCCACTCTATAAAGCACACCGAGGGCAGAGAGGCGATGGAATTAATGCAACCTTTAATCCACATGGAGTACTATCGTTCATCGCCAATTCATGATTGAGTTGTAAAAAAATTTGTATCATTAGTGTTATTGTTTAAAAACATTAAAATGGGATTATTTTCAGACCCGTTCCTGGTCGAAGGGAGCCGTATTGACGGCGTGGCATTGTGTGCGGCTTCCGAAATATTTACTCCAAAAAACCTAAAGCAGAAATTGCCAGCCAGATTTTGAGTTGCACGCTGCAAGTTTATTAGGATGTCATTACAGGATGTTGAATAAAGACAGGCCTTTCTGGTATTGTTAAGGCTGGTCTTACAATTCTGACATCACTCGGCGACGCATATGTTTAGTGTGATTAGTTTTTTTTTGGTGATAAACTCGCGATAGTATACGATTCCCGTGATAGTAAGTGTTCACGCTCGACTATCACTGAAGTTTTTTTTGAGATAAAGTAAGATTATTTTTAATGTCTTTATTAGTATTCAATAATATAACAATCTGAAATTGTTTAATGAAAACGATGATCATTGTTAGCATAATTTCGGGGCTACAAAAAGTATATAACACAAAATAATAAACTAACTGCTGCTGTATGAGGTGTAAATTTGGTCTATAAGTTGTTCCACTTTCGTTTAAGTGTCGCTTAGGTAACAGCGCGGAAGACGTAATGCATTACGATCGATGTATTGTGTTATGACTTGTAAGTGTTGCGAGTCAAAACACTGTCTAGTCAGAAGCTCAGCCCCACCAGCGTGTGGCGGGGATCAGGCGAAGCCATTTTGTATTGTTTTATATTGTTGTTAATTAATCTATATATATTATAGTACTATGTTAATTTCATTTCTGCACTTCTGTAAATGTAACCATAAAAAAAATATACATGCAATAATGTGTGAGGAAAGTTAGCGTATAATTTCACAAGAGAGAGTAACTTAAGAACGTTATTTATGAAAACTCAAATATACATAGAAACTTTTATAGTCCCAGAGGTAAATTTTTATTTAATAATAGTAAATAACCATTAGGCAGACACAGTGATTTACTCTGTCCTAGTAAGCCACACAAACCTTATTGTAACACGATAACAAACTTCTTGACTGATCAAATGTAGTATAATTTACAGTAAATTTATTCCACCATAACTTACGTCAACTCTCTACTTGTCTCAAGCAAGTAAATTTAATGTTATCTTCGCGCTTATAAAGTCAGACATATTTATATAGCATAGCCTAAGTTTATAGCCTAGACAAGAATTCCTTGATTATACGTTCAATGTTAATAACGTCAAGTTTCGTGAAGAAAGGGAGTATGTAGTACATACTATGAAAAAGTACAACTCAATTATGAACAGATATAACTGATGTAACATAAAACGTTAGGTCTTGTTATCACAATCATTTTACTGCGCCCGCCGCACGGTCTCTTCAAACCAGAACACAGTAATGTTTAGGATATACTGTTTAGCGTGAGAAATAGAAGCAGCGAAGGTACTTATCTAGACGGTCTTCTTTAACAGAGATACTACCAGAATAGATATTTTTAATAGAGTCGATGACCGTAAACGTAAACATCCTAAAGACTTGTTATAGGCAGAGCAATCATATGCGATGGACAGGTAAACTTTATGTGGAGAATATTTTTAAGTATAGCAAGATATATCAGTGCAGCCTTGGGGTGCACGCGCCTCGTGCGATTTCATTATTAGCGCATTACGCAACCTTTGTGAGGTGCAGAGTTCGATACGGTTGATTATATGCGAGCTACGTGAAGCTACGACGGCGCTACGTTAGGCGCTACGGATCAAAGATCAGCCGACGGGGTAATTTCGACAGGTGATCAACACGGTTACGCAGAACGAATCTGGCCTTCGATTGGAATTGGCAACGATAAATAGTACATTACAGATTTATAGCAGCAAGGGAATAAAAAGAAATTACATTACCCCTATGAAAGTTATTTCATATCTACTGGTGGTAAGTCACTCTTGCCGAAAACAGTCTAGGTAGGTATACCACTGCAGCGCCTGTTTCTGGCGCCAACAATAAACAGTATATTCCAAACATTAATGTGATCCGGTGTGAAGGGACCTGTTGCTACCGAAATTACTGGGGTAACAATACTCAATATTTTGTGTCATGGCGACGAGCACAATATGATGCTATATATAAACATCTTAACTAGCGCCACGTTGTTACGGGCAGACAACGCTTGCCAACAGGTGAACGTCGTGCTCATCTCGCTTTATTGAATAAAAAAAGTCTGATTAGTTTTAGATAAATATGTATTTTTTAATTATGGAAAAAAAACATAACAAAGTTTTTCATGTCTTATCGTCATGGGCTAGCACATCTCTTACTATTGAGTGATGGCCATAGTTTGTAGTTTCCTTGCAAAAAGAAACTAAACAATATAATTCTTATTTCAGTAGCAAAGAGAAATAAGAATTTTTATGGGAATAAACAACGTTTTGTTTTGGATAAGATTCATGTATTGTTTCTTTTCTAAGAACAGAAAACATATTGAAACCCAGATTAAATGCAATTAATATATTGCATTTGATAGACTTTCCTAAGACACAAAATATTATATATCACATAATGAATTTAAATATGCCAATTAAGTGTACTTAACGTACAACTTATTGTTAATATTTGATAACAAATGAAATGTAAGGTGTGTCGGTGCGTAGTTACCGCGGAGCGTTTCCGGTGCGAGCGCTCGGTCGCGAGTGCCGCGGAACTATATCAAGTGGCGTTGAGTGGCGCGCTGTTAGTGTCAGAACTCCGACGGCAGGGAATTGGTCGCGGATGTCGGCGTAACGGACGCACCCTGCTCACTTGACCCCTCGAAGTCGAGTGCTATGGAATATCATGTGTAAATTATGTAAATTTTTTTGAATTTCTCCATTTCCAGTGAAAAGATATATGCAAATATTTATCTACAAAAAAGCTGGAGTTTTTTGGAGGTCCCTTTTGTTAGAAACCGTAACCTAATACTTTATTAGATTTCTAATTAAGTTCATTTAAAAATGAGCTGTAGTCGATTAAGATGGTACTTATGTTAAAAAGTGTTTTGTTTACCCGGAGCAGCAGCTAAGGCCTTATTCATAACACAGAAATCCCTTATTAGATTTTATGCCCTTGTAGGTGGAGTTGTTAGTGTTGCGGTGTAGGATTTTTTTAAACTCGCTGAGCTAGCTACTACCCTAACATTGTAAATCTAAACAGTAAGCCGTCTTAGGACGGATAGGATATCGGAGCTAGAGTATTCTGGACGAGCACTAAGAATTATGGTCAAGGTCACGATAGCAATAGAATAAAGTTTTTCCTTTAATTGAAATTCAATCTTTTCATATAATAATTGTCACTCTTATTTCCGCTTTCGCTTATTACAACACTACAAATCACGAAACCCTATAACAATAACTTGGGGTAAAAAGTATAAAAAAATAACTGTCTGTCTATGCAAATGTGAAGACAGTGATTTCATTCAGTAAACCGCATTTATACAACACGATACTGATGTAAAGTTAAATACTTGATTATATGGGGATGTTTAGGAATTTTGCCTAAACATAAATAATATTTACATAGAAAGTTCAACTATCTATTAAATACTGATAAACTAGAAACTGTAGGAGTATTTAAAACTAGCCGCTTAAAATGTTTGAAATATACGGAATAATCAGAAATAGATGTTTTAAAGAAGTTCCTTAAATAATTAAAGGTAGTTAGAAAAGGTTATTGTTTCCCGGTTTGGACTACGCTGTAATCAGTAAATTTATGGAGTTAATGAAACGCCCACAGGCGGCCAGAAGTGACAAGTCTTAGGTGGTCCTGTCAGACAGCCTATATTAGCGAAACACGTGAATCAACTGAAAGTTATATCAATAACTGTAAAGATAAATAAAATGCCAGAGGAGAGGAAGTTAAGCGGTCGTAATTCCTTCGTCTTGAATGTAAATATAAAATACAAGTTATTAACATTCCAGTACATAAAGTAAATTCCAATTAATAGCAACAGATAAATAGTATAAGGGGGTTTATTCCGAGTGGACTTCAGTACAACAAACATGCAAAGTACTCGTAACATCACCCGTACGCGCGCAACGCACGGCATAGGTTTGTTTGAACGGGGAACTAGGTGGAGTTGGCGGTTGCGTGGAACCTTATAGATTATGCAAGGGTGGGGGACAGTTTGTGATGTATAATGTTATTTCCAAATGAGGCTTGATATTTTATCAAACATAAGTATAAAATACAGTGGTAGCCTAGTTTGTGGGCGCGCGTCCGTACAATTCCTCTTACACGAAGTTACACAAGTATTAATTACGTCTTTTTTTATAAAAAAATTATAAACTTTTGATATTATTATAAATGAAATAACGCTAAAAGTATAACCTATCGTGTTTTATTTTAATATTACAAAATGTACATTGATTAATCGTTAGTGTGCAGGGAGCCCAACGTGGTGCGCCCGGATCGATCCTTATTACACTGTAAGTAAGTAATCCAGCTTAATCCGACGGGCTGCGGCTCGGTCCCGCTGAGCAAGTAATTATGGGTTCATAAAGTACTTCGGCGATACTTTTTATTAGTCATTTGAAGCGGTATTCACCAGGCGGTGGCGAGTACCAGTACCAGTAGCAGTAATAACACGATCGTCCGCAATATAGGTATTATTACAATGTTACAGTAGTCTGAAAATCGTCATATCGTGTCGAATGCCATGAAGCCAAAAGTATATTTGACAGGTTGCATTAAGCTTCGTTACCGTCTGTACAGAGTATAGTGCGGTCCGCGCTTCCATGTAATAATTAGTACTAAGAATAACATTTATAATTTCAAACCACGAAAACATTCATGGTATTGAAGAACTTTTTTTTTTATTTAAGGTTAATGATTTAATTTGAGCACCGTCAACAATTTATACAGATGATCTAGTTTTAAATGATCTGTATAATATTTACAGTCGTCACATAAAATTAAGGGTATACTCATATGGAAAATATACCTCGCGATGATAGTAATTGGATGAACGATGACTCGACCCCGGCGACACCGCACTTACACGGCATGAAGAGGAGGCAGACATCCTCAACGTTCATTGTATTCCTAAATTTGAATGGAATAGTTTGACAAAAAAATGTAACGCGGCGAAGTGTCGGGACGGTGCGGTACGACGCGCGCCTAGTCACGTACCCCGGGCGAGGGGCCCCACGCACCCTCTGCCTCATTTGTCACTATCAGCCGCTGAATCACGCCGGGGGCGCATCGAGTGCACTTTTTATGCACAAATAACAATTATCTAATTTATTGTATAGGTTTGATACAATAGGCAGCAACGACACCTGAATGACCGACCATCGACGATGATGAATGATACATTATTAAGATGATACAAAATGCTACATTTACCAAACACTACTTTGTGCTCATCGCCGAAATGTAATATGATACTATTCATTAACCTTACGTAATTTCACTAGCAATGGCGCACTTGAAACCGGAACACGGTGGTTAAATAGGTAGGGGGAAGGTAGAGTTGTCTTCAGTCAGAAATATTTTTTTTTTTAATTTCTTTGCATTGCTTAATATAGACCTCCACCGCCGATTAGAAGATGACCTCGTTTATGATTATCTGAAAAGTAATTATTTTAATACAATTTCACTTTACGATACAATACCCACGTATGTATGCTCTTTTCTTTTCTACTACTATGTCATATTAAGAATGTGACTGAGAATAATTGTTACTGTCAATAATGAGTTATCGTAGCTTTATCAAGTTAAATGACTAATCTCGCACAGAGATACACAGAGCTCGGTGTAATTCCGCCCTTAAGAAGCCCGGGATGACACCGATCGGTAACGGTCTGTGAGTCCGGAGGGGAAAGTTTAAAGTCGCGGAGAGCGCGCAGCACAATCAGTTCTGATGAATCGGCTTTAGCGCGAGCCAATTATACTGCTGCAGATTACATCAAATTTAATGCCATATAAATATTTACATTGTATACCACGAAAAGATTTATTGTCACCATTCATTGGGTATGTAAATTTCGTTTGCTATTCATCCATCCATTCTCGGCCGATAGATGTCCACTGCTGGACATTTATCTCCCACAAAGATTCCCACATCGATCGAGTAGCGCATATTAATATAGGGGGATTTAGGCCATTTGGTCCAATGCGGGTTGATGGGACCTAGAGCCACGTTTCTGCAGGGTGTACTACGAGCAAGTGAGGTTAGCTTGGATCCCGTCAGATGTTGTGGGGGAACCCTTACATCCCTTTTGCTATTACTTGGCAAAATTTGCTGTTTTTTAGTTCTACTTCGTCAGAGCGTATTTAAATTTTTGTAAATCATAGTACAACTACAATAGTAAGTTTTAATGTAATTTTCTGGCTTTCGATGCTGTTTCGAACTGATGAGGGAAAGAAATATACTTTACATCTTTTATTTCCAGGCGATAAGTAAAATTTGTTGGTATGTATTATTTAGCAAAGAGTGAATGACCAGTTGTTCAAGAAAAATATTCATTGCATATTTGTATGAAGAATCATTAGCAATGGTCCGTACGAGCCGGCAGTGGAACGTAAAACAATGGAATTGGTATCCGAGCGATCAATATAGTACGTACACTGGCACAGCCGGGATGAGAGGCAGACAGTTGTATGGTCGCCTGGGGCGCTTTGACGTAAAAGCTTCGACGTTTTGTAGGTCATCCAGATGCTGAAGGGCATTGGGAATACGTAGGTGGGAAATTTCGCAGGGTTCACATTTCATATACTTTTCTATATCGGACATATTTCGTTTCACGTCAATCAACACTTGTGTAGAGAAGCTCTCTATGTATCATTATTGGTGGTACATCCGGCGGCCCCGTACAATCTCTGCGTTGTTTTATCGTTGTGTGCTGATCTGTCTATGGCTTCGCCGTATATACAGGTAAGATTAATACTAATGTATAGTAGAAAATTTCTTTATCCGTAATATATTATCATAGTTGGAAAATGTAAGTTCACGCAATTGTATTGTTTTTTGTTTATATCCTTGTTAGTTTCGATTCCAAGTTAAACTGCATTATTATTAATATTTCAAGTAAACAAGTTAACATAAGCTTTTGAAACGAATAATTTGTTTCTATCAATAGTACTAAACCCATTTTCAAGTTAAAAGCGTGAGATCGGATTATAGTATTACACGTAGCTTAGACGGTACCATTATAACTTAAACAAGATTTTTGCGTTTGTTAACGCATTACCAGTTTAAACAGATCAAAGTATATACTACTTACAGATAATTACTCCCTGAGTAGACTTTACTATTAAAACTTTCACCTGTAACGTAAGTAAGCAAAAGGTTATTAAAATGTATGTAATAATTATTTGATGTAAAATGAGGTAATCTAAATCTAGGAGCATGTTGATGAAATACTCGCTAAATGCTCTTAAAAATCCATTAAAATTTATTCATAAATTTAATTGCTGTCTGAATATGCGGAGACGCCAGGGAAACTTGGCATCGGTGCAGACATCCGCTCCAACAGCGCGCCGCGTGCGCCGGCGCCTCGTGTTGACGCGACCGACACGACCGACGGACAGATCCCATGTCATTTGAACGTACATACACATACATAAGCTAACAGCTAACGGACGGTAACTACAGCTTCTAATAAAAAATAACATTAGTTATAAGGGCACGGAATCGGAATACGCTCAGCCCGATAGAATGATAGCAATTCTTATAACCTTAGTAACTTCAACAGCTACAGCACTCTTAAACCGAAACATGATGTTTGTACGGTTCCACTCGGCGACATAAATGGACACAACGGTAGTATGTTTTTAGATTGCGTCTAATATGATAAACCTACCACCAGCACATGTTATATTTATTTATTGGTGACAAATATGTAAAAAAATAAATTTATTCTCCGAATGAATGTATTTGTTTTTGGTAAGAAATTGCTTACCTATCAGCGTTAAGTTAAACGCAGTAATAAACATTTAGGACAGTGAGTCACTGTCACTACATTTGATCAACGCTGCTACATATTTTGTTAATAGATATTAATAGAGATATCTAAAATTATTGTATAGTACCTTCGCGTAGATTGACTGCTGACAAAAAAACAGCAGATTGCATGTGGTATATTGAAAACGAAGTTATATCTGACTAGTAAAAGCCCGGCAATCAACAGAATTGACTGCTGTTATAATTGCATTAAAAACTTCTAATTATTATCAATGTTTAATCGTTGTGGAAATTGAATTTAACAATGATAATTGCATGCATGGTATCAGTGTATACGGACTATTTAAATTCCGTGGTCAGTTCACTCTACTGGCTGGCACTGTTACACAAGAAACCAATGAACTATCGGAAACAAACTCACAAACACTTAAGCTGTTCGAAAATCTATAAACTTAATACTCTCAATAAAATTTCAAAGTCTTTAATTAAGTCACCGTTACAGCTGCAGCCATGAATAAAATTGCACTGCTATTAACCGCTAAAAGCATTAGCAATATTTCGACGGTATTTTTTACAGTCATCGTTTGGGAGCGGCGGCTGTGACCGGGTCATCGAGTGGCATTCTGGCCCTTAAGTTCAAGGTGTGAGGTCTAATGTGGCTCGCCCTGGGTTCTGTTAATCTTAATAAGGTGCAGTGATTCATCGGCCGGCGTTAGGTGATTCATTCGCGGCTCGTTATTAATGCGCCTTGCGGCCGGCGCGCGGACACCGCCACTTCACTTAGTTCGCGCGCTTTAAATAAGTCGCGCCTGGAAACTGAAACTTTTTTGTTTTGGGGAGAAATCTTTGAAAAATACCCTGCTTCGAGGGGAGGGTAGAGGGGGGGGACACGTCAGCTTTATGTAAGATTCTTACTCACTAAAACCGCCTCGGTGGTCTGTATCAGTGCATTCGGAGAGGCACCGGGATCTCTTAGAGAAGGCACCGGTGCCTTTCTACATTTAATGTTACGTTACGTCTCTGAGGAGGAGCCTGACCCTCCTAGGCACCATCTCTGAGCCATACGCTGTCCCACGCATGTTCGCTTGTTGAGCGATAAGGTCCCAAGACCTGTGAAACGCTTAGACCCTTTTAGTCGCCTTCTATGACAGGAAGAGGTTACCATAGTCCTATTCTACCTAACCCGAGACAACAGGGCTGCTGGGAACTAAACTTAACACTTTAATAACTAGTGCGGACGGCAGTGTTCACTGAGTGCGCTCATTTATCTTATCATTTTCATCATCATTATAATCCGACGACAGACGTCCACTGCTGGACATAGGACTCCCTCAAAGATCTCCACATCGATAGGTCCCGCGTTACTCGTATCCAGTGGGTTGCCGCGATTCTCACCAGATCGTCGGTCCATTTATAACATAGTGATTTATATTAAAAATAAAAAAAATAATTTTCTCTAAAAAACCTGGCGGCGGTAGGGTAAGTTGAGCTGAATTACACGATTTTAGTACGAGAAGCATGCATACGCGACGCAGTGAGCTCGCAAGCAGCAGTTTGCGGTCGCTCGATTGCGTTCTGCTGCACTTTGATTAGTTCGCGAGATTGCAGCGTTAGCGATTACAGCCTCTGCGGCGGCTAGAAATAATTACATACGAGCTACTTTGTCTACAATACACATTTATACTGGTAAGACTATTGCCGGAGATTACTTAGATGTAGGCTTACTACCGCAGCGCATGTTATTGTCACTAAAATGTAGCGTGCAAACTATATGTTCTGGCTTAGAGGGTGCTGTAGTTCGTGAATTTGCAGGGATAACGAGATTTAACATCTCATGTCAAAATACTAAAACACTCTTATTAAATTTTAATTCCAGAATTATCGAGGAAATAACTCTACTTCCATTATTGCATTGTGTTCCGACTCGATATACGAGAGCATTGTCAATTATTACTATAGTAATTTTAACGATAAACAATATATTGTCTAATTGAATTAGAACTATAAAATTATTTCTTCATATGATGAAACATTTTTTTTGTTGTTCTTTTTGATGGTAGCAGCAAAGTTAACGAGGAAAAGATTACGGTTTTACTCGTAAACATTATTTATAACGCACAAGGAAAATGTCAGATATTCGAGGTATCAGTACGGGTAATTGGGTTTCTTTTAGACACGTAGGAAAGATGTGGTAATCTGGCCTCGGCTTAAGGCTCAGGTTGTACAAAGGTACATTGATGCTATTATTATCAGATGCGTACACATCTAATGTCTGTTACATCATAATAAATAAATAAACACACTTGTTGATAAGAAAGTTGCAGTTATAAATACTCTAAACCCCGACCTCCATAAGTAATATATACTATAGAGTAAAACTGATTCAACTGAATTTGTTAATAATTCTATCTTCAGAATTTCTAACAATGAGCATTGTCAAGATACTTTCGGAGATTACCCCGAACAAACATTTATAAATTTTTTTTGTACAAGTTTCGTGTAAATGTTCAAGTGAATTTTGTGAAAAGTTGTTCTTCCAATATTAAGAATCAGGTAAGCAACCATTTCAATATTTAACAACAAGCCACTAGACATAAAATACTGCTTCTCCGAGTACCGTAATCAACTTAATGCCCGGGAACCGGCAAAAGTTGTTTCCGACAACCGACAAAATAAAGTAGAGGCATAAGAGCAACATACTGTACAAGTGCAGGGGGATTTGTTGGGCGTTTTATTTAAAGTCTTCTATTTATATACTTCCTGCTGCAGCCCTGCGCAGCGGCACTCCCCTTAGCATCCGAGTACGGGGTGCGCGCGCGCGCACCTCTGCGATTTATTTTCGTTATGAAAAAATAGACAAACTCTCTAGAACGCTTCGCAAATGGTTTTTAGAGTTTATCTCTTGCTTGCGTATACGAATATAGAAGGTGACTTATGAAATCTTACAGACGCAGTACTTTATAAATGATGTGTGCGATAATATTGTTTGAATGAATCATAATTTTCAAGCCCTGTCGCAATGATTTACGATTTAACTGTATAAGCGTTTTGTGTCTGTCTCTGCTTCTAGTGCAGCCATAGTAGACTTGGATATAGTTTTCATTTAATTCAACATTTAATTGAGAGGATTATATACTTAATATAAAATCAAAATTTTCGCATAATGCGTCTACACATGTTATAGTATATATATCGGCCCATAGGTTATTCCACTGTTGACTATCTACATGAAAAAAGGAGAAAGTAAATTACATTGTAGAGAACAAAGTTAAAGAACAACCAATTACAATAAAAAAGAAATCGAAGCGGACACAATGCGGAGCGCTGGCCGTGGGCGCGCCCGCGCGGTCCACTCCCGACGGTGATGCGGGAATAAATGGGACGGCGGCACGAGCACCGCCCGACTGTCCCACACAGCGCACACGGCACACGGCACACGGCACACACGTGTAGACACGTAGCTACACGCTGCAGCCTCCGCCTCGAACAAGTTTCTATGATCGCTTATTGTGTTCACATCAAACTATTTTCTGTATCGGAACTTCAGCAGTCCGACAATAGATGTACAATAACTTGGAAACTCCTCGCTGTACAACTTCGTATCGAAGAGTTCAAATGTGTTCAGCGAGTCGACACACTTAGGTTTTTATATTCCAACAGTAACAATTTATAGGTAATATTTTACATGAACGAGCACCGTTTTAAGATACTTATCATACGGCCATCTGCGTTGTAAAGCTGCTACAATGTAACAGCAAATATGGCCCTTATTGTGATAAATAACCAACGTAACAAAAATTTTCAAGAGAAAGTCCTAAAATACAGAAACATAACTTGTGGTGAACAGTCTTAAATGATGGAGCATGCTAGTACGCAAATACAACCATATCACTATGGATCAAAATCAGTTTCGCACGATCGTGTACCTGTGCTGAGGTCAGACTGATTTTGTTTTGTTTTATTTATTATGCATATAATTCAATCTAACAAAGACATATTCTTTGATACTTGTAAGTTGAGAATTTCATTAAGGAAAAAATCTTTTATTACTTTCTGTGATTTACAACAGTTTGGTGTAGTTTCGCTCCACGCGATAGTTTCCAACGGTGATAATCGCATAATTCGCGTTGATTGGCGCTGCGGCTGTGTGCTGGCTGGACAGCGACTGCGGTGCAGGGCCCGCGGCAGCTGGGAGCCGGATGCACCGCCGCTTGCGAATCATACAATCTTATCCGTGCTATTGCGTTTGCAAACTACAAAGTACAGAGCTGGTTCTCGCGCAGTAATTGCGATACGGCGCGACGCATTCCACACACTATGCATCAAGTTACAACTATGCACTCGCTGCCAATTTTACACTGTAGGTCATACGACGGCAAGTATACTTAAGGGATTGTCATTACCATATAAATATTATCGAGTCAAATGTGGCGGCGAATGATCTCAGATTTAAGTATTCATATATTACCATGAGTGTAATGCAAACTATGCAATAAGGCCGCGATTTTGTCTTAAACTTGGGATATATTTTTTTACGCTAAACAGAAAGAAATTACGCGGCTCATATGTACAAAGCATTGATTATTATATAGCGACAACAATACAACAACTACTTGGAAGGAAAACAATGAAGCGAATGATGAAACTAAAATATATTGATACACGCAAAAAGTATTTGTTTGGTATCAAGTTCCTAATTGGCATTTGCAGCGCGCCGCGCCGCTATGTCGCCGCATTACTGCCAACCCTAATTATTGACGTAAAAATAATACAATTAGACATGTGCAAAATTCGCCGCTTTCAACTTTACTACAAATCCTGAAACAGTACATCATCACATAAATTGCATAGCATAGCATTCAATTCGCAGACAAGGATACTCACTTCGCAAGGAACTGAAAGTAGAGGTCGACCAGGACATCGTCTCTCAAGGTTCTTTTAGTGAGACACAATGGAAACTTTATTCGTTACGCTTTTAAATATACCAGAGACAAGGTTGTCTAAATAAACATGGAAGTACAGCAAGTGTCATTCATTAATCACATTTTCTTAAGAATTTTTCAAAATATTTTTAAGGGAACACAATAAATGTAGTTGTTATAGAAATGAGTATAGTACTAAATTATCTTTTACTTAAATAGTTAATGAATGCAAACGTAATAAACTACTCGTCGATGTAAATGAAGAAGTGTTTAGTAAATTCAGTGTATTAATTAACGTTTACTGCACAAGAACACGCCGATTAATTATAATATAATTGCTTAGTTGTGTGCGCGCTGGGTGCGAATTCCAATCTGTAATCAGCGAGGGGCTGGGCCGCGGGCAGGCGTGCGGTGGCGGGCATCCGGCGAGAGCCTCCGCGACCGGTCACGGACCACTGGCTGCGCTCAATGCCTTTGCACTTTGCTATTTTAAAAAAACCAATTGCATTCGGCTCCGGAGTCGCTTACGCGGATACCTCCAGTTTCGCGGGTAACGAACGGAAACTAGCGGATACCGGTGGAAACTGAGAGAGAGTGTGAATCTTGAATATTTCAACGGATAGTTAATGAATTCGCTATAAATTAGTTATTCACAGGTATTAACATTCTGAAACCGTCATTTAACGACCACATCCGGGCACCGATCACCCAAAACCCGCTCGCAGTTGTTTACGTCAATAACTATTCCGTAACGTAAAGTAAATAGTGGGCCGTCGTTGTACGCAGCCAGACCGAAGCCCTATCAGGTTCCTTTGTAAACACTTTATTGTCTCTGATTACGTCCATGTAACACATGAACTTTACATTGTACTTTCGCAATGAAAAACGTTTAACTCTCCCTACCTTAAGATAACTTGCGAAGATAGCTTTATATAGGCCACAGGCGTGTTATAATTTAAATGTTTTTTATTCACTTTTCTATGTTTATGACTCAGGAAGCACTAGAAGCGAGGTGTTGAGTCAGGGTTGCGCAACACGGTTACACGACCACCGGCACCTCCGTAGCGCGCACTAGCACTAGCACTAGTACTAGTGCAGCAACCCACCAAACTAACTCGGCCGACGTGACAGACCTTTCATAATATTTGCTCTGTTACATATATTTAGTCTCATTACTACATATATATACAAGATAGAAGATAACAATAGATTGTTTATTATATCTACACACATATATATATGTACAAAGGTAGACAAATCTCGTTTGGCCGCTGTTGCCTTGAATGATCCATAAATTATTTGATTTGAAAATATAATAAAAGTATAGTATTATATTTTGATTTATTACGAAGGGTAACATAACAATTTTCTGTTTTAAAGTAATTTCTACGAAAAACCACTAAAATAAAAATCGTTTGTCTTTGCTTCAGATAGTATACAAAACGGTTAGACCGATACTAAATTTAACATGCGTATTACAAGATATATAAGTAAAAGAGTTACGCATTGCATTTAGCGCTGATGTCTTGCTGCTCTGTTTGTTTTATTATAAACACTAGCCGACACTTATACAAGTCTATAATACAAACAGTTGACGCAGACCGTCTAGGTAGGTACCAGCGCAGCGCCTATGGCAGTCGACAACCAGTACTGTGCAAACATTACTCTGTTCCGGTTCCGGCTTGAAGGGCGCTGTGGCTAGTGAAATTCGGGTAATGAGCTTCAACATCTTATATCTTACAGCGATGAGCTATGTGGTGCAGTGTGATGATGGTAAGATGTTATATCCTATCTTGCGCCACGTTGTTATGGGCGGGCGTATCACTAACCATCAGGTGAACGTGCCGCTCGTTTGGTCGCTTAGTAGAATAATAAGAAGAATAAGTTTTTAATGGCGTCTGTTTACTGCAAGCTTTCACTCGGCTGAAGCGGCTACGGGCTACGCGCGACGGCCACGCGACGGGGACGACCTCGGCGCAACGCACCGCGCCGGAGCCGCCAACCGCCGAGTCAGCCGGCTTTCTCTCGTCTACGGCCCGTCTGGCCGCTGCGTCGTTGCTGCCGCCCGGTCGCGCAGATTCTTTTATCTGCCTGCCTGCCTACGCGCTTCCTCTGTATTCAACTTGTTTACTCGATATTCATGCTTTGAATTTCATTGGCGAACGGAGGGTTGTTGTGGTAACCTTCACTATGTCCCCGTTTCCTTCGTCAAGCGTCAGCTCAGGCTGAGGACGCTTGACGAATGGAACAGGAGGTATGTGGAAGGTACTACGGCTTCAACAACGAGGATTTTCTTTCCAGACGTCGCGTCAGCATACCGGACCCTTCGCCGATTGGAGCTCGACACGGTCCTGGTCCAGATGTTCACTGGGCACGGGGGATTCTCCGAGTACCTCCACAGGTTTAAGCTCAAGGAGAGTCCCGCGTGCCTTTGTGACCCAACGGTGGACCAGACCGTGGTGCACATCCTTACCGCCTGTCCCTTGTATGGAAGGAGACGGATGGATTTGGAGGTGGAGCTGAACAGGCAGCTCACCAAGGAAGCCATTGCCTCCCTGATGAGTGAAGACGAAAGTCGCCAAAAATTCCTGGAGTTTTGTAAGTCTATAGTAGCTAATGTAATAAAAAGAAATAGTAAGTAAGTAAACAAGTGAATAAACAAATAATTTAAAAATAGGCTAAAAAATGTTAAAATAGAGAGATAGACTGAAAATGTAAAATGTAATGAAAGTAAAAGTAATGTTCCAAAATTGAAAAATAAAAATAAACACAAGAACAATAGTAATAATCAGGAAGGAGAAGAAGCAGACGAAGAAGAAGAAGAAAACAATATATGAAAAAGGAATTATTGGTACAGGAGCACGGCGGCGGTCTTCACGAGCGAGGGGTATGGAAGAAGGAATTGGGATGGAGCATGATTGTTTGAGAACTAAAGTACGAAAGATAAGTATGGAAAGCAAGATAAGAGAGAATGAAAGATGAGAATGTAGGGAAAATAAGAAATGTTAAATTATTAGATGTTAAGTGATTTGTACGAATAGGCCCTCACCCACCATACGCAGGGGGTATGTTATAAAAAAAAAAACCTTTACTATGTAGATATATTGATAACGATTTTATCAATGTATAATTTTAAGTTTCAATGAGAAAATCTTACGAAAATATCTTTTAAAAGCCTCGGGGACATCCTACGATATGCATGTTTTGAAACAATAACCCTTTGTTATGGAGAAAATCTTCTCAAGATACACACATTTTTAGGGGAAGAAAGGTTATGTCGGATTTTGACTCCTAAAACCCCTCGATGGTGTCCTTTAGTGCATTAGGGGAAACTGCGGAACGCACCTCTGCACTTTGGCATAGAACATCCTAAGGAAGGGTAACTATGTTAAGTAAAGAACTTGTTTTCAGTAAATAATAAACGACGAAGCGAATGTTCATTATATTTTTATGTAATTCCAAAACTTGCATTTCTGATCTAATCAGTTCATTAAAAAAACTAATTTTGTTAAACACTCTGTAATTACATCACATTGATTTGGAAAACTTCTTTTATTGCGATGATGTTGTAAATACGTTACAATAGCTCTTACAATTGATTTAATTATGGCCAAGCCCGTCCTGTTAGCCGTTAGCCTAATTAACTTTAGTTCGACCCACTTTTTATTTACTACTCAGGAATAGTTAGGAGGCACAAAATATTTATATGCTTACGTAGACCCTCGTCGCAACAAAATCAATAAAGGTGAACAAATGTTTGACTGTTATTATATGTTCGAAACGATGATATATGAAATTGCTGAAATGATTAATATATGAATACGTTCAGTAGTACGATACGTAAGGTCAATTCAGCAACTAACAATGTATGAAATCGGAAGGAACCTCCGGCGGGGCGCATTAAGTGAAGCTTAGTAACACTATCCGTTTGAAATTACTTACGCGGACCCCGTCCGGCACACGAGACATTTTGAGGGTGTCTTATATAATTACATTATATAACCCCTAACATTAGAATGTTCGATGTGTCATTTGTAAAAAGTAAACTTAAGACGTCTGTCTATGTTACACGACATGGACAGCTCCCTATAAACTCAAAATTAAAAAATATATGTTTCAATCTCATAACAAAGGCAGACAGAAAGGTCCTAGTAAGATATTTTTTTTTTGTTATCAATATATAAAACCAGGTACATTTATAATTTCAGTGCAATAACTATTATCTAGTTCCTAGTAAGGTCACGATGTTATAACTCGCGAGCCAATGAATAATAGGTTTCTATTTTAGAGGCACCGTCGGAGAGTTGCGAATAAATAATGAGACTTCCCTATTCCGCATTGAAGCTCTCAAGGTACCAGCTATTGGAAATCTAACTACTACATGCTTCAACTTCATAGCACGAGTTTAAATTGGGGAAGTTGTTGTACAGAGCGGAACCATCGGTGGTGGGGTTACAATAGAGATATTAACAAAGAATAACTTCTCATTGAAATGAAACCAAACGTTTGGGCGAATAGCCTCCAGACACAATTAATAACATTTTCTTTTACATACATGTATTTTAGTACTACCATTATACAATAGGATAATTTTAAATATTGAGGAATGAAATAAGAGCAGTTTATTTACCTCCTGTACTATTCACTTATTGTAAGTCTATATAGTGTTTATTAGGTCTACAATCAATCATACACTATTAAATTCACTGAGATATACAAGGAATTTAAACAAGAAAATCTTAGTACATGATTGTTAAGAAGTAGACACAGCATTCACTAATTGTACTCACTGTTTATGGCTAAGATAGGTTAGAATAAATAACACAAATGATTGTAGTCATAAAGCAGTAAAAGTGCCAGGTTTATAAGAGCGCAACGCTTTACAAAATGTATATAATGAGTCCGCATGGATGTCGATAAATTTACTGCAGCAGTTCAATAGCTTGCATAGCCTGAGAACGGGAGAGGTGCAACCAAGCACAGATATCCGCATTAGCGGCGACAGAAGAGTAATCACACATCTAGAAATTCTAATAGGTACCCTAATATTAAAGCTGGATAGAAGTAAGGGGCTGTCAATTTTATTGTTAAACAGTTTAAAAAAGAATATTAATATCAAAATATCTCTACGACTATCTAAAGATGTTATCCTAAAGTAGTCATGTCTATCAGTATACCAAAATCTCTGCCGTCGAGCTATCAGCTCTGCCGATGCTTCTAGCAAGGCACCAAAGAAACCTCATTTGAATTCGCTCTAGCCTCAAGCCATGTATAGCATAGTGAGGGCGCCAATGTGTTGAACAATATCCAAGAATACTCTTCACAAGACTATTGTATAACAGTTTGTTACTATACAAGTTTTTGAATTGTTTAATATTTCTTATTAAGACCCCTAGCATCTTTGAAGATTTTTTGATAATATTCTCCACATGGGGAACAAAAGTTAACTTTTTATCAAAGGTGACTCCTAAATCTTTAATTACCCCCAGTTCCTGGACGATGTCTTATTTTATTCTGTACTGATATGTAATAACATTAAATTTTCTTGCAAATTCAACATGATAACATTTTTTAGTATTTAGGAGTATGTTATTGTCTTCACACCAGTGTGTAAGCCTATTTAAGTCCTGTTGTAACAGCAGACAGCCATTTTGGGTATCAATGGTTCTACTAGACTAAGTCGTCTGCATACATAAAAAGTGAGGAGAATTGAATGCAATTTGCAACATCGTTGATAAATACATTAAATAAGATAGGACCAAGATGAGAGCTTTGAGGTACTCCTGAGATAATTTCATAGGAAAGGTACTGAAACCATTAACCACTACTGAAAAGACAAGTTTGTTCAAATACGACTTAAACCACCTGAGCAGTGAACCAGTAAACCCATAAGCACAGAGTTTTGAAAGCAAAATATCACGCTTACGTTATAACAAGATATTATTCGGGGCAAATGGTGCACTTAACGCTTGCAGACATTAAATGTGCACTATTTTGAAATTACTTAAATGAAATCATTGTGCAATTTCAATTTCATTGTAAGTGTAATAGAGAACGTTTTAAAATTTAAAGTCAATATATAGTATCATATTGTACAGTAACATAAAATGGCATAACCCAAAAACACTGTTAAACCGACTGCGGTCCGGACTCAAAGTATGTTCAAGTTTAATTAAGAGTAAATCCGTGCCCGTCTCGGCGGCAATAAGGCTGCCGCGGAAGCAGTCCCGACTCCACTTCACGTACACGCTTAGCCCGGCTGCTCGTAACTCAGTGCTTTGAAATAAATTTTCAAACTGAATGTTTTGAGAAAAAAAAGAAACGGAAAATTAAAGTTATTCTCATTTTGCCCATTTGGATATTTTTATTTTGAATTTTAAAAAGCATTGAGAAATTCGTTCGCATTAAAGCTGTACTCGATACTTGAACGAAATACGAACTGGAAGTAGAGCCGTCACAATAAACCATAACATTGTAAGATAGCTATTCGTTATACTCGTAATAATATAAATACCTGTCCCGTTAGTCGATATTAAATAATAAAATTCTTTAACATAGAAACAATAGCTTTATAAGGATAAGTTAAAACATATACATCAACAACATTCATCACAATTCTGTAACACGTTAGAAATGGCAGAAGAATAGGAAAAATTGACCCTGTCACAAGTAGGAACAAATTTATTAGCACACCACATTCATTTCATTAACATGAAATATTTCGACAATAATAAAATTGGCGACATGTACGATTGGTTTCACAACACGATGTCATCACTACTTCAACTTGCTTAAGGCACATCCTCCATCGGCTTCAGCTTCAATACCTGCGTACGGTGCGAGATAATCGTTCATGTGATCACGCATTCATTTATATCTGCTCAGGTATCAGCTGAAATGCATGGCAAACAAAAGGAGATGCCAATTTAGCTGCAGTTAAAAATCTGTGTTCAAGTTATCGACTATCGAAATATGTTCAAGACTTTTGTACGCTTTTGTACATTCGCTGTAGCGCTGGCTGGTTTGGAGAAATAGAAACTTCGCTTTTCTATGTTGCACTGCGTTTATTCATCGTGCGTCATTGTGTGCCGGACTGCAAGTGGTCAGTCTTCAAATGGCGCTCGATCTATACAAAAATTTGCATATTAATTGTAAAATGTAAAGCCTGATTGGTGGACCAATCACAGGCTTTACATTTTGACCAATCACCCATCACGAATCATTAGCCCAATACTATCCTACGACGGAGCTTTATCTCGAGAGAGTCGCTCGGCTTTAAGTTACCACGTTGCTTTACCCTAAAGAGAGCCGTTCGGCCCTCTTGTATTCATTTACACGTTAAATAGTGCTTTACCAGGTTTACTCTTAACTATAAATTCTTATACTATACATTGTTAGTTTATACACTACAATTATATATATATTTATGCGCACTTTAATCCGTTATCCCACTCCGCACACTATCGAAATATTAGCAGTAAAGAGCCGACAGTAGTATACATAAAAAAAAATATTGCAGAGATTTTCCTTGGAGGCCTCGTACAAGTCGCAGAAGCATAGGACGCCCTCCCTCTAGATGGAATGAGGATATCATCAGAGCGGTCGGAAGGGGGTGGGTGCGAGAAGTTGAAGATCGCATTTGGTGGAAGACATTGAGGAAGGCTTATATCCAACAGTGGATAGGACAAATGCTGAAAACGATGATCATGAAATGATGAGAGATTTTCCTTGAATGACAGCTTTAGGTACAGTAGCGAAACAGTACGATTCCCTCGCAAGTCGTTTTGCATAAATACGAGAAACAGTATTGCATATTTGTAATAGTGGCTCAAAAGAGTACGTTTTTGGATTCCTGCTATACACGTTACTTTGTTTAATCGCTTAAAGCTTGCATTATAAAGGAGTCACTTCGCTTGTTTAGCTTGTACAGCACTTGCTTGCCTCCGACTTGAACTTAAATAGAAAGTGCATCTTAATAGAAATGTAGTGTAGCATTGTATTAACGAGCCCTGCGATCGATCGACTAAACGATTCCGGAATGTTCGTAATAGCAGTGAGGCGTATTTATAATAACATATAACTATCACAAGTATTTAATGATAACAGATAACAGCTGTTCTTGCGATGTCATTATATCTGTAAAAAATATCATTTATAATTCACCACACTCAAGTTATTCAACCACTATCAACAATCAACATTTTCAGTATTCGGTAACAGCCGGTCACTAACATAGCTTCAAATAACAGAACAGCTAATAAAAAATGAAACAGCTATTCTTGTCTTTGTCTTTTGTATAATGTAATATATTGTATAAAATAATAAAGCTGAAATGAAACATACCTAGTATTTATTTGAAATAAACCACAATTATAGCAAGTCGTTTCGTAGAGGTCATCTTTGAAAAGCGAATGTTTAATTAGATCGTGTTATCTGTTATTTGGTCGATTAATCTGTCTCGCTCACACCCATTTGATAGACTTTTGTTAAAACGAGTTGCACCTAATATTATAATAACCCGAAAAATACAAATTGTAAAAGAATAAGACTTGTTATTTAATAACAGAAATTGGTACCTGTCGTTATTGCGTAGCAGTAACAGTAATAACAGATATTATGTTTGTCCTGTTAACCCACGTCTAGTTCGTAACTAAGGAAGGCTGTATTAGTATATCAAGTATTAGAATCTTATAATATTTAGCTGCGAGTGAAAGAGTTATTGTAGTGTATTGTTTACATTATACTATGTTGACTTTCATCAACAATTACCACTGAAAAAAATAATATTTTTAAAATCAATAACAGTACGTTTATTACGTTTACAACTCTTACGTAAGACGTGCATCTGTTTTATCATCATTGTGACCTGAAGTGAGCTTTGGTTAACGTAAACTGTTATTTGCAAATATCTTTAGGTTGATCGTAAAAGTTATGTTTCGCTATACTTCATGCTACTAATTAATAACAAACTCTACAAAGTGGTCAACAAAATGATATATAGGAAGCTTAATAAATGTTTTGAATGTAACGATAATTGTTTGAAGAAAATTGGGAATCCGCAAAAGTGTTTTAACATTTTACGCGGAACACTATCCAAGCAGTACCGAACAATTCCGAAGAATGAAGAGGGGGAGCTCCCAACTCCAACTTTACGATACTTTAACCTCGCTGTTGAGTACTTTGTAACGAATAGAACAAACTGCCGAGTGCCGGGTAACACGGATTTACTTTGTGCGAGTTGTGTTTATGCGTTTTGAAGAAGTGTTCGACACAACAAAAACGTCAATGACTTGGCTTTCGGAACTAGTAACACGTTACATAATTGAAATTACAAACGAGAGTTGGTGCTAAATCATCGCAACAATTGCACCGACAGCGACGCCTGAATCACCACGGCTTGCAGAGAGTTGCATAACAATAGCTTCATTACTCTGTCGCTATTCGCTATTCGTGTAAGGTCCATGCACAGGCCATCTTTAGCGGAGGGACTCGAACCCGCTACCCGCTGCAAAGCTTATGTAAGCAGACCGCGCTATGGCCCGCGGCTTCGCTTGCCTTTCTAGCTCTAAACGGGACGTTGACCTCGCGGTGCGCACATCTGTGCTGTACAGATTATTGTACAGAGAGAAAGTATCGGGAGGAGACAAATGGTAGTTCTCGATAAAAGTGTTGGCTACACGTTGCAAACTGGGTGGTACTAGGCTGTGTAGTGCCCTATACAATATTGTACAGAAATAACTAGGGCCCCGTTCTCTTTACCTATTATTATTGAATTTTTGTATTTTTTTTCCAACTTAGTACATATAAGTATAAATAATAATAAACTCAATTTACGAACAATATACTGCGTTCTGTAAATGTTTTTGGGTTTTTATGTAAATAAATATGTCCGTTTTAAAAATAACTTCTGTCGAAGAGTGCATAACATAACAAAAAAATGTTTACACCGACCTAAATAAGCGTAGCTTCCGAAATCGATATGAATTAAATAAAACAACGATGATCAATTTGGTTGACTGTTTCATAAATATAAGCGCATTCAACCTTTATACTGCCAGCGCAGACGTGAAGCCGTGTCTGTGGGTAGTCCTAAAATAGTGACTAATATTACGAAATACGATTTCGCGTCAAAATAGGCTTTTATTGTTATTGACTCGAGCCGATCCACATAAAGCAGATATAGAGACATTATTTACTACGGTCCAGTGTACGAAGCATCAGATATTTCTAATAATATTTGATAAGAAACGCTTATGTAATTTGGATGCAGATAACAACAATGGTATTTGTATAATGTTATTCCTTTATTCGATAAGTCGTTGAGATAAACCAAAATGATAGCAAGTGATACGCCTGCCGATAACAACGTGGCGTTAGGATGTTAAACACTGCACCACATTGTGTCCGTCGGTTCTACACATATAATGTTAGGTCATTAGGTACAGATATTGCATGTAGTTTTCCTTGTGCCCGTTAATTTTGAAAGTGATAAGCGATGAAGTTTGTATGGTGGAAGGGTTTTTCGCCTGGTTGGCAATTATGTTTACACTGTACGTGTTGTAACGTTGCTGCTTTCCGGTTGCTACGTAGGTGCACACAAGTTTATTCTGGGTCACTTATCATCATGTTAATTTTATGTCATGGTGTAACTCCATTCTGGTTGAAAGTTGTAATTGATTTTCAATACATCATTATCTACTCATAACAATTAATGCCATAATTATAACATATTACGGCATTTGTCGTCATAACACACTGTTAAGTAAAACTAATTTTAAAAGGTTTTTCCTTGCGTTTAATTTATACACTTTTATTACATGTGTAATGTTCCAGTAAATATAAGAAATGATTATAAAAATTCTGCTCATGTAAAGAGCCCGGTAGTACGGGGTTTGTCTTTAGTACGAGATCCGCCTTTATAATAATCGGCGCGTTGGTGTTCCTGCTCCTCCGCCGCCGTGTAAATACTATATAACAATGGCACCGCAACTTATTGCTACTTCCGACCACGTACCGGCGAGGCGTTGGCGATGCGTTGGCGATGCGACGCTGAAACGAAACTCGCAGCCTTTTTGTTGTCTGCCTCGACGTCGTTTCAACGCAGCGGACGGTAACCGCGGGCCAATGACGGTGTCTATGTCCACGACGCGGGGAGTTGATGACACATAACCGGCACGGCCGACCGATTGAGTCATACCCTCAAGCCGTTTTACTCGTTAATCTTTTTTAAATTATATTCTTACCGTACTTCAACCGTTCTATATATTTAAATTAGCTGTTCCCCGTCCGCTTTGCTGGCCGTAATAACTCCGCACCTTCGTCTAAGGCAGGAATTTCGTGAAAAACTTTCTTAGCGGATCTATTCTCGGTAAAAGGAATATTCCAACTAATTTTCGAGTATCCGGGCCTTATGGTACAAATGTATACGTGCTCTAGTTCAAAAACAATGTGTTGTGTAGATGTACAGCCGAAGAGCAGATCAATCGCGTCAGAAACCACCAGCTCTTATTGCGGACAGTATGTATAAGTATCAATGATATATCCTAACTCGTGTATTTAGTCATGAATTACGCCAAATAACACTTTACTATAACTTTGACGCGTGGTAATCACTGCCATCACCGTATTAGCGTGTTAAGGTTTTATATGTCGTGTTTGTAAAAACAGCGTAAATACAAGCATTTGCATTTAAGCATTGATAAATGTTACAGTCACACCGACTGCTTTTCACATTAGTAGATGGTTCATATCAACTAATCGCTAGTTGTCCGTGTGATCTTTGCGAACGGTTGCTGCCCGATGTACGTTCGGATTGCAGTCGTTTATTTATAGTTAGTGCAAGTAATAATTACAACGTGTCTTCATGCTTTCGCCTTCTAAAAGTGAATAGTTAATATCGAACAATCGCCGAACCGTTTTCTATCGGAGCGTTTGTTCCGCGCCCCCGGCTCCGACGCCGCCCGCGCAGGAGCCCGCCGTTCATCATCAATGAGCGCACATATTTTTTCGTCTCGTCTACTACTGAAAGATAAACCCGCGCTTACAGCGGCGACGCCGGGCGGGTTATTGTAGAACAACGGTTTCAAATCGGCAGTGGGTCACCGGTACGCTTATTAAGCGTTGTGAGTTACTTTTTATATGAAAGTGAAAACCATTATCGTAAACATCAATTTCGACGTCTGCGTCGGAGCGCGCGGATGATGCTGTCAGTCAAACGCACATTATATTTGCCCAGTGAGAGGTTCGTGGTAGATCTAAGGTAATTTATCAATCACGAACGTTCTATTTAGTTAAAAAAGTTTCCGGGTCGATGACCCCGCATTAGTGGTCAAAGACTTCCAGTTTCAGGTCTACAACCATCGCTACTACTTTTTGTTTTTGGTTTGTAGTATTAGCGTAAAATGTTTAGCATTTAGGAAAAACAGTTGTAATGATACAAAAAAGATTTTTTAATATATGTTACATATTTGTGTAAAAATACTTTAATTGGTTAAAAAAGAAACCCGTCAAATGGTACCGTATGAACGGCCAACGGGCCAACGGGCCAACGGGCCAACGGGCCAACGAGCCAACGGGCCAACGAGCCAACGGGCGAGCGGTCGAGCGGACGGCGGACGGCGCTTCGCACTTAATTCGAAACTAAATGGCGCGCTAATGAGCCGCCGCCGCGGACTGAAGAAATTGACGGCCAGCCAGAATACCAATCACTCAATTTGCCGTGCCGGCGAGAAAATTATATGCAATTCTAGCGAATCAACACAATGCCGGCGAGAGCTACTTTCTACGAAGCGGTCGCGAGGTTCTAGTTCGACGAACAATTAATCACTAGCGTGATGATTGACGGCGGCGCGTCGGAGAGTGGGTGGGAGTGGGGGTAGGGGTGGAGTTGTGAAGAAGAGGGCCTGTTGAAGCTTTGGGAAAAGTAAGCGAGGAGACTACAATTACAACGCTCAATAAATAGCTTCAAACAATAGCATTTTTATAATATCGGTTTCAAAATTTATTATAACCATTAAAAAAAACAAGTCATCACCACCTCAGCATCCGATCGGGACTGCTTACTTGCATCTTTTTAGTGTTGATTTGAAGCCAGTAATGGAAACATCAGATAAATAACAAAATATTGATACACTACTGTTTCATTTAGATTTTATCGTAAGTGCATCTATGAATGTTTATTTAAAATTACTGGTACCATACGACATACCGATATTTTAATATATATATTTATATAAAAATATATTATATAATAATAATTTCTGATAGGGTATCCACTTCATCTGTAATTTCAGTACGTATCTGTACTTAAAAATAAACTTCGCTATTTAGTCAAAGCACAGTTGTACACTATTTAAGTTACTTGAAAGATTATTATTTACACAGGTTTAGGGAGCCAGGATACGAAGTGCATATTTGGAGCGCAAGCCCCGAGTGGATACTCCGCGCGAAAGCAAGACCGCATAAAAGATGGAAAGTTGACAACTTCTGTACATAAGCTGGAGGAGGATTGATGTAGACGACGTGGGATAGGTATGAGTGGAGAAAGGTAGAGGAAGGCTATATCCGAAGGCGGACCCAGTAGGGTTATTATTTATAGATGGTTTATTAAAGTTTAGTTAATTGCAATTGGTCCAGATGATCACAGTACATATAAACAATTGAAACACCGCAATACATAAAAGAAGAGTATAAAGGATTGTAATTAACAACTTTATGCTCCAGTGCCAGGTTCGGATCGCGTTGTAAGGACGTGTTTATTTATAACTCGATATAACCTTTCCTTCGTTCGTTATCTATTTGTTTTGTTTATTCAATCATTACTCAACAACTATAGCATGTAATAAAAAAGTAATGATCTAAAGAAGTAATTATGATTATAACAAATTTCACGATTTTATACAAATTATCAATCTGTGAGCTGATGTACTACTCAAGCTATTCATTTTAAAAGCTGTTGTAAAATAATATTTAGCACAGTAGTTTTGGTCGCATACCAAATGTTTTTCTACTTGCCAATTATATTCTGATACAGAAATGTATTGTTATGAAAATGACATTACAGCGTTAGAAATCCTATGGCTTCTATAGAAGTACAGTTATTGGTGCTCCGCGTCGGTGCGGCGCGTTACACGTAATACAATTGAACCGATCCAAGATCAGAACCTGTGCATGTGTTTTCCACAGTTCCCTGTGGTAAACCCATACGTAGTTAAGTTGAATAACGGACATCTCCTATCTGAGGTACATCCTATACAGTTGAGCAGTTCCAACAGCGTATCGAACGAAGAGGATTTATTGCGAGATTTTTCGAACGTTTTCTATGTCTTCTGATGTTTATTATCGATGCTGAAAGTTTTGTTTTTTCATAAAAAGTGCAGTAATTTAAATTATTAAAACGTTTCTAATATTATCATTATAAAGAAAAAGTGCAATTTTTTTCAGAAATGATAACGATGTTTTTAGTTAACATACAACACAATGGAAAGTAACTAAAACCTTTTAAAATAAATTGCCATGTATGATTACATAAAATCATAAAAGAAGACATTTTAGCTTCTGCATAATCGAATATTTAACTACATCAGGCAAATTCAGAGTTTTCACCTACAGAATCCTGAAACGCGAAAACCCTCCCTATTCGGTTTTGATGACAAGCAAGGGGTATGTTAGTCCTAATCTCAATACCCTGTGACTACAAGGCGGTGCAATACTAAAGACCTAATTATTACCGACTGATTTTAAAATTGTTTTATCTGTGTGCATCTTCGTTTGAATCTCTCTCTAGGGTCGTTCCCTCATGTCTGAGGATCGTGGTCAGTGCTAGGGTTGCTGTCAGAAGCGGACGACACCCAAACATTATCTCAAGTCAATAATGACTGATATTTTTAGAAAAGTAACTGCAACACAATCACATTCACAGAAACGCCGAGGACAACGCGCAGTTTGCAGGCGACATTTTTTCTTGCTACGAGAATCCAGAGCTAATAAGTAGGTGTTGAGTTATGGCACAGCCACATTGACAGTGACATCAAATAAATAATTATTTAACCATAAGGATCCACGGGATTCGGCTAGTAATCGTATCAAATCTAAAGGAAATCTTCTCTTTACGAAAGTGTTTTTTTATTTATTCTTGAATAAATAAACAATTGATAGCACAAAATATATATTTAGCGTTAAAAGTCTAATAAGTTTCATCATCATCTGTCGACAGACGTCCACTGCTGAACATAGGTCTTCCTCAAAGATCTCCACATCGATCCCGCACCTGCGCTGCCCGCATCCAGCTCTGCTTCCCGCCACCTTCACCAGATCGTCGACTAATAAATCGAGTAAGTCTATATATTTATTTCAGGTTGGGAGACTGGCAACACGAACGCAGTTATTAAATCATAAATACTAACTTGCATTAAATAATTGTTATTATTATATAATGTCACTTTTAAACATTTCCGGATATTTTTGTAATTATGGTTAAGAAGGCACTTGTTCGAGTTATTTTTGAACCAAATAGTTAATAAAGTTGATTTTCTATTTACAATTTGAAGATCGGTAAAGTTTAAATAAAATCAACGTGTTGTGGGCCTGAATAGTTATTCAGACGTCGCGGAGGTGTGGGAAAGCTTCCCCGTGATCCCGCTGTATAGCGACGCAGGTGGTACATCGTGAGGGTTTTAGTGGGGCTGTTGATATTGATAATGATGGTGAAATCCTACATCACCTGTCTTTACCCCTGGAAGCAGGTATGCGAACGCACTCCCAACACTTAAAACAAATAAAGTAGATATTTAGACAAATTTCGCACATATTATTAAAAAACTATTTTACGATTAAATAGAGATTTATAAATATTCTATCCGTATTCTGTATGTAAAATATACACAATGCAGAGGAGACGTCGATAAAGGGTTTTATTTTAAATAAATTGTGCGTACGTGTGAGCCATTGAAACCCTATCGAGTCGGGGTTCGGCTCCGCACGGAAGCTAGTAGATGTTTTACAACAGATCGTAAAATGACCGCGTATCCAACGTGCAAGGAAATAATATGTTTACACAGTACTGTGTGTACGGTGTAACACTGATGCGCGTCAGTCTGCACAAACTAGGTCCTGTGCCTTGATTCGCATGGCGTCTTCAGAACTGGTGGTGAATGTCAAGCTCGCTACGAGTTACACACCTTGGTAATGGGTTACGGAATGCTCGCCCCTCCGTTCATTCCGGCGGGGGACGGAACCGCCGTGTGGATAACTTAACACGATAGCTGTACTCCTATGTAATATCGCAATAAACACAAACACGTGAAGCGATATGTAATTACACAACGCGAAACGCATTGATTATTAAGTAAAGTGCAATGAGACATGCTTTCACGGCGCTTTAATTGCGGGTTCAGTAAAAGCACGAGCGGAGGGTCACGGGCCGAGAGAGCCTTCTCACCTTATACGGACAGTTAAAAAATAACTAGAACGATAACCAGTATGCGAAAGAAACGTTTGGTCGCGTAGTGTTAGTTAGGACGGTTACACAGGATAGTTTTGATTGCAAGATACTTCGATAATTTCGTTAGATAGTTAAAACAGGACCACAGTGGTGATCACACAATTCGGTTTCCTAAAACATGAATAGGTCCGCAGAAGTATTGCCTGAGAGCCTACGCCAAGATCTCTATTATTAGCCTGATCAGTTACATATCTTGAGATATAGAGATTTTAATTGAGGGACTTTTTGCATATCTTCTATTGCTATTACTAACCGGTTGCCAGATCTGGATGCGTTTTGTAATTGAGGTCATGTAGTTTTTTTAACAATTAAATATGTATCTATGCATTAAAAAATATTAATACGAATTCGAGCACAGCAGGCTTTAATTATGTTATATTGTAGAATTGCTTACATTGAATGTTTTGTCCTTACATGTGTAGGTGGGGGCTGCGGCGCCGGCAACCGATGACACCGCCGCGGCGCTCCTGCGCAGCTTACACGAGCACCTCACTGTTATCACTATCATTAACATATTATCGGCGCCCGCGCAATCATTTACATATATGCTCAATTTTTATTAAATTATTTATCAACATCAATTTTATCACTAATGTTTTTCATACAGCGAATAAGACGGCTATATACAGGTAATGATGTGATTGTTACATCAGAAGACATTTTTATTTACTAAAAAAAATGCTGATAGCCAGTAGACGTATTATCGTGGGCCTATACCCAAATGTTTAAAATTCGTTTGGTTAATGTAGACAGAGAAGACGTCCTTTTTAACTGGACTCGACTTTTGTTCTCTCCTTAATACTATAATACGACTTGGAGAGAATACCCTTTGGCATTGAGTCGATGTTTTTTTTTTTATTTTTTGTATATGTAAATAAAGTCGTTTAATAAATAAAATAAACTACAAATTTAAATGAGCACAAAAATTGCATTTATTAATAAAATGTATACGGTCGCACAGTTCACACGCTTTTATCCGTGAAGCAAAGAGCAAACCTTATACGGCCATTCATTTACATGAAGCGTTTAAACTTCGCGCAAAGGTCGGCTGCTTCTCATGCCCAAAGAGGGTTACAGTCTTTATAAATTAAATTATGGGCGATTGGGATAAATCGAGGAAAAGTTTACAAGCTAATTTCAACTCTAGCATCCTGAAGTTTAAACAACATATCATTAAGCGGTGGTTAAGCACCGCGAGCGTAGAAAACCAGTCACTAGTTTGAATGTAATAACGCAACACACGCTTAGCATTCAGTTTCAGTAACCAAATTAAACGTTCGTGATGCTGGTGCAATTGAAATAATTGATTAATATTCGTGCACGAGTGCCGGAGACGTGCGAATTAGTTCCCTGGTTGCACATTTAATTTCAATGAAGCACTACTGCAAGCTAAGCTGCATCGACATAAATTGTCGTCTGTACGTGTAATCTGTTCTCCAGCGCCCCGGCTAAGCCCAGCTGAGACGACGTCTGCAGACGTAAGCTTTAGACTCCGCTTGTGTATAAATAACACCTTAATGAACACATTCATGTTACCGTATCTGCTAATATAAATCACTAATCATCAACAATAAATATTTTTTGAATATCAAACTGTGCCGAAACTTTTTATCCGTTCGTAGTCGTGTGATGGTACTTGGGATTTGTTTGCACCCAGTCAAATGATACCATCACTACTGCAGTAATTATATCGAATTAGGATTCCGTCAAGGCTTGTTGACGAAGTCGAACAATACCCATTCACAGAACTCGACAAAGACCTTTATTCGTAATCCGTAGAAATGAATAAGAAAAAGTCAACGTCTTCCGCAAAGTTTGTTTAAAAAACACCGGCCCGTGGGAGTGGGATCTTCGCGTTTTCTCGCCACTAAAAGGTGCAATGAAACGAGAAAAACTACAGAAATAGCCAGAGCTTGATTTATCGCGACAGGCTCACTCTTGACGCTCTGCAATGGATCAAAAATAAACGTGCAGTAACGTGTCGGCGCTAAGCTGCGGCAAGACGTGATCTTGTTTTACATGTGCCCATGTAACCGTGGTCTATGTATCTTGTTTAGTGCTCATGGTGAAACTAACGACACGCCTTTGGATCTGTGATTATTATCCAATTTAAAGCAGATTCAAAATATTTAATTATTTAAGTCTGTATTACTAGAATTTAGGAGCTGTAATGAACTTCATTAAAGCAACTTAGAGTTGTGTTGTCTGGTTCAGCAACAAACAAAGACCGTCTTCGCAACATCTATTTCCTTTACTCAAAGCTCAGAAGTGCTGCAGCTTAATAATAGCTTAAGCTAAGCAATAACGGGGCTTGAAGCGTATTTTAAATAAAATTTTCATAATTGTCTACTATGTCTTCTTTATTAGCGAGATATTTTTTGTTTGGTCGACCAAGACACATGCCGTTTCTCCGTGATGGTGTCGAATTAAATATTGCTTTTCAAGTTATCATTGATCATATATAAAATATTGGATTATGAAACACGTCTCCTAGTGAAGATTAGTGAAAATTTACTTCTACTTTATAATCGTACTATTTTAATAAAGTAAATGTCACGATTTCAAAGCACAGCGTGCGCTACGCAGTTCAGTTTATTGTACTATAATAAACTGTAATACATTAAGCATGGTCAATGGTGGCGCTGGTAAAGCAAAATTTAAGTCATGTTTCATTAGCATCTCATTCATTTAGACGCCGAGGAGGCGGAAGCCGGGAAAATTCTGCAAATATTTCTTTCATTTACACAACGCGAACAATCGTCAAATTAACGTCACTGCGACTTTTTTTATTCAATTAAACAACGAGGGGAGGGACGTTCACCTGATGGTAAATGATACGGCTGGCCTTAACCACGTGGCGCTAGTTAGGTCATATACAGCACCACTGCGCTCCTTTGAGACATAAGATGTTGAGTCTCCTTACTTCAGTAATTTGACTAGCTACAGCGTACTTTAAACAGGAACACAGTCGACTACTACAAACGCTGCGGTAACTGATATAGGTACCGACCTACCTAGACTGTTTCTAGCAACATAGACCTACTGCCAGTGACGAACAGCAAGTTTATACATAAGTATGCATCTAGATAAATCGTTGCGGTTTTTAGTTTAGCTCTACATAGTGACATTTCTTTTTTCGTACTTTGTCAATTTTTAAGAAAGAAATATTGAAATATTAGTAAGAGTAAAATTTTAATTAATAGGCCGAACATCTTTTCCAATAACAATTAAATTGTTTGTACAAGCAAAACATTTTTAATTACAATTCATCCGACATTGTTAGATTTAAAAAGGATTCCTACAACCGAATGTATATATCGTTTTGAAGTCAATCAGGCAAACAAACAAGTCTATATACAATACAATCATTACAACTTTATCCAACTAGCTGTTCTCCAACCTCTTAGCTGGCCGTAACATAGAATGAGACTGGAAATTTGTATTAAATATTCCCGCCGGGCCGCAACCAGCCATCACTAGAGCCCGTTTCCGTTATTGACAACCCTGCAACTCCCTTCGGGTAAGGAATTTTGTTAAATCCATTCTTAGCTTATCTCTAAATAGTTTTGGAGATCTCGTGATGAGTCAATCAATCTCTAGATATGTCATATATATATAAACGTGTTGCACATCAGCGCAGCGCAGCCCGGACCTCAAGTAACAGCAGGCGGTTCGTCGTTGATGTGTTCTGACGGCACGTTAGCTTGCTGTAACATGTTTAACGTTTAAATTTGAATCATGTGTATATATATATATATATATATATATATATAATCATGCATTACATCAAACGGTCGTATCACAATGGCGGAGCGCGGAGACAAGACAAGCCGCTAAACATTTCACGTGTCCGAAGTATATTTTATAACCGGTTTCACTATCGATTCGCAGTAAGTCCGCGTCAGACCGTTCAAGTGGTTAAAAAATACTATCCCGCGACCGATCTACACGCGTGGCGAGTAACGTGTGCCGGAGGCTGCAGCAGTTAACCATACAAGATATTTTTAACGGTTGGTGCATTCGCATCGGAGATAGTGTACTGTGTGTAGAACTCAACAAGTATCGATTCTTGTTTGTCTCGTCCGCTAAGATAACAATCTTACTATTCACTGTATCAAGTTGGATATGAGTGAGCTTATGATCGTTTTAATACCTATCGATGCCACGAGTTTCAGACATCGTGAAGAGAAGGTATTCGAGGCCGTAGTAAATTCGTGAGAGGCGTGAACCTTTTTTCATTCCACGAAGCGACGAGATGAGCGTATCGTTAATTTGATGTTAAGTGACAACAACGTGGCATTAGTACTGATATACACAACACCACATTGTGCTTTTCGCCTCGATAAGATGTTAAGTCTCGTTACCTCAGTAATTTCAATAGCTATAACATGCTTCAAGCCAGAACACGGTAATGTTTGCATAGTACTGTTTGTCGGCTGCAATAGGAGCTGCGATGGTAGGTACCACGGTCTCCGGCTACAGAGACCTACCACCAGTAATCCCTACGCCTAGAAAGCGACAGTGATTGGATTGCGCAAGTGCCGAACGGCGGGGCCGACGACCGCTGCAGCCGCAGGCCGCGGGCGCACGGGGAAAGTCGCGCCGGCTGCTGTACAATTAGTGGTGCGCGGGCGCAGGCGGAGCAGCGGCGAGACACGCTGTCACAATCGATGTAGTATCGACAGGCGTTAACTAAGTCCAGTCTTGAACAGACCTGGCGCCGCACCGCTAACACGACGCGAGACGAAGAACGGAATAACGTGGAATGACATACAACGTGAAGCTCAAGACCGTGTGCGATGGAGAACTATTATAGATTGTATATTCCATTTTAGAGCTATCCGGCTTCTTCTTTAGCTCGCGGATTATGGACTCACGAGCTGCGTATTCTAATAAAGCTGTAAAAGTACAACCATTAAAATATATGTATATATCCATCTTTATTATTTAATAGGTTAATAGATAAAATAGTCCTTGCTTGAAAAAATTGTTAAAGTTAAATATTCCAGTTTTACTTTTCACTTGGTTTCTTTGACGGTCGTTAACTATTTGCCTTACAAAAAGATTAAAGAAACTTCTGTACGCAACCTGAATCCATAGGGTTTAACTTTCATATGGCGATCGGTGATCATAGTCGTAACAAATATATGTTTATGGTACTGAGGATCAAATCGCACACCACAAATCTACGAATTGACATCCGGTCCGGCGGTGACAACTACACCATCACATACTCCCCCACCCAGCCATCACTTTTGCTATATATTTCGCCGAAAATAGTTTTTTTTGCCAATGTTACCGTTACTATCTATCAAAGGCTTCTCAGATACATTTTTAAACTTGTTTTAATACTCTTGCTCCTCCAATTCCTGTAAAAGCTCACACCCATTTCTTGAATGTTTTTTCCAATATTTTATTAATAATATTCTTTCTTATATGGAACTAGGAAAATTTAAAAAGTATAATAAGTATTAAAAATCTTAAAAATCATGTCAACATAATGGGTAATGAAAACCCTTTTCATAGATGAATTGTAAACTCAAACAAAATATATGGAATTAGAAGCCATTACTTGAGGGATTTGACAATAACTGATAAATAATATTAAATTTAGCCTTTAGAAGTTTTAATTATCTATAATTTGTGTGTAAACTAAGTTGTTGATGTGAACTTAATTAGTTGACTGTCAGTTTATCAATATTTAAACTAACTATATTTATTTTTCTTTGTATCTTCATCAAACGATCATTATCCACAGCGGGACATAGGCCTCAAAGATTCCCACATGATCGGATAAGGACACATCTAGGGGAATTTGGACCATTTCTCACCATGCTGACTCAATGCAGGTTGGTGAGAAATGGCATGTATATATCTGCTTATTCATTTGTAAAAAAATTATCTAATATCAGAGTTTAAAACTGGCTAACTTTGATTTATATAATTTGACATATTTTTAATATTTTATAACCATTAAACTAAAAACTGGAGCTTGAGTTAAAAATTAACTGTACTTAATCAAAACACCCATTATCATTATAAATGAAAAGATCCATTAACTGTCATAACAAAAACAAAACGCAGATTTTTCTTTCCTATAAAATAGTTATTTACATAAAGATTATAAATGTCTATAATAAAATATTTTAATTATTGTTATTTATCTTAGAAAGTAAATTTGAAAGCAACTTAACAAATAAAATTTATGACTTGGATAATGAGTTACGAGTTTACTTATTTCAATCACACATTCACACCAAATAGGTCATATTTTTACAACTTTCTATTATCAATATGAAAATAGATATCACAGTCAAATAGGTTATAAATATTATTATTCATAAAAAAATATCCCATTAAAATATCTATATTTATGTATAATTTAAATAAAAGTGTATTGTCTGTCAAACCCTATCGATCCAATCCAAAAATTAGCTAATTTGATCCCTATTGCATTTTCAAAATATAAAAAGGAATAATCTACATAGATTATAAATTATATTCCACACAGTTGTGTGCTAAAAGTTATTACAACTGAGCTAAGTTGTAAGAGTTAATAAAGATTTTTATTTATCAAATAAATAGGAATATAAAAATCTATAAATTGAAAAACTTGACCAGTAAAAAATATGTAACTCTTTAAATTTTATACCTCATAATATATTTATAAGTAATATTATCTTTTGTTAATACTAAATATTTGTGAGAAAAAAAGGCAAAAATATTTAAAGTTTAAAGTAATAAAAACTTAAAGATTTTTAAGTTAGTAGTGGAAAAAAAAAACAAACATTTAATTCATTTTATTTAATATGTAAAGTGTCTGATGCTGCTGTTGATACAACTTAAAATTAAATAAATGTTTATCTACCCAAGTGTCTTGACCTTTACACAACACTTTCAAATCATATATGGAATGTTTTTGTAATATCCACTCTTTTGAAGATATTTTGCATTGACATAACAAAACATACCACTCAACACAAATAAATAAAATTGATCAGAGAGGCACTCAAGTGTAAAATGTTACATGATAGACGTGCAAACAAATATTGGATATTGCGTCTTAATTGAACTATCAAGTAACCTTGGAATCAGCTGATGATATGTTTAGTGTCCTAATTTGGACGAGGTTAATATTTTAATGTGCCATAATATTTCATTTTGATACGCACCTCTTCACGACGCTTGAGCCATCGCCCGCAGGGACTCTCCTCGAGGATTTCGCTCTCGTCTTCGGAATCCTCCCCGCTTTCCCTCGGCGACTTGCGCTCCTTGTCGATACTCCTTCCCCCGGACATAACACTGTTTTATAGGAAACACAGTATTTAACCACCACCGCACAGTTTGTTGTATATCTCACGAACGTTTTCCCGTAGAAAACACTCGGATATATTTTCAAAATACACTTTTTCTTGTAACCATAACCAAGGCTGCAAGGCGAGACGTCACTAATGTTTCATCCCGAACCATTATTCGACAAACGACACTCGTTTATGACCTCCTACCAATGAATAATTCGGTCCAGATATTTCTCTAGTCCGAGCGACAACACACTGCTAGCCTAATGAGCTTACTCATGATAATTGAAATAAATTGTTCGCCGGCGTAACTCTCGACGTATTTCTATCCGACACAAATATAAAACCATAGAGCTACTAAAACTTTCTGCCGTCTTTCAAATCAACCATAGACATTACGTTTATAATATTTTGTTTTATTTTATAATTATTAATAACCTATACATTTGCGTCAATTTTATTTAATGAATAAATTTATGTCATTTAAGTTTTTAATTTAGCAAAAAAAGTATTTTTATTATTCAATTCGTTGCGACATCTATCTCCATCAATTAAAACTAAGGGCAAGTCTAAAATTACTTTTATGCCATCTTTTGTATAAAATGGTGAACTACTAAGATTATTTCCTACAAGTCCACTGTAATCAGTTTACAATAATATACAAGAGATGACTTTGTTCTTTAGAAACATTAATTTTATCAAAAAAGGAAAAAGTGTGAAGTTAATAGAGTACAATTAACAATTTTTATGAAGAATATGAAAGGAAATGAAAAATAATAAAATTTTTTCATTAAAAATTGTTCTTATCACACGGTGTTCTCAGGCGGTCTCTCATCCAAGTACTGACCACGCTCGATGTTGCTTAACTTCAATGCTAGGACGAGAAACGAGGTATTTAACGTAGTATGGACGTTAAAGAAGAATAACTTTATTTTGTGTATAGTTTTTAACATTGTTATATAAAAATTGATCGTTTAATTTTACTTCTTATATTGTTATACTATATATTACCGATTAATATTTATGACACATAATAGTAAATAATTATTTATGTAATACATTGATTGACATTAAAAATTGTTACAGATGTGCTGTTTAGGCTATTAGCGTTGTAATCGAATGTACTACGGTCGTAATGGCGGGCAGGTAATTAACAAATTTTATTCGTATAGTTAAATGATAGTTGTAAAAAAACATAAAGTTTATTTTTTGACTGTGTTAAAGATCAGATCTTAAATAATTTATTATTATTTCTTAATATTATTATCTCCTAAAATGTATCTCAAATTTATGACGGAAGTAATACGTAAAATACTCGGAAATGTTTGAAGATGTGACAAGAAAATATTTTCGTTTAAAATGTTTTCCTGCAGACTTCGCCGGAACCTTCAGGGTACAAATATTGACTAACGGAACTCGCCGTATTGTGCTGTTGACGTTAAAAAGGGCTCCGGCGCCGGTGTTCATTCCTAAAACAAACACATAAAAGTGGTGTGCTTGGTGTTTGATTTAATTTTATTAATGATAGGATCCCAAGCAAGTGGTACTATTCAACCATTTTCTCTACAGAAATTATGATGTATTTTAATTTCCATACCTCCACAAATCATCACTTGTAGAAATTTGTGATTTATCGAACCTGATGTAATGTTTGTGATGATCCAAAACACAATTCACAGTTAACAGACTTCTAAACTTCATTGATGTTTCAAGTCAGTTATATGTTGCTTTATGTGAGTCCTCACAGATTGCTTTGTTTTTTACTACGCGAACACTACTTACACATTTTATAAAATTTACTTTTATTAAACGTGTAGTAAATTTAAGAAATCGGTATAGATATCATTAATTTTTACGTCTTAAAGTGAGCTTCATAAAACGTCTCATAATTACTTAACGCGTAATATAGAAAGAGGCTTGGAGTATCTAAGTGCGATCAAGTTAGACACGAAGACATCGGCAAAAGGAACATCACAGCTTAAAGGATTATTTTCTATCAAGGCTTTAATACTTTCTAACAAGCTGACAGGCGATAGGCAAATATATTAAAACTGTAAATCATCATTGTCATCAGCGGATATAGTTCTATACATGTCTCCCTTAAAGTTTTCTATGCCCAAAACTGCAGGTGGATCAAGTTAGCTCCCGGAAAAGGTGGTAATCCAAACATTTACATTTATGGAATTTCACAGAAATTCAAGAGTGTACTTGGCGGGCAGATGAACCCGCACTTCCGCTCCCTGTGCCAATGAAAGTAAACCACACGTCAACATCATCTAATTAGGAACTGCGGTAGTTTTTTGTCCGGGTGAACCTCCCCCTGGAAATGTTACACGGATATAAAATGTTTACGTTAATGCGCGAACATTTAGGGAAATTGAAAAATCTGTTTTAGTGCTTATCTTTGAAGAGGGTTGTAAGTAATTACTTTAAACAAACTTTCAAAATTATGCGAAACGCTTGTGTTCGTGGATTTAATTTTGTGAGGATTTTTATTCAGCATTGCAGTGCACACGATGGGTTCTGTACAATGTTTCTTTAAATGGTTTATATAACGAAACTGAAAATCTTATATAATAATTAGTTTTACGCCGATTCTTAATTACATTGGATTTCACCCCTCGCGGCTTCTGTACATGTACAGGGAGCTTCTGTGCTACAAGGCAAGCGCTTGATAACCGCGCCATAGAGCAGTTAAATGTTGTTCTGTGGGTATATCAACCCGGATCATGATAGCCACCTCGTCCTTTTTTCTTTGACAAATTCTCTTACTCCAGCCGAGGGTTATTGCTCCAGCTGTATCACTACCGCTATACTTACACTTAGACGTGAGTGCGTGTCGCTTTGACATTGCAACCCCGGCCCGTGCCCCGCGCGCCCCGGCGCACCCCTGCCGCGCCCCCTGCCGCGCCCCGCCTGCGAGCGTCAATAAAACACAAAGCAAAGTTTACGGCGCACTTCGCCTCACTTAATGGTAACGAACGGTAACTTTGTGGCCCGTAAACTGCGCTCCGGCCTGACGCCGTTGTCAAGGAGATGTTGTGAGTGATGTAAGTACTCGTATGTATCGCAGTACACTGTACTAAGTAGCTGCTACGTCGGTGGCCTCTGCCGGGAGTGACCGAGCCTCCTGTACAAACTGGTAGCAAGTAATATAATCCCTGTGCTTCGGCAGCTATGCTGCGCTGCTATTACTTAGTATGAACATTTATTCATTACAGGACAACAATACAACCGTGAAACCGTAAGGGTGGCATAATAATGTTAGGTTCTTGCTGCAGCGTCCTGTGCTATTCCGCGTGTCTGCCGCAACGTGCTTTGCTTCGTTATCAATGGAGCCGTAGCAAATGCCTTACTGGGTTGAAGCTTAATGTGATGCACTGCACTGACCGCCAGGTGAACGTCCCGCTCGTTTCGCCGCTGTATGTCGTGAAAAGAAGCTCCACTTTCAAGTGAATTCCCGCGTCTCATTTGTCACTACCCTCGCGCAAGAACTGTTTTAATAAACAAGAGTTTTTGGATTAATCAGCAAGTTTAAATAATTCATCGGGTTTGTTAGGGGTTGCATTGTTAACGCGGGGCGCGCGTTGGCAGCCACACCTACTCAAACCGTACAACTTTTTACTGAAAATTATTTTTTCACTTTTTCTAAATTCATACATAAATGCATAAAAACAGTTTTCCAGTGGTTTTATTTCAATCCGGGACTATGGTTGCAGGATTGTTGTAATTAGGATTACTCCGTGTGCAACACGGTACACTACTAGGTACGTAAGCACATCAATCAGCCTTGTAGTCTCGGGCTGTTAAGAATAGGACTAAGGTATTCCCTGCTTGTTGTACAAGCCGACTAAAAGGGTCCTCGGGTTCGTGGGATTTGAAGCCCCACTTTCATTTATCACTAAGTGAATCCGGGTGAACGACAAGTACGAAGTAGTCCTGTGATTATCGTCGCAAGGAAAGTGTTCTGGAGAGGGTTGCAGTACACCTCGGGCCGTGCTCTTGCGCAGTGAAGAGCGGCACTGGTGTGTTGCGTAGGAAATACCAGGGTCTAATGCAAAACATTAAGGATGACCACTGATAGTGTTTCAGTGGGTATAAACCATAACAATAACAGTGTCTTTCCTTCGGAAGCAGATTATCTTTTAAACATTCTCCCTCAACAAAGAGACGTTTGTAAGCGTCTTTGAATTCCGATACTGCCATGACATTTTATTGATTGTTGTCACCACTGGGTATACAGTGAACAGCTGTATTGGAAAGCTGCTCACGTCCTGGCGTCTCGCGTCGGCAACCACCATGTAAAGTGTTGTTCAAAGGAACAAATCACGCTGCTTGGCTCGTTTGTAAACAAATCGACAGCCGGGCCTCAGCTGCCTCAGCTGCCTCGCGCGGGCGGCATCTACTTTCAGTACTGAAACGCGCATACAGAATTTCCACATTCTTGGGCGTCTATTCTCTAGAATATCTTTCGAAGGTATCCCGAATCTAAAAAAAATCATGATAACATCGACATTATTAAAAATCCTAATCACCACGGATCCGTCTCCGTCCGCTGTTGTGTAAGTATAGCACTTTGTTTACTATGCTTCCAGTGAATTTATTCTGATAGTGTACATGTATAAAACGGCGTAACATCCTTTATTCGTTTTAAAGTAAGCAAGTGCCGTTACTATGCAAATACTTCGACGTCAATTACCAGTAACGATCACCGTTAACTCGGCAACAGCGAGGGTTCAGTAGTTTTATTACTCGGTCTATTATAAAGTTAAAGTAATTGGTGAATTTCTTTCGTCCAAAGTCAATGGATAACTTGTAAATATAAAGTAAGTTATTTTAGAAACGGTGTGTCGCTTCAATGGCGGGGAAAAATATTCACACGCTCAATATCCGTTGGGGAAACAGAAATGCAAATGATAGAAATATACAAGACGTCATCCATCACCCGCAAGCAAGCGCTCAAGTTGCAAATTTCCGAACATTGCATAAATAAACTGCAAAGGACAATATTGGGCGCGGAGGTTCGGGGGTCGGGGTCCGGGGTGTACGTCAGCTGTTTACTTTGAAATCACGACCCTTGTTAAACGTTTTAAAACTTGGAGCCGTTTCAGCGTTGTTACGGCGGATATTATAAATATATATGTATTTTATATCACCCCAACTGCCGGGCTCGGCACTCACTAGTATTAAAAAAAATATATGTGTTAAAAAACAAGATACAAAAATACTTGGGGGGGTTGGATATCTGATTGTTATGTTTCTTGTTTGTCACCAAGATACTTTTCTGTAAATAATGAAATTTAAAATAGCATATTGTTTAACATTTTTTTTCCGGAGAATGTTATATATGGATAGTCTTCCACAACAGGGACATAGAATGTTGTACCGGAATGTTTCCGCCTCGCCGCCACACTGCACCACTACCGCCCTTCCTCTAAAATACGGACACTTTTTGAATAGTAGTATAATTCAGATGGCTGTTTCAATTTTACGATTTATTGCTTAAGGGAGGGGTTTGATAGTGTACACTATTTTGCAAAAAGGACATGCTCGTTCACCTTCCAGCGGTGTTCTGCTCTATATATACAGATCGCTGCGTTTTCGTACATATCGTCTGTGGATTTCCTAAAGGCAATCTGTGGAAAGAAAGAGACATCATTCATGACCATAATTAAGTAACATATTCAACCCAGTGAGATTGTCAGTCGTAAACCGAACCATTGCGTCAGTGCAGTTTCAGGTCAGACGGAACAGACAGAAAGGTTGAATTTGTCGGAAATCTTCAAAGAGGATCGCTTTATGAGTTCCCAAGCTTGATCCTGAAAACGTGCATCTGGTAGACAGCGCAAGAAATGGTTTGACGACACAAAGGAGTGCGCCGGGTTTAAACACCATCAGTTAAAAAGTATAGCTGAGGATCGAATTGGTTTTTTCAATCTGATCGTCAAACTTCAGTTTGAAGAGGGCAGCTAATGAATGAATAAATTCAGGTCAGACCCTACGACATGAATAGATCGCCTGGAAGTGGAGCGGCGGCGAGTGGCTGACATCTCTCGGCCGGTGCTGCGCGCCGGGGCTCACGCGGGACGCAGGCACAATGGATACGTCCGCAGCTTGTGCAATAAATATGAAGCCATTGTGAGCTCTGAACGGAACATTTCAGCAGGAAGTAACTCGCGACGTGGAGCAGGGGAAATCCCATTGTTAAAACGCGACGCGACGCGGAAACAAATGTTAAAAGGTTTCGGGCGCCGTTACATCAAACTGTACTGTGACTTAGCCGGATACAGAAATCATACACGAGCACAAAGAACCCCTCTGTGGGGCGTGTTATGGAGACGAGCACTGCTTTCGGTATTTTTTATTACATATCCTCTTTTATTCCGCCTGCTCGTAATATGAATTTATCTAAAGTAACAATTATGTTAAATATTTGTATAAAAATATTCTTAGTATATACCTCGGGTTATTCATCACGACAGCGACATTTCGGCACTATATCTTCATCAGCCGATAGACGTCCATTGCAGGACATAGGCCTTCCCCAAAGATCTCCACGAGTGTAAAAATTCATATGGGGGGATATGGGCCACTTCTCACCACGCTGACCCAATGCGGTTTGGTGTAAGCCAGAGCCTCGTTTGTTGATTAGCAGGGTTACCACGAACAAGTGAGGTTGTCTTGGGTCCCATGTGTCGTTATGCAGGACCCCTTGCACCCGTCTAGAGTAAGTACTTATATTAAGTACTTTGCTGATTTTGAAGAATGACTCTGATGTTGAATTTAGCTGATTGTTTGTGACATCAATATGACACCTTTTTTAATTCCTACAAGGGTTAGCAAGACACTTGCAACAATTTTAAGGATTTCATTTGTTATTTGTTCCGGGTTATCTGCGTAAGAAAGATTGACGGTGCAAGATTTTCAGTATAGGCTGACAAGCCGTTTTGTTAAAAAATTCTAATGTCTTAGTATATGGAGTAGGCTATGCTTTAAGGTCATTAGTGCGGCGGAAGTAGTCAAACGTAAACAGGAACTTCTTGTTGATTCAGTCGTTGGATGCTGCACCTCCCACATTGGAAGTTTAGGGTTTGATACCGGTTACTTAGATTATTGCTTTAAATAATTAACAAATCACAGCCACGACACTATCAGCACATTTGAGTAAAGTTCATCCCTGCTTACCGCTCGACAGTAACTACACAAGGCATGTTGAATCCTGTTCATCAATCTTCCTTTATTTATAGTTAATGCGAGCAGTGAAATCATCGTTCAGACTTAAAGTCATTAGATATTTTTTGCTCTCCGTAATATAGTATATAACAGAATTGTTATATAAATATATATATGTAGGGACCCGTTATAAGGTTTTGTCTATCTGTAAATATATTTACTATTTATGATTGTGGCCACACAAAAAAATTAAAGTTTTCGAAAATATCATATCATAATCCGGACGCGAGAATGTTACAGGTAACTGATTCTTCCGTCCGGTCTTACCTTTTGGTGATCGAAAAAATTGTATGTAGCTGTGATTTCTAGTCAAGTAAACTGTGTATGTTTTACCGAAGTACAAGAAAAGGCTCTAAGTTCATAACACTTCAGTAAACGTATCTGATTTCAGACAGTAAAGTGACATTTAAGCGGGCGCTCGAGACACGGTAACGGTAACGGTAATGGCGCCATAAAACCAATCTAACGGTTCAATTACGAATAGAAATTACACATTAACAGTAGTATTTGAAACATCGTGTTTTTCGCCTCAGCTGTGTCTACACATAACATACGAACAAACACCATTAAAAATAAATGCAAATCATTTTAAATGCACCAGTCAGGAGATCAGAAGATTACTGCTAACAACAAATAGGTACATCGGTATTGATTTCTCGTGAACAATATATCCAGACGTTTCCGAGAACTAATATATTAGAAATTTTGTTAAGGTTATAACTTACTCATAAATGTTTTACTAATTAATTTCCGTACGCAAGTCCGAATTAATTTTCTCTTAAGTTGAGTACTTCACATAATAAGTAGCTTTCTGTTCTAAAATATCTTGCAGATATTTAATTTGCCCGATAGTAACGAAGAACTGGTAACATTTGCACTTAACAAGAACTTAACCGATATGAAACGAAGCTTTTAAAAGCTACCAGCAACTTGGCAACAAAACAAAGGCACAAACGAATAGTAATTTCTCATTTCCGATTATAGTTGTAGTGTATGTGGGTACATTGCAAAATGGTGGTAGACTGTTTCGAGTGCGGACGGACAATGTTAGTGTCAGTACCGCGGGAGCCGTCGGCGAGAGCGGACGTACGACGGTCGTATTGTGCGCATCGCCGGGCCATTGTAGGTGCGCTGAGAGCGAATCTTACAAAAACATCCTTTGTTTTTGAAGTAACCATTAAGGAATGGATTTCTTAAAATAATTATATGAAAAATCTTGACACAATTGGAAAGTAAGTAATTCTAGGTCTAGAGACAATTTCTATTGTAGTAGTTTATTATGCTGCTCCAAACGCCAGATACGTTTAGTACATTTGAGATGATTGGCTCCTGCCGTGTGCAATGATGTGCACTGCGCACCGCTGTCATCTGCGGAGGTCACTGTGTAATTGGTGTGCGTTGAGTCGGCGGCGCAGCGTCGCGGCTGGAGAGGCGCACGTTAGGTATCGGTAACGCAGCGGAAACGGAGATGTCCACGGCGACACATTGTGCGCTGCGGACCCTCGGGCTTCACTGGACCTGCGACGTGATTATTTAACAACTACATTTCGCTGTTGCTGTAAATATTTCACCAACTAAAACAAGGGGGTCTTTAGGTGCCATGTTTCCGCAAATTTGCCGGATACTCTATAGCTTCAAGGTTCCCAATTGATAGAAGCATTCTTGATATTGTCTGCATCTCTCCCTTGCATCCGATGTGTAATGTTTTATAAGTACAAAACACTCGTTCAAACGTTTCATGACTGTCAGTTTTAATTGGTGAGGATGATATTTTAAATTTAACTCTATGGGTGATGGGGGAATAGTTCCTGAGAAAAGACAGGAAGTGTTTTTGGTATTCTTTGTTACTTTTAGTGAACATCCTGCGCTCGCCAACACCAATTCCGAATATTGCCGACTTCAATAGCCTGATAAATAATGAATAATAAACAAAATCCCCAAGGAATCCTCTAATCGCCTGAAATTTGTAAAAGATCTTGTGAAATGTTTGTGAGAAAATTTCCATTACACAGACGCCTTCTTAATTTGTGATCTTACATAAGTCTGTGAAGATTTCCTTTCATTAAATACCTTTATAATGGAGTGGAAATTACGTACTTTGTGAAAATTTTACTCGTAGCGATATGAGGTGAGGTGAGGTGAGGTGAGGGGGGGGGCGGTAAAGGCGCGCGCGCGCCGCGTCCGGCTCCGCGGATGTTTCGCCTAGTATAAACATTCAAATGATCGTGAAAGCTTTCTCCAAACAAGTGAACAATAATTGGCTTATAATTACAACTCCTCAAAATCCCGTACTCCGATAATGATAGTATGTTAATTTTAATTTTATTGGCGAAAATTTATTTAATGAAATATTATGTTATGATTCAGAAAGCTTGCTAATTATCTTCATTAGCTAAAGCTACGACGCCGTGTATCGTAACCGTATATATTTATATTTATATTGCCACCTTTATTGCAATTGTACATATTTAGTATAGTTAACGTACAGTAGGTGGATGTTAAATCTACGAGCATTTGATCAGTTGACCAGCAGGATGCTGAGAAGTTGGGATCGGCGTTGGAGCAGCAAATGGCAATGAACTTTACTGTTAAAAGACAATGCAATCGCAATGAAAGAGCGCATGCATTAACATTAATACAACGCTAGCGTCATATGCAGTTAGTGCATACGGTTACTATATATCTTTTAAAGTGCCGATATACATTCATTGTGAGAGGACATTAACATCCGACATTCAGTTTTATTGACATTTTTCCAATACCAATTGGCCTGGTGTGAACAGGTGATCAATTTTAAATTAATATTCCCCGTTCGGCTGCAGTTACCATCTTTGAATATCACATGTGCATGTATAGATCCAACTGGACCAGGAGTCCAATACTTTTACAGAAAGCAAAAGAATTTCAGTTCACTCTTCTCACTCCACGGCAGCCATACGAGACTTTTAAAATATATACTATGTAGAAACAAAAAAAACGTTTACATGTACTAAATGTCCACATATTAGATCCTTACATATGAAATTGGCGTTTTGTACGGGAGGAATATAAAATCATTTTTTTTTTTGTAAAATGTATTTAATTAATCAAAGTATGCACCGCGTTGTTATCTATGCACTTTTGCCATCTCATAGGTAGTCCATTGATCCCTTCACTAAAAAACCATGGGGGCGAGAATCAATAAACTCTTCGAAGGCGGTTTGGACTGCCGCATTGGAGTTGAGTCCAAATTCCGGAAAAAATGGTAATCTGTTGCGGTCAGGTCCGGGGAGTACGGTGGATGTCGCAGACATTCCAATTGTAGCTCATCTAACTTAGTGGTTGTTTGTTGTGCAGTGTGTGGTGGTGGTGGGCGTGTTGCGTTGTCGTGAAGCAGCAGTGGCCTAGAGCGATTGACCAATCTCGGTTGTTTAGCAGCTAGTTCTTCCTTCATGGTCTGCAGTTGCTGACAATAGATATCTGCCGTAACCGTTTGGCCAGATTTAAGAAAGCTGCAGTAAACGACACCGGCGCTGGTCCACCAAACACTCACAAGTAACTTTTTCCAAGTAAATTTTCGTTTAGGGCAGCATTTTGCTGGGTCTCCAGGGTTCAGCCATTGCAACAAACGCTTCCGATTATCGTACAGTATCCACTTTCCATCACAAGTAATAATCCGATTTAAAATCCCTTCATCATTGTGTCGGTTAAGCAAAGTAACACAGCAGCAGCAGTCGACGCGTGTTTACAAGTTCGATTCACTCAATTCATATCTACCGTTAATTTTTTTTTTACTTCCCGATTAGCTGCAAGTGCATCAATACAGTTTTGTCACTTACCTCGAAGCCTGCAGCTATCTCTGAAGTGCTTTGTGATGGATCCACTTCCACAATAGCCTTTAATTCTTCATTTTCCACTTTGGTTTCCGGGCGTCCACGGGGTTGGTTCTGAAGGTCGAAATTTCCAAAATGAAAACTTTGAAACCAAAAACGTGCTGTGCTTTCTTTTGCGACACCAGCGCCGTACATATCATTAATCCTTCGAGCTGTACCTGCAGCACTGGTACTGGTGCCACGGTAGAGCTCGTACTCGTAAATATACTGATATTTTATGTTCTCCATTGTGCGGTAATAAGCGACGCCAAAGGAAAAAATGAGGGAAAAAAACAAATGAATGTCTGTTTTCGAAACTCAAATGTAGCAGCTAAATGGATTTATAAATTTGAATTTTGAATTCTTAAACAAACAGGAGATATTTCCGATCAATGTGGTCAGTACGACAGAACGCTAATTTCATATGTAAGCACGTAACATATGTATTACTTTGTCTATTGAACAGGTTATTAAGGTTAAGCGGCGCGCAGTGACGTCTGCATGTGACGTCGCCGCCGCAAGTGGAAGCCACCGAAGCATTCGCATCCCACTTCCTGTGGAGCTCAGCTCCGTACCTGATTACACCGCGCACCAGCAGTTACCGTTACGACAAAAATTACAATATAAAATAGTTTAAAAAATTCTTTCTTTTATTGTTTTCTCTTATTTCCAGAACAACACAAGATAACGGACACATTACTGGTGAAACACAATGCAGTCTGTTGTAGAAAGGTCTTACGTACCGTTCATTGTATAAAAAAAATTATTTAATTCTTTACGTACAGATTATTAATAATATATATGTAAAAAATAGCCGACTCTAAAAAAAGTTTTTCAGCAAAGCCTGGCAGAAGATGAACAATTATAGTAACGAGTGCAGGTGTATTATGCACCAGCAACAACAAATACAACAGGAAAAAAATATAAAAATATGTAATAAATATGTAGTTACGTACATAATGATATAATAGACAACTAGAGATAAGATGATAGTCCTCTACTCTCGTAAAGATAACTAAGGAGGTAATGAGGAGGAAGAGCATACCAAGGCGTCACTGCTTTTACATTAAAAGAACCGCTGTAACGTTTGGACGAATGCGTTGGTGTTTGAAGATGTGAAGGAAGCTAGTGTTTCCGCAGCGTTCGCCGCGATCTTTTCATCGTATTCGTGTTTCATAAAGAACACAAAAGGCCGATTAAATGGAACGTTTCTTTCGAGCCATTTCACAAAAATGATGCTCTACACGCACACTCACGCGCACGCGCACGCGCACGCGCACGCACACGCCCGCCGTAGCAAGCATTAAGTACATTCCAATAGGTTTGTAAAAGTTCAATATCCGCGGCATCAATAAATTGCGAAGTCGCGCGTTCGTTTCCAAACGATTGTTTCCAGAATGGAGGCATGGAAGGTTCCCGAAGCGCTGCTCGGGGCCCACGGCGGCGCTGAACAATGTGTGCTTATCTTTATGGACCCTCACTGTTATTGAAGCTTCATATTTATGGGCCGTAGCAAATATTACGCATCGGCTTTTATACGTTGAAGAGACAAGGGTGAACCGTTCATTAGTAGGCAAGTGACGCAGCTGCCCGGGACGAGCGAGATCCGGTTGGAACTGCGTGACAGGTTAATGCTGCTACTGGAGTGTTGGCCAGAATAAAATCCATATCTTAACATGTATACACGGCACCAGCGATGGCACGTTGCCGCATGTTCACCGCCTTGATGTTTACTTACGACGGTGTGTTATTAAGATTTACTCTTCAATCGGACCTCGGTAATGTTTGCACACTGCCGCTGTAACAACTGCATCGTCATTCCGCACGCATATGCACGCTGCGCACTGTAATCAGTTAAACATGGTGCACCGACAGCCTCGCTCACCTGGGAACTAGCTTTTATACATATTAAATATAGGCTTCAGCTTTTTGCATTCACCTACTTCCGGTCGGTCTCATGGTCACTCCACCGCCGATCACAAATAATGAAATGGACATCAAGGGACAATTAATATTTTAAATCCACCTTTTAAAAGAAATACAAGAGCACTGCAATTACTGCGGCAACGAGGCTCAACATCTTATGTTACAGATGACGGACGCAATGCGATGCAGTGTATGTCATCTTAACTAGCGCCACGTGGCTATTGGCAGGCACTTCTCACCAAGTGAACATATCCGGCTCGTCTTGTCGCTTATTTGAAAAAAAAAAATAGTTTATTTAATTTATAAAGGTTTCAAAATTAAACACGACGGTCGTTTAAGCGCAACACGATCAGCAGTGGGCTATGGGACTCGGCGCCGTGTAAAGTGCACAACTCCATAAATTTTTGGAGCATGATGCAGATGCAGGCACCATTTACACAAATATAAAAAACAACACAAGAAGCATGACGAATACGGAATTTAAATAATAATTATAAAAATGAACAACAATTACAAAACATTTCGATTTTGTGAGTGTAGTGCAGTAGTGCAGTAGTGCAAAGGGCCCAGGCTCAGTGCACAAGCCCTAGGGACAACACAGATTTTCACTCTTCTGGAGGAGGCAGCAGTAAATATAATACTATTCGAATGATGCAACGGTGATAAAAGTAATTATATTAAATGATCTCGACTAGTGATTAACCTCTTCTCCGAAGAGAAGGAGCCCTGCAAAATTCGTTCCTAGCTGACCTCTAAATGGCACAAGCAACATATCTATCAAGTTCCGGTTGCTGCGGAGACTGCGCGGCCAGTCGATGAATTCCGGATATAATAATAATTGACATCTATTGTGATATATTCACATAGAGAGCACCCACCGATACTATGTTGTCTCAGTGGCAGGCGCTAGTCCGGGAAATACGCCAAAAGAATATAAATCAAAATATTATTTTTTTAAGCGACCAATTTAACACAAAACAAAACCGGATACGTCGGTATGACGTAACGTCCGGTACAAGCGAAACTTGTTGAACTCGCACGCACTTATAAAATGTTTTTACTAAAGTACTAATTTAAAACGGTCCTGAAGTTATACGTAGGGAGTTTGATTCGGACAACCGGGAACCAGTCGCTGCGGGCGTTCCGCGCAGCGAGCTCCGCACAGCGCGCCCCGCACAGCGCGCCTCGCACAACGCGCCCCGCACAGCGCGCCTCGCACAGCGCGCTCCGCACTGCGCGTCCCACGCCCCGCACAGCGCGCCCCGTACAGCGCGCCCTGCACTGCGCGCCCCGCACAGCACGCCCCGCACAGCGCGCCCCGCACAGCGCGCCCCGCACAGCGCGCCCCGCACAGCGCGCCCCGCACAGCGCGCCCCGCACAGCGCGCCCCGCACAGCGCGCCCCGCACAGCGCGCCGGAACAGCCCTAGCGATTATAACAGATAAAATTTTATCACCGCGTGCGCGCCGCGGGCGGCGCCGCTTGTTATTTTCCTATTTTTCTCTCCGTGGAGACTAAATTATTTCTCGAGCAAAATTTACAAAAACATGAAAAGGTAGGAAAATGTTATATTAACCGTTGTTCGAGGCAGAGGTGTATTAAAATGATAAGTTAAATGAGGAAACTTAGCGCCCGCTCTCGGGGAGAGGGAATGTGATTATACATCACGGCCGTGGCGGGGGTGCGTATCCGGGTACGTGGACGTCTAACGAAACGGGTTATTACGTAAACTGTTTTGCTATTTATCTTTGCTACGTCAACACTGGATCGTCTCCAACCTGTTACCGCCAGGCCGTGGTGGACAGGCCCGGCAGCCCAGCGCTACTTAGTCATGGCGCAGCGGAGTGGAGCCTGTACTGTGAGCATGCAGTTGGCTCGGACCGGAGGTACGCTTCCACCTTTAATGTTGGAGCGAAGTTTGGATAACGTGAGGATTTTTTCTTTAGTCCTTTACCGTTTGTAGCAATGAAACTTGAGATCTTTAAAGAAGCGTGCAATTGCGGACTAGGGCGGCTAACGAACACACGGCGCGCTGTTTATGCTTAAACTTTAACTGAACATCTCACTCCGCGCCGCGAGAATATTACTTCCGGTTCGGCAAGACTGTGCAGCGCTGGGCGAGGCGGGCGGCTATGAACGCGGTAGGGTTGCTGCCCCCAGCGCTATCGTAATTGTGATAATTAATTAGACTCTTCTTTCAAAGACATTAATCACAAGGTGCTTTTATTATTCTAGTGTTTATAAAGTAAAATAAATGAGTACAAAAATTTCATAAAACCTCTGACCCAGCGGCGCTGCAGCAGGCGGAAACACCACGAGTGAACAAGTAACATCGTGGTACTGCTGCTCCACAGTTTATTTCGATGTGGGTAGCAGTGACAACCCTAGCGAGTGTGCATGCAGCTGAAAACTGTACTTAACTTTACTACATTTCGTTAAAACATAAGCAAGACGCGGAGGTTTCAGTTGTAACTGAAATCTTAAGGTAATATCATCATTTACTTTATCTGTACAGTTCTAGTAGGAAACTGAAAACTGCATCCTTATTGCTCGCATATTGCTGCGGTCCCGCATTCACTTGAGAACTCATTTCAAACAAGATTTTTTACTATAATTCTATATATTATAGGGTAATTGCATCTTTACGACGGTGCGGGGTGCGCGCCTTTGTCGCAGACTTGATAGAGTCCATTCACACGTCAGTCCGGGGGCTGCTCGGTGCGGGCTCTAATGAAGTTTGACTCTGTATGAGCTGCACGGCTCCCCCGGGGGATGCAACCAGGCAATCTTCGCACGGTCGATATCTGCAATTTGCTCCGATTAGCAGTGCAACCCGCTCCATATGCACTTTGTGTAAAAGTTGGATATAGGTAAGTTATTTTTCTTTTTGTATACATTTAATAACAGCTTTTTCAAAATTTAGGGGTAGGACAATCAAAGTTGCAGTCTGTAACAAGATTTTTTTTAAGAATAATACTGACATCACTGATTTCATATCCTCAAATCTTACAGATATTCATATATTTTTCTCGTTCCCCTCCGCAGGGTGGGTCGGGGCCATTGCATTTCCTTTCATTTACCATCAGTACTCTCTTACTCTATTTTCTACTCACACTCATCTTACATTCTTTCTACTCTTTCATACTCTGCTCTTCTTTCAAACTTTTTATCTCTATTATTGTACACCCCTGTTCCTTCTACCACTCCCCTCTCCCAAGTAACTTTGTTTACTATACTATTTATCTCTATTCCATTACAATTGTTTGGTTTCTTATTTGCTATAGCTATTCTAATACCACAGAGTTAGGTTTTCATTTTTGTTTATCTGCTGTAGCCGTGTACAGACTTTCGGATCTAGACATGACAGACGGGCCCCGTTATCGTGTACCGCAAGATAATGTTAGCGATGTGCTTCACAAATTTTCCTAAGTGGTGCAGAGCATATCGCTGGAGTCACGATTGTTCGTGATATTTTAAAAGGTTTCTTTAGCAAATGCCTTTTTTAAAGCCTATCCCACAAAGTTATTTGCACAGACCAAGTGGTTCACGGTGATAAATGTATAGATGGTGTCTAGATAACTGATTAGCTGTGGGTGTAATAAGAAGTTTTAAAAAGATACTTTGCTCCAACTTAAACACCACTTGGGCTTAATAGTGCTGCACACGGATGTGCTCGTAACATCCTTGAATTTAATAGTTAATACGGGCCGGGATTACAAGAAGCAGCTAACAGCAGAGGATGTTCGCATGCAAATGTACCAATTAACATACATTTACTTATTCTTATGTCGACTAACTTAAACCGGAAATAGGCTTTAAGCTGTAGCCATTTTAAAAACGAGTTCTATTTCAGTATTTACGCTTAGCTGCAACTAGCATGTGACTCCCGTAGGGCGCTAAGTTAGCAAGCGCAGTGACACGGTATTTACATATAATGTTATTGCATTTATTGGTTATAAAGACATTACAGCAGTGGGGGGTTGGTTAGAGGGTGGCCCGCCTATTGTGTGGGTTAACAATCAATTTGCCTTGCTGGTTGCTCTAATTAAAATGCGTCAAGTAATTGTTGCTTTACCAATTTTCATCCGTTACGTACGGTTATATTGAAAGAAACATATTTCAAGAGAAAAATGCTTTGTCAAAAGTTGTTCTCTGAGAAATTTGCTGCAGTTATTATAATTACTGCAGTTGCATATTTAATAGCACAGCAGCCCCGCTCCTTACACGGCGAATTGAGTGTTGACGTGTAATTATGGTTAAACTTGAAAAGAGTTAAAAATCTTTCATCGGCAGAAATGTTTTCTTATTATTGCTAAGAATCATCATCATCATCAACCGATAGACGTCCACAACTGGACATAAGTCTCCTCCAAAGATCTCTGTGAGGAGTTCATGTGAGGGATATGGGCCATTTCCCACAACGCTGGCCCAATGCGGTTTAGTGGGAGCCAGAGCCTCGTTTGTTGATGAGCAGGGTACACCATGTGCAGGTGAGGTTGGCTTGGGTCCCGTGGGTTGTTGAGCAGAACCACTTACACTTGCTAAGCATCGTTTTTACAAATAATCTGGATGTAGTCCAGCTTACCGTTGTAGAAAGGGAAAGTTTATAACGGCCACCAGTACACTGGTTAAATGAATAAGGCCCCTTTTATGGTGGATGGTTAGCGTCGGGTCCAGTTCCGAAGTTGTGGAACGTCAGATATAAAATATTAATGGGCCAGGATTCAATTAAAGCGCGGATTGGGCTGGTCGTTGGGGTTTACGAGCGCGGCCGCTGCTGGCGGTGGCAGCCGGCCCGCGCCCGCGCCCTCGTCCCCCCACTTAACTTATCTGAAGCTGGAACCGATTAACTTCACAAAGATCTGGTTTTATTGAGAGAAACGACTCGATGGAGCTTTACACTTTATTGTCGTCATAATCTCATTTTGAATAAGTATTATTCATGAGCTTTCCTATTCTATAATGTAAATATTGCGGCGGTCTCCATTTACTCGGAGAAGGTTTCCGGCAACATAATTACTATCATAAACTCCCGAAATATTTTAGTGGTGGAGGGTGTAAAAGAAGGATATAGAACAGTAGTCTGTTACCTGTTGGTGTTTTACTTCGTTGTCGGGGAAACTCGATGATAATTAAAAGTTGCTATTATTAGAGCCAAAATGCTAATTACTAAGCAAAATCAGCCTAAAGGGAAACCTTGAACGGGTCTAGACTCACTCATTGGAAAATTAAAGATCATCAAGATTTTCCGACGCGGCAAATTAAACTTTCGCAATTTGCTTAAAGTTTAAGTTATGCCTCGTACGTACGTGCAGTAAGGTGAAGCTGCTGTTGCGATGTTATATTGCAACTTATCAAGTTATCAGTAACTTTTTGCCGAATATTAAAGAGAGCTACGACTGAGAGGGCTATGTGTAACCATGTCCATGGCTTCGTAACTCCATAACGACCTGACCAATTTTGGAAACATTTTTCTTGGTCCAATCGGCTGAAAGTGGAGTGTAAGAGGTCCCGCACAACAACTCACAGAACCTAAGCCAACCTCACCTGCTCGTGGTGCACCCTGCTAATCAACAAACGAGGCTCTGGCTACCACCAATTCGCATTGGGCCATGGGAAATGACCTAAATTATTACAAACAACTAAAGGTCGTGGGAAGCCGCTGCATGCGAACAACGCGGGACGTGGAGATCTCTTTGGGGAAGGCCTATGTCTAATGGTGGATGTCTATGGGCTGACGATGATGATGATGGTAATAGTAAAGTCAGTGTACAGTAAATATGTAAACAGGGGAGGTATTTTAAAAGGATTTTTTTTTATTGGAGGATAAGGAGCTTTTCAATTTAACGCTTGTACGGATCCATTCTTTTGGACATGAACCATGAACATCCTTCCCTGAGTTGTAAGAGAATGCCGCCAATGGTTTTTAAACACGTTTCCATGTCAAAGTATTTTTTCAAGCCAGCTATCGGACAATAGAGCAAATTTAGAGCCGCGGTGCGATGTTGGTGCGGGCGCGAAGACCAGGCAGTCGCACTGAACTCGACTTTCCAGACGGAGCCGCCCCGGCGCTGAATACTCAACTGCCAGCTTTGATGTGCTGGTGTGACACTTTTAATGTCGCATTAAAACTTCCCAACGCACACGCCACGCGCTGAGATGCTAGCTGTTTCATTACGTTGTTATAAGGTATATAATTACCTAATTTGTATGAGACGTGACTAGATACCATGTCCAGTTGGAGATTGTAAAGAATCAAGGGTGAAGGGTTACTGGTGGTGAATTAAATATGTTTAAGCCTTCCTAGCGATTCCTTCCTTCTTATGTGAACATACCCTCCGAATTTACAATGCACGTGTATGCTTTTTGAATCTTTTCTCCGCAATTCTTTTCCTGAATAAGGGGAGAACGGAATATAAGATCTGTGCGGCCCAACAGTCAATGTCACCTGCCCGCGGTGCCCTGCTGGATAACGGACGAGGCTCTGGCGACCGATCACCATCGGTATAGCCATACACCTGGCCCGATAACTGGCTGGTTGAGACTTCAGCAGCCTTGAGGTATAAGTAACCTCTAAAATGCTTGGTACAGAAGGCAACGGGATACTACAGTATATTTCCTAGTATTCAGCATGGAAATGTTCAATAATAACAAGCCCTCGAGTGCTCGGCCTCTTTTAGAGAGAAAGGACTGTACCATGCTGATCGCCAACCTTCACTAGTTGGAGAGGCACTTTAAGAAGAAGAGAAGGTTCGTGAGTAACACGCTTCGGATATCCAAGAATGAAACTCAGGCCGCAGCTCTCCGATATCATCACGTTTTTTTTTTATTTTCCGGTAATAACACTGAATTGAATTATGGCCTCGTAAATGTATTTTTCGGTGAGGTCATGTATGAAGGCGGTGGACATCAGACGCGAGATAAAAGCCGACGTCCGAGACGGAGCGTCAACAAGTTAATGCTCCCATAAAAGCTGTTAAAACATTTGAAGGACGATTGGGGCTTACTGAATTAATTGTCGTTCACAGAAACTAATGCTGAATTAAGGCTTCGTGCGCGGTCGCAGGTGAGGAGAGCCTTTCCAGTGGCCGTGCACGTGAAGAAGTATCACCCAGTCACATTTCTTAGAAACGTGCAATGTAAAGTTATTGATATACATTAAACTTCGTGTTCACGGTTTTGAAAACGTCATGAAATATTTTATAGTTGCCATATATTTCAGCAGTACATCCGGCGAACTAAGCTTTATTAGGTAACAGCAGGCGTGGCGGAAGCTGTAAGCCGGTGCAGCTGTTAAAAGTTTAACGCCACTACTACGAGTATTGCAGCGTGAACCGTTTCCGCCCACTCAGCGCGCTGACCCTGCTTAATTAAGCTACAACTGAGCTTTCGGTTTCTATTCAAAATTTAAGTTAAAGTAAAATTAAATAAAGTATAATGAAGTTTATTTATTTTTACTTGTAACATAGGTGGTTAAAGGTGGTGTATATATATCTAACTGGTGGTAAGGAAAGGTGTGTAAGGAGTCCCGCATAACAACTTATGGAACTCGAGCCAACACATTTACTCGTGGTGCAAGCTGCTAATTAACAAACGTGGTGGGAAATGGTCCAAATTCTCTTATATGAATCCCTACCCCTGATGCCCGGCAGCCGCTCGTTACGGGCATCGCAGAACGAATCCATGTGGAGATTTTTAGGGGAGGATTATGTCCAGCTGTGAACGCCTATCGGCCGAAGATGATGAAGGTAGTCTTTGTTGCCGGAGACCGTCTAGTAGGTATCATCGTAGCGCCTATTTCAGCTGATAAATGGTGATGCGCAAACATTACTGTGTTCCGGATTGAAAGGCATTGCAGGTAGTGAAATTACTGGGATAACGAGATTTATCATCTTATGGCTCAAAGCGATGCGCGCAATGCGGTGCTGAGTATAAGGGTATTATCATCAGGTGAACATCTTGGTCGTCTCGTCGCTGCATCAAATAAAAATTACTATAAAATATAACCTTATTTGAAATGTGTACGTGTGTGTAAAATTTTTACAAGCTAGTGAAACTTGTCGTCATAACTGTTCAGCACATATTCACACATATTCACGTGAACATTGGCTGTTCAGTGCCTCTCCCGCTCCTGTTTTATGCACTGCGGACGCAAGGCAGAGGAGTGACAGTAAAAGTTTTATAACCTTATATCCATCCCGCTGTACTGACGGACTGGAATAGGAGCTGAGGAGACATCAATGGTAAGCATAACTGCGGGGGATGGGAGGCTGACGATGCGAACAGGGGTGGGAATATGATTTTTTTTAAACACATGTTGGTATTATAAGGGTCGTAATATTTACAAATGATTGTTTTAAATCATTACATCCATATATCCATGCGTGTGTCTTTGGACCCTACCCCGTGTGCCCCGTGTGCCCCGTGTGCCCCGTGTGCGGCGGCAACACGACGCACTCGGCCTATCGTGTCTTATATCTAAGACCAACTTATCTCAAGTGCTCTTCGCTAAAATTAAAAGAAAATTTTCCACTCGGGTTTGCGGATTACAGCGCCTTTTAATACCAGTCCAGACATATTGTTTTTTTTATTTGTGTAAGTTTACGAGTATTGAGACAAAAACTATACAGATTATTTTACTTAGTATTTTGTTACATTGAATGAGCTTAGTTGCAGCAGCAGGCGCTGTTTGCTGGGAATGTCTTGCACCTGGCGCTTCGCGCCCCCGGCGAAGTGAAACAGGAGCAATGAATAACGTCACACCTCTGCAGAGGGCCGGGGGTCTGCTGCAGTACGACCGCCTGTCAGATAAATACGGGCACATGGTATTATTAACACATTCACCGGCAGCTCCCGAACCTCCCGTTACGAGATTTGAGCGCTCGCTTACAGTGCAGCTTGTGAATCGCAGGTATATTCTGTACTCCGCAATTGCTGCACACGAGACTGCTGCGATCAATTAACCTCATAAACACCCATTAGCTGTTCTTTGCAATAGAATTCCTGGCGACATTTCTTTTAAATAAACATTCTAAATATATTTATATACGCATATAAGTTTATGTAAGGGGTCCCGTACAACAACTCGCGGAACTCAAGCCAACCTCATCTGCTCGTGGTGCAGCCTGGTAATCCACAAACGAGGCTCTGGCTCCTACCAACCCGCATTGGGCCAGCGTAGCGGAAAATAGCCTAAACCCCTCCATAAATCCCTACTCGATCGATGTGGAGAGCTTTGGGGAGGATTATGTCCAGCAGTGGACGTTTATCGGCTGATGATGATAAATACACACACACACACACACATATATATATATATATATATATAGCCACACTAGCAGTTTCCCGCCCGCTTCGCTGGCCGTAATATAGCCCGCGTATGCGTAATTGTCCGAAATATTGTTTGCGAGCAACCGCAAATGACTTTCTGTAGCAACCGTTACTATAGCAACCGTGATCTGTACGCAGGTAGGGAGCAGTCGCAACGCGTGTAGCTGTTAACGCACTGACTTTATTGTGTCACGTGTCGGTGGAGGCAGCCACCGCTTATTTTACAAATACCCACATTATACAAGTATTACGTCTTTACACACATGCCCAATACATAACAAACCGCATAAATAACACGAAATAAAAGTGCTTCATCATTATCATGACCATCATCAACCGATCGACATCCACTGCTGGACATCTCCCACAAAGATGTGCACGTTTGTAGTGGTTCATATGGGGAGATGTGGACCATTTCCCACCACGCTGGTCCAATGCGGGTTGGTGGGAGCCAGAGCCTCGTCTGTTGATTAGCAGGATACACCACGGGCTAGTGAGGTTGGCTTGGATCCCGTGAATTGTTGTGCGGGACACCTTATACCCCTTAATGAAAGTGCTTATAACAATTAATTGGAAATAACATGATGAAGGATTTATAAAATACAACAATATACATATCCTTGTAGATTGACGTAAGATATGATCAAATATTACCCCCAACATTTCGAAATAAAGTTATAAGTTTGTATCGTGTAGTTCCGGGCACGGCGAGCTCCACTTCCCGTAACAAGATCGCGCTAATTAACTGCACTGCAGCGAAGTTAACTTGTTGAATGTGCGCGGTTAGCTTCGCTTCGCTTAGCGCGCGCACCTCCGACTTGATTTCCTATTGAAACTTGGCGGGGCCGGCATCCGGATCCGAGACTGATGCTCCTCCGGAACTCATATCCATGTCAGTGAAAACACTATTGCTTATAGTGTAATACATCTTGAGATATATCTATATTAGTCTATATATACATATAATGAAAGTGTTTTATCCTTGTTCGCCAATCACGTGAAAACTAGTGAACGCACCGACACGGCAACACGAGCACTCGACGCGGAGTGATTTGTAAATGGTTATAGGATATTTATTTTCTGAATTTCATAGATCCTTCATCATTTTATTTCTAACTAACTTTTATAAGCATTTTCATTTGGTGTTATTTACACGGTTGCTATAGTAACGGTTGGTATAAAAGTCATCTGCGGTCTCGTTTACTCTCGAGGAATATTTCATACAAATTTCAAGTGTAATTTTATATAACGGCGAGAAAAACAGGCGAGGAACAGCTAGCTGCTGTGCATGTACGGGATTAATCCTAGATTTTACGTTTCATGACAACACGGCGCCATTTTCCTTCATGAAAATATTATGACCTGTGAATAACATATTAGTGTTACGTAACTTTCGCTTTCCAGATTGTTTTAGAGTGAAGCGAGATAGGACGCGAGCATATCTTGAAACTTTGCAAAGCATTCCTTTTTCAGTGCTCATTGCGTAGCGGTGACATGGTGCTTCAGGTTTCGTTGCACCTGAATTTTGTATTACCTGCGTCGCCGCAGCAGCCTGCCACTCGCCACTCGCCACTCGCCGACTCGCCAATTATTAACACCCACTCACACTCGACCGTGACCTACGTACCTGAGTGGAATACGCGATAAGGCGAACTAATTGCACCGTGTTAACAATCTTGCTAGATCCAGTTTCAGACTAGACTAGTCTAAGGCCTGATGATCAGACGATTGGCTTATTAAACGTTAAGTCCTGGGTTCGACACCACGTCATTTACTTTTTGTTATTCGTATTAAACTCCCGAAGACATGTCCACACTTTTGCGCCTGTCTACGTTCACGTGTTCCCCACATCTAAATTTGAACTTTTAGAAAGAAGCGCACCCCGGATAAAGTATTCGTGACAAGTGTCATTACGCTTGTGGACCCATGGCTCGAGCTCTTTGCAAGGGTCAAGAATGTATTATTATCATCATAATCATCAGCCGATGGACGTCCACTGCTGGACATAGGCCTTCCCCAAAGATCACTATATAAAGTCAGCCTGGTCTCCGGTACCGTCAGGCACTGGGGGCTGTCGTTTGTATGGGTTCATTTGTAGTGTTTAGGGCCATCTTCCACCACGCTATCCTAATTCGGGTTTGCGGGAGCCAGTATCTCGTTTGCACTCTCGGTGCACCAGGCAGGCGGAGCAGGTGTTGTTGGCTTCGGCCCCGTGAGTTTGTTGTGTGGGGACCCCTTACACCCCCAAAAATTTATACTTGTATTTAATATCTTGTCTGCGTCTGAAATTATAAACATTTGACTTTGAAAGCTTCAACTTATTAAACATAATATCAGGGGCTGGAGGAGGGGTGGGTGGGGATGGTGGTGTGGACCCCGCGGACTTCCAAGTAAACGTAATACTGAATATATCCCTGAACTAGCTCATTACTTCAGTTTACGAGTAGGAGATGTACAGAGCGATGTCTCAAATGATATTGCAATAAACTTTTATTAGGGAACAACATTCTTGTCATTCACATATAATGTGCTGTTCACGTCGCGAGGTTGTGATCATGTTCGCTTTGGAGACGAGAGTCTCTTGGCTCCATCCTTGCCTAGAGCGCTTCAGTAAACTGCCCTAAGTGTTTCTATGTGTTATATACCATTGTGGGGTGTGTGGGGTCCCGCACAACAACTTACGTTACACAAGCGAACTTGACCTGCTCGTGGTGTACCCTCATCATCAGCCGAAAGACGTTCACTGCTGGACATAGGTCTCCTCAAAGATCTCAACATACTGTAAACATGGCCTCCAGTGCTGCTGGGAATTAGGGGCTGTGGTATGTAGGGGTTAATATGGGAGGGTTTGGGCCATTTTCCACCACGCTGGTCCACAGTGGGTTGGCGGAAGCCAGAGCCTCGTTTTTTGATTAGCAGGGTGCACCACGAGCAGGTGTTGTTGGCTTGGGTGTCGTGATTTATAGTGCGGGATTCCTTACACCCTTTTGGTGTACCATGCTAATCAAAAAACGAGGCTCTGGCTCCCACCAACCCGTATTGGGCCAGCGTGGTGGGAAATGGTCCAAATCCGCCCATGTAAATCCCTATTCGACCGATGTAGGAGTCTTTGTCCAGCTGTGAACGTCTATCCGCCAATGATGAGAAACGATTATTGTGAGAATGTAATAAGGGGTTGATGTGGGAGACGAATAAGAAGAAAAAATTAATTTTTATGTTTATATTAATTTATTTGCAAGTGACGTTCAACGGGGGAGTACTTACTAAGCACATGCCATTGACTCTGATTGAAAAAATATTGAGAGCGATGGGGTTGCGGAGAAATTGACACATCCCGTGCCGCCGGGGCGAGATACGCGTATTCCATTTCAGGCTCAGACGATAATAATTTGGTATGCATAGGTCGGAGGGGTCCACTTACGTGACCACGGCCACGCCGCCCCATACTACGCTACGAGTATTTCCGGTTGTGAATTAATCCAGTGTCGCGTCACACTGCTCGCCATACCCAGAACGTTCTGCGTGGGCCTGCTGCGTGGGCCTGCTGCGTGGGCCTGCTGCGTCGTCTTTAGTTATATTTTTTTTGAAGGATTAAATATCCACATATTACTGTTTTCTAGCAATTGAACATTACTTTATTACAGTATATTGGGAAGGAGGTCTTTTTTTTTTCGAGGGGGAAATATTGGAAACCCTCCGTTTCTGGAGGAAGTCAGATTATGTGAGAATTTTACTCACTAAAATCCCCTCGGTGGTCTGCATCAGTGCATTCGGACAGCCTCCGGGATCTCTTATAGAATGCAGCGGTGTTTCTTCACACCTTGTGTTACACGTCTCTGATCTATCGTCTAATCCTCCTAGGCACCATCGCTGCGCCATCAAACGCTGTCCCACGCAGATGTTAAGCGATATAGGCCCCCGCCCACAAGGCCCGGGAAATTATTAGACTCTTAAAGTCGCCTTTTACTGCAAGCAGGGCTTACCTTGGTCCTGTTCCTACTAGCCCGAGACCCCTGCAACCATGAACATATCCCTCGTCACCTTTACTATACATATCTAAAACAAACATGTTTTATTGCAGTTCGTCCTGGCGTCAGAGGGAGGGAGGTTTGCGTTCACAACGACACGAGAACGTAACGACGGAGACTCTGTGAATATTTAAAGATAGCTCATCGGGCGACGGCAGCATTCAGCATTCACGCTGACGTGTGCTGGTTGGCGACGTGAGCGACAGCTTGCAACTGACGGACAGATCACTGCAATATCATACGAATAACGTTACTTGATTTGCATTCCACTTCACTAGAACCTTCTCATAATAACCCCACGCCCCATCCCCTCCTCACAGGGTGCAGCCGGCTCCGAATGATTTTCTTTTTCATAATTCATCGTCTGAGAGAACTACAAAAGCGCTGTTTTGGGAATTTATCTACATGCAATTTGTTTTCAACCTTCGATTCAGAATGAACGATGGTATAAGTTTGATGCTTATGCTTAACTGAACATCCTTGCGTATGTCTGCAATGTCGTAGCTCCGTATCAGCTAAGGTCATAACCGCTTTTTAAAAAGCTTTCTCGACCGATTTTTTTCAATAGATTTTAAGAGAAGGATGTTTTGTAATTTAGTATTAAACAGTATTTGAGTTAACGACACTAAAATGTAATACACGTTCGCAGGAAGCTGGGCAACGGTCGGGGCTGAGGTCCTCATTATAATATAGCTCAAGAGTGATTAAAGTTATTGAATGGCCCACAACAATAGTAGCACAAAGTTTAACGTCCAAGTTAGCTGTTTTGTCCGGTAGCGGCACTACGTACGGGGTGAATAATAAAATAGTTTTAACTTCCCCGTGGCTTTCGGCGTCTGCATGCTCGTCCCTTGCGATAGTTTGGCTCATCTAATTGTCTCAATGGGACCTCGGGAGTGGGGTATTTATGAAAGGCTTTGGATGTTGTAAACTTCGTTTTTAATTTTCCAAAGGCATAAAGTTGTACACACAGCCCCTATTAAAAATAAAATAAGTTACTATGTTATTTTGTTTCCTCAGATCTCTACCGAATGTTATTAAGCTACAATAATTTTTCACGGGTTATAAAGCAGTGATTGTAGTTTTCTACTTACCAACCCCGTCGAGTTTAACTCCCTCATTAAGAGTTGTTTTGAAATAGCCACGAACCCCCCGGGCGCTGAGCTTAATGCTGCGAGTTAAGTTGTTTGGAACTTATCAATGGTCTAAGTTAGTGATATGAAGTAACTTGATAATTTACGTCGTGCAATAAAAAAGTCGGTGGTATATGTCGATAACATACACACATAACTTGCAATCTATATCACTCGTCCACATAACAATATAGTGATGGACGACTGCCTCCTTGGTGGCCAGCCGTTTGTCTTCTAACACCGAGTTACTCGATTGGTTTTACGGAATAAAATGCGATGGAGTTCGTAAGGTCTGGTGCCTTTATGTTGTAAATCTGTCGCCACTATAGGTTTGCTACATAACTGAGTATTCTTTGAAGTTATTACCGCTAAATGTCAGGTGATCAAGTATGATTACTTAAATATATTAAAAGCGTGAATTGAAGGAGGAACAAGGGTAACCTTCATATCCATCCTTTTTTGTGTCGGCGGTGATAATTCCACATCGACTGATTAAACTTGAGAAAACAGTCAGATGGAGTCGATCAATATTCAAGCTGTTAACTGTATCAAGTGACATCACAAGTAAAGCTCGCTATTACTTTAGTAATAACAAGATCTTTGGACGACAGACGTGAGTGGTTTAAGTTAACCCTGCAGTCAGTACGTGCGTTTATAGGTATTTATATTTATAAAATTAAGCACGGGTGAATAGCAATAGGGGAAACTTTGGGAAGCGAAATGTTATTCTTTTACTTGCTACACGCACCTAAAGCGCAAGTTAAAGGATTTTTCTAAAGCATCAGTGATTTAAGTTGTTTTGTAGTTAATATAATGCTTGAGAATCTTGGTGACGAATTTAATCACGGAGCACAGTGGAGTCCTCGGTTATCCCTTGTCAAATACACATATACGCTCATAGCTCTGTCATGACTTTGCGACTGATTATCTTCACGTCCGTCCTATTAGCACACAAGTTTGTTGAACTCTACTTAACCAGAAACAACCTAAATATATATATTTTAAGAAGAAATCTTTATCACAGTTCAATACGACACAATGGACTGTTTATGAGAATGAACCACCGGAGACGATACTTATACAGGTAACATAACGTCCTAATGAAATTTTATTGGGAGCGTTTCAAACTCTATTTGAAGCTCTAACTGCAGCTGGATGCACTGAAGATTCAATTTTTATTCCTAATTACGCAGTTAGTTGAAACTGAACTGCTAATGCGTCTGCAGTTTCGGGATTCCTCCACTGTCAATGGATTCCTAAGCGGGGATTTAAACTGATAGACGTTTAGTTTATGCTTCATGTTATAGGCACGAAGCTATTATTTCATTAAATGGAGTGTATTACTCGTGTCTGAATGAGGAACACCACAGTATGTTTATGAATATGCTCGCATCATTTGCTTGAAACAAAAAAACTTTCCACAAATGTTTACATTTTGAAGATTTGAATGGAAAACTGGTTAACATTTTGCTGAAACAATCACAACGCGGGGCTTTAGTCAAGCCGGGCCCGTGTTCTCACAATCCTTTTTCATTTTTTAAAAAAAAGATACCCTGGGACAATCAACCCTTCAGTCACTCGATTACAGTATTATTTTTCCATTTAAAGAAATAAGTTTTATTTTTTTTTACACTTAAGGACCTTAGTAAATTGAAACATTTTTATTTATACTAATGTTCACTAAATAATTTCTCCCCTCCTCTTTCTGCATGCAGTCATTTATCTTTATCCTTTACCAAGCAACTTGGCGCAAACGGGCTTCTCTTAATACGTAGTCGGTCACTTGTTTATAACTTCGAGGCTCACCACCGAGCCGTCAGAGTGAAGGTAAACATTGGCTCGCGGCGCGTGCGGCCTCGTGCTGCGGACACTGTTCACTCCTAAATTCGTGATGTGAATACTTCAACGGGCTCCACTAAACGGCGTCAAAAGGCGAAAAGGTTCTATTCAACTACAAAATATTTTTTCGTCTCTCACATTAATCTTTAAGTTATACGACTTGGTACCCCAATAATTTCACCGGCTACAGCAGCCTGCTGTTCGGTAAACATTGTCGAAGTAAGCAAGCGCTTTAATAACATGACTCTTCCATGACGGGACTTAGCAGCAAAGGCTTCAACGTCGGTCTCAAGTATGGCGTCTAGGGGTTATGCGTACAATACAAGTGTAAAGGCATGGAAAGGATAAACTTAAAATAAATCTATAATACTATGTATAAGTTTAACGCTCCCCTAAAGTTAAATAGCTTTTGTTGTAATTCAACGGCGCGGGAGAAAATTTCGCAAAGTATTTTTCAAAGCTGGTTACAAAGGCTGCCGCGGCCAGCTCCCAAGTTGGACGAAGCTTCTTAACATGGTTAATGAGATCGCCGGACCGATTCATTGGGATACAACGCTTTCAGATCTTGCTTCTGTTCATCATAATATCAATGTTCTTTGGGCAAAAAAACAGCTTACTTCAATCAGTATAAGGATGCTTATTCTAGTAAAAAACGACAAACATCTTTTCATCCTGCGGACGCATTATTGTTGGGAAGTAATACCAACCAGAGGTGTAAGGGGACCCGCACAACAACTCGCGGAACTCAAGCCAACCTCACCTGCTCGTGATGCACCGCACTAATTAATAAATGAGGCTCTGGCTCCCACCAACCCGCGTTGGGCCAGCGTGGTGGTAAATGGCGCAAGTCCTCCCGTATGAACCCCTACAAACAACGGCCCCTAGTATCCGGGGATATGGGCAGCGCCGAACCGATCAATTTGGGTATCTTTGGGAGATGCCCAGCAGTGGACGTCTATCGGCTGACGATGATGATGATGATGACGATGACGATGAATACCAATTAGTAAGTGTGATGAAATAAGTTCTTATTAGTGTTCATTATATTATGTGAAAGCAGTTCGTCTTCTAGAAGGCAAACGTGAAATTATTGTCAAACAAAATATATCGAGGCGATTCAGAATGATCACGGAAAGCATTCATCAGGTTCAGAAAGAAAAACTTGGTCAGGGCCATGGAGCAGGCTTAATTTAAACGAAACGCGGCCGTATTAAACTTAAAAGAAATAACTTTTTTACTTAATGATTCACTATGCTAAATACACCACTTGGTGCCGCCTGCCGCTGTGCCCGTTTCCGCATTTGTTTCATCAGGGTCAGGATTTCATCAGGACTAAGTGCACATGGTCTCTAGAATGAGTTTTAAATTAAATATTAAGAATGGCCAGCTCTCCGTCGCAGCTTAATTACTCCCGGACAGCACCAGAAACACCTCGCATCGTGTTCCTCCACCCAGTTCTGAGCTGACGGCCTTGGCTTGATCATGGCGCTGTGTCGACCTGGTTAACATTAAAACCTCTGAATATATTACAATACATCATCCATTTATTTAGACTTGAGCCGTCGTCTTAATTATGATGTAAGCAATACCTTAATTATGTTTTGTGACGATTACACGAGACGCTTTACGAGTGAGGAGTTGGGGTGGGTGTGGGGACGGGGTGCAGGGCCGTTACACAGTTAAAGTTATAATTACTTGCTCGTGTTGTTTTACGCTCAGGTTGCCGCTAATACGCGAACAAATTAATTTGATCAATTTAAAAACATCGACATCCCCCACCCTTACTTCTTCCACGTCTACTTATAACAGAGGTTTTATTAACTAGTGGTAGGATGTTAACATTAAAAGGCGGGCACTGGGGCGCTGGCGAGAAAGGTTAATGGAACCTCGCAATACACGTCAGCGCGCGGTTAGTGCGATTCTGCCCAGCTTAACGGCTTGGCTGAAGAATAGTGGACGGGTGACCTACCATTTAACGCAGATACTCACCGGACATGGCTGCTTCGGGAAGTATCTGCACAGGATAGGCAGGGAGGAGTCGGCGCAATGCCATCGTTGTGGGGCGGCCGAGGATTCCGCGCAGTACACGCTCGAATACTGCCCTGCTTGGGAGTCGGAGCGACGGATCCTCGTCCAAAACATCGGACAAGACCTTTCCCCGGCGGTCGTAGTAGCGGCGATGACGGGAAGCCGGGAAGCGTGGCACAGTGTCCTTTCCTTTTGCGACACAGTAATGCTCGCAAAGGAAGATGCTGAGCGAGCCAGGGAACGCGCAGATCCCGCCCGTCGGAGGAGCCGTAGAGGCAGACGAAGATAGCTGGCCCGTTATGGGCGCCGCGCAGAAGGACACTGGTGCATTCTTTTAGAGATCCCGGAGTCCTTCACAAGCGCTTAGGACGGGGCCGATGTGGTTTTAGTGGGTATTCCGGCAGTGCGCCGGCGAGTCCCACATACCCGCCCGTTACGCGGCGGGTTGCCTAAATGCATTTCCCATAGTTAAAAAAAAAAAATGTTAACATTAAGCAAAAAATCGGCGCTATTTAAAATATTAATAAATTTTTCGGATTTATAACTTGGCAGTGATTTATTTATTTATTATTTTTTTTATTTATTGATTTATTTATTTATTTGGAGGGGTAAGGAGAGAATGTAAAATAAGATTAATCCGGCTGAACAGTCGATCTCACATGCTCGCGGAGCCCCCTGCCGGATAACGGACGAGGCTCTTGCGACCGAGCAGTGCCGGTATAACCATACACCCGGCCACGCTACTATCTGGATAAGGATTAATCAGCCTTGGGTTATAAGTAACTTGTAAAAGGTTTGGTGCAAAAGGCAACAGGAAACCGCTGCATTGTACTCCTTAGTAATCAGTATGGAAAAGTCCAATTATAACAAGGCTCCGAACGGGATGCGAAGAATCTCCAAACAATACACAGAAAGGACTGTACCACGCTGATCGCCAACCTTCAAGAGGCACTTTGATAAGAAGAATGATTAACTAACATCAACTCGGTTAACTGTTGGTTAATAGTTAATTCTAATGAGTAAAAAAAAAATGTTTTATTGTGCACAATCTACATGTGGGGTGTGGTGGAGTTTTCATTGAATTAACATTTCCCGATCCCCTCTGGCACGACGCGGTCCGTAAGGCCGGGGGCGGGCCGAGAGAGGGTAAGGTTCGAAACAGATTTATTACAAAAAGTTATACGTATGTATAGTATACATGTCTACGGAGATCCGAATGTGCACTTTGGTATTGACGCCCTGCAACCTTCACACACCAGCTAGAGCACACTGGAGTAGATTGGATAGGAGACGTATAACAACATTATATTTGGATTGAAATCTCCGGGAACATGTTTCTGTGTCAGGAAATCTGAGAGACTCTATTGGCCACGAAAATCTCTAATGCATGGACTGACGTTCGCAGCCGACAAAGAACCATCTGACTCTCAGTCCACGCATAGATCTTCTCAAAGTCCACCGTCTGCCCTAATGTGGAAACCAAATGATAAAGGAGGCGGGTTAGAACTAAATCTCCTGATAAGTCCAAGTTGAGTATCCAAAGCTCACACCGAATAGGCGCAACCTCACTCTTGGCTACAACTAACTTTACTGCAACCACACCATAGCTATGAATAGCCTGGATATATGCGCTTCTGTGGCACTGCAAAAGCCATGGAGGCTCACTAGACATTTATCAGCACATTTAGCAGCGAACAATATTTGCTGAAGCTGATGATCAGTCGCCGGACTGACGGAAGCGTTATATTTTTCTAATTCAACACAAGTTTATTTACTTTATACAAAGTAACAACACCAGTAAGTTGTTTGCTTAGTGTTTACATTGTGTGACATTGCGCCACGAAAATTGCGGCACGAATTTTTATAACGAAGAAACACAATTCATTTTTCCTTTACGAGGGGCAAAAATACAAAGGCAAGGAGGGGGATGGAGGGAGTAAACAATTGTGATTTTACGTAGACCGTATCGTTTACAACTTGAAACTGCCTGTGGCGTTTTTAATTAGGATTACACCGTTTAAAAAGGGATCAGATGCGATGTGCCCCCCAACCAATACACGAAGCCTCTACCAAGCGCCTCGTGTGCACAGCAGCACAAAGAATTATTCTTTAAATGTTTGCTTTAGAGAAAATAATTTGTTGGTGGGAGACATTTAGCAAGTACCCCGTTTTCCGCGCATGCAGTTCCAAACGGCGGACATCGGGCGGAAGTAACGGGCACTGTTCGTATGTTAGCCGCGACTGCTGTTTGCATTTCCTGTGCGGCGGTTCAGCGCCAACTCGTGCAGCCGGAGTTATATAAAATGTTATGGCATCAAATGCTCGTGGAACCGGCTCTGGCTTTAAACTAACGTTAGTATTGGTCCGCGGGCCAGCAGCGCGCTGTTATTATATTCCAAGCCAATGGCAGTTCGTGCAAACTTTCAACATTCTCTTTATTTTGTCCGATTTGTTTGCCCTCCCCGCTTCAGCAGCAATCGAAACAACATTCGACTAAAACTATGAGAGGAAATCGATGACATTTTTCGAAGAGACAAGCAAGACGTTCACCTGATGGTAAATGACATGTTTACACCTTACTATGTCGCAGTAAACTAGGGACAACTCTTCTACCTCCCATGGCGCCACCGAGCCAGAGGTCATACGCGCTCCAGGTACACATTCTTGACTACCTACAAATTATTTATTTCTTGTCCTTGTCTCTATTTTTCCGCTCTTCCTCCTTCCGGGTACACTGTAGACTCTGTTCTTTACAGCTATCTGTCTGTCCAGTCGTCCGTTCTGTCTGTTCGGTCGTCACTATGTCGCGGTGGCTAAGACGATAAACAGAGCAGAGCCATTACGTTTGTCGTTTCGTGTTTCCTGTAAGTACAGCTCCTCTTAAATCTCAACACTACAATTAGAGATGGTGATACCATCGAACTAATTGACAAGTTCCGCACCAATAGTGACTAGCATCTCATTGTCCTCCTCCTCCTCGAATCGTATTCCTCCTCGTGTCTGAGGGTCGTGATTACCTCAACCCATCACTTTTATCCTCATAATGTATCGCCATCTCGTCCTATATCTGGCTACTCGGAGAGCATCGCAGACTGTGGAGTGGAGTGTCTCGCGGATCTGGTCAGACCAACGCATTAGGCTGCCTCCGTCTTTCCTGGCAATGATAGATATGGCAGATAGAAGAAAGCCCTGTTTTTATTTTGAGCTTGGCTAGTATCGATGTGATGGTCCGAAATGCAGTTTATGGGATCCGGAGCATTTTTCTCCAGCACCACATTTCGAAAGTATCAATATTTTTGCGGTCTACTAATGTTAGAGTTTACGTCTCAGCCCCATAAAATAAAATGGAGAAGACGAGGGAGCTCATGGTGTCATCGTACACAACTACAAAACTTGTATGTAGCCTCTCCCAAATATAATGAAATAATCATTCTATTACAGTAAGTAAACAGTAAATATCCTTATCGTCCTTTGTGACGCAGAGAAAAGATTCCGTGGGAGTTAACTCGGCTGAAAGGGATAAGGAAAGCTCTTTGCGAAATTGTTAAAAGATTTCCTTTTAATATTCTCTCGATTAGGCTACGGAACCTTTCTTTTGCGCGATGACTTGTTTAGTTTCAATTTAACAAAAATGTTATTCGGAAGCGCGACAATTGTTGTTGTTTATTGTTAATTTACCCTCTTCAGCAATCTGCAGCTACAGCCACCGTTCACCGTGAGACCGGACAAATGTATTCAACTCCGCTCTTCAATAAAATAGTTAAATCTACTCAACAAAGCGACGAGACGAGCGGGGCGTTCACCTGATGGTAAGTGATGCGCCCGCCCGTAACAATGAAGCACGGGTTAGAATGGTATACACAACACCACATAGTGCTCGTCTCCTGACACATAAGATGTTGAGTCTCCTTACCCCAGTGATAACACCAGCGACAGCGCCCGTCAAACCGGAACACAGTACTCTCTCGGCTGCAATGAGAGTTGAGGTGGTAAATAGATGGTCCCCGGCAACAGAGACCTACCACCAGTTAAGTAAAGGTTATAATTTAAGTTGTGTTCAAATATGTATCGGCGTCAGAGTTAGCGTGTTAGCGTGTTAGCGTGTTAGCTACGTCGCGTAGTTAACGAACTCGCGTTCAAATTTAAAGCTTAATTTACTTACATTATCAGCGGATAGACGTCCACTGTTGGACATAGGCATCCCACAAAGGTTCCCACATTGAACGGATAAGTATTCATATGAAGGGATGTAAGCCATTTCTCACCACCCTGGTCCAATGCGGCTTGGTGGGGGCTAGAGCTTCGTTTGTTGATTAGCAGGCTGCATCACGGGCAGGTGAGGTTGGCTTGGGTTCCGTGAGTCGTTGTGCGGGGCGGGGCCCCATACACCCTTTAATTTTATTACCCCGAAATTAATTCACTTAAACGTTATAAACGTTAGAGTTCGAGTGATTATTCCGTTAGTTCGTTTATTTTGATTGTGCGATGTTTTTGCGTCGCCGTTACCTGTTATCGAGTGTTGTGTAACATCGGCCAACTTAATGTTTACTTAACGTAGCGATCCTTTGATGAAATATCTGTAAAGGAAACGCGGCGAGAGTCGGGGAACAGCTGACGGTAAGTCAACTTTGTGTAAATGTTACACAAATATAAATATCCTAATGGTATTTATAAGAAGCTAAGATATGTTATTTATTACCAAGCTTCTTTGTACTGTTTGTTCTGGTGGTAGGTCTCTGTTGTCGGGGACCGTCTAGGTATACCACTGCAGCTCCTGATGCAACTGACAAACAGTAGTGTGTAAACATTATTGCGTATTGTGTTATGGATTGAAGGGCTCTGTAGCTAGTGTAATTGCTGGGGTAAGAAGACTAAACATCTTATAAGACCTAAGATGTATCCTAGCGGACACGGGTTTATAAGCGGAGGTATTACTTACCATCAGGTGAACATCCCGCTCGTCTCGTCGCTTTGAATAAAAAAAAATATATTATTAAGCAGAATTACAAAGGCGGTTGGGGTAGCTAGCTCGTAGACACTGGCGCACGGCCTGGAGCCGGGCTCTCCGCCGGCACACACGGCGTCAGTAACTTGGTTACCGCGACTCATGCCGAGTAATTGGATTGTTGTTCGCCGGCGGCGGGTGCTGGTGTAACACAGTAACACGCGTGCAGACTGCAGTGTGGCGGTGTAAGGCTCTCGATCCGGATACGTGAGCATCCCTAGAGATGTGGGAGTGCAACGATCGACTGAAGCAGGCTCTTGACCGTTTTATTTGTTTATAAGTGTATTTCCTTTTAAAATCCTCCACGTAACTACTCTCGATACTATTGAACATAGAAGCATTGACCAGGTGTCTCCCACGGACGGTGCGTCCTTTAACTATGTTTATGATGTTGTTAATTGTAGGAATTGGATCTAAACTACTTAGCTTAATCCTGGCAAAGTGATTTACCTAAAAGGATAGAGTGAGTCCCTAGAAGATGTTATATAACGTTATACTGTCCGCGTGGGCAGCGGCGGGCGGCGCGCGGCGAGCGGCGAGCGGCGGGCTGCGCGCGGCGAGCGGCGAGCGGCGGGCGTCGGGCGGCGGGCGGTGAGTGGCGAGCGGCGGGCTGCGCGCGGCGAGCGGCGCGCGGCGGGCGTCGGGTGCGCTTGGATCCCAGATCGGGGAGGAGATATTTTAAAATGCGAGGATCTATAAAGCTTTTATATTTTAATGGAACTGATTGCTGTTAATTCTTTTGCCGACAAAAATAAAATAATAACTCTATATTTTAAAATGAGCCGATGAACGCAGCTGCGGCGACGGGGCAGGGGGTGCATTGCAGCAAAGTATATTTTCATTTCCGTATCCGGCGCACATTGTGCCGCCCACAAAACCTTTAAGCTAATGTCCATACAATAAGTGAGCGGGCAGCTCGCCGCATGATTCGCTTAATGTTTAGCTGTGTATCGTTTACAAGCCGCAACAGACTCTGCCTACGTGAGATTATATTTTGATATGTCCATCGCTGGGCAGGGCTTGCAGTAGGAATAGTCGGACTTTATTTATGGGCTAAATAGATTATTGAGACGGGCGCTACAGCTCCGCTGGACGTTTTCATGCCACCCGCCGGATTCGATCACGGATCTTCGCAGTATACATTAAGCTGATGAAATGTTTTCTGGGGCAGGTCAGATACGAGTAAATGGGATACGCTCGCTGAATACATAGATAATCGTACTGCGAAAGGTTTCACGTATGATGTATGAGCGTCTATTCACAGCGGCAGATCGCAACAGACGGAGTTATTAATAACTGGAGCGTTACGTCCGCCGGCACGTCGACTGCTCCGCCGAACTGGACCGGGCAGTCTACCGACCAATACGTATTATTGCGTGAACAAGGAACGCTCTTATACACACACCACTACTCGTACCTACGTTGGAGAGTGGGGCACTTGGCACAGTTGAAGTTCATAAAGAGATTGTTGTTGTGAGGAAAAGTGATTTTTTTTATTATGTATGCACACAGACCAGACCAGATCATATATATTACTATACGAGAGTAATGTATTATTAAAAAGATGGGCAGAAAATACTGAGAACAATGAAAAATATAATAATTGAAATAGATTGCAATGGCCACTTTCCCAAATGATCGATTCATTGAAACTCATTTCGGTACATTTAGCAAATGAAATCAGTCCAGTAAATTTCAAGTAATTGGGAAGTCATCAGCAATCATTTATATTGTTAATGTTATATTCACGGCTCGGGGTATTCTTTGTTCGCGTCGCGGCCAAACTGACATCGACCGGAAACGGTAAAAATGGCAGAGTGTCTCAAACACATAATTCTCTTAAAATTTCCGAAGTAATTTCTCACGTAATTGACTTGAGGGAACGGTGGCCCTCTTCAAGTTGGGTCGCGTTTAAGTCACAGTCGCGAGTGGAATTCTCAAGAGCTCATTTCACAGCTTATTAATGCCTGCCGACCGAGCATTGCAGTCTGACGCCGACCGATACTCGGGGTCTATGAATTATGCTTCTTAATGTCCTCCCTCAGACCTACCCGCCGAATGAACTGTTAAGAGTTTAACTGGCGAGGTTTCCAAAGAAAAAGAACTCATCTCTTGTGTTGTCGCAAAATGGTGGGCATCTCTAGCAGACAAGTGGTCAGTGCGGATAGGACAGTTATTAATCTATTCTCACAGCAAAATGATTATTTAGTTTCTGTCCAGCTATACGAGTAAATCTAGCGATAGTTATCCACGTTTGTCTCTTTTTGCTCCGAGTGCTGGAGACGAAGGCAACGATTGGATTTATACGTAGTGACTAGCCCAGGGTGTTAGTAATGCGATATTCTGTACGCGTCAAACTTTCTCTTCATTGTTATCGTCAGACGTATAACTTATCTTACTTAGCACTCATAAATGCTGTAATAGTTTTTGTGTAAGAAGGAAACGCGGTCCACATGAGGGTGATGTCGCCATGACATCCTCCGTTGCAGTTAACTGCAGCGGTGTACAGTACGAGTGTCAGTTTTCATTGCTTACTATAAAATGTTGTTCTCTTTTAACCTGCAGCGGAGAACACGTTGACGAGCATTGCACAGGTTTTAAACGGATCACGACGAGGGTCAAGTTCCTCTTTGTATGTAACATCATATAACTGAATCGATAGCAATTTTTATATTTCCTTTTTTTAGGGGAGTTAACAGTGGACCACTTGGTTTGTAATAACACTAACCCCTGATGTAAGGTCTCGGGATATTTGCGTAACACAACTGCAGGCGGTGCACTTGTTCAGCTGGTTTAATTGGCAACGAAAAGCGAACTTTCCAATTTAGTTTCCTTTCACTTCCTGTTTGTTTATTTCGTTGTATGACACCCTCCTTTGTGCGAGGGCGGGTGCCATTTCGCCAAATGATCAAATTATAATTAAGCTTTTTTTTTTTTGTTGAAAACAATAAAGTTATTTTCCTCCAAATTGGATCCCTTGCGGTTGGAACATGAGAAAGTTTAATTTTTTGATTGTTAATCTCTCTGGAACTTTTTGTTTTCTTCAGTTTTACAGCGTTTTCATGTTCCGTGAAAATTACAAAGCTCATTATATTGTCGTAGTGCTTTGGCCCCATGGAAGTCATTTTCTTGTTTATTTGTTTGTAGGCCGGTGTTCGCGTATCATCTCCATCCGTTACATTGAGAATGTCTCCTCGTCCCATGAGACGATACGATTCATTACCTTGGAAAATTGAGTAGCTGTGAAACAAACTAATATTTGTTTATGTACCATCCTCCTGTTGTTAGGTGGTGAAACGCCCTACCTGAGTAACAATCCGTGTACCCTTGATTACATCCACGTCCTGCTGGTGCAGGGGCACCGATTCCCTCAAGCTCATCGCGGTGGATACATTTGCTACTACTCTTACGGTTCGTTTGTTAATAATTAATATTTACATTATAAAACTGACCAGCAGTTATATAAACTAATCAGTTTTAAGAAAAGGTCAAGGACTTGGAACAACCGAGTCCTGAATGGGACTTATTAAAGATTTAATCAGGAGCACGAGCTGGGCGTGATTCAAATTAACAACGCGGGAGCAGCTCCAGCGAGCGCTAAGTGGAGAACGGCGAGGTGCCCGCACTGCGCTGCGAGACAACTCCTTGCCGAGTTTATTCAGGACAAGTTATTAACACGTAAGGGTTTGACCCTTGGTTTATTAATTTATAAAAGACAGTGACGATATCAAATATGTTTTAATGAAGTAATCATTGAAAATCATTTCTTTCATTGTTATTCATTTATTTATGTCCGACTGTACATAAGTTAGGATTTTGCCAATAGTCAGCACGCTTGGCAGGCGGGGTGGTGATCGCAGTGCTGACTCTACCGCATCGATATCGCTGCTGCCCGATTACAGTCTGTGGTATTTAAGTAAGCCAGAGAAGAATGGTGCTATCGCCTTTAGTCAGTCGCCAGAGCCTCGTTAGTCTATCTGCAGGATGTACCTTGGACAGGTGCGGATGGCAATTGGGGAGATTGGCTGGGACTGACTCCTCTCCTTACACACCTCTCTTCATTATACAGATCTTTACCAGACACCTATGTCCAGCTGTGGACGTCGATCGGTAGAAATGATGATGATCATGTACACATGTTTTTATTACAGTTACTCAAGTTCATGTATTTTTGCATGATGTCAACGATCAACTTGATCCCAGCGCTGGGCCGGTGTTTCATTATTTCATCTTCCCGTTTTGTAACTTTTATTATCATTGGTTATATGTATAATAAATGTAGGTTCACGTCTATTTTGTAACCGCGTTGAAGGAAGGGTAGTTTTTCCATTCGTTTGAATGATTTATTCAGGTCATATCCTAGCGCTTATGAATCTCCGAGAGCTGTTACGGAAAGGTAAACTATTCGCGGGGCAGACGAATGCCTCTATATATCATCCGGATTCGAATCCGCTTCGCACAATAGCGTAAGTGATGTGCGCGGGACGGGGATTGATGGTCCGCGATCGCACCACCCTCCCTACAACCCCCGCTACGTGTCTTCATTTACTCTGACGAATCCGGATTTATCCGGTTCGTATTGTAATCAGCTGACCCGTTCCTATGTTCATTATTATTAACACAATGCAAATACTATTATTTCACATATTTTTGTTGTTACCCCGTACAACGAACAAATGTAGACGTCATTAAGTTGACCTACATGACGCTGTATTGCAATGTTATTAAGCACTGTTTACTCGCGCAACTATTCAGTATAACATAAACTGTTCAGATAAAATCTAGTATAATATTACAGTTTACAGGAACTGTGATGTTTTATCTTAAGATGTCGCAGCGCTCCCGCGCGCGTGTACACGTCTATATACTAGTACACAGCGCGTGTTTATTTATATAGAAATCTCCGAGAAACGGCTCGCTTAGCGGACCAAAGTTCCCTTGGCAATTCATTAAGTTATTAACCGAAACATGGAGTTTTAGAAACTCCATGTTTCAGTTAAAACCGAACAGTTCAGAATTCTTCACCAAACCGCGCACCGTCTGCGAACTTCAAATATTTCAGACAAAGTCGTGAATAATTCGTGCAGTGTCTCGTACGCGTACATAATAAATACATTTGTTATGTATTATACAATCTATAAAGTAATCTGTTGCTGCACATCAATCCAGAGAATTGAGTTTTGATGTTAGTTAATACTCTATAATACTGTCGTTATCCTGATTAGTCGTATATCCGGCCTTTCGCAAAGCCGTAGGAGATGTTACCGGCGTGCTCGCAGCGTGCTCGCAGCGTGTGCTGGTGCATTATCAGTAACAGTATTATCAGGTCCCCCTGTGCGCAGACTGCTATTCAACCAATCGGACATTGAACCGATTTGCGGTTTTCCCTATTAGCTCTATCAATTGTTCTGTTTATGTTCAACAGCTTTTAAAAACAAAACTTCACGTATACGTGTGACGTCACTGTGTTGAGATATGTACCTTGCTACGAACTTATATCTGTGGATATCGAGCGCATCCTAACTGATTTGATTATCGCATCGCATAACTAAATAAAATAAAATGCAAACAGGGTGGTATAACGCAATAATACGCCCTGCTTATCGCGATTAAGGTTACCCAACACATATATACTTTTGTAATGCACTGCGGTACCGTGTACTTGCACTTATGCAACTTATCCCAAGGTGAACGCCGTACATATATAGACGTTCGTGAGTAAAAATTGAGGGCTTTTTCCTTACTATACGTTAAAAGAATAGTTACTAAAATCACCACATAACGAAGATGTGACCGAGTCCCGACAGTGGCCCTTTTGCCGGAATGTCATAGAATAAATTGTAATTTCGTAATTTCTCCACGCCCTACTACCCTGAAAGTTATACTTATAACAAGTGGCCGGTGTACCCCGCAGTAAACGTACAACCTGGTTTCTCTATCGACTTATTGTTGCACCCGCACAGGAACGGCCGGGGTGACTTTCAGGGTTATTACACGTTCTTATATACGAGTATAATAAGTAATGATCCGCACAAAAGGTGAAGGCAGCGTGTTGTTAACGCGATGTAAGGGGAGGAGTACATGAAACGGAGGCGTGCGTCGCCGGAAGTGGCTCCGCTCGGCGCTCGTGAAGGCTGATTATGACGCGTTCCCTATGTAATTGAATTCAAAGAAGACATCTCTCAAAGCTTTTACTTTATTACTTAACTAGCTGAAGCCGAACACTTTGTATTGCCAGTGTAGATTTATTTTATCTAATTGTTAATGCCGCTAAAGAAAATCAATAGAGTTGACAGCATTCACTCTGAATCATTCACGGAAATAGGAAACATGTTAAATAGGAATCCAAACAAGTTTGTTTACTTAGAGTAACATACAGCAATATAAAATAAATCCTGTTTAGTTACTTATATCTAACGCGGCTAATTATAGTTTACTATGTTGTATTTTGTTACTGAATGTGGACGCAAATAGATCGCAGGTTTTATCTAAGATAAAATATATCGAGAGTTCTCATAAAACTTACTTAATGTAAAATGATGACAAAGTATGACATAAAATATTCATCTGAATTATGTACAATAATTAGTTGTTATGTTTTTAAAATGATAATTAGAAAAAGCTACTGAATGTAACTGAACTGGTTTGCTCGGTGGCAGGTCACGCTCACACTTTCCGTCTACGGCCATAAATAAACGGAAACAGTCAACTTATGGATGTCCATTTACATAAATGGTGTATTGGTGTCGCGGGCGGGGGCGCGTGCGCCGGTCCCGCACACGAACACTCGCCGGCCACTTGGCTCTACTTACTCGTATATCGCTACACAAACACGATGCATTTTTATCTATCCTTTGTATTTGTTCATACTAAGTCCGTAATGCAGCACTTTTACGTGAGCAACAGATAGAACGACTCGCGTTTATGTTTCATAGACAGAACTTGAAAATAAAGTGCACCGTATGGATTGTGAACATTGCACACTTAGAATAAAAACCTCGGTAAGTAAACGAGTTATGAAAAGTATTCTCCCTATATTATGGAATAAGAAGAACAGCCCGAACTATGACTGAGATGGAGTGGTAGTGGGTCAGCTTAACTATCAGGCTTAACTGGAACTTTCACACTACACACAAGCTTAGTGTGAAACAGTCGCCTGCCTAATGAACTAACGACCAGGCAACGTGACAGCAGTCTGAAGCGGAAGATGTATTGTAAAAGCTGTTCCCCATCATCATATTTTTTAAAAATGTTATTTTCATCTCTCATTATTTGTTAAGTAATAGGTCTGCAATGCACATTGATCGATGACTCACCGGGCGACTAAAATAGATTGAACATTGCACAGTAGTGTCTAACTAAGGTCTCCTTCTCACTACTTCTAAATATTGAATTTTTTTGAACTGATTGAATTGACTTCATCCAAACGGACCTCTGCGCCATTTAAATGTCTGAATGTTTGCGGTCTGCCCGGACCAATACTCTCAGTCTGCAGTCAGGTTGTCTACGCCGCAAATCTGTCTAACGGTTCCAAACCCGTTTGAGCGTAAGGTCGATATTAATTAGGAATCTATTCCTTGCCGAGTAGATGGAGTCTGAATGCAGGGGTCACTTCGGCAGGGGACGGACCACGCTTATTTCCAGATTATCAGTTCGGCATGACGCGTGAAAACGAATGAAATACTTGTGAAGATGTACAGTACAACTGAACCCTGATGGGGTAAGTCTTTACGCGAATACAATAAGTTTCCTTCACCTCATGCTCGAGAGTGCGCTTGTCGTTTTGTACATGCCATACATGGAAACAAACATTATATTATTACCGGATTTTAAAGACAGCTTATAGCCGGAAGAAAGTTTATACCTGGTGTTCCTCCAGGGCCTGCCCCGTGGGCAGTTGGAGCAGAGCCTGTTAGTCGTAACTATGCTTTCCACTACGAGTATATACATGATTAAATCTTTTCTATGTGAATACATTTCCACTGACGGTGTTCTTAGATTTGTTCTCATAGAATTGTTGTTGTTGTTGTTGAAGGTGCGTGGGCAACTTCCGATTGTTGTAACAACGTCCCACTGTACTATATGAGAGAGTTGTCTGCCATCGTTATGTATCAGTTAACATTAAATCGCATTGCGTGTTTAACACTTTGTTATGGAAACTACCCCAAACGTACCCGTTCATTTCTTTTCATTTGTAACATTCCTTTTCTTCTGCTTACTACAGTCGAATGCTCCAGTTTCTAGTTCTGTTAAATATTCTTGTTTATTCCCTTCCTTCCAGTCCGTTGTCTGAAGGGAACTGCTTGCAGTGCGACAGGACCACCCATTATACATTTTTACTCACTTTATATCTTTCTTTTTGGTTTGGTGTACCATAAGGAATATTATTATTATTATTCAAAGAATTTTATTGTATGTCGGTTTATTTACATTTTTCATTTTTTTTTCACATCTCATACTGAAAATATTATATATGTAGTCGGTCAGTGACTTTTTTCCTATGTCGTATAGCATGTCGACGTTGCAATGAATGTAACACGTCCCGATGCATTTGTATATAAAGTTTTATTACGGTGTCAAATGTACGTGAATCTGTTTTGTAATTATATCGTGCATAATTAACATCCGTCGGTCCGTCGGTCCGTCGGTCCGTCGGTCTGTCGGTCCGTCGGTCTGTCGGTCGGCGCGCTGGGCGCCGGCCCGTGATGTGCGCGATGTCCGACATCACACACAATTGTACAGACAGATTAGATTAAGTTTAAATTTATCCGGTGCACTGGTCTCATTACTCAGCGCGTTTTCATGTAATTACGTGTACAGCTTCACGCTGTCGGCATCCGAGTGTTCACGCTGCGCTCATGTAGCCCCATCGTCACTTCGCACTAATGTACCTTTATCACTATTTAACGTTACCCTGGTAATAGAGCAAAGTTTTTTAAGAGAACAGCCAGGCTTTTTGTAGTTACTGGAACGAATATGATATGTTCTCGAATACAAAATTTAAAATTTGTTTATTAAAGTTCGTAAAACGTTATATTGTGTATGCCGTATGCTAATCTGTACCTCACAAAAGAGTACATTGCAGCGTTTGTGTCACAAGTACTTGTATTATTCAATATACGTGAAATATTCTCTGTCTTTGTTCATCGTAAATCATATAGAGGAAAGTTCTGCGTAAGCGATTTCTTACATATTTATCACCGGAACAACATCCGCCCCGCTCGCCGCGCGCTCCCCGCGGGGCTCCGGCGCTACATTCCGCTTAGGACAGACCTCCTCGCTCATAAAACTGTCGTCAGACAGCTCTTTGTGAACGAGCTGATAACTCACCTTCGCTGGACCTGTTCCACTTGAAAATGAGGTTTATAAAAATGTTGCAGTGCAATAAATATTTTCGTCGTACCTCACGCTCCGTCGCCCGGTTTGCCCGGGTGCGGTGCCCGGGTGCGGGCAGGCGCCCGGCCGTTAACATCAACACGCTCCGGGTTTATTACCGGCATAAATTTCACGAAGCGGACGCTCCCCCCGCACATCCTGTTGTGCAATGATTGAAGCTACATTTAATTCGCATTCTGCACAAGTTAGCCGGCTTCGGTTGCTTAACTCTCACGTTGGCAGAGCGACTCCGCTCGTCGCGGGGACACGTGAGCGGAGCAGGGGGCGGCGCTCGCTCAAATCCAAATGTGTAAGGAGATTTTAACTCGTATTCTTAATTTTAATTAAGGTATTTTCATACAATTGTGTAAATCAAACGATGTACAACGCAGATGTATGCTATAGCTATATTTAGTTATTCATACCGAAAAAGGAATTTCATCCTCTATTATATCCGCCTGAAATTATGTTTTTACACTAAAAGCCGTTTATATTTTTATCTAATATTGTCTCTATGTACTTACTGAATTTTAAGTTATTCATATGTGATCTATAAAGCAACAGACAAACACAATTATACATATAAATATATATATATATATAATATTACCTTGGACCGAGAAATTCGCCAATAAAAATTGTATAAAGTAGAAGTAAACAATTGAATAATGAGAACGAACCGTTTGTTCTGCATATCATTAATATTTAGTGGTTGTGATTTAGAAATGAATGTACCCTCGACTTGGGGGTGAAAGCATTGAATACGTTTCCGATATCCAGCATTCACAGAGTCCACTCATTGAAAACTCCTTGGGGTGGTGTTAACAAAGGTAGAATGAACAATTATAAGCTAGAGGGTATTGTGCGCGCTGCAGGGCGCGGCGATGGAATCGAGTGATTGCAGTGATTGCAGTGATTGCAGTGCTGCAGGCTTTCGTAATTATTAACACTGTACTATAATTAATTAGTGCTTTTTGAAATTATTTTTTATATAAATCGTTTGTCTATTTATTAATCATTGGAAAATTATTAACTCTTTATATTTATTGTTTACAGGCTCATCTCGGCTGGAAGCGGACTGATATTGAAATGAGTCTATTTCGACAGCATCCACAAATACGATTTTCCGTACTCTGTAGTTACAAGATTCTTTGATGAAATTAAAATTGGTATTTACATACATATTCTATTGGAAATTCTATCGGGCCAATGAATATAGTGATCGGAAGCTGGCGTTAGATGATCTTGGTGATTTACGTGCAACCAGGCGCCGCACAGCAGCAGTCGAGACGAAGTTGATCGAGAAGACATGCAATGAGATAAATACTGAAACTTAAGACCGACCGCGATGGAAGATCACTGTGGATTTCTTTTTCCCTGTCTAGATTATGACCTATTATGGATATTAATGAACGAAATTATTTATATATTCTGCGTTTCGATCAACAAAGTATTAGGTATATCATAGTGTGCACGATCCTAGACGAGGAGAGCACAAGTCGATTGTAGCGCTACTTTGAATTACTGCGGCCAGCTCGTGCTGTGCGGAGTGCTGGCTTGCAGCTGGGTTACGGCACTGAGCTCCGCGAACTGAAGCTACTTCCCAATTACGCATGCATGGACCAAACCTTCAGAATATATATAATCGAATGATATTACGATAAATTGAAACATTCCCTCCAACATCTTACGGAGCCCAAGACAACCTCACCTTCACGCGGTGCGCCCTGCTGAACAGCAGACGAGGCTCCGACTTTCCACCAATCCGTACTGGACCAGGATGGTGGGGCTAAGACCTAATTCCCTCTCAATGACGATCTTTGAAGGAAGGCTATGGCCATAAGGGGGCGTTATCTGGCTGATAAAAAGAACATATTTATTAATAAATACTGTTTCATGAATGAAAACTAAATTTTTTGAGGTATAATTTCTTCATCATTTCAGACTATTTATGTTTAAACCTAAGTGAAGGTCTCTCCAATTTCGTAGCTATTTGGTCGCTTCGTTCGTCAGGCGGATATAGAAGTAGTTCGGTAAAGGTCAAAGGGAAATAGTTATTTTTTTAGGGCCCTTCTACCACTTTTACCAGGGTAAAGCAGAGGTGAGGATATTACAATCTATTCATCACATTATTATATCTACAAAGTAAGTATTTTTAAAAAACAATTAACCTCTTTGAGAAAAACTTAGTGTTTTGTAAAAGGATTTTAGCGTATAGCGTTTCAGGAGAGGAAGGAAGTTAGTTATATATTTGTATTATTTTGTGAGTATTGTGTGACAGTAATTGTTTATATACTATTTGGTTTAAAAATATTCCTGTATACAAGGATATTCTACTTACAAAACGGTAAAACATTCGTAGGATATTTAAGTGTGAGCAACATTTCAAGCAATTAACATTCATTGGGAAAGTATGTTAATTGGAACCGCTGGGCGCCGAATTTCTAGAATTCGTTAGAAATGATGTCACTCTTGGCTTAGTCCACAAATTAGAAAGGATTTGTGGAGTTTAAACGTGCACTATCGCAGGCTGCAGCGATGGACTGCGGTTTTAATTAAGCTCTAACTTAACATTAAATGAACTAATTGCATTCAAACTGCTCCCAGTTACTTCTATATAAAGAACAAATATTACAGTAGCAGCCTCTCTTCGTCAAAAATCTTCATTAATGATTAATCGATACATTTCTATAAGAACGTCGAGGTAGGCATCAAGCACTTTCTATTTCTAGTAAGTAAGTAAGTAGTATTAAGTGAATAAAACTCTGTGATCTAATTTCAAAGTGGCATTACCTATCCAAATTAATGAGGTAAATCTAACAGCTCAAAGCATAAACACCTCTCGACTGACGTATGACCTACGATCAAGTCAGATGACAAGTTACGTTACACTGCGAATGCGAGCATGTAGATATCGTTCTGTACGGCTGACCACGCAGCCGGCGACGGCGACGGCGACGGCGACGGCGACGGCCGGAAAACGTTTTGAACTCATTCGTTGGAAAATTATTAGTTTCTATTTACAGAGCAGAAAATTAAGATCTGAACAATTATAAACAGCACTCTGATTCTATCAGCGACGCAGTCCTCGCATTCGAAAATTACTTTTCTTTATATGCACATTCTGTGTAGGGAGGAAACAGAATGTTCTCCCCGCGACTCTACTCGCGTCGTAAAAGGCAGCTACGGAAATTATTCCAGAGAAGGGCTATAATATCCCTCTCGGATGATCGTCATCATATAAAGGATTTATATAACATTTACACTGATGTATTCATTAGTAGACGCTTGCTACGCCGATTCCCGTCGCTCCGACCTCACCTCCAGCACTTACATCGCGAGTCTCCTCGCCGCAGCTAACGGAAAGCTGTCGAGGGTAAATGTGATCAAAAACTGTAGTAAATTTATACAGTGAATATTATTAGAGAGTTCCCGTCCAACTGAAAGATAACAAAGCCGATCGGGGGTTTATTTATATTTCACACACACTGAAGCCGCTTTATAAGAGATCTGGAAATAACAATCGCGCTGGGAGACATTCGTACTCACTTCCGGCGAATGTTATTCTTGCCTAAATCAGACCGCTCGCTGAACTTCTCTCGGTGTACAACATTTCTCGTACTCTTTAATCCGAAGGTGAAGCCCACGTGGAGGAAGAGGTAGCTCGGGGCGGTATTTTCGCTTAAAAATAATATAATTTTCATCAAGGAGAGTCCGCGTTAATATTCGGCAGTTAAATTAAAAAATGTGTCTAGACTGTGCTCGAGTACCTGACCCTAACGACCGGATGTGACATAAAAAAGTTGAGCAGCTAATCTGGACCTGCACAAAATTGTGCAACGAAATTGAACGGTTTTGTAGCCAGTGTGTGGTGTGGTATAAGGATATTTGCGCATTACTCGCATATATCGCTGAACCTGCAGCCAGTCACCATGTTCCGTCCTCCCACAGAGGAGAGGAGACCGTCCGCTTGGCTGCCGCGTCTTAATTGTAATCAATTCGTAATCAAACAATTTAATTAGAAATATCCGATGGTAATTCGGCGCTCATCGGAGCGGCGGCTGCTGTACCAGAACATGATTTGAATGAAACCCAATACACGAGTACATGTAATGTATAATTAATAACATTTTCGATATTAATTATATATTACACGGTGAATACACAACTATAATTACTTATCGGAATTAAGGCAAACGGTTTTAGAATTTAAATATATATATATATAGATATATCCCACAATATAATCATTATTAAGCTGTTCCACCTGGTAGCTCTGAGCGGTTACGGAGACCAGAACAATCAACATAAGTATAAAGACAAACTTATTACACTATTGTGTATAAGTTTGCGTTTGTGTATAAACTGCGCACCAGCAACTTCATACAAGGAGGCACGTTCATCATCGTGAAGTGGAAATGCAATACGGCGATCAGATTTAGGAAACTTACCCTGTCTTAAGCTATTCATTTCAACTTATTTAATTATAGCTCGGTATTCGTGCGTATATTTTTTATTCAATTAAGCGATGAGACGAGTTGAAGGTTCACCTGATAGTGAGTGATGCGTTTTTCCATTACAAGTTCAATACTAGTTTCTACAAGTACTCATTGCCCCAGTAGTTACCCCAGCTATAGCGCCCTTTAGGCCGGAGATAGTAATGTCTGCACAGTACTGTCTGTCGGCTGCAACAGGCGCTGCGGTGGTACCTACCTAGACGGTCTCCGGCAACAGACACACTACCACCAGTAATAGCTATTGATCCTTCAAACCGGATCACAGTAACGTTCGCACAGTACTGTCTGTCGGCTGCAACAGGCGCTGCGGTGGTACCTACCTAGACGGTCTCCGGCAACAGACACACTACCACCAGTAATAGCTATTGATCCTTCAAACCGGATCACAGTAACGTTCGCACAGTACTGTCTGTCGGCTGCAACAGGCGCTGCGGTGGTACCTACCTAGACGGTCTCCGGCAACAGAGACACTACCACCAGTAAACCACCAGTTTGGCGTCCGGTTTATTTTACATCCCCGAACGCTATCGGGCAGCCGTTTCCTGGAAAACCGTGTGACAGTAAAATATTTAGACTTAGTTTTTGCGGATACAATGCGCTTGCCACCCTCCACGCCGCCATCCCCCCGAGGGGTTTAATTGCTGTCCTGTCTTCACAGATCTATTTCAAGTCAAATAAAGTACAATGCGCTCTAATTGAACGATTCTTTTATCGCTGAAAGTTCAAGTGTCGTGTAGTAAGGACTCATGGCTGTAATACTATCTACATTGGTATCAGGTGATTTAAACCCTTAGTCATCCCTTCATCACGAGATATTTGAAGAATCTCATCGTTAATAGTGTCCAAATAAATATCGACAGCCTACGTTATGTCCCATCTGCTTCGACCCGGACCTTCTCTCCCTGGGAAAGAGTTACGATGAAGTAAACGGCTGCGATGTACCGATACCAGGGTGGATGCCCTATTATCTCCAAAGCTGCGATTCTTGGTACATCTGTTATGTCTTATGGTCAGTGGAAATAAAACCGAAATCTGTCCGGACCGTGTACGGCGGAGTAACACCGCACAAACGATCGCTATGTTGCTCTGTGGTATGACTGCTCTATGGGATCTCTCATTATGTTAGAACGAGCTCAGTTGACGAAGTTAATTAACGCCGGCTCACTCTGCTGGATGTGGGAGCTGGTGCCGAAAATTTTTTTAAAAAATATCTCATAAATAAGTTGATTAAAGTCACCGAAGACAACTTGCAGCTTGCACTTCGCGGTGACACTATTATTTCTGTCGTATAAATATTTCAGCTCTCATTCCAGACTTTTAGCGCTTTGAAATTAAGAAAAAAATCATGTCTGTTTAGTAAAGAGATTTCTTGATGTGAGGATCAATATTCACAAGGTTTCAACTGCTCTCTATTAGACCTGTGTCGGTCTTCGACAGCTCCTCCATATTGTAATAACTTTTGAAAAATATTCAAGTATAAATAAGTAACAACGCTGCAGCTTTACAAGAGGACCCTCGACGAGGGGAGAGCCTGAAGGAACCAGCGCGTAATTTACAAAGGACACGGAAAGTCTTTTTGTTTTTTCTAGTTTTTTAAAACGTTGCAATAAACTTCATGATATTTATTCATTTCGCATCGTGTTTCCTTTGACTTTAAATTATCGCTACTTTCATTCTCTTTCCTTTCTGCTAATATTGAAGCGATGTTACTCTTACTTCTTTTATATTATTTCTTGTTTATTCTCTTTAGTTTCTAATTGCTTTCACGAGCATTGAATCAGCTTCATTGGTACACTCGTATCAATAATGCTGTTTGCGTACGTTTGCTTGAATTTAAAATTTATAAACGTCTAACCCAAACTATAATAAACATGTATAAACAAATGCGTATTTGCGGATGCCTGCCCGTGTGTTTGCAGTCTCCTTCTTCTTCAATGGAACATATTACGTCAAGTTCGAAGATGGATTTTATAACTGTTTAACCAATAATCATTTTTATGCCGCGCTCACGGTGCGCCCTCGCGTCCGGAGACCGCGTGCATTCCAACTGCACTAACTAAAGCGCGATCACTACGGCTTCATGGTGTTCGGGGACCTGTTGGGACGTCGAGATCAGCTCGCAAACTATAAATTTTATCGTCGTAAGGTACGTTAAGTGTGTGAGAGTTATGATTCCGATCTGGGCGGAAACCTGAAAAATGTGATTTGCCTCCGCGCCGCACCAGTGCCGGTGCGAAGCTACTAAGAGTGTGTTTTTAAAATAATAATAATATTTTCACATTGTTTGCAGACGGTATAACAAATAAACAACCCTTCTATCAGCCAGCAGAACTTCAAAGATATAAAAATATACAGTATAATATTAAATCTACTAGGAAACGTTGCGACGCAACTATTTGTATTGCGTATTTAATCTAACCGAATGTTGCATCCAATGTCGGTGCATGCAGGCGTAACAACGAATGCTCCTCCTCATACATTTTATTTGACATTGGATGAAATGAAAGAATAAATACTTTTTATGTAATAAAACAAGACTGGATGACAAGATATGCCCGCCCAGCACACAACGGCTTTCATGTTTATAGCTGTCCCATTGCGGTGGCAGATTGATAACAGTTTTGGTATTAGAAGAAAAGATCTGTTGCCATTAAAACTCTACTGCGGTGCTGCAAGCTGAGCGGTTAGTCGCTGAACAACAAAGGTGATTGAGGTAAAAGAAAAGCATATATAAAATATGCGGAGATGCCGACGGGCTTTGCGGTGGACATCAATGAGGTGCCTGGACAAAAATTGAGAAATAATGTCTCCATTTTTAATATTATTTAACCAAGTGCTTGACCACAATCCCACTTGTTGGAAAGCGAACATATAATCTAGGTGGTAAAGCGCACTAATCTAGAAGGTGCCTTTTCATTCTTTTCTTGAAGACTCGCAAATCGTACCTTGACCGGAGCACTGACGCAGCCGACTGCTTCAATCCTTCGCTGTTCACGCTAAGAAGAATGAATAGAAACAATTTGCCTTAATGCTCGGAATATCGATAACAAAGGGATGAACATCTACCGTGTCTATGTGTCTGATGGTAAAAGGGTGGTGGTCTCTATAATCCATATCGAAACAACCGAGTTTAAAAATACAAGCCAGCGCGGAGCAGTTCCATTACAACTTCTACGCTACACTCAGGCTGCGAGCTGAGAACTCTTAACCTAAAATCTAACTTTATAAGGTGAAAGCATTAACTTTATAATCGCAAGAGTACGAGAAACCCGAGGTGATACGTGACGACGTCACTCGACCTAACGTGACTGTAAATAATGAAAACTTGCGAATTACAAGTAATATGTTTCAATGAGAAAATTGTTCGTGTTATTTATGTTGTTGCAATTCTCCGAGCTCCATAGAAGCTGAGAGAGGGAATTATTGGCGGGATTCAATATTCAATATATATATACACTACTACATATACATATATAACGAAAGAATAGACCAGGATACACAAGATTTTATTCAAAGTACCCTCACGAGCAACCAGAGATTGTTCGTGAGGGTACTTTAAATTTTGTTCAGGTAATATTACATAGTATATAGCCACTCAAAGTTACTATTCTAGGGTAGAAAGAAAATAATATTTAAATAAGATTGAAAGCTTAACGTAAGTTGTTCAACCTGTTACCATCTGAAGCTTTAAACCAAACTAACTTGAGTAATACATATGTTATAAACAAAAAGGGGTGTAAGGGGTTCCGCACAACAACTTACAGCACCCAAGCCAACCTCACTTGCTCATGGTGCACACTGCTAAAAAACAAACCAGCCGCGTTGGGCCAGCGTGGTGGGAAATTGCCCAAATCGACCCGTTAAACCCCTACAAAAGTGGAGATCGTAGGAGGAGGCCTATGTCCAGCAGAGGACGTCTATCGGCTGATGAAACAAAAAGCAAATTCTACATATGCTATTGGCCCGTAGTTCAGTTAAATATACGAGTACATACCATCAGGCAGACGTATTGGCAGTAGCGTCGTGGTCAGGTTGTTCACGTACAACATTGTGCCCGCGGTGCGCCTACATCCTGCCACGCTTGCCACCGGCACACACTCGCTTTGGTGTCAAAAATAATTTGCAAAAATTCTTGCGGAATGCAGTGCATGATGCACAGGAATGTCAAGGTATCGCGTGTGAGTTTAACGTAAAACAATCTCATAGTAAATGGTAACGAGGACAAAATGACAAGTTGTAAATATTGTTGCGCCCCAGCGGAGCGGCGGGCGCGCCGGAGGGGATGCTTGTAACCCTTTATGCAAATGCTCATTTGATGCTTTTTAAAGTATCGGGTCGCATTGCAACTAGAATTTAACAAATTTTTGTGCTATAAAATTTAAGACTGAAGTCTCAGAGAACTACTTTGAATAAAAACATAAATTTTCAGTAATGCTCAGTAACGTTTCTACGTCATATACATGCAATATACGTTGAATCGGTTCTTTTGTTGCATAATGTCTGAAAATTCAATACGATGCAGCTATAAAGTATAATGAGAAAACAAATAAGTACAAGATGAATCCATCATAACATACATTTGTATACGATTCATATTAGGGTTACGCAAATATGATCACATCTCTGAATTTCGCAAAAAACTCGAGTGGCTGCCAATCCGTCTTCGCAGCAATACTCACATTCTTTCTATACTGCACAGGATACTGTACAATCCTCTAACACCTTCCTACCTAAAAAATCAATTGGAATTTATTTCCGACTGCCATGGTCGTACTCTTCGCTCATCAATAAACCTTTCCCTTCGCGTCCTCGTGCATTCCTCTTCATTTTGCTAAAACTTCTCCGTCACGGCGGTTCGCTTATGGAACTCTTCACTGAATCATATTCGTATCGCTACATTCCTATTTCCTTTCAAAAAGACACTTAACTAACTACTATCATAAAGTTTAAATTATATATTCTGTCTGACTGCACTGTTGCTTGCTTCTCTCGTCAAATGTTTTAGTTTTTAATTATTTAGTGCACCACGTATCTATTCTTTGCTTTTAGTCCACGTCTTCCTTGCCAATGGATAGTCTGGAAGAAATTGCTTTCTGAGCAACCAGACCACCCATTGTACATTTATGTATATATAAATATATATATATATATTGTATTCTATATCTTGTATTTGATGTGCAATAAAGGATAAATAAATAAATAATACATTTGTAAACAATTAGCGAAACGCTTCCAATCGCGGAACCTGAACAACACTAGGGGAGGAAAACGGCGCTAAACTAAACCGATTCCCAATGGAAAACAAAGCCTACCCCTCGCTAAAATTACTGTCGATTAAGACGACACTCCCTGTGTTCCGCAGCAATTAAGATGCTCGCGTCGGATGAAACAAACAATCCTGTTCGGAAAAATCACTGGACTAGTTACAAAGACTTTCAAGGCTACAGGTTTAGTTTTTTTTAAAAAGATCTGAAATATAAATTAACATATTTCAACCCCTACAAAGGACACCCTCGTCTCGTATATATTAGTTATAAAGCGCGCCATTGTAATTGGAAACCTTTCATTTGTTTTCTCTTGAGCGCGCAAATAAATATAACCGCCGTGGATACTCTACTCTCTATCTGTTTGTGATGTGAATGAACTCGAACATTCGGTATTTGGTATTCATTGCGACGTGTTCACTCCGAGCACCCACACACCACCTCCGAATGTTGGCCGTGCCCATAGGCTGTACATACAATAATGCAAATTACCTGCTGCTCTTCATTGATAATTACTGGATACATGGATACTATACAAGCTATCACATATATAAATGATATACAGATTATGGGATGTAAGAGGTCCCGCAGAACAATTTACGGTACCCAAGCCAACCAAATCTGCTCGTGGTACACGCTGCTAGTCAACCAACAAGGCCCTGGCTCCTGCCAACCCGCATTGGGCTAGCGTGGTGAAAAATGACCCAAATCCCCCCCTTATGAACCACTACATACGACAGCCCCTAGTGGCTGACGGTACCGGAGCCCATGCTGACTGTATGTGGAGATGTTTAAAAGAGGCCTATGTTCAGCAGTGGACGTATATCCGCTGATGATCATACAAACTATATAATATACGCCACCCTTACACTACCCAGTATTGTGAAGACATCCATCTACAAATCAGTATGGAGAAATCAAACCACTCGCGTAGTATCTTCTATAAATATTTTAATTCATCCAACACAACACTTTATAAACTCTTCCTCTCAGTCCTTGCCACGCCACAGCTCTCCTCCGAATGACGCTCCATTCTCCTCTCGCCAAATTATATCAACTATGCTTACCGGAAACCACTTCCTATTCTTCACAATTGACAAAATCACTCGACTAGCAATTTTTACATTAAATATTTAATTTTTTTCATGTACTCCGTCATCAGCGATATGATCTTCTGCAGCTGATTATAATGGGTAAAGTTTCTGGAAAACGAAAGGTGGGGAGAAGGAAAAAGTCCTGATCGAGGAATATCAGGGGATGGACTGGCATGTCTGCGGTGTCCGAATTGTTCCGCAGGACCTTCACTAGTTGGAGAAGCACTTTAGAAGAAAAAAGTTTACAACCATGTTATTCATATAGATTATTAAATAATAGATTTAATAAAATAAGCACAAACAATATAGATGCTGAATGAGGGGATAGTCAAGTGCACCGCTATGACGTTATACTCGTATATATATATATATGTATATTCATTAATTGTCTAGTTGTGTCTGTACGAGCACACGCTACGCTAGGAGCAGGTGCGCCTGCCCGTAAGGACTGTAAGGATATATTTGGGATATAATTTCTGATCTCGTCTTTCAAATCGCTATGCGTTCTGGGCTTTCATGATCTAAACGAACCTTTTCATTAGGCTTACAATGAAAATAGATATTTATGAGATTACGAGAAGAGTAATCGATCTTTTAATGTAAAGATGTGACCTCCTTTTGTTGAAGCGGCGAAATGTATTCGTAGAGACTTGCTCCAATCGAGCTGAGTGGATTTTGCATCTAGGTCTCGACTCTCCTTCCATGAACTGAAATCGGTTCCACTTCGTTACCTAAACGAGAGATTATTCCTGTTGGAATATTTATTCACAATTCAAATGTGATCTAGTGAAAAGTGTTTACTTCTCCAAAATTAGGAGATTAGATTTGAACAATATTTCCAGAGAACGTTTATCTGCAAGCACAAGATGCTGGTAAGGGTGGTAATTCAGAACGAGCTGCAAACTATCAATACAACGTCATATGTAATGAGCTATAGCATCGTGTAGATTTATGTGCGGTCTACATTCAAGTAGCTTAATAGATAATTTGCCAGCGAGCGGACGCTGCGCGCCCACTGGTCGCTTTTCATGGGTATCCAGGACAAGGCTCGGTCTAATTACTGTCTGTCCTACGTGTATGCAATTTGTAACAGACATATTCAGAGCTTGGTACCATTAATACTTTGGCAAAGAATTAATAATGAAATATATATATTTGAAATTTTATTATATGTTTTATGAATATGTTTATCTCACATTTTACGACGTTCATCCGATGCTGGCAAGCGATGCGGCTATGCATGACAATCTGACACTTATTAGAATATTTACATCGCACCAGATTTCGTTTGAAACATGAGAATAAATGTTTCACTACCTACAACAGCATCTCAAATCATTATCACCGGCCGATAGACGTACACTGCTGGACATAGACCTCACCAAAGATCTCCATATCGATCGGTCACGCGATAACATGACGCCAGCCTCAAAGATTGCTGGACTCAAGTGGCAGTGGGCAGGGCACATTCCTTGAAGGACCGACGACCGATGGGGCAGTGAGGTCCTCGAGTAGTGCCCGCGTACCGGTACACGTGGTATTGGAAAGCTCCTACAAGGTAGACCGACGATCTGGTGATATTCGCGGAAACACTGGATACGAGCATCTTAAATACATTTTACTTATTCACGAAATTGGAAACATCAGGGACCCAATCACCTCTTTCTGTGACATACACTTACAATTCAAAATTATTCCATGGGATACATTAAACAAAATACACAGTGTATGTGTGCGCGTGTGTGTGTGTGCGTGTTGAGTGCTAGTGTGATGAAATCAGTCCCCAGCTTCGTTGTCCACATAAATATTTATGGGCTCGTAATATTTCCTATTCACAGAACTAATATTTATTCTATTTGATTAAAGATTCGTCAGCAGACGAGAGCGCGCGGCGGAGCTGAACTATTTTAACCGACGACAATAAAGAAAGTACGGGTTGACGATTTTTTTTGTAAAAGTTTAACTCGATGTTACTTGTAAAATTGTTAAAAATAAATTCCAAAAACCATACATTGTATCGATACCCTGACAGGTATTAAAGTATTTCATTAGCTGTGAATGTTCCGCTGCCCGCATTCGTATGTGCCGTCTCCTGCGGGCCCAGCGTCGGCTGCCGGTCTGCAGCAGATACCATCTCTCAGTTCCAATTCATTGAGGGCTGTAACTATATATGGGCGCTCCATGGTGCTGACATCTACCGTAAAATTAATGTAACGATATTTTATTGTTTTCTATATCTACCTCGATTTGTAACATGAAATATAACTAACTTGCAATTGACAGCACCGTTATGTTGACACTTTGTTATTTCCGCTAAAAATCAATACGATTAAGGAGAACAAGAAATGATATTAAGAGATGAAAAGATGTTGCGTGTATTTCAGATTTTACAGAGGATGTAAAAAAAAAATGGCGACAGTGTTCACTTGCGAAAAGTTTAAATGAAAGAAATAGGATGTAGAAAACAGAGAAAAAAAAGTGAAAGAAGAGCATTGTATAAAAGATAAGATTGAAGCAAGATGAGAATGGGTTGGAAATAAGTAAATACAATCTGATGGTAAATGTAAAGCTACTAAAGCCAGTAACCCACCACCCGCCACACGCATGGGATTCTTAATTAAAAAGAGAAATACGATTGAGGAGTAAATGAATTATTTAAGACATTTAAGACTTTTAGTTCAAGCAAATCGTAGTTTTGTATTGTATATTGTTCTTGTAGTTACATAGTGTCAAAAACATTTATATTTGTATGAATGTTAAACATCAGTCTTATTATCGATCGATACTCCAACTAAAGTACAACAATGTCTGACTGTCACTGAGGGGGCTCACTGTTGTTCTGGCTCTCCCTCTGTGCAGTTCTCATTTTGTAGTAAACAAATTATCTTCGTACTTTGAGTTTGTTTTTAATATGGATTATGAGGATACCCCGGCCCGCCCATCCACCGTCCACCATCCACCATCCACCATACATACATCATGGCTTAAAGTCTTAGTTTACAAAGATGTATATTTTTTGTCAGCAGCTTTCGTTCGTGAGCTTTGTGTCATTGAGCCACTCCGTCATGAGTCGTAATTCAGTGATGCCGTGTTGCTACCAGCGCCGCACCAGCCGGTGGACAACCAGAGCCGCCCTAGTGTCACGTCACCCCGGTACTACAAAGTAAGTGCAATATGTTGCTTTCAATACATTATGCATATATTTGAAAGCAGATAGTTGTACCAGCCTTGCCAACAGGTCGCACGATGGAAGTGTCGACATAGCAGAACAGTTCATATTAAATGAAAAGTGATCGCCGAATAAGTCCCTTAGTACCTGCAAGGCACTAACAGCCAGGATAACAACCACCGGATGTTCTCGCATTACATTCATCGGTGAGACCCATCAACACCCATAGAGACTCGCTCTGTAACCAGCCTTGAAACAGACTAGACTGTTTATAGGTTCATATCTCCGAAAAGCCAAAACTTGAGTAGATAAAGAGTCGACTGTGACACTGACAAAACAAAACGTGTTCTGCTAATCCATACCCTTAAGGTCCATCTCAAATGAGCTCGACGAATGAATTGGTTTCTGAAGGTAGGCAGTAAACCATAGAACTAATATGATGGTACTTGATCGCCGTTGTTTATAGATATCTGTTATTGTAGCCATGATACGAATATCAGTCAATAAATAACGGAACAGGAAACGGAGAAAGTATTTTAAAGTTGGACATGACGGAAAGTTTTTTCAAGTGCTCGCAGCAAGAGGAGCCGACAAATTAACAGGGTCTCTTTTAATTAGCGGCCCCCTTCTTGAATTATTAGGAGAAAAAACTTTCGTCAGGATTTCCTCGGCGACAATGTTTTAAAGAAATTTTGTATTAAAAATTCGTAGATTTAATTCCTTTGTCGCTTGAACGAAACTTGCGGAGCTACGGTAAAAGCTTTTTATTTCCCTATTGGCTTTACCACATCCGTTACGGCTTTAAGCAGATACATTATGCTCGTGATGCTATTAGTTTGCCGCTTTGGGTTCGGTTTTGTCTAAGATTAAAAAACTTATGTTTCTTCACCCCCAGTAAAACTTTCCCGAATTACGTAACTTAACTAAGTGTACAATTAATTTAAGATCATTTCGTCGGGGTCCTTCTCACTTATAATTAATTAAACCCTCGTCTGCGAAGTTTGGCCGCGTTATAAATCGCAGCACTTTAAGACAATATTTTTCACTGGACTTTGAAAATAAAAATTAACTTTTTTTTAAGTAAGTAACTCAATCAGACATGATTATTTGATGTGAAAGTTTTAAAGCTACAGTCCCTAGTCTCGCACAACTTATTTCCGTCGCTTAGTTTTCTGTTTTGCATTGTTATCCCGCACAACAACTCGCAGCACCTGACCTAACCTTATCTGCTTCCCCCTAACAGGTTTCCGCTTTGTTGTGGCGGAAGAGCTCAGTAGCCGTGGCGTGGTCACACTGTGAAGTGAAGAGGAACCTAGCCAGCCGGCTCGAGGTGTAGGGTCGGTCCGAGGCGGCTACTGCTCCAGGTTAGAGCTCCTGTTCAAGGAGCTCACCACGGATGCACTCCGCGGGCTACAGGGGCGGTTCATACTGCTTGTTGCAGCCGAGATAGAGTCGCGGAGGTAGGACCCTCTGCGACTAAGCGGTGCCGAAGCGCTGATTACGTGGCGTCAGGACCGCGAGGGAAGAGGAGTGTCGTTATTGCGATGCGCCGCTCTCTCTATCCTCCGCGGCCGTATAACGGGTGGCGGCGGGACCAACATCATATCCGCCGCAGGGAGCCGGGAGAGTTTTCTCTTTTGGCTCCCATAGCCTCCGAGCGACGGGTTCGGAGGAATCCGTTACCCGCGCGACTGCAAGAGGCCGAGAAGGAGGCGCGCTACATGTTCCAGCATGCCCCTACGGAGGTGGAAAACGAGGGTGCTTCCTTCCCTCTCAAACTGGGGCTGCGTAAGCAGCCAGCGCCGGCAGGGTCATGGATGGTGCGAAAGCGGTCCCGTAACCCCGCCATGAGGCGACAAGGGGTAACATCGTGGGGGTTTTAGTGGGTGCAAGTCCGACATAACCTGTCCCTGCCCTCGCGAGGGCGGGTATGCGCAGGCATTTTCCCCACGTTAAATAAAAAAAAAATCCTCACCTGCACGTGGTGCACCCTGCTAATTAACAAACGAGGCTCTGGCCCCCCCCAACCCGCATTGGGGCAGCGTTGTGGGAAATGGCTCATACCCCCCATGTAAACCCCTATAAACGCGGATTTGTTTGGAGTAGGCTTATTTCCTGCAATGGGTACCTATCGGCTGATGGTGATAATGATATAATAAAATCGTTTTATGAAGTGAATAACGTGCACATCCGCACGACCCTCAACCTGAGTTGGTTACTGTGTAAGTTCTGATCACATCAACTATTATCTACTAGAACAATGCAAATGGGAATTATTTATTATTTAATTTACCTTAACAACACAAAGAAATAACAAGTGGCTGGACGGAATAACATGTTCAGGTAAACATTTCGGTCCATGTAATGAGACATCCCGAGTGTGCCCCAGGGGGAAATAACTGATCTTCTGAATCATTATTATATAAATAACGTCGTTTGAACGTAGAGACGTAGAGACGCACCGCGTGCCAGGAGTCGGCCGTGAGCGGAGGGGGCTGCCGCTCCGTGCACCGCTTCGGGCCCCGACGAGGTCGCCTGCTTTCCTCCACCTGCTCTAAGTTTAATGTCGTCCAGTTAAGTGATTCCTTCAAAGATATTTTGCAAAGATAATCGGAACATAGCTTTCAATAACCAAAAGTCACTTATTTAATTATCTCCCGATATTTACAGGTAAAGGAGAAGTTTTGCCGCTAATGTTATCTACATCCAAGCAAGTGTTCCGGTACGGCGAGCTACCCCCCTACCTAGCCACGGATAGACAGACAGGCGGACGCGGCGCTAGGGGCTGCTCGTTAGTTGACAACCATTACAATGATGACTTAATGAATGATGTTGTCATTTCGTAAATTGACTCCATCTCGAAGCCGGCAGACCCGTGCGTTTTAATTAAAACCTGACCCCCGTCCACCGCCAGCACGTCCCCGAGCCGTTGCCATGGGAACGTACTTTTTATGAAAAATTTGGTTATTTTTTTATCCTATATAAGACTAACCCTTCACCTCAATTTCACATGATGTAAAGTGACATGGAGGCTGTGGGTGGTGGAGTGTCCTCGCCGCAACACTCCGGCTCCCCGTTATAACAGTAGTTACACTCTGGGTATGGCATCAAGCTGGGCGGATTCAAACCAGGAACTTCCGTGTTACAAAGTAAGCGTCTGCGCCAAAGAAGCATTTATCTTTAACGTAGTTTTATACAAAATTTTATAGTTTTTTTTTTTAAATACCAAAGATCTAACAATTGTATTTTATCCATAAATTGTATTAAGGGTCTTTTTTATAAGAGAATTCTTCTTTTTAGAGATGTATCATTGCACTGCCCACGACATGCTTCTTTCCTCGCTGACCTCGTACCGGATATCCGTTTGCGAGCACATTTCATCCCGTCCGCCGGCCACGCTTCCGCATTTCGTCTCACCAAGTATGCTCCGCGATATATTCCCCGCGACGGCCCCTCCGCGCCTCTGTACCACGCGGGATGCTTTGATTGTTTTTGATTGAGATAATCATGTAAGGAATAATGTTTGATAAGAATTTAATAATTTTTTACGTATAAAGGCCGTTGTAACCATCGGACTGAACAAATCAGTCGTTTAGCATCTTAACACCCTTTCCAAGGTGTGGTCGGCGCTATAGTCGCGGGGTCTAATAACGGCCCGCTAAGTAAGACGAGATGAGAATATTCCTGTAATAACATTACATAGCAAATTGTTCCCGCGATCGTGTATAAATTCTTTTCTTTGAGCTGCGTTCCCTCCAGACTCTTGTGGAAGAGATGACTGTCCCATCCGCGGGCATATCCGCCCTCCGTCTCCGTACAGAGAGAACTCATTATTAAATAATTTGGTAGTGGCTTCAACGCTCTCCTCCCACTGGATAATTGGATGTGGAATCGTAAAGCGATTGCTTACGAGCTCCTACAAAGATTTTGGAACTTTTTTAATACTTTTGTGAAATCATTTCGCTGTTATATTAAATTCAGGAGCTCGTAGCGTTCAATAATCCTTTTTGTGTTTGATCTGAAAACTCTACGTAGCAAGGATTCCAGTCGCCCTGTTTTCTGATCTGTTCACAATTTATTTTCATATAATAATGATATCCTGACTAATGCTATACTACTTCTATTGTTAACATGATAATTTCTGTTGATGAGATTATTACTGAATTCGAGATATAGTTGTTATGAAAGTGATGTTGTTGAATTCGTATCAATAGGTCGTGCGTTGGTTTCAGGAAATTTTATGCATAAATACCGGTAATGTTGTAGACGGGGTGTTAGACTCTATATGAAGGACGTGCTAAGCACAGCAGCAGCCTGTCGTTATCCAAGGCGTCTCCATAACCTTCGATCCTGTCACGACAAGCGCGATCTATCTTCCACGTGCCATCGGAGCTCGTGGGGCGGCAGACGTCAGCAAAGATTGATGTACTCCGGTGTCCGTATCAACATTGGCACCTAGCCAGGAGTTATCAGGTGCTATGACACTAACTGATGACTATCGGCTTAGGTTGAAAACATCGAGAGTAAACAGAAATCTGTATCGCCTCGTGTTGCGCTCGATGCACTTCCTGTGACCATCCTGTACTCGTAAGTAATTTCAACTCGTACATTTTGTTAATGAAATGTTGACGCTTCAAATTTTATTATTAATAAACTATTACTTGTTAATGACTAATTATTATTACTAATTATTTCAAGAGAATACATCAAATATATATGTTCAGATCTATTGTAGAGTTGGCGATATATTGGCAAAGTAAAAATATTAACTTCCTTTGTAACTAAGTTGGGGATGAATCGCACCCGCTAATGAAACGTCCGCGTGTGTCGGTAACTATGGGAATGAAAGTTTCAATGCGGTCGGTAGCCCTCCCCTCTACCCCCCCGGGCGGGCTTTATATGAATGTTTAACTTAGTCTAATGTAAAGTGAAATTTTAGTGTGTATCGTGGCAACCCTCGCACCCCGCACCGCGCACCCCGCACCGCGCACGCCGCGTGACCGACACGCGGAATGTTCCCCAACGTTACCCCCGGGCCGGAGATCGCGCTCCGAATTAATTCCGGTCGCGTTCCGAAAAGTTCCTGCCGCGAGGGGCGACGGTGGACGGCGGTGAGGGGCAGCCGCGGTAAAGTCCTGATCTGCTACTTAGTCAATTGGCGGTGAACATGTACCTTGTGAATTTGCAAAGGCTAGAGATGTAACTGTGTGCATTACTATAACTAATATGATTTTTCAATAATCTTAATTTATGTTTCTTCTTGTCTTGAAGTGGGGTGCGGGGTCTTTAGTAAATGACGACGCACGCAGGAATATCAGCACTATATTGATAAGGAGCAGAGCAATTTAAAGTACAGAGCAAGTTACTAAGTACAACAGAATTACGAAAAACCAGAGAGATCCAATTGATGGATACAGTTGTATACTTCGTGATAAGCTCCTGTCTCGAATCTTGCTATTACAAAGATCTAGAGATATCCTGTTAGTAGACAACTGTATACCCCGTAATGACTTGTTGGCCAAAGGCAATGTCCACAAAGATTTGCGCTATGACAAACGATAGCGTGATCTATTGTTCATGGTGACGCCATCTACTGGATTGTTTGAGAATTTCTTGTTACAAGTTATCATTAAAACAGCGACACACTTAAAACCTAAATAAGCCCCTGTGTGAAACATGGCTCCAATGGGTGCGGCGGGAACACATGGCTGCATCAAAACAAATATCCTCACATTGTTCACGTCTTCCAATAGTAATGAAGTATTCAATGAAACTACTGTAAGTGAATTTAAGTAATGGTTGCGTTGTAATGTATTATATACTGTGAACCGGACGTTATCGGAGTCGACGTTTGACTTACGAGATTGGAGATCAATCCACGAAGTAAGCTAATAGAACATGAATCCGCGTCGGACGGAGTTCCGTGTCCTATATTTTTAGGGGTTGTTTGGGCGCGGCGGTGGGCCGGCAAACATTTGCTGAGCTGTTGGCGGCGCCCCGCTGTCGGTTGTTTCGGACACCGAAGTAATTGTCATGAACTCGTCCACGCGGCGCGTCGCAGCATCCCGTGTATAAGTTGCTCTCGAGTTATGTATATGATACGATGTAGGTGTCTTTAAAAAAAGAATGAATAGGCTGCTACTAGGTAAGCGCGCCGTACCACCAGAGAACAAATCACTTAATATCAGATGATTTTTCTGAAAGATTTTTTCAAACTCTTTTTGGCAATAGAAAATTCAAACGTTAAGGGTTCATAAAGAAATGCTGAAAAAATCTGAGCAACGCAATGTTGCATTAACAGGGCATGCACTTATCAGTAGACGAACTGAACTCTTAATTTTATAATATAAAAGAAGAAAACACAAAAAATATATTCAGGAATCTCATAATGGATAGTTCTCTCTCTACTTCAAAGGAAATAGACGACACAGAAATAGCAATGTCTATAAATTGTGACGTTGAAGACATCCCTAAATGCATACATACATATAAATAAAAACGATATTACGATTATTACACAAAACATTAGAAACGTATATAAATATCCAGACAATTTGCAAATTATAACAAAGCTACCCCTAATAAAAAATTACACATCATTTGTTACCACCCAGCATAAAAATCAGAATGATGGAGTAACAATTATGGAGAAATTAGATTAGAGGGTGCATCCGGTTTACAAATAGAAATGTTTAATTATGTCATACTGTGTATACATAGTTCACCCTCTAACGCAAACAGCGAAACATTAATCGAATCGCTTCAGATATATCTGGATACAATTAACAATCATAAAACTATTGCACTAACTGGTGATCTAAACGTTAACCTAATCCCAAAGATAAGTGAACATAATGACGATCATACTAATAGACTAAATCATTTAGGTATGCTGTACACGTACGGTTAGTTACCTGGTCACACGCACACGCACACGCACCCGTACAAACACAAACACAAACACACGCGCGCACACGCATACACGCACACGCACGCTCGCATACACGCACACACACATGCACACGCATAGGCTCACGCACACGCACACGCACAAGGACACGTACACACGCACATGCACACAATCACACGCACAAGCACACGACACACGCACAACACGAACACACGCACACACTACAAATAAATTTTGCGTTTATATATATACATATGAGAACTTCTGTATGATTTTTTTTTTTATTAACTTGGGGGGAAATGCCTGTGCATACCCGTCCTAGAGGGGGCAAGAACAGGTCATGTTGGACTTGTACCGACTAAAACCTCACGATGTTCCACCTTGGCGCCTGATGGCGGGGTTACAGGAACGCTTACGCACCATCCGCGGGCCCGCCGGCGCTGGCCGCTTTCGAATTCCCACCGCGGGAGGGTGGGATGAACCCTCCCTTTCCACCTCCGCAGAGGCACGCCGGAACATGCAGCGAGCCGCCTCCTCGACCTCCTGCTGTCGCGCGGGCAACGGATTCCCCTGAACCCGTCGCCCAGAGGCCATGGGAATTAAGAGAGAAAACTCTTCCTGGCTCCCTGCGACGGATCCGATGTTGGGCCCGTTGTTAGTCGCAGAGGGTACTGCCCCCGCGACTCCACCTCGGCTGCAGAGGGCAGTATAAAACCGCCCCTGTGACCTTAGCCGCTCCGGTGAGCTCAGGTTATCCAACCGGTGCTCTAACCTGGAGCGGCCGCCTCGGGCCAGCCGTTTACCGCAGGCCGACCGGGTGGGTGCCACTTCGCTTCACCGTGGGCTACCCTACCACGGTTACTGAGCCGCTCCGCCACAACGAGACGGAAATCTGTTGGGGGGGACATCTGTATGATACGGAGGAGCGGGGCATCCCGACACAGGTATAGATTTACTTACAAGAATGCCTCAAATATGATCTATTATGTAAAAAATTGTTTGAGAAGAAATAATTTTTTTTTTTTTATTTCATATAGTCTGATAGAAGCCGCCAGGATCGCAGCATCCAGCAGATGTACTGGAACCAAATTCAATACAATGATATCGTGCAACCAATTAGGGTGCGTAATTTCGTAATTTCGTAATTCTATTATTTCTGTTATTCCACAATATTACAATCGGATTACGGAAAAAATCCAATTTGTAGTTCAATAAAGGTCTTGTCTCCGTTGTAGCGGACTGCGGGGTCGCCTGGTGCTGCGGCCGGACACCGCCGGACACCGCCGGACACACCGTCGGGTCGGGGCGGAGCGGCGCTTTTGTCCTCCGCGTATTGCTTTCCATTACAATTGTCATCACGCAGATGATGGGTCCCGGCGTCCAGCAGAGTATGTCGTTAACGCCGTAACGACGCTCACGCGCCGCTTGGTTGCGGAACCGACCCAGGAGCGAACTGACGCCACTTTCTGGACAGGAACACGCAGCGGACGCGATGTACTGTTTCACAGGTAGAACGATTTCTGATAGAGATAAATACAATTAAAACAAAGTGTGGCCACGGCGCGTGTTTCCGGCCGCGGTTCCGTAATTGGTGTAGTTTCATACATACACTGTTTACTTAGTGTGTCCGCTGGTGGTGCGCCGCGCCGGTGCTGCAGCGCCCGCCCACCCCCTGCGCCCCGCCGCCGTGGGGTGGAAAACTGATTCCAACATAAGAAAAGATTCAATAGCCTGCCTTTTTATATCGGAGCTATAATTTTAACGATTATTTTCCCTTTTCGAAAGGAAGAAAGCTCGTCCATAACGGTCTCACAATAAATTTTATTTTTATTACATCACTCACGTCTGCGGCCGCACTTTTTATCGCGTGAGAGCTTTAATAAAAATTATTTTCTAGCAATAAACATGGACGCAGCTCGGGAAATATCTGATGCTGGACGGAGCACCGTCACTCCATCGTGGCTTAGCGGAACCGATAAAACAATATTATTATAAGATAGGCAATGTTCATAGAATGTTCCACTCAATTATATTATAAACGAGTATAACATGCGTAGTGTAGTGTAGCGTAGCGTAGTTAACGCTCTGTAGTCATCGAAACTAATCCAGGTACAGACGACCAATGTATTTCCAGAGTACTGTTGACCTGTACTGTACACGAGACCTGGACAGCATAAATAAACAAATTAATCTATCTTATCTGATATTAAAATGACTTTGTTATGCAGCAGTCCTGTCGCCTGAAAAGGTTTTTTCGTCTGGAGTTTAAAGGATAACAAGGTCTGCCTCTCGAGCACAATAACTTCCATCAGATGTTTTTGTTTGAAATGTCAACACGAGGCTCCCGGGCGGCAGATTAAACGATTCTAATGAATTTCCATCGAGTGGAGACTTTTATTGAGTGTGCCGGCGCGGGCCCGGTGGGCCCTGTGTAATTTTCTTGTTTTAGATCTTAATTAAGTTTGATGAGGGTTTCGAGAAATACTCCGGCGCCACGCGAACTTTGTCTTTGGACGGAAATGAAGATGCCCTCGAGTCCGCAGACGGAGTTTGTGTTATAGAAATTATTAATTTATTGCCATCAGCACTGAGGTTCTCTGCAACTGTTATACTGCCACAGTGCATGCGATTACTACAAACCCCCAATACTACTTGTTTTCAACGTCATGTACTGTTAGAAGGACAGCAACTATTGATTCCAACTTCGAAATCACAGCTTTAATCAGCTATTTAACCAACTATCGTGATATTAGATAATTAGCCAAACGAGTTCGCATGTAACGTCAACATCTAGTATTGCGAACCGCATTGCTGCACCACGCGTGGTTTTTATTGCACGCAAAATTTTTCTCGTAGCGTTGATTCGCGCCAAATTCTTTTACTGGCAAAATCCAGCTATTTCCACTTTGTAAAAGCATAGCTCCCCAACGGCGGAAACTGCATCGACATCTAAGTTTAAGCGAAATATATTTTGAGTGCCGTGCGTTACCCACAATAAGTCATCAGCCCGGCTAATACGTGGCATAAAAATAACTTTAGGAGTTAAATTGAACGGCCCTTGAACTAATGTATTTTAGATAAGATTGTAAAAACTAAAAATAATATAAAATTCCTCGGCGCATTGCATTTTAGATGTATAAAGGACCGCGTGGATACAATCAGGTCATGTCAGGTCGTGTAAAAATAGTCGTTCAAAATAAGATACTAAGTACGCACATCGGTTACACATAATCAACGATCCATAGGAGACTACAATCGATTAATCCAGTTCCGGTTGATAATTATCTAATATCTGACTACAACAAGGGCCTCTTATCTCATAAAAATACCCAAGATCCCGTCGTCAGGACCGCGCCGCGCACTCCGCTCCTCGTCGCCCCGGTGTCGCTGTCAACTTCAGGGATCGATTGTGTTTATCTCCGCGTCAGCCCCGTCAGCCCCGTCAGCCCCGTCAGCGCCGTCAGCCCCGTCCCTCAGCTCTCCGGAGTGACAATGTACAACAAATTTAAACGTCAGCCGCAGCGCTGCCTTCCCGAGCTCATTCCAAGACTCCTCCATTCGCTGGGCTGGCTCGCGGGCGGCGCACAGCTCCGCGCGCGGGGGGCCTTGCTCGGCACGTCGCCCCTACTTACGGTGTTACCACCGTGCCGGCAGAGTGCTTGTCGCGTGTCACTCGATTCGTGACGTCACAGCACTCGACCAGCCCGAGCCCTTCTATTTTCGGGTGAATCAATTAGTATTTATCTGTAATTCAAACTACCCACGGAACTAAGTTAATGCAATTGTTTCAACATGCAAGTTGCAACACGTCACGTTGAACCGAGTGAGTGACTGAACAGTAGGAATATTATTAACACGGACAACTATAATATTTACAGTTCTAAGTCCTTGCATTATACAAAGTCAATTAAATTAACATCACTCCAATGACACGTAGCGTATCCGGATCAATACTTTTAAACGAGTGTCGGTGCGTGTCGGGTGCGTGTCGGGTGCGTGTCGATGGGCGTCGGTGCGTGTCGGTGCGTGTCGGGTACGTGTCAGTACGTGCTGCGCGTGTCGACGCATGTCGGTGCGTGTCGAGTGCGTGTCGGTGCGTGTTGGTACGTGTCAGTGCCTCTCGGTGAGTGTCGGGTTCATGTCGATACATGTCGGGTGCGTGTCGGGTGCGTGTCGATGGGTGTCGGTGCGTGTCGGTGCGTGTCGGTACGTGTCGGGTACGTGTCAGTACGTGCTGCGCGTGTCGACGCATGTCGGTGCGTGTCGAGTGCGTGTCGGTGCGTGTTGGTACGTGTCAGTGCCTCTCGGTGAGTGTCGGGTTCATGTCGGTACATGTCGGGTGCGTGTTGGGTGCGTGTCGATGGGTGTCGGTGCGTGTCGATGCATGTCGGTGCGTGTCGAGTGCGTGTCGGTGCGTGTCGGCCCGTGTCAGTGCCTCTCGGCGAGTGTCGGCTGCGTGTAGGTGCGTGTCGGTGCGTGTCAGTGCGTATCGGTACGTGCCGGTGCGTGTCGATGCGTGTCGGTCTATGTCGGTGCGTGTCGGTGTGGGAAATATCGTTGAAGTGACATGACTGTACACATAAAAAGGAAGAAATGTATACGAAAATTGAAATAAATAATATTGTCGGGGAGGTTACATTATAATATTATGAATAAATTTATTAAGAAATGAGATCTGATTAAGAAAATCTTTCCCACGATATAATTACTTCCGCTGTCAAAATGTACCCATGGGCAACGTCATGTGTTTTTGACATTTTTTATCATTTTCAAGAGTTTCAAGAACAGAATTATGTTATGTTCAGTTAAATAAAATATATGTATATATATATATATATATATATATATATATATATATATATATATATATATATAGATACCTTGCCATTGGATTTTGTCTCATCTTAGTCAACATAACTGCAGCAGCCTCCATCAAGCCGGAAGACGGTATTGCTTGGCGACAGAAATAGGCGATGCGATGGTTATAGGTGTGTTGTGGGTAGTCCTGTAGTCTCAGGCTATTAAGAATAGGACTAAGGTATTCCTTACCTGTCGTATAAGGCGACTAGAAGAGTCCTCGGGTTCGAGAGCTTTAAGGGTGAGGGCCCTCAGACCTCAATAAGCGAGCCTTAAGAGGACGGAAAATGCATGGTGGTCTTGTATTTGCCGCAGCACAGCGTGGGTGCTAAGGAGGGTTTTGCCCTTCCGTGGGATGTTTTATTCAGAGTACAGGCAGCCATCGGTGCGTTCCGTAGGAGATCCCGGAGCCCCTCCTAATGCACTGACGGAACCTTATTGAGGGGGTTTTAGTCGGTAGAAGTCCCACATAACCTTATCTTCCCCACAGTAGCAAGGTATCTTTTAAGAAGATTTCTCGCGCGATAAAACAAAGGTACGTTGAGGGTCCATAGAAAGAGTCTCGCCGCCGTGAATTATTTTCGTGTGTGTAGAGGTGTTCGCAGCCCGCGTGAAGGGTTGGTGCGCGGGTTGCGTACGTGAGGGCGACCGAATCCGCATCCGGCCGCCGAGCTAATGCGTCGGCCTGCGAGGAGAATATTATATACTCAAAGGAAAATCGTGAACTTATACTGTTTATAATAATATATTGAAAATACTAGCACACATTTACAGCATCCGTATCATTTTGATTTGCGCTTGTGTTGATAGTCCAAGCGACCCGCGGCCGGCTGAGCCGTTAAGTGGAAGCGGCTGGGGCTCAGCCGTTCTGTTCCACCACACTTAACTTAATCCGCGCGCGATAAAAATCTGTATGAAATTAATTAGCTTACATATCAAGTGTAGCAGCTTACATCCAACTCGGGTGCCGCTCCCCAATTAAGATCGTTTTACGCAAATCGGGGGCGCGGTGGGCTATGGGGGCCCGCGGGGGCGTTCATTTGTTACGTACATTCCAATCAAAAAACAAATAGAAGCGATTGAATATCAGTTACGTTTATACGATGAGACGACGGAAGCGTATCAAGTTCTTCTCTTTAATCTTACTTACCCTTTGAATTATCATCTTTATTTCTAAGAAATATCTATTTTCTGCAGACGAGTGGTGATGATTGGTGGTGAACCGCCGCCGGAGCCGCCGGTACTCTGTCTAATGGAAACCAAAGGATTATCCGTCTATTGTATTAACTTGGAATTTGAATCAACCGTTGCCCGCGTGGCGCAATTCCCTGATTCGTTGCCGTTGAGGAGTTTGCTTGGTGGTAAAGATTTTCCGAACTCCCCTATCTAGCCGCACTCCACCCTCGTATTGTAAATCTGCCGCCGTAAAAGCATTGCTGTGTTCTGGCTGTCAACATCTGACGGCCAGACGATTGGGGTCAAGATTTATCATAAGTAATGAAAAAATATTCTGTGTAGTGATATCGCCAGGAGCTCCGCACGCCGCGCACGCCGCCCACGAAGCGCACAACGCCCACGACGCGCACGCAGGCGGATCAAACCGAATCAAGTGGTTTGTTTGCCAGGATATGGTGAAAAAAGCTTCACAACAGGATATTAGACATGCGCACATACTGTGGCGCACAGTGAATTTGTTTTTTTTTTTATGCAATTAAGCGATGAGACGAGCGGAAGTTACCTGATGCTAAGTGATATGTCTGCCCATAACAATGTCGCGTTAGGATGACACACACTGCACCATATTGCGTTCTTCGCTTTAGACATAGACGTTGATTCTTATTACACCATTAAATATACTAGCTACGGCGCCTTTCAAACCGGAACACAGTAATGTCCGCACAGTACTGTATGTCGGCTGCAACAGGCGCCGTGGTGGTACCTACCTAGACGGTCTATAGCAACAGTGACACTTCCAGCAGCGAATGTAAAGTCAATTCAATATAGTATCACGATGTAAGTTGTCTATTAATTACTTTATTATGTTATTTAGATTGTTTAACTAATTTCCTAAAATATATAGAACATTTATTTAATAGCAAGTCATATAATTGATTTATAAACATAAAACGTCAAATGTAAGATTCTGATGTACTCGTAAACAATACAACACTAGCTGCACCCCGCCCCCGCTTTGCCAACCCGGACACGATTTTCTTAGGGGAAGGAATTTTGTAAACTATTAGCTGCTTATAAAGCAGCTCGGCAAATGAATATTCCTACTAAATTCAATTTTCTAGTCCTTATAGTCCTAAAGTTGTTCTTATGAGTCCACTAAAGTAGAAACCTCTTATATATATATAGATCATAATAGACACGTTCCACTTTCACCGGATGTGACCGCAGCCACATCAGCTATGGATAGTATCGCTAAATGTTTCAAAAGATTAACAGGTTTTCTTCACCCGGGTGCGACGCGAGCGGTGCGCGCAGAGTCACTCGCTTCTTTTCAAATTAGAAGTGTTTTATCTCGTAACATAACTGTAAACTGCCCGAAATAGTCGTCTACGTGACGATCTCACGCGCCCGCGCCCCCACCCCCAGCCACCCCGTCGCACGGCCCCGTCGCACCGCCCCCCGCCGCGCGATACATCACCGCGACACATTTGATGTATGTACATTACGTGACACACACGACAAAAAACAATCGCGCGCCTTTTAACGAGATTGGAGGCGAGCTGCTGCCTCCACTTCCCCCGTCTAGGACGCCGGTACCGGCGGGTAAACACGAAACCAACAGGATATGTCAATTCTAATCATTTTAATTATTTATTCAAGAAGGCGATACGATGAGCGCAACGTTCACCTGATGTTAAGTGAGAGGCCGCACCTAACAACGTGATTATATATACACTGCACCACACTGCGCTCGTCGCCTGAGACATAAGGTATTGAGTCTCGTTAACCCAGTAATTACACTAGCTGCAGCGCCCTTCAAACCGGAACACAGTACTGTTTGTCGGCTGCAATAGGCGCTGTTGTGTGGTAGTTAATAAATATTGCCGAATATGTTACATGAATACGAAGTATTTTTAACATTTCACGATTTTCTGTATGGGGTCGTGCCCAGGCGGCCGTGCGCAGCGCATAGTCTCCTCCACAGCTCATCAATTGCATCTCTGCAACAGCTTGCCGTATCAACAATGTGTACACGAAGCGTTTGTAATAATAACACATTTGATAGTGAGTACTGTTGAAGAGAGCAAGAACCTAAAACATAATTCTCATATTTAATATGAAGAGTTATAGAAGCAATTAATTGTGCTCCGAGAAGAGAGAATATCCAAAGTAAAATGTGCCAACGGATACCATCACGCCCGGCATCCAAACAAAACGGAAGCGGCTGAGATACGGCCGCTGGTTGATTCAAATCGATGTCAACGAGCCAGTAATCGAATCGAACCCGAATCCATTAATCAACAGTCAGTTTTGAAATGGCGGATAATCGTGCGACCATCCCCACCCCGCCTCTCCGTCCTGCCGTCCCTTCTCTTGGATCTGTTCCTCAACAATTAGTTTAATTTATACGTTGTTTTCATGGCGGCTCAACTACATTCGTTTCAGTTTTATATCCGGTGAGTCTCCAACCCTTTACCTACTGACTTAACTTTCCTGAAGGATACCAGGCACCCCTGGTTGCCACTGATGCTGTTTGTTAAACGTGCACTTTGTGTATACTACAATTAACACAAATTGTTGATCTTCTTTCACCATCAGCGCCTTTTGCGAGGTCCTTTCCTCATTTTGAACTTGCAGTAAAATAACTTTAATTATATAATTTAGATCACTTTCATCTCTTTCTGTTTTCTGAAGATGTTAAGCGCTTGAAAATCAATCTTACAACTCATCTGACAATGGGTTTGTAAATCCACGACATGTTGCCTTTTGACCTATTTTGATAGCGACCTTCTTCCGCCAGCTACCGCTTTCCTTAGAGGAGCAACCGCCCTGGTTGTTGGTTGTGTTGGGTCACTGGAGTTTAAAGTAACGTTTGGACCATTCGGAGTCCTGTAATTAGATTTGTTCGGATGAAGTGATATCATGAAATTTCTATCGTATCGTATTGTACACAGGCTGTGAGCCGTTATCTCCCAACGAGCGCAGTTGGCTGGTAGATAATTTATATTGGTTCAGCTAATGACGCGATCAGCGCCGAGCCGGATTACGCGCGGTAATTATATTGTTCACTGATAATGTGCTGTGTGTGTGTGTTATGTGGTGTTATGTGGTGTATGTGGTGTCGGGCATGCAGCGGACGCGCCGCTGACCAGAACTAATGGGATCAGTGCAAAGCGTCCCGCGCTGTATCTGATTCGTATTCACAATTATAAACACAATATTATCACATCAAAACGTTTTCGTTGTTTATTCATTATCGTCTATTTGTACCAACACTAACCCTTAAATAAATCATAGCATCAAAAATATTAACAACACATGATGAACAGTTTACGCAAATTATGAACTATACACTTAAAAAAACAAAGAAATCGCAACATTACCACTCTCCCTTATTTTGTGGGTGAGCGTCAGTAATCAGACAACACAGTAACTAGTGAGACCTGCCGGACTAAGCTTTAAGATGTTCCACAGTTTCAAATACACCAAAACCCGCTTGCCGGAACTGCTTCATTTTGTATACAACACGATACACCGCTCCTTTATCTTAATCATTTGTATTGGTGCAGTTTAAAGTGAGGAACAAGTGGCACCTCGATAACAGATTCTCATCTATATGTACTATTACACTTGAACTACAAAAGTGCATTTCTTTCAGATACATTTTATTTGAATTTCAAATATGAATAATTTTCCATGAAAGGTAATCTTGTGTACACTTAGGGCTTCGTCAGGTAAAAGGCGATAAATAAAAATTTCACAAGATTCTCTCCCTTATTTGTTTGATAACTTCATTGGTTTTGTTGATCTACTAAAATTAATTAAAACGTTAATTTGTAAGTCTAGATGATAACAGCAGCTCGCCTTGCCTTAACCTAATGAATGAAACATTTAAAGATTTGGATTTGGTTTTATCGAAATCATGGTTTGGGCAAAAGTTATAACCGCATTTCAACATAGGGGATGTTTTCAATTACCTCGCGGTCGCATCTCAGATGTCTAATCTCATGTACTTATTGTTGTGGGTACTTGTATTTTGTTTATTATAATATAACTCGGTAGTGAAAATTAATCAGTTGTTGCCTACGTAGGTTGCGAAAGCGGCTGGATGCGGACAGCGAAGGACCGATCGATGTGAAGAAGATCTTCGGAGGAGGCCTATGTCCAGCAGTGGACGTCTATTAGTTGATAATGATAATGATGATTATGTCTACGCAAGCTACATATGTTGCAATGCAACCAAACCATTTAAGATGGAAGAATTTCATTAGTTGTATACACGTTGATTGTCTGTCAATAAAAAACAAATCATTACTTCTATCCAGAACCTAGACTTCTTGTCGAATAGAATATTATTTGCACCCCGACTTAAGTTGTAACTTTTGATGAGCTCACATTCTCTCTCACATTCGCACATTCTTAATAATTCCTTTCATCACATGCGATATTAGAGGAGGTCTCAGAATCAGCTGAAAGGATCTGTGAAGACAGTTTTCTTCGAATTTATAAAGGGTAAAATTTAACATTTCACGAAAGTTTAAAAAATCTGAAGAAAGAAATCACTTAGGAAGCGCAACGAGCCGCGCTTCATACAAAGTACAGATTGTGTCAAATCACGATTACGTATTGAACGTATCAGCTCGCGCATTGTCTGGGGAATCCACCCTCGCCCCGTCCGTCGCCGCCCTCCGCCGCTCCCCGCAGCCTCCGCAGCCTCCGCAGCCTTACTCATGGAAAATAAGCTAGAGCATTCCAGATTTTCCCTTCCTCTCACCGCAGCGGGACTCTGTGTTGGATGATATTCAACAACTTTCAATAGTTTTTGAACGGACGGTTATTTCTTTTATTGAATAACTAGTAATAGCTTCTTTAGCATTTCCACTTTATTACGACACTTTACGGTATTTATCATCAAAATGCGAAAACCTTTTTAAATAACTTTTGCGGTAGGCAGAGGTTATTTTCAGCGCCGTAGCAAGGATGGAATTATTCCTTTACTTTCAAAGAAAGGCTCCCCACTTTCGCGAGCTTTAAAGACGACTCATGTCGCCGAATAAACGGGCCCGAGGGCACAGCAAATGTAAGCCGGTCTCGTATCAGGTTTGAAGCCAGTTTTGGAGCATGTGTTTGGGACGTGCGTAGCCGAAGTGCTTAGGAGTACCAGTGCGTCCTTTACGAGAATCTAGATTCTTCCTAATATATTAAAGGAGACTACGGGGAGGGTTTTACGGTTAAATTGAAGACAATCTTGACTTCCCCTCCAAAGCATTCCCTAGAAGATTTTCCTCTCGACGGTACAAAAAAAGTAAAGATTACTTTTATCTTATTTTGAAAAATTCCGAAACTTTATACTTAATCTACGTTGACGTCTTCGTCTTCCGGTCGGGAACGCCCTCTTTCTATTTCACATGATAGATTAACTTGCCTTAGGACAACATTGGTGCTGGGCTATTTGGACTTAGTAATGTGGGATAGTCTAATTATGAATGTAAGTGGTTATTGGGATGTTTAATATGCACCCAGTATTCATTCCAGGCGTACTCTTCCTTCGGGTTACAAGTACAAAAACTGTGTCCGAGCAGATACGTGTACTCTGCAGATGAAGACACAACGTAGCGCCGGCACTGCAGGGAACCTTTTCGACAATCGCCTAAGTGAGCTCGCTGATACAAATCACTTCAACGAACGGAGTGGAGCCGACGCGGAGCGTCCCACTCACGCGGCCCAATCCCCTTGAAAGGTTCAGGGGGAAATGTTTTCGTTCGCCGGCCGCGTGTGCCTCTGGACACGTCGCGGACCGGATGTGCGGCACCCGCACCCGGCAACCGCACGCACACTCACGCACACACACACGCACGCACACGGACGCACACGCACGCACAAGCACGCACACGCACGCACACACACGCACGCACGCACACACACGCACAAACACGCACACATACGCACGCACGAACACACACACACACACACGCACGCACACGGACGCACACGTACGCACACGCACGCACACGCACGCACGTACGCACACACACACTTACACGTCGGCAGACGCATCAAAGAACTGAAGATTATTTTAAAACACGAAACTAATCTTGTTTATTGAATGGACTATATATTGCATAGACTATAGCACAAGAATACTGCTCCAGTATTCTTTAAACAAAATATCAGCAGCAAGAAAATAATTAAAACTTTATATCTGTTAATTACAGTTGAAAACAAGTTTTTCCCGTACTATACAAGTACATATACATATACATATACATAGTACTGATCGCCGTTGATTGTTTGTTGAGTGTTTGTAAGTAATGATTTAAAATTACTGATGTCTTCTTCTACCATTTATTTTTGAATTCCCGCGTTAGCCCCCCACCCCCCTCCCCTCCCCGTCCGTCGGGTCACCGCGATCCTCACCAGGTCGCGGCCGACCGAAGTGGAGATTGTCGCGGGAGGCCTATGTGCTCCGTGGACGTCTATCGGCTCATGGTGATGATGATGATGATTTAGTTAATTTATCGGCGCTTCAATTTTATGTCAAAAATTGAAGTCCAGTAATGACATTAGCAACGGCGCCCATTAAAGTAATCAATGCGAGTCAAGACTGCTCGTAACACAATACTCTTTTGTGCTGGTCTACTCTACGAACAATACTTCAGCTTGTTGGGGTTTTTCAGCTACTTCATTTGACACCTTCGGTACTTTTGATATCCCGGAATATCTTGCGATATGCACGGGGTCGAAAATTAATTGAATACTTCACGGTATAACGAAATCCTTATGCAGAAGCAGAACAAACTCTTTAAGAACTCTTCCAATTTTTTCTTACGTACTTAAAATTAAAGTGAACAACTCAACAAAGCAAGCCACGATGTAAAACAAGATCAGTATATAAAAATCTATATGTTTATAATATTTTTAATAATTTATGATCGGCTACTGTTGCTTATTTAATTTAACTGGATTTAATGGATTAGCTTGAACAAAACGGGTTTTAGAAGGACTCGCGTTAACAACTAATAGGATAGACTAATTATTAAGACGCGACGGTTCATCTCTACCCCGACCAGCGTTTCGCGAGAACACGTTCCAATGTCGCCGTAAGGTCTCAAATCTGGAGGTCACGGCGTGAGCCTCACATTTTCTCAAACATAATTAACAGGTCTTTTACATATAAGTTGTAACATGTTCTGTGATGACGTACAACACATACTAAGTATCAACAACAAGTATTGGGTGTCATCATTTCGTGAACTCTTCGCTCGTGTTAACAGATTATACACGAAAATTGTGTGATCGATTTGAAAGTGAACTTGGATTCACTTCTAGCACACTAAACCATAACTTAATAATCTATTTGAAATTTAAATTTTTTAACTTAGATTGTTTTTTTCTTTCCCTGGATACGGACAGTGAACAGAAATAAATTTTAAGCAAACATTGATCATTACAAGAGAGGTTATGTTCGACTTCGTTAGAATCTTATAGATACATACTTCCGCAGTGTTTCCATTGTCACTGTCAACTTTGAGGAACACTATAGAATTCCCCGTATGCTATTCTGCCGGGGGTAGCGCCCCTGTCCGCGCCAGTTCATCATTAATTGCGCTGAACACGTTGTCACCCTCATTGTTCGCTCGCAACGCTGTGAGATGTTTGTTAAATTCAAACAAAGCAAACTATTACTGTCCTTTCCTATAAATTTCTCCCTTTGTAACATTTGCATTGTTGTTACATTCTAAGGGAAACAATTTCACCGCCGAAATGATAAATAAAAGATCCCCTTCCAAAGGTATTCAGTAAACCCTATCGACATTCTTTAGACGTCATTTTAATTTACGATAATGAATTATTACTCGTTTTCCGTTTTACTGATGGTAGATCTTTTTACCCACATTCCACTGGAGACGTGCTTCTGCCGCTTTATTGGGGATACAGGTGTTTAGATACGTTCTCAAGTCGTGCTAAATACTCGTGCCGTCACTCAGTTTCTATTTGTGCCGCCGAACGTTGGCGCGCAAACATTACGCTGATTCCGTCCGAAGGTCGCCGTAGCTGGTCATGTTACTGGGACACCGACACCACACATTTAACAAGCATCGGGCACCAGGTGAAGGTCTCGCACGTCGCGCTTCAAATACAGATTTGCCGACTCCACGATAAACATTTCCTTTTGGAGTATAAAATTGCCTCTTGAATTCCAACGAGTCAGCTTTAGTCTCGCATTTGTTCATAGAATTTTCATCAAAAATATTCGCCGATCGTTCTCGTGTCCCGCGGCCCGGGGCTGCAGCTGGAGCCGGGCCCGAACTATTGCGCCAATGTCATTTGCATCGTCGCTCCGAAGATAAAACATTCAGCATGATCTCCAGTATCGAATTATTCAACAGACGAAAATTCTTCGTCTCGTTTTAAACATTTTCAAATATCTTTCCATTTGAACTTTAATTCGGTTAACTTATAAAATATTGTTAATGGGTAATAACTACAAAATACAGTTGCAAGAACATTTATTTAGCTTCTTAAATTCGTCGTCGTCGGAAGTGAAATTAGAGAAAATTAATAAAATAACCAATTATTCACTACAGGGGCGAATATTATGTCACTACGAAATTATAATTTAAACTTAATATAATGCCATGAAGGGAAGGTGTCCCGGAAATCTGTTTCAAATGGTTTAACACAAATGGATCCGTTCTACGATAATTCTTTGATGGTCTGCCGACTTTCTTTTAATTTATAACATTTCATTAGAAAGAAGAAACGTTTGTCGAGTTTCTCGGGATTCGCTTAATAAGTTTATTTCTGATAAAGTAATTTCCTCCTCCATAAACTTTATTAAGAGAATGAAAATAATTTGAAGTATAATTTCATTGAAATTGATGCGAACTCCATCAGATTAAGATTTTGTTTTAAATAATTTCCGTATTGATTGTAGAAATGGCTTCAGTGACGCTGCTTCCTGTCCTGGCGGCGGCGGAGTCGTTTCAGAGGAAACGGTAACGCTCTGTTAATTGTGTCGCATAAAGTTAAATTGCTGCTGGCGAGTCCTTCCATTATAGGTGTGAAAATAAATTTTATGTAAACGATACGGCATTGAAGCTGTGATAGCTCAGGTGTAAAGCAGCGGCGCGCGCTATACTTGTGCGCGGGTGCGGGTTCAGTTCCCTCTGACCTAAAGTATCCGGTGCAATATTTTGATAGACCGACATATCCCAAGTATGACAGCTTTCATGGATATACGATATCGATCACCAACATGGTGTAGTTCCCTAGCTCCAGCAGCATGCAAGTTAAGTGGGTTTTTACTCATTTTATTTAACACAGCATTGCTCTGGTATTACAATTCGGAAGATTTATCAGCTTTATAAAAAGATAATTTATGTACGAGCGGCTAGCTACCCAGACGAGCTTACGAATATAAAATAAAACATTTTGGGCATTTCCAGAAGCTTCTAATATCATAAATAATAAACATAGAGAGAGAAAAGTTTTTTAAATTAAAGAAAATGGCGACGAATCGTGAACCTCTCCCTCGTCGGATGGTCAAATAGAACCATGAAACAATATCGTAATTGAATTTTTAATGTTGAACGCGACGTATAAAGGTAAACAGAATATGGAGAGGTCAGAAAGTAAACTCCGGGATGAACGGAGCAAACATTTGCACAGAAATCGTTGACCCACCCCGTCGACCGACACGAAGACGTAATCAGCAAAGAACGATAACTCCATGGAACTGCAGAAGGTAGCGCTACGTTTTGTTTACATTTGAATTGGAAACAATTCTTTTGTTAGCGAAAACTGAACAATATAAAGTGAAAATGTTGCGATAGAAGTTGGCAAGAAGACGACTGATGGCGATCCTGTTTACACAGACGCCACAGCGAATCACTCTCGCCCGTCTCCGTGTGCAGCCACTAGGCGGTTGTCATATTTTATAAAAGTAAGTAATTAGTTACGGGAAAATGTTTTCTCTCATTTCTACAACATCTATGTAAAGATTGACACACTTTGCAACCATCAGTCTTCATCGAACACTTGATCTTTTCGGTCATATTGTTAATGAAAAGAAAACTGTTCTGCAAAATTGTTGCTACTAAGAAGATTCATGGTAACAGGCCACGGGGTAGAAGCCCAAGATAATGGACCTGCCAGGCGATTATGGACGCACTTGGACGATGTCATACTTATAATATCATTTGAAACATATTATTACAAAGAAGTCTTCAATCTTTAGGGATACGATTTACAGAGAAATATATAAAGAATAATGCATAATGTATGTTGACTTCCTATTCAAGATCGGCACTTGGTAGACTTGGAGTGAAAGAAAACAAAGGTATAAGGTACCACTAAAGGAGATAAAGTTACGGTCATTTGTTTGTGGATAATAATAAAGCAATGGAGTGGGGGACAATACTAACTTTAGTAAGCAGAAGATTAAAATTGAAAAAGTTTGGTGGTATCTTATAAATTTGTTTTATTTCATTTCCATAATTTTCAAAATCAATGGAAATATGTAGTTTCCGAAACGATCGAATGTGAAACTTAATTGTTCAAAACGTAATAAGGTGGACCCTGCTTTTGCATAATCTAGTTGAAACTGCATTGCCAGAGGAACCTGTGCTTGATTTGTATACTCTTATCGAGTTTAAATGAATGTTTATAAAAACAATATAATTTATTTGACTTCGAGGAACTGTGTTGCCACAATTAGCACAGTTACACGTCTAGACAACTAGCCATAAAGAATAAAACACTTCTAGCTAATCATTTGAATACATGTACCACTTAGCAGTATTAGCGGAGTTCCAAGTAATTTAATAATTAGTTGCAGCCCGACGGCAGTCATACACATCTACAAGATTCACGAATTCAACACAGACGTTGGTGCAACTCGGTGCATTAAATTAACTTGCGCACACATTGTGATAGCAATTATTTACCGATCGGCGACTCATGTCGACAACTAGCTCGAGTACAGCTACCGTAGCACAACTAGTTATAAGCTTATTAGGTTGTGTAGTACTAAGAGGAAATCAGATTGAAAACAATATAATTAAAATGTTTCCAAGTGAGTATTTGTCCAGGGTCTGAACATGTTTGTGATGTTGTACACAAATCTATTCGTACACTATCATGTACTTTGGAATTCTCTACTTATTTGTTTAATAGTTATTTTCGCTCGCGTGTGTTTGCGTAGTTGGTCTTTATTTACACCGCACAAATAATGAGTTCTGGTTTTTGCAAATATTTTGTGTGTTTTTGTGTAGTATCGGTAACGATAAATAATTCGTCAGACGTTTACCTTCTCTATAAGAGGTTAAGTAATAGCTTTATCGAAATTTCAAGTACATCTCAAATGTTTTTTATTCTTTGATACCTTCATTTTGTACAGGATGTATCAGTGGGGTTATCCATCACTGTCAATCATATTGGAGTCGAAGCGAAAAGTTAATGCGACGGAAAGATAAATCGATGAAGTTAATTCGAAGAGATACTAAAGGTTAACGTTTTCAAAGAATTTTTGAGTTACGACTTAAAAAGGACTTGACGATAGTTTGTTTGTACATATATATATATATAATAATCGCAGGTTTGTTTGTAAAGAAACTCCACTGCCGGTTTGGACTAGTTATCAAAGCAGCATCTACTTCCCTTTATCCGCCGAGTAATAACAGGCAAACGTTATTGTAAACTGGTTGGAAACGCACAGTATCCGGTGTTATTACAATTTTATGTACAGTAGACCAACACTTGGCCTGGATTTCACACAGTGTTGAGTAATAATGGGGCTGCGGGCGGAGTACGGTGCCTGGGAAAAGAATTCCTATTACGATAGTAACATTTAACAATCTTTGTTAATTTCAATAAGATTCCCAACAAAAGTAATTATCTTAGTAACAATACACACGCCGCTAATCCCGTGCGTGTCAAGTTTCATTATCTCGCTAAGGCAAATCTTTTCAGGATCGAGTCTCCCTGGCGGGTGCGGGGTCGCGGTCCGCCGGGCCGGTGATTATGAACAGCCTCAGGCAGTACTGTTGCTACCTCGAGCAGTAGTACTCCATACGAATATGTTCTTAAGTTTTCCCTAAGTAGTAATAAGAGACTTGTGACTGTGGAAAATGATCGTCGACCTTTAAAAATGTATTATAATTTTTTTTTTAAACTCTGTCATATTACAAAACTTAACACCTTATATCTGAATGCAATGAACGCAAGATGACGTCAAAACATCTCTTCTATTCATCGATTTCTTAGTGCAAAAAGTGTATCGTCAACGCGCAAAGCAATTCTAATAATTAACTAACTGAATAAAAAAATAGGGATCGAATCTGCATTGCGTGCTAATTTTCCTTCATGGGAAGGAATAATGGATTTTTATTTATCTGGGAAAAATTGGTGTTCTCGTATAGTTCTCCTAACAGAGAAGCTTTTAAGATATTGCATTCGCGGACAATTGCACGAGATGTAGCGCTATCCAAATAGGAATACGATAATAATGTTTGCATCGTCCTGATCGAGGAAAGATTAGACCCCGTGCCGGTACCCATCTAAATTGTCAGCGTCAAGATTTGCCACACGCGGTATTGGTAATGCAAAATAACTTAATAATTTTCGACCTTCGAAAGAAGATAGGACTTTATAATGAATAACGCTTTTCGTTTGTAAGACATAAACGTAAATGGCTCAAAAATTAAATATGTCTATGAATATGTGCGCAATGTTATAAATTAAAATTGCCATGACTTTCCGTCATGGACGCGGTAACCGGAAGCAAAGTGATCAATGACAAGTCCACGGAGAGGCGCTGCGATCAGGTCGGGCCACATGTACTAAAGCCTCTAAGCTCCCGTGCAGTGAACCGCCACAGTTTAAAATAAATTTCTAAATCCATTCGATGTGAAACTTTTCTATACGAATTGTTTACTTACGTAAGTATACATTTTGTCTCTGTTATGTACGGGGGTATGTGTAAAGACATAATACTAGTCTAACGCAGGTATTTGTAACATAAGCGGTGGCTGCGCGCGCGCCGCCACGTGACACACCAAAGCGTTGCGACGGCGCCCTACCAGCCAGTGTACACAACACTCTATTGCTTTTGATTTATATATTTTTGTTAGGTTTACATGATTACCCACAGAATGTGTTTTTGTAACGAATAAAGAATATGGTGCATGGCTAAACAATCTATCTAGATATTACACAGAAAAAAAAAATTGTTTTTGTTATTTTTGTTCAAAACGTTCAGGTAGCATCCTCGAAGACCGCTGATACCACTTGCTGTAATTATTATAATACTTATATTATTTCTGACGTAAATAAATATAAAACGACATAATTAATATATTTTATGCTTCACCACTTCTCCCCAAAACGGTAGCCTCGATAAAAGGTTATTCTGAATTATTTTGCAAGTACACAAGATGATGTTTCATTAAGGGATACATTCATTTGAGTTTCCGTATCCATTAATCAACTGTTTGTTTTGAAACATACATTAGCCGGCAGTCAAGCGGGCGCGGCGTTGGGGTTATTACCTTTATAATCATTGTAATTTGGATTTATATTAACGACTTAGAACTAATTGTAAACGAGGCCTTTTAGATAATAATTCTAATTTGTTACTTTATCTTATATATATATATATATATATATTTATATATATTATCAACCAGAACTTGAATGCTGTATTATAAAAAATATTTTATTTTAGTATTTAATGTAACAACATTCGCATTAACACAATAACCTTACTTTTTAAACATCTGAGGAATGACTTTTGTTCTGTTTGGTTTTATATGGTAATACCTTGAATCATCATAAAAACTCCAACACCTGCACAATTCCTACTAGAAATTGTTAGTACACTCTATGGATTTGTAATGCATTAACAGAATATTAGAGTTATCAGCAGCACACTTCGAAACGCTTGAAGGCAATATTAACACATTGAGATTACGTGCTATATGTTTTCCAACAGGCGCCAAGATTGTGCACACCAACATTAATTAGTATTACATGGTAGAGCCGGGTCCCTCGCGGGGCGCCGGGCGTATATGTGCACGGAACAAACAAATCCTGACAGCGTCGATTCCTCGGAGATTCACTACCGCACGCTTCACGGAATCCACTGTGACTGATAAAGCAATGCTTAATTTGTGTCACTTTGTACGATCGCTAAATATCTGAAATTTAAATCTCATTTGATATTGAAACGAGGACCTGTTTGTTGCGCCATAGACGGATTAAAAATAATTTGTTATTCGGTTCAGTCGGCGCGCGTCAATACCAATCTCGAGTAGATTAGCAATTTATATGAGCAGTCTCAAAGAGACAATTCTTTTTTATTTTTTATAGTGAGAACATGCATAAAAACAACTGATACAAGAACATACATCTGTCTTGTGGGGTTTCTTATCGGTCGCTTCATTTCATTATCATTTTAATTCAACTGCGGACGGACTGCCCGGCCAAGTTGCACGCCAGTTGACCCTAATAGTGAAGCACCTCGATTTTATGTATTTAATTATACTTGATTCACAAATATCCACTGCTTGTGTCGTGGTATGGAAATATGATTTTATCACTAACAGTGCGCGAATGTTATTAGTACCTAAACAAAGAGTCCGCGGCCCAGCGCATGAGCGGCGCTGAAACGCGGGCCGCTCGTGTTCTGGACGCAGCTCCGCGTTGCACTAATAAACTTCAGGCGTACAGTTTGTAGCAACAGTTTATTCACTTAGCGTTATTGCTCACATAAAATGTATCGAGGATTCATTTTATCTATGCAGATGCTTTTCATTATGCAAATTGGACGTATAAAGAACGCGGTGGGAATGTTTAACTAGGCGCGGCCGGCGACTCCGTCTGCGATATTGTTGTTATATTATTTTTCCGATTTTTTTAGGACTTGAGAATATAAACTTGTTAAAATTAAAATTTCTAATATCCCAACAAAACAAGAAATATCTAATGATAGTAAAAGGTGAAATTACCTACAAAATATAAAAGCAGGCGAATTATTATCCGGTTAAACTGATTTTATTAAGATTAATTTGAAAATAAACGAATTGAGTGGCTTTTCAAACAAAAATAGAAGCTGGGAAGCTGCAGCACGCGCAGACACGCGCGCTGTTTGAATGCCTTTGTATTACATCCTTCACATGTTTGAAGAAATGGAATCGATAAGCAAGATCAAGTTACCTTCACATAACATCTACACGAACATCGCGGACGTTGATATGTATTTGTAGATAAGATCAATCTTTACTTACGTCTGAACGGAGTTTACGTTTAGCTGGATATCTTTCGCTCGAGTAAGTTGCGTTTTTAAAATTGAAAGCATTTCGACGACAATTTTTACAAAGGCACTTGAATATGAAATATAACTCTCAGTTGTGAAGGAGATGTGAGTAAGCATGAACGGTTTCGTGAGTTACTGCCATAATTTCATTTGAAACTAAAACAATCGAACAACTTTGATACTCGTAAATTTGTTATAAAAGGGTAATATTTAGTGAACTGGGCGTCCCAGCTTCTCCCGTCGTTTACATCAGTAACAGCACTGGCAGTAATACACAAGTGGTTCGCGTGCCGCTCGCAAGTGGATGCATCAGACGGTATGCGGTGGTGCAGTGTTGCGATGGTGCGGTGATGCGGCGGTGGCGCTGCGCCGGCGGCTGATTACTTCATAAATCAAATTTGACAAGCAGACAGATTACACGCGCCGCCGTGACCTATTATTCGATCTCGCGAACTGTTCTCAGGCTTCGGAATATTCTCGGCCCAATGTATTACGTGACAAAACTTGTTCAATTAGAGAAACGACACCAGATGATATTGCAATCGGTGCTGCGAAACGACCCCTAAAAACGATAAACTTCAAGGTCAAACAATGAATTTAAGCGATCAGATTTCTTTTTCTGTTATATAACAAAATCAATATCACAAAAAAAAAATTACTCTGTCAATAAGCTGTTCCCATTCATCAATTGTTGGTCCCATTGAAGCGAGTGTAACAAGTTCCATGTCTCATCTCTGAAATTCTTTTGTTTCATACTTCAGTCGTTCTTAAGAACTCATTAACTGAGGTCAAATGAAAGTTTCACTGTGGACGAGTTTTTTCTACCAATTGTTGCAGAGGACGTGTCCTTGCTCATTTGCTTGAACTATACTTATTAAAAAGTTAAGTGACACAAACAAATAATTATCCGGTGTATGGCAACATAGATAAACGGGGATCCTTCGGAACTATCACAAAGTTATCTCGAAGTTATTTCAAGAGGCAATCTACTTATACTGGGTGTTAGGAGACCGCTTCCGAAAACGGAGACAGACGATAGTACTGATGACACCTTTGATGATGGGGCGGAAAAAAATGGATTCTGATAAAAAAAAAAATCATATTTTTAAAACGTTTCATTAGCATTATTTACGCTCCCTCATGTTTGTACAGCTAAAGCAAACGATAGTTTCATAAAAGATACATTACTTTACTAAAAAATACCAGCAATGAAACACAAAATCGGAACCAGCTGATGCCCGGATCAACGCACGCCCGGGCGCGCCACACTGAATGCACCGTGTTGCTGTGGAGTAAGGTCCAAATTGTAACCAAACACACGTCGAGTTCCCGCCGCGCGCGCACTAAAGGAAAAAGGAAATAATTAAATATCCCTGAGCTGTATTTTATTAATGATAGCTAAGAACACGTGCGGTCATGTGACCTTGACACAAATTTTAATACAATCTGGTAAAATTAATAAATCATACTTGTACATACTAAATATCCATTAACTAAAACTAAAGGCGCTGAATTTACTAGTGCTGGTGTTCAGGGGAGCACGGGAGAGGGGGAAAGCTTCGCGGTAATAAATAATTCCATGAACGGGGAAAAATCGTAAAATTGAAAATTCTTTAATAGACAATATTCGCGTTATTATAACAAATCAGCAGCTTCTCTCTATTCTTTGCACTTCATCTGCCAACTTCCGAGTCCGCTTCCACCAAAAGCGTGTCATGAATTTGACACGTGTATGTACTTATGTGGATATGTATGCTGTGTTGTTGCACCGAAGCCCGCCAAGGGTTGGTGCTAATGCACATAGTTTTTTGCTGAAAGAAAAAAATCAGTTTCACTATTTACAGATTTCAAGCTCTTTTCTAACGCGAGCGTTGTTGTTGTTTACATTTTGTAGTATACAACACTACAATTACTATAGACTCAATTTTTTTTTATCGAAAATGTACTAATCTCACTTGCACGTGAGAATGTTATCGGACGCGGTGAAGTCTGCTCCACCAGAATATTCTGGTGGACGGCCAAAACAAAGCAGTGCTGTACGGTTGAATTGAACCACCCACCTCCATGTGACGAGGCGAGCCGCCGCGCCACGGAGGCACCGGAATGTTGTATGTTAGCATGTTAAATTTGTTTTGTTAACTTTGAAATTATATGTCTGTATAAAGTAAGTAATGTACGAAGTAATCGCTAGCTTAATGTACAGTTAAGTATATGTGATAATAGTTGATATTGTTTCGCCGTCTCACCGGCGCCCGCTTGTAACTTCGCAGCGATCTTTTGTTTCAACTTCACAGAACTTCTGGGCTCAACAACAAAATCCATTATACACTTTAATAATTAATAACTGCTAAATATTCATAAAGCGAGCTCTCAGAGTGTTCCCACTGCGCCCCGTCCAGCCCCGCCCCGACACTTCGCAGCTTTCAACGTTCAACTATGGAGAAACAGGAATCAACATCATGATGTCCATCCAAATGTGTCGCCAGGCGCTGCTCCTTCCCAGCGCCGACATTCCATATAAAAACATTCAATTTTCTTCTGTGTGTGTGTTCGGTAGGACGTGTAGGGGGAGTCCCACTCATTTATACGTGAATTACATATATGAGAGTAATATGTATTATGAGAGAATTGTCACTTTTCAAAAACACTTAGGACTTGTTTGCTCAACTTGACATAAAGTTCTTTTCTCTTCCCAGACTAGACACCGATATAGACAACAGCTTGCTAAAAATAATAACAAAAACCGTAACAAATTTAACAAAAATATTAACAAAAAGCACAGTTTTATTAATTATTATTTATTATGCAAATTTCTTTTACCATTTCACCACACGTGCGCGATAATACATGAGACGTGAACAAACCAACCGCAGCGCGAATGAATTATATTGCATTGCATTGCATTCCATAACAATCGGCGAGTGCAGCCCCGACCCCCGGCCCGCGACACCGCCGCGACACCCCCGCGACACCCCCGCAACACTCCCTCGCGTGTGATGTGTCGATTGTTGTATTCATTATGAGGTAATGAAATGTAACGCGACAGCGCCGCCCGGGCGGGCGCAGCCTTCGGTAATTGCACTTGATAAATACGAGGAGTTTGTGCCGCGAGCTGAACAACAGTTCGCCGAGCGCCTCGCGCGCCGCTCCCCGCGCCCCGCTGCCCACGCCCGCTGCACGCGCCCGCTGCACGCGCCCGCTGCACGCGCCCGCTGCACGCGCCCGCTGCACGCGCCCGCTGCACGCGCCCGCTGCACGCCGACCCCTACCGTCTCACATACATTACGAATTAACTTATTATACATTTACGAGACGAAGGGTTTTGATTTACGGGTTAACATTTGTTTGGACAACATTACATAAATGAGCTGCAGCAGGGCCGTGCGCCACATTCAACCACTTATTTAACCACTGAACAGCCTACCTGCATAAATCGACCTGAATAATATCTCCCGACGCTCTCGGAAGGTGAACTGTGTTGAATTGATATTAGCTGATTTATTACTTTATTAAGTTACATGGTCTGAAACATAGCGTTCCTGATGACCCTGCCAGGGTCCATGTACGGTGCGGGGTTGGAATCCCAAAGTAAATGAACACACGACGGCTGCGAGTTTGGTAACTGGCTATATTTGACACTTGCATCTAAGTAACATACCACACTGTACTCCACCCTAAATCTCCGTGCTCGAACCTGCACCCTACTCCAGATTACAGTGTGACAGGAGTGAGATACGAGTAGGTACGAGTACAACGTGTCAGAGCATCATTATTGGTAGTGACAAACACAGAGGTCCTGCTGACCCGACAGCATCATTGTGTACTAAAGTCCTACAAACAAGCAGCATCAGTTACAGCTAATGTTACAGCATCAGTGTAACAATGAATTTAAATTATTGTTACTCGGATGCCATCTCACTTCGGTATTGTCCCGCCGGCACAGTCGTAGACGTGAGCGTGGTTTCGCATTGCAGCCAGCTCATCTCTTGCGCTCTTCTCATCTCCTCCCTGCTAATACGGTCTTAGTAAAAGGGTTTAAATATTATTGTTAACGTGAGCGACAATTAACTTGTTAAGTTTGTATTGTTTATAACAGGTACTTACTCCTACTTTGCTTTGCTTTGAACTCGAACCACATATAAATTTGTTTGCGCAATCACACAAACAAACAAACAAACAAACAAACAATAATTACATTTGTTTTCTATAAAAAATGTCAGTTATGTAGTTTTTGTTTATTAAATATTGCTGTTTTTTCTCGTTCCCCTCCGCAGGGTGGGTCGGGGCCATTGCATTTCCTTTCATTTACCATCAGTACTCTGTTACTCTATTTTCTACTCACACTCATCTTTCATTTTTTCTACTCCTTCATTCTCTGCTCTTCTTTCAAACCATTAAATATTTCAGTTAACTGCTGCTGCAACGACTCGCTGCCAGATAGTACCTATGGATAATAACTGAGTGGCTAGTTGGTGGGGGAAGTTAGGCGAGCAGTACCCACACTATTTTTATTTATTTCATTAAGCGACGGGACGAGCGGCACGTTCACCTGGTGGTAAGTGATACGTCCGCCCATAACGACGCGTCGTTAGCTCCAATGGTACACGCTGCATCACACTGCGCTCGTTACTCCTGTAATTTCACCAGCTACAACGCCTTCCAAACCAGAACACAGTAATGTTTGCACAGTACTGTGTGTCGGCTGCATCATGCGCTGCGCTGGTCTCCGGCAGCAAAGACCTGCGACCAGTAATAAGCTACAATCGTTTTATTTAGGCTATATGTTAAAAAGCGTAATAAAATTGACCGATATTTATAATAGGTTAAATTTAACTATTGGTTTGTAGTTATATTTAACCCGCGTGGTCTCGTTGCGCGCCGGTGGGGAGACAGGAAACGATAACAAATATCTGCCAATCAATAGTCGACTAAATCCGAATAAGCTGCGATGGGAACTAGGATCCACAACCAAGTAACACACAACTCATTTTATTTCTTTACGATGAAAACTCCGCTCTGAAATAACAATGGGTCCGCATTACGCATTCAGGGACCACGCCCGGCTACTTGGAGGCTGCGGGCCTCAGATTTTTCTCTCGCTATTTGACCTAAATTATTTCTAGCACATAAAGCGCTAACAGAAAGCGTTCGCCGCCTCCGCGTCGCGGTGTCGTCATCTTTAAATGAACACTTCGTTACGAAGGATATTCCTTTAATTCGGTGCAGCGATGAGACCAGCAAGGTGTTCATCTGAGGGTAAGTGGTACACCCGTCCATAACAATATTGCGCTCGCCGACTCGAGTCGTAATATGTTAAGTCTCGTTACCCTAGTAATTTTACCCCATAGAGCACCTCACCGCACCTCACCGCACCTCACCGCACCTCACAATCCGGAACACAGCAATGTTTGCACTCGCATACACACAGTGCCGCTTGTCGGCTGCGATAGGAACTGCGGCGGTACTTTCCTAGACGCTCTCCGGCGACAGAGATCTACCACCAGTAAACGTTTAGTAATGTAATAGTAAACTTCTCTCTTCCGGTACTTACACACGAGCGGGTCGGAACATGCAATCCTTCCGTCATCCTATCTACCTATCTCAAGATGTAAACATTTTTCGAACCAAAAATTCCCTCGCAGTCAATCCAAACTTTCTCCAGGGTTCCTCTAAACTTACACTTTCATACACTAAACTTTTCTCAATAAGTGTTCATCCCTTGTCATTAGATGCTAATTTCACATGTTAATTTATTACTACTCCTTAACTTTATAATTGTTTTGTTTCTCTGTGCACCGTCTTCATCCTCCCTTTACAATCCTGTACAATAAAAAAAATTATAGAAAAATTTAAGTGATAAAAATTTATTATTGAAATAGTTGGATCCACTCTGGTTTCAGTCGTAAAGATAAATTGGTCGTTATGACTACGGAAAGGTCAGGGTCACCGTTGCACAGTGCAACAGCATTGCGGGATCCGGGCTACTCCCCGTCAGTGTCTCGTCCCCCAGGGAAATTACTCCCGGGTATAAAGTAACACCTGTATCCTGAAACAGAACGAATGTTATTTAACTTTTTTTGCGAATATTATCTCATTTATGTTTTCCGTGTACAAAACGTGTGTCCTTTGTAGAAACAGATACAATTGAAACTCAACTAATGACTGCCCGCAAAATAGAATTTTTACTAATAACGGCCTAACTGTTTACTGGCGCTCGCCAGGAGTCTGGGAGGGTAAAGATCACATAAAGTTTTCGATAACATTTCTCTTTATATTCTTGTAATAACTCGCAGTAAACTTGTTTTCTTTCGCTGAATATAAACAGTGAAGTTCGCCCGATGAATTGATGAAAGGTAAACAGCCGTCTGTTTGTTTGTTTGTTTGTAGAAAATTTCAAAGCGCGCCATCCGCGTGAAACGTTCATCCAAAAATGTTAATCGACGACTTGCTTTGATTCGCATTACTGTTGTTGTTGTTGCTTTAAATTTATGGGCCGGCCTGAGCACGGGCTGGGCCGCGCAGACGCACAGACGCGCAGACGCACACACGCACACACGACAACACGCACACACGCACACACGCACATTTGGTCTCCAAATTCCTTTTACGGCTCTAGTGCCGTATTGAGATACATCGCTCTTCACGCAGTTATAACTGCGGCGTGACACACTTGCTGTCACTCTACCCCGGCTCGCAGAGGACCGTAAGTTATTGACATTGCAGGCTTAATGGGATCAAAAATATGTTACCATTATACATAGAGTCCCTTAGAGGTACACCTTTACAGACGTTCAAACCCTGATATGGGAGTCGACTTCAATCCAATGGACATGTTTAACGGTGTGATGTCACTAAGGCGTCAAATTACGTGAAGGATAATTAAATTTAGGGCAAAGAGAAAAGAAAAAAATAGAGGTCAGAACTCGTCGCATGGACTGACAACAGGCGGAAGTGCGAGACGTCGGTGCAATACGTTACGTTACATCCAACGCACAGAAAGAGAGGAATTCAGTCAAGTCAGAACGAAGGCTATTATATTTAACGTTGATGTAGTGCTTATAAATAACGCAGGTTGCAGTTCTGCATGAGCTTCATCATGATCAGCCGATAAACGTAAACTGCTGGACATAGGCCTCTACCAAATATCTTCATTTGAGGGGACTTGGACCATTTCCCACCACCCACGCCCAATGCGGATTGGTGGGAGCCCGACCGTCGTCTGATGATTAACAGAGTGCAGCACAAGCAGGCGAGGTTGACTTGGGTCCTGTGAATATTTGTGACTCCTTACAGACCCCATTTTTATACTATTTAATAAAACATCACTATCATCATCAAAATTTGTATTTGTGCAGCATGTCGCCGGATGTACCTCCCGAGCCACGTCTTGAGGCTATCACACCCGTCTGAACAGGTTGGTGCAGAGTTCTCGTGCCTGGAGGAAAATGCGGAGCAGGTCCAACTTGCTACCTCTGCTGCATATTCAGCCATTTACACCGACGGCAGCCGCATCGAGGACAAGGTGGGTGCGACGTTATGCGTCATGCGGAACGCCGCAGAAGTAGCGAAGAAGAATCTTAAGTTGGTCAACTTCTACACCTTATACCAGGTCGAGCTGCTGGCATTGGCGGAAGCGAGAGGGTACGCGGCTAGCAAGTCAGCGCAATCTTGCGCCGTACTTTGCGACTCAAGGTCCGCCCTCGAAACAGTCGCCAAACTTGACACCCTCCATCCACTAGCATTAAGAGTGAAAGCGAACATAAAGAAAGCGCGGGAGAAAGGGATGAATGTGAGTTTATTTTGGGTGAAAGCGCACGCAGGAATGGAGGGAAACGAGAGGGCGGATCAACTGCCCAAAGAAGCGACCCTGAAAGATAAAAGGACACCGGTGTACGAGGACTGCCCTGTTTCCTTCGTCAAGCGTCAGCTCAAGCTGAAGATGCTTGACAAATGGAACAGGAGGTATGCTGAATGTACGACGGCTTCAACAACGAGGATATTTTTCCCAAACGTGGCGTCTGCCTACCAATCACTGCGTCGGCTGGAGCTCGACACGCTCTTGGTCCAAATATTCACGGGGCACGGGGGATTCTCCGAGTACCTTCATAGGTTCAAGCTCAAGGAGAGTCCCTCGTGCCTTTGTGACCCTGCGGTGGACCAGACCGTGGTGCACATCCTGACTTCCTGTCCCTTATGTAGGACCGATAGAGTAAATTTAGAAATAGAGATAGGAAAAAGGGTAAACACGAAAGTCATTGCCTCTCTGATGAATGAGAACGAAAGTCGCCAAATATTTCTAAAATATTGTAAAAGAATAATAGGAGATGTAAAAAAAAAAAGGAACAAAATATGACTATAAAAAATAAATAAATAAAATAAAAACAATACAGGCTGTAGGCGAGAAAGTAGGAAAAATTAAATTGTAAAAAAAAAATGGAAATAAAGAAAATAAAGTAGAAATAAAAATAAAAATTAAAAGGACGAGAAGAAGAAATGAAAGAACAGAAAAGACATGATTTGTTCCAGGTTCGACGAGGCGACTGTATTCACTTATTTGTGAGAGGTATGGCAGAAGGAAATGGAATGCAGTATGAAAGAGAACAGAAGTATGACAGATAAGCAGAGTCAGAGAGATTAGAAAGTATGGTATATAGGATGGTAAATGAATTGTATAAAAGAGGCCCAGACCCAAAACACGCAGGGGAGTGTTTCTTTTTAAAAAAAAAATGTCCACATCCACCACGTCACATTATTTTAAGTCAGTTATAATGAAATAACCATCGACTCGAGGAAACGTGGTGATGGCTGAATATGTCTATATCCATGAATTCGGGGCTCACAATAATTTAATAACAATTAGCAGTACTAAGTTAAGATTAATTTCCTCCGCAGTCAGCGCGAGCGCTGATGTTAATTAATCATTGTACTACCTGCTGCTTATCATTATGGAGTTATTATTATATACGCGAAAACAATAAAGCCTGACGCAGTCCAGGAGTTTGGTAAGCTGAAGTGGCAAAGAGCGAGCCACACACATTACTTGAACTACTGGTAATCAAGCAGTAAGAAAACATTAAATGCAGGGGCTGCGTGTGCGCGTGTGCGCGTGTGCGCGTGTACGCGTGGGATGCTGGTTTCCAGCCGTGAACATCGTTAGATTGTCAATGATGACGATCAACATTCACCATCGGTATCATAACCCGTGCAATAATACAGAAGTGTATTGATAAATTTTAATGTAAAAAATTGAAAAGTTGTGTGATGAGAGGCGTTAGAAACGTGAAAGTGAAGAGTACTCAACTAACAGATAAATCTTCGGCGGCCGAGGACCGGGAGGCTGGCGGAGCAGCTCGCCGCTTTATGTAAATATGTTTCGGTTAAGTTAATCCACTCAATCAAACCGGATCAGCCGGCGCGTTAATCTATCGCCTTACAAATAAACAGCGTTTGTTAGCCGCGCGCCTGCTCGCCCACACACCCCCACACCCCGACACCCCCAGCCCCAGCCCCAGCCCCAGCCCCAGCCCCAGCCCCAGCTTAGTGTTATCAAATGGAGAGATTATACTAAAAGTAAGTTTAGAAAAACTAAAAATCACTTAATTTTAAAGTAAAACAATTTGTGATTTACAATTCCATTATAATGCATCTAACAAGTTAATGGTAATCATGTAAACACTTTATTTTCTCATCATCATCATCAGCCGACAGACGTCCACTGCTGGACATAGGCCTTCCCCAAAGATCCCCACATCGACTGGTCACTGGTTGCTCCGATCCAGTGGGTTTCCGCGACTCTCACCAGATCGTCGCTCCACCATGTGGTATTCCTCCCAACACCACGTCTACCGGTACGCCGGCGCCACTCCAGGACCTTACTGCCCCATCGGCCGTCGCCATTTTACTTTCTCAACATAAAGTTATTTTATAACGAAACGTAAATGACATTTGTTGAGTTTTGACAGATAAGTAACGTGCCTAAGTCCTGAGTTAGGTTAGGTTATTATCGAAATGAATTAAATTTTTTTAATGTATTTTTTGGGTCATCCATCGTTTAACCACCACCCCACCTAATGTTTGGTGGTGATATGATCTGTGCTGGCAAGGCGCATCGTGTAATTCCATTGCATACTGTCTAAAATGTATCCTATAGAAAACCACGAGCCTGGCCACACGGCGGCTGTGTACGAGACTGTCAAGCCTAGTTGTGACTAGTGCTTAATCTATAGTAAGCCTTTTATCCCGCCTCCGCACCGTGTCTAGTGCCGCTAGAGGAGTTACGTCAATTCTTTTAGAATAATACTTGTATCGCAAGTATGGCGTTGGTTTGTCAAAAGCTAGAAGTAAGCTGCAGCGAGTGAATCAGTTTCTTAACAGATTGTTATGAAAGTAACTAAGGTAGGTGATTCAGATAAATAGCAGAACTCATGTTATATGTATAGGTAGAGCATTAATAAGAGAAATGTTATATTTAAAGGAGCCCGCCCGCTCACAACAAGAGCCGAGCTGCGCAGACGCAAATATTTGTTGCAGTGTGCGCGTGTTCAAGTTTACGAGCTTGCAAGTAACGATTCATTTTGTTGGCACTTAATAATGCTCCACTCGTAAAATGTTCCGACGGGCTGAGCTTTTATTCATGCAGGAGCTTTTTGTTATGCTGATGAAGTTTATAAAAGTCATTGCGTAAATATAAGATGTTTATACTTCTGCATCTCCCTCAGATGGAGAAATTACGAACATGTTTAACTTTCGTAAGTTCTGCAGCGGTCCAGGGGCGGCGGCGAGGTTTCTACAAACCTTCAGCAGTACATTTACGGTTGTAATCTTCATTATTAATTATGAAATGTTTAATATCAAATTCTTCTTGAATTTTCCAAAATCTTTACTAGTAGTTACGTCCAAAGTTATATTTCTTAATACCCAAAAGAGCCAATACCTCTCCTTCAACACATTCAATACAAAGTAAGTGTGAGCGCATCCTGCGTTCACACTGACCCCACACCAGAACAAAGTAGAAGGTAAGTGATGTATGCAAATAGAGCGGTGACTTGTGACACGTGAAATAATCATTATTTATCGTTATCAGTCTTTGTTTATCCACTGCTGGCTATAGGCCTTCCCCAATGTCTTCCGCCAAATGCGGTTCTCAACTTCTCGCATCCACCCAACCCAGACCCCCTTGATGATGTCGTCGGTCCATTTGGAGATAGGATATCCTGCACTTCTGAGATCTGTACGCGGCCTCCACTCCGAGACTTTTCTCCCCCATCGACCTTCACTGACACGACGGACATCATTAATATAAATACATATCATTATTAATGATTAATAATCTTTAACTATTAAAAGCAAGTTTAGACGACTAACCACTAGCTTAATTTACGTTGTCATAAACTGAGCCTGGTATGCAGCACCTGCACACGCGCTGATACTCTGCAGACATCTCGGAACGGGTTATGTCCTAACGAATAGCGCAGGTACGTGTTTTGCGAAACCCATCACAATAGCCTTACGTCCAGCTGTGGAGTGGACGTGCATCGGTTGAGATGGTGACAATGACTTCTTCACCAATAGAACAGTACGCGCCCGGTGTTCATCACGCAATAAACGGGTTTTATTAATAATTAAGGGTCTTTGTGTGCGCCCGCTGCGGGGAACAAAACGCTACGGCTGATTGTTACGAGCCGCTCATTTGTTGCTAGTCCGTCGCCCCCCGCCTGCGCCCCCTGCGCCCCCGTAGCCCCCGCCGACTAGCTCGCGCAGGCCCCTTTGAAAAGATTTTCCACTAGAGCCGGCAACAAAAGAGCTCACCTATTGAAGTAGTTACGTGTACCACCCGCCCCGCCACGCCCCGCCCCGCAGACACTGCATCATTCATTTATTCATTGCATAAATAATTTCATCAATCAAGCGCTCCCTGCAAACGGACTGGTGGCAGAACCCTTGCCGGATGCTGTACGTACTGCAGCAGTTCCTATTATTGCCGCTAAATTACGGTTTAAAGGACGCCTTTGAAATTACAGTGGTAATGTACAAGTTATGTCTCAAGGTAAGGGGCGTGCTATGTGTTTGTTGTTGTTTTTTTTTGTATATATGTGTGAGTGATTAAAGGAATAAACTATTTATCTATCTGTTATAATGTGGTGCAATGTCCATCATCCTAATATATTCTGCGTTGTTACGTGCAGGCGTATCACTTACCAGATGAACATCCCACTCATCTCGCCGCTTCCTCAAAAAAAAACTTAATAGGAAAATAAACACAGTCGAATAGCCCCACCAATCCGCATTACTCACTTATATGCCTCTACAAGCAAAAACCGTGGAACTCCGCTGGAAGTGGGTAGTGTAGGACTGATAGACGAGGAGATCTTTGGGGGAGACTTTTGTCCAGCATTGGACGTGTTTCGGCTGATGACGATGAATAGCCCCGGAGAGAACTTATGTGTGTTTAGTTTTCATGAGAAACTGCATGCGAATGAATGTCGCTTGTCCGTTTTATTATATTGCTTTCATTTTATTATGAAGCGACGAACACATACCTGGAGTTAGAATATCATCTCCACATTTCAAACCCCTGACAAGTGTAAGAGATGATATGAAGACAGTAATTTGTTATACAATGTATACGAACCGAGTATTCGTTACTCACAAAGAGTACGGCATGTGTCTAAATTCTAGAGAAACCTAATATTAAATAGTTTGAATGAGGACGAATGTCACGTTAAACTGGTGCTTAACGAAGTGACAACGTATCTAAAGCAATCGTTTCCCTTAGGTAGTTAGTACTTAAACATATTGTTCAATTGAATAGTCGCAGGTTTCAGGCGATATGCTGAAGCTGCTAAATAAGGAGCACCACCGAAACGAACAGACGTTACAGCCTCCGACCCGTTCCCACTCTTGCCGGGGTAAATAATCTCATCAATAATATAATTCTGTATGGAACCGCTCGTTACTCCCCGAGTACCTGTTACTCCGCGCCCAACAGGTAACTTTAGCACTCGTGCTATTTAAACTTAAACACATTCACATCGATTGCCGCAAATGTAAAAACTTTAGCAATACTCGGAGATTCGATTTCAGATACGCGCTGAACTTGAGTCTGCCCGAGCACCGCTTACACATGCTGCTGGCACCCTGCGGCTGTGCAAACCCTTTTATAACGGGTTTGACTTTTTGTTGGGATACAACTTCTCCGCGTCTTTGTATTTTCGTTATAACAAGACGAGGTATAGCTACAGCATCAGCTGCAGCGGCAGACGGGTCCTCGTGAGTGCGGCTAGGACAACTGAAATAACCCGGCTAAGTAGAGGTTTACTTTGATTAAAGAGTCCGCACCTGAACATACGTTATCCTGATTGTCTCTCTCTCTTTATTCAATTCTTCAATGCTGAGGGTTGTGACTCCTTATCGATAAGCTGTTCTTAATCTTAATCCTGACCGAAACCCTGCCTGTATTGATATAATTATTATTCTAAATCGATTACCGCATATAAATAGGTTCCCGAGTAAACTATTGCCCGGTCGCCATCTCCCGGGCGGCGCGAGACGGGTCCAATTGGCACCGGATGTGTAAACAATGGAACTAAAAGCCGCCTAACTGATATAAATGACCGGTTATTGACAAATAAACGTCCGCTGAGCCATTACAAGTTTCCCAATGATGAATTACTTTGTTTATCCGGACCTATTTCTATGAAATTACGCCATATTTCTGCCAACTGTCTTCAAACGAGGGAGAAAATAGTACTTCGCTAAAGAAATATGTTTTATTTCTAACGATTTAATCTTTTTAGCCACCCAACACCCCGCAATAAGTGAACCGGTCCTAAAAAATTACAGCTTTGTTTATTGAAAGCGGCCCTCGGGGAAAGGTGGATTACGGTTTATGATACTGTTTGTGATAACATTCAGGAAAGTCATGGTACGTCTTGCGCCCACAAAATATCTGTTCCATGATGATGTGGAGTACTTGCGTTAAGAGATTTTAAGTCAATTTACATTCTGAGTTATATCCACGAATCGTGGAAAGAGTTGGACGCATCAACACCAATGATCGCCCAATAAATTTCCCGGCGCTTGCAAGCTGATTGGCATCATTCAAAGTTCCTCAATTACTGCAGCAACTGTTAACGCCTGCTCCTCCTGTCCTCGTTACCTCCTCCCGCGGCACCTGCTGCTCAACAATTAAGCAGTAATTGTAGGTCCGTAATGATCTGGGGCACGCGGCTCCTGTCCGACTCATTATGAAATTAGAGCCTAATGAATTTTGTAATTAAGCCTGTGGTGGTGGTGGATGTAGGCGAGCTTTTGTAACGGTAAACTTTATGGTACTTCCGACTGTTGTGTCTCCTTCCAGTCAATCGTTAATTTTGAAATCTAATAAACTAATGATTAAATACATAAAACAGACAAACAAACGCTCTGCGTTCTTCTCCAGATAAATGGAAATATTTGCTCGTAACAACAATAAACTTCACCCATCTTCACCCAATCTCAAGTACTTCAGTGAACCTCGACACCTTACTGATACCACCAGCTACAACGTCAAACCAAAAAGTATGCCGGATACTACTATTCAACGGTCGTGTATTCAAAATGGCCCACTGTGTGGCCGGCTGGGCGTGGGATTTCATTATTAAACGATCTCTTTTGCCTGTGTAAAGTAGTAACATGGTTGTTGCTAAACGAATTTGTACCATGAGGTGTGAAATTCATTTGCATACTCGAGTGTTTACACCTGACCATTCGCTGCACCAGAAGAACCCTGAGATTGACAGTCAGCTCGTCCATTGAACAGAGATTTTTACGATGATTTTACGAGGCTATAGTAGAGCTATAGCCATTAGCGATAATATTTCGAGAGCACGATCGGGGTGGGTTCGTGTGCGACCGTCGCTCACGGAGCGGCCGCCTCGCCACCACGCCGCCCCTTTAAAGTAGACCATTCAAACGAAAAACTTAAGCATCAGCTTATCAAACGTCCTTGTCATTTTATCAATTTATTATTTTCACTGTTGGCAGGCTGTCTCATACGTTTTTCTTCCAGTAAGCTGCGATTACGAACCGTGACAGCATTCCCTTTACATAAAGTATACTCGTACTAGCATTACTTGCGGAGGAGTCAGGGGTCTGAGAGACGAGGCGACGAGGGGCCCGCAGAAACAGACGACCATACATTATACAATATAAAGATTTATATCACTTTCGACTTTAAAGAAAATATTTTTACGATTTACAACACCCTTTGTCACATAAAATGTAACTTATGTGCCAATAAAACTACTTTAAAGTAGAATCTTTGTCGCTGTCAATTTCTATAAAGTATACAACGGTCTCGGTGCTTAATGCACTGCTTACCGCTGTAAGCAGTAACACGAAAGTTACCGCAGTAATGTGTTTCTAAATTATTTATCGCCCAACTTCGTGCGCGTTATATTGTCGCGCCGTGTACACCGGCGAGTCGCGGCGCACTAATATTCATGAGGCTATAAACAAACAAACAAACAAACAAACAAACAAACAAACAAACAAACAAACAATTAAAGAAACAACAATAAAAACATACGAACACCTCACACTGGAGACGGAGGAACGTTTGCTGCTTTGCCCTCTTGTTCAGTTGTCTGCTGCCGACAGCTCGCCACCTCATCGTCGCTGTTGCAACTGCATCATTAAGAAGATTTTTAACTTACCTAGCGGCACTAGACTCGGTGCAGAGGCGCGCTAAGAGGCTTGTTTCTGATCAAAACTTGTCACAACTAGGCTCGACAGTCTTGAACACGGCCGCCATTTAGTAGAGTGTGCGATGTAATTACACGATATAATTTCGTCATCCCCTTTTTAAAATCCCGCCCAAATATGACAAGTGTCTTTAAGAAAAGGGTGAATAGGCTGACTAGGTTGGTGTGCCTTCATCAGGTGGGTTCGTGGTCAAGCGCTAACCTTGTCAATTTAACAAAAAAAGGTTTAGTGCTTTAGCACTCAGTCGAATGCTATCAAAAATCTATATTTGCATGTGTGTCCATGTGCTTATGTATTTACAAAAGCTTGATACAGTTTTTCTTAACTGTGCAGCGGCTCCAGTGGGAACGTTCCCAGTCTCCGCCCAAAAATGAAGAGGCAAACACTCGTGGCCTGGTGTCGTACCCACGTGTCTACGGCACGAGCGCGAGTGCTGTGCAAAGCTCCTAACACGTACCTCTTCGTCACGGAGAGAGCGTAGCGTGAAAGTAAACCCTTTGCGAGGGGCTCGATCACGAAATTGGTATTCAAACGTAAATAACTTAGTCAAAAGGAATAAAGCGTCAAAAGATAAACCTTCACCCCCGCGGGGGTAACTTGTACAATGTACGGGGCATTAAATTAATTCCTGTAACAACATACTCTCGTACTCCTCATTGTTTGCACCTTTTTTCAGCGCCCTTGTTTTATTTTTAAACAGAGGTAAGTTGAACGAACGTTTACTTCTCTGAAATAATATTTACTGTAAAAATATAACCAGCACAAAAAAATAACCCTCGCCGTAATTCATTTAACCGACACACGGAGGCGCCGCGCGTACCCTGCCCGGCTTCCCCAATTTGTCGGCGAGGTTTGAAAAACAACGGAACTGCTTAAAATTATAGGAGGAAGGGCGAGTGGAGCTCACCATCAAGAAATGCTGCTTAGAAGCAGAGCGCTGTGTAATTACTAAACTCAAAGTATTCCCACTAAGACGAAATGTCGAAGTCAGTCGATGCGAGTCCGACATAACTTCTCCTGGCCGTCGCGAGGGTGGATGCGATGACATTTCCCTCTTTAAAAATGTAAATTTCCTAAATATATAGCGCAGGTTTGTGTGAATGTGGTAATGCGTGTACGCAGTACATCACCAGGTTACCGAGCACGAGCTGGCGGCTGCAACACCAGCGGCCACAGCTCGGCGAATCATCGGTGCTCTATGGAATTATGGATTTAGTTCTTATAATTTACTCGTAACTTAATGAACTAAGAATAAATACTATAATTGTATTGACTAATCACATGAAAATTCCTGTGGTAGCGCTGAAGCTGCTGCATACGCGTGTAAGTGGACGTCACGGGATAAGTTGTTGCCAAGTTGGCCGCCGCCGCCGTTGTCGGATATTCTAGTTTTATTGCGGTGTTTATGTGTTCGCGGAGGTTTCAGCTCGCCGGGCAGTCCCGCCGGGGAATCCACACTTCGCTCATTCACACCAAAATATTAAACCATTTCCGCTGAGGGAGAGTGTGATAGTTAAATAATAAACCCCCTTGCTCGCTATTCAATGTGTGCATACGTTGCAATGTACGCGCGGCCACGGCACCACACCAAACGTACAGTTTTCAACTCATGTCAATAAATTGCATCGATGTTAACTTTGAGTAGGCTACGGGTCCAGTTACGATGTTTTCTTCATCTTACATATTAAGCACACGAGAGTGCATTACATCAAGTATACAACTCGGCGGTCACATGAATGTTAATGGGGTAGCTTAACAATAGATAACTAATAATAACTAGTATAGTTCCAAGTCCAATTTTTGTTAGAATTAAAGAATATGAATCCTATCGGCGTGTCGGGTTTATTGTTAACTGTGAGTTAAAAAGACGGCACGCTTAAGACAATACAGTAGTTTTTCAGTTACATTTAACTGCTTTAGGTTTTATCTTATTGTAGTCGCCGGAGTACAATGAAATAATGCGGTGTCGCGCTGAAATACATTCCAATATGGGGTTGATGTTTATCTTCCCTTCCCCCATGCGCTTCAATTTGTTAGCTGACCAAACAATATACGTCATGTTATTGAAACGGGCAGTATTCTTATTTTCTTAGATAATAAACCTCCGATAAGTTTAATTAGAATAATATTTCAAGTATATCACGAAGCAGTTGTAGCAATAAATCAAGTTGCTACATAGAAATAAGATGCAGATCGTATTTGCATCGTTTTGCTATTCAATTAACTGGTGGAGGTCGCGGTCAGTTTGTATTTTATTATCGCATTAGAACCTCACGGGAAATGAAAAGCGAACGTTTCGACGAACTCGTGTAGTACTGCACATACCTGCCACTGGTACGAGAGATGCAATTTTAAGCCGCGAGAGCAAGTCAGTAAGCTGCATGCGGCTGTTCAACAACTGCGTCGTATATATATAATATTAATAACATTGCACCGCCCGTTGCCTATACAACATAAAACGTATTCACAAGTTACTGGTTGGCACACGCGGTGCAAACGTGCTCGGTGATCTATTATCGCGTAAAGTGTCACGCGAAAATCAGTGACTCGCGAGAGATAAATGAGGAGACTTGTTGTGACGGAGCGAACGGAGAGCGCGCGCCGAGCGGGCAGCGCGCGGAGGTGGTGCGGGTGACAAACTCCCACTTTGTTATATATATATGTATATATATATTAAATATCACAATGTACACAAATATCATCATATATTTCATTCTTTAAAGAAACTTCAATGCAATTTCAATAGACACTAGTTAACAGTTTACTGCTAACTATAATAGTATCTATTGAAATTTGATTTTAGTCAACGGGTATCACATTTACTTTTTCTATGGATCTACAATAAGTTGTATCATCATCATCAGCCGATAGCCCTCCACTGCTGGACTTAGGCCACTCCCAAAAATTTCCACGTCGATCGGTCCCACGTTGCTCGCATCCGGTAGATTCCCGCGATTCTTACCAGTTCGTCGAAATTGTAACATTATAATATTTAATAAAAAAAATGTATCCATTGTAGAAGTGACTCAGTTATTTCTGCGTCAAGCACAAACAAAAAGAATATACGCAGTTTCCCGTCTGTACAAGTTAAACTTTAACATAGACTAAATTACACCAACAGAGAATTCTCCCCACCCCCACATTTTCATTATTTACAGGACTGTTTATTTATAGAAATCTCGCAGCTCTGCTATTATGAACTGTTGTTCTGCATTGCTTCCATTAGTATTGCAGTTGTCCCCAGCGGCTACACGAAGATATCTGCGCCTGCCCGCTCGCGCACCGCACCTTCGAATCCAGCGTTGGACCACTGACGAGACTTGTCTGCAAACATCTTGCTAACCAACTTATATATGTTGGTGGCAATACTTACATTTTCCATGTTTATCATCTTCCATTTCCTTCCATGCATTCGTGCATTTTACTTTTGTAGTATAAATGTCATGCAGAGAAAGCCCCGCAGATGAAGTGTCAAACCCAGCTAAAGATTTTTCTAAAGTTCTTTCATCACGTCGCAAGTGCTTGTGATTGATCGGCGCTCTTTTGGTTTGCTCCAGTTTGTGAACCTGGAGTTCTGACTTCACAGGAGTACTGTACCTGCACTGTTGCCTTGTCCCAAACGATATGTTACCTGTACATACAAAACTCTACAAAGGTTCAGCTCTCTGCCGGTATACCCCTCATCAAAAAGGTAAACGCATTTGTGCCGGCCGGACAGCACTTGGGACGCTGAGCAAAGACACAAAAAGGACTAAACTATATTGTTGTCCAAACAAACCGATTATTTCCAAACTCGTAAACCTGTCGGGAACATCGTCAACCAGCGCGTCTATAAATATTTGTCTCCTCAATTCCGTTTCCGTCAACAGACCTTCACAGTGGAATAATAATTAAACTGCGTAATCTGCTACACTGGGTAGTGCCGGAATTTGCTCTGTAGTCCCGGGTTGGCAAGGGTAGGAGTAAGGTAAGACTAAATGGGTATTCAGGTTCATGGGCTTTGAAGGTGGGGGCCCTCATTGGCTATTAAGCGAACCCGGGACAAATAGCAAGTACAAGATGGTCTAGTGCTTGTACTGCCCGCTGTCATACGAAATAGCGTGAAGCACCATGTCACGTTTAAAAGTTCACGATGAGCTCCACCTGATTCTATAATGAAGTCCTTGTTGCCGCCAGCAGCAGCATCACTTACTAATGAGTAAACATGCAGTCGATCCCCTCGTCGTAAATAAACGAATGATAAATACATGAAAGCGGTACACAAGTGGCGCGGGCTGGTCTCCTCCATTATCAGTTACCGCAATTACTCTGCCGGCAGAGGTGAGATGAGTTAGCGTCCATTGATAATAAACGAGAAATAATTATAATTGAGGGCCGACGAAGGGGCGGCGGAGGAGCGGCGGGGGCTCGTGAGGGTAAGAGTGATTGCGTGGGAGGACACTTCCCGCGCAGCTCTACAACTTGATACACAATATTGTATAATACATTATATCAAATTTGCAAATAAATAAGAAAATAATATTTTAAGGTGTTATTTACTGTTCAAATGCTGTGCAGGCTTTTTAAAGCAACGTCAGCCCCATCGCGGGCTGGACTCAACTCGTCATACAGTACAACATTGCAATGTTTACGGTTTAAACATAACAATTCAAAACAAAATAAATGCGTCGCGGGAAGGTCTCAAACAAGCCAACAGGTGGCGCAACCATGTACAATGGATGGCGCTATCGTTTGTCACAGCGCAAGTCCTTGTATGGATCGTACATGTTTGTAAACGTTGCCTTCGGTCTACAAGTCGTTACGGAGTATACGATTGTATCCAGTTACTGGATCTCTCTGGTTCTCCGTAATGCAAGATTTCTATAAATGTTAATTAAACCTTGTTGTTTGTAATAAATTATTTAGCGCAAAATAAAAACATTTGAAATAGTTGAATGTGGAAGCACGAGGCGGGGGGGCGGGGCGCGGGCGAGCGTGCCTTTGATGAGGGTAGCGGTGAGCGCGCGCGCGGACCGCTGTTCAACCCTTAAACGGAAAAATACGTAAATAAAACATTGATCACTGTGAAACTTCGCACCGGAACCTCTGTGTCTTTTAGTAAATTGTTATCTGCGCGCTACCCCGACCTGATTGGCAGGCCGGCAGGATTCCAGGCCCGAATGGTATTATACTCGTAAAGTTCAGCGCGAGATCCGGTGTCCCCAGGTTAGCCCCCAAAAATATCTTTCTTTAACATATTCTGCTAACTCGTGGAGGGTAGGGGGTATCCCAGAACGTTAACTAACACTTATCCTAATGATTTTATTGTTACGATTGATGCTCTAATGATTATGCTAATGTTATGCCGCTGTTCTGTATTCTGGGCTCAGCAAATGATCAGCGCGAACCGAGAATATTAAAAAGAACTTTTCTCTATGAAGCATTATTTAATAGGAAGCTGTCAGGTTTCCATAGCTCATAACTTTTCTACATTAATGTCAGACTTGAACGCTGGTGTTTTAGAAATGCTAATAGTATTGGAGTGGGGCAGGGGAACTCTTCGGGAAATTGTTTTGTGAATAATAAATACTTGGTAATTGTTTCAAAGTTTATACTTACAGCGATTTTTTCAACATTCAATGAAAAGTTACCGCCAGAGCCCGACTGCTTCGGAACATTTGCACTCATCGGGCCTCCTGCTGCTGCCGCTCGCTGGGCAAATTGCACACGCTTCCAATACAGGAGTTACTGTTACAATGTCGCTTACAATCTTAAACTGTGAACAAAAAATGGAGCAATGACACTGTTTCTTTATAGAGAAGCACCAATTTAGAAAAAATTTAAAACCAATATCATCATCACAGCCCGCGGTAGTCCACCACTGCTGCCTCTTCGAAGGAACGGCACTAAGCCCTATAACAATCTGGCAATCTACAAAAGTATATACTACATTAATTAAATAAGGTACTAATGTTTAGTCATCAATTTTATGTTTCTGGTGACAGCTCCCGGAAGCGTCTTCAGAGAAAATATTTCAGTGGAGTTGTATTTATTAAAAACGTAACGGCGCGTGGATCCGGCTCCGCGGCTGACCTGCTTAATGCCGAGGCGGAGTCGTCGCGGGGCTTTAAACTTTACCTTAATTATGTTTAATAATTAAAAATGCTGTTAATATAATGTAATGAAAAGAATATCAAGCCCACAGGGTCGCGTTAACAATATCTTCGTCTATCGTTTCATACAAGATTAGTTATGAAGCTTTTTAACGAACAAAAAATATTAAATTTCATAGTGATGTAACGTTTTATATACGCTGATGATGTAGCAATATGCGCGTCAAATCCTCAGGAGATGAAGGTGGTCTTACGTGTGTGGAAAGAACAGTTACAGGCAAGAGGTTTGGTACTAAGCGTTGCTAAGACCCAGTGTATGGAATGTAATGTCACTACCCCTCGCACTGACCCAATAGTAGTCGATAGTCAGGTTGTCCACCAATGCGATGAGTATAAATACTTAGGTAGTGTGATAGACAAATCCGATAATTTGGAGAGCAACCTCCAACGCCGTATATCCGTTTGGCTTAAATAGCACGAGCTCACTGGAATTACATGCGATTCTAGGGTGTCTATCAAAGTTAAAGGGCTAGTTTACAAATCTGTCATAAGACCAGTTCTCATTTATACAAGCGAAACATGGGCAATGAGAAAAAAGCATGTTCATTCCATTCACGTAGCCGAGATGAAAATGTTGAGAAGGATATGCGAAGTAGCGAGACTCTACAAGATCCGCAATGAATACGTGCGTGGTAGCTCCGGAGTACGCGATATCGCCAACAAACTGGAAGAGAACTGGCTGCGATGGTATGGGCATGTGAAAAGGAGCACCTGATACATAGACAACAAAACACTCAGCCTCAACATACCTGGTAAACAGCGGAGGGGAAGACCGAAGTTGTGATGTCTGAGTGTAGTGACAAAGGATACGATGAGCTGCGAACGCAAGGAAAGCGATGTTACAAACAGAGCGAAGTGGAGTGAGAGAAGTAGGAAAGCAGACCCTGTCATAAGTCGGGGCAAATACTAAGAAGAAGATGGTTGATGTAACATTTAACTGCATGGACACCAAGTTAAACATGATAGTTATGTAATTAAGTTAGAATATTGAACTAGTAGGGGGGAAGGAAGACAAGGTTACGTGGGATTTGTACATACTCAACCCCTTTGGATCGTCGGGGGAGCCTCGGGATCGCACTGTCGTACGGTAAGCACCCTCGCTACGCGACGGCGTGAATGAGACTATCTCGTCTTTGTCGTCCACCTCGAGCTCGCTCAGTGGACAATAAAGCCCCACCTTCAAAGCCCACGAACCAGAGAGCTTTTTTAATCGCTTTCTACGGCAGGCAGGAGTTCTTAACCTTAGTCCTATCCTCACTGGCCCGTTACTACAGGGCAGTGCCCGCGGACATACTGCTTGCTCCGGCGCTGAGTTCTTACAAAATGACTATCCGAAGTATGATTTTCAATAAAATTTTCAAAGTACACCACCGAATTCAGGAATTCAAATCTTTCTATCTCAAATATACTTTCAAATAAGAACAATCCAGTTAAACCGCACCATTGAGCAGTATCCTCCCTTAAAGCGGGGTCGCGGCGGCGCTTTTATCCCTTTTGCTCGATTTAGGGTTCGTAAAATTGTATTCAAATAACTTTGCTTTGATCAGACTACACGAACGCACGCCTTATTTAATCTATGCATCTATGCAGCACATCTTTAATGCAGAGAAATAATTTAATGTTAATAAGAGAGCAGAGAGAATAAACTTGAGTGCGGCGCTCTGGTAACACTGGTCTTCCTTTGTTAAGCCAAGCAGTTGCTCGCCAGCCCCGGCGTCTGCGGAGTGGCTGAACGAACGGCTTCGACACGAGAGTCAAAGGAAAACATTCATTGTTGTAAAATTTTTGAACTTTCACTTGTTAGAATATTTGACTTACGCTATATGCTGCTCAAGGGATAAGGAAATTCTGTTAAAAAATTCTGCTGGCGCTGCTGAAACTTTAGTATTTACAGAAGATTTGATAACAAACTTTTAAAACTTTCTCTTTATGGAATTTTCTAATAAACACATCGTTTCTTGTCCTCTTACCCAGGAAGAAAATCACCAAGTGTTGTTCGCTTTAACCAGCGCAGTTTTGACTTTCTCTTTGTGAGCAAGAGCCATTACCAGTAGTGGGGAAAATTGAGTGTGCTGTTGAATATAATTATAGATTATGTAATTGAGAGCTTCGCGGCGTCCACTTCACAAACGTGCTGTTAGTTCTGCAAGCTGATGTTACCTTCATGAGGATTATTGAAGAATTTGAAAAGCTATGACAGCGCGTGGGCGGCGGACATGCTTGGCTAAGAAACGATTCGAAGCTACCAAGGTTCTTGTACAAGTTGACTTCTCCTCGCTCTGCGTACAGTTCCTCTCAAAGAAGATCATGAACAACAAACAGTTCTTCAAGAATTGTTAACCGAAGAGAGAACACTTGTCGATTATTTCTCTGAACGCAAAGTAACAAGCCTGTAGTATTAACTTTATTCAATTCCAATGTTTATATTCCACCAAGTGGTGAACGGGATATTACCTGACGGCAAATGATATGCCTGCCCGGCTGATGAACACTATACTCCATTGTGCCCGTCATCATCAAGGCCAAGTGAAAGTTGGCGAGCGCTGCATGTCCACAAAAGCTGTAGTTCTTGGAACTAAATGTCCCGAGGACCTGCATGTAGTTCTAGTACAAAGCGTTTTCATCATTAGTCTTCCGATACTTTTTTTTTTACGTTCTCATTGTTGGGGCACAGGCCTACCCTCAATATGGGGGCGATAGGCCATAGTCACCACGCGGGCCAATGCGGATTGGTGACTTCACAAATACCTTACAACAAATTCTAATTCATGTGCAGGTTTCCTCGCGATGCTTCCCTTCACCGTTTGTATTTCGCTGTTGTTGCTAAAGTTCACAAATGTACATAACTTAGATATCAAAGCCATTGGTACATGTCGAGACTCGAACCCGCGACCTTCGGAATGAAGGCCGCACGCTGTAACCGTTAGGACAACGAGCTACTTACTCCGATACTTACGAGCATGTAATTAGACCCGTAAATAAATAAGGATGTAACTTTTACTTCATTTTACGATTGTTTTTTCGAGGAGTAATTAAGAGGAGGAACAGTTTTGGTCCGTGCCCGGAGACGGTTCACGGATCAGTCCGCCGCCATGAATCAACCGCGTTGCGCTGTAAATGCCAATAAATAAGAACATTACTGATTGTCCCCGCGCCGGCCCCGCGCCGGCCCCGCGCCGGCCCTGCACCGGCCCTGCGCTGGCCCGCGCCGTCCCCGCGCCGTCCCCGCGCCGTCCCCGCGCCGTCCCCGCGCCGTCCCCGCGCCGTCCCCACGCCGACCCGCACCGACCCATCCGTTTCAATTCCACCGATTATCGGGCGGCGCGTAAATACTCATTACTGGATCATAAATTAATTGGAGTTTTATTGCAGTTATCTGAGGAAATAATCTTACCACAAAATTGTTTCTCGTCATTTTTTGTCAGTAGTTTCGAATCGCATTGCTCTTCGTTCTGCCGCCACGTGCATATTGCTCATTGCATCTATATTCGAAGTCCAGACTAAGACTACATATTCTTCATTTTTAAACTGTGCTCATTGTACAAAACTACTCAATTAACAATTTTTTGCAGATATTGAATTGACAAAGTAACATTATGACGTTATCTTATTATATTATATATATATAATCGTTACGTCCGATCATTTTAACTTTGTACCCCAAATTGTGCTTTGAACAGCACTAGGGACAAAATACAGCCGAGCAACTTTCTGCATCAACATCCTGCGTTACTTCTTTATCCATCCGAACACCGGCTCGTTGATGTGCGAGTGCTGAATAGAGAAATGAAAAAGTAAATCACGCCTGCAGATTGATATATTTCTCAGTACTAAAAGATTCTTAAAAAATATTCGGGAAATAAAATAATAAAGCTGACGACGTTAAGTAGAAACTAGGAGAGGTTTGTGATTTGTGTTTTTAATGTTTGTACGTAGAGATGAGCCTCCTGTTAAATAAAACATTTATTCCCACAATACCAAACGCGCCTGTAGATATTGTTCGAGAGACTAAAAGCAGACACGTATATTGTTTAGAGCTCAAGAATATATAAGGATAGATAGAGCAGAGGTCATTGGCAGGTGAATGCATCGAGGTGTCGGCGGATGCCGTGATTTACGGTCGTTTCAGCTGCACTGCCGCGGCGCCCCAACTTATGTGCTGCCGCAACAACTTTACGGAACCCTTATAAATTCAACGATAGCCGAAAATAAACAATGACATGTAATAAATATTAAGGGGCGGATTTCGGACCGCACATTGAGACATTTAGATATATTGATAAATTGAGAGGACTCGGATGTGCATGCGATGTAATAAATACAACATACATACGAGTATGCAGCGGCCACTGAAGTAACGCACACAACGCGATGTTTTCTTAACTTTTCTATACAGCAAAGTGACCAGACGGCGCGGCCTTTGGTGACTCCGGTGGTAGGCGATGTAGGTGTTGTGAACATGTCCACACTGCCGCACAGCTGGAGGTGCCCGTGCACAATGAAAGCCTTGCCTGTTCGGCAAGTGTCCGTCGTCCTCGGTTAACACGAACAATGGAACCTCACGAGCGCCTTCTGATTGTATTTGTAAAGGTTTGAGTAATGGCTGCAAATTTGAAATCTAATATAAATTGTGAACGTTACTCCGACGTTTTGTTTTGAAAGAAAATAGAATTCCGTAGATAAGAATCATTGATTGCTTTCGTTTCTTCAAAATGTGCTGCGGAATGCGATGCTCGTGTCCAGATAAGGTAACATGATGAAGCTACGATGAGAAACAAACGCCGCAAACCAAGTTCGTTTGATTTTATTGAAAGTAACGCTCCAGTTTTTAGCATTTTGTTCATTGTTAAACATAATTACAAGACGAGATGTTTTTCAGTGAAGTTACAGGATATTTATCTAGCGGTCCATAATATTTAGGGCAACTGGGCGGCATACCTGCATACGGTAGTAGCTTAGCATCGAGTGAGCTGATAAAAAAACAAAATTTCGCCTGACGAATATATTAAAAAGTATTAAAGAAATATAAAGCCATTAACTTAATTCTTACTGTAATATTAGAGATCCTTTTGGTAATTCTTAACACTTTCAGAACAGTTTCGTAGTCCATAAGCTTAGATTAATAGGTTTATAAATAATAAAGAAGTCACAGAAGTTCATAAGCTTTTTAGTGAACGGAGGAAAGTTTTGCGAATCTCCACTCAGTTCACGTAATCTTAAGTATCCCCTTCGGGCCATTCACGTCCCCGTCATTTGGCAGAAGGAATGTTTCGGATACGTTTTCAGCCGCGCTCAGTTATCAAAAGCCTTTTGCTAAGTAATTGGTTATCGGATTGAATTTGCGTGAGGCCAATACCAACTGCGCCCCTTCGCCATCTCCTTATACAAATAATCATCGCTCCGCCGCCGAGATACATGAAATGAAGAAATTATGAAACTTCCGATTGAATATATAAAGGTAACAATGTAGTTTGTGTCTGTGATGTAAGTTTAAACTTAGCACAATGCGAGATATTCGCTGTAGTGGACGCGCCCGCCGCACGGGCGGCTAGCTCCCCTGCTGGTAACAGGCACATGAGTATCAACAGTTGCATCATCTTGGAACGTGATAATGAGTTCCATTAACAACATAAAGAAACTTTTATACCCGATATATGTTTATTTTGAATTTTAGTCTTCAGCCCGGTGTAATTACAAATAGCACAGAGCGATGCCCGGTGGTGGCCGGAAGCGCTCGCTGCCTGATGATGTCTGCTGTTTGTAGCGAAGCGATACCATCCATGAAATAACCAATACAACTACTTTATTATTTTAATTATTGATTTGGTAAAACTTATGGATCAGAAGTATACTCCAAGTTTTTAAAAATACTTAATGAAAAATTAATAAATTATAGTGTGAAATAGCATAAAGGTAAATTCCAGTTTTTTACAAATTAACAGAATTACTATATTCCTTTAATATTCAACGATATTTAGCACGATATCTAACACTTACTGTAATGCTGGTCAAATTGGGACACAGTAATGTTTCCGTATTACTACTTAGCGATAAAAGTGAGCGCTGCGCTAGTGCCTAGGTATCTAGACGGCGGTCTGGCAGAACGACCTACTTATGAAGAGAATAACTTACGATAACGGCCGATGCAGAATGGTAACAGCAACGAAATGCTATCGCGTGGAAACTGGGTGTCGCATATATCCACCGCCGCGTGTACAAAATGTTGAATTGTAACAACCCTACTATAAATTCATTTATTTTCAATTATCAGGTTTGAAGGCGCTCAGTACGGTGAGCGGCTCGCGTATGAAAATGAACCTGTTGGGTTATTACAATCGTTAACATTTACGAGGCAGTAACTTTTCTCATCCGCGAAACTAATACGGGTTGTACCGTACAGGTACGTACTTGGACGAGGGTTTATTCGCGGAGTTGTCGCCTACACTCGTACCAGCACACACCACTGCTCCAACATCCGTGTGTGTGCGTGTGTTCCGGTTACGAAGTCGCAGTGGCGGCCGAAACTGTCGAGACGACCTCGAGGCAGAACATTTGGTTACTCGGTCATCGTTCATCTCATATAGTTAAAACTAACCCTAGAAGGATGTTGTTATATTAACAGTTAGTATGCCCGCCACACCAATATTACAACGTCAGAGGTTTCCTCCATTGATCATAAAAGTTTTTATAAATACACCGAACCGTCCCCCCATAAAAATTGTGGGACATTTTTTATAAACACATTCATTACACGTATTTTTTATCTCAGTGATCTAAGAAGTACGGTTGCTAGGTTACATGAAATCTCCAGCCTCATAAATATATATTACGGACTTACTCGTGACCCGAAATATCCACGCTTTAGTTATCACCTATAGATATATGTTACATGTTCTGACTCCAAGGAAGCTGCACCCCCAGAACTTACCCTGGTCCCCAGTGTTACAACCTAACGTCTCCAGCGGACGAGTGGGATCAGGCTGTGTAAATATTGTATCCGGCACCACATAGTAATGAACGTGGGAATGTCATAACGTTTATATCACCGGCTGCAGCGGCTGTCTGAGTATGGTGTACAGTGTGTTCATCTGTGATGGTACAGATCTGTAAAAAGATTTTTGTTAAATCTTTATGTTGATAAAAGAAACCGTAGCTTCGAGAAAATGCTGCAGGAGTCCGCTGTTGTCCCTGACGTCCACTATTAAATGCAAATGTGCCAATGGACAAAGTAAAAAGAGATAAGCTTTTTTTTCTTATTTCATATTTGTTCTTCAGCCGCAGCATCGTGTTCATCCGGCGGTACATTGGCGGTACGTTGGCGGTACATCCGGCGCGCACCACCCCCGCGGCAGACGTTAATTGCTAATTTCCTTTTTGTGTAATTGCCCCGCACGCACCAAATACTTTCTGTACTAAGAACTCCATTAATTAAGGGTCGGGGTGCACGACCCAATTTGATTTCTTCGGAACTTCGAGTAGCCGCTCCTTCTGTTAGTTCTTGTAATACTTACAACAACTTGTACTTAACCCGCGCACGATAACGTTACATTATATATATATATATATATTTTCTATGAAATAATTATTATAAAGTTATGAAATAAACAACTAAGAGTTAAGATCTTATATTTTCTTTAAAATGTTTCTAAAAAATCCAACGGAGTACTCGCGAGCGTGGTGGAGAGCGGCACAGGACACGCGGGGCAGGAGAGATTCACGAACATATGTTGCCTAGATGACCGGAAACGTTGATAATGTCAACGACATTAACTTCTTATTTATAAATAATGAAAGTTGCAGAAAACCAACTCGAACATGTCATAGCATATTTAACGTATTGTCTTTTATCACAACAACTATACAAACTTCATCAGCTTTCCAACTGCACCACACCTGGCGTCAAACCTTAACCAATAACTTCCGTATTAAAAGTCAAATTGTTTGCCGCTGCGGCAGAGAGGCAGGCAGCTATTCCACCACGCGCCAGCGCGCCACCTGGCCACCGCGCCACCGCGCCACCGCGCCAGCACGCCACCATTCGTTAACACACTCCCGGCCACAGCCTGAACTCTGGCGCCGACATACATTATACCAAAAAACTGGCCATCGATATTTCATAATAATACAAACCCACCCTTCATTATAATTACAAATTAATTTCATCGCTGTAGATAAACTTATGTGACAGTCCTGTAGTCTCGGGCTGTTAAGAATAGGACTAAGGTATTCCCTGCCTGTCGTACAAGGCGACTAAAGGGGTCTTCGGGTTCGTGGACTTTGGGGGTGGGGGCCCACAGAGCTCTATAAGCGAGCTATTTGGGGGACGGCAAATGCATGGTGGTCTTGTATTTGCCGTGGCACAGCGTGGGTGCAGAGGAAGACTGCCCTTCCGTGGGATGTTATAGCCAGAGCGCAGGGGGGCACCGGCGCATTCAGTGGGAGATCCCGGAGCCTCTCCCAATGCACTAAGGACGACAATCGAGCAGGTTTTAGAGAGTAGAAGCCCCATATAACCTTGTCTTCACCTCAGAAGCAAGGTATCCTTTAAAATTTCGCCGGCGGTTAAAAAATAGTAGACTTATGTGAACGTAACAACTTTTGGCATTTATTTATAAAAATTAAAAATACTACGTGTCGACAATAAAGCGGATATATCTTACAAAAATCACAATATGCCGAAGAATAGTAAAGGAAATCCAACAGCAGATAAAGTTACTAATAATATCTCCGCAGGGGTCTGCCCCCTCCTCTGTTGCCTTAAAGTAGAAGGGCCCGTTTCCCAAAGCGCGCCGCCCTCGTTGCGCATTACACAAAGCAAGTGCAGCAAACAAGGTACCGGTGGCGCGATACCTCTCCCTCGTCTCGCGACCCTCGCGGCGCTCCAACTTGTATACACAAATGAAGGCCACTGAATTGATAAGCATCCAAGGAAAGGTTGTTTTTAAGGCTGAGCGAGAGGCGAGGTGCAGACATCGTTTGTATGTGCGTGTGTCTATGTCTATTCCGTGTGACGTCACCCGGACATTAGACAGTTTTTGGTCTTATTTTCTTTAATCTAAAATTTTCTCATCCCCTCGTATAACACCCTCCTACTTTAGATACTTAAGCTATTATTATATGTAGATTTTATGATATGTCTATGTAATTTAACTATTTCATAGAGCAATCGGTTCACGTGTTTGTGGAATAACATTGAATCCCCGTGAGCCCGGAGCGAGCATGGAGCTGGCTTCAGTCTGCTACGTCGCTGCTGTATAAACTAAAACTACAACTACAGGGCCCCCACTCTCCGCCCCCCTCCCTCCCCAGTAACCATAATTACTGTAAAATGTAAAACTGAGGAAGCGTTCGCAATCTTTGCAGTGGCATAGATATTTTATATCTACTTGCCTGTTGTGTCTGTGTCTGTGTCTGTGTGTGTGTCTGTGTGTGCGTGTGCGTGAACTACATAACTATAACTTTATACATTTATTTCTTGACTTAAAAACTATATACACACAGTTTGGCAGCGTGTAGCTAAAAAGGTGTTTTGTCCTGAAATATTGCTGGACTACTGCAGCAGCCTGCATCTGCATAACGCGACCGCTCTCGTGTAACGCCGTAATGACTATGAAATTGTCATTGTTTAGTTGTTACTTTGTAACGATGCTAACGCTAAAGAACTATTATTTCAGTTAAAATATATTTGTTAAATGTTTTCTTGTTACCGCGGTAACTCCGGCCGCAGGATCAATCCAATCGGCCCGGCGAGCGCTCCGACCGATATAATTTGGTAATAGTATTGCGGACGTCCGGCTGCCGAATTTCCTGTACTGTTTATTGTACCACATTCCCTATTTACTCGTACTGCATGCCGTTGTATCGTTTACAAAATAGTAAGTTATACTGCATTGCATATTTTAACACCACTACTCCTTATTAACTAACTTCCTAGGCGCTGAATAACTTCAAGAGCTACTCCTATGACAATTGTTAAGTAATTTAACAGATATAAAATATTTTTATATGAATGAGGGTCATCATGAAATATACCTTAATATTTGCACATAATCAGCTGTTTTCACCACAAGCATAACGTGATTATAATTCATCACCAGCGCATCTATCGGTGCCGCCAAGTGGTGCTGTGTAAGCGCTACTTACTACTCATTGCCAACAAAGATGTACGACAATGTTAGGAAATATGTCTAGAAAATGTGGTCGTCAGCAGCTAGAGACAACTTATTCACACTTACTTTTACGTGGCAATATCGTGATATGAACTTCACAAAGCACATTAATATATAACAATAACTTAACAACTAATTCCTGGTTTAATTATCTTAATCGAAAAATGTCGTTAAGAACTAATATTATACATGAAGCCGTCGAGTAAGCAGTTGGAAAGCCGCAGGGTTGTTCCCCCTGAAGACTTATTAAAATACCTTGCATGAAGCGATACTCTTCATTTTTATAAAGAAAATTCAGCGTGTTCCAGTTTCTTATCTTGAAGTAAACATCTTCAAAGGTAGATCTAGTTCAGTTTGTGTTTACTCCTAACTTTATGGGAATAGTACATGTAAAAGGAATTCCGCGCAACGTTAGTAAAATTTATCAAAAAATAGAGTTCGTTGAAGATCTCTGTGGCTGGAGACCCCCGGATAGCTCCACAGCTCCTATCGCAGCCGATAGATAGAAGAATGCAAACATTACTCTGTTCCGGTTTAAAAGGCATTGTAGCTAGTGGAATTACTGCAGTAACGAGATTTAAAACGGCACACTCACCCGCACAATCTCGCACACAGCTCTAACGATGTCGTCATGTGATAATATTTAGCAACGTCCTGATATAATTATGGTTGAGCTTAAGCCACCTACAAACGTCCCCTACTGGACACAGGCCTTCCTCAAAGATCCCCTCATCGATCGATCCTGCGCTGTCCGCGTCTAGCGGCTTCCCACGACCTTCAACAGTCAGCATGGCCTTTGGTATCGCCGGGTACCGGGCCGGCGCTTATAGGGGTTGTTATGGGGAGATTCGGAACATTTCCCACCACACTGGCCCAATGTACACCGCGAGCAGGTGAGGTAGGCTTGGGTCCCGTGAGCTGTTGTGCGGGACCCCTTCCACCCTTAGCTTAGGTTAGCTTAACCGTTACGCGTGGTAATATTGCCGATATATTCTCATATAATATATTTATGTGAATCTTGTCCCACGTGAAAAATATTTAATTTGTGAAGCTGAACGCGGGGCGGTGCGCGGGTGGCGCGCTCACTGGGTTTTACGTGTGTGTGATGGCCGACTGCGGCTTCCGTTCCAGCCGGCACGCTTACTACAGTAGTAAGCGGTCACAAATAAATGTTTCGTTATCAATCAAAATCAAGTGCTAGTCAATATTCATTTTATAATTTCAGCGATTTTGAAACGATTTTTCTGAATTACATCAAGTAATAATTTATAATTAAGCCTGGGCAAACATCGGTTCAGTGGATACACGGTTACACGGATTACACGGATACACGGATACACGAACACATGAAAACACCAGCTATTTAGATACGAGCGGTTTACTAGTGGTAGGTTCCTGTTGCTGCAGTCCGTCTAGGTAGGTACCACCGCAGCGCCTGTTGCAGCCGACAAACAGTACTGTGTAAACATTATTGTCTTCCGGTTTGAATGGCACTGTAGCTAGTGTAATTACTGGGGTAATGAGACTTAACATCTTATGTATCAGGCGACGAGCGCAATGTGGTGCATTTCATATCATTTTAACTATATGCGACGTTGTTATGGGCGGGCGTATCACTTACCATCAGGTAAACGTTCCGCTCGTCTCGTTGCTTAATTACATAAAGAAAAGCAAAGTACTAGTAATATTTTTTAAAAATAGGCAACAACCTATCTGTGATCTGATGCTGAATGATTCTTACAGTCCATACTCGGTATGTCTTGCGGCAAGATTGCGTCTCCAATAGCCTGTAGTTACGTTTACACTGCGATTGCCAATGATGAAGCGCATGTGTTCGTGTGGCGGCGGCGTGCACCGGCCACGCGGGGCACGTGGCCCGCAGCGGCCCGCACACGTAACACTAAAACGTTTCGAGGTGATTTAACCGGGGCCCGGCCGGCCATTAGTCCGCTCTGTCTGGACACAACGGCCAACGACAAATAGTTTGTCTCAGTCCGAATCAGTGCGCGCACAAATACATTGCGCGCCGACCACCACGCCCACCACTTTAAAATGAAATTTTGTTTTGGTCGTTAGCGCAACACGACACAACACAATTACACAGCGAGGGCTGCACTGTATACTCCCTTATTGTTACAGCGTCGAGAGAAATCTTTACACTTTCTTAGTAATACGTACTTATAAACAGGCCACTGGAACGTCGTGTCATCCACGAACGCCCCTTAAATTTAAGGGACAGATCTACAAGTCGGTCGTTAGACCTGCCGTACTGTATGGAGCCGAGTGCTGGGCCACCAGGGGTTCGGATGAAAGATTACATGTGGCCGAGATGCGAATGTTAAGATGGTGTGTGGTGTGACGAGGATGGATAAAATTAACGATGAGTATATTAGAGGAAGTCTGAAAATTGCTCCAGTGACAGAGAAATTGAGGAGCAAGAGCTCAGCGTGGTGCGGGCATGTTGTGCGAAGGGATGAAAGACAATTAACAAAGAAAGTAACGAGAATGAACTTGGATGGTTATAAGGGTAGAGGAAGACCGAAGAAAGTGTGGATGGATTATGTGAAAGATGACATGTGTAAGAAGAGTGTGAATTCAAATATGATGTCTGATAGGGGGATATAGAAGAATAGCTGGGGAGAAAGCAGAAGGAAGAAGTAATACGTACAGATAAAATATAAATTGGGAAACTATTCGTTAAGTATATAACATCAGAATATTGAGAATTCACCGAATTCGGTTTCTGCAATTTGGAACCATAAGGTCAAACATATGTCAACACGAAGATATAATTCGTATTTATCAAATACATATATTTAAGGTATATATATATAAAAAACAATCTCAATATCTTTCGCATAAAACGAACAAGGACTTGGTGGTTATTACACGAGTGCATAACCGACCGAACTAATAGTGGGGTGTCGTAAGGTTCGCTACTACATTATACATTTTAATAGAGTTCATTTAAAAAACATCGAGTATTCATATATATCAGTGTTGCTGTAATTCAAGTAAATCGCTCTATTAGAAAAAAACATATTAATGGGACGTGACGGGAAAGGGCGCTAAACGGTATGGCGAGTCCTTAGTCAGATGTGTCGCAGATAACAATCAATCAGTTTTCTCAAAAAAAAAACGAAATCGATCATAAATAGCAATACCGTCGCTGTGCGCCGCGTGTCGGATAATGCACCACAATAAAACAACTTTGTGTCTCGGTGGCCGGGGGTGGGGGGTTGGTAACGGGGAGCGGGGAGTGGGGACTGCGTCCGACGCGCACGCACCCATTCGACGACACGTTTATTTGTTATACACCGGGCATATCACATCCGTCATGATGACCATAATTTTGTTTTTTTTTTATCAGACTAATATTAAGTATACCCTATATAATTAAACATGACTCTGGCTTTCACCTACCCGCATTGGGCCAAAGTGGAGGAAAATGGCCCAAATCCCCCCATAGTAACCCCTATAAACTACAGTCTTTAGTACCCGGCAATAGCGGATATCGATCTGACTGCGTGAAGACCGCGGAAAGCCACTGGTTGCAAGCATCGTAGGACCGATTGGTGTAGGGATCTCCGAGAGACACCTGTGTCCAGCAGTGAACGTCTACAGCTGATGATGATGATGATTTGATAAAACGGAATCATCTAAATGTAATCAATGTATAAAAAGTTTGCGCTTGGTAGTCATTTTGACTCTTACAGCTCATCTGAAACTGGGCGCGTGGACCCCGCTCCACGGCCTCTTGTAGAAGGTCATGTGTGGAAACAATAATGTTGGTCCCGGCGAACAGCGCAAGCTGGTGATTAACCGCTTCATCTACCTTTAGCTTCCGCCTCATCTAACGCACAATAGAATTTTGGAGCTCCCGCGCTGACCGGCTGCGGCCGGACGAGCCGTTGTCGGTCCCAGTGCGGGGTCCGCCGGCGTTACCGCGGTAACGGCTCTTACTTACATGAATTGTGTCAGATTAAGTTGATTCCTTTTGACCTTCATTGAGGAGGAGATATATTTTGCAAGCAACTTAATCTGCAGTATACTTGTATATATCCATGTTTTGGTTACTGTGTAGCAAATTATAACAGACACATTTGAACCACTCTTTTCAATTTAAAAATCTTTTTAGTTTTTTTTAGAAACCGCTGTTGCCTTGGTAACAAGCCGCAGTACGTGCACTGTGGCTCGCTTATGCATAATTACTACAAAATTATAACTCGATACATTATTGCAATATACAGCTAAAACATTATTGAATTATCGTCTTACATCATCATTTGATCATCGTTATCAGTCTTTGTTTATCCGCTGCTGGCTACAGGCCTTCCCCAATGTCTTCCGCCAAATTCATTGTCTTACACGCAATATTGAAAAAAATTATCAATGTTACTTATAAGCAGAATTATTTATTCTATGAAGGCAGCGGATAAGCAATTAATTATTAAGATGGTATATAAGTAACACGCGCCTTATGAATGTTAAAAGTGCAGTATGCGGTCCGCCGCGCCGATACTGCAACAGCTCACAGCTCGCAGCTCGCAGCTCGCGGCCGACGCACCCACTACACGCAGGAACGTCGGAGCATTCAGTCACCTTGCAATAGTTATAAGTTAGACTTTAATCAGATCTAAAACGTTGACAAGTTCAGACAGCATCTCAATCATGTCGCTCTTCCGAAAACAGTGTCACGGGCATTGGTCGGACTGTAATTGATATGGTGCCGGAGGCCATGTTAACTGCAGCCTAGGACCGATCGATGTGGAGATTTTTGGGGGAGGCCTATGTTCAGTAGTGGACGTCTATCGGCTGATGATGACGATGGTATCGAATGCACGCGACGGCGGGCTGCTGGCGCACCTCGTCCACGTTTACTTCGTCGCAGTGTTGCAGTTTGGCCTTCACATAGGTTCACATCTGCACGTAACAATTTAATGAACATTTTTAATTGTTATATACATAAGCAGCGAAGTTGCGATGGCTGAGTGTAGTCACAATGGAAATGATGAGCTGCGGTCTCAGGGAAAGCGATGTTCCAAATAGAGCGAAGTTAAGTTCATAAGACAGGACAAACGCTGAGAAGAAGATGACAGATCATTATGTTGTTAACAGATAGTGTATAATTATTTTAACGTCTTTTTTTAATATAGGAACGAGTCGTTCGCATTGCAGGTAAAGCTGCGCCTTTAGCAAAAATGGTAAACGTCATTATTACGTTTCTGGTGTTTTTCTCGTCAAATATCTAATATCTAGTACCTGTTCCCAACTCCAATTCGAACACAAACTGTAGTGTGCATGAACCTTCACCTGCGATATAAGTAAGACTTCAAGGAATTGAAAACTATTCATTGAAGTTTAAAAATTTACAGAGGCGGGAGGGGGAGGGACGCGTCGTTGTTGGATAATGGGATTTGAATTCATTCTTCTGCATGAAAATGGGCATTTAAACCGCCTCCGATCAAAACGATAGAGTGCAAAAACTTGAAGAAAACGCAGCGTTGACCTGGGAACGGGCGAGCTGGTTCCTTTCGGTTGCACCGAGACCCCGCCGCCGGGACAAGCTGCAGACCGGTCCGGTATAGGTCGAGTCGCTGCGCAACAGACACACCAGACACACGGACGCGTTCAACTTCATCTGCCAGAAAGTGCTGCGCCGCATGAGGCTCCTCTCTTTCCCATTGCGGTAACGAAGGGTTGCCATAGGTAATATAAACTGACTAAGCACTAAGTAACTATTTCCTTACGCGCGAAACGAAAATGAATATTACCCTTTCGGATTGTCGCCGAACAAAACGTATCGTGATACTTTAGTGGCGGTAGGTCCCTGTTGCCGGGAACCGTTTTGGTAGATGCCACCGCAATGCCTATTGCCGACAGGCAGTAGTGTGCAAACATTACTGTGTTCCGGTTTGTAAGGTGCTGTAGCGAGTAAAATTACTGGGGTAGCGAAACTTAACGTCTTACGACTCCAGTCGACGAGCACAATGCCGTGGTGTGTATAACATCCTAATGCTACGTAGTGATAGCATAGGTATCACTTACTTTCAAGTGAAGGTCTCGCTTATCTTGATCAAATTTTTAGATAACAGCTACTGAGCTGCTCATGTGACTTAAAATTTCATCATTATTAAGGAGCGAGTCGTTTTAATAAAGGAAGATCCGTTCGGTCGCACCAGCTGCGGCATTGATCTGTAATATGGGCTTTTCTTATTACGAGAGCTACATCTGTTTCAGCATCCTTACAAGCTTCGACTGCGAAGACGCTTAATCGTCTTATTTCCTCATTAATGGCAGGTTAGGCCGGAAATAGAACCTCACCCGCCCACTCGTGAAATTGGAAAACGAAGTGAGATGGCCAGGCGAGTACTTCAGTCTATATCTGTTCAAAAGCCATTCTAAGAATATTGCTTACGCTTAATTAGACTTTAAAATTATTTGAAAAAACAATTAAGCGGAAGCTCTCCTGTATAGTATTTTCACTGTATAAAATTGTATGTGGCCTTCCAAACAAATGTCGCAAATTATTATACAAAACACTTGTGAAACCACACTTATTATTGAAGTATGGGGTACAACAAGCAAAACAAATATAAAAACTACTAAAACCCTAGAAACAAAATTATTAAAATTGCGCACGAGCACGATTTCCTAGCCCCGGGTGAGACCACATACAAACAGACAATCTCGTAAACATTCAGCATCTGTACGCATATACAAAATAATTAATTGACTTGTTCGATCACATATTACTTTCAGCGCAAATGACAATAAAAACATACAGTACTCGCCGCGAAAATGAGCTCAGGTTGCCTAACATAAGTACTAATTCCAGCCTAAGTAACTTAACGTTTGGGGAGCGCAGCTGTACAATAAACTTCCCAAAAATGTAAAAGAGGCGGTTTCGCGAAATGTACGACTATCTAAAAATAAACTTTTCAGTTATATATAACATACACAAATCCAAAAAAAAATAATTATTAACTATTTCACTTTTTGAACTTGAACCACTAACCCCTTTAACAAAATATGCAAGTTGTATAACGCAACCCCACAGTATGTCATGTTTTCACGAGTACCCGCACCTTCCTGTTTAATGTTAACCCCACTGCTTGTTGTCCTCACGTCAGCGTCAAATGTCTTAATGACAAGTAAAGTTCTTTAAACCGAAATAAGCTACCTAAGCTCCTGTTTCCGCCGTCAGGCAATAGTGAGCAAACATTACTACGTTCCAAAGCGATGCGCGTCGTAGCCAGTGAAATTACAGGGATAATGCAAAATTTTTTGTTGCAGTGTATAACATCCTAACTAGTGTCGCATTATGGTATGAGCGGCACTTATCGTTAGGTGGATGTCCTGCCTGTCCCGTCGCTTTATAGAATATGAAGAGTGACTATGAACTGGACGGATATGACTGGATGTAGGTGTGCCGGGCTGCATAGCGCCGCTGTACTCCCGATCACTGACAAACTAAACATTTACTGTGGACCACACCTGCATCGCAATCCAGATGCTCATAATGTGCTCCTTGCTAAAAACATAAGAAGAGTCTCGATACTCCAGTTATTTCACTAGCAGCAACGCCCTGCAAACCGGAACATAATTATAAACAAAACAGAGAGGTGCGGACGGCGGCTGCAGCGGACAATTGTTTTCTCTCTGACCCGGAAGGTTCCCTGGAAGTTAATGTATTATTGCATTACGTTGTTCTCATACTGTAGACTTTAACAAATACCTGAAAAACCTAATCCTGACAAACTAAACTCCTCGCCGCTCCAACTCACTGATATAGTTTTGAGTCGAGTAGGGAAAAATCGCTAAAATTCACAATAATAACAAATTCCTACACTAACTACAAACTGCAATAACTAAACTCGATAATAAAGAGCATCATAACTGCACTTCTCTGGAGCTGGTGTCCTTAGCTCCTGGCCCGCCGCGCAGAGGGACTTCCGGTGCGCTGCTGCTCTCCCAACAGCGCGATTTGTTTCAGGCTGTGTCTAAACGTTTTTGCTCATACCAGTACATGTGACCCTAATGGTTTCCGGCAGCATCAGCACCCCACCATGTTTTGTAGCACGCTGCTACTCTGTACAAATTTGTCTTCAAATTCCGGAGTGTGTTATTTTAAAATGTTTAACTGTTTACATGATTTTTTAGCGATATCTCCAACAACACGAGTATACAGACGATCAGCACACATCCACGGAGACCATAAGGATCAAGTGCTCGCATTGTGAGGATTCAGAGTTGAATGCTTTCTCTTAATGTTCACTAGTTAATGTCTGTTTGCATGTAAACGTTCCCCGGCCGTGTACTACAGACCTGTGCTCTACTTCCGCCGCCGCGTGGTTCCCTCGCGCGGCGCCTCTCGACCCTGCCGCCCGCGTGTCGGAGAGGGCTGGAATTAACGGTCAACATATGTAAATACGGGCCGGGTCCGCCGGACGAGGGTATACTGAACGCTGCATGTGATGTGCTCGGTGACTGTTCCACGATAAAATTATGCCAGCACATAGAAATATTTACAACTTCCGTGTGTATATAGATTTAGTATTACATTTACTCAACACGGCATTGCGCATGCGCTAAACACGTACACGCGCACGCGCATACTCACACTCATACACTGGTTAATACCGGAGAGTAATTAAAGTCATTTGTTGTGCAATGTTTACGTTGTACTTATTGCGCCGCCGGGTGTACTGCCATGATCAATGCTGGGCTCAACAATCAAATAATATTGACATTTTACATCTGCCGTGATGCTGCGTGGGCGAAATGTTCTATTTAAACGTTTGTGTTATTATTCATCGGATCGTGTTGAACGGATCGGAGACGGATGGGTGGCAGGGAGCGGCTGCAGGTTGCGCGCGCGCCGGACGTTACCATTAGCCCCGGCGCGAGGCTGCGTTTGTTGTTTCAGCAAACACACTACTGTTTGCTTCCTTCTGTTACATATATGATTACAGATAGTTATTATTTATTGGTGTGGGTTTTCTTAAATAAACACCATTCATTACATTCATTACATTCATTATAAATAAACCAAATAAACTTACGGACCGCCGACTGCGACCGTTACTGCTTCGTGATATGACAAGAAACTCCTTAATCGTGAATCAGCTTAACATTTTTCTTGTCAGAATATGTTTAACAAAAAAGTCAATACCAAATGATGCCTTGATAAATTGACATCAACATGATTTACTGCTGCTGCAACTGCTCCTTACACGTGAGCTCTCGTGTTGCAACACGGCTGCAGCAACACTTGCGAACTGTTTACAAGTCGGTGCTGATATCCAGTTAATAAATTGTCACTAATCTCTATCTGACTGTTCAGCTCTGCAGTGTCAACTTTTGTCGCTGACATTGCCACGTTCCGATGGGAATATTATAAATTACTGAAGTAATGTGGAGAAGTACAAAGAGTCCAATTAGCGTTATATTGTTACGCGACGCTCTATCAAGTACACTTGTGCTCCTCTGTTCTTGGTTTATCAAAGAATAATAAAGAAGCAGCTCGCGCGGCCTTCGCTACACAAGGGGCCGGTGTGGTTGCGGGGGCAGATAGACCGGCGCGCGAGCGCAGCGTTTGTGCAGCGGTGCGGAGATAGCGCGTCCGTGTGTGTGTGCGCAGCTCTACAAGCACGCGCCGCGGCCGCGACGACTTGCACGTGATTAAATATTGCATTGCATGGGATTACTACACCCTTTCAAATGTTTATCCCTCAGTTTAATTACAACCAGATTCTTTAACCATCGCGTGAAATATGAATGAGAATTCACGTCTTGACCGCCGGACCGCTCTGTGCAGTCAGCACTAACAAAGCTTTAGATGCTTGCAAGAACATTCTCGTGTAGCGTCTGCCGTGCTGCAGATGAAATATAGATGGAGGGTTATGCAACGCTATCCTGCCCCTACCTTGGATATAAACATATTTCCTCCACTAAAAAACAGGGCCTCTCTTGGCCGAGGTCATAGTAGGTATTACTTCAACGCCTGTTTCTACTACTGTGTTATATCGTGAAAGTTTCAGCTGAAGCTACCATCTTATTCCTGAAGGCAGTTAGCTAAACGTATTAATAACAGCAGTGACTTTAAAAATAAATAGTAAAATAAGGTTGTATTGGAGAAATAATGGTTATACTTTGTGCTGCCGGCCCCTTTTTCCTTCTTCAGCGGAAGTGTCCACTATGATTGATGACTGTCTAATGTTCCCATACTTACTGCTATATTAAGTTAATTATATGAATATTCGTAAAACGATTGTTTTCGTTAAATAAAAAAAATCGTATGTATTTCATACATATGAAATAATTGTTCATATTTTATTTTCTACCATGACATGTAGTCGTAGCGGATGCACCAGGACCCGATTAGCTCCTAACAACTAGTTCAGAATGTGTGACGTGGATGATCCATCTCTGTGGCTATTCATCAGGCACGCACGCGCAGTGTTAGCGTTTGGTTACGTGTGATCTGATGTGGACCATCCATCGCTGGCGTCATGCTGCTGTGCCACGCTGAGTGGGAGAGGGGTAAATAACACACCGTGCGGGATGTGACGTTATCCACGTACCTTTATTGAAACACCACGACACTGTGATTATTTACACGATATGTACATTTTTACAGCGCTATTCACATCAGTTGTATACAAAGGGTAGACTTATCGGCTAACTCATAAACATCTAACAGTTAGTTACACAATAGTAAATTCATCGTCACAGGGGCGGACCGGACCACCCCCGCGCCAACCGCGCGTCACACTTCCGTGGCGATTCACGACGACTGTGGCGTGGCGTGGGGTCCTTCGACTACTAATCGATGGATACGATTAAAGTGTCCTCCTCGAGCGCGGCACTCGAGGGCTCGCGGCGGCGGCGAGAGGCCCGCACTCAGAGGCGGGAGTGTGACAGGCCGTTGGGGGCTATCAGAGGAGCGAGCGCTACGGGGCGGGCTTCCAGCAGCAGCACCTCGCTCGCGGCTGCCGAACGGGAAGTAACCGCGGTGGACGCCTCCGACCTGGAGCCGGCCGCGACCGCTCCGCCCGCGCCGCCCGCCATCAACGCCCGGCTGTCGGCGGCTGCACGCGCCTGCGCCCGCGCCACGCCTCCTCCCTTCTTCCGCGGTATCACGCTGTTCTCCACATGTAGAGTCGCATTCACATCCTTCCCTGCTGCGCAAGTGCAGGCCTTCAGAAAACTCTTTTTGAAGTTGTCCGAAAGGAACGCATACAGAATTGGATTCATGGCCGAGTTGCTGTAGCTGAAGCACGCCGCCACTAGGAACACCGTTATGGTGATTCTGCTGGCGCACTCGGTGGGCGGCGAGTATATGAGCGCGACCTGAAATGCCCAGTAAGGCAGCCAGCACAGCACGTACACCGCGATCACGGTCAACACCAGCTTCGTTACTTTCCTGTGGGAGCGTTTCTTTTCCTTGGACTTGTTTTTAGGACCGACGGTTTTCAGCTTCCGGATAACGAGACAGTAAAACACGAAGATCAGAGTGAGAGGAGCAGCGAAGCCCAGGGCGAAGGAATAGAGGGTAAACGAAGCTTGTCCTTTGGTGAACTCCTGCTCAGGCCACACGATGTTGCACGAGAGGCCGTTGTCACTCTGTATCAGGGTGGTGTACATGAATATGGGGGTCATCACGAGAGCCGAGGCGGTCCATGCTGCGGCGGATACCACCCGCGACACCAGCGGCGTGCGCAGCCGCGGCGCTGCGATCGGATGGCACACCGCTATGTACCTGTCCGCGCTCATGATGCACAGGAATATGCTGCTCGTGAACTGGTTAATCCCTGTCGATATCATGTAGGCTTTGCACATGAACCGTCCGAAGGGCCAGGAACGCACCGACATCGTTATTATGAGAAACGGTATACCTATCAGAAAGCACTCGTCGGCGATAGCCAAGTTCACGATGTACATGTTGGTGACGGTCTGCATCTTGGAGTAGCGGAGCACGACGTATATGACCAGCGTGTTGCCTAACAGACCCACGATGCACACCAGCGCATACAGTATCTGCGTGACCACGTACACCACCGGCAGGTTGATGTTTGGACAGTTTTCGTAAGTGCCGTTGAACGTCGCGTTGTCATGGAACGAGTAATTGCCGTGTCCGTACATCTCCACCTCTTCGATCTCCATGCTGACCGGATTGATGTTCCCGATGTCCCAACGGATGCCACCTGAAACAATTATAATGTGATTCATTAATATTGTCAGTCGGGTAATGATCAAATGCATTGATAGCTGAAAAGATCTCGTCAGAAATGTGGCGGGTGTTTCCGTGAAACCACCACTCCTGACGCTGAGAGCTACAGAGATGCTTGTTATGGCTATTTAGCACTAGTCGCAGTGGATGTTGAGGTAACTGCGCTAAAATTGGGTCGAGGTGACATAGTGGGAGAGTGAAAGTTCAACTTGTAGTACATCACGCGATCACGTCGGCGGCGGGGCACGCGGAGACGGGAACGGCATAAAGGTACCGTCGCGCAGGACTGAGGGGGATGGGGGTTGGGGGGAGACGGGCAGACGATGTAGCGAATTGAAGGATCCTCGCACACACTCGTTCCCGACACGTGATCCATATGCTGCTGTTCGCATACTAACTTGTAAACATCGTATTCTGCGAACAGCAACCCGCGGAGACCGTGCTTAGCTGTGACTCCAACTGTTCCTACTGAAGCAATAAAACTAATAAATTAATTTACTTCTACACTCATGGTCTCGCTATGTTTTCGTCACAAACCGGAAGTTGATAACGTTTGTTAGACGAAAAATCGTTAAACTAAAGGTTAACTTAAAAAGTGCTTCAGAACATTGCGAGTACTCCTCGGTGTAAAATAAATAATTTTTAAACGATCCGGTGTCGACGTACAGATTACAAACAACTGTGATTACGTTCACGAGGCCAGTTTAGATATAATTGTAAATATTAATACAGTTTAGCGCCGAGATTACCAGTAACAGCAAACAAATCCCCCGCTCCGCGTGTTTACGTTGCAATGATTGGTGGGCGCGCGAAATAGAACAATGCCCGTGCGCCGGCGCCGGCGGCGGCCGCACTAGCTTCTACGTTTACATTCGTTATCTCCACAAAGGGAAAGTATTTAGAGACCTTAATCTACAGCAGGTATTGCGAGTCATTTTAAATTCATTATTGTACTGCTTCCTTAATGACAAACGACTTGGCGCCGACGTGGCCGCCACCGCGTTCCCGACAACAAAAGGCGATCTCCGATCTTTTGCAAAGTGTATGTGTGTGTGTGTGTGTGCGTGTTCGTACTTTCATACAAAAAGAATAACGATTTGTAAATCTGAGAAAGGAAATCTTTTAGCATAACAATAAAAAAAGATATTATACATTGTATTAAAAAGCGAAATCATGGTGATCTACAAAATTATAGAACGGCTCGCGTCGACTTCACCACCACGGCTAATGCCTAAGGCTAATGCTGTTAAAGGAAACATTCAAAGTAAAGCTCCTTTACGTTAAAGATATTCGCCGTAATTGCGGATATTTTGCAGAGCGCTTTTTAGAATACAAATGTCAAAATTTGTCTTCTTAAAATGAAAGAAGACAAATCCAGAATCAAAAAGTTCTGTCAACCAACTAACAACTAAACGCCCTGTCTCCTAGTCTCCGTACGAGCCTCTATTTAATATTTCTTCAGGAGCCGCGTTGTTTTAAATGAGAAACACCTGACTCCCGTGTTGACCCACCATCTGTCAATGTTATCACAGTTTTATAATCACTTTATTCTTCAACAAGTTGTTACAAGAAGAGGCGATCCCGGATGAGTGGAGAAGCAGTTCACTGGTACCCATCTTTAAAAACAAGGATGATGTACAGCTCTATAACAACTATAGAAGAATAAAGTTCATGTCGCATAGTATGAAAGTGTGGGAAAGAATCTTAGCGGGAAGACTGAGAGACAGAGCGAGGTAGCCCGAAACCAAATTGGTTCTGGGCTACCTGTGAGCATAGGACTACGGACAACATTTTTGCTCTTCACCAACTGTGCGAAAGGTACGGACATGCGCATGCGATTGTGATCAAGATGTGAGAAGTCGAATAAATGCAGGTTGGATGAAATGGCGACAGGTCACTGGAACCTCTTGTGAACCACGAATGTCTCTTAAACTTAAGGGACAGATCTACAAGTCTATAAAATTAAGAATGAGTATATTAGAGGAAGTCTGAAAGTTGCTCCAATAACAGAAATTGAGGAGCAAGAGGTTAGCGTGGTACGGGCATGTTTTATTTTTTATTTATTTATTTAGACACACCAACGGCAATACACACAAAACATTCAAACTTAAATTTAACAAGTATAAAATTAAGCACTGGTATATAAGCCAGTTACAGGCATGTACAGCAATCTCTTATAACACACTATCACATGTTACAGCAATTTTACAAACAACGGAAAAATACATTAAATTAAAATGTTAGCAGCACCACATAAAAAAAAAATTAAAAAAAAACATGAAAACAAGAGTTAACTACTTAACATTCTCTCATCAATTATAAACAAAGAAACTTGGTTACTAGTTTGTTTTTGAGAGCAGGACACGAGTCGTAAAAAATGTCGAGGCCGTCAATTAATGCACATATTTGGTTATATTCGTTACAAACCTTTGACAAAGGGGAATATTTAGGGAGGTTGGTTCTACTTGCGGGAATATGGAAAATTTTAGTGATAGGACGCCGTGGGCAGTGGTATGGAACGCTAAAGTTGATTTTCTGAAGTAAGTGGTTACAATCTATGCTTCCGGAAATTTGTTTTTTTAGGAACATGATATTAATTATTCTACGACGGTTGCTGAGCGATATTATTTTAAAATGTTTAAGACGTAGATCATATGTAGTACGGTAAGATATGCCAGAAGGATGGAATGCCAAGTGCCTGGTGAATGCACGCTGTACGCTTTCAATTCGCTGCGGAATAAGTAGCGTAATGGGGACCCCAAACTACTGATGCGAACTGAAGTGGACTACGAACCAGCGAGTTATATAATGTTATTTTAGTGTCTGAGGACATAAATCATAAAGCATTTTGGCAGCTTTAATAACAATTACATCAATATGTGCTTTGAATGTTAGTTTGTTATCCAACATCACACCTAAATCTCGAATTTCATTGACTTGCTGCAGAATGTCATCATTTAATATATAACAAGATGTCTAAGGGATTAGTTATTTTAGAGAATTTTATGTAATAGGATTTTTTTGTATTTATTGTGATTCCATTTAAATTATACCGTATATTTATTCTATCTAAATCACACTGTATGAGTTCTAAGTCTGTTGCTAAAGTAACTGTTCTGTTTATTTTTAAATCGTCAGCAAAAACACAAAATTGACTGTCGCGTATTTCTGAAGTTATATCATTAATAAAGGCCGAAAACAATAAAGGACCGAGATGAGAGCCTTCTGGTACTCCTGAAATGGCTATGTATTCCTGTGATTTATGACCATTCACCACTACAAACTGGAGTCTTTTTGCAAGATACGAACGAAACCATTCCAATAACGATCCCACCAATCCCAAAGCATCGTAATTTATTTATTCAACGAGAATGACACACTTTATCGGAGGCACTGGAGAAGTCCACATAAATTGTATCAATTTCCCGGCAGAGGTAATATGTAAATGTGACTAATTTAGTTTCAACAGAGTGACCTTTTATAAACTCGTGTTGATGTCCAGAAATAAAGTTATTCAAATGCTGTGTAATAAAAGGAGAGACAAGTGACTCGAAAACCTTTGGAGTGCACGAGTATGGAAATTGGTCTGTAGTTACTAACATAGCTTGTGGCGCCTTTCTTAAATATTGGGACTACTTTAGAGCTCTTCCAAATGATTGGAAATACACCATAATTCAAGGATCTATTGAAAATAATTGACAAAGGTAAAGCCAAAGCAGAGTCGCAACGTCTTACGAAAACCGGGGGAATATCGTCTGGTCCAGCCCCTTTCTACATGTCTAGCTTTTTAATTGAGATACTTCCTATATACGACATACCGTTTGTCTATAAACTCACTACTTAAAGCATTACAATTTAACCAAGTTTCGGTGAACACTATTAAATCAAATTTATTAACAGCTACATTCCTAAGTACGTCTCCTATCTTGGTTGTCAAACCGCGCATACTGTGGTAATATATATGAGTATTTACAGACATCTTCAAAAGCAATCTATTATAAATCAGTTGATCTAATTTATTTTATTGCACTTGGCAATTAATTTTAAGCTTTCTTCATCTTTAATATTTTTAACGTGACTGTTAATTTTTCCTTACGAAAATTTTACTATCCCTCACCCATATAAACTTAAAACCAGTATCTTTTGTCTTCTTAGAGCAGCCTCATGTAACTGTTTATTTATCGGCGTTAGATGTTCAGATACAAATACTGGCACACGACTTCCCCCGTTTCCTAGATGCTCTGAATTCAATTTCTTGTCTAAATTCTATTTATTGTACTTAGTAACAGCAGCCAGCAAGTCATCCCGACGGCAGTTAGTTGACTGCGTAGTTTAATAATCACGGAGCTAGGACGGTTATTCTCCTTAAGTTTGGCAATACGTGTTGCGTGCAGAATGTCGCTGTCGCCAGAAGGATTTTCGACAATTCTACCCAGCTGCTCAATAGTCGTTATTAAACTTTCTGGCTTATTTTCAGGGATCCCATTGATTTCAATATTTGGGGAACGCATGCTTTGTTCTATTTGCCCCAGTCTATTTGTCAAATTCTTCACCTGTAATGTTAAATTATTGTTTTTAGAAACTAAATCAGAAATTGGAACGTCCCTCTCGCTTATTATTTGCTTGAGTTCCTCTTATTATTTATTAAAAAATGTCAAGGATTCGTGAAATACAGCTATTTGTTTTGTTGTTGGCAAATATTCGATAAGTGTTCAGAAACTAGTTGTTTGATAGTTTTCGTTATCTCCTATTCAATAATGGTACGTAAATGTCCCTCAGCAACGTAGGATCCATCGCTGTCACATTTCGAGCTCTGTTTTTTTGTTCGCAAAGTAATATTTCTTTCTTCGTCAAGACCGTTATCATCATTAAAGTGGCGGATCGACTTGCTGCTCTAACAGGAATATTTATGTTGTCAGATTTCGGTGTCTTATTACGACATTTCTGACTACTCTAGTTATTCTTACGATCTTGATCCATAAGAAAGTAAGATTTAGGTGTTATATTAGCACATATAGCAAATCATATCCTAAGTCACATGTGGAGCATATCATGAATTTTTCCTAGAAAGTTCTTTTTTACATTCAGGACTAAACTTTGGGACTGAACACATTTTTCTTTTGTTTTATCTTCTCAAATTATATTCTTACACGAAAAATATATATTTTACAGAATTTGATCTTGAGGCCTGAGCTGACGGGTGCATAAACGCTTCAATGACAAACCGCTTGACCGCAGCGTTGTTAAAGTGTTCAGCTAATTTTTTGGATATACCCAACTTCGAATTAGGAATTTATAAAATAGAAGTGGTTTTGTATGAGTTCAATGTCCAATCCTTAGTCCTTCATACCGTCGTTTGTTATATCAATAGATAATTTTGAAACTATTTTTGGTCTATTCACTGTTTTAACACAATATTAAATAATAATTTCTACACCGTTTCCCGGCTTATTAAATTAATAATTCACTGATTACGGTAGTGTAGCTTAAGGCTTGGAGCGGACAATCTCGACACCATGTAACAAATAAAATCGCTTAGAACAACATTAACACGTCTAGCCGTTTCGAAGGTTTTGATATTCTATATCTAAAACTATCTATTCTATTTAATAAAAAAAAATCTAAAAGCCGAATTACTTCGATTCGAAGTTGTTGTGCGGAGGGATGAAGGACATATAACAAAGAAAGTAACGAGAATGAACATGGATGGTTATAAGGGTAGAGGAAGACCGAAGAAAGTGTGGATGGATTGTGTGAAAGATGACATGTGTAAGAAGAGTGTGAATTCAAATATGATGTCTGATAGAGGGATGTGGAAGGAAAGTGCATACTGTGCCGACCCCATATAATTAGAAAAAAAGCAAGAGAAATAAGAGGAGGTGTAGTTTTCGAGGGTGTGTATGGGATTCCGCCCAATATCTTTCGGAGCCCAAGTCAACCTTACTTACACGCGGGGCACCCTGCTGAATAACAGACGAAGCTCTAACCGCCCACCAACCCGCACTGGGCCAGCCTGGTGGGCTATGGACCAATTTTCCTCAATGAAATCCAACAAACGATGTGGAGATCTTTAGGGAAGGCTTATGTCCAGCAATGGACGTCTGTCGGCTGATTAGGATGATGGTGATGAGGTGCAGTGTAGCTCACGGCGAGTGTTCATTGATGTTGCGGACACTGGTGGCTCGGGCGCTAGGTGACTACGCGGTATAATACAAATGACGCGCGGAAGAGTGCGGCGCTCCTAATTTATGATCATCAATAAATCCTTACCCACGTAACCCCGCCGGCGGCTGTCCGCACCGCGTCCCCGCGCTGCACGGCCGCGCCCCCACTACCACCGCCACCACCGCCACCACCGCTACCACAGCTACCAGCGCCAGCGACACAACCCGGACAAACTAAGCACCACGTCTGTACCTACTTACTTTTACAATTAATTTTAAGCGACTTTGACACTTGTGCATTTACTGAAGATTACTTGCTAGAAAATTATAAATTTATAAGTTCATCATGTAGCATAGCAATGTCATCAGACGGATTGGAGGATTGGCAATGGATGCGCGAGAGCCGATGTAATGGTACTTACATACGCCAACACTGAGTGCGATCGAACTGCAACGGTAAGGTCTCATTGCGACGGTCACAATAAGCAGGTGAGTACATATTCTTGTTTTGCTTTAGTGAACGGTACCTTGGTGGTAGGCCTCTGTTGCGTAGACAGATAACAAGCAGATACCGCCTGAGCGCCTATTATATGCAGCTGACAGACAGTACTGTGCAAATATTACTGTGTTCCGGTGTGAAGGGCGCTGTAGCTAGTGAAATTACTGAAGCAACGAGACTTAACATCTTATGTCTTAAGGCGATGATGCTGATGGTGCTGTCTATATCATCCGAATTAGCGGCGCGCTATTATGGGCGGGCATATCACTTACCATCAGGTGACCGTCCCGCTCGACTTGTTGTTTAGTAAAGTATTAAAACACATCACCGCGTATTGTTTCTATTGTTGAAACCTGCAGTTGTAAATAAATCCACAGCAAGTTGTTTTGCATCGCCCAGTTGAAATATTTTGTGTTTATTTAAATATTCCAGTTGTATTCATTGCGAGCTTCTCTCGCCCACACAGCGTCATAGACACATACATACACACAGAGGCACGTGCGCGCACACTCGCGCACACACCTCGCCGCACGTAAACATACCGGGTGCTACGTGAGCGGCCCGCAGCCGCGCCCGCGCACGCGCACGCACCCGCGCCCGCGCACGCGCCCACAACCACAAGTCTCAAGTTTGAAGCCAATTAAGACAAACAGAAATATAATGTGATGAATAAGATTTTTTAGATATAAGTGCAGCATATAAATATATATATATATATATATATACATAGCGAGCGGCGGGACTGCGATGCAGCACGCGACGCTAAGTGTCGACGACATACTCACACGTGTTAAACTAATCACTCCCGCTTCCGGGGCCGCAAACCGTATATCAAACGGCGGTGTGGTGTATCCGAGGAACCTCTATAAAACGGAAGTAATTGCATCCCGATTTTATTATCTTCCAGTATCATTTTTGGATTGAGAGTACGAGGATGTAGAAATTGATGCATGAGCTTTATGTAGCTCGGCCGCTGGAGTAGTGCTTTTTGGAAACAATGGAACAAAAGCACAGCGCGTTATAAGATAGAGCGGAAGTCGTGGACCTTACAACGCGACTTGTTGTGATGCGGGAGACGTAGAATTTTAAAAAATGTAGCTTAGACTAAAGTAAGGAAATAACTTTCTGTACTGCCGACCGACACCCTGACCAGTGGTATAATCCAATGAATATCTTAAATCAGTAGACACATTTTTTTTTAATTTTTCAATTGAAATTTTGCGCAAATGTTTGTGCACGAGGGAAAAATTGGTACCATTGAGATTGTTAAAATACTTTTAAGCGATTTAAAACGTGCGGTGTGACCGCACGGAGTGCCGATGAACCTAACGCACCCCCGCCGCCGGGGCCCACCCCTGACTTTAACTAATGGACGGTCGCGCTGTCCGTCTGATAAAAATGTGCTCACTGGACTGTACTGGACTGGGCTGGATTGGACTGGACTGCCGAGGAAACATTATCAGCTACGTGCGCTTCGCATCGGCCATGTCACACCACCTCGATGTTGTTTAACAAAGTCCGCTTTTAACATATGACAATGCGATATAACATAAAACGTGTAACCGCAACAGCATCACTAACTATGTTTTGCATAAACAAACACACTTAACAACTTAACTATCTGCGTGTTACAAATATTAATAACACGAGTTTAAGTTGTGAAATAGTGTTATCATAACACCATTTGGTCTCCGGTGGGTTCTCTTGCACTTTGTGTAATTATTGCAGTTCACCCCTCGCAGCTGTGCGGTGCAGGTCACGCCGCGCCCAGCCCCAACCCTCATCTCCACTCGGAACTTGCCGACTGAACATTGAAAATTGATTTCAACAAATATTTTATTTCTATTCCATTTAAAGAAAACGATAAACTAAATCACAATGTTTATAAAATCATATGACGATACAGCATGTCGCCGCCGACGCACCAGCCCAAACCACTTCCAGGAGCCCCGCGTTATCGTCTGAATCGCAGGTGTGCCCGTAAATTTGCTTGTCAGTGTCCCATCCAATAACTCTAATGGACCTGAAACTGGTAACGAGATAAACAAAATCACGAGAAACTGTTACAAGTAAAGCTAATCATAATTGTATTTTATAAAAGGTACAAGTTAGCGCTTCACCACGTTCCCTGCAGTAGTGTATGTTATATAGTCTTCGAACGGAAGTAACGTAGGGGGTGGTGTACGTACTATACTCAAGAAAGATAATAATTATTAAATGAAGTTAATGTGAACAACACGTTCCGTGGGAAAGAGCTTCCGCAACTCCCGAAGAGTGATGACTGCGGCATAGCGCCGGCATAACGATAACGCGGCCATTTTGCGAGACCTGACCGTTGTGCTTTTTTATCTGTACGAGTGCCCGTGTCACCCCCTATCGCTACCCCGTCGCCGGTTGCTGTTATCTATTCAGAAGAAAAATTTGCGGGCTTCCGGCGAGAATTAACCAACTCGCACAACGAGCCAGTCGGCGGTATTAATTAGTGGAGCACACTAATCGATCCAGCTCACACCTGGACGCGCTGGTGTCATAGTTCAAACACATTATGTTAGCTTAGTGTTTGTCTGAATTATTTTTCCTGGCGACAGGAACATACGTTCACTTACAGAGCGTCGGAATCCACCAGACACACGAACAGAAATTCTGATTTGGTTGTCGCATTTTGAGATTTTCTCGCATCGAATGCGTTTGTTACAAAAATATGTTTCGTTCGTGTGTGAGTTTGTTTAAAGATGCATTTGTGGCAATTTATATTCATAATTGAAGTTTTTAGATCCAAACGTAAACATTTCGTAGGAAGTCGGTTATCGATGGACGATCACCGATCAAGAATCATCGCAATGAATGTGGTGAGCTGCCCGACAATGCGCTGCGAGGCTTCACCGGAGTAATTCATTTTAAAATAGACGAAGATTTATTTCTATTATTTCAAACGGAAGTCGGGAGTATATTGGAGGTAAAAGAAAACCGTCTAAGCTGATAATAAGTGGCAATGTGCTGCCGAAGGGTAAAAACATAATAAAACAGTAATGTTTTCATTCCTTCCTTACAGACAATTTATTCCAATGACACTACTGGACATTACGTTCGTCTACTGCTGTACACACCCTTAACGCTAGAGTACAATAATGTATGTAGAGCACTGTAGCGGTGTGGCCTGCTGCCCTGCACGCTGCGCACCCCGTCTCATGCCTGAATGTGCACACACCCATGGGCAGATGTATACTAAAGTTTCTCCTAATAATATTACCTGTATTATATAAATTACATTTAAAAAAAACTGCTATTAAAATTTATTATGTAAGTAGTTTACACTGCAGAGAGAGAAGTGTACAAAAGTGGACATGTGGTGCGAGCTGGTCACCACAACAATTACTCGTTACCGCCGCGCTGCCGCCGTCGGTTACAAATGAGGACATTCCTATACCGACCGTTTTATTACTCCATTTACTGCACAACAGTCACATTACTGCCGATTAAAATTCAGTTTAATATTTAAAGATATTCAATAAATTTTACTTACACCGCACTCGCTTAGTAACAGCATTTGTATAACATGCTCAAAGCATTTCGCAACCCTCTGTATGTACTCGTACATGTTCATCTGCCCACGAGCATATGAATGTTTACGGAATACTTATATTAAGAACTAATTTCAAATATTTATCTGTCTGTTTAATGGAACTTTCAATAGCAAATAGCTGATGGTATAAAGCGCAACATTGATGTAGAGTTAAGTGGTTCAAATTGTTTGCGATCGCTGATCTCCGGAAGCTCCACACGGGAATATTAAAATTGTTACGTACACGTATACTCGCCCAAGTACATCGTACATTGTACTGTACGCTACTCTCCTCGATCCTAGAGGCTGCAGTTTATCAACTTCTACATGTGTTCAACCGATTTTCAAGACGGTTGATCGAAAGTAGTAAAAACTCCTTTACACGTGGACGCTCAGAAGAACAAGTCTTCAGGGTATCATTTAGTCTATGTCGGTGTGGCGGAAATAATTTAATTTAAATTGAGTTAAAAATTTCCGGTAGCGTGCGCATACAAAATGGGCGTAACGCAAGTCTTGCAGGGATTTTCCCAGATCTAAAATCATTGGGGCTGGCGGAGCGTGGGCACGCAGCTCGTCCGCCGACCGAACATACTCGTATATTTGGGAATAACGCGCACCGAACTTGCTGCCGAATCACAAACCCCTCCGTTTCCGCGCCGGCGCAGTGGTCACGTCGCGCGGCTTCCGCGCATCGTCGGGTTATTCTTGAGTCTCCGCCTGCCAGAAATAACTGAAGAACGCTCTCAGCAATCCCCAGCGTGGCTTACGAGGGGAAATTGTGATTTACAGCCCCTCGGAATGACACACTTCGCGCCGCCCCGTCCTAGAGCACCGCGTGTGCCAGTTAGCCACAGAGTCACGGAGTCACGGAGTCAGGGGGCGCGGCGCCGGGACACGGGCCCGCGCCGAGCTGTGTTGTGTCACAAAGGTAACGTTAAGGAATACATTCCAGTGTTGCGCTTCAAAAGCCAAAACAACTTGCAATCTAATCGAATTGGACAACGCAACGCAACATTGGATCAAACGCCAATAAATATATATATATATATATATATATATTTTAATATAGCGATAAAACCAATTTCTGCTTTTCTTTTTATTCTCCGAAGCAACGAGACGATCGGGAGGTGCACATGCAGGTTAGTAATACGCCCGTTCCACAAGGTGGCCCTGATTAAGATGATACATACTGTGCTCATCGCCTTGCTATATAAAATTTTAAGTGTCGTTACCACTACAGTTATATTGCTACAGCAACCTTCAAACTTGAACATAGTATTTTACAATTTTCATACTACTATTTTAAGGCAGAAAAAAACGCTGCGAATACACCCGATGGTCTCCGGCAACAGAGACTAACCATCAGAACATCGTTACGGCAAATAATACAAAAACAGGTCAGAAAATAACAGGTAGCCGCGCGGCCGCCTGAAGATATACGAACTTCATTACGAAGCTCCTCCGGACGACTTATTTTATGAGGCGGGCTTTACGAGCGCGACCGCGCCCGCTCGCCGCCCGCCCTGCGCACGCTCGCCGTCCGCACGCCGCCCGCCCTGAGCCCGCTCGCCGCGGTGCTCGTAAGCCCGGCTCAGACATAATACAAACACTTCACCTATTTTGAAATGTTTGCGTTAACACACGCACACGCGGCTACTGTTGACGGGCGGGGACATCGGGGACGCGATGGTGACACTGTGTCCCGCATGTTGGTTGCCGGACCCCGCCCGGGTTGGAGCACCACTGCGTCGACCATTTCTGCCGCCAAGTAGCGGCATGAGAACAGTACTGTTCCCCGGTGTGCGCGGCAAGAGCTGAACAAATGACCGGTAACCGCGGAGTGACGACTTGTAAACGTTTCAAGTGGTACTTTGTTGAAATCATAGATCAGACACACGATTTTTCGTTAATTAAAAAAACCGTTACAATCACATAATTTCTAACATAATCCTGTGTGTACATATGTCACCGGGGCTGTCTGACAGTACATTGCAGATACGGTTCCTGACACATGGACGAGACAACGCGCAAGTAGTTAAACTGCCCGCCGACAGACAATCTGGTGTAGGCCCGCGAGCTGTTCCGACTCATAGAAACCATAAATCCTCTGGCAGGTGCGCCTCGACACTGATCGATTGTTGGAACGAGCGGCGGCAGTCAGTGCGCTGCTCACTGGCGGGACGTGGCGGGACCTGCCGGGACCTGCCGAGACCTCGCACGGGGCAGCGGGAGTGGCGGGGGGGGGGACAAAGAGAGTAGGATCAGTGACGGAGGGGCAACCTTTACTACTTACGAACATAAAACGAAAGTCCAATTGAAACCTTGATACTTGAGCCCCCTCTCTCTCCCCGGGCAACGTGCGCGCGTAGCACCACGGCCATTACAAAAATCCACGTGTGACCTACTGCACGACTCATATTTAATTATCTGCTTTTATTATTTGCAAAAAAAATAAGATATAGTTTTTCACAATCATCTAACGGAAGGCCGCAAACCCTCTGAATATCTTTGTAACAAGCTATGACACGGAGGGCACCAGCCCCGGGAATACCTCGTCTGATTTTCTAAACACCTGAAAAATTTCCTAAAAATAAATTAACAAACTGGAATGAACTCGGGAGTGCCACAGTGCCGCGACGGGGATCCCCCGTTTACTTTGCATCTAATGTTGCCTTTTTCAGTTAATCTACTGTAAAGTGTTCGGGCGATGTTTTATCGGGTGTCGCGGATGGGTCGGCGCACGGCGCACCGTCCGTCGACCCCGGCTACGGCGGCGCGCCGTCTACGCCGTCTACATCGGCTACGTCGGCTACGGCGTAGACCTATCGTGTCCTATCCAAACAATAAGGCTGCATTTCAGAGCACTTGAGTGTGCCACTTGCACTTACATCCCGCGTCGGGACCGCGTCGCATTTTGTAACATTTACAATAATTTTAATATTCGTATAGGTTTTTATATTTAGAATTAAAGAAGATTTATAAAAAGTTATTACTTACAAGTAATATCTATACTCGTAAGTGATAAACTCGAATGAATTTGCTGCACGACAACGACCCAGAGCGGCGCGGTATGGAATATATAGATGTTGCACGTCGAGCTCGTCGCGCTTGGACATGACACGGTGGATGTCGACGGAGCGCCCGTCCCTCCGGAATCCAATAATGTCTGCACACTCGGCGGCAGTACGCGTAAGCTTTTATATTTACTGACAGCTTTGGGGTTCCCTTCAGCAGGCACAGTCGTGGTATCGCGTGGGTACATTCGTTCAATAGCACAGCGAATGGCGCACATTATTCGGATTAAACGTCTATACCACAACAACCATTTTATACAGATCTGGACAGTGAAAAGTATACAATTCGGACGTTTTAACAAAGTCATATCAGTGCACATGCTGGTACGCAGTCACACGCAATACAGCAGCAGCTTGAACAAACGCTGAACTGAAACATTCATAACCGCGCTTCAGTAATGTTTTATTCATTGACCGGTCGGCATCGTCGCCGCCGCTGAACAGCCACTGAACAGCCGCTGAACAGCCGCTAAACTACCGCTCGGGGACAATGATTCCATGGCAAGTCGCGTTAATCCCGCAGACATCCGGCTCCGAGCCGGTTCTGTTTTTATTTTTATTTCGCGCATCACCTACTCACGTGTTAGTTCCGCTCCCTTTGTTATCTTCCAAATATGGGTCGCGCAGAGTTCATTGCCATCTGATTTTTGTTTTGAATTTAGATAATCATTTCGCTGTTTCCTTAATATTAATCAAAAGTTTAATAAAAATATAAAAACAGCAATCAACAATACAAACAATAGCAAAAATAGGAAACAAAATGTCAGGCGTACGAGCGCGATGGGGAGGGGGTTGAACGATCCCCACGCGAACTAACCCTTGCGTAAAATGTGGCAGTCATCAACAATGGATCATTTTCGTTTTATAAATAAACATGACACAGTGCGCACGTCGCCCAAATTGATTGTGTAAATGCAGTTAGAGAATAGTAATATAACTGAGAAAAGTATTTATTGGAACAATTAATGTTAACTTAAATTGCCGATTTTGTTTTTCCATTATATATAATAAATTATATACCTGTAGGAGTACCAGGTGAAGGCCGCGGGGCCACTGTCACTGCGCGCTGCGGTAACATTGCTTTTGTATGTTTGTTGGCGCGACGGCAGCACGCGGCGCACGCCTGCTGCACGAACAGCACGCCGCCGCAACGCACCGCACTACCGCCTCATCCCGACCTCACCACGTCACCACGTCACCACGTCACCACGTCACCACCTCACCACCTCACCATCGCCGCTGCTCGGACTAATGAACCGTGCGGCGTGCAGCGCAAGTGTATTGTTCACGCACGCCATTGTAACATTAAGAATTATCCTCGCTATGATTTTATTTCGGTTTACCAAAAATGAGTATTGCGTTCAGACGACTACACTCTCACATAATAATCCGTGAACAACGAGGCTCCACTTGTTATACCACTTGTATAAGGATTAAGAGACTGCAGACTGGTGCCGATACACGACATTAGTCTTGAAACTGTTGACGCAGGCCCCACGCGGCCGACGAATAGTCGTTACTTAATGAATCTAAGTGACATTTTAGTGACAGTGAAAAAATCGAGAAAGTATCTGATGCAGATTAACGTTTATAAAGATCTTCTGGCTGACTGCGTGCGGTCGGGGTCCTTAATGATACAGGCAAAATGAAACAAACGGTTGCAGTATTCGTGCACCCGCTACGAAGCGATGCCACCGAGCTGAACATGCCGGCACTGTGCCTGTGCTCCCTGACAACTCATACGAAGATAGAGATATACCTGTACCTGCCGACTTACTAGCCAAGAGGAGAGATTATAGAAAATATGACATACTGTTAGGACTGCGCTGATCGTCTGTTAGGACGGCTGCTCCAGGTTCGAGCTCCGAAGGCCACCGAGAGCTCACGAGAGCGGCCGGGGGCCACAGGGCCGGCTGTATGCTGTCCTATGCAGCCAGGCTGCATGGGCGATTTTATACTGCCCCTCGCAGCCGAAGTAGGGTCGCGGAGGGAGTAAAAAAAAAAACCAAGCAGATACTGCGCAAATACAAAACAATATACAAGTGGCCAGTTGTGTGCAATGCGATTACATTACACGCAAACACAATGTTTAAAGGGGAAGTTAAAGTAATTAATGTGTAAAAGAAAGAAAAAGCTCGGAGGAAAGATGTAGAACAGGTAAAAGTAGAGTCCGTGGGAAGCTGCGGCGCGGTGGCGGAGGTCGGAGTGGTCGGTGAGATCTCCTCTCGCCTCTAAAACGAATGAATGTGATCCAGAGTGCCCGACCGCGGACACCACGAGCCGCCGCTCTCGAAGTTTTCAACGCAAACCTATCACGAATTGTTTTTAAAAACAAAACCCTTCGTTCAGGTGGTCCAGCAGTAAGGGTAGCGGAATATGTAAATTAAACAACCGTTACCCCGTGCGATAGGTGCGCTACATCACAACAAACTAAAAATTATTAAAAAACGTTGTACACTCAAGTCTGTAAGTGGAGCTATTTTGGCGAAATGGCCGCGTGCCCGCCGCCCGCTCACCCCGCCCCCCCATTAATCCAACTAAAAACCCCTTCGCCACAGAGCTGGTAAGAGGGAGCCACCCGCACTCTCCGTAGTTACGCGTCGTGGCAAAGTTTGTGAGCCGCAGCAGCCGCTTGTGGGAAGCGATTCCTTCTCCTCTCCGCAGATGCTATAACAAAATTAACGAATTTGTATCATTTACTAATTAATAAATTCGTCCTGGTTCTGTAACTGAACCAACTTTTTATTTCAAGACTAGAAAATATGTGATCCGATCTACCTTATAAAGTCAAGTGTATGTTGTTCTGTTCCACTATTCTCGGAAAAGAGGTCAATATAAATACAGCCCCTTCGCGAAGTGGTGCCCCATACATCACTTTATATTACGACCCCCGCGTGCCCCCGCGTGCTCCGCCGCCGACGCGTCCCTCATGTCGCCGTGCGTTCGCGGGGCGCGGGGGTAGCTGCCGCTACCCTTCCTACTGCTGCGTACTGCACGTGATCACATGTATATACACATACGTATGGTAAAACTTTGTGCTCTAGCCGCTTTCTTATTTATATTGTTCTCATAAAGATATTCAATTTCCTGAATGAAAAGATTCTCGACAATTCCACTTCCTCTCCAAAGCGCTCATTGAACAAACATCTTCCTTAGCAGTAACTGGAACAACGCACTGCCCTGTTGTCGGCTCCTTTTTTATCCTTTTCCCAGTTTCCAACAGATTACCAATTTGTTCAACGGTTCTCAGACTCTCTGAAGTAACACCACTCATGTCATTTGTAAACAATACTCACGCAACTCGCACACAACCACGAATATTAACATAAGTCAATTTGAAGGTACAACGTTCAGGGCTTCTCTCTCGTTCTCTCTCTCTTTCTCATCACTGGCCACGTAACGTTGCGTGTAACTGACACGTTCGCCGAAACAAGGATACTGCGAGTTAATTAAATGTCAACAGAACACCCGGAAGTCGCACTGAATTTTTCCATCTCCGATACAACCTCGCAAAGAATATTTTAATATATATTATATTTATATCTATATATATTTTATATAAGATTAAACAGAACTGAAGCTGTACAATTTGTGTGTGCCCGCTGCCGCCGCGGTACACGCGTGAGGAATTGTTACAGGCATCGAAGCACCGGTCGGGTGCCGGCAGTGGTCCGAGGCCGCGACCTGCGTCGGCGCACGCGCACCACGCGTCGACTGGCTGCTCTGAACAATAAGTACATTTTTTGTGTCGATTGCTGCACAAACTGATTCATAAAATATCGCAAACTGTTAGAGCACCGGTCGTGGTGCTTACTGCTCTCCAACCAAACTGAACCTTGTTCTTGATAGCGTAAGTATCATTTTCGCTTATTTAAATAAAATAAAGCTATTTCCAAATTTCATTTATTGAATGTTCGGGTGCTGGCGGCAGCACCACCGACTGTTATGATGTGTGAGTGTTATCGGGGTGAACGAACAGCGGCCGCGCTTGCTTAGCTCGCGCCCCCGCAGCACGCGAGTGGGAGGGTAAGGTGGCGGTGAGGAGTGGAGGGGTGGCGGTAGCGAGAGAAAATAAAGGTGGAAACGATAACGGAAAAGCATTATCGTTGTTTACCGGCGCTAAGCACACCGACCGACCGACAGATCGCGGCCGCTTCCTTGAAATTAGATTTCAATCACTTTCGATCACTGCGCCGGCGGTGTCACTGGCTTAACGGTGCACTGCTCATGCACAGTATCGCGTGATCAAGCGAGGTGCCATCATATTAAGTAGACAAACATTTCATATTATATTCGTTTTATTAATTCAAAGGTGTTAATTTAAGGGCGTAAAGGGTCCCGCACAGCAACTCACGGGACCCAAGCCAACCTCACCTTCTCGTGAACATTAAGAAAATGATCGTTTCCCCAACCCTCACACTTCAACGGGCAGTAAAGTTGACCCAGCGTCGCTACCGCATCAGTTCCAATACAAATTCGATGCAGCGCTTTTTGTGCTGGGCTGAGTGATTTGTAAGATACGTGAACTCTTATTGAGCAACTTGCGAAGCCTCTGCCTTCTGTCATTGTGCCGTGTGCGGCCTGAACACTGAAAAGTATTTTTATTTTCAAATTTATTCTTAGAACCTCGCCTCCACAATCGTTTCACCAGCTCCCTCGTGCGTTGTTAAACGTTTGCACAATAGAGATGTCAACTGGGAGATACGCACAATACGCATATTGTATTTCTAAGTATAGTTATGAGTTATATTATATACAGCAATCCGAGAGAGGGCCGTAAACTAGGCCTAGTAGTCTGCTTTATTGGCAGATAGGCACGCGCTGATGATGTTAAGGAACTCTTGCACATTTCATCATTAAACTGATGAGCGATGAATCTACAAAAGTATATCACTGCGCACTTGGTACAATAAAAAATTCAATTTTCACGTAAACAACACGAAAGTTAATTAGCGCGGTGGAAACAAAAAGTGTACAGCATGACTTCTGAGTCCTGACTCCGAGTGACTCCGACGGCTTGTTAGCACAGGTTATAAAAACGATGATCTGTGAATAAAACGCGTCGCCGGAACCGGAACTTTGATGAATACATTTTTTGGGGACAGTAAAGATGAAATAATATTGGTTACATCGGCACGCCGACCCATCCGCGACTAGCGCGCTGCTGAGCCAACCAACGAGCATTACTTGCGCGGTCGCCGACCAACAACGAACATGTCAGGACACGATGCACGCGCGGGGCAGTCGCGGGGCAGGCGCGGTGCGGGCGCGAGGCGGGCGCGGTGCAGGCGCGGGGCGGGCGCGGTGCGAGCACAAGGTGGGCGCGGAGCGGTCGCGGTGCACGCGCGGGGCGGCCGCGGTGTAGGCGCGGGGCGGGCGTGGTGCGAGCATAAGGCAGGCGCGGGGCGGTCGCGGTGCAGGCGCGGGGCGGGCGCGGTGCGAGCACAAGGCGGGCGCGGAGCGGTCGCGGTGCACGCGCGGGGCGGCCGCGGTGTAGGCGCGGGGCGGGCGTGGTGCGAGCATAAGGCAGGCGCGGGGCGGTCGCGGTGCAGGCGCGGAGCGGGCGCGGTGCGAGCACAAGGCGGGCGCGGAGCGGTCGCGGTGCACGCGCGGGGCGGCCGCGGTGTAGGCGCGGGGCGGGCGTGGTGCGAGCATAAGGCAGGCGCGGGGCGGTCGCGGTGCAGGCGCGGAGCGGGCGCGGTGCGAGCACAAGGCGGGCGCGGAGCGGTCGCGGTGCACGCGCGGGGCGGCCGCGGTGTAGGCGCGGGGCGGGCGTGGTGCGAGCATAAGACAGGCGCGGGGCGGTCGCGGTGCAGGCGCGGGGCGGGCGCGGTGCGAGCACAAGGTGGGCGCGGAGCGGTCGCGGTGCACGCGCGGGGCGGCCGCGGTGTAGGCGCGGGGCGGGAGTGGTGCGAGCATAAGGCAGGCGCGGGGCGGTCGCGGTGCAGGCGCGGGGCGGGCGCGGTGCGAGCACAAGGCGGGCGCGGGGCGGTCGCGGTGCACGCGCGGAGCGGGCGCGGTGCACGCGCGGGGCAGGCGCGGTGCAGGCGTGGTGCAGGCGTGGTGCAGGCGCGGTGCAGGCGCGGTGCAGGCGCGAGGCGGGCGCGGTGCGAGCACAAGGCGGGTGCGGGGCGGTCGCGGTGCAGGCGCAGGGCGGGCGCGGTGCGGGCATGGGTCGGGCGCGAGGCGGGCGCGGTGCGAGCACAAGGCGGGTGCGGGGCGGTCGCGGTGCAGGCGCAGGGCGGGCGCGGTGCGGGCACGGGTCGGGCGCGAGGCGGGCGCGGTGCGAGCACAAGGCGGGCGCAGTGCAGGCGCGGAGCAGGCGCGGTGCTGGCGCGGGGCAGGAGCGGTGCGGTCGCGGTGTGAATGCGGTGCGGGCGTGGGTCGAGCGCGGGGCAGGCGCGGGACGGGCTCGGTTCGGGCGCGGGATAGGCGCGGGGCGGGCGCGGGTCGAGCGCGGGGCAGGCGCGGGACGGGCTCGGTTCGGGCGCGGGGTAGGCGCGGGGCGGGCGCGGTGCGAATGCGGTGCGGGCGCGGGTCGAGCGCGGGGCAGGCGCGGGTCGGGAGCCGGACGGGCTCGGGTCGGGCGCGGGGTAGGAGCGGGGCGGGCGCGGTGCTATGCTAATACTGTTGGTTACTCTTTTCACCTTATTTCACCAGTAAAAGCTAGCTGTTACCGAAACTGCCGAGGAGACACCACTGCAGCTTCTTTGTCTACTGCCGAGCAATCCTGTGCACAAATTGTTCAGATTTAGAGCGTTGGAGCTGGTGAATGCGGTTACTGATTCAACTGCAACAACGTAATGTACGATAGCACCTGTAGAGGCGAATAGCTCACAGCTGCAACGCTGCACTCACCACAAATACGCGTCACTCCGTCGCACGTGTAAGGGAACAGCCGAACGGAGCCTGGATTCCTTCCTTCGTCGTCCAGTCAGCCGGCTTCCCGCCCGGCTCCATTAAATCAATCCGACGATAGTCTCATATGATAAACTGGATTTGTTTCGACTTGAACAAAGAGATGCGTAACAGTTGATAGATGTGCATTGACACGAACGAGGCGCTGCGACACTTCCGGTACAGACGCTGCCGGTGCGCTGCCAACGCGAACCACGTGCGGAATGGCACAGCTTTGTTAAATGTTACGTAACGTTCTACAAAGACATTGCCCTCACCACCACCGCCGCCAACGCCGCTGCTTGCGGTAGCGGTGCTATCAGAGCATCAGGCCAACACTCATTGGGTTGTATAGAAGAAAACACCTCAACCCCTGTTTATCTTGTTACCGAGACAAATTAACCCTTTCAAATAAGTCTCCAAAAGGGTACAAAAAGCTTTAGTGCTTATTTAAAACATCCTAAGGTTAAACGGAGGATGGCGCGGTGCGGCGCGTACAGACCCCAGTCGAAAGTCAATAAAGTAATAAAAACCATTTATTTGCATATAAAACAGTTTTGGTCCAAGGCGTAGTCACCGTGGCCAGGGGTTCCGCTCCACGGTGACCTGGCGATATGATTAATTCCGATCCATTAAACTACACCCCCGCACGAACAAGAACGGATACAGGCATTGCAGGCATTGACGTCCTGCTGCAGGAATATGATGCCATAATATATTCTACAACTTACTTTTAGATGTCCTTTAGCCACCACTGAACTTTCGCGCACCCCCCATCCTCCCCAACCGGAGGTTCGGGCGTATCCGAGGAGCGCGCGTCCCGTTCCCGCGGAATTTGCCAAAGCGCCGCGACACGGGCCGCGCCTTTCTCTTACAACCATTCACTTCCGATTTAGATATATTTCCAGTTGCAACGAATTTGCACTCAACTGTTACATTTATTAAAAATAATTAAAAGGAATTTTTGATATCCGCCGAGATGCTGTAGCTGCAGTGCGGCCGAAATAAACTCAATATAATATGTTCATACAAAATGCATTCAGCAATGCAATGGTGTCGTTGCGTCTCACTACAATGCATGCCTGGCCGAAAGCTACTCATCGTAAAGATACGTAACCGGATTAATACCGAGTGAAGGATACATACATACATTGTTATATATCACGCCTCGTTCCCGGCGGTGTAGGCAGAGACCAGCTCTCACGGCCAGGATACAGTATGTATAATATTGCTTTAAAGGATCGCAGACGGCTCACTTCCGATCCAGCAAAGAGATTGACCGACATTACAAAGTTGTGTTTCAGAAGCGCGGCGATAACCTCTAAATATCTCCCATACAAATAGAATGAATTTATGAAAGGAGCCCTGAGCCCCCGGCCCTCAACCCCCGGGCCCCCGGACCCCGAGCCCGCCACCGGCCGCGTCCGTTAAAACAATACACTCATTTATTTGCAGTATTTGTTTGAATGAGACGATCATTAACCGAATTATTTGAAAACATCGCAGGACTCCACTTCGACAGCCTGCTTCGGCAGCACCTACACACGTGGTGGGGTGGGAGCGGGGGTGGTTGCGGGGCTCGACACGTTGTCTCGTTATGTTGTTATAGGTTTTGTATTTGTAATGTCTAAGTCATTATACGGTAAGTCCATTATTGTACGACTGAAAATGAAACGCTGCGCCGCAAACACCTCACCGAGTGGAGGGTTATACGGCGGCAGTGTCGGGGACTCCCCTGTTAGCGAAGCTCCCGTTAAAGATACCCGAGGCTTTGATGTCCGGGAGTGGCCACCAAGGACACCTTGATACGTAAAAATTTTAAAACACGTTTCTTTGTAATATCAATCGGTGCTATAGTGGGAAGAATTTACTGGCAGGTTCACCTGATGGTAAATGATACACCCGTATATAAGAATGTGGCGTTAATTAGGATGATATACACAGCACCACATTGCGCTCGTCGCCGCAGACATAAGATGGTCAATCTGTTTACTCCAGTAATTTCACTAGCTACAGCGCCCTTCAAACCGGAACACAGTAATGTTTACACAGTACTGTTTGTTGGCCGCAATACACGCAACAGTGGTAATTACCTATACGGTCTCAGGCAACAGAAACCTTCCAGCAGTTGACTATAATTAAATGAAAATTTTTCGTCTGAATGGCAGCGAGCACTTGGCACACCGCATCGGGGCATCTGTCAGGTCCTGGGGCCAGCTGACGAGGACATCTCGCTGAACAGCAAATGAACCAACAAAAGATATTTCTTGAAATTGTGTCGGAACGTGATCCCGTGGCGTGTATCCGTCACCACAGTCGTACCGTCGCGACGCCGCTCTGGGCAGACGTTCTTTGTTATTCCGTCACCGTCCTCTCACCGGGCACTCGAAGACTAAGCAATCGGATCTGTCGCTTATATTTGTAACAAATGTTAAGTTATAATTTGTTTATATATAATATACGAGTACGACGCGTTGCCGGAAACGAGAGCGCGGTGTGTGCGAGTGTGGCGCTGACAAATAATCAATTAAGTACAAAAGACTGCGCGTCTTGCGGTAGCACTCACTTAGCTTCCTGCGACAGCCGAGCTAACTGTAACTGTAACTGCAACTGTAACTGCTAATAATTAATTTCTTTTACCATTGTAAAGTGAATTTTAAGAAATACATGGGTACTGTTTCAAGCACGCGATTTATTTACAAGAACTTAACTTCACAATCCTCGTATTGGTGGCCCAACATTAACTGCAAAAAAGCCCATAAACCTATGAACACAGCCGCGTCGCCACCTTGCCTCTGATCAGCACACTGCAGTGTCAACAAGCTACAGTGCAGTGGTTTATTATTGTTTTACATTGAATGTAATATAACAATAGAATACTGCGAATGCGCCTCCACCGGAACACCAGCAAACGTTAACCTGGAGCTGGCGCAGAGGACTCCGTTATAAATATTTCAGTTTACAATCAGCGAGCATTGTTCTAGTTAAACAGATGAAAACACCATCATTGGCAGCGATGAATCATACATACATTGCTCCAAATGCGGTAACAATGATACTTAAGAGCAATCCATTACAGCGTCCCTCCAGCTCAGGCATGTGCCACCACCGCGGGCTGGGCCGGGCCGGGCCGGGCCGGGCTGGTAATGCGGCCGTAATTGCCGCGGCCGCCCACCGAGCACGCACTAATGACCTCATAATCGTTTAAACAATACCGTCGGTGAATCTCTCGCGGAGGGTGCTCAGGAGGACGCCACCGCAGCGTCTCATAAAGTTGTAAAAGTCTTCACAAAAACAAACACTACGAGTATAAACATCCATCAAACAATTACTGGTGAAGAGAAGTACCACATTACTTCTTAGAGAGACTAAGTTGCACTACCTTAACTAGCGACTCACCAGCAGGCCGACAACCGCGGCTGGAGCTGGCTGACAGTATTAACGCACATCAGAACTGAAAGGAGTACCATATAAAGTTCGGCAGAAGGACGGTGCTATTTTTTTTCCAGTTTCCTTACACTACTATTAACTTATTATTTTTTGTTATTACTATTACTTTTAGTTTCGATGCTGAATTTAAATCCCGGCTGCAGACGGCAACCCACGCGCCGCCGTGGTACCAGCGCTCTGGGGCCATCTCAAACGTAGTACCAGTACGAGTTTAGATTTATTCTTAAGGATATTGTGAAATGATTATTATCAAATGAACTAATAATATTCTATATAATCGTCACTACTTTGAATGTTTGGTCAAGTGAGAGAAACGGATGGCATCAGCGCCTCTCGAATGAACTTTGAACTCGAGACTCGCAACGGCTCCGTTAAACAAGACACTGGAGGTGGTTGATTGATACCAGAGCTATGAATGCGACAAGTGGACACTTCGACAGAGGACACTTCGGGGTACGCCAAGGAAAAGATGGAGAGAGTAGAATCATACAGGAGGTCGAACCCCACAAAGTGTTATAGCGCCATCGAGTAAGTAGTAAGTATAATCGAAGCTACCGAAAAGATTGTAATGACAAGTTGGCCAGGTAGGCGAAGTTACTGTTTCAGTTCTTTTGTGTACCAGTTGAAGAACTCTAATTAGGAGAGCAATCATTAATTAGACTTCGTCTTAAAAAAAAATAGATGTGAGAACTAAAGTTCTCGTGACATCATCGAGTAAAATTTTCGAAATATTTGAAGTTCAAAGTCCATAAATATCTTATGCTCTCATGAGCAACGGTTACCAGGACAGGGAACTGTGCGGAGTGGGAGCGGTGCGGGAAGCTGTAATCCCTTTCTGAACACACTTAATTAGAGAGGGCATGAGGACCGCACTCGACTCTGTGCAAATAAACTCTCCTAAACAACTTCTGAGCGTTTATTACGGAAATAAGGTAGATATTAGAGTACGTAGAAGATGCGCATACACCGGATGTTGTCCTGCAGAACTAAAGCTATAGTTAATAATAAAAATATTACTACTATTTTTAGATGAGAACTTTTCCTCGAGACATGACGGACGAAGTCGATTTTGCTGCACAGCGAAATTGCAGTCATATTATCAATAGTTATTCCGAAATTATTCAAAACCGTTTCGTAACAAACAAAATCAATTAAAACCTATGGAGCAGTAACTATACTCGTAACTGCTGTCAATTCTCGGCTCAATGCGGCTGAACCGTCGACGTTACCGCTTAAAGGTAATTATACTATTGTAATTCAGTTCGTTATCTAAACGTGCGTATCTAGCGAACTGACAGCGACGTGCTACGGCGTGCTGCGGCGTGCGGCGGCGTGCGGCGACGTGCGGCGGCGTGCGGCGACGTGCGGCGGCGTGCGGCGGCGTGCGGCGGCCGCGGCGGCGCGGATGACCGCAACAGCGATAGCGCTTTATCAGAAAACACTTAAATTTCACTTAGTATAAGTCGAAAAAACTAAATTATATATAAATCAATACACGAACCGTTTATTTATCATTTTATATAAAGTTGCCGATCCGCGCCGGATGGCGCCCAACGCTGGGCGCAAACCCTGCCGCGGGCACGCTGCCTGATGTGTTTTAAATTTTATTAATATAAAAAGAAACTACATTTTGTAAATACTTTCTCTTAGTTCTAACTTTATTCCGAACAGTTACACAGCAGGGTTGCTTGTGTAGCGATAACCAGAAAAATTACGTTAAGATTATATTTAATAAAAACAAACATTAGCTAGATTTTAGACCCAGACATAGGGCAAATAAACAATGAACTACTCAATGTGAAAGAAACATTCTTGTAGTGTAAAACTTACGTTAAAATTACTTATAATGTAAAACTTACGTTAAAATTTGCCAATATTCGGAACTGACGATGAAACGTAGTAGTCCATGGTCTTCTTAAATATTTCAAGGTATATGTAAAGAGTAATAGTTTACGAAAAAAATATTTATTAATCGCGTAAACGTTGAGGAGAAACGCAAACAGTACGCGCTCGATGTCCGCGAGTAAAGTTTTACGCGGCGGCCGGCGAGACGCGTACACTCACTGCGGGCGCGGCGGCCGGACTGACTCGTGCCGGCTGATAACTCGCGGCGGCGGCTCCGCGCGACGCAGCGCGGCGCGGCGCGGCGGCCGGGGCGGGCCGGGGAGCACAGCAACCGCCCGCCCGCGCCGTGATAACGCCCGCGCTGTTTAATTGTGACACGAGCGCCCGCCCGCCCGTCCGCACCGTGATAACGCCCGCGCTGTTTAATTGTGACACGAGCGCCCGCCCGCCTGCGCCGTGATAACACCCGCGCTGTTTAATTGTGACACGAGCGCCCGCCCGCCCGCGCCGTAATAACGCCCGCGCTGTTTAATTGTGACACGAGCGCCCGCCCGCCCGCGCCGTGATAACGCCCGCGCTGTTTAATTGTGACACGAGCGCCCGCCCGCCCGCACCGTGATAACGCCCGCGCTGTTTAATTGTGACACGATCGCCCGCCCGCCCGCGCTGTGATAACGCCCACGCTGTTTAATTGTGACACGAGCGCCCGCCCGCCCGCGCCGTGATAACACCCGCGCTGTTTAATTGTGACACGAGCGCCCGCCCGCCCGCGCCGTAATAACGCCCGCGCTATTTAATTGTGACACGAGCGCCCGCCCGCCCGCGCCGTGATAACGCCCACGCTGTTTAATTGTAACACGAGCGCCCGCCCGCCCGCGCCGTGATAACACCTGCGCTTAATTATGACACGAGCGCCCGCCCGCCCGCGCCGTGATAACGCCCGCGCTGTTTAATTGTGACACGAGCGCCCGCCAACCCGCGCCGTGATAACACCTGCGCTGTTTAATTATGACACGAGCGCCCGCCCGCGCCGTGATAAAGCCCGCGCTGTCTAATTGTGACACGAGCGCCCGCCAACCCGCGCCGTGATAACACCTGCGCTGTTTAATTATGACACGAGCGCCCGCCCGCGCCGTGATAACGCCTACGCTGTTTAATTGTGACACGAGCGCCTGCCCGCCGGCGCCGTAATAACGCCCGCGCTGTTTAAATGTGACACGAGCGCCCGTCCGCACCGTGATAACGCCTGCGCTGTTTAATTGTGACACGAGCGCCCGCACGCCCGCACCGTGATAGCGCCCGCGCTGTTTAAGTGTGACACGAGCGGCCGCACGCCCGCGCCGTGATAGCACCCGCGCTGTTTAAGTGTGACACGAGCGCCCGCTCGCCCGCACCGTGATAACGCCTGCGCTGTTCAATTATGACACTAGCGCCCGCCCGCCCGCACCGTAATAACGCCCGCGCTGTTTAATTGTGACACGAGCGCCCGCACGCCCGCACCGTGATAACGCCTGCGCTGTTTAATTGTGACACGAGCGCCCGCACGCCCGCACCGTGATAGCGCCCGCGCTGTTTAAGTGTGACACGAGCGGCCGCACGCCCGCGCCGTGATAGCGCCCGCGCTGTTTAAGTGTGACACGAGCGCCCGCTCGCCCGCACCGTGATAACGCCTGCGCTGTTCAATTATGACACTAGCGCCCGCCCGCCCGCACCGTAATAACGCCCGCGCTGTTTAATTGTGACACGAGCGCCCGCACGCCCGCACCGTGATAACGCCTGCGCTGTTTAATTGTGACACGAGCGCCCGCGCCGTGATAACGCCCGCGCTGTTTAAGTGTGACACGAGCGCCCGCACGCCCGCGCCGTGATAACGTCCGCGCTGTTTAAGTGTGACACGAGCGGCCGCACGCCCGCGCCGTTATAGCGCCCGCGCTGTTTAAGTGTGACACGAGCGCCCGCCCGCCCGTACCGTGATAGCGCCCGCGCTGTTTAAGTGTGACACGAGCGCCCGTCCGCACCGTGATAACGCCTGCGCTGTTTCATTGTGACACGAGCGCCCGCACGCCCGCACCGTGATAACGCCTGCGCTGTTTAATTGTGACACGAGCGGCCGCACGCCCGCGCCGTAATAACGCCCGCGCTGTTTAAGTGTGACACGAGCGGCCGCACGCCCGCGCCGTGATAGCGCCCGCGCTGTTTAAGTGTGACACGAGCGCCCGCCCGCTCGCACCGTGATAACGCCTGCGCTGTTTAATTGTGACACTAGCGCCTGCCCGCCCGCACCGTGATAACGCCTGCGCTGTTTAATTGTGACACGAGCGCCCGCGCCGTGATAACGCCCGCGCTGTTTAAGTGTGACACGAGCGGCCGCACGCCCGCGCCGTGATAGCGCCCGCGCTGTTTAATTGTGACACGAGCGCCCGCACGCCCGCACCGTGATAGCGCCCGCGCTGTTTAAGTGTGACACGAGCGCCCGCCCGTCCGCACCGTGATAACGCCTGCGCTGTTTAATTGTGACACGAGCGCCCGCCCGCCCGCACCGTGATAACGCCTGCGCTGTTTAATTGTGACACGAGCGCCCGCGCCGTGATAACGCCCGCGCTGTTTAAGTGTGACACGAGCGCCCGCCCGTCCGCACCGTGATAACGCCTGCGCTGTTTAATTGTGACACGAGCGCCCGCCCGCCCGCACCGTGATAACGCCTGCGCTGTTTAATTGTGACACGAGCGCCCGCGCCGTGATAACGCCCGCGCTGTTTAATTGTGACACGAGCGCCCGCACGCCCGCACCGTGATAGCGCCCGCGCTGTTTAAGTGTGACACGAGCGCCCGCCCGTCCGCACCGTGATAACGCCTGCGCTGTTTAATTGTGACACGAGCGCCCGCCCGCCCGCACCGTGATAACGCCTGCGCTGTTTAATTGTGACACGAGCGCCCGCACGCCCGCACCGTGATAGCGCCCGCGCTGTTTAAGTGTGACACGAGCGCCCGCTCGCCCGCACCGTGATAACGCCTGCGCTGTTCAATTATGACACTAGCGCCCGCCCGCCCGCACCGTAATAACGCCCGCGCTGTTTAATTGTGACACGAGCGCCCGCACGCCCGCGCCGTGATAACGCCCGCGCTGTTTAAGTGTGACACGAGCGCCCGCCCGTCCGCACCGTGATAACGCCTGCGCTGTTTAATTGTGACACGAGCGGCCGCACGCCCGCGCTGTTTAAGTGTAACACGAGCGCCCGCCCGCCCGCGCCGTGATAACGCCCGCGCTGTTTAATTGTGACACGAGCGCCCGCCAACCCGCGCCGTGATAACACCTGCGCTGTTTAATTATGACACGAGCGCCCGCCCGCGCCGTGATAAAGCCCACGCTGTTTAATTGTGACACGAGCGCCCGCACGCCCGCGCCGTGATAACGCCCACGCTGTTTAATTGTCACATGAGCGCCCGCGCCGTGATAACGACCGCGCTGTTTAATTGTGACACGAGCGCCCGCCCGCCCGCGCCGTGATAACGCCTGCGCTGTTTAATTGTGACACGAGCGCCCGCACGCCCGCGCCGTGATAGCGCCCGCGCTGTTTAAGTGTGACACGAGCGCCCGCCCGCCCGCACCGTGATAACGCCTGCGCTGTTTAATTGTGACACGAGCGGCCGCCCGCCCGCGCCGTGATAACGTCCGCGCCCTTATCGCATCCCTTTACTACTATTACTATGTAGCTAAACCGGATGTTGCAAAATGAAAGCTCAAATTAGTAAATTTTTTTTTAAGGTGATGTTTGCCCCGCAGTTTTATTGACAACCATTGCGGTTTCATCGGACTCATGGTTCGCGGATCTGGTATCTGCGAACTGAAATAATAATAAAAAGAAGAAAAGAAACTAAAAATAAAATTAAATTAAAATTAAACCAAAACTTTAAATGGACACAAAAACAAAAACACAAACTTGCAACCAAAACATAAAAATTAAGTATATACATACTCGTATATCTACATGATGAAGTAATATGTAAAAGGGGGAGAGAAAGGTAAGAAAATATTGGATGCGGAAGGGTTGAAGAGATGGATCATGCTATAAGGGGAGAGATAAGAGGGGTGTAATTACATATATACATAGATAAATATACATACGAATTTAAGACGCACAAGGTCCGCGTCAGATAGCTCCAATGACTATGAGGTGATCGGAGGAGGACTCGGGCCCGTCCTCCGATCACCTTCGCCTGTACCGCAGGCCGAGGGCGGCGAGGACCGGCCGGGCAGCCGGGTGTGACTGGTGTGCGCGGTGTGCGCGGTGTGCGCGGTGCGCGAGCCTGACGGGCGCCCCAACCGGCGACGGAAGCGGCGCGTCCGCAATGTGGTGAATCCGTGATTAGTGTCTCTACGCTTGGGTGTCGTGTTGTGCGTTGGTGTCGGCGGTGGGTGTCGTGTCTGTCGATTCTTACTGGTGCCATGTAGTGTAGTGTAGTGTAGTCCACTGTTTGCTCTATTAGTGGGCTCGAGCGGTGTGCGGCCTTGGCAAAGTGATAGACAGCACAATGTTGCATGAATTGAGATTAATAAAATATAATTATAATTACTTTAGAATGTTAGTGTGAAGAAGTGAATCTAACCGGATATTGGATATTGGAATAACTGTTCCCTCGTGGCAAGCCTCGGGATCCGGTACATGCGGTATGTAAAATATGAGAAGTTATTTTAAATGTAATATAATTATATTATAAGAAGACTGAGAACTATAATATGCGAAGTTTATTTCGCCGTTCTAGTGACAAGCGGCGACGGGTTCATTTTCATTTGCGTTTATACACGGATTACCGAGTGGTGTTTGATTTACCTAATTTGTTTGTATGTACAGTTTGTATTTATGGCGGCTGCACTTGATAATACCTTCGCATCGGGAACTGGAGGTGAATGTGTGTATGTGGGCGAAGGCGAGGGCGAGGGCGAGGGTGCGTCACACCGCCCCGCCGCCGCTCCGACGCGCAGTCAGGTTATGAGTATGAGTGGAACTGTCGCCGAACAATAAAACATCTAATTTTAATCGGCGACGAATGAAGCTATTGCCGTGGGTCGCTCGCAGGTTTACGAGCTGCTTTATGTCCGGACATATTTACTGCGCGCCGGACGGCGAGGAGCAGGGAGCGGTAACGGCAGCGGCACCAGCGCCCCTCACACGCAGACGGATGTATGTTAGACGTACAGAAGATGAAGAACAGGATAATTAAAATATACTGCCGGTAGGTCTCTGTTACCGGAGACCGTCTAGGTACCACCGCAACTCTTATTGCAGCCGACAATCAATATAGTGTCCCGGTTTGGAGGACGCTGTAGCTAGTGTAATTACTGGAGTAATGAGATTCAACATCTTATGTCTTAAATTCACGAGCGTAGCGTGATGCAGTACAACATCTTAAGTAGCGTCACGTTGTTATGTACGGCGTATGGTATGTATGTGTTGTTATGTAGCGGCGTATCACTTAACATCTGGTGAACGTCCTGCTCGTGTTGCCGTTTCATTGAATAAAAGAAAAATCAATTCTTCTTCTCCCAGTGTCTCTCCCGCCGACATATCTTCTCTAGTAACAGGTTGTCTTTTTACCCCAAAAAACAATCCGACTACAGCAATACGAAGCCAGTTACGATCATAAACTTTGCGCCATACATTATCCCGTCGTCTTGAGACGTGACTGGTTAAGTCTCGTTACCGCAGTAATTTTGTTAACTACAGCCCCCTGCAAAGCGGAACACGTTAATGTTTGCACACTACTGTCTGGCGGCAGAAATAGAACCAACATAGGCATGTTAAAACACGATCGTGGACTTGTTACTGCTGATATCATACCGTGATGAGGAGTTCCAGTTCCGGCGGCGGCGGTGCAACGGGGACGGCTTTGTGGCCGGGCCCGCAGCCTCCCTCGCCGCATTATCAGCGTGGGGAGCTTCCGGCACTTTCAGTGAATTCCAATTTATTTTGGTAAAAAGTTCACCGTGTTGAATGTAAAATTTTTACGCGAGGCATAAAGATAAGTCACGAGCGGTAGCGGGCGCGGGTGTGCGGGTGTGCGGGTGCGCGGGTGCGCGGGTGCGCGGGTGTGCGGGTGTGCGGGTGTGCGGGTGCGCGGGGCCGCTGCGCATTTTATTCGTTCCTCTTTATTTGTTAAAGCTTTTAATAAAACGGCAGTAAGCCGGTGCCGCGATAACTCCGACCCATATATTACTTTACGAGGCATTATGTTTTTGTAACACTGACGCGCGCGTTCCCTCCTAACGCGGCGACGGGGACGGGAGCCGGGGACCGCGGCTGAGGGGCTGAGGGGCTGCCCCCGGTAAAGACGTTTGTGGATTCCTGCACGTTACATAATTTAGTTATTTCTACCCTGCAATGCGAAAACGGGGATGTGACGAGTCTACCGCGCGTCTGTCTGTGACGTCGCCCTTCCACAACGGCGGCAGCGGATGTCAAGTGTTAACGAGTTCTGTAACCCGAAGAATTAAAGAATTAAACAATAGCTGCCGGCGGCCCTGATCACGTCGTGGTATAGCAGAGGAAATTTTTGATTTAATTTTTCTTCCAACTACGTCATGTGTGTATTAAAGTAAACGTCAGTAAAATGTGTTGCTGTTACACCAGAAACAGATTTAACTGAGCACAATAAATGTGCTGCATAAAATGAACCGGTTACGTCCGGTCCCTTCAGGACGCCAGGCAATTAGAGCGCGACAAGATATGTTATTAATTCACCTGGCATAGATTAACCTTTGACTCGAATTTCACACGATATTAAGTGAGACTGTGTCCGGAGCCGGCAGAGAATGCCGGAAGTGTCGGTGACGGAGGCACGGAGCGGCAGCTCTGCCTCTGGCGGGCAACACTTGTTATCGCGTTTTATGTTCACTTGTACTTTATCCGTGACTTTAAATTTTCACGGCCGAACATAAATTTTTCGCATAAAGCCTACAAGCACTTTATTTGTGTACTTGGAAGTCTTACAAAGTATCTTTAAGTTAGCCGGATACGTAAATCCTGGATAGATTTTTACCAATACTCTCACATATATACGTTGTATTAAATTTAAAAAAAGAATTAAAATGAAATCTTAAAAAAAAACATAATTACAGTAATAAAAGGAATTTGTGTTATTTAATTAAAATATTTGTAATTAGGTATGTAAGGTGTCCCACACAACAACTCACGGGAGCCAAGATAATCAGCAAACGAGGCGCTGGCCCCGCCAACCCACATTGGGCTAGGCCATATGAACCTCTACATACGACAGTTCCTAGTGCCCAGCGGTTACAGATGCCATGCTGTGTGTGTCGAATTCTTTGGGGGAGGCCTATGTTCAGCAGTGGACGTCTATCGGCTAATGATGGTAATAATGATGATACCTAATTTATATATATATAAGTATTCTCAGCGTCCACGAGGGTAAGTGACGGCCTGCTGCGGTGCCGGATCGAACACGGGGGAACAAGGAAGCAGTCCTATTGGCACGACAACTCGTCGCTGGGTGACGAGATCGCCGAGCCCAGAAACAGTAACTGTCTGATTGTGCACGGGGCGGGGTGTGACCGCCCGAAGCGTTCAGAAGCTCTTAGCAGATAGTCCGCAACGACAAGTCCCTCGAACAAGTTCAATAACACATTAGAGGCCGGACTCCAACAATATGCCCCAGGAGAAACTTTCTCCAAAAAAAACCTTTCTGCTAAGAACTTTGCTTCACGGACAATCCTAAATTCGTTATTATTACGACAGAGGAGAGCTGTGTGCTGTGTGACCACAACGGAAGGTGTCCACTTTCTGCGGTAAAAAGTACACTAAAATATGACGTCGGGGAATGATTTCAATTTTCTCTTGTTTTGCTGAGTTTCTTCTGCAACAGTTCACCAGGTTTCATTTTATTTAAGTAATGGCACATCTCCGGGTGGCGGATACAGCACCCTGCTATGCTGTAGCGAATAAATATTTGTGTAGTTGACAGGAGCCGGAAGTTATTGAAACAAACAATTAAATAATATAGCTGCGCTGGAGCTCTGCGGCGACGCTTAGCTTGTACAACGCGCAGCAAGTGACGCGCTCTGCAGGACCGGCAGCGAGCTCCTAATTCTCGCCGCAGACGTGTACACTTTCGCTGGACGAAAGTGAAAACGAATTCGTTGCAGCGGCTGCGCGGCGCGCCCCCACCCCCCGCCCACCCCCGCGCAATAAACTTTGTTCCGAACTCTGGCGCAGAGATTACATTGAAATAAATTTCCAAGGGCACCTCCTTCCCAGCCGCCTGGATGCGTAGAGGCGCGTATGACCTGCCAGTCCTTCGGTTAATGGTGGTAAGTAGGTGTGACGTTAGGAAGGTATGGTGTTTAGGGGCCGGGACGGATTCTCACTGACACTTTTAATATGTAACAGCGTGGTGTGGTCATCTGCGGGGTAGCGTATGCGCTGCTAAATTAATATTTCACAAAAGGACTGGACCGGCGGGCCGGACACTGCGCACGCGACCCGATGAAATAAATTAACAGATTAGGGGTTTAAAACGTCGATAAAGTATATTTTATTTGTGTTGTGACAAGGTGAGGCGCTCCCTGCGCCTGAGCAAATACAGTATATATATGTAATGTTTGAACTACAACGACATTCGACGCAGCTGTTGATTAGGTGAGGGACTAGGCGTCGATGAACGGAATGTGGAGCAACTTAATGCACCCAGGGAAGTCCTTGCCACCGCAAACAAAGAAGAACATTATAGTCCAATATACACCTAAAATAAAAGTTTTAGCCTCTAAGTGATCATTATTAATTTAATTTAACAAAACAGTGATTAAACAATAATTATTACATTAAAATATGTGTAGAAATAAAATCATTGAATTTTTTCCTATAAAATCGGTAATTTTTGAAAAATATTTCAAAAATGAATAACTCCAAAAGCATTGCATTTGTATGGTGTATTCCATACATAGATAGGCTACGAGCTAGACTTTAGCCCCTATAGATCTATTACACCTATTACCTTTCACCCTGTATACTTATATGTATACTTATTTCAATGTTATCATTCATTTTATTTTTTTTAATTTCCTCTCCATAATCATTCTGACCTTTTATGCACTTAGCTCATAACATCTCCGCATCCTCCATAATAGACTGAGAGATGATGCCAATAACATTAAGTGCAACATTAGACAACGTTTATAAAGTTAAATAAATAAATAAATAAACATTAACAACAAGATAAAAGATACAATTTAGAATATTGGAAATGCATAAATGTTTGTCCGTCTGATCCCTTTCTATAAAATACACATCACTTAGAGAAGAGTGAGCCCGGTCCGGCCGCCGCATCAGCGGGAAACGACTACCCCGGCCCCGGGAGATGGACCGCATGCGCGATGTTATCACCGCCGGAAGTATGACGGGCGCTCCTCGATGCGGTGAAGCCGTAGATGCAAACGGCGCTGAACAGCGACCAGTCTCCCTAAAAGTAGGATATCTGCTATAAATTGAAGCATACAAGTTACTTATAAATTTTTAATTGCTGTGTACAGTGACTTAAATATTTATTAACGCTACCACGAAGCCGCGAGAGCGGGAGGAGGCGGTGACCACGCGCGTGGAGGTCGGCCGTCTGGACCATCACCTCGCAGCTGCCTCCAATGTTATCGCGTGTTCCTAGTGAGCTCCCGTCTAAAACTCGTTTAAAAAGCAATAAAGACATTTTAACCGGCGAGGCATGCGGGGGTGCGGGGGTGCGGCCGGAAGTTGCAGTCGCCACACAGCCTCGCTCCCGCCTCATACGTGCAACATCAAGGCTTTTAAACGCCCAAAAAGTTATTCTATCTTAATATCGCATAAGTTGAAACTTACCCTTTTTAATAGCTCAAATTTTTTCTTTAATTGATAATGATTAAGTATCTTTGTAAGGCTTAATGTTGTGATTACAATATGTACCGGAACTGACTGGAGCCAAATACATCCAGTATGTATATCGTTATGTTATCCGCGCGACGCGACGACCTAAGCTCCGGATAAACTTACAGATTTGATATTGCTTAATTAAATATCTTGCGAGTAGGTCAGATTCCGGGCCGCGACCGGCCGCCGTCAGATAAATTTATTAAAAAAATATGTAAAAATTCAGAGTTTTTCAGAATTTTGCTTTATCCCGTAAATTCCAAACTTTTCCCACGGAGACCACCCCCACCCCGACCCACCTCGCACCGGAACAGCTAATAATAGCAGCGTTTATTATTTTAACATACAAAAACAAATTGGTGGCGCGCGGCGACCGGCAACGAGATTTATTTACTTGCGAAATGTTAAATGAGTAACGGAGAGGGACGCGCCCCGATATTCCGATATCACCTGCGATATCACGTTTCAGGGTTCAGGTGGACGCTGTTCAAATATTACGAAAGTTCAATGGAGAGCTTGTGGGTGCGTGCACGTGCGCGTGCGCATGCGCTGGGCGTTGTGTTGTACGCCGAGCCCGCGCAGATACTATTTCTATGTTTTAAACGAGACACATCAAATAAATATGTTAGAAATGAATACTCGTTAAAAATGTGTAGCTAACGAATACGAACGTACCTCTAAGATAAAAGTAGAAAATCGTATATTAAGCTGTCTACGACTTAAGCAATGCCGAGTTCGGAGGGGTGAAGAGGACCGACGACGTTACGGCCACGCGCCAGCGAGCCTGCTTCCGAAACCATCAGGTACAATGAGATAAATTCAGCAAACAAGAAACACGGGACGCACGTGAACTGAAACCTAACATCATTCACAAAATCAATACTATCGCTGTTCCAGACGCCAACCGCTGAAGGAGTACGAGCTGAAACCTTCCGTTGCTTAAGTCCAGTCCACTCCAGTTTGGTAGCAGTTATTTTAAGTTAAGTAAGTAATGTTTCGGACGACAACATTCTCTGAACATTTTTGCTGCCGATGAAGCTGTGACGGTTAGCAACTAGACTAACAGCACTAACTTTATCGGAAAAAAATTGACAATAAAAGGTTTATGTATATTTGTATTGTTTATGTTTTTAAATAAATAAATAAATAAAAATAGGTAACAAATAAAAAAAGGACATGTAATTATTTTGTCTTAGTGTTGGCTAAGCAATTGTCCTAATGTCCCCATATTAGATGGTTACAGTTGTCACATATCTGATAGTAGAAACCAAAACGGCGGCGTGGTTGGTTATAAATGCACATAATTACCTAAAATGTTCAGTGCATATTCTCGATTGCAATTACTGCAACTGTATTGCAGTGACATTCTCCAATAATACCGCTATTGTTGGTACGAGTATACATCGTTCGTCCGGCGATACACATTTAAACCGTTTTATTGGAGACCTTGAACAAACTCTAATCTCTCTACAAACTTTCAAAACAATTGCAGTGATTGGCGATATATATACATTACGAAGCATTCTAATGGACTGATTCTGATGATTACCTCAATTTAATGGCATCCCACCCCCTTTTACCTTGCCCATACATATCCAACCAGATCCGAAAACTGTCTTGATCACATACGGTTAAAACCTAACGCTTCTGCTTCTGCAGTTGTCCTTGGTAGTTTTATTACGGACCATGCACCAATAGCTCTTTCCTGTGACTTTAACCTTAAGTCACATTTTGGCCATCATATATCAATATCGGAATATTTAATTCCAAAAGTCATAAAAAAATTGGAAAAAACGGATTTTTCACCGGTTTTAAAATGTTCCTGCGCTAAAGGTGCGGCTTAGAGATTCATTACAACTACTACTACTACCATAATTAATGAACACAAGCAATTAAAGAAAGTTAGCTTTAAAAACAGAATAAAAAAGGCATGGATCACACCGGGTCTTCTTCGATGTATCCGCCATAGGGATAGATTACATTTAAAATACAAGAAAAATAAAGAAAATGATATCATAATAACTATTACCGGTACAGAAATTTGTGTAATAATTTACTAACGAACGTTAAACACAAATATGAAAAAAATTAAATATTTAAAGCAAAAGGAAACCCTAAAGCCCCATGGGATATAACTGAAAAAATTGGCAACTAAAAAAATCCCAGGATACATCCACTCATTTACAGTCTGCTTCATTCAACCGTAAAGCCTCCATAAATTCAGAAAACCATTTCTTTGCGATTGTTGGTAAAAACGTAGCCTCTAAAATAACTACAATAAACCCCGATACAGAAACTCTGCCCAAACTGTCGTCTTCCCAGTAGAACTCAATAGCCGTGATAAGCAGAGGTAGTGATGAAATTCATAACGTTATTATGTGTTTAAGGAATGGCTGCGCTGCTGCAGGTCGAGATCGTATTTCTACTGCACTAATCAAAACATCAAAACGAGTATATACTCGTTCCTATATTAGAATATATATACAATCTCTGTTTACCGAGTGGCGCTTCTCCCAAACTATTTCAGCAAGCTATAACTCATCCTATTTTTAAGGTGGGGATAGGGACAGTGTCAAAAATTATAAGCCTATATCCGTTCTCGAAATATTCTCAAATATCATGAAAAAAATTATAAACATACGATTTATTAACTTTATGAAACCATAACAAAAAACTGAAAATTCACTCAGGACTAAGGCATAGTGCTCGACTTAAGCAAGGCGTTTGACTCTGTCGCTACCCCACTCCTTCTCAATAAACTTAACTTTGTGGGAGTACGTGGTGTATGCTTTGATATCCTAAAAGACTATCTAAGTGAACGCACCCAACGAGTTCTTATTGACTACTGCTTGAGTGAAGAACAATCTATAACATTTGGTGTACCAGAGGGCAATGTTCTTGGACCTACCCTCTTTTTAATATATCTTATTGACTTATGTAATCATTCTCTTCCGATTTCTAAAGTCATTTCATACGCAGATGACACTGTCCTTCTGGTACATGGCAAGTGTTGGAATGACGTAAAACTACACGCTGAGTCAGTCCTGGGAGAGGTAATGACATGGTTGTCACATAATCTTCTTACTCTAAATTTGGAAAAGACTGGTTTCATTACCTTTGGCCCCAAAAAGTCATCCACACCGCCGTCTACATAACTTGCGGTTGTAATACTGTAACGCGAGTAGATTCTATAATATATCTGGGTGTTGTGGTGAACAGTTGGACAGTTGGACAGACCTGGAATAAACATACTGACGTTGTTGTTTCCCGTGTTAGGAAGCTTATATTTGTTTTTAAAGTTCCGGGACATGCTGTAGATCAGCCCTTGGTAAGACAAGTTTATTATGCACTTCTCCAATCAATATGTTTGTATTACAGTCTGAGGAAATTGCTCAAAAACCGTCATTATTCGACTCGAACGAGCTCAAACAGCTATTCGGAAGGTAACGACTGGTCGTCCTATTTTATTCTCACTATTGAGCTGTACAGAAACTGCAAAGTGTTGACCATGCGACAACTTTTCATACATCGCACGGCCCTACGTGTACATCTGCAGACCTGGTCCGACCCAGAGCACTACAAAAGATATCAGACAAGGTGTGTCGCTCTGAACGCTGCAAGACAACGTTTGCTAGTCGTAATTTTTATTACATGAGCCATAGATTATACAATAATATCGACAAAGTCCTTAATATATATCCAATTACTTGCAAAAAATGTAAAATCACTCTCTCCGATTGGCTCTGACTCTATCATATGATGCGAGTGAAAGTTTTCTAAGATGTAGCAGCATACAATTAAATGTTTACCTGTGCACATGCTGTACCTCACCCCTTAACATATACACCCCATACACACGTACACACATACTCACACACATACATACCACAGAAACACCAAAAATGCATGCGCGATCACGCATATACAAGTTTAGTGGCGCTAAGGAAATTTTTTTTTGATTTCATTTTATACGTACGTCCGGAAGTGGGCGTTGTTAACTGCGACACAGTTATTTAATTAACTACTGCAGTTAGCAACATATACATGTACTTTGTTCTATAAATGTTTGTGTTTTTATTTAAATAAATAAATAAAAATAAAATAAAACATAAGTATATATACATCGACATATATCACAACACTTATTACACAGTACTTGTTGTGATACCTGACAGACAAACATGAAAAGAAGTCATGTACTGGTTTAATAAGCCAGGTCAGCGCGGAGACCAGCTCCACCGGGGCTCCAGTGGCTCCTGGTACAATACCGCGCTGTACTCGCCGTGCACCTTACGCAACCTTTTTGTTATATACAAAGCGCAAACAGTCCTAATCTCCCAAGTTACGTGACAGTGTAGTCAAGATCTTGATGCGAGCTCATCCCTAAACATACTAACGCTATTATGTATATGTACCGGAGCACCAGCTGAACTCCACAAGTGCCATGGTACCGGATTAGAAGCTGCGCGCGACCAGTCGCCGGCTCGTCCGGTAATTGCCCCGAACACTCACGGTGATCAGGTCGTTTACGAGATGTAAAACAAGTTTATGACTGCGGGGCGCGATGTAATTAGAACGGAAGTTTCCCTCGAGAGAAGGGAACTGCGAGTCAGGGTCGATGGGGGCCGGCTGCCACCCTTCCAGTCTGCACTCTGCACCTGTTCTGTTCTGAGCTGTAGCACTGCCCGCGCCGGCCCCACTCAGCGCTGTACCCTGTGCACTGCGCCCGGTGCCCTCGCGCCAAATTAAATCACATTCTCCGGATGTCCCGCGCGCGGCCCTATTCATTTGGATTCCCGTTCATTTCTCGGTTCAATTACATAAGTTATGTACACGGAACCACTCCGCATGACTTGGTCGCGCCGCCATACAACCGGTGTCGCGGCAGATTAACGTCAATTAATAATTTCTGACCGTAAGAGAGGTCAGACTTCACGGCCTAAACAAGCTCCAGCATCAGTCAAAATACCTTAAATGTATAAATGACACAGAGGACATCCCGTCAGCCACCGGATCGATGCCCTGAAATGTAAATGACAAATTTCCATAAAACAACATCACTGAGATACTGGTTCCTGTGCTGCACGAGCGACCCAGCACCGACTTCTCTAAATTTATGTAAAAAAATTATCAAAAACAGTTTCATGGAACAAACTTTCCTTGAATACCAATGTTACAAAAATACTAGGTGTTATTTTTTCGCGTACTTCAGTACGGTTGTACTGCGAATATAAATACGGGTTGTTATTTTGAAATATTTGTATTTCTGAGCTATTCCAGACGACGAATTTTTTTTTTCATATTTAAAGATGATATTCAGAGAATCCCCGCGCTGATCCCTGATCATTTGGATAATTTTCAAAGATTACTTCCTGTTAACGTAAACTTACAAGTGTATTGTATTATAGAAAGTTCAATTTGGTCACAAAAAATGCCCCAAAACGAGGACCAGTGGAGTGCACAGCATCGCTTCAGGCTGCCGTGTTTACTCAGTGAACACTTGCAGCGCCACACCAGGTGTCGCAGCAACAGTTCCCGACGGAAGTTCATCTAGGGCGGACGCTTGGTTCCATCTTCACAAAGCGGTGCCACGAACAGCTCGTTCCAGTTAATCTATTCCTACAAATAACCTAAATAAAGCAGTTCGCATCTGAACTGGCGGCTGCTGGCGCGCCGCTGGTCCTCCCAGTCCTAGAGCTGGAGTAATTCTGACGCTAATCCTTTCCAGATTGAATAATAGGGATACTGTATTTGGTCTCCGCTTGCTGTTTACAACTCAAAAATTTATACAAAGAGTACAAAATGCGTGTTGCTGGTTCTGCTACTCCATTCCTCCCCGAAGTCACATCAATACACGTCTCCAGGCCTGTTCTCGGCGCGCGCAGACACTAACGACCCGAGTACCCTTTCGATAAACTGCAGTCGTCACCTGTTCATGTTCGATATGGCACCAGAAAATTTGCACAGGTCAGTGGGGTTCCGCGGCAGCTTCCGCTTCCAGACAAGTAAATGTTGGACTTAATTACCGCCCCAATAAGAACCTCACAACCCTAATTACCTTTAAAAGCATTTAAAACGTCAAAGTTCCTGGGTCAGCGCTGGCCGCTGAGAGAATATGGTATCGGAAGGTACTCCATAGAATGACAGTTGTTGTTGTTGTTGTTACTGTATTATATTTATTGGCATTATCTTGATTGTGATTATTACTATTAATACTTTTAATTATTTTTATTTTAACATTAATTTAGTTAATACTAATGCATAGTAGTAATTAAGTATTATTTATGAGCCTCGCAATAAATATTACTTCTTAACACGATCTTGTTATTAGTTACATTAATTATTATATAATATTATTAAAGATTTATTTCATGTAATTTAATCACTATTCCAGATTAATTAAAATAATTACTGTTATCACATCTGCTTCATACCATTTACATTATTTTTCTTAGTGCGGAGGCTGGAGGCCGGTGCTGTTCCCGCGGGGGCTGCCGCCCTGCGCAGCACGGTGTACTATTTAAATAATGTTGTCAATTTAACAACTATGACATAGCACCCCCCTTTCTGCCCGATGTTGTACCATTGTAAGTAATCGATTTATATCTATAGTAAACTTGCAAACAATGTAAAAAAGTGTATATTAGTACTTTTTATGTAATATAGCATACAATAACCTGTTTTCCGTTGTATATGGTTGTAACTAGCGCCACCTTGGTATTAGCAGGCATATCATTTACCATCGGAACAACGTCCCCTTATCTATCCCCTTATAGCACTGCCCATGTCTTCAACCCTTCCACATCCAATATTTTCTCGTCTCTCTCCTCCCCCTTTTATCTACTTATATATGTATATGTATATATTTAATATTTGTGTTTTGCTTTAGCTCGTAGAGACCAGAACCGCGAGCCCTGCCTCCGATGAAGCTGCAATAGTTGTCGATGAAAGTTGCGGCGCAAACTTCATTATTTAAAAAATAAAAAATAGGTGAACGTCGCGCTCATCTCGTCGCACAGTCGAATGAAACAATACATCTCCATTTACTGGCGAACGGCTCGGATCCAACTGGAAAGTCAAATTAGGCTCGTGAGACATCTCTTGCTAAAAAGTTGATTATTACGATTACGAGTAATTAGAGCGCGGGGTGCGCGGGGTGCGGCGAGGGGGTGGGGGCGCACGAAAGGGCGGCGGTGCGGCCTCAGATCAAACTATTCCGTCTCCACTTCCAATTTAACACGCGAACGTACTCAATTTTGTAGTTCAAAGAAACTAAATATTTGTGATTCAGATACAGCGGCTGAATAATTCATGCCTGTACTCCCTAACGCCGCTAATTACACCACCCCCGCCGGAACCCGAGCGCGACACGCACACACACACGCTGCACACTACAATTGTTTAATTAATGAATTTTACAGTCTACAGAAGCAGTGTTCACCGCGCACACGCATATACACGCACATGCGCACACGCAACTTATTTGTTGAGGTAGGAAAACATGCGTGTCGCAACTGGGTGCCTCCTTGCAGTCCAGCAGCCGAGCGACACCGAGCAGCAGGCGGCGGACAGCGGGCGGCAGGTGGCAAGCAGCGGGTGGCGGGCAGCGGGCGGCGGGCGGCGGGCCCGTTCCGCGGCGCCCGGTGACACGGCAATAAATTGTTCGCATCTATTTGAAAAGGCCATTTTTCATGTAATTGGTTTCGGGCGCGTTGTTTTGCGCCGAAATTACGCGTAATTTACGAAGATACCCGTCACAAAAACATTTCCCATTTTCCTTTTTGTTTGTCGGTACGCAATCCCCCCCCCACTCCCCGCCCACTGGCCTTCCCATATCCTCCCGCACCCCACCTCACCGCACAGCGCAAAGTAATTTCTTTTGGTTTTCAGTTTACAAGGTGAGCTCTCGCGTCCACCGCGGCCCACGCCCAATGTCCTCAATTGGCCCTTTTAAGGACTTGAGCATCGAGGACAAACTGCTTCCACGTGATCGACGGAATCCCCACGACTCAAAAGTGTGTATTTGACAGTAATATCCTTCATGAACTTATGTCTGACACTTGGCAGTCACTGGTCTTGGTCTGCTCAAATTAATGACATCAGCAAAAAAGTTAACTTCTCTTTTCCATGTCTCAAATGTCTCCAGTCCTCTCCGCCCTGTAATCAAAACATTCTTTAGCGCGATCGCTTCTCCTTGGCCATGTGGACCACGCAGACGTTTGTTTTTTTGGCGCTGCAGAGGCACTACTTGGTGAACTAGAACGTTTTCAAAAGCTTTGCATTCGGTCCAATTTCGGTATGCGTACCTTTTTTTTTTTTTGTTTTACGTGGGGGAAATGCCTACGCATACTCGTCCTCGCGGGGGCGAAGACGGGCTATGTCGGACTTGCACCGACTAAAACCCCCACGATGTTCCACCTCATCGCTATTATGGCAGGGTGACGGGAACGCACGCACTCAACCGCGACCCTGCCGGTGCTGGCCGCTTGCGCAGCTCCACCTCGGAAGGGAGGATTAAACCCTCCCTTTCCAGGGCGCGCCGGAACATGCAGCGCGCCCACTCCTCGACCTCATGCGTGTGCGGGCGACCGGTTCCCCGAACCTGTCGCCCAGAGGCCATGGGAGCCACTGGAGAAAACCTCTCCCGGCTCCCCACGACGGAGAGATGTTAGACCCGCCGCTACCTGTCAACGGCCGCGGAGGATAGAGAGAACGGCGCATCTCAACACCAGTACTCCTCTTCCCCCGCGGCCCCACCGCCGCCGCATCGCTGGTGCGACACTGGTTGGTCGCAGAGGGTACTCCCTCCGCGACCCCACCTCGGCTGTGAGGGGCGGTATGAAACCGCCCCTGCAGCCGGCCGCTAGGGCAGCACACAGCCGCCCCTGCGGCCCCCGGCCACTCCGGTGAGCTCCAGTTACCCCAACCGGTGCTTGAACCTGGAGCGGCCGCTTCGGCCAGCCCTTCGCCGCGAGCCGGCCGGGTGGGTTCCACTTGGCTTCACCGTGTACCGGACCACGGTTACTAAGCCCCTCCGCCACGACGAGGCGAGAACCCGTTGGAGGGGGTATGCGTACCTTGACCACAGCCTGACTGCAGGGCTCAACTAGGATAGCTACCTGTTCGAAGACGTCGAGACATGCAAGTTCTATCTTTTCTTTAATTTTTATTTTCTCCTCCTTTCCTCACGCCACTCATCATCTCGTACCGCGCGAAACTCAATATCCCTCTTCTAAATCCTTACCTCTTAGAACACCAACACATCCTTCCAAACGTTACAGTGATTTTTTTACAACAAAAGCTGTGAAGCTCTCGAAGGCTCTTACTCACGACACTCGCATCTCTTTTGTGCCTCCTTCATCAACAGCCGATAGAAGTCTACTGCTAGACATAGGCCTCCCCAAAGAGATCGCTCCCACGTTGTTCGCATCCAGTGGGTTCTTGCCTCCCAACGCTACGTCTACCAGTACGCGGACGCCACTCGAGGACCTTACTGCCTCATCGGCCGTCGGTGCTTCGAGCAGTGTGCCCCGCCCACTGCCATTTATTTCTAGTAATCTTTTGGGCTCCCTCCTTAGTTACATTGCAACTTAACATGATGACAATGAAACACCATTCGCTTGGGGTCCCCCTACGCGACCTGCTGTTTTTTAGTAATCTGTAATGCCGTTGGTCGGCCGACCGACTGGTGCAGCTCCTCGGATGCTCGACCCGCTAAACGTTCCACTGTACTCTAATATTCAACGGCGGACTACAGGCTCCGCCGGTCGCCGTGCTACTTCGTAAAGCACAAGGGCTTCTGCCAAACATCAGAACGGTGGCAGAGCGCCTCGCTTCCAGTTGTAACAGTTAAAAATTAGAACAGGACAGGAAACCGCAGGCGTTATACTTCTGGCGAAAAGTTTTAGAACGTACTTGCAGCTCAGATTGATATTTAGACGTGGCCTACAATAGTTTTTGCTTCTAAAAATTTTTGTGTTTACCACATCTTACAATTGCTCGCACACGCAGCCATTTCCGTACGGAGAAGGACAAGTAGATGAAACCTGCAGGCACTTTTATGTTTAAGGAAAGAGCATTCATTACTTACTTCAGAATGAAATTCTGATGTAGAATTAAGTCAAAATGAATAACTGGGAGCCAGCTGCGCCACCTGGCGGCAGGCTCGGCGGGCTCGACGGGCTCGGCGGGCACCGCACGGAGCGGCGCGGCTCCGGACTCCGTGAGTCTGCGTGTGCAGGCACTAGATGGCGTGCGAGTAAAACAATCAATTTCTACATTGATATATTTAATGTTTTTATATTTTCCGCTGGGGGCGCGTGCCATTATAGGTAAATTTACGTATTTAATGGACACCAAAATGACTACATCAAATTACACAATATATAACGTAATGGAGGATGTCTACCATTTCATCGTGGTATGTACCCAGACCGAAGCGTCGATGCAACACATTAACATCTTTAAAACCTATATGTGGGTTTAAAAAACAGCAATCCAGACTTTTCTGTATCTAGGAGGGCTTGTTTATTGTTTAAATTAATTAAAATAGCTATTCCTCAATTGTAAGTCACGTGAACATTATTAAGCATATATAATTAAAGGTTTTTTAATGATTTTATGATACAAACCTCAACAATAAATAAAAATGTTTTCATGTATGTACACGTGCGAGACAAATTATCCTTGACAGATTCAAGTAAGTACTTAATAATCGAGGAGTTTGCTACAATACATGGAAGTAGGACGCGCGGTTCACGTCACCTAATGTATCAATTCGCTGTCCACAGTGAAGACGATCAAAAACTTGAACATTAAATGCGAACCGGTCACGTATTAAATAGTGATTAATTATCTAATCGTCAGGCGCGCTGGTTATCTCAATGTTTAAAACATTTCGTATCAGTGCGTCGGGTGGGCCGCGGCCGCGTGACCGAAGTGGGGCGCACTGTCGACAGCGGTCCTGGTTCGCTCGGTGCACAGTGAACCCAAACGTGAAGAGTCTGACATCGTTGACAAAATGCATCGCAACTGCAAGTGTACTGTACTGCTTATTCTGATCCGCCGACACAGCCGGGACAGGGCGCTGAGACGCTGCAATGTCACGGAGCCTGCCCGGGCAGTCGACGACAAATAACATTTCTCTTCAAACATCCCATCACAACACACCTGACGGAAACGGCGCTAAGCATTCCATGCGGTCGGCAGCAGACAAAATCATTTCATTATTATATCGCAGCGTGAGAACACTGTCGACGCGCCGCTGTTATTGATTAGCATAACAAAACAGGTTCAAATGGAAACTTCTTTCCGCAGCCATCGTTATTGTAATGAGGGGCGGCTCCGTGGGGAACACTGTGTTGTAAGCAACATTCGTGGACGTGCGGACACCAGCCGGCGCGCTCCGCATCGGCTGCATCGGTTGCACCTGCTGCACCGGCCGCGCTTTAACTTTATTTCACTTTTCATCATATCTGTACTTTACTTACATGCAGTACAAATTCACCTCCACCCCCCGCCAGTCAAACCCAGCCTCGACGCGCTGTTTGGTCCAATACACGTCGCCGGCAGTTGAACCGCGCCGTGATTACTTTTTCCCTCTCCAGTTCAATCGGACTGTGGCAGTGGGGGGTGCGCACACGACCAGCCCGCCTATCAGTTAGGAGCTTGCTGTAAGGCCACAGCCACCTCTACACCTGATTGCAACTTATTTCCTCTAATACTGGACGCACTGCAGCAGCGGCAGATTTGTGGAAACAATACAGTACACACTCCTACACTGCGAGTTGCTGGTGGTGGAGATCTCTCGCCGGTAACTATGTTCAGGTCTGCAGCCAGCTGTAGGCAGTTTTTTTATTATTAATTTCAAGTGACGAGACGAGAGGGATATTCACATGATGGTAAGTGATACGTCCGTCCATAACAACGTGGCGCAAGTTAGAGTGGTACAACACAGCACCACATCGCACTCTTCACCAAAGATGTAAGATGTTGAGTCTCGTTACTCCAGTAATTACACTAGCTACAACGCCCTTTAAACCGGAACACAATAATGTTTCCACACTGCCGTTTGGTGGCTGAAATAGACGCTGCGGTGATACCTAACTAGATGGTCCCCGGCTACAGAAGCCTACCACCAATTCTTAACGGTTTTACTGGTGCATGCTGCGCGGAGGAAGAAAAAGTCATAGTTGAGGAATATCAGGGAATGGACTGGTATATTTGGGGCGTCCGAATTGTTCCGCCGAACTGGAGACAGAAAAGACTGTACCATGCTGATCGCCAACCTTCACTAGTTAAAGAAGCACTTTAAGAAGAAGTTGCGCGGACACTTCGCCGACGCTGCTGGTTCCACTTACAACCATGTGCAGGTTGTATAGGTCCTACCCGGTCGCTGTGTAATGAACCGTCTCGCCGACACACGATCAGAACATCCCATTAAATCCTGAAAATTAAATTTGTTAACAAGTTCGCGCGCGCTGTGCGCCCCGATACCGCCGCATTTACATACAATGGGCGCACATGCGCGCAGGGTGGCGACCCGGAAGCCGCGTCACCCAACGCCCAATAACGTAACACAGTTTTTAACAAATTCCCAAGTTTAAGCAACCGGGCTCGCGCGCAGCGGAAACGTTTACAGCCGCCGCCCGCACCCTGCCCGCGCCCCGTCTGCGCCCCGTCCGCGCCCCGTCCGCACCCCGTCCGCACCCTGCCCACATACACGAACATGTGATACTGAAGTTCGAGTGGCTTTTTTTTCGTTCGTGGGGAAATCCTACGTTGGCTACCATTCTGCTGTGCGGGCAACGGGAGCGTTATGCCGGACTCTTACCGGCTAAAACCCCGCGGTGCGCGCCTCAACGCTTGAAGCCGAAACCACGGGAACGCTCTCGGACACAACCGTGGTCCAGACAGCGAGAGGCTTTGATGAGGCGGTGCCTCGGGGTGGAACTGGAACTCTCCACACCATTTACCAGTAATAGAAGTTCGAGTGGGCTATCTTTCTTTTTTACGCAAAGGTGTAACGAGAGGTATATATCTCCTATTATCGCCTGATTATATTTCTAGTAGGCTCACTCATTACTAAGTGGTTTATTACATATACACGGTGAGCAGCGCGCACCTCTGTAAACGTAGAGAGAGGAGGTGGAAACAATCTCGAAGCTGCCCCCCTCTCCTACCTAGCCTTGACGTCTGTTTCTCAACGTAAGTAGCACCGCGTTGTTACGGGCACACGGATCACTTATCATCAGGTGAACGTCCCGCTTGTCTCGTTGCTACGTAGAATAAAGAAAGATACTCCGTGATGGCGGTGGATGCTACGTAACGTTAACGTCGTTTACAATGCGACATGTGTGAGTAAATACGAGAGATCGCTGAACGTGCGTGGAACAAGACAGGCCAGGCAAAGGGTCAACACGACCAGCTAGGCAAGCTGTGCTACAGCAGACGCCCGCTAGGAGATGGTCGATCAGCACGCCATGAAGCGAGGATGGGGGCGCCGATGAGGAGTGGCGGTGGGGAGGGCTGATGAGCGCTGGTGAGGAGCGCCGTTATCGGCGGGTCGCGGCGCGGACAGAAATAGAGCAGCGGGCGCTCCGCAGCAATCGCTGATCGGAAAATAACGAAGAGCGCGCGCGATAGCCCCGCCGCCGGCGCGCGCCACTCTCGCCCCTGAAGCCTGGCGCGGTGGAGTCTGTTCAGCGTGAGCGCGCCGCCGGCCGATAACGATGGCCCCTGACCCGCGCCCCGGCTATCTGGCGGCGAGGTCGCTGGTGGCGCGGCGTGCCCTCCCCTATCGCGAGCGACACGATACGATTTAATGGCGACGATAACGGGATCTCTTATTGAACTGCGCGCTGACAACAACAACAATGTTGTGTAACACGCCCGACAGACGCCCGGCCGCAACCCGCCGCGACCCGTCGCGATCCGCCGCTACCCGCTGCGACCCGCCGCGACCCGCCGCCGACGCGGGGGCGAAGCGGACGCGTATGGGAACCATGATTTACCAGAGATCAGGCAAATTTTTGTGAGACCAAGTGAAGGAATTTCCTACATAGACCGTGATCTGCAACAACGTTGATTGTGACACCGGTCACAGGGTCTCCCCACCCCGGCTCACACTATAAGCATACTCACTCTTGTCAGGTTTATAATAATTTGCCAACATTTACAAGCGTTAAAGCATATGTTCACTCCAGCTCGGCAAGCAAGCGAGCAGGCCGTCACTCGCACGGAGACAGCATCTAGACGTGGATATGAAATTATCTTCTTTCTGAAATATTAATATTTGTGTTGTTTTCAACTTGAATTGCATGGTCGTGTTATACAGGGTCGTTAAACACCTGTCAGATCAGTACGTGAGCGCCCCGCCGGAACCCTCTCAGCACCAGCGTCGATACCGTTACCATCCGGCCGCTGGCCGCAGTAGTTACGACCTAATTGAATTTAAATCGTTTGAGCCAACACACTTCCGCTGTGCTCCGGTACGTGACAAGAGAACCCACCCCAGCAGCCAGGAGAGCAGATGTTCGGATTTTTAAACAAAATGTTTGTTTCTAACATGACTATAATCGCTGCAAAATGAAGTTGGAGATTGAGCGCGGGGTCGTTCGTGTCGCTCGTGTCGGACGAGCCGCGCAGGAAGCGCCGCGCCACTTGTCCGCGGACGGACCCCGTGTCGGGCCTTTAATCCATTCACATTTCCAATGGGGCGGGCCTCGGCGCGACCGGTCCCCGCCTGCACTCCGTTTGCCAGCCTGTCGAGAAAGGCCACTGAGAGTGGACCATCGACGGGGTGAAATGGTCATCACAATGATAACTAACTGTACTGCAGCTCGGCGGCGAGGGTAGCGCGCCGGGTCCGCTTAGCGTTCTCTTGTGGTTCGCGGACGAGCTCATAACCTTAAAATAACAATTTTAAAACAATGTAATATTGTAGGGTGTATTTACTTGTAAACGGGAAATACAAAAACAGTACTGCAACAACAATTCATTGCAGTTTCATGTTTAGGTGGTACTCGTGTAACTATTTACTGCAAGTGCGCCGCCCGCTCTCTGCAGCGACAGCGGCGCACGACCGGAACCTGAGCATTTCAATATGCACTTGAAGGATTTGGAAGTAATTTTTTTAATAGCGTTTTGTCGCGTCTCTCAATCTAAGCTCTCCGTGGACCTTCTCTCGATCGGTTTATGGATCACGCGGTGTTTTGTTAATTTAACAAAAAGCTGGTTTTACTGCATGATAATTATATTTATAAAACTATAAATTCAATAATCCCGTTATCGGTTGGGTATTGCTAGTGATGTGCTGCTATGCAGGTCTCGGCTGGGGACTCGGCGCGACAACGACAATAATACTAAAGTGGTCCGGACGTGCGGGACGGGGGCGGAGTCAGAGTAGTGATTGCACTTTCGAAGCCCCATCGTTGTTCGCGTATGCCAAACACTGAATGTCATTTTGTCATGGGTTCGTTCGGCGCAGCGGCAGACTTCCAGGTTCTGTGACATGGAGCGCGGTGGGTTCGCTTCCTGTGCGCTAAAAACATATGACTCACGAACAGGGCCGGTCCCGAAGTAGTTGGTGCTCCCGAACGGAACGCTCGTGAAGGTCTACCCATAACAGAGTTCACACGCAAGTGTACCTCGATTCTTAATGATGTCAGCGCTGCAAGCCTGTTACAGCTTATCTGACACTGGGCACGTGGACCTGGATCCACGGCCTGTTTACAAAAAAGTGGACTTCTTGAAGTGTAGTTATCCGACGGTGAAGTTTTTATAATGTGTCTGGTTATTGGTTTCTCTGGCGAATCTACTCGGTCGTCGAGGGCGGGCGCGGACCCGTTCCCCGACCACCTTTGCCTGTATCGGAATCTCTGGGCGGTGAGAACCGCCCCTGATCGCGGGTGTACTTAGTGTACGCGGTGTGTGAGTACCTGTGGCGCAGCGTTCTGAAGCGACGGCGGCGTGATGCACAAATACGGAGCGTGTTGGTAGTGTCCGAGGTGTGTGTGGTGACGTGGGTGTTGTCGCTGACTGTGGGTTCGGGTGTGGTGTGAGGGACCCCTGGGGATGACGGAATTAGCTCATGCAGTGGTCTGCGCTTATTAGTCTTGAGATTCGAGGACGGCTCGTAGTCAGCCGCTTTGGCCACCAGAGGGTTAGGATGAGTTGTCGCCTAGTCGAAGTATGATTCGGAGCATTCTCTGGAATGTTCCGCAATGGTCGGGAGTTTGAGGTCGCGGTGGAGGTCCACATTGCGCTGGTACCATTCGGCACTGGTTGAGATGCGGGTGAAACGGTTTTGAAGAACCTGCAAGGGTTTGGGGCGTGCTTCGGACGAATGGGCGAAAACTACGCTGGCGTAAGACATTATAGGTCTTACGTATACCTTGTAGAGGTGAAGCTTGTGCCTGAGAGAGAGCTTGCTCTTTATGCACAGCAGGGGTTATAGCTTGTCCAGCACTTGGGCCGCTTTGTTTCTCGCCCCGCGAATGTGGGCGATGAAGTTGAGCCTGGCGTCGAGCGTCACGCCGAGGTATTTGACCGAGTCCCTCCATGGGATGGACTGGCCGAAGAGGGAGATCTGGCCGCGTTTATGGCCTTGTAGGACCGACTTCCAGTGAAGGGTTGAGGGCTTTCGCTGAGTGAAGTGGATGGCTTCACTTTTTTCCGGGTTTACATCGATTCGCCACTACCGGAACCACTCGCCTAGATGAGTGGTCGCCTTTTGTAAGCGACTCGTTATAATGCCCGGAGCTCTGCCCGAGTGGTAGAGAGCGGTGTCATCCGCGAAAAGAGCGAGGCTCACGTAGCGGTCCTTGGGAATGTCGCTCGTGTAGAGCGAGAAGAATAGCGGGGGGAGGCAAGAGCCTTGAGGGACGCCGGCTTTGATCGGCCGGATCGAGGAGAGAGCGTGCTCGACGCGGAAGCGGAAGGAGCGGTTCGAGAAGTAGACTCGAATGATGGTGACGAGTCGGTCTGGCACTTTGTGAGCGTAAAGTTTGTATAATAAGCCCTCGTGCCAGACTTTGTCGAACTCCTTTGCGACGCCGAATAGGACGGCGCAGGTGTCGATCGGCCGCTTGTGCTCGAAGCCGGCCAAGATGTGTTCCGTCAGTCTGTGGACTTGTTGGACGCAAGAGTGGCTTCTCCTGAACCCAAACTGTTTATCGGGGAGGAGCTTGATTTCTGTGGTGAAGTGGCGCAGACGCTCTAAGATTATGCGCTCGTAGACTTTGCCTAAGGTGTTTAGTAGGCTGATCGGAGATAGCTGTCGGGTAGGTTCCTCGGCTTTCCCGGCTTCGGAATACCTATCACTACGGCCTCTTTCCAGGCCTCTGGGAAGGAGCAGTCGGCTAATAGGGCGTTAAAGATGGCCACTAGTAGGCCGATGATCAGGGGCGGAAGACTTTTCACCACTCTATTGGGGATGTTGTCGGAGCCCGGGGTTGATTTTGCTTTCAGCCTCTTGATAATGTCAACGACCCCACCGGGGGACACAGGTTTAAGGAGGGGACCTTCTGGTGGGAGGGTTGCTCTACGGCGCACCTCGTCCTCGACCAATTTGAGGTGAGCGGGGTCCACTGGTGTGGTTGAGGGAGTGCACTGGCTCTCCAGACTGTCGGCAAGACAATCGGCTTTATCGGCATCCTCCAACGCAAGGGAGGAACCATTGCTCATTACGAGGGGAGGCATACGGGCCATGTTCTCCGCTTTGAGACTGCGGGCCAGACGCCAGAACGTGGCGTCCGAAGGCCCCAAGTCGCAAAGCAGATTGTCCCATCTGTTGGATCTGAGTTGGGATATGCGCTGTTTTACTAGCCTTTGAAGGCGGCGCAGTTTTATCCTGCTCTCCTCGGATCTATATCGAGAGTAGAGTCTCAAGGCGGCGTTTTTGGTTCTGATCAGCCGTCAAAGGTCGGCCGGGAGGGACCCGAGGAGGTAATCCGATTCGGGAATCGTCCTCGACGATTCCTCGACGGCTGTGGCGATGTGGTGGGACAACGAGTCGATCGCTTGGTTTGCAGTTTCGAGCGAGTCGATCGTGCTAGGGATTCCGTCTAGGTGCTGGGGTTCCGCGGCCTTGAGTTTGACCTCGAGGCTGCGCCAGTTGACGATGGTTTTGGTCAGAAGGACCTCACCAGCGGGCCGGCCTAGCTTCATAAGAACCGGACGATGGTCGGATCTGAGATCGTCGATGGTCTCGATCGAATGCAGTGGTATGGTGACGTTGCTGAACAAGGCAAAGTCCAAAGTGGACGGGTTGTGAGATCCGTTAGGCGGAAATCTCGTCGGGGTTAGCGGGGCTACAATGTTGAAATAGAGCATACCCGCAAGTTTATATAAAATTAGACCGTTTGGGTTTTTGTTCGCGTTCCAGGTGTTATGCCTGCTGTATAGATCGCCAGCGAGGATAACAGACTGGCCTAGGTCGAGAAGGGTTCTTATGTCTGTTCCCCACATCGCTTTGGAGGGGGACAGATAGACGGATGCGATGACGATCGGTTGATGACCGGTGAAGGAGATTTTGCACGCCGAGAGTTCTATGTTGGCAAGGGGTAGACTATCTAGCGGTATGTAGTGCAGGGACCGTTTAAAATAGATTAGGGTGCCGCCTTTTGGGCCGGTCAACCTATCGTGGCGGATGATATGATATTTAGCGATTTTCGGGTCGCGATTGAACGGTTTAAGGAACGTTTCCTGAATGAGCATGACGTCGACGTCGTAGTTCCTGAGAAATAACCATATTTCCTCCTTTTGAGAGTGGATGCCGTCCGCGTTGAAGTACCTGACAGTTAGGGAGCGGGGTTTGATTCTGCCCAGGATTTTGGTATTCATTTTCGAGGTTAAAAAACGAGAACCAAGGGTCGCGGACAGAGTCCTGGGAGAGTTAGTGGAAGTCTTCCTCCAGCGCGGCGAGAGTTTCGCTGTGATCTAGGAAGGCTTTGAGCCTGTCCTGCGAGTTCTTCGCGACTCGCAGTTTTTCTCCGTAGACAAGGATATCCTTGATGTTCACCTTTTTAATGTAGGCGATCAGTTTTTGGATTTCCTCAAACGGGGGCATTTGCTGGGAACAGCCTGGGGTTTTGACGGCCCCGACGAAGGGGCGGCTTTGAGAGCCTCGGTGGCTGGGGCTTCACCCTCGTCGTCGGCGTGTCTGGATGGTGGAGGTTCCATCTCCATGTCGCTGCCGCTGTTGCTAACTTCCGGGTCCGAGTCGGAAGAGGCGAGCAGGTCTGGCTTAGAAGGCTCCGCAACGGGAACCCTTGGTTTGAGTGGCGCGCGAGTCGCGGGGGTTGGGTCAGGAGACGTCGGGCTGTCCGTGTCAAAATTCACGGACATTAAGGGAGCGGTGGTAGGAGCCTTTAAGAATTGTTCTCATGTTTCTGGGCAAGTACGGCGTCCATTGCCATGACCGCCATTTACTAGTGTTGCCGCCCTGCCGTACGGCTTGGGGGATGTGTGCCTACTTGCGTAGAAGACCTAGGCGTCGCCTAATGCGACAGGGCCTATCGATAAATATTGTAACGCCTCTGAGGCGAATAACATTGGCTACTTACAGTGCCGGAACCAAGCTCCGGCAGTTTTCGCACGCTGGATACACGCACTAAATCACTTCACTGGCACGAGCGCACGCGAGCGCTAACAGTGGCCGGCTGACTCCAAGTGTACCTCTAAACTGAACTGAATTTAAACTCACGCTGCACAATCATGTTTGTAACAATCGTGAGTTAAAACTTAATCAGATATTCTCGTAATAGAGTAGCAGTGGGCGGTGCAGCGCCGCTCCCGCACTACGGCTAGCGCATGGCGGGCGCGGGGAAGGCGCGGGTGGGCGCAGGGAGGGCGCGCGCGGGCCGCCACCTGTGGAGCGCACCTCTCGCCGCATTGCGCACACCTAGCGGCGGCACCCTCTCGTAATAAAGTCATATATTCTTAAAATCTTTGTTCTCGTGCGGGTGGTGGTGCTGGTCTGTGCCCGCACCGCAGCCAGCATCCAGCACCCAGCACCGCTCTACACCTTTGCGGCAACCTTCAGCGAGTTATCTAAATTGTTTTTGAGCACTCTGCGCGCCACGCAACATAACTACAACAACAACAACAACGCAAGCTTGTCTCTGCCGACTCTCAGCGCTGCGGTGCGGTGCGGTGCGCTGCGCTGCGGTGGGGAGCACACGTCGGCTGTGATTCTTGTAATTAGTAAGCGCCAGGGATGAGGCCGAGCTCAGAGCGCGCGCACCTCGGCGGTGAGGGTGCTACAGATGCAGAACGGAGAGGACGCGCCGCCGCCCAGTGCGAAGCGTGCCGGCTGTACGTTATCTAATTTATTAAATGGAACTGTCACAGCACGGAGCGCGCTGGCTCTGCGATGACGTCACGCGCTCGCCGTGAGCTCTGCGAGTAAGTTGTTGTGTTGATGTTTGCGTGCCACCCGCGCCGGCCGCACCGCCACCAGGGGGCTGCGCCCCCGAGCCCGACGCGATCCCCCAGCAGAGGCGCGGCGCCGTTCGGCATAGGGGCGCGCTATGCGACGCCCTGTGACCCCCAATCCGGTCCTAGTTATCGTGGACATCGCTCCTTTTCCCTAACCTCGTATAACCACACCTTCGTCACCAAATGAACGAATATCGGGAGCTCCGCCAGTTCCGGTCTCCGTGGGACATATAGCAATGCATTTGTCGGACTGCTGTGTAAATGCACGTGCGCTGCGCTGTGCAAACTTTTGCTGAAACATGAACAACGCCCAATAAATACAAGCCGTGTTGGCACCTCGAGGACGACATTTGACCACTCCAATTCGACCTCTTTTGTAAACAGAGGGGAGTCCAACACCACCGCCGATCGATACAGCGCGGGGGTGAATCCACCGGTTTAACTATACCACCTTCATATTGTAAATATTACTCAGCACCGTGGCATTTTGAGTTTATAAATGGAATATTGTTACAAAATAAAAGTTAACTTCTCGAATATTCCCTCTCCTCGCGTAAGTACAGCGCCTTAGCCATTGGTGAAACTTACTCAAAATACGACCGTACGAACCACCCGCCGCCCGCCGCTCGCCGCCCGCCGCTTACCGCCCGCCGGCCGCCGCTCGCCGTTCGGCGCAACGCTCACAGCTAGCGGAGGACGCTAATGCTAATTCATTTACTCGGCCATAATTAAATGGCCGACACGCGAGCGCCGCGCCCCGCGAGCGCCTCGCAACAACCCGCCGCCGCACCGCCGCCGCCCCACCGCCGCCGCCGCACTGAATAATGTGTCACCAGCGCAAGAGATGTGTAAATGTGTTATCAAGTAGGAGATAAAAATAATCGGCAAGGATGTTAAAAATAATGCTTGTATAGGATACGCGCCGATGTTAGAACAAACAGCTGTTAATGCGGCGACAAGTGCGGCGAGGGGGAAGAGGAGGACGCGTGCGCGGGTGGCGGTGCGCGGTGCGCGGTGCGACGGCGAGCGGTCAGCGGGTCATTATTATGTGCGTGTGCGTGCGCGCGCGTGTTTAAGAACGCGCGCGCACGCCGCGACGCAGTCCCTACTGAACTTCAATTATTTATTTACCAACACTTAATAATTATTTTTGAGGAAAAATTTAAAAAGTCTTTATTTACTAAAGCTACGTTTGTATTAGAGCTGTTTAAAAAACCACTTCAATAAGCGACGGGCAGCGCGCGGAGCGGTGAATGGGGGAGGGAGGGAGGTGCGTGTGCTTATTGCAATTTGACAATACCTACTGCGCGCGCGCAGCGGGTACAGGCGGCGCACTAATTTGCAGAAGCCAGCGGCGATGATAAAGATTCCAATATTTTGACTTATTAAAATTAGGCCCTCCCCTCTTCCCGCGGTGCTCACGTGACCGTTAGAAACGCTGGCCCAAGTAAAACATATCTTTTAAACAGAAAGTAATACAATAAGACAGGGGAAGTGAAACAATATTCCCTTGTTACTCAAAAACTATAAAAAAAATAGGCTCTGCGACCTGGGCAGACATAAGTTACGGGCAGGCGCAGGCAACTGTATTGATCAATAAGCAAAAGGTAGGCCAGGGATTATCCTTATGAAAATTTCTCAATGACTGTACCGTTTTAAGTGAACTAAGTCAACCGATATGTTCACAAGGCTCAAGCCGGCGCCTACCTCCCGCCGCTCGCGCTCGCGCCCGCGCCCGCGCCCGCGCCCGCGCCCGCGCCCGCGCCCGCGCCCGCGCCCGCGCCCGCGCCCGCGCCCGCGCCCGCGCCTGCGCCTGCGCCTGCGCCTGCGCCTGCGCCGCAAGGCGAACAGCCGGTCGCAGCGCCGGTGGCAACGTGCCAGCGGTGCTAATCCTATACTAGAACAATGATTGATTTGTAAGATACACTTCAAATCCACAGTGTAGAGCGACACCCCAGCGTGTGCGTGTGCGTGCGCGAGCGCGTGCATTTTACAAGAGTACCAGTAGCGCGGCGGCTCTGTTCGCCATTCATAAATATTAATTTACCTGCATTACTGTACACAAGTTATTTGCGAAACAATAACTCGGCGCCTCGCGCGGCCACGTGGCCAGCCCCGCGCGCCGTCCCGCTCGCCGCCCCGCTCGCCGCCCCGCGCCTGGCCTCGGCCGGGTTATCGCGCGACCTCTTATCACCGCGCGCACACACGCGCGCGCACACGTATCCGCAGCGGCACGCACACGCGCGCGCTCTCGTCCACACTTGAACACATTGCTCTGCTCGGAAATGTGTCGCGGCGGCCGCTTCGCGCCAACAAGACATGTTATTATTTAGTTTTACCATCGATTGCTGCGGCTGTAACCGTGACGGACGCGCGTGCGGCGTGCGGCGTGCGGCGTGCGGCGTGCGGCGTGCGGCGTGCGGCGTGCGGCGTGCGGCGTGCGGCTTGCGGCGTGCAGCGTGCGCGGGCCGCAGGCGTTGAACTCGCTGCATGTTTGCACAGACAGTTAGCGGGAGCAGCCGCCGCCGAGACTTGCAGGGAGCTGCGGTGTTGATCTATTGAGGAACTATAAAAAATATACAATGTATTATATAACCATGTAACACTCTTTTAGGAAGTACAAAGTAAGTTTCCCTCCACTGGAGACTGCTTGGGTGCACAGAATCACATGTTATGTGCAGATATCATGCACTGACACGTAAGGTGCTGTAGTAAGTGTGATTGCTGACTCCAAGCTACAGTACACGTGCTCCGATGAGCCAAAGGACGTCAGTGCCTTATGGTTATCGTACTTACCAACCAGACCAACATGTCGCCGCTCCCCTGCAGTTCCAAATAACGGAACCGCAGGGAGATGGAGCTGTGGCTGCGCCGCGCCGCGCGTTGCTCTCGGATGACCATGGGTCGCCGTGGAGAGGCGGAAGCGGCTCCTCTCCACCGCCGCTTCGTTTATTCTGTCTTTTTTTTTTCAAACTTATGCTATGGGCTTTTTTGCAGTTAATGTCGGGCCACCAATACGAGGATTGTGAAGTTAAGTTCTTGTAAATAAATCGCGTGCTTGAAACAGTACCCATGTATTTCTTAAAATTCACTTTACAATGGTAAAAGAAATTAATTATTAGCAGTTACAGTTGCAGTTACAGTTAGAGTTAGCTCGGCTGTCGCAGGAAGCTAAGTGAGTGCGACCGCAAGACGCGCAGTCTTTTGTACTTAATTGATTATTTGTCAGCGCCACACTCGCACACACCGCGCTCTCGTTTCCGGCAACGCGTCGTACTCGTATATTATATATAAACAAATTATAACTTAACATTTGTTACAAATATAAGCGACAGATCCGATTGCTTAGTCTTCGAGTGCCCGGTGAGAGGACGGTGACGGAATAACAAAGAACGTCTGCCCAGAGCGGCGTCGCGACGGTACGACTGTGGTGACGGATACACGCCACAGTGTTATTATAATAAATATGATATAATTCTTTTTCTGAATGCACAAAAGGTCGAAGGTGCGCCATTGGTTATGGACTAATAATTTCGTTTTTACCGGACAGGGGCGAAAGATTCGTGGGGCGCGAGGGCGCGAGGGCGCGGTTCGGAATAATTGTGATAATAAACAGGCGGTAATGGGGCGCCGCGCCCGCCGGTTAATTAGCAGAGTGTCGCACCCGCACCTTCTCCCACAGCGAACACCACGCCGCTGACACACCACCACTAACTTTTGGCAATTATGTGCTATTTATTAGCATTAATTATTATTTAAGTTAACACGCAACAGCCCAATACGTCTCGCAAAAAAATTCGTTTGCAAGCACGCAGAAGTAAAGCTACTGCACAGCAGCAGTAAGAAATAAACTTTGCTGTGGATAGAGAATAAACAGCGTTGCGACGCTGTGAGCCGCGGAGGACCCGAAGGATGCCGGATGAAGGTCACTTTTCACCTTTAAAACAAACATCGAAGCGGTAAGCGTGCGTCCAACAAATGCACACCTTCCGCCCACGCCCGGCACAGCACTAGAGCCCTTAGAGGGACTGCTTGCGTTCGAAGTCCAAAATGCCTTTAATATATCCGAACCGCACCGTATTTGCAACGCAAGGAAACCCTGCAGAACCTGGGAGTGTCAGCGCAGGAGGGGGATATCGGCGCCTCGGTGTGCTTCAGTCTCGGTCACATCCCGTCGCACGGGAGGCCGCATGGTCCCCGTCCACCGCAAGCCTTCACACCTTACATACATATACAGTAAATCGAAACGCCGCCCACGCGTGGCCGGGCTGGGCGCGAGGACAAGTCCGCATCTGTGCGAGGGTAGCGTTTACACTATCACACTTTATCTCTTCAATCTAATAAGTAGGATTGTTTTCGGTTCGTTTTCAACGAGTCTTCAGTTCTTAATATTTTCCACGAGGTTCTATGTTTCCATATCGATTAATGAAGCAGTTCTGTTAACGCCTATTCTTGAAATCTATACACAACTAAGAGAGAAAATACTTTTTAGAAGTACGAGTGTATTGATAAGAGCGGACGGCGCGACGGCACCCACACAGTTCCGACAGCTCGGAGCCGGAGCCGTACCTCATAAAGCACCACCGACCTGCACAAGGTTCTTTTATTTTTAATAAGACAACATTACGCACTAGCAAGATACTTTTTCAAGAAAATCGCAACAACTCCATGACGTGTCGGTCTGCAACATACTGCTAGGTTTTATCTACTACACAGTGCGTCGCGTCCCACGCTCCGTGCCCTCCGCTCGCGGAGTGTCTTCTCCAGCTGTTCCAGTACTTCACGAGAACGCGCTACTACCTAGAAATAACCTGCATCCGCGTTATACGGATAAATGATCTTCCACTCTAAAACAACTGACGGATTTCTAGCTAACTTCATCTGCTTTTAGTGCACCCTGCTAATCAACAAACGAGGCTCTGGCTTCCACCAACCCGCATTGGACCAGTGTGGGTGAAAAATGGCCCAAATCCGTCCATATGAACCTTTACAAATATGGAAATCTTTGCAGGAGGCCTATGTCCAGCAATGCACGTCTATCGGCTGACTAGGATGATGATACATTTATTTAGGTTTGTGTTTCCGTGCCGAGTGCAGTTTTTATTTCGTGTTATTCTGTTTGTTTTTAGTTTTATTTTAAACTTTATTATCTTAAATTTTTATTTAAAATTTTTACTCTTTTTCTATTTGCTTTTCTATTCATTTTATTTAGCTCGCGGATATTAGATCTGCGAACCTTGAGTCCGGTGAAGGTGCCATTATTGTCAAAAAAACTAGCGGCGCTAACTTCATCATTTAAAACAAATACGTTGTATGCAATGTGAATATATCAAGTAAGAAAAAGAACAACTTGGTGAGTCAAGATCAGTGTCACATTTGGACTAAGGTGCAGTTCAAGCGAAAGAAATCAAGGACGTCTTTCGTCAACAAATAGTGGCAGGTACATGAAGGTATTCGGAACAGTGGAAGAGGTATTTAGACAAATAAGATCTGGTTTGCTACAAGAAGACAAACTCTGAGTATCTTATGATTTATTCGTGCATTGAGGGCAAGGTAGACTTTGAACATTTATGTTCAGAAAGATTATTTCAAATTACCTCGCAAAGTTCAGTATATTGTACCTATTTCTCTTGTAATATTCAGAAGAATAGAGACCTAATTAAATTGCAATATGATTGTAAGAGTAATATTGATAGATTAATCCGAAATTATGAGAAATCAGCAAAGTACCGTTTACCAGTAGATCATATTTAGAATAGCGATTAGAAAATTTACAATCAACAACACGACACAAGTTCTGTGTGACGCAGCTACGTCTACAGATATGAACAATCAATATATTACTGAAAATTTTTACGGTTTACTTAAAGAAATTTATATAGATTACAAAACTGGTTGGAAGGGTACTTTGTATAAATTATAAATACCTTGAAATGTTGAAAAAGAATGTAAATCAAATTGTAGTTTTAAATTATCAAATATTATTGCACCAATCTATTCTGGTATTTAATCTTATTCGTCTTCATTTAGGAACTTATTTATTTCACGGATTCATCAAAATGAGTCTTTAAATGATATTCAGAAACTTCATTACGCCATTATATATATTCTGTGAAGTTGGATAGCTTCTTCGATATATACCTGTTACTGGTAATAATTATGATGATTGCTGGGATTTATTACAAAAGAGATATAGCAATAAAAATATCTTGCTAACTGTTCGTTAAAACTCCTTTTAAATCAAAGTAAATTGTTAATAAATTAACCTGTTTAAAATCTGTCATGGATCCGATAGTTTGAATTGTTTAAACAACTTAGGTATCGACGTGAATTCATCAGATGTTATAATTATATACATAATTAGTTAAAAGTTAGGTAAACAGTGTGAATATTCCACTAGTAATAATAAATACATACTACCCACATTACAACAATTTAAAAATTTCTTAGAAAGCAGATACCGGTGTTTAAAATAATTAGAACATAAACCAACTAAGAAATGTAATACTATTGGCGAACGAAAGGTTTACCAAGCCACTGATAATGTAACTCATGTTTGTCAGCTTTGTAAAGGGGCTCATGAAATCATTAATAGTAAACTTTGCAAGAGTCACCTGCGACAGATAGTTTTGTACAATCTAATGGTCAATGTTTTGATTGCTCATTTAAAACGTCTGTTAAAATTTATCGTAAAGGCACAACCTGCCAATTAATTCACAAAAGACATCATTAATTGTTACACCGTCCTCTATGGTCGAATGTTCAAACTTTATCTGTGGAAGAGCTTCCAACAGAATAATTAAATAGTAATTTTTTAATAAAACCAACTTTAAATCAAGTTTTGATTACAATAATATTAGTTAATGTTAAATCACCAACGGGGGTATATAGTTATTTACAGCATTAATTGATTAAGGGACTCAATGAAATTTCGATGCAACGGAGTTGATTATGCAGGGCCAATTAATTTGCGGGTATTTAAAAGTCGAGAACAAAAATCTTATAAAGGGTATATTAGTCTGTTCGTATTTATAGCTATCAGAAAAATACACTTTGAGGCAGTTAGTGATTTTACGTCAGAAGGATTTATAACGTTATTAGCCGTCAAGCGGTTTGTATCCCGGCGCGGTCATTGTGCTGATAACCCAAATACGAAAAAGTTTATTCGAGGAGAAGAGATCTAACCTGTTGTCCGAGCCCTGAAGAATAAAAGAAGACCTGCGTACGAGGATTGCCCCGTTTCCTTCGTCAAGCGTCAGCTCAGGCTGAAGACGCTTGACGAATGGAACAGGAGGTATGTGGAAGGTGCAACGGCTTCAACAACGAGGATTTTCTTCCCGGACGTCCCGTCGGCATATCGCTCACTTCGTCGGCTGGAACTCGACACGGTCTTGGTCCAGATGTTCACTAGGCACGGGGGATTCTCCGAGTACCTGCGGCGGACCAGACCGTGGTGCACATCCTCACCTCCTGTCCCTTATATGGAAGGGAAAGGATGGCGTGTGAGATTGAGATGGGTAGGAGGATTGACGCAGGTGTCATTGCCTCTCTGATGAGTGAAGACGAAAGTCGTGAAGTATTCTTGAAATACTGCAGGAGAGTGGTGGGAAAAGTATTGGGGGAAAATGAGAAGTAACCAATAAGTAAGTAAACAGAGGAATAATTGTAATTGTAAATATAATAGTAATAATAGTATAGTATAGAAATAATAACGATGTAATTTTAATAAAACTAATCGTAAGAAATATAAATAAGAAACGGTAGCAGAAGCAAGAAGACGAAGGAGAAATATGCTACAGAGGATGACTTTGTTTGAGGGTCTCCCCCCCCCCATCTTCAGAAGGCGTCTTCACTCCAAGAGGATGGATGACAGAAGGAAATGGAATGTAGAATGACTGAGAAATGAAGTGTGCAAAGTATAGAATAGAAGATGGAAGAATGAGTGATGAGAGAATAAGGAAATTAGAGATAAACAATATGATGACAAGTGATTTAAAGTAAAAGGCCCTGACCCAAAACACGCAAGGGGAACGATAAAAAAAAAAAACCTGTTGTCCGAAGTAGTTGAATATCTCTCAAACCATGGAACCCAGCGGCACTTAATTCCACCACAGTGATCCAATTTTGGAGGTTTGTGTGAAACCTGAGTTAAAAATATCATTTAAACTGAGTAATAAGTTCTTCTGAGCTAACGTTGGTGGAAACGAGTACTTTCCTTGCTTAAATCGTAACATACCTCAATTTGTGGCCATTATCTGACTTTAAAATTTTTGGAAAAGGTGTTCTCAAGAATATTTAACCTGCTTTGTTCATAGACACAAATGATATGTATGGTAAACTTGCTGAGCCAAAAATCGGCGACCTTGTTCTTGGAAGTCTTACCTCCAGAAAAATGGTTGTTAGGACGAATTACAGAAAAACATCGAGGCTCGCTTGTCGTAATATTACAAGGGTAGTGGTGACTTTACGATGTAAATATGTATGTAGCAAACGTCCAACATCCAAATTGATTGTGCTACCTGTACCACATTCAGGATTTTGGCTTAGTTAAGATATTTTATAGGTTTATTAACAGTAAGAGAAACTTTTGTTTTATGTGTTAGATGTATGTTTATATATTAAATAGGCGGAGTTAAAAGATTTAGTCTTTGGTGGGGGAATTTGTTTAACTCACTGTTTTAGTATTAATAATATTTTTTAGATGGCGTCACCAGTAAGTTTAATCGCGGTTTTATGATTTATTGTACTTGATATATGGGCGTGAGTGGAATTTTACAATATACGATTTAAATGAATAAATGGTTTCATTAAACGATCATCCAGTTTCATCGTTCTTTTACACACGGTGTTAACAATTATATATATGTATATATATATAGACTTTGTCATAGTTAAATAAACTTTTGTGTTCCGGAGGCTGGCGTGCGATTTGATCACATCTGCCGGTCGCTCGGTGCCGAGCAAAACACTCGGAGTATTGACAAAATTTGTTGCAACATCTGTCGCGGAATGAAGCTGTAACTAAGCGGCGTTTCAGAATCGATGCGAACCAAAAATCCTTCGTAAATAAAACTACAGGTCCGGTGCGCCCTGCACCTGCCACCGCCACCAAATAATAGTTTGTTACTCGTATCGAGTTACTTCTTATTGCAGTCTTTTCATTAAATTTAGTTACGTTTGGCGATGGTAAGTAAGAAAAACTGAGATGAGTCGCGTTGCTGGTTGTTGGCTACGGCACTTGCCACCGGTATATCTTCCTGAAAGTGTTTCCGTAAACGTACAGCTCGTTAGCGACAATTATGCTGTCATATATCAGAACCGGCCGCAGTGCACCACTGGCCCGCGCCGCCTAACCCTCGCCCCGTCCCGCTCCCCGATCAACTCAATACTTCAGTACCGAGCCGCGGCGTCCGGCGGCTCTCCACACGCGCACCGCATCCGATGCCTGCTAACGGTGCAACTTCGGATTGTGAAATGCGTTCGAACGCGCAACGATACGCGCATAGTCAACACAACGCTGCAATATCTCCGCGATCATATTTTTGTGTTCGTAAAATTAATCTAGCAGCGAACAGTGAGGGGCGACGATCGTCAGCAATCAATGGGCTCAGCGCCACATGTGATCCTCGTGGCGCAGCCGCCGGCGGAGCGTGATCTGATGATATCCCGCGAAGCGCCAGCGTTTAAAGGATTGTATAAATAAACTAATTGTAATTACAACAACCATTTTAATATATCGGTAAATAATTTCAGCGAAATGGTATATAATTAAATGACCGGCAACAGATTGGTTGCAGGGATGTAGAATTAGATGTAACAGTCAGTTAATAAATCCCGCAGCAAATATGTCAAGATCACAAAAGATGCTTTGCGACTAATGCGGCAACACCGTGTTACCGGCACTGCAGCGACTGCACCACCAGCGCCGCGCGGCCGGCACTGGTGGGTTAAACGGAAGCCGGCGGTTCACGCAGTCGCGGACCGGAACTCTATTTTCAAATACGGAGGGTAGTTGTCAATTGCTTTCGGAAAAATTAACAAGTAAATTATATTGTGAGCGTTTCTGTTGTCTAATTTACAATTTTTCTTTGTTAAAAAAAAAAACATTGTATTCTCCACCACTGCATATTAGGTTTTGTGAGTTCACGGCTCGCACCGTACCGCCGTGAACACCACTCCACACCACCACTACTACTAAACCCCCCGCCCATCGGCCGCGCGCGCTCGGGAAAGCACCCGAAATCGTTGCGCGTGCGCTGAATATGCATGAGAGAAAGTGGCCGCGACAGGTGCGCCCGCGCGCCCCGCGCACCGCACGCGCGTCAGCGACTGGTTTAATAAGTTCTCTGTCCTGCGTTCAATTTGTTATTAATTAACGTTATTTTTATTAATTATATATTTTTAATGAAAATATTAAAATGTGTAGGGTAAAATATAACGGAACTTTCGTTTGTCAGCCGTCCTTTGAGATATCTATATTCTGTGAACATGATGATAAATAGAATCAAGATAGCTAGATCACCAACATTCACCTGATAAAAAGTGACACACCTGCCCATAACAATGTGTCACTAGTTAAGATGATATATTTTGCACCATATTGTGCTCTTCGTCTTAAGATGTTGAGTTTCCATAGCCTAACGCTAGTGGAACAATCTCGAAGGCTTGCCGTCGAGCCGCCTGTCCTAGCAGTTATCTCGCCGGCAACATTCGATTAAGGTTTATTGACCATGAGCAGTGTTTTTACTAAGACCATAACTTAATTGGCATCTCGCAAGTAAATACGGTGTTCACTGTCAACTTTAAGGCTATTCGACTTTAGGGATTCAAAAGCCTTAACCGGAGCAGCAGCAAGCATTGCTACAGCTTTATTCTGAGATCGTCTGTGTGCATGCGCGTGCAAACGCGGTATCACGCGGCAACACGCGGCGCGCCAATAGACCGATGCCGGACTCCTGGTGCACGTACACTACCGAACCACTCGCGGCGGCCGGACAAACGATAATCCGATGTATAATTTTAAGATAAAAGAAAAGCAATAAAAACAATGTTTTTCTCACAGAAATCAGGATATCAAATTGGATGGGTGAGAGACTATCACCGCGCGGTGAGTTCAACGACCCCAACATGATTCAAAAAACATATCTGCGATATTTTGCAAAAGTTGGTGTTAGGTGCGAGTGCGCGCGGACGGCGGGCGGTGGCCGGAGCGGGGAGCGTGCTGCGGCGGTGACCCGCGTCGAGTTCAAAACGAGTTGCAGCGGCCGCCGCTTAACCGTTAACCCAAGGCTAACCAGGCGCCGCACGCACCCTCCGCCCTCCGCCCTCCATCCTCCGCCCTCCACCTGCCGCGCCGCGCCGAGCGCGCGATGCACTCCTGCCGACTCTGCACCGGTACGGGCGCGTGCAAACACACTACATAGACCGTCACAGCTTGCACCCGCTCGGCGTGTCGCCCGGTCAGCTCTGCTCAGTGAGGTACCGCAAGTGTCCCCACTGGGCGCCAGTGCTTGCCGGCGCTCAGCGTTGGGACTCCGACGGCCACGTTTCCATTATTCTATCTAATACTGACATGCAAACAAAGACGGAAGTGAAAGTGCGTCATTAATGCAACAATAACTATTCACAATTTCAGATTTTTTTGTAGGGGCAACAAGCTTCACGAGAGGGCGGAGCGCCTTCCGGCGCCGTTGGGCCCCGTCCGCGCGCTTGCAAACTGCAAAGTCCGTTATTGCAATCGGCGAGTGCTCGTTACATTCTGTTGGCTGTAAGTGCAATTTGCCCGCGCTGACTGCACAGCAGCTATATATATGAAGATATAAGAGCACAACAACAACCGAACCCGGCGAGTGCTGCAATCTTCCGAGAGGTTACCAAACAGGTCGACGGCAACAGTGATGTAATAGTATAAGGTAAATAGATGTATCACTTCCGTTTGACGGAAATAAACGGAAACGCGTTGGCAATATGGTAACAACGTAAGCGGGGCGAGGGTGTCGCGGGGCGCGGCGGGGGCGCGCGTGACGTCACGCCAGCTGGCCGCACGCACATGTGAACAAATCACCCCGCCCTCCGCACATTTTCGCTGCACCTCATCTTTTTTCTGGCCGAAGCGGCGCGGCGGCTGCCGTCCTCCAGGGCGAGCCTTGCTGTGAACACTGGGCTGTGGCGCTGCGTTGTTGATGCACATCCATTCCACGCGGCCGACGTGGAGCGCCTCTAAATAGCTGGTCGCCGTATATTATCGTTAAGGTGTCGTCGACTCCGCTACGGGCTTCAACTACGAAACCCGTTTGCGCGCGGAGTGGCCGGCGCGCGGAATGCCTCCGCCGTCCAGCAGCTGCCCCACGCAGCCCGCGCGGCCCACGCAGCACACGCGGCCTACGCTCCACCCTGTCGCGCTGCTATACGGAAGCTCTTCCTGCCTGCCGAGTAACGGTACCACGTATGCGCGCTGCTGCTGCGCTTACTGTTTGTATCATCCGTTTGTTGTTGTGACGAATTCCGGAGGAAGCGTCGTGGATTACAGAAATATGATTAAAATAGTTTCCTCTAGCGTTAAAAAAAATTCTATGAAAATATTAAATTATTTAATCAATTATAAGGCCAAGGGCTCGGTGCGCGCGACCCGCACCGCCGCACCCTCGCGTGCGAGCGATTTAATTGTATCGGCGAATTATTCATTTCTACAGTGATTAGCACAGTGGCTTCAGATATTGGAAAACACTTAGGAGATCATCGCAAACAAAGATAAAGTAAAGAAAAATTACTAACAGCACGCAAATGAACGTAAACTTATCGAGGAGCAGTGCGAAGACCAAAATGTTGTAAAGCCAAACTTACTCAGTACAGTCGGTAGTAAAAACATAACCAAAGAGATACAAAAAGGATATAAACTGCATTTATTCAAATTATAACATCGTGATTATAAGCTAATGACTAACAACAAAACATCCGGTTCATAAGGAACTGTTGTCAGAGTCCGCGCGGGCCCCGCAGACTTCACCAGTCGCGGGTTTGGTTCCTGGTGCCAAACGTATTCATTACTTTGCATCACAACACTGCACTACAGCTTGTTCTCTGTGCGTATTCTATCTGATTGATACGCTTGTCGTAATAAACATTCACAACGCCCAAAAACAAAGTCCTCCCGCATCCATATTGAAGATTTTCATAAATACAAAGGAGTAGGGCAGAACGACTTCGCAGATAATGTTTACCGATGGTCAGTTAGGTCACTCCACCTGCACTGGCCAGACCGGTACCAAAGCCGCCAGCATTCACTACGTTTCGGGATTCTACACCAATCTCAATTTTTTTCATTTCATTCAATTCGGTCCCAAATAATGTACTGGATGTTAGGAGACCACTTCCGAAAACGAAGACAGACTGATGACACCTTTGATGATGGGAAGGAAAAAAAATGGATCCTGATCTAATAAAAATCATATTTTTAAAACGTTTCATTAGCATTATTTACGCTCCCTCATGTTAGTAGAGCTAAAGCAAACGATAGTTTCATAAAAGATACATTACTTTACTAGTAATTTTACTAAAGCAGTCCCATCATCAAAGCTGTCATCAGTACTGTCGTCTATCTTCGTTTTCGGAAGCGGGCTCCTAACATGCAATATATTAAAAACGACTCAGTGTATGCTTCCTCTTACAACCGATTTGTCTCTATCGCACCCTCCACTACGTCCGCTACCGCTACCACGCCCGCTACCGCCACCGCCACCGCCACCGCCACCGCCACCGCCACCGCCACCGCCACCGCTACCGGGATGCGCGCACTCGCCTCCACTAATTAAAACGGCGCGCACGGAACCGGTAGCTGCCCGCAGACAGCTTTCGATCCCTCCCTCTACCACCGCCACCACCCTCTAGCCCCACCGCCACCACGCACACGTACCTGATCTGTTTTATATTCTAGTTTATTTTTAGCAGTAGCATATTATTTGCAACGGTGTGAAGCAAACACTCATACAGAGCAAAATCTCATATGATCAGTCGCGGCAACACAATTTTATATTCCGGAAGTGTTGAGCGTCGTCGACATCCATCTCACCCAGTCCCCACCCTCACCCCCACCCCCTCGGGGTTGGATGGATTTTGGCCTCACCCGCGATTCGAGTCCACGACGAGTGAAAGCGAGAAGCGCACGCCACGGAGGTATGTGCCGGTGGCGGGGTTCACCGACCGCGCCTGGCCGGCGACCGTCTCCGTATCGCAAACCTGCCGCCGTAACAGCGTCGCTGTGTTACCACCGGCGAGTGTGAAGCGGAGGAGAGTCCGGCCGAGCAAGGTTTTCCGTACACGGCGACGGTATCACTTAACACCGCGTGACATTCAGGTCGGCGGTTAGCCCATATGTTGCGTTTGCGATTACTTCGTGCTACTGCATCGTATAAACGAATGCACAACAAAATATGCTAGAAAATGCGCCAATAGCGCGGAGTTCCTTTCGGAAGTCGGACGTCTTCTTACTGAAAAGCTTCCCGCCCAGGAAGAAGGAATGGTAATAAAACGCATAGTATAACAAGTGAATACTTTATTCAGTATTTACAAAGGCCCTGTAAAGAGAGCCTGCGCCGCCGCACAGGTTGCATTCACCAGGATTCTGAATACTGCAACCACTTCCCACGATCCTCTCAAGTATCTGAAGCTAGGCGATGGTTCCGGTGCGCCTCCTTCGCGGGCACGTCGCCTAGGGTGTGACGGCGCGGCCGCATCCGCCTGACCAATAATTATATCACATTAGGCGTAATGGTGTCGCAGGATGAATTTAAACTCGTTTCTCTTAATAAATATTGTTTTTACACGTGCTATGTGTCGGCGCTGTGGTGGCGGGGGGGTGGCGCGGGGCGGCGGACGCCCCAACCCGTCTCCCGTAGAAGACGACTGAAAAGACCTTCGTGTTAGGGAGCGGTGCGCGTGCAGACTCGCGCAGCTTTTTGAACGAACCCCAGGAGGACGACAGGTTCAAGCTGGTCTTATATTAGCCGTAGCAGAGCGAGGGTACTGAGAATGGCTTTATTCTTTCTTGGAACGTGTATAATCAGAGTATAGAGGTGCGCCGGTGCCGCCAGTAGGATATCCAGGGACTCCCCTAATGCATTGAAAGACAACACCTAGGGAGTTTTGACTTTGCTCGAAAGTCATCTTTAGAAGATTTCCCCCTTCGTGCTGGGGAGGGCGCCGCCGAGCTGTAAATAAAATACGAAATAGTTGCGGTGAAGCGCTCCCCTTACAATCGTTTTACCACAAACAATGAAAGCGGTCGAGCAGAGGGTGCGTCGCGGAGCAGAACATTGGTGGATCTAGGTTCTCGGGCTTATGCTTTACCTACACCGAAAGAACATCCACACGGTAATTAATTTAAAGATCTCTAGCGGAGGATATACGACATAAGATTTGTACAGATAACGACGTTACTTGTATTACGGAACGACTTAACATGGTTTAAACTTCAATCGTCTCGTGAAAAGGATTTTCCGAAGGATGTTCTAATGTAATAGTTCGATCAGTTCAAATGAATTCTTTGTAATGAAAATGGTTGAAAAAGGCACTGTCTCAGGCAAAAGATTCATCAATAGAGAAAGTGCTGCTGAGGCCCTACGTGTTAAGTTACCTGTTCTACGCCTACGAGAATATATAAAAATAAACTTTTTACGAGTAAGAAAGACTTTAAACCAGCCGCCAGCCACCAGCCGCCAGCCATCAGCCGCCAGCCACCAGCCGTGTAAAATTGTAAAGTGCAGCCACTGTAATGAAGCGCATCGCTGTCCCTCCTCCCTCCATACCATATCTCTGGGTGCGTATAACCCTTCCTTAGTGCTCTCACTGTCCGCCGGTGCGCCGTGCAACTGCCGCCAATCGGCGACATTTGATGTTAAGAACTGCTGCAAGTAGAAATGTGCACAATTGTGAGCGCGATGTGAGAACATTTCGTATGTTACAAATTGTACACAACTCTTTGAAAAATGTGTAAATAAAACCAATTGAACAGCGAGCAAATAACGCAATGGCCGCGCCGATACTTCCGGAGCGTGTGGTGGCGTGTAGTGGCGTGTAGTGGCGCGTGGTGGCGCGTGGTGGCGCGTGGTGGGCACTACTCCGCGAGGTGCGCATCACTGCGCTTCATTTATTGCACAAAAAGCGTTGCGAGTGCCGCGGCGGTAACGGGGTCCACTCCTCGTACACTCGGTTATGTGTGAAACGCAGACAAAACTCCGTTACTTGTTAAGCGTGTCGTGACGGCGTGCGCGCCACGTGACCGCCGGCAACGTTATTTAAATTCATCTTAACCATAGTGCTTCGTCGTGATCAATGCTAAAAAGCACACAACATAGATCCCCACGCAACACGCCGAGCCCGCGCCGCGGCGAGTGGTGACCCATGCATCCTAGACACACGAAGCTGATTACAACTCTAGCAGCATCCGAGCGGCTGGCACACCTCAAGCAGTATGTGCAGTCATCACACTCTGCGCGCTCCAACGTGACGATACCCTGCGGCCGTCCACTGCAGTGTAAACGTTAAGTAACATTCAAGTGATTAACACAACCCATTAACAACGTGAGTACACTTCGTCAGCCTAGTCCCAGCCTGGGCTGAATCTAATTGACAAGGTGCTGTGTGAACATCCCAACCGACGCCTCGTTTGGTAGTGGTCTCGTCAGCGCGTGGGTGTGCGCGTGCGCGTGCGCGTCCGGGCGCGGATCGGGTAACGATAATTGTTTAACAATGGCGGTGTGTGTGCGGCCGACGCGCGGTCTGCTCATCACAAAGGAACATAATTCTTTAGCGATCGATTGTCCGAGAATTAGCAGCGGGCACTATCCGAAAACCATTATCGGAGATAACACCGATCGCGGCCTCGCCTTCCCCGCCACCGCCGCCGCCCGCTTATCACTCGGCTACTGTTCGGGCACACCACAGCGTTATCTGTCAGATTCTACCGAGTTACACATGTAGCACCTCTCCCCTTCTGGCGCAATAACTCGCGCGCCCGGTCGGTGCACACGGCGACGGCGGGTGAGGTAGCGAGAAGTGCGGCGGTGGAGGGGAGTTAAGCGGGCGCCGGGGCAGCTGCGCGCGCGACCTTTGCGACGGCCTCGCCGTCCCCCGCCGCCACCCTCTCGCCGCACCGCTGCACTGCCGCCACCCTCTCGCCGCCGGCCGCTCCAAGGCGTCCACGGACGACGACACAACCAGTAACTAGTGCAAGTTATGGGGAGCACGCTCGCGGGCCCGGCACGAGCGACGCTCGATTAATTTCCGACGCGATTTCCGGTTCTTGCTACCAATGTGAACCGCTGCATGACCTCAACCGAATTATTCACAATATGCGCTAGTGGTGTACATTCAAGTTTGTCACGAAAGCTAAAGTGAACACGAAAAGTCGCCTACGTCCTACCCCCGCAAGTGCAGGTAGCGTCGCCTCTCTGATGGGTAAAGACGAAAGTCGCACCATATTTAAAAATATTGCAAAGACAGGAGTGATAGGAAACATCAAAGAGAGGAACGAAAGCAGTAGATACGGAACTCGACTAATAAAGGGGAAAATGTTTTTAAAGAGCAATGTCAAAAAATGAAAATGTGAAATGCTTACAATAACGCGTTCCAAGTGCTGCTGCAGCTGCCTCGTCTCTGCAGCGCATCGCAAGTGTTTGCCGAGAAGCACACGGACGGGCTGGATACGATCTGACAAAAAAAGACAACAGAGTGCAACAGCATTCTGCAAGGGATTACTGAGGGGCGCGATGTTCCTCCGCTGTGCACTTCAATTGGCAGGACTAAATCCTTTTTGGATGTTAAGTAATGACATAGACCCGAGTTGATTTTGCATTACTAACAAACTATGAGCTAGATCCGAGTTGTCTGCATTTGAATAAATCAAAAAACATAAATAAATCAAGTCCGCCATTTTGTAATTATATGTACGCGCTAATGAAGTTTTTTTAAAAAAAAGTAATCAGATTCGGGTCGCGAGTCTGCAACTGGTGCCCTCGCATCTTTTTGATCAAACAAGTTAGCGCTTGGCAATGGTCCCATCTGGGGTTAAGTGGTAATGTGGTTTGTGGTGATAAAGCGCGCTAATCTAGTAACGGCCCATCCATTTGAGGACCACGCATCGTATTTGTACGGGAACTCTGACGCCGGCCAGTAATTCCACACCTTTGCTGTTTGCATCAACAACGGGCAGCTGAACCTTTGTGTTCGCAAACTGAGGATTGTTACAGCATTCCGGTGGTGACCCTTCCTCGCAACTCCTATCGTATCCGTAGACTGCTGTTCGGTCGCGACGGAGCAGAAGCGGTGGCGGGCCGGGGAGAGTCCCAGGCGTGCGGCTCACCAACGGCCTCAACACGCCGGCACCGGCACCGCCGCCAGCTCCCGGTAACCACCTGATAATGCACTGAACGCGTATTCGAAACGAACTCATTAATTATCTCTGTACCAACATTTGCTCTAGAAGAACGTCACACAAATTGTATTGGGGCGGGGGCCAGCTGTTACAACATTAGCGGGCGTCAAACGCAGCGATAATGTATACTTGTCGCGAGTCTGTGAAATGTGCTGGCGGTCCACGCGTGGCCCGCGGCACTGGACCGCTCGCCGCATGGCTCGTTATCAGGAGCTTGCCCGTCGAGACACTTATCGGCTAGGCGGTGCTGAATCAACAGCCGCGTGGCAGCGACTCCCTCCGGCACCGTCCACCCGCCGCGATCCCGGTGTAACGAGTGCTTCGTGTCGCAAGCTGCCGGCACACCACCAGCTCGCAGCACGCGTCCTGTTGCACTGGTGACCACCGAACACAGCGTACTGAGCAAGTTACATGCACCACCTTTCAGCATCTGCGTTGTACACATATCGGCAATCAGAAGTACCATACAATGAACGGACACCCGTAAGGTGGACCGGCGGAGGCTCAGAACTACATAGAGGGGCGAGAGGGATAACGACGAAGGGCGCCGCCACCTCGCCGCCACCGCGCCGGCGCCTCGTCCTTGTCGCGAGGCGCGTTGCATTCTAATGAGATCCACGTCGCGCTATGTTCGTGTGCGCGTTTGATTACACGTAAAGTATTTACACAAACAAACGGGTGTACGGTGCGGGGGTGCGGCGCTCGAGGCGGGCGAAGCGCGAGCGGGTAGCGGGTGTCGCGCGCATGACACAGCGCGCGCGGTATTTTTAGTCCGGACGCGCAGATAGCGCACGCACACACACATGCGCGCGCGCACACACTCGCGCACACGCGCACACGCGACGGCTACTAAAAATAATGCTGTATGACGAGTGCCGGGACGTCGCTTGAAAAATAATTGTGCTCGAGACAAGGTACCTGCTTACCACACAACTTCACTCTCCACACCCACCATCACCACGACCACCATCTCACTATTCTTACGACCATGCCATGAAAAATAAAAACGGGCAAACATGTATGCACTTGCGTATGAACCAAGAATAAACGACACAATAGTAAATTCGAGCATTATATACAGAGCCCGCGGCGAACACTATGCGGCGGCGGTGCGGCGGCGGTGCGGCAGCGGTGCGGCGGCGGTGCAGTGGACGTGCGGCGGCGGTGCGGCGGACGTGAACTTGGAAGTAATATGGCCTTGTTATTTGATGGTTATCTGTTCGGCGCAGGAGTCGTGTAACAACTACAGCAGGAGCACAGGTATTAAGTTTAATTGTTAATTTGTTTCGATATAGTCAAGTCGCGGCCGCGCCGGAACTACGTGCGCGCCAAATTTCAAGAAAAACGGTTTACAGGTTGAAAAAAGTTTCAGTGTTTTATTTACATACATATAATAGTTTTAATTACACGAGGCCGCGCCGCGCCAACACGCGCCTGCTGCTGTTACGGAGCGCCAGCAACGGCGCATAGTAAGGAACCGCGTGTGCTCCCTAACAAGGGTAGCCAGAGCTCGTGCAGCCGCGGGCTCGGCGCGGGCCCCGCCCCATATTTCCACGTAGCACCGCGTAGCACACGTTACTACGGGTTACTTCTTATTGTATTGAAAATGATGCCACCGTGCTTCTAAATGTGATGCCGGCGCGCGTTATTATAGTAACGGCACACTCCAAATGATTATTAACCAGAACTCTATTGAAGCATGGCATCCGTCATCGACACTATGTAGTGGCAAGATCAGGATTGGGAACGGCAGTCGCTGGAGCATTTCCTTCCGCCGGTTGCTGTGCGCTGCGCGCCGCAGAACCCACAAGTCGTTGATGTCTTTTGGATGCAACTTCGTCTCAACTTGAAGTTAACCACTTGATGTCAATTGTGGGTTAATGGTTGACTTCTATTTTCTTTTAGGGTAAATATTTTTATTTTACTTTGTAGTCGTGTAAAATCATTTTTGTTAAAGTGGTTAATCTTTTTAATAAAGAAAATCCTTATTAAAAACATCGCCGTTCTTTGCTCTGGTTAAAACAATGTCATTAACATGAACAGAATGAAAAAACATTTTAATTCTAATCGAAACAGTTCAATATATTTTTATTATAATGTTCTGCCCACGACAGCCCACTCCCTACTAGTAACACTGCTACTGCTCGCCGACATTCTATCAAAATATGCACGTGATTATAGAATCGCTCAGCCGTTCCTCAAGCGCGACCTATGGCCGTACAGCAGGTGTCGAGATTTGTTATGAGCAGGTCGAGTTGAAGTTTTACGCGCTGGCTGCACTCCGCTTTACGACAAAACATTATTTGGTAATCCATAAACCGGCATCGGGGCAACGACGTGCTTACGAGGAGGGGTGGAACCTACCTCGATTAAATAATTGTTTTGAATGTAATATGTTCACCGTCGAACTGTGTTCACGCGGTCGGGAGTGAACAAAGGCATTGCTATAGACAGAAGTACCGCGCGTTGGTTAGATCGCTGCGCAGCGGCGAGCAGATAGGGCGGTGCCACCCCTAACGGCATCGGGGGGCGGCGATAGCGTTAAATAAAAAAGAAGATTTAGGACATTTGTGTAATGTGCGTTGCTCACAAGGCCTAATTTTTCTATGAACGACGAATTAGATGTCGGCGCGATTCCTACATACTGCCCCGCGTGCGTCGAGGTGTCTACGAGTGGAGCACTGTTGCTGTGCTCTGGTGCTGTATTGTGGTGCCGCTGGGTCGCCTTCCCGTAGCATGCGAGAACCGGCAGCGGCACCGCCTGCGGCTGCTACTTTGGCATTCGTGAGCGGTCGCGAGGGTATTGAAGTTACAACTCAATGGCGACTGACTAGTAACAATTCTGGCTGCAAGAGGAAATCCGTCCGTCTTTGTCTTAAAGTTTCAACCGGAATTCGACGTCCCATTTGTCCATATCCTTTATCATATTTAGTGTATTGCAGGAATAGTGCGGTGACCACTTTGCTATTCCAAAAAATAATATTTCTAGAAGGCTCTAATTAATCCATTTTCAAGAAAAAGGCTACACGGTGAGCCGGTTATGTTTCAGAACCATTGGTTTACATAAACGTTGTGTCCGAAACTCACGACGACGTGTGCCTGCACTGACAACGTCATAGTTTCTCTTTAGATCAAAAACCGAATAAATTCATGAAACAATAATAATTTTAAATAGTGTGCGTGTGTGTATGCGTGTGTGTGTCTCTACGGACATTGCGGCAGAATGAGTTCACAAAACAACGATTTACAATGAAAATGCGGATTGATGTGGTAACCAGCGGCTTGCCATCCGCAGGTTGCCTGCCTCCGTCGCACCTTAACAATTTTGCGTACACTTTGTCACTTGCGAGTGTAACGAACAACCTCCGCACCGCGTGCCTGACCAGCTCCTGACACCGGAAAGCTCGGCCCGCACAACATCCCAGTGACGTTATAAACACTTTGGATGAATAAAACAAATATACGCCAAGCGCAGTGTGCACCCGCTAAATTCCCATCTCCCGATTCGCAAGCATCAATGTCGCCAGAGAGGCAAAAACACGTCGAAGGAGAAATCTTTACGCCTTCCAACCCCCAGACGTGAAACAGAGACCATGGTGACGGGTCCGGGGGTAATCATTCGCGAAATATAAAAGACCTCGAAGTGGCACGCGGGGTACTTCTGCTTAAATTAACTTTTAATGCAGTGGAGAGCTCCAGTTCCACCTCGAGACGCGGTCTCATCGCGGCCTCTCACTATTAGAACCACGAGCGTATGAAAAAGCGTTACCTTGGTTCCGGTTTTGCATTGAGAGGTATACCGTGGCATTTTAAGAGTCCGACATGGTTATGTCGGACACTTGCCGGCTTCTAGCCGGGACCTTTCTGTTCCCTCACAGCAGGAGGATATCTAATACAGGATTGCTCCACGAATAAAAATAAAGGGTGCGCTCTCGCCCGCGCGACGTGATGTGCAACACTATGAGAGCACATGTCCCGTGCACAATGTGTCACTGCGGCATGCAGTGCACGCGGCGCGGCGCAGGGGTGCACGCCCACCGCCATACACCACGCCCGCGCCACCCTCCGCCAAGGCAACATACGGTGGTCGCACACCGCAGCGTCACTCGCGTGAAGCAAGTAAATGAAATAAACTCTTACTTTTCCAATTAACAGTATCCACGTTCACTTTGCTATTTGCCAATGTTTTGTAACAAATGTTGAGGGGCGGTTAAGGGATACTTTAACCGGTTAACCTGTTGAGCACGGGAATGCGCAGCATGCACGCGCAGCTTGAGACGACGCCTTGTTTGGTCGACCGACGACCTAGGGAACGTCATAATGATGATATTGGAAGACGAAACGGCCACACGGCGACTACTAAACTCTCGTTAAGCTGTCCGACCTGGACGTACTTATAACGTTCGTTACCCCAAATCCACAAGCCGAGCAGTAGGTCGCTTGCATCCAAATTGATGATTCATCAAGGACCATTACATCACCAGATATAGACAGAGAATACACGCCTCGCGCCCCCTCCTCAATAAAAGCCAAAGCCTTTCAAAGTCTTCGGCGGTTCGAGGTCCTTGGGTTTCGTCCCTGGGCCGCCGGCATATTACCAGTTTATCCGACGACCACGCCCGCGACCGCGCCGCTCGCAGCGCCCACCGCGCACCACCGGCTCCTTGTGAGAGTCGTCAATTCAACTTTCTCCCGCTGTCGCGGCCGCGCGTTGGAATATAATTATTATACTTTATAATGTAATATATACTTCATCTGTGTGTAATTTGCATGTGAGTTTTGGTGGATTTAGATGTTAATGGAGGGAAAGCGCTCGCGCACCCGCGCGCCGCCAGCTTTCTAATGTCATGAATATTTGTGAGCACAAGAACTACATGCGACTTGAGCCGTGCCGGCGGGTGAGGCCTCGTGCGGGGCCGCGCTGGGTTGCGCTGTGGCTCATCCCTGGCGTAGATCTGTTTGCCATCTCATAAAAATACTTCGTCTACCAATACACAAAATTGATTCTCGAAGGCACAACATCTGAAAAACAAGTATCCGGATGACAGGGACACATTTGTTTAGATGACATAGGGAGCGGACGCGGTGCAGTTACTTCCAATAAGCTCCGTCAGACCGCCCGCTTCAACTTTAGGTGGCACTCGGCAAGGATACGACTGTTCGTGTAAATTTCATGACATCGCCTGCGAGACCACGCAGAGCACACAGAACACGCGCACCAATGCAATGGTCTAATCATAATTAGGAACTAAAAGAAATGTTTCGAAAGAGCTCATCGACATTTATCAACGAGGCATCAGGGGGTCAGGCTGGATTAGTGGGCGCGTTGAGCGTCACCGTGCGGCCTTATCAGCCGGAGCGCGGGCGGGTGCGCGGCGGGCGGCGGGCGGCGTGCGGCGGGCGGCGGGCTGGCCTCGCTTCCGCCCTTATCACTCGTTACATTCGCCATGTCTGATGATGTGCACGTGCGTGTACGTATGTGTGCGCGTGCTCGTTGTCGCAAGATTGACATGTTTTTGCCGAGAGGTGCGGGTCATCGGGTCGCCGATAGTGTCCGTCCCCGCGTCGCGGCGACCCCGGCCCCGCGCCGTGCGCACCACGTGCCGAGATGCTGCCTCTGGTAAGTCCGTGAGTGCGTCTCCCTGCTGCGCGAGCGCTGCGGACACGTATCCGCTACCATCAGCGGCGCGCCCCCGACTCCCGGCCGCGTGACGTCACCGCCTGAAATACGCGCGCAGCGACGCGCCGCGGTCAACGACTCCCGAAATAGATGCACGCTGCGCACCTATACGAAATTAAGAACCGGTCCCACCGCCGGACGCCGGTGGACGGTCAAAATTGATTCCGAAAGCGGAGTCCGCGCGGCTTTCTCCGCGAGCGGCGAGCGGCGAGCGACGAGCGGCGGGTGGCGAGCGGCGTGTGGCAAGCGGCGAGCGGCGACGCCGTACCACTCTAGTCTTGACCTACATCTTAATATTCGAAAAACTTAAACTTTCCACAATCTAATGAATAATGCACCGAATCTCGATTCACTACGCTCTTGAATTAATCATTACGCGAGGATGTGTTAGGGCTGGGCTCGCCTGCCGGCGGCGGCGCGACCAGTGCCGGGACCCGCACGGCGCCCGGCGCGCTGGGGCCGCGAGCTATTTTGCTTAGTAAAGTGGGCTACGTACGCGTCGCGCTGCGGCGGGCGCGCGGACACGTGGCAGTGCCGTCCAAACAACACCCGGCGCGCCGACCACGTGTCGACTGCCGGCTGTCGGCGGGCATGCGCGGCGGCCGCCGGCGCGCTCTGCACTAAGACTGACGCAGCTCTCCTGGTCCTGGTACTTCCTTGGACGTGGTGGCCGGCCGAGGGAGTGACGGCCTGGCGGGCCACCTGCGTGCGCGGTGCGGTCGCTGCGCGGGCGCGGTGACGCAACGCGCGGCCGCCGCAGCCGGTAAATATAAACCTCCGACCGGTTCCGCGACGACCGGAATTCTTCGCCAACTGCTTCGTGCGTAGAAGGTGGAGCGCGGACGACATCTTTACCTGACAGTATTAGAAAATAACGAAACAACTCTAATGCTGCCCGGTAAGATGCGAACCGCTACTCCGTCGCCGCAGACTTCAGACGAGCTGGCCGGGTTCGCGGCGCGACGCCCGGCGCCTCACAACCGTAACGTACACTCACGAGGAGCGCGCAACGCGTACTGAGGACGGCGCGGGAGCGTGGCGCGGGCACGCCCCACGCCCCGCCCCGCCGCCGCTGCGCGCGCCCCGGCGCTCCCCGCCCCGCTCCCGCGTAACGACATCTTCGCTCCCTATCACCAGTGCTGCAATATTGTAGCAAGACTCGAACACAACAACGAGACGCTCAAACATCAAGCAACCCTCAATCAACTATTCATTTAATGTAACGCAACGCACCGAGTCTAGGCCGCGTCCGCCGCCGCAGCAGGGACCTACCCGCCGCAGCAGCTCGCGGGAGACCAGGTCGCCGCCGCCGCCTGGCCGTCGTCACGCGCTCTCCCTGCCGCTGAATGGGCGCAAAACAAAACAAAAATTAGTAATCCTATTATAATTGATTAAACTCATTATTATCTAAAAAAAACATGTCTGCTGCATAAAAATAATAATCTAAGTGAATCTAAGTGCACAATGCGTCCGATTACCCCACTGTGCGGTCACGTGTCGGTACGCGAGCTGACCGTGGAACTCCACTCCATATAACAGTACATGTGAGAAGATCTATAACATAATATGTACACCGTGGCCCAAAGTACTGAGCACCCGCGAGATCGCACATTCCCGAGGAATGTGACAGCGGAATGGACGCAAACGATTTAATACTGGTTCACGTGATCATTTGTTCGTATGAAGGGAGCATGATGCGGGCGCGCCCGCAGCCTTCCTTCCTAGAGATTTGTTAAGCTACCTGCGCTCTTCGGGACATGATGCGCTCCTTTCCTGTCGTTTATAATGTGGCGCCTGACTTTGTGATTTAACAAACCCCTGAACTGTTCTACGGGGTTCAGGTCTGGGGAGCACGCTATACTGGGCAGATCACTTGAGAAATTCAATGGAGTTTCCTCTGAGGCATGCTGTCGTGCGGGCTCCCATGTGGCATGGCGCATTACCCAGTTGGAATTCAACGTGTGTTCTTGCCACCAAAAAGTTGTGAACACGAAGACATCAATGCCAAATTTTATGTGCGCGAGACGTTTCATTGCCAATCGCGGTCTTGGTTAATAAGCTGTCATGGCTCCTGGTCACCGAATAGTCAATCGTTAGATTATTTATAGGTTTAGATTTTACTTCCTCATTTTGTATACTTGCAAAATTTAAAGTTAATAATTTAGGTCAAGACTATATATATTAGCTCCTTACATATGAAATTAACGTTCTGTCGCACTGACCACTTTGATCTGGAATATCTGCTCTTTGTTTAAGAATTCCAAATTCAAATTTAAAAATTCATTCAGCTGCTACATTTGAGTTTTGAAAACGGTCATTCATTTGTTTTTTTCCTATTATTTTTTTCTTTGGCGTCGCTTAATACCGCACAATGGAACACATGAAATATCGGAATATTTATGAGTACGAGCTCTACCATGGCACCAGTACCAGTGCTGCAGGAACAGCTCGAAGGATTAATGATGTGTACGGCGCTGGTGTCGCAAAAGAAAGCATGTTTTTGGTTTCAATTTGTTCGTTCTGGAAATTTCGACCCGCAGAACCAACCCCGTGGAAGGCCGGAGACCAAAGTGGAAAATGAAGAATTAACGGCTATTGTGGAAGCCGATCCATCACAAAGCACTTCAGAGATAGCCGCAGGCTTAGGGGTAACTATATTAATCCACTTGAAGCAAATCGGGAAAGTAAAAAAACTTGAACGAATGGATTGAGTGAATCGAACTTGCGAACACGCGCCGACTGCTGCGACTGTGTTACTTCGCTCCGCCGACACAATGATGAAGGGATTTTAAATCGAATCATTACTTGTGATGAAAAGTGGATACTGTACGATAATCGGAAACGCTCGTCGCAATGGCTGAACCCTGAAGACCCAGCGACGCGCACTGTAGATATCTATTGTCGACAACTGCAGACTATGAAGGAAGAATGAGCTGCTAAACAACAGAGATTGGACAATCGCTCTAGGCCACTGCTGCTTCACGACAACGCAACACGCCCACCACCACCACACACTGCACAACAAACAACCACTAAGTTAGATAAGTTACAATAAGAATGTCTGCGACATTCACCGCACTCCCCACACCTTTTTTTTTTTTTGCTTTATGTGGGGGAAATACCTACGCATATTCGTCCTCGCGGGGGCAAAGACGGGTTACGTCGGACTTGCATCGACTAAAACCCCTACGATGTTCCCCGCCTCATCGCCTGATGGCAGCGTCACGGGAACGCTTTTGCTCGCAACCACGACCCTGCTGGCGCTGGCCGCTTTCGCAGCCCCACCTCGGGAGGGAGGAACGAACCCTCCCTTACCAGGGCATGCCGGAACATGCAGCGCGCCCCCTCCTCGACTTCTTGCAGTCGCCCAGAGGCCATGGACGCCACTGGAGAAAACCTCTCCCGGCTCCCTGCGGCGGAGAGATGTTCGGTCCGCCGCTATCCATTAACGGCCGCGGAGGATAGGAAGAACAGCGCAGCGTAATACCAACACTCCTCTTCCCCCGAGGCCCCACCGCCGCCGCATCCACGGTGCGACACCGGTTAGTCACAGAGGGTACTCTCTCCGCGACTCCACCTCGGCCGCAAGGGGTAGTATGAAACCGCTCATGCAGCCTGGTCTCAAAGGGAAGCATAAAGCCGCCCCTGCAGCCCCCGGCCGCTCCGATGAGCTCCAGTTATCCAACTGGTGCTCAAATCTGGAGCGGCCGCTTCGGCCGGCCCTTCGCCGCGGGCCGGCCGGGTGGGTTCCACTTCGCTTCACCGTGTGTCGGTCCACGGTTACTAAGCCCCTCCGCTACGACAAGGCGGGAACCCGTTGGGGGGACTCCTCGGACCTCGCCCCAGCAGATTACAATTTCTTCCGGAATTCGGACAACTTCTTACAAGGAAAACGATTCTACTCTGATGCGGCAGGCCAAACCGCCCTCAAAGACTGTATCGATTCTCGCCCACATGGGTTTTAGTGAAGGGATCAATGAACTACCTATGAGATGACAAAAGTGCATAGATAACAACGGTGCATACTTTCATTAATGAAATACATTTTACAAAATAATATTATTTATATATATATATATATATATATATATATATTTATACATATATATATACATATTTATACATATATATATACATATTTATACATATATATATACAAATTTATATATGGGATTGATAACTAATAAAACGTTTTATTCCGCCTAAAACGTCTTTTTAATTCCTTTTAACATCCGCCTCCTATCAAATCGTTATTCTTCCATCTTTACATTCTTTTGACAGCCCCGTGATGTTCTTTTTTCTTTTTATTGTTATATGGCATTTCATCCGACATATATATATATATACATTATCAAAATCAAGGCCAATTATAAACATATTTTTTTTTTATTCTACGAAGCAACAATACGATCGGGACGGCCACCTGATGGTAAGTGATACGCCCACCCTATCAACGTGCCGCTAGTAAGGTTGATGTACACTGCACCACAGTTCACTGTCTAGAAATATAGGATGTCAAGTCTCGTTACCTCAATAATTTCACTAAATACAGCGCCCTTAAGTCGGAACACAGTAATGTTTGCACACTGCTGTTTGTAGGCTGCAACAGGCGCTGCGCTGGTGCCTACCTAACGGTCTCCGGCAACAGAGACATGCTGGTAGGAAATATAAAAGCATATATAAAAGCGGCGTCCTCCGCTACAGACAAGTAAATTTCCTGCTGCAAGGGAGTGGAGTGGAGTAGAGTGGGTGTGTCCGTGATCAGTACAATGTATTATTTTCACAATTTAATTAACTGTAACGTTTGTATTGCTCCCCACAGACTTATCCACGGTAAGCGCCGCACTTCCCGGAGAGTAATACAGTTTCACAAACACTGCCGACGAACACATAAAGGATGCTGTGTAAAGATTCAAAGCTACCTTATCTTTTACCTCAATAAGCCCTGTGCTATTTATGTCTATAAACGTCGACCGCATTGTTAAAGGCAAGCGTATCGTCCACCTCTAGTTCCTACATTAGTTCCGGTTTGTTGGCGTTGCTGTCTTATTATATGATCAATGATTTAGTTTTTGTATCAAATTGAACATCTGTCGATACTTTGTTACAAAATGTACACGACGTGGTACACGATCACAACCAAGTAACAACAGATGACACACAGAAGCACCTTCCGTTTACCATAGACATGCACCTCTGGGACCTACAAAACAAATTAAAAACGCAAAATATAAAAAAAAAATCCGGCCAACAAGTAGCAACACCAACATCACTTACACACACAAACAAGCAACATGACGTAAACATTCAATAGTGCAGTACACTTTGCGCAGGCGACCACCTAAATTTACGTGCAGGCATCGTCCGGATGTACGTCATGCACTGTTCGGGGCTACGAGTTCGGTGCTCGGTGCTCGGTGCACAGTACTGCAAGTAATTAGATGTCGGAACTGCTCATTCATCGCGTTGCCCCTGAACCCGTCGCCCGCGCGACTGCAGGAGGTCGAGGAGGGGGCGCGCTGCATGTTCCGGCGTGTCCTGAAAAAGGAGGGTTCATCCCTCACTCACGAGGTGGAGCTGCGAAATCGGCCAGTGCCGGCAGCGAACTAGTTTTCGTGAAAGCACCCAATTCGGTTTTTTTTGCCGAGGCCCACACACCGCCTCTCCAACCGGTCACAGCACTGCGCGCGTTTATTTCGAAACGAGCACTCTGTACAGGTACGGTATGCTTATTAATTATAAAATATTATTACAAAAAGTAAAAAGGTGAAACTGGCCACGCTGCATCAGTTTGCCGCCGCTTAGTGCTGCAATGCAGCTCAGCGCGTACGGGAAACCCGGCGGGCTCTGCGGTTGCCATCGCAACAAAGCAGAAACCTGACGCAAATTGAATCATTTAGTGCCACCGATTAAACGTCGTCCTCTTCTTTTATGAAAGGGTCGGCGGTGCAGCAATCAGTCGCAGTCGCTGTTGTTTGTACAATTTACTTTTGCTGCGTGGTTAGCGATGCGCCGATGTGCGTACCTGTCCCGACCCGATCCGACCCGACCCGGCCCGGCCCGGCCCGGCCCGGACGATGAGGAGCCGGAGGAATCAGTTATTGGGCGTACGGTCCACGCGGTGTTTGAACTGCAGGGCCATGTTGTCATTATTTGCAAAGATTATGGTGTTTGAGCTGATCCGGTCTGTAATTTGTTTTACTCAAAATTATCATGACATTATTGGATCTGGTGCGCTGCTGCCATCAGTTCAATTCGCGACTCCATTTTCGTCAGCGATGCTCTCAAACCGACGCCATGAGCGCGCTTAACTTCCTGCGATCAGTTTTTTTTATTTGTTAACAAAGTGGTCACCGCACTGTTTCCGCGATACACTAAATACGGAATTATAGCTCGATTTTTCTGAATTTTCCCGACTTTCTTTATGCTGTTATATTCAATTCGGCCGTGACCATCATCGCTCCCTTGGGTCGCTGCCCAGTAGAGTCACACTCCAATGATAGAAGTTTAGATCCCCTTCTCGTTAGACAAATTGCAGGGAACGCTGCCGGTGTCAGTTCTTTTATATCAAACTTTCAGCAAATTATTATTTGATTGAAAACAAATGCACTTTAGTGAAATACGAGTATATCAATAAAAGTATAATGTTATGCGTATGCGATGCGTACTGCACCTGATGCCCGCTGTACTCCGAGGAGCTGGTTCCTCATGAGATCGTATGAATGTGCAACATGTGAGAAAATAAACTAAAAAAATCACCAAAATGTTATTATATCTGTATTACTGCTGCGTAAGCAGATAGGGAGCAGTCGCAACGCGTGTAGCCGTTAACGCACTGACTTTATTGTGTGCTATGGCGGCGCGCGCAGCCACCGCTTATTTTACAAATACCCACTCACACAATATTTATGTATGTCGACATACCCCATACAGAAAAAATACATAAGGCGTATTAAACAAATATAAATATACGAAATGCAGGAGAAATAGGAAAACATATTGTTTTACATGAGATAGGATGACTTAATATATAAAATAATTTTACTCACTGAGACAAGTTCGGAATTATGTATGACGGAGCCGCTGCTCCCGAAGCTGCACCTAGATGAGGCAGCACACGTCGGCCTCGCAGAAGTACTTGTTAGAAATCAACGGCAAACATACCACTGCGGAATTCTGCAGTCTCCGCTCAGTGCTTGCAAGTGAACAGCACCCTCTGCAAAAGCAACGGCGAGTCATCTCCACGCTACTGCCATTTAAAGGTGACATTCACTAAGTTTAAAAATATCGGATTAAAACGGACCTATTACTGTTCCTTTACTAACTATACTTTATTATCTCCCAAGAGGTAACACTTCACTTTAAATTCAAGAGATGTTAAGTGACAACGAGGTCGCGGATGGTGAAGCGCGCTTGCCTTGAATACACCAGCTCTTATATGTTAACAGGTTGGACCAAGCGATTTACAATATAATGGTGGAAGCTAGCTAGGTCGGTTCGAAAAAGCTCGATCCTCGACCAAACTCTCCAGCGTGTGGTCCCAGAATTGAATCAGAATCCTCCGTATAAAAGGGAACAGACCTAAGACGTCAATAAAAAAGGTGATAAAAATTTCTACGTGTAGTTTACTCATAATTATACAATTTAATGATCCGGACTCAGGGACGTCAATTAAATTTTAATAAAACCTATTGCTCTTTTTGCACGTGCGTGTTATTATTCTAAAGTAATTACAATTAAAAAAATATTGTTATTTAATTAACAACATGATTTGATTTTCACAATTTTACAAAATTTTACTCGTGGACACAAAATTATTATAATACCAGTTAGAGCGGATGAACGCAGTTTTGAACTAGTCTTAATAACCTTGGTACTCACATTAAGACGCAACCGCTGTACTGTACGAAACCGATTAGACCTTGCCAATTTGAATATTTTTATGGAAAATGTACTAGTTACAAATTTACTTTTAGTTAATAGTTGCCAACAATTATAATTGGAGGCAGATGAATAAAAGAGGGCCTGTAGCAGAATCATTAATTTATAATTTTTGTTAATCCTCTTATATCTATTGAGCAACGAAATGTTTAGAACATAGCATACTTTCTAGTAGAAAGAAAAAAGAAGAAAATTTAACATACATTCATATTAACACACTCCGAGAATGGCGTCCAGCTCAGTTATATACTGCCGCAAGAAACTGCAGCGCTGATTTTTAGCGGGTGCCAGTGACAAGAAAAATAACAATAATTAATTAAAAAGAACAATGATGGATAGATTTACATACAACTATTTACTAAATACTAAGAACAGGGAACACAAACCAAGTGAAAAAAGAAAAAAGTAACATAATATTATACAGCCGTATTAAATTTAGGATATGTGACAAAAAAATAAATGTAATAATATAATAAATATCATAAAAAAATATACATATAATAAAGTAAGAACATATGTAACCACACAAAAATACTTAAAAATGTGCATAATTATTGAGTTTCGGCTTATTTCCAAATGTGACGTGTGCAATGTGGACCCATGTATAACATCCTAACTACCGCTACGTTGTTATGAGCAGACGTATTTCTTACTATCACGTGAACGTACCGCTTGTCTCGTCGCCTCCTTAAATAAAAAAAATAACGTAATAATGATTAGCCGACTACACACGTCAATAGTTTGTAAGTTGAATGCATATTGTTTAACTTTAAGATGATGTGAACTATCAGTGTGGCCTCTTTAAATTGATCAATCACACGAATTTCATAGTTTTATCATTAGGAATCCCGTGCAAAAGTCATGGTAAGCATACATCCCCACAAAACTCACTAAACTCTTCATTTCAGGAAAGGAATATGTAATTAAATGCGGCCCCTTAGCGTATGCAAGTAAATAAAACATCCAACTGGTTCTGAACTTTCAATTTCTCGATTGAATAATATTAATAATGAAAAAAACTCTACAGTCGTAGTTTACGGTGTGTTAATTGCTAATGACTTTAACATATCTAAATGTTAACATAATATATTATGAAAATGTAATCCTACGAGAATAAGTAAAATACAAAAAACTGGCCGGCAGAAAGTAATTTAATATGTTTTCTAATATATTGCGTTGCCACAAAAAGGCGCAGTTCACTTCGCTCTCCTTTTTTAGTTTTTAGCACATAAGCACAACGGTGCACAGAAAATAAACGCTAAAGAATTGTTACCTGTTGTCGATGCCATAGGCCGCTTATTTACAGCCTAATAAAAAAGACAACTGCTTCATTTCAATTTTATTTATGATATGTTAATGTCACTATAGCAAAAAAAAACAATGGTAACGTTATTGGTTTTTAATTTGAGTAAAACGAGTGGAGATAATAACTAATGCCATATCCAAATGTATTTGTAAATTTGCATTAGGTCTGTTTCTTTTTATACGTTAGTGATTACCGTTCATGGGCCAAGTAAATAAATTAAAGTAAACGCTAGATTACATAATTATTTTATAGAAATTTTATTCGGTGTAAGCAAATTATTTCATGGATAAAGGAGATAGAAAATATCATATATGGTTCGCGACGCGGCAGCCATGTTGTTTACGAGTCGCGCAGCTCGCTGTTGTCGCTGGGCTGTCATTCGCGATTGTCAAAACGAAATTCATGTCGCGGCTTCAAACGTTCAGTTGTATATAGTTTTCAAATAGATACATTGTGAATAGGGTTTAATTAATCATATTAGTAGACTTAGTGAATATTTTGAATAAAATGATCATGTATTCACTTTGAAGTGTCGACTTTAACAATAAGTTTGTACGATGGCGCAGCGCTTCCCTTCTGGGGGACCTAGTCCCGCGCCGCCGCCACCGGGCCCCATGCAACCTCAGCAACGTTACCCGGGTCCAGCGCAGCCCCCGGGATCGCCCATGCAACAAAGGCCATACTCGGGTCCTAACTTTCCGGCAAGTTTAATATTCACCTCGTATGATTACATTTACTTCCTTTAATGGGACAGGTCTATTGACAGTTTCATTGCGCCATATATATAATAAACATATTGTAATACTATTTATTTTTCAGAATGTTAGATATACACTACAATAATTTATGCCTGAAAAACTAAAAAAATTAACTTGCAATGATAAACTTAAAATTTTAGTTTGCACATTGTGAAATCTTTATGAACTCAGTAAGCACATTTATATTAAAATCACACATTGCTTTTATTCTCTTAACCAATTAGAATTTGATGCGAGATAAATAATTATAAATACCTGTAGTGAATAAAAAAACTTGACTTGAAATTAAAATGAAAATCAAAAGGAAATTCCCCTTAAAATTGTGTTCAAAAAAAGTACATTAAAAAATCAATAATAATACATAAACGGACATTAACTTAAATATTATGTTTAATATCAGAGTGAGTGATAAGCATGATATCTATTCCATGGATAATTCTTCACTTCACAGGCCTGCAAAATTTTAGCTTTGCAAAATTGTAGATGTTATGTCTTACTATACAAAAAAGTGGTAAGATGAAAGACACTTTTCTGATGATAAATAATACTTCCAATAATAATGTGGTACTGCTCAAGGTGTTTCTACAGTTCTTAATACTTACACTTTTGTTAATACTTACAGACTTTATATTTTTGACATTGAGTTTAATCTCCCTGCCTCAGTAATTCTACCAGTAACCATCTTCATCATTATTTGAACTGATGGACATCCTCTGCTGGACTTAGATCTCTAGTAATGTATTCTACAAAACACACACTAGCAGTAACACCCATGAAACTTAAACATTGTGCCCCACTCTTACACTCTAATAGAAGGTACGGCAGGTACATAAATCTAGCTAGTAGGTAGTTACAGGCTATATGCACACAGTCCCACAGTATTTATGCAAATATATGTAACATGCCCTTTACCTCATTATCTGATATGTGCACAAGTTTACTTCGGGTTTTAAGTTTGTGATGCATTTTTGTTTTAATAATAATTCAAAAGTAAAATGTTTTTTCATACATACAAGTAAATAATACAAAGTTTAATGAAAGCAATTGGATACTAATTAATACTGTTTATGGAACACTTTCTGCTTGAGATCCAGGTATTTCTAAATTAAATATGAACAGACTATTGGACAGGAAAACACATTTTAATAGAACAGTATGAAATCTATTGCATACAATTTACAAACATAAGTGCTTGCTATGTTTTTGTGTTAACCAGCTTATGCATGTTTAGCAGCAACAGCGGCCGTCGTTCCCCGGCGCGGTGGGCGCCGTGGGCGCGGTGGGTGCGGTGGGTGCGGTGGGCGCGGTGGGCGGTGGTGGTGCGGCGGGCGGCAGCGCGGGTCCGGGAGGCGGCGCGCCTCGGCCCGGGTACGCGGGCGGGTTCGCGCCGGCGCCGCGCCCGCCGCCCGCTGCCGCCAAGCGCGCGCCCGACACCCGTTCGCAGCTGCCGCCGCAGCACAAGCCGCAGATATATAACCAGTGCGTCTCACACAACAGCTGCCAATATTGTTTTGGAATAGATGTTACCGTTTCAACCATTTTATACCGAACACCGTGTTTTCAGGGAGGGCTACGGCGGCGGAGGTGCGGTAGGCGTTGGCGGCGCGACAGGCGCAGGTGGCAAGCGCAAGAAACGCCTGGCTGACAAGATTTTGCCGCAGAAGGTGCGTGACCTGGTGCCCGAGTCGCAGGCCTACATGGACCTGCTGGCATTCGAGCGCAAGCTGGACGCAACCATACACCGTAAACGGCTCGATATACAGGAAGCGCTCAAGCGGCCCATGAAACAGAAACGCAAGCTGCGCATTTTCATCTCCAACACGTTCTATCCAGGTGTGTGGAATGTTACCATTACAGATGTCAGGGTATCGTTAATGTTTACTCTTGAGTTTCTAATATAGTTAGTTAATTTCTTGCGCTTGAGCGAACTTTCTGTCGAAATGTCAGTAAGTGTGCAAGGTGTTGTGTATGCGCCGCACACCACTCTTGTATTATCTTCGTTCCAGATCTGTCGTGAACAGCCGAGATGGATCCAGTATCTTAACCCATCGATAAATCGACGGCTCGCGCTCTTAAGGCACTCTAGCTCAGAACTGTAAGGGTTACCTTTGTCTCGAACTGCTGTGTGCATTGTTTGTGATTCGGACCCATACAACAAAGAGAACAAAAACTGTTCCAACTGTCTTGTCTCTCACAACTTTCCAATACGCCACACCATTTAACCATTCATTGCTGATTCGACTATATGTATGAGTCTTTAAAATTTGTCTTCGTTGTCGCTCTGATTGTCAAGAAGTAACTCCTGGTATATAAATTTGTTTACTAATTTCTATTCCTGTGGTACCGCAATTCGTATGAGAAGACCGCCTCAATCGAATCATTGCGTTGGTATTCAATAAGCAAGGATAATATTAACATTTCGATTACGTCAAGGTACCGCCGTAATAAAATCCGGAGTCAACGTTGTAAGGATCACTTTGTGAATATTAAAACATAATTAATACATTTGCAAATGAAAAACGGGTAGAGGCCAAGTCAGTTACGTGTGCGGTGCGTACGCTTAGTCACCTATTGACAAGTGATTAGCTTGTGGTGTGGGCTTGCAGGGCAAGGAGACAATGCCGTTGCGTCCTGGGAGCTGCGAGTCGAGGGACGGTTGCTCGATGATTCAAAGAATGATCCTAATAAGGTACTAATGCTTTTATTTATTAATTAACTACAGTTTCATTATGTTTATAACTATTTTTTTTTTTGTAATCTGGAGCAAATCTAAAAAGTTACCCTGCTTCTGATGGGAAGACAAGGTTTTGGGGGATTTTTACCCACTAAAACCACCTCGGTCGTCATCCTCAGTTTGTTGCGGAAGCCCCGGGATGTCCTACAAAACGCACTGCTGTCTCCAGTCACTACGCCTAAAGCATTTCCCATGAAGGGCTGTAGCTCTTTTTGACACCCTCACTTTGGTAAGATAAGAACTGGACCACCTCATACTTGACGTTCATACCCGGCTCGCTTAGTGGGCAATGAGGGCATCCACCTTCAAAGCCCTTAGACCCGAAAACCCTTTTAGCCTCTTTCTGCAACATCCAGAGTTTACCTTAATCCTATTCTTAATAGCCTGTGACTACAGGGCAAACGGCAACACCTAGCCTCGAAAAGAAATAGGCGCTGGTAGTATCACCGCTCTGATGAGTGAGGACAACAGTCGGCACACATTTCCACAGTTCAGTAAAAATATAATAACAAAAGTAATAAATAGGAATAAGGTGCAGTAGCAAAATTGGAGAAGTTTGAGAAATAGAATGTAGAGATAGAGAAATAGTAAAATTTACATAATGTAGAAGAAGGATAGAGAATAAGAAAGAATGTAAATAGGAAATAAGAAAATGTAAACCAAAGGAAAATAATGTAAAAATAGTGTAAATTAAAGATAAGCATACTGTACTAGAAATAAGCAAAAAATTGTAACCTGGAAATGTAAATAAAAATGGTATGAGTTGTCCTTATTTATGACAAAAGGATGAAAGAAGAAAACAGGAGAGAGTGAGAGAAGAGAAATGAAGTCTGTAAGAGGAAAGGTAAGAAAGAAGAAGGAAAGAAGGGAGCGAAGGATATGGTAAGAAATCTAATGATTAAATAAACAGGAAATAAATAAATGAAAAGACAGGGCCCCAGTCTAACATAACTGGGGGAATGCGTATAAAAAAAAAAAAAAACCTAGCCTCGATACCACACCATATCAAGTAACATAACATGACCAGAGATGAATATTCGTGCACCTCGGATTTAATATTATTAGACCTTTGTAGATACTATTTAATGCAATGCAACAGGTGAAACGCAAGTTTTCGTCGTTCTTCAAGTCGCTGGTGATAGAGCTGGACAAAGAGCTGTACGGCCCTGACAACCACCTGGTGGAGTGGCATCGCACGCTCACCACGCAGGAGACAGATGGCTTTCAGGTAAGCGACGTGCGAGGCGAGCGTATGTGCCGAGTACCATGCGATGTGTGTACCCTGCTAACACGTCTGGGTGTTCCCTGCACAGGTTAAGCGGCCCGGCTACAAAAACGTACGCTGCACTATCCTGTTGCTGCTAGACTACCAGCCGCTGCAGTTCAAGCTGGATCAACGCCTGGCGAGGCTGCTAGGTGTGCATACGCAAGCACGTCCTGTTATTGTAAACGCGCTCTGGCAGTACGTGAAGACGCATCGGCTGCAGGATCCGCACGAACGCGAATACATCGTGTGCGACAAGTACCTTGAGCAGATCTTTGGCTGCGCGCGCGTCAAGCTGGCGGAGGTTCCGGCGAGGCTCGGTGCGTTGCTGCACGCGCCCGACCCCATTGTTATTAACCACGTGATAGCGGTGGAGCCGCCACACGACGCCAAGCAGACCGCTTGCTATGACATCGATGTGGAGGTACGCACTCACCCACCCACACACACCCTCGCACAAACACACACACACACCCTCGCACGCACACACACCCTCGCACGCACACACACCCTCGCACGCACACACACCCTCGCACGCACACACACCCTCGCACGCACACACACCCTCGCATGCACACACACACACACGCACACACACACCCACGCACGCACACACACACGCACACCCTCGCACGCACACACACACACACCCTCGCACGCACACACACACCCTCGCACGCACACACACACACCCTCGCACGCACACGCACACAACACACCCTCGCACACACACACACACACCCTCGCACGCACACACACACACACCCTCGCACGCACACACACACACACACCCTCGCACGCACACACACACACACCCTCGCACGCACACACACACACACCCTCGCACGCACACACACACACACCCTCGCACGCACACCCACACACACACACCCTCGCACGCACATACACACACACACTCGCACGCACACACCCTCGCACGCACACACCCTCGCACGCACACACACACACCCTCGCACGCACACACACACACACCCTCGCACGCACACACACCCTCGCACGCACACGCACACACCCTCGCACGCACACACACACACACCCTCGCACGCACACACACACACACACCCTCGCACGCACACACACACACACACCCTCGCACGCACACACACACACACCCTCGCACGCACACACACACACCCTCGCACGCACACACACACACACCCTCGCACGCACACACACACACCCTCGCACGCACACACAACACACCCTCGCACACACACATACACACCCTCGCACGCACACACACACACACCCTCGCACGCACACACACACACACCCTCGCACGCACACACACACACACACACCCTCGCACGCACACACACACACACACACACCCACGCACACACACACACACCCTCGCACGCACACACACACACACACCCTCGCACGCACACACACACACCCTCGCACGCACACACACACACACACACACACACACACACCTCGCACGCACACACACACACCCACACACCCTCGCACGCACACACACACACACCCTCGCACGCACACACACACACACACACCCTCGCGCGCACACACACACACACACACACACACACACACACACACACACCCTCGCACGCACACACGCACACACCCTCGCACGCACACACACACACCCTCGCACGCACACACACACACCCTCGCACGCACACACACACACCCTCGCACGCACACACACACACACCCTCGCACGCACACACACACACACCCTCGCACGCACACACACACACCCTCGCACGCACACACACACACACCCTCGCACGCACACACACACACACCCTCGCACGCACACACACACACACCCTCGCACGCACGCACACACACACCCTCGCACGCACACACACACACACCCTCGCACGCACACACACACACACCCTCGCACGCACACACACACACCCTCGCACGCACACACACACCCTCGCATGCACACACACACACCCATGCACGTATACTGTGAACGTCAATTTTGCAGGTGGACGATACGTTAAAGACTCAAATGAACAGCTTCCTGCTGAGCACAGCCAACCAACAAGAGATCCAGGGCCTGGACGCCAAGATACACGAAACTGTGAGTAGTCCTTTTCTAAACAAAGTACAAACACAAAATATTTGATAAACATCAATTGCAGCCAAAAATGAGTCAGCATAAGGAACTGTTGAGTGATGATAAGAGCCTTTTACGCGCTGTAACTATTTACAACAGGTTAGGAGATGCAACACGTAACGTACAGACAAACAGCAACAAAGATGCATGTGTTCACAGGTGGATACCATCAACCAGCTCAAAACAAACCGCGAGTTCTTCCTGAGCTTCAGCAAGGACCCGCAGCAGTTCATACAGAAGTGGCTGGTCAGCCAGTCGCGCGACCTTAAGGTGAGTGAGCGCATTCCTAGCCGCGCCAAGTGCACGGAGATTTCGTGTAGTATATGTATATGCATACCGTACCCGAGATCTATGTACTTGTACTTGTCTATACTTCAAAATAAAATAACCAATATATATATATATATATATATATATTTAACATGCATCATAACGTACACCACGATTCAAGTCTCCCGCTACAACAACACTTTTATATCGTCTCATAAATATTTATTGAGGGAGAGTTTCCAGTGTATGTGAAGAAATATTTAAATTATTAATATTAGGTTCACAACGTATTATTTTGTAGCGAGCGAATAAGTTCAACCGCACTGTCCAAAACGATAATTAACGACATACATAAATATAATCGAATAAAATACAATAAATAGCAAAAAGCATTGTGAATAATGAGCAATGGTGAAAGTTGAGCCACGCTGTATAATATAAGTACCGCAGGCGCGCACCAGGTGGCGCTGCGAAGGAATTGAAACTCGCAATAGATACTGACAAAAAAGTGGGCCAAACAGCAGCGCGTGGTAGTTGAGTGCCGACGCTCGCGGCGTGTGACGCTTGACCTTGAGACACGTGCTCCGTGTGCTCCGCGTGCTCTAACGTCTTGCCTGCCAGCGGGCGGCTGTGGGAGAGCTCCGACGGCAACACGTGTATGTGATTTTGAAAGCCCTCTAATCAAACGCTCAGGAATACTATTAAATAATATAAGATATTATTTAATAGTATTTCTTTTTCGTGTAACTCTTCTAAACTCCTCACCGTACGAGCGTCTGACATATCAATCGAGCGATATTTTGGGGAAGTACACTAAGATATTTGTTTGAGATAAAAACTATTTATTTGTATGTATGTATGTATGTTTATATACTCGTGCATGGCTTGGCAGTGGAGTCGTGGCAGTCCGTGTTCTTGGCGATTTGTGTTGCCACCGCTTGGAGTTGTCAATGCTGATTGCCGCGCTGCGGTTGCTGGAAGCGGCGCCACATTACCCAGCAACAAGATTTAATGGGCGCGTGTTGTTAAGTTGAAGTTGTAGTCAAATAACGCAACGTGTTTATGTGTACGATTATCCAGGCACAACAAACAAGTTATTGAATATCTCCACTCTGCAGTTGGAAGACCGTGGATCTGTACTTTAAGGGGGAGCGCGTAATATTATATTTGTGTTCAGAGTTCCTGTTAGGGTTGTTAAGGGTTGCTTCCCCGACAAATATTATACGGGTGTCATTCTTAGTGTATTGTTATAGTTTTAAGGCTATGCTGTTAATGAGTTGTATATCACAGCCCGGTGTCGGCAACTAGTGGGAGGGAGAATTTGTAATTTGGAGGTGTGTCGTGGGCGACATTTCGCATCCTGTTTCGTCTGTTGCCGCTGAGATATCAACGTAAAGCTTGTGTTTTTGTTTGTCTGTCGGCAAGTGCTGGCAAATAAGATTGTTTGTAACTCTGTGATGTTGCATCATTTAGTTTAGTTATCTTCACGAAGTCTTTTATTTTTGCCTTCGTTTATTTGAATTCTGTTTGATGGTTCATCATCATTATCCTGTCAGCCGCTGGACGTCCACTGCAGGACCTGTCTTATAGTGGTCACTGGTCGATTTCGTACTACTTTGGGAGAGTCGCGTAATTGTATAGTTGTAAGTTTTTTTAATCTTTAGCAACCTTGTCACGTTTATTAGCAATGTCTTTAACCCCTTACCCGCCGAGGAAACTTAACAGATGCGCTCCTCTTCCCTTCTTCTCTGAAATAAGAATATCCGTTTCAAACATTGTCAAGGTCATTTTATGGCATTCCAAGGCCGTGGGAGCAGTTTTCTTTATGGCAGCGCAATGCGAAGGTTCGTTCTTCGGGAAGATGAATGTATACCCCGGCGGCAGGTAAGGTTTAATCTCTATCTCAAGTTCAGTATTTTCTATAGCCAGATTGTTTAATTATTCTTGAGCAGCGGCTGCTAAGCTAATTGGAGTTTTTGTTATTTGTGGTTTTAATTCGCGTGGTGCGTCGTTGTCATCATCGGACATGTTGGGTAAACTAGTAGTAGTGACGTCTAGTGTTTAATTAGAAGATTCTTTATCGTCTGTTAATTTCTCTGTCAATGGGGTCTTGGCTTGCGCAGGATGTTCTCGAAGAAAGTATTTATTTTTCTTTTTCTTCTTTTTACTTTATTCACTTGTGTAATACTGTAGTAATTACATAGAAGTTTTTAATACATTCAAATAACTTTAAATAGAATAGAATTATATAAATTTAAAATCTAGGCGTATTTACTAGTGTAGCAACCCCATCAGTATTGAAAGCAGCAACATTTCTTTTCGATGTTCGACACTTTTGGAAGTTTGGCAAATTAAAGGTGTTTTGGAGAAAAACGATTTTTAAATTTTGTAAGTTGGGTGATTTCATGTTGACACATTTTGAAACGTTGTTCTGAGCAAGTACTCCACTGGCTCCATTGTATTTACTCAACACGGGTCACTATTTGGTTCACTGTTTATCAAATGTTCTTAATGTATATATACTGTAGTTACTTACAGAATAATTTCTCACGTAAGCAAACGTCCCCTAATCCGGGTTTCACGCTAAAACTAGGGCTCACCAGCGCGTTTATACTCGAAGTACTATATTTGTTCCATTGTATTTAATGAATATACACAGTGCTCACACTATCGTGCGACTCCGCCGCCTCCTCCGCGTGGGTTTAAAGAGCATAGGGTGTGCAGTGCTTATGTGCTTTCATATGTATGCCGCGTGATCCGTGCATTCGGAGACGTATGCGGAGAGATGCGGGCTACGCCGGCACACCTACTTCCCTCAGTAATTCACCAAGTACGGTTTTTGGGCCCATATCCCATGCGAGCAGCATCGGATGCCGACGGTGTCTGTTGGTTGCGGTGCGTGTGCGCATGCGCGTCTTGTAATGTTCATATGTCTCTTATTCTTTAATGCACGTGTGTGTGTACAGACGCTGAGCGGCGGCGCGGGCAACCCGGAGGAGGAGCGGCGCGGCGCGTTCTACGAGCAGGCGTGGGCTGGCGAGGGCGTGTCGCGCTACCTGCATTCGCGGCTGGCTGCGCGCCGCCGCGAGTACGAGACCGCCGTGCCGCACGCGCACGCGCCGCACGCGCACCTCGCGCGCCTCTAGCGCCGCACGCGCACCACGAGCCACAGCAGTATGATCGCGACGTTCGCTAAATAAGTCCGTGTAACCGATATATCACCTTCCAACTAATGTTTAAGGTTAATAATTCTTTAATAAATTTATCAAATGAAGTAGTCCATTTTTATTTAGCATACCGTACGCCCGCGGAGCAATCCGCTGGAAGTGTTTCCAAACCTACGGATCAGTGTACTATTTATCACTTCACCCTGGACTACGCCGCTGCTTCCGCTCCCAGGAGGACCCGCGTCCGCTCGTGCGTTGCGCCCGCGCGGTTTTAGTCAAATTTATCGCTGGACAAGGTTACTACTTCACAAACCTTATCAGTTATTCATTATCTCTGATATCATGTCTTCAAAATCTGCGATCTGATTTTATGAGATTACATTTATATTGCATATTGTTTGTGATATAATCCTTATTACACGTTATATAACAATTTGTAAAATATGAAGGCCGATTATCTTAATGTAGAAATCATGTGACATGTTGTAGTAGTAATTGAATTTTACTTTTTTTACTTCTATCGCATAAAAGGAGTTACACCGCGATACTCTCCCGCGTCAAACAACAAACATTTGCACGTCCTCCATGTACGCTTCAGTTTGAGGCAACGCATTTGTGTGTGAATTAAAGTTTATATGTAAACTACACGCGGGACGGTCACCAGGGCGCAGCGTGCCCGCGTGACGTGGGCCGGCCGCGCGCCCTATACGGGCGGTGCGAATTAGAGCTCGCGATGACAAAGGTAAACCGATTGCTCACCGCCTGCTGCGGAATGTCTCTAGTCTGACAGCTTATGCGGAAGCGGGTTGCGGCGCGGTGCGGTGCGGCGGCGGCGCGGCGGCGGCGCTCTGCAAACATTATCAAGTTATAACGCGCGAGCCGACGGCGCACGCAGCGGCGACGAGACGCGAACACGGACACGGACGCGAGAGCGCGCAGTCCACGCGCGCGACCATGGCGCAGGAGTCGGGCGCGCCGGCGCTCCAAATTGGCCGTAAGTGAACTTGATCTGCGCCCGTGCCGTAGTCGATGCGGCCGGGCCGTACTTGCGAATTGATCGTGGAATGTTTGAGTATCTGCGCTGTACTCGGTCACGGTTAGTGCAGTGGTAGGATCGACGCAATAGTAAAGAATAAGAAAAACATGTGCGTCGGTTGGTTTCACCCTCACGCCGTCGGGGTGGTACGCAGCTTTCAGTGACGCGCGGATGTGTGACACTTCAAGTGTTGATTTCCATTTGTATAGCGTGTGAACAAAGTCTGGTGCACAGCATTGTGTTGCGGCGTTCAGGTACTCGTATGGACCGTGAAATTATTATTACCTGTTTGTTAATTATGTACCGGCGCTACTGATTATTCTCTGATTACATTAATTATTTATCTAATTTGATAACCTCGATAGCACAGGTGTGTATAATATACTTTTGTAGAGTCCACGTCTCCTTTGTAATAAGTGCTGAGCGTTCTCAGTTCCGACTGCGAAAGCACGAACACGCAGGAGACAATGCCTTCCAGCCCGACGAGCTCGCCGCCTGCCGCTCGTCGCCCGCCGACCGCCGCCGCGCATCACGCTCCAAATACCTAAAACGCAATAGATTTATTAAATAACGTTGACTCGCGTATTATCAGCATCAGATAACGCGCGCCGCGTCAGATGCCTCGAAAACTGAACTCTACTGAAATTGAAGTGATATTTTAATAAGCAGTCACTAAACTCGCTGCACCAGCCGCTGCCTTACTAGTTGTACACGCGACGGAGAGCCTCCTTCATTGAATGAACATTTTATTGAGATTTGCCGCTTGCAGTCTGCGCGGACGCACCTGGAGCGGGACTGCGTGACGAGTACTGCTCCTTCACTAATTTTACCAATTGACTAATTACACCTGCAAACCGCAATACCGCAATCCGTCCGTGGTCGCTGCAGCATCGAGTGCGTACCGCCCCGTTTCGGTGAAGTGAACTCTTTCTGTCGTTGTTGACTCTCCCTTAGACAACAAGCGTAACCACAAAAACCCGTTGTAATCGTAAATACGCAGTGGTAACTTCTCCGGTACGGTCTCGTTCTGTTACAGCTCTGGACTTCCTAGTGCATAGCTTTGTGTAGTAGCGTTGTTAGTGACTAGGCATCGACTTTGCGAGTCTAATTCTCAGAATCAGAAATGATCAAGATCAATGATTTTTTTTATAGAAGGGATTGGCAAACGAGCTAATAGTTCACTTGGTGAAAAGTGATCACTGACGCCCATGGACAGTCGCGACACCAGAGGGATCCCGCTTGCGTGACCGACCTTTAAGAGAATGATACGCTCTTTTTTGAAGGCTCCCATGTCGTATTGGTTCGGAAATACCACTGGCGACAACTGATTCCGCAAAGTGGTAGTGAGTGGTAAAAAGTCGCGCTTGAAACGCACGCACAGTCAAAGATCACCAGACGTCCTGGTGGTGGGGATGGAATTTGGTGTTGTGTCGTGTCCTGCGCTAGTGAAAAGTAGGCGCAGGAATATTCCGAAGAAATCTGCGTGATACATTTTATGAAGAATGCAAAGAGACGCGATGCCTCTGCGCAAGGCCCGTGGGTCAAGGCTGTTGGAAAGGGCTTGGTTGTCAACGATTCGAGTAGCTCTCCGTAGTATGTGGTTAAACGGGAGATGTTGATACTGAAGTGTGCCCGCCCAGAGGTGGGAACAATATTCCATGTGATGCGAAAGTTGCGCCTTGTAAAGAAGCGAGCGATGTTCGCAAGTGAAACACTTCCACTCTACAGAGCACTACCAGCTATTTTGAAGCCATTTTCATGTTCCTTACAGATGACCTAGGAATTGGATGCTACTCGATATGTTAACTTCTGATTCTGCGATTAAACTGGACTAAGTTTAGTCGTTCCCGTTAAAAGACTTTGTTTAATAAAGTTTCAGCTTCCGTCGCGGGCTTACTACGATACTCTTCGCCGCTTCCCTAAACATATTGGCAGGGCTGCATCTAAAGTGCTACCACCTGCATAGCAAGGCATATTATAAATTTGCAACATGTAATTGATATGAAGAAACAGTGTAAGCGACAATACTTCATTAATAAGCATTCATAGGTTTTGGATTCGAACATGCTCCGTCAACGTCAGTCACTATGGTTTGGTTTGCGAGAAAACTGGTGATCCACTTGCACAATCTGTCGCTCGGTGTCTCTTGATTATGTTTAGAACCAGCTGCTTAACAACTACCACCACCCGTGACAGCGGTCACTGCACGACAAGCAGACTATTCTAGCGAACATGCTTCACATTTTTATTCTTCCTTGTTACTTCATCATCAGCCAATAGACACCAACAGCTGGACATATACTCCTCTCAAAGATCTCCTTGTGTTTTATTATAAATAAAATGAAAAGAAATAGTTGCCACCGCGATGGCGCGCGGCGGACAGCATCGAGCTGAGGCCCCGCAGCAGCGCTGTGCGGACGCAGAGCTGGGGCAGACGGCGCGCTGGACCATTCGACGCTCCGCGTAAACGGCGCAAACAGTTTAATTATATTGTGAATACATTAACCAAAGATCTACTTATGTTTACTTCAGGTATAGAGTCGCGTGACTCGAAGCAAGGATACTACTCGGAGTCGGAGGTCGAGGAGGACCTGTTGTGCAGCGCATGCGCGCGGGGCGGAGCCGGGCGCGGCACGGTGTGGCGCGCAGCGGCCGCGGAAGCGACGTGCGCGGCGCTGCTGGTGCTGCTGACGTGCTTGTCGAGCTGCGCGGAAGCGCCGCTGCTGCAACGTGCACTTGCAGCGGGCTCGCTCGTCGCTGCGCTGGTGCAGGTAGCGTTGCCCTCCGACTGCTGCTGCCCGCACACCATAACCTGAAAGAGCCTGCGACGTCGCCTTGCCAATATTATTTTACTGAACTTATGGGGATTGCGAAGTTAAGTTCTTGTAAATAAATCGCGTGCTTGAAACAGTATCCATGTATTTCTTAAAATTCACTTTACAATGGTAAAAGAAATTAAATATTAGCAGTTACAGTTAGCTCGGCTGTCGCAGGAAGCTAAGTGAGTGCGACCGCAAGACGCGCAGTCTTTTGTACTTAATTGATTATTTGTCAGCGCCACACTCGCACACACCGCGCTCTCGTTTCCGACAACGCGTCGTACTCGTATATTATATATAAACAAATTAATAACTTAACATTTGTTACGAATATAAGCGACAGATCCGATTGCTTAGTCTTCGAGTGCCAGGTGAGAGGACGGTGACGGAATAACAAAGAACGTCTGCCCAGAGCGGCGTCTCGACAGTACGACTGTGGTGATGATAGACAGTTTGCGGCGTCGACAGCATTTATCTGCAGTAAATACAAAATCAATCTGTACGGTTGCAGTGTTTCGACCACGTGTCCGGCGCGATGATGAATCCGACGGTGACAATAGCGGCGGTGGTGGTGGGACACGAGAGGGTAGCGCGCGGCGCGGCGCTCGTGCTCGCGCAGGCGACGGGCGCCCTGGCCGGCGGAGGCGCCCTACACGCGCTCGCGCCCGCCGCCGCGCGCTGCTGCCGCACCCTGCCTGCACCGGGCCTGCCAATTGTGCAGGTACCGCGCTCAGCTCCCACGCACATTCACTCAATTACCGTAAAATCCAGTGTGGATGTTATCTGACCGCTGGTCACATTGACCATTGCAGTCGGTCACTGCCTCTTGATACGAACGCGATGTTTTTAATGTTTCATATTGTATGCGATGCGTGGCACGTCGCAGTAGGTCGCCATGCGGCAACGCCCGCTCTCTACAGAAAAGATAACATGGGAACCATTGAGAAATCCATCTGCATTCACCGGTAAAGCTCTTGGCAGCTTTCATTCGTTCATTCTTTCCTAACGAACTGAGAGCAAAAGGCTGAGTAGTATTTGCACTATTTCCCAGACATGTAGAAGTCGGAAAGTAACGAGAGAGTTAACGAACTAGCTGGACCCAGATCAGACACAAGAATGATGGTTTCCGAGTGGCTCATTATGCTCGCAAGTGGAACAATAAAACATTTTGAATCAAACTAAATTAGCAGAAAGCACAAAAAGAGATGGCTGTTGGAATTAGGGCAGAAGTGTTCAAAGTCATTTTCTCAAAAGCATTGAAGGGAACGGGAACAGAAGATTTATGGGTACAGCAAGCTCTGTAGAATTAGGGGTAAGTGAAAATATTTAAGGATACCAAGGCGAAACAACACAAGAATTCTTGTGCCGGTTACTCGATTGATACTACGAGGGGAGCTCAAAAAGTTCGCAGAATGGAGAGGTTGGTGGGGTTGGTTTACTCGTCCAGATAGTCACTTGTTAAGTACCTAATTAAGAGTATATATACCAAGTTTAAACCAAATCGAGTCATTAAGTTTTGACTTATCGGTCTGCAAAGAAGTGAATCGGGAATAAGTCGGCGAGTATGGAGAAAATTTAACACCGCGCCGTTATTAAGTTCCTCATTAAGCAAGGAGAATCCTCTCAGACGGTTTTTGAAGTGCTGTTAGCAGTTTACGCGGACTCTGACCCCGGTAAAACCATGGTTTACAAGTGTCATGGTTCTTTCAAACAAGGAAGAGAGTCTATTGAAGATGATCCTCGCTCCGGACGGCCAATTGAGGCCACCACACCGGAAATCGTCGCAAAAGTAGAAAAACTTGTATTGGAAGATACCTGGCTGAAGAAGAAGAAGGTTGCAGCAGTGGTTGGAGTATCTGAAACAATTATTTTAAATATTCTACATCATCATTTTGGCATGAGTAAAGTCAGTGGTAAAAGCTCACGCCGCTTCAAAAAAGTAAGCGTGCCGAGTGTTCTCGCCAGTTTTTGGATTTCTGTAGAGAGAGTAGGGAAGAAGTTATGGCCCGGACTGTTACTAGAGATGAAACCTGGGTTCACCGCTATGAACCTGAGTCGAAGCAAGAATCGATGTAGTGACATCAAAAAGACACACCTCCACCGAACAAGTTTAAAGGGCCACAATCGGCCGGAAAGATCTTGGCGGCTATCTTTTGGGATACAGAAGGTATTATGCTGATCGATTATAAAGGTTGTGATGTGACTAACGAGGCAGTACTACGCTTCTTCACTGGACAGATTAAAAGAAGCTATCAAGGCAAAAAGAAAAGGAAAGCTGTCAAAACGTGTGCTCCTTTTGCACGACAACGCTCCCGTCCACACATGCCATGTTTTTTTTTTACGTGGGGGAAATGCCGGCGCACACCTGCTCTCACGGAGGCAAAGGCAGGTTATGTCGGACTTGCTCCGCCTAAAACTCCGCCTAAAGCTCCCCCACCGTGTTCCACCTGGTCTCCTTATGGCAGGGTCACGGGAACGCTTTCGCACACATCCGCGACCCCACAAGCGCCGGCTGCTTTATGCAGCCCCACCTCTGGAGGGAGGGAAGAACCCTTCTTTTCCGCCTCTGTAAGGGCATACCGGAACACACACTGCTCCCCCTCCTCGGCCTCTTGCAATCGCGCGGGCAACGGATTCCCCCGAACCCGTTACCCAGAGGCCATGGGAGCCAAGAGAGAAAACTCCCGGCTCTCTGCGACGGATTCGATCTTAGGCACGCCGCCATCCGTTATACGGCCGCGGAGGACAGGGAGAGCAGCGCATCGCAATACCGATACTCTTCTCCATTCGCGACTCGACTTCGGCTGCAAAGAGCGGTATAAAGTCGCGCCTACAGCTCACCGACACGCATACGAAGTTAGCTCATTTTAATAGGAGCTCTAACCTGAAGCGGCCGTCTCGGTCTGATCGAGTAGATTCCTCTTCGCTTCATCGGGGGGTTCCATGCTATGGCTACTAAGCCCCACCGCCACGACAAGGCGAAAACCTGTTCGGGAGGAGACCTACCATGTTGCGTCAGCTGCCGACCACCGATGCGATTTTGAAAAATTAGACCACCCACCTTACAGTCCCACACTTGGCCACCAGCGAATGTATTATTTATTCCTAAAAATAAATAAGGAGCTGCTTGGAAAAAAATTTGGCGACGATCAAGAAGTCAGGTCCGCAAGTTGGGTCTACTTTGACCGCAAAGATAAGCCTTTTTTGTTCGATGATGTAAACAAATTATTTGAGAGATCCGAAAAATGAATTAAGGTTAAACGAGAATATATTGAAAAAGAATATCCCCCTCAATCCGCGAACTTATTCACCTCTTCTCGTATGATTGTAAATTCTTGTCGTATTCAAATATAATGACTATCTTCATACCCTTAATTTAAAAAACTTGCTGTATCCATCGATAGGATCCATGCAAGGGTACGCTCGTACTCGCCGGAAGGGTAAGCCACTACGTGGCACACTCGTGCTAAGCCCACTAGCCTCACCACTGTTTCACAACGGTGCCGTGTGGTAGTGTGGTGGTGGTGTGCGGCGCAGCGTTGCGTTACTTTCCGTTGCGAGTTGCTTTGCGTGCGCGCGCAGGCGGTGTGCGTGGAGGCGCTGCTGGGCGCGGTGCTCGCGTTCGCCAACTGCGCCTCGTGGGACGCGCGCAACCGGCGCCTGCTCGACTCGTGGCCGCTGCGCATCGGGCTCACAGTGACGGCGCTCACTCTCGCCGCGGTAAGCACGCGCGTCAACCCACACACTCCAACCAACAACGTAATGGTTTCATATTTACGCGGGTATTGCCCATTAATTAGATAAAACTCAATTTTCCCATTTTGTGGTCCCGAAACTCCGTAAATTTTGTTTTATTAAATGATTGAAGAAAAGTTAGAGTGTGATACATGCAACTGAAGCGCGTTACCAATTCAAATGGAGCTGCACCGGTTGCAGGGCGAGCTGACGGGCGCTAGCATCAACCCGGTGCGGAGCCTCGTGCCCGCGCTCTACAGCGGCGAGTGGGGCGCGCAGTGGGTGAGCACCGGCGCCGCATCGCCGCTTACTTGGCGCATTCGGTCACGCTGCTGATAGTGTATAAGTTGTCGTAAACGCGTGCCTCACACGATACGCACTGCGCAGGTGTACTGCGTGGGCCCGCCGGCCGGCGCGCTGTGTGCTGCCGCGCTCTACCGCTGCGCGTGGCACGCGCCGCCCGGAGTGGGGGCGCGTGGCCGCGACCCAACCCCCGGCGCCGTTGCCCGACCCGCGCAGCACCCCGCCGGCAACTACTACGCCACTTAGTGCACGAAGACCGGGCGCAGCGTCCGCCGCCGCCGCCCGGCACCAGTCGCCGCACGCCGTGAATATCGGCAGGTGAACGGGTATATTTATGCTATAGTTTGATGTCAAATTGCAATTGTGTAATATTAGGGTGTAACAAGTGAATAATGTAATTAATAAATACTAATAAATATTTTTTTATTTCACATTATATAAAGTTTAAATTTGTACGTAATGGATTATATTTGTTTATTTATTTCCGTACGCGAGACTCCCTTCGAAACCAGTCAACTGAAAAATAACGAATGTTTTTTTTTTATTTTGTATCACCTGCGCTGCAACCCACCCCAAAATAGTATTTAAGATTTAAGCAACTCTTTTGCCCGTATGCCTGGTACCGCGAGCGTCGAGTCACTTAAACCAGACCAGAGGGGGTTACATATTAGTGATACCTCGACGGGAACGTGTATGTTGGCGCCCGGATCTCGAACTATCACCACTCAGCCCTGTCTACACTATAAGGAACCTATGCAAAGTCCTAGTCGATGCAACGTCGGGATGATCTCCTCCGAGAGTGGACGGAGATGACACTGAAAGGTTGGCGATGTTGGGGGTGGTCTAAATACCTCGCAGATTAGACAAGAGAACAGAGAGCTGTTCTAAACTTAAGCGGGTGGCCATCTACATTAAAAAATTATAAAAATAATGAAAGCTTGCCATTGAATCAGGATCCAAAATACAGGTATTTTGAATTAATAAAAGTAAAATTGTTGAGGAATTACCGCAGAGTGCAGGCGAACTGCACCAACTTATAACAGCACGTGGTAAGCCCGAGGCCGCATCTAAAACAATCCTAGCTAAATGGGTCAAATCTGTCTTGAGCGATGCTAGTGTAATAGCTACTTTTCCCCTCAACAGGTTACCGCCTTGTCTTGGCGGAGGGGCTCAGTAGCCGCGGCGCAATACCCGGTGAAACGAAGTGGAACCTACCCGGCTGACCCGAAGCGGCCACTCCAGGTTAGAGCATCACTTATGAACCGGAGCTCACAACGGATGCGGCCGGTGGGCTGCAGAGGCGGCTTTATCCTGCCAGGTTAGTCGCGGAGGGAGTACCCTCTGCGACTAACCTGGGTCGCACCAGCAGCGGAGCCGCGGGGGAAAGGGAACCGCTCTCCCTATCCTCCGCGGCCGTATAACGGGTGGTGACGGGCCCAAGATTGGACCGCCGCAGGGAGTCGGGAGAGTTTTCTCTCTTGGCTGCCATAGCCTCTGGGTGACGGGTTCGGAGGAATTCCTTGCCCGCGCGACTGCAAGAGGCTGAGGAGGGGACGCGCTGCATGTTCCGACGTGCCCCTAGCAAAGTGGAAAGAAAGGGTTCATCCCTCCCTCCCGAGATGGGGTTGCGCAAGCGGCCGACGGGGTTGCGGATGGTACGAACGCGTTCCCGTAAATGCGCCATCAGGCGACGAGGTGGAACATCGTGGTGGTTTTAGTCAGAGTCCGACATAACCTGTCTTTGGCCCCGCGATGACGGGTATGCGCAGGCATTTCCCCACGATAATAATAAGCAGTAGCTGGATTCAAAGCATACCTATAGGTGACATATTAGCCCGAGGACACTGGACCTAAGCAAACACGTTTGCCAATCATTACCTCAAGCAAGTTCAATCGACTCGACCTAATTGCGATCATTGTTATTTGATCATGTAACTATTTAGTATTGAATGCAATCTAATTTAATCACATCTTGTATTATGTTTACTTAGAACACTGTGGACTGGAAGTAATGATTTTTTACATAAAATTAAATTTTTCCCCAAGTTAAATTCCCTAGGTTAAAAGTGTATTATTAACTTTCACATATACTTCCAAAACACCTGCGTCACATCGGGGTACTCCGCCAGCCGGTAATAAACAAATCTCATTGTGTTTAGGCTTCGAATCTCGGCACGGGATTCAATGGAAGAGTTACCTAACAATAAAACACATATCAAACCACTTACTTGATTCGATACCTAAGTTTAGCACTGCCTGTCTTCAGTCTTAATTTACTCTTTATGATATCAGAGAAAAACATATCCAGTATTTTACGTCTGTTCTCTAGAGTTATAACAACAAACCGACGACGATCCTCAAAGTATGATTTAGCCAGAGTGTAAACTGGTAAGGTGGACACAATCCTCGGCCCCGCGCGATACGCTCCACGTCGGTCGAGGGTTACGGCGGCCATACTTGACTGACTTACTCTAACTTACTGCCTGCCAACGCACAGTGAACGGGTTTAATGTAATAGCTGCGGCATCTTTAAGTGGTTTGCAGCACCTAATAGCAAACCTGTTTTTTCTAAGCTTTCGCAGTTATATGTACATGATTTTGAATAATATTAGGAATCAAGGTATACTCCTAGATTATGGACTACATTAATTCTTTCAATATCGACACCATTAAAATGTTAATTATATGTAATCGGGTTGTTCCTACGTGTAAAGCTGCTGCATTGGCGTTTTTGTAAGTTAATTGTTATTTCATTCTCTGCATAATATTTATCTAGGTTTATTAAATCTTTTTGTAAGCTAATGTAATCTGATAATGAGATAATTTTGCAAAATATTTATTTATCGTCTACATACACGAGATGTCCAGCATGTTTAATATGATCTGATATGTCCAATAGATATGCATTATATTATATAGCAGAGGACCTAATATCCTGTGGGACTCTGTTGCGAATTTGAACAAAATTTGAACGATATCCACGAACAACAACAGCATGAGATCGATTTGTGATATAGGACGCTAACCATCTTAACAGATCATTGTAAATTCACAGTCGAAAGCTTTTTCCAAATCCATGTAGACCACATATACCTGTCCCCCGCCATACATATTTGTTAAAACAAAATCTGAGAACATCACTTAATTAGTCGTAGTAGACCGGTTTTTCAAAAACCCGCGCTGGTTCTTACTGATACCTTTAGCGATTACGAGATAAGTGGAGTTATAAACAATCTTTTAAATACTTCACTGATCATATTTAAGATTGAAATACCTCTGTAGTCCTCGATATTTTCCTTAAGATCTCTTTTTATGGATAGGTGTGTGTGCTTTCCAAATTGAAGGGAAAGTAACCACTCTTCAATGATTTACTAAAACAAAAGCAACAGGTAATGCCAATGAGGGAGCGCGCGAAGACCAAAAACTGGCCGTAATATGAAGTAGACAGACCGGGCCTTTACACATGTCCAGGGACTTAAATATTTTATTTTTTACAGATGTTTTGTGTGATATATAAATTGGAAACACTGCCATTACTGTGCATGGAGTCATTTATAATATATTTAGTAGTGGATGGCTTTCCAAATAGGTTTTGAAAATGACCAAGACTTCGCATATTTGGTTGCCATCAGTGCGTTTGGAGTTGCCGGAAGCCAATACTTTCGATAAAAAGAACCGCTACGTGATTAGGTTTTTATGTTGTTTTCGATATTTCTAGTGTATTTATTATGGCAGATGGTTTGCACTTTCCGTTATCTATTGCGTAATAAATCAAATTTATCTTAGTGACATCTGTTACTACTTGTTTTCCATTGTTTGTGAACTTTCATCTTTTCTTTTATATTATTACCTACTTAACAGCAGAAGTTGGGCGAGGAGGCAATATTATTTACTTCTCTGTTTCTTTACTTAACAGGCTCGATTAAGTAAAACAATATTTACAACGACGCACATCCGCTGAGTTCATAATCCAATACCTTGTGGAGAGTTTCAATAATTGCTTGAGCTGGCGTCAGCCGCCGGTGCCGACTGCGAGGACAACGTTAATGGGACTCGTGCGCACCCGGGGCCCGCAGTAGAACGTATCCGCCTCCGCGCCGCCCCCTGATCCCTGCCCCGGGCCCCCGCCGCCACGCACACACTCGTTATCACAATCTGCATGTTACATATTGATTATTCAGACGGCATCCCGCGCAACTCAAACGGTGATGTTTTTTGAAAACCGTTTGCGCGCGGCGCTATGCTGTTTGTGTAAAAGCTCCTCCTAAAATTTTGCACCGGATGCATATAGTTTAACGTTAGATTATTATACAGCACTGTGGTCGAACTAATTTAATTTAACTAGTCCTGAGTCCGATGAAGTTGCTATGATTGTCAAAAAAACTAGCGGCGCTAACTTTATCTTAAAAACCCAAAAAAATAACTCATTTGTACCCGACCGAAAGCCGCGCGGCGCGCCTCCAGCGCCCGGCGTTAACTACCCCTTGTTCACCATTTACTCTTCGTTATACTACTTGTCACGAGTAATAGCTTTTCACGCCTTTTTCTAGTAAGTATTACGGTTTTATAAATTTAGTGATCAAATGTTCTGATATACTGCCCTCTCCTTCCGGTCGCGCTCCGTCTGCGTCTGCTCGGTGCCCCGCTACGAGGGTTTCGACATCAACAAATTAAGTGGTTACCGCCGCACTAACACTAAACGCAAAGAACATTGAGGCAATGATTGAATGTTTTGAGAAAAGATTGTGGGAGAATGTCGCGGCGCCACTGACGTGAGTCTAATTGCGTGTATTTTGATCTGTACTTGACTCTGTATGGACAAACCAAAAAAAGAAAAGATGCAAGTTGCATTTTGATCATATGGGTTTGTTACCCAGCGTGCGCTTCAATCGATGTACTGTCTGCAGGCGGCCCCGTATCGCGTAACATTTGCCCGAGCTCGTTGATGGCTGGTCCGGAGACGTGGCCGGCACCACGTATTGGTTTTATTTCTGTATAACTCCAATGTAGTAATTATTGAATAAACAATTATCCATTTGAACTGCAGAGCGGAAACATCCCCGCAGCTGCAACGGAGTTCCATTGTTGTTTTCAAGTCAAATACAGATATAGGTGTAAGTGTAATGATTTTTGGATAGAAACTTCAATCAAAAATACAACCACGGCCACAGGCGCGCGCGCTCTGCCCGCTGCTGAAGACGCCCAAACTTGTTCCTCAGTCGTGTATTGAAGAGGCGCGCCGTTTTTTTTTTTTTTGGTTAACGTGGGAGAAATGCTTGCGCATACCCGTCCTCGCGGGGGCTAGGACAGGTTATGTCGGACTTGTACCGACTAAAACCCGAACCCTTCCACTCCACCTCCGTAAGGGCACGCCGGAACATGTAGCGCGCCCCTTCCTTGGCCTCTTGCAGTCGCGCGGGCGACGGATCTCCCGAACCCGTTACCCAGAGGTCATGGGAGCCAAGAGAGAAAACTCTCCCGGCTCCTTGCGGCGGATTCGATCTTAGGCACGCCGCCATCCGTTATACGGCCGCGGAGTACAGGGAGAGCGGCGCATCGCAATACGGACACTCCTCTTCCATCGTTCCACCACCGCCGCCGCATCAGCGGTGCGGCATCGCTTAATCACAGAGGATACTCCCTCCGGGACTCTGCAGCCCCCGGCGTGTATCCGTAGTGAGCTCCTCGAACAGAAGTTCTAATTTGGAGCAGCAGCCACTTTGGGCCGCAAGGGTAGCTTCCTATTTGCTCCACCGTGGGCGACCCATCCATGGCTACTAAGCTTCCGCCACGACAATGCGGGAATCTATTGGGGGGAAGAAGTGCGCCGCCTGTATTCAGCTCCGCGCAGAATCCTGTTGCGTTTCAGCCTGAATCCAGACCCGACGTTGAAATATCAACATATAGTTTCTGTCAGTATTTTATTTTGTCATGTAACGACACTCTGACCAGAGAATCAGTCTCTAGTACCAAAACATTCGGCGACGACGACGATGGCTCAAACCTTATGTATAAAGAAAATACATGAACATGATCGTCCATTAACCCTGGGCGGGAGCTGCGCCGGCGAAGTGTTTGTGGAAATATTTGATAACAACAAAGTGGACGGCGCGCCGTGTTTACCGCGGGGACACGCGCCCCACATCAAACCAAATAACAATTACTCAAGGCGAGGCCAGCGCCGGCGCGCCCGGTGCAGGTGATATTTCCATTGCGCATATACATACATGTATATATACACATAGATACATATATTTATGATTAAGAGAATATTGCTAGAGCAAAACAAACCGTAAGCGGTGAACGGAGCGGGTTCTTGCATAACGGCGACTGCTCGCTCGAACTCGTTCCGAGAGTACGATTTACATAATGTTTGTGTCGCTGTGCGCACGACGCGCCTCTGGCCCGACGACCTTCGCGAAAATCGAATGTCAGTACGTAGCGAATTTGTTAATTTGTGTGAAGAATTAACTGTGCCTACCCGCCCCCGGGGGCTACGGGGGAACAAAATCCCTGCGGTACCCTGCATCCGACGCGTTACGTCCGGCCCTCGCGGCTGTCCAGCGGCTGCAACAGGCGCTGCGGTGCTCCAATCACCGAAAGAGATTTTTATAAATTATATTTACTACTATATAGGATACAGCTTGTCTATGTGCTGGTAAAGGGCACGGACCTAGTTGCAGCATAGTGTTCGATCGTAGCCTCGCACGTGTAGTTCGGATGGGAGCACTGATGCTGGACGAATCATTCGGCGACGTACTTCTCATGGAACTGATTTGTCCACATTCGAGATGCTAAATCCGTGTTCATAAAATTGTTGACAGTATACCATCATAAAATTAAATGTGCATATTCCTTTTCGTCTTTGCTTTATTTTGCAATAGACTAGTGCACCTGTGTGTCTGTACCTTTCCACATACGAGTATGTTGGTTTATCTCCCAGTGATTCGTCTCGAAGACGATGTGTTTTTTTTGTAATTCTGGCCTAAAAAGAAAGATAATCGATATCAATATAATCATCCAGAGAGCCGCCGTGAGGCTTCGGTCACCAGTGAACGCCCTGTCGTTGAACGCGAGGATACTGCTGCTTGTATCATTGGTTCGAATTGAGGTTTTAATTATTTTTTTTCAACATTCTTAGTATTTTTTACTACGAATCGACGTGATGTGCTGGCGTTCACCTGATGGTAAGTGAACGCCTGCACATAACAACGTGGTGCTAGTTAGGATGTTATACAAAGCTCCATATTGCGCTTGTCACCTGGAACATAAGATGTTGAGTCTCTTTACCCCAGTAATTACACTAGCTACAGCGCCCTTCAAATCGGATCCCAGTACTGTTTGCATAGTACTGCCTGTCGACTGCAACAGGCGCTGCGGTGGTACCTGTGTAACGGTCTCCGGCAACAGAGACCTACCACCAGTATAATGAAATAAGTGAAATAAACGAAACAATTGTGTAACATTAAATAACCGTTTTTTTCTGCTGGAAGTATATATATGGACAAAGGATCGACTACGTTCTTGCTGAAATATGACGAAGAGTTGTTGGGATCAGCATTTTTTAAAGAGTTTTATATGGGAAGCCGCCCCGCCCCGCGCCGGTAACGTCGCTGCGGCGCGTCGCGCTGACGGCGACAAATCGCACCGTCCACCACCACAACGACAACATATGTTTGATGGTAATGAGCCCGCCGCCCTGACACACTTGCAGCCGACGCAACCAGTTGCGCAAACGATTAAATGGACGCTAATGTTCTGTCCGAAAAACAACAATAGCAACAACAAATCAAATGGTTTGTTGGCGAGTTTAACTATTGTAATTCGGAAACCGGTGGGGGTCACCGCGCCGTGTTACGTGCGCGATGCCTGACCGCTCACACCGCTCACTCCGCCCACATCGCTCACTACCCATATATTCAGTATATAGGGTAGGTCTCTGTTGCCGGTGACCGTCTAGGTAGGTACCACCGCAGCGCCTGTTGCAGCCAACAGACAGTACTGTGCAAACAGTATGTGATCCGGTTTGAAGGATCAATAGCTATCACTGAGGGTAGTGTCTCTATTGCCGGAGACCGTCTAGGTGGATACCACCGCAGCGCCTGTTGCAGCAGACGCCTACAGGGCGCCGTAACTGGTGTAATTACAGAGTTACGTTACTCACGAATGAGACTCAACATCTTGTCTCCAACGAGCGCAATGCGGTGCAGTGTATAACATCCTAACCAGCGCCACGTTGTTGTGGGCAGGCGTATCATTTACCATCAGGTGAACGTCCCGCGCGTCTCCTCACTTTGCTCGAATAAAAAGCAATACGTTAGCAATGTTTAAAATAACTATCTGGAAATGTTAATTTAAATTTTATTTTGGCGCGGTGCCAGAGGTTGGGCGCGGGCGGGGGTGCGTGCTCGTGCGCCTGTGTGCGTGTTGTTTACAGTTGGGGTTCAGTATGAAGTGATAAGATCGCGCGGCGCGCTATCGCGTCAGTTGCGCAAGCGCGGCCCTCTGATCCCCCGGCCCCTGACCCAAGCAATGTTCGATATTTTTACATAAGTTATGTACGTTGTCTAAATAATTACACACTCTTACACAATTAACGAGAATCGAGTGTCAAATACAGCAGGCCTGTGCAGACGTTCAATAAATATTCAATACTGGTGTCTCTTCCTTCAGCACCTGCTTTGATGTGCTATGGCATACGTCGTGTTGCGCAGTAATGCTGAGATTGTCATCGTCTAATTACACTAGTTCCTGGCTCCTCGTACTTGGCCGACATTTCGTCTCATACAACTTGAGGAATACGGATGCTGGAGTAGTTACAGTATGTTTATGGAAGTAAATAAAATACAAAACTCTATTGAAAGTAATCATTCAGTTTCTATTAATTATGAAACTCTAGTTATTTACCTATAAAATCACAATTTTATGAAAAAAAATAATCTTTTTTTATTCTACAAAGCGACGAGACGAACGGAACGTTCACCTGATGACAAGTGACACACTTGCCCATAACAATGGGGCGCTGGTGAGGATGTTATTATGATGATATACACTACACCACATTGCGCTTGTCGCCTGAAACATAAGGTGTCGTACCTCTTTACCTTAGTAAGTACACTAGCTACAGCGCCCTTTAAACCGGAATACGGTAAGTCTGTCCGTACTCACCCGTAGCTCTTGGGGTTAGTGGGCGATGCAGTTCCCGCGAGCGCAGTTTTTGTATACTGAACAGTATGGCCGGAGAAATTCACTGTCTTCATCAAAAAATATCCAAGTTTATTAAATATCTTGCACCTCTTTCTTTCTTTCTTTGCCTTATTGTTTTTTTTTATTCTCTTGCTTACTTTTCCGTTTCCTTGTTCCCGCACCTTTGTCATCTGGTGCAAGCTAATACTTTTATACCATTATGTCATAAAATCGATGGATTCTGTTAAACATCATTTTGATGTAAAAGTACGAATGAAATCCTTTTGGATTTGAAGTAATAAATTTTTTTTCAAATTTGGAAATAAACGTTAGCTCAACAAAATTAATTATTGAAGATCCTACTCTGTTCTCCACTCTCCGTCGGACACTCGGTCCGCCGCCGACGAGTAACGAGCGACGGCTAGAGCTACGGTGCTTTTGTCTTGAGGACTTGGTTATTATTTATAAAATTCATTAAGCTGAGGACCAGGTAGTCGGCTCCGATGAAGGAACGCCTGCGCCCCCGTGCCCCCGTGCATGCAATGCACCAGCGTCAAATGTAAAATTATACAATGATATAGAAATAATTGTTTCCAAGTCCGGGTCGCGCGACCCGGGGACACCGGCGACCCCAGGGAGCGATAGCCCGCTCGCGGCGCGCTGACGGGGCGAAAACTCATTTGCAATCAATCAATCAACAGATTTACACTGCAACGAATTGTGCTGCCCTTGTCTGATGATCAGAGTAACGGCTGAATTGATTCTATCGGAACTTCCATGGCGGAGCCGGCGAGTTTCAATTCAAAAGCATCAGAAAGTTTCTTAACAATAAATAGAACCGGTTGCTGCAACACTCGTGCACACGTGCTGCTGGTGTTGCCACGCCACGCTTGTCCGTGGTAGTGTGCTTATGTAAACGAGACCAAAAGTAACGTTTTACCCGTCCTACTAGTAACGTTATATTATAATAATCGACTGCGAACATAAAGGAAATAATAAACGCACGAGCGGGGCCCACACCCGGCAGCCCAGCCAGAGGGCGCGCGTCCGGCCCACGCGTGCCCTCGCACCGTACGCGCAGCCAAACACACAAAGGTCGGACAAAAGAGCTGTTTATCGCGTTGATATGTAGTAACAGTTATCATGACCTACATCATAAACAAGTATGCACAGCCCGGTGCCGCCGCGCCAGTGCACTTGTTGTTCAGCTAATGCTACACTTGTCGCGCGGCGCGTGATGTAATTACTTGTCCGCTTAGACTCGCCACCAACAAATTATGATTACCTTTCTTAAAGCAGACCTTCAATAAAATGGCTAGCCCACGAGCCCGACTTGTGCCTTTTTTTCTTTCGTGGGAAAATCTTAAACCGAGTACACAGCGCGTGCGCGGGCGCAGCAGCGAGGCGCAGTCCGGCGGCGGCTAATGTCACAATTATACAATTTATTCATTGTAAAATATAAACTGAAAGCATAAAAAAGTACAAACGTCAACGGATATTATAAACAATAGCTAATAAAATATTTCCCATTTTCCCACACTCGATATTTGAGTTTTCCTCGTGCACAGTGCCGCCGGACACGCGACCTGCATTTACACAAGCACGTGTACAGTACGTCTGTACGGCACAGGCCCCACCGGAGCGCGGCGCCTCCGTGTTTACTTTGAGATATATTTTTGAGTCTAGTGATAGGCTTTCGTTTCCGAGCGTTTACTGGTGGTAGATCTCTGTTCCCGGAAACCGTCTAGGTGGGTACCAGCGCAGCGCTTACTTTTGCTGCCAAACAGCATTGTGCTAATATCACTGTGTTCCGATTTGAAGGGCATTGTAACTAGTGTACTTACTGGGGTAATAAGACAACATCTTACGTCTCAAGCGACGAGCGCAAAGTGGTGCAGTATATATATCTCAATTAGCGCCACGTTATTAGGGGCGGGCGTATCACTTACCATTAGGTCAACGTCTCGTTTCTCTCGGCACTTAATTGTATAAAAGAAAAAATACGCAACTATATAGGAAACTTAGAAATGATTTTCAAAGAGCAGGGCGGCGGGCAGCGTACGGCGGGCGGCGTACGGCGGGCGGCGGGCGGCGAGTTGCAAGCGGTGAGAGAGGGGCGGGCGCGGTGCGCATGAGTGGAATCGGTGCCGACGCAGCCACAGTCGCGCGTTGGCAGCCCCGGAAGCAGCACGATGCCGAACGATGGTCAGTACGCGCCCGCCGGAGCACTCTCGATCTCCCCGCCTGCCCTCCTTTCCCCCCTCTCGAATAGCGCCGCGTGCGTGCTGCGCGTGCTGCTCGTGTAGCGCGTGCAACGCGGGCGGCGCGAGCCCGTCGTTGGCACGTCACGTGTTAGAGTTCGAGTAAAAATATTTTTAATAAATAACAGTGACGTGAGCAGCGCTGCGGATTAAGGTATTCCTTGGATTAGATTACTCCCGGAAATACTATTTCGCCGCCTGCGGCGCCTCGCGGATCACCTGAAACCAAAACAAAGCCGGCGGCGCGGCGTGCGGCGGCTGTCGGCGACTCGCGCCCCGAAGATGCAATTTACCCATCTGTTTGTATAGAAATTTAACGTTTAATGTTCAATCGTTGGAGTAGTGAGAAATCACCCAAGTTACGAAATGAGCCGCGACGAGTTAATATTGAACAGCCAGTAAACTGCAAAGCACCTGCAGCGGCTCGTACTGCGGACACGCATGTATGTATTATTAAACTCGAGGCAGTTTCCCTTTATTGCTCGTGATGCAGCGTTTCGTTGCGTTTTTTTATTTTTTTACGATGAATGCTTCACACCACCACCATCACCGCAAACCGTAGGTATTAAACTGTAGAAGGATGCACTGGAATAATGAGTTGACTTTGCAATTGATGCCAGGCCTCATTTAATATTAGACTTGTGCCCTCGCGATGCAACTATTCTGTAAGTAACGATACCGGAATTTATTTTTATCGGATTGTAGGAGTGGAGACGGTCTGTCCCCCGGCCGGGCCCCCAGCCGGCCCCCCAGCCGGGCCCCAGCTGCAGCGGCCGCTCGTCTCGCCCAACCTGCGGACCGGCGTCAGCGAGCCAAATCCGGCTCCCATGAGCATTGTTAAAATAGTGCGGACGTCGGCGTACCGCACGACTCACGCACGACTCACGCACGATTCACGCACGGCTCGCGCATAATGAATTAAAATGTAGAATTTAAATAAAGCCTAATAGTTCAAAGCATACTATAAGCGACGACAGCCTATCTAGTGCCAGCTCAGTTCTTTGAGGTTAGGTGATTCGGATGGCCAAGACAGCAGTTCATCATGGACTCACAAATATTACTATGCTGCAGTTACGTATTCTACAAACACCCTCGCTGGTAGACTTTGAGTTAGAAGAAAACGTTGTGACGTTAAAACGAGCACGACGAGCGACAAGCTGCGTCGTCGGTAACCGGAAGTTGGGAGTTCTGCGTTGTATCTCTTTAACTGTTCGCATACGCTCTTCAATGTTTTAAAGAAAAACGTTAATTAGTTTTATGACGGCGGTAACGAGGCGGCCCCAACTATTTAACTTAATTAACAATTACCGATCGCGACAAACGCTCAGCGAGGTATTTTGTGGCCGCCGCGGGTGAACGGTGACGGCTCAGGTCACCGCCAGGTGTCCGGGGAGAGCTAATTCGAGTCTTGGTCATACGGATGTTTCTGCTACACATCATCTCTACGCCGGTCGATATCATACTGCTCGCTTTCCTCCGACCTTCACCAGATAAGGCAGATTTACGTCGCGGGGCGTCTTCGTGCACTACGTCTGCCAAGCCACTTAAGTTTTGCAATCGTGTGGGTTGTGTCGGTGCATATCTGCATGTAGGAAAACTCTCAAAGTTTTTCTACAGATCCCTCCATTTCTGGTTTTAATCATCATCATATTGTGAATCGGTCTCGTAACAGCGTTGCTGTGTTTTGGCTCCCAGCAACCGAGAGCGAGCACGCTTCACCGTCTCCTACTCGTATCTGCTTTCTTTCACTGGCGCGCTCGCTCTGCGCACGCGGCGCTGCTGCCTCCGCCGGCTGCAGCGCCGCGCGGAAACACAAACGGACGTCCAATTAGGTAGTACAGTTTAGGACTTCATTCATAATTGGTATAAACAGTAGAATTCAAACATGGTACACGTGACTGAAAGCTTGTATAATGTTATTTAATATGCTCTCTTCCATTCCTAGAATCCGTGCGCGGCATAGGGGCGTGGGCGCGACGCTGGTGGCGAGCGCTGGTGGCGGAGCTGGTGGCGACGGCACTGCTCGTTTTACTGGGCATCGCAGCGCTGCTACCGAATGGCAGTGGTGAGCCTCCGCTCACACACCCCGCACTCGCCTTCGGCTTCGTTGTGCTTGCGAATGTAGAAATCTTCGGACCGGCGTCGGGTGCGCACATGAACCCGGCCGTTAGCCTGACGGCGCTGCTGGCTGGGCGGCTGCCGGGCACCGCGGCGGCCGCATATGTGCTGGCGCAGTTAGCAGGCGCGCTGCTAGGCTTTGGCGCTCTGCTCGCGTTGGTGCCGGCGGCGGCGAGCGCTGGCGCCACCCGTGTTTCTGGCGTTTCCCTGCCGGCGGCCGCGCTCGTAGAGGCAGCGCTCACCGGCCTGCTCGCGCTGCTTTGCTGCGCCGTATGGGCAGCACACGACGACCGTCATCCCGACCGGACTGTGCCCATCAAGTTCGGCCTTACTGTGTCTGGTCTCATATACTGTGGGGTGAGACGTCTTCACCTTCTCTCGCGTAAAGTTTGCAAGCACCATCTGTTGCACAACGGCGCCATGTTTCTCCTCGCCTCTATGCCACCAACGTTTTACAAGAAACGGTGTCCCTCCTGTGGCACCGTTCCAACACGAGACCTTCGGTCCCACTTCACAAACTTCGCGAAGGCATCAAATCTATCGCGCGCCCCGCCGTGCATGTTTATTTTTTTTACCACTTTGTACCTCGTACAAATAAAGCAAAGCCGAACAATGATTACGTGGAAATGATAAAGTCCAGGCGGAGACTTAACTCTTATTCAGTTTTCTATCAGCTCACCTCAGTGTAAAAGTGAGCCTAGCCTATTTGGGTAGTCAAAAGTTTAAAATAGAAAAAAACTAATTACTGTTTTTTTTTTTAATTATTACCATTAAAACAATTGTTACTATTAACTTTCTTCGCGAGACAAGATCGCGACGTGTCTAACACTGGAACGGTTGCGCCGCAGGGGCTGCTGACTGGCGCGAGCCTGAACCCGGCGCGCAGCTTCGCGCCCGCGCTCTACCAGGGCTTCACCTCGGACCACTGGGTGAGCTCACGGCAGAATTCTCCCAACTCACAGTTTCACTTATTGTTTTATCAATTACACCTCGATAGTCGCGACACGACGCGGCCGAAAGAAAACGTTTGCCTCGGAGCAGACGTCGATCATGCACGTCCTATTTTAACAAGAAGCCGAGCGCTCTGCGCGCGCGCAACCCGCAGTTCGCATATAAGGAACCTGTTCCAACAGGAACACAGTAAGGTTTATAGAACTTGTCGAGAGAACTACGTCCTATAGAAAATCCTGCTTACTTGGTCACAGACATAGGAGACCTCTCGCCAGATATTCGCCAGAAAACTGGTGTCAAGATTATTTTAAAAACAGGTGTATATATAATATCACGAGATCGTCCCGCTTCTGTGTTTACTATGCATTATAAATTATATTCATATAACGTCGTGTAGGTGTATTGGGTGGGGCCGCTGGGCGGTGCCGCGCTCGGTGCACTGCTGCATCGGGCGCTGCTTGCGCCGCGCGTACGCCCGACTCCGCTCCAGCAAGAGACGCTGCCGCTCAGCGACAAGCCCGAGCCGTGACGGGCGCGCCTGCCGCTGCACCCGTTTCTTTACAGCTATTTCCTCACTACAGCGCACCACGAGACCTCTTCTCCGACCCCGTGTGGAGAAGCCGCGCCCGCGCCCGTGCGCAACGTTGCCTGCAGCCTGTTTGTACATATTTTAATGTGTGTGTAAGTCGGAACGCTCAATACACTAGTTTATGTAGAGATTGTATAAAAGAGGTTTTGTATAAATAGTGTTTTATTTTTCAACATTTCTTCCCGCATATGCTCATTGAAATAGGGTGGACATTTCCTTACACCGGGTGAGCGGGCATCCAGCACCTCACCTGATGCGCTTACTGCGTCGTGTGAGAGCGTGATACCTTCCGGTGCAGAGCACCGCCTGCGTTATTTCCGTAGCACAACAGAAACACAACTGATTCCGAAACGAGCGCGAAAAGTGGCGATCCATCCTCACGCACGATATAAATCAACTCCAATACTACTGTGTACTCTACTCGGCGTGATCGTATGAAGGCGCACAAGCACCGCGTCAGATTAACACACGAGTGGTTAGGAAATGCACGGCACAGACTTGAAGCAATCTGCGGCTGCATGGCGGCATCAGCGGCGGTACTACCACATGCTCGCAGTACCCTAATGTCTATGAGTGAAACTGGATGGTAGTAGGTGTGTGCGCGTGAGTTAGATCGATTGACTGGTGCAGACCATACGCTGCGACTTCGTCTGTAGACCAATTTCAACAAAGTGACAGCAAGCAGTTCTGCTTTGTAAAAAATACATAGGCCTACGAATTTATATGACGTTCGATCGAATAGTTTCATTATTCGTTAGATTTTTTCATTTTTAATGGTTACTTATCCTCAAGTGTTCGATTGAAAGTACTGCTGTTTACAATATCAATATTCCGGAAACAGTCTGCTTATGAGTAGACTGTTTCCAGAGGTGAGCGTGCAATTTAGTTAACATATTCATTAATTCCTTAATTAAAACTGATTGCATTTCCAAATAGTAGACGAAAGTGCGCCGCTGCCCCGCCGCAGCACCACCCCATTGCACTACAGAATGCGAACTTGGTATCGCTTAGCGCCATCTACCGTTTGCCCCACGGACCGCTATCAATGGCAATGGCAATGGCTAAAACGGCAACCGTTCCTTGTACTTGCATTCACTTTCTCTTATAAGATATTAATAAAATTTCTTTTTTTTTTTACATAAACCTTTATTTATTAATAAATGTATATTCTACAATTAAAATGGCGTCGTGTGTTGCGTTCGGGAATAAAAATGCAACTGACCTTTCTAATGTTTTTTTTTTTATTTACGTGTGTAACAAAATGCTAATGGTCGCACACCCCGAAACCAGAAGGGCCGGTAACGGGGTAGTGTCGGACTCCAACCGACTAAAAAGCTCCACACGGTATTCGAATCACTTCCGAAGATATGCACGAGGGTCACGGGATAACATCGAGCAGTTCTTCCGCAACCCCCGATCGGCGAGCTTTCTAATGGATGGGATCGATAAAAGCATGGGAACATGAAGACGTCGAAGCTTGTTCAGCATCACTACTTACAGAGCCAGTGTAAAACATCTCCCGTGGCTGGACTAAACGTATACTCTTTAAAAAATATAGTTTAAGATGTATGGGTTTATGAAATGAGGAGTTTAGGAACGTGGAGACCTTTGGGGGAGGCCTATGTCTCCCCCTCCCCAACAGATTTCTGCCTTGTCGAGGCAAAGGGGCTTAGTAGACGTGGCTGGGTCACCCACGGTGAAATGAAGAGGAACCTACTCGGCCGGCCCGAGGCGGCCGCTCCAGATTAGAGCTCGGGAGGTTCACCGTGATCTTATCTCAGATGCGCGTCTGTGGCCTGCAAGGGCGGCTTTATGCTGCCCTTTGCAGCCGATATGGAGTAGCGGTGGGAGTACCCTCCGCGACTAAGCCGTATCGCGCCGCTCATGCGGCGGCGGTGGGACCGCGGGGGAAGAGGAGTGTCCGCATTGCGATACGCCGTTCTCTCTATCCTCCGCGGCCGTATAACGGGTGGCGGAGGGCCCAACATCAATTTCGCTGCAGGGAGCCGGGAAAGTTTTCTCTCTTGGCTCCCATGGCCTCTGGGCGACCGGTTCGCGGTCGCGGATGGTGCGAAAGCATTCCCGTAACCCCGCCATCAGGCGACGAGTTGGAACATCGTGGGGGTTTTAGTCGGTGCAAGCCCGACAACTTGTCCCTGCCTCCGCGAGGACGGGTATGCGCAGGCATTTCCACCACGTTAATAAAAAAAAAATGATGGCTGAAGGTAACACATTAGATTTACTAAACATAATAGCATATATTATTTCATCTGTTTAAAAGATAAAGCTAAAAGATTGTTCTCCATAAAACTTTTAGAAGTTATTAATATTAATTTTATTTATTTAAAAAAGATACACCAACAGCACGATATGCACGCCACTTACAGGCACGCACAACATCCACGAATCAAATACTATCTAACTAAAGAACTTAAATAAATATAAAAATAAAAAAAACATATAACAATAAACATAAAACAATTAAACAAAGGAATACACAATATAAATATGTCAATAGACAACAACACGTGCAATCGCGTGTTGCGGCGGAATGAACAGAGAATAATGCTTCTTTAAAACGAGCGAGCGTGGCGGTGTGAAGGTGTGGCGGTGCGACGGAGTGGCGGTGTGAAGGTGTGGCGGTGCGACGGAGTGGCGGTGTGAAGGTTTGGCGGTGCGACGGAGTGGCGGTGTGACGGAGTGGCGGTGTGACGTAGTGGCGGTGTGACGGAGTGGCCGTGTGACGGAGTGGCGATGTGACGGAGTGGCGGTGTGACGGAGTGGCGGTGTGACGGAGTGGCGGTGTGACGGAGTGGCGGTGTGACGGTGTGAAGGTTTGGCGGTGCGACGGAGTGGCGGTGTGACGGAGTGGCGGTGTGACGTAGTGGCGGTGTGACGGAGTGGCCGTGTGACGGAGTGGCGATGTGACGGAGTGGCGGTGTGACGGAGTGGCGGTGTGACGGAGTGGCCGTGTGACGGAGTGGCGATGTGACGGAGTGGCGGTGTGACGTAGTGGCGGTGTGACGGAGTGGCCGTGTGACGCAGTGGCCGTGTGACGGAGTGGCGATGTGACGGAGTGGCGGTGTGACGTAGTGGCGGTGTGACGGAGTGGCCGTGTGACGGAGTGGCGATGTGACGGAGTGGCGGTGTGACGTAGTGGCGGTGTGACGGAGTGGCCGTGTGACGCAGTGGCCGTGTGACGGAGTGGCGATGTGACGGAGTGGCGGTGCGACGGAGTGGCGGTGTGAAGGTTTGGCGGTGCGACGGAGTGGCGGTGTGACGGAGTGGCGGTGTGACGTAGTGGCGGTGTGACGGAGTGGCCGTGTGACGGAGTGGCGATGTGACGGAGTGGCGGTGTGACGGAGTGGCGGTGTGACGGAGTGGCGGTGTGACGGAGTGGCGGTGTGACGGTGTGGCGGTGTGAAGGTTTGGCGGTGCGACGGAGTGGCGGTGTGACGGAGTGGCGGTGTGACGGAGTGGCGGTGTGACGGAGTGGCCGTGTGACGGAGTGGCCGTGTGACGGAGTGGCGATGTGACGGAGTGGCGGTGTGACGGAGTGGCCGTGTGACGGAGTGGCGATGTGACGGAGTGGCGGTGTGACGTAGTGGCGGTGTGACGGAGTGGCCGTGTGACGGAGTGGCGGTGTGACGGAGTGGCGGTGTGACGTAGTGGCGGTGTGACGGAGTGGCCGTGTGACGGAGTGGCGATGTGACGGAGTGGCGGTGTGACGGAGTGGCGGTGTGACGGAGTGGCCGTGTGACGGAGTGGCGATGTGACGGAGTGGCGGTGTGACGGAGTGGCGATGTGACGGAGTGGCGGTGTGACGGAGTGGCCGTGTGACGGAGTGGCCGTGTGACGGAGTGGCGATGTGACGGAGTGGCGGTGCGACGGAGTGGCGGTGTGAAGGTTTGGCGGTGCGACGGAGTGGCGGTGTGACGGAGTGGCGGTGTGACGTAGTGGCGGTGTGACGGAGTGGCCGTGTGACGGAGTGGCGATGTGACGGAGTGGCGGTGTGACGGAGTGGCGGTGTGACGGAGTGGCGGTGTGACGGTGTGGCGGTGTGAAGGTTTGGCGGTGCGACGGAGTGGCGGTGTGACGGAGTGGCGGTGTGACGTAGTGGCGGTGTGACGGAGTGGCCGTGTGACGGAGTGGCGATGTGACGGAGTGGCGGTGTGACGGAGTGGCGGTGTGACGGAGTGGCCGTGTGACGGAGTGGCGATGTGACGGAGTGGCGGTGTGACGTAGTGGCGGTTTGACGGAGTGGCCGTGTGACGGAGTGGCCGTGTGACGGAGTGGCGATGTGACGGAGTGGCGGTGTGACGGAGTGGCGGTGTGACGGAGTGGCCGTGTGACGGAGTGGCGATGTGACGGAGTGGCGGTGTGACGTAGTGGCGGTGTGACGGAGTGGCCGTGTGACGGAGTGGCGATGTGACGGAGTGGCGGTGTGACGGAGTGGCGGTGTGACGGAGTGGCGGTGTGACGGAGTGGCGGTGTGACGGTGTGGCGGTGTGACGGAGTGGCGGTGTGAAGGTGTAGCGGAGTGGCGGTGTGGCGGAGTGGCGGTGTGTCCAAAGACTGCTGGTGTCATCATCAGGCTCAGGTACTTGATATTTACTGCACTTCGTGCGAGACAGGATGAACAACGAAATCAGGGAATCTCTTCCTTTCTCTCTCTCTTCTCAGAAAGAATTTTCGCAGCACACAAGAAACAGTTTGGATAGGAAAATGAGTTCAGCTCACTGGATATGGAAAACTGCTCCTTACTTTGGCGCACTCTCTCTTCCAGGAACTTATTTTTTTCACTAAATCCCATTCAGCAGCCACCAAATGTTACTAGATATTAATAAAATTACTTTTTAAAAAAGATGAAACTATTTACTAATAAATGTATATTTTACAACTGAGCTTTCTCATGGATGGAATCGAACACACCATGGGGGGCTGCAGGCGTCAGAGCTGGCTTAGCATCATCACTGATGAATTCAGCGTATAGCAGTCTGCACAATAAAATTTCCAACAACACCATCACGGCTACCGGATGTGAGCGCAGCGCAACGACAGCTCCATGTTACCGCGGTAAGCTGCTCGAGCTCGACGACCAGCGCGTCTCCACTGAATTGAAACGGTCGGCTAAGAAGGTGCCCAGCGTGGCAAAAATGAAGACGTCACAAGAATACAGTAAATGGAAGTTTTACAAAAAATAAAACAATCACAACAGAAATTGACGGGATCATTTCTTTTCAAGCTTTGTTGTTGTGAGATGGCACGAGACGTCTCGTTACAACAGTAATTTCACTAGCTAAGTCTTTCAAAACGGAACACAGTAATGTTTGCAAACTACTGTTTGGCAGAAGACGGGGCTGCGCTGGTACCTACGTAGACCGTCTCTGGTCTTTTCGTCAAACAAAAACAAGTTAAACATTTGAATGAATTTTATTTTGTTTTACTTTGAAATAAATAAAACTAAACAATACATTTTTTTACAAGTAATGGATATTTTGAACTTAGGAAAATAGTCGACTGGCGAGCGGTGGCGGCAGTGGTTGGGGCGTTGCGGGTGCAGGCGGGCGGCAAGCGACGGGGTGCGTTATAAACGTTTGAGGATGCGGCGGGGGTCGCGCGCACCCCCAGCCCGCCGCTCGCGCTTAGCCCGCGGCGCACCTTCTCCACTCTCGCTGCCCTCCACACCTGCCTCCTCCGAAGACCCCTCTTTGGCTCGATACTCCTGGAAACCATTATGTAAACTTTTTTGAATAAACGTAAACCTGAAACGCAATAATAACACCAAAATAGTTATTAAGAGAACCACCTCTTAATGTTAAGCGACTGCGCCCTTTCCTGCGACTGCAGCTCTTAGTATTGCGCCGAGCAACGGCTGCTCGCAGCCAGCACACCTGTCTATGTCTCGTCGCGTGTTTACAACATACGTGTATCCATTAGGCATCTCGTGTTACCGCTGCGGCTAGTGGACAAATAACATATTGGTGTCTGTGTTTCCGATTCGGTCCCGGGGTGCAGCGCGACGGTGCCGTTTTGTCGAACCCGCCTCGTTGCTGTACGCCCACCTGCTTGTGCGCGGCGTGCGTGGCGTGCGTGGCGTGCGCGACGTGCGCGTGGTCCGGACGCGCGTGGATATCGGTGTAGAGCTTCGCGCGCGCGAAGTAGTCGTCGTAGCGGTCGCGCAGTAGCGCCGCCGCCTCCGCGTTCAGCGCCGAATCCGCGTTGGGTGCGATGAGCAGGCAGCGCACCGCGAGCAACGCGTGCGCCAGCCCGAGCTCAGGCCGCCAGTCGCGCTTCAGCGTGTTTACGCACACCTCGCCCGCCGCCGACACGTTCGGGTGGAATATCTTGGTGAGGAAGTAGGCGCGCGGCGGCGCGGTCGGGAACTCGCGCCCCAGCGCCAGCCGCACCCGGAACACGCCGCCCGCGTACGGTGTGTCCGCTGCAACACAAAGCAGCTCCGTGTTGGCGTTGTGAACGAATAAGATATTACTGTGCTGTATAACATGCATGGCATTTCAACCCACAACTCTACAAAACGGCGGCCTGGAGGCAACTATTGCATAACGGCCCCCCTGCAATGCATAGTTCATGCTGAATGATTCCTCAGTTGTATACAAAGCGCCAACGTGGTCTCCACGTGAACAACACATATACCATACCCCTTTTGGTTGGAGGTGTAATCCTGTCTTATTTCATGAAATAAATGATGATTTAATAAAGTTATACTCAGTTTCCCATACTTATTACAATTTGTTCCTTTTGAAATGTAAGAGATTGTGCTAAAGCTCCCTGTGTCCCCCAGGTAGAGAGAATGCAAAGCGTTTATTAAAGGTGTGACATCTCCAAAGAAAGGAATTTGAAAAAATAAAATGTTCCAGTGATGGATATTGCATAAGGTGAATCATTTCTTCAGTTCCGTCACTGTAGTTTGTCTGATATACTATGATAGCAAAACAATACTTTTGAACTTTCTAGGTCTACCCCCACTAGGTTACCTATAGAGGATTTTAAAATTTTTATATAGTTTTAAAATGCTGCGAGTTTAATATGTTACTGAACAAAACTTATCTCCTCTTCAGATATCTCTTCATGAGATCCAGCCTGCTGCATTAAGTCATTTCTTACATGTATTGAATTTGATACATATTGTATACACCCTTCATTGACATTTCTTCACATACATTTAAAGGTATTCAAGAAGAAATGTTTACAGATATGAACTTTTTAATTTTTAGATTTAAAGAAATACCTAAAACTCCATCTTCTTGGTGAATATCTTATTTTAAGTTTAATGATACTCTAGATATCACATAATGCATTAACGCTGAATGTAAGCAATCTCAAATGCTTTATTAATAAATAACATGCAATTGTACATAGTACTATAGGCAACCAGGAACAGTTGAAAAATGGATTTATTTTACATGTTTATTAAAATTATTATGTTCTAACTAGACTTCATAACCATGAAATGCTATTGTTGTAAATTCCTAGTCAGCTCAAATAATCCAGAAATTCATATAATTTTTCTGTAATTATTATTTAATGTTAATATAATACAATAACCAATACAAGTTTAGCAATTGATTGTTAATCATTAACTTTGCAGAGATCAGTGCATTAATGCCACTGCTGTCTATGCTTGTCACAGTCACGATTGCACTTATAGAGTGAAGATAAACATTCCTTAACACTTCTCAATCACATGATATAATATAAATAACAAAGTGTAGCTTTCTACCCATACATTATTTATTGTTTATTATCAAAGAATGAGTATTTATATTTGTTAAAATTACGTGCTTAAGCAAAAATTTTAAGGATGGTAAGGGAGCACCTGGTCCGTCTATCAACGCGACGACGTCGGTGAGGTCGTTATCCCGCAGCAGCAGCTTCACGCCGGCCGGCGGGTCCGCCGCCAGGCGCCGCACCTCACGCACCACGCCGCGCAGCACTTGCGGGCACACGTTCTCCACGTTCGACATACCGCCCCGCGCTCAGCACTCGCCGCCTTCCACCATCACACGAGCCCGCCGCACCGCGACCAAGCAGCATGCGCAATTATTACCACTATTTCAATTCCTGCACCGATTTAAAGCCACGCGTTATCAAAAAATAAATTACATCTGTCTTAAACAACAGTGGTTTCAGTTCGATCCACAGCCTTGACCCAACACTATTAATTTTTGAACATTTGTTAACTGCAACCGTACTTTTATTATATTTAACAGCAAACTAAACGATATGGTTTGTTTCTAAATTCAATATTTGTTATGAGACATTAGGTAAACATAGAAACAGAAGCAAGCAACCGAGACAGTACGACGTCGCATAGACAATTGTTCGTTACTGTTGCACTATGCTACTTTCAAATAAAGTGTTCGATCAGATGTGTTGCTACATCAAAATATAAATCTTCTTTTATTAGAGAAAAACCTCATTTCATTTATATTAAAATTAAATCCTTAACAACAATATGTCACATTATAAACCTATACCGCAATAAGTAATTTATGAATTACAAAAAAAAGTGTTGGATGCAGAAATTCTCTTCAAATAAGCTTTTGCTGACCATTTGTGCAGTTATAAACCTTGTCAAAAAAAACGTACAGTGATTGCCTCGAACCGAATACAGTGCCCCACATATATACACCACACACTGCAACCATATGTGATTTTTGTAAATGACTTCTGTATTTGAGTGCTGTTTAAAATAAACTGATTTTTGACAAGTCTTCTTGTTTTGACAGAAAAATTGCTAACCACTGTACGAACCGATACTAAATAGCTTCAAATAAGTTACAAAGTTTAAATAGACAACTTGAACCTTAAGTAACGAAAAATATGATAGAGCACTGTTCCGATTATTAATATGAACGACTCGACCAGCACCCACACTTCAAATCCTAAGGGACAAGTTACAAATGAGATGAAGGAAGATGGTTTCCGTGTTCGTGTATGTCTCCAACGTTACTTTTCCGACGAACGCTCACGCGCATACGTTAGGGTAGTACGGCGCCTTCCAGTGAATTGGTTGCGACAACGCTTAAGGCACCTTTTTAGTTTGCAGGGCTCGTTTTGCCTGTGCAGTCGAGGTCATTTACTGCATCCCGATGAGCCGTTGTCTCTTCTTCAACCCGATGACCCAGTTGAGTAAGTGATAAGCATTATCAATTTGACAATTTGAAACTAAATATAAGCGTAAATAAAAAATGTATAGAATCAAAAGGTTGTTATTATATATCACTATCTTAAGAAGTAGGTAATATTTTTAAGACAAATAATGGGATCTCCTGTAAGAAATAAAAAATTTTCTGAAACAAAAGTCACGATATTATTTCATGCAAATTGAATCTAGTTTATTTTGAATTATTTAAGTATATTTTTCATTATTGTTAAAAGGATCATTCTTAATGAAGAGTGTAGAATTATTCCTATTGAATCATGTATGATATGATATATCACAAGATAATTCAATACACCTTCATCCAGTTTATTATACATAAGAAGTTGCTGGGCATTTAGCTACAATTTTTACTATTTTGTTGATATATTATTATAATGTATTTTATCAACATAACCTCCATTTAACTTAATATATTTATCTTAACTATAAACTAATTTTTTAAACCATTCCTAAAGGAAATTTTGTCTCCTCATTATGCACCACTTAAATTTTTAAATTCAGAACACAAATGTTTTCTTATATCTAGAAACAAGATAATCTCTGACTCTAAGATCCAGCGAATAAGGTGGGTGTAGCAGGAATTTTCACTGTATATTGTTCAAAACATCCTTAATTATTCTTTTTGTATAGTTTTGTATTATGCTATTGCAATAACAGAGATGCTTATGCAACTTTTCAGGCTATTTTTAACAAGTGTCTGTCTCGGTGGTTAGGAGATTAAATATGAATAATATTGTGTTAAATGTGATTTACCAGATAAATGATAAAAATAATCCCTTTGCCATCTACAAAATTTATAATTTAATTATAGCAAATTTCTCAGAACGTTGGCAATATCTCTCCTACTATTTAATTGTGGATGTACCACAACAATTCTTAATGTCGCTCAACCAATATGAAATGAACTGACTTTTATTAATTACAGAGTAATTCCATTGCCAGAGAGAACTTTGGACGGGGATGAGAATGGATTTATGTGCAGTAATGAGAATGATATGTCTCATGAGATTGAGTCTAACATATTTCCAAAAAAATTTACAAAATTGCAAACTGAAAAATTAACCCAGGAAACGGACAAAGATATATTATTGCGTATGAAGGAAAAAGCTCTTGCCATTCTAGATACATGTAACATTGTTACTTCAAACACAGAGCTCAGCATTGGTCCCATGGCATCTGCATCTGGTGGCAATGATAAACCACAACAGACGAGAAGACGAGTTCGTCGTCGGAAACGACGTTTCTCTGGTGAGGAATCAAGTCGAGTAATCATTCATGAAAAAGATGTTACAGATTCAAATAAATATGAGGGTGAAGGCACTCTAACCAATGTGTTCATGACATCAACGCCAAGTTGCTCGAAATTATCTGCTGTCGAACTGAAGCCATCGAGGGTGGGAGTGGTGATGTTGGAAACAGTAGAGAGTAAGAATACGGCAGAAGGGAACACCTCGGCAGTCTCGCGGCGGGCGCGTCTCGTACGTTCCGTATCACCAAGTTATGGTCAAACCTTCCTTACCGAAGGGCACTGATGCAATGTCAGTAGTGGCAAATAAGTGTGTAAAGATATTTGATTATGGAACATTAAATGATTAAATAAATGCTTAAAATTGACATCCCACCCCTCTAACCAATAGAAACTAGAAATATTGAGATATAAGTTATTAGATAGTGTGTTACAGGAAGTAAATGTGAATGTTATATATGAATTTAAAGACACTGACAAAATTGTGTTCTAGAATCGGCTCACGCCTTGTGAGTAGCCACCAAAAAAAAATTTTTTTTTAATACAATTTCCCTTTAAGCCAATTTTTTTGAGGACACTGATTTCTACTGATGTAGATAAATTCTTAAAATTTACCACTATGTTGTAAGCCAGACATAAAGCTGCGCTGTTACACACTGCACATTTTGTAATGATGTTCCGCTATTTTGGGTTTTAAATTTTCCTTTGATACCTAGAAAGCGTGCACACGAGATACGCATGCTGCGCGTCTCCGTGCATCCTATCTCAAGGAGGACAATGCGTTGATTCTTCCTGATGGCAGACATCACTCGAGTATGGAATGGTCAGTGAAATCTGGTGTACTGTTTGCAAAATTGTATCAATATACAAACCTTTAGTTCTTATATATTGGTGCAGACATTCTACAAATTCTGTCATAGGTCCTATACATTTGGCTTTTTGTTTGAATAATTGTAGACATTTTTTACAGCACTTTAAAAATACTTGAAAATGTGTTAATCTTTTTTTCAGACATTTTGAAAGCACCATATATTTATTGACAGTTTCTATTATTCCCTGCTGTTAGAAACTATTAGTGACAGTGTTGCAAAAAATTTCTAAAATTGTACAAACAAAAAGCTAAATGTGTTTTCATGTCTTTTTATTTGCTTTAAATAATATGTTCAACTGGCCAGAAATGTCTATTAAATTAAAATCAATTCAATTCTCACTAAAGTTTTTAATTGTATTGGTGATAGTAGGAGTTTTATGAAAGGAAACAATATAACTGACAAAGTTGAAGATATATTTTACTGCCAGTCTCCTATCCCAGCTAGGTTAGGTGACTGGCTGCTATGTTCTTCTCAAGAATAAGAACATAGCACGAAAGTCAGAGGCGATCTGTTATATTATATTTGGCAATTAAAATATGTACAATATCACACAATATTATATTGTTGATAGTAAAAATATTGCATTAACAGAATGTAATGTCGTTAATACATCAGGTGTTTATACACTTGGGCAGCCCCTTAGTACTCACTACACGAGCCATGCTCTGGGGTACCATTCAGTGAAGAAGACGAATTGGACTGTTGGCTCGAGATGGATTTATTTCCTGTTCACAGTGCTATCCTCACCCATGTACTTTGGTGCCAGTTCTAGTGGAAATACATATAACTAATATCAGTCACAAAGCATCATCTGTTATTTTGCTTACTACATGGTTTATGATCTAATTCAGAAGAGTTCCATATACACAAATAATTCCTTGACAGTTATTTAATACCCCTTGCTATTTCTTTATCAAATCATTTAACCAAGAATTCAGATAAAAATATCTAACTGTATCTAATATGAAACATAAGGATAATCAATTATTGGTCGGTCGGTGGGTCGGTTAGTAGATACGTTTTTTTTTTTTTTTTGTTTAACACTAGATTGCCCGAAGCAGTCATTTTGACTGTTTTTTAATTTCAGTTATAATAAAAGTTATATTTGTAATGATACAATTTCTTAGAAATTTAAGTCTTTATACATGATATAAATGCATTTATTAATGGTTGTATTCACATCCCCTCTCTCTTTATTTCTGATATATGTATGTGTTATACCTACATTGCGCAAAAGCAGTCATTTTGACTGCTTGGGAAATTTAAAATAATTAAATGATTTTTATTACTGAATTCATTAAATTTCTTATATGAATAGTCCGGCCCTGTATTGAAATAATATTTTCCATTCTTTTCGATTCCCGTTACATGATAACATGTCGGTACATGATAAATTCTCGAATTGAACGTGACTAGAAAAATTGCAGGTGCTCAGTAAGCTGCAAGTAGTATTTGTTATTCTTATCTCTATGCGGTGATACTTGTTCTAACAAGTTATACAATTGTTTATTTTATATAATTTGCGCCCCAAATTCATGAAAGAAATGTCGAATGGAAGTGATTTATTGAAAAAACTAATGAACATAAGTGAAGAGTGCTTCGATATAGAATCAGATGCAATAAGTTCTGAATTATCATCTGAAGATGAAACGGTTCACATTCAAAGTGAAGAATCTCAAACTGAAGATAGTGATGAAAAATGGAGCACTGATGATGAAAATGAAAATGTCATCAATATGCCCAGAAAAAGGTGTAGGATGCGAATTATTTCAGACTCTGATGAAGAAACTGAAAACACCTGTAAGGAGATCGAAACAGCTGCTGATGGTACTGTGTGGTCAAAATTTGACGAAGGTGGTATTCCTGGAAGATTAGCATCTACTCATATTTTCAAGGATGTGGAAGGGCCAACAATCTATGCAAAAAGGAATATTACGGCAGATAATGTTATGAGTGCATTTTCGTTGATAATAGATAACCATATTATGAAGCATATAAGAATGTGCAAAGAAGAAGAAGGTCGCCGAATTTTGAAGAATGATTGGACAACATCATTACCGGAAATACGTGCATTTATTGGGATTTTATATGCTCCTGGAACTTACGAGGCAAAAAATTTAAAATTGAGCTATTTATGGTCAGCAAAGTGGGGTCCCGAATTTTTTAGAAAAACTATGGCCAGAGAAAAATTTAAGCAAATCCTACGATTTATTCGTTTTGATAATAATTTCACCAAAACCTGAGGACCCACAGAGGTCAGCTGCAACATCATCGAATGCAACCCATACTAACAAACGCATATTTTGTCAAGTGCGACTTTGCCGCGAGTGCGCTCCCTGCCTCCTAGGCGCGGTGTGTACTGGTGGTCGGCGGACCTAGCGCGCCTTCGTAAGGCGTGCGTGGCGAGCCGGCGACGGTACCACAGGTGCCGACGTCGACGGTGGCGCGATACGGCCGAGGAGGAGCGGCTGTATGCGGCGCACAGGGCCAACGTGAAGGAGCTGGTGGTCGCGATCGCCGAGGCGAAGAAGGCTTCCGAAGTCGAGATGCTCGAGTCATTGGACGGCGACCCTTTCGGGAAGCTGTATAAGAGGGTGCGGCAAAAGCTGCGCCCTTGGACACTCCCTCTGACTCGCAGCCTCCGACCGGAACTTCTCGATCGGACGATCTGCACCCTGTTCCCACGGCGGGACGTCGAGGAGTCGCCATCGACTGCGACTCAGTCCCGCGTCGGCCGAGGGGGGGGGAGAAGACTCCTTGCAACCGGACGACGCCCCGGGTGTCAGCGAAGGCGAAATGTCGGCGGCCGTCAAAGGGATGCGTGTCAGAGACACCGCTCCTGGGTCCGACGGTATACCCGGCCGCGCGTGGGCTCTAGCTTTGGGTCCCCTGGAGCCCTGGACGCGGGCGCTGTTCACGGCGTCCTTGAAGCAGGGTCGGTTTCCACGCCTTTAGAAGACGGGGAAACTGGTCCTGCTCAAGAAGGGGGGAAACCGGTCGACTCGCCGTCGTCGTATCGGCCCATAGTGTTGTTGGACGAGGTGAGCAAACTCTTCGAGCGCGTTATCGCAGCTCGCCTTGTTCGACACATGGAGGAGACTGGACCGGATCTGAGCGATTCACAGTTCGGATTCCGCAGGAGCAGATCTACCGTCGGCGCTATAGCGCGGGTGCGCGCCATAGCGGACGACGCGGTGTCTCGCGGAGAGCTGGTGTTGGCGGTGTCGCTCGATATCGCCAACGCGTTCAACACCCTTCCGTGGGAAACGATCACCGCTGCGTTGGTCCAGTTCAGGGTCCCGGTCTACCTGAGGCGGACGATCGGGACGTACCTCTCGAACAGGTTCGTGAGGTACCCGACGCGAGACGAGTGGTGTCGGCACTGCGTGTCGTGCGGCGTCCCACAGGGTTCGGTCCTCGGACCGCTCCTGTGGAACGTCGGTTACGACTCGGTGCTGCGCGGGGCTAACCTCGGAGGAGTCGACGTGACTTGTTACGCCGACGACACACTGGTGACGGCCCACGGACGCACCTTTAGGGAGGCGTGCGTGTTGGCGACTGCGGGCGTAGCCCAAGTCGTCGCGCGCATTCCGCGCTTGGAGTTGGAGGTGGCGCTGAGCAAGTGCGAGGCTTTATGCTTCCACGGCGCTCGGAACGCGCCTCCGCCGGGAGCGGAGCTGATAGTCGGTGGGACTTCCATCGCCGTCGGTACTTCCATGAAGTACTTGGGACTCGTCCTCGACGGCCGGTGGAGGTTCGACGAGCACTTTCGGCAGCTGGGCCCGAAGCTCATTCGAGCGGCTGGGTCCCTGAGCCGCCTTCTGCCCAATCTGGACGGACCGAGCGTCGGATGCCGGTGACTCTACACCGGAGTGGTGCGCTCTATGGCGTTATACGGAGCGCCCATATGGGCGGAGAACCTGTCAGCCCGCGGCCGGACTCTGCTGCGGTCACCGCAGCGTGTCATGGCCATACGGGTCGTACGCGGTTACCGTACCGTCTCCTTCGAGGCGGCGTGCGTCCTCGCCGGGACGCCGCCGTGGGATCTCGAGGCGGAGTCGCTGGCGTGTGTGTACTGGCGGCGGAAGTTCGCCCTCGAGCGGGGCGAGCGTCCGTCGCCGGACGAGGAGGCGAGGTGGCGCCGAGAGAGGCGCCTGGACGTGCGTCGGCGATGGGAGCGGCGACTCCGAGACCCGACGCACGGCCGCCTCACCGTGGAGGCAGTCCGACCGGTCCTCGCGGACTGGCTGGACAGAGACAGGGGAGTTTTAAACTTCCGCCTGGTGCAAATACTCACGGGGCACGGTTGCTTTGGGAGCTATCTGCACCAGCGTCACTGTAGTGTTAGGACGGACGAGGCGTGCGACTAGTGTGGACACCCGGTGGACACATCGTCCCACACCTTGGCCGATTGCCCGCGATGGGAAGAGGATAGGGCCGCACTCGTAGCGGCGATAGGGAATGACCTCTCGCTGCCGGCCGTGGTAAGGACCATGGTCAGAGGCGAGACGTCATGGGACGCGGTATCCCGATTCTGCGATATCGTTATGTCGCAGAAGCGAGAGACCGAGCGTCACAGAGAGCGGGCGCCGAGGGGGCAGGAGGCGGTCGCAGTGCGCAGACAGCTCGTCGCCAACGGGCGGAGCCGAGCGCACGACCGCCGCTTGCCTCCTTAGGCAGAGGAACCTGGCGCCGCGACCGCCAAGGACCGTCGGTCCGGCGCCCCCTTTGGAAAGGGTTCCTGGGGCGTATCTGGCGACGCGTCTCGTATTCCGACGCGTCGCCGCGTAGTATAGGGATTTTGTCAGTTGGGAGGGATGCTTCACATCCCTCCCCGAGGCGGGCCGTTCGATCCGGGCACCGAACGGGAGTTGCGGAAGAACTGTCGCGTTATCCCGCGACGCTCGTGCATTTATTTGCGGAGGTGATGGAATACCGTGTGAAGCTTTTTAGTCGGTTGGAGTCCGACACTACCCCGCTACCGGCCCAGTATTGGTACGGGGTGTGCGTTCCGTTAGCATTTTGTTACACACGTTAATAAAAAAAAAAAAAAAGTACGACTTTGCCACAATAACAAAACAAATAATATTTGTGAAAAATGTAAAAAGTATGTTTGCGGAAATTGTACGCATGAAAAAATGTATACTTTTGTATGCAAAAAATGTGCAAAAAATAATGTATAAAGTACTTCTTCGTTTGTTTTCAAAGTGAAGTAAATTTTCTTTATTATTTAATATTTACTAATAACATAACATATAACTTTAAATAATATAAAAGAATATTAAAAATTTATTTTAAATAAATTTCTTTACGCTTTAGATATTTTTTCACAAAACAGTAATTTTGACTACTTTTGGGCATATAGGTATATATTAAGTTTCAGTCTTTCTAGTGTTAAAACGGGGTAAATGCCTACGCATACTCGTCCTCGCAGGGACATGGAAGGGTTATGTCGGAATTACACCGACTAAAATTCCCATGATGTTCCCCCGTAGGCCGCTTGCGATGCCCCACCTCGGGAGGGAAGGATGAACCCTCTCTTTCCACTTTGCTAGGGGCACGTCGGAACATGCAGCGCGTCCCCTCCTTAGCCTCTTGCAGTCTAGTCTAGTCTAGTCTAGTCTAGTCTAGTCTAGTAGGCAGGCAGGCAGGCAGGCAGGCAGGCAGGCAGGCAGGCAGGCAGGCAGGCAGGCAGGCAGGCAGGCAGGCAGGCAGGCAGGCAGGCAGGCAGGCAGGCAGGCAGGCAGGCAGGCAGGCAGGCAGGCAGGCAGGCAGGCAGGCAGGCAGGCAGGCAGGCAGGCAGGCAGGCAGGCAGGCAGGCAGGCAGGCAGGCAGGCAGGCAGGCAGGCAGGCAGGCAGGCAGGCAGGCAGGCAGGCAGGCAGGCAGGCAGGCAGGCAGGCAGGCAGGCAGGCAGGCAGGCAGGCAGGCAGGCAGGCAGGCAGGCAGGCAGGCAGGCAGGCAGGCAGGCAGGCAGGCAGGCAGGCAGGCAGGCAGGCAGGCAGGCAGGCAGGCAGGCAGGCAGGCAGGCAGGCAGGCAGGCAGGCAGGCAGGCAGGCAGGCAGGCAGGCAGGCAGGCAGGCAGGCAGGCAGGCAGGCAGGCAGGCAGGCAGGCAGGCAGGCAGGCAGGCAGGCAGGCAGGCAGGCAGGCAGGCAGGCAGGCAGGCAGGCAGGCAGGCAGGCAGGCAGGCAGGCAGGCAGGCAGGCAGGCAGGCAGGCAGGCAGGCAGGCAGGCAGGCAGGCAGGCAGGCAGGCAGGCAGGCAGGCAGGCAGGCAGGCAGGCAGGCAGGCAGGCAGGCAGGCAGGCAGGCAGGCAGGCAGGCAGGCAGGCAGGCAGGCAGGCAGGCAGGCAGGCAGGCAGGCAGGCAGGCAGGCAGGCAGGCAGGCAGGCAGGCAGGCAGGCAGGCAGGCAGGCAGGCAGGCAGGCAGGCAGGCAGGCAGGCAGGCAGGCAGGCAGGCAGGCAGGCAGGCAGGCAGGCAGGCAGGCAGGCAGGCAGGCAGGCAGGCAGGCAGGCAGGCAGGCAGGCAGGCAGGCAGGCAGGCAGGCAGGCAGGCAGGCAGGC